>JAWIIG010000040.1:0-2663781 GCA_033557465.1 Ichthyophis bannanicus
AACCACAAGCTACAGGATCTGCATACACACCGAATACTACAAGGACGTCACAACAGGATTGTGCAATGATAACTATAACCTTTCCATTGGGTAGGGGAGGTGTCATGCATGCGCAGCACACACACAATAACTGTGATGAGCAGCATTTACGGGGAGGGACAGGGGGACGGTATGGAGCACGCTCAGCAACAGGGGAGATCACAGCTGGATGGGGTTATCCACAATTGCTACATGGCTATACAGGGGATACGTTTTGCAAATGTTGGGAGGGATGCAATGTGAGGACAGGGATGTGACAGCTTGAAAGTTCACACGTGCAGTGCTGCTGCACATATGTGAGACCTGCGGGTTTTTAAACACCTTATGTAACACAGCGTGGCGGTTTGTGGAGATTATACATGAGGCACACAATGTGATACACCATGGAGGGTGTGGACAGAAGTCTTGCGCAGAGTCCCAGAGGGCCACACCATAGGTGGACCATTAGCAAGGGAACATTGACCGTGCATGATGGGACATACCCCAGCTAGTGTGTACGAACTGTTGCAGGACAGTGAAAAGTACCTGAGTTGACACGGTCTGCTTAGGATGTCAGTAGGCATGATAGGTGGTGGCTGGTTGTTTGTTGCAAACTCTTTTACATCCTCAACATAGGCAGTTTTCAGACATATGTGTTGATGTGTGAGAGTTCCAAACAGTGTTAAGCCATACCTTGACGCACCTTCTCTATTTGACACAGAGGAGGCGCCATTTCAGGTGTGTCACCATGACATCGGACACATTTGTCCCCCAAATCCCGCACGGTGATTTGCCTACCCACCTCAGACCCCGCTGAGGTGTCCCCAATGACAGAATGGTTTTTCCCCTGCACCTCTCTCCCAATGTTCTGTTATTACACATCGCAATGACTGAGATGGACATGTAGATGGAGGAGACTGTCTCCCTTCCCGTTTCTGTTTAGGACACATAAGCGTCATTTAATGATTTTTGCCTAGGCTCTGTTAGACACACGGGTGCGATGATGGATAGGATATCTATGCAAACCTTGTCCTAGAATAGACACAATGCAAACTATGTTTTGTTGGTCTGCAAACCTTATGGCCCGCCAGAGGGACCTTAGCAGAGTGAGAGGCCATGTTCCCCCCCCCCCATCTGCTACTGGGGGTTTGCAACAACATGGCAAATTACACAGTTGAAAATTGTCAATTCATCACACAGCCCAATGGGACTGTGTATGGTGAGCGGCGTGACATGGCGTAGGGGTTTGGCATGCGTTGGTTCCCAACACAATATGTGTTCCTAGTGAGGGTGTACAGCGTAAGATGTGCAATTTGTTAGTTTGTGCTAGGACCCGTAATGGTCTCTATGGGGAGAGTCTGGAGCACGCCATGAGTTGTTGGAATGCAGGGCCATGTCTCCTGGTACGGATAATTTGAGTCTCAGAGATAGGCCTGCACATGGAGATGTTTTGGGGATTGTAGTGGTCTTACATTGTCTGGTTTGTCTTCTGGGGTTCCAATACCGATGCCCTTGTGGTTTTTTTTTGTGTGCACTAGTTTGTAGCATCATGGATGTTGTTATGCTTACATCCACCGTGTGTAGATGTTGATGTTGGTTTGACATGTGATGGGGTGTTGATTGTATGACAGGACTTATTGTATGGTGTGATGGGGACATTTGCTGAACTATTGGCTGATGAGGGGGGTGTGATGCTTGATGCCAAACTGTTAATGGATGACTGAGGTTCCGCCAGGAAATTGCCTGTTGCCAAGGACTCGCAATGCATTGGATGCCTGGTTGAGGAAGTTCAGGAACTGCAAGGCAGTTTATGCTGGGCGAATGCCAGAACTAGTGATTGGTCCACTGACACTTTGCGCCAGAGACTATCTATATGTTTTGGGGGGGGGGGGGGGGGGGGTGATACATCTACCCTACAACCTGTTCCTGTGAGGTTATTAGATGGGTTAGTGATTGAGTAGGCCTATGATAAGCACGTGAGCAACTGTGAGGGACGTGCGGGAAAACAACTGTGAGAGGCTGGTTATGTTCAGGCAGCAGGATAAATGTTTCTGATGGACACAACAATATTTTGGAGAGCGGTCTGGCCAACTAGACATGTGACGATTGTTCACAGGGTGGACCTAAGGCAGCATTGAAAAGAATGACCTGAGCCAGTATGAATTGATCACGGAGACAAAGTTGGACAGGATGAATGAAGGAATGCTTGACAGTTGCCATGGACAACGAAAGCAGCACGTGGCCCAGAGCCTGGAGAGACACCACCCTGTGAGTAAGGCACGAGGACTCTGCTTCACTCTAAAGACGCGCAGCTGAAGAAAGGTGGAGTCAGAAAATTACATGGATATAAAACGGACCCACCAAACATTCAGTGGGAGGCTGCCTGGTAGGGAGAGGCAAGCTTGTAGTGAGAGGCAAGCTTGGAGAGAGAGACTACCTTGGCGTGAGCGATTACCTTGGAGTGAGAGGCTATCTTGGAGTGAGAGATTACCTTGGAGTGAGAGGCTATCTTGGAGTGACAGGCAATCTTGGAGAGAGAGGCTACCTTCGAGTGGGAAGCAAGCTTGGAGAGAGGGGCAAGCTTGGAGAGAGAAACAGCCTTGGAGAGAGAGGCGTTCTCACAGGCAATCCTGTAGAGAGTAGCCTAGTAGGCAATCCTGGCGAGAAGACTTGTGTAAAGAGGCCAGAGACCTGTGTGGCTCTGAGAGAAGGCAAGTGAAATATACGACAACTACATCAGCATATTCAGGGGAAAAGAAGGGATATAAGGGATATCTGCCGTCTAAAAGAGAAGAGTCTTGGTGGCAGAAAACTACCCTTATAAAGCCTAGACATTTCAGAGGCTGATAGCAAGTTTATCTCCTGTTTATAAAGGTGTTAAAAGAAGGGGTTTTCACCTACCGAGAGAAGCAGAGGAAATCCCTTATTACAGTCAACTCTGAGCTCCAAGAGAAACGCCGTTACACAGTTTGCAATCGGTACAGCTGAATCGGGAGAGCTGAGGCAGACCCAGCAGGGAGCGTATCCCAATTACTCAGCTAGCAAGCGAAGCAGTGACCTACGCTATCCACTGAAGCACCAGCGGGGGCAGGGTTCTAGAAAACAGCATGCAGAGTTTGGTGACCCTTCCCCAGGGAAGCAGCGCTATTCAGACGAAGAGGAACTTCCTAACTAATGAGGCAAATCTGCCATATACTTTTATTCCACATTAGAATGTGGGCAAGGCAGATTCCTCCGGACCAGAGTTGATGGAATCTGAAGATTCTGGTACATTAGAAGATACAGAATTAATGGATGTTCTCTCACTATAAATGACCTGAGTACCCGTAAGGTAAAGGTTTGTGTTTGGTACCTTAATTCTATGTGCAGGTAGCACACAAGGGACTACAAACTCCCCTCTCTCTCTCCCTAGCCAAACAGACAAAGTATGGCTGTTTGTTCCTTTCTTTTGTTTGACGTCATATGCTGAAGACAGCTAATTTGTGTTATCCAGTTACTTTATGTTATAAGCCAAGTTAGGCTATTATACTTTCTGTTTGTAAAAGACGAAAAAACCGCTCAAAGGGACGGGGAATAGAAACCCTAACAGAGGAAACAGTCTTATGTTGCTCGACTTTGTATAGATACACGCACGGCACAACTACCACCCTCATGAGCCAATTACCAGATACCAGCAGTCACGGCTGGGGTGGGCGGTGGGGTGGGTGAGTGTGACACGATGCTGAGTGAGCACACCTCATGCACAGTCCTGCTGGATGTGACGGGGCATTTGCAACTTGGAAATGGCCAGCTAAATAATGTCAGACTACACGTGTTTATTATATTTTAATAGACATATGGAGGTTTAACATAACTACAACATTATGTTGTTCAGTGTGTTTTTTGCAAGCGACAAAGTATGTGTCGCTGTAGTGATTGATAATAGATGTCATTATTGCGACCTCAGATCTCATTCACATGTTACCCTCTACACTGTTGCTCTCATTCCATGGTTTGCCTTGTTTGTCCTCGGGTTTTAATGTATCTCCTAATGTAAGTGTGGTTTGGTAAGCTGGTGTATGATGTTGTATGGGTGTCTTGTTGAAAGGCAAATGAGGGCATTTGGTCTCTCACTCAGAACTGACATTGGCAATTGCTACCATTCCCCAGTACGTTCTGTAATGTCCTCTGTGATATTGTCAGTGTTGTGGTTTGCAAGGTTGTGTATGGTGCTCTCTGTATGCAGGTATTGGGGTCAGGATACAGTGTGTATGATATTGCCTCTACATGTGCAGGAGTTGTAGAGGTTCCACCTGTGTATTGTCATGTGCAATACATTAGTCCTCCTTTGTAACCATGTGCTCATTAATATGCATGTGTCATACTCATCATTGTATGGTTTACATACAAAACCCATGTCACGTTAGCCACCTATGATAATGTGGACCATCACAGACTAAAGACACATATACCCTCAATCAGACGGGGAGGTATGAGTTCACAGCGGATGCGATTTGGTGATGGTTTGGTGGGGTTGCTGACAGGGAACATGTTTATGGGCTTGACTGTGTGCAATTCAGTATATGTTATTTTTGATCCTCCCTGGGAAATAGCACTATGTGTTCACCCAAAACAAACAGATATAATAGGTGTATGCTTAATACACCTCTGGGACCCCTGGTCGATGGGTGACCTTCCGCATTTGATGAGATCGCTGCATATGCTATTGCCCCTTACCTGGGAAGCCAGATGTGGGTAATGTGCTTTGTGTGGTACCAATCACTGAGGAAGGTTACATTGACTTATATATGGTCTTTGTTTTGGGTGACTATGGGTTATTTTGTCATACTGTTGTTTACAAGACATGTGAGTGTCCTGCAAAGAGGCATACTGGTGTCAGGCCAATGTCTGCATCTCGTAATTAACTGATGACCTGCTGCAACGTAAAAACCATTGCACCAAGGTCTGCATCTGTGAGTCTCACCAGACCGTAGGCTGTAGTGATTTTACAACATGCTAACCTCCTTTACTATAGGCCAGAACATTTCTTCCACACATGTCCCAGATAAATGACCCATACATGTAACACTGTGTACAGTAACGTAGCAACATCCAGCACACAAACAACAACTACAGATTAGTGCTGCTTGTGTTGTGGTTGTGACAGTCATTGTTTACCCACCGTCAGCATCGCGAGGTGTTGATGCACCATAGGCCCTCATCTCTGCCCTCATCATCTCCTGGACATGATGTAGCTGTGTCTACGGACACGCTGGGTTGTTGCGTCTGCTCGATTGCTGCAGCCCCCAGTGGTGATATGGTGTGTATGGGTTGATCCAGGGACTCCGCACCTGCACTTATGCTGCCCCCTGAGACTGCAGGTTCTGCCTCGAACAGACTCATTGGGATTGGGATTGGGATGTCCACCTGCTCCTCCTCCTCCAAAACATCCTCCCCCTCCTGCTCCTCCACCTCCTCCTCCTCAGCCACCATTGCACTGTAGTCACCTGTATTGTGAACAATCAGAGAGAGAACAGCTATGTTTAAGCAAACACATATGTGTTACATGTGTGCTACAGGACACCACAGACATGATGTGTTGGGTTGGCGCAATTGTGCTGCATACAGTACCCAATACACCATCCCATACGTGTGTTTCCACACCATGTATTGTTCCTGCGGCACATGTGTATGCTTTGGCTTAGCAATGATTGCATGTTGCCATGTTTCTGGTCAGTTTCCATTCCACATGTTTCACCATCCCCTCCATTTCGGCATCTATGCCAGATATGCAGACACATGCCTGTGGATGCCCACACCCTCACATCTGCTTTTGCCATACACTGTATGTCTGCCTTGGATAGTGAATATGGCACATATGTGTTCAGACATGTTATGTGCTCATTGCTACATGTGATTGACAGGGACCCATTGTGCAGCGGACGACAGGTGGCTTGCTCCTCTGCCCCACTGAGATGCACATGTTGCACTGTGTTGATTACAATGACACACAAACATGACATGATCAATGGCCCCCACACTCATACAGGGGATGGCAATCACAGGTGCGGTGTTGGTGTGGTCACCGTTGTGTGTGGGTTTCATAGTTACAGATGTGTAGGGGATGGTTTCTGAAACAAAGTGTTTATGTTGACCAGGGACCTGTCACACTAACAGGTTTGAGAAGGCTTTTTCACAAACATGTGCCACCAGGATAGCAAAATGAGGTTGGATTTGTCACACATCTGTAGGGTCTGTGCAGATGACAGATCTCTGAGGAATGCTAATAGTTCCCCTGAACACTGTAGGTGACACTTAGTGTACATACCTGCTCGAGGAGTGTGCCGTATCTAGGGCCTCAGGAAGTCCACGCAGGTACATGTGTCCCAAACGTGTTGCCAGCTCTTGTTCAAGGGGCGACAATGTTGGTATAAAGGGCCCCCCCCCCACCTGTGCCCATAGCATGCTGTCTCTCTGCAAGCATGTGCTGACGTACCCCTCGTTTGATATCAGAGTACCTTTTTTTTAGACCTTCCACATCACGTGGGGGACACCCTGCCTCAGACAGTGCCTCGCGTACATCCTCCCACACTGCCATCCTGGTGGCCACTGTTGTGCGGCTGCTCAAACGCCCAAATAAGACATCATAGTTTTCTATCACATGTGACAGTAAAATATGGTTCTCCCTGTATCTGAAAATTACAGCTCTATTCCTCTGTGTAAAATCCACAGGTATCCTTTTCCTTTTGGCCCTTTGCCTGTACTCTACCTGCTGTGGCCCAACAGGATGGTCCTGGCTGTTCCTGGCTAGGCTGTGAGGTGTGTGCCCTGGGTGTCTCACCAACAACTTGCTGCCCCACATCCTCCACCCCCTCACCCTGATCCTCTCTGGCGCTGTCCCTCTCCATCTCCCTCTTCAGCACAGGATCCTCGCAAATAAAACAACGCACCTGAACAGAACAGAACACAGACGGAAACAGAGGGGACAAGGGCAGTACAATACAGCACAGAGTCCAGAACACAATAGCACAGGTAACCTTAAAGGCCAAAAGGAAATATTACAACACCCAACAGTAATGGTAACAATTATTCTCTCTGTCTTGTGTGGCCTACTCCTATGGCAAACCGTCCCCTTCGAATTCGCGGTACCTCTCTATCTCCCTCCTTTGCCTGAAGCACGTTCAGCACAGCTTCTTGCCCTATTAGTCCCTGTGACTGTCTATCTGAACCCTCCCTGTGCAGCACTGCCAACACAGGCTCTCTAGCTCTCTCTGTAACTCTCTGTCTGTTTGTGGAACTCCTCTAACAACCCTCAACGTGTGCCACGTGCGCAGCCTTATTTATAGGGTTTTTCCACGCTTTTCTCTTTGCACATGCGCAATTGTGCAGGTATGGTGCTCGTGCGCCGTCCTCGTGCACGCTTACGCATGGGCGCCGTCCTCGTGCACGCTTACGCGGACATACGCACACTGCGCCCTGTGACACCTATTGACGTGTGACGCATGGGCGTCTGTGTGCGTTTTACGCATGCATGTGGCGATGCGCATGTGCGTGACACCACGCACAGGCAGACACCCATGCGTAGGTTGGCGCATGTGCGCCACGCAAGAGGATGACGTATGCGAGCATATGCACATGCGCGTTAGACGGTAGGGCAAAAATACCAAACCCTATAAATGCCGTGCCATGCCTCTCCACGTTGTGGGTTGTAGGCGAGGAAGAGTAGGAGTGTGTTTTGAGACAGAAAGGAGGTGAATCCAAACAGGTGTATTTGTCAATTCTGTTCTTGTTGTTTGTAGTGATTGTATTTCCCTGTCTGTGTATAGTGTTGTGTGCTTTTTGGTTTGTAGACTGCTTAGTTTGATTTGTCTGTGTGTCTGAGTGTGTTTGTGTAGTTGGGCGGGAGGAGTTAATGGCACATATCTTTCTTCAGTCATGTGTCCTGTGTAGTGGGCAGATGCTGCGTTTGCCGGACAGGGGAGATGGTTGTCCATGGAGATGTGGCACAGGGCATGGGTGTAGTCCCGCAGCAACTCAGTCCTGCAGCTGTGGGGGCTGTCCAAGCTGGTGCTGTTCGTGCACGACGCAGATGGCGTGCCGAGGTGCAGGCTCGGCAGGAACGCCTCTACAGGCCCAGGGCCCAGCTCCAGGACATGCGAGAGGACCAGGTCATCTCCCTTTACCGACTGAGCACAAGGGCTATTAGGGAGCTGTATGAGGATCTCAAACCTGACCTCCAGCCCCTGACAGATCGGTCCCATGCCATACCAGGTTTAGTCAAGCTCCTTGCTGCTTTACATTTCTTTGCCTCTGGCTGTTTCCAGTCATCTGTGGCCGCAGTAGGTGGTATGAGCCGCTCCCACCTTCTCACGCTGTCTCCACCAGGTACTGCGTGCCATGGTCAGCCGGGTGGGGAATTACATAGCCATGCCCCACACTAGGCAACAATGGAGGACCCTGAACCAGGCCTTTGAGGCATTAGCCGGGATACCACACGTGATGGGAGCTATTGATTGCACACATGTTGCCCTGGTCCCGCCTAGAGACAGGGAGGTAGCGTTCCGCAACCGCAAACACTACCATTCCTGAATGTTCAGGTTGTATGTGATGCAAATCTGCATATTCTGAATGTGGTCCCTAGGTTTCCAGGGTCCACCCATGACTCCTATATCCTGCATCACTCGGCAGTATTCACACAATTTGAGGATCACCGTTACGGGGACTGTGTATTGCTTGGTGAGTATGTCAGGATCACCTATCGGTTTATGACTTTCTACATGTGTGTATTTGTAGTACCATATGATGCAACATGTTTATATCAGAACATGCAGCTAATATTTGAGATATGTTATATAGAGGACTGCTGTACGTTTCAACTATTACAGCCGTCTCTAGGTCCATGTACACTACAAACATGAACCATTGAACATGATCATCCTAATAGTATATGATCATAACATGCACATGGTGTACATGTGAAGACACCCCTGTGCTTATGGCCCTGGTGTTGCTGATTTCCCCAAAATGTGTTTTGGAGGCACCAGCAAACATGTCTTGGGGTGGGGGTGGTGGCCCCTCACATACACCTGTGATACTGTTTAATAGTTGCCTCCCTAATTGTATGCCATTTAACATTGATGTTGTTGATAATCCATACAAGTAACCCGTGTCATGTGTGTCTTAGTGTAACCCACACACTCTGTAATGCAGTTGTCACCCTGCAAGCCAAGGATAACATGATGGGGTGTAGAGCAATATCTTATGGGTGATTTTTAAATGTTCTACAGGCACAACATGTGTGCATATCTCTGTCCACACTTCTTGGCTATGTCACAGCTGGGTGGAAACACAACATAGGTGTTAACGTACCTTTGTGCACTGTAGATGCGCACAAGTTAGTATCATCTTGTCTGGACATCCTCATATATGTTAACATTATTGATTTGTGACGGCTAAAGCAAGGGCAATACGTGGGTGCATACAAACAGGTTACACAACCAGCTACACAGGAGGCTACTTTGCGTATGTATATGTTTTTGGCCCTCACTCATGAGGGGTACAGTATGCATGTTTGGACATCCACAACTTCCTAACCATTTAGACAAAATGGGTTAAACAGCAAAGGATGGCTATTACAGTGCTTTGCCACCAACACTGCATGTGGGAATGTACTGACACATATGGATATTTGTACCCTACACAACATGATGTGTATAGGTGATATTGCGTACATTGTGCCATAGCTCCCTGGCATACATGTTGGGGGGTGGGGGTGTCGGTCACGTAGATGTCAACATGTTTTACAAGGGTTACAGTTCAGACATACACTTGGATTATGTGATTTGTGGATTGCTGTTGGAGTCTCACAGTGGCGGTGAGGCCGATCTGGACAGTAACTGCATGACAATATGCATGTCACACACACCCACACACACACACAATCTGTGAAGGGATAGATGGACATGTTGTTTTATTTGTGATGGGTGTACGTGCTCGAGAGGCCATGTGCTCATTTTAAGTCATTTTCTGTCACCTTTTGGTTTTTCCTTTCCAAATATACTAGTTGTGGTGTTGTATCGTTCAGTCAGAATGTGTTGTGCATTGTTTTGTCACGTGTATTCAAGTGGAAGTAATGTTTGAAATGAGCTCCTGCATTCACATGCAACATTTCTTTCTGCAGGTGATGCAGGATATGGGTGTCGCCCCTGGCTGCTGACTCCTGTGCGTCAGCCACGGACACGTGCAGAGCGGAGGTACAATGAGGCCCATGCCTCCAGTCGCTCAGTCATTGAGCGCACCTTTGGCGTGTTAAAGAGCCGCTTCAGGTGTCTGGATAGGACAGGTGGGGCCTTACAATATAAAGCACACACTGTTGCCGAGATAATCATAGCCTGTTGCATCCTGCACAACATTGCTCTCAGGCACGATATCCCTGCAGAGATTAATGAGGATCTGGAGGAGGATCCAATGTGCCCCCCTGAGCGTGCCAGTGCTGACACACGGGAGGGCACAGCAGTCAGGAGGAGGGTGATTGCAGACATCTTCTCATGTACGTATTGGTTATCTTCCCACAATAATGTTTTCTACTATGTGCGTAATGGTTAGTGAGTTTGATGTTTTTCTAAAGCTAGAATGTTGATGTCACACTCCATGTGCATTAGAAGCTCAATGCCAACATCACATGTAGGCATGAGTGTGACACAATGAATGTGGGCAGGGCTCAGCAGCATTTGTTGGCAGCTGATGTGTGTGGTTGTTGTTATTTTTTTGGGAAAGTTTAACAGTCACATTCCCATCTAGTGTCTGCTTCTGGGAGATGCAGCTGTTGTGCACATGCAGGTATTTGGTAAGATGCTATGGTATGAGCACAGTATCTGCCATATGGTGTGCTTTACACGTGTGGGTTTGTCTGTGTTTGTGAACATTTGTCCTTTGGGGAGTGTAAAATATAACAACAAATAGTGTGGGTTTGGTGGTTGTTCAGCTCCTCTGACATGCCTATGTTTGTGTTCTCCTCATGTGTGTGGCACAAAGTCATACATAGCAGAGTACACATGCTTAGTGCAACTATGTCTGGATGGTAATAACTATGTCTGCGGACTGTAAATGTAAACCCTACAGTGTGTACACATGTACTGGTAAAGAAGTAGACATGACCTGGATCTGTTTAGGGATGATGACCTGCCATTGCCCATCACGGGGTGGGTTTGGAAAATGTTTCCATTGAAGAGTATACCGTCACTGCAGTGATGCATGTCTACACACATGGTGAGATGACACAGGCCAAAACAGCAAGGAGTGGGTAGTGGTAGCCAATCTGGGCCATATATGTGGGAGTGGCTTGTGTTATTACAGGTTTTTAATTGCGTACAGAAAATATCTCGCTGATGCTATCACAGCATCTGACATCATGCATGTGCTACAGGCTGTGTATGTGTGTAGGTCAGGGGAAATGAGTCTATATGAGTAGATACATTGCAAACACGAGCAAGTGTCGGTTATGATGGCATAAAAACAAAGAGCTAGGGGACAGGTATGTCTCTGGCTTACACATCTGGGATATGCATGCTTTGACATTGTCATTGACACACAGTGGGATGGCATACAGCCATCATGGTTTACTGACAGACAGACATGTGTGTGTGTTGTTGCCTACATGATGGCAATTTGGCAATCTATTTGGGCATGTCATCTGAACATAGGTGTCATTATTACTGCATGTATGAGATGTACGCAGCAGGATATGTATTTGAGCAGTGGATACAGGAGGTCCACCTGCATATTTCCTATGTGTTGTAGCAATTGTCAGTGGGTTAACATACACAATCTGGTCACCATAAAACAGGGACAGGGGTCAATGTTGGCAATATGGTGGGTCACTGGTATTATTACGAGCTTGGCATGAGGTCGACCCATGCTGGTAGCACACACATCTATTTCTGTGTGTGTAAACGGACAGAGAGTTAACACACGAAAGTGAGTGAGATTACGGACAACATAGAGATAGCCTACAACACCTCCATGATGCCTATTACATGTGAGACATCTGTACATTGTGATAGACAGCAGTCACTCAGTGTGTGATGTTGTGGGGTCTGACAGCTGGGGGCATGAAGGTGCAGTGTCTGATACACAGCTTGACCATGACATATGTTGGCTTCTCTTGTGTCTCCAAATGCACAGGACATACTTTGTACGGATACTGATTTTGAGATGCATTGCCATGTGACTCTACCTCCTGGAAGATGCAGTGATTTTGGGTAGGTCAATCTACATAGACATTGTGTGTGGCTGTGGTCATGTGAATAATATGTCTTCTGAGATTTCTCATATTGGGCAGATGCTTGTAGTTCATATTTTCAAACCTGTGCCTCACTAACCCATCTCTCTCTGTGTTCAATCATATCCCCATGTGCTTGTGTTCAGCATGTCCTCTGGCACTGTCTCCATGCGACATGTACAACATACATGCATGTGTGTGTAGGTTGTGGTTTGGTGTAGGTTACCGCCACTTTCAACGTCCCCAAAAATGTACTATCAGACAACAAAACGCTCTCATTACATGTTTCCTGTGTATTTATATCTACAGACATCCACATGTGCACATACAGGCCATGTGTTAGAGATGGGACGCTTAACTTTACATACTGTGTGTGTGGCTGGTTTTATAGGTTGCATGTGTGATGATGGATTGATCAGACATAGTACATTTTCTTCTGCTGTGAGGGGTCTGTGCACCTTCACATAATTGCCAGCAGTCCATAACTCATACATAGGGGGGTTTGCCCTGTGACCATTATCTGCATGTGTTGTGTGCTGTGCATAGACATGTGTCTGTTGTTTACAGTAAGCACTGGTGTGCAACTTTGGTGCCTTTCAGATATGAACATGATGGTGACATGTATCAACAGTGGTTTGACCTTGTGATTCTACTCGTTTTGATGACATTGTCCCCTTTCATTGTGATGTAAGCTGGCTGTTTCGGGGCTCAAGGGCTTGATGACATACACCTGTTGCAAACACACGGTGGGTTTCACCTTTGTGATTTTGATTTGTGCAGTTGTATCTAACTGGTGATGATCTCATGTGTGCCTCCTGTGTATGTTAGATTTCCTTTATGCTCACATTAACAGATGCATATTGTGTGTAGCTATGAGACACTTGTGTGACATGAGCATGGACATGACCATATCCATGTGCCACCCGTGTCTATGGTTACCATTACTTATGTTGGCCACAACGTTTGTTTTACTATTGATATCAGGTCATGTTTGCCTATGTATCCCTTTATTAAGAATTTAGTATGGTGTGACAGTCTGACATTTGTGTTGATTTTGAAATGTGTCAAACAATAACATACTTATCCTCTCCTGACACAGCACAGAGGACATACCAGACACATCTCTTACAGAGCATCTGTTGTCACCAACAACCACCTGATGGATGACAGAGCACCATGCAACTCTTTACCACAACATTTCCCCAGTGGATGTTTGAGCTATGAGAGTGGATCACATGACTGCGAAGGACAGTATTACTCTTTAACTGCTGATTTCCCCATGACAGAGGTGTCGAACGCAATGTTGATGCTATGGCTGGGTAGTGAGTGATGCTCAATGTAGTGGACACACATATACTTTGAAGGAATGTGCCATATTGCACACTGACACGTGACTATGCATGGCCAGAGTTGATATTAAACTGTTAACGTAACCTGATGAATTGCAGATACTATATTGACTTTGGACACTGATCCGCCCTTGTGCAGCAGCAACTGACATGGACAGTGTAGGTGCTACATTCAGACACAGTTGAGCTTTACAGGACTTTGTCCCAAGGGTGTGTCATAGCACCCACGATATGATGCTGGTTTCCTTACAACACCCATGTTTTTGGCATGTGACTGATGATGGGCCACTCCTCTTGTCAACATCTACCTGCTTTCCACCTGCACATGATACCGCCTTTACCTCCACAATGCTTTCCGAGCACACCGACATCTTGGACTGATGTTGTCATTGACCTAATGGTTTTGAAGGGCATGTGTGTCATCACTGTATCATGTTCCAATGTGACTGTTGCTTGTGCATATGACTGACTGTTTGTGAGACACAGCATGTGGGGCTATGACTTATGTGTGGTTCACTGTAATATGTTTTTACAAAATGTCCTTCCTCACATGCTACATCTTGTGTTTCTTTACTGTGCATACATGACAGTGTGCATATATGTACAGACCTTCCATTTGCCATTTACACGGGCCAGATTATGCCATGTGTTAGGGACACTCACATTGCCACATTATGTTTGTAGTGTGGCAGTGTGTGTGGCCATTCAACTTCTTCACTTGTGCATTCCATGTATCATGCTATATGTGACAACACAGTGTCTAACCAAAATGAAAGGGCAGGGTGACCTCCTTGATGGTGTTCTATGTGCATTGTTCTGCAGGATGTTTATTTCGGATTATTTCTGTGTTCATGTGGCTGTGCTACCTGTTACCATATGCTAATTTATTTATTTTATTTATTTAGACAGTTTTTGTATACCGCCTTATCCTTCAATCAAAGCGGTCACAACACAATTGGGGGATACATTTAACACGTGGGGATATGAGACACATACACTAATACTTACAGGGAACATGGGCAGTGGAGGGTTAAGTGGCTTGCCCAAGACCACAAGGAGCATCTGTGGGACTAGAAACCCCAGTCCTTCTGGTCCAAGGTTGCTGTCCTCTAGTGGGATTTGAACCTCCGACCTTCCGGCCTGAAGTACCTTGCCCCAACCACTAGGCTACTCCTCCCCCCTGTTTAATTGTGATGTTTATGATTGGTTTTGGCCACATTCTGACTGGTGTTTTTCGTAGATCAGCCATTATGATGAGAGCTTACTCATTACTTGTATTGCATGTTTAGTGACATGTAAAACATTTGCCAATATAGGTTTGGATGAGTGTCTGACTCCTGTGTGGTCAGATGTGTATGGTTGAGGGACAGATGAGGTGTGTTGGGTCCGCAGCATGCAGTGTCTACTCTGTACCTGCACTCATATGTTGTTAACACATTTGCGACAAACAACAACAGGTGTGGGCAGGGGGGCTGCTGCCGGGTGCTCAGCATGCACCTGATGCACATTATATCTTGAGCCTTTAATGTGTGGTCAACAAAGTAACCTTACTGTAGGAGGTGGATTTGTGAGCTGCTAAGGGTGTTTCCCACTTTCACAGGGGATACGGTCAGCCTTCATATTATGATGCCACTGTCTACACTGTTTGTGATGTGTTACGAAAATAAATAAATGTATTTGACAGACATTTTCTCCGTCTGATGATTGATCATGGTGACAGACCTGGACTGCAATGTGTGCCTTTGTATCAGTCCTGACTCCTTGTGACCCACAGATTACATTGTTCTCTTGTCAATGTCACTGTATGTAGATGATGTGGTATATTTTGTCACACCTCCTCCGCCCCAGCCTTGACTGCTGGTATGGTTGGGCTTTTTATGAGGGTGGTAGTTGTGCCTTGCTTCTGTATATAAACCACGCAGATGCACTTTCTTTCTTTTAGGGTTTTATTCCCCGTCCCTTGAGGTTTCTTCTTCTAACAACAGAAATTAACAGCATAATTTGGCTTATAACATAAAGTAACTGGATAACACAAATAGCTTCCTTCAGCATATAACGTCAAACAAAAGTAAATAACAAACAGCCTACGTTGTCTGTTTGGCTGGAGAGAGAGAGAGAGATGTAGCGTTTGCCACTTGAATATGGGAATTAAGGTTACACAAACCTTTACCTTAATGAGTATTCAGGTTCTTTTGTAGTAAGGGAACATTCCATCAATTCTGTATGTGCTAATGCTCCTGATTCTTCATATTCCATCAATTCCTGTCCGTTGGAATCTGCATTACCCCCTTCTAATGTGGAATAAAAGTATGGCAGATTTGCCCCGTCAGTTAGGAAGTTCCTCTTCCTCTGTGTAGCACTGCCTCTCTGGGGAATGTCACAAAACTCTGTATGCTGTCTTCTACAGCCCTGCCCCCGCTGGTATCTCAGTGGATAGCTCAGGTCTCTGTATGGCTTGCTAGCTGAGTAATTGTGACACACTCCCTGCCGGGTCTGCCTCAGCTCTCCAGGCTCAGCTGTGCCCGATTGCAAACTGTGTAACGGTGATTCCCTTGGAGCTAGGCGTTCACCGTAATAAGGGATTTTTTCTGCTTCTCTGGGTAGGTGAAAACTCCCTTCTTTTAAGACTTTTATGAACAGGAGAAAAGTTACTATCAGCCTCTGAATATCCAGGCTTTTTAAGGGTATATTTATGCCTCCAAGACTCTTCCCTTTTAGATGGCAAATAGCCCTTGTATCCCTTCTTTTCCCCAGTACCTGCTTTTGCAGCCTTCTTATATTTCACTTGCCTTTTCTCAGAACCACACAGGTCTCTGGACTCTTTCCACAATTCCTCTCTCCAGGATTGCCTACTCGGCTCCTCTCTCCAAAATTGCTTCCTTCTCAAAGGTTCCCCCTCTCTGAATGTTTGGTAGTCCGTTTTATCTATGTGTTTTCTGACTCCACCTTTCCTCAGCTGCGCTCCATTAGGTGAAGCAGAGTCCCGTGCTTTACTCCCTGGGTGTGTCTCTCTGGGCTCTGGGCACGTGTGCTTTTGTTGTCCCTGGCAACCATCAGGCATTCTTCCATTCATCCTGTCACTTTTTCCTTGATCATTCACACTGCCGTGCATTTTCTCATGCTGCCCTAGGTCCACCCTGTGACAATTTTCAACGTAAATGGGGGGTTCCCAGACTTGCCCTATGACACAGGGAGTGCTAATGTGACTTTATCACAGGTTGTTTGGGGGCAAAGCCACTTTCCTATTCCCCATGTTACTTCTAGACTATTTGATCATACTGTCCCTTTTTGGGGTCCTTTACTGGTCATGTACATGGTGCACATGTGCTCACATCCTTGCACAGTGCCAGCTGTGTATGTGGCAGCCATATGGCACATCACTGTGAATGAATGGTTGACATACACACACACCCTTTGGGGTATTTGTGTTACAGTGTGCTCATTTTGCAGTTTGTGGGATTGTGTACAGTAATGTGTTTGAACTCTGTAGTTTGGGGTTTATCTTCCGCTTGTTTGGTTCTTTGGCACACTGGCTTAAATGCACCATTAGGTACCAACAGGTTCCTCACCTCTACACACACCCTTCCCTCTTTGCACTGTACAACAGGGTGCATCCTGTGTGCTTCATCCCCTTAACATATTCGTTGTTACATAGGTCTCTTACTTTATGGTTTAAACATGCCACTGCACGTAGTGATTTGTTTGGCTGTGATTATGGTGGTGTGTGTGGTACACCTTATTGCATGTTGATCTTTATCACGCCACAATCATCATTAGTCACCTGATCCACAGAGCGTCATGGGATGCCATGGTTTTCCTTTGTTATGGATTTTACATGCTGTATTCACTACAAAACATTCCCTTGTGTTGGTGCAGTTGTCCCCGATGCCACATACGGAGTGGACATAAATATGTACATGGCAGATGTGCATGTGCATTTGCTCATTATGTATTTTGGTGGTTTGCTTGTTCTGACACCCAGCAGGCGTTTGGGGTACTGATATGCAGTGTTTTTGTATGCAGCTTTTGCTAATGTGCTCAAATTGGCGGTTTGGCCTACCGTTTTAGGCATGGCCATTTGTGGTGGGGGTAATCGGTGTGCTCCCTGTCTGCTGTCTTGGATTTGTATGCTTGTCCTGCATTGGTGCGTTTCATTTGTCTGTGTGTCATATCTGTGGTGATATGTGGTATGACCACATAGTACCCTCATCTGAGTTGTGATACATCCTTGTGTCCATCCTCTGTCTGCCAGCTGTGCGCCATCTTACCCAGATGTGCATGCTGCTTCCCCACATCGTGAACTCCATCATATTCATGCATTGCAGCTCACCCTGCTTGCCTCCCCTGTGTGTGCTCAGCCTAGCACCTGTACTCCACAGTCATCCTGATATTTCAGTTATCCTGCCATTGCAGCCACCTCTGCTGGCCACATCTTCCCATCCTCTGTCACACACAGTCATTACAGCATGGCACATTTCCATCACTCTGTGCATGGATCTCGTTGGCCACAACATGTTTGTCCATTTTTATGGCTGTCACATGGACTGAAGCTGATATCTGCATTCCATCAACTTATCTACGTCGTTCTTTTAGTTTAATATTGTCTATGTTCCCTGCTCTGTGCAGTGTTCATGTTACATGTGTGTTTGGCACATACGTCTTTTAACATTCAAATTGTGCAATGTTGCTGTTGTTGCCTAACATTGCTGATTTCACCTATACATCCTTAGGGCATCTTCTGCCACACCTTGGATTCACACAGCTTATGGGGTGCCTACGATAGTGCCTTGGGAGTTGGCAGACTTTAAACATGGCCTCAGGTAGATATTAATGGTTTGCTTTGCTAACGGGATATGTAGAGGATGTTCCATCTGATGCACCGTAATCTGGCCAATAATATATGGCACAAGGGTGTAGTTCTCTTTAGATGGACGCACGGATTTCTGTACACTTTCACACAGACATGGAACATAACTCAGCTAACCTGCTGTCCAGAAAATAGTATACCATGACCCCTGCAACATCATTGACTGTCTTCAACAGTTGTGAGCATACATTACATAGGGGTATGTTGTTTTTCACCATACCTTGTATGTCATGGGCCTATGCTAGTTTTGGGATTTCAATATGCAAAGGGAATAGGGCATTTTCCACGATAATAGTGACTCTGATCCCCTGTTCATATCTGTCCCCGGGGCCTGTTTGCAGCACCTCCTAGCTAAATCAGTAATGGCAGATGCAGGTCTGCCATTGATGATTTAGCAAGGAGGGGGGGAGGGGCTGCAGACAGACCCAGGCGACTGCTTACAATGACATTCACTCGGCACCCCTGTTAATATCAGTCACCAGGGGCTGGCTACAGCCCCTCACTACTAAAACAAGGAAGTCAGACCAGGGTCAGCACACCTACTTACCATTTCCATACATCACAATGCACAGTGCTGCCATCAGAAACAGTGCTGTGACCTTTACCTGCCTCATAGGGCACCCTACATGGCGCCCCATCGGCCACGCTTTCAACAACATTGTACAGTGCCATGGCGGACAATCCATTTACAAATGTGTCATTTGAGGTAACCTCAGGGGCATGTTATGTTACAGTGCTGTGACAGTACATGTGCTTGAATAAGCTATTGCACAGATATACGAGATGTGCCTCCTAATGCAATATTAACCCTACCAGGTACGCACTCAGCAAGCCATGTTCATTTGCCATTGTTGGGGATTGCACCCCTAACCATTGCGATGTGATTCTGTTTCTGGGCTTGCACATCAGCGCACCACCATATGGCTTACCAACATTATTATGCTTCCAAACTATTAGCACACACCCTTATGCCCAGCAGCACAACGCCTTATGCCACACATACTTTGTAAAAGAACACCACAGCCAGTTTCCTTCAGTGTGCACTGTGGGGTATCGAACCCATGCTCCCTGCACCTTTGGGCAGTGTTCTAACCATTGTGCTGTGGCTCATCTCTTCTGCTTTCATATCACTGTGCCACTTATACCTCCCGGGATTCACAGGCCTCCAAACACATTCGCGCGCCGCTTTAGGCCCAGCAGCGCAACGCCTTAGGCCGCCCATACTTGGTGTACCTTCTAAAATAACGCCACAGCCAGCTTCCTTCGGTGAGCACTGTGGGGTATCGAACCCATGCTCCCTGCACCTTTGGGCAGTGTTCTAACCATTGTGCTGTGGCTCATCTCTTCTGCTTTCATATCACTGTGCCACTTATACCTCCCGGGATTCACAGGCCTCCAAACACATTCGCGCGCCGCTTTAGGCCCAGCAGCGCAATGCCTTAGGCCGCCCATACTTGGTGTACCTTCTAAAATAACGCCACAGCCAGCTTCCTTCGGTGAGCACTGTGGGGTATCGAACCCATGCTCCCTGCACCTTTGGGCAGTGTTCTAACCATTGTGCTGTGGCTCATCTCTTCTGCTTTCATATCACTGTGCCACTTATACCTCCCGGGATTCACAGGCCTCCAAACACATTCGCGCGCCGCTTTAGGCCCAGCAGCGCAACGCCTTAGGCCGCCCATACTTGGTGTACCTTCTAAAATAGCACCACAGCCAGCTTCCTTCGGTGAGCACTGTGGGGGATCGAACCCATGCTCCCTGCACCTTTGGGCAGTGTTCTAACCATTGTGCTGTGGCTCATCTCTTCTGCTTTCATATCACTGTGCCACTTATACCTCCCGGGATTCACAGGCCTCCAAACACATTCGCGCGAGCCGCTTTAGGCCCAGCAGCGCAACGCCTTAGGCCGCCCATACTTGGTGTACCTTCTAAAATAACGCCACAGCCAGCTTCCTTCGGTGAGCACTGTGGGGGATCGAACCCATGCTCCCTGCACCTTTGGGCAGTGTTCTCACCATTGTGCTGTGGCTTATCTCTTCTGCTTTCATATCAGTGTGCCACTTATACCTCCCGGGATTCACAGGCCTCCAAACACATTTGCGCGCCGCTTTAGGCCCAGCAGCGCAACGCCTTAGGCCGCCCATACTTGGTGTACCTTCTAAAATAACGCCACAGCCAGCTTCCTTTGCTGAGCACTGGGGGGGGGATTGAACCCATGCTCCCTGCACCTTTGGCCAGTGTTTTTACCATTGTGCTGTGGCTCATTTCTTCTGCTTTCATATCAGTGTGCCACTTATACCTTCCGGGATTCACAGGCCTCCAAAAACAATCGCGCGCCGCTTTAGGCCCAGCAGCGCTCCGCCTTCCGCCACCCATTATTTATCTGCCTCCAAAACTTACGCCTCAGACAGCTATCTTCATTGTGCACTGTGGGGGATTGAAACACTGAACCCTACACCAGTGGTTAGTGGGCTAAACATTGTGCTGTAGCTTTGCTCTCATGATTGCACATCAGCATGCCACTTATTCCTCCCGTGCAGCCACTTCATGTGCTAATGTGCAGGGCGCATATGGGCGGCCCGCACCTTACCGCATATGCAAATCACGCATTTCCTTCTTCAGCGCGAAACGCCCACTCCTTATATGGCACCCGCACTCTACCGCGGCCCGCACTTTACCGGGATCTTAGTAAACATCCCCCTAAAAATGCTTGTTGGACCATATCCTATACTAATACAAAGAGATCACATAAAAAGGGCAGTAATATAAAAACAAAGAATGGTATACATATAGAATGAATAAAAAGTACATCCAGTGTATCAAAGTATAACAAACAATAGCATAAATCCATAAAAAAATATAAATATTACAAATTAAAACTTTAAACTTTTGAAAGGTGTGTTATAAAAAACAGAATAAACAAACACTTTTGTAAACATATCCCCATGTGTTTGTACCCCCAACAGCGGTAGCGGCTTCTGTGTGATATTGGAGTTCCGATATTGCACGGAAGCTATTACTGCTGTTTAGTAAACATGCCCATAGTAAAAGTTGGATACACAAGAAACAGAAGAGATTCATATGGCCACAAGAGTTTGCATATGGGGAAAGAAGAATACATTCTGAGGACCAATCACACGTTTTATAATTCATAGATGTGCGGTGAGAGGGGGAGGGGGGAGGGAACCATCAAAACAAAAAAACACAGAGGACTTAACTTTCTTTTCAGTGCAAGGCTGTATGATGACTATACAATGGCCAAATTGAGAACACAAATAATGAAGATCCTAGGCACATATCTAATATCAAATACCTACATGTGCATTATTGATTACAGAAAGGCTTTTGACAATGTAAACCTTGAGATACTCAAGGTAAAAGATTCACATCAAGCATGAGTGTTGTTTAAAAATAGTATCTTGGAAGCCCAGACAAGCTGTATTCCATGCTTTGAGAAAAGTGAAAGGAAGTCCAAAAAACTGCCAGCATGGTTTAAAAGTGAGGTCAGAGAGGCTGTTGTTGCCAAAGAAGTATCTTTCAGGAAATGGAAAAAGGAGCCAAATGACAAAAACTGGAAAAAACATATGCAAGTTAGAGGCAAGGCATTGATAAGGTAGGCAAAGAGAGAATTTGAGAAGAAGCTTGCTGTGGAAGGAAAAACAAATAATGACTTTTTCAGGTAAAATCGTAGCAAAAAGCCTGTGAGAAAGTCAGTTGGACGATTAGATGATAGATTAGATAGGGCACTAAGAGGGGACAAGGCCACAGCAGAGAGACTGAATGAATTATTTGTTTCTGTCTTTACTGAGGAAGATGTAGGATGTTACCCATGACTAAAAATGTATTTGAAGGTGATACTGCAGAAGAATTTAAAGAAATATTGATACACCGGGAAGATGTATTACAACTATTTGATAAACTGAAGAGTAGCAAATCACCTGGACTGGATGGTATACATCCAAGGGTGTTGAAAGAACTGAAATATGAGATTTCAGACCTACTATTAGTAATCTGTGAACTATCATTAAAATCATCTGTAATACCTGAAGATTGGAGAATGGCCAATGCAACACCAATTTTTAAAAAGGGTTCCAGGGGTGATCCAGGAAACTAGAGACCAGTGAGCCTGACATCAGTACCAGGAAAAATGGTAGAAACTATTATAAAGAACAAAATTACTGAACATGTAGATAGTCATGGCTTAATGGGAGACAGACAACACGCCTTTAGCCAAGGAAGGTCTTGTCTTACTAATCTGTTATGTTTATTTGAAGGTGTGAATAAACAGGTAGACAAAGTTGAGATGGTTCATATAGTGTATCTGGATTTACAGAAAGCCTTTGACAAGATCCCTCATGAGAGACTCTTGGTGAAATTAAAAAGTCATGGAATAGGAGGCAGTGTACTATTGTGGATCAGAAACTGGTTAATGGATAGAAAGCAAAAGGTAAGGCTCCCAAATGGATAAAAGTGAATAGTGGAGTACCCCAGGGATCTGTGCTGTGTCCTCTGCTTTTTAACATATTTGTAAATGACTTGGAAATGGAAAAAATGAGTGAGGTAATCAGATTTGCAGATGACACAAAATTATTCAAAGTTGTTAAAACCCATGAGGATTGTGAAAAATTGAAAGAGGATCTTGATAAATTGGAAGACTGGGCATCCAAATGGCAGATGAAATTTAATGTCAACAAGTGCAAATGTATGCACCTAGGAAAGAATAACCCAAACTATGGTTACACGATGCAAGGTACCACATTAGGAACCTCCACACAGAAAAAAACACTTAGGCGTCATTGTGAATAACATGTTGAAACCCTCTGCCCAGTGTGCAGTGTCGGCCAAGAAAGCAAATAGAATGCTAGAAATCACTACAGTTATCCTGTATGTATATGTTTTTGTTCCATGTGAACTGCACTGATGACAATAGTGCGGTATATAAGAAATATTAAATAAATAAATAAATAAAAAAGGAAATAAATGGAGAATAAAACAAAGGATATTAAAATGCCTCTGTATCGTTCCATGGTGCGACCACACCTTGAATATTGTGTGCAATTCTGGTTGCCATATCTTAAAAAGGATATAGCGTTATTAACAAACATATAGAGAAGATCCACCAAAATGATAAAGGGGATGGTAGGATACTCCTATGAAGAGAGGCTAAAGAGGTTAGGGCCTTTCATACTGGAAAAGAGAAGGCAGAGGGGAGATATGATAGAGGTCTATAAATTAATGAATGGAGTGGAACGGGTAAACGTAGATTAATTGTTTATGCCATCAAAATGTAGAAAGACTAGGGGACATGCAATAAAGCTACAGTGTAACCTATTTAAGACTAATAAGAGAAAATATTATTTAACTTAACATGTAATCAAACTCTGGAATTCGTTACCAGAGGATGTAATAAAAGCTGTTATTGTAGACGGTTTAAAAAAAAACGTTTGGACAAGTTCCTGGAGGAAAGGTCCATAAACCTTTATTAAAGGGGACCCGGGAAATATACTGCTTGGCCTACTACAAGAATTGTGGAACCTGTGTCTTTTGAAGAAACTGCTAGGTACTTGTGACCTAGATTGACCACTGTTGGAATCAAGATACTGGGCTTGATGGACCTTGGTCTGACCCAGTATGGAATATCTTATGTTCTTACTCTGGTCCACATTAAGAAGAATAAGTTGTGAGAGATAGTGAGTGATAGCTACCTCATATGACCCTATTAGGCGGCTGCCTAGGGTGTTAAGATTTAAGTTGCCTTTGATACAAAAAGAGCCTTGTAGTCAAGTGGTAAGGCAAAAATAATATTAGGGCTTTATTCCCTGCCCTGCGTGGATATTCCTGGGATACAACAAACAATATGAAAAAATTGTACAATCCATGGGCACAGGGTCAGAATTATAGCTGCTGTTCTCCCACTGCATTAACTCAGAGTCACTTACGACTGCATATGGGTCACACTCTTCACAGCTGCTGTCTTCCTTAAAACTCTCCTGTGAGTCATGGGCTAGCTTTTCTAGAAAGGGCTCTTTAATTCCAGGGCTCTGAATGCCTGGTATATTAAAAGCTTCCTTCTGGCTTTCCCTTCTTCTCCACGCTGGTTGAATTACTGATTAGCCTTCCTGCTTCTAGCTACGTCAGGAGTAGTGCAAGGACATTTTACTCTAATGCCTTTTTGCTTTTCTTGTGCTGAGTTTGTTTGCTGCTCAGCTAATTCTACATGTGCTGAGTTTGTCTGCTGCTCAGCTAATTCTACATGAGCTGAGTTTGTTTGCTGCTCAGCTAATTCTACACGAGCTGGGTTTGTCTGCTGCCCAGCTGCTTCTAAGGTAAGTTCCTTACTTTCCCATAACTCCATGGGCTCTGTACCGTCCGCTGTGTCACATATCCCCCCCCCCCCTTAAGATATTACGGGATGGGGAACGGCCGTTCTCACAGCACAGAATCCTAAATAAAGCATCAGCGTTCTGATGCAATTTGCCTGCCCTATGCTGTATAGAAAAATTGAACGCCTGCAACGCCAAATGCCAGCGTGTGAGGCGAGGGTTCTGATTCCGCATAGTACCCAACCATTTTAAAGGGGCATGATGAGTTATCAGTATAAAGTGACGGCCTGTGAGATAGAACCTAAGCGCCTCAATCGCCCACTTAATGGCCAGGCATTCCCTTTCCACAGCTGAGTAGTTGCCTTCTGCCCTGGACAACTTCCTACTCAGATACATGACGGGGTGTTCTGCACCTTCAAATTCTTGGGAGAGGTCTGCTCCCAACCCTGACTCTGAGGCGTCTGTTTGTAAGATAAAAATCCGCTTGAAATCTACTCCATATAGCACCGGGGCCTGACATAGTTTTCTCTTTAACAGTGCGAATGCCCCCTCCGCTTCCGGTGTCCACTTCAAATTATTGGGAGCGTTTTTCCTTAACATATTGGTTAGGACAGCACTGTCCTCTGCGAACCAGGGTAGGAACCGCCGGTAATAACCTATAAGCCCTAAGAAACTTCGGAGTTGTTTCTTATTCACCGGTTGTTGAAAGTTTTGCACACTTTCTATCTTACTGAGCAGAGGTTGGACCGTTCCCTTCCCAACCATATGCCCTAAATACTGGACTTCTGTTCCAGCGAACAGACATTTCCCAGGGTTTAAAGTCAACCCTGCCTGCCGTAGGGCCTTCAGAATGGCTTCCACCCTGGGAAGGTGTTGTGCCCAGGTGGTGCTGTGGATGACAATGTCATCCATATATGCCACTGCGTAGTTTTGATGGGGACGTAAAACCTGGTCAACGAGCCTCTGGCACGTTGCTGCCGCCCCATGCATCCTGAACGGCATACGCCGGAACTTAAATAACCCCAGAGGAGTGCTGAAAGCGGTTTTGGGTCTAGAGGCACGGGTCAACGGTATCTGCCAATATCCTTTGGTAAGGTCAAGGGTGGTCAGATACCGTGCCTGCCCCAGCTGGTCCAGCAACTCCTCGATACGCAGCATGGGGTAGGCGTCGAAGAGGGAGATGGCGTTAACCTGCCTAAAGTCGATGCAGAAACGCAAGCTGCCATCAGGCTTGGGCACCAGGACTACTGGGCTACACCACGGGCTCTTGGACTCTTTTATTACGCCCATGTGTAACATCTCTCGCACTTGTGATATAACCTCCTTCTTACGAGCCTCCGGCAGGCGATAAGGCCTTTGCCGCACTACTTTCCCGGGAGGGGTGAGAATTTCATGGGCCACAAGGCCGGTTTCTCCCGGCATGGGTGTGAGGACATTCCTAAATCGCGTAAGCAATTGGACTAACTGGTGCCACTGTTGTAGTGACAATTCCGGGCCTATTCTTGGAGCGGGATCCTCTCTACAGTCTATGACCTGGGGACCCAGATCATCCTCCATCCTCTCTTCCGAGGTGGTGGTCATTCCCTTCACCTCCCTCGACCCGGTGGAACCGAACCCGCCTCCTCCCCGGCTGGTAGGCGTCAATTGGGGTACTTCTTTTAGCTCCGGAGACCCAATCCACTCACAAATAAGCTGGGCCACCCTGTCCCCCACTTTAAGCTCAAAATCTCGCTCCCCGAAATTGAAAAGCAAAATTTTGACCTCTCCCCTGTAGTCAGGGTCTATAACCCCTGCCCCAACATCGATAAAATGTTTGGAGGCCAGTCCAGAATGGGGGGCGATTCATCCATAACAACCTGTCGGCACTTGTATTTGTAATCCTTTATCTATCAGGGCTTTTCCCCTCTTGGGCACTACCCTATCTACTGCACTAAAGAGATCGTACCCCGCAGCTGCCACGGTCGCTCTTTATTATTTTTATTTATTTATTTATTACAGGCTCTTATATACCGCTCTATTCAGCATCAGCGCGGTTCACAATACAACAACAGACCAGAACAACAATTGTTTGGTTTTACAGAGAACAGGTTAGAGAACTTGGATAAAACATGGGGAAGTCATTACTGCAACTATTTACATGAGTATTTACATGTATATACATAACAGGATTTATGTATATACATGTAAATACAGGATCTTTGTGGGCTCTGGGCATTTGGGGATGTCTTGCAGAATTTTAACACAAAATCCTCCTTACCAATGGTTTCTGCTTTCACCTGGTTTTCCACATTTGTGCTTGTCTTTTTAGGCTTCGCAAATAGCGGCTCAGGAATTAAGGTCACCATAGCTTCTCCTCTTCCACTGCCCTCCTGTTCAGGCTTCTTTCCCCTTTCTACCTTCATGGGATCTCCTTGTGGGCCCTCCTATGCCCGACCATTACCCTCCTCTAGGGGTTCAACCTGGTCTTCTGTAACTTGGGCTGGGGATTCAACCGAGGGTTTATCCCCTTCTGGGTATAGGCCTTCCTCTAGTCCTTGGTCAAATGGTGGCCAGTCCCTACCCAGACTGTACCCATATACCGTTACCCAAGCCAGGTGGAGATTCACACTTTGAGAAGGGGCTTATCCTTTCCCTCAGGATCTGGAACCTTCTGGGCGTGTCCAGCCTTGGCACTCGTAGGATTCCTCTGCGTTGTTCCTCTGTTGTATCACGGTTGTATGCTCCTCTTAGGAATAAATCTGCAACAACTACGCCATTTGTGAGAGATAGTGAGTGATAGCTACCTCATATGACCCTATTAGGTGGCTGCCTAGGGTGTTAAGATTTAAGTTGCCTTTGATACAAAAAGAGTCTTGTAGTCAAGTGGTAAGGCAAAAATAATATTAGGGCTTTATTCCCTGCCCTGAGGGGATATTCCTGGGATACAACAAACAATATGAAACAAAAGAACTGTCGCACAGAAAAATATCTTCTTTCCTTTAGGCACCATCAGCTGGCTGCTTTGCACACGTTCAATCTAAAGATACAATATCGTCAGATAAACAAATTGTACAATCCATGGGCACAGGGTCAGAATTATAGCTGCTGTTCTCCCACTGCATTAACTCAGAGTCACTTACGACTGCATATGGGTCACACTCTTCACAGCTGCTGTCTTCCTTAAAACTCTCTCCTGTGAGTCATGGGCTAGCTTTTCTAGAAAGGGCTCTTTAATTCCAGGGCTCTGAATGCCTGGTATATTAAAAGCTTTCTTCTGGCTTTCCCTTCTTCTCCACGCTGGTGGAATTACTGTGTAACTTTCAGTGTCAAAGTTACTTCTGGTGCCACGCCCTTGCCTTTCAAACCAAACAGAACTTCTTGCCTTTTCTTTAGCAAAGCTAGGTTCCCACCTCTTAGCTGTGGTTCTGTCTCTTATATATGGGCTTCTGGCAGCTCTCTCCTGGGCTCTCCAACTACCAGGAATCCTAGCAGGGTCCTGGGCATGATGCTGGCTGTTTCCTGCTCTGCTGCCACACCTACTGCTTCCTTCCCTCAGTGGATTTCCTCCAGCATGATGTGTGTTCACTGAATGCTGCCTTAGTCCTCCCAGGTCGCTGCCCCTACTGGCCTTCCCTGGTTCTACCCTGCAGCTTTTATCCTTGTTCTCTTTGCATGCTGCCTGGGTTTCTGAGAACAGGTGTTCCTGATTAGCCTTCCTGCTTCTAGCTACATCAGGACTAGTGCAAGGACATTTTACTCTAATGCCTTTTTGCTTTTCTTGTGCTGAGTTTGTTTGCTGCTCAGCTAATTCTACATGTGCTGAGTTTGTCTGCTGCTCAGCTAATTCTACATGAGCTGAGTTTGTTTGCTGCTCAGCTAATTCTACATGAGCTGGGTTTGTCTGCTGCCCAGCTGATTCTAAGGTAAGTTCCTTGCTTTCCCCTAACTCCATGGGCTCTGTACCGTCTGCTGTGTCACAAAGTATACTGGAACATCTGATAGTTCTTTTGCATAACCTTTACATTGATTAAGAAGCAACAGTTCAAATGGTGGACAACTTTAACCTGCTAGGATCAATAATTAATAAAGAAACAACAGGCAATCAAGAAATCCAATGGTGCATTGCTCTTGGCAGAATGGCTATGAAGGATCTAGACAAGATTCTCAAAAGCAGAGATGTCTCTATCCATACAAAGATTTGACTTGTCCAAGCCATGGTATTCTCAATGATGTCATATGGATGAGAAATTTGGACAGTGAAAAAAGATGAAGCATCCTGCTGAAGGGACACACATAAGGAGTAGGGTGTGCCCCTTTGTTGTTCTCTGTGGACCTTTGGTTGATGGACTTGGGGGTGAGTTGGTTGATGACAATTTAGACTGAACTGCGTATTGTGGCTTGGTGCTGTCAGGGTTTTTACTTTCTTTGTCTCACTGTGTGTGAAGATATTTGGACTGTGGCTGAGCCTCTGGGTGTGTTGTTGCTTGGGGTGGGGTTAGAAGTGGTGTGTGGAGAGTTGGTGGGTGAGGGTGAGCAGGAATCTGTGGTCACCAATGGGGAGACTGGGGGGTGGAGGCAGACAGTGTGGTTATCCTGGTTCTAAGTGGACAAGGTAGGTATGGATGGCACAGTGGAGGTATTTGGTCAGAGTGGGGTTGATGGTATAGTTGGGTACTCTGCCTGTTTGTCCTGGTGAACCTGGATGCACCTTCTGTCTCGTGGTGGGAGTGTGCGCTCCTGTCTGTATGGTTCTTGGATCCAAAGTTGTCGTTTGTTTAGGAGTTGAGTCAGGAGGCACATTTGGACTGTCTCCTCCTTACAGAGACATCGGTAGGGGAAGGGCAGAGTTTGATAGATGGTTGATTTACTGACCTAGGGTATGGAGCTTCCAGAATTCCTTGTTGGTTGGAGTTTGTTTATGCCATTCTGGGTATGGGGTGATTGGGAGTGGGACTGGTTGGAATTGGAGATGCCTGGGGTATTTATGAGGGTATTGTGTTGATTGTTACTTTGATGTATGCCCTTTTGATTGAATATTGTTAAGAAATTGGGCTAAAATTCCTGCAAATAAATCAAAAAATCAATAGAATATTTATAGTATGAATATTTAATTTAATTTAATTTTCTTCTTTAAAGATTCAATGAGGCAAATACAGTATATGGAACTCGGTTACTGAGATATTTTTAGTGAACTAAGAAATGTTCCCAACAGTAACACCATAAAGATATGATTTTTCAGAATACCAATAATCATATTAACACATCTACCACCTTCATTGTCTCCTAATGTAGTTTCAGATAAGAGCCAAAAGCTTGCAACTCAAATATGTGTTTTTCACAACTTAAGTGCAATATGCTTTCAACAAGAGATTCAGTCATTTTGCCCAAGGGAGTATTTTGTCATTTTAATCAAATGCTTCTGTTTAGTATAAACCCAGTGGAAGAAATCACAATTTTTGTTTCATAGCAGTAATCAAGTATGAAATACACCGTAATTTTGTTCAGGGGTGTGGGGCAGATTTTTACACTTCTTACGAGATCAATCTTGCTTTCTCCTTGTTATATGGAAGAGACAAGCCTAATCCATTACCTATTTTTGTTCAACTGGATATAAATGTCTGCCTGGTGATTTTTTAAGGCTAAACACAAAAACAACATTTTGTTGTTGGAAAATGAAATTTATATGGATAATGTGCAAATAATCATAGGTAAAAGCAATCTTTTCTATCAAGTCAGCTAATGGACTGGTTAAATATTTCCCAATAAAAATGTACATCTTCTTGGATAGTAGCATTTATACACATTACCCGTTTACACACACAAGCAGGGCCCTTTTAGAAGCCGACTCTGGGGATGTCCCCAGTGGGAGAATGTCTGAATCTGAATGGGGGCATGGAGGAGGCATGGCCAGGAAGTTCCTGGGAATCTGGAGACGTGGATGGAGCATTCCGAGGAAACAGGACATCCCTACCTGACCACAGAAACGTCCAACGACAGTCTAACCTTTGACCTGCTTTGAGGCATGAACAGTGATGAACAATCATCTGAAAAGTGTTTGTTATAACTGAAAAACATTCAGGGTATAGAGAAGAATGCATGTGCTCGTCCCAGTACTCAGCACAACGTCAACAACAGCAGCATCAGGATTTGAACACTGGATGGCCTATTTCTAGTCAACTACTCTAACCATTAAGCTATCCTAGACGTCTGTGCTCTGTAGTAATGGTCTGGAGAAGTCTAGGTACAGTAGATCCCTGAGGACATCCATATTGGGCACTTCCAGGTTTTGTAAAATCACATCCGCACCTGGACGTGCCTGCATTTTTTTCAGACGTTCTGGCTTAGATGTCCAAGATTGCACTTGGACAGATCTTTAAAATTCCCCTCATTGTATATATGCATATGTTGCAGTTCATTCCTTCAAAAGCAAAATAATCTATGTCATTCCACAACGTCTAACATGGTATTACCACTGCCAATATTTAATACAAACTTTATTGTCCCTATAGAAAGGGAATGAGCTTTTATAAGTAGATTTAAAAAGTAGCTTTCTCCAATTGTGGATAATTGCCATTTTAAATATCACAGGATTTCAACAGTATTTCATCAGCAGTGAGGGTTGGTATGTCTGGTAGTCAATAGGGACCAGAAATTCCATATGGACAGTCTCTGTTTCTATTGGTTACACATGGCCTATGATTTAGGAATCAGGAATGTCAAAATGCCAATGCCAAAGAAAAAAATATGGAATAACAGTTATTTGTTTTGTGCAGGCAGACAGGCAATTAAATCTGACGAAGGAGCTTATTATATAGATTGGATTTAGTGATTGTCCTTCAAACCTTCATTTCCTCTCCTTTGAGGCTTTCAATACATTTGAGTAAAAACATTTGCAATTGAAGGTAACATGATACATGGGATCCATTAGCAGAATGGGGAAGTTCTGTGTTCCTGTAATTGATAAATTAATTTCAAATACATGCAGTGTGGTTCAGACTTTGTTATTATACAAAAATAGACTATGGAGCCTTTTAACTAAAGTGGGCAGTTTACGTGCATTTTCACACACAGTAACTTCATGGCAGGGTCTGCAGTAAGTGTTGCTCAGGGGCATCACAGTTACTGCACGCAAATTTGTGTACTATCACTCTCATGTTGGGGTGTTGTTGAATGAGCAGGGCAGAGACTAGTAGTTAGCATGGGGAGATATATCACACACTGTCAAGGTTGCCATTAGTGTGGGTGCACCTCATACCACACCAATAGTGGGAGTTAGAACATAAGAACATACTGGGTCAGACAAAGGTCCTTCAAGTCCAGTATCTTTTTTCCAACAGTAGCCAATCCAGGCCACAAGTAACTGGCAAGTACAAAAAAAGCATGCAGGTTCCACAATGCTTATCCCGGGGAAAGCAGTAGTTTTCCTGGGAGTTGTTTAATAATGGTTTGTGGACTTTTCCTCCAGGAACTTGTCCAAACCATTTTTAAAACCAGCTACACTAACAGCTCTTACTATATTCTCCACTAACAAATTCCAGAGTTTGATTATGCGTTGAGTGAAAAAATATTTTCTCTTATTAGTGTTAAATGGGTTGCATTGTAGCTGCATTGTGTGCCCTCTACTCTTTCTACTTTTTGATGGCATAAATGACCAATCTATGTTTACCTGTTCCACTCCATTCATTAATTTATAGACTTCTATAATATCTCCATTCACCTGTCTCTTTTCTAAGTTGAAGAGCCCTAATCTTTTAAGCCTTTCCTCACAGGGGTATTTTTCCATCCCCTTTACCATTTTGGTGGCTCTTCTAATGTACCTCTTCTAATTCTGCTATTTCTTTATAAGATAAGCTGACAAAAATTGCATAAATTATTCAAGGTGTGGCCGCACCATGGAGCAATACAGAGGCATTATAATATCCTTGAATTTAGTCTCCAGTCAGTTCCTAGAATTCTGTTTATTTTCTTGGCTGGCGCTGCACACTGGGTGGAGAGTTTCAACATATTATCGATGATGATGCCTAAATCCTTTTCCTGGATGGTGGTTCCTAATGTGCAGCATTTCTGAAAATGATACCCTGGAAGTTCTGGATTTCAACTTTCTACCTAAAAGCCTAAATTTGGCCTCCAGAACCTCCCTCCCACACTTTCCTATGTCATAGGTACCAACATGTCCCAAGACAGCAGACTCTTCCCCAGTACTATCTAAAACCGTCTAGGTGAGGTATGAGATCCACTATCTTCACACTAGGTAGGCATGTCACAAGGTAATCCTCACATCCCCCAGCTTCCTTGAATCACCAACTATTACTGAAATCCTAAACATCCCCTCATGGGCACATGTCCCTGGAGAAACCTCCTCAGTGCGAAAGGGGTTTAAATCACCCGGAGGACAGGTCCTTGCTACAGGTTAATTTCCTGCTGTACCAAGGTGATGTTCTTCTTTCACATGACCTCTCTGCTCCATGGCAACTGAGATGTTTCCATGTTGGAGGTGGGACTTTAGTACTACATCCCTGTAGGTGTCATGTTTATGCCTCTTTGTCTTCCTTAGGTCTTCCAAGTCTGCTACTCTAGCTTCCAGAGATCAGACTCATTCCCTGAGGGCAAAGAACTCCTTGCACCTAGTGCACACATAAGACCCCTCACAAACTAGGAGAAAATCATACATGCAATAGCCCACATCTAGCTGTTGCACTAGTGTTACTTGTGCCATGCATTTAGAGTATTCATTCACAGGTTAACTACCAGGGACATGCTTGTCACGCTCCTTTCAATTACTATGGAAGCTTTGCATGTACATGCACACTAGGTTTTTACACTTCATAAACATTTAACACAGAAAATAATTCACTTTAGTAAAAAGGCCTCTAAATGCCAAAGCGCATTTTCATCTTATAATAAAATGTGTTACCACATAAAATGCAGGCTATGCACTGTCTTTCCATAGGATTTTGTGGTACTGAAATACTACTGCTTATTTCCATTGAAAGAAGGAAAGACAAATAGTTGCGGTCATTCAATATATATGATGCAGTTTGTAAGGTGTTTAACATTTAAGCTTGTCAAGGAACTACAGTGAAAATCGACTTACCCTTAAGTTTCTCTGACAGGTCTCAATCAGTACTGCATGATAGCAATGTAAATGTTTGATACACTTGAATGGAAGGTAAATAATATTTCTGAATTCTAGCTTATAAACTCTCTGGAACATTAGATGCTGATAAGCAAGATGGAAAGTGGATACCTAGGGCTAGAGTTACTAAAGTGTTAACACATTAATGGGAGAATTTGAGAAGAAGCTTGCTGCAGAAGCAAAAATGCGCAATAAAGAATTTTTCAAGTGCATTCATAGCAAAAAAACTGTGAGAGAGTCAGTTGGTCCATTAGATGATAGAGGGGTTAAAGGGGCACTAAGAGGCGACAAGGCGATAGCAGAGAGACTGAATGATTTCTTTGCTTTGGTCTTTACTGAGGAAGATGTAGGAACATTAAACATGGCTGAAGTGGTATTTAAAGGTGCAGAAGAATTGAAGGAAATATCGATAAATCTGGAAGATGTATTACAACTATTTGATAAACTGAAGAGTAGCAAATCACCTGGACTGGATGATATACATCCAAGGGTGTTGAAAGAACTGAAATATAAGATTGCAGACTTGCTATTAGTAATCTGTGAACTATCATTAAAATCATCTGCAATAACTGAAGATTGGAGGATGGCCAACGTAATGCCAATTTTTTTAAAAAGGGTTCCAGGGGGCGGAGCCTGATGTCCAGCGGGTAAGACGCTTCGCGCTGAAGCTCCCGAGAGGCCTACTTAGAATCCTGACATAATACCTATACAAACTTACTATTTCGCTCCGGGCTGACCGGGGTACCTCGGGGGGGATGGGGGCCCATAAATCACGCGCTTGGACTTCGGGTCTCATTATTCTTCTCTCGGAAAACGCTCCATAACAGAGGTGTCCTCCCCACAGATGTTGGTTGCATTTCGTGAAAACCCAGAAATGCACCTGGAGAGTTTGGAGGAAATACGAGGCGTGAAGGAATTGGTGCAGTATAATTGAGAAGAGCTTCGAGCCTTGCGAGTAGACTTTGTAGTGCTCCAGGATCGAATTGAAAGTCTTTCATTACGGCAGGACAATCTGGCGGGGGTCCTCGACTCGCACGCGATGCTTTGGGCACACTGGACAAGGCTGAGCGCCAGATACAGAATCTTCAAAAGGAGTTAGAAGATAGCATAATCGAGCCCGTCGCAACAATGTGAGGCTCATTGGAATACCGGAGGGGTGGAAGCGGGAGATATGAGAGAATTCCTGCTCAAAACTCTTCCCTCCTTGCTGAAGATCACCTTTCATAAAGAACTGGAAATCGATCGAGCACACCGTGTTCCTACCCACATGGCGCTCAACCGAACGACCCCCCGGCCTATTATCTTTCGCTTGCTACGATATACACCAGTGGAACAAATTTTAAATGCTGCCCGGGCGCACCATCATTTGGAATTTGAAGGTCACAAAGTCTCCTTCTTCCCTGATTTGGCAAAGCCTACAGTCGACCGACGAAGAAACTCCTTGCTTTTCGCCCTCGACTTCAACAGCTACAGGCTCACTTTGGCCTGTTGTATCCCGCGAAGCTCCGAGTGACTCTCCACAACCAAACCAGGACATTCGAAGATCCTGATCTACTATCAACATTTTTAGACTCCAAGAAGCAGTAGCAGAGCAATGCGCTAATCCAACGACTTGGACTTTTATTTGCCGGCTCTGTCCGCCATTTTGAAGGGCCCGATGGGCGGTCATAGTTCAGCACAGAGACTACCTGGACTTTCCCTTCTCTCTTTCTATGACTTTTGTTTTTGTGTCTCCTATCCCTCCATGATGTGTGCCTCGGTCGGATTCGGAGCACGCACAGTCCTACATGTTATGTGTTTTTTTCAATTTCGGCCTTCTCTGGGGCTTCTCCCCCGCAGACACATGGTCGCCAGTAATTTTTTGGGGTTCTGCTTCTTCTCTACCGCGCTGCTGCGTTTTTCTTTTTTAATGTGGGGCGCTTCATTGTATTATCTAAGCTATTTTCTTGTATGCCATGTACCGCCAGATACAGTCAATATGAGGGGACATTGTGAAATTATGTGCGCTATCATGCTCAGAATTTTTAACTTGTCTGAATGGCTTTTATGTAAAATCTTATCACTCAACGTAAGGGCATTAATAGTCCCAATCAAGAGAAAGAAAATCCTTAGCTATCTTAGCCATGAGCATGCTGATTTAGCGTTTTCTTCAGGAAACGCACTTAAACTCTGCTGAAACACTGAAACTCAATGTTAAGCCTTACATGGTGGCTGCCTATTCTCCCGCCATTTCCAAACACGGTGCGGGGTAGCCATTCTGGTTAAGAAATCTTTGTGCAAGCTACTGTAATTGATACTAGCGCTGACAAGGAGGGTAGATGGGCCCGCGTACTCTTAAGGTTGGAGATAGTGAATTTACATGTATTTGCATTTATGCCCCGAATGTGGACACCCTGCTTACTATGCAAGTATTGCGCAGTTGGCACAGGCCTCTGCCAATACTCCATTAATACTTGGTGGTGATTTTAATCAAGTGTTAGACCCTCTGATAGATAGACAGCCGCCTAGAACGAGTAGTCCACCCAAGAGTCTTACTACCCTTACAGCTCTGATGCAATATCTTGCGCTAGTTGAAATAAGGAGGCTGCTTCACACCTCCGACTTAGAGTTCTCCTATTTTTCAGCCCCCCAACACACACAATCTCGAATAGATTTCTTTCTCATTTCCAAAGCACTGATTTCTCAAGTAGACACGACTAGGACTCATCCTCTCCATAACTCAGATCATGATGCAATATCTATATCAATACGTGTCACTGCGCGGGACTATTCTAACAGAGCTTGGTTTTTTGATAGATCACTAATGGGTCAAAAATATTTTCAGGTTGATATAAAGGCCGCTATCCAAGATTATTTTCATTTTAACTCACACCATGACACTGCGAGCTGTGCTTGGTGTGAGTGTTTTAAAGCATCTATCCGCGCCACTATAACTAGCTATCAAATTCGGCAGGGGAAACAAAGAAAGCAGCATTTACTGATTCTAGAGCAGCAGATACAAGCTGGGGAGCGTCTCCTCACGTCCCGTACTGACCCATGTATTTTACTCCGTTTACACGCTTGCGTTTTCAATACAATCAGCTTTTGTACACTGCTGCTGTTTAAAAAATATCGAATCAGAACAAGGGCTATATTATCGGGAAAATAATCGTGCTGGCAAATTATTAGCAAACGCCCTAAAAGGTCCAAAAAGAAGCCAAGCGTGTTACCGTCCTCCGTAATCCGTAATCCGTCGGGGGGGGCTTTGGTCACTAAAGATCCCGAAATCTTAGAACACATTCGTGATTTTTATACACGGCTATATCAATCTGAATGAGATTTAGAGCAAGATGTAGTTGAACGCTTACTTACAGGGGAACACAGACCTACCCTATCTGACGAAGATAGAGTGGCCTTGGACACGCACCATTTACTGTCTCAGAAATTCATTCTGCTATCAGAAATGTGCCTCAGGTCGAGCCGCAGGCCCAGACGGTCTCCCTGCTGAATTCTACAAAACTTTTCACGCTGACTTAGCTCCAGTTTGAAAATTTATTTTTTCTGCTCTGGCCGAGGAGGTTTTCTCCTTCTGGGTCCTTTTTCAATGGCAAATGTAGTATTTTTTGAGAAGAGGGAGAGACCCGCAACTAACAGCTAATTATCGGTCCAATTTTCCCTCCTAAACGCGCGGACTATAAAATATTTGCCACCATTCTCTACCCGGCTCTCGGATAGGATGCCTACCTTATACACCCAGATCAATGCGGTTTCATTCCTGGTAGATCAACTGCTGACAATGCTCGGACTCTATGGCCATGTACTGACTACCGCAGTTAATCTTGATCGCCCATTTGTTGGCCTCTCACTTGATGCTGAGAAGGCCTTTGATCGCTTAGAGTGGCCCTTCCTGTTTGCAGTCCTCCGCTGGTACGGATTCGGGGAAGGTTTTCTCCGTTGTCTTCGCACCATGTACGCACAGCCTACAGCCAGTATATGTGCCAATGCTTTAAAGTCTCAGCCTTTTCCCCTTCAACGCGGCACTCGCCAGGGATGCCCACTGTCTCCACTTCTCTTCGATCTTGCACTTGAACCCTTGGCTTTACTAATCCGGCAATCGGAGGAGATTCATGGAGTCCCCTTCACCCATAGGGAAATCAAAATTTCAGCGTATGCTGATGACCTTATGCTTTTTGTCTCTATAGACTCAGTACCGGCTGTCCTAGAGCAAATTGGTAAATACTCACAACTGTCCGGTTATAAGATCAATTGGACCAAGTCGGTAGCCTTTCCATTAAATCCTTTGCTTCATCAGGCAGATATGCAACCCTTCCCCTTTTTATGGCAACCTCGCATGGTCAAATACCTTGGGGTTCACTATTGTTCTCCTTTGGAAGACACTATCTCCTTCAATGCCAAAGACTTAACCTCTAAAGTCCGGGCGCTAACTCACCGCTGGACTCCTTTAACACTTACCTGGTGGGGTCGATTAGAAACCATAAAAATGATGATTGTTCCGAAAGTGAATTATATCTTAGAAATGTTGCCCTGTCTCTTCCCTCGACGTATATATAAAGATATAGAGGGCCTTCTGACTAGATACTTGTGGCAAAACAAGACACCTAGGATAGCGAAACATAAGCTGCAAGCAGATAAGGAAAATGGGGGTGTCAGATTCCCTGATTTCCTGAAGTATCATCAATCTTTTCTTCTCAAACAAGGCGCTCGCTGGCTGGAAGATCCAGTACCGCGTAGACCTGTGTGGCTAGACATAGAAGAGGACCTTTGCAAACCGATTCCTCTTACTTTTCTCCCTGGTATGACTCTCCCATCAGACTCCCACTTTCCACCAATGCTTTTAGACACCTTAGGTGCCTTTAATAATCTTATGCACTCTTTAGACTCCCGACTCTGTCCGTTAGACAAGCTCCCACTTTGGTATAACACTCGATTTCGAATACAAAATAAGCCGATGGCGTGGAGCCCCTGGTACACTAGGGGCATTTGGATTCCTAGTCAGTTGTTCCATGAAGGTCGCTGGAAAACTTTTAGTGAATTGCAAATTGAATTTGGTCTCCCAGCGAAACACTACTTTCAGTTGGTGCAACTTCAGCATTGCCTTCGGAGTGCTAAGGTGCTCCCGCCATCGGCCTCCCCTACACAAGGTTGGCTGGAGACTATCCGATCTATCGGTAGTTCACCGGGTGTAGCATCCAATTTTTACAAAACCTTATGTAATGCTATAACTAGAGATACCCCTATAGCGCAGAAAGCATGGGAGAGAGAATTGCATGTGACTTTGACCCCGGAGCAATGGAGCCTTGTCTGGTGTAGAGTGACACGGGTCTCCCGATCCGCCTCACTCACTCAGACACTCTTCTTTCTAGCCCACCGGTGTTTTTACACTCCTGACAGATTAGCCAAATGGAACACTACTCAGGGCAATAGTTGTTGGACATGCCATGCGGCCATTGGTTCACTACCTCATGTTATGTATGAATGCCCCGCACTACAGTATTACTGGCGTCGGGTCTGGGGTCGTATCCAGTCTATTTTGCACTTTCAAGAGCCCCTTTCTTGGAGGATAGTGGGACTTCGCTCAGCTGCGGGGATCCCCTCTCTTCCAAAAACGGCTTACTTCCTTTTGGACTTTATGCTTGGTATTGCTATTTCCCTAATTACGAAATACTGGAAAAATAGCTCCCAGCTGAGCCCCAATGAATGGTGGAATCATGTCTGTCTCTACAGTAAATATGAACAAATACCTCGTATGTTTGCTTCCCCCATTCAGACTCCTCATCATCGGTCTAAATGGAAGATGCTCAATGACTATGTACATTCTGCTCAATGCTCTCATCTGACTGTCTAGATTTGTATATATCTTTGTCCCATGATTATTCTGTATCGCAGATACTCTTTTGATTGTTTTGATGTATAATCACTGTTGTTTAAAGCGCTCACATGCTGACATAATCAGCTAGAGAAGAAGCGTGGGGGTGGGGGGTAATTGGGTTTACTTTTCTTTATTGTATACTTGTTTTGTCTCCTTTGGTGTGTTGTTTCTTTTGTTTGTTGCAAAATGAAAATAAAAGTTTAAAAAAAAAAAAAAAGGGTTCCAGGGGTGATCCGGGAAACTACAGACCAGAGAGCCTGATGTCAGTACCAGGAAAAATGGTAGAAACCATCATAAAGAACAAAACTGCTGAACATGTAGATAGTCATGGCTTAATGGGAGACAGCCAACATGGCTTTAGACAAGGAAGATCTTGTCTTACTAACCTGTTATGTTTTTTTTTAAGGTGTGAATAAACTGGTAGACAAAGGTGAGTCAGTTGATATAGTGTATTTGGACTTTCAGAAAGCCTTTGACAAGGTCCCTCACCAGAGACATTTGGCAAAACTAAACAGTCATGGGATAGGAGGCAGTGCACTATTGTGGATCAGGAACTGGTTAAAAGATAGAAAACAGAGGGTAGGGCTAAATGGCCTATTTTCCTAATGGAGAAAGATGAATAGTAGTGTGCCCCAGGGATTTGTGCTGGGTCCGCTGCTTTTTGACATATTCATAAATGACCTGGAAAGGGAATAACGAATGAGGTTATCAAATTTGCAGATGACACAAAACTATTTAAAGTTGTTAAAACCCATGAGGATTGTGGAAAATTGGAAAACTGGGTATCAAAATGGCAGATGAAATTTAATGTGGACAAGTGCAAAGTTTTTCACCTAAGGAAGAACAACCCAAACTATGGTTACACGATGCAAAGTTCCACATTTGGAACCACCACCAAGGAAAAAGATTTAGGCGTCATTGTGGATAACATGTTAAAACCCTCGGCCCAGTGTGCAGCGGCGGCCAAGAGAGCAAATAGAATGCTAGGTATCATAAGGAAAAGAATGGAAAATAAAACAAAAGATATTATAATGCCTCTATATCATTCCATTATTCAAGTACCAAGAAATGCAGAAATATTCCAAGTTATTTCCCATCATGTTGGGTGCCACCAGATTAATTAAGAGGAATTTCCAAGCACACCTTGATAAATTACCCATATATGTAACATCTTACAAACTCTAGAGGGAGGCTCTCTTTGGCAAGATACAAGTACTACACTGAGCATTAGCAGTAAATATGAGAGACTGAGATCATACTCCACTTTCCTTGGCTTAGAAGTGAGGTTCATGGTTGTCATGGCATGCGCAAAACATCCATTTGGAGAACCTGCCCCCCAAAGAAATCATGAGTCTCAGAGAATGAGTCCAATCTCTGAAGGCTAGAATAGCAGACTTTGAGGAGCTGAGGAAGACAGGGAGGTACATAGACAAGACCTTCAGGGACATAGTAGAGAAGCCCTACTTTCTATTTGGCAGCCTCTGTGCTGCCTTGAATGAGAGAGGTCACCTGGAGGAGAGCATAACCTTAGTGTGGCAGGACATGATCTTGTAGCTAGGACTTTGCACTTCAACAGATGAATTATCCTCTCTCAACAATAATGCATCTTGAGGGACTTCTTCCCAGGAGGGAAATAATACTTCCAAGGTCATCTTGGTTAGGATCACCAGATTAGTTGGTGATTTGATCATTAGGCATGTAGGTGTGACAATCACCTGGTAACTCGCCTGTTGTCAAAGTGGTGGACCTCATGCATAACCTAGATAGAATTTTAAGCAATGCTGGGGGGGGGGGGGAGTTGTCCTGCTACATATTGCTACCAATTCCATAGGGCAATCTGGAAAGGGAGTTCTGGAAGCCATATTTAAGCTTTTAGGCAGAAAGTTGAAATCCAGAACATCTGGGGTAGCATTTTCAAAAATGCTTCCTGTTCCATGTGCAGGACCCAAAGTTTGAATGAGCAACAGCAGCAGTTTATAGATTCTAAATGCTATCCGCTACATGATCTGCATCATGGATTAATGGCACACAGCAGGCTTGCCTCCCCCTGATGAAGCGGTTGTGAAACTCTGTAAGGACATCTACAGTGGTGTTGGGGTTCGAAGCAGATAGATTTTGTGTTATCCCTTTTTGGATCTTTATGTTAAAAGCAGGTTCTGCCGTTTTTTGTATACATGGTTTATAGGCTTTGTTATTTGTGGGTATATCTTTTATGAAAAACTAAAGAAAATAAAAAAAGAGAGTAGGAGTGGTATACACCTGACCTTTTGGAGTTTTTCCAGGACCATTGATGTTCCAGAGCCTAGTCCATGGCCTAGATTGATATGCCTGGATATATGTGCTCGAGGGTCTGAGGTCTTTTTTCTCCCTCTCAGATAGTGAACAATCTGGCCCTCATTATTTTTATATGGTAGAAAGGGTGTTGAAAGAACTGAAATATGAGATTGCAGACCTGCTATTAGTAATCTGTGAATTTTCATTAAAATCATCTGAAATACCAGGGGTGATCCGAGAAACTACAGACCGGTGAGCCTGACGTCAGTACTGGGAAAAATGGTAGAAACCATCATTAAGAACAAAGTTGCTCAGCATGTAGATAGTCATGGCCTAATGGGAGACAGCCAACATGTCTTTAGACAAGGAAGATCTTGTCTTACTAATCTGTTATGTTTTTTTGAAGGTGTGAATAAACAGGTGGACAAAGGTGAGTCGGTTGATATAGTGTATCTGGACTTTCAGAAAGCCTTTGACAAGGTCCCTCATCAGAGACTTTTGTCAAAACTAAAGAGTCATGGGATAGGAGGCAGTGTATTATTGTGGATCAGGAACTGGTTAAAAGACAGAAAGCAGAGGGTAGGGCTAAATGGCCAATTTTCCCAATGGAGAAAGCTGAATAGTGGTGTACCACAGGGATCTGTGCTGGGTCCGCTGCTTTTAGACATATTCATAAATGACCTGGAAAGTGGAATAACGAGTGAGGTTATCAAATTTGCAGATGACACCAAACTATTTGAAGTTGTTAAAACCCAAGAGGATTGTGGAAAATTGCAAGAGGATCTTGATAAATTGGAAGACTGGGCATCAAAATGGCAGATGAAATTTAATGTGGACAAGTGCAAAGTTATGCACCTAGGGAAGAACAAGCCAAACTATGGTTACACGATGCAGGTTCCACATTAGGAACCACCACCCAGGAAAAAGATGTAGGCGTCATTGTGGATAGCATGTTAAAACCCTCAGCCCAGTGTGCAGCGGCGGCCAAGAGAGCAAATAGAATGCTTGATATCATTAGGAAAGGAATGGAAAATAAAACAAAAGATATTATAATGCCTCTATATCGTTCCATGGTGAGACCGCACCTTGAATATTGTGTGCAATTCTGGTTGCCATATCTTAAAAAGGATATAGCATTATTAGAAAAGGTTCAGAGAAGAGCCACCAAAATGGTAAAGGGGATGGAAGGATACTCCTATGAAGAAAGGCTAAAAAGGTTAGGGCTCTTTAACCTGGAAAAGAGACGGCTGAGGGGAGATATGATAGAAGTCTATAAATTAATGAACGGAGTGGAATGGGTAAACGTAGATCGATTGTTTACATTATCAGAATATAGAAAGACTAGGGGACATGCAATGAAGCTACAGGGTAAACTATTTAAGACTAATAAAAGAAAATATTTTTTCACTCATCTTCTAATCAAACTCTGGAATTTGTTACTGGAGGATGTAGTAAAGGCTGTTAGTGTAGCTGGGTTTAAAAATGGTTTGGACAAGTTCCTGGAGGAAAGGTCCATAAACCATTATTAAGAAGGGACCCAGGATATCAGTGCTTGACCCAGTACAAGCATTGTGGAACCTGTGTCTTTTGGGGAAACTGCTAGGTACGTATGACCTAGATTAGCCACTGTTGGAAATAGGATACTGGGCTTGATGGACCCTGGTCTGACCCAGTATGGCATATCTTATGTTCTTATTCATTCTTTCTTCATTCTGATATTTTTGGAGACTAACGATTTTTAGGGACCCAAGAGACAGGCAGAGCTCCAGAGTCTCAATGCATGGATGAAATGATGATGGGACTGGGTTACTTTCTGAGGAAGGGGGAGACTATTACTCAAAATGGGATTTATCTTATCCAGGCTGCTGGCACTAACATTCAAAAAGAATAAAGAGCATCTTTTAAACTTGAACTAGGGGGAAAACCCACAGTTGCTCAGGAGCACATGGCATGGATAAAGTTTCTTTGAAGGATGCCATCATAACAGGAAAGTTAGGACATCCCAAAATAGAGGTTGCAGTAAGGGCTGAAATAGATCAAGTGCCTTCAAATAAAGACCATAAAAAGAGAGAAGGAGAAAGTGCAAATTATCCTTGCCAAATGCTATGAAGGTTGTAAATTCAAGAAAGCATACCTTGAAATGTCTATTTGCAAATGCTAGAAGCCTAAAAATAAGATAGGAGAATTTGATATTTGTATTTAACAGGATTTATATTATGCTTTATCATTTCAATCAAAACAATTTACATTGAAACTTAAACATGTACATTAAACAGGGACATTGATAACTTGGATTTTTCTGAGGCAATGGAGAGTTAAGTGACTTGCCCAAGGTGTGCTAGTGGGAATTGAATGCTGGTCTCTGGGTTCCTAAGCCAGTGTTCTTAACCATTAGGCTACTCCTCCACTCTGACATAATATATATCTCGGAGAGCTGCTGGAAGGAGGGATAACCATTAGGATATACCAAGGTATAAATTATATCACAATGATCGTATGGATCAAGTTGGTGGAGGGGTGGTGCAATGTTAAAGAGAGCATTCAGGCAAATAGAATAAAAAATTCTGCAGGAACAAAATTCACCATTGAATCTTTATGGATAGAAATTCCATGTGTGAAGGGGAAGAAAATTGTGGTAAGGGTTTACTACCATCTACCTGAAATCTTATCAGAAATTATGGAAGCCAGCAAAATTGGTAGCACCATATTGATGGGGGATTTCAATTACCCCAGTATTCACTGGATAAATGTCATGTGCTAGGGAAGTAAAGTTCCTAGATGAAATAAGCAGCTGGTTTGGAAACTGACTAGAGAAAGAGCTATTTAAGACCTTTATTTTTTAAGTGCCATCAAGTCAGTGTTGAGTCATAGCAGCCCAGCTACCTCTGGGTTTTCTTGGCAATGTATCACCTGAGGTAGATTGCCAGTCTTTTCTTCTGAGGCAGTGGAGGGTAAAGTGACTTACCCAAGGTTACAAAGGAATGTCATGAGGAATTGAACCCTTAATCTTCTGGTTTCTAGGCAGTTGCTCTAACTACTAGGCTACTCCTCCATTTTAGACTTAGGGCCCCCTTTTATTAAGGCCCACAAAGGATTTGCAATTAACACACCAAAAAGTATTGTGACCCTCCTAATTCACAAAAAGAATTGCAATAACTGTATATCCCCTTCCAAGTAAAGGGAAAGCCAGAGCAAGGAGGAAAAGGGAGGACAAGAGGTAGACCCTGAGAAAAAAAGGACAGGGTACCTTTAAGCCCAGGGCTTCACCAGCAGTGTTCACTCCCATTCCCAGCCCCGGGTTGCAGGAAGGCTTGGGAAGAGGGGAGGAATTCCTGGGCCCAGCACTGGGTGAGGTTACTTCCTTTGCAACACCTGAGCCAGAAGGATACATGACTGAAGAAGAGTTTGTGGTATGGAACCAATGGTAATTGAGTTTGTCTCAATGGAAGTGCTTCAGCAAGGTACTGAACCTATTCACTCTTCCTTAAGTAGGAGGGAGACTGAGTGCCTGGTTGAGTAGAAAGTCTATTTGGTGGATAAAGCTACTTTGTCTTAGGACAGAATAATACTCCAAAAGATGAGAGCTTGCTTAGCAGAGGGTGGAAGCTGTCTTCCCTGCTAAACATCAGAGAGGCAGGGCAGCAAAAAGGCTGCTGAAGAACTTGCATTTACCAGCAATAATTTCTATAAAGACAATGGAATAATCACTGAGTGTTTATAAAGAATATCCTGTGGTTCTCAGAATTGAAATACCAATGGAGAGAAGGATTACCTCACTGGAACTTTGGCTCAAGTTACAAGTTTTAAAACGGAGCTAGAGTCAAGCAGCATAAGTTGCAGCTGGGGGGAGATGCGGAGACCTGTACTGGATTAGTTACTTTCTAAGAGTTGGAGTCTGCAGTGGACTGAAGAACCAGGAAAGGAAGACTAGAACTGAATCCTTTGAACCATATTACTGTAGAGCAGGGATCTCCAAATCTGTCCTGGAGGGCAGCAATCCTGCCAGGTTTTTGGAATAACCCTAATGAATATGCATGAGTTATATTTGCATGCACTACCCCCTTTGCATTTGAATTGATCTCATGCATATTCATTAGGGATATCCTGAAAACCCGATTGGTATATGGATGCGGCCCTCCAGGACTGGATTTGGAGACCCCTGCTGTAGAGAAATGGTAAACATTTTGTGTTGTAAATAATGTACTGAGTTTACAAGGACTCTGAAGGGCTAGCCCTGCTCCCCCTTGGGTGTACCTAGCTCTACCTGTTTTTATTATTTTTTTTTATTTTTTTATTTTTTGAGGCAAAAGCATCAGCCATCATTATTAAAGCTTCTTTGTGTATTAAGCCTGGTTCTTGTCCAGTCTCCTGTGTCTGGTAGCTCTGCATATAGAACCAGAAGACCCTGCAGCAACTGACTTGTACCACATCCCACGATTGCTGATTAACATGAATTTCAGCATGAAGTGGCAGACACACTCGCACATTAGTGTTCCCAACTGCCAGTTGCAATGCGTTAAACCACATGTTAACCAGCTAATGGACTTTAATAAAAGAGACCTTTTGTTTTTTGTGGAACACGGGATTTGGTAAAGGAGCAAAGTATGTTGGGGCCACTCAGCGCTACTGATTCTAATATGATCACATTTCACTTCATAAATGGAGTGAGTATGCAAAGAAAATCTACTGTGTCAGGGTTAATTTTCAAAAGCGAGACTATGATAAAATGAGGAAAATGGTTAGAAAGAAACTTTAAGGAACAGCTGTAAAGGCCAAGAGTTTATATCAGCTGTGAATATTGTTTAAAAATACAATCCCAAAGCCCAGACTAGATGTATCCCACATACTAGGAAAGACAGAAGGAAGACTAAATGACTACCAGCTTGGTTAAAAAGTGACTTGAACAAGGTTATTAAAGCTAAAATAAAATCTTTTAACACAGAGTAAAAAGAACCAAATGAAGAAAATAGGAAGCAGCATAAACACTGGCAAGTTTAATGTAAGGCTCTGACAAGGAAGGCAGAAAGAGAATTTTAAAAGAAGCTTACCTAGAGAAAAAATTCACAGTAATGACTTTTTAAGGTGCATAAAAAATAAAAAAACTGGCCATTAGATGATAGAAGGGTAAAAGGGATTAAATGAATTCTTTGCTTTGGAGGAAGCTACCAATTACAGAAAGGGTATTTAATGGTGATGTTTCAGAAGAATTGAATGAAATCCCAGTGAACCTAGGACCAGATGGTATACAACCAAGAATGTGGTGAGTACTCAGATGAAATCGCAGAACTATTAGTAATTTTTAACCTATCCTTAAAATTGTTGTTGTACCAGAACAATGGAGGTGGTCAATGTAATGCCTCTTTTTAAAAAGGGCTTCAGGATTGATCCAGGAAACTATAGAACAGTGAACCTAACATCAGTGCTGGGCAAAATAGTGGAAACCATTATTAAGAAAAAAAAAATACTGAATGCTTGGATAGACATGGGGCTAAGTCACTTGGATTTATCCAAAGGAAGTCTTGTCTCACCAATCTGCTCTATTTATTTGAAGGCATAAATAAACATGTGGATAATAGTGAGCCAGTTGATATGGAAGGGAATTTTAGAAAGGACATCCAAGTGAAAGCTGGGACATCTAAGCCAAAATGTCTACAAAAAAAAAGAAAAAGCAGGCACATCCAGGTGCAGACACAATTTCACGAACATGGATGTGCCTGATATGGACGTTTGCGGAGGTATCTACATAGAAATCCCCAGAATAGTTCTGCAGAATCCAGATGTCTAGGAATAGCCTAGTGGTTAGAATAGTGGGCTAGGAAGAGTGAAGGCAGGGTTCAAATCTCGCTATCACTGAAAATGTACTAAGTACTGGGAATGATGGAGTGTTTACTTTACACCTTCTGGCTGTTTTTCAGCTAAACTGAGCACTTTTTAGGTGACCGGAATAGATCTAAACAAAGATATAACTCTAGAAGTACAGGACATTTCTGAGAACAGGCAGAGATGTCCAGGTTTCTGGTAATGTCCCAGCCATGCCTCCTTCATGCTCCCATTCAGACTTGGACTTCCTCACAGTGGGGTTGTCCAAAGACCTGGCTTCTATAATGGCTCTGGAGATGACTCTGTGCTTTGGATATCACTTTTCCCATTTTTGGATGTCCAAAGCACAAGTGGAGCCATATTCTATCAGGGGCATGTCCGGGCCATCCAATTCTGTACCTCAGGAGCAAGACATTCCCATCGCATATAAAATCGGGCCCTTGGATGGCCCGGCATGCCCCTACATGCTGCAGGGATGTCCTCCCCGCAGGCACTCCTGGATCCTGCAGCACCAGCCCACAGCTAGGCAGCTGGGGCCTGGATTTGGCGACAGGGACTTCCTGGCACCCGGCCCTAGGGGTGGATTTCCAGCCCTGATCACCCAATTTGTGCTGATTATTCCATCTTCAAGGTGGAATAATCAACATGTTCCCCCTGACCCTGCAAGACATACAGGGCCATGACCTGAATCAGCCTTGTACATCCTGCCACCTTGGACCACCCCCACTTTGCCCAGACTCTGCCCCTTCCTCCCTCCTGCCAGCTCTCCACGTCCTTCTGCTCTAGCCATGTTGGGAGAGTCGGAGGGGGAATAGACGCAGGATCGCTTGCGGGGCTGCACGTCGCGTCTCAGAATTAGGCCCATAGGGTTTCCAAAATATTCCCCATAATGTATTTAGACTTTCAGAAAACATTTGACAAAGTCTCATATCAGAAACGCCTAAGGAAGTTAAAATAATCATGGCATAGGAGGCAATGTGTTATTGAGGATTGGAAGGAATCATGGTGTACTGGGACATGTGCTTTTTAACATATTTATACAGTTGTGATCAACATTATTGGCACCTTGCATTTTAGGTATGTTATGTACAATATCTTGAGAAATAATTGAAATATTCAAATGGTATGCCATCATAATATTTTAATAGTATGTTCAAAGGTATACACAAAAAAAGATGTCTGTACAACTTAGATGTAGTAGTTTCTGAGGAAAAAAAAACAAAATATGACCTGGACAGGATTAATGGCACCCATCACTAATACTTGGTTGTACAACCATTGGCAGTGATGACAGCCTCCTAATGTTTCTTGTAGCCATCTATAAGTTTCTTACATCTGTCTGCTAGTAGTTTCTCCCACTCTTCAACTGTGATTTGTTCCAGCTAGTGACTGTTTCCAGGATTCCTTTTACCAATGGCAGATTTCAGCTCTTTCCAAAGGTTCTTGATTGGCTTGAGATCAGAGCTCATTGCTGCCCAGTTTAAAACAGTCCATTTGTTTGTTTTCAACCATTCTTTTGTTCTTTGGATGTCTCCTTTGGGTCATTGTCCCAAATGCTGAGGATCCATGACTGTCGACCCAGACCTAGCTTTCTGACACTAGGTAGCACATTTCACTCCAAAATACCTTAGTGGTCCTCGGACTTCATGATTCCTTTAATGCATTCCAGGCCTCCAGTTCCTAAGGCAGCAAAACAGCCCCACAACATTATAGAACCTCCACCATATTTAACTTAGGAAGGGTGTTTTATTTTTATAAAAGCTGCATTTCTTCGCCTGTAACTGTATTGCTGGTCTGCATTGCCGAAGAGCTCAAGTTTGGTTTCATCTGTCCACACAACATTTTCCCAGAATGTGGATTTGGGCAAAGATCAGATGTGCATTTTTATGTTGTCTTTATGCAGCGGGGTCCTTCTTGGCCTTCACCCATGATGCCCTTCTTTGTTTAGTGTGTTGCATATGATATGGGTTGCTCCAGCTTAGCCTTGAGCTCTTTGGATGTTGTACGTAGTGTTTTTCCAACAGTTCACACTAACCTTTGAAGACTTCTTGGATTAATTTTTCTCTTCCCACCACATCCTGGGAGGTTCTTGACAGTTCCATGAGCAGAAAACTTCTTAACATTGTGAAGACACAGGAACCCCAAGGTCTTTGGAGATGGCCTTGTATCACTTTGATGTTTGGTGATAATGGCTTTTTTTTTTTTAAAGAATTTCAATTTATTAAATACCATAAAGTATACAGAAACAAAATAATTCACTTACAAAGAAAAAACCCTAATCTAACTTATAAATACCCATCAACTCTTTTCACTGTCAACTAACAATTTCTCTAAATCTAAGGGAGACAGGAAAACATTTATCTTGCCCGAAGGAAACCTAGCACTTGCATGGATATCACAAGAAAAAGGTAGCTCCCAAAGCAAGTACCCTGGTCTTAAGAGCAAAAAAGGACTTTCCCAATGGAGAAAGGTGAATAGTGGTGTACCACAGGGATCTGTGCTGGGTCCGCTGCTTTTTGACGTATTCATAAATGACCTGGAAAAGGGAATAACGAGTGAGGTTATCAAATTTGCAGATGACACAAAACTATTTAAAGAGGATTGTGGAAAATTGCAGGAGGATCTTGATAAATTGGAAGACTGGGCATCATAATGGCAGATGAAATTTAATGTGGACACGTGCAAAGTTATGCACCTAGGGAAGAACAACCCAAACTATGGTTACACGATGCAAGGTTCCACATTAGGAACCATCACCCAGGAAAAAGATTTAGGCATCATTGTGGATAACATGCTAAAACCCTCGGCCCAGTGTGCAGCGGCGGCCAAGAGAGAAAATAGAATGCTAGGTATCATAAGGAAAGGAAAGGAATGGAAAATAAAACAAAAGATATTATATCGCCTCTATATTGTTCCATGGTGAGACCGCACCTTGAATATTGTGTGCAATTCGGGTCGCCGTATCTTAAAAAGGATATAGCGTTATTAGAAAAGGTTCAGAGAAGAGCCACCAAAATGGTAAAGGGGATGGAAGGATACTCCTATGAAGAAAGGCTAAAAAGGTTAGGGCTCTTTAACCTGGAAAAGAGATGGCCGAGGGGAGATACGATAGAAGTCTATAAATTTAATGAACGGAGTGGAACGGGTAAACGTAGATCAATTGTTTACATTATCAGAATATAGAAAGACTAGGGGATATGCAATGAAGCTACAGGGTAAACTATTTAAGACTAATAAAATAAAATATTTTTACACTCAACGTGTAATCAAACTCTGGAATTTGTTATCAGAGGATGTAGTAAAGGCTGTTAGTGCAGCTGGATTTAAAAGTTCCTGGAGGAAAGGTCTATAAACCATTATTAAGAAGGGACCCAGGATATCAGTGCTTGACCCATTACAAGCATTGTGGAACCTGTGTCTTTTGGGGAAACTGCTAGGTACGTATGACCTAGATTGGCCACTGTTGGAAACAGAATACTGGTCTTGATGGACCTTGGTCTGACCCAGTATGGCATATCTTATGTTCTTATGATTTCCTTCTTGCCTGTGTCACCCAAGAAATATATGGAAAAATGGCCAATTTTTCTCCACAATAGGCATATGCAGTAGTAACATAGTATACGGTGGCAGATAAAGACCAGTATGGTCCATCTAGTCTGCCTAGCAAGGTGGCAAGAGTAGGTGCACCTGCCACAAAATGCAGGTCACCCCTCCCCATGCCTTTGTTTAGGGGTGCACCTACTGCTCTTTGTAGGTCACCCCTATTTGCTGAGATATAAGAGATAATTATGTTTATTTTTATTTTATCCTGTTGCTAAAGGGATCCACTGTGTCTGTCCTATGCAATTTTGAATTATGTCACTGTATTTGCCCCCACCATTTCCATAGGAAGGACATTCCAAGCACCCACCACCATTTAAGTGAAACAGTATTTCCTGACATTGCCTTTCAATTTACACCTTTGCATCTTCATGTTATGCCCTCTAGTTTTACAGCTTCCCTGTCTTTGGAAGAGTTTTGTTTGTTCATTAATACTCTTTAAGTATTTAAAGGTCTGAATCATATCTCCCCTGCTCCTCCTTTCCTCCAGAGTGTACATATTTATGTCTTCAAATCTCTTCTCAAAAGTCTTCTGACGCAGGCTCCAAATCAATTTGGTCACCTTCCTCTTTTTATGTCCTTTGCGAGAAATGATGTGCAAAACTGAACACAATATTCCAAGTGAGGCCTCACCAGCAACTTGTACAGTGGCATTAGTACCTTTTCCTTTCTGCTGGTAATTCCTCTCTCAACCCAGCATCCTTATGGCTTTTGCCACCGCCTTGTCACACTGTTTCGCTGTTTTGAGATCCTCAGAAACAGTCACTCCGAGGTCCTTCTCCCGGTCCGTTCACACCAACCTCTCACCCCCTATCTCTTACAATTCCCTTAGATTTCTGCTTCCCAAGTGCATGAAACTGCACTTCTTCACATTAAATCTTAACTGCCAAGCATTAGATCATTCTTTTAGCATTTGTAGATCTTTCTTCATGTTATCCACCGCACAATTCTGTTGCAAATTTTCATGTAATCTGCAAAAAGACAGACTTTCCCATTCAGTCCTTCAGCAATATCACTCACAAATACATTGAACAGTACCGGTCCCAGGACCGAATCCTGGGGCATACCACTAATCACCTTCCTTTCATCCGAGTGAGTTCCGTTTACAATCATCGTCTGTCAGTTAACCAATTTCTAAGCCGGTTCACCACCTTGGGACCCATCCCCAAGCTGTTGAGTTTATTGTTAAGCCTCTTATGAGGAACAGTATCAAAGGCTTTGCTGAAATCTAGGTAGATCACATCCATTGCATGCCCTTGATCTAGTTCTCTGGTCACCCAGTCAAATAACTCAATCAGATTTGTTTGGCAAGATCGTCCTTTGGTTGCCTTGGATCATGCAGCTTGTTGGTTTCGAGGAAGTCCACTATGTGCTCTTTCAGGAGTGCCTCCATTACTTTTCCTACCACCGAGGTAAAGCTTATTGACCTGTAGTTTGTCACTTCTGTCCTACAGCCACTTTTGTGAAGAGGTACCACATCAGCCCTGTGGAATTTCTCCAGTCTCCAAGAATCTATTAACAAACATCCTTTAATAGCCATGCAAGAACCTCTCTGAGCTCTTTCAGTATCATGGGATGTATCCCATCTGGTCTCATGGCCTTGGCCACTTTCAGTTTTGCAAGCTGCTCTAACACATCATCTTCTGTGAATGGCGTGGTATCTACTACATTCCAATTTGTATATTTGTCAATCACAGGTGATCCTTTTCCAGGCTATTCTCTAGTAAAAAAACAGAGCAGAAGTATTTGTTTAACATTTTCACTTTTTCAATGTCACTTTCCACAAATCCGTTCCCAGCACTTTAGAGTCCTGAAATTCCACCTCTGATTTTCCTCCTCTCCCAAATATACCTGAAAAATATTTTGTCGCCACACTTCACATCTTTAGCTATCATTTCTTCTGCCTTTGATCCTTTTTCTAAAACAAGCTTTAAGAATAGCTATTTTGTCTTCCTCCAAAACGAGGGTTACTAACAACGTGGCCCTAGTAGAAAAAACATCTTGAGTATCCTCTAAAAAAGCATTTAAATCAAAGGTATTCTTATCCTCAAGAACTTCTAATTCCACTTCCACTGAATTCACCTGTACAACTTTAGAAGCAATATAATAGTGCTTATTAAATACAACAGAGTCTGCAATAGGAAGGAGAAAGACATCCTTCAAGTATTTTCTAAACAAAATTTGTGGAAAAAATAAGTTTATACATGGACAATTAAGCACTCTTAAGTTCTTACATCTAGTCAAATTTTCCAGATTTTCAAGCTTCTGATGGATAAACTATACTTAGTAGTAGTTTGCATAATAGTAAGAGTTTAACCCTGAGCATCCATATTAGATAAATGCAAGTCCAAAGTCACAATTTTTTCACCAACATTCTGCAATTTAATAAGTGTCACAAGAAAACTGAAATAAAAGAGGAACTATGTCAGAAAGAACTTGTTCAGTATGTTTAACAACCTTCCAGGTATCCATAAGTGACACCGAAGTAACTTGCATATCCAAGGGTGGAGCTAAGGGCTTCTTCCAAGATACTGCCTTGGGGATCCCAGCCTCAACCCGGGAACACTGTTCACAAGGTAGGGGCAAACTAGAAATCTCTAAGAACCCAGTGGCAAAGGAGGAGACTCTCACCCTCTGAGGAAAGGACAAGCAAAACAGTACCTGAGGTTATTGCAGATGAAGTAGATATCACATGCTAATCCTTCGGCACAGTTCTCAAGGAACTGATGGAAATGACTTTTTCTTCCGCTTACCTCCAGCCATTTTGGGTCCCCTCTTTAACTCTTATGTTGCTCCTAAGGGACTCCAAACGGGCATATAATAAGCCCCTTTGGATCTGCTCCTTAGGAGACCCTGAAAAAAACACGCCAACAGCTGAGCACTGTAAGAACCATGGAGCTTTAAAGGTCTTATTGGTGACATCAGCGCTGGCTGCTTCACTTGGGCCTGATGTTCTGTGGTCACTGGCAGTCTCAAAGCCCTTCCACTGCATGTAAAGGCTGACAGCAAGAACTCCCCGATAAGGGCTTTTCTGAGGGCCTCAGGCAGCTCTCTTGTCTTCACCATTGTGAAAATGGAACAGGGAGATGCGGCCATTTTATACAACAGAGCCATTATTTAATTGTGAGTACTGACAATTGATCACAGGTGCATTTTACTGCAATGGGAATGTGGTTCTTCTGGTCAAACTGATTTGAATTTTTTATAAGGATGCCAATAATCATATCCTGGCAATGTCCCATTTTTTATACTTATTTCCCTTTTTAATTGGTTTTGTTTTATTTGATTCTTTTATGTGTCAAATATGTCTGCATATATAGATCAAAGCTTATTTCACTGGCCACTTTTTTTTTTAGGAGATATTGGACATTAAGAGGCTGAATTTACAAGGATGCCAATAATGTTGACTATAACTATAAATGTTCTCTTATGTTTCTGGTGCCAGTATCATGATCTTTGCCATGTTTTAGTAAATGAAACCGTCAATTCAGTCATTGTGCTGTGGCTTTCTTCAGCGTAAAGTTATTATGCAGTGGATGTTTCTATATGTAGTGGTTTCAAAACAGATTGGTGGCAATGAGGTAGGAAATTTTGAAATATGGTGGGAAAGTCCATTAGAAAAAAGCAGTTGATTAAATTTTCAGATAACAACACCAAATTATTCAGAGTTGTTAAATTGCATATGGATTGTGAAGAACTGCAGGAGGACCTTGTGAGACTGGGCATCCAAATGGCCACGGACGGCCCAAGGGGGGTACGGGGCCATGTACGGAGACTCAATGTATGGATAAAGAAAGACAAAAGATTTCTACATTACTATACTCCACTGCCAACCGCCAGGCACATTAGGAAGTACTACAAACATTGCCCATTTAATACCCATAGCAAACCCACCATATCATAACAGTACTACCAGGACTCCATAAAGCACCATACCCTACCTATCAAAAGGCAACATTGCAAATTTTAAACTAATACATCTCAGAGAATACCAGTACATCTCCTACTGGGGAAAGAGAACAAGTGGCACTATCAAATATAAACTACATAAACAGAATACCTCAGCTCGGTTACACATGCAGAACACAGACTATCACCAAACAAAGAACAAGGGATCACAATTTAGAAATAGGAAGACATTAATTAAACCAGGAACCCCCAAAATCCAAACTTGGAATGTACAACAACACTGCAGAAATAAAACTATAAATTAATTTCCACTTGTACTAAACAAAATACAGACGTTAAAGACACACATTCCCCAGAGCTGACATATTCCAGTTAATAAATTCAAAATATTTTTCTACCTTTTTGTTTGTGCATTTTATTTTTCAGTTGCAATTGATCCTGTCACTTTCTTCGGGTTTCTTCTTGTCTTCTGCTATCTCTTAATTGTCTGCTGTCTATTTGTCGTTTATTTTTTCCATTCTCTCTCTATATCTGCTTTAACATACTGATCTTTGCCTTTTGCTCTTCCTTCCATCTCTTTCTTTATTCCTTTTTCATCCACTCAAATTTTACCCCTCTATCCTCAATCCCCACTTACTCTCCCAATACCCAGCCAATCGTAGATTTTTCTTCCCTCCCACACAAAATATTTTCCCCTCTCCATTTCACTCTCCCAACACCATCCCATTCTAGTCCTCCCCCAACATCAGCATCCTTCTAGTTCCAGACTCCTCCCAGTTCTAACTCCCCCCATCAGCCCATTTCCAGTCCTATCCTAGCCCCTCCATCAGCCCTTTTCCAGTCCTATCTCTCTCCAGTCATCCCATTTCCAGTCCAAGCCCCCTCCCCATCAGTTATTTCTAGTTCAAGCACCCCTCCACTCAGCCCATTTCCAGTCCTAGCTCCCCTTCCCCTCCCGAAGAGCCTCACGGCTATCTAAAATGCTTTAGAGGGAGCCAGAGAGGCCCAGGCTCACCTGTAACAGCTGCCGAAGTGAAGCACGTATTTTTCCTTCACTTTGGCAGCTGTACTGAAATTTAGAACACTGCCGCGCTGAGGTCAAAAGATACTTCCTGTTTCCCTGGTACTCAGTGCTGCTGAAGTGAAGGAAAAAGGTGCGCTTCATTTTGGCAGCTGTTAGAGGTGAGCCGGGGCCTCTCCAACTCCCTCTAAAGCCGCCCTGCCTGCCATTCAATGCGGGATGTTGTTGGCGCGGGGCCACCTGAAGCACGGGGCCCTGTGCAAACAACGGGCTGGCCCTGCAAATAGCAGATGGAATTTAATGTGGACAAGTGCAAAGTGAGGCATGTAGAGAAGAATAATACAATCTATAGGAAAATAATGGTAGGTTCCACATTAAGGGTCACCGTACAAGAAAATGATTGGGGTGTAATTGATGAAATCTTCTGTTCAGTGTGCGGTGGCGACCCCCCCCCCCCCCTGAAAAACAAATACTGCTGGGAATCATTAGAAAGGGATAGAAAAGATAATAAAGGATATCATAATGCATTTGTATTGCTGCATGGTACAACCTCACCTTGAGTACTGTATGCAATTCTGGTCTCCATATCTCAAAAAAGATATAGCGGCATTAGAAAAGGTAAAGAGAAGGGCACCCAAAATGAAAACGGGGATGGGATGACTCTCCTTTGAGTAAAAGCTAAAGAGGTTAGGGCTCTTTAGCCCAAGAAGAGACACCTTAGGGGAAGTACAATAGAGATCCATAAAATCCTGAGTGTAGTTGAATGGGTAGACACAATTTTATTGTTTACTTTTTCAAAAAATACATGGAAGAGGGAACACACCATGAAGCAACAAAGCAGTATATTTAAAACAGGAAACATCTTTTTTTTTTCTCATATAATTATTTTTTGGAAGTCATTGTTGGCAGATGTGTTAAATCGCATAGTATAGTTGGGTTTAAAAAAGGTTTGGACAAATTCCTAGAGGAAAAGTTTATAAACCATTATTAAAGTAGTTCAAGAGAAAGCTACTGCTTTTCCTTGGGATAAGTAGGGTGAAACTGGCTATTTTTGAAATGTTTGACCCAGTACAGCAGTTCTTATGTTCTTATTGACAATTATGGGGCTGACGTTAAATAACAAACAATAAATTGCATTAACAAGAGCTAAAATATTAATACACATCAGTAGATCTAGCCCTTACTATGCAATACAATAGCACATTTCCCCTTATTTTGTTGGCAGACTCAGGCATGTGTGTGGGGGACTTAATAGAACAAAGTCTAGTGGTTTTGATAGGATATCAGTGTAATATGGATGGGAGGATGTTTGTAGTACATATTTGTAGTGAGTAGTGTTGTATGAAAGTTGCGTCATGTGTTTGTGCAGAAGGTGTAGGTGTTTGTGTGGGATGATTTTAGAGAGGTGTATGTGGGCATGCAAGGGAATGAGGAATGTGTGGGTGTAGGGAGGATATAGGAGGTATCTGTGTGTGATGGAGTATGTGTTTCAGGAAAAGAATATGCATGTGTGGGACAGGAAATGGTTTTTATGAGGTGAGTGGGAATGTTTGTGCTCGAGTATGTATATTCTCTACTTTTCTCTCCCCACATATTCTTTCCCCTTCCTTCTCCTCCTCCATCCTCCTCTCCTCCCAATTGCCTTTACATGCTCACTAGCCAGCATCTCTGACCTTTAGGTAGCAAGGACTGCCCTTCCCACTATTTCACTGCTCCTACCATTGCTGCCTCACCATCTTTGGATGACAGTGAATGTTAAGGGTCCATGTACTACACAGCTGCTGGCTGCCTCTGATGTCCATATGTTCGTGTTCATGAGCAAAAACCAGATGCATTTAGATGGATGGAGAGAGGCAAATACACTCTTGAAAATAGGTGCTGTCACCTGTTTCCAAAAACATATGCATCAAAGATGCGCATGTTCTTGTCAGTAGGAATGATCCAAGAAAGGTGAGTGGCCAAGGTCCACAGACAGGTTCTCCATAAAGCTGGGAACCCTGGGTCCAAAGATAGCTAGGTCATGGTCTTCTGCTTGCAAAAGCCAGCTTCCTTTTAGAGTTGAGTCCTATGGTGCTTGTGACTCCAAGTCTTTGCTGCCTGAACCCAGGACCAAAGGTGAGAACTAGGAATGGAAGAATTCTTCTGAAAAAAGAAAAACACAAGGACAAGCACTCACCAAAGATAAGCAAGAGAGGAGAGTCTGAACAGGAACTGGTACAAGGTCTAGGACATCCAACTAGGTGAATCAGGGTGCAATGTGTAGCAGGGAGCAAAACATAAGGTGACACCAAGGTGCAGGCCAAATGCTGGCAAGAAGGTCTAGCCAGGGCTGTGCTTATATACAGATCCCAGACAGGAACAAGATGATCTCAAAAGGAAGTAGCAGGGATACAGCAGGCTTACAGGCAGACAAGACAATCGACTGGAACCTACTGACACCTGCTAGCTGGAGGTCAGAGGTTTATCTAGGCAAGGTTCTTCTAGGAGATGAGCCACCCGTATGCTGGTGGCAAAACCTCATAAAAGTGGTATCATAATATGTTTTGTTAACACAGCTTAGCTAATTAAAAATGTGATTCTAATTCTGAGTTAGAAAGAGGGGTCTTTGGAGCTAACTCATTGGTATCATTCAAAGTGCAGCATAGTTTTACACTCTTAACTTCTATTCTGCATAAATTAAAGAGGCAGGAAAATGATAATGTATGGAAGTTGCGTTCTGCAAAACAAAGTCAAGTAGCCCCTGTTCCTCTCCTTTTTTTCACCTCAAATTATTGCTAGTATCCCATTGGCTATGCAAGAAAACGTGAAGCTTGCTGAATATCTCTAAGTATTTGACCATGTTACTTGATCTAGAGATTCACAAACAGAAGCAATTATTTCCACTAACATAATCATTTCCTTCTTTATTAGATTTTTGCAAATAAATGTTTTTACTGTCAAATCTTTGCTAACAAAAGGGTTTGTAGTACAGGCATTTATGATTTACAATGGCCGTATGAAGATACTTATATTAGGGAAATGTGGAAACACAAATGCTGTTTTGAAATTAAAAAATAAATAAATAAAGCCCAGTAATCCATGAATTAAGAATCTGTGGGGTACTTAATAGGCCTCTTGGGGTACTTGTCTTTTGTATCTATGATAAATATGTGATTATAAGGACAAATTATATAAGCAGCAATAATTCTCCAGTAATGTGATCATTAAAAACCCTCACAACTACAATACATCAATATTAATTGGGGACAGATGATCATTTTAGTGGCATGCACAAGTCATTAGCCATATTTCAGTACTTCATGAATACCTGAATAGTCTTAATGAAGTAATTATTTTCTTCAAGTTTCTCTTCATGATGAGCCTAAAAGTAGAATGTACTTAATAATTACAGATCGGAAAGATGGATTTAATCTGTTGGGTAGGTGAAACACAAGAAGTAAAAAGAGGGAGAAAACTGTTAATGAAAAAGAAGATTAAAGGTACATTGATATCTGAAACTGTCTTAGCAGAGCTGGAAATACATACGCATGTGAAATTGACTAAATTGTTAGTATTCTTTTCAACACTGTCAATTGGTCAGCTCTCTGAAGGTCTAACCTATTCTTCTCAATAATCTTCCCTCTATTAGTTCTATAAGATTACTATTTCCCTATCAAGTAAATTTCTTTAAATAAACATTCCGTTTTGAAAGTTCTTCTATATATTTCCTGTCAGACAATTCTACGAATTTGGGGTCTCAGACTTATCGGGCACCACATTCCAGACCAAGTCTTCAAAATAATATGCCCCGTTCACATCAATGACCTCCCAGTTCAATTCTTAAACATCGTTGATAATTTGTCAAATTACTCACATCTTTAAGGAAAAATCTTCAAAACTGGAAAAGTGCTTAACTTAATTGTTCTTCTTTCCCCAACACCATGCTCTGGCGCCGTGTCTGCGTTTCACATTCAAGAGTTTCTTCAGGGGGTTCTTTTTGTTAAAGCACTGTCAATAAAATAAACACACTTCATACTTATGAATTACATCTCTATTCAAGTTGCTGTAAACTTCATATGAACCACAAGGTGTCCATAATCTATTCATGACTTACCTTCGTTATGATACCAACTAGTGCCAATACTCTCCACTCTTCATGCGTTCCTCTGAGCCCAACAGCTTCCAAAAACGCCACGCATGCGAGTTGATGCCAGTCGTAACATTTAAATAGCTCGCTACAATGGTTTCCCCTTTAGCAATACGTCATTATGATGGCCGCGGGCAGGGTCCCGGCGGACGCCGGTAACCGGCGGTATAGCCCATCGCGGGTCCCTGCCTGTGGGGGGTAGTGGTGCTGGAGGGAGGGGGGTTGGGGGGCTGTGAGGCAGGCGGCGTCCTTTAAATCTATTGGCTGCTCGTACGTGAGGTGCGGCAAGAGCCAATCAGCATTGGTAGAGGGCCATGTGCTCCGGCGGCGAGGATGCACGCCGAGCACATGGCCAAAGAGCAGGGAGCCGTTCGTGTGTTGTGCTGGCTGTGGGGCAGAGCGGCCTGACCTGGCAATCACGGTCGGAGCAGAGGACGAGTCTACGGGGCCTTCTTTTGATCCGGCGATTAGGTGGGACTTCATTCCTTCAGGCAAGGGGGAGTAATAGGGGTACGGGCTTGGATATTGAAGGCGGGTGGTGTCCAGGGCAGCTGGGAAAGGGGGGAAGGTAGTTTAAAAAAAAAAAAAAGATAACTTCGGACCCGGTGCGGAAGGGCCTGCGTGTGGGACCGGCCCTAATCACAAAACAAAACAAAACACAAAAGAGAGAATTTTAAAGGGTGGTTTGGGAGAGCGTGAAAGGCAGTCTTTCAGCGTTACTATGCCGAGGGGAAGCAGGAGTAAGAGGGGAGGGCCAATGAGGAAGGCTGTGGTATTGGGGCTAGGTAATAAGGGGGGCAAGGGGTGGCAATCAGGCCCAGGGGGGTCGGGGGAGAGGTGTGTTAGTGGTAGGCAAAGTTGGCCAGGCTGGGACTGCTGTAAAGGGGCGGGGAGGGTTATCAGTAACTGAGCAGGGTGCTGGGGGGGGGCGTGGACGTCAGGCTCGGCGGGCTACTGGTGCTAGGAGGGGCGGAGTGTGGGGGCTGCTGAGGTGCGGTGTGGTGGCGATGGTGGGTCTGAGGAGGGCCATGTTGGGGGGGAAGGAGCCAGGGGGCAGGCAAGGGGGGGGAGTTGGCCAGGTGATCTGGAGAGGATCTGAATGGGCAGGATATGGGGTTCCGGCGGGGTTAGGGGGGAGCGGTGGGTTCTCGGTGAGTCCGGGGGGGTGTGGGGGTGATGGGGCAGCCTGGGTTGGAGCATTGGATGGGGGGTGGTCAGGACCCTTCAAGTGCTGATTGGTCAGGGGTCTGGCAGACAGCGTGGCCTGCGGTTGTTCCCCCTGCGGTTTTCCCATTTTTGTCTTCACAGGTTCCTTTGCTTGCGTCTCCTGGGGAGATGCCTGGCGGTATGCAGCAATGTTGGGTGCCGGGTAGCGAAGCGACGGATGGCTGTGGTGGACCTGGATCCGGGACGGCGGTACGTGGAGTGGCTGAGCGGTGGGACCAGACTCCGGAGGGACAGCGGCGAGCGGCGCAGCCGTCGATGGTTGTTTAGGCAGTGGATGAGTTGCAATCTGAGCGTGCTGGTGGGGCTGGGGGTGGTGCCAGAGTTGAAAAGTCTGGAAAGGCTACCAGGAAGAGGAAGCATGCATTCCGGTGGAGGTGCGGATCTGGTTCCTCCACCTCCACGTCATCCAGTTCGTCCACGCGTTCCTCAGTGGGTGACGGGACGGGTGTAGAGGGGGGTGCGGCCGGCGGGGGAGCAGCGGCTGTGACCGTTTTATCGGAATTGTGGGAAGGGGTCCCAAAAACGTTGAGGAGGAGAATACGGAAGAGACGGTACATCGACATTTTCCGACTTTTGGAGGGTCATAAGCGTTCTGGCGAAAGTAAGAAGAAAAGGAAAGAGGATGAAAAAGCTGGTAGAGTTCGGAAGGTGGCGAGGTTGGTGGTGAATTGGGTAAGGGCTTTTTTGCGCCTAGCCAGTGTATGGGGCCAGCAGTATCAGGAGCAGTATGGGATGCTTCTGTCGTATGCGGACTCAATTCTTGAGGCATCGCAGATACATGACGGGTGGTCATGGCTTAATTACGATGAGAAGTTTCGGGATAAAATGGAGGAGAATAAGTCGCTGTCCTGGGGCACTCAGGATATCAACTTGTGGCTCACACAAATGTCGGTGAGGTCGAGTGCGGTGGGGGGTGGGGTGAAATTGGGAGGGGCGGCTACTGCTCTGGGGAATCAGCCCTTTCGTGTGGGAGGAGCCGGGGTGCCAGGCAAGCCTGGGGCTGGGGGAGGGGGGGACGTGTGCTGGAGGTTCAACAAGTCCTCCTGCCCGTTCCCGGATTGCAAGTTTCGGCATGCCTGTTCGGTCTGTGGAGGGGGACATGCAGCAATGAAATGTAGTAAAAGAGGGCCTGTGGGGAGCGCACTCCCGACAGCCAAGTGAGAGTCTGGTTTTTGGCATAGCCCCCTCGCCCATACGGATCGAGGTATTGAGGGAGTGGCTGCGCCTTTATCCGAGGGTGTGGGACAGGGGGGTATTGATTGAAGGGTTTAGCAATGGGTTTTTGATCCCGGTGCAGGGGGGGGTGGTGTCATCGGCTGCTCGGAATGCTGCATCTGTGCGCCATTTTGCGGCGGTAGTAAAGGAGAAATTGGATGGGGAATTGAAGTTGGGCCGGATAGGTGGCCCATTCGCTGAGCCCCTGTTTAAGAAGTTTGTGGTTTCACCATTAGGGATTGTGCCAAAAAAAGAGCGGGTAAGTTCCAGTTAATTCACAACTTGTCTTATCCTGAAGGGGCGTCGGTCAATGATCATATTCCGAGGGAGTGCTGCACCGTGCGGTACGCGTCATTTGATAAGGCGGTTGGGCTAGTTCGGAAGGTAGGGCGGGGGCGCTCATGGCAAAGGTGGACATTGAGTCTGCGTTCTGGTTATTGCCGGTGCACCCCTCTTCCTTTCATTTGCTTGGCTTCCAATTTGCTGGTGAGTATTATTTTGACAAATGCGTGCCCATGGACTGTGCAGTGTCGTGTGCCTACTTTGAGAAGTTCAGCACTTTTCTACATTGGGTAGTGGTGCGGTGGGTCGGATGCGCCGACGTGGTCCATTACCTGGATGATTTTTTGTTTGTGGGTGCGGCCTGGACTTCTCGGTGTAGGGAGTTGTTAGAGGGTTTTGTGGCAGTGGCTGGTGATTTGGGGGTCCCGCTGGCAGAGGGGAAGACGGAAGGTCCGGCGACTACAATCACCTTTTTGGGAATCGAGTTGGATTCGGTGGACATGGTGGCCCGCTTGCCATTGGAGAAGGTTCGAAAGTTGAAGGTTCTGGTGGCGAATGTGATGGTGTCACCAAACTACACTTTTGAGAGAAATGCAGTCTCTGATTGGGTCATTAAATTTTGCTTGTAGAGTGATACCGATGGGGCGAGTGTTCATGCGATGGTTGGCGATGGCAACGGCTGGTGTTACTAAACCTCATCACCGTATTCGAATTTCCAGGTGCATGCGCGAGGACTTGTCGGTGTGGGATGCGTTCTTGACTGATTTTAATGGGATGGCTGTACTTGTTGAGGAGGAGTGTTCGAGCGAGGAGTTGCAACTGTACACTGACATGGCGGGGGGCATGGGGTTAGGTATCTATTTTGGGGGGGCATGGTGTGCAGACAGATCGCCGGCGGCGTGGGGGGCGGAGGGACTCTTACAGAATATCACCTTCTTGGAGTTGTTCCCTATTTTGGTGACACTGGAGTTGTGGCCGGGTAAGTTATGTAATAAGAAAGTGGTATGGTGGTGCGATAATGAAGCTGTAGTGAGTGTGGTGAACAATTATACACCTCGGTGTGTGCATGTGGTGGCTTTAATGCGGAAAGTAGTATTCGCCTGCTTGCGTTTCAATGTGGCTTTGAGAGCGCGGCATATTCCGGGTCACAAGTACTGCATCACTGATGCTCTGTCTCGCTTGCAGTGGCATCGTTTCCGGCAGCTGGCGCCAGAGGCAGATCCGGAGGGATTGGAGGTCCCTTGGAACTTATGGAGCTGTGGCCGGCGGAGATGACGGAGATGCTGAGAAGCTTGCTGGCGGAGAGAACATGGAACACTTTTATTACAGCGGCTGTAGTAGAGTGGTGGAATTTTTGCAGGGGCAGGGGTGGCATGGGGGGGGTGGTATCGGATCAAGTATTGGGTAGGTACATCCTCAGTGCAAAGCTTCAGGGTCTTTCTCGGGCAGCTGTCCGGGGGAACTTGGCGGGCTTTGCCTTTTTTGCAAGAGCGGTGGGTTGGTCCCCTCAGGGGGATGGTTTTCTGGTAAGGAAGTTGATGCAGGGGTGGGGGCGGGTGAGTCTGACTTTGCCAAATACGCGGCGCCCAGTCACTCACGAATTGCTGGAGGGTCTTTGTGAGGCGCTGCCTGTAGTGGCTGCGTCAGGGTACGAAGCCAAGCTATTCCGGGCAATATTCTGCTTGGCCTTCTTTGGGGCATTCCGGGTTGGGGAATTGGTGGCGGATTCTAAAAAAGGGGGTGGGGGTAACAGCCTGCAGAAACAGCATGTGAGATTAGAAGGGGATAAATTGAAGGTTCTGTTGGCAAAGTCGAAGACGGATCAGCAGGGCAGGGGAATGTGGGTAGTTTTGCAGGCTATAGGGGGGAGCACTTGCCCGGTGACGGCAATTCGGTTATACCTGGAGGGTCGCCCGCGGGTTGAGGGCAGGTTTTTTGTGCGTGCGGATGCACGGGTGGTCACAAGATATCAGGTGACGTCTGTTTTACGGTTGGGGATGCAGTGGCTGGGCGAGGACGCTAGTCAATTTGCAGCGCATTCGCTTCGTAACGGGGCAGCGACCAGTGCGGCGGGGGCTGGGTTGTCGGCCTTGCTGATACAGGCTATTGGCCGGTGGCGGTCCAGGGCTTTTCAGACTTATGTCCGGTTGTGAATGAGGGGGCTCGGGGGCACAGATCATTGACATTGTTTTTCTTTTCCAGATGGGAGCAGATCTGTGCGAGGATGTTGGATGTTGGGGCATTCATTTGTGTTCTGGGCTGGCAGACGTGCCAAGGAGAGGCCTATCGGGCGGAACCTGAGTTTGGAGCCTGCAGTGGTGGCGATTTCATGGCTGGGCGAGAGAGGACTGAAATGGCCACAGCTGATGCCCTTGCTTCGTCACCATGCGTATTTGAGGACTCCGCCTGGGTTGCTATTGCTGCACTTGGGGGGCAATGATCTGGCAGCGTGGACCTGCAAGCAATTGATCAATGCTGCAAAAAGGGACTTCGCTCACATATTGACAATGTTTGCAGGGGTGGTGCTTATTTGGTCAGATGTTATCCCGAGGCCAGTCTGTTGGGGGCAGCAGCGCTGGTCCCGGGGGTTGACTAAGATCAATAGGCAGATTGGGAGATGGGTGGTGGAGCACGGGGGGGGGGGGGTATCAAGTGCAGCATGAATGGGTGGACGTGGCCTGTGCAGGGTTGTACAGGCCGGATGGGGTGCATTTGTCCCCGGTGGGGTTCGACCTTCTCCTAAATGACTGGCAGGAGGCATTGGAGTGGGTGGTAGGGGGCGATGCAGGCAGGTCGCAGCTGTTGCTCGGTTAGGGGGGCGGCAAAGACACATGCATGTGTCTATGCTGGTGGCGGGATCCCGGAAGTTTCCGGGGTCCGGAGCCGTAAGATACTTGGGGCGGGGGCAGGGTGCCCGTGACCCGGAGAACCCCGAGCTGACTTTTGCTAGTGATATGGCAAAGTAGAGCAGGGGTGGTTGTAGCTGGACCGGTGGTTGACCGGACCAGGGGCGGAAGCGAGCTCACCTTGCTAATAGTATGGCGGGTGAGGTATCGCTCTGCCGGCTGGGGGGGGGGGGGTGGATTCTTGGCTAAGTTGTCACTGTTGTTATAAATGTTAGTGTTATTGGGCAATAAAGCTGTGACCTGGTTTGTTCCAAGCATTGGTGTCTGTGTATTTTGTAGGAGTTATACAAGGTATGGGGAGTCGAGGGCTGTGTAAGACAGAGAGAGAGCGCCGGGTGTGGATCCCTTGTTATACGTGCAAGATCTTCCTTCCTAAGGACCAAACTAGGGACTTTTAGCTACAGGCCCTAAGTAAATGCTATTTTGCTCTTTTCCACTCCATTTTTTTAAAGTTACAACCCCAATTCCATTGTCCTATTTTCAACTTTCCAAAGTGAATACTCTAAAAATGTACGTCCTCATTATTTAATTGTTATTACTTATTATATGGTTGAGTGTCCACATTTAAATTGAGCCCAATTTTTTTAACCATATCAAGGATTTTTATAAAATATCATCCTAAGATAGTGTTGTTTTATTCTATTCCACTTGAGTTTTAAACACAGACCCCCCCCCCCCCCCCCAATCTATTGAGGCATTTAAGCCTCTTGGTTTAACTGATTGATTGTAAGGTGTATATCCATTTTTGTTAACAAATTACTAATGCTTGTTCTCTAAATTTTCCATTCATTCCAGTAGACTGCAGATCAATGTAAAAACAGCGTAGTTCTTCAAATTTGTGATTCAGTTCCAAACAGTGTGCTACTATAGGAGCTTCCTGTATTTTGCAATGCAATCTGCTGCAAAGTTCATTCATCCTAACTCTAAAAGATCTTATCGTTTTGCCAATATATATTAAATCACATGGGCATTTAATGCAGTAGACTACAAAACTCGAATGCGCGGCATTTTTGGAAGCCGTTAGGCTCGGAGGAACGCATGATGAGTGGAGAGTATTGGCACTAGTTGGTATCATAACAAAGGTATGTCATGAATAGATTATGGATAGCTTGTGTTTCATATGAAGTTTACAGCAACTTGAATAGAGATGTAATTCATAAGTTTGAAGCGTATTTATTTTATTGACAGTGCTTTAACAAAAAGAACCCCCTGAAGAAACTCCTGAATGTGAAACGCAGACACGGCACCAGGGCATGGCATTGGGGAAAGAAGAACAATTAAGTTAAGCACTTTTCCAGTTTTGAAAAGATTTTTCCTTAAAGATGTGAGTAATTTGACAAATTATCAACGATGTTTAAGAATTGAACTGGGAGGTCAGTGATGCGAACGGGGCACATTATTTTGAAGACTTGGTCTGGAATGTGGTGCCCGATAAGTCTGAAACCCCGAGTTTGTAGAATTGTCTAACTGACAGGAAATATATAGAAGTTCTTTCAAGATGGAATGTTTATTTACTATTTCCCTATCGTGTAAATTCCTTTAATCTTATAGATCTAATAGAGGGAAAATTATTGAGAAGAAATAAGTATTCTTTTCAAAGCATGCTCAAAGGCATTTTGAACATCACAATATACTGCCTTAAAATGATAAATGTGAGGCAGTTTCTTCCTACCCCCCACCCTGTCCCTTTACCTGTACAGTTGATTACTCACCTCTCCCTTATAGAGTGCTATCATAAAACAGTTTAATATCGGTGAGAGTAAAACTGAACAATGCCTTCTCCAACTGATGCAAACTGATATCTACTAGTGGCCAAAATGGATGATAACCACTGTATAAAAAAATTCAAATTGTAGTAACTTATATCACATTGAGAGTTTATGGAAATAAAGCTATATTCTAAAGTAATTTTTCAAAGGACAGTGTCTCTATGAAAAATGGAAAAACATAAAATTGTCTTCTATAATTTAGAAGATATAGTGGTTATGTTTTCAATTAATACAGTGCTAAAACCTTATAGAAAGGCATTTAGGAAACCTATCAAATGTTCCATCATTTTTCCCCTACCTTCTCCAACATCAGATTGGATGGAATTTTCACAATAAGTGGCATGTTTACTAAAGTGTGTGTAGGGTTTGCTGCATTTGTATAGCACTACAAGCCTTATGCAAATTTGCACTGCATTGGGAGTCATAAATTAACACAAGAAGTGCAAAAACTCCTTTGAGAGGATATCTGAGAAAAAGGCTGGTACTTTGGAAGGTCTCTCTTTTACGTCAACAGGTACCAAAGCTCCACCAACTGAACAATGGCTAGGAAAATTTGTATTCCAAAAACTGTTCCCCTGTTACAGCTTCTGCCTCTGTCCAAACAGAGATCCCAATGCCAGTTGAAGAACCGGTTCCATATGCAGGATGCCTACATGCTGAAGCTCTCAGGAAACAGCTCTCAGAGAAGAGGTGGCAAGGTTGAGGAGCATTCAAGACAGTGAGAAGTACATTGATGAGATGCTTCTTGAAACATCCAAGATCTCCAGCAGAGGTGAAGATGGGAGTCTACAGAATAGCGAAAGTTGGACACGAGTTACCAGGGCCTGCAGAATCACCAATCCAACTCCTCAAGCCCTTGAATTGAAGAACCATTATGCAGCCCTGGAAGTGGAGGAGGAGGGGAGGCATCCTAGGAAAGGGAAGAACCAGAGCTCGAGCATTCCAAAGTTGCAGAATCAGTGACCACTGGGCATCCTAATGGCAGATGAAATTAAATATGGACAAGTGCAAAGTTATGCACCTAGGAAAGAAAAACCCAAACTATGGTTACATGATGCAAGGTTCCACATTAGGAACCACCACCCAGGAAAAAAATGAAGATCCTTCATAACTGGAGTAATGTGGTCATGAATAGATGTTCCAGATATAATATGGGCTGCGGTATTCTGTGCTAATTGAAGAGGTTTGAGAGCTTGCAACGCTAGACCAAGGAAGATGGGATTGCAAAAATCCAGTAAAGGAGTGATTAGCGCTTGACATACAGTACGAAAAAGATCAGAGGCAAGAAGTGGTTTTAGTCTTCTTAAAATTCTCATCCTAAAATACGCATTCTTGATTGTTTTATTAATGTGAGCTTTAAGATTTAATTCACTGTCCAGAGTAACACCAAGGTATTTAACTTCTGTTTTAATTGGAATGGTTGTGCCAGCAACTCTGATGTTCGGTGGATGTAAGAATTCAGAGTTACGAGTGATTATAAGGGCCTCAGTTTTGCTATAATTGATTGAAAAATTATTTTCCTTACACCATCTTGTCATTTCAGTTAAGCAGACTGAGATATTGGAATATACAGGGTTGTCAATAGAAAAAGGCGTAAAAATCAAAATGTCGTCTGCATAAATAGTGTATTGGATGTTATGAGCTTTCATGATATCACAAATTGGTTGTATGTAAATATTAAAAAGAAGAGATGAGAGGGCGGACCCTTGAGGGACTCCTTGCAGTACATTAAATGATTGGGAAATATTATACCCTACTTTTACTCTAATCTGCCTGTCAGATAGGTAAGATTGAAACCATTTGAGAGTATTACCATGAATACCAATCTTCTGTAATCTTTCCAGGAGAATTCGGTGGTCAACTGTGTCAAAAGCTGAGGAAATGTCTATAAAGATCATTAAAATCCCTTTTTAATAGTCGCTTTGTGTGGGGTTCTATAATTAAAGTTCAAAGAATTAATAGTTTTCATATAAACAAACCAGTTTAGGTGATTCTTCATGTACTCTGCTCTACAGTATTTTTTGTTTTTGCTGCGCATCTGATTTATTCCAGTTTTCTCAGATGTTTATTTATTTATTTATTTATTTATTTATTTATTTAGCAAGCATTTGTAGCCCGCTCCTTCCAGCGATCAGAAGCGGGTAGGATTACTATTGTGAAACTGCCGAATCAAGGCAGGTACAAATTTTGTTTACATACAGATTGTCAGAAAAGCACATCATACAGAGTTAACACTTCTTAGCTATGGGGGAGTTCATTTACATATATACATAAATACATATATACAGGATAATCTTCTTGGACACAGTGGTCAGGGGCTGCTCCATCTGTGGGTTTAGTTCAGGTTGAAATGTGATTGGAAAATGTGCGTTTTGAGTTTCTTTCTGAAGTCTAGAAGGTCATTGCTAGCTCGTAGTTCTGGTGGGAGTTGGTTCCACAGTGTTGGCGCCGCATATGAGAAAGCCCTGTGGCTGGTGTTAGCTTTGGCAGATCTTATATCTGTTGGAGTGTGAAGGATGTTGGAATTGTGGGTTCTTCTGTTTCGGGTAGGAGGTTGCAATCTTACTAGCTTGTTGAGGAAGGAAGGTGCTAAGTTGTGGATGAGTTTGAAGGTGGTTGTTAGTATTTTGTATTTTGTGCGAGCTGTTATGGGTAGCCAGTGTAATTGAATTAGTACTGGTGTGATGTGGTCACTTAGATTTTTCTTCATTATGACCCTGGCAGCTACATTTTGTGCCATTTGTAATATGTTTAGGGTTTTTTTAGGTAAACCTTGTAGGATGGCGTTGCAGTAGTCAAAATGTGGCATGATGAGTGCTTGGGCCACTGTTCTGAAGTCTTGGGGATCAATAATATTCCGAATGGGTTGGAGCACTCTAAGCTTGTGGAAAACTGCTCTGTTGGTCTTTCGGAGGTGTTTTTCCATCTTTAGGTCACAGTCAAATGTGACTTCTAGATACTTTATTTCTTTTTTTGTTTGGTAAGTGTTGTTACATAGTGTTATTGATGTGGGAGGGTCTTTTAAGTAATTGTGTGTACCATTGTTTTGAGCTATTTTGTCTTACGTTTTGTGGTTGTTGAGGTCTGGATGCAATCTTTGAGATAGCAGTGTACCAATTGTTTATTAGTTTATCAATATCACTTGTGTTTGGGTCTATGGATTCTACAACGTCTTTTATGAATAAGTCTTTTTCAAAGAATTTGAATTTATTGTATTGTTTTGTCTGGGATTTGTTTGTGATCATGGGGATGCTCTGCTGAGATGAAACACTCAATTAGATGGTGGTCTGACCAATGCACTGGTGGTGTTTGTGGGTGGATAGGAGACTGATTGAAAGCATCTTCTGGAAGGAATATGATGTCCAATATATTCCCTTTGATATGGGTAGGTACCATGATTATTTGTCTATAGTGGATGTCTTCCATGGCATCAAGAAAATGAACCTGTGTTTGTTGTAATGAGTTAAGGTTAAAATGGCCCAATATGATTAACTTTTTCTTTTTTGACACTGAGCAGACTGTTTCTAAGATATTTGTTAGGCCTTGGGTCAGAGGTTGGAGGTCTATATAGGAGGTAGAATGTCATATATTTATGTTATATTATTAGCATGTCTATATCCGAGATAGTGTTGGAAAGGGTTAGAAATGCATTGAGTGTCTTTTTTGTGATGATGAGGACTTCTCCTCCACGTTTGTTTGTTCTGGGTGTGTGAAAAACTTCATAGTTGGAGTCCCTTAGTTGGTTTAATAGTACTATGTCTACATCTGATAGCCAGGATTCTGTTATGAAAATTAGTTTAGCGTCATGCATATGGTCTAAAATGATTGGGATTTTATTTTTTATTGACCTAGCATTTATGAGTGAGCATTTAAGTTTAAACTGTTGAGAATTCTCTTTTTGATTATTGGGTTTGACAGTTCAGGTAGGGGTGATGTGGATGAAACTTCGAACAATAGTGTTGCTCTGAGCTCTGTTTGAGTATTTGTTTTGAAGTATTGTGCTGTGTTCTTTGTGATGGAGCTGTATTATTGGAATAGGTTGGTAGTGGTCTTGCGAAGCAAGTTGGGCATTTAGGTTGAATGTGAGACAGGATAGTAGTAAGGTGAAGTATGTTAAGCTTAGAATATTAGGTAAATTTATTTTTGCTGGAGGAAAATACTGCCAATTCCAAGTTGTATCAGATAATGGTTGTGATAATATAATATGGGACTTTCTTAAGTATTCTCAGTCCCATCGCTTTGTCCACTTTTAGTTTAGTTGATCCTCACGAACAGTCTTCTGAAAATTGTTCGAATTTACTCTCACTTCTGTTCCTATTTGAGGTCCTGCTCCTGGCCCTTCATCTGTGAACAAAGAACAGAAATACCTGTTAAGCATTTCTGCTTTATTCCCATCATTTTCTACATATTTTCCCCTTTACCCTTGAGTCGGACAATACCACTTTTGTCCTTCCTCTTCTCACTAACCTATCCGAAAAATGTCTTATCCTCCATTTTATTGCATTGGCTATTTCTTCTTCTTTTTGTAGCTTTGCTTTCCTGACTACTTTGCTAGCTTCTCTTAAGTTTTTTTTCCAAATGTAGATGCCTGTCTTCCTCTCTCTATGATCTCTTGTAGTTTATAAAGGCTTCCTCCTTTTTCTTCACATTTTCAGCTACTTCTTTTAAGAACCATATCGGCCTTCTTTTCCTTTTATCTTTATTTACCATTCTAACAAAAAGGTTGGTTGCCCTTAAAATATCCCCTTTTGGTTTTGCCCACTGTTTTTCTACATCTCTCAGTTGTTTCCATCCTGCTAATGAATCCATGAGATATTGGCCTATCTTGGCAAATTTAGTTTTCCTAAAGTCTAAGACCCTCACTTTTGAATGCATTTTATCAGCCCTAATCCTAATACTGAACCACACCATCTAGTGATCACTGGATACAAAATGATCTCCCACTATAACATCAGAAAAACTTTCACCATTAGTAAGCACCAAGTCCAGTATGGCCCCTTCACGTATGGATTCTGTTACCAGTTGCCTGAATAATTCTCCCCTTAGAGAATCCAGGATCTCTTTACTTCTAGATGACACCACACAGGGATGCACCAATCAACATCCAGCATATTGAAATCACCTGTCAGTAAAACGTCCCCTTTTCAGGCAATGCTGCATATGTCTTCTATTAAATCTCCGTCCACCACTTCTCCCTGTGAGGGGTGTGTGTATATCATGCTAATGCAAATGGATTTCTCTTTTCCTCTTTCTAGTTTTAACCCACAGTGCCTCCTCTCTCCCTTTTAAACCCTGTAATTCTATAGCTTTAATATTAGTTTTTACATATAGTGCCACTCCTCTTCCCATTCATCCTACCCTATCCGTCCTGAATAAATTATAGTCTGGTATAATTCTATCCCATGAACCATGTCTTTGTAACCGCCTCTAAATCCAAATCAACTTCTTCCATTAAAGCCTCAACATCTAGGATCTTACTTCCAATGCTATGGACATTTATAGACACCACTTTCCAGTAACCGAGGTATCCAGATGCCCAACCCGTCTTTAACCCCCCCAACCCCTCTCTCTTCCCACAACCCCTTAACCCTTCTGACAAAACAAGCCGACATCAGGTAGTGGTGCAAATTGCTTGGTCGCAGCTTTTATTTAAAGGTATTAAAACACCGGCCCAACATGGGCCCAACTCAGCATTTATAACAATAACAAAACACCCCCCCCCCACCCATCCTCCGGATGACGCTCCCACCAGCCGTTTCTAGCAAAGTGGTGCATCATCCACCCCCCCCCCCTTTTCCCCCTACCGCCCGCCTCGCCATGTTATTAGCAAAGGCCGGCTCAAGGGTTGCCAATTTCCCGGGCAGAGACCCCAGCCGGGACGTCTCCCCCAACGTAAAGAGTAGTGCCGCTCCCGTGGAAAGCGGCATCAAGCTGAAATGCCCCGCCGGGTCAGCGAGCACTTGCTCGCCACCCCGCCACTGGCGCAAAGGTAGACTACTATCCTTGCGCCGCCCCCACCACCGAAAGCTGCGACCAGCACCAAGACTCAATTGCCTCCTGCCAGTCATTTAAAAGCAAGTCCTGCCCCACCGGGGCAAGGTGAACCCCATCGAGCCGATATAGACCGGCACAAGTAACATCCGCCCAAGGGTGCAGGACCTGAAGCCCCCCCGTCTGCTGGACCCAGCATCCGATCTGCCGGTTGATCTTAACCAGGCCCCTCGACCAATGCCGCTGGGTCCAGCAAGCAGGACGGGGAACTATGTCCGACCAGATAATGGCCACCCCCGGGAGGACCTCCCGCAAATGAGCAATGTCTCTCTGCACAGTCCTGATGAGTCGCCGGCAAGACCAAGCCGCCAGGTCATTGCCGCCCAGGTGGAGCAGAAGCCCAACCGGCCATCGCCGCAGTCCGGCCTCTGCCTGCAACGAGCCAGGAGCTGCCCCCAATGCATGCCACGTTGACCCATCCAGCACAGCCGCACTCCAGACGTGGCGAGACCGAGGTGGGCACCCAACGGCCGGACCGCCGCCCGACGCTCCGCCCAGTAGACGAAGGAGTGCCCAATGATCCACCAGTCGCCGGAGCACACACCATCTGAAAGCAGAAAAAAGCGGACTGCCACCAGCAGGCAACTCTGAAATAGGAAAAGAAGAGATTAGTACCCTGAGCCCCCCCCCCCACCCCTTGCAAGGGGACCACAGCCAGGACGCCCGCCGGCTCTAGACCGCGCCACCGGGAGTCAACGGGTGAACATACCCGGCATAGGCCCCCGAACGCCACCTGCCAATGCGCTGAATAACCCGCCCATCCAGGCCCGCGGCCGCCGCACTAGTAGCCGCCCCAATCCGGAACGAATGCGAAGCATACCGTCGATCAGCACAACCCAAGGCACGCAGCACCAGACGCAGCACAGCCGTAAACTGGAACTGAGTCACCGGCTTGCCATCAGCGTGAATGAAAAAATAGCCACGTGCCGCCGACCGCCGCTGCACATAGGTGCACAGTGCGTGAACTGGGCTGGATAACAAGGGAGAATTGGGGCTTAAGAGGACCCAGCTCCCTTTTCCAGACTGATCTGTCTTCGACCGCGGTAGAAAGATCCACGCCTGTACCAAATCCACCCGAACGTGCGCGACATCGAGCCCACCAAAAGCCCCCCGTCTGGCGGACCGGGGAACGAGCTCGGATACCCGGAACGCAGCAAAGAAAGCCGTAGTAAACAGCACATGAAACAGGATGGCCTCAAAACCAGAGGTCACCAGACGTGGTAAAACCTCGCAGATTCGCAGCAAAAGCTGGTGCGAAACCGGGAGCCTCCAATCCCGCGACCCTGGATGGACCCGAGCCCAGTCAGCGAGCAACCGCCGAACCAAGAAGGACACGTGAGGGTTACCCCATCCGGTGGCCTTACAAAAGGAGGAAAACCCCGCCAACGCTCCGATGACTGCCGACCGAGCCCAGCCCTCCTTCTTAGCCGACAACACAAACCGGCCGACCAGTCCGTCGGGTTCCACCCGCCCAGACCAGCCCAGCGCGCTAAGAAATGCACTCACCTGTGAGTAGCCCCGCCGGTAAGTCATCCAGGTACTGCGTGCCACCGACGCGGCCAGCAAGGACATCACTTCAGGGTCCCAACTGTCCAGAGATGCTCCGGGACCCATGAGGCCAGCTCGTCCGCCCCTGGAGCCAGTCGCCGGAATAGTGCCCACTGAAAATGTGATAAAACGTCAGCAATGGAATTCTGGGCGCCCAGCACATGCCGTGCTCGAGCGGTGACATTCAGGCACAAGCAAGCCAACACGAACACCCTCATCAATGCAGCTACCCTCGGACAACGAGGCGCGTGCCGATTGATGACCTCGACCACTGCGGCATTATCACACCAGAACACCACTCGCCGGCCGCGCAGCCGGTCTGGCCATACCCAAAAAACCGCCACTATCAGGAAGAGCTCCAAGAAGGTGATGTTCCGGGTCAAACCGGAACGAACCCAATCCGCCAGCCAAGGCTCCGCGCACCAGGCGCCGTGACAGAAGGCACCGAAGCCGGAACTTCCAGCCGCATCAGTAAACAACTGCATATCGATATTCGAGAGCTCAGGCAACTGAAGCACGGAGCAACCATCGAAACCAGCTAGGAACGCATCCCAGATCCGCAAATCCTCACGCATCCCCACAGAGACCCGGATCCGATGATGAGGGAGACGCAGGCCCGCCATAGCCAAAGATAAGCGTCGCGCAAAGGGGCGCCCCATGGGAAGAACACGGCAAGCGAAGTTGAGATGCCCAACCAACGACTGAAGGACCCGGAGGGAAACCTTAGCGGCAGAGCCGACCGAAGCCACCAACTCACGAAGCCGCTGGACCTTCGGCGCCGGCAAGCGTACAACCATCGCAACCGTATCAATCTCGATGCCTAAGAAGGTGAGGTGAGTGACCGGCCCCACCGTTTTATTGGCCGCAATAGGAATGCCAAAGTCAACGGCCAAGCCCAGGAAAGTCCGTAAGAGAGTGGAACATGTAGAAGTCTGCTCCGGCCCGACAATCAGGAAATCATTGAGGTAGTGCACAATGCTGGAGACCCCCGACTGCCGCTCCACAACCCAATGCAAGAAGGTGCTGGAAGCCTCAAAATAGGCGCAGGAGATCGAACAGCCCATAGGCATGCACTTATCGAAGTAGAACTGCGCCTCGAAACGAAAGCCAAGCAAAGGGAAAGCCGAAGGCTGGTCCGGCAACAAACGAAAAGCAGATTCGATGTCCACCTTGGCGAGCAACGCACCGGGCCCACATTGGCGCACCAGGGAAACGGCCGCGTCGAAAGAAGCATAATGTACCGTACAGAGCTCGCATGGTATGCGGTCATTGACAGAATCGCCCGGAGGGCAAGAGAGGTTGTGGATCAACCTGAACTTGCCCAGCTCCTTCTTGGGAACCACTCCCAATGGCAAGACCGTGAACGGGGAAAAGGGGGGCGCCGCAAAGGGGCCCGCAACCCTACCCAGTGCACACGCCTCCGAAATCTTCCTACGCACGAAATCCCCGTGTTCCTGCACAGAAGCAGCGTTACGGAGCCCACCCCGTGCAGACGCACCCTGAACAGGGATGCGAAAACCCCCCGAGAACCCCTATAAGAGCAAACCGGCCGCCTTCCCGCGACGGGACCGCCCATACTCCACCAACCATGGGCGCATTGCCTCGACCTGCACGGGAGTAGGGGCCAGCGCCCCACCCCTGGCCTCACTTACCTCCAGGGGGGGCTCCCGCGACCCCCTTTCTGCTACACTTTGTGGCCTCGTGTGCGCCCCACACAAGGAGCAGGCATGCTTAAATTTGCAGTCGGGGAACGGGCAGGACGCCTTGTTGAAGCGCCAGCAGACGTCCCCCCCCAATGGTTCCCCCTCTGGATTGAGGCGGGGCTGAGACTGGGGCTCGAAAGGAACGCACCCACAACGGGACCGGAGCTGACCCCCCCCTGCCGACCGCAGCACCCGATCCCCCGACCCGATCCTTCACGGACATCTGGGTCAACCAAAGATTGATGTCCTTCGTCCCCCACAACAAGTGACAATTCTCCTCCATCTGATCCCGAAACTCCTCGTCATAATTCAACCAGGCCCACCCCTCGTGTGCCTGGGACACCGCCAAAATGTTATCGGCATAAGCCAACAAAGCACCGTACTGATCCGGGAAATAGTGACCCCAGACACTCGCTAAACGCAAGAAGGCGCGGGTCCAATTAAGTGTATTACGAGAGGCCTTACGGACCCTACCCGCCTTCTCATCCTCCCTGCGTTTCTTCCTGCTCTCGCCAGAATGCTTCCGACCCTCGAGCAGATGGAAGATATCGATGTACTTGCGACGCTTGATCCGCCGGCGCAACTTACGCAGTACGCCCTCCCACAACTCTGCGCAACGGACGACGGAGGTCCCAACACCCGCCCCGGTGTCAGCCGTCGTGGGTGCTGAACCACGCGAGGAGGCCGAGGACGACGTCGAGGAAGACGAAGACGAAGACGCCCGCCGACAACGACGCCCCCGCCTACGCTTTGCTTTTTTCGCCACAGGCAAACCCGGAACGGAATCAAGGGTCCCTCCCACAGCCCCACCGGAGACCCCTACATACTCACCAGCCCCACCGGAGGAGTCCACCGGAGCACTAACAGGAGACAGCCCAGGCGCCTCAGCTGTCAGCACATTCACGGAACTCGAAGGACCCGGACCGGCCAGCCCGGCAGAAGCAGCCATGGACGTCGAAGGTGTCGAATTCCACGGGACCTTCAGGCAACGCGAGCAAACAGGAAGAGGGAGAACACCAGCCGGCGCTACCTCCTTGCTTGCGCTGCCCCGCCCACCTGACCGCCTGCACGGTCCAATCGCCAGGCTCCACATTCAAGCGTGGAGCCCGGGCGCGGATGCCCCGCCTGCTGCCGAGCCTGAGCCGCCCCCCCCCCCCAAGGAGCAAGGCCTGCCACGTGGTCGGGCCCTGGGAACCCGGTTACTGGGCCGGCCACGGGACAGGGGCCCGGCGGCACAGCCCATACATGTTGCCCCTTTTACCCATTGCTATACCTGGGGGCTTTCATTTACCTGATAGCTTTTGTCACCCAACTGCAATGAATCTAGTTTAAAGCCCACTTCAGTAGGTTAGCCAGTCTGCTATTGAATACATGTTGGACAGGTGGATGCTATCTCTGCCCTGCAGCCTTTGGAACATCATCCCATGGTACAGGAAACCAAAACACTCTCGATGACACCATCCATGCATTTACTTGTGTTCCTTCCAATTGATTTTCAAAGGGTAAGTACCCAAGTTTCAATAGGTAGAAAATTGGGAGGGGAAGGGGGCAATAGCACAAAATGTGTCTGTAATTGAACAGTAAGGGTTCGTTATTCAAAGGCCCTTACTGTTTACACTTATATGGATCACATTCATCCTTTGTTCACTCAACATATATGCATGCAATATTTGGTGTTCAGCGGTGATGGTTATGAGCTGTGATTGCACTAGCCACTTCTGCTAAATATTGGGCCCTACGTTTTTTTTTAACTCCAGACACAATTTACTCAGGAAAGGGTGAAACAACCTAATTTGTAACAGTTTTCTAATACTCATGGTATATGATATAAATATAAGCACTGGTAAAGGTCTGCACAGAGGATTAGCTTTATGTTCAAAAACAGAAATAACCATCGTTTTGGCCTCACAGCTTAAGTGGTATAGGACAGTTGATGACATTGCTAGAACAAATGAGGCAGATAATTGGAGCTTATCCTCTAATATTTTGGTTAACTCTGGGGAATGAAAGAAATGCACTTTAGGGTTTTCTTGCCATCCAAACAAGAGATAATTATATCAGTAACCCTTGTTTTAGTCTTTATGGGTAGAATGTAAAATTGTAAATCATTCAAGGTCATGTCTCTCTGTAGATCGTTACTGTTAAAAAGCTTTTACAGATTATTTTTGTTCTTCTGGGGAATTTGCCAGTTGCATGCACACATGTTGAAAAATGGAAGTTGACCTTTTCAGACCCTCTTAGAAAATGTACACTTATATGGATCACATGCACCCTTTGTTTGCTCAACATATATGCATACAATGTTTTTGATGTAGAATTTTTAGATGGTTCCATTGACTTTTGTCCCAAATTGAACTTTTGACACCATCCATTTCTAGTACTTGATCTACAGAAAATGAACAAATGCCACCCAGCTCTCTCCTTTCTGTCTTCAGCTTGCAGTAAAGCAGAATTTTGCAATGATACATTTTGCACTATAATTACTGAACTAACTAAAAAGCAAACTGTGATCTTATGCAAAATTCATCTCATAGTCATCTATGTGATGGCATTTCATGCACTGTGGTGAAATATGACTAAAAAAAGTATTTCTCTAAAAATATATTACAGCTTCACTTCATGCATTTCTGCATAAAGAACTCAAATATATATCTTGGATTTTTTACATTTTTCCTGTTTTTGTTTTTGAAGGTAATTTTATATGGAGGAGCCTAGTTTAAGGTGCCAACAACTTTACATAAATGTTGTATTTTATCTATTAATATACGTAAGGGCCACTTAAGCTCAATGGGCCCTTTATTCAACAGTAGCAGCTATGTGATTATAGCAGCTAGCCATCGTCACTGAGCACTCAACCTATATATTCCATGCTGGGGCCATATCCAGCCATCAGCATTGAATATCCAGGAGAACCGTCAAAGCAGGAAGCTAACTGGACAGCGCAATATTCATCCACTGCCCGGTTAGCTTCAGCAGTAAAAGTTAAGACAGCCTTTAATGCCTAACATTCACCACTGTGGGATAACTGGGCAGCAGCTGAATATCACCGCTGACCATTTGTCCACAGAATGCCTTCGGAATGCCCTGATGCTAACTGGTTAGCACTGGGACATGTAGCGGTGGTACCGTGGATATCACAGGTACACTACCAAAAAACTGCCTCCAGTTTTGCAACTGATTCCTATAGATTTTGGGGTGCTGAATCCAGGAAAAATAGCCAAAATGTTCCATCACGTCACGTTTTCTTGTAAAATTAGATTTCTTACCCATATAAGGAATGTTCACATAATTTCTTTTTAGCCGACTGCAGTTTATTTTCTTGGCCCAAAATAGAGGTTGTAATGGTTAACTAACTAGAAACACTCCCTCATGATATTTTAGAGTGTTTTGTATTCATTTTATACATTAACAGGACAATTGGGAGGCGGGGGGCTAAATCCAGTACTCGCGCTGGCGCATGTTCTTTCCTGTTCGCCTCGTTCGCTCGCTCAAACACGGTGGTTGCGACATGAACGTTCCTGTCAAATTTCAGTTTCTTGCAAGTTCATTATTACCTTTTGTTTGCTCAGTCGTAATCCAGCTTTATTCCGAAGTGGTTCACTACAGTTGTAGTTTGCAGTGCTGTGTATTTGTGATGGCTCACAGAGCCAGAGGTTGCGTCAACTCTCCGGACAGTTTTTGTTTTATTTGTGGGGAATATACCGTGAAAAAGCGGCAGAGGAACATTTCTGCATTTATTAAAAAAGTATATTTCGCCTATTTCGGTTTGAAGTTAGGCGATCAAGACAAACCGTGGGCTCCTCACAAAGTGTGCAAGACATGTGAGGAAGATCTACGCTTATGGATGAAAGGTAAAAAACAAGCATTTCGTTTCGGAATACCTATGATGTGGCGTGAACAAAGAGACCACAGCAGTGACTGCTATTTTTGCTCTTGCATTGTGAAGGGATACAACTTAAAAAATAAGAACATAATAAGTTACCCCAACCTTCCCTCAGCAATTAGGCCTATGCCTCATAGCAACGAAGTACCTGTGCCTGAACCACCAAAATCTTTGGATCATATTTGTGTGGACGGTTCTGATCATGATGAGACTCATCAGATGGCTTTTTCCGATGAGTCCAGTAATTCCGAGTTTGAAACTGAACCAGATCCGAAACCTGAACTTTTCTCTCAAGCTGAATTGAATGATTTAGTCCGGGATTTAGGACTCCCAAAAGATGCTGCCCAACTGCTAGGTTCTCGGCTTAAACAGAAAAATCTATTGTCACCAGGAACAACTTTTTATTGGGACCGCAACCGCGAGACACAATTTTTGAAGTATTTCAGCAAAGAGGAAGATTTGGTATTTTGCAACGATATATACGGAGTGATGGAAAAGTTTAAACTCAAGTATGATCCTGCTGAATGGCGGCTGTTCATTGATTCGTCAAAAGACAGCATAAAAGGTGTTCTTCATAATGGCAACACATTTGCTTCAGTTCCTATTGCTCACTCTGTTATTCTCCAAGAAAAATACGAGAATTTGGCCCTGATTCTTCAGAAGATTCGTTATGATGAGCATAAGTGGATGATTTGTAGAGACTTTAAAATTCTATCCATGCTATTAGGGCAGCAATCCGGTTTCACCAAATATCCCTGCTTCCTTTGCTTGTGGGATAGCCGGGCCCGCGACCTACACTGGGGGAAAAAAGACTGGCCAATTCGGGAGTATTTGAGACCCGGTGAGAAAAATGTTCTTCATGAGAGCTTGGTACCTCGTGATAAAATTCTATTACCACCTCTCCACATTAAGTTGGGTCTCATTAAGCAATTCATCAAGTCCCTTCCAAAAGATGGTGAGTGCTTTCGGTACCTTTGCTCAAAGTTCCCCCGACTTTCTGAAGCAAAGCTAAAGGAAGGAGTGTTTGTTGGCCCTGATATAAGGAAACTCATTTCAGATGGAGCATTCGCTGAAACAATGTCTGAGAAGGAAAAAGAAGCCTGGGATTCCTTCAAGGATGTTATTCTCAAATTCTTGGGGAACAGGCGGGATGAGAACTATAAGGATATTGTTGCCAGGATGCTCAATGCCTTCAAAGAACAAGGCTGTAACATGAGCCTGAAAGTCCATTTCTTGCACTCCCATGTGAACTACTTTCCCGAAAACTTGGGGGCGTACAGTGAAGATTAAGGTGAAAGGTTTCACCAGGACATCAAGGATGCAGAGAGAGAAGGTACCAAGGAAGATGGAACACCACTATGATGGCTGAGTTCTGCTGGTTGCTGCTGCGGGAAACCCCAGATGAAAAATACGCCAAGCAGCGCACCAAGAGAAGCATTCGGGGGAAGAAGAAACGGGCCCACCAGGAGATTGATTGACCCAAGAATGACTTTAAAATCTAAACTGTGTTGACAAATATCGTGTTTTTACTAAACTTTGAAATAAAAATTTGCTAGTTATTACCACAGTGTCGGATCTCATTTATTAGAATTTTATTTTCACACCATCGGGTGTTTGTCTTCATGTATTGCAATGGTGCGGTTTATTTCTTTATTTATTTAGACAGTTTTGTATACCGCCTGTACAACATTTTTTGCACATTTCTTTGCTTTGCTTTGTGTCTAACCTCGCTCTTATATGCTCAATGTTTGTGCACATGTATGTGACTGTTTTAAGTGCAGACAATTTTGCTACCATCACAGTGTGTTTTGTTGACATTACTCTATTCTTATGTGCTGCCTTGTTACAATTTTCTTTATTCTTATTTGAATAACTACTAAACAATTAGTATAAAGAATTCATCCAAGAAACATTTATCTCGATCGCACTCAATCTGAAATGTTCACCTCAAACTGCTAACCCAATGTAGCAAAAAATCTGTATGTGATGGAGCAAATTGGTTACCAGATTTGGATTCAGCGCACCAAAAAACGTAAAAATCAATCGAAACATTAGAGGCAGTTTAAAAAAATTTTTTTTTAGTGTACCTGTGTATTCAGTGGCACTAACCATGTCACTGAATATCCTGCTTAGCAGCATTTGCACAGTTTGCACGTCTGCAAACCCTGTGAATGCTTTTGAATATTGGACCCAATGACTTCTTACTGTATGAAATACCAACTAATGATGAGGCCACGGGGCAGGGTCCCGGCAGCCGGCGGTAAACGGGTGCGAGGCCCGGCGCGGGGACCCTGCTCGCGGCATCGCATGGGGCGGTTCTTCTGGGGGGGAGCATTAATTGAAATCATTGGCTCACCGGGGAGGGACAGCTGGGCGAGCCAATGAGAGGCGCCGGTCCTGGGGGGGTCTGGGAGAGGCGCACCTTACGTCTCTCTTTCGGGCGTGTGGGCAGCTGGAAGGAGCAGGTCTTTTGCTGTGCTGCTCCGGGGTGTCATTGGCGGCGTCGCGGAGACCTGAGTGTTTGGATTCGCGCGGCAATACACAGGTGACAAGATGTTTTTTGGCCCGGCTCCGGGGGAGGAGGAGGCAAGTGGAAAGGTTTTCCTTTCATTCAGTGGCACACTTAATTGTTTGCTCATCTTTGAACGAGGTATTTTCGCTGCCTACTTACCCGGTGTCGGCCGTGAGAGGCTACATGTTAGAGCGCCCGGCGGCGGGCCGGCTGTTTTTCTTGCATGAGGATTCACGTTGGGTGATGCGTTTCCAGGTGGCGGCCGTGCTGCGGATGGTTTTGCGTCATATGGGCTTGGATCCTCGGCAATTTGCGCTGCATTCATTTCATATTGGAGTGGCCACCAGTGTGGCGGCGGCGGGGCTGGGATACAGAGCATTGGCAGATGGAGATCAAAGGCCTTTAGGGGTTATGTGCGGTTATAAGGGAGAATGCTGTGGGGATGGCTAACTTCTGTTTTCTTTTCCAGATGCTGTGCGGTGCCCGCATGGATGCTGGATGATCGGGCATTCATTTGTGCATTGGGCGGGACTGCAGGCAGCTGAATAACCGCTGGGGCTTAATTTAGGTCTAGACCCGGATATTGTGTCCGTCAAATGGCTGGGGGAGCATGGTCTTCGATGGCCACAGCTATTACCTTTGCGTCTGCACCATCAGCGTGTGCAGAAAGAGCCAGCAGCGATTCTTCTGCATGTGGGAGGAAATGATCTGGTCGGATGGACGTGTAAGGAGCTGATCCGAGCAGCTAAGGGGGACTTGGCTGAAGTTATTCGGATGTTTCCGGAAGTTATTGTGTTGTGGTCGGATATCATTCCGAGGCCTACCTGCCAGCATCAGCGGCGCTGGTCGTGAGGGCTAGCAAAAATCAATCGCCAGGTTGGGTGATGGGTGTGTGAGCATGGGGGATATCAAGTTCTGCACCCTTGGGTTGATGTTACTTGTGAGGGCTTGTACCAGCAGGATGGGATGCATTTATCCCCAGTGGGGTTGGATTTGCTGCTCAATGGCTGGCAGGAGGCCTTGGAGTGGGTCATGCAGTGGGAGGCTATATGGTCGCAGCTTGGTCTTGGGGGGGGGGGGCGATGTAGGGGCGCAAGCTTCCCCTACGCCGGGTGGCGGGATCCCGTAGGTTTCCGTGGTCCGGAGCCTTTAAATGGAATTGGGGCAGGGGCAGTTGCCCCCAACCCGGATGACCCCTTGCCGGTCTTTGCTAGTAATATGGCAAGGCCGGGGAAAAAGGGGGTTGGCGTTTGCCGCTGGCTTGGCCGCGGCGGGAGTGGAATGAGGTCATCTTGCTAGTGGTATGGCGGATGATGGCTCGTTCCGCTCGGGGGTTATTGTTAAGGAGTTATGTTGCAAGAAAATGTTTGGAATTTCCTGATTGTTAATAAAGCTGCCACCATATAAACCCAAGAAATGTGTCGGTGTAGTTTGTGCAGAGGTGTTTGGAGGCGCGGGAGTTGGGGGGGGGATGTGTAGGTGAAGGGAGGGGGGTGCGAGCGGGTTGCGCCGGGTCCGACCTTCCTCGGTTACAGGAAAATATGCATGTTATTTGCATCACATACACTTTCACTGTGGAACTACATATGGGTGCAATTTGGGCAGACCATGGTAGTTCAAGAAGTATGTGACTTGAACAATAATTAGTACCTGAAGACGGGAGAGCGGCCAGTTTTTAAAAAGGGTTTCAGAAGTGAGCCAGGACATCCAGTGTCAGGCAAAATGGTAGAAGCCATTCTAAAAAAAAAAATAATACTGAACATAATCATGGTTTAATGGGACAACATCAATAGGGATTTAGCAAAGGGAAATTTTGCTTCACCAGTTGCATTGTTCTGAAGGTATCAACAAACAGGTAGATAAAGGTGAGCCACTGTGTATCTGAATTTTAAGAAAACCTTTAATAAGGTCCCTCATGAGAAACTCTTGAGAAAATTTAAATGCTATGGGATAGGAAGTAGTATCTTATTGTAACTTGGGAACTGGTTAAAAGATAGAAAACAGAGGGGCATATTTACTAAGCCGCTTTAGGATTTTGCAGCTCACCTGCCACAAAAGTGAAGATAGTGCAGTGTTATCTCTTGGGGGCTTGAACAGAATTTCCTTAACAGTGCACTGAAAGTACACGGAACACAGTCAGGCACATCATGGATGCAGCTAACACCAACTATTGAGGTGGCATTAGCTGCACCTGCTCTGTCTGCAGATACGATTACCATGCACTGTTGAAGCCCGTGTTAACCGCTTATTGTAGACATACCCACGGTTCATCTACAATGCTCAATAAAGTAGCTAAAATTATACTTACAACTCTGTGCAGCTAAAACGGGACTGGCAAGATATTAAATGTAAATACATAGTCTGCAAAAAAACAAATTGAGGAGATGCAAGGTGTTCAAGGATCAAGGAACAAACATAAAGTGAGAACCATGGTGCAGTTTAACACCAAAATAAACTGCTCTGTGGTTCTCAATTTTTCTTTTTGAACATATATTCTATATCCAAAGAAGCACCTCTTCCAACAGTGGGTTGGAACTAGGCATTTCCACACAGAAATAGGCATTTCCACACAGAAGTCAGTATGCAAAAAATAATTTCTGATTCCGGCTGTCATCTCAGTAACAACAATAAACACCCTCACCAGAACTAGCCATATTGTAAAGTAATGCAAAACCTTAGAAATATTGCTCAGGACCTACAATATAAAGAAAATCTACCATACCATAACAGCATTAACTTCCAAAACTCACACAACAAGGAGCCTATCCCTAAAACATCAGCACTGTAAATATTACAGTGGGTCCGAGAACACCCATACACCTATTTGGAAAACTCAACTGCACAGATCCCTAAATGAAAACTCCATCCTAATGGAACACCTGGCCTCAGTTACAGATGTAGAACATAGGCTCTCCTCAAGTACAGAATAAGTGATCATAAACTAAAAATAAATATCTAGAAAAAACATTAAACAGAAAACCCAAGAAGTCAGATGCTGCATTCAGTACACCAGAGAAATAGAAAGATGTAGATGCCCCTGTATTGTGCAAAATATAAAGCTAGAACATGTAAGTTCCAAAGATTAACATATTCCAGTTATTAACATGAAGTCCCAAAAGGAATTTTACCTAGAAACCCCAAAGTGTGTCAATTGATGCATTATCACAATGACTGCGTTTAGCATGAAATGCAAATGTGAATTAATGTGAAGTTACTTATTTGTTAAATACGTGTAATATGTGACATCATTACATGATGTCATTGTGTGTTTATTGTTTGTAATGTCAGAGTAAAACTGTAAACAGTGATTGAGATGTGCCACCTAGTGGGAACATGAATTTATACCTAGAAGCCCCAAAGTACGTCAATTGATGCATCCAAGACAATCGAGTGTGTCAATTGACGTACTTTGGGGCTTCTAGGTATAAATTCATTTTCCCGCTAGGTGGTGCATCTGTCATTAATTTTCGATGCACATATTTGAACATTTTGACCTTGCTAACAAAGTCATGGAACATGACTGACATGCTTCTAGCAGTGGCGCTGGTATACAACTTTGAAGATGCATTTGCGTCAATTGACACACTTTGGGGCTTCTAGTGTTAAATTTAAAAATGTTCTTTTCTATGTTTGTTGTCTGTCCATTTTGTTCTCTGATCATGTTGATGCAAGTCTATGGTTTCTGCTTTCCTCTGTCTTTTCTTAATTTGTTTTCTAGTGTCTCCAGTTCATCTTCCCCTTTTCTCCCCTCCTGTTTTCACTTCCTTACATCTCTGACATTGATCTTTTCCTCCTCCATCTTACCATGCAGTCCTCAACCTCCCTTGTTTTACTGCATCTATCTACCTCTTTTTAATCCTTAACACAGTCCTCCTATTTCCCAACTCTCTCTCCTTCCCCAGCCTCTTATGTCCCAGTCTTTAATTCTCTTGTCACCTCCCCTTGTCCAGTGTCCCCCTAATCTCTCCTTCCCGTCCAGTGCCTCACCAACCCCTTCTTATGTTTATCATCTCTTCTCTTTTCTATCTCTCCCTATCCACCTCCTATGTCCAGCATCTGCTATCCACCCACACCCGATGCCCAGCATCTGCCCTTGCCCCACCCCTAGCATGACAGAACATACTTAGAACTCCATTTGCTTTTGACTACCAAAAACTGAAAGATACACAGAGAATTTCTCACAGCTGTAGTCATGGTCCTGTTGAATTCTTTTTTGAAGAGGAGAGTAGTTCTGTAGGACAAGAGAAGGACATATGGACTCTATCTCTCCTCATAAAAATGGAAATGGCAATACGTAACTGATCATCTTAATTTAGGCTCAGTAATGAGTACATTAATGGAACACTACTGAAAGAAAAGAAATGGGAGAGGTAGTAGCAGTAGAAAAAGGGGATGGCAATTTTCTACATGGGTAATTAGTGAGATTTCTAGAAGGTTGGAGGAACAATTCTCAAAGCCATTTACAAGGGAAAAGGCTGAAACTGGCCTGGCTGAAAATGTTACTCTTCTGTCTGGTTTAAAAGAGGCATGGGCTTTCTGAACTCTAAATATTTTTTTATCTGGGTTAAAAAGAGACTTTTCTAAAGAAGTGTTTTAGTCAGGGGAGAAAAACAATGTGTGTGCATCAGATTTTCAAATATACATGTGTTCAGTTGACAGTTGGGCCTAGCTAGTACTTGTATGGGAAACCACCTTGGCATACCAGGTGCTGAAGAAAAGCCCGGTAATCTACTTCTGGTTGCACCTTGCCAAGAAAACCCAAGAGCTGATTTGATGGCATACATACACACACACATGTAGCCACCAAGGGCTCGATATTCAATTGGGATAGTTATGCGCTGCTGTAGCACATAGCTGTCACTACTGACCTCTAAGCCCGGATATTTAATACCGGGGTCATATGATGACCTGACATTGAATATCAGGGGTCACCACACAGCTTCTGATGGTGCACTATTATACTGCTACCCACTTAGCTTCTGGGGGTAAAACTAAGCCAGTTTTTGCGTACCCTAGTTTTGTCCGCAGATCGCTAACCGGGTATCCCACTCAGCAGCATTTACATGGTTTACAGGTCAGTAAACCATGTAAAAGACTTTAGAATATCGGGCCCCAAGTATAAAGCATGCATGCATTTAGTATGCCCACTCTGGCTGCCAATTTTCAGAAGGAAACAGTGCAGGTGGATTTCCTTGATAAACATACTGCAATATACATGAGCTAACAGGGCCGGCCTAGGGCAGTAGCAGTCAAAACAATAGATCCTGACAGTCATACAAACTGAAAATACATCAGGCTCGGCACATACTTGTACCTGCAGGGAGAGTGGGTACATACATCCAAATTAAAATTTAATATTTTAAAATATGGAATTGTGACTTGTACTGTAGTTGTTATCATGCTGTGAAGAGTACAAGTGACAATTCCGCCCTGCCTTCTTCCCAGCCTTAGGAGATACAGGGATTCTCACATGCAGCTGTAATTTCCCCTCCCTTTTGGCACTCTGACCAGGGCAGCCTTAGGATCTATCCCCACCCCCTAGATATTTGTAACCCATCCCTACATATATGCAACATAATACAATCCTCCCTCTGCAATGGAATCCTGCCAACTCCCTTGAAGGGAACACACATAAGCTGGTGGGACTGGAGTGGAGGAGTAGCCTAAAGGTTAGATCACTGGCTTGGACACTAAAAGACCAGAGTTTAATTCCCACTAGCACTAATTGTGGCCTTGGGCAAGCCACTTAACCCTCCATTGCCTTAGAAAAATCCCAGTTATCAATGTCCCTATTTAATGTACGTTACCAAGTTTAAGTTACTATGTAAACTGCTTTGACTAAATGATAAAGTGGTATAAAAATCTGTTAAAGAAATAAATCAAATTTAGGGGCAAGCAGGTGACTACTTGTCTTACTAGTGTAAGTGGTAGAGATCATGCTTTAAGTGAACGTATGGACATTTTATATCAGCTACAGAACTCATGTATGCACCTGTGCCTATATTTTGAAAGAACATGCATCCATTATAGTATTTTATGCTCTACACATGTACTTATGAGCTCTGCCAGAACTCCATCCATGCACATGCTTTCTGTCAAAGTATGTGCCATCATGCCAATACCTATACTTTTTTTAAATCGGTTCCTCAGGCTGTTTGATTTGTTGTGATGTCCACAGCCTTTTGTATTAGCTGGAATGATCATTCAAAATACAGACGCATCAGAGATGCACATTTCTCAAAGCTTGCATTTTAATTTACTACATTCAAAATAAAATGCATTTTTCTACTTTTGTTGTCTGAACATTTTTATTTTTCCTAATCTTGATGGTCCCAGGCTGTTTCCTGCTTCCCTCTATTTGTCTTCCTTAACTTCCTTTCCAGAGTTCTCTGTTTATTAGTTTCTTAGTTTCAGTTCTTTCCTCCATACCTTTTTTTTCTACCTCCTATAAATTCAAATTTCATTCCTCCTTCTCATTCTCCTGTCTTCAATCTTTCTTTTTTAACCTCTCATTATCTACCAGCTTTTCATCTACTTCTCTCACCTCCTTTCTTCTGTCATCTCCCCATTTACTTTCTCATTAGCCTCCTTCTCCCATCCCAGCCCCTGTGTCAGTCACAAGCTCTCTTCTCCCAGACACAGCATTCAGCTTCCACCTTCCAACCCCACCATCTACCAGCATCAGTACCCTTTTCCTGCCCCTATCTCCATCATCTGTATTCTGTTTTGCTATTCCGCACCCCCCCCCCCATGTCCAATATCTCGTCTGTCTCCCTATTTTTTATTCCCCCTTTTGTCAAATATTGTTCTGTTCTTTTCTCTTGCCCTCCATATGCCACTCTGTGGACCAGCATTTCCATTTTTTCTACTCTTTCCTCATAGTCCAGCATCTCCCAATGCTCTTTTCTCTCCCTCTTCTCCCATTTATCTTACAGGCCCATTCTGTGTTCTCTTCACTCTCTCACCCCCATCCCACCAACTCCCTGGCTGAGCATCTTCCCTTTCTCTTTCCTCTCATCCATGGTCCAGCATCTCCACATTCTCTTCCATGTACACTCTCAACTCCACTGTACAGCATCTCTGTTCTCTTCCCCCTCTACCATCCCATGATCCAGCATTTCTATTTTCTTTCCCCCAGCATCTTCACAGTTCTCTTTCCCTCTCTCCCAATTGACATCCAAATGGCAGATGAAATTTGATGTGGACAAATGAAAAGTTAAGCACTCAGAGAAGAACAACCCAATCTACGGTTCCACATTAGGTATCACCACCCAGGAAAAGGATCTAGGTGTCATTATAGATATTAAGTTGAAACTCTCTGTACAGTGTGTAGCAGCAGCTGAGAAAATAAATACAGCAGAATGCTAGGAATCATAAGGAAAGGAATGGAGAATGAAATCAAGGCTATTATAATGCCTCTGTATCACTCAATTGTTCAACCGTACCTTGAATATTGTGCGCAATTCTAGTCGTCATATCTTAAAAAGGATATAGTGGAATTAGAAAAGGTTTGGGGAAAGCCACCAAAATGATAAAGGGGATGGAAGGATACCCCTACAAAGAAAGGCTTAAAAGGTTAGGGCTCTTCAACTTGGGAAAAAAATGGCTGAGGAGAAATACGATAGAGGTCTTTAAAACATTGGATGGAGTGGAACGAGTAAACGTAGATTGTTTACTCTTTCAAAAAGTAGAAAGACTATGGGACACAATGAAGCTACAATGTAGCAAATTTAAGACTAATGGGAGAAATATTTTTTCCCCTCAAAGTGTAGTCAACCTGAAATTCATTACCAGAGATGTAGTAATAGCTGTTAGTGTAGATAGGTTTAAAAGAGGTTAGGACAAGTTTTTGTAGGGAGAGTCCATAAAGCATTATTAAAGAGGACCAGGGAAATCTGCTTAACCCTGGGATAAGCAGCATAGAATCTGTGTGCCTTTTTGAGAACCTGCCAAATACTTACAATTTGGATTGGCCACTGCTGGAAACAGGATGCTGAATTTGATGGACCCTTGGTCTGACCCACTATGGTATATCTTATGTTCTTATGTCCAGGACCCAGTATCCGCATGTTCCCTCTCTCCCCCAAAATGGTCTAGGATCCTCCCCTCTTGTCCTTGTCTCCATCCCAGTCCAGCATGTTCCAGCTTTCCCCACCAAATGATCCAGCATCTTCCCTCTTTCCTTAGCTCCTTCACAATCCAGCATGCCCCCTTTCCCACCCTCCTCCTCCTATCACCAGCTATCAGCTAGCTGAGCCAGAGGAAGAGGTAACACTAATTAAAACCAAACAAGTACTATGGAGCTATTGCACAACTGCACTTTCTGAAGCCTTGCCACATTGCACCCCTCTGACACTACTTTTTATTGCTATAGGGGTAGGATATGATAAAGTTTCAGAGAGTACAGCCGCTTGATGGCTCTGTGGTGCTCATTTGGTTTAGTATTATTTGTGCTATTTGTTTAGCCAGTTTAGGGCCGCAGCCATGGATGATAGGTAGAAATTTAAATTTGTACTGTGCCTACCAAGCCATATGGCTCACCCCTCACCCATTCCCTCAGATCCTGGCAGATCAGTGCCCCTCTGAAACCAAAACCCACCTTTGGCAATGTTCCTGCTAAGCAACTTGAAGCTGTGCGGGAGTCCTCCACCGGCGTTCCTGCTGGTGGGGAGAAATGCAACATGATCATGCTTAGGACTGTGTGGCATAGGTATGCCTATCCCTCAGGACATGCCTATGCCGTGTGATCCTAAGTGTGACCACATTGCACCTCCCTCCATTAACAGGAATACCAGCGGATGCACCTCCCTCCATTAACAGGAATACCAGCGGATGACTCCTGCGCAGCTTCAAGCTGCTTAGTGGCAACCTTGACCCTCAGTACACCACTGTTCCTAGGATCTCTGACACTGATTTTGAACCTCTTCACAGATTAAAATCTGACCACTGTGGGCTGAATACTTACCCCATAGCAAATAGTTATCACCATATTACATATTCAACACTACTTTGAGGAAATGAAAGATCTCCTTAAAAATGTACTAAATCCCATGATCTAATCAACAGTAGAGTGAATTACAAATTAAAACTATTATTTCTTTATTTATTTAGCTGTGTTTATATACCGCTGATCTATGAGTCTGGTTTACATAAAACGACTTGGCCAGGGGTGGCTTACATGGAACAGTAATAACTTAGTGAATTACATATAACAGTAAACAATTGTTGTAACATAATATGAATATACAAAACATCAAACATCTAAACATTTTATAATACTATTATATAGTGGAGAGGAGGGTTAAATGAGATGAGGGTGAAGGTTGGTCAGGGGTGGGGAGCTGGGGAGGGATGGGATGGTTGCACTGCTGGCTCTTATTAAGATTGACGGCTATGTTTTTTCATCAATGAAGTGTTTAAGAAATAAGTTTTTAGGTTTTTCCTGAAGTCTGTGAGATCATTTGTGGCACAGAGACTGTCTGGTATTGTGTTCCACAGTGCTGGTGCAAAGAGGGAGAAAGCCCCTCTCAATGTGGTGGAGCTGGTTTTTTTTAGTTTAAAGAAGGTATGTAGAGCATGTCAACTTAATACAGAAAACACTTATTATTAGGTGTTTTCTGTATTAATGATTGGATGTAGGTGGAAGACAGACCATGGAAAGTTTGAAGATCATGAGGATGTATTTGATTAGCTGAGTGATAGGCAGCCAGTGTAATTGTTTGAGGACTGGGGTTATGCGTTCCATTCTTGGGGTATTGCAGAGGATGCATGCTGCTGTATTCATGGCTAGTTGAAGTGGGTGAATTTCAGATTTAGATAGGTCTTGTAGAGTGAGGTTACAGTAATCAAAGTGAGAGAATGTGAGTGCTTTAAGAACCATATAAAAGTCATTTGTGTCCAGTAGTATTCTGAGATGCTATACCATCTTGAGTTTGTGGTAGATGCTTCTTGTAACATTGCTTATGTGAGGGCAAATGGACATCTCAAGAGTCATTTTTGAAGCCAGATTTGTGGATGTCCAAGTCTGAATGGGGGCATGGTGTAGGTGTGTCTGGGGTGTTCCCAGCAACCTGGACATCCCCAACTGATCTCAGAAATGTTCTGGACATCCAGTATCACATCTAACTTTAAACCTGTTCCAGGCACCTGAAAAATGCTTGTTTTGACTGAAAAACATCCAGAGCGCATAGAGAAGAAAGCACTCTGTCATCCCCAGTATTCAGCACTATTTCAATGATAACAGCTGTGGGATTTGAACCTTGCTTCCCCATTTCTAGCTCACTATTCAAACCATTAGGCTATATCTAGACATTCAGGTTGTAGAATACAAATCTGGAGATGTCTATATCAGGTACATCCATGCAGCTGGACATGCCTGTTTTTTTTTTGTTTTGTTTTTTTTTTACAGATCTTCCAGCTTAGACAACCCAGATTACACTTGGATGTCCCTTCTAAATTTTTCTTCTAAGTGCCCTGCAGAACAACCTTTAGTAGGCAGATGACCCTTAGCCTCTATTATCAGCTGCATCACCAGCAGAAGGCAGAGTGGGCAAAAGTAGAGGCCAGTATGAGCATGCCTTTCACCACTGATATATGGGCTTGTCAAATTATGACACGTGCAACTCTCACTAATAGCACATTGGTGGCAGTCAGATGAAGCAGGAATAGGCTATAGGTCTAATGGGGGAGCAACAGATGGAAGGTACCAATGGACTGTGCTGCACAGCCAGCTAATGGATAACAGCCATATCTGGACCCATATGTTAGCAGGCATATGGGAAATGTTGCAGGGCTGGTACATAGGGGACAAACAGCACTGTGCTTCCATGTTTCTATGTAACAGATGGTGGGACAAACATGGTCAAGACAGTGAAGGAAGAGGGCCTTTGTCAGAGATTACCTAGGCCTAGGGAGCAAGAGAAGCAGCTGCCCTATCCTAAGAAAACTGATCAAGAACTGCCAAAAATAGCAGGGTACTTCACTGGAATATGAATGGTGGGCAGGAGCTGCATGAGATGTAGTAAGCAACAAGAGAACCTATGCAAAAGCTCAAGCAGGATGTTGGCACCAGGTGGATTTCTGCTTATGAAATGCTGGAGAGGTTAGTGGAACAATGGGCAGCCCTGCATTAGATATCAGTAGACATTGAGATCAGCATGGAAAGCCCCCGGTGTTGCCAGGATTGGTGAAATATCATGCAGGTAATAGATGTCCTAAAGTCCTTTAAGGATGTCATAGAGTAACTGAGTTCCACAAGGTCTATCCTCAGCCTTCTCATCCCAGTAGTAAATATTTTACAGGGTTTGAGGCAGAAACAAGGATTCAAAGCAAAGGTTTTGATGATAGTGGACTTCTCGTGGGTTCAAGTGACCCCTGACCTTGCTCCACTTAACCTTTGTCTATCCTCTATCACCTCCTGGTTTGAGTCAAATTTCATGCATGCTAACCCCACTAAATCCACTGCTCTTTGGGTCACCTTCGGCCTCCCACCCCCTACGATACTTCCTGTCATGGGTTCCCATTCCATCCCTTCCGCCCCTACCCTTCGCTACCTGGGTGTTATCCTAGACCCGTCCCTCTCTTTTCACGAGCATATTTCTTCCGTTGTTCTTTCTTCCAATTGCGCCGCATCAAGGCCGTTCGTTCCTTTCTTCCCTTATCCTCTGTTGTCACTCTTGTCTTGTCTTTGGTTATCTCTCGTCTCGACTACTGTAACGTTATCTATGCTGGTCTTCCATCTTGCCAACTCCGCCGCCTCCAACTTGTTCAAAATGCCGCTGCCCGTCTTGTTACTTCATCCCCCCCTTCGTTCCCATATTTCACTGTGTCTGCTTTCCTTACACTGGCTCCCAATCAAGTTACGGTTTATGTTCAAACTACTTATCCTTGCTCACAAGGCCCTTCACTCTGATACCCCCCAGTACTTAGCCAACATCATTCATCTTCAGCCCTCTCCCCGCCTTCTTCGGTCATCCCATGGCAATCGTCTTTTCCTTCCCTCACTTACACAGGCCCGCCTCGAATCCACCCGACATTCCGCTTTCTTCTTCTTATGTCCCGCCCTTTGGAACTCTCTTCCCCTTCCACTCCGCACCAAACTGTCTTACATTCGTTTCAAGGCCCTTCTCAAGACTCATCTTTTTTGTCAAGCCTTCGATCTCCCCCTCCCCACTGATGGTGCTCTTCCCCCTAGTTCCGTCTCTCAGCCCCCTTAATCTTCCTGTGCTCTCCCCCTCACTGATGGTGTTCTATCCCCCTAGTTGCGCCTCCCATCCCTCCTAAATTTGCCCATGTTCTCCCTCCCCCCCATTCCTTTTTTTACTGTTTTACTATTTTACTGTTTTATTGTTTTATTGCTCTCTCTCTACTCTTTACTGTCTCTCTTCCTGTCCTATCATTTTTGGCGTTCTTTTCTTCCCTTCTTTTTTCAGCAGCTGTCATTTTTTTATGATTGTACACCGCCCTGATGCTTCGGCCTGGGCGGTCTATCAAATGTTTTAATAAAGATAAAGATAAAAGGTTTGCAACCCCTTATGAAGCATGATGCTTATATACTAGCTTGTGACCTGCAGGTGAGGGGACCTATTGCTGAACAGTCCAACACACTGACTTACTGGAAAGAAAAGCAGAGGTGGAGATGGAAAGATGATGTCAGGGGTGGGCGGGATGTGGCACTGGTGATGCAGCGGGGGAAATAGGCATGCTGTCAAGCAGTACTGGTACTATGAACATCATGTTGTTACTTATCACACACACACCCTCCCCGTCCTCAACATTTTCATGCCATTAAACTACAAGCTGCAGCCAGGAAAAATCTTTGCTGACAAAAAAACCCTAGTTAAAGTATTAAGCTGCAGAGATCAGCCTACCATTAGCTGGGCTCCTGCACAGATTTCAGTGACATGCTACCTTGAAGAGCCCATCAAGTTCATGCACTCAGATCCCTTGACATACTGGATATATAATTCAGCAGTCATACCTGGCCAAAGTTTCACAGCATTCCTTGGCCTGCCCTCTAAGTCACGTGCCTAGTGAATGTGCAGTCTCCATGGCAAGGGATATTGTGGCTCCTCATTGTTCACAGCTAGCACCAGAATACATGGAAAATCTAATGTTTCTCAAGACAAACATCACCTTACTTGGTTTCCCTTCATTTTCATGTGACTGGAATGAGGAATGAGTAGGGCAGTACAGAGTAGAAGTTGCTCATATACTCTGCCTTTAGTATCTAGATCCATTTTTGATAGCTTGCACTGCACTCTCGCCAGAATGGTGTCCATTTCCAGTGGATATCTTTCAACCCCACATATTAAAACTCAAGAAACAAGCAATAAATTTTAAAAAAGCAAAGAAAAACCAAAATAAAATGGAAATAACCCTGAAAAAAAGTCTCCCTCTGCTGCAGGTACCAAACTCACTGTTCAGCCATTTCTGTCATGGCCTACCCCCTTGTTGCCAGACCTCCTTTTGAGATCTGAGCCACATTCATATTGCAGCTATCATAAATCCCTCACTGGTCTGCATAGCCACTCATTGGCCTGCTATTGTATTTCCAGTAGGCCCATTTAGTCACACATGGCAAAAACAAAAGATGAAATAAAATTAAAAATTAAAAATAAAGGAAACCTCCTTTCCCTTGCATTTTTCTGCCTATCTTTGCCACTCTGTTGGCACTGCTCTTACAGCTTGCCTTGCTGCTGCCCTTTGCCCCTCTCCAGCTGATATGAGTAATTCATGCCACTCTTCTTGCTGCATGGCTCTGTGGGAAGTGTGCTTTGGATTTTTATGGGGCATTCCTCCTCCTCCTTTTCCTGCTTTGCACCTTTGTGGATGCTTAGTCTTTGTAAGGTTCTTTGGGTGTTCTGCCATTTGCTTTCGCATGCAGTTTCCATCAACCTGAGTCCAGAAAAAATTGAGTCCAGCCTACCAACATCCATGAACTTTGAGTTCTCTCTTCAAAGTTCTTTTCAAATTTACATTATTCCCTTCTTTTGAGGTTCATGTACCTGCACCTCTGAGTGAACAATGATGAGTATGGAACATGGATGGGAGGGAAAGGGATATTCGCCTAGCCAGTCTGATAGCTGAATCAGCCCTTTCTCTATGGATGACAGACTGCCCTCATCCTCCATGACTGCACTTGTTGACTCTGTCTTCTACCACACAAATTCATCTGTCCTGCTGCTGCATAGCTTTTCCTTAGCTCTTCTGTGTTGTCGTCCCCAGTGATGCAGTACTAGTCCCATTGCTTCTGCAGCTTTCACCATTGTGCATTCGATGATTTTTATTTAAATCCCTCAAGGTTTCATCTATGAATGCTTCTTTCATACTGGGGGGAAGGAGAATCTTCTTTTTTACTTAAAGGTCCTATGCTGGGACCGAAGTCCTCGATGCCAGAACTCTAACTTGTGAGCACACTGCTTAGCTGAACTCATCCCATTTCTGTGGCCTGTGCTCATGCCAGTCACCTCTTCTGCTGTTGTGTTGCATATCCTCTGATGTTTTAGGGTCTTGCATCAACTTTGTGATTTTAATTTCATTTCATTTCATTACATCATTTATAATCCGATTTTACTAACCACAGACATGCAAAGCGGAGTACAAAATTACTATTTACAAACGAAAAAAACAAGATCACGTCAAACCATATCTGAGAAAAATTTCATGAACAGTCAAGTCTTTGGTGGTGATTGAAACTGAAGATAATTTATGAGATCCCTACTCTCAGTCAGTAAACTATTGAACAATTTTGGAACCATTCCAGAAAACATCTTTCCTTAATCCTCACCTGATGAAAAGTAGAAACAGATGGCAACATCAATGTGCAGGCACAAGGAGAGCAACAGCTCTTACAAGGCTAAGCAGGAAACACACGGAGCAAGAGGTAGTGATGACACAGATGCTTTTATTGGAAATCCCCAACGCGTTTCGGCAGGTTGCCTTCCTCAGGGGGTCAAAATAACTTACAAAAATAAAACACAGTATATTAAAAAACAATAATGCGAAATAGTGACAATGATATCAAATAAAATAATAATGTAGATGATAAATACAACAACTAAAATAAAGCAAACCGGGCATGACGAGAAACGAGATGATAATAATGCCTGAGGCCGCCGGGCCGGGTCCCGCGGCCGACGGTAACCTGGGCCCGGGCCCGGCCTCGGCCGTGTCACGTGGCAGGGGTTGCGGGGGGGGGGGGGTGGACGAGAGCGACGCGGCCAGCTGGGATCACACCACAGCATTGTGGGGCGATTCCATTGGCCGCGGGGCAAAGGGGCTCGGTACCGGGATCGCCTAGTGGGGGAGTGGCAGGAGATCTCTGTTGGCGCTATAATAAATCATCTTGTCCCTTCCCAGATTGCAAGTTCCGCCATGCTTGCTCGATATGCGGGGGGGGGGGGGTCACGCGGCCACGAAATGTATCAGGAAAGGAGTGTCCGGAGCAGGGAGTGGGGGCAAATGAGGGGGTGCTCGGGGGGTTGGCGCCTACCCCCATTAAGACACAGGCGCTGCAGCCATGGCTGGAGCGTTATGGGAGGCGTCGACGTGGCAAGGCGGCCCAGTTGTTGTGGTTGGGCTTTTTGGAGGGTTTTCGTATTCTGTATCAGGGTGAAGTCACGGGAGTGGTGGCCAGTAATCCCAGCTCGGTGCGGGTTCTGATTGAGGTGGCCCATCAAAAAATTGCGACCGAATGCGCTTTGGGCAGGGTAGCGGGGCCTTTTGATCATCCCCCATTTTCGCCGTTTATCGTTTCACCCTTGGGGGTAATACCTAAGAAGGAGCCTGGGCATTATCGTTTGATACACAACCTGTCCTTCCCGCCGGGGGACTCGGTAAATGACCATATTCCGCCTGAGTGCTGTTCTGTGCGCTATGCGCCATTCGATGTGGCAGTTGACCTACTGCGCCAGTGTGGCAGGGGGGCCTTGATGGCAAAGGCAGACATCGAATCGGATTTTAGGCTCTTACCAGTTCACCCCTCAGCATTTCCCTTGTTAGGCTTCCAGCTGGATGCCCAAATTTACTTTGACAAGTGTCTGCCAATGGGTTGTGCGATTTCATGTGCCTATTTTGAGGCCTTCAGTTCGTTTTTGCATTGGGTGCTGGTTCAGCGGTCGGGTAGTAGTTCTATTGTACACTATTTGGATGATTTTCTGTTTGTAGGTCCAGCGCAGAGTGCTGCGTGTGCATCCTTGTTGCGATTGTTTCAGGCGATGGCTGTGGAATTCGGGATACCGTTGGCAGCGTAAAAGACGCTTGGGCCAGTCACGTGCCTTTCATTCTTGGGGATAGAGTTAGATTCAGCTGCCTTTGAGGTTCACTTGCCAGCGGATAAGATCGAACGGCTGAAAGCATTGGTAGCGGAGGTGGGGGCCGCGTCGAAAGTGACGTTGAAGGAATTGCAGGCGCTTGTAGGGCACTTGAACTTTGCGTGTCGAGTGATTGCGATGGGACGGCCATTCACACGGTGGCTGTCCTTGGCCACGGCGGGGGTGCAGCACCCGCATCATCGTATTCGGGTGACGGCGGGGATGCGAGAGGATCTGCGGGTTTGGAGTGCTTTTCTTGCGGACTTCAATGGTTGCTCGCTAGTCCAATCGGCAGAGTTGTCCAATGTCGATCTACAGCTCTTTTCGGATGCGGCGGGCGGTTCAGGGTTTGGTTTGTTTTGTCAGGGCTCATGGTGTGCGGCGGCTTGGCCTGCATCATGGGTGGAGAGTGGTTTGACGTGTAACGTGACCTTTTTGGAATTGTTCCCGATAGTAATGGCGTTTTGGGCGTGGCCTGAGAGGTTGAGGAACAGGAGGGTGGTGTTCTGGTGTGACAATGCGGCGGTGGTACAGGTGATCAATCGGCACTCCCCTAAGTGTCCGAGAGTGGCGGCTCTCATGCGTGTTATGGTGCTTGCCTGTTTGTGTCTTAATGTCACAGCCAGAGCGTGACATGTTTCGGGTTCGTGTAATTCCATTGCTGATGCTTTGTCTCGTTTCCAGTGGGCGAAATTCTGGGCTTTGACTCCGGGAGCAGACGAGGCAGCGACGATAGTGCCGGAGCACCTTTGGCAGCTTGGGACCCTGAAGTGATGGGGTTGTTGCGGTCTTCTGTTGCTCCAGGTACGTGGGCGGCCTATACGTGAGGGTACGCCAAGGTATGGGCTTTTCTGCAGGGCAAGGGTTGGAGTGGCGGGAGAATAGATGACCAGCTTGTGGGTGCATTCATAGTTTGGGCGAAAGGGCAAGGCTGGTCGCGGTCGACTGCGCGGGCAGCGGTGGCAAGATTCTCCTTTTTCAGCAAGGTGGCCGGTTGGGGTAACCCCAGTGCATCGTTTTTGGTAAAACGGCTGTTGGCGGGGTGGGTGCGCGAGAGGCCCCAGGGGCGGGATTGGCGGTTTCCAGTTTCTCATGAGTTGCTCTTGATGAAATGGAGCGTGTTGCCGGAGGTGGCGGCATCGGAGTTCGAGGTGGTATTATTTCGTGCTCTGTTCGTGACGGCCTTCTTCGGCGCATTTCGGGTTAGCGAATTGGTTCCGCGGTCCCAACGGCGGGAGGCGCAGGGGGGTTTGGAAGCGCGGCACGTGGTTTTAGAGGCAGCATCTGTGCAGATTTATCTCAAGCGGTCGAAGACTGACCAATTAGGTGTGGGCCACAGGGTTTTGCTGAAAGCGATCCCGGAGCTGTGTTCATGCCCGGTGAGGAATTTGCGGACCTATGAACAATGGCGGCCTCTGATGGCAGGCCAATTTTTTCGACACGCGGATGAGCAGCCGGTAACACAGTTTCAGTTTACGGTGGTGCTGCGCTTGGCCTTGCAGCGGTTGGGTTATGCGGAGCGGCAGTTCGCGTCCCATTCCTTCAGGATAGGGGCGGCGACGAGTGCGGCAGCGGCGGGATTGGAGGGGGAGGTGATTCAAAGGATTGGGGGATGGAGATCTAGGGCGTATGCGAGTTATGTCCGGCCGGATCGGCTGTGATCATGACTCTGGGTGGAGTGCAAGGGGGGGGGGTGTGTGGGGGGTATTAATGATGTGTTTCCTGTTACAGGAGGGCTGCCGCGATGTCCGGTCCTGGACGGGGGTTCATCTGAGTGCACAGCTGGCGAATGGTGGATTGTCGGGCACTCCTTTGTGTATTGGGCTGAACGGAGGGCTCGGCTGCGCCCCCTTGGAGAGCATCTGGGCCTGGCTGCCCGCAACGTTCGGTTGCTGTGGATTGGAGAGCGTGGCATGCGCTGGTGGCAACTTCTTCCTTTGGTGCGATGACAAGCGGACCGGCGGCAGCGCCCACTTGGAGTGTTGATTCACTTGGGCGGCAACGACTTATCAAGTTGGACTTGTCGACAGCTCATTCGAGCGGTGCAGCAGGACTTAAGAGTGCTGCAGGAGGAGTGGCCAGGGGTGGCCTTTATATGGTCTGATATTATACAGAGGCCGGCCTGCCAGTCTCAGCGGCGGTGGTCGCGAGGCCTAGCAAAAGTTAATCGGCAGATCGGGCATTGGGTGCAGCAGTTGGGTGGCTGGCAGGTGCAGCACCCGTGGGCGGATGCACATTGTGCGGGCCTGTACCGTACTGATGGGGTACACCTATCTCCTGTGGGACAAGATCTTTTGTTAAATGATTGGCAAAAAATTCTTGAGCAGTTGGTTGGTCGCAGCTTTATGGGGGTGGGTCAGCGTGAGGATAAGTAAATACCTCGCGCTGGTGGTGGGGTAGAGTGCCAGCGCTCGCCAAGGTGGCGCGGCGGTAACTGATTTAGGAGCTGGTGGGGAGCGAAGGTGCTCCCCGGAGTGGGGCGAGACATCCCGGTTGGGGGGTCTCGGCCCGGTAGCGGGGTGTGCAGGCCGGCCTTTGCTACTAGCATGGCGAGGCAGGCTTTGGGGGGTGGTGAGGAGGATGCTCCGCCTTGCTAATAGTATGGCGGGTGAGAGCATCGTCCGGAAAAGGGGTGGGGGTGAGGTTGATTATGTTTTGCCCATGTTGGGCGGGTTGTTATATGTATTAATAAAGCTGCGACCAAGGTTCTACCATATTATGTTGTTGGTGTATTTGTTAAGTGCAAAAGAATGGGGGGAAGTGGGGGAGGAAAAGGGGTGAAGGAGGACGAGGAGGGCCTCCGGGTTACCAGAGTTAATGCCTGAGGCCGCCGGGCCAGGTCCCGCGGCCGACGGTAACCTGGGCCCAGGCCCGGCCTCGGCCGTGTCACGTGGCGGGGGTTGCGGGGGGGAGGACGAGAGCGACGCGGCCAGCTGGGATCGCACCACAGCATTGTGGGGCGATTCCATTGGCCGCGGGGCAAAGGGGGCGGTCCTTGATACTCCGAGGAGCTGCGTGGCTCTGCCTTTTCGTCGCGGCTCCTCGGAGAGAACAGGCGTGTTTCCCGCCCACCCTCCCTATAAGAGGTTAGGGGCACGGTTGTTGCAGCTGGGGGTGGGGGTAGAGTGCCAGCGCTCGCCCAGGCGGCGCGGCGATAACTGATTTAAGAGCTGGTGGGGAGCGAAGGAGCTCCCCGGAGTGGGGCGAGACATCCCGGTTGGGGGGTCTCGGCCCGGTAGCGGGGTGTGCGGGCCGGCCTTTGCTACTAGCATGGCGAGGCAGGAGGTGGGGGGTGGTGAGGAGGATGCTCCGCATTGCTAATAGTATGGCGGGTGAGGGCATTGTCCGGAAAAGGGGTGGGGGTGAGGTTGATTATGTTTTTCCCATGTTGGGCGGGTTGTCATATGTATAAATAAAGCTGCGACCAAGGTTCTACCATATTATGTTGTTGGTGTATTTGTTAAGTGCAAAAGAATGGGGGGAAGTGGGGGAGGAAAAGGGGTGAAGGAGGACGAGGAGGGCCTCCGGGTTACCAGAGTTAATGCCTGAGGCCGCCGGGCCAGGTCCCGCGGCCGACGGTAACCTGGGCCCAGGCCCGGCCTCGGCCGTGTCACGTGGCGGGGGTTTGCGGGGGGGAGGACGAGAGCGACGCGGCCAGCTGGGATCGCACCACAGCATTGTGGGGCGATTCCATTGGCCGCGGGGCAAAGGGGGCGGTCCTTGATACTCAGAGTAGCCGCGTGGCTCTGCCTTTTCGTCGCGGCTCCTCGGAGAGAACAGGCGTGTTTCCCGCCCACCCTCCCTATGAGAGGTTAGGGGCGCGGTTGTTGCAGCTGGGGGTGGGGGTAGAGTGCCAGCGCTCGCCCAGGCGGCGCGGCGGTAACTGATTTAAGAGCTGGTGGGGAGCGAAGGAGCTCCCCGGAGTGGGGCGAGACATCCCGGTTGGGGGGTCTAGGCCCGGTAGCGGGGTGTGCAGGCCGGCCTTTGCTACTAGCATGGCGAGGCAGGAGGTGGGGGGTGGTGAGGAGGATGCTCCGCCTTGCTAATAGTATGGCGGTTGAGGGCATTGTCCGGAAAAGGGGTGGGGGTGAGGTTGATTATGTTTTGCCCATGTTGGGCTGGTTGTCATATGTATAAATAAAGCTGCGACCAAGGTTCTACCATATTATGTTGTTGGTGTATTTGTTAAGTGCAAAAGAATGGGGGGAAGTGGGGGAGGAAAAGGGGTGAAGGAGGACGAGGAGGGCCTCCGGGTTACCAGAGTTAATGATAATGACATATCTCAAAACTTATAATGCTCATTATAAATAGATACACAAATAAATACTTAAAAGATGGTAAAATTATACATAACTGAAAAATAGAGTAAAACAATAAATAATTAAAAACATATGTACAGATATGTTAATAAGTAATTATAATGTAATCACTGACAAACTAATGTAAAACTGGGTTGATAAAACATAAAAAAGAAAAAGTCTTACATATATGCAGAATGATGAGTGTTGTGTAAAAACAGCTTAAAATAGTGTTATGTACAACGCAGGGCAAAAGCAAAAATTAAAAAAATAAAAAAATATAGTAAGAAAGAAGAGTAACTAATAACAAGTGGTAAATGATGAAAAAATAAAAATAAAAACTATAATTAATTAGGTAAACCATATAATCTAATTATATGTTCAACCATTTTCAGGGAAGATGTAAAGTGAACTAAAAATTGTGAACACACTCGCTCAACATACACGAGACTGCAAGTGTGCAGCTAATGAGATTGATAAGGGCTAATGGCCAAAGCCTAAAAATAAATAAATAAAAACTAATGAGTTAAATGCTATTGAACAATGTATATATCTGTTAAAGTAATAAATAATTGGATACAATATGCGCAAATTAATAAATGAGCAATTGTGATTGCATTATAATATAAATGCTGACCGTAGGTACGAACATAAGATAATAGAATGGTAAATAATTAGAAACCATATGTAGAAATATATAAATAAGCAATTATAATTGCATTATAAAATGAATACTAACCATCAGATGCAGACATGAGATAATTAAAACATACGAGGAACTTATATTACATGTATATGAAGTGGTGTACATTATACAATAATATCTTAAAACCAATCTTGTAAATAACGCAGGGTAAAAGCAAAAAATAATAAAACCTGTGATTGATTGGGTAAGCCATAAAAACTGATCGGTTTAAAACCATTTAAGAAAGCTGAATTAAGTGAATTAAAAAACTTATAAGGAGTCGTACTCACTCAATGCGCACAGAACTGCAAGTCAAACAGTGTAGTCAAGAGGGGCTGTTGGCCAGAGCCTCAACTATGGAATATCTAATGAAGATGCAATAAATGAAACAATGGATGAGGGGAGAACAAATCTCGATGCAAACTAAAGTAACATGAGTGGCAGAAGCACTAAATGTGAAACGTGATAGAAAGTAAACTACTACCATGGTGTGGCAGACACGATAAAATTAAAAATGGTGTGTATGCTATAAAATATGTAAATAGTATGCTAAAATCATGGACCCTAGTACACTAAAAAGAGGAGTAAAAAGAAACTAAAACTTTAAATACATGATGCATAAATAAAGCAACACCGCTCAAATTGATGACTCATAACAATAAACTGCAACGCTACTCACAGCCCCGAGTCGGATTTTTTGTATAGTATATTGGTCACTTTCCTATATGCAGGATTCCACAGTGATATGCTGGTATAGTTGAAAAACAAGATCGCTAGCAAGGAAAGATGTCAATAATGAAAAACAATGTAAAAGGTAAACTCTACCTGTTTTGCAAAAAAAGACCGTATTGAGGGGCTTATGATAAACACTTCAGTGCAACAAACCTACAGAGAAAGGGATAACATCCTCAATGTTGAAGACCGGTATATATGGAATAAATACAAAATCTTACGATATTAAGCAAGCTGTAGTAACAAGTCCCCATATGAATAACTGGAGATGTAGAGTAAGATATTTAAGACCGTGGAATATCCACATTTCCGCACGGACAGGGTAGCTCGGAGGGTACCGAAAAAAAGGGGTTGTGAGACTAACACCGCTGTTTCGGAGACATGCCAAGTACATGCAACAGCTAAAATCAATACTACACTGTATTAAAACCTGGTATAGAGGGATTCATTGAAAAAAATAATTTAATGTGACAAAATGTGATTAATCCAATACTTGCAAAAAGCTGAAGCAGAGAAATTAGACGCGTTACCAGAGTGAGTTGAAGAACAGCACTGACTCCGTGAAAATTGCAAACGCTTAACTAAAAATGGCACTGAGTATTTCAAGACGCTGAAACTTGTGCCAAAAAAAGGGGGCGTGACAGGAGTCAGATTACGGGGCAAAGATGCTTTTACAAAGGTAGTATGTGTGAATACTAAATTTAATGTTTAGACAATGTTACCAAGAGGACTGACCTAGGCATTCAAATATACAATAAAACCAGTAGTGTGAAATGATTACCAAACAAACTGTATGATGTAACAATACCAGAAAATGAAAAGAGTGAAAAAAATAATGAATGCATGTTGTATAAAACCGACTAGTTGGCTGATCTTGAGAGGGAGATCTATAAGACCACCGTTATTACAAAAAGACCGAGAGGTCAAACTCTTGATTTTAACCCCTTAGGCTCCAAACTGTCCAGTTCATAAATGTACCGTTGTTCCAATTTCAGTAATGTCCTATCAATATCTCCCCCTCTCCAGTTTGACTTTACTACTCTCAGCACTAAGAACTTGAGGTCACTGATGGTGTGGTTCTTCTCCTTCCAGTGAGCTACCAATGGCTTATCAGCTATGCCTCTATGAATACAGCTTCTGTGCTCCACTATTCTGGTACGCACTTGTCTTTTGGTTTTCCCTACATAAAGTAGGTTACATGGGCATATTATTAAATAGATAACATGCTCCGTTTTACAGTTAGAGAAGGACTGTAAATATATTTTATGATGTGAGACAGGTTGGATGAATGCTTCTTTTGTTGTGATAACATGGATACAAACTGAACATCCACCACACTTAAAATGTCCCTTTAATGTAGAGATTGGTTTTCGTAACGGAAGGGCAGATGATACTAGCAAATCAGACAGGTTTAGATTTTGTTTGTGTGCTACCATAACACTCTTATTTGCAAAGGGCAATAAAGGTGAGAGTAAATCCCACTGTTGCCTAAGGATGTTAGTTATGTCCCTTGTATAGCTGGTGAAGGTCAAAGCACATACAATTCTATCTTGTTTTGCACGTTCTTTTTTATGTAACAATAATGCTCTGTCAGTGGTGCTAGCTCTATGGTAGGCCTCCTTTATGTAACGTTTGGGATCACCGCGCTGTTGAAATCTATGTTGCATATCTATAGCATGTTTCTTAAAATCTCTATCCGTGGTGCAGTCTTCTGACTCTGAGAAATTGACTCACTGGCAAGTTGTTTTTCAAAGACGCATTGTGAAAACTATCGTACTGTAATAATGTGTTTCTGTCCGTTGGTTTCCGGTAAAGTTCCGTAAGGAATCCCATTTCTCCTTTTTTGATTTTAATATCCAAATATGAAATTTGATTGTTACTAAATGTACCGTCAAATTGAAGATTGGAATCTAATGAGTTAAGCCACTCAAAAAATTCAAAAAGTTTTTGTTCGGTGCCCTCCCATATTACCAAGATATCATCAATATATCTCCTGCAAAGACGAATATTAGATTGAAATGGATGTAATTTGAGATACTTGTTTTCAAAGTCAGCAACATATAAGTTGGCGACATCTGGGGCCATAGAAGACCCCATGGCCACCCCCTTAATCTGTTTATAGAAAATGCCCTTAAAAGCAAAATAGTTCTCAGTCATTGCTACAGTCGCCAGTTGTATCAAAAAAAATGTAGGTGTGCGGACAGGTTTTGGTCTCTGAATCAATGTATTTGCTAAAACTTCCAAGGCCATTTTTTGTGGGATATTGGTATACAGAGAGTTGATATCTAAGGTTACTAACAATAATTGATTGTGATAATGTGGGAAATCATGTAAAATATTGATGATATGCGTAGAATCTTGAACGTACGAGTCAATCTTAATGACAAAGGGTCTCAGAAAAACATCGAGGAATTTGGAAATGGGTTTAAGAAGTGACCCAAGGGCGGAGACTATCGGACGTCCTGGTGGATTATGTAGAGATTTGTGGATCTTTGGAATCATATATATTGTAGGAATGATGGGATGAGTAACTGTTAAGAAAGCTTTCTCCTTAGGTGTTAAATAACCTGCTTCCTGACCTATATAAAGAAGTGTGTCTATCCGTTGTTGTATGGTGTGTGTGGGATCATCATAAATCTTTTGATAAAATTGGGTGTCATTGAGTTGGCGTACGACCTCGGTAACATATGATGTACGATTCTGTATGACTAATGCTCCTCCCTTATCTGCTGGCTTAATTATAATGGAATTATTACCACGAAGGTCATGGATGGCAGATTTCTCCTCCTTTGTAAAATTATAATAAACTCTGCTCTTCTTTTGGTATAGCTGATCAACTCTGGATAATACCACCTTTTCATACGCTAAGAGCAGTGGATTCACATTAGATGGAGGTATCCAGGAGGAGGGTCTCTTAATAACTGAAGGATCAGGTGTGCTATCTTGTGTGTTATGGAAAAAAATCCATAATTCTAAGTTTCCGAAAGAATTTAAATAATTCTACTCGAGTAGTGAACTTGTCATGTTTTTTTTGTCGGGACGAAGGACAATCCTTTTTCCAAAACACGCAACTCAGTATTGGTAAGAGGGTAATGTGCAGTGCATCATGGATCAAAAAGATCTCACCAAAAAACAATTTGTCAGCCTATTTAACAAATATACTGGTCCAATCTTAAGGATGGCTTTCACGGTTGCCAACTCGCTCCAGATTCACCTGACAGGGTTAATCAGCTCCATGGTTTACCTCATTTTGTGCAGGGACTTATTCTAATTTCCCAAATGTATTCTTTAAGAAAAGCAGGACTACAAGACCCTGCAGGAAAAGGTGTAAACCCAGGACATGATCAGCCCTGCTGGGTGAATCTGGATCCAGTTAGCAAGCCTAATGGATTTAAAAGCCAGATATAGAACCTTAAACAATACTCACGCTTCTATTGGTAACCAGTGAAGATTAAATAGGAGAGGAGTGGCTCTATCCCAATAACTATTATATATAATCATTGGTCTATATTTAATTTCTGGAGATATTTGTAATTTGAGTATGTTACAAATATTTTCCAGCTGATATTCAGCCTGAAGCAGTCAGCATATTTTTTAACACCAATCACAATAGTAAAATGAAACCAGATATTCATTGGAATATACATTTTCACTTGTGACCACCATAGGCTATCCAGATGGTGGCAATATTCAACCACTACCTGTATAGCCAAACCACATAAAATTAGGCCTGCTTTTTTATCCGAACTTTATGCATTTTCTTATCTGGCTAGTGCAGGGTCACCAACTGACTGTTTTTCAGCTAACCTGGCCAGTTTTTACATGGCCAGGCTGGCTGCTGGCAGAGATCTAATACTGGTCGTTGAAAAGCCATTTTTTTGCTCTGGTCATGGGATCGGGAGTGGTCAGAGCAGAAAACCTGCTTTTCATCTCTCTCCTGGAGTCCTTGTCTTCTCCCCATCCCTCCTCGGCACAGCCTCACCCTCTCCTCTGCTCCAGCTATGGCTCCTGCCACTTATAGAGCCGTGGCTTCAATAGCACTAATAATTAAAAGCAAAACTGGTGCAGAACCTTCTGGCCCTATGGAACCCCTGCTGCTGCGGCCATATTCAAAAGGAAGTTACGCTAGAGGGGGCGGGATGCAGCAGCAGGGGTTCCATAGGCCAGAAGGCTCTGTACCGGTTTCATTTTGATTTTAAATTATTAGCGCTATTGCAGCGGTGGCTCTGTAGAACACAGGAGGCACAGCTGCAGGGGAAGGAGGTGGCAGGAAGGGACTGACACGGAAAGCTGGAAAAGAGCTGACATGGGGGAGGGAGGGGGCAGGAAGCGAGCTGACACAGGTTGGGAGGAAGTAGGCGGCAGGAAGGGAGCTGACATGGGGGAGAAGGTGGGGTCTAGAAAGGGAGCTGACATGGGGGAAGGAGGGAGCTGAAAGGGAACTGACACCTTGGATGGTACTGGAGAAGAACTGGAAGGGAGCTGACACCTGGGGGTGAGACTGAAGGGAGCTGACACTTGGGCATGGGACTGGTAGGGGGTTGGGTAATGGGAAGGGTTACATGAGCATGACACTGGAAGGGGGATGGACAGAGGGTAGGGTGACTGTAAGACTGGAAGGGAGCTGACTGGAGGGGGGGTGGCGGCGGTGGCATAGGGAGTGGAAGTGAGCTGATACCTGGGATAGTAATTGGACTAGAAGGGGCTGGATAGTGGGGAAGGAGGGGGACTGGTAAGGAATGGACACCATTGGCAGTCCTGAGAATGCAAAGGGTTGACATTGGAAGGTAATGGGAAGGGAGGACTGGAAAGGGAGCTGATACTTGGGAGGTGTACTGGGACTGGAAATAGGCTGATGGAAAGAAAAGAAGAAAACAAAAGAAGAGATAAGAAATGGAAGACCACAGAAAGAGAGCTAAGAGAAGACAGGAAAGCAGAAACCTCAGACGGAGACCAGCATGATCAGAGAATAAAATGATCAGACAATAAAGGCAAAAAAAATAATTTTATTTTCAATTTAGTAATTGGATTTTGTGCTGTCTTATATTTTACACAGTATGGGGAACTGCATCTCTTATTTATCTGGTGTTGCACTGCATACAATCTGGCTTCTTGGGGTTTCAGTTTAATTTTTGTTTATGTATTTTTATTTTTTTACTTTAGGTTGTGGTCACTTATTCTGCTCTTGTAGAGGGTCTGTGTTCCGAGTGTGTGACTAAGGCCAGGTGTTCTGTTAACATGGAGTTTGTATGTAGGGATCTATACTGTTGTTGATGTTAAGTGCCGTCGAGTCGGAGTCGACTCATGGCGACCCTCTGGATAGCTATCCTAAATTGTGTTCGGTCTTCAGTCAGGCGGCTCATTGTTGACAGACTGGTACCCGTAGCTGCTGTTATTGTATCGATCCATCTCATTGCTGGTCTTCCTCTTTTGCGTTGACCTTCTATCTTGCCAAGCATGATGTCTTTCTCTAATGATCTCTCTCTTCACATGATGTGTCCAAAGTATGAAAATCGAAGTCTTGTCATCTGAGCTTCTAAAGAAAGCTTAGGTTTGATCTCCTCTAGTACTGACTGATTTGTTCTTCGGGTAGTCCATGGTATACACAGTATTCTCCGCCAACACCATAATTCAAAGGCATCAATTTTCTTCCTGTCTGTCTTTTTCACTGTCCAGCTTTCACATCCATATGATGTTATTGAAAATACCATGGCTTGAACAAGTCGAATCTTTGTATGGAGAGAGACATCTCTGCTCTTGAGAATCTTATCTAGGTCTTTCATAGCCATTCTGCCAAGAGCAATGCGTCGTTTGATTTCTTGACTGCTTGTTGCTTCTTTATTGATAGTTGATCCAAGTAGGTTAAAGTTGTTCACAATTTCAATTTCTTCTCCTTCAACGATGAACCTGTTGATTATGCCAGTTGTCATGATCTTTGTCTTCTTTACATTAAGGTGCAGGCCCATTTTGAGACTATGTTCTTTGATTGTGAGAAGCAAATGCTTCAGATCATCTTCACTTTCAGCCAGTAATGTGGTATCATCAGCATAGGGAAGGTTGTTGATGAGTCTTCCACCAATCTTCACACCTCTGTTGTCTTCATACAATCCTGCTTCTCTGATGATTTGTTCTGCATATAAATTAAACAGGTAGGGGGAAAGTATGCAGCCTTGTCTTACACCTTTGCTTATTTTAAACCATTCTGTTTCTCCTTGTTCCGTTCGAACTGTTGCCTCTTGATCAATGTACAGATTGCGCAAGAGAACGATCAGGAGTTTTGGTATACCCATGCTTCTTAATGTGGCCCAGAGTTTCTCATGGTTTACACAGTCAAAAGCCTTGCTATAGTCAATAAAGCACAAATAGATATCCTTTTGGTATTCTTTAGTCTTTTCAAGGATCCATCTCACATCTGCAATGATGTCTCTCATTCCTCGCCCTTTCCTGAACCCTGCTTGCACTTCAGGTAGTTCTTGTTCCAGGTATGGTTGTAGTCTCTTTTGAATAATCTTCAGTAGAATCTTGCTGGCATGTGGGATCAGAGCGATTGTTCGATAATTTCCACAGTCAATTGGATCACCTTTCTTTAGTATTGGTATAAACACAGATCTTTTCCAGTCAGTTGGCCATGATGTTGTCTTCCATATTTCTTGGCAGAGCCTTGTAAGTATGGTAACAGCTGCATCAGATTGCTGCAATACTTCTATAGGAATGCCATCAATGACTGGTGCTTTGTTCTTTGATAAGGCTTTCAATGCTGCTTCAACTTCTTCTTTCATCACCAATGGTTCCCGATCATAAGGTACAGGTTGAAAATGGCTGTTGGTCCACTTGATCTTTATCATATAAAAACTCTGTATATTCCTTCCACCTTTTCTTGATCTTCTCAGCATCATTCAACATAGAACCTTGAGCATCTTGTAACATTCCAATTCGAGGCTGGATCTTTTTCTTTAACTCTCGTAGCTTTAGGAAAGTCGATCTTGTTCTTCCTCTAATAGTTTCTGCTTCTATTTCCTTGCATGCGTCGTCGTAGTACTTTTCCTTGTCCTGTCTTGCTGCACGTTGGAAATCTCTGTAGAGTTCTGCAATTGTCTTTCTTTCTCCTCTGGCTTTAGCTTCTCTGCGTTTCTGGGCAATTTTCAGAGTTTCTTCTGTCATCCATTTTGGCCGTTTTGGCTTTTTCACCTTTTGTAGAGACTTCTCGCTTTCTTCCAACACAACCTTCTTGATGTCATTCCATAACTCTTCCGGAGCTCTGTCATTTGTATCTAAAGCAGCAAATCAATTTTGCAGGCAGTCTTTAAATTTCAGTGGTATATTCTCAAGGTCATATTTTGCTGCATTCATGAGTGGTTTGCTCTTTTTCAACTTTAGCTTGAGTTTGCATACTAGTAGTACCACAGTCAGCCCCAGGTTTTGTCTTTGTTGATGTTATAGAGCTTTTCCATCGTTGACTTCCACAGGTGTAGTCAATTTGATTTTTTTACAATCCATTGGGTAAAGTCCATGTGTACAGTCGCCGCTTGTGTTGCTGGAAGAAGGTGTTTGAGATGAATAGATCATTGGTCTTGCAGAATTCTATCAGTCTTTCTACAGCTTCATTTCTGTTGCCAAGTCCATATTTTCCAACTACCTTGACTTCTTCTTTCTTGCCAACCTTTTGCATTCCAGTCACCCATGACTATCAGGATATCCTGTATGCATGTTCTGTCAATTTCAGCTTGTACTTGTTCATAGAACTCTTCAATTTCATTCTCTTCTGCAGCTGTTGTTGGGGCTAATACTTGAATTATAGTTGTGTTGATAGGCAATCCTCATAGACAAATAGAGATTAAGCATTCTATACTGTAGCAATTTATTCAGCTTTTCAAATAATTGTATGGATGTTCTAGGACCCGTGGCAGAATTTATAGTACTGCTTTTATCTGGGTAAGCCTCTTTTCTTTGACTGGGTGACCAGGGAGTTGGACCAAGGGAGAACCCTAGATGTGGTGTATTTCGATTTCAGTAAAGCCTTTAACACTGTTCCTCACAGGCGACTTATAAACAAACTGAGTACCCTAGGGATGCACCCTAAAGTTACTGCTTGGGTTAGAAATTGGTTGGGTGGTCGGTGACAAAGCATACAGGTAAATAGAGCTCACTCTGAGGAGAAGGATGTTACCAGTGGTGTGCCCCAGGGATCTGTCCTTGGTCCGATTCTTTTTAACATCTTTGTTAGTGATATAGCGGGAAGGGCTGTTGGGTAAGGTTTGCCTCTTTGCGGATTATACCAATATCTGCAATAGAGTAGACACCCAGGAAGGTGTAGATAACATGAGGAGGGATCTAGCTAAGCTTGAAGAATGGTTTAGAATTTGGCAGCTGGGATTTAATGTTAAAAAATGTAAGGTCATGCATTTGGGCTGCAGCAATCCAAGGGAGCAATATAGTATAGGGGGTGAAGTACTTTTGTCCACTAAAAATGAGCGTGACCTAGGCGTGGTTGTGTCAGATGATCTTAAAGTAGCTAAACAGGTAGAAAAGGCGACGGCAAAAGCTAGAAGGATGCTTGGGTGCATACAGTGAGGAATGGCTAGCATAAAAAAGGAGATGATAATGCCTCTGTATAAGTCTTTGGTGCGACCTCATTTGGAGTATAGTGTGCAATTCTGGAGACCACACCTTCAAAAGGATGTGAACAGAATGGAGTCTGTGCAGAGGGTGGCTATTAAAATGATTAGTGGTCTTCATTATAAAGCATATGAGGACAGACTGAAGGATCTTAATATGTACACCTGAGAGGAAAGGCGGGATAGAGGTGATATGATTGAGATGTTTAAATACCTCCATGGCATAAATGTTCAGGGAGAGAGCCTCTTTCAATTGAAAGCAAGTTCTGCTACAAGGGGACATGGAATGAGGGTGAAGGGAGATAGATTCAGGAGTGATATGCAGAAATATTTCTTTACAGAAATAGTAGTGGATCTGTGGAATAGTCTCCCAGTGGAGGTGGTAGAGATGAGGACAGTAACAGAATTCAAAAAAGCATGGGACAAACACAGAGGATCTCTAAAGGTAAAAAGGGGACTGTTGTAGTGTTGATATGGAAGGACAGACTAGACAGGCCATGTGGTCTTTTTCTGTCATCATATTTCTTTTTTTTTTAAACTTTTATTTTCATTTTGCAACAAACAAAAGAAACAACACACCAAAAGAGACAAAACGAGTATACAATAAGGAAAAGTAAACCCATTACCCCCCACCCCGATGCTTCTTCTCTACCCGATTATATCAGCGTGTGAGCGCTTCCAATTAACAGTGATTATACATCAAACGATCAAAAGAGTATCTACAATACAGCATGATCATGGGACAGAGATATATACAAAGTTAGACAGTCAGATGAGAGCATTTAGCAAAATGTACATAGTCATTGAGCATCTTCCATTGAGGCCAATGAGAAGGAGTCTGAACAGAGGAAGCGAACAGACGAGGTATTTGTTCATATTTACTGTAAAGACAGGCATGATTCCACCATTCATTGGGGCTCAGATGGGAGCTAATTTTCCAGTATACTTAATTAGGGAAATAGCAATGCCAAGCATAAAGTTCGAAAGGAGATAAGCCATTTTTGGGAGAGAGGGGATCCCCGCAACAGGGCGAAGTCCCACTATCCTCCAAGAAAGGGGCTCCTGAGAGTGCGAGATAGACTAAATACGACCCCAGACCCGACGCCAGTAATACTGTGGTGCGAGATATTCATGCATAACATGAGACAATGAACCAATGGCCGCAGGACGTGTCCAGCAACCATTGCCCTGAGTAGTGTTCCGTTTGTCTAATCTGTAAGAAGTGTAAAAACACCGGTGGGCTAGAAAGAAGAGGGTCGGAGTGAGTGAGGCGGATCGGGAAACCCGTGTCCCTCTACTCCAGATAAGGCTCCATTGCTCCGAGGTCAAAGTCACATGCAATTCTCTCTCCCATACTTTCTGCGCAATAGGGGTATTTCTAGTTATAGCATTACATAAGGTTTAGTAAAATTGGATGCTACACCCGGTGAACTACCGAGAGATCGGAGAGTCTCCAATCAACCTTATGTAGAGAATGCCGATGGCGGGAGTACTCTAGTGCTCCGAAGGCGATGCTGAAGTCGCACTGACCAGAATCGTGAGTCTAAAGATTGCATAAGAGTATGAAGGCACCTAAAGTGTCTAAAAGCATTAGTGGATAGTGGGAGTCTGATGGGAGAGTCATACCAGGGAGAAAGGTAAGAGGAATCGGTTTGTAAAGGCCCGCTTCTATCTAGCCACACAGGTCTACTCGGTACTGGATCTTCCAACCAACGAGCACCTTGTTTGAGAAGAAAAGATTGAGGGAACACTTGAGTAAAATCGCCACCAAGTATTAATGGAGCATTGGCAGAGGCCAAGGCCAACTGCGCAATACTTGCATAGTAAGCAGGGTAGTCCACATTCGGGGCATAATGCAAATACACGTGAATGCACTATCTCCAACCTCAAGGTGCACACGGGCCCATCTACCCTCCTTGTCAGCGCTAATATCAGGTACAGTAACGTGCAAAGACTTCTTAACCAGAATGGCTATCCCGTACCATTTGGAAACGGTGGGAGAATAGGCAGCTACCATGTGAGGCTTAGCATTGAGTTTCAGTGTTTCAGCAGAGTTTAAATACGTTTCCTGAAGAAACACTAAATCAACATGCTCATGGCTAAGATAGCTAAGGATTTTCTTTCCTTTGAGTGGACCATTAATGCCTTTGACGGTGAATGATAAGATTTACATAAGGCCATTCAGAAAAGTTAAAAATTCTGAGCATGATAATACACATAATTTCACTATGTCCCTCAAACTGACTGTATCTGGCTGTACACATGACATAGGAAAAATAAGCTAATATAATACAATGAAGTGCCCCACATTAACAAAGAAAACCGCAGTACAGTAGAGGAGAAGCAAAACCCCAAAATTACTGGCGACCATGTGTCTGCGGGGAGAAACCCCCGAGAAGGCCGAAATTGAAAAAACACATAACCTGTAGGACTGTGCATGCTCCGAATCCGACCGAGGCACACATCATGAAGGGATAGGAGACCAAAAAACAAAAGTCATATAGAGAAAGAAAGAAAGTCCAGGCTATTTCTGTGCTTGGCTATGACCGCCGCATCGGGCCCTTCAAAATGGCGGATAGAGCCGGCAGATAAGAGTCCAAGATTTGGGATTAGCGCATCTGCTCTGCTTCTTTGGAGTCCAAAAATGTTGATAGTAGATCAGGATCTTCGAACGTCCTGGTTTGGTTGTGGAGAGTCACTCGAAGCTTCGCTGGATACAACAGGCCAAAGCGAGCCTGTAGCTGTTGAAGTCGAGGGCGAAAAGCAAGGAGTTTCTTCCGACGGTCAACGGTAGGCTTTGCCAAATCAGGAAAGAAGGAGACCTTACGGCCTTCAAATTCCAAATGATGATTCGCTCGGGCAGCATGTAAAATTTGTTCCACTTGTTGATATCGTAACAAGCTAAAGATAATAGGCCGGGGGGTCGTGCGGTTGAGCGCCATGTGGGCAGGAACACGGTGTGCTCGATCGATTTCCAGTTCTCTGTGAAAAGTGATCTTCAGCAAGGAGGGAAGAGTTTTGAGCAAGAATTCTCTTATATCTCCTGCTTCCACCCCCTCCGGTATTCCGAGGAGCCTCACATTGTTGCGACGGGCTCGATTATTGCTATCTTCTAACTCCTTTTGAAGATTCTGTATCTGGCGCTCAGCCTTGTCCAGATTGCCCAAGCGCACCTCGTGCGAGTCGAGGACCCCCGCCATGTTGTCCTGCCGTAATGAAAGACTTTCAAGTCGGTCCTGGAGCACGCCAAAGTCTTCTCGCATGGCTCGAAGCGCTTCTCCATTGGACTGCACCAATTCCTTCACGCCGCGGATTTCCTCCAAAATCTCCAGGTGCATTTCGGGGTTTTCACGAAATGGAACCATCTTCTGTGGGGAGGACACCTCTGTTTTGGAGCGTTTTCCGTGAGAAGAAGAAGGAGACCCGAAGTCCAAGCGCGCTGGTTTATGGGCCGCCATCCCCCCCGAGGTGCCCCGGTCAGCTCGGAGCGAAATAGTAAATTTGTATAGGTATTAAGTCAGGATTCTAAGTAGGCCTCTCGGGAGCTTCAACGCAAAGCGTCCTACCCGCTGGACATCAGGCTCCGCCCCCCCCCTGTCATCATATTTCTATGTTTCTATGAGCTTTGGAAGTTTATGCTGGTATGGTATAGTATGGTAGATTTGGCCTCGTAGATCTTTGGTGACTTTTGTAGGGTTTTATATTAGTTCATCTATATGTTTGATACTGGAGAATGTTTATGTTGTTGTTACCAAGATGACCAGAATCAGAATTTTTTGTGTTTTGACTATCACATTCTGTTTGAATGATGCTGAGTATTTACTGTTAAGTAGTTATTTTTATTCTGGCAATGCATTTGCCCTTTCACTGCAATTTTCTTACAACATTGAATTTGAAGGAGAAATACTAGCATCATGAGAAAAGAGTTCACAAAAGAGTTTCGGGAAAAAGGAGGGTGGGGTGTAGCCAACATTAATAATAATGAGGGAGGTGTGCCGATTTATAGGTTGCAAGGGAGCACCAGAAACCCCAGCCGTATGCATGCAGCAAGACAGCTTTGGGCTGTGATTGGGGCTGTCACCAGCCATGGTGGGCCCAAGTTGGCCCTGGGAAGCTGTGGCAGAATTGAAAAGAAAAGTGAAGCCATGGGGCTGGGCTCAGGCAGCATATGGGGTCATGCAGATGTCAGGGAGAGCCATGATCACTGTGACTGCTCCTGTTTAAGGCATGTGGTGCTTGTGGCTACTCCTGGATGCTGAAACGACAATCCTCACAGCAGTCCAGCACTCTAGAGTAGCCAAAAGCACCACAGAAGGGAGCTGATGCTGGGAGGGGCTGGAGCTAGAGGAGTAGCCTAGTGGTTAGATCAGTGACTTAGTAACCCAGAGACCAGGTTTCAATTCTCACTAGTACTCCTCCTAGCCTTGGGCAAGTCACTTAACTCTCCATTGCCTCAGAAGTGGGCATTGGCTCAAAGGCACACATTGCATTGCCTAAAGCCCACTAGCAAGCTGTTCCTTTTTAAGTCTCAGACAGATCTGAGGCCCTTTCTAGCTTGTTGGTCCAGGGCAATTGCCAGATGGCATCCCTCCTAATGCCAATCCTTGCATCTGCTGTCTTTTATTTTGTACGGTATAAGGGAAATGCATTTCTATTTCTCTTGTGTTGCACTACATGCAGCGTCTGGCTTTCTGAGATTTTAGTTTAATTTTTGTCTATATATTTCTCTTTTCCTTTTATGCTCATTTATTGATGAAAGCATGTGTGTGTGTGTACAACCAATGCTGGGTATTCTGTTAGTATGGAATTTCTGTTTAAGAATGTGTAGCAATCTTTCTTGTTCAGTTTGCACATTGCCCTCTCTGCAATTATTGGGGAAGGAGGTGGGGCACGGGTGGGGTGAGGCAGGACAGAGTGCGGGGAAGGGCAGGGCAGTAGGCAGGGGCAGAGCATGACTAGCCACAGATGGCGGGTTTTTCTCTTTCAAAATGTTGGCACCCTAGTCCTTGTTTATACCTGCTCCAGGCACTAATACACATCAGGAAAGTACTTGTTTTTACCTTAAAAAATCCTGAGTGTAGAAAAGTTGGAATACCAATTGACTAGCCTTGAATGACAAAGGCTCTCAGAGGTATTTGAATCCTGGCTACCCTGCTCTTAAGCTACTATTCTAATCATTATGCTATTAGAAACATAGACACATAGAAATATGATGACAGAAAAAGACCACATGGCCTATCTAGTCTGTCCTTCCATATCAGCAACTACAACAGTCCCCTTTTTTTCCTTTCGAGATCCTCTGTGTTTGTCCTATGCTTTTTTTAATTCAGTTACTGTCCTCATCTCTACCACCTCCACTGGGAGACTATTCCACGGATCCACCACTCTTTCCGTAAAGAAATAAAACAGGTGTGGCACAGACCAGCTGAACCACAGCAATGCCAATCCCCCCAAGCAGACGGTTTTAATTCTGAAATGTAATCCAGGAGGCATCTATATAGATATCCATATCAGGCACATCCACTTTTCCAAAATCATGCTTGAACCTGTGCGTGCCTGCTTTTTTTCATACTTTCTGGCATTAACATTCCAGACTGCGCTTGGAAATCCCATTCTGAAATGTGCCTCAGTGTGTCCAGAAAGGAAGAGCAAATTGTATTGATATTATGCAGAAAGTAACAACAGGTTTAGCTAATTGTTGCATATGTGCAGAGAAAGAGAGGAGTCAAAGATGACCCCAAGGCTGTAAGCTGAGGAGATAGGGAAAATGACAGTGTTATCCATAGAAATAGGGAAAGGAGCTGATGGGTTTAGGGGGAAAGATAAGTAGCTCCGTCTTGGTGGTGATAAGTTTCAGATGGTAGTGGGATATATAGGCAGCAATATCATACTAGCAGGCTAACATTCAGGCCTAGATTCCTGGAGAGAGTTCTGGTGTAGAGAAGTAAATATGAGAGTTTGGATGCAAAAGGGGGGAAGGAGATGTCTGAGTGCTGCAAGAGCAGTTACAGTAGAAAGGGATAGGTTGAGGATATGACAAATGGAAGGGATTGCAGCAGGGGAGATAGACCTTAGCAGAAGATTGGAAATGGGATCAGAGGATCAGGTAGTGAGTTTAAAGGAGGAGAGAAGATGTACAGTTTCTTTCTCAGTGACATGGGTTGAAGAAAGGACATAAGAATGAAGCAGGGGGAGTGGAGACAAATTTGTCATGTAAGTAGTCAGACAAAGTTTGGGCAGAAAGTGAAGGAGGGGTCAGAGGCATAGGTACTTTTGAGGAGAGAGAAAAGCATGGCCAAGAGATTGTGAGGGTCAGGGGCAAGAACGTTTGTCACAAGGACATAGTACTCTTACTTGGCAAGTGCTGATGCAGACTGGAAGGAGGTTAGCAAGAATTTGAAATGTATGACGTCAGAGTGGCCATGGGAACTTAGCTCAAGGCACTACACAGAGCAGGCACAGTCCATCTTCGCCCCACCCATGGGCTGCTTCAGCACTATATGGATACCGCTGCGCAGGACCATACCAAACTAGAAATGCGCCCTGTGTGGCTTGTAAACCTGGTGCCCCCCCCCCCCCATCTCTATGCAAGAACTCACTCTAGTCAGGCTTTCTGGAAGCTCAGTGATGACATTAGTGCCCCTTCCATACTTGTCTCCTGTGCAGCCGCACTGCTCATATAGCCCGTGGTATGGACCTGCCACTGCAAGAGAGGAAATATTCCGTACCACTGTCCAAATAGTGCCTCTGAATATTAGGCTCAAGTGGGGTTTATCCAGTTAGCAGGTCCAGGGCCCTTTGATTGTACGACCTTTCCTTTAAATACTTTATCATTGTATCTATCAGAAAATTATTAGTCATTTATTGAAAAATAGCAGAAAGATGAGAAATGATTGTAGATAATATAACAGAACACATTCCCTTCAGTTGTTTGCAGGCACTCCCTCATTCAGTTCTTGCAAAACTGTTTTAAAAATAAAACACACTGAATTTCAGCCAGAATATTTAACTACTGTTTCATTTAAAGCTAAAGAATGAACTCGTACTACACATGGGCCCCTACTTACTAATATGTTAAAGGAAGCTTTTACAGTTATCTCATGGCACTTGCCATAATTAATGGATGGTAACTGTAACACTTTTGCTGCAACACCCTCAGCATTTTCCCATTCAGTGAATACAGATAACATTTGTTGATGTGGTGTTAATTTCTTCACATTATTTGTAATGCAACATTACAGGGATGTAATTAGTAAGGTATGCTAATGTAAATGTGCATTATTTTAGTGCAGGTTCCATGATGGGACCTAGTTATTAGTAATGCTTTAACAGTGAATTAACGTGTGTTAATTAGTTAGTGTACCTTAGTAACTAGACATCATAGCGTTGTAACTATAATGAGTAGTCTCCACCCATTCTACACTGCCTCCCAGATTAGCTGTTTTCTACAGCAGTTAGTGTATGCTAATGATTAACATACAGAGTTAACTATTAGTGCAGCACTTGTTATTTGTATACAATATTTCCAGTATTGTTAAGAGAGCTTAGTAAATTATTATTATAGTATTTATGACTTACCTATCATTAAATTTCTAGGTGACTTTTATTTTTATTTATTTATTTTATTTACTTAGTTTTTATACTGCTTTATCTTACAGTCCAAAGTAGTTTACAGAAGACCTAGCATGTATATATTTTACATTGAAAGGAAATTATAAACATTCAATAACTCCCTTGGTCTTAGGCTGTGCTCAGGTATAACTGGGAGGGTCTAAGGTTCATAGCGTGAACATAGTAGTGTTCAGTGTTCATTGTTTGTCAACTTCTAAGCATGTTAGGTTTAGTTTCCGAAGTACTCTCTGAATAGGTGTGTTTTGAGCTTCCTCTGAAAGTCTTTGATTTCTTTTGTGGTTCTTATATCCATACAATCTATGCAAAAATAGTCACAAAATAACCTAAAACAATGGATCACATATAATGCCAACCCCCCCCCCCCCCCGCAGCCCTTCTTAACCCCATAAAAACAGAATACATTCTTCTAAATCACTCTCCCCAGGACTCTAAATGATCATAGGGAGGTATTTTGTATTTCATCTAAAAATACGACAAACTAGAATAATGGCCTTTCTTTCCTAGAAGGAGTTTCTGCTGTTTTTAGCTAAGCCAATAGAACTCTCTCTCTTGCATCCTTTGGGGTTCTAAGCATTATTCAAATGTTGGCAGAATAGAGTTTCCTTTCAAAACAAATGGCCATAAATTGGTCTTTGTAATTGATAGATGTGTTAGTTTTCATTAAAGTTGACTCATCATTATAAATACTAAGCGTTTTTATTTAGGCATAAGTTGCTGGCTCATGAAAAGTGTCCACAATCCATATTGCATATGCATGGAATCATGATCCTAATGTTTTGGAAAGGATTAATGGCCCCCTGTGCAGCTGCTAATTGACATACACTGCAACCGTAGGCTTCCCGAGGTATGGTTGCCATGGAAAACTGACTTTGATGTTAGCAGTTGTCTGTATTTTGTTAACCTCATTGCATTTTTTCATGCTTTAGCTTTTGGATGAAAAGCATCTCTATTTCTCCCACAGGGCTAAAAAATACAGAGGACTCTCTTTCCCTTAGTAATTATACATTCTAATAAGACTACAGTAGCAAACAAGACTTCCCAAATGCATACCGCAGGGGTTTCTTTTTTTTTTTTTTCTTATCAGTCTTTGCTTTGTGTGTTGGGTTTGAATTTTAATAAAGATTAAGTGTTTTTTTTTTAACCCAGGCAGATTTGAAAGCAATGTATATTTAGATGTATGTCAGTTTACCTTTGATAGATCTGTAAAAAGAATTCTCAAGCAACTTTAAAGTATTTTCTTTCTAGAGGAGTGTTATGGACTTCGAAAGCACCATCTAACTAATACACTAGACACCGCAGATGCTTATCTCCTCTATATAGAGGAACAAACTGTAATAGCATTTATAAGGACAACACTATTACTAGAAGACTGGAACTTTGATTAATTGACTGTAGTGGTCATATTACCCAATCATATTCCTGATGCAACTCTGATATAAGCCATCCGTAAGTTTTAGATGTCAAACTAGAATCAGAATACGGCTCTAGTAATACTACAATAGCCATACATTATAACAGCAAAATTGAGGAGAAAAGAGGTCATCTAGCTACAGCTTCTGACACTAGCTTCTTGGAAGCTTAAACTAATCCTTAATTTCAGTATGATGACAATGTTACACTACATCAAACGTATTTATGTGTAACGTGAGTGCAAAATAAGATAATTTGCGTAGTATGTTTAATTTGAAAATCTGATCTGTTTGAGCTCCCGAGAACTGAATTTGATAAATCTTAGCCTAGCTCACCTCCACTCAGAAATAGGGGCCACTCTCTAATAGTGTTAGGGCAATTGCTATAGGTGGCAGTGCCTGAGGTTATAAACTGGCCATAGACTGTTATACTGATAATTTTAAATGGTTTAAAATATAGTAACATAGTAAATGACGGCAGATAAAGACCAGTATGGTCCATCTAGTCTGCCCAGTAAGTAAAATATGTTTGGTGAATCGCTTGTGTCACGTGCAAAATAAATGTTTTCTTTTTTGGATGATATAATAACAGAAATCAAGAAAGTGATAAGGATACAAATGTGTTTTTCAAGACCTGGAGGTATGATTACTACATGCCACTGAAACCCATTTACTTTCTATGGACCAGGTGGTACTTAGCAAATGATAATGTCCATTAGTGAGTGTTAAGCTTTAGTAAACAAGGCCAATACTGTTATGTGTCAGGGATATGCTAACAATACCTGATCCTTGTAGGAGCTTTGAAATCTTTGTGGAGTTCATGCTGTTACAAGCATGTAAACAAGCATTGATAGGGAAGGCATTTTTTAAAGCATTTCTGTGTTCATAAAACATTGATTTACCCAAAAAATTGCCATTTATAAAATTGAACTCTTGATATTCAGGTCAACTTATGTGCATATAATCTGTATATATGGAAGTTTACCTGAAGTGAGCCTAAGTGTTTCTAGGGGACCTGTCTACTAAACTGCTTTAGATGCTACTGTGGGGCTAATATGGAAATATTGCCCAGCGATAGCTGCTAGAGTGGATAAAATTCAGATATTACAGGCAATGTTTAGCGATATCTGCATTTAAAGCAGTATAGTTGGGGGGAGCGGGATCAGGGTGATGAGTATGTGTTCTGATGGATGTTAGCCACTACGCAAAAACCTGTCATGCGATGGCTGTCAAAATCGGCCTGATCGTGGCTGCAGATAAAATTACCTCATGAGGTGGCATTATCTGCAGCCGGAGCTCAGGTGTTGGCTTTGGCAATGCTGACTATCAGACGTGACAACAAAGTGGCATCTATCAGATCCCCTCAAGACTGCTCTTAGTCCCTTTTCCACCTAAAATCTGACAGTGCTGTAAATTGGGCAATTTGCAGCACCGACCATAGTAAAAGGTTGTCCGATCCCCCTTTCCAGCACCCCAACCCAGGACAGCTCCCAAACACATTGGGAATTGTGGGTGGGGGGCTAACATCCCCCTGAGTAACAAGTGCCAAGCTAGCAAGTTGGCCCCTCTCCTACCCCCTCACTTCCTTATGTCACACTGGCTAGACAGTTGGCCCTCCAAAAACTATAACCCAGTTAGCCAGTCAGAACAAGGTTGCCTCTCCCAGACTCCCACCCCCCAACCCCTCCCAGCCCTTACCTCCCAATTCTGTGGTTGTCTAGTGGCTCTGGGGCAGGAGTGGTCCACCCTGCTCCTGCCCCATCCTCATCATTATGTAAAATGGTGCAGATCTCATGGTGCTGTCCCCTAGTGTCCTGATGAGAGAGAGCAGCAGTGTGACACCACTCTTTTAGTACGAGCAGAGAGGACTGCTGTTGCCCTCTTCACCTGTGCGCATCTGTCTGGCTTGCTCCTCTTGTTTAGAGCTGATTTTTTGTGCACAGCTGATTCGCATGTTGTTTGCTTACAGCATCACTGCACAAAAAATCAGCATGAAACTTGTATTAGGGAATTCTCTGCTAGAGCTTTAGCACTGGGCTCTAGTGCAGAGTTGCTTCATCAGCCTATCTGTGGTGTCAGTGCAAAGGCACTTCTCTTTAAATCCCATATTGTGGCTCTGCCTAGCAAAAGGAAGGCAAAAATACTTAGAAAAGCCCCCAGCTTGAAACTCTTAATTTTGTGCTTTGATATATCGAGACAAAGAGACCCCAGGAACAAATGACGTTGAAGTTGTTTGTGTTTTCTTTGTTTAAAGTTCTCCTTTGCCCCAGACACAGCCCTATGGCATAAGCCACTAGTCAAGCTGATATGTTTTGTTTTCTTCTTTGCAGTCACATATAAGCCCCTATCTCTTCTACCTGTACCCCTGCTGGAGCCATTGGCCCCATGGATCAACACGTTGTGGTTTTGTCTAATGCCATCATTGGGGTTCAATGCTCCTCTTCTCCTGCTTCTGGGGCTTCCTTGAGTTCCATCGACAGGACTCCACCGCCCAACCCAGGTTCTTCTCAACTTCCTGTTTTGAATACTTCCTCCTCTGAGGTTTCTTCTTCCTCAGGTGAGGATGAGGGGACTTCTGCTCCTTTAGCTTGTTCTCCTTGTGAGGTAATTCCTATTACTCCTATTTCAGTGGTTGGCTCTGACGGTACTTCAGTTTCACCTCAAGCTGCTAATATCAGAGAAATTACTTTGTCTGATATTTGGAAACAAGTTTCTGTTACCAACTCTTTATTGTCCAGATTTATGGATCAGACTGCTGTTTTTTTCTCAACAAGTGGTCAATAGGCTACATTCTGTGGAAACTACAGCTAACAATTTGTCTCAGCGGACTGATAAGGTGGAGGCACACGTTGCTTCTTTACAATCGGCGAGTGCATCCACCTTAAAAGATACTTTACTTTTGTATCAACAGCTGGAATCTTTCGAAAATCTTTCTCGTGCTAAGAATATTTGTATATTGAATTTTCCTAAGACCCGTCTTTTGTCATCTGTTCTTCTATTTAGACAGTATTGTAAAGACGTTTTGTTACTATCGGAGGCTGACACTATTTTGATAGCTCATTCCTTCTACTTGCCAGTTCGGATTGCACCTGGGGAGACTAGTTTGGCGCTGGGTAAGGAGTGTACTGAATTAGACTTGACAGGTTTTTTGGAAAATTCTCAGACTCCAATTTCTTCCTGCGCCACTTTAGTGATTACTTTGATCAATCTTGCTGATAAGGCTTTAATTATGAAAGCTTTTTTTTCGAAGAAAGATTTTCTCTTTTATGGCCATAAGTTGTCTATTTTCCCCGATGTCTCCTGATCTACGCAGTATTGGAGAAGGTCCTTTCTTTCGCTCAAACCTAGAGTTTTGGCTAAGGGAGGTACCTTCTTTCTTCGTTGTCCATGCAAGTGTTTGGTTACCATGCAAGGTTCTAATTATGTGTATTCTGATCCTGCTCAGTTAGAAATCTTTTTAGATTCATTGCAGGTTTGAGATGAATATATTTTTGTAGGTTTATTTTGTAGTTTTGTATTGTGGTAGAGGTTGGGTGTTGTAGCCTTAGTTAGTTAGCTCTGGTGTTTTGATGACGCTGTACTCTTCATGGTGTGGTCTGTGTTGCGGTATGTACTAGTGGGAGTTTTCTTTGTACCTCTTTAATGTAGCTTGTTGCTATCAGTTGTACTGCTTATTTTCATTGTATGTGTTATTTGGAATGCATTAATTTAAAAAAAAAAGCCCCTATCTCTCCTTAGAATACTAACACCCACGCTGGCATTCATTCTTCACTTTTGAAAATTGGAGCTAGAATGTTTCTCTGCCATTTATGTTGGCTGCGTGTTGCAGCCTTGATGTGGCATCATCAGCCATAGGATTTGCAGAAGTCAGACTGGGATAGATTTATGTTTTCTTGGCTTCCATGGCTAGTATCATGATCTTTGCAGTTTTACAGGTCTTGCCACATCTATGGCTTTCATCAGGGTGAAGTGGTTATGCCATGAATGTCTATTCTTATATACGATGGTTCTCGAACCAGATTGATGGGGTTGAAGCAGGAAATTTGAATTTTTGGTGGGAAAGTTTGTTGAAGAAAAGTCAGGAAATCTGAATTTGATTTCAGAGGGAAAGTTCATTGGAAAAGGTGTGAGATTTGAAATTAGAATTTTGGTGGGAAGGTTCATTGGAGAAAAGGAAGGCAAAGTGCAAGTGGGAGTCCTGGAGTTTTAGCAGGAAGATTGTAATGACAATCTCAGATTCTTGAAGGTGGAAAATATATTTTGCCTTCAGCCCCAGACCTTGTAGTATTAAACCTGTGAAAGAGGGTTTATCATGCTCTGTTGATGTGTTAAGTCCTTTGTCTCCATTGAAATTTCATGGGCATCTTGCTATCTATATCACCTCTTTGATCCTCCTTGGTCACATGTTTCTAGCTTGTGTATGACCTGGACTCTTTCTTCCACTAGTACTTTGGTATAGATGGAGACAACATCAAAACTGGCCATGATGTCTGTGTTGCTTAGTCTCAAGTTGCTAATGATTTCAATGAAGTGAATAGAGTCTCTGACTTTTGAGGTAATGCCATCTGTTAGAGTTCTCAGTTTCCGGGATAGATAATGTGCTAGGGGATGAGTTGGGGAGTTGATTGCACTGACAATGGGTCGTAATGCAAAGATCAGGAATAGGTTTCTCTGACTGCCTGTCAAGCATTTGAAGCAGGATTGACTCAAGTGCTTCATGCTGGCTGTTTATGACTGTTCCTTGACCTCCTTTCCATCCCATATTGGCTCTAGTGTGTCTGGGTGTGTACACATATGACTAAAATGAAGAGTATGAATGGCAATTCGTGAAACATTTCTGCTCACACACTTGGTTAGTTGACACCCGAACAAACCATCCATTGTGATTTTCATTGACTTTCCCATTTGGACGAAAACTAATGAATATGCCTAGTGGGAAATTAAAGGGGCACGTATTGTGATAGTAACTCTATGGTCTGGGATATTTTGAATACTGGATTTATTTCTGCTGGAACTTGCTTTCTAAATGAGTGCATGATTTATTTTGGACATGATTTTAAATTCATACAGTACCTTGTCATTCTTAAATGTTGACATCAAAATTTGTAAAATCTTGGCTGATTGGGTTCTTTCCTTCCAGACTTGATTGGAGTAGAACAAGTGGGGCATTTCCTGGGAGATATAGGTTTACCAACATTCGCAGAGTTTTGGCATGTATGGAGGTGGCACAAAGCTACAACCACCTGACCGGCATTGGGTGAGGGAGCAGGAAACTTAACTCCTCCCCGTTAGCCCAGCCCAAGGCCAATCAGGAGGCCAAAGAGGACTTTAAAGTGCCATCAGGCACGAGGAAACAACACCGTAAGCCCTGCTGACTACAGCTACAGCCCCCTGACTGGCATCGGTGAGGAAGCGGAAAGCTTAACTCTTCCCCGTCCACCCAGCCCAAAGCCAATCAGGAGGCTAAAGAGGATTTTAAATTGAAAGTGTCATCGGATGAGAGGAAACAGCACCATGAGCCCTGCCGACTCCAGCTATAGCCCCCTGACCGGCGTTGAGTGAGGGAGGGGGACGTTTAACTCCTCCTTGCTCGCCCAGCCCAAGGCCAGTTAGGAGGCCAAAGAGGACTTTAAATTTAAAGTGACATCGGGCGCGACCATGTCTGGCGGGCCTGTGCCTGAGGGTCTCGCCAGAGGGCCATTTGGTGTGGCCCTTAGGTGGGGAATGCTGGCAGGGAGTGAAACAACAGCTGTCCAAACTAAAATTACAAGAAATCATAGCTTCACCTACACAGCTAAATTCTGACAAACAATAAGTCCATCCAGCAAGTTTGCCACTATTAACCAACCTAATAGACTGCGGGGACAATGAAGAAGACTGCAAGAACAAATGGAACCAACTAAAAATCAACAACTAACTGGAAGCTTTCACGACACGTCACACCCAGGAGCAACCCCAAATACCAACAAAAGCATCTACAACTGCCTTCCAGCACATGGCAAGATACACAATTACTACTATTATAAATATCCAAGAATGACCTCTTTCTCTCAGTACACATTATTCCTCAGAAACTCTGAAACCCAGAACCAGCACAGCTCAACCCATTTAAGCTGGGAAGTAAACACAGTCCAGTTCGGATCACTACATAATCAAGGCACACCGACAACTAATGCTCCTGCTAACCTTCTTAATACTACAACTCCTCACACAACAGGCAAAAACATTCCACACCACAACCTACTTAACCTCATACATACAACTCTACATACATCACCTCACCCCATGACACACACAATGTTTCCAGCCAAGTCCCAACCAAATCAGACACACAACACGTTACAGATACACAAAACAGATGCTACCAGCAAAACATAAACTGCACTTACCTCACATAACACCCACACCAATGCCATGGTAGGCACCAACCTCACCTGCATGCTCATAAACACAAGATAGATCAGAAACAAAGCTAACATCATCTCAGATTACCTACACACACATAAAACAGACATACTTTGTATAACTGAGACCTGGCTCAATGATACTGACCAGGTAATTATAAACCAAGTTAATCCAACCATGTACACCATCTTAAACTGCCCCAGAGCAGGTAGAATAGGTGAAAGAGTACTTATACTGACCAAGAATCATTACAAATTTAAAACCACACTAATAAATAGATCAGAAGAAACTAGTATACTCCACATCTCCAACAAACATAGCAATATGCTTAGTATATAGACCTCCAAATACCAAATCCAAAGACCTAACAAGGGTACTTGAAACTGTATGTGCACATGACATTGCAAGCAAGCCACTCCTCATCCTAGGCGACTTTAACCTAAGAGTTCCAAAGCCTTCCTTAAAACACTACATTATCACCAACTGATCAAAGAACCCACTCAAAGGCATGGAACAACTACAGACCTCATATTAATTCCTAGACCACTACAGGCACTTAATTTAGCTTCCCACCCCACACCATTGTCAGAGCACCACATAATAACCATCAAAATACAAGTCGACCAAGCAATTCACCCACAAGAAAGCCATGAGACAAAAAGAAGATTGAAATCCTTCAATAGAGAAACCTTTTCTGAAAGAAATAATCCCAAACTTACAACTAGATACAGAAGACTTTGACAAGATCATTGAGAACTGTACCAACACTCTATCTACCATAGCCACAGTACCTCCCAGGAAATATACACACAAACACACACCAAACCATTTCCTCCTGGTATTCCAATGCAATCAGAGATACAAAAAAGAGAACTAAGAAAAATAGAAAGAAAATGGAGACGGACCAAAGACCCAAACCCACAACAACTATTTTAACAAAAGGAATACAACACCCTCATCAACAATAGTAAACAACACCACACAAACATTGTCATGCAATCAGTAAACAAACCAAGAGAGTTAACCAACATTGTGCGAGCTCTTATCAAAGATAAAACACATCAAGAGATCATTGAATTCCACCCCCCCCCAAGACATGGCAAATCATCTAATCAGAAAACATAAAGAACTCAAACATCCACTTGCTATGGCCATAAAACATTTTAACACAGAAGTGCAAGCATCCACACAACCGTGGGAAAAATTCAGCATACTGTTACACAAAGAAATAGAGCAATCACTTCACTCAACATCACCACCTCTCCAAATGACCCATGCCCTGTTCAATGGTTAAAAACACCAAAGAACAGCTCAGTCCATACATACAAAAAATAGTCAAACTATCCTTACTACAAGGATATATGCCAACCTCCATGAAATAAGCATCCATACGGCCAATCCTGAAAAATATCACCCTCTGCAAAATCGATCCTGCAACAAACAGACTGATCTCCAGTCTACTATTTCTTGCAAAGATCATAGAAAAGACAGTACAAAGACAGATTCAGGACCATATAGACCTGAACACACCACTGGATCTGCAACAACATGGCTTCAAACCACGTCACTATGTGGAAACTTTCTTAACATCATGCTTCAATAGCATCCTGAAAGGATTTGGCAAACCAAAAAATGGTTTTCTCCTCATCTTCATGGATATCTCCTCCGCTCTCAACTCTGTTTCACACCCTATACTCATCCAACACCTCCAAGAAATTGACATTTGCAATACCACACTAAAATGGTTCACCCCATACCTAAGCAACAGTATACAAGTTAAATGCAGAGCAAACTACTCAGATCCCTATACTATACCACAAGGCACCCCACAAGGATCAGCACTATTGTCAATACTCTTCAACTTATACATATGCCCTGTCTGTGAAATTATCAAGAAACATGGAATATTGTTCCATCTGTACGCCGATGCCCTCATGCTATACACCCCGATTGATCTTGAAACACCGAATCTCATAGCCGTCACAAAATGTTTAGAGAACGTAGCCAGCTGGCTCAACAACAACAACCTCTCATTGAACTATAAGAAAACAGAAGCATTATATATCATCAGTAGTACTACTTTCAATCCTCCACAGCAAACCCAACTTTATACTTTTTAATGAGATTCCGTTTTACTTTCTTATTTTTAAGTAGCCCTTCTTTCAGATCCATCAATTACTTGCATTTTTGATTTTCTGCTCTAGATGAATTTCCCATTTTGACTTTCATTTTCTTTTTTTTTTTAATTCTTTATTTTCGTTTTATAACAACAAAGGAAAGGAAGACATACAGCTAAAAGACATATACATATACATAGAATGTGATACATACACCAAAGTAAACCCCTGCCACCCCCCTCCCCCCTGCTTCTTCTCTAGAAAACTAGTCATTCCCGAAGCGGGCGTGTATTGACAATATTGTGTTACAAAACCTAACGGTGATCTGAAACATGATGAGTGCACATTAAACAGACATATCGTAACAATGAGCAGATTGTACATAATCATTGAGCAGCTGCCATTTAGACAAGCGAGAGTGAGTTTGGGTATGGGGAATAGCTCTCCGAGATATCTGCTCATATTTACTATATAAGCAGACGAGGTTCCACCATTCATTGACAGTAAGTCGAGAGCTATCCTTCCAATTCCTCGTGATTAAACATATGGCTATACCCAGCATGAAATCAAGGAGAAAGCGACCCATCTTAGGAAGAGAGGGGACCTCCGCCACTGAACGGAGTCCCACAATCTTCCAAGAGAGAGGCTCGTGAAGGTGTAAGATAAATTGAATACGACCCCAGACCCGCCCCCAGTAAACCTGAAGTTGAGGACATTCATAGATAACATGAGCAAGGGTTCCCACACCAGTATGGCAGGACCAACACTGGTCCCTAGCAGTTGTGTTCCATTTGGCTATTTTTTCCGGAGTATAAAAGCATCTATGTGCAAAAAAGAAGAGAGTTTGGGTAACTGAGGCAGACCGGGAAACCCGCACTACTTTGCTCCAGAAAACGCTCCATTGCACAGGGGTTAAAGTGGTTTGCAGTTCGCGCTCCCAGGCTTGTTGGGCTCTAAAAGTGGCAGTATCTGTACCCTGACATAATATTTTATAAAAGTTAGAGGCCACCCCATGTGTACTACTAATAGAGTGAACTAGTTCTAGTAGCCCGTCCTCAGTAGGGACAGAGGGCGGCATGATTTGAGCACTTTTGAGGCAGTGTTGAAGCTGCACCAATTGAAAGTAATGTTTCGCTGGTAACGCAAATTCCTTTTGTAAATCAGAAAAGGTTTTCCAACGAGCTGCAGAGAAGAGCTGTTGGGGTGTCCAGATCCCCCTAGAGTACCAGGGTTTCCATGCTATCGTTCTATTAAGGACTTGAATTCGGGGGTTATTCCACAGCGGGAGTCCGTCCTGAGGACATACGTTTGGGCCCAGTGATAGAATAAGAGTGTTAAAGGCCGCAAGAGTATCGACAATCATTGGTGGATGGCGGGTGTCTACTTGATAGGACATACCGGGAAGATGGGTCAACGGAATTGGGCTACTAAGCTCCTCTTCGATGTCAAGCCAAACTGGTCTGCTGTCTGTTGAGGCATCTAGCCATCTGGCACCTTGTTTAAGTAGGAAGGCTTGATGATATCTGAGAAAATCAGGAAATCTGGTACCCCCTAGTTCCTTCGCAGACTGTAATTTTTGTTTAGCTATCCTTGGTGGTTTGCCCTGCCAGAGATAGCGGACGAGAAGGTCCTCAATATCTTTGTAAGTGCGTAGCGGGAGGAAGCATGGCAGCATTTCTAAAATGTAGTTCACTTTGGGGACTATCATCATTTTCACAGTTTCTAGACGGCCCCACCATGTAAGGGATAAGGGAGACCAACGAGTTGTGAGCTCACGGACTTTGGAGACTACCTCTTTGGCATTAAAACTGATAGTGTCTTCTAAAGGAGAACAGTAATGGACCCCAAGATATTTCACCATGCGGGATTGCCAAAGGAAAGGAAAGGCCTGCATGTCAGCCTCATGTACCCAGCAGTTCAGTGGGAATGCGACAGATTTGGTCCAGTTAATTTTATAGCCCGATAATTGCGAGTATCCCTCAATCAGATCCAAAACAGCGGGAACCGAATCAAGGGATACGAAAAGCATAAGGTCATCTGCATATGCAGAGAGTTTAATCTCTCTGTGACTGAAGGGGACACCTCGAATACGAGCGGACTGTCTAATAAGGAGGGCGAGGGGTTCAAGAGCTAGATCAAAGAGCATTGGGGATAGGGGGCAACCCTGACGCGTGCCTCTTTGGAGAGTAAAAGGCTGAGACTTAATGGCATTTACACAAGTACTGGCGACGGGTTGAGTATACATGACTTGGAGGTATCGGAGGAAGCCCTCCCCAAAGCCATACCATCGGAGAACTGCAAATAAGAAGGGCCATTCTAGACGATCAAAGGCTTTTTCAGCATCTAGGGAAAGACCCACCCAGGGGTGATCTAGATTGGCAGCACTGGTTAGCACATGGCACAAGGTCCGAGCATTGTCAGCGGTGGATCGGCCGGGTATAAAACCGCATTGGTCGGGATGGATCAAGGTGGCCATCCTGTCAGATAGCCGGGAGGCCAAGATCGTTGCGAAGATCTTATAGTCGGCATTAAGTAGGGAGATTGGACGGTAGTTGGGGGTTAGCAGCGGGTCTCTGCCTTCTTTCTCAAATACTACCACATTAGCTGCAGAAAAGGATCCCAAAGAGGATGTATCTACCGCAAGGGCAGTAAAATAGAGTTTTAAGTAGGGAACTAAATCTGCACTGAACGTTCTGTAGAATTCTGTCGGGAGACCATCAGGTCCTGCGGCTCGACCCGAAGCTGTTCGTTTTAGGGCAGATTGGATCTCTGAAGTAGAGAAGGGTTCATCCAGCGCATCCCTATCAGCTTCAGAGAGGGTCGGCCGCTGAATACCAGAAAGCAATCGCTCGAAGGTCTCTGATGAGAACTCACATTCAGATTGATATAGGCGGGTATAGAAATCCCGAAAGAGTTCTACAATATCGGAGTCTGTGGTCAATATGCCCCCTCCCTGTGGGGCTTGAAGGGCCGCTACGCGTTTGGCTTCTTTTTGACCTTTCAAGGCGTTGGCTAAAAGTCGACCGGCTCGGTTGTTTTCACGATAGTATGTCCCTCGTTGAAGCTCTATACTCTTAGAAGCTGCAGTTGAAAGGATTGCGTTATATGGAAAACGGAGACGCTGTAAGCGAATTAAGACACATGGATCAGTACGTGAAGTTAGAACTCGTTCGCCTGCTTTGATTTGTTGGTCTAGTATGAGTAGCTGCTGTTTGCGTTGTTTCCGCAGGCGGATTTGATAGCTAGTGATCGTTGCTCGAATGGCCGCTTTGAAACCCTCCCACCAAGCCCAATTCGCAGTATCCTGGGGTAAATTAAAATGAAAGTAATCCTGTATGGCTGCTCGAATTTCTAACTGGAATTCTGGCTGAGTTAACAGGGCTCTATCAAAGAACCAGGCCCCCGAATTCCCTTGGGGTGCAGTAGTGTGTACTTGAAAAGAAATGGCAGCATGATCTGAAATATGTTGGGAGTGAATCTTTGCAGTGTCCACCTGAGGAACTAACAGTTTTGATATTAGAAAGAAATCTATGCGAGACTGGGATTTGTGAGGGGAAGAGAAGAAGGTAAAGTCAAGCTCATTGGGGTGTGTAGTAACCTCCATAGATCAACTAAAGCAAGATCTTTGATCAAAGAGGTAAGCGTGGTGTGACTCTTGGGGGGACCACTTGTCCTAGGTGGCTGTTTGTCAATCAGAGGATCAAGAACTAAATTGAAATCCCCCCTATTATCAATGAAGTATTAGCAGAGGCCTGCGCAACCTGAGCAATGGTAGCAAAAAAGGCAGGGTCATCCACATTAGGAGCATAAAGGCATATACATGTAACTTCAAGGCTACCTATCTTGAGGTGAACTCTGGACCATCTACCTGCTGTATCTGAGCTAGTCGCAATAATAGTAGCATGCAGAGATTTCCTAACCAGTATGGCAACCCCACATTTCTTAGAAACGGCTGGGGAGTAGGCGGCCACCATGTAAGGTTTAATATTGAGTTTAAGAGTTTCCTTCGAATTTAAATGCGTTTCTTGGAGGAAAATCAGGTCCGCAGCTTCATGACTTAGATAGCTTAGGATTTTCTTCCGTTTTATCGGATTATTGATTCCTTTTTTTTTTTTTTTTTTTTTTTTTGAAACTTTTATTTTCATTTTGCAACAAACAAAAGAAACAACACACCAAAGGAGACAAAAAAAATATACAAAAAAGAACAGTAAACCCCAATACCCCCCCCCCCCACGCTTCTTCTCTAGCTGATTATGTCAGCATGTGAGCGCTTCCAAACAACAGTGATTGTACATCAAAACAATCAAAAGAGTATCTGCGATACAGAATAATCATGAGACAAAGATATATATAAATTTAGACAATCAGATGAGAGCATTGAGCAGATTGTACATAGTCGTTGAGCATCTTCCATTTAGACCGATGATGAGGAGTCTGAATGGGGGAAGCAAACATACGAGGTATTTGTTCATATTTACTGTAGAGACAGACATGATTCCACCATTCATTGGGGCTCAGTTGGGAGCTATTTTTCCAGTATTTCGTAATTAGGGAAATAGCAATGCCTAGCATAAAGTCCAAAAGGAAGTAAGCCGTTTTTGGAAGAGAGGGGATCCCCGCAGCTGAGCGAAGTCCCACTATCCTCCAAGAAAGGGGCTCTTGAAAGTGCAAAATAGACTGGATACGACCCCAGACCCGACTCCAGTAATACTGTAGTGCGGGACATTCATACATAACATGAGGTAGTGAACCCATGGCCGCATGACATGTCCAACACTTATTGCCCTGAGTAGTGTTCCATTTGGCTAATCTGTCAGGAGTGTAAAAACACGGGGGGCTAGAAAGAAGAGTGTCTGAGTGAGTGAGGCGGATCGGGAGACCCGTGTCACTCTACTCCAGACAAGGCTCCATTGCTCCGGGGTCAAGGTCACATGCAATTCTCTCTCCCATGCTTTCTGCGCTATCGGGGTATCCCGAGGTATAGCATTACATAAGGTTTTGTAAAAATTGGATGCTACACCCGGTGAACTACCGATAGATCGGATAGTCTCCAACCAACCTTGTGTAGGGGAGGCCGATGGCGGGAGCACCTTAGCACTCCTAAGGCAATGCTGAAGTTGGACCAACTGAAAGTAGTGCTTCGCAGGGAGACCAAATTCAATTTGCAATTCACTAAAAGTTTTCCAGCGACCTTCATGGAACAACTGACTAGGAATCCAAATGCCCCTAGTGTACCAGGGGCTCCACGCCATCGGTTTATTTTGTATTCGAAATCGAGTGTTGTACCAAAGTGGGAGCTTGTCTAACGGACAGAGTCGGGAGTCTAAAGATTGCATGAGATTATTAAAGGCACCTAAGGTGTCTAAAAGCATTGGTGGAAAGTGGGAGTCTGATGGGAGAGTCATACCAGGGAGAAAAGTAAGAGGAATCGGGTTGCAAAGATCCTCTTCTATGTCTAGCCACACAGGTCTACTCGGTACTGGATCTTCCAGCCAACGAGCACCTTGTTTGAGAAGAAAAGATTGATGATACTTCAGGAAATCAGGGAATCTGACACCCCCATTTTCCTTATCTGCTTGCAGCTTATGTTTCGCTATCCTAGGTGTCTTGTTTTTGCCACAAGTATCTAGTCAGAAGGCCCTCGATATCTTTATATATACGTCGAGGGAGGAGACAGGGCACCATTTCTAAGATATAATTCACTTTCGGAACAATCATCATTTTTATGGTTTCTAATCGACCCCACCAGGTAAGCGTTAAAGGAGTCCAGCGGTGAGTAAGCGCCCGGACTTTAGAGGTTAAGTCTTTGGCATTGAAGGAGATAGTGTCTTCCAAAGGAGAACAATAGTGAACCCCAAGGTATTTGACCATGCGAGGTTGCCATAAAAAGGGGAAGGATTGCATATCTGCCTGATGAAGCAGAGGATTTAATGGAAAGGCTACCGACTTGGTCCAATTTATCTTATAACCGGACAGCTGTGAGTATTTACCAATTTGCTCTAGGACAGCCGGTACTGAGTCTATAGAGACAAAAAGCATAAGATCATCAGCATACGCTGAAAGTTTGATTTCCCTATGGGTGAAGGGGACTCCATGAATCTCCTCCGATTGCCGGATTAGTAAAGCCAAGGGTTCGAGTGCAAGATCGAAGAGGAGTGGAGACAGTGGGCATCCCTGGCGAGTGCCGCGTTGAAGGGGAAAAGGCTGAGACTTTAAAGCATTTGCACATATACTGGCTGTAGGCTGAGCGTACATGGTGCGAAGACAACGGAGAAAACCTTCCCCGAATCCGTACCAGCGGAGGACTGCAAACAGGAAGGGCCACTCTAAGCGATCGAAGGCCTTCTCAGCATCAAGTGAGAGGCCAACAAATGGGCGATCAAGATTAACTGCGGTAGTCATACATGGCATAGAGTCCGAGCATTGTCAGCAGTTGATCTACCAGGAATGAAACCGCATTGATCTGGGTGTATTAAAGTAGGCATCCTATCCGAGAGTCGGGTAGACAGAATGGTGGCAAATATTTAATAGACCGCGGTTAGGAGTGAAATTGGACGATAATTAGCTGATAGTTGCGGGTCTCTCCCCTCTTTCTCAAAACTACTACATTTGCCATTGAAAAGGACCCAGAAGGAGAACCCTCCTCGGCCAGAGCAGAAAAATAAATTTTCAAAACTGGAGCTAAATCAGCGTGAAAGGTTTTGTAGAATTCAGCGGGGAGACCGTCTGGGCCTGCGGCTCGACCTGAGGCACATTTCTTGATAGCAGAATGAATTTCTGAGACAGTAAATGGTGTGTCCAAGGCCACTCTATCTTCGTCAGATAGGGTCGGTCTTTGTACTCCTGAAAGTAAGCGTTCAAATACATCTGGCTCAAAATCACATTCAGATTGATAAAGCCGAGTATAAAAGTCACGAAAGAGTTCTAAGATTTCAGTATCTTTAGTGACCAAGCCCCCCCCCGACGGATTACGGAGGGCGGTAACACGCTTGGCTTCTTTTCGACCTTTTAGGGCATTTGCTAATAATTTGCCAGCACGATTATTTTCCCGATAATATAGCCCTTGTTGTGATTCAATATTTTTTAACAGCAGCAGTGTGCAAAAGCTGATTGTATTGAAAACGCAAGCGTTGTAAACGGAGTAAAATACATGGGTCAGTGCGGGACGTGAGGAGACGCTCCCCAGCTTGTATCTGCTGCTCTAGAATCAGTAAATGCTGCTTTCTTGCTTTGTTTCCCTGCCGAATTTGATAGCTAGTTATAGTGGCACGGATAGATGCTTTAAAACCCTCCCACCAAGCCCAGCCCGCTGTGTCATGGGGTGAGTTAAAATGAAAATAATCTTGGATAGCGGCCTTTATATCAACCTGAAAATCTTTTTGACCCAGTAGGGATCTATCAAAAAACCAAGCTCGGGGAGAATCGTCCCGCGCAGTGACACGTAATGATAAAGATATGGCAGCATGATCTGAAATATGGAGAGGATGAGTCCTAGTCGTGTCTACTTGAGAAATCAGTGCTTTGGAAATGAGAAAGAAATCTATTCTAGATTGGGAATGATGGGGGGCAGAAAAGAAAGTGAACTCTAAGTCGGAGGGGTGAAGCAGCCTCCATATATCTACCAGCGCAAGATCTTGCATCAGAGCTGTGAGGGTAGCAAGACTCTTGGGTGGACTACTCGTTCTAGGCGGCTGTCTATCTATCAGAGGGTCTAACACTTGATTAAAGTCACCACCAAGTATTAATGGAGTATTGGCAGAGGCCTGTGCCAACTGCGCAATACTTGCATAGTAAGCAGGGTTGTCCACATTCGGGGCATAAATGCAAATACATGTAAATTCACTATCTCCAACCTTAAGATGTACTCGGGCCCATCTACCCTCCTTGTCAGCGCTAGTATCACTTACAGTAGCTTGCAAAGATTTCTTAACCAGAATGGCTACCCCGCACCGTTTGGAAACGGCGGGAGAATAGGCAGCCACCATGTAAGGCTTAACATTGAGTTTCAGTGTTTCAGCAGAGTTTAAGTGCGTTTCCTGAAGAAACGCTAAATCAGCATGCTCATGGCTAAGATAGCTAAGGATTTTCTTTCTTTTGATTGGACTATTAATGCCCTTTACGTTGAGTGATAAAATTTTACATAAAGCCATTCAGACAAGTTAAAAATTCTGAGCAAGATAGCGCACCTAATTTCACAATGTCCCTCATATTGACTGTATCAGGCTGTACATATGGCATAAAAGAAAATAAGCTTAGATAATACAATGAAGCGCCCCACATTAAAAAAGAAAAACCGCAGCGCGCTAGAGAAGAAGCAACACCCCAACAAATACTGGCGACCATGTGTCTGCGGGGAGAAGCCCCAGAGAAGGCCGAAATTGAAAAACACATAACCTGTAGGACTGTGCGTGCTCCGAATCCGACCGAGGCACACATCATGGAGGGAGAGGAGACCACAAAACAAGAGTCATAGAAAGAAAGAAAGAAAGTCCAGGAAGTCTCTGTGCTTGACTATGACCGCCGCATCGGGCCCTTCAAAATGGCGGACAGAGCCGGCGAATAAAAGTCCACGTCGTTGGATTAGCGCATCTGCTCTGCTTCTTTGGAGTCTAAAAATGTTGATAGTAGATCAGGATCTTCGAATGTCCTGCTTTGGTTGTGGAGAGTCACTCGGAGCTTCGCGGGATACAACAGGCCAAAGCGAGCCTGTAGCTGTTGAAGTCGAGGGCGAAAAGCAAGGAGTTTCTTCTTCCGTCGGTCAACGGTAGGCTTTGCCAAATCAGGGAAGAAGGAGACTTTGTGACCTTCAAATTCCAAATGATGGTTCGCCCGGGCAGCATTTAAAATTTGTTCCACTTGTTGATATCGCAGCAAGCGAAAGATAATAGGCCGGGGGGTCGTTCGGTTGAGCGCCATGTGGGTAGGAACACGGTGTGCACGATCGATTTCCAATTCTTTATGAAAGGTGATCTTCAGCAAGGAGGGAAGAGTTTTGAGCAGGAATTCTCTCATATCTCCCGCTTCCGCCCCCTCCGGTATTCCAATGAGCCTCACATTGTTGCGACGGGCTCGATTATTGCTATCTTCTAACTCCTTTTGCAGATTCTGTATCTGGCGCTCGGCCTTGTCCAGTGCGCCCAAGCGCACCGCGTGCGAGTCGAGGACCCCCGCCATATTGTCCTGCCGTAATGAGAGACTTTCAAGTCGGTCCTGGAGCACTCCAAAGTCTTCTCGCAGGGCTCTAAGCGCTTCTCCATTGGACTGCACCAATTCCTTCACGCCGCGTAGTTCCTCCAAAATCTCCAGGTGCATTTCGGGGTTTTCACGAAATGGAACCATCTTCTGTGGGGAGGACACCTCTGTTTTGGAGCGTTTTCCGTGAGAAGAAGAAGGAGACCCGAAGTCCAAGCGCGCTGGTTTATGGGCCGCCATCCCCCCGAGGTACCCCGGTCAGCCCGGAGCAAAATAGTAAGTTTGTATAGGTATTAAGTCAGGATTCTAAGTAGGCCTCTCGGGAGCTTCAGCGCGAAGCGTCTTACCCGCTGGACATCAGGCTCCGCCCCTATTGATTCCTTTTACGTTCAATGAGAAAATCTTACATGGTGCCATCAATCGGTAAGAGATATTTTAGGTAAGGGCGCTCAAAAACATACAACATAATCAAAATCTGTGCAACAATGACATAATCACCGAGTAGGCTGGCTAATACACCCCATATTGACAAGTATGTACCAAAGTAACTTAGAGAAGAAGCAAAACCCCCCATGAATATGGCGACCATATGTCTGCGGGAGGAGGCCCTAGAGAGGAAAATAGAGACATGAGAAAAGAAAAGAAACACCAGAGTCCATAATTAACACTGTCTCTGATACTCATCGAGGCTACTGTGGGTAGATGGAGTCGGGTCACAGATATCATCAAAATAAGGCAACAAACCGCCCTCGCCAGACTCTTTGCTGAGCCGCGGCAAATCCAATATGGCAGGTTCAGCGGATATGAGAATATTTGCAGGAATATTCTGGAAGTCAGCGCATCAAGTCGGCTTCTTGAGAATCCAAAAACTCCGCTAGCAGATCAGGGTCCTCAAATGTTCTTGTCTGATTGTGAAGCGTGACTCGGAGCTTGGCCGGATACATCAGGCCATAGCGTGCTTGTAGTTGTTGAAGCCTCGGCCGGAATTCCAGAAAGCGCTTTCGGCGGTCGACCGTGGGTTTAGCCAAGTCAGGATAGAAGGAGATCTTGTGGCTCTCAAACTCCATATGGCCCTTTGCCCGAGAGGCACTGAGAATTTGCTCCACATGTTGATATCTCAAAAGTCGAAAGATGATAGGCCGCGGGGTCTTCCTGTTGAGCGTTATGGTTGTGGGTACACGATGAGCGCGGTCGATCTCCAATTCTTTGGTAAAGGTGATTTGGAGCAGGGAAGGGAGGATTTTATATAAAAACTCTTTCATGTCTCCCGATTCCGCTCCCTCCGGTATGCCCACGAGTCGTAGGTTGTTGCGGCGCGCTCTATTATTGCCATCTTCCACTTCTTTCTGCAAGGCCCGTACCTGACGTTCAACTTTGTCGAGTTTGGACAACCGGGCCGCATGGGAGTCCAATATGCTCTCCATTTTGTCCTGACGCGAGGAGAGCCCCTCTAGCCTGCCCTGCAGTACACCAAGATCTTCCCGCAGCGCTCGGAGTGCTTCACCGTTTGACTGCACGAGGTCCTTAACCCCTCTAATCTCTGCGAGGATTTCCTGCTGCATTTCTGGGCCCTCGCGCAAAGCCAGCCCCTTCTGCGGGGACGGGGGTTCAGTTTTGGAGCGTTTGCCGTGAGAAGCCGCTGGAGATCCAAATTCCAGGCGCGTGGGTTTGGTCCCCGCCATCTCACCAATGTGCCCCGGCAAGATCAGAGCAGAAATTCAAGTATGTCCGGTGTTAATTCAGGATTCTGAGTAGGCCTCTCGGGAGCCTCAGCATTATGCGACCATCCCGCTGGACATCGGGCTCCGCCCCCCTTGACTTTCATTTTCTAAATTATTTTGGTTTCTTTATTTTATATCCGATACGGTAAGAAAGGCAGCAGAATACATTTTCTGGTCTGTTTCTGCAAGGGTTCCCGGGGGCTTGTTTTGATCACTGTGTTTTATGCAGAACTTCAGCCAAATGTTTCCTTTTCTCCTGCTTTAGTGTTGATATTGTGATGTCTTTCATCACTGCTGAACCATACCATTCCCGTAAAGGAAGAAGTAGGATACCTTGGCATCATACTAGATAAAAACGTCAACCTCCAATCACACATAAACCTAACTACAACAAAGGCATATTGCAAACTGAACCTCATAAAAAGACTCAAACCACTCCTACAACAAGACCACTTTCGAATGGTCTGCCAAGCCATAATCACACCAGTTCTGGATTCTGGCAACTCACTATACCAAGGACTCCCAAAACAAGTTACACACCCACTTCAAATGGTCCAAAACACAACAGAACAATGGAAGCAGCAAGACTGACCACATTATACCAATACTACACCAACTACAATGACTACCAATTCAAGCACGTAACAAGTTAGTTAACCCAGTTATCCAAGTTTGTACTCCTGTTCAATGTAAAACCTGACAGTTTGTCGTAATGGTCGTTTTGTTATGATGTAAACCGCGCTGATTCTAAATAGCGCGGTATATAAGAAACTGTAATAAATAAAATAAATAAATAAAATAAAGTTAAAGCCATATTAGACATCTTTAAAATCATTCATCACTCCTCAGCAGACGTACTTGAATCGCTAATCATAAAAGAAGACAACACCCAATCTAGAAGGACCAACAACAAACACATGATCAGCATCCCACCTGACTACAGAAAAAGCAAGCAATCAACTTCCAAAACAGCATTGTCGTTAGCCGCACCACAACTCTAGAACTCCTTCCTTAAAGATATACGCACAACTGGAGATATCATGGACTTCCGAAAAAAACTTAAAGCACTTCTGTTCACAGAACACTATGGCCACATCACATAATCCTACATCATCACTGGCCCCAACCAAAGGATTCATGATATACTCAAGTGGACATGACAACCTAGTCAGATCCTAATGCACAGAACCCATGTAGATATGTAAATATGTTGAGTAGGTTGTATATACTGCAGTTCTTCCCTGTTAAATATCCCAAACCAATTATAATGTACCCTGTTCTTGTTCTGAGTTTAATATAAACTGCTTTGATTTCAGGATAAGGCGGTATAAAAAAACCAGGTTAAATATATAAATAAAGGTAAGCAGGCAGGCAAGCAGTGGATGCATCGGTGGTCAATCTTGATATTGAAAAGGCGTTTGATAGGGTTGGGTGGAGTTATCTATGGGGTGTGCTGGGAAGGTTTGGATTTGATTATGCATTACTTCATGTTTTGTGGATTTTGAATGCAAATCTGTGGACCCAGGTTTTGGTAAATATGGAATTGTCATCGGAGTTTCAACTGCAGCAGGGCACTTAGCACGTCCCGAGGGCCTGCCGATGCTGTGCGATCCTAAGCACAATTGCTTTTGCACCTCCCCAGCCAGAAGAATGCTGGTGGAGGAATCAGCACAGCTTAGCAAGAATATTGGTGGAGAGTAATTCTATAATCTCTTGCATAACTAACTTATTGTGCATTGTTGTATATGTATTTGGGACATGTTTTATAAAGTAAAGCATGCACAGAAGGACCTTAGTTTAGCTGCAGCAGTTATGCCTGCTCTATATCCCATACCTAAATACCTCTATATGTGTAAGTTATAGCATAAGTCCTAGGATGCTATAACTTACACATATAGAGTTAGACCTCACTTATACTCTGACCCCATGCAAACCACAACAGAACATGTGTGGATTGATACTTATTAGTATTTAATACATATCTTTTCCAGTAGAGGGTCAAGGCAAGTTACATTCAGGTACAATAGTTATTCCCCTGTCCCCAGAGGGCTTACAATCTAAGTTTGTACTTGAAGCAATGGAGGGTTAAGTGACTTGCTCAAGGCCTTGGTCTTTCTGGCTCTAGGCTGCTGCCCTAACCACTAGGCTACTCCTCCACTTATCCCATGTACTTGAAGAATAGTGACCACCCAAAGTATGCTTAAGTGCCCATTCACATGCATAATTTCTTCCAAATAGGGAGTTATATACTTTTCAAGTGCATACCTCTCTGGAGTCCTGTATAGAATCAGTAGAATAAGTCCTTTAATGGCTGCTATTAAACATATAATTCTGCTATTTGTGGATTTTCAATGGCACCATCTTACCACCAGGCAGAATCTGGATAGTACCAGGCAGAGTTAGAGTGGAGGAAACAGCTTCTGCATTATAACAATATTCATCCATTATGCATATAATTAAGGGGTTTAATTTAGGTATGCAAAAATGTAATCCTAAATTAAACCATCTTTTAAATGTGGATGCAATTTTAGATGTTGATATCTGCATTTCTTTGCCAAAGTTGTAACAGGAGTGTTTCCGGTTGTGGTCTGGGTGATGCATGTGCCTGCATTCCCATGATGTATTTCACATAGGCCAATGACATGCAGGGTGGATTTTTTAAAATGGGCCAGTCTATGCTTGTTATAAATCATGAAGAAGGATGGAATTTTGTTTTATTGGGGACTGTTTGTGGCAGTAATGACCGGAGAAAATTTCCTGTACCCTTCTCTAAACTAGCCCTCTTCCCCTTTCCAAGACCAGTTTGCGTGCCAACCCCTCATCCTCTTCCCTTCGTTTCCCTACCACCACACCGGATATGCCAATCTCAACATGCCCCCTCCTTTAGGTACACTGTGGACCGGGGAGTGTGTCAATCTCCCTTCTGCCTAGTTCTCTGCTGTATGTGTAAGGCCCAGTGTTTCTTATGGCATCTGTGCCTCTGTAGCTCCCTGCTATCTGTATGTATGTATGTGTGTGGGACTAAAGGTACATGTGCAGTGCTGTGAGTGTTGGTGGTAGTCGTCACTGGATGTTGGTAGTTGGAGACACAAGGTGTTACATAGTAACATAGTAAATGACAGCAGACAGGGCTGGCCCAAATGTTTCTGCTACCATAGGCAGAAGCCCTGGCATGCTGCTCCCCCCTTCCCCATGCTGAGCCATGCTGCTGCTGATTCCAGGAGTGGGGGGTGGGGCTAGAACTAAAAGTGATGATGCTAGGAGGGAAAGGCACGGGAAGGGAGCTCCTGCTGCTGGGAGGGGCTGGGACTTGTAGAGAGCTGATGCTGGTTGGTGCTGGGACTGGAAGGGAGCTGATGCTGGAAGGGGCCAGAACTAGAGGAAGTAGCCTAGTGGTCAGAGCACTGATTAGGTGACCAGGGTTCAATTTCCCCTTAGCACTCCTTGTAGCCTTGGGCAAGTCATTTAACTCTCCATTGCCTCAGAAGTAAAGCATGGCACGTTACTTCTGGTCACCCAGGAGCTGATGGGTTGCCATGAGTGAGCATTGACTCAAAGGCACACATTGCTTTGCCTAAAGCCCACTAGCAAGCTATGCCTTTTTCAGCCTCAGACAGATCTGAGGCTCTCTGTCTTGTGGGTCCAGGGCAATTGGCAGGTTGCATCCCTGATATTTGCTGTCTTTTATTTTGTACAGTACGGGGGAAATGCATTTCTGTTTCTCTTGTGTTGCACTACATGAGGCATTTGTCTTTCTGAGGTTTTAGTTTATTTTTGTCTCTATATTTCTCTTTTCATTTTGTGTTCCTTTATTGATGAAGGCCTGTCTGTATTGCATGTGTGTGTGTACGTACAACCAATGCTGGGTATTCTGTTAGTATGGAATTTCTGTTTAAGAATATGTAGCAATCTTGTTTGTTCAGTTTACACTTTGCTTTCTCTGCAATTATTTTTTGGGGGCAGGGGTGAGACGGGGTAGGGCAAGAGTGAGGTGAGAGTGAGGCAAGGGCAGGGTGGGGGAGGGTATGGGTGGAGCATGGCTAGCCACATGTGGTGGGTTTTTCTCTTTCAAAAAGTTGGCAACCCTACATGAGAACTAAATCAAAATATTGTGAAACAGAAGTTACAGGTACTTTGGATTATGTTAGGTCAAAACATAAGACTTGTTTAATTTAATGGTTTCTTACTGTGTCATCTTGGTTTCGAAAAAGGAATAAATCATTGACATAGACCAAAGTATGCTTTGTGAAGCATAAATTGACATGATAAGCCAACAAAAAAGGGGGAAAGTGAAAGCATGTGAAAAAAACAGGGACAGCACAGAATGAAATGAAAACCACTGCTGTCACTGGGAGGTTCCTCTGGGTCAGCTCTCTGCATAACTCAGGAGTTTCCCCTTTTCCACATAAATGTTTTTTTACAAATGTGTATGAATGCTTCACCATGGGCAGGACCGGTGCAAGGATATGAGGGGCCTTAGCCTCCCCCCAACTCCCATGCCGCCCCCACTAGTGTTGCCACTGCTGCCTCCCTTCTCTGGGACCCGCAGTGGTGGCAATTACAATAAAACATCAAAGTAAAGCTTACCCAGAGCCTCTGATGCTGCTGCAACAACCAGCCAGTCCCACCCCCTCCGATGCAGACTTCCTATTTGGATGGGGGCAAAAGCGACTGGTCAGAGCACAACAGTGTCTGAGTCTCTGAGTAAGTGCTACTTTGCTGTTTTATTGTAATTGCCACCTCAGTAGGTCCCAGAGAGGGAAGGCAGTGGTGACGATGGGCTACCCTCTAAAGGCTGGTTTCCTAGGCAACTGCCTAATTTGCTTAATGATAGCACCAGCCCTAACCATGAACTTCTTGTTAGTAACTTTTATGGCTAACATGCAGCTTCTTTGCTAACTTAACCCAAAATGCAATTTCAAACTAGTAATGAAGCTCCCTAATCTTAGCTGCTCTGCCATCCACTATACAGAATATAGCTATCTGCCACTGATATTGCACCTCTTGCCTTGTCTGCCTCTATATAACACATCCTTTAGCTTCTTAACATTAATGTCTCTGGAAGGTATTTTACTCGAGGCCATTCAGTAATATTCCTAGCCAACATACAGTCCTTTGTCACAACTTTAATCTAAAATATATTTCTAATGACAATGAGGCTACTTCTCCCAGCTTATCTCTTTTCCTAGCACAGACTTTCTGTCTAGGTATTTAAGCATCACCTTGGCTTCTAATTAGAACTTTGTGTCCGGAACGCAACCCCGGTATATAATTACCCCTGAGTTTAGAACAGAACCGCTTTCCTGATACTGCATGAGAACAGCCATTTTTCTGATTCCACTTTTCAAAGGCTTTAAAATGTCCTGGTCTTTCTTGGGTTTAGAAAAAGTATGCTATGGTGCCATTGGTGTAAATTCCGCCCAAGCGGTGACTGTTCCCTTCTGGACCAAAATCTTACAATAATATCCGCACCATGAGACTTTGGCCTGGTGGGAAATAGCCGCCGGGCATGTGGCAAACTTACAAAGAGCTGAAACAGTGCTGCAAACTTGATATTCTAAGTTTGCTGCCACCACATGGGGAGGGCCCACACGGGAAAGGGACTGCTGCACAAGGGGGGCCCACATTGGGGGGGTGCCACCACCATGACAGAGGGGTCCTCATCAAAATGTTCTTTGATGGCCCCTCATTGGAACTTATGCCACTGTCCGGTGCCCCCTCATTCCACTAGGAGATGTGATAACAGCATCCATAAACCTAGTTCCAAAGTAACATATCAGTAGTCAAACTACACAGTATAAATTTAGTTTTATTGCTTTCTGTTCATCATGCTAATGGGTTCTTTATTTCTTTTAGGTTTGTCATGTAGATGGTGCTATGTTTTTGATATGTGGTTACTTTTATGTTTATTAGTTAATTAGAGATCACTGCTAAGGTCTTTAGGGAAATACCTGTATCTGGTTAGCAATCCGTCATGTGGTTAGACCAATGCAGTGGAATCAGCTAATACCAATAAATTGTCTAGTGTAAAAGTCACAAGCTCTCCTCTAGGCAATAAATCTCCATTTGGGTAGGGGTGGGGGGACAACCATAAAATATCCATGTGTGGTGTGGAACTCATCAGAAAAATACAGAATAATTTATCACAATATCAGGTCTCTTCCCAGTTATACACATTATCTAGTTCTACATTATCTCTCAACAAGTTTGGTGAAAGGGAACTTTTACATTGTGCTGTTGGAAAAAATAGAGGCATCGATTCATGTTTACCACTGGGAATGTATGCATGATTTTATAGCTGGCAATAGCCTCAGAAAGCATAGGCCAGATGGTTGTACATCTCAGATGTGGGTCTTGAGAATTATAACAGAAACATCCAAGAAGATATCAAGGATTTACTATTCAGGCATGGATGCAGCGGTAGTGCGGGGGAGAGAACAGCAAACTAGAACTACTAGTGGGCTATGGAAGAATTGATCATGTAAGGAACACACAAAGTGAATTTTTTAAAATAAAAATAGAGCAGGAATAGCACAAGAAAACGTTTTTGCTCCTGTTGAAATTTTAAAAAAAAAAAGGTTTTTGAATGAGCGGTGGCAAGATAATGTTTATTATTATTTATTTATTTATTTAATAGTATTTCTATGCCGCCTTATCTTACAATCAAGGCGGTATAACAGCAAAACAAACAAAAGAGGTCCAGGGAATGATCAAGGTGCGTTACATTATGTATTTCCCTGTGATAATGGGCAAATAGAGGCTTTTACAGCTGGAACAAGCCTGCTCTCTTCTATAAGTTGGCTCTTGTGTGAGAGGGATCCAAACCTACTTTTTCACAGACTGTGTCCACTCGCAAATTTACTCTTGATGGTAATCAAAGAGCAGATTTCAGGATATCAGGTAAAAGGCATGTACGGCCAGTTCGCTCATTGTTCTGGTAAATTTGAAATAAGGTAGCTTTTGTAACCCACTTCATAGAGCAGGATGTTACCATCATGAGGGATACTATTGATGATGGACATTGTCCCAGTCAAGGTGTGCTTTAATCCTTGAGTACTTATGATTATGCTATTGAATCCATTGTTTTTGCTACTCCTTGTCTATTTAATTTGTGCTATAGCCATGACCCATCCATTCTTTAAGAATAATCTCTCAAACAAATTGTCTGTGTCTAGTTCTTGGGTTGTGAGGAAAAAGCGATCTACGCAACTTGAGAGGGTTAGGTTATATGTGGTGATACCTCTGTGGTCCCTGATCAGTTTATAAGGAATATCAAACAGAAGAGGTTGTTTCTTTTTTTTTAAATTATTATTTAAAAGAATAACAGCTACTAGCTTTAGCCTCAGTATAGCAAGATACTAGAAAAATGAATTGGAATATTTTATTTACATGGTTTGTATAGATTTTTCTGTAAGGAAATCTTTCAGCTTGCTGTCCTTTCCGAAGGATTAGAAAACTACAAGCAGCAGCATCTTGCATTTTATGGGAACAAAGTTTTGCATAAGTCAAGACACATTTTGTGATGTTTTGTCAAGAAGTGCCATGTCACGTCATGTTGTAGCATAATCACTCAGAAAAAAACTCCTCTGAAATGACAGTAATAAATAAAGACTGAGATATTTTAATGCAATTATCAGGTCAGACTATCCATGAAATTGAGATTTATTTTCATTCTACCTGCAGGAGAGCTTCAGGACCTTTGGTCTCATCACACTTCTTGTCATGAAATAATGAGATGTAATAAAATTCATAAATTATAAAGTCATCATTGGTTTTCGAGTAGCACATATTTTCAGAGAGCATGTCACTTTTTAACTGCCAGAATAATCGCAGCAGTGTTAAAACTAGTTCAGGAAAGTTAGTCTGTTTGAAGTAATCTTTCAGCATGATCCATAAGGAGACAGAAGTTCTGTTCGGTTGATATTGTTGCTAATATCAGTTGGCTATCTCAATCTATCTCTAATCTAGAAAGGATATTTACATACCCCTCATGAAATTGGGTAGAAAATGGTTAGTATTTGATATCTTCAAATGACTTCTGTGGTTGGTTTGTATCTGGGTACATCCCTTATTTTTATTGTGGGAGAGGGGGATGAGGATATAATTAAGTCACCAAACGTTAAAATGGAGCATATGATGATGATATCCCATCCCTGGGTGCAACTCCCTTTGGGCTACTACAGCGTGAGCTAAAATTTCAGCTTCCACATTTAAAATAAATGTCTTCACCTTTTCCAAGGCTTGGGGGACATTTACTAAGCTGGAGTAAACATTTTCATCTTACTGCAGGTCAATTTACTTTAGGAGGCACTGATTTGCAGTAACTCAGAACCCCGCAGGTTAGTAGCTCCCATGGTAAAGGAATAACAGTTTGCAATGAAGAGTGTGAGATGCATTATTCTGAGGGGAAAAGAACAGCAGCATATGCGCTTTCATCCGTGCATCCATTTAATAACCACTGGTGAGGTGGTTCTTCATCCAAGAGGAGTTAGAGATTTCAGTTATGGGAGTGCATCTGAGAAGACCTGAAGCAGCCTGAGGATTTTAGTTGGCGAAACTCGAGTCAACATCTACGCCTCCCATTCTTGTCCTTTTGACTGCTCTAAGTGGTTTTCTAAGTTGAAAGCTAAGTGTTTTTCAGTTCTTTTAATTGCAATTAAAAATTGTAAAAACATAGGCTGGAGCCGGTGAATGACATACGGGCAGGGGCGGCCCAAGGGGGGTGCGGGGCCATGTGCGGAGACTCGGTGCGGGGCCTCATTTGCATAAGTGGCCTTATTTGCATAAATATTTGCATAATGTTACCATACACTAACTTTTAGTAAACATGTCTCTTAATGAGTGTATGGATAAAGAAAGACTAAAAGATTTCTACATTACTATAATCCAGTGCCAACCGCCAGGCACATTAGGAACTACTACAAACGCTGCCCATTTAGAACCCATAGCAAACCCGCTGTATCCTGACAGCATTACCAGGACTCACAAAGCACCAGTCCCTACCTATCAAAAGGAAACACTGCAAATATTAAACCAGTACATTTCAGAGAATACTGGGGAAAGAGAACAAGTGGCAATGTCAAATAGGAATTACATAAACAGAATACCTCAGCTCAGTTACACATGCAGAACATAGACCATCACCAAACAAGGAATCGCAATTTAGAAACAGGAAGGCAATAATTTAAACTGGGAACCCCAAAAGCCAAACTTGGAATGTACAACAACACTGTAGAAATAAAACTATAAATCAATTTCCTCTTGTACCAAACAAAGCGCAGACGTTAATGATGCACATTTCCCAGAACTTTCATATTCCAGTTAATAAATTCAAAATAAAGAGATATATTTCTACCTTTTGTGCATTTTTTTTCAGTTGCAATTGCTCCAGCCACTTTCTTCTGGTTTCTTCATGTTTTCTGCTAACTCTCCATCGTCTGCTGTCCATTTGTCCTTTCTTCTCTCTTCTAGTTTTCTTTCCATCCTCTCTCTCTACATCTGCTTTAACATACTAATCTTTATCCTTTTGCTCTTTCCTCATTCTTATTTCATCCACACAAATTTTACCCCTCCATCCTCAATCCCCACTTACTCTCCCAATACCCGGCCAATTGTAGATTTTTCATCCCTCCCACACAAAATATTTTTCCCCTCTCCATTTTACTCTCCCAGCCCCATCCCATTCTAATCCTCCCCCAACATCAGCTCCCTTCTAGTTCCAGTCTCACCCAGCATCCATTCCCTTCTAGTCCCTGCATCAGCCCATTTCCAGTCCTAGCCCCCCATCAAGCCATTTCCAGTCCTATCTCCCCCATCCATTTTCAGTCTGAGTCCCTTCATCAGCTCATTTCCAATCCTAGCCCCCCATCAGCCCATTTCTAGTCATTTCCTAGCCCCACCATCAGCCCATGGCAAATCCTAGCTCCCCTCCACTCAGCCCAATTCCAGTCCAAGCCCCCCCATGAGCCTACTTCCAGTTCTAGCCCCTCCATGAGTCCATTTCAATTCAAGCCCCCACCACAGCCCATTTCCAATCTTAGCTCCCCCCAACAGCCCATTTCCAGTCCTATCCTAGCTGCTCCATCAGCCCATTTTCAGTTCTAGCTCCCTTCCCTCACAGCCCATTTCCATTCCAAGCTCCCTCCCCATCAGCTATTTGCAGTTCAAGCCTCCCCGTCCACTCAGTCCATTTCCAGTCATAGCAATCCCCCAACCCATTACCAGTCCTAGCCTCCCATCAACCCATTTTCAGTTTAAGCCCCCCCTATAACCCATTACCAGTCCTAACCCCCCATCAGCCCACTTCCAGTCTTAACCCCATCAGCCCATTTCCAGTCAGCCCCCCATAGCCCATTGCCAGTCCTAACCCCCCCCATCAGCCCACAGCCCATTACTAGTCCTAACCACATCAGCCCACCTCAAGTCCTAACCCCTCCCCATCAGCCCTTTTCCTGTCCTAGCGCCCCCATAGCCCATTAGCAGTCCTAACCCCCCCCCATAGCCCATTAGCAATCCTATCCCCCATCACCCTATTTCCAGTCAGCCCCCATCAGCCCACAGCCCATTACCAGTCTTAACCCCCCCCAGCCCATTTCCAGTCCTAACCCCCCATCACCCCATTTCCAGTCAGCCTCCATCAACCCCCAGCCCATTACCAGTCTTAACCCCCCCAGCCCATTACCAGTCTTAACCCCCCAGCCCATTTCCAGTCAGCCTCCATCAGCCCCAGCCCATTAGCAGTCTTAACCCCTCCCAGCCCATTTCCAGTCCTGACCCCTCCCCGGCCCAGTTCCAGTCCGCCTCCATCAGCCCCAGCCCATTTCCAGTCCTAACCCCCCCCCCAGCCCATTTCAAGTCAGCCTCCATCAGTCCCAGCCCATTTCCAGTCCTAACCCCCCCCCCTTGCACATTTCCAGTCCTAACCCCCCCCCCTGGCAAATTTCCCGTCCTAACCCCCCCCCTTGCAAATTTCCAGTCCTACCCCCCCATCACCCCATTTCCAGACAGCCTCCATCAGCCCCCCCCCCCCTTCCCTTCCCTTCCCTTCCGGCAAATTTAAAAACAAAAACCTGGCTCTAGCTGCTGCCGCGTCCATCGCAGCAGCGGCAGAATGGCGTGTCCCGCGGGGCCCCCTCTCCACGTCGAGCCCTCTGCAAGGGCTTTCAGATTCGCGAAGGGAGAGTGCTCCCTCGCGTCTCTGTAAAGCCCGCAGGGGCTAATGGGAAATTTCCCATCAGCCCCTCGCGTCTAAAGGGGCTGATGGGAAATTTCCCATTAGCCCCTGCGGGCTTTACAGAGACGCGAGGGAGCACAACTCTCCCTTCGCGAATCTGAAAGCCCTTGCAGAGGGCTCGAAGAGGAGAAGGGGCCCCGCGGGACACGCCATTCTGCCGCTGCTGCGACGGACGCGGCAGCGGCAGCAGCTAGAGCCAGGTTTTTGTTTTTAAATGTAATAAAAAAAAAAGCAGAATGTTCTTTGCGCGGGGCCCCCTGAAACGCGGGGCCCTGTGCAAAAAACATTCTTGCTCAATGGACGGGCCGGCCCTGCATACGGGGTGTAAGGAGGCGTGTGCACAACTACAGCACGGTTGAAAGACAAAGTGCACAAGCAACGTCATTCCCCTTTGATTGAGGCTCCTTAACCACATGTGAGCATTCAAATATGGTTTGGATATAGTGTGTTTCATATCCTAAAGAGATACATTATGAATATTAGCTCCAGGGGGTATTCTACATTACATGGTATTTATTTTATTTATTTACATTCTCTTATATACCGCACTATTCTGTATCAGTGCGGTTTACATTGAACAAACTGAAGTTAAACTGAACAGGGCATTATAACTTGGAGATAACTATGGCATAATAACTATGGTAGCTCTTGTTTGTTTACTATTCTCATCCATGACAGCATCAGGATGCTAACATGTAGCCTAATGCTCCAGGCCACATTCTGAAAAGGATCTGAGGTGGTAAAAACAAGTCAGTGGTCTGGGGATCCTGGCAGTCAGGGCCCCCTCAAAGAAACCCTCTCCTGCAAGGCACAATCCCCTTTAAAATCCCTAACTTCCCTGACCCCAAATCAGACCCCCCTTCCCTACCCCTTAAGGCCTCCGCAGGCCTCCACAGGCCTATCTTGATTGATTCTTGGTGATCTAATGGCAGCCAGATAGGAATGATCCTCAGTTGCACCCATCCGACCTATAGCTGGGTTCATATTGGTACCCATGACCCCTAATGGTGGTCTTGTGCTATGACCACCAGACAATACCAATGGTAGTAGCCCAAGACTACCACTAGGAGACTAGGATATGATTTTTTTTTACCTGGACCAGCCTGGACAGGAACAAATGGGGATCTCTTCTGTCTGGGTGCTTCTACTGTACAGTACCAGGTTTCAATCAAAATAAGCTTGGAGAGGCCTAAAAGGTTGGGGGTGCTTCTGGTTTGAGGTTTGGGGGTGGAATTTGATTTTGCTTTGAGGGGTTTTCGGGACATGTGTTGATGGCCCTGACTGTTTTCTGGTGCCAGGGTTAGGGGATCCCCGGACCACAGATTTTTTTTTTTACCACTTCTGTCCCTTTTAAGAATGCAACTTGTCAAGATAATGCCAGTTTAGAGCAGGAATTATTTTTCCTAGAATAACACTGCTTGTGGTGATCACCCCAAGCTGCATTTTTCCATTTGAATGCTAATTAGGTGTTTTGCGTGGATTTGCATACTTTTCATCTCATTAGCATTCAGTGCACTGTGTGGCACAAAATTTTGTATTATGATATAATAATGCTCTTTAAGGTAGGTGCAAGAAGGATACAAATTGTGTAGTATTCCCATAGTGCACTTTAGTAGTGCACTATGGACATGGAGTGGAGGAGTAGCCTAATGGTTAGAGCACTGGCTTGGGAACTAAGAAACCAGCATTCAGTTCCCACTAGCACCCTTTGGGCAAGTTATTTAACCCTCTATTGCATCAAATGTCCCTGTTGAATGTACGTTACAAAGTAAACTGCTTTGACTGAAAATACAAAGCAGTATTAAAAAAATAAAAATAAAAAACTGTTTAAATACAATCAAAAGTACCTACTATCCCTAATTGGGGAATTAATGATGAAATATATCTATGAATCTTTTATTGCATTAAAACGATCCTTATTTTTATGGAACTGCATGACATGACTTTTATTTATTTATTTAGCTGTGTTTATATACTGCTTTTCGCCGGGTCAAAGCAGTTTACATTGAAACAAAGGTATTAACGATTATTTTTACAGTGTAACTGGAACTACTGTATATACAGCATGCATTAGGTATAAAGTGTTGTTCAGCTATATGCAAGGGTTTATGCTTTGGGGTTTAGTTGCATTTGGGGTACCTATATACAGTATGCTTCAGTCATTGCAGTCCAGGGGGATTATGTGGTAGGATTAAAATGTTCTGAGAAGAGGTGGGTCTTCAGGTGCTTTCTGAAGGTGCTGAGGTCAGTGATGTTTCTCAGTGGGTTTGGTAATGAATTCCATATTGCAGGTGCATAGAGCTGGAATTTGTGGGTACAGGCCTTTTGGTTTTATTTAATTTTATTTATTTAATTTTCTTATATACCGCGCTATTTGTCATCAGTGCGGTTTACATTGAAACAATACAACAATTGGTCAGATATAACAGACCTATTACAAGTAACAGGAAAATTAACATGGAAGTAAACGGGGAAATCATTTATATTTCTAGAAAATACATGTTGGAGATATATAAAATCTATACAGTTAGGGTAGGTATGAGGTTAAAAGGATGGGGGAGGGGAAGGGGTGTTTAGGTGTTTGAAGTGTGCAATGAAAAGTTGGTGTTTAAGGGCTTTTTTGAATTGTTTGATGTCTTTAATTGCTCTGATATTGGGAGGGAGTTTCTTCCAACATCTAGGAGCATAAATCGAAAAAGCCCTATTGATGGATGATTGATTAGCTTTTAAGGAAACTTTTGGTATAAGTAGTGTGTCAACAGCTGGAGATCTCCTGGACCTGTTATTTGTTGTGTGTATGATGAGATCAGAGATGGAATCTGGAGAAATATTATTGAAGGCCCTAAAGGTGGTAAGGATGGCCTTATATTGGATTCTACAGTTTATTGGTAACCAATGAAGCTTCTCTAGAATGGGGGAAATATGCTCACACTTTGATGATCCGCAGAGGACACGAGCAGCTGCGTTCATGGCTAATTGTAGAGGATTAATAGTTATATTTGGTAAGCCATGGAGTATTATGTTAGCATAATCAAAGTGTGGGGTGACTAGAGCTTGAAAGATGGTGCGGAAGTCATCAGACTTCATCATAGGTCTCAGATGACAAAGGGATTTTATCTTGAAGTAAACGGCCTTTACAGTGCGTTTTATATGTTCCTTGAAGTCTAACCTTTGATCCAGAATTACTCCTAGATATCGAATATTTGATTTGACTGGGAGATCAGCATCGCTGACTTTTAGAATTGATGGAGGGGAGAAAGATTTATTCCTTGTGATTATTAGAACCTCTGTTTTTTAAAAGTTAATACGGAGGTTTTGAGAGAGAAGCCAATCAGTTATTGAATTAAAACAGTTGATTAGCACTGTATAGTTTGGCTATGATAGAGATATCGGTGAGAATAATAGCACATCATCCGCATACATAAGGCAGGATATACCAAAAGAGCGTGCGATGTCACAGATTGGCTGCATATAGATGTTGAACAGCAGCGCAGACAAGGAGGAGCCTTATGGTACACCTTGTTTCTGCTGAAAGGGATTTGAAGTAGCATTACCAATACGAACTTGTTGTAATCTACCTTCCAGGTAGGATTTGCACCAGTCCCAAGCACGGTTCTTGATTCCTTTCTCATGAAGTCGCTTTAGTAGTTGTATGTGATCCACAGAATCGAACGCAGCAGCTATATCAAGAAATATTAGAGCAAAGCCATTTTTCAGATTGTCAATGCCATTGATAAGTGTATTGATTAATGTTGTTAGGAGAGTTTCTACACCGTGGGCTTCCCTGAATCCATGTTGACATGGATCTAAAGGGGAAAATGAGTCTATATGCTGTTGTATCTGCCTGAGAGTTAATTTCTCATGAATTTTGGCTAGAAATGGGATACTAGAGATTGGACGGTATGAGTCCTCCTTCTTTTGGTCAAGCTGGTTGTTTTTCAGCAGTGGTCGGATGTATGTATGTTTGAGAGCATCTGGGAAGACACTAGATTCAAATGACAGCTTCGCTATGTTAGCTATAAAAGGGCTGAGTTCTGTGCACATAGATCTTATCCAGTGTGCTGGGCATGGGTCAGATGGTGAAGTTGTCGTGTTGATGGAGGTAATAACTTCATTTATGGTTTTTACAGAGGGTGGTGAGAGGTTGGTGATTGAAAACTGCGGAAGGGAAGTTTGGACAGGTTCATGTAATGATGTAGTATTTGTTTTTATTGATTTGGATTGGATGTAGTTCGCATAGGCTTGGAGCTGAATCCCTTCTTGTTGTGGTGGAGATGGTTGATTGATAAAGGACTTTACTAGATTAAATAAGTCTCTTGGTTTATTCAGAGAGCGGCTGAGGATATCAGCATGGTATTCTTTTCTCTTAGCCCAAATTGATTCACGATGTTTAAGATGTTCTAAGTAGGAGGTTTGGTCAGAGGAATAACGTGTATTTCTCCATTTTCTCTCAAGCTTTCTGAGGTGGAGGAGAGAGGTACGTAGTTCATGTGAGAACCATGGGGCAATTGTTTTTTAGTAACTCGGTTGTCAGATGTTGACTTTTTGATCAAGGCTGGGAGTTGCGAGTATGAGGAGAGGGCATTGTTCCAGTTATTTACAATATCATTGAGATTATCTGATAGTTTGGCAAGCTTTGGGAGAGCATGATTTTTGAAGTCATCACTGTCTAGTTGTTTGAATCTTGTAGATCTTTTGCATCCAGTTGAGTTTAGACAGTAGTCTGTGGATTGATATGCTGGTATCTGAAAAGTTATTAGGTTATGGTCAGACCATGGGACGGGGTAATAGAGAGATCAATTTTATTCATCATAATCATGTCATGTTGAGGGATAAAGATTAGGTCCAAGAGATTCCCACTTTTATGGGTGGGATTAGCCACTACTTGTTTGTAGTTGAGGTCAGACATTGCTTCTAAGAAAGACTTGGCTAGGGTAGGTTGAAAAGAAGCCAGATTAAAGTCGCCTAATAACCAGTTTGGTTTGGAGGGGTCTTCTGGGTTACAGGCTAGGTCAATGATGTCTGAAAGTTCATCAGAGACAGCATTTGGTGCTCTGTAGATGAGGTTAATGGAGTTGGATTTGTTGGTAATAGTTAGTGTGTTTAAGTGTTGTGTACTTTTGATTAAATTTATGCAATATTGTAGCACTGTTTTTGCAGGTATTAGGATACCACCGCCTCTTCTGTGTTCTCTGTTGCAGGTGTAGATTGTGAAGTTGGGTGGAGTAAGGTGGTTTAATATTACATTGTCTGTATTAGAGAGCCAAGTTTCAGTAACCAAAAGTATATCTAAATTGTATTTGGTTATTAGGTCTGTGATTACAGGCCATTTATTGCGTGTAGAGCGTGCATTAACAAGTGCACATTTTAGGTCTGGTTGATGTTTCGCTTTTTTGTTGTTGTCTTTGGTGGAGTTTGTAAGATCAAGAGATACATAAAGAAGATGTGATTGTCTCTTGTGATAAGTGTTTGGGAGTATGTGGTTTCGATTCGTAGAATGTTTCCTGCTTGTATTGTGGATTAGATGAATCGGGTTGTAGTGATTTGTAAAAGTAGCAGAGACATGAAAAGTACAGGTTAGCGTGTAGATTAGGGTAATAGTAAATAATGAGGATGTCATTTTGTGGTTTGAAGGGTTGTTTCTAAGTAAACAAAAGAGTAAGGGTGCAAAGTGCTTATTAGTAGATATAGTTATACAGTGGATATAGTTATACACAGTTGTACACAGTTTTAAACAAATTGAAAGTTGTGGATGAGCAATAAAGCAAGTGCCTTATTAGTAAATATAGTTATTCAGTAGATACAGTTATACACAGTTGTACATAGTTATGAACAAATTGAACGTTGTGGAGGAGAATTAAGGAAATTGATATAGATTAATACAATTAATTGAAACAGCTTACAGTTTTGAGAAGAGGAAGGCTCTTGTTGTTAGAATATCAGCATTGCTGCTTGGAGGATCACGATATTTGCTGTGTTGATGTTCACTGGTTCAGGATCACAAGGATTGAGTGCCAGCTCCGGCTACCGGTCCCCGCCAAAGGGCCCTCTGGCGAGGCCCTCAGGCGCAGGCCCGCCCGATGGCGCTTCCTATTTAAAAAGCAAGCTGGAGCTCTGATTGGGTTGCATTTGGTTATGACGTGTGGAATGACGAGGATGTTCCTTTATAGAAACACGTCTTGATCTGTCATGGTGGGATATTTGTAGCAGGGAGCGGATGATTGTGTGTGTGTGTGTGTGGGGGGGGGGGGTCAGCATGTATGGCCTTGTGAGTTAGGAGGAGGGTTTTGTATTTTATCTGGCTGGGGAGAGGCAGCCAGTGGAGCTGTTTTAAGATGGGTGTAATGGGGTCTTGTCGTCTTGTTCCTTGTAGGATATGTGCAGTTGTATGGAGAGCTCTCTGTAGTGGATGCAGCATTGTTTGTGGGAGACCCTGGAAATTGCAGCCAAAAATGTGTGTTAAATGACATTAGTTTACATTAAATGTTAGCAAATGATAATAGCTAGGGAGGAAATTGTGGTAGAGGTTTCCAAGACATCTCATCCAGCTGACATTTAAGTCTTCTCATGTTTGCCTGTTTAATATTTGGCGTGATGTGGATTTTGCATTAAGAGTTTTTCCTAATACGCCCCTGTTATTTCCTTTGTATTGGGGTCTAAATAATATGGATGACATGATTTTTGATGTTTCTTTGACTTTTTAAGTTTGCCTATGTTGGTATTTGTTTATTGATCATGTCATAATCCATTGTTTCTCTTTCTCATTCATGTTATTTACCTGGATGTTATAATTCATATAAAATTCATAAATAAAAAAAATTAAAAAAGAAAAAGAAAAAAAATGTTAGCAAATGACCCCCTGTAATTGCTCCCACTTCTTAATAGATGGGATCTGCTTTCCTCCCCAAACCGTAAGAATAGCCTATTGAGCTAGAAATCCTTTCTGTGTACAAGTGATTCCATATTCCCTAGCTAAATATGCTTTATATTTCAAAGAAACATGGAGTAGAGGAGTAGCCTGTGCATGCACTGGCTTGGCAACCAAGAGTCCAGGGTTCAATTCCCACTAGCACTTGCCTAGGGCAAGTCACTTAAACCTCCTTTGCCTCAGAAAAAAATCCAAGTTAGCAATGTCCCTGTTTAATGTACATTACCAAGTTTAAGTTACAATGTAAACCTCTTTGACTGAAAAAATAAAGCAATATAAAAAACCTGTTAAATGAAGGCTGCATGGTGAGGTCCAGGCTGGCCGCCCGTAACCGGCTGGCATGGTGAGAGGCAAACAGGATGTAGGTATGCAAGGCAGGGCGGGGGTAGGAGGAGGAGAGGTGGTGAATGCAGCGCATTATTTAAATTCATTGGCTCCCACCTCGCGTGAGCGTGCGTGCGTGTGGGGGAGCCAATGAGCCGACGGGGGGGGGGGGGGACTAACGCTGATGCCCCAGCAGTCTGGAATGAAGTGTGAGGGAGAGGTCCAGTGGCTGGTATGGCGTGGAGAATCAGGGAGGAATTTGGCAGGTGGAAAGCAGCCTACATTATTGGCAGAAACGGAGAAGAGGCAAGCAGTGTGGCGGAGCGTCTGGTGGCGAAAGAAGTTGTCCGACTTCTCCCTGGGCACCCCATGCATGTGAGGGACAGGCACACAGTTGGGACCGGCAAGGGAAGTCTTTGTGGTTGGCATTAAGGCAAGTGATTGTAGGTGGGGGCATTAATTTAGAAAAAAAAAAAAGGGAGGAAAGGAAAGAATAAAAAGGTTGACCTTTCCAAATTAAAAAAAAAAAAAAATTGTACATAAAGGCGGCGGGTGAGCTCGCAGGGAGAGGTTCACGGGCTTGATATCGGTGAGAGGGAGACAGCGGAGTGGGATGGGAGGGCTGGGAGGGCCACCGGGAGGTGTGCAATGCAGGCCGTTGAGGGGTTTTTGGCAGGGGGGGCCGAGACTGCTGCTCCTGTGAAGGGAGCAGCTGGGGGGGGGAAGGCAGTAAGGGACATAGGGGCTATAGGGGCCAGTAGAGGGGGGAGTTTGCAGTCTCCACAAGGGACAAGGAGGGGCTGAGGAAAGTCACAGGGGTCTCATTCGCGGGCCAGGACATGGGGGGAGCGGAACCAAGGTGAGTTGGTCTGCCTGATGGCGGGCTTATGGGCAGTGATGCGGGAGAGGGACGGTGGGGAGTACCTGAGGGGGCTGTAGCGCACAGCTGTGGGTTAAGGGGGGATGCAGTGAGGGGTGGCAGGGGCGCTACAGGTCAAGCCATGGCCAGTTTTGGGGGGCAAGGGCTGCACCCATCAGTGGCGGGATGGGTGGCTCCAGGGGGTTATCGGCTGGTGGGGGGTTCGGTGTCCTGGAATCATTGGCTAGGAGGAGGACAAGGGCCATTTGGGGCCGAGTGGCTATGGGCTTGGCAGCCTACCTGGCATTCGGTGGTCCCTCCCTCAGTGTTTCCATTTATGCCTCCACAGGTACCAACGATGGGTTCGTATCCTGCGACGCCGTGAGGTGGAGGCCAGGTTGGAGCAGAGCAGCTGGAGGTGCGTCGGACGGTGTTTCAGAATGTTGGAGTGGAGATGTCTGGATTGAGACCAGTGGAGCGACAGCAGCTCGGTGTGGAGGACAGCCAAGCTGCGACAGTGGAACCTGCTGTAGGCAAAGTGCACATGAGGGTGTCAGGTGAGTTGCACGTTGACCAGGGTGAGGTTTCGGTACGGATGGGGGAGCCGGCGGGAATGAGAGGGGTAAGGTGCGTAAGAAGTGTAGGCATGGGTGTAGGAGACGGCATGGTTAAGATTCCTCCTCTTCTTCCTCTTCTTTGTCATTGTCATCGTCCTCGAGTAACGGAGGCATGGGACTTGAGGTGGGCGGAAGAAAGGGAGGGGACGAGTAAGCAGGTTGGGGGAGCCCCCTCATTAGCAGCGTACGCAGAGTTATGGGAAAGTGTACCGAAGAACTTGCGTCGTAAGATCAGAAAGAGGAGATACATTGATATCTTCCGGTTGTTAGAGGGGAGGAGGCATTTGGGGGATAGCAAAGAGAAGAGAAAAGAGGGTGAGAAAGTGGGGGGAATAAAAAAAGGTGTCCTGGAATGTGGTGAATTGGACACAAGCTTTTTTGCATTTGGCGAGTGTATGGGGGCATCATTATCCTGAACAGGATGGGATGTTGTTGGCCTACGCGGATGCTATTCTTGAGGAAGCGCAGACACATGAAGGATGGTCGTGGTTGAACTACGATGAGAAGTTACGAGATAAAATGGAGGAGAACCGGTTCTTGTCCTGGGGTTCGCAGGATATTAATCTATGGCTGACTCAAATGTCAGCTAAGTCAGGTGCAGGGGGAATAGGGGGAGTGAAGCCGGGGAGTGTGATGCCAGGGAGTGTGGGTCATTCCTTTCGGCCTACAGGAGCCATGTTGCTGAAAAAAGTGGGTGGAGTGGGAACAGGGGACATTTGCTGGCAATTTAACAAGTCCTCGTGTCCCTTTCCGGATTGCAAGTTCCAACATGCATGCTAAAGTTGTGGTTGGGGGCATTCAGTTGCCAAATGCAGTAAAAAAAGGGGTCATGCTGGCTAGTGGACCGGTCACGAAGTAAGACCGACTTAGGCAGTCTTGCCCTACCCCAATAAGGGTAGAGGCTTTACGAACTCGTCTGTGGCAATACCTGAGACAAGGGGACAGGGTGGTTTTGGAAAGGGAGTTTCAGGAAGGATTTGTCATCCCAGTGTCAGGCACTGTCGAAGTTTGTACAGCACACAAGTCGCCCTCGGTGCGTCATTTAGCAGCCATAGTGCAAGGTAAATTGTTAAAGGAACTGGAGTTTGGCAGGATTGCCTGCCCGTTTGATGAGAGGCCGTTCCCGAATTTAGTGGTTTCCCCGCTGGGACTCATACCAAAAAAGGTGGGGAAGTTTCGGTTAATTCATAATTTGTCTTTTCTGGAAGGCACCTCGGTCAATGATCATATACCTTGGGACAAGTGTGTGGTGAGATATGCATCGTTTGACTGGGTGGTGGAATTGGTGAGGCATGCTGGGGTAGTGCGTGAATGGCGAAGGTCGATATTGAGTCGGTGTTTTGTTTGCTGCCGGTGCACCCGTCTAGTTTTCCGTTGTTAGGTTTTCGGTTTGAAGATAAGTATTATTTTGACAAATGCATGCCGATGGAGTGTTCGGTCTCCTGTGCTTACTTCAAAAAAATGTAGTACATTTCTTCATTGGGCGGTTGTACAGGAGGTGGGTTATGAGAACGTGGTACATAAATTGGACAATTTTTTCTTTGTGGGAGCAGTGCAGTCCATGGAGTGCCAGAGTTTGTTGCGAGCTTTTATGGACGTGGCAAAGGAAATCGGTTTGCCATTAACTGAGGGAAAGACGGAAGGTCCCACTAGGCGACTAACCTTTCTGGGGGTAGAATTGGACTCAAAGGGATATGGTAGCTAGGCTGCCAAGTGATAAGGTTGTGGCATTGTGAGTGTTGGTAGCCAACACAATGGCTTCCAGCAAGTTGAATTTAAAGGAGTTGCAGGCGTTGATTGGGGCTTTGAATTTTGCATGCCGCATCATACCGATCGGTAGGGTGTTTCTGCGGCGGCTGGCAGGGGCAACAGGGGGTGCGGAAACCGCATCGCCATATTAGGGTGTCAATGGTGATGAGGGTTGATTTACGGATTTGGGATATCTTTTTGAAGGAATTTAATGGGACGGCAGTGATGATGGAGGGGGAGATTTCCTCGGTGGACTTGCAGTTGTACATGGATGCGGCGGAGGGGTCGGGTTTGGGCATTTATTTTGTGGGGGCGTGGTGTGCGGATAGATGGCCACAGTCGTGGTATGATTTGCATTTAGTGAGCAATGTGGCCTTCTTGGAGTTGTTTCCCATGCTGGTAGCACTGGAGTTGTGGCCAGAGCGCCTTTGTAACAGACGGGTATTGTGGTGGTATGATAATGCAGCGATGGTTAGTGTGGTCAATCATTATACCCCGTGGTGCAATCAAGTGGCGGAATTAATGCGGGAAGTGGTTCTAGCTTGTTGAAAGTAGTGATTAAATCGCGACATATACCGGGATGTACTAATGAGGTAGCTGATGCTCTTTCTGGTTTTCGGTGGGACCGGTTTCGGAGACTGGCACCAGGAGCAGATGCAGTGGGATTGGTGGTCCCATAGCGATTATGGCAGATTGGCCAGAGGAGATGCTGAGTTTGCTACAGAGCTCAGTGGCATTGGCGTATCAGCGCGGATGCGACAAGGTGGAAGAGTTTTTAGTGGCACAGGGATGGCAGCCAGGCTCGGTGTCCAATTGGATGTTGGCACAATATATAGTGCTGCCAAAAAGAAGGGGATTTCCAAGTCAGCGATCCGTTCCCATTTAGCCGGGTTCACGTTTTTTGCCAGAGCGGTGGGATGGGCTCCGGAAGTGGGAGGGTTTTTAACCCAGTGGCTCTTGCAAGGATGGGGGAGGGTGGAGCCAAGGCTTAGAGACTGCAGACAACCAATTACGCATGACTTGCTGGTGCGGCTGAGTGTGGCTCTACCTTTGGTGGCGTCATCCAATTATGAAGCGCTATTGTTTAAAGCCATTTTTTGCTTGGCATTTTTTCGGGCCTTTCATATTGGTGAGCTGGTAGCTGACTCGGGTAGGTCGAGCAGAGTCGGTAGTCTGCTCCACCAGCATGCGCAGGTGGAGGGAGGGCGGGTGCGGGTGTTGTTGGCCAGCTCTAAGACTGACCAGTAGGGGCATGGGTGGTGGGTATTGTTGCAGGAGATTGCGATTGTGACAATGTGCATGGTGGCTGCAATGGAGGAATACCTATGGTGTGACCTGGCAGTGGGGGGTTTGCTGTTTATGCACGCTGATGCTCGTGCGGTAATGCGGTTCCAGGTGACAGCGGTGTTAAGAATTGTTCTGCGGCAGATAGGGGAGGAACCGCATCAGTTTGCAGGACATTCCTTCCGCATTGTGGCAGCAACTAGTGCAGCGGCGGCGGGTTTGTCTGAACAGGAGGTGCAACGCATAGGTAGATGGTGTTCTAAAGCTTTCTTGGGATATGTGCGTTTGTGATGGGGGTTGGGAAGGGTGAGCGCGTGGCTAATTTTGTTTTCTTTTCCAGATAGAGGGTGAGGTCCACATGGCTGTTGGCTGATTGGCCACTCGTTTGTGCATTGGGCAGGTCAGCGAGCAGCTGTGGGGCCTTTGGGGGCTAATCTTGACCTGGATCCTGCGGTGGTGTCCGTTTCATGGCTGGATGGGCGAGGTCTACGATGGATGCAGCTGCTCCCTTTGCTTCAACACCACGGGCATCTGCGGAGTTTGCCGGACTTCATGTCAATACATTTGGGGGGCAACGATTTGTCGGCATGGACCTGCAAGTAGTTGATCAGAGCGGTGCAAAAGGATCTGGGGGAGGTGCTTCAGTTGTTCCCGGGTGTAATATTAATGTGGTCGGACATTATCCCAAGGCCGATTTGCCGGGACCAGCAGCGCTGGTCGAGGGGCTTAACTAAGATCAACTGACAAATCGACTGTTGGGTATGTGCACATGGCGGGTACTAAATAATGCATTCATGGGTGGAGGTGTGCTATGCAGGATTGTATGGCCGGGATGGGGTACACTTATCCCTGGTGGGGTTGGATTTATTGTTGAACGATTGGCAGGAAGCATTAGAATGGATAGCTCTGTGGGATTCTTGCTGGTCACAGCTTTGAGGGGTGGGGGTGGCGTGGGGACGGTGAGGTCACCTGCGCCGGTGGCAGGATCCTGGAGGTTTCTGGGATCCGGAGACTTAGGATAAGCTTGGGAACAGGGGTGGGGTAACCCCGACCCGGACAACTCCTCGCTGGCTTTTGCTAATTACATGGCGAAGTCGGGGCTAAGGGGGGGGTGGAGGAAGTTGGCAAAATCGGAGGCAATCTCACCTTGCTAGTGATATGTCTGGTGATATATCATTCCGCTATTGTATGCGTTCAGGATTGTTATTGTAGTTGATGGTTGATTTGTTTAATGGTTAATAAAGCTGCAACCAGATGTTTTCCCAAAAAAGGAACCGTGTCAGAGTTTTGTGTTAAAAAAGGGGGAAAAAGGTGGGGGAGGGAGGGGAGAAGGTAGGTGAGTGGTGGTGAGGAGCATCGAGTCCACCCTACCTCGGTTAATAAATAAATGTGCTTCCTATTTATAAGCTTAATCCTATCTAGCAATTCATGCTAAACATTATTCAACGGGTGAGACCATTAGAAGGAATTTACAAATATACTGAGATCCATTACCTTTTAGACATAAATTTGATTCAAAATATGTATCCCTTAACTTGGTCTAAGCTTATGAAAGAGATGTAATTTTAAACAAAGTATGATGGCAGACGTTTTGTTCAGAAAAAGATCAACAATGCCCCTAATTTCTTCTTTTCTTTGTAATTCATTTTTTAAAACTGAAATATAGGTGTATGTTTACTAAACTTTAAGTTTTGCACCTCCTGCACATTAACTGCAAATGTTAGCCCAAAATAGCTGCAAAACCTTCATGATGAAAAGTGAGTGTGGGGGGGGGGGGGGGATTCCCAACACTTTCAGGAATGCTATGCTACTAATGCAGGACAGTGGTCACTACCATGCAATAACAGCATGGACACTAACAGAGAAGACAGTTACATGGCTGGAGGTGACATGAACTTTTCCATATTATCTGCCATGTTAGTAGTTAATGTGTAATAATGGCATCCCCATTAACTACAAGGTAAATTCCTACCCAGGTCCCATGGAATTTGCTCATGTTGGCCAAATGTGTGCATTAATTTAAGGCACAATCACTTACATCAGCCTTAGGACTGATATTAATGGCTGCACCTAAATTTGCAAGAAACATTAATAAAGTAAAGGATTTACATATTACAGCTGTAACCCTTTGCCATACCCCACTTCCAAACTTTGCCCCTGTGCACACCCATAGTGAAAGTATGCACGACCAAATATGTATATGTACTTACACACACAAATGACACAGTTGCTATTCAGTAAGTGCCATTTATGCACATATAAGACTAAAATATCTAGATTTAAATGCATCATTCATGTGTAGACCTAGGTGAATCCTTATAAAATTAGCCTATAAAGGGGCAATATTTTAAAGGAGCATGCATTTTAAATAGGAAAGTATACACCAACTTTGATGGTATTTTGATCATTTATGTGCACATGCGGCTACATACACTCGTGAATGGCCTTATAAAACACTGAGCAGCGTAAAAGTACACACACTCAGTGATGGTACATACTCTGCTGGTGAGAATGCACATGAGTCGAGAGTGGATGGAATATACGAGAAGATTATAAAATGCTATAATTTATGTGCATATTGGAGAAATATAGGCACAGGCATTTACATCAGATGTGCGACTGGCATAAATGTCCATGCTTGGTAATGTAGGTGTGTGTTATGCCCCTTATGCTAATAATTTATATTTTTCTCTAGGTCCATGGTGCAGATGGTCTGAAGTTCTGGTCACCCCATCTCAGAAAGGAACTAGAAAAGATCAGAGAAGTACAAGGAACACTTTATGAAGAAAGACTAAACCAGTTAGAAGTCTGGGTGGAATGGGGAAACAGGGGATAGATGTTCAGTCTTAGAAACAGGAAGAGAATACTCCATAAAACTACCAATCAGAAGATTGAAAATTTGAAAGCTAGAGGGTTTTTTATGCTGTACATAATTGAGTTGTGGAGTTCAAAAGAGTTGTGGACAATTTTCTGGAGGAAAAGTCCATAGAAAATTCTTAGCCAGCTTATACTTAGAAATGAACTTATAAGAAATAGATTTACTTTTTGGGATCTGCAGAGTAATTGTGACCCATACTGGCCATTGTTAGAGGTAGAATGCTGGGCTTGATGGACTTTGATCTGATTTAGCATGGCTTATTTTATGTTTTTATATTAACTCATGAGGGAATCTCCATCCTGTTGAACGTATTACAACAATTATGCTGTCCCATGATGATATAGGCCATCTGTATGAACTATCAAAACAGCAGTAAAGTAAGCAAATAGTTTACCCAGGTTTAGCATACCTGAATCGATCCTCTAACTCTGAAAGCCAGTTTTTCTAATTAAAGATCAACTATTATACCAGTTATCCAAAGAGCCAATACAGGATCGGATATTGTTTCAGAAATTCAGTGACCAATAAGACCTTAGCTGGAAAGTGAATATAACCTTGTTTTACTACATTTCCACCACAGACACAAATAGGGTCATTCCAGAAGCCAAATAAGTGTTTGGACCTTCGCCAGGGACGTTTATATGCCAAAATATCTACAAATGTATTCTGGTACATGGTACCCAAGCACGTTTATCTTGCTTGCATGGGGATGTTCTCAGGCATCCCCATGGGGGTGGAATGGGGGTGTAGTCAGCCATGGGGGTGTGTACAGCATGTTCTCAAAATCTCTGCTTATGTTTACAGCCTTTCCCGGAGACATGCCTGTTATTTCTGCCAGAGACGTGGAACAAGGCCAGGACTTAGAAAATTTTCTGTTGTGTCCTACAATTCATCCCTGCAAGTGAGAGTGTGTGTGTGTGTGTGTGTGTGTGTGGTTTGAGGGTTGCATGGGAGTATCTGGTGTGATGATCTTCAATTCAGGGAGGACATAACTGCCTGGCCAGTACCTGCACCTCACGGATGACTGCAGTGTCACCAGGTTCCATTGTGATATGGCAGCCATACATCAGCTGTGCCAGACACTGGGAGACATGATTGATGTTGTGACAGCATTCCGCAGATTGTGCCATGAGACCTACATCCTTACCCAGTCCAGGATCTATACAAGCTACGAGAGAGGTGATATATCTGGAGACTGGCTACCTGGTATGATGGCACAGGGACCCTCCCTCCCATGCCCACACAGGCATGACCAGGGGAGCATTGCCACAAAGCAGATTGTGGGAAGGCAGGCAGCATTGCTCCACAGATAGCAGATGTTTACAGACTGAAATAAGCCAAGACAGAGAGTGGACTTTGTATGGGACAGGTGTAACCACATGTATTGAGTTGCTGACAGAAATGCCAGAACCAAGATATGTGGGAAACAGATGACAAAGCCAGAAAGTCATAGTTATTAAAAAAAACATACTTTTGTAGCTCAGCAATATTATGCATCCTTTGGGGAAATGCAAAGTTAGTTTAGGTTGTTGTGAACCTGGTAAAGGTCTATACTTAGCATTTTAAAGAATGTTTTTAGAGATGACCAGTGCAAGAATAACGGAAACATTTTTATACTGCCAAGTAATTTTTGATGCAAAATATGTATGACAAACATTTATTTATTTAAATGGTTTTAATATACTGTTTTTAACCAGTCAAAACAGTTTACATTAAATAAAATGAAACAGTTTGAAGTGGTTCATATTGAACCAATGAGCATGTAGGGTTAAATCAAACTTAACATATAACAGTAGGTAACAGGGGATGGGGGAAGCATGCAGGATCATTAACATGTTAATATTTACTTTATCTTCTAATATATTAGAGTGCACAGAGATTACTTATCACTTTTCTGAGCATTAAAAGACTAGTATTAGTCTAGTTTGCATCAACATTTATCATCAGTTTTTATGTCTAATTTGCATCACCAAAATACTGTCAGTGATTAGCATCACCAAACACTGTCAGTGAGTAGCTTAGCAGATACTGCACACTCAAGGAGGCATCCATGAGTATATTTTGGAGACGGGCAGGATCAGAAATGGGCATCTTTCCAGAATACAGTGAGTGTAGGGATGTCCAAAACCATTTTGGCATTTCCCAATGTCCTGTAATATTAGTGGGAATGTGTTTCTCCATTTCACTGCATGGCCCGTGCCTGCACCCATGCATGATTCTCACTGTGAATACGTGCCTGGGCCAGCTGAACAGTGTGTTGCCCATGCTGTGCCAGACACATCTATGAGCCGCTTCCAGAAATGCAGGCAAGTCTATAACCGCAGATGCAGAATTAGCATGGAATTGCACCCATGTCCAATTTAAATGTGTCCGTGGGAGATAACTGGCCTATATGGAATCTGTCTTAAAATTAATTTATTTTGCAGAGTAGAGGAACAAAGTGTATAAAGGATGGATTTGTTTCAGGTTATAAGAGTTCTTATTGGACCAAGATAAGAACTTATTCAAAGATGTATGGAATACGATTTTTTTTGTATATCTCTGAGTAGTTTGTTTTCTTTATTTCAGGTATTTGGTATACTGCCCTTGGCAAGGTACATGAAGGTGGTGTACAAACCATTGATTAGCTGTATCAAGAATTGACAGAAACACAGAAGATGTATTAGCTACACAACACAAAATACACAGCCGAACATTAAACAAAAATGAGAAAGAGAAAGTAACAATCAGCATGCACTGGTGTTGGAAGCAGGGCTGGCCCATCCACTAGGCGAGCTAGGCAGCCACTTAGGGTGGCTGGCCTGGGTGGGCAGTGGTGATGGCCCACATGGGCCACTGCTGCCCCTCCCCAGCTGTTGCTGTTTCCGTTGGGGGGAGAAGTGGGCAGCGGCAGTATTTGAAAAAAAACGGTGGCAAAAGCAGTCACTTTTGGAAATACTGCCGCTGCCTGCCTCCCCCTCCTTAGATGGAATCAGCGGCAGCTGGGGGGGTGTGGCAGTGATGGTGGCAGCTGGAGAGAGAGGGCAGCAGTAGCTGGAGGGGGAGGGGTGGTATCAGCGGGAGGGGGCAGCAAGGCTGGGGTTTCTGTCTAGGGTGGCAGAAACCTTTGGGCCAGCCCTGGCTGGAAGCTTGTTTACTTGATAATGGAGAAGGCATCAACTCTGTCATTTAATCAGAAAATATTTTACTGAGGAGCCAAGTTTTGACTCCCTTCTTAAATTGTGCATATGATCTCTCTAATCTAATATTAATTGTCAATGAGTTCCACCAGGTCGGGGCAAACAACTCAATGTGGTGTTTCGAGAAAAATTCAGTCTCAGATTAGATGGAGAGGGAATTGCGATGAAGTTGGTCTGTGATTATCTGAAAGTTTGTTGAGGGCAACAAGGGAATAAGACAGATAAATAGATTGGCTTGCATAAAAAGTGCAATGGGCCAAAATTAGAATCATGACCTGAATTCAGCAACAGAAAAGAAGCCAGTATTGTTCAAAAAGCAATGGTGAAATGCCATCAGATTTTTGGGTATTTCAACCAGTTGTAACCATTTCAGTTGGTAGAGAGGTACCCCAGCCAATAAAAAGTTACAGTAGTTGAGCTGATTGATTACCATGGTATGCAATGAAGTCTTGAAGCTCTGGAATCAATTTAAGGCTTAAGGAATTTAATTCCTCTAAGGGAGAAAAAATGATCTCCTAACAAGTAAGGAGATATATGGATCAAATATAAGTTTCTTATGTCTGTCTAGTAAGATGTATTCTAACCTGCAGAGCATTCCATTTCCTCTACTACTAATGCTACACACTATGCTGTTTAACAAGAAAATAAAACAAAGATACATTTGTTCATTAAATGGTGTTTACAAGTAAGGTGATCTTATTAGAAATGTAGCAGGTGTATGATCTGATATACATGTAAAAGGAAACAGGTTTGCAGCTCAATCTGTGATTTAAACAAAAAAACCCTATAATCCTGCTCTATCCAATGTAGCTGCCATATTTGATTACATGAGCAGTTTCTAATTTTTGTCCCTTGACCAGTCTAGAGCTAGAAAAAGAGGTTATATGCAAAGAGTGAAATACATTCATATGACTGTGTGACCTCAGCGTCTCACCTTTCTGAAAGATTATGATTTCAAATGATTAGAACCATTTGTCTTAATAAGTTGTATGAGTATGGGCCACATCATTTCAGAAAACTCACAATGCTCTACAGAAGAATGTAGCATGAACATACTACCTTTGTTTATAGTACACAATTTATGATTTTTCTAAATCACTGTATATAAATAATTGAAATAGATTAATTAATAAACTGAGCAGTGAATTCAATATTTTCCTCCCAAATATATATGCTTAATTTTGAAAATTGTAACATAATATATAATAATATATTATTAAATAAAACTAGGTGGCTTTTTTACTCACTCAAATGTTAAACGAATGACTATTTGTTTCATTTACTGTATTGAGGGAAAGTAAAAATAATTTAGGTCTGGTCAATTTATTTAACCTGTTTTCTTGTCTTATATTGGTTATTATCTACAGACTTGACGTAACATTTTTATCAATAGGTAAACCGATTTATGCTTTTGCTAAGAATTACTTTGGCCTTACATTGTATCAATTGCTTTTAATAATGTTGGTGTGACAGAAGCAGATCAATCCATATTAAATGGTAAAAGTTTGATTGATGGTTCTAAGTCACAAAGATATAATAAAATGTGCCCCCACTGGAGAGAAAGCCATTTATTTCTGTAACATAAAAGTCTTTGAAATTCCCCAGATCCCAAATACTCTTATTCATTTTTCCATCACTCCATTCACTTATTTTTGCTCTGGTTTATAATTCCTTTGTCTAAGTATACAACCAGTAACTGTCAATAGACAATTGTATTCTCATTCAGTTTATGGTCAATCCCACCTAACAGCGATGTATACAGGTACTTTTGTGCCCATATAGTTTTTAGAGAATTTCAAAGGGATACTAAATAGTAGTATTAATGAATTTGCAAAAGGAATCTCTGCAGATAGTGTCTCTTTTTGATATTTAGAGGCATGTTTACTAAACAGCATGATGGTACTGTGCATTTGAGCAACAAAACTAGCACAGAGACCCATGGTAACTTTAGGGAGTATGTGCATCCATGCCCTTGCTGTTAGCATGTTGGTAACCAGAGGCACCACACTAACCAACATGTGGGTGCACTTAGCACCACAGATTGAGGTGGCTTTATGTGCTTCCATGATAATGTCCGCATTTGCAGTTGGCGCACATCCAAAATGCCCGTGCTCATCTACCCAGTCCCTGCCCAATCGCGTACTGAATGATTAGCGTGGGCTCCATGCTATTAGCATAGAGCACTTACCACATGCTAAACTCCACCCCAAAGGTTAGCACACATTAGTAAACCTTCCCCTTATTTTCATGTTAACAGGCACATCCTGCAAAGAAGTGAATATATTCAATTATAAACAACACAAAAAAAGAAAATAACAAAATTAGCAATCGCACATCTCAAGTAGTGCTTCATAAAGAATCGGCCAGTCCATAGGAAACCAAGAAAATACCTGGGAACTAGAAAAAAGGAAAAAAAAAAGGAAAAAGAGGACTTCATACAGCTGCTAGCACTTAACACCGCATGGTTCCAACTTATGGGCAAGATTTACTAAAGGGCATCACCACTTAATTACATGTTAACATGCATTAATGTGCGTTATTTACAAAATTGCACCTATTTACTGATAATGGATGCTAACAGTAGTGCACTTTAGTAAATCTAGCCCTAAATCTCTGGAGACTGAGATGGATGTCCAGTCTGAGAAAACTGTGAAACTTGAATAAATTCAATGCAACTACTGTAATTTCTGTACAAATGAGATTAATCTAGGACACACTAACATTAGCATACACTAACATAGTAAGGGTATGTTTACAAAAGGTTAAAGTAAAGTTAATGTGCGTTAAGTGCTGCCATTACCCTCTCATTTCTATGAGCAGTTGCAATACTTAGCATGCATTAACTTTCATTAATGTGCATTAACCTTCATTTTAACATCTTTGTTAGTGATATTGCGGAAGGGCTGTTGGGTAAAGTTTACCTTTTCATGGATGATACCAAAATCTGAAATAGAGTAGACACCCAGGAAGGAGTAGATAACTTGAGGAGGGATATAGCTAAGCTTAAAGAATGATCAAGAATTTGGCAGCTAACATTTAATGCTAAAAAAAAATGCAGGGTCATGCATTTGGGCTGCAAAAATCCAAAAGAGTGATACAGTGTAGGGGGAAAAGTACTTCTGTCCACAAAAGAAGAGCGGGACCTGGGCATGATTGTTTCTGATGATCTTAAAGTGGCTAAACAGCTAGAAAAGGCGATGGCAAAAGCTAGAAGGATGCTTGGGGTACATAGGGAGTGAAATGGCCAGCAGAAAAAAGGAGGTGCAACCTCATTTGGAATATTGTGTGTAATTCTGGAGACCGCACCTTCAAAAGAATAAAACAGGATGGAGTTGGTGCAGAGGGTGGCTACTAAAATGGTCAGTGGTCTTCATTATAAACCATATGGGGCAGATTTAAAGATCTTAGTATATATATATTAGAGGAAAGCAGGGGTAGAGGAGATATGCTAGAGATGTTTAAATACCTCCGTGGCATAAACACACAAGAGGAGAGCCTCTTTCAATTGAAAGAAAGTTCTGCAATGGGGGACAATGGATGTGGGTGAAAGGGGATAGACTCAGGAGTAATATGTGGAAATATTTCTTTATGGAAAGAGTGGTAAATGCATGGCATAGTCTCTCATTGGAGATGGTAGAGATGAGGACAGTATCTGAATTCAAGAAAGCATGGGACAAACACAGAAGATCTCTAAAGGGAAAAAAGGGACTATAGTATTTGATATGGAAGGACACACTAGATAGGCCATATGCCCTTTTTCTGCTGACATGTTTCGATGTTTATATCTAAACATCAGCCCCAATAATATACTTTGCCCCAATAATTCACGTGCCACAATAATATACTTTGATGATAATATTCCTAAAACTTTCTTAAGATGGGCACATGATTCAACTCTTAAAATCATTTTATGCAATTGTAGATGCAAACCCTCAGGTATTTTAGCCTATTCTGGGTCACCTGTAAATATATTACATTTTTTCTGTTCTTCCTTTTCTATGCCTAAGCCTAAAGATGAGAATTTTTCCACACTGGTTTTAAAACCTGACACTCTTGAGAACTTCTTAGTCTTTTCAAGCAACTGAGGCACCGATACCTGTAGCTTTTTTTTCTCTATACAAATGAATCATCTTCATTCTTAAGCAGCTTAATCTCATATTTCCCTAACCTAAGCAGCAATACTGCTACATTCTGCCCTATCTGACAATCAAAATGCTCTACAGCTAGCTCCAACAATAGCAGGGATAATAAACACCTCTATCTCATGCTTCATTGCAGTGGAAAGACAATGGAATTTCCCATTTGCTAATATTGCTGCCACAGGTTTCCTATAAAAGACCTAAACCCAAGTAAGAACATCCCTCCCCCAAATTCATATTTTCACTAGAGCATTCAGATACTTCTATTCGACTCTATCAAATGCCTTCTCGACTTTTAATGATATAAAAAATATTTTCTTCTCCACTCTTTTAACGTTCTCTCCTCTTTCCTAATATAATTATAGTTCCTTTTCTTTAATTTGTTTCTTTTTATTTTTGCTATATGAACCAAATGGACAGGACCATTCTAAACTAGAAATGTGCTCTATGCAACATGTGAATTTGGTGCCCTCCTTCACGTAGCTGCACATGGGAATGCACTCTTATTGGACTTCTTGGAAGCCCAGTGATGACATCAGTACCCCCTTCCATACTTCCATCACTGCCACAGCCCTCATTACGATGCTGCAAATGGATCAAGCTTATTATCTGCAATATGACAGCTCTTAATAAATCCCATCTGATCCCCCTCAAACAACTTTGTGCGCTATTGGGTCAGTATTTACTGGATACAGTCAGCCTTTCCTTGAAAAGACAGCCTTGGCATTTAAATTATTCATGCATATTTAACACTCCTATATGTATGTCAACTGCACTGAATATACTGTATGTATGACTACTGAGCTATATATGTTTAGCTACAACATTCAGCTGCTATCTGAATAGTTAATTGGTTGAATTTAAGGCAACCTTTTTGCTGGCTATTCTCCAACTATCCAATACTATCTGGATAGTGTGGGGCAGTCTGTAAGAATTTTGAGTGGTTAGCATTGGCCCACGGTTACTGACAGTTTCCTCGTGCTAATTCATGCATTAAATACTCATCATGCAACAAGTTGGGGAATGGGCAGGTTATGGGTGGAGAGTGGACATAGATTTCACATTGAAGTTAGCACACCGTACTTATCATGTGCTAAAAGTCAATATTGCATAGGTACTATTAAGTACACCCATGGTAATTGTGAATTAATTTAACACACAGTAAAGGATTTTTCAGTCTGGTAACTGCAGGGAACATGCACAGGGAAGTTGCACTGTCTTGACACTTACTACATGTTAGTTTTTGCTCCTAAGAGACGGTAAGTGCAAAAACTTACCACACTAGCAAAGGGTCCCTGTATGTATAGGTCGGCTGAAAATACAAAGACAGAGCACATATATGTTTATCAGATGCTGCTAAACATATACTGTAAGTGCTTTTGAATATTGGCCCATATATTCACAGTTGTCTCCAATATCTTGGCAAGCGATATGCACTCAACAGTGTACATCTGTCTCGTTCATCGTTTGCATACCTCTTGCATAGTTGCCTCTTTTTGGCGTATTTCTTACAGAGCTGTACCTCTGGCATATTTGTTGCATAGCTGGATTTCTTATTTGTTTATTGCATTGACAGGGTTGGTGGGGATTCCTTAAGCCTGTGTTTATGGTCCTCCATGATATGGTACTTCAGCTGTATATGTTGCTGGATTTTTGCTATGACATTTGGCTGTTCTCAATAAAAAATTTGACACACAGAAAAAAAAAGTGTACGTCTCATTTCTTATCATACTTTAAAAAATTAGTACAAGTACAAAATTGATGTAACATGTATTTGCCTATGAATCAACATTTATAAAGTTGATTTCCATACATGAAGTGTTAAACAGTTATGAAAATCAGGAAAAGAGTCTCAAAATGATCCCAAAAAGGAATTAACTGTTTATTTTTCCCATTCATATCCCTATGACTACACTATTAAGTATTAAGATGTATCTATAATTTGCACAGCTATCCAGGGGTTTGCTATCCTTCAGTATTAATGTAATATGTGCTTGGCACATAAAGGGGGTTATTTTAGAAACCTTATTTGCGATGTCCATATCATGCCCATGCTGTAGGGGGGCATGCCCAGAGCATGGCTAGGGTGTAAGTCTAAGCTCTCCATATGTGGATTTATACCTGCTCTTCAACTTGAATAGGAAAAGCAAAAAGCACTCTTTTTGCCCTTCCCTTTACAGGAAGGATTAAGGGAATAGCTCGTCTTCATCTCTAAAGTTTATTTCTCCTCTTAATCACAAGGAAGGAAAGAGAGGATAAAGAATAAAATTACTCAGCATGTAGATAGTCATGGCTTAATGGGAGACAGCCAACATGGCTTTAGACAAGGAAGATCTTGTCTTACTAATCTGTTATGTTTTTTTGAAGGTGTGAATAAACAGGTGGAAAAAGGTGAGGCAGATGATATTGTGTATCTGGACTTTCAGAAAGCCTTTGACAAGGTCCCTCATCAGAGACTTTTGGCAAAACTAAAGAGTCATGGGATAGGAGGCAGTGTACTATTGTGGATCGGGAACTGGTTAAAAGATAGAAAGCAGAGGGTAGGGCTAAATGGCCAATTTTCCCAATGGAGAAAGGTAAATAGTGGTGTAACCCAGGGATCTGTGCTGGGTCCGCTGCTTTTTGACATATTCATAAACGACCTGAAAAGTGGAATAACGAGTGAGGTTATCAAATTTGCAGATGACACAAAACTATTTAAAGTTGTTAAAACCCAAGAGGATTGTGGAAAATTGCAAGAGGATCTTGATAAATTAGAAGACTGGGCATCAAAATGGCAGATGAAATTTAATGTGGACAAGTGCAAAGTTATGCACCTAGGGAAGAACAACCCAAACTAGGGTTAAACAATGCAAGGTTCCACATTGGGAACCACCACCCAGGAAAAAGATTTAGGCGTCATTGTGGATAACATGCTAAAACCCTCTGCCCAGTGTGCAGCGGCAGCCAAGAGAGCAAATAGAATGCTAGGTATCATAAGGAAACGAATGGAAAATAAAACAAAAGATATTACAATGCCTCTATATCGTTCCATGGTGAGACTGCACCATGAATATTGTGTGCAATTCTGGTCGCCGTAACTTAAAAAGGATATAGCGATATTAGAAAAGGTTCAGAGAAGAGCCACCAAAATGGTAAAGGGGATGGAAGGATACTCCTATGAAGAAAGGCTAAAAAGGTTAGGGCTTTTTAACCTGGAAAAGAGACAGCTGAGGGGAAATATGATAGAAGTCTATAAATTAATGAACGGAGTGGAACGGGTAAACGTACATCGATTGTTTAAGTTATCATAATATAGAAAGACTAGGGGACATACAATAAAGCTACAGGGTAAACTATTTAAGACTAATAAAATATTTTTTTTTTTCACTCAACATGTAATCAAACTCTGGAATTTGTTACCGGAGGATGTGGTAAAGGCTGTTAGTGTAGCTGGGTTTACAAAAGGTTTGGACAAGTTTCTGGAGGAAAGGTCCATAAACCATTATTAAGAAGGGACCCAGGATATCATTGCTTGACCCAGTACAAGCATTGTGGAACCTGTGTCTTTTGGGGAAACTGCTAGGTACGTATGACCTAGATTGGCCACTGTTGGAAACAGGATACTGGGCTTGATGGACCTTGGTCTGACCCAGTATGGCATATCTTATGTTCTTATATATATGCATAAATATGCACGTGCAAATCACAAATATGTCTTCTAAAATAACCCCTATATAAGACATTTTAGAAAGGCAGTTTATGTAGTTGCAGCAACGTCCAAGTGAAAATGTCTGCAAATTTTAGAAAAGAGGGTGGGCAAGTATAAGTCCTATGTAAATTTGACATATCTCCACCCTTCACAGTGGACGTGTGCTTTATGTCAAAGAAGGTAGCGCAAGAAAGCACAGGGATAGGAATCTACATGCAGTGGAAGGAGTCATGTCACACAGACAGATGTGGGAAAAACCACTGTCGTAAACCTGGCAATTTACATGTGCAAGTGCTGGCATTTTACTGTATAACTGGCACATGGAATGTCAGCACTTTCACATGCAGTGACCATTGCCATTCTGTAGATCTAGACATGTAGACGTTGCTAATTAACTACAAAGTCCTACATAAGAACGTAAGATATGCCATACTGGGTCAGACCAAGGTCCAGGATACTATTTTTCCTGGGTGGTGGTTCCTAATGTGTAAATGGTATGGCCATTTTGGAAAGGGTTCATTTTACACATGGATGTCCTTACTCTGAAAGTTGTAAGGGGGCATATCAGGAGCTACACATCTATAATAATAATTTACCAGGTTTATTCCCATGCTTTACACTATACAATCTATTGTGTTCCTGCTCTTTCGTTTTCCATATAAACCTTCCTATTTCTAGATTGTTTATGCTTGTTTTGTAAAGTTCCTAAATATGATGTAAGCCTTCTCGCGCTCAATATTCAACAGCAGCAGGTAGTGTTGCTAAAGCAGTTAGCTGTCACCCTGAACCTTAAACCCAGATATTGAATTCTGGGCCTCTGTCATTGAATATCCAGGCTTCTCAGATTGTTCAGAAGTTAGTCTTTTGCAGCATATAAGGCTTTTTTGCAACTAGCACCACATTGGCTTCAAAATGCATGAGCTATCTGTTGGGGCATGCACAGCATTTTCACAGAAGATAAAGCAACAAAATTGCACATAACATGGCCCAGCAACATTGGGGATGCATAAAATGCCACCCATTGAGTGTTATCTGCACCCACACTGTCTGCAATTTGACAGCATACATGTACTGTTGGAGCCCACGGCAACCACACATTGCTGACATGCCTAATCTTTGCTCATTTCTCACCCACTCTGGCAATTAATGCAGTTTGTCCAGATAGCACAGCAATTTTCTACGCTTTCTGCATTATCCTTGAATTGTTAATGCAACCGGATTGGGTGTGCTATCTGCCGCATTAAAAGGTAGCACAGCTTAGCAAACATGCCAGATAGAGATCATAAAAACAAATACAATATAATATAATAATCCTTCCCATTTTCTTCCTACTCCTCCCTCAGTGCTGTGACTGCTCACCTCCAAACGCCTCACAGAAAAGCCATGTCTTAACCCCCTTGTAAAACCGCATACAATTTGCTTGAGGCTGCTTCTCCTCCTGGAAGCTATTCTCTAGCTCTTGTGCAAAACAACAACAGCTGCAACACTGAGTTGAAATTAAACAAATCTGCAGGAATTGTAACATTTCCAAGGCCCTATACTGACTCTTTCTCAGCAGGCCCGGGTTTTTAGCACCTCCCTGCAATGTAAAGACCGGCTCTTCCCCCCCCCCCCCCTTTACTATTAATGGTAGGCAGGGCCGGCCCATCCATTGGGCAAGAATGTTGTTTGCACAGGACCCCGTGTTTCAGGGGGCCCAGCGCCAACAACATCCCGCATTGAACACCAGCAGGCAGGGCGGCTTTAGAGGGAGCAGGAGAGGCCCCGGCTCACCTCTAACAGCTGCCGAAGTGAAGCGCGTCGTTTTCCTTCACTTCAGCAGCTGTATTGAAGTTTAGAACGCTGCCATGCTGAGCGCCGGGAAACAGGAAGTCCCCTTTGACCTCATTGCGGCAGCGTTCCAAACTTCAGTACAGCTGCCGAAGTGAAGGAAAAAGACGCGCTTCACTTTGGTAGCTGTTAGAGGTGAGCCGGGGCCTCTCTGGCTCCCTCTAAAGCATTTTAGATAGCCGCGGGGCTCTTCGGGAGGGGAGGGGGGCTTGGACTGGAAATGTAATGTGGGGGCAGCTAGGACTGGAAATGGGCTGAGAGGAGGAGGGCTTGAAATCAAAATGGGCTGTGAGGGGGGAGCTAGGACTGGAAATGGGCTGTGGGGGAACTAGAACTGGAAATGGGCAGAGGGGAGGGGGGCTTGAACTGGAAATGGGCTAAGTGGGGTGGGCTTGGACTGGAAATTGTGGGGGGGAGCTAGGGCTGGAAATGGGCTGTGGAAGGGGGGCTTGAACTGGAAATAGCTGATGGGGAGGGGGTCTTGGACTGAAAATGGACTGATGAAGGGGCTAGGAGAGGACTGGAAATGGGCTGATGGGGGGCTAAGATTGGAAATGCGCTGATGGAGGGGCTAGGACTGGAAATGGGCTCAAGGGGGGGGCTTGGATTGGAAATGGGCTGAGTGTGGGGGGAGCTAGAACTGAAAATGGGCTAATGGAGGGGCTAGGATAGGAAAGGAAATGGGCTGATGGAGGGGCTAGGATTGGAAAGGGCTGATGGGAGGCTAGGATTGGAAATGGGCTGATGGGGGGTTTGTATTGGAAATGGACTGATGGAGGGGCTAGGACTGGGAATGGGCTGATGGGGGAGCTAGGACTGGAAATGGGCTGATGCAGGGACTAGAAGGGAGCAGATGCTGGGTGGGTCTGGAACTAGAAGGGAGCCGATGTTGGGAAGGACTAGAATGGGATGGGGCTGGGAGAGTGAAATTGAGAGGGGAAAAATATTTTGTGTGGGAGGGAAGAAAAATCTTCAGTTGGCCGGGTATTGGGAGAGTAAGTGGAGATTGAAGATGGAGGTGTAAAATTTCAGTGAATGAAAAAGGAATAAAGAGATGGAGGAAAGAGCAAATGGGGAAAGATCAGTATATTAAAGCAGATGTAGAGAGAGAATGGAAAAAATAAAACTAGAAGAAAGAACAAATGGACAGCAGACAATGGAGAGTTAGCAGAAGACAAGAAGAAACCAGAAGAAAATGACTGGAGAAATTGCAAATGAAAAATAAAATACACAAACAACAAAAGATAGAAAAATCCTTTTTTATTTTGAATTTATTAACTGGAATATGTCAGCTCTGGGAAATGTACATCTTTAACATCTGCCTTTTGTTTAGTACAAGAGGAAATTAATTTATAGTTTTATTTCTGCAGTGGTGTTGTACATTCCAAGTTTGGCTTTTGGGGTTCCCAGTTTAATTATTGTCTTCCTATTTCTAAATTGTGATCCCTTGTTCTTTGTTTGGTGATGGTCTATGTTCCGATGGTGTAGCCGAGCTGAGGTATTCTATTTATGTAATTTCTCTTTGACAGTGCCACTTGTCCTCTTTCCCCAGTAGGAGATGTATTGGGTTAATATTTGCAGTGCTGCCTTTTGATAGGTAGGATTTGGTGCTTTATGAGTCCTGGTAGTACTGTTATGGTGCGTTTGTTATGGGTTCTATATGGGCAGTGTTTGTAGTACTTCCTAATGTGCCTGGTGGTTGGCACTGGAGTATAGTAATGTAGAAATCTAGTAGTCTTTCTTTATCCATTCACAAATTAAGAGGCGTGTTTACTTAAAGTTAGTGCATGTTAACATTATGCAAATATTGATGCAAATGAGACCCTTATGCAAATGAGGTCCTGCATTGAGTCTCCACACATGGCCCCGCAAACCCCTTGGCCACCCCTGATGGTAGGCTGCACCACCCCTTTCCTAAAACTCCTTTGTGAACTCCGTTCACATGATGCTAGTATTTCTCTTTCAAAACAAATATTGTAACAAGAAAATTGTAGGGAAGGGGCAAATGCCTAGCTGGAATAAAAACAAGTACTGAGGCTGTGATAGTCAATGGTTATTGTAATCGAAGCAAACAAAATCAATGTATTTATTTAACCCAAAAAAGGTCTACAATGGTTTCAACCACTTAGCTTGTCATGCCTCTTATCTTGCCAGGTATTGCTACAGATACTATCACCGCTCTCTCGCCGCATGTACAGTTGCAAAGCTCTTTGATAAATCTGCCGAAAAAGGAGAAGGTCATAAAATCAGTTAGTGTAACTGGATTTAAAAAAAGTTTGGACAAGTTCCTGTTAAAAAAGCCAGTAGACTATTATTAAGACAAACCTGGAGAAAGTCACTGCTGTCCCTGGGTGTAAACAGAATGGAAGCTACAGTGAGCACTACAAGACAGGACTCAATCCCGGAGTGGCATTGATTATAGAGTGCCAGTTCCAAATGACTATTCTATGAATTGCATTGAGAGGGAGAAGATTATCAAATACCAAAAAATGCAGTCGAAGACCAAAAAGATGTGGCAGAATGATAGAGTTATTTTCTATCCTGTTAGATGCCACAGGCTTATTTAAGAAGAATTTCCAAGCACACCCTGATAAATTACCCATACACATAACATTTTATGAATTCCAGAGGGAGACTCTCTTTGACATGATGCAAGTACGACGTTGAGCATTAGCAATACATATGAGACTGAGATCATACTCATACCATGGCTTAGAAATGAGGTTCATGACTGCCCTGGTAAATGCAGAACTAACCCGTTTGGAGAAATTGCCCAAAATCTATCATCCCACAACAAGGAGCTTACCTAGAAAAGGGCAGCACCGTAAATATTACTGTAAACACTAGAAAACCCTACGTCTTCTAGGACAACTGAACAAAGCCAGATTACTATAGAGCCTTTTATAGAAACTTGTTGCTAACATCACCTGGCCTCAGTCTCACATTTAGAACATACTTTAACCAAAAATAGAAATATGTAGACAAAAATTCCACTGAAGCCAGGCTCTACAGTCTACATGTAATGAAACATCAGAGAAACAGAAAGCGATGCATATGAAGACAGCTAATTAAAAAAACTGACATATGTCAAACACTAAATTGAAAATAAAATAATTTTTCAACCTTTGTTGTCTGACCATTTTATTTTTCAACTGAACTGGTTCCACTCTCTTTTCAACATTCCTTGTGACCATTTCTTCTCTCTCCTCCTGTCTCTTTCCTTTTCTACATGTCTCCAACATTGATCTTTCTTTTTTATCTTTTTTTTTCTCTCTCCTCTACCTCCCTATTCACTCATATCCAGATTTTACTCCTCACTTTCCACTCCTAAGTGTCATGTTTTTTACCTCTCACCAGCTTTCTATCTCCCATTCTTACCCTCTCCTAGTACTCCCATTGCCATCACTGTCTCTCTCCTTTCCCTGCATTCTATATCCTCTCTACCATTGCCTATTCCCTAGCTACCTATTTCTACTCTCTATCCTCACTCCCTCAACCTTCATCTGTCTTCCTCAGCCTTTGATCCCATAAACAGCCCTAGCCTTTCTCTGTCATTCACCCCCCAACCCATTCTTTAGTCTCTCACTTCCTACTATTATTTCATCAACTCCCCAGCCACATTTCTACTCTCTCTCCTTCTTCAGAGAGCCATTCCTATTTATATCTCTCACCTTCTCTCTAGTCCTCTAAATCAGGGGTCTCCAATTCTGGTCCTGGAGGGCCGCAAACCAGTCAGGTTTTCAGGATGTCCCTAATGAATATGCATGAGATATGTGCATGCACTGCCCCTGTTATATATTCAAATGTATCTCATGCATATTCAGTAGGGTCATCTCAAAAACCTGAGTGGTTTGCGGCCCTCCAGGACTGGGATTGGAGACCCCTGCTCTAGATCTTTCACATCAGGTCTCAACCTCCCACAACCTTTCTTTTCTATTCTTTTACCTCCACCCCACAATCTCCCTTATATCTAGCAATTATTAGGTGCTGTTGTCTCCAAATTCCTACTCAGTCTGCCATCTCTGGTTCCTGACTCTGCCTCCTGCTTCTTTGCAATCCCTCTCCCCTAAATCCCTAATCTTCATTCTTCCCTTGCTTTCCCCCACATTGCTTACTGCCCGAGTCCTGCAGTGCTGTCCCTCATGATTCTATCCTCTCATTTAGCCTCCACACCCCCTTCCCAAGTCCCTGATTTTGCCACTTCAAATCTCTATGATTATTCCTCTGCACCCTTCCAGTCCCAGTACCATTGCCAGTGTCAACTCCCTTCCAATCTCAGCCCTCCCCCCCCCCCACTCTCCAGCTCCTTCCAGTCCCCATATCATACTCAGTGACAGCCTCTTTCTGGTCCCAGTCACACACTCCCCCCTCCCCCCCCACTGTCTAATCCCCTTCCAGTTCCATCACCAGTGCCAGTCACTTGTATTCCAAGCCACCCAATGTCAGCCCCCTGCTAGTCCCATTCTAACCTCCCTATTTTCTAGCCCCCTTCTAGTCCCAATACCATCCCTAGTCAGCTATTTACAAGTCCCAGTTTCCCTCTACTGTCTAGCCACCTTCCAGTCCCAGTACCATCCCCAGTGTCAGCTCTCTTACAGACTAGCCCCCCCCCCCCGGCTAGCCCTGTTCCAGTCCCAGTGCCACACCAGTGTTAGCTCCCTTACAATCATAGTCCCCCCCCCACAGTCCCATCCTCAGAATAGACTTCCTTCCAGTCCCTTCCACTCCCCCCTACCCCCATCCTCCACAGTCTAATGCTGCCTCTCCCCAGCACCAGTCACCACTCACCTCCCACTTTTACAGCCAGGGGAACATTCTCCATTGTTCTCATATCTGTACTGCCTTAGGATTGACCAGACAGAAGTGTTTCTAAAGTTAGTACAAGCATTTCCTGTTTCTTGCAAGCCAGTCACGCACTGACTTACCCATTAAAGCATCAGCAAGGGAAAGAAGCTCAGACTGGTCATAATCTTTGTTCCGCAGGAGCAGCCTGTTCTGTGGGCATACAGCAGCATTGAAGGAGATCGTGGTTCGTGGTTCACAGACTGATCCCATAGGCACATGAACAACTGCTGGTCATCATTTTGGCATCGCTTATCACCGGTACACCCCTGCTGTGCTTACCCTGCTTACAGGGTAGCTCCAGCCCTGATTGTCAGGTCACGCATACTCCTAAAGAAGTGAAGCAGCTCTATTAAATATTTTACTATATTTATTATTTATTTTACTTCTAAGTGAGTTACAAAAATAAATTCATAGTTTACATAGAACACTCATCAGCAGGCTTTGAAACATCACATATAAAACTTTAAACTTAACCCTTTGGGACATGTTTGCTAAAGGTTAATGCACATTCACATTAAGTCAAGTTAGCACACGTTAAGTGCCTCTACTGCCCATTCTTTTCTATGAGCCATTGCAGTACTCATGTCTTAACTTTACTTAATGCTTGTTAACCTTTAGTAAACATTCCCCTTTGTCTCACTGACAACCAATGGAATTCCTGCAACAAGGGGATTAAGTATTCGTTTTTCCCCTTAGCATAAATCACCCTGGCTGCACAATTCTGCATGTCTCTTTTTCTGATTAATCTGGCTGGCCCCATTACAATAATCAATGCATGACATTATCAAGGCATGCATTACCATAATAAAATGTCACCTACTAAGATAAGGACTAAATCTGCCAAAATGTCATAGTGTTCCAAAGGCACCCTTCACCACTCCCACAATCTGTTTATTCAATTGCAATTGATTAACTAACTGTACACTTAGAACCAAGACCATCTCCTGAGGCTTACGTACCACTCCCTCTACCTCAGGTTTGATACTGAATTCAAGACTGTCCTTGTGGCACCAAAACATTTCACACTTATTTGGGTTCAACTTCAACTGAAGCATCTTCATAAGAAAATAAGAAATGCCATACTGGGTCAGACCAAGGTCCATCAAGCCCAGTATCCTGTTTTCAAGATTGGCCAATCCAGGTCACAAGTATCTGGCAGGTTCCAAAAAAGGCACACAGGTTATATAATGCTTGCCCTGGGGTAAGCAGTGGATTTCCTGGGTCATCTTTAATAATGGTTTATGGACCTTTCCTCCAGAAACTTGTCCATATTTTTTTTTAAACCCAGCTGCACTAACAGCTTTTACTACATCCTCTGGTAATGAATTGCAGAGTTTGATTACGCGTTGACTAAAAAAATATTTTCTCTGATTAGTCTTAAATGTAACTTCATTTCATATTCTCTAGTCTTTCTACTTTTTTTTTTTATTGAAAGGCAGCCATGAAAAGAACAGATCTACATTTACCCATTCTACTCCATTCATTAATTTATAGACCTCTATCATAACCCCCCTCAGCCATCTCTTTTCCAAGTTGATGAGCCCCAACCTTTTAAGCCTCTTCTCATAGGGGTATCCTTCCATCCCCTTTACCATTTTTATTGCTTTTCTCTGTATCTTTTCTACTATAACCAACAAGAAATGTGCTGCAGTCCAAAATAAATGTACAAATTCCCATCTGTAAATTATTGAAGTACATATGTAAATTAAGATATTTTATAATATACATGTATACTTTGCGATTCCACCTGCACTTAGCTCAAACCATTCCCTGGCAGTGCCTACAGTAAAAGTACTTGTCTACATGACAGTGCACTGTACTTTTATGCCTGGTACAGTTTTATAAGAGATATGTGATAAGCATATAATGTCACTTATTCATGAAAATAACTCTATAAAATTATCTCATAGCGGGGTCTTTTTATAAGCCCTATTCATCACCTGGATGTCTTAAAATGGACACAGAGACATGCAAATCCCAAATATCCTCTGGAGCAATTTTAGAAAGCCAGCTATGTGGATGTTTCCGTGCCGGACACATTCATATCCCATGGTAGCATGATGGGAGCATGTTTGGGGAATTCTATAAAGGATATTCATGTGTACCTTAATTCAGAAATGGGTAGCAAGTCTAAACCCACCAGTGATACTGTCAATGCCTATTCCTACTCCAGGGCATGAATAGAAATCATAAACGTTTTCGTTCAGCTACCAAAATACCTGGAGGGAGTAGAGAAGAAGGTATTCTGATATCCACAATATGTTTCACGACCAATAAGAAAATGGGAGGGATTTGAGGACATTTGTCTTCTGGTCTGCATGTTGATGCATGACTCTGCTTGCAAAATAGCAAACAGGGGTGTGCAGCATAGGATAGATGTCCCCATTCTAAATTTCTGTCTGGGAACATCTATGTGGCCATGACCACTATCCATTTTGGCAACATGCACGTTTGAGAAATTGGGCTGAAACTTGCACATGTTCCACCATTTTGCAGATATTTTGAGTTGGACATCCCAAATTGCACCTAGACATCATTTCTGAAATGTGTCTTCACATGTATAGGTCTTCCCTGCAATGTTTTTGCTAATCAGCTTCAAGCTGCATGGGAGTACTCCAACAGCATTCCTATTGCTAAGGAGTGGTGGTGCAAAATGATAATGCTTTGAATCGTGAGGTACATACAGGAAGACCCCAAAGGACAGACAGGTCCAAATAGTGAATCCTAGCTAGTCCATGACTGATTTGTTTTACATAAAATTATCTAATCGTTTTTGAAAATCTGTGTTATTGTTGCCTCATTCTTTGACTTTTCTGGGTTCACTAAAGGATGAGGGAACTGAAATATATTTGTTTTATTTTATTTATTTATTTTATTTATTTATTTATTTAAAGTCTCTTTTATACCGCGCTATTCAGCATCAGTGCGGTTTACAATAAACAACGAACATACACATTTCCAATAGTACTTTGTGTTTACATATGAACAGGAGAACAACTTGGCTAACAGGCCCGTACTCAATAAAGCATATGAATACATTTCAATCATGTCCCTGATCCTTCTGTTCTTCTTCACAGGGAACCAACATTCCCGCTAAGTAGCTTGCTTTAAGTTGCTCTAGAGTCCTTTTTTAGCATTCCTGCAGGCAGGGTGTAGTGCAACATGATCGCTCTTCAAATCATAAGGGTCAGGCAGGGATAGGCAGGACCTGCCTGTCTCTCAGAATTCAAAGTATAATCATATTGCAACACCCACTACATGCAGGAATGCCAACCAAGATCTCCCATGTAGCTTAAAGCTGCTTGTTTTATTTATTTATTTATTTGACAGTGTTTCTATACCGCTTTATCCTACAGTCAAAGTGATTTACATTGTAACAGAACATTATACATTAAACAGGGAAGTCAACTTGGAGGTAACATTTAACTATTTGTTCAAGTTTGGGAGGACATTATAGACATAAGTGGTCAGGGAAGGAGAGAGTAAGGAGGGGTGTAAACTTGGATAGGAGAGGGGGAGGGGAGAGGAGTTGTGTGATTGAGCTAGTGGCCAACTGTGTGAGGTTGTCAGAGAGGCAGTCTTTGAATATGTGTGTTTTTAGAGCTCTCCTGAATGTTGTTGTGTCCATTGTAGTCTGAAGTTTCTCAGGTATAAAGTTCCATATTTGAAGAGCATAGAGTGAGAAGGCTCTCTTTGCAGTGGTGGAGCTGGTTTTTCTGATTAGTGCTGGTGTGCATAGCATGTTCTGGGAGCCAGTTTGTCTCTTTCTGTTATCAGAAATGATTTGTAGTAGGGGCTGCAAGTGTGGTGCAGAGTAATTGATGTTCTTGAAGGTCATGAGGATAACTTTATATTTTAAGTGCTCTGTTATAGATAGCCAGTGGAGTTGTTTCCATAAGGGTGTTATGTGCTCTCTTTTCCGTGAGTTGAAGAGGGCTCATACTGCAGTGTTGAGCACAAGTTGGAGCGGGTGGAAAGCTGCTTTGGAAGGCCTTGGAAGATGATATTGCAGTAGTCAAAGTGTGGGAAAATGGTTGCCTGGAAGATTGAGCAAAAATCGTGGTTGGTTTGAAGAGGTTTAAGGTGCTTTATAGTTATGAGCATGAAGTAGATGCTCCTTATGATGTTTCATATGTGTCCTGTGAAGGTGAGGTGTTAATCTAGTGTAACTCCAAGGTGTCATATGCCTTGTTTTACTTGGATTTGTGTCTCATCAAGGGTGATGGAGCTCAGTGGTTTAAAGCTATTGTCTCTGGTGATGTACAGGGCCTCAGTCCTCTTGAGGTTTATGGCCAAATTGTGTTTTCTGAGCCATTGGCTGACTGAAGAGAAACATTCTGTTATGGCTGTGATATCCAGGTTTGATGTGTTGAAAGGAGTGTAGAACACAATGTCATCAGCATAGATATGGTATAGGATGTCAAATTGGTTGGAGGAAATTGTTTAATAATAGACCAAGAGGGTGGAGCCTTGTAGGACTCCTTAAAATTGTTTATGTTTATGTTTATTGTGTCTTGATAAAATCGCCCTTCTCCAAAAATCAGAGCGATGTACAATTAAAAGTCAACATAAAAATGGCCAAGGCCATAGAAAGGAAAAGGAAGAGAAGTTACAATTTCTTTATAAAAACCATAGTACAGATAGAAGAGATAGAAGAAAGAAAAGGATAGAAAAAAGTACAATTACAATTTCTTCATAAAACCATAGTCTAGACAGAAGAAACAGAAAGGGAGAGGAAAGGGGACAAAGAGGAGGATAGGGGGTAGGGAAGGGAACAAAGGAAGGGTAGGGGCAAGGGGAATGGAAGTCCCGGTCGTAGTGCATACCATAGCAATACCAAACCTCTTTCCTGTACACATAAACATGAATCTACAACCGCACCTGGAACCAAGCACAGTCCCCCCCAGGAGTGCCCGACCTCAGTACAGGGCAAAACCAAACAAGCAACAACGGATAAGAAAACCTGAAACTACCAAGCAAAGTGAAAACCCCTATCCAGACCACTCTCCACAGGCTCCAGTCTCCTTCATACTACTCAACGCCAGATCAATCAGAAACAAGACCCACATCATACATGACATCATCACAGATGCAAAACCCGACATCCTATGCATCACCGAAACTTGGATCATCGATACTGACTCAGTAATCATCAACCAAATTAGCAAACCAGGATACAAAATCTTTAATTGCCCCCGTCCAAACAAAAGAGGAGGAGGAGTTCTCATCATCGCCAAAGCCTCCTTTCTCCTAACAAACACGTTTCAAAGCTTCAATGAAGGCATTGATCTTCTCAGAGTGGAGAACAAAACTATATCCATCTGTCTGATCTACAGACCCCCTGCATCACCACACGGAAGCCTAGCTACTGTCCTGGAAGTTATCAACACCACCTCAATCAAAAAACAGCAGATCATTCTAGGAGACCTAAACCTTGCATCAGGCTCTACAGTTCAAGCCAGAACTTTCATGGAAGCCATGGAACAACTTGGATATGAACAAATAATCCTCGACGCTACACATATCAAAGGCAACACGCTGGACATGGTGTTTCTGCCCTCCAAAAGTCAGGATCTAAAGCGAACCAAACTGCAAATAACCCAGGTACCATGGTCTGACCATCACCTGATAGAATTATCATTACACTTCCCCACTGCCTCAGAACGCTCCCAGCCCACCCCACCTGCAAACCTAAGGAGGAAATTCCAAAAATTCAATAATGAAGCTCTAACAACATCCATAACTTCGCACATTACCATGGAACACACGGACCTTGAGAAATTAGTGAGACAATGGAATACAGGAATTGAAGCTACCGCACAACCAGCCCTGATACCACCAACCAACTCATCCAAACTCAAAAGTGAACCTTGGTACACCTCCACCCTAAGAGGACTCAAGATAGACTTACGTAAGCTAGAAAAAAAGTGGAGGAAAGCCAAAACTGAAGATCATAGAAGGGAATACCTGAAACTTCTCGCAACGTATAAGCATGAAATCAACCTGGCAAAGAAAACACACCACACCAGCATACTTAATAAAGCCCTCAACAGACCCAGGGAACTTTTCGAACTTGTCAGATCACTCACCAAGACGTCCCAAGCTACAAATCAAAACGGAACAATGACGGCCCAAACTCTGGCCGATCATTATGCCAGCAAACTTAACCCTCAAAATAGCAAGCTGTACACACAACCACCAGTACTCACCAATCAAGGGATGGATGCAGTCATCACCCAGCAAAAAACCCACATTGCCGAAAATGCAAACCAGTACCAAGAATGGGATACCTTCAGAAAGATAGATGACAGGCAAATCCTGGACATAATCACTAACCTGAACACCACAACCTCCCCCCTCGATCCATGCCCAGCATCATGGATCAAGGCTGTGAAGCAAGAAGCTGCCAAGTATATCGCCCATATAGTAAACTAATCTCTACTGCAAGGGATCATGCCTGCACAACTCAAGCAATCCCTCATACGACCCATCCTGAAAAACAAATCTCTTAACGAGAACGACCCAACCTCCTACCACCCGATATCAAACATACCCTTTCTAGCCAAGATCATTGAAAAGGCAGTCCAGCAACAATTGCAAGACCACATCGATGTCAACAATGCCCTTGATTAGCACCAATATGGCTTCCGCCAACACCATGGCGTGGAAACTCTTCTACTAGCCCTAATGGACAAACTACTCAAAGGTCTTGAAAACAGAAACAAAATGTACATGCTCATTTTCATAGACATATCAGCCGCCTTTGACTCAGTACATCATTCCACACTCCTGGACAGACTTGCCTCCATAAGCATATCAGGGACCCCCCTGAAATGGTTCTCATCCTACATAAATAACAGAATGCAACAGGTCCACTTCAACAACACAAAGGCCGCTGCATTCCCTCAAACTCAAGGCATACCACAAGGCTCTGCCCTATCCTCACTCCTGTTCAACCTATATCTGCGACCCATTTGTAAAATCCTACAGGACCACAAGATCAGTTACCACATCTATGCAGACGACCTGATGCTATACACTCACCTCGACATAAACAACCCTTACCTCAGCCAACTCGAAAAATGCCTAAGCGAACTACAAACCTGGTTGCAACGCAACAATATGTCAATCAACCATAAAAAAACAGAAGTGATGTGCATCTCCAGGAAACATGACTTCAACCCTCCACCAACGGTTACCATGAACAACAACGTTTATACCACAAAGCCCGAAATAAAATACCTAGGAGTAATGCTGGACAGCAACCTAAATATGGACAAGCACCTCCGAATTACCAATCGGGCCATTTTCCACAAATTAAGAGTCCTGCAACCGCTACGGAACATTATTGATCACTCCGACTTCAGAACAGTGGCACAAGCCCTCATCATTCCCCACCTGGATTACTGCAACGCCATCCTACAAGGTCTGCCCAAAAAAACCATCAACATTCTTCAACTGGCACAAAACGTAGCAGCCCGAGTCATCATGAAAAAAGGTCTAACGGAGCACATCACTCCCGTCCTAATTGAGCTACATTGGCTCCCCATCACGGCCCGCATCCAATATAAGATATTAGTAACCACATTCAAGCTTGTTCATAATGTAGCACCCTCTTACCTCAACACCTTAATCTCAGCACAACCAATCAACAGAAGAAGAAGAACAGTAAATAGCAATACCCTTCAGGTCCCGAGTAGCCTGAGAAATTGCAATGCTAACACCACTAACAGAGCGTTCTCCTTTATGGCTCCACGACTCTGGAACCAAATGCCCCACGAACTGAGAGCAAATAAGGACCTGAAGGACTTCAGGAAAAAACTAAAGACTCACCTATTTCAGTCTCATTATAACCTAACCTAGTCAATGTAATCCTTTCAAACAACATGGCTACTAAAAATCATATCAACAAGAAATGCATCCTGTAATTATGTAATTTATGTATGTATTTAAAGCCTCCTCTCAAGCAATCAAATGTAAATCTGTAACCGTTTGCTGTGACTTTCACCCTCCCCTGTAATCCTACTGTATGCTTAAATTCTGGTCTGTACAACTGCACCCTTTTGTATAGAAAACTGCCACTGATCGCTGGAAGTGGCGGGATACAAGTGTACACTAAATAAATAAATAAATAAATACAAAAGGGGAGGGCACATCATAAGCAAGGGAAAAAAGGTGGGTTTTCAGGTATTTTTTGAAAGTGGGATGGTGAGGTTCTAAGCGGAGGGAGGAGGGTAGAGAATTCCACAGAGCCGGACCAATAAAGAAGAAAGCAGAGGAGCATGTGGATTGAAGGTGGGCACGGGAGGGGGAAGGAAGAGTGAGACGATTGAGGTGAAAAGAGCGAGGAGTGTACCGGGGAGAGTGAAAGGAAAGAAGATAAGCAAGATATTGAGGGGTGCCAGTGTGGAGAGCCTTGTGAACCAAAGTGAGCAGCTTGAATTGAGAGCAGTAAGGAAAGGGTAACCAGTGAAGATGAAAAAGCAAAGGTGTGACGTGATCCCGAAGAGAGGCATGACAAACAAGATGAGCGGCAGTGTTCTGTATCTGTTGGAGTTGAGATAGTCGGTACTTGGGGAGTCCAATGAGAGTAGAGTTAGCGAAATCTACACGAGACATAACTAGGGACATTAACAAAGTGGAGAGAGCTGAGGGGGACAGAAAAGGACGCACCGCACGGATTTGACGAAGGAAGAGAAAAGATGATTTAGTAATGTGAGAAAGGTGTGACTGAAAGGAAAGATCCGAATCAAAGTGAACACCAAGGTAACGAAAAGAAGAGACTAGGGGAACAGCAGAGCCAGAAAATGAGGGAGCCAACTGAGGGGGTGAACAACCATGAGAAAATCAAATAGCCACAGTCTTAGTGAGATTGAGGTGAAGGCAGTGATGAGTCAACCAATTAGCTACGTCAGAGAGACAGGAATTGAGTGCAGAAAGGTCAGGACAGGAAGGGGAAGTGTGATGCAATAGGACAATATCATCGGCATAGAGAAAAGCAGAAACTCCAGACTGTTGAATTAAAAGAGCAAGCGGAGACAGAAACAGGTTGAAAAGAAGAGGTGCTAAGACAGAGCCCTGGGGGACTCCACAAGAGAGAGGGAAAGGGTCAGAGGGGGGGATAGAAGGAGAAGGGGAAAGAACCGCACAAGAACGAGAAGAAAGGAAAGAATGAAACCAGTGGTAAACAGTACTACATAGACCAGCTTCCCGTAAATGTTGGAGAAGAAGAGAGTGGTCAACAAGATCAAAAGCTGCAGAAAGATCAAGAGCAACCGCCACCGAAATATCCCCACGATCGTGTGCCACATGCATATTGGGTTATGGTATGGATTTTGCAGAGCCTCATATTACGTGGAGCATGACCTAAACCAGGCGAGGGGTGTGCCTGAGAGTCCAAGGACTTGCAGTTACTGGATGAGTAGGTTGTTAGGTTTGGAGTCAAATGCTGCTTTGATTTCTAGAAGGATAAGTATGAAGCCAGATTTGGGTTTTTCAGTAGGTTGTCCAGAAGGGCTGTCATTAGGGATTCAACTCGGTTGTATGGTCTGAAACCATATTGTTGGTGGTCAAGTGGGTGATATGCTTCTATGTGATCATGGAGCTGCTGGTAGATGATTTTTCTAGAATTTTAGCCATGAAGGGAAGACTGGATATAGACTTGTATGAGATTGGTAGGTTGTAACATGAAATAGCCTTTCTTTGAGTTGCTGTTGCAGATAGTTTCTATGATTGTGTCCAGTTGGTCAGGATCAGCATCTGAGGATCTGAATGCGAGGAAGATGGTTAAGCTATCATTTGTAATTGTAAGTGTGTCCAGACCTTCATCATATGTTTTCGAGAGGGTGCAGAAGTTCAGGATTCTTCTTGTCAGAATGCAGATGCCACCACCATGGCATTTGGTCCTCGGATACCTGAAGAGATGGGAATGTTGGTTCCCTTGGGAGAAGAATAGAAGGAATAGGGACAGGACTGAAAATTAGCAGTTGGAGAAAGAGAGGTGGAGAATGAGATAATAGAATGAGGGTTGGAAAGCTATGATTGATGCAGTAAAAAAGGTTTGGACAAGTTCCTGGAGGAAAAGTCTATAAACCATTATTAAGAAGGGACCCAGGATATCAATGCTTGACCCAGCACAAGCATTGTGGAACCTGTGTCTTTTGGGGAAACTGCTAGGTACGTATGGCCTAGATTGGCCACTGTTGGAAACAGGATACTGGGCTTGATGGACCTTGGTCTGACCCAGTATGGCATATCTTATGAGGAATTATGGACTGGACAGTAAGGAGGAAGAGGAGTGAAACCTGAGTGGACAGATAGAGTGAGAACTTAAAATCAAAGAAAGCTGAAAGGAAAAGATTGATGTCCATATGTGTATGTAGGAGAGCAAGTGAAAAAGACAGTAGGGTAGAGAAGTGGCAGATGGATTGCAGACTCTGGAAAAGAGAGTTAAGGAAAGCCAAAGGACACAGAAACCAGACACCAGGACCAAAGCAATTAGAAAAATTAAACTAGCCATCCACAAAGGTAGAGAACTTGTGGTGCTTTTCAAACTTTTATACCTTATGACCCCCCTTTTAACAACTACGAATTCACATTGACCCCAGATGATGAAATCAAACTGGCAGATCTCCAGTCTCCTTTCCCTCCCTCCTCTCATCTAAAATAGAAAACTGCAGCAACAGTAGTGGCAACAGCAGTAGCAGTCATATTCTGTTAGTGTGCAGTGTGTGCTTACAGACCGCAGTACTCAGCATATAAGGTGTGACAAAAAAGGAAATGAGACTGTCCCATAAATGTTTTATTACAAAATCTACAGAGAAATTATACATTGTCCCCTTCAAGGTAATCCCCCCAGAGTTAATACACTTCTGCATTCACTTCTGCCATGCACGGAAGCACTCAGTAAAGTCCTCCTCCTTGAGGTCCCTCAGCTCCCTCATCACAGTGGCCTTGATCTCTTCTACAGAGGTGAAATGAATTCCTTTGACCACAGTCTTTAGCCTGGGGAAGAGCCATAAGTTGCACAGTGCAAGATCTGGGGAATAAGGAGGGTGGTCGAGAGCTGTGATCTGTTTGTTGGCCAAGAACTGCCTCACGCTGAGTGTGGTGTGTGGGGGTGCATTGTCATGGTGGAGCAGCCATGACTTGTCTCTCCACAGAGCCCACCTGCTGTGCTGAATCCAGTCATGGAGGCAAATGAGGACCTGCTGGTAGAAGTGCTGGTTAACTGTCTGACCCTCAGGCACAAACTCATGATGGACCACTCCCTTCTGGTCAAAGAATGTGATCAGCATGACCTTGATCCTTGATTTTGACATGCATGCCTTATTGGGTCTGGGTGACAGTCGAGTCTTCCACTGCAGGCTCTGTCTCTTGCTTTAAGGGTCATACTGGAAGACCCAAGTCTCCTGTGATGACTTGGCAACGAACTGTGGATCTTCTCCAATCTTCTCTAGCAAGTCTCAACAAACATTGACCCGGTGCTCCTTTTGGCCATCTGATAAATGTTTGGGTACCAACATAGAACCCAGTAAAAAACGTGGAATGCAACGAAAGACGTGAAGTAATAAACCTTTATTTCTTTATCCAAAGTTCAGCCACCGGCCCAAACTTTGGATAAAGAAATAAAGGTTTATTACTTCACGTCTTTCGTTGCATTCCACGTTTTTTACTGGGTTCCTGGTGCACGTGGAATCGTGCTGGTTTGTTGGTTCCTTGGGTACCAACATAGTGCACACCTTTCACATCCCCAGCTCCTGCACCAAGATGGTCCGCACTGACTCCCTGTTCAGGCTGAGCTCCTCAGCTATCATCCGCACCATCAATCTGCAATCACTCCGCACCAGCTGGTTCACTCTGTCAATGTTCTCAGCCGTTTTTGTCACAGAAGGCCGTCCTGACTTGGGGTCATTCTCCACCTCCTCGTGGCCAGTCTTGAAGCATTTGTGCCACTTGAAGTCTTGTGACCTTGATATTGCATCTTTTCCATAAGCCTTTTGGAGATGTTGGAGACAGTTGGGCCTTTCTCCAACTTAACCAGAAATTTCAAGTTGATTCTTTGCTCCATATTTCTGCCACCTCCAGTTACGTGACAAAGTGATGGAGAAGTGTGCTACAAAAAAACCTGAAAAAGAAAAACACAGTGAGAGAGATGAAACATATTATAGCAGAATAGTAGCAAGATGTTGCATAACATAGTGACATAAGTGGTAAGACAACTGGCATTGAGTCATGGGCGTGGCTGTCACAGTCTCATTTCTTTTTTGTCACACCTCGTAGATAGGAGATGCTTGATAGCCTCACCAAGTATCTGAACCAGTCTGGCCATCACAGCTCCAAGAAACTACACACCGCTAAGCTTGCAGACCTTTACAATTGACTGTTTTTTTATATAAAATTTAATTGTTGGATATAAGCCTTTAGGAATATTCTGACTGCCTACATTCCTTGCATAGCCTTTAAATCAGATATCTGAGTATTCCCTCAGTTCAAATAAGATCTACTGGCCAGGTACACTTAGGTTCCCACCCACCCCACCCATCACCCCACCCACCCCAGGTTGCATTACCTATATAGTCATCATATACATTGACATCTCTCCTTTAATTAGGTGTTACACCCACCCATTCTCCTTTTCTCCTTCTCCTATGACCACGTAGCATGTCATGTTTTCAATGCAATAACTGTAGTGCTTTCATTCTGAGAAGAATCATTTGGAACCTAAGAGCTTGCCCTATATGCCTCAGGATAGCTGCTATGCATAAAGAATTGACTCTACTAAGGGAAACATTAGCTGCAATTAAACACACTTCTTCTAGGGTACAAACTAAACAAAATCCACCACTGCTCCCACAAAGAATCAAACAGCCCAGGAAATATATGGATCAACCTGTAACACAGAGATACCTTATATGTACATCAAGAGATATCCCTGCATAATGCTTTCTGTGCCTTGAATAATGAGGGTGCCCAATCTGTGGAAACTGAAGTGCCCTTAAAAGAGAGGGGTAATGCCCAGTCTACTGATAATGCACCAAATATGAAGAAACAATCACAAAACAGAAAATTACTACTACTTGGAGATTCCATCATCAGAGGCACCAACTTAGGAACACAGTTCAAAGGAGAGAAGATGATCAAATGCCTCCCAGGCTCTTCAGCCAGCAGGAATACAAACCAAATTATTGTTGTAGTTAGTGCAGAAAGTGAACACTCCAAAATTGATGTTGTCAACCACTTGGGTACAAACGACCTGGCTAGAAACAGTGCCTCTGAAGTTCAAAGGAACTTCCAGAATCTGGGAGAGAAACTCAAGCCCATTGTTAACACTATAGCATTCTCAGAAATTCTACCTCTTTTTAGTAAGGGGGCAGAAAGGCTGCATCACATAAATGACTTTAATACATGGCTCCAAACCTTGTGCAAACAAGAAGGATTTAGATATATAGGCGACTAGGGAAATGGACCAATAAGAGACTATACTGTGCTGATGGATTACATCTCTCTCTTGCAAAGAAAAGGATCCTAAGTGAAAAATTCAGACAGTATGTGGACAGGCATTTAAACTAGGGAAATGGGATGATGGATGGAGAAGGACAAGTTCAGGACATCACTCCCAGCAAAAGCATAATAACATTGGAAACAGACACACTTTTAAACCACATATCAATGGCAAGTGGGACGAAGCGTATAGAAAAATATCCATGCAAAATACAAGCGAGCCAGTCAACAAATGCTGGAAAGCAATGAGCACAAATGCTCAAAGCCTAGCCAACAAAGTTCCTGACCTGGAAGCCCTAATGGTGGAAATGGACTTGGACATTTTGGCCATTACAGAAACATGGTTTAACAAGTCACATGAATGGGATATAGTTGGCTATAATCTATTTAAATGGTAGAAAAGGAGGAGGAGTAGCCCTATATGTCAAAAGCAATATTAAAGCTGCTGAAATGCAGGGGACATGGAGAAAAAGAAGAAACACTGTGGACTGTGTTGGAAAGAGGAGATGGCAATATCATCCATACAGGTGTGGACTCCAGGCCTCCAACTCAAACCGAAGAAAAGGATAGTGACTTTATTATTGATATTGCAAAGATAGCCATGAAGGGGGAAGTGATCATATTGGATGACTTTAATCTATGCAATGTGGATTGGAGTATTCCTTCTGCAAATCTAGAAAGAAGTAAAAAATATTGTGGATGCCTTCCATGATGCATTCCTTAAACAAATGGTGATAGAACCAACCAGGGAAAGCTCGATGCTGAATTTAATGCTCACCAACGGCTATAGCATGCCAAGTATCCAGATGGGTGCCCATGTGAGCAGCAGCGATCATCATACGGTGTAGTTTGAGATAAAAGCCAAGGTGAAGTCCAATTACAGCAAGCTCAAAGTCCTAGACTTCAAAAACACTGACTTCAGTAAAATGTCCAAGTACCTGAAGGAGGAGTTGGTGGGATGGGAGGGTTTAAGGGAAGTGGAATTGCAATAGGCTAAACTAAAGGAAGCAATACAAGGGGCAACGGATATGTAAGTAAGGAAAGTAAATAAAAACAAGAGGAAAAGGAAATCTATATGGTTGTCCAAAGATGTGGCTGCACAAATAAAGGAAAAAATACAGCTTTCACAAAATTCAGATGTTCACAGACAGAGGAACACAGAAAAGAATACAGGATCAAACTAAAAGAGACAAAAAGAGAAATAAGGATAGCAAAATCAAAGGCAGAAAAACAGATGGCTAAAGATGTGAAGTGTGGCGACAAAACATTTTTCAGGTATATTCAGGAGAGGAGGAAAATCAGAGGTGGAATTGCAGGACTCAAAAGTGCTGGGTACGGATTTGTGGAAAGTGACATTGAAAAGCAAAAATGCTAAACAAATACTTCTGTTCTATTTTTACTAAAGACAATCCTGGAGAAGGACCACCTGTGATTGGCAAATATACAAATGGGAATGGAGTAGATACCACACCATTCACAGAAGATGGTGTGTTAGAACAGCTTGCAAACTGAAAGTGGACAAGGCCATGGAACCAGATGGGATACATCCCAGAATACTGAAAGAACTCGGAGACGTTCTTGCAGGCTGTTAAAGGATGTTTTTAATAGACCTCTGGAGAGAGCAGAAGTTTCACAGGACTGGAGAAGGGCTGATATGGTATTTCTTCACAAAAGTGGTAGTAGGGAAGAAGTGACAAACTACAGACCAGTAAGCCTTACCTCGGTGGCGGGAAAAGTAATGGAGGTGCTCCTGAAAGAGCGAATAATGGACTTTCTCAAAACCAACACATTGCTTGATCTGAGGCAACATGGTTTTACCAAGAGACGATCCTGCCCAACAAATCTGATTGAGTTCTTTCACTGGGTGACCAGAGAACTAGATCAAGGGCATGTGATGCCTATGATCTGCCTATATTTCGGGAGGCTTATCAATAAACTCAGAATCTTGGGGAGAGGGGTTCCAAGGTGGTGAAATGGATCAAAAATTGGTTGAATGACAGATGACAGAAGGTGATGGTAAACGGAACTCACTGAGATGAAAAGAAGGTGATTAGCGGTGTGCCCCAGGGTTCGGTCCTGGGACTGGTACTGTTCAATGTATTTGTGAGTGATATTGCTGAAGGACTGAATGGAAAAGTCTGTCTTTTTGCAGATAACGCAAAATTTTTCAATGGAGTAGACTCCCCTGCGGGAGTGGATAACATGAGGAAATATCTACAAAAGCTGGAAAAATGATCTAATGCTTGTCAGTTAAGATTTAATGTAAAAATGTGCAGTGTCATGCACTTGGGAAGCAGAAATCCAATGGAATTGTATGCAATAGGGGTTGAGATGTTGGTATGTATGGACCAGGAGAATGATTTATGAGAAGAGACTTGAAGACCTAAATATGTACACTCTGGAGGAGAGGAGAGACAAAGGAGATATGATTCAGACCTTTAAATACTAAGAGTATTAATGGACAAACAAACCTCTTTCAAAGACGAGGAAGATGCAAAACTAGAGGGCATAACATGAAGCTTCAAGGGGGTAAACTGAAAGGCAATGTCAGGAAATACTTTTTCATTGAAAGGGTGGTGGATGCTTGGAATGCCCTCCCGATGAAAGTGGTGGTGGCAAATACAGTGACAGAATTTAAAATGGCATGGGACAGACACAGTGGATCCCTTTATAGCAGCATGATAAAATTAAGATAAACATATCTATCTCTTATATCTCAACAAACAGAGGTGACCTACACAGAACCGTGGGTATACCTCTAAACAAAAGCATGGGGAGGGGTGACCTGCACGGAATGGCAGGTGCACCTACTCTTGCCGCCTTGCTGGGCAGATGGACCATACTGGTCTTCATCTGCCATCTATGTTACTATGACATGTGGGGGTACTGAGCAGAGGGACAGGAGATACTGGATATGGGTAGGAAGATGACTGCTGAGACAGACAGAGGAAATGATGGCCTTTGGGGGGCAACCAGGGAAAAAGATGAGATAACAATCATGACGGAAATTATGGAAACAGAGGAGATGCTGGACATGGGAAGGAGGTGACAGATAGGAGATGTTTGACATTGGTGGGTTTCTGGGGAGGTGAGAGAGAAGAGATGCTGAACATGGATGATGAAATGACTGGTTAGATTGAAAATTAAAGATGTGGCTAGGGAAACAGGGCATGGGAAGGAAGGATGAAGAGATACTAGGAATGGGGAAAGGGGGACTAGGGAGGTTAGATGCTAGACATGAGGGCAGGTCTAGGGAGACAGAGGAGATACTGGGAATGGTGGGAAACTAGGGAGACAGTAGAGATGCTGGACATAGGAGCAAGGCTAGGGAGACAGAAGATATACTGAATATGGGAGTTGGGTTTGGGAGACAGAAGAGATGATGTACATGTGTTGGAGGGACTAGGGAGGCAGAAAGGAGTTACTAAACATTGGATAGAGAGGAGAGAGACCTGGATGGGGAAGGTGAGAGAGGAGAAATTGAAGATGCAGGACACAGGTGGAGGAGAGAGGGGGAGAGTTAGAGAAAAACTGGGCAATAAGAGGCTTGGGAAGGAGAGATGGAAATGGAAGGGCTGGATGAGTGAAAGTAATGGAAAGCTGTGGTTAAATGCAGTAAACAGTGGGAAACTGACAGCTAAATAGTAAAAGGAGAAAGAAGAGATCACGTCAACATCTACATCGGTCTGTAACAGTGAAGATAGGAGGAGAAAGAAGAAATTGCAAATAGACACGTGATCCTGGAAACAAGAATTAAGAGAAAATGGAGGAAAGCAGAAACCAGAGTCACAAAATCAGAACAATAAAATAGCCAGAAAACAAGGTAGAAAAATAATTTTATTTTCTATTTGTTGATTGGAATATGTGAGCTTTTGGAATTTATCTGTCAGGACTGGTGATAGATATGGCTGGGGACCAACTCAGGGCAAAACTTTGGGAGAGGACCTCAAAGCCCACTAGAAAACTCTGCTTGCTTCAGACATACACATGCTTCTCCTGGTGACTTATTCCTCACATCTGCACAGACACGCTACTCCGAGACAACACACACACACACACAGACACACACACACAGACACGTACACACACACACACACACCGTCTAGCCCCTCGTGATCAGGCCTCTATGTGCAGGCCGGGACTGCGAGTCAGTCCCAGCCTGCACATACAGGTACTGCCCAGATAGCTTATTCAGGCCTTTAAATAGAGCTGTGGCATCATGGTATCATGTTGCCATGGCACTGCGGTTCCATTTAAAAGTCATGATGCCGGCCGCCTGAAATTAAGGTTTATTCCTCACAGCCCGACCCCCAATCCAGTATCCTAAGGCCAGGGTCAGGCTGCAGGGAATAAACCCTGCCCCCCCCCCCTCCCCAGCCCCTTCCATGCCCCGAAGTGCCCAGAAAATAACGTCCATGGAATTTATTCTACCTCGGAGATGGAATAACTTCCCCGGCCATTTTGCCGGGACTGGACATACAGGTCCAGCATTAGAATCGGCCCTGTACGTCCAGAGCTGGCGACTGCCCAATCTCCGCCCCCAGGCTGCCTCTTCCCCGCCCCTGACTAACTTCCCTGTACAACTGGTGAGGAAGTTAGTTGGGGGCAGGAACCACCATTAATAGCGCGGACGGACGTTCATCCCCACGATACGTGGCTCAGAATCCGACCCTATGTGTCTACATTGGATAATTTAAAAAGCATAATTTACATATTTATATGTTTATATTTATGGCCTTTGAGTGATAAATTTATTAGTATCTGGGATCATGTGCATTTTCCTCGGCTAAAATGAGGTCACACCAGAAAAAAAGTTTGGGAAGCTCTGCGTTAGAATATAAAGGCAATGGAAGATGTAGTAAATTGTCAAGGTCATAACAAATGTCAGTCAAAGGAGTTTGACTTGAACCTGGCATCCCTGTTTCACAGTTAGCTGTGTTAGGCCATTTCTCCACTCAGAAACCTTCCAGTTGCACCAGCAAAAACAAAAATATTGCTGTGGCAATACCATCTGCTGGCAGCTCAACCTTTCCCACCCTGCCTGGATGCTTATAAATAACCAGTAGATTGCTGCTTTTTTAAGAATTCATGTAAATTCATTATAATTCTTAGTATCCCTTTCTTAGTGAACTCGTTTCTTCTAGATATTACAGTAGTGTTTCCAAATTTGTGGGAAACCTGTCAAATTTTGACTGTTAGCATCAACATATGAGAAGTTGACTATTACTATGCTTTTATGAGAATTATTCACTTATGTGGTAATTTTATAGTTTTACAGACAGAATTACCTTTCTATATGTGCAAAAGTATATAATATTTTGATAGCTGAGTGTTTCATTCATATTGTAAAAGTATGCAGTGCCAAGATGGCACATAAATTTATGCAACCTGTATGTAAGCATGCTCTGGGGCGAGTTTGGGCAGATCAAGGTAAAGTTGCAATTTACACATGTATTTCATAAAATACCCACATAAGCACATACTTTATGCATTAACATTTGCACCTTTTCCCAAGAAAGCACAAATGTCCAAAGCTACAATCTAGCCATGATTTTTACCAGTTTCCCACTAGCATTGTATAAAGACACACAGGCCCCAGTGTGTTTTTATGAAAGAGGCTTAAAATGGACACCTACTTGGCCTTCACACATAGACAGCCTGTTCTAAAAATACTGTCTTACTAGGAAATAAAATGCTGCCATATTCTTATTTATCACAAACTAAAAAAAACGTGCTTGTGAAAAACAAATGAATTTTACTGGTCTCTGCTGTCAATGCAGATTTATTTGAATTTTGCCCATACACTGCATGCAAATTTGAGTTTAATATAGATAGTATTAACATATGACTGTATAACTATAGGTGAATAAATATTGAGACATTCATTTAGCAAAAATAGCTAATAAAAAAATCTTGTGGAAAAAAACGCCACCTGATCATTAAAAATGCAATAGTAGGAAATTCACAGATTTCTATATTAATTTGAACAACATTGCAATGTTATATCCAGTAAGTGCCTTTATAATGAATGGATAGAATTGACATAAGGTTGATGTGGTTTGAAAGGGGGCCAGTGAAGAGCATTGTTGTTGAATTGTCAGGGTTCTTTTGTGTTTATTTTTCTCACTCTTTGGAAGGCTTCTTTTTATTATCAGTACAGCTCTTGTTGTTTTCACTCAGCTCTTGTTCTGTCATGTTTTCATTAGTCTGCATCTAAGCCCTTATTTAGCCTTTTATAAAAAGTGATGGGGCTGTAATTGAATCCTACAGAAGGCGAGCAAACCAAATGAAAGGTCACAGTGTTTTATATTCTTTGGGAATGCAGTAGATAAAACTCTGGTCATTTTTTTTTCACTGAATTTGTCTCTACTTGCTTGCCTGCCTGCCAATGATAAGACTTGCAAAGGAGTCAATCATCCATCTGTAAAACCTCTTGGTCTGTCGATAACTGCACGGCTAACCAAAGCTGGGGGATTACTAACATGTTAGCATTCTATGGTCTAATGTGTATTCAAAACCCATCTACTAAAAAAATTCTTTCTATGCCTTTTAGAGAAACTCTCATACTAAAGGCATAGTAAAAATATTCTTAGAGGGCTTTGTTGGTTTCTGAGATTACACACAGTCCTTGTCTTTGCTTCCATCTCTTCTTAATCGCCTTTTGACAATGTTCTTTATAGCTTAATTATTTGTTCATTTGGTAATTAGTACATGGCCAACTGTAGTGTTATTAAAACAGAAGAACATTAGAGCTGTCATGCAGGATCAAAGCTAAAGGTTCTTCTCAATTAGCATCCTATCTCCCACAGAGAAAAATGGGTGCTCAGACAAAGCACCCATGCAGCAAGACAGAAAACTTCTATTAGTCGGGGCTACCTATAGCAGCACAGGAAGGTAAAGGCCCTATCCTCCAGTTCAGTACAGATTATCGAAGAAAAGCTTGAACTTATAAAGTAGATATATTTGTGATTCCTCTGAAAATTCCAGTTAGCTTCTAACAAGAACCATTATTTTGATCAAGAATACATACAAATAGATTTATACTTTTGGATCTGTTCCAAAAGAGTAAATGTATTTGTTTGCATTCATCTGTTTTTGTTTTACTCAGGGCAGTTTCTCCAAATGGGTTAATTTTGCACACATTACGGCAGTCGTGAACCTCATTTCTAAACCAGTGTATGTGGAGTATGATTTTAGTCTCTCAAATTTACTGCTAATGCTCGGTGTAATACTTGCATCATACTTTCTGGAGTTCGTAAGATGTAACATGTATGGGTAGTTTGTCAAGATGTGCTTGGAAATTCTTCTTTATAAAGCCTGTGGATCCCAGTACAATGGGAGATATTTCCATATCTTTCTGCCACATTTTCTTGGTCTCTGACTGCATTTCTTGGTACTTCAGGATCTTCTGTCTCTCCACGTGATTCACAGAATAATCACTCGGTACCAACACTTCTATTATCAATGTCATTCTGGTATTCTCCTTTGCTACTATGTCAGGTTTCCTGGCATCCAGTTTCTTATCCGTTGGAATGGGAATGCCCCAGGTGATCATATCCTCTTCATTCTCTGTTATTCTCTTAGGGTCATGATCCCAGTGCTGTTCAGGGACAGTGATGTTGTAGTGCTTTCAGAGTTTCCAGTGGAGGAGGCATGCTACTTTGTTTTGCCTTTCTGTATAGAAATTTTCTGCCATCAGAACTTCACAGCATTTTATTAGGAGAGTCACGTTTTCCAGCTTGTTCTTACAGAATCGGCATTTGTCTGTTGTGCCAGTTTTTTCAATACTTGTCATAAACCATCTCATCCGTAATCCTCTGTCATGGGCTGCAACTATCAATCTTTCATCCTTCAGTTTCAGTTCACCTCTCCTCAACCATTCATGTGTCCATTCTTGATCAACAAAAGATTCTTGGAGTAACACTCTGTATTTTCCACTGTATTTGTATATTTGCCACTTGTTTTTCCTTGCCTGCTGATCTAATTATTTGAAAAGTTGTTTTCTCTTGTTTTGCTAATTCTGTTACTTCCTGTCCCATACATTCCTGTGGATTTTCACTCATTCCTTCTAATCATTGGAACACTTGTCCAAGTTTGATGATGGAGAAAGATTCTGAATGTGTGCGTCCATATTTCAGCACTTTTTGCATATTTGAATCTGATGATGCTGTCAGATAGGCTTGGAGGCCTACAATAGTAGCTCTGTAGGTGTAGTCAATATCTATAAGTCTTAGTCCTCCTTCATCTCTACGAATATGCAATCTTGGCATACACTGATTCTTGTAAATTACTTCTTGAGCATGGAGCAGTTTACTTGTTAGCACATCCAGTTTTTTAAGATCTTTATGAGGCCAATCCACAATCCCAAAAGTGTATGAGAGTACAGGAATTGCTAGCTGATTGATGGCTTTTTTCTTATTTTGTGATGTTAAAACACTTTTAAATAACAGTTTTAATCTCCTGTAATATTCTTTACTGATCTGCTCTCTCAATGGTTTCTGCTCAAGTGTCATTCCTTCCTCTATTCCAAGATACTTATATATGCCTTCTTGTTCAAGGTCCTTGATGTCAGCAAGGGAGATGTTTTTAGTTTTGCTCAATTTTCCTCTGAAAAAGGTTGCCTTAACATACTTGTCAAGGCCAAATGTCATCCTGATGTCGTCAGAAATGTTTTTCACCAGACAAAGTTGCTCTGCTAATCGTTGATCACCGGAACTGTAGAGCTTCAGATCATCTATAAATAGCAGATGGGAAGTTGCTTCTGGGTTGGTACCATCTTTAGAATTCAGGCTCTAAATCCACACCCCAAAGAGTTGATGCAAGCACTCAATGGATTAAGCACCAAACAAAACAGAAGTGGCGAAACGGAATCTCTCTGAAATATTCCTCACTGGATCTTAACGTTAGCAATGTTATACTGACCATCTTCATATCTCAAAAAGAGCGTGGTATGCCACATTGTCATAGTGAACTTAATGTACTCTATCAAAACAGAATTTATTTTATACATTTCAAGGCAATGTATTATCCAAGAGTGTGGGATGCTGTCAAAAGCTTTCTTATAACACAGGTACACTACCAAAAAACTGCCTCCAGTTTTGCAACTGATTCCTATAGATTTTGGGGTGCTGAATCCAGGAAAGATAGCCAAAATGTTCCATCACGTCACGTTTTCTTGCAAAATTAGATTTCTTACCCATATAAGGAATGTTCACATAATTTCTTTTTAGCCGACTGCAGTTTATTTTCTTGGCCCAAAATAGAGGTTGTAATGGTTAACTAACTAGAAGCACTCCCTCATGATATTTTAGAGTGTTTTGTATTCATTTTATACATTAACAGGACAATTGGGAGGCGGGGGGCTAAATCCAGTACTCGCGCTGGCGCATGTTCTTTCCTGTTCGCCTCGCCTCGTTCGCTCGCTCAAACACGGTGGTTGCGACATGAACGTTCCTGTCAAATTTCAGTTTCTTGCAAGTTCATTATTACCTTTTGTTTGCTCAGTCGTAATCCAGCTTTATTCCGAAGTGGTTCACTACAGTTGTAGTTTGCAGTGCTGTGTATTTGTGATGGCTCACAGAGCCAGAGGTTGCGTCAACTCTCCGGACAGTTTTTGTTTTATTTGTGGGGAATATACCGTGAAAAAGCGGCAGAGGAACATTTCTGCATTTATTAAAAAAGTATATTTCGCCTATTTCGGTTTGAAGTTAGGCGATCAAGACAAACTGTGGGCTCCTCACAAAGTGTGCAAGACATGTGAGGAAGATCTACGCTTATGGATGAAAGGTAAAAAACAAGCATTTTGTTTCGGAATACCTATGATGTGGCGTGAACAAAGAGACCACAGCAGTGACTGCTATTTTTGCTCTTGCATTGTGAAGGGATACAACTTAAAAAATAAGAACGTAATAAGTTACCCGAACCTTCCCACAGCAATTAGGCCTATGCCTCATAGCAACGAAGTACCTGTGCCTGAACCACCAAAATCTTTGGATCATATTTGTGTGGACGGTTCTGATCATGATGAGACTCATCAGATGGCTTTTCCCAATGAGTCCAGTACTTCCGAGTTTGAAACTGAACCAGATCCGAAACCTGAACTTTTCTCTCAAGCTGAATTGAATGATTTAGTCCGGGATTTAGGACTCCCAAAAGATGCTGCCCAACTGCTAGGTTCTCGGCTTAAACAGAAAAATCTATTGTCACCAGGAACAACTGTTTATTGGTATCGCAACCGCGAGACACAATTTTTGAAGTATTTCAGCAAAGAGGAAGATTTGGTATTTTGCAACGATATATACGGAGTGATGGAAAAGTTTAAACTCAAGTATGATCCTGCTGAATGGCGGCTGTTCATTGATTCATCAAAAGACAGCATAAAAGGTGTTCTTCTTCATAATGGCAACACATTCGCTTCAGTTCCTATTGCTCACTCTGTTATTCTCCAAGAAAAATACGAGAATTTGGCCCTGATTCTTCAGAAGATTCGTTATGATGAGCATAAGTGGATGATTTGTGGAGACTTTAAAATTCTATCCATGCTATTAGGGCAGCAATCCGGTTTCACCAAATATCCCTGCTTCCTTTGCTTGTGGGATAGCCGGGCCCGCGACCTACACTGGGGGAAAAAAGACTGGCCAATTCGGGAGTATTTGAGACCCGGTGAGAAAAATGTTCTTCATGAGAGCTTGGTACCTCGTGATAAAATTCTATTACCACCTCTCCACATTAAGTTGGGTCTCGTTAAGCAATTCATCAAGTCCCTTCCAAAAGATGGTGAGTGCTTTCGGTACCTTTGCTCAAAGTTCCCCCGACTTTCTGAAGCAAAGCTAAAGGAAGGAGTGTTTGTTGGCCCTGATATAAGGAAACTCATTTCAGATGGAGCATTCGCTGAAACGATGTCTGAGAAGGAAAAAGAAGCCTGGGATTCCTTCAAGGATGTTGTTCTCAAATTCTTGGGGAACAGGCGGGATGAGAACTATAAGGATATTGTTGCCAGGATGCTCAATGCCTTCAAAGAACAAGGCTGTAACATGAGCCTGAAAGTCCATTTCTTGCACTCCCATGTGAACTACTTTCCCGAAAACTTGGGGGCGTACAGTGAAGAACAAGGTGAAAGGTTTCACCAGGACATCAAGGACGCAGAGAGAAGGTACCAAGGAAGATGGAACACCACTATGATGGCTGATTTCTGCTGGTTGCTGCTGCGGGAAACCCCAGATGAAAAATACGCCAAGCAGCGCACCAAGAGAAGCATTCGGGGGAAGAAGAAACGGGCCCACCAGGAGATTGATTGACCCAAGAATGACTTTAAAATCTAAACTGTGTTGACAAATATCGTGTTTTTACTAAACTTTGAAATAAAAATTTGCTAGTTATTACCACAGTGTCGGATCTCATTTATTAGAATTTAATTTTCACACCATCGGGTGTTTGTCTTCATGTATTGCAATGGTGCGGTTTGCGTTTTCTATTCTTACATACATACCTGTACAACATTTTTTGCACATTTCTTTGCTTTGCTTTGTGTCTAACCTCGCTCTTATATGCTCAATGTTTGTGCACATGTATGTGGCTGTTTTAAGTGCAGACAATTTTGCTACCATCACAGTGTGTTTTGTTGACATTACTCTATTCTTATGTGCTGCCTTGTTACAATTTTCTTTATTCTTATTTGAATAACTACTAAACAATTAGTATAAAGAATTCATCCAAGAAACTTTTATCTCGATCGCACTCAATCTGAAACGTTCACCTCAAACTGCTAACCCAATGTAGCAAAAAATCTGTACGTGATGGAGCAAATTGGTTACCAGATTTGGATTCAGCGCACCAAAAAATGTAAAAATCAATCGAAACATTAGAGGCAGTTTAAAAAAATTTTTTTTTAGTGTACCTGTGTAATCAATCCATGCTATACTGAGATTTCTGCCTTTCTTAGCACTGGCCATAATGACCTTTGGTCTTTGGTTCCATATGTTCCTCTCTTATTGCCCTTTTGCTCTATCACCATGATGTTATTGAGCTCAATGTGATTGAATATTCTGTCTGCATCTATCACAGTAAACAGCTTATAGATTATAGGTAAACAGGTTATTGGCCTATAATGTTTAGGAATGTTACTGGGGTCTCCCTTCAGAAGGAGAAATGTTCTTCCTGTAGTAAGCCATTGTGGTTAAGTCTGGTTGCTTGATTTTGCAGTTCACTAGGTCTTGTTGGAGTGATGTTAACTGTTTGAGCCAAAAATTGGTTACTCCATCTGGGCCATGGCTCTTCCAATTTGGAGCGTGTTTTAACCTGCTTTCCAGCTCTTCCTTTGTTATGATAGGTTTGATGTTTGTTTTTTCTAAATGCTTCTGTATGCTGGGTAACCATTCTGTTTCTTGATTGTGCTGTATAGGGTCATCATACATCTTTCTCCAGAAGGTTTCAGTTTCAGCTTTGTTTGGAGTGGCGAGGCCGCGGGGCAGGGTCCCCCGGCCGAAGATAACCAGGCGCGCGGCCCGGTGCAGGGACCCTGCCCACGGTTGAGGAGGGGAGGGCCCTCGCGGGCGCAATTCAAACCTATTGGCTCGCCCCGAGGAGGAGTGGGGGCGAGCCAATGAGCAAGGCAAGGGCAGAGGGGGGGGGGTTGTTAAAGGGTGGCGCGCGGCGGGCGGCGGCGGACGCGCTGGGCCCGGTCGCCTGGCGCGCGGGCCCGCCGCCCCCCCCCCCCGCCCGTGGTAGGGGGGGTTTGGGGTTGGGTTGTCGCAGCTGGGGGGGGGGCGGGATCCCGGAGGTTTCCGGGGTCCGGAGCCTTAAGCTGGAATTGGGGCGGGGGCCCCCAACCCGGATGACCCCTGCCGGTCTTTGCTAGTAATATGGCGAGGCCGGGGAAAGGGGGGGGGGGGTTGGCTTTGCCGCTGGCTCGGCCGCGGCGGGAGTGGAATGAGTTCACCTTGCTAGTAATATGGCGGGTGAGGGCTCATCCTACTCGGGGGTTTGTTATATAATGGTTGTATGATTAAACAATGTTGGGAATGTTATAATTTGGTTAATAAAAGCTGCGACCATTTTGAGCCAAGTTATTGTCTGGACTGATTATTGGGTGTGAAAGGGAGAATGGGGAAGGAAGGGTTGGGGAGGGGGAGGATCAGGGTACCACCGGGTCCGAGCTGCTTTGGTTATTGCTTATACCATATCAATGTTTTTCCCCACTTCCCTGTCAAATTGTTTTTTTTTTCTAAATAGTTTATTCTGATATCTTTCTTTCCTGTTTTCTGCGCTTTTGTTTCCTGTGTGGAGCTATCTATCCTCTGTCACACACTTGCACTTCCTAGCAGTCATGGTTTACTGATATTTTGGACTCAAAGAGGGTAATTTTAGAAAGTCTGGAATAGTTAATGCCTATTTCTCTGCACATCACTAGTGTGTATTTTATAAGGTCAAATGCATGTGGATTTTACTTTACAAAATACTTTTTAAAGTATTGAAAAACACATGTTAAATCTAGGCCTGAGCACTTACACCATCCCTAGAGCTGCCATTATGTATCTGTTTCTATGTTACAAAAAGCCACATAAAGTTACATGCTATCAACATGTATTAGTCACCTATTTTCAGTGATTTACGTGCAGGGATGGACTCTTATGTACATATTTTAGGCAGTTGCTATTCTGTAAGTATACATGCAAGACTGTTGGCATGTACTTTTAGAGTGATTGTGGCAAGGAGCAGAGCATGGGTGGAACACAAATCTACTCATGCAAATTATAAAATACTATAATTTATGCATGCTATTTAAAAATCTAGGCATGGACATTTATGCGTGGAGGCCGATTCCAAAAGGTGTACGGCTGGTCCGTGGGGGCACTGAAAACTTGGATGGGGCCAAGTTATACCTGATTCTACAACCGTGGGAGCTATACATAGCCATGACTGTGGAATCGAGCAGATAGACAGCCTGGCATGCGCCCGATTCCCTGGATGGAGATTGTTTGGAGGCTGCCAGTCTCCATTGCACAACATTCCAGCCAGTTTGCCAGTGCAGTGGCGTCCCATCACCATGGCACTGACACGTCCAGCCAGAATTGTAGAATGGCCAGAGCGAGAGTGTCCTTGGCACACCACCATCTGACCCTCAGCGGGGGTCCCCAAGGCCTGAATCGGGTGCTGTACCACGGCATCACAATGAGGTTGGGGGGGGGGCTGCAGCTCATGAACACTGCAGACCGGCAGTTATTCCATCATTGGGGTGGAATAAACCAGGCATCCATCTCATTACTGGGGAAAGTGTACAGAGGCCTGTCCTGAATAGCTTCTGTATGTCCTGGCATCTGGCCACACCCCTGCTCCACCTCCGCTCTGCCCCAGTACCACCCCCTCCCGGCCACATCCAGTGCTCCTTGCACAAATGCTCTGTACATGCGGGGAGCACTGGCAGCAGAAGTGGGGCCAGGATCTGAGAGTGGGTTGGATGTTCAGCCCTCACATCCAACCCTGCTATTCGCTGCATGGAATGCCCCCCATATTGTTTGTAAATGGCCACACCTAGATTTAACATATATTTTCATACACTTACAACCTATTTTATAAAGAAAATGAGGTGCCTGCTTTTTTTTATAAAATAAGCATAAGATAAGTAAACTCTGGGATCCTAAAACTAGTTGACCGTTATACAATCACTGCATAAGCTCTAAATGGGAGCCTGACTGGACTTCTCACATAGGTGTCCTGTTATAAAATCAGGCCTTTCAAGTGTTCAATAACAGTACTTTAACCATGGAATTACCGAGATTTTTTGCATACACTGAATACCGTTGGAGTCATAAATGACCCCACAGCGAATTTTAATTGTTAAACATGAAAAATGTAAACTAAACAGACAAAATATTATTCCAAATTAATGCTTTATCATAAAATTACAAGAAGAGTTGCCATGAAAGGAGTTTTTGCATGCACTTGATGAACACAGTAAAGTACTACAGTCATTTCCATGAGACACAGACAATTTCTGAATGTTCTTTGCAAACATTGCGCTTGCAGGAGGTGCATACTATGTTGCTTTTCTTGTCTTTTTCTCTGGAACCGCAGTGAAACCTTTCCCCTTTCTTTGGGATCCCGACATTACAAACAGCTTCAGTGGCTTCTTCAATGCTGGAAGAAGTCTCGCTGCAATTACTCTGAAGCAGCTGCTTTCCTAATTCTTAGAGGAATAGATGACGTCTGTGCTTTGACTTGGACTGCCATTCTGGATTTAGTGACATCCAAACAATGAAGGCGTTCAAAGCACTGATGTCCAACATGTTGTAGAAGAATGTCACTGGCCAGCGTCTTGTCATTTGTTTTGTGGTATACGTGCGCAACATTTGATCTGCTGTATCTACTCCACCTTTACTAAAATTATAGTCCAAGATCATGCGTGTTTTTTTGTCTGAACATGTGTTATCTACTTCTTCTTGATCATGCAAACTGCTCAGAAGAACAACCACTTTTCCTTTCTTCGGGCAATAGGAAACCAGAGTGGCGTCATCGCGAAAGGCAAACAGTGAAGTGAATATCTCTCGGCCCTTTGCTGTTACAAATTCTGGAGGTAATTCTTTTCTGTTCTTTTGAATTGTCCCCAAAAGTGTCATTTGTTTTTCTAAAAATTTCTGTGACAGGGATAAACTGCAGAAGAAATTGTCAACAGTAACATTTCTGCCAGATCGCATCAATACTTCAGTGAGTTGCAGCACAACCCTTTCACCCTGATTCTGTTCCCTGTTTTGTCCGAGTTCCCTTCCTGTATATACTTGAAGACGCAGAACATATGACATTGCACTGTCACACAACATCCATAGCTTTATGCCATATTTCCCAGGTTTGCTGGGAATATATTGTCTGAATGGAACACGGCCATGAAATGAAAGCAGTTGCTCATCAACGGTAACATTTTCACCAGGAACAAAGGCGTCACTTAGAGTTGCTTCCCAGGTATCAAAAAGTATCTGATTGGAGCAAGCTTATCCACGCCTGGTTGTTCACGTCTGTTGGTTGCATCATCAAATCTGGGAGCACAAGAAATTTGCTGAAAATGGTTACGGGCCATATTTTTGCCGAAAACAGAATGACCATCTTCAAGGTTCCACAACTGAACTATGGATTCATTTTGTGACTTGTACATGCCTGAGAGGATCAGAAGTCCAAGAAAATGTTGAAATTCTCCATCTGTCAAATCTTTGCAGGTGTCATCATAAATGTGTCTTCCTTGTTTGCTCATCCACATCATGATTTCATTCAATAAGTTCTTCCTCATGAACAAGTGGAATGCTGCGAGAGGGCCATCAACATTTTGTACAGCATACCTTGTAGAACCTTGTTGTATGGGCATGACATTAGCTCTGGCGTATCTTCCAGCAGCTTGCTTTATAGGTTTCCTGTTCCATGATGTGGCATCCTTAGATACATAGGCTTCAATGGCAACATTTGTGCTTATAGTTGATGACCTCTTAGCTCCTCTACGACCACAACTAAGATTCCTCACAGATGATACTGACACCGAGGACTCCTGCCTACTTCCCCGTCCAGCACAGCCTCGACCTTTGCCTCGACTTGTAACTTGACTCTTTGCTGCAGGTGATGTTACCGGCTCAACATCAGTCTCACATTCACTTGGCGACCAACTGCTATCGCCATCTGAATCATGACTGTCATCATCAGATTTATCACCCGAACTTGGCTGATATGCTTATTCGCTTGCTGAATATGCTGCATCATCAGACGACTCAGAGCCGTCACGGTCATCATCTCGTTGCAATATTTCTCTTACTTGGGCAGCTGAATACTTTTATTTTGACATCATAAACAATAACTTAAAATAACTAAACAAAGATAAAGTTGAATAAAATGCAAAGCAGTTTTACTATAGGTGTACAATAATCGTGATGTACGAGCTGAAAGCCTTTAGATTTCATCGGAAATAATGAGAGAACGTATGATATCAATTACAGAAAATGTGTAATTTTCATAAAATAAGAGTACAAAAAATAAATGATACATAATTAATGATAAATACCTTTGTCAGATCAAAAAAATCACAAAACTGCAAATTGTATCATGATCCAAACCGGACGTAAGCAACTGGGGTCAAATATGACCCCACTGGTACTCTGTGCTGCAATTCATTACAAGCGTCACCTAGCGGATGAAAATTATTCCTCTCATGGCGCAATATAAAGAGAATATTGACATGTGAAAAGTCATAAAAAGATTGCATTCTTGAACAACTAGTTTCCGAGATACACGTTGTGAAACTTGCAATGGGTCACTTATGACCCCATCGGTACACCCTGGGTTAACCTGAAGATTAATATTTAAATTGCAACAAAAACAAACTAAACCACTTTAATGTCACAGAAGGGGTAATTTCAAAATTTTAATTGTGGAAATTGTGTGCCCAATATACCAGTAAAGTTATGTGCATGGAGCCGCTACATACTGTTGTAACTTGACCTGGATTGAGTGGAGGTATTCAGGGGAGAAAGTTAGGAAGGTTTTGGATTTACATGCATACTTTTGAAAATATGACCCTGAAAATGCGTGTGCCACAAATATAAAATTTTAAGCATACACATTTCCTGGAGTAATTGGAAATATACAGATCATTTTATTTCAGTAAATTCTCCAATGCCCAAACAGGGCAAAGTGTCTACATACTTTTTACAAATGCATGTAGTTGTAAAATTGTCTCAGGGAGGTTAATTTTGAAAGTTAATATACAGTTAACTAGTAATTTACCCACTTAAAATGGAGGTCTAGAAATTGTTTTTTTTTTAATATGACATAAGTTAAAAGCAGTGTTCCACAACACATGTATGCTTAGCTGCATTCTGGAGAGATGTTCCCTGGAGCATATTTTTGGCCAGATCAGAAAATAAACATAGATTCCATGCAATATTTCAAGATAAAGGACACATGTGCTTTCTCATTAAAACTTCCAGCAAGGTTCACAAGTAAAACGTATCCATGTACCTTGCCACTAAGTAAATAGGAAATTTCCCTTTGTTTAATTAATGTTATCATGCTAGAGTAGCTGTTTTAATACGTTTTAGTCAAATATTGTCATGTATTGTGTAGGTTGACTTGAATACAGCCAAGCAAATTGCTACTCGGCTGGTATAAATTAAACAATGAAAACAGCATGCATAATGCTAGACTTCATGGAACAGAGTTCTACATGGGGTGTTCATGTTGTAGTGCTGTTTTAAGAATATAGAAAATTGAGGAAAATTCATAAAAATCCTGACATGACCTTTTGATCTTGTATAAAAGATCTTCAGATTACCAGGAGTTGGATCTGATATTTGAACGAATAATAGTAAGAAGTGTACATTTTTCTATTAAAATATGAAGCCCAAATACTGGTTTTACTGTATTTCTGGGATGATGCATTATCGCATCTGAACCATGATGGCACCATGCAAATCAAAACAAGAAAGTATAGGGCTGATATTCAAATGCACGTATCCCAATAACAGCACCTGCTAACCAGATAAGTGTGGCCAGTGCAATATTCAGCTGCACTAGATGAATAGCACTACAGAATATTTCCTCTGACTGTCTCAGCACTATCCAGATAGTGCCGGGGTGATCCATGGATAGAATTGGGCTGAAATTCAAGCTTATCCATAAAGGGGTGATATTCAGTCCACTGATCAGATAAATAGGAGGCCGCGGGGTGAAGTCCCTCATTGGCCTCTGTAACCGGGCCGTCCCGGGCGTGCGCGGCCGAGGCAAAAGCGGTGCGGGGTCACGCGTGCAGGACGTGGGGGCGGAGTGGCAACATTTAAATGGATTAGCCAATAAGGGGCTCGCTTCAGAGTGAGCGGGGGTTGTGTGTGTGTGTGGGGGGGAGGATTGAGGCAGCAGAGTTGGCGGGCGTGGAGAGAGGATGCGGCGGTTGTCCCTCCCATCCCACCTGGCGAGCAGGACGAGAAGTGTTTGGGGGGTTGTTGCAGCTGGGGGTGGCGGGAACCCGGAGTTCCCGGGGTCCAGAGCCGGAGGTTATACTGGGGCGGGGGTGAGGGGCCCCCGCCCGGGCAACCCGTTGGGCTTTTGCTAATCATATGGCTAAGCCGGGTAAGGGGCGGTGGTTAAGCTAGCCATGGGGCTTGTCCTTGGCGGTGGTGGAGTACAGGCTCGCCTTGCTAATCATATGACGGGTGAGGCCGGATACGCCAGAATGATAGTATGTTAAATTGCATTTGGTTATTGTTTCAAGTTCAAATAAAGCTGCGACCGGTTTTGAATTCCCATACAATGTGTAAGGCTGTTTTTTTTGGTGGGTCTGGTGTTGGAAAAGGGGGGGGTGTGTGGAGGTTTTAGAGATCGGGAAAGAGGATAGCGAGCATTAAAAGGGGTGGGGGGGGGGAAGGCGAGCACGGTCCGGCGTGCCTTGGTTACTAACTGCATAAAGTTAGGCAACACAAATGGCAACTCTAACTTTATGTGGTTTGCTGTCCAGATAGTGGGCTGAATATTGCCGCTGTCTGTTTAGCAGCACCAGTCACCCTTGTATTTAGATATTCAGCACTGGTTACTGTTCATATAACAGATTTGAATATCCAGATTTAATTTAGCTGTGGTGGTTAGTTTTAAAAGCACCCCCAAAAACATCTCCCATGGCTGAATATTGACCTCTGTGTTCTCTGATAGGTCAGGGGACAGTGGAGCAACATTTTGATTAGAGGGGCCAAACAAACCAATTTCCAGCCCTGCCCCCAAGCTCCCTATTGCTGATGTTGTGTTGGGCAAATTATTGATGGGATCATGGTCCCTGTGGCCCACCCCTTTCCGATGCCTATGTAGGCATATGCTAAACATGCATTTTGAAACAAAGCTCAGATTTGACTTGAAACAATGAGACATTTGTGACTAGGTGAGATACTCAAATATTTTGGGCACAATTTGAATTTCTCTTTAATCTATCTGATAATATATCTGCATCCAGCTTCAAAGACAGAAAAAAAAACACAATAGAAGACTGAATTGTTGTGGATAGTTATCAAACATTATTCTGTGTTATTTTTATTCTATATAATTGATTGTTTTATTTATATTCTAAAGCAAATTTGCAGCTTCCTAGACTCAATAAAATTCTTTCCTTTTACCTCCTCATCTCTCAGTATCCATACATTAAACAACTGGGCATGTTTTAATTCAATACATAAGAAGCTCTGATACTAAACAACTTCTCTGATTGATTTTCTGTCTCTGACTGGGCTAAGGGAACTTACAATGTTATGTTGTGCTTGACTGCACATACTGTATCAACAATAATCTGACAGAAAGAGACAATTCAATGGAAAATAAAGTACAAAGAGATCCTTTAATGTTACGACAGTGAAGGTTTTGGAATTCAGTGCTTTTGTCTCTTGTCGGATTGATATTGCTCTGGTGTAGAAGAGCTCTGTGAAGACTCTGATATCGTCTATGTTTTTAGTGTAGTATAGCATGAGTTAATCTGAAAGCTAAGACTTCTACTTGAAGGCCAGGAATGATAATGCCTTTGATTAACATGTTCCATAATAATGAGTCTTCATAGTAGCAATCACATGTACAATTTCTTTTCTTCAAAATTCTAGATTTTTTTTTAAAAGTTGAGTTTCAAGAACAATGGGATCTTGTTTTTTATGTTCTTCTTTTTAGAAGAATTTCTTCAAAAGCATTAGCATAACATTAAACAGCATTGATAGTTTTACTCCATGGCTTAGTGATCAATGAATTTAACCTGTGATCTTTTCTTGGAATATTCTAACGCAGCCAGAGCCTTTGCTGGTAGTATCTCAGTACAAACATTAAGGTCTGATTGCCGCCATTTTTGAAGGTAAGGGGGTTATTTTAGAAACCCTATTCACCTTTTAAATGTTTATGCAGTGCCAGAAAAACATGGAAGTTGTACCCAAGTTTATAAGGCCATTTTTGAAAGCCCACAAGATGTGCATTTCCATGTCTGGCACATCGATCTCTGCACGTACAAAAAGGAGTTGGACACAGCTTGGGCAGAGTCTGCAAGTCCATCAATGGCATATTTCACAGAAATGTGCAGAGCATGCCAATCTACACCTGTTATAAATCACAGGCTACTACATATGTGAAGCACCACAACAGACCTCAAAGAATAATACAAGTAAGCTCTACCAGTAATGAAGAAATATCCACTATCATATTACCACAAGGCACCATGCTATCCTGCGCACTAGTTAGTGCCCGTTCCATATGGAACAAGTTCCACACCATCATGTACTGCATACAGAACCAGGACATAAACATCATGTGCATAACCGAAACATGGCTCTCTGATACAGACAATGTACTCATAAATCAGATGGCCTCTCAACAATATACAATACACAGCTCCACAAGACCAACACGCAGAGGTGGTGGCATACTAGTCATTGCAAAAGTACATCTGCAATTCCAGACCACATCCAATGTGTGAACTACAGGAAGTAACATAATAACAGTCGCAAACAAACATCTGGCACTCTGCCTCATATACAGAGCCCCAAGCTCAAATGAAGAAGACCTCTCCACCATACTGGAACAAATCTGTTCCATGGCAATCTAAAACAAGCCACTCATAGTCCTAGGGGATCAAAACACGCCATCACTTTCCACCCAGAACCAAGAGACCTTCAGGGAAACCATGGAAGATCTGCAATACATCCAAATAATAAAGACCGCAACCCACAAGATGGGTGGCACCCTCGACCTTGTTTTTACACCAAACCAAGAATACGCCAGCAACATGATAACACACATAACTATCACCCCAATCCCCTGGTCAGACCACCATATGATCAACTTCTCCATAGACCAGACCATGAGGAGTCGAACCCCTGGAGCAAATCTCAAGGAGAAAAGGAGATTTAGAACCTTCCACAAAGACAAATTCTCGGATGAAATTCTTCCAGAACTGGGTCAGAACATATCGGATCTTGATACCACCATTGACAAATGGAATGAAATTTTGCATAACACAGCAATCGCACCACAGAAACCAAACCATGGCAACAGAAGAAAACACTACGCCCCCTGGTACTCAAGTGAAATCTAGAGACACAAACACCTAAGGAAAATAGAGAGGCAATGGAGAAGAACAAAAAAAACACAACATCTTGACAGAATACAAGGAACTTCAAGCTGCATATCATAATATGATAAACAGTCACAAGAAACCTGATAATGAAATCAATCAACAAACCAAGGGAGCTCTTCACTATAGTAAACAATCACACGAAAGAACTGACCAAACCAGATGACCTGGATGCCATTGCCACGCAAGACATAGCCGACTATATGCAACTTAAATATACACAGACACAACTCAGGAAACCAACCAAATCGAACATACAACATACAATGGAAGAAACATGGACCACATTCCACATCCCATCAAGACAACAAATTAACTCCATCATAACCACCATAAACACAACAACTTCACCTACTGACCCTTGTCCAGTTACATGGATCAAGCAAACAAAAGAATATCTAACACCACATCTACAAAAGATTGTTGAATCTTCACTAACTCAAGGATACCTCCCCCAGCAACTCAAGAAAGCATCCATCAGACCGATCCTGAAGAACAACAACCTCGACAAGAATGAACCAAACTCCTACTGACCAATATCCAGTCTCACCTTCATAACTAAGATAATTGAAAAAAGTGTACAGCACCAACTACAGGACCACATAGATGCCTATGCCCCACTAGACCCCCCACCAATACGGCTTCAAACAAAACCACGGAGTAAAAACACTTATTACATATTTCCTAGACACCCTTGTAACAGGCATGGACAATATACACCAAGTCTTTGTACTATGTTTCATAGACATCGCCGCTGCATCACAACACTCTGCTACAAAGACTCTGGGATGTAGGAATATGGGGCACAGTCCTAGATTGGTTCTTCTCCTACCTCTCCCACCGTACACAACAAGTAAGAAACAAAACTTGACAGTCCGAACCCTTCACCCAGCACCAAGGAGCTGCAGCCAGAATCATCACCAGAACAGCAAAATACAAACACATAACACCCACGCTCCATCAGCTGCACTGGCTCCCTATGACTATATGCATCAAGTACAAAAACATAATAATAATCTTTAAAACACTAAACAACCTCTCACCTACAACTCTGCAACCACTGATCAAGAAAACACTGCCTACCAGAACAAGGAGAGGAACAAATAACAACATCCTAGAGACCCCGCTAAACTTCTGGAAAGCAAATCAATCCACCTGCAACAGAGCCTTCTCCCTATTTGCACCCAAACTGTGGAATGATCTCCCCACATCAACACGTGAGATCAAAGACCTAACGGACTTTAGGAAGGCAATAAAAACCCATCTATTCCTGGAATACTTTGGAACCACCCCAGAAGATGATGTTTAACAGTAACAGTAAATGGACCATGAAACACAGTTAGAGTTCTTGTATATAGTTGGCAACTGATAATTGCATGTTTTACTCCAATGTAACCATCCAAGTTGAATAACCCTGTTCAATGTAAAGCTTGTTGCTATAACTGTTCATTGTAAACCGCATTGAATGTCAATGATAAAGCGGTATAGAAGACCTGTTAAATAAATAAATAAAATAAATAAATAAATAACTAAGAATAGGACTTTATTGTCTGTTGGCACTGTTTGCGGCGTTGGTGACTCGAGAAGCTTGGCTTGCGAGTTATTGGCTTGACGAACATATCTGTTCACATATGTACAGAATCATAGGATCTACCATTTCTTCCCCTGCAGTGTATCCTGTGCTCTTCTCTAGTCTATACCCTTCCTCTTTTCCAAGATCCTGTGTTTCACTCATCCTTTCTTCCCCCAGCTGTGCCAATCCCAAAACCCTCAGTGACACACTCTCCAACCAGTGGTGTATCTGTCTCCCCTCTGCCCAGTTCTCTGATGCTTATCTGTGTGTGGCCCACCCTAAACAAAGCCATAGAGGGTGGTTACCTGCACAGAGACGCAGGTACCACTCTGCCCTCCTTACTGGGCAGTCTAGATGGGCCATGTTGGTCTTTATCTGCTGTCATTTACTATGTTACTATATATGTTCCATTAAGCTTCTTCTGGTGATAAACAGTGACAAGCTGCCCAGAATATCACAATAAGCACTCTAGAAGCATTGTATTTATTTTTAATTATTGTTTAAAAAACATTTATTATTTAAAACATTTATAAACCACCTTTTGCCAAAGCATTCAAAGCAGTGTACAACAACACATAAAAACAATATGAAACAATATAAAAAAGGTCCCACCCATGAGACCCATTATCCACCCCTTAACCTAACCCAGTTGCTGCATAAGCTGTAAATACCAGCTGCTACAAAGTAAAACGCTACTGACCAGCCATCAGCTGTCACTCAAACTTGGAAAAAGGAACATTTTTAAAGCTTTGCGAAAGGACAACAAATTTGTTTCCTTCCGCAATGCTATAGGCAAAAGGTTCCACAAAGTAGGAACAACCACTAAGAAAATGTGTTTCCACCATCACTATAAATGAACATAGGAGAGTCCCGGAATGGCTAACAGATGATCCTCGGCAGAACGCAGAGTGCGGCCCAGTATATACCAGAGCCAACTCCCGCAGATACCAAGGCCCAAAACTAGGCAGCACTTTGTGTGTCAAAACCAACAGTTTAAATGTAGTAGATTACCAGACCAAGAAAAGACACCTGAGGCCTTCGTGAAATCAAACAGTTTTAATAGCATGCGAGAACTCAGTGGAATAGCTTCCAAAAAGACTGAGCCCCCTGGGCAAAGGTTTCAGTTACATTTATGGACTTTTAGCTATATGCAAACTAATAATTTGTTATCACATTCTAGCTACTTCATGAAAGGCACATATTAAGTTCCCCTTGATCGCTCACCAATAGAGGTCAGCTGGGGCATGTTATGTAAGGTGAGAAGCTGCTAAACTATGCATTTCTTATTGCGTGGTTCTACTACTAAGCAGGCTACAGTGAAACAAAAGAGACAAAGACATTCCAGCTAGGCCACAGGCCTAGTATTTCAAGGTACATTTGAAAGCACACTTCTGACACCACTACATAAATACACATCATTGTTTTATTGGAAGTCAATGCAAATGCAGCAACAGACCAGCTACTGGCTCCCACCTTCAGAGATCCAAGATGACACGAGCTGTTGCATTTTGCACGACCTGTAGTTTTCTAAACAGGTAACCTGGCAACCCAAAATATAAAGCATTATAGTAGTCCTGGCGTGATATCACTAATGCCTGGACTACTAATTGCAAGGCCCCTTGATCTAAATAAGGCCTGAACTGCCGGGCCTTATTTCTTAGCTTTTCTTAGTGTATCCTAAATTGATTCCATCATATCGGATGCAACAATTCTAAGACAATTCTAAAAACAGTTCTAAGAATACCTTGATAGGGTGTCTATACATATTACATTCTATAAACTCCAGAAGAAAGCTCACTTTGGTATGATGCCAATACTACAGCGAGCAGTCTATTTGAAAGACTGAGATAATATTTTACCTACCTTGGCTTAGGAGTGAGGCTTATGTCACAGTATGTGCAGAACATACCCATTTGGAGACATTGCCCCCTAGATAATATGAAAGCCTGATGATATAATTAGTTGCAATTGCTACCTATGCTTCTGTTCACTTGGTTAGAGTTATACAAAGCAATTAATTCTCTTATTATTGTAATCAATTCATTATTCTCAAGAAAAAATATTACTGAGCCTATATTCATCCCACAGAGGTCAACATTTTCTTTTAGATGTCGACCAACACAGGTAAAAAAAATCAGATATTCAGTATCATGATAGTGATTGGCGCTGGTTATCCAGATTAAAAACTGGCCACCCTACAGTATCCAGACAGCAGTAAGTTTTAGTCTGATATTTTTATGCTGCTAACTGCATAAGCCGTGCTGAATATCGCCTTTAAAGTTTTGGGAATAGATTTACCTTTCATGACTTATTGGTCACTTTATGAAATAGTTCATCTCACAATCCATTTTTTCAAAGGGATTATTTTTATATATATTGCTAGAGGTGAGGAGAAAATTCTGATTGTCAGATCTATTATAATCCAGTTATGAGCCTAAAAACAGGATCCAATTTAAACAGTAAGGGGGGCATTTTGGAAGGCCATTTGTGCTTTGCACATCCAACAACGGGCATAGAGATGTCTCTACAGACATTTTAAAAGCCAGTTCTGTGGATGTCTAAGTCTTAATGGGAATGCAGAGGAGGCATGGCTGGATTGCTCTCATGAACCTGGACATCACAGCCTGATCACAGAAACATCATGGATGTCTGGAGTTGCGTCTAAGTTTAGACTTGCTCCAGGCACCTGAAAAGTGCTTATTTTGGCTGAAAAATATTGATAAGGTGTAAGGAAAGCACTTCATCATTCCCTATACTCTGCACAATTCATTGATAGCAGCAGCAGGATTTGAACCCAAGTTTCACTATTTTTAGCCCTCTACTCTAACCATTTGACTACTCCTAGAGGTCCAGGTTCTGAAATACTATTCTGGGAATGTTTATTTAGACATCCCCACAGATTATATTGGGCATGTCCATGTCTGTTGCAAGCCTGCTCACAGGGTGGAGCTAATTGAATTACCTTACAGCTTGTCCACATGTACCTGATCAACTCTAGTCTTTACAGTTTCCAGAGACTCTGCACAGCTAAGTTTTCAGCCTTTCTATTGCCTGTTTTTTTTCCTAATATAGAGTTTAACTTTTGGATATGCATTCATTTTTAGGAATATTCTGACTACCTACATTCCTTGCATAGCCTTTAAATCAGATATCTGAGTGTGCCCTCAGTTCATGTAAGGCCTACTGGCCAGGGACACTTAGGTTCCTGCCCACCATACCCCTCACCACACCCACCCTTTGGGCTGCATTGCTGATATAGTTTTCATATACATTGACGTCTGTCCTTTTTAATTAGGTGTTACACCCACCTTTTCTCCTCCTCATAGGGTCATTTAATCAGCATGTCATGTATTCAGTGCAATAGCTGGGGTGCTTTCATTCTGAGAAGAATCATTTGGAACCTAGAGCTTGCCCTATATGCCTCAAGTCAACTGCCATGCATAAAGAATTGACTATACTAAGGGAAGAAATGGCTGCAATCAAACACACCTCTTCTAGGATACAAACGGAACTAAATCCACCACCACTCCCACAAAGAATCAAACATCCCAGGAACAAATGGATCACAGTGGGCTCTGGTAGGTTGTGACTTGTAATGCAGAGACATCCTATACATCAAGAGATATCTCTGCATAATGCCTTCTCTGCCTTGGATAATAAGGATGCCCAATCCATGGAAACGGAAGTGCCCTTAAATGAGAGAGTCAATGCCCAATCTACTGATAATGTACCAAATATGAAGAAAAAAAATCACAAAACAGAAAACTACTACTACTTGGAGATTCCATCATCAGAGGCACCAACTTGGGAACACAGTTCAAGGGAGAGAAGATGGTCAAATGCCTCCCAGGCTCTTCAGCCAGCAGGAATACAAACCAAATTGTTGGTGTAGTTAGTGGAGAAAGTGAGCACTCCAAAATTGATGTTTGCGGAAGATACTCTTCTTTCATCCACTTGGGCACAAACAACCTGGCTAGAAACAATGTTTCTGCAGTTCAAAGGGACTTCCAGACTCTGGGAGAGAAACTCAAGCTATTTGATAACACTGTGGCATTCTCAGAAGTTCTACCTGTTCTTGGTAATGGGGCAGAAAGGATGCATCACAAACAACTTAATACATGGTTCCAGACCTGGTGCAATCAAGAAGGATTCAGATTTATAGGCAACTGAGGATGGATCAACAAGAGGCTATATTGTGCTGTTGGACTACATCCAGGGGCGGCTCTATAATGAGGCCTTGTGAGGTGGTAGCCTCAGGTGGCAACCTTTTGGGGGCAGCAAAAGTTGCCCCCAAAAAGACCGCCTTACTCGGCCTTCAAAATCAAAAAAGAAACAACAAAATAAATGGTTGCAGAAGCCTGTTTCCCATTAGTGCCGGCGGGCTCAACTTTAACAGAGCTGCAAGAAAGGGAACCACTCTCCTTTCAAGGCTTTGCAAAGCTGAGTTGGCATGGCGTGGGGGAAAAGAATAGCAGGCCTCTTTCAGGGAGGCAGGGGGCCGTGGGGCACTTCATTCTGTCACTGCCGCTGTTGCAGTGGCAGCAGCTTCTGCAACCATTTTTTTTTTCAATTTCCCTTTAGAATGTCGGGCTTGGCTGGGGGGAGGGGGTAGCACTGGAAATAGTAATGAGCTGATGGGGGAGGGCTAGGACTGGAAATGGGTTGATGGGGAGGTGTCAGAACTTGAAATGGGCTGATGGAAGGTTAAGAATGGGTATAGGCTGATCGGAAGGGGGCTATGACTGGTAATGGGCTATGGGGGTAGAATTGGAAATAGGCAGATTGGGTTAAGAATGGATATAGGCTGAATGGGAGGGGGCTAGGGCTGGTAATGGGCTGATTGGGGGGTTAAGAATGGAAATAGGCTGATTGGGAGGGGGCTAGGACTGGTAATGGGCTATTCAGGGGTTAGAACTGGAAATGGGCTGATGGGAGGTTAAGAATGGAAAGAGGCTGATTGGGGGGGGGCTAGAACTGGAAATGGGCTGAATAGGGGTTAAGAATGGAAATAGGCTGATGGGGGGAGGGCTAGGACTGGTAATGGGCTGATCGGGGGGGTGTAGAACTGGAAATGGGCTGATGGGGAGTTAAGAATGGAAATAGGCTGATCAGAAGGGAAGGCTAGGACTGGAAATGGGCTGATGGGGGGGTAAGAATGGAAATAGGCTGATCAGGGGGCTAGGACTGGTAATGGGCTGATGGGGGGGTGTCAGAACTTGAAATGGGCTGAAGGGAGGTTAAGAATGGATATAGGCTGATCGGAAGGGGGGCTTGGACTGGTAATGAGCTATTGGGGGTTAGAACTTGAAATAGGCTGATGGGGGGTTAAGAATGGAATAGGCTGATGGGGAGGGAGCTAGGACTGGTAATGGGCTGATCGGGGGTAGAACTGGGGGGGGTTAAGAATGGAAATAGGCTGATCGGGGGTTGGGCAAGGATTGGTAATGGGCTATTCAGGGGTTAGAGCTGGTAATGGGCTGATGGGAGGTCAAGAATGGAAATAGGCTGATCGGTGGGGGGGGGGCTAGAACTGGAAATGGGTTGAAGAGGGGTTAAGAATGGAAATAGGCTGATGGGGGGAGGGCTAGGACTGGTAATGGGCTGATTGTGGGGGGGTGTAGAACTGGAAATGGGCTGATGGGGAGTTAAGAATGGAAATAGGCTGATCAGAAGGGAAGGCTAGGACTGGAAATGGGCTGATGGGAGGTTAAGAATGGAAACAGGCTGATCGTGGGGGGGGGGGGGCTAGGACTGGTAATGGGCTGATGGGGGGTGTTAGAACAGGAAATAGGCTGATGGGGGTTAAGAATGGAAAAAGGCTAATTGGGGGGAGGGTAAGACCTGGAAATGTGCTGATGGGGGGTTAAGAATGTAAAAGGCTGATTGGGAGGGGGGCTAGGACTGGTAATGGGCTGATTGGTGGGGTTAAGCCTGGAAATGGACTGATTAAGGGGGCTAGGACAGGAAATGGGCTGATTGGGAGGCTAGGACTGGAAATGGACTTATGGGGGGGTAGGACTGGTAATGGATTGATGGGGGGCTAGCACTGGAAATGAGCTAGGACTGGTAATGGGCTGATTAGGGGGCTAGGACTGGAGTGGGCTGATAAGGGGGATAGGACAGGAAATGGGCTGGAACTGGAAATGGGCTCGGGGGGGGGGAGGAGAGTGCTGCTGACCCTGGAAGAAAACTAGGGGCTAGGACTACAAATGGGCTGATGCAGGGTGATGGGAGAATAGGACTGGAAGTGAGCAGATACTGAGAGGGTCTACCAGTGGAAGGAGGGGACAGGAAGGGAGCTGACATGGGGGAAGCAGGGGGCTGGAAAGGAGCTGATATGGTAGGGGAAGGAGGGGGCTGGAATGGAGCTGACACCTGGGATGTACTGAAGGGGGACTGGAAGGGAGCTGACACTTGGGGATGGGAGTGGAATGTGGCTGGGTAATAGGGAGGAGGCTGGAAGGGTGCTGACATATGCGAATGGCACTGGAAGGGGGATGGACAGAGGGTAGGACGACTGGAAGGAAGCTGACTGGGGGGGGGGGTGGCACTGAGAGTGGATGTGAGCTGATACCTGGGATGGTATTTGGACTAGAAGGGGTTGGACTGTGGGGAAGGACGGGGACTGGAAGGGAATGGACACCAGTGGCAGTCATGGGAATGCAAGGCAGTTGACATTGGAAGGTACTGGGAGGGGAGGACTGGAAAGGGAACTGATACTATGGAGGGTTACTGGAACTGGAAATGGGTTGATAGAAGGAAGTGAAGAAAACAAAAGCAGAGATAAGACATGGCAAATGGACCACAGACCACAGAAAGAGAGCTAAGAGAAGACATGAAAACAGAAGCCTCAGATCAGGACCAGCATGAACAGAGAATAAAATGATCAGACAACAAAGGTAGAAAAAATAATTTTATTTAATTTTAGTGATTGGACTTTGTGATATCTTTATATTTTACACAGTATGGGGGAACTGCATCTCTTATTTATCTGATGTTGCACTGCATGCAGTCTGGCTTCTTGGGGTTTCAGTTTAAATTTTGTCTACATATTTTAATTTTTACTTTAGATTTTGGTTACTTATTCTGTACTTGGTGAAGGTCTGTGTTCTGAGTGTGTGACTGAGGTCAGGTGTTCTGTTAACATGGAGTTTGTACATAAAGATCTATACTTTACTGTAGTAATTGACTTGTTCAGCTTTTCAAATAGGTGTATGGATGTTCCAGGGCCCACTGAAGTATTTACAGTGACCTTTTTTTTAGATGGGCTCCTTTTGTGAGTTTTGGAAGTTGGTGCTGATATGGTATGGTATGGTAGATGTGCTCTTTGTAAGGTTTTCTATTAGTTCACAATATGCCTGATACTGGAGAATGTATGTTGTTGTTGTTAGATGATCAGAATCAGATTTGTTTTTAAGATATTGAGTTCTGTGGGTGAATGTCTTTGTTCTGCTCTGCACCCACTGTGGATGCAAAATATATGTTGAAAATGAAAAAGCAAGAACCATAACACAGTTTATAATAACAAAATAAAAAAAGAGTTATAATTTAGTTTTATAAACTATACTGTTGGTTCTCGCTCTCTTTTTAGTTACTTGGTGTACAAACATCTTGCATTTCCTCCATGTAATCTAACTGGAGTTCTAAAAAAGACACCCCCCCCCCAATATGCAGGGGGAGGGGGTGCCATCTCATCCTTCACCTCAGTCAGCAAATTGCCTTGAGCCTCCCCTGACTACATCTCTCCATCACAGGGAAAAGGATCCTGAGTGAAACATTCAGGCAGATATGTGGACAGGCATTTAAACTAGAGAAAGGGGGTGATGGATGGGTAAGGAGAAGTTCAGGACATCACTCCCGGCAAAAGCAGAATAACATTAGAAACAGCCACACTTTTAAACCACACTTCAATGGCAAGTGAGAAGAAGTGTGTAGAATAAAATCAATGCAAAATACAGGGAAACCAGTTAACAAATGCTGGAAAGCAATGAGCACAAATGCTTGAAGCTTAGCCAACAAAGTTCCTGACATGGAAATCCTAATGGTGGAAATGGACTTGGGCATTGTGGCCATTACAGAAACATGGTTTAATGGATCACATGAATGGGATATAGCCATAGCCGGCTGTAATCTATTCAGAAGAGATAAAGAGGAAGGTGGAAAAGGAGGCGGAGTAGCCCTATACTTCAAAAGCAATATTAAAGGTACTGAAATGCGGGGGACATGGGGAAAAGAAGAAGCGCTATGGATTGTGTTGGAAAGAGGAGATGGCACTGTCTACAGGCTTCCGACTCAAACCGAAGAAATAGCAAATTCATTAGAGCTATTGTAAAGATAGCCACAAAGGGGAAAGTGATCATATTGGGTGGATTGGAGTATTCCTTCAGCAAATCTGGAAAGAAGTAAAAAAAATTGTGGATGCCTTCCGAGATGCGTTACTTAGACAAATGGTGATGGAACCGACCAGGGAAAGCTTGATGCTGGATTTAGTGCTTACTAATGGAGATAGTGTGTCAAATGTCCAGGTGAGTGCCCATGTGGCCAACAGTGATCATCACACAGTGTGGTATGAGATAAAAGCCATGGTACAGTCCAATCATAGCAAACTCAAATTCCTAGACTTCAAAAACACTGACTTCAGTAAAATGGCTAAGTACCTGAAAGAGGAGTTGGCAGGGTGGGAGGGGATAAGGGAAGTGGAATTGCAATGGGCTAAACTAAAGGTGGCAATAAAAGGGGTGACAGGTAAATATGTAAGGAAAGTAAATAAAAACAAGAGGAGAAGGAAACCTATTTGGTTCTCCAAAGAAGTGGCTGCTCGAATAAAGGCAAAAAGCACAGCTTTCACAAAATTCAAAAGCTTGCAAACAGGGGAACACAGAAAGTAATACAGGATCAAGCTAAAAGAGACAAAAAGAGAAATAAGGAAAGCAAAATCAAAGGCAGAGGAAAAGATGGCTAAAGATGTGAAGTGTGGCGACAAAACTTTCTTCAGGTATATTCGGGAGAGGAGGAAGATCAGAGGTGGAATTGCAGGACTCAAAAGTGCTGGGAACGGACTCATGGAAAGTGACATTGAAAAAGTGAAATTGCTAAACAAATACTTCTGCTCTGTTTTTACTAAAGAACATCCTGGAGAAGGACCACCAGTGACTCCCAAATATAAAAATGTGGATGGAGAAGATACCACTCCATTCACAGAAGATGATGTGTTAGAACAACTTCAAAACTGAAAGGGGACAAGACCATGGGACTAGATGGGATACATCCCAGGATTCTGAAAGAGCTCAAAGAGGTTCTTGCAGGGCCGTTAAAGGATGTTTTTAACAGATCCTAGGAGACAGGAGAAGTTCCTCAGGACTGGAAAAGGGCCGATGTGGTACCTCTTCATAAAAGTGTTAACAGGGAAGAAGTGACAAACAGGCCGGTAAGCCTTACCTTGGTGGCGGGAAAGGTAATGGAGGTGCTCCTGAAAGAGCAAATAGTGGACTTTCTCAAAACCAACAGGTTGCATGATCTGAGGCAACATGGTTTTACCAAGAGACGATCTTGCCAAACAAATCTGATTGAGTTCTTTTAAAGACCAGAAAACTAGATCAGGGGCATACAATGGAGGAGTGGCACTATATGTAAAAAATACTATTAAAGCTTTGGAATTACAGAGCTTAAAAGGGAGAGAGGAGGCATTGTGGGTTAAACTAGAAAGAGGGAAAGAGAAAACTATTTGCATTGGCGTGATATACAGACCTCTCTCACAAGAGGAAGAGGTGAACAGAGAGTTAATTGAAGACATACACAGCATTGCTAGGAAAGGGGAAGTGCTACTGATAGGGGATTTCAATATGCTAGATGTTGATTGGCACATACCTGCTGCAGTATCATCTAGACGTAAAGAGATCCTGGATTCTCTACAGGGAGAACTATTCAGGCAATTGGTAACAGTCCCCACACTTGAAGGGGCCATAATGGACTTGGTGCTTACCAATGTTGAAAGTGTTTCTGATGTTATAGTTGGAGATGATTTTGCATCCAGTGATCACAAGATGGTGTGGTTCAGTATTAGGATTAGGACTGTTAGAATCCATTCAAAGGTGAGGGTCATAGACTTTAGGAAGACTAACTTTGCCAAGATGGGCCAATACCTCAGGGAGTCGTTAGTTGGATAAGAACATCTGGTGGATGTAGAAAAACAGTGGGCAAAGCTGAAAGGAGATAATTAAAGGGCAACCAACCTTTTTGTAAATGGTAAATAAATGTAAAAGGAAAAGGAGACCGCTATGGCTTTTGAAAGAAGTAGCTGAAAAGGTGAAGAAAAAGAGGGAGGCCTTCATGAAATACAAGAGATCACAGAGCGAGGAAGACAGGCATCTATATTTGGAAAAACTTAGAGAAGCTAGCAAAGTAGTCAGGAAAGCAAAGATTCAAAAAGTGGAGGAAACAGCCAATGCAATAAAATGGGGGATAAGACGTTTTTCAGATATGTTAGTGAGAAGAGGAAGGGCAAAAGTGGTATTGTCAGACTCAAAGGTGAAGGGGAGGAACATGTAAGCTGATGAGGATAAAGCAGAATTGCTTAACAAATATTTCTGTTCAGTGTTCACAGATGAAGAACTAGGAGCAAGACCTCAGAAAACACCCACAAAGAGGAACAGAAGTGAGGGGCATCTTGAACAATTTTCAGAAGGCTGTGTTCGTGAGAAACTAGCTCAACTTAATGTAGACAAAGTGGTGAGACCAGATGGGATACACCCTAGAATAAAGAGGGAACTTGGGGATGTTCTAGCAGTTCCAATGATGGACCTTTTCAATGCCTCGTTGGAGTCGGGAGTGGTGCCAAAGGACTGGAGAGAGGCTCATGTGGTGCCTTTACACAAAAGCGGAAGTAAGGATGTGGTTAAAAACTACAGGCCGGTTAGTTTAACTTCGGTGGTGAGTAAATTAATGGAAACGCTGCTGAAAGAGAAAATTTTGAGGTTTCTGGAGTCCAGTGGATTACAGGATCTGAGGAAGCATGGATTCACCAGACGCAGGTCTTGTCAAACAAATCTGATTGATTTCTTTGACTAGGTGACCAGGGAGTTCGACGTAGGGAGAGTCCTAGATGTGGTGTATTTGGATTTCAGTAAAGCCTTTGACACTGTTCCTCACAGGCAACTTATAAACAAACTGAGCAACTTAGGGATGGACCCTAAAGATACTTCTTGGGTTAGAAATTGGTTGGGTGGGAGGCAACAAAGAGCACAGGTAAATGGAGCTCACTCTGAGGAGAAGGATGTTACCAGTGGTGTGCCCAGGGATCTGTCCTTGGTCCGATTCTTTTTAACATCTTTGTTAGTGATATAGCGGAAGGGCTGTCGGGTAAGGTTTGCCTCTTTGAAGATGATACCAAAATCTGCAATAGAGTAGTCACCCAGGAAGGTGTAGATAACATAAGGAGGGATCTAGCTAAGCTTGAAGAATGGTCTAGAATTTGGCAGCTGGGATTTAATGTTAAAAAATGTAAGGTCATGCATTTTGGGCTGCAGCAATCCAAGGGAGCAATATAGTATAGGGGATGAAGTACTTTTGTCCACTAAAGAAGAGCGGGACCTACTCATGGTTGTGTCTGATGATCTTAAAGTAGCTAAATAGGTAGAAAAGGTGACGACAAAAGCTAGAAGGATGCTTGGGTGCATACGCAGAGGAATGGCTAGCAGAAAAAAGGTAATAGTGCCTCTGTATAAGTCTTTGGTGCGACCTCATTTGGAGTATAGTGTGCAATTTTGGAGACCACACCTTCAAAAGGATATAAACAGTATAGTCAGTACAGAGGGTAGCTACTAAAATTGTTAGTGGTCTTCATTATAAAGCATATGAGGACAGACTTAAGGTTCTTAATATGTACACCTTAGAGGAAAGGCAGGATAGAGTTGTTATGATTGAGATGTTTAAATACCTCTGTGGCATAAATGTACAGGGGGCACGACTCTTTCAATTGAAAGCAGGTTCTGCTATGAGGAGACGGGGGAAGAGGGTGAAGGGGGATAGATTCAGGAGTGATATGCGGAAATATTTCTTTACGGAAAGAGTGATGGATCCGTGGAATAGTCTCCCAGTGGAAGTGTTAGAGATGAGGACAGTATCTGAATTCAAAAAAACATGGGGCAAACACAGAGGATCTCTAAAGGAAAAAAAGGGACTGTTATAGTTGTTGATATAGAAGGACAGACTAGATAGGCCATGTGGTCTTTTTCTGTCATCATATTTCTATGTTTCTATGTTTACCTAGATTTCAGCAAAGCCTTGGATATTGTTCTTCATAAGATGCTTATCAATAAGCTCAATAGCTTGGGGATGAGTCCCAAGATGGTGAAATGGATCAGAAATTGGTTGACTGAGAGACAACAGAAGGTGATGGTAAACGGAACTCACTCTGATGAATGGAGGTTGATTAGCGGTGTGCCCCAGAGCTCGGTCCTGGGACTGATACTGTTCAATGTGTTTGTGAGTGATATTGCTGACGGACTGAATGGAAAAGTCTGTCTTTTGCGGATGAAACGAAAATTTGCAACATAGTAGACTCTCCTGAAGGAGTGGAGATCATGAAGAAAGATCTACAAAAGCTGGAAGAAGGTCAAATGCTTGGCAGTTAAGATTTAATGCAAAGAAGTGCAGTGTCATGCACTTAGGAAGCAGAAATACAAGGGAAATGTACGTGATAGGGGGCAAGAGGTTGGTGTGCACTGACCAGGAGAAGAACCATGTGTTTATTTCAGAGGACCTCAAGATGGGAAACAGTGTAACAAGGCAGTGGCAAAAGCCAGAAGGATGCTGGGTTGCATACAATGAGGAATTACCAACAGAAAGGAAGAGGTACTAATGCTATCTCACAAAGGATTTAAAAAGACTGGAAACTGTTCAGAGGAAGATGACCAAAATGATTTGAAGCCTGCATCAGAAGACTTATGAGAAGAGACTTGAAAACTTGAATATGTACACTCTGGAGAATAGGAGGGACAGGGGAGATATAATTCAGACCTTTAAATACTTAGAGTATTAATGAACAAACAAACCTCTTTCAAAGACGGGGAAGCTATAGAACTAGAGGCCATAACATGAAGCCGCAAGGGGGTAAATTGAAAGGCAATGTCAATAAATAATTTTTCCCTGAAAGGGTGGTGGATGCTTGGAAGGCCCTCCCGATGGAAATAGAAACATAGAAACATAGAAACATGATGACAGAAAAAGACCACAAGGCCCATCTAGTCTGTCCTTCCATAACAACTACAACAGTCAACTTTTTACCTTTAGAGATCCTCTGTGTTGGTCCCATGCTTTTTTGAATTCAGTTACTGTCCTCATCTCTACCACCTCCACTGGGAGACTATTCCACGGATCCACTACTCTTTCCGTAAAGAAATATTTCCGCATATCACTCCTGAATCTATCTCCCTTCACCCTCATCCCATGTCCCCTCGTAGCAGAACTTGCTTTCAATTGAAAGAGGCTCTCTCCCTGAACATTTATGCCACGGAGGTATTTAAACATCTCAATCATATCACCTCTATCCCGCTTTTCCTCTAAGGTGTACATATTAAGATCCTTAAGTCTGTCCTCATATGCTTTATAATGAAGCCCATTAATCATTTTAGTAGCCACCCTCTGCACCGACTCCATCCTGTTCACATCCTTTTGAAGGTGCGGTCTCCAGAATTGCACACCATACTCCAAATGAGGTCGCACCAAAGACTTATACAGAGGCATTATCACCTCCTTTTTTCTGCTAGCCATTCCTCTCCGTATGCACCCAAGCATCCTTCTAGCTTTTGCCGTCACCTTTTCTACCTGTTTAGCTACTTTAAGATCATCAGACACAACCACGCCTAGGTCCCGCTCTTCTTTAGTGGACAAAAGTACTTCACCTCCTATACTGTATTGCTCCCTTGGATTTCTGCAGCCCAAATGCATGACCTTACATTTTTTAACATTAAATCAAAGCTGCCAAATTCTAGACCATTCTTCAAGCTTAGCTAGATCCCTCCTCATGTTATCTACACCTTCCTGGGTGTCTACTCTATTGCAGATTTTGGTATCATCCGCAAAGAGGCAAACCTTACCCGACAGCCCTTCCGCTATATCACTAACAAAGATGTTAAAAAGAATCGGACCAAGGACAGATCCCTGGGGCACACCACTGGTAACATCCTTCTCCTCAGAGTGAGCTCCATTTACTTGTACTCTTTGTCGCCTCCCACCCAACCAATTTCTAACCCAAGCAGTAACTTTAGGGTCCATCCCTAGGGTGCTCAGTTTGTTTATAAGTCGCCTGTGAGGAACAGTGTCAAAGGCTTTACTGAAATCTTAATACACCACATCTAGAGCTCTCCCTCGGTCCAACTCCCTGGTCACCCAGTCAAAGAAATCAATCAGATTTGTCTGACAAGACCTGCCTCTGGTGAATCCATGCTGCCTCGGATCCTGTAATCTGCCGGACTCCAGAAACCTCACTATTTTCTCTTTCAGCAGCGTTTCCAATAATTTACTCACCACCGAAGTTAAACTAACCGGCCTGTAGTTTTCAACCACATCCTTACTTCCACTTTTGTGTAAAGGCACCACATGAGCCTCTCTCCAGTCCTTTGGCACCACTCCCGACTCCAACGAGGCATTGAAAAGGTCAGTCAGTGGAGTTGCTAGAACGTCCCCAAGTTCCCTCAGTATTCTAGGGTGTATCCCATCCGGTCCCATCGCTTTGTCTACTTTAAGTTGAGCTAGTTTCTCACGAACACAGTCTTCTGAAAATTGTTCAAGATGTCCCTCGCTTCTGTTCTTATTTGTGGGTGTTTTCTGAGGTCCTGCTCCTGGTTCTTCATCTGTGAACACAGAACAAAGATATTTGTTAAGCAATTCCGCTTTATCCTTATCAGCTTCTACATATTCCCCCCCTGCACCCTTGAGTCTGACAATACCACTTTTGCCCTTCCTCTTCTCACTAATATATCTGAAAAATGTCTTATCCCCCCATTTTATTGCATTGGCTATTTCCTCCTCCTTTTGAATCTTTGCCTTCTTGACTACTTTGCTAGCTTCTCTAAGTTTTTCCAAATACAGATGCCTGTCTTCCTCTCTCTGTGATGTCTTGTATTTCATGAAGGCCTCCCTCTTTTTCTTCACTTTTTCAGCTACTTCCTTCGAAAACCATAGCGGTCTCCTGTTCCTTTTGCCTTTATTTACCATTTTAACAAAAAGGTTGGTTGCCTTTAAAATACCCCCTTTCAGTTTTGCTCACTGTTTTTCTACATCCCCCAGCTGTTCCCATCCCACTAACGACTCCCGGAGGTATTGGCCCATCTTCGCAAAGTTAGTCTTCCTAAAGTCTAAGATCTTCACCTTGGAATGGATTCTAACAGCCCTAGTCCTAATACTGAACCACACCATCTGGTGATCACTGGATGCAAAATGATCTCCCACTACAACATCAGAAAAACTTTCACCATTGGTAAGCACCAAGTCCAGTATGGCCCCTTCATGTGTGGGGTCTGTTACCAATTGCCTGAATAGTTCTCCCTGTAGAGAATCCAGGATCTCCTTACTTCTAGGTGATACTGCAGCAGGAATGTGCCAATCAACATCTGGCATATTGAAATCTCCTAGCAGTAGCACTTCCCCTTTCCTAGCAATGCTGCGTATGTCTTCAATTAACTCTCTGTCCACCTCTTCCTCTTGTGAGGGAGGTCTGTATATCACACCAATGCAAATTGATTTCTCTTTCCCTCTTTCTAATTTAACCCACAATGCCTCCTCTCTCCCTTTTAAGCTCTGTAATTCCAAAGCTTTAATAGTAGTTTTTACATATAGTGCCACACCTCCTCCCCTTCTTCCTACCCTGTCCTTTCTGAATAAAGTATAGCCAGGTATAGTTACATCCCAGTCATTGTTTTCTGTGAACCTTGTTTCTGTAACTGCCACTAAATCCAAGTCAGCCACTCCCACCAAAGCTTCAACTTCAGGGATCTTATTTCCCATGCTACGGGCATTAATACACACTGCTTTCCATATGTTACCCCTGTTACCCATTTCCATAAAGGTATTTAATGTATCACCTACCTGGGGGCTTTCACTTACCTGGGGGCTTTCTTCACCCATCCCCAACGAATCTAGTTTAAAGCCCTCTTCAGTAGATTAGCCAGTCTACTACCAAAGATGCGTTGACCTTTCTTGGACAGATGGATGCCATCTCTGCTCTGCAACCCTTGGAACAGCATCCCATGGTCTAGGAAACCAAAACGCTCTCGAAGACACCATCCACGCAGCCATGCATTCATCTCCAGGATGCGAGCCTCTCTGCCTTGGCCTTTACCCTCAACAGGGAGGATTGAAGAGAACACCACCTGTGCACCTACCTGCTTCACCCTCTGTCCCAGAGCCATGAAGTCACTTTTGATACATTCCGAGGTATACCTGGCAATATCATTTGTTCCAACATGGATTAGCAACATTGGGTAATAGTCAGTGGGCTTGATGAGTCTCGGCAAACTCTCCGTAACATCTTGGATCTTGGCACCAGGCAGACAGCATACCTCTCTGGACATCAAGTCTGGTCGACAGATGGACGCCTCAGTACCCCTCAGAAGAGAGTCTCCAACAACCACTACCCTTCGTTTCCTTCTGGTCACTGATTCCGCAACTATGAGGTACTTGAACTCTGGTTCTTCCCTTTCCAGGGATGCTTTCACCTCCTCCACTTCCAGGGCTGCATAATGGTTCTTCAATTCAAGGGCTGGAGAAGTTGGATTGGTGATTTTGCAGGCTCTGGTGACTTTTGTCCAACCATCGACATTCTGTTGGCACCCATCTTCTCCTGTGCTGGAGAGCCTGGTTGCTGCAAGAAGCATCTCATCAATGTACTTCTCACTGTCTTGAATGCTCCTCAGCCTCGCCACCTCCTCTCTGAGTTCCTCCACTTGTTTCCTCAGAGGTTCAGCATGCAGGCACCCTGCACATGGAACCGGTTCTTCAGCTGGCATTAGGACCTCTGTCTGGACTGAGGCAGAAGCTGTAACGGGGGCAACAGCTTTAGCAATATGATTTTTCCCAGCCATTGTTCTGTTTGTGGAGCTTAGGTATCTGTTAAAGCAAAAGAGAGAGATCTACCAAGTATCAGCTGGTTTCGCAGCTGTCCTTTCAGAGAAAAAGCAGTTAAATCTCTTTAATTATATTCAATATGTGCTGGTCCAATTCACTGTGATTTGCTAAAGGGGGAGGTGCCCTATAAAGCAAGACTGCTCACTAGGGGTGGGTGGGAGTCAGGGTGGGTAGGGAGGGAACTAACACCTGATTAGGTGTTAGCAGTTTCTGAACCTGAGGAGGTTACAGAGTTCAGCAACCTACTGTGCTCCAGTAAAGTTCCCCTAAAACAGCAAAAATGAAAGTAACCTTGCTTTTAAAAAGTATACACAAAACCCTTTTAAGAGCTCCCAGTCAGAGAGCTAGCAATGTAATAAAAAAACCAAACAAAGAAACCCTCAAATCCTTACTTACTGTTTGATGTGTGGAGCCCTGGTTAGGAAAGCCTCAAAAGGGCAGGGCACAGGAGCCTTTTATGCAGGCTTCAACTGCACTCAGGAAACAGGCCCACTAACTCCTGATTAGGTGTTAGCAGTTTCTGAACCTGAGGAGGTTACAGAGTTCAGCAACCTACTGTGCTCCAGTAAAGTTCCCCTAAAACTCAGGTGGGGGCAAACACAGTGACAGAATTTATAATGGCATGGGACAGACACAGTGGATCCCTCTATAGCAACAGGATAAATCAATATAAACTTAACTATCTCTTATATCTCAACAAACAGGGGTGTCCTAAATTAAACGGTGGATACACCTCTGAACAAAGGTATGGGTAGGGGTGACCTGCATGGAGCAGCAGATTCACCTACTCGTACTGCTTTGCTGGGCAGACTAGATGAACCATGCTAGTCTTTATCTGCCGTCATATACTATGTTACCGTGTTACTATGTCTGCACCTGCTTTTTTTCTGACATTCTGGCTTAGTGATCACAGATTGTCATATCTAAATCCCCCTCCACGATATCAACTTGCCATATTTTTGTCTTGAATACAGTAACATATTTTCTTTTGGTGAAACTGTAAATTGTAGCAATTTTTGTGGCAATTCCTTTACTATGATCTTTGATATCTCTTGTAATGATGGGAACCTAGTTACCAATATAATATCTTAACTGTTAGCCTGGCTCAGTAAGCATACCCCTATGTAAGTTTTAGGAAGTAATAGCCAATAAAATATTTAAAAGTGAGCAGAGTTAAGATGGCAGATTGCTAGCTCTACCAATGAGCTGAATACCAGGTTCAGTCCACTGACCTATATATACTCTTCTATATATAATCAATTATAACATGACATATGGATTTACAATTTCATAATTTGGTGGAGGTGGAACTCTCAAAATGTCTTTGGACACTACGGGGTTTGTAGTGTCTGCACCCTCCCTCACCCCATCTTAAATGCTGAGATTTCTCTCAGTCTGAGAACACAAACTCCTTCTCTTCTTCCGCCTCCAACTCTTGCCAGCCTGCATGAGCAGTAGATTGCATGCTGCTCTTCAGGAAACCAAAATTGCAGTGCCACACATGATGGATGTCTGACTATATTCACTGGTCAACATTGAAATCGTTACTGACTTTAAAAGGCCCTAATCTGTAGTATCATGGTGAGCTGAACATGAATATAACATTAAAAAAAATATTGGCTCTCATTTTCAAGATGTTGCATGTAGTTCATTTTTTGACATTTCACCATGTAAATTTATCCAGTAGGACATCAACAACATCCCAAATAAGCCTTGAATGATGTAATATTGCATCACATTGCATAATACCAGCATGCAGACATCATCCAGAGTTGATTGCATCATTTTCTGATGCAATGCAATGCAATTCTACTGCCAGATGGCTGCTGAAGCCATCTGACATCAGCAGTGTACTATATGCAGTTGGAAAGGAAAGTAATCTGGTATTCTGTTCCGATATTGAAAGCCTCATGAATGGCTTAAAAATCACTCATGACCCACAAGACTGGAGACTATTTATAGACTCTTCGAAACTGAGTCTGAAGGTTGTGCTTTTGAACAATGGAAACCGTCTTCCATCTATTCCAGTAGCGCATGCCGTCCACATGAAAGAGATATACGATAACTTAAAGCATCTACTGACTTCCACTCCTTTCGCACTCAGTTTAAGTTACTTACTCTAGTTCACAGGGCTCTTCACACTAGTACTCCACAATACCTGGCAGACCTTATTACATTCCACACCCCCAGAAACACTCCCCGCTCCTTCCACCTTAACCGCCTTAATCTCTCTTCCCCCTCCCTTGCTCACCTTCAATCCACCCGCTCCTCTGCTTTCTTTTTCATCGGCCCCGCACTCTGGAATTCACTCCCCACCTCCCTCCGGTTAGAACCTCAACACACCACCTTCAAGTGAGACCTAAAAACCCACCTCTCTTCCTTAGCCTATGACCTTCCCTCCCCTCTTGTCTGATCCTGTCCCCTAGGTATAGTTCTGTATCCTTTCTCTCGTTCTATTATATCAACAATTGTAACTTCCTTTCCTCCTTTCTGGCCCTGTGCCTGTTTCTAATTGTTTGTGAATTGTAAACCGCTCTGATTGATAAAATAGGGTGGTATATCAAATAAATAAACATAAACATAAATATACAGCTGGCACCTCTGTGGTGACTTGAAGGTAGTTGCCCTTTTAATGGGACTGCAGCAGTGATATATAAAATACATGTGTTTCTTATGTGAGTGGGATAGCCGAGCAAGGGATTGGCACTACTTGTGGAAGGAATGGAATCGCAGACAAAATGTAACAGATGGAAAGAAGAATATCAAGCACCCAGCTCTGGTTGAGACTCACAAAAGCCTGCTACCTCCCCTTCACATCAAACTAGGTTTGATAAAAACCTTTGTGAGAGCCATGGACCGCACTTCACCAGCTTTCCGATACCTGCATGAAAAATTCCCTCGACTCAGCGAAGCAAAGATTAAAGAGGGGGTTTTTGTGGGTCCTCGGATTTGAGAGCTCTTCAAAGATGACTGGTTCAACAACTTGCTGCAGGGTGATGCGAAACAAGCATGGAATGCTTTTCGCCTAGTGTCAACAAACTTTCTCGGGAATGTTAGGGCAGAAAACTACAAGGAACTAGTAGAAGACATGCTGATGCAGTATCATAAACTTGGCTGCAATATGTCTCTAAAGATCCATTTCTTTGATTCCCATCTTGATTTCTTTCCTGACAACTGTGATATGGTTAGTGATAAACAGGGTGAACGTTTTCACCAGGATATCACAACGATGGAGCAAAGATACCAGGGAAAATGGTCCACTACAATGCTGGCTGACTACTGCTGGACACTCCCCAGAGAAGCTCCCGAACAGCTGTACAAGAGACAGGCGAAAAAATCTAAGAAGTAGTCTATGACTTGTTTTTTTACAGGTATTAACCGAAGGCCTATTATATTTACTATTGACATGCATTTCGTGATGTAAACATTAATTCTTGTAGGTTACAAAAAAACTAGAGCCAACTTTGCAATTTCACGGTCATATTCGTGTTCAGCATATAAAAATTGATAAGAAATTACTATTTTTATTTCAGTAACATGACTTTTGTAAAAATTTGTTGACCAGTGAAAAGATTGAAAAGGTCTGAAAGAAATGAGGAGGATTGTTGGGTTAAGTTATTCCTGCAGGGGAAGGCAAGAGCAATGCAGGGCCTGGCTCACTAGACGTTCTAATTTTCAGTCAATCTGGATCTTCTCCAGAAGCAACTCAGACCCCACAGAAAACACATTTGAACACTCCTAGATTAGTGTGATACATAATAAGAATTGAGCATTACTATTTTTCCCTTTTAGATATGTGTATTGTTATCTACAAAATGCACGGAAAAGGTAGATATAATACTGGGTACATTTGATATGTTTCAAATTACAATATGTCAAAGGAATCTGAATGTGAGCCTGAAAAATGTTTAAAATGTCTTAAAATATGCTAAAGCATCTTAATCTTCTACTTTTGAGTGATAGTTCTTTAATTAGACTTTGGTAAAGAGTTTTATCTTCTCTTTATCCTATTAGAGATTACAGCTGCCAGTCACATAATCCCTTACAGCAGATACACGTTCTCTTTCCCAGAGTATATTATAGAAGTGAGTGACAACATTAATACAGATATTTTTTAAGAGGTTAAAGTCATCAGTGCTTTTATCACTCACTACTTTAAAAAAAGGTCTTTTATTTGGAAAAATATTCTCTATGCACTCAACTTTCCTAATGATTCTCAGTAACCAGCCTCAAATGGAAGAACAGTTCAAGAGGGGAAGAAGGGAGGGCATCATGTATATTCCTTATTGATATTCAGTTTTCTACTGTTAGAGTTATTGTCGATTCATGGCAACCCTCTGGATAGTTGTCCTAAACTGTGTTCTAGAGACTATAATAAATAGCACTTGGAAATGGAGTTTCATAATGGGCAGAGCTCACATGACTATACTAAAAATTGCACATGGCACTTGGTTATTTCTTATAAAGTGACAATTTAAAGGGATTTCCTCCAAAACTGAGCACTATAGACAAATTCTAAGGCACTCCAGAAAATGATAAAATGGAACACTCTTTCTTTAGGTTTAATTCAGCTATTCAGCAGCACATGAAGAATAAGCCAAAACCGTTTTTCACCAAGTGGAGGTCGAACAGAAGAGGCAAATGGAGCTGCCGATGTGACCTGTAGAAGCAATGCTTTGCAGAACAGAACAGCATCTTTTGGAGTTATCGATACTGAATCCTGATAATAATATACTTTTGGAGTTGAGTGTTAAATGTTTTAACCTGTAACTAGCCACTTGCCGCTCCTGAATGTTATGGTGGAGAAAGTGATGCAAAGTATTTGAAATCACAAAAAAATAATAAAAATATACATGGTGATTGGTGCGTGGAATAAGACTGATGACTGATAAAGAGTGCCCATGAATTTTAGGCCACGTATAGCTGACCAAGAGTGATTCCATCTCATGGTCTCTCCCTCACTTTTATAATATTTTATTGTTTTCAAGTGATTCTAAGTGAGTTCTTGAGCTTCCAGTGTAATAATTTGAGAAACCTTGTAGAGCCTAGAAGTTTATTTTTGTGTTTAATCTCTCTCCTTTAGCATGTGGCATTTTTTTTGGTCAGGCATTATTTATTATTGCCAGCAATAAATACAAGCTAATTTTGAAAAAAATAATTATATGAACTTGAGTTAGCATGGAAGAAGAGTGTGAGTGTTCTTAACATATAAAACATTTACATTTCCATAGCTTAGCTTTGATATATTTATCTTTATTCAGGTTTTTGATACTCTGCTTAGGCTGAAGCATTAAAGCAGTGAACAACATAAAGGGCTGCAGAAGAGGGAAAAGGAAATAAACACCATTATCATATAGGACAGGAGCGAGAGCAGATAGAAGAACTAAGAGCAGTAAGAGGAGGATAGGAAGGGGGAGAAGAGGAAGGGGACAGAGTAGGGTGGGAAGAAAAGAGAGAGGACCTGGGTGAGTCATGAAGGGGTATTGGTTGCATGAAAAGCTAAACTGAAAAGGTGGATTTTTAAAACAGCCTTTAACCTAGTGAAAGAGGGTTCAGAATGAAGTGAGGGAGGGAGGGAGTTCCAAAGAGAGGGACCCAGAAAAAAGAAAGCAGATTAGTGAACGCTCAAGATGGGTCTGAAAAACAGAGGGAAGGGCAAGGTGATAGGTATGTATTGAATGTAAGAGACGAGGAGTATGATCGTGAAGGAGGTCAGCAAGATATTGTGGAGTAGAGGTATGAAAGGTTCAGTGGATGAAAGTAAGTATTTTGTACTGGATCCAAAAGTGAACGGGCAACAAATGAAGACAAGCAAGAAGTGGAGAAATGTGGTCAAAGTGAGAGGAGAAAGTTAAAATATGTGCGGCTGTATTTTAAAATAGTTGGAGTCTGTGAAAGTGATATTGAGGAAGACCGGCAAGAGTAACATTACAGTAATCAAGCCTTGCGAGATAAGGGAGAGGAGGAGATGGTCAAAGCAGTAGGAGAGAGGAAAGGACATAAAAAATGGATCATATGTACGAATAGATAGTAGGATCGGTGGGAGATAGAGGTGATGTGTTCTGTGAGAGATAGAGAAGAATCAAGAATCATTCCAAGATATTTGAAGGAAGAAACCAGGGTTATAGGGACAGAGGAGAGGATAGAAGCCAGAGGAGATGGAGGGGACACCGAAGGTGATCAAAGCAGCAGAAGATTTGGAGGGCTTTAAATAAAGGACATTTTCACACACCCAGGAATGGATGCGTTCCAAACAGGAATTAAGGGGGGCAAAATTAGGAACTGAGGAGGATGTACGATGGAGAAGGATATCATCAACATAGTAATATGCAGAGATACTAGATTGCTGTATTAGAAGAGTGAGGATTGCCAGAAAAATATTAAAGAGAAGAGGGAACAGGATAGAGCCTTGAGGAACACCTCAAGAGAGGAGCATAAAGGGGGAAACAGAAAAATGAGGGGGAAACAGAAGAATGAGGGGGAAACCGAGAATGAAAGTGCAGTTAGGAAGGATCAAAATCATTTCAAGGGGGTGCCTGAAATGCCGTGATCAGTGAGACATGCAATAAGAATGCGGAGATCAATCAAATCGAAGGCCGAGGAGAGGTTGAGAGAAATAACAATAGTGAAGTCCCCGTGATCATGAGCGGAGTGAAGTTCATTCAGGAAAGAGAGGAGAATAGACTCTGTACTATGACCTTCCCTAAAGCCAGATTGACGTGGATGAAGAACTTTGGTGGAGGTGAGATGAGAAGACAGCTGTGCAAAGACGAACCACTCAAGATAGTGCTGGAGTGGTCTGTAGAATTTACAGTGGCACAATCGAGATAATGACATTGAAAATTCATGAATAGGACACTTAGGGGGTCATTTAGAGTTGTTTAGTGGGGATGGACATCCTATTTGGATGTTCATCCCAGCTAAGTGCCAGGGGGCCAATTCCCAAGACAGAGCTCCTCACACAAACAGAGGAGATGTGTGGGGAGCTCTGTATAGGGGCAGGAGGGGGCAGAATGGAGGAAGAATGAGGACGGGCCAGAGGTAGGGCCCTGGCCTGTACATACAGGGCTGATTCTGGTCATGGCCCTGTACGTTTGTGGGGTGTAGCCTGAATGGGGAACTTATTTCACCTCGGGGAGGAAGCAGTGAGGACCTGGTAGTATGTAAGCGTGGGTAGGGAGTTCCCCACAGCCCGATCCTAGGCTTGGGAGCTCTGATCATGGGTCAGGCGGTAGGAATTGTGCACTGCAGGTGCCAGCTAGAAGTCGGGACTCCTGCATGGCATCCTGGTGCCATGGTGACGGGACGCCATATCACCAATTTCCATGCAGGAGCCATGGCTACATTGTATGTGGAATGGGCTGGAAGACTGGGCCCCCAGAATCGGGGCAGAGCCTGTATGTGCAGGCCCGTTGCACCCGATTCTGATTCAGCAGGGCATCTAGTCCCTGCAGAATCAGAATCAAGTGCAGGACTGGTCCATCCAGATTCTGGACGTATGAACAGGCCTCTGGTGGGAATTGGCCTCTTATCCTATAACAACTGTTGCTATATGGATATGTAGTTTTGAATATTTATTTTTATATAGTTGGCTGTTTTTTTAAAGCGCTTTTCACTGGGGCAAAGCGGTGTACATTTCAATAACATATTGTTACAATGAACAGTGGAATTAATATACAGATAGTTGCATGATATTAATTATTATAACTTATGTACATGTGCATTTGTTATCTACATTATTCAGTAGGAAGGGAGTAAGGGAGAGTTAGATAGAAGGGAGGAAGGATTATGTGACAGAACCAAATTGTTCATTAATTCGGTACGTTTTGAGAAGTTTCCTAAATGTGAGGTCATTGGTAATTTGGAGATTTCCAGGAAGGGAGTTAGAGTGGGTTGGAGATATAATTCAAATGCTCTAGGCCCGGGCAAGCATACTCAGTGTTTTTAATTTTCTCATGAGATATGTTTAGCATGTTTTTTAGTTTCTGTCTCCTCATCCTGCTTGAGTTGGTGGTGCTTAGTAGTGTTTGTAGGTAGTGTGAAGATTGATTGTTGATTTTGAAGGTCAAGAGTAGAATTTTGTAGTGTATGCAGCTGAGTAACCACAGCCAATGTAACTGTTTTACGATGGGGGTTACATGGTCATATTTTGATGTTCCCTGAATTATGTGTGCCGTGATGTGCAAGGCGTTGTGTAGGGGAAGTAATGTGGATTTTGGCAAACCTAGATAGATGGAATTACAGTAGTCAAAGTTCGGTGATATGATTGTTTGGAATGCTGAGCGATAGTTTGATGGTTCCAGCAGAGGACGGAGGTGGTGAATAGTTCTGATTTTGTGATATTCTTATCTTTGTTGTAGCTCTTATAGGTGGCTTCAAGGTAAGTTGTTGATCTAAGGTAATGCACAAATAAATGACCTTTGGTTGTCCATTTGCATTTGTGCCATTTTAAAACTATTGACATTGGCGCTTGAAAGTTGTCATCCTTTGTTATGGATAGTATTTCAGTTTTCTTGTAGTTAATTTTCAGATAATGTTTTGTCAACCATTGGGAGATATCAGTGAAGCAGGTTATTATTCCTACGTATGTTGGTTTGTTGATGTTGAATGGTGCATAAATCATTATGTCATCTGCATGGATATGAAAATTTATGTTATGTGAATGGATGACAAGGCATAACAGTTGCAGATAGATGTTGAAAAGTAGCACTGATAATGACGAGCCTTCTGGGATGCCTTGAGTTTAATGGTAGAGAAATGATGTGTTGTTTCCCATTTTTACTTGCTGTTGGCAATCACATAGATATGAATGGAACCATTTCAGAACATTGTTTTGGATTCTGATGGACTGAAGTCTTTGCAGGAGGATGCCGTGGTTGATTGTATCAAAAGCAGCTGAAATATCGAGAAATATTAAAATATTAAAGTGTTAAAAATAATATCAGGTGTGTTTGTACTCCATGGCTAGCAGAAAAAAGGAGGTAATAGTCCCTCTGTATAAGTCTTTGGTGCGACCTCATTTGAAGTATAGTGTGCAATTCTGGAGACCGCAGCTTCAAAAGGATGTGAACAGGATGGAGTCGGTGCAGAGGGTGGCTACTAAAATAGCTAATGGTCTTCATTATAAAGCATATGAGGACAGACCTAGGGATCTTAATATGTAAACCTTAGAGGAAAGGCGGGATAGAGGTGATATGATTGAGATGTTTAAATACCTCCATGGCATAAATGTTCAGGGAGAGAGCCTCTTTCAATTGAAAGCAAGTTCTGCTATGAGGGGACATTGAATGAGGGTGAAGGGGGATAGATTCAGGAGTGATATGCGGAATATTTATTTATGGAAAGAGTGGTGGATCCGTGGAATAGTCTCCCTGTGGAGGTTGTAGAGATGAGGACAGTAACTGAATTCAAAAAAGCATGGGACAAACATGGGGGATCTCTAAAGGTAAAAAGGGGACTGTTGTTGTTGTTGATATGGAAAGACAGACTAGATAGGCCATGTGGTTTTTTTATGTCATCATATTTCTATGTTTCTATGTTTCCATGGTATGGTCTGAAGCCATGCTACTGTGGGTCCAAAGGGGTATGTCGGTCAAGGGATTCTTGGAGTTGCTGTTGAATGTTTTTCTCTGTTATCTTAGTCAAGAATGGTAAGCTTGCTATAGGTCTATATGCTGTGAGGTCATTGAGGTTTGTGTTTTTTAGGGTTGGACGGATGGAGGAGGATTTGAGTTGTTTGGGCTTGTAATCTTGCAGGAGTGATACTTGGGTGAGTTTCAAAATGAATGATCTAAGCTCTTCTTTGGAAACTTTGACCCAACTCACTGGACATGAATAAAGTAGGGATGTAGTTGAGTTTAACGTAACAATTGTATATTCTATGTTCTCCTTGCTGATGGAACTGAAGGTGGACCATATATTGTAGGTCGTGTTGGTTGGTGGCATCAGCAGTGGTAGTGAAAGTGCAGAACAGTTTATTTTATAGTGGTTTGCTAGGGCGAGAGTGAGACCTTGGGTCTGGTGGTGGCTTTGGGGACTCCCCCCTGTACACTGTTGTTGGGATGGACTGGTGGTGGCGTGCCCGTGGATTGAGTGGTAGTTGCTTGTAGGGTTGGTTTTATCCCTGTTTCTATCCAAGCTTAAGGGCCATGCCAAAAGGCCCTCAGGCATGGGCCCACCAGGGGTGGGTCTGAGGGCTCATAGTTACTTTTTTTTAAGTATTAGATGGGTCCTTAAAGGACATAGGAAATACTATATTGGATGAGATCAAAGGTACCTCAGGTTTAGCATCTTGTCTCTGACAGTGGTGAACTGAGACCTCAAATGCCTGGAGGAATCCCAAAATGATCTAATCCTTCTTACTCACACCAAGGAATAACTTATCTAAACCATTTTTAAACTTAGTTATACTAACAATTTCTACCACATCTACTAGCAAAAAAATGCCTTTGTTTGAAAAGTAGAAACTATTTGCTGCATGGAGTGTTCCCTAGACTTAGTACTGTTTTGGAAAGGTAAATAACCAATCACCATGTGGCAGACACACCATAAACTGTTACAGAGAAGTGTAAAATTGAATATGTATTGAAGAACAACCTAAACTACAGTTACAGGATGCAAGATTCCACATTAGGAATCACCACCCATGAAAAGGATCTGGCTATAATCATGGATAATACGTTGAAACCCTCTGCCCATTGTGCAGTGACAGTCAAGAATGATAGGAATCACAAGCAAAGGAATGGAAAATAAAACCAAGGATATTATAATTTGTATTTATTTATTTATTTATTAGTAGCATTTGTATACCGTCTTTTCCAGAGATCAAAAGTGGTTTACAGGGAACAAAAACAAAATTAGTTACATGAAACTGTTCAGAACAAATAACTCATGACATTAATGGCTCTGAATTACTCCATGATAAGAACATAACATAAGAACATAAGATATGCCATACTGGGTCAGACCAAGGTCCATCAAGCCCAGTATTCTGTTTCCAACAGTGGCCAATCTAGGTCATATGTACCTAGCAGTTTCCCCAAGAGACACAAGTTCCACAATGCTTGTACTGGGTCAAGCATTGATATCTTCGGTCACTTCTTAATAATGGTTTATGGACCTTTCCTCCAGGAACTTGTCCAAACCTTTTTTAAACCAAGCTACACTAACAGCATTTACTACATCCTCCGGTAACAAATTCCAGAGTCTTATTACACGTTGAGTGAAAAAATATTTTCTTTTATTAGTCTTAAATAGTTTACCCTGTAGCTTCATTGCATGTCCCCTAGTCTTTCTATATTCTGATAACGTAAACAATCAATCTACGTTTACCCGTTCCACTCCGTTCATTAATTTATAGACTTCTATCATATCTCCCCTCAGCCGTCTCTTTTCCAGGTTAAAGAGCCCTAACCTTTTTAGCCTTTCTTCACAGGAGTATCCTTCCATCCCCTTTACCATTTTGGTGGCTCTTCTCTGAACCTTTTCTAAAATCGCTATATTCTTTTTAAGATACGGCGACCAGAATTGCACACAATATTCAAGGTGTGGTCTGCTTTTCTCTGATCAGAGAAGAGCAGTGCTTTTTACAGTGCTCTGCTAGAGAAGTGGATATTGCCTTCTGTGACACCTTGCTGTGAGTTCTAGCTGTTTATTAATTATTTATTGTTTGTCTAACTGTTTATTTCATTATTTATTGTTTGTCTTAGTGGTGTGCTAGTTCAGCCTTCTCAGTTATAACTTACCTTGCCTCTCTCAACTAACTGGGCTTTGTGTGGTAGCCAGGTTAACTGTTCATTTTAAATTAAATCTCTTTCCCCAGAACCTGCTCTGTGTTAAACTTTTTTTACTGTCCTAGCCTGCCTGAGTGAATCCTCCCCCTCCCCCCCCTGCTGAGGTATTGTGTAGCCTTCTTCCTGTTTCCTCCACGTGTGCATAGTCTGTTTTAGTCTGCTTTTCTCTGATCAGAGAAGAGCAGTGGTTTTTACAGTGCTCTGCTAGAGAAGTGGATATTGCCTTCTGTGACACCTTGCTGTGAGTTCTAGCTGTTTATTAATTATTTATTGTTTGTCTAACTGTTTATTTAATTATTTATTGTTTGTCTTAGTGGTGTGCTAGTTCAGCCTTCTCAGTTATAACTTACCTTGCCTCTCTCAACTAACTGGGCTTTGTGTGGTAGCCAGGTTAACTGTTCATTTTAAATTAAATCTCTCTCCCTAGAACCTGCTCTGTGTTAAACTTTTTTTCCTGTCCTAGCCTGCCTGAGTGAATCCTCCCCCTCCCCCCCTGCTGAGGTATTGTGTAGCCTTCTTCCTGTTTCCTCCATGTGTGCATAGTCTGTTTTAGTCTGCTTTTCTCTGATCAGAGAAGAGCAGTGCTTTTTACAGTGCTCTGCTAGAGAAGTGGATATTGCCTTCTGTGACACCTTGCTGTGAGTTCTAGCTGTTTATTAATTATTTATTGTTTGTCTAACTGTTTATTTAATTATTTATTGTTTGTCTTAGTGGTGTGCTAGTTCAGCCTTCTCAGTTATAACTTACCTTGCCTCTCTCAACTAACTGGGCTTTGTGTGGTAGCCAGGTTAACTGTTCATTTTAAATTAAATCTCTCTGCCCAGAACCTGCTCTGTGTTAAACTTTTTTTCCTATCCTAGCCTGCCTGAGTGAATCCTCCCTCTCCCCCCCCCCTGCTGAGGTATTGTTTAGCCTTCTTCCTGTTTCCTCCACGTGTGCATAGTCTGTTTTTCTCTGATCAGAGAAGAGCAGTGCTTTTTACAGTGCTCTGCTAGAGAAGTGGATATTGCCTTCTGTGACACCTTGCTGTGAGTTCTAGCTGTTTATTAATTATTTATTGTTTGTCTTAGTGGTGTGCTAGTTCAGCCTTCTCAGTTATAACTTACCTTGCCTCTCTCAATTAACTGGGCTTTGTGTGGTACCCCCTCCCCCCTGCTGAGGGTTCAGGACAGGGTACCTTGTAACTGCCCTCTTTAATAGGACTTATCTCCCTCCCTCCCCAGCACCCACCCACCCCTGGGGTAATTGTAGTTTTATAGGTACTTGCACATCTTAGAGGAAAGGGGCAGCTCATTATCCAAATCAGTCATACATAGAGGACCTGAGATTAATTACTTAAGCTTCAGGTACACAAGGTGTATTAGGGGTATTAGATACACTTTTATTGGTATAAGCATCTACACCAATCCTTATTATATACAGAATTTAAAAGACCTAAACACAAGCTTTAAACTAAGATGCAGACAGAAGTCCAGCAACGAGATGGGGGTTCTCCGGTCTTTTGCATTGAGTGTCACATGTATGATTTTCTCCCAGTTGGTGAGAGGTCTTACGTATGCACTAAGTGCAAAGAACTCTTTCCTCTCAGGGAACGAGTCCGTTCTCTGGAGGCTAGAGTAGCAGACCTGGAAGACATAAGAAAGACAGAGAAGTACATGGACGAGACCTACAGGGATATAGTCCTGAAGTCCCACCTCCAGTCTGGCAGCATCCCTGTTGCCATGGAGGAGAGAGGTCACGTGACAGGAGAGCATCACCCTGGTGTGGCAGGAAGTGATCCTATAACTAGGACCTGTTCTCCAGGTGATGTAAAACCATCTCGCACCGAGGACGTTTCTCCAGGGCCATGGCCCCATAAGGGGAGGGTCAGGACAGCTGTTATAGTTGGTGATTCAATCATTAGGAATGTAGATAGCTGGGTGGCTGGTGGACGTGAGGATCGCCTGGTAACATGCCTGCCTGGTGCGAAGGTAGCGGACCTCATGCACCACCTAGATAGGATCATAGATAGTGCTGGGAGGAGTCTGCTGTCTTGGTACATGTTGGTACCAATGACATAGGAAAATGTGGTAGGGAAGTTCTGGAGGCTAAATTTAAGCTTTTAGGTAGGAAGTTGAAATCCAGAACTTCCAGGATAGCGTTCTCCGAAATGCTTCCTGTTCCACGTGCAGGACCCAAAAGACAGGCAGAGCTCCGGAGTCTTAATGCGTGGATGAGACAATGGTGCAAGGATGAGGGTTTTGGATTTGTTAGGAACTGGGGAACATTCTGGGGAAAGGGGGGGGGCTCTTCCGAAGGGATGGGCTTCACCTTAATCAGGATGGGACCAGACTGCTGGCATTAACCTTTAAAAAAGAGATAGAGAAGCTTCTAAACTAGAAAACAGGGGAAAGCCGACAGTCACCCAGGAGTGCATGGTTCGGATGAAGGTATCCTTGAAGGATACTACCAAAAGCAGTGAGGTTCCAAAAGGGAGTATAGTAGCCCAAATGTCCTTGAGTAAGGAGCAGACAGAGCATAAAGATTCCAAATTACCCCTGCCTACCAATAGCCAGATTAATATGAATAAAATACAGTCTCTAAAATGCTTGTATGCCAATGCTAGAAGTCTAAACAATAAGATGGGAGAGTTAGATTATATAGCACTAAATAAGAGGTTAGATATGATTGCACTCTCAGAGACATGGTGGAAGGAGGATAACCAGTGGGACACTGTGATACCTGGATACAAACTATATTGTAATGATAGAGATGATCAAATTAGTGGAGGGGTTGCGCTCTATGTTAGAGAGGGCATTGAGTCAGAAAGGATTAAAGTTTTGCAGGGAACAAAATTTGCTGTAGAATCTCTATGGATTGAAATTCCATTTATGAAGGGTAAGGTGATGGCAGTGGGAGTATACTATCGACCACCTGGCCAGAATGAACAAATGGATGATGAAATGCTCAAAGAAATCAAGGAAGCTAACAAAAGTCACCACAGAGTAGTAATAATGGGTGATTTCAATTACCCCGGTATCGACTGGGTCAGTGTCACAGCAGGACAAGCTAAAGAGATAAAGGGGCTTGTTTACAAAGCCGCGGTAGTGGTTTGCGATCGCGATCGCAGCCGCGGCCCCCTTGAAATCCATGGGGCCGCGGCTCCGAGTACGATCGCAAACCGCTACCGCGGCTTTGTAAACAAGCCCCAAAGTTTCTAGATGGAATAAATGACTGCTTCTTGGAGCAGCTGGTTCATGAACCGACCAGAGGGGAAGCCATACTGGACCTAGTCCTTAGTGGAACGCCAGATCTGGTGCTAGAAATAAGGGTGTTGGGACCACTTGGCAATAGTGATCATAGTATGATCATGTTTGATTTAATTAGTGGAGGAAAGATAGTAAAGGCATCCACAGTACTACCTTTTAACTTTCAAAAGGGAGACTATGACAGAATGAGGAATATAGTTAGGAAAAAACTAAAAGGAGCGGTTTCAAAGGTTAAAGATTTACAGCAAGCTTGGGTGTTATTTAAAAATACTATCCTCGAAGCCCAGACCAGCTGTATTCCACGCATTAAGAAAAGTGGAAGAAAGTCCAAAAAACTGCCAGCATGGTTTAAAGGTGAGGTCAGAGAGGCTGTTGCTGCCAAAAAAGCAACCTTCAGGAAATGGAAAAAAGAGCCAAATGATGAAAACTGGAAACAGCACAAGCACTGGCAAGTTAAATGGAAAGCATTGATAAGGCAGGCAAAGCAGGAATTTGAGAAGAAACTTGCTACGGAAGCAAAAACATGAAATAAAGACTTTTTTAAGTACATTCGTAGCAAAAGGCCTCTGAGAGAGTCAATTGGACCATTAGATGATAGAGGGGTAAAAGGGGCAGTAAGAGGAAACAAGGCTATAGCAGAGAGACTGAATGAATTCTTTGCTTCGGTCTTTACTGAGGAAGATGTAGGGATGTTACCCAAGACTGAAGTGGTATTTAAAGGTAAATACTGCAGAGGAATTGAGAGAAATATCGCTACACCGGGAAGATATATTACAACTATTTGATAAACTGAATAGTAGCAAATCACCTGGACCGGATGGTATACATCCCAGAGTGTTGAAAGAACTGAAATATGAGATTGCAGACCTGCTATTGGTAATCTGTGAACTTTCATTAAAATCATCTGTAATACCTGAAGATTGGAGGGTCGCCAACGTAACACCAATTTTTAAAAAGGGTTCCAGGGGTGACCCAGGAAATTACAGACCGGTGAGCCTGACGTCAGTACCAGGGAAAATGGTAGAAACCATCATAAAGAACAAAATTACGCAGCATGTAGATAGTCATGGCCTAATGGGAGACAGCCAACATGGCTTTAGACAAGGAAGATCTTGTCTTACTTATCTGATGTTTTTTTGAAGGTGTGCATAAACAGGTAGACAAAGGTGAGTCGGTTGATATAGTGTATCTGGACTTTCAGAAAGCTTTTGACAAAGTCCCCCATCAGAGACTTTTGGTGAAGCTAAAAAGTCATGGGATAGGAGGCAGTGTAGTATTGTGGATCGGGAACTGGTTAAAAGATAGAAAGCAGAGGGCAGGGCTAAATGGCCAATATTCCCAATGGAAAAAGGTGAATAGTGGAGTACCCCAGGGATCTGTGCTGGGTCCGCTGCTTTTTGACATATTCATAAATGATCTGGAAAGGGGAATAACTAGTGAGGTTATCAAATTTGCAGATGACACAAAACTGTTTAAAGTTGTTAAAACCCAAGAGGATTGTGGAAAACAGCAGGAGGATCTGGATAAATTGGAAGACTGGGCATCCAAATGGCAGATGAAATTTAATGTGGACAAGTGCAAAGTTATGCACCTAGGAAAGAACAACCCACACTATAGTTACACGATGCAAGGTTCCACATTAGAAACCACCACCCAGGAAAAAGATTTAGGAGTCATTGTGGATAACATGTTAAAACCCTCCGCCCAGTGTGCAGCGGCAGCCAAGAAAGCAAATAGAATGCTAGGTATCATAAGGAAAGGGATGGAGAACAAAACAAAGGATATTATAATGCCTCTGTATCGCTCCATGGTACGACCGCACCTTGAATATTGTGTGCAATTCTGTTGACCGTGTCTTAAAAAGGACATAGCGTTATTAGAAAAAGTACAGAGAAGAGCCACCAAATTGTTGAAGGGGATGGAAGGCTACTCCTATGAAGAGAGGCTAAGAAGGTTAGGGCTCTTTAGCCTGAAGAAGAGACGGCTGAGGGGAGATATGATAGAGGTCTATAAATTAATGAATGGAGTGGAACGCATAAACGTGGATCAATTGTTTACGCTATCAGAGTATAGAAAGACTAGGGGACATGTAATGAAGCTACAGGGTAAACTATTTAAGACAAGAGAAAATATTTTTTCACCCAACGTGTAATCAAACTCTGGAATCTGTTACCGGAGGATGTAGTAAGGGCTGTTAGTATAGATGGGTTTAAAAAAGGTTTGGACAAGTTCCTGGAGGAAAGGTCCATAAACCACTATTAAAAAGGGACCCAGGATATCAATGCTTGACCCAGTACAAGCATTGTGGAACCTGTGTCTTTGGGGATATTGCTAGGTACGTATAACCTAGATTGGCCACTGTTGGAAACAGGATACTGGGCTTGATGGACCTTGGTCTGACCCAGTATGGCATGTCTTATGTTCTTATGTTCTTACCATGGAACGATATAGAGGCATTATAATATCTTTTGTTTTATTTTCCATTCCTTTCCTTATCATACCTAGCATTCTATTTGCTCTCTTGGCCGCCGCTGCACACTGGGCCGAGGGTTTTAACATGGTATCCACAATGACGCCTAAATCTTTTTCCTGGGTGGTGGTTCCTAATGTGGAACCTTGCATCATGTAACCATAGTTTGGGTTGTTCTTCCCTAGGTGCATAACCTTGCACTTGTCCACATTAAGTTTCATCTACCATTTTGATGCCCAGTCTTCCAATTTATCAAGATCCTCTTGCAATTTTCCACAATCCTCTTGGGTTTTAACAACTTTAAATAGTTTTGTATCATCTGCAAATTTGATAACCTCACTCGTTATTCCACTTTCCAGGTCATTTATGAATATGTTAAAAAGCAGCGTACCCAGCACAGATCCCTGGGGTACACCACTATTCAACTTTCTCCATTGGGAAAATTGGCCATTTAGCCCTACCCTCTGCTTTCTATCTTTTAACCAGTTCCTGATCCACAATAGTACACTGCCTCCTATCCCATGACTCTTTAGTTTTACCAAAAGTCTCTGATGAGGGACCTTGTCAAAGGCTTTCTGAAAGTCCAGATACACAATATCAACCGACTCACCTTTGTCCACCTGTTTATTCATGCCTTCAAAAAAACATAACAGATTAGTAAGACAAGATCTTCCTGTCTAAAGCCATGTTGGCTGTCTCCCATTAGGTTGTGACTATCTACATGCTGAGTAATTTTATTCTTTATGATGGTTTTTACCATTTTTCCCGGTACTGACGTCAGGCTCACCTTTCTGTAGTTTCCCGGATCACCCCTGGAACCCTTTTTAAAAATTGGTGTTACATTGGCGATCCTCCAATCTTCAGGTATTAGAGATGATTTTAATGATAGTTCACAGATTACTGATAGCAGGTCTGCAATCTCATATTTCAGTTCTTTCAACACCCTTGGATGTATACCATCCGGCCCAGGTGATTTGCTACTCTTCAGTTTATCTAATAGTAAGACATCTTCCGAATGTATTGATATTTCCTTCAATTCTTCCGCACCTTTAAATACCACTTCAGTCATGGGTAACATCCCTACATCTTCCTCAGTAAAGACCGAAGCAAAGAATTCATTCAGTCTCTCCGCTATCGCCTTGTCGCCTCTTAGTGCTCCTTTAACCCCTTTATCATCTAATGGACCAACTGACTCTCTCACAGGTTTTTTGCTATGAATGTACTTGAAAAGGTCTTTATTTCACGTTTTTGCTTCTGCAGCAAGCTTCTTCTCAAATTCTCTCTTTGCCTGCCTTATCAATGCCTTGCATTTGACTTGCCAGTGCTTGTGCTTTTTCCAGGTTTCGTCGTTTGGCTCTTTTTTCCATTTCCTGAAAGATGCTTTTTTGGCAACAACAGCCTCTCTGACCTCACCTTTAAACCATGCTGGCAGTTTTTTGGACTTCCTTCCACTTTCCTTAAAGCGTGGAATACAGCTGGTCTGGGCTTCCAAGATAGTATTTTTCAACAGCACCCAAGCTTGATGTACGTCTTTAACCTTTGCAACTGCTCCTTTTAGTTTTTTCTTAACTGTTTTCCTCATTTTATCATAGTCTCCCTTTCGAAAGTTAAAAGGTAGTACTGTGGATTTCCTTACTATCCCTCCTCCACTAATTAAATCAAAGGCGATCATGCTATGATCACTATTGGCAAGTGGCCCCAACACCCTTTTCTCTTGCACTAGATCTGGTGTTCCACTAAGGACTAGGTCTAATATGGCTTCCCCTCTGGTTGGTTCATGAACCAGCTGCTCCAAGAAGCAGTCATTTATTTCATCTAGGAACTTTATCTCCCTAGCATGTCCTGACGTGACACTGACCCAGTCGATACCGGGGTAATTGAAATCACCCATTATTATTACTGCGCTATAACGTTTGTTAGCTTCCTTGATTTCTTTGAGCATTTCATCATCCATTTGGTCATTCTGGCCAGGTGTTCGATAGTACACCCCACTGCCATTGCCTTCCCCCTTTTATATGGAATTTCAATCCATATAGATTCTACAGCAGATTTTGTTTCCTGCAAAACTTTAATCCTTTCTGAGTCAATGCCCTCTCTAACATAGAGTGCAACCCCTCCACCAATTTGATCAGCTCTATCATTATGATATAGTTTGTACCCAGGTATCACAGTGTCCCACTGGTTGTCCTCCTTCCACCATGTCTCTGATATTTCAATCATATCTAACCTTTCATTTATTGCTATATATTCTAACTCTCCATCTTATTCTTTAGACTTCTAGCATTTGCATACAAGCATTTTAGAGAATGTATGTGATGCAACCACACCTTGAACACTGCGTGCAATTTTGGTTGCTATATGTTAAAAAGGATATAGCAGAATTAGAAAAGGTACAGAGAAAGGGATTAAAATGCTAAAGGGAATGATAGGATACTGGGGCGGCCCAAGGGGGGTGCGGGGCCATGTGCGGAGACTTGGTGTGGGGCCTCATTTGCATAAGGGACTCATTTACATAAATGTTTGCATAATGTTACCATACACTAAGGGGTATGTTTACTAAAGTGCGGTAAATGTGAATAACGCGTGTTGTACGATGTTAACGATCGTAAGTGCAGTATAACGCACGTAATCACGCACCAACGACCGTTAACGTCATACTATGCGCGTTAACCGTAGTTAACGATCGTAAAGCCCCGCGGCGCGTTAAAACAGCGCAGAAGGTGAAGAGTGGGCGGAGAGAAGGGGTCAATGGGCAGAGAGTGGGCGGGGAGAGGCTCCCCTCACACTAACGCGCTGATTTTCTGAGCTCAATTCCAACGCGAATGAAAACCTGTCGTTAAAGGCATATTAAAGGGAAGAGAAACCATTTCCGTCTGCAATGCACCGCAAAACCGGGGAAACCTACAAAATGTGAGCAGTGTGATACATGTGCACACACAAAATTTCACCTAAAACGTTAAAAATGACCACAAGAAACATTGTACAAATTATAATCCAGCTGGGCAACAGTGATAGCAATGGGCAACAATGAAAAACACTCCCCAGAAAGCACAAAAAAAAAAGAAATGATGTTTGGAAGGGTCTACGCTCCGTAGACCCTTTCAAAGATCATTTCATTGTAATGGAGCTGTCCTGGGAGTGTTTTCTAATGTTGCCCAATGATAGCATTGTTGCCCAGCTTGGTTATGGGTGTTTGCCCCTTTTTTCGAGGTTTTTTCTGAGGTTTATTTGCACCTCTGTCTCCATACAAGGTAAATGAGCCCACAGTAAACCTGTGCAGAGCAGGGTTTCCGACTCGACAGGCCGGTTTTCCTATCTCCAGGGACTGCACTGTCTCTGTGGCCACAGTGTGGTGCAACGGACACAGCCAGTGCTTGTAAGACCAGAGGGTTACAGGTTCAAATCCCAGCTGGGGCTCCTGCCAACCCAGTCCCCATAGTTTTACCCACCACTAAACAGTGATAGTAAAGACACACCTTTATTGCAGAGAACATACGCATGGTTAAGACGCCTATATTTTACCACACCAAACACAGACACCAGAAACAGGCGCATTACCTAGAGCAGAGTCTCGCAAATGCAGTCCTGGAGGGCCCCACACCTTTCAGGTTCCATGCTGCCTCTAATAAAGATGCCTGTGCTGCATATCTATGCACCATCCCCATGGTATGCAGATGTAGCTCATGCATAGTTATGAGGGACAGCATAAAAACCCGAACAGTGCTTGGAACACCAGGACTGGAGTTGGGGAACTCTGCCGTAAAGCAGCAGCCAACAGGGCCAGACACACCCTCACACATACCCATAGGCCCCATTGGCCAATGCCTCCTGGAGAGGCAGGACATTGGGCCCTGCCTGTATCTCCCAATACTAGCAGTTGCATACCTTAGCAATGCCACCCTACACCTGGGTACAGGGTAAACAGCTATCAAACGTTTTCCTATGATAACTGGCAGATATCAATTCCTACGTTAAGCACATTTTGCTCAGTGAGCTCCACCATAACAATCATTCTGATGTCTGTGGTGTGTGCTGCAGGTCTGGTCTCTGACAGTGTTTACCACCCTGAGGAGTGACCCCCAACAGTCTTGCGTACCATATCCATGCCTGTACTGTGCCCAGGACTGGTGTGGTGGGTATGGCTGCTGAACACCTCTATAGTAGCACAATGCTGGCATAGGTGTGGGGGTGGCTGTCTGTCTATCCAGTGTGTGGTGGCTGCAAACACCTTCCACAGCCCACACTGCCAGCAATGTTGCCAGTATTGGGCTGCCAATGTGCATAATGAGGAGCAAAGTACCATGGGTATAGGCCGGACAGGGTGGCCTGGCCAGGGTGCATCTGCACAGGGCATACGGCAGTGACAGGCACATTTTAGTGCCCGGCCACCACCTACACAGACAGGGTGACCTCAGTATGTTCTGCTGAGAGATCACTCTCACCCTGACTGTGCAGTGACCACAGCATGGCTAGGCACCCCCATAGTGCTATATAGTATTTCTCTCATGTGATAGATATGGGTTTCCTGTTGGGGCCTAGTCACTGAGTTATCTGCTTGCTGTGTATGCTGACATCCCAGTTCTGGGTGCATGCATCTCCACTGGGCACATGCACTATTGACTAACTAGCAGACTGTTTGAAGCTGGTATGTGTTGTGATGGAGTGGCTTGCAGCAGGTGAATATCAGATAGTGGTGGGGTGAAGCTTATATCCAGACCTGATGTCTGTCTGCTATTGTGTTATGGATGTGTACAGAGCTGCATTGACTGCCCTGTGGTGTGTCTGTTCCTCAGCAGGACTGGGGTTGCTGTTCCCCTCTACTGCCACCTTTGCAGGGAGGTAGAATGTAGATCTATTGTTTTGGGAGCCTGTTTGCTACCCTCGGCCCTGGGGGAGGGGTGTGGTGGTGCATGGGGGCAACACCTGACTGAAACAGACAGAGAAATCCAAGGTGTTTGTGCAGAAACTACCTATCTCACACATTAACACTGCTTTGGACCTGCGCCATGGCCTCTTTCAGCCATGGACGGTGCTGTGGACCTGGTGCTGGGCGCCTCACTGCACCCTCAGGGTGAGCACAGTACCCGCACAATGTGACGGTGTGTAGCTACTCTGTGCCAGTACAACACACGGTCAGTACCCCCTACCAGGCCGAGGTGCTGTGGGGGTGCACATGGTCACTTCCCCCTACCAGGCCGAGGTGCTGTGATTGTGCATTCCCCATGGTGTGTATCTGTGGATGGCTGATTTGCATGTGCAGTGCATCATGGGTGTGACTGGCACAATCCAACCCTGGGTAAATCCAGCACCTGCTCACAGGCTCAGAGACACCATAGGCCATCACACGTACATCTGTTAGCATAATGCATAGGTGCAAGATACCCTAAAGAGTCTGTAATATAAGGTACCCACGCTGGAAAAAACACACGTACCCACGCACGTTTGTACGCACGCACCAACGCACGCGGCTACGCCCGTACCAACGCACGCAACAATGTACATGGCTACGCACACTGCGAGGGTGTGTTTCTGTAACCACTACTCAACGTAAAGAAAAACATGCCTCCTCATTCCCTATGTAATGTACAGGGTGATGCCTGGGCCAACCTTCTGTGTTGGGCACACTGGGGACTCGAACCCATGCTGCCTGTAACAGCGGTCAGTACACTAACCATTGTGCTACAGCTCTGTTTCAGTGTTTTGTGTCTGTACGCCTTCATACGATTAACGCGCAGTAACGCGCCACGGGGCCCTGTAACGCTCGTTAGTTTTGGGAACGCGCGTTAGTGGTTATGATGTCCCGCCCATGTCCTTTTTTGGCTTTCCTTTCACTAACGCGACTCCTAACGCGATTTGCACTAACGCAGTTTAGTAAACATACCCCTAACTTTTAGTAAACATGCCTCTTCAAGAGTGTATGGATAAAGAAAGACTAAAAGATTTCTACATTACTATAATCCAGTGCCAACCACCAGGCACATTAGGAACTACTACAAACACTGCCCATTTAGAACCCATAGCAAACCCCCGTATCATAACAGCACTACCAGGACTCACAAAGCACCATACCCTACCTATCAAAAGGCAACACTGCAAATATTAAACCAATATATCTCAGAGAATAACAACACATGACCTACTGGGGAAAGAGAACAAGTGACAATGTCAAATAGGAATTACATAAACAGAATACCTCAGCTCAGTTACACGTGCAGAACATAGACCATCACCAAACAAGGAATCACAATTTAGAAACAGGAAGACAATAATTAAACTGGGAACCCGAAAAGCCAAACTTGGAAAGTACAACAACAATGTAGAAATAAAACTATAAATTAATTTCCTCTTGTACTAAACAAAGTGCAGACGTTAATGATGCACATTTCCCAGAGCTGACATATTCCAGTTAATAAATTGAAAATAAAGAGATATCTTTGTAACTTTTATGCATTTTTTTTTCAGTTGAAATTGTTCCAGCCACTTTCTTCTGGTTTCTTTGTGTCTTCTGCTAACACTCCATCGTCTGCTGTCCATTTTTCCTTTCTTCTCTCTTCTAGTTTTTTTTTCATTCTCTCTCTACATCTGCTTCTACATACTAATCTTTCTCCTTTTGCTCTTTCCTCATTCCTATTTCATCCACTCAAATTTTACCACTCCATCCTCAATCCCCACTTACTCTCCCAATACCCGGCCAATTGTAGATTTTTCTTCCCTCCCACACAAAATATTTTTCCCCTCTCCATTTCACTCTCCCAGCCCCATCCCCATCCCCATCCCATTCTAATCTCCCCCAACATCAGCTCCCTTCTAGTTCCAGCCCCACCCAGTATCAGCTCCCTTCTAGTCCCGCATCAGCCCATTTCCAGTCCTAGCCCCCCATCAGCCCATTTCCAGTTCTAGCCCCCCATCAGCCCATTTCCAGTCCTATCCGAGTCCCTTCATCCGTTCATTTCCAATACCAGCCTCCCATCAGCCCATTTCTAGTCCTTTCCTAGCCCCACCATCAGTCCATGTCAAATCCTAGTTCCCCTCCACTCAGCCCATTTCCAATCCAAGCCCCCCATGAGCCTGCTTCCAGTTCTAGCCCCTCCATGAGTCCATTTCAATCCAAGCCCCCACCACAGACCATTTCCAATCTTAGCTACCCCAATACCCAATTCCCAGTCCTATCCTAGCCCCTCCATCAGCCCATTTCCTGCCCTAGCTCCCTCCCCTCACAGCCCATTTCCATTCCAAGCCCCCCTCCCCATCAGCTATTTGCAGTTCAAGCCCCCTTCCACTCAGCCCATTTCCATTCCAAGTCTCACCCCCATCAGCTATTTGCAGTTCAAGCCCCCCTTCCCCTCAGCCCATTTCCATTCCAAGCCCCCCTCCCCATCAGCTATTTGCAGTTCAAGCCCCCTTCCCCTCATCCCATTTCCATTCCAAGCCCCTGTCCCCATCAGCTATTTGCAGTTCAAACCCCCCTCCACTCAGCCCATTTCCAGCCCTAGCAACCCCCCAACCCATTACCAGTCCTAGCCCCCCATAGCCTATTACCAGTCCTAACCCCCCATCAGCCCACTGCCAGTCCTAATCCCATCAGCCGAGTTCCAGTCGTAACCCCCATCACCCAATTTTCAGTTTAAGCCCCCCATAGCCCATTACCAGTCGTAACCCCCATCAGCCCACTTCCAGTCCTAACCCCATCAGCACATTTCCAGTCTTAGCCCCTCCATAGCCCAATACCAGTCGTAACCCCCCATCAGCCCACTTCCAGTCCTAACCCCATAAGCCCATTTACATTCTTAGCCCCCCCATCGCCCATTACCAGTCCTAACCCCATCACCCCATTTCCAGACTTAGCCCCCCATAGCCCATTACCAGTCCTAACCCCCATCAGCACACTTCCATTCCTAAATGCATTAGCCCATTTCCAGTCCTAAGCCCCCCCCCCCCAGCCCAGGGAAAATTTAAAATAAAAAATAAAAAACTGTCTGCGGCCATGGCAGAATCAAGTGTCCCGCGAGGCCCCCCTGCCCAGCAAAGCCTGCCCTCCCTGCATCAGCTCCCTCTCCGCAGTCGCACCGGCTTTCAGAACGCGAAGGGAGAGTTTCTCCCTCGTGGCTCTGTTAAACCCACGGGCGCTGATGGGAAAGTTCCCATCAGCCCCCGCGGTCTTAACAGAGCTGCAAAAGGGAAACTACTCTCCCTTCACGCTCTGAAAGCCTGCAGAGAGGGAGCTGATGCAGGGAGGGCAGGCTTTGCTGGGCAGGGGGGGCCCTGCGGGACATTCGATTTTGCTGCCACGGCCGCGGCAGCAGACAGCTTTTTTTTTTAATTTTAAAATTTACTTTTAAATCAGAATGTTCTTTGTGCAGGGCCCCCTGAAACACGGGGCCCTGTGCAAAAAACATTCTCGCTCAATGGACGGGCTGGCCCTGATAGGATAATCCTATGAGGAAAGGCTTAAAAAGTTAGGTTTCTTCAGCATGGAAAAAAGACAGTTGAGGGAAGACATGATAAAGGTCTATAAAATAATGAGTGGAGTGGAAGGGGTAAATGCAGTTTCATATCGTCCTGATAGACCAGTCCAGACATGTGGGTTGTGTTCCCTTACCAGCAGATTGCTGGAGACAGGCAGCCAATGAAAAGTTTCAATGACATCACTCCCATGCCTCTATTTGTCTCAACCTGCAGAGGGCCTTTCAGTATTATTCTGTCTCTAGCAAATAGTGGATGGATTTTCTCCCCTCTGAAGAAAATTTGAAAAATTGAGAGGAAAAGATTGATTTAAACACTTGTGAATGACCACCTTCAGGGTAACTCTCGCACTTGAGCACGACGTGGGAGGCTCCAGTAAACTGTGGTCTTTTTGGGAACCATTGGAGGAGGGAAAAGTGGTTTGGTTCTGTGCTCATAATAAAAGCCTGTCGAGCAGCCAGAAAATTGTAAGGATTTGGAAGAGTTCTATAGCCTCACACAATCTCAATGCCCCATCCCTCCTTATTTGGCCTTCTGCTCTCTCCTGAAGATCATAGAAGGCTCTCTAAGGAATCTGTCTGACAGCCACCTTAAAACACAGTGTCTGAAAATCAAGAGAAACAGTTACAGAGGAGTAGAGCTGAGCCTGGCATGAGTCTGTCTGGGGCTCTCAAAGGGTTGAGCATCAGGGCTTGACCATATCATTGTCCTTATTGGGGGCTCCCAATTCTGTCCATCTGAGGCTGGAGTCAGTACAGAGGGTGACTACTAAAATGGTTAGTGGTCTTCATTATAAAGCATATGAGGACAGACTTAAGGATCTTAATATGTACACCTTAGAGGAAAGGCGAGATAGAGGTGATATGATTGAGACATTTAAATACCTCTGTGGCATAAATGTACAGGAGGAGAGCCTCTTACAATTGAAAGCAAGCTCTGCTACAAGGGGACATGGAATGAGGGTGAAAGGGGATAAATTCAGGAGTGATATGCGGAAATATTTCTTTATGGAGGTGGTGGTAGAGATGAGGATAGTATCTGAATTCAAAGAAGCATGGGACAAACACAGAGGATCTCTAAAGGAAAAAAGGGGACTGATGTAGTGGTTGATATGGAAGGACAGACTAGATAGGCCATGTGGTCTTTTTTTGTCGTCATGTTTCTATGTTTAATTCGGGGTGGACAACTGGCACCTGTTGGTGTTGTGTGGATGTTTCCCACCATTTTATACATGCATTGCTAGTGCTTTTTACTATTGTGTACATGGCTGTCACTCTGGCATGCATTCCTACCTAAGTGCCCATTTTACGCACTGCTGTACAAGCACTGTTAATGCGCACCTTAGTGCATGCTGCTTTTGCACTTGCTTAAACTCTTTGGGCCCAATATTCAGCACCGGTGGCTAGCACAATTACAGTGGCTAGTCACCGGTGCAAAAGAGATAATCCAGATATTCAATTCTGGGGCCATATCTGGCCATCGGCATTGAATAACCAGCTTTGCTGCACAGCCTCTGCCACTGCAGAAGCTAAGCGGGCAGAGTTAATATTGAGCCACTGCCTGATTAGCTCCTACAGGTAAATATAGGCCAGCTTTTGATAAAGGTATCTTTACTCAAGGCTAACGAGGCAGCTGTGCAATATCACTGCTGCTGGTTAGCAATGGGTACCGCTTCTGCTGTGCCCTGAAATGCCCACGACATGCCCCGATGCTACATGGTTAGCACCAGGGCATGTAGTGGCATTAATCGGATCTGTAAACTGTGTAAATGCCTTTGAATATTGGGCCCTTTATGTCTTCTTCCAAGAAACATTGAACTATGACAAGTGAGGTGTGCCTTCTGAACTCTACTCTTCTTGCATGGTACCTTCTGTATCATCCCTGGAGAGTTTGTTTCCTCCCTCTCAGCAGGGAGATCCAATTGGTCCGGCCTTGCCTGCCTCAGGGCAGATGGTGGCAGATGGCGCTGTGGGTAAGGATGACCAGCCAGCTGGAGGTTCTAGTGACCATTCTGTTGGCCACTCCCCTTCCTCTAGGGGATGGGCAATGGCTATTTCCCCTGTTGGGGGTCATTTCTGAATGGAGAGCTTCCAGAACCTGTGTCCTCCCCAGAACTCTATTCCTTTTGATTACAGACCTGATCATTTTGGAATAGGAAATTAAGACCCTATGTCCTCTGGGTGTCCCTGAGAGCAGTCCCATGTCCCTTTCATGTGAACTTGGTGTTTTGCCTGCCCTCTTTCTCTAGGGTGCGGTGTCGGAGGAAGGATAAGGATCTTCGCCCTGTGGATGTCCAGAGAATGCTTCTCTGGTACCTGAAGGTTACAAATTCCTTTTATAAATTGGATCATCAGTTTCTGCTATATGTTGGCCCTCACAAGGATGATGTGGTGGCTAAGTCTATATTGGGGTGCTGGATCAAGGAGACCGTTTCCTTGGCATGGCTGTCGTGGAATTGGCCAGTTCTGGATGGTTTGCGTGTCCTCTCTACTCAAGCGCAAGCATCCTCGTGGGCAGAGAATAGCTCAATAGTCCCTTCATCAATCTGTTGGGGGCAACATGGGCATAACTATTCACTTTTTGTCAAGCATTTCCACTTGGATATCCATGCTTGGGCAGACATGGCCTTTGGCTCAAGGTTGTGCAAGCTGCTGTGCCTTTTCCCCACCCAATGGAGGTATAGCTTTGGTACTTCCCACTTGTCTGGACTGCTCTAGCAGGACATTATGGAAGGTGACATTTTACTTACCAGATAATGTCCTTTCCTTGAGTCCTGCTACCCAGTACAGGGCTCACTCTTGGAACTATGTTGACTCTGTTTTTCTGCAGCAGTACCTTTGGTCCCCTATGATTTCTATGCTTGATTCTGCAGGTCCAGATTCTACTGACAGCTTTCTATTTAATTTTTTCTTATACATAGTTCTCTACTGCTTAATCTCTTATTGTTGCCATCATTGAGGTTGTGTGAAGTTGGCCATGATTCTCCCATATACTTTAGGATAGATGCTGATTAGACCTCTGGTGGCTGAGTCAAATAGAAACATGGGAGTGATGTCATTAAAACTTGGACATTTCATTGGCTGGCTGTCTACACCATCTGGTAGGAGAATACAACCCACTTTTCTGGACTGGATGAGCAAGACTCAAGGAAAGGACATTATCAGCTGTGGATATTTCACAAAGTTAAGACTCTAATTTTCTCTCTTATTTCTGATCCTTTCTAGTTATCATTATAGAGTCTGTCTGTTTTGTGGGAATTGTTAATATAAAGTTTAACTGCGGTTATAAATTAAGCTTGGGGATAATCTGTCTGTCTCCTTTTCTGGGTAGCTTTGGAGCAGATATCTGTGGGTGCCCCAGTTCAGGAATAGCCTACTGGCCAGAGACACTTAGGTTCCCGCCCACCCTACCCCTCGCCCCACCCACCCCAGGGGCTGCATTGCCTATATATTACTCACATACATTGCCATATATCCTCTTAACTTAGGTTACAGCCCACATCTTCTTCCTCCTTCCTTCTTCTTCTTCCTCTTTTCTTTCTAGAACTGCTTATTCAGCATGTCGTGTATTCGGTGCAATAACTGCAGTACTTTCATTCCAAGATGAATCATATAGAATCTCAGAGCTTATCCTATGTGCCTTAGGTTAGCTACCAAGCATAGAGAACTGACTTTACTAAGGGAAGACCTAACTGCCATTCATAAAGAGGTGACCCTACTCAGGGAGGAACTGGTTGTAATGAAGCGCACCTCTTCTAGGATACAAACTGAACAATGCCCACCACCGCTCCCACAAAGCATCAAATATCCCAGGGACAAGGGGATCACAGTGGGTTCTGGTAGATTGCGACCTGTGACACAGAGGCATCCTATGCATCAAAAGATATCCCTGTATAATGCCTTCTCTGCCTTGGTGAATGAGGATGCCCAATCCAAAGAAACTGAAGGGCCCTTAAATGAGACAGACAATGCCCAATCTCCTGCTAAAGGACCAAATATGAAGAAAACCTCTCCAAACAGCAAACTACTACTACTTGGTGATTGTATCATCAGTGGCATCAATTTGGGAACACAGTTCAAAGGAGCGAAGATAGTCAAGTGCCTCACAGGCTCTTCAGCCAGCAGGAATACAAACCACGTTGTTGAAGTACTTAGCGCAGAAAGTGAACACTCCAAACTTGATGTGATTATCCACTTGGGCACAAATGACCTGGCTAGAAACAGTACCTATACAGTCCAAAAGAACTTCCAATCTCTGGAAGAGAAACTCAAGCCCATTGATAACACTGTTGCATTCTCAGAGGTTCTACTTGTGCTTGGTAAAGGGGCAAAAAGGCTGCATCACATTAACAGCTTTAATACATGGCTCCAGATCTGGTGCAAACAAGAAGGATTCAGATTTACTGGCGACTGCGGTAACAGATGGAACAACAAGAGACTATACTGTGCTGATGGACAACATCTCTCTGTCGCAGGGAAAAGAATCCTAAGTGAAAAATACAAGCAATATGTGGGTATGCATTTAAACTAGAAAAAGGGGGTGACGGATGTGGAAGGTCAAGCTCTGGACATCACCCCCTGAAAAAGCAGATTAAAATCAGAAACAGCCACATATTTAAACCACACATCATAAACAAGTGGGAAGATGTAGGCAGAACAAAATCAATGCTAAATACACGCAAGCCAGTTAAATGCTGGAAAGCAATGAGCATAAATGCTCAAAGCTTAGCCAACAAAGTTCCAGACCTAGAAGCCCTAATGGTGGAAATGGATTTGGACATTGTGGCCATTACAGAAACATGGCTAAACGAATCGCATGATTGGGATATAGCCATACCTGGCTATAATCTATTCAGAAGAGAGAGAGAAAATGGAAGAGGAGGAGTAGCCTTGTATGTTAAAATCAATATTAAAGTTACTGAAATGCAGGGGGCATGGGGAAAAGAAGAAGCTGTCTGGATCGTGTTGGAAAGAGGAGATGGCACTGTCATCTATATTGCTGTAGTCTACAGACCTCCAACACAAATTGAAGAGATAGATAACGAATTGATTATAGATATTGCCAAGATAGCCACAAAGGGGGAAGCGATCATATTGGGCGACTTTAATCTACCTGATGTGGATTGGATTACTCCTTCTGCAAATCTGGAAAGAAGCAAAAAAATTGTGGATGCTCTCCAAAATGCGTTACTTAGACAAATGGTGATGGAACCAACCAGAGAACGCTGGATTTAGTGCTCACCAACGGCGATAGCATGTTGAATGTCTGCGTGAGTGCCCCTGTGAGCAGCAGTGATCATCACATGGTGTGGTTTGAGATAAAAGCCATGGTCCAGGACAATCATAGTAAGCTCAAAGTCCTAAACTTCAAAAACACCGACTTCAATAAAGGAGGAGCTGACAGGGTGGAAGGAGATAAGAGAAGTGGAATTGCAATGGGCTAAACTAAAGGTGGCAATAAAAGGGGCAACAGATAAATATGTAACAAAAGTAAACAAAAACAAGAGGAGAAGAAAGCCTATTTGGTTTTCCAAAGAAGTGGCTGCTCAAATAAAGGTAAAAAAAACAGCTTTTGCAAATTTCAAAAGCTCGCAAACAGAGGAACACAGAAATGAATACAGGATCAAACTCAAAGAGACAAAGAGAGAAATAAGGATAGCAAAATCAAAGGCAGAAGAAAAGATGGCTAAAGAAGTGTGGTGACAAAACCTTCTTCAGGAATGTTCGGGAAAGGAAGAAGATCAGAGGTGGAATTGCAGGACTCAGAAGTGCTGTGAACGGACTCGTGGAAAGTGACATTGAAAAAGCGAAATTGCTAAATGAATACTTCTGCTATGTTTTTCCTATAGAAAGTCCTGGAGAAGGACCACCTGTGACTCCCAAATATTAAAATGGGAATGAAGTAGTTACCACACCATTCACAGAAGATGAGGTGTTAGAATAACTTGCAAAATTGAAAGTGGACAAGGCCATGGGACCGGATGGGATACATCCCAGGATACTGAAAGAGCTCAGAGAGGTTCTTGCAGGGCCGTTAAAGGATGTTTTCAACAGATCCTTGGAAACAGTAGCGGTTCCTCAGGACTGGAAAATGGCTGATGTCGTACCTCTACACAAAAGTGGTGACAGGGAAGAAATGTCAAACTACAGGCCTGTGAGCCTTACCTCGGTGGCGGGAAAGTCATGGAGGCACTCCTGAAAGAGCGAATAGTGAACTTTCTCAAAACCAATAGGTTGCAAGACCCGAGGCAACATGGTTTTACCGAAGGACGATCTTGCCAAACAAATCTGATTGAGTTCTTTGACTGGGTGACCAGGGAGCTAGATCAGGGGCATGCGATGGATGTCATCTACCTGGATTTCAGCAAAGCCTTTGATATTGTTCCTCATAGGAGGCTTATCAATAAACTCAGTAGCTTGGGGATGTATCCTAAGATGGTAAATTGGATCAGAAATTGGTTGACTGACAGACGACAGAAGGTGATGGTAAATGGAGCTCACTTGGATGAAGGGAAGGTGATTAGCAGGGTGCCCCAGGGGTCGGTACTAGGCCCGGAACTGTTCACTGTAGTTGTGAGTGATATTGCTGAAGGACTGAATGGAAAAGTCTGTCTTTTTGCAGATGACACAAAATTTTGCAACAGAATAGACTCTCCCAAGGGAGTGGTTAACATGAGGAAAGATCTACAAAAGCTGGAAGAATGGCCAAATGCTTGGCAATTAAGATTTAATGTGAAAAAGTGCAGAGTCATGCACTTGGGTAGCAGAAATCCAAGGGAAATGTACGCGTTAGGGGGTGAGAGGTGCACGGATCAGGAGAAAGATCTTGGTGTGATTATTTCTGAAGATCTCAAGGTGGCAAAACAGTGCGACAAGGCGGTGGCAAAAGCCAGGAGGATGTTGGGCTGCATGCAAAGAGGGATCACCAGCAGAATGGAAGAGGTACTTATGCCACTGTACAAGTCACTGGTGAGGCCTCACATGGAATACTGTGTTCAGTTATGGAGACCGTATCTTGCAAAGGATGTAAAAAGACTGGAGGCTGTTCAGAGGAAGGCGACCAAAATGATTTGGAGCCTGCGTCAGAAGCCTTATGAGAAGAGAGTTGAAGACCTAAACATGCACACTTTGGAGGAGAGGAGGGACAGGGGAGATATGATTCAGACCTTTAAATACTTAAAGGGATATAATGAACAAACAAACCTCTTCCAAAGACGGGGAAGCTGTAAAACTAGAGGGCACAACAGGAAGCTGCAAGGTGGTAAATTGAAAGGCAATGTCAGGAAATACTTTTCACGGAAAGGGTGGTGGATGCTTGGCATGCCCTCCTGATGGAAGTGTTGGTGGCAAACACGGTGACGGAATTCAAAATGGCATGGGACAGACACAGTGGATCCCTTTATAGCAACAGGATAAAATCAAAATAAACTGAACCATCTAATTCTCAACAAATAGGGGTGTCCTGCATGGAGTGGTGGATTCACCCCTAAACAGGGACATGGGGAGGGGTGGCCTGCACGGAGCGGTAGGTGCACCTACTCTTGTCATCATGCTGGGCAGACTAGATGTTACTATGTTACTATATCTGTTAAGTAAAAGGTCACCATCAGTTGTTAAGTCCTTCAGAAAATAGAAAGATTATGAGACATTCAATGATGCTACAACATAGCAAATTCACAACTAATCAGAGAAAATATTTTTTCACTCAACTTATAATGAAACTCTGGAATTCATTGCCTGAGGATGTAGTAAAAGCAGTTAATGTACAGATGTGGTCAACATTATTGGTATCCTTTCATTTTAGGCATGTTGTATACCCCTATTCACAAACAGCCTGAGTGAATTCAGACGAAAACTTAAAACATATCTGTTTCAAACCCACTACAACCTGATCTAACTGCAATACAATACCTCAACCAGATGAACTCTGCCACCCTCGGCAGTATAAAATCTAATAGCATATAGTCATGTATAGCCTGTACTCTTTGGAAATCAACGCTGTATAAATTGTATATATGGGGCCCTCCCAACCTATTGAAATCAAATGTATACCCTAATCTATATGCTATAATCAACTGTATATTGTTTCCAACTGTTTATCCCGTGTTACGTAAATCATTGACTAATCAAAATGTAAAACTGAAAAATCTCAATGCACTGTACAAGTGTTTACTAAATAAATAAATAAATATTTTGAGGAATAATTAGAAATATTTCAACTGTATGTCATAATATTTTAACAGTATGTTCAAAGGTATACAACAGAAAAAAAAGATGTCCATGCAACTTAGATGTAACATTTTTTGAGAAAAAAAACCCCAAAATATGTCCTGGACAGGATTAATGGCACCCTTCACTAATATTTAGTTGCACAACCCTTGGCTGTGATGACAGCCTCCAAACATTTCTTGTAGCCATCTATAAGTTTCATATATCTCTCTGACAGTAGCTTCTTCCACTCTTCAACTGTGATTTGTTCCAGCTCATGAATGTTTCCAGGCTTTCTTTTATCAATGGCAGATTTCAGCTCTTTTCAAAGGTTCTTGATTAGATTGAGATCAGGACTCATTGCTGGCCAGTGTAAAACAGTCTATTTTTCTTATTTTTAAAAATTCTTTTGTTCTTTTAGATGCATGTTTGGGGTCATTGTCCTACTGGAGGATCCCTGACCTTTGACCCAGACCTAGCTTTCTGGCACTAGGTAGCACATTTTTCTCAAAAATACCTTCTAGTGCTCAGATTTCATGATTCCTTTAATACATTCCAGGCCTCCAGTTCCTGAGGCAGCAAATCAGTCCCCAACATTATAGAACCTCTACCATATTTAACTGTAGGAAGGGTGTTTTTTCTTTATACACTTCATTTCTTTATCTGCAAATGTATCGCTGGTCTTCATAGTCAAAGATCTCGTTTGGTTTCATTTGTCCATAGAACATTTTCCCTGAAGGATTGTGGTTTCTCAAGGAGGGTTTGGGCAAAGATCAAGCATGCCTTGTTATATCTGTTTTTGAGCAGTGGGGTCCTCTGGTCTTTTTCCATGAAGTCCTTCTTTGTTTAGTGTATGGTGCAGGTTCAAACTACCACTCTAGATTGATCCAGGTCAGCCTTAAGCTCTTTGGATATTGTATTTGGTGTTTTACAACAGTTTGCACTAACCTTCAAAGACTTCTTGGATTAAATGTTGTCCTCCTGGGAGGTTCTTGACAGTTCTATGAGCAGAATTTAATAGCATTGCAAACTGTAGACACAGGAATCCCAAGGTCTATGGAGATGGTCTTTTACCCCTTTGAAGTTTGATGTTTGGTGATATTGGCTTTTCTGACAGTCTCAGGCAGCTCTCTTATCACCATTGTGAAAATGGAACAGGGAGTGAATGTGGACATTTTAAACATTAGAGCCATCATTCATTGGTTGATTCAAGTTATGTGAGTACTGACAATTAATCACAGGTGCATCTAATTTTACTGTAATGGGAATGTGGTTCTTCTGTTCAAACTGATTTGAATTGTTTATAAGGGTGCCAATAATCACATCATGTAATCAAACCAAAACTCCCAAAGAACTAAAGGAAAGGTCTTGCCCATAAAATCCCATCAATAAGTAAAAGACCTATTCCCGCAAGTGTTCACACTGGCAACCTTAAATTGTGATTGTAATTTTTGTTGGACTGATGTCTGTGTGAGGACTAAACCTCTACCTCGGACCGTGTCCATTTTAATCAATTGTGAAGTAAATTATAGAAGGTAAGGAAACCCATTGTTTCTCTTTCTCTGGCTACGTGGAAATCGCTCTTGATGTAGAATTGGACAAATTATAAGATGGATAAACTGTAAGTTAAGTGTTTGCTTTCCTTACCTTTTTTAATTTACTGCACGATTGATTAAATTTAGCATTTAGTGCTTAACAATCTTTAGTTAAAGCCCCCACCCCCCCAGGAATGTTCTCTTCTAAAACTGTAAGCATCTGTAAAAAAACCCAATCTTTTAGTTTCTTGAAGATACCTCATTGCATAGCAAGAATTTTTGTAGGATCCTGGTTTTTCCCTTATCTTTTTAGGGATATCTATAATTATTTCTTGGGCAATGAGCCAGGCCAATAATATTGAAAGTGTAAGTGCTCTAGCTCTATAAAACATTTCTGGTACAGATGTCTAGAGCACTCATTTTAATTAGGTGAGTCTGCTGTTGTTGGAATTGCTGAATACTGGTTATTGCACTGATGCGTTAAATAAATCTCCATCTGATTTATTATGTATTTAAAACTTTGCTGGAACAATGTTAGTGTGATTTCTTTGTGCTGTGATATACATCCTCTGTAACATGTTCCTTAAATCTCTATTCAGACACCTCAAAAGTATAAAGAATATAAAAGAAATATATCTCCCTTAATGGAAAGGAAAATCTAGCAAGCAGTTGAGTCAGTGATGACTCCTGGTTACCCTGCAGGAGCTGGGTTTTCTTAGCAAAGGTGTAATCAGAAGTAGCTTGCCATGTTTTTATTCTGAGGAAATGGAGAATAAAAGGACTTGTCCAAGGACACAAGCAGTGCCAGTGGGAACCAAACCCTGGTCTCTTGGTCACTAGACTACTCCTCTACTCCAATTAGAGATTCAAAGGAGACAGACTCAAGAGCAACATCTGAATAGTTCTTCAGAGAAAGAGTGGCAGATGAACTGAACACCCTTTCATGGCAGGTGATGGATGCAAAAACAGTAACATCCTTTCAGAGAGTCAGGAATAAGCAGAAATAACATTTTTTTTTAAAAGTGAAAGACAGAGAAACTAGGGTCTAAGATATTGTGCCAGGAAAATGGGCAATCTAGATGGGTCTTATGGCTCTTATATGCCATCAGATTCTATGAATCTTAGATCCTCCATTGCTGACCCCTTGTCCTCTATTTTGGTTAAGGTATTTTTTTCCAGCTTTCATGGAACATATTCAGGAACTTGTCAATCTGAGCTTAGAATATGGAACATGGAACTGTCCTGACTTCCTAGAAATGGGCCCATCCTTCCACTCCACTCAAGCTTTTACCCCATCTCAAATCTCCCCTCCCTAGCAAAATTAACAGAGAAACTGTTTTTTTTAGCCATTTGCTTCCCTTCCTTGAGTCCAACAATATCTTTCAGCCAGGCAGTTGGGTTTTAGAGCTTAGCATAGCACAGAAACTCTCTTAGTGACCATGTATAAGGACATCCTCACACATCTGGATGGTGGAAAACAAGTCCTCTTGCTCCAACCCAACCCATCCACAGCCTTAGATCTAATAAATCACTCATTTTGCTTTCTAGACTAGAGGAGATAGGCCTGGCTGACACTGCTCTAAATTAGTTGCATTCATACTTCAATGGTCACTCATTTAACCCTCGGATACATTTGGTAAATCGACTGACACATATACACTACCCCCGGGTCACCCCTGACCCATATATAGAAATATGGTGAAACATCTACTTTTGTTTGTAAAACATGGTTAAATTGTGAAGAATAAGACATACTTTTATGTATTTTTTATAATACTTGTTATTAATTGACCCTTTCAAGTGAATAATGTGCAATGCTAGCCAAGATCAGGCAGGACAAGTTGTACAAGGTCAGATATATGCCGCATAATGTCAATACCTGTTAACTATTCAGTTGCAAGCTTAAAAATGTTGTGCAGCGATGGGCGGAGCCTGATGTCCAACGGGGTAGACGCCTTGTGCTGAAGCTCCCGAGAGGCCTACACAGAATCCTGACTGAACTCCTGCAAAACTTCACTATTTTGCTTTAAAATCGCCGGGGCGCATCGGAGGGATGGCGGGACCTAAACCACAGCGCCTAGATTTCGGCTCCCCCACTTCGTCGCACGGCAAACGCTCCAAAACGGAACTGCCTTCCCCGCATAAGATGGCGCCGCTCTGTGAGAGCCCTGAAATGCAGCGGGTGATACTCGAGGAGATTCGTGGTGTAAAGGAACTGGTACAATCCAACGGAGAAGCGATCCGCGCCATGCGTGAGGACCTTACCATGATGCAGGAAAGGCTCGAGGGCCTCTCGTTGCGCCAAGACAAAATGGCGGAGACTCTTGAATCGCACGCGGTGCGAATGGGGAAGATCGATAAAGCTGAACGCCAGATTTTGCTCCTTCAAAAGGAACTTGAAGATAGCAATAATAGAGCTCGTCGCAATAACATTCGACTCATTGGAGCTCCAGAGGGCGTAGAAGCAGGAGATCTGCGGGAATATCTGGGCAATATTCTACCCTCTCTATTGAAGACGACGTTTCTTAAGGACCTGGAGATAGACCGGGCACATCGTGTCCCCACTAATATGGCGCTCAACCGGACGACTCCCAGGCCCATCATTTTTCGGCTACTGCGCTATCAACAAGCTGAGCAAATTCTGGCTGCTGCCCGGGCTAATCATCACCTCGAGATAGATGGGCATAAAGTGTCTTTCTTCCCTGATCTCTCTAAGCCCACGATGGACCGCCGAAAGAAGCTTCTTGCTTATCGCCCTCGCCTTCAGCAACTGCAGGCCCGATTTGGTCTCCTGTATCCGGCAAAGCTACGCGTTACGCTGCATAACCATACCAGGACCTTCGAGGATCCTGACCTCCTCGCTGCATTTTTGGACTCTAAAGAAGCTGAACTGATGCGTTGATGTTACCATCAAGCTGTGTTGCTGTTCAAAGCTCTCTTAAATCTCTACCTCATTGGGGCCTATCGCAGTGATTTCGCTGCGGACGCGGTTGGACTGCTCTCCTGACCTACTTCTTTGAACCGCCATCCTGCTTCTCTGCACCCTTCGGTGGCTCCCGGGACTTGTTCCTGCTGCAGGGAGTATGGCCAGTATCGGGCCTTCTCTGGGGCTTCCCCCCGCAGACTCATGGTCGCCAGTAATAGTTGGGGTTTTGCTTCTTCTCTAGTGCACTTCGGTGCCTGTCTCTTTTTTTTTTGGGGTTATTTATGCTTTCTACCAAAAGTTTATTATTTCATGTCGTGTGTACAGTCATTTGCTACCAATATGCATAGTTTAGGGAATAATGTGCAACTTCATGTTCTCTCAGAATTTTGTATATTACTAGATGGCTTTCTGTAAGCTCTTATCATTGAATGTCAAAGGTATCAATAGTCCAATCAAAAGGAAGAAAATTCTTAGCTATTTGAATACGGAGCATGCTGATTTAGTACTGCTTCAAGAAACGCATTTAAATGCTAAAGAAACACTAAAGCTTAATGTCAAGCCTTATGCTGTTGTGGCGTATTCTCCCGCTGTTGCTAAACGCTGTGGTGTTGCCATACTTGTTAAGAAATCCCTGCAGGCCACCGTGCTAGATATTAGCTCAGATAATGAGGGTAGATGGGCTCGCGCTCATCTCAAAGTGGGGGATCTAGAATTCACGTGTATTTGTATTTATGCTCCAAATGTTGACAATCCTGGTTTTTTTGCTAAAATTGCACAAGCTGCGCAAGCCTCCGCTCATACCCCACTAATACTGGGAGGAGACTTTAATCAGGTCCTCGACCCTTTGGTGGATCGGCAGCCGCCTAGAACCTGTGGTCCACCCAAGAGTCTCTCCATACTTACAGCTATGATCGCTGATTTGGCTTTGGTGGACATATGGAGGTTATTGAATCCTTCTGATTTGGATTTTACCTTTTTCTCCGCTCCTCACCAATCACAATCCCGAATAGATTTTTTTCTTTTATCTAAAACATTGGTATCGCAGATTGGTATGGCTAAGATTCACCCCTTGCACATTTCAGACCATGCTGCCATATCTTTTACGATACACACTGCTGCGCAAAATGCAAGTCCCCGAGCATGGTCTTTTGATAGGTCTCTCCTAGACCAACAGGATTTTCAAACTGTAATACGGGCTGCCATACAAGATTACTTTCATTTTAACTCTCCCCTTGACACAACGAACTGGGCCTGGTGGGAGGGTTTTAAGGCGTCTATTCGAGCCACGGTGACTAGTTATCAAATCCGTCTTGGGAAACAAAGAAGGCAACAATTGGTGATCCTTGAACAACAGATACAGGCTGGTGAACGTATTCTTACGTCCCGAACAGACCCATGTGTTCTGCTTCGTTTGCAACGTCTCCGTTTTCAGTACAACAAGATTTTGCATAATGCCGCTGTTAGAAATATAGCATCCCAGCAGGGATTGTATTACCGGGAAAATAATCGCGCTGGTAAACTACTAGCTAATGCTTTGAAGGGGAAAAAAGAAGCCAAACGGGTAGCAGCTCTCCGAAGCCCATCTGGGAATGGCCTTGTCACAAAAGATCATGAGATTTTAGAGCTTTTTCGCGATTTTTATGCTAGCTTGTATAAATCTGAATGTGAGTTTGTTCCTGAACATTTCGACCGCTTGTTAGCTGGTGTACAGCGTCCTACTCTCTCGGCTGAGGAATGCACGGCCCTTGATCATTCGTTTACTCTTGTGGAAATACAGGATGCAATTAAAAGATGTGCCTCCGGCCGTGCTGCGGGTCCAGACAGCCTTCCGGCTGAGTTCTTCAAAACTTTCAGCTCTGATCTGGCCCCGTTTTTGCAGCAATACTTTACTACCCTAGTAGCCGACGGATCCTCCCTTGGTTCCTTTTCAGAGGCCAACATAGTGGTCTTTGAGAAGGAGGGGAGAGACCCACACCTGACAGCCAATTACCGACCCATCTCCCTGCTTAACGCAGATTATAAAATCTTCGCCACTATTCTTTCTACTCGGCTCTCTCACAAAATGACCACTTTAATACATCCAGATCAATGTGGATTTATTCCCGGCAGATCAACTGCTGATAATGCCAGGACTCTTTGTCATGTACTAACTAATATGGCCTCCCACGATCGTCCATTGGTTGGCATTCCCTAGATGCCGAAAAAGCCTTTGACCGGCTAGAATGGCCATTCCTATTTGCGACCCTCCGTTGGTTTGGTTTCGGCGATAATTTTCTCCGTTGCCTTCAAGTGCTATACTCTCAACCAACTGCTAGTGTCTGTGCCAACACATTGAAGTCCCAGCCATTTTTACTGCAAAGAGGCACCCGTCAGGGGTGCCCACTTTCCCCCTTACTTTTTGATCTTGCGTTAGAACCCCTAATCCTGTTAATCCGTCAGTCTCCACATATCCACGGCGCTCCCTTTCCCCGTCGGGATATAAAAGTCTCAGCGTATGCAGATGATCTTATGCTTTTTGTTTCCTTAGACTCCGTATCTGTTGTTCTGGATCTAATTGACCGCTATTCTCAACTTTCAGGTTACAAAATTAATTGGACCAAATCAGTCGCCTTTCCCCTAAACCACCAGGTTCACCAAGCAGACTTGCAAACCTTTCCTTTTGTATGGCAGCCCCGTATGGTAAAATATTTAGGGGTACATTACTGTTATCCTCTTGAAGAAACCGTCGCTTTTAATGTCAAAAATTTAATCACCAAGGTCCGTGAGCTCACCCAACGTTGGTCTCCACTTACTCTTACGTGGTGGGGCCGTATGGATACCATAAAGATGATGATTGTTCCCAAGGTTAATTATGTCTTAGAAATGTTACCGTGCCTTCTCCCTCGACACACCTACAAAGATATCGAGGGCCTGTTGATCAGATTTTTGTGGCAGAACAAACCGCCTAGAATAGCGAAACATAAACTTCAGTCAGATAAGGAACATGGTGGGATAAGATTTCCTGATTTTTTCAACTATCACCTCTCTTTTCTTCTCAAACAGGGTGCCCGTTGGTTGGACGCTTCTTTCCCGTCCAGACCAATATGGTTAGATATAGAAGAAGACCTCTGTAAGCCCATTCCACTTAGCTATCTCCCTGGAATGACTTTCCCACTGGATGCCCACTATCCACCAATGCTCCTGGATACACTTCGCTCCTTCAATGTTCTCATCAGCTCCCTAGATTCCCTAGCTTGCCCACTAGATAGGCTTCCAATTTGGCATAATGCTCGATTCCAAATTCAACATAAGCCGGTGGCCTGGAGTCCCTGGTATTCCAGAGGCATCTGGACTCCCAATCAACTGTTTCACAATGCTCGCTGGAAGTCCATTAATGAGCTCCATTGTGAGTTTGGCCTTCCTTCTAAATACTATTTTCAACTGCTTCAGTTGCAGCACTGTCTCAAGAGTGCTGGGGTTTTTCCCCCACTAACTCCTCATGACCAAGGGATAACTGAGGTGGTCTCCTTTATTGGGGCTCAGTCCGGTGTTGCTTCCACCTTTTATAAAACTCTTTGTGCTCCTCAGAATGCTGTCCCCCCTTCTGCACAGCAGACTTGGGAGCGAGACTTGGGTGTAACTCTAACCCCTGAACATTGGAACCTCTTCTGGAGCAAAGTGGTTCGTGTTTCCCGCTCGGCTTCCTTAACCCAGACGCTTTTCTTCTTTGCCCATCGCTGTTTCTATACCCCTGATAGACTGGCCAAATGGACTTCCACTCTGAGTAATCAATGTTGGACTTGCCATGCAGCTACAGGCACCCTCACTCATGTCATGTACGAATGCCCCGCACTACAACACTACTGGAGCCGGGTCTGGGGTCGTATTCAATCTATCTTACACTTTACTGAACCACTCTCCTGGAAAATAGTGGGACTCCGTTCTGCAGCGGGCATCCCCTCTCTCCCGAAGTCTGCTTACTTCCTCCTTGACTTTCTAATGGGCATTGCCATATCGTTAATCATGAAATATTGGAAAAATAGCTCTTCACTGAGTCCTCTAGAATGGTGGAATTGTGTCTGTCTATATAGTAAGTTTGAACAAATTCCTCGTAGGGCTACCCCTTCCCTTCAGGCCCGCTACCAGGTGTCTAAATGGAAATTACTCACAGATTTCGTGCAGTCGGCCAAATGCTCGCACTTGACTGTCTAGTTATATCTCTCTCTCGATCCATAGTATATCATGACTGTTATGTTTATGTTCTAACATAATTGCTATGGACCCCATGCCTGGGTTAATATCTTTTCTTTTCTTTTTTTTTTTTTTATTATCTAGAGAAGAAGCATAGGGGGGGAGGGTTGATGGGGTTATTTTCCGGTTTATTCCATTTTATTTTGATGCAATCATCCTTGTTTTATTACTGTGTGTATTGTTATTGTTATAAAATGAAAATAAAAGTTTAAAAAAAAAAAATAAGGAAAGGGATGGAAAATAAAAAAAAAAAAAAAAAAAAAAAAAAAAAAAATGTTGTGCAGCACTGCACGCTTTGCAAACTACAATAGTTCTATATTTATTCGCTAGGTGGACAGCAACAGTCAAAGTATGGTGCCATTATGTCAAGTAATGGCATGATGCACATTGTGACAAAGCGTTTCGGGTGTGGCATTGTTTACTTTTGTCGTAAAAAATTTTAATCCACAGAAACAAACAAGGAACTGATGTCAGGTGCCGTCATAAATGTAAGCAAGACGTTAGAAGACACAGGATTGTAATGTGGACTTGGAGTGGTGACTTTCGTTGCTGCTATAAAACAATGGAGAGTGTTATTGTGCGAGTGTCGAAAATCACCCCTTGTTTGTTCAGCAGCATGCAGTACTGTATAAAAACGTTATTTTTGCAAACCATATGTATGAAAATACTTAAAAATGGTTCATTGAGGTTCATTGTTCAGTTGTAATGTAAACCACACTGATCTTAATAGCGCGGTATATAAGAAAAGCAAATAAATAAATAAATAAATAAATACCTAGAGTACCAAAATACAATTCCTTACCATTTTGAAGAAAAAACACAAAAACCGACACCCGGGTCACCCCTGACCCAGGGGTAGTGTATCCGAGGGTTAAGGGTATTGATGCAAGATAGGGGAGAAGTTTGGGAGAAGCTTTCTTTTGGTGTTCTACAGGTCTCCATTTTTCCCACTATGCTTTTCAACATCTTTATTACCCCTCTGACAACACTGATTCAGGACTTGGGCTATGGTGTTCATATGTATGCAGATGACATTCAGATTGCTTTTCCCCATACCTTCTGGGATTTGCTGTTTCAGTCCAGTCTCCTAGCTACTCCCCCTGTGGCCTCTTGCCATTCCCCCTGGTGTTTGCAGTTTCCTGCTACTGTGGTGGCCAGTCTGTTGTATGATACATGTGTCCAAGGCCATTGGTGCTCAGGGTTGCTTTGGCCGACAGACACATATGTAGTTTAACATGTGTGTCTTGTGTGCCTAACACTTTATTTTCCCAGCCAACATGCATGTGGGAGTCACAGAATATGGGTCAACAGGTGTGCCCCCCCCCCGACATTCAATGCCCACCCTTGCCACACCTACAGGACCATTAACAGTGATGGCCAGTCCACCCTGGTTGCTGTCACTGTACCAGCAGCCATTGGTGCAGACCATGACGCTTAGTGCTACTGCTGCCACTGGTGCCTTCTCAGATGGTGTGGCCTCCTCAGTGCCCTGCAGTGCTGCCCGCTGTGCGACTGGGGGGTGGAGTGTGGGGCTGCATATGGGCCTCCAGGCAGGCCAAGGCTGGCATGTTTTTGGGGCCTCCAACTGCCTCCTGTGTCTGCTCATCAGGTCCCATATCAGATAGGGGTGGGCTATGTGGCCCACCAACAAGGGCATGCAACTCCCAAGTGGACATGCACGATGGCACCTTTGCAGCATTATCACCCTCATCACTGACGTGACCTGGCACCATCACTGCCTCCTGCAAACCCTGACTTCCATAACTTGGGCCTCCCACTGCCTCCTCACCATCCATGTCCCCATCCAACTGCACTGTCACATCCATCCCCACACCCCTTCTCAGATCCCCCATCTACTCTGCCCACCCACCCACACCTGCACCCACACCCTGCCTCTCCTCCGTCCACATACCCTCACTCTCCCCTCCTGCTACTCACAGCCCCCACACACACATGCTTCCCCTGCATGCACACAGGCACCTTACCCTCACTACCACCCTCCAACTACTCATCCTTCCAGAATGCACTCAACCATCCCACCCTAGCCACCCCTGCCTGGCCCCTCAGTCTGTATCACGACAGTCTCACCCAATACACTCCTTGGGGCCTCCCCAGCTACTCGCCCTGCCACGTCACATGCCCCATCTACCACAGACTGGAGGATGAAGGTCCAGAGGTTGCCCCCTATCTCTTGGGCTTCTAACAACTCTATATTTTTTCCACCTTTTCTTGATCTTCTCAGCATCATTCAACATGGATCCTTTAGCATCTTGTAGCATTCCAAATCAAGGCTAGATGTTTTTCTTTAACTCTTGTAGCCAATCCTGTTCTTCCTCTAATAGCTTCTGAATCTATTTCCTTGCCTGTATCATTTTAGCACTTATCCCTGTATTGCCTTGCTGCACATTGGAAATCTCTGTTGAGTTCTGCAATTGCCTCTCTTTCTTCTCTGGCTTTAGCTTCTCTGCATTTCTGGGCAATTTTCAGAGATTCTTGGGTCATCCATTTTGGCCTTTTTTGCCTTTTCACTTTTTATAGGGACTTCTCACTTTCTTCAAACGCCACCTTCTTGATGACATTCCATAACTCTTCTGGAGCTGTCATTTGTATCTAAAGCAGCAAATCAATTTTGCAGGCAGTCTTTAAATTCCGGTGGTATATTCTCAAGGTCATATTTTGCTACATTCCTGAGTAACAGACTAAGTTCTATCTGGCTGTAATTTCACTGAAAGCTGGATTGTTATACTAACGCTGACTTAATAAAACATTGAATTTTAAAATACGCAGATTTTATCAGTTCTACCCCAAAGAATTCCCTTTTCTCCAAGATTTAGAGAGTATCTCAGGAGGTAAGTACTTAACAAGTGCAAATTTCTTCCCAGCAGTAGCATGGAAATAATTGTTAGTTTTCAGTGATTTGATTCAATCTATGAAGGCAGCAATTTATATTCAGAAAGCACCAGCTGAGAGCTTGGCTAAGAATTTTTTTAATAACAAAGATGCAATAATTCTATAGCCTTAGTTGCACTTGTTCCTTGGTTAAGCATGAATTCAAAAGAAATTACACTCATAAAATGACCTTTTCTGAGGCTCTGTAAAAGATGATTAGATAGCATATGAAGTATCATTTAAGATTTCAAGTACTCTTTGTCTAAAAACCTTTGAAAGATGTGTGGTGTCAGCTAAATCTGGCCTGCTATTTTGATGTAATGTGCTCCCCTTTTATTAATGGTCTATCTTTGATATAACTGTTGGGTTATCAAGATATAGAGGAGTGAAGAAAACATTTAGAAGTTCAGCACAGTGTGAATTCTAACAATATTTTTGTGTCCTGTGCCAATTTTTTGTTGAGCTGCTATTTTTCTTAAGGAAATATATAATAAAGAGGTAGAGGTTTTAAAGTGTTCATACACAGCAATGAATCGCGCAAGCAAACTAAATACTAAATAGTTTTACTAGATATTACTTAAATTTTTTTTCATTCTAATTTAGGAGTCTATTTACTAAGTTGTGTTTGGTGTCTAACATGGGTTTTAATAACAGGATGCATATGTGAGGAAATCAATGTGGAGGTGTAGACATAGAGCCCAGTGGCAGTTCTTTGCAAAAGCAGCTCTGCACATCTGGGTTGCTGTAAAATTCGGATATCTCACCCCCAGGATTCCAAATGGGGAAAAAATGTTACACAGAAAATACACATGAAAGGGGTATGTCAACTAAACCTTGTGATAAGTGGCAAACCTCTGTGGTATCTGCAAGGGGTATTACCAGAGGAGGTCCTTCAGATACCACAGAGATTTGAATTTTGTGTGGAGACCCTGCATTACCTGCCTTGGCAGATACTATGAGAAACATCCCGCAGTGCCTGTCGAAACAGGTACCGCAGGTATCCATGGTAAATTCAGTGATCAGGCCTACCCCCCTCCCCAATATTGCTTATGCTCTGGTACTATAATCTGCAGCACCCACAATATAAAAAATAAAAATGTATGCCCCCCTTCAGCACCAATCCTCTCTGAACAGCTCCCAATCTTCATTGGGAGCTTCCCTGGGAAGATTTGTGCAACTCCCAATCTAAAAACGTTCCCGGCTAGCCAGTCAGGGTAGGTCCCCTATCTCCCTCCCCGACAAAAAATCACAAGGGTGGGGGGTTCCTGCCCTTTTCCTACAAAGATGGCCACGATCTCAGTGCTGCCCCACAGTTAGAGGCTAGAGGGCAGCTTCGTACATTCCATGTACCAATATGGAAGACGTCTTTGCAGCTTCTAACTCTCATTTCATGAGCAGCTACATCAGCAGTCAGACATCCTAAGGGCTTTGATCCAACCAATTCATAAATGATAGCTTTACTCTGAAAAGTTGGAGGTGGTCAAGAATGAAATGGAACATGTACAACTCGCTCTTTTGGTTGTCAGTGACCTGAAATAGACTGGCATAGGTCATTTTGTATCTCATGATCATATGGTCTACCATGCTGGAAATGAAAGACAAATAAGAAATGGTATTTTATTTATAATCAAGAAGAAACTTGCAAGCACTGTAATGAAATATAATGCAATCAGGAACGCTTAATTTTTATTTGTCTATGAGGAATGTCCATCAACACAACTGTAATTCAGGTATATGCCCCAACAACAGCTGTAGATGAAATCGATGAGTTCTATGAACAAGTACAAGCTAAAATTGACAGAATGTGTAAACAGGATATTCTGATAGTCATGGGTGACTGGAATGCAAACATTGGCAACAAAAAAAAAGGCAAAGTGTTTGGAAAATATGGACCTGGCAACAGAAATGAAGATGGAGAAAGACTGATAGAATTCTGCAAGCCAACAATCTATTCATCTCAAATACCTTCTTCAAGGAATGCAAGCGGTGAGTATACACATGGACTTCACTCAATGAATTGTATAAAATGAAATTGACTAAATTTTGGAAGTCAAATATGGAAGAGCTCTATAACATCAATGAAGACAAAACCTGGAGCTGACTGAGGTACTACTAAAGAATGCAAAATCAAGCTAAATTTGAAAAAGAGCAAGCCACTCATGAATGTAGCAAAATATGGCTTTGAGAATATACCACTAGAATTTGCTGCTTTAGATATAACTGAAAGAGCTCTAGCAGAATTATGAGATGACATCAAGAAGGTTCTGTTGGTAGAAAGTGAGAAGTCTCTACAAAAAGTGAAAAAGGCAAAAGGCCAAAAGGGATAACCGAAGAAACACTGAAAATTGCCCAGAAACACAGAGAGTCTTATTAGGTCAGCTCCACTATTCAACTTTGAAACTATAACTGTTTTAAAGTGAAACAGTTTCCCAATGGAAATAACTTAACAAAATAGCTCCTGAGAGTAGCAACTGGGTCTCAGACTAGAACAAGGCTACTCATTGAACCAACATGTTTGTTTATGTTCAGTGCCCTCTGTTGCATCAATGACCCAATGCGTTGCTTTCAAATTTTGACGGTAATCAAATGGTAATCCTTAGTTTCACCTGTGTTAGCCTCTATTATTCAAAATTTAATTTCAAAAGGTTTAGAAGCAATGCTTATCTGAGAAATATTAAAGATCTTCCCAACGCCAGACATCAGCGCCGTAGCGTTTCATGGATGAAGCATTTCTTCAGGGGATCTCAAATTTGTATAACTTATAGCATTCTGCACTTAAACCCGATCCAGTGCTGCAAATGCCAGCGCGGCATCTCACAGTTGAATGAGAGACGATATTTGAAGCACTGGATCGGGTTTAAGTGCAGAATGCTATAAGTTATACGAATTTGAGATCCCCTGAAGAAACGCTTCATCCGTGAAATGCTACGGTGCTGATGCCTGGCATTGGGAAGATCTTTAATATTTCTCAGATAAGCATTGCTTCTAAAACTTTTGAAATTAAATTTTGAATAATAGAGGCTAACACAGGTGAAACTAAGGATTTGATTACCGTCACAATTTGAAAGCAATGCATTGGGTCATTGATGCAACAGAGGGCACTGAACCTAAACAAACATGTTGGTACAATGAGTAGCCTTGTTCTAGTCTGAGACCCAGTTGCTACTCTCAGGAGCCATTTTGTTGAGATATTTCCATTGGGAAACTGTTTCACTTTAAAACAGTTATAGTTTCAAAGTTGAATAGTGGAGCTGACCTAATAAGACTACTGTGCAGTTTATGAAGCTCTGAAAAAGTGACAATATATTAATTTGCAGAAACACAGAGAAGCTAAAGCCAGAGGAGAAAGAGAGGCAATCGCAGAACTCAACAGAGATTTCCAACGTGCAGCAAGACAAAGCAAGGAGCAGTACTAAAATGATGCATACAAGGAAATATAATCAGAAACTATTAGAGGAAAAACAAGATTGGTTTTCCTAAAGCTATGAAAGTTAACAAAAATCATCTGGCCTTGATTTGGAATGCTACAAGATGCTCAAAGATCCATGTTGAATGATGCTGAGAAGATCAAGAAGAGGTGGAAAAATATAGAGTCATTATACCATAAAGATCAAGTGGACCAATAGCCGGTTCAACCTGTACTATATGATCAGGAACAATTCGTGATGAAAGAAGAAGTCAAAGCAGCATTGAAAGCCTTATCAAACAACAAGTAAGACCCAACTAATGATACCCTATAGTTTGACTTAAAACGCACAAAACTATCTCCCAAGCTTTTTTATGTTGAATTGTTTGTCTTGAAAGGTAAAAACCTCTCTCATGACAAATCCTCCCATTTTCTCAATTTTAAAGGCACCCTATGTATAATGAAGCTGAGAAAATCAAGAAAAGGTGGGAAGAATATACAGAGTCATTATACTATTAAGATCTAGTGGACTAACAAGCATTTCAACCTGTACCTTATGATCAGGAACCATTGCTGATGAAAGAAGAAGTCAAAGCAGCATTGAAAGCCTTATCAAAGAACAAAGCACTGGGTATTGATGACATTCCCATTGACATTCCACAGCAATTGGTTGCAGCTGTTACCATACTTGCAAGGCTCGACCAGGAAATTTGGAAGACAACATCACGGCCAACTGACTGTGTGTTTATACCAATACTATTGAAAAGTGATCCAACTGACTGTGGAAATTATTGTGCAATGGCTGTGATCCCACATACCATCAATATTCTACTGAAGATTATTCAGCAGAGACTACAATCATACCTGGAACAAGAACTACTTGAAGTGCAAGCAAGGTTCAGGAAAGGACGAGGAACGAGAGACATCATCATGGATGTGAGATGTATCCTTGAAAAGACAAAAGAATACTGAAGAGATATCTATATGTGTTGTTTCGACTATAGCAAAACTCTTGAGTGTGTAAACCATGAGAAACTTTGGGTCACTTTTAGGGAATATGGGTAATCCAAAACATCTAATAGTTCTCTTGCACAACTTTTGCATTGATCAAGAAGCAACAGTTCAAATGAAACAATGAGAAGAATCTTGCTGCGGAAGCAAAAACACGAAATAATTTTTTTTTCAAGTACATTCATAGCAAAAAACCTGTGAGAGAGTTGGTTGGACCATTAGATGATAGAGGAGTTAAAGGGGCACTAAGAGGCGACAAGGAGATAGCGGAGAGACTGAATGAATTCTTTGCTTCGGTCTTTACTGAGGAAGATGTAGGGATGTTACCCATGACTGAAGTGGTATTTAAAGATGCAGAAGAATTTAAGGGAATATCGATACATCGGGAAGATGTATTACAACTATTAGATAAACTGAAGAGTAGCAAATCACTTGGGATGGATGATATACATCCAAGGGTGTTGAAAGAACTGAAATTTGAGATTGCAGACCTGCTATTAGTAATCTGTGAACTATGATTAAAATCATCTCTAATACCTGAAGACTGGAGGATCGCCAATGTAACACCAATTTTTAAAAAGGGTTCCAGGGGTGATCCGGGAAACTACAGACCAGTGAGCCTCACGTCAGTACCGGGAAAAATGGTAGAAACCATCATAAAGAATAAAATTACTCAGCATGTAGACAGTCATGGCCTAATGGGAGACAGCCAACATGGCTTTAGACAAGGAAGATCTTGTCTTACTAATCTGTTATGTTTTTTTGAAAGTGTGAATAAACAGGTGGACAAAGGTGAGTCGGTTGATATAGTGTATCTGAACTTTCAGAAAGCCTTTGACAAGGTCTCTCATCAGAGACTTTTGGCAAAATTAAGAGTCTTGGGATAGGAGGCAGTGTACTACTGTGGATCAAGAACTGGTTAAAAGATAGAAAGCAGAGAGGGTAGGGCTAAATGGCCAATTTTCCCAATGGAGAAAGGTGAATAGTGGTGTACCCCAGGGATCTGTGCTGGGTCCGCTGCTTTTTGACATATTCATAAATGACCTGGAAAGTGGAATAACGAGTGAGGTTATAAAATTTGCAGATGACACAAAACTATTTAAAGCTGTTAAAACCCAAGAGGATTGTGGAAAATTGCAAGAGGATCTTGATAAATTGGAAGACTGGGCATCAAAATGGCTGATGAAATTTAATGTGGATAAGTGCAAAGTTATGCAACTAGGGAAGAACAACCCAAACTATGGTTACACAATGCAAGGTTCCGCATTAGGAATCACCACCCAGGAAAAAGATTTAGGCGTCATTGTGGATAACATGTTAAAACCCTCGGCCCAGTGTGCAGTGGCAGCCAAGAGAGCAAATAGAATGCTAAGTATCATAAGGAAAGGAATGGAAAATAAAACAAAAGATATTATAATGCCTCTATTCTGTTCCAGGGTGAGACCACACCTTGAATATTGTGTGCAAGTCTGGTCGCCGTATCTTAAAAAGGATATAGCGTTATTAGAAAAGGTTCAGAGAAGAGCCACCAAAATGGTAAAGGGGATGGAAGGATACTCCTATGAAGAAAGGCTAAAAAGGTTAGGGCTCTTTAACCTGGAAAAGAGATGGCTGAGGGAAGATATGATAGAAGTCTATAAATTAATGAATGGATTGGAACGGGTAAACATAGATCGATTGTTTACGTTATCAGAATATAGAAAGACTAGGGGACATGCAATGAAGCTACAGGGTAAACTATTTATGACTAATAAAAGAAAATATTTTTTCACTCAACGTGTAATCAAACTCTGGAATTTGTTACCTGAGGATGTAGTAAAGGCTGTTAGTGTAGCTGGGTTTAAAAAAGGTTTGGACAAGTTCCTGGAGGAAAGGTCCATAAACCATTATTAAGAAGGGACCCAGGACATCAATGCTTGAACCAGTACAAGCATTGCAGAACCTGTGTCTTTTGGGGAAACTGCTAGGTACGTATGACCTAGATTGGCCACTGTTGGAAACAGGATACTGGGCTTGATGGACCTTGGTGTGACCCAGTATGGCATATCTTATGTTCTTATGTTCTTATATAAGGAGAAACAGAACGGTTTAAAATCAGCAAAAGTGTATGACAAGGCTGCATACCTTCCCCCTACCTGTTTAATTTATATGGAGAACAAATCAGCAGAGAAACAGGACTATATAAAGACAACTGAGGTGCGAAGATTGGTGGAAGACTCATCAACAACCTTCGCTATGCTGATGATACCACATTACTGACTGAAAGTGAAGACAACATGAAACATTTGCTTCTCAAGACCAATAAAAATAGTCTTAAAATGGGCCTGCACCTTAATGTAAAGGAGACAGAGACCATGACATCTGGGAAAATTAATAAGTTTATAATTGACGGAGGATAAATTGAAATAGTTGACAACTTTAACCAATTTGGATTAATTATCAATAAAGAAATGACAAGCAGTCATTTAGGGAGGAGTGGTCTAGTGGTTAGGACAAGGTACTTCAGGCCGGAGGGCCGGGGGTTCAAGTCCCACTTGGGGATAGCAATCTCAGGCCGGAGGGACTGGGATTTCTAGTCCTACAGGCACTCCTTGTGGTCTTGGGCAAGCCACTTAACCCTCCATTGCCCATGTTCCCTGTAATTATTAGCGTATGTGTCTCATATCCCCTCATGTTAAATGTATCCCCCAATTGACCGCTTTGACCTGGTGAAAAGCGGGATATAAATACAGCTAAATAAATAAATAAACAGTCAAGAAATCCGACCGCATTGCTCCTGACAGAATGTTTATGAAGGATCTAGACAAGATTCTCAAGAGCAGAAATGTCTCTCTCCATAAAAAGATTTGATCTCTTCAAGCCATGGTATTTTCAATATTGTCATATGGATGCGAAAGTTGAACAGTGAAAAAGATAGACAGGAAGAAAATCAATGCTGGTGATGAATGCTGTGTATTCCATGGACTGCCTGAAGAACAAACCAGTTAGTACTAGAGGAGATCAAACCTAAAATTTCTTTAGAAGCTCTGATGACAAGACTTCAACGTTCATACTTTGGACACAACATGTAAAAAGAGAGATCATTAGAGAAAGGCCTAATGCTTGGCAAGGTAGAAGACCAACACAAAAGAGGAAGGCCAACAATGAGATGGATCGATACAATAACAGCAGTTATGGGTGCCATTCTATCAACAATTAGCTGCCTAACTGAAGACCAAACACAGTTTAGGACAACTATCCAGAGGGTCCCCATGAGTCAAAACCAATTTGATGCTACTTAACAACAGCAACAAGAAGAGGGCAGCACCTCATGAAGGTGGCCATTTTGATTGGGCTGCTAGATGGGACAGGAGTATATACGATCGCTCCTGCCCTGTTCTACTAGCCATCAGGGATTTTCAGGTATGTTTGGGGGGACCCTTAAGGTCAGGAGGCTGCAGGGTCTCCCCTTGCTAGTTGGTTTGCTGGGATTCTCTTTTTTTGTAAGAGGAGGTGGGAGGGGGAGGGTGGAGCTGTGGGACACCCCTACTCTTTTGATTATGTTTTGGGGAAGGAGGGATGCTTAGCAGCACTATGGCACTGACAACATTGTGGAGAGGGAGAGGCCCGATAACTTGCAGGGAAGAGGTTGCGTTATGTGGTCACCTGGAAAATAATGCCATCTCTTGAGGTGACATTATTTGTTATCAAAATCAGGCCTGATTTTGGCAGCCACCACACAATTTTTTTTTACATGCAGTCACTGTCAACCATGGCCACCCCCACTTCCCGCCCCAATCCTACCCTAAGAGAGCTGCATGCACGAAAATCAGATACTGTGTGAAATTGCTTGCGATATCTGATTTTTGTTTTTGCAGATTAGTTACTACCACGGGGCGTTGATTCTGTTTTAGCTCCCATGGTAGCAGCTAACATACTTTAGTAGATATACCCCTAAGTAATCCCTAATATGGTCACTTCCACATGTAAATTAACCATGCATAAAAAGGGGGGGGGTGAAGATATGTTAGTGGAAGGAAGATGGATATTCATATTTATCCATTAGTGTACTTTTCTTGCTTACTTTGGGGGTTGTTGGGATATTTTGGCTTAGGGATAGTTCTGCTCAGACCTGCTTCATATGCCTTCTATGTTTACACTCCTGCTGGCCTGCAATGTACACAAGCATCCTGTTTATGGCACAGAAGACAGCATATGGGCTATAAGAGAAAGTATATGTTATGAGGCCTGCTATAGTCTGGTAGGCCATGTTCTGTACAGAAGTGTTCAGGATATGGGCCTACTACGAAATACAGGCCAAGCTAAAACTAATTAGTAGAAATACTTTCAGCCTTGAAGATTGCATTTAGTGCCAAGAAAATAGAAGAACACAGGCCGGAAACAGTAAGGCAGAGAAAGAAACACTTGACAGCACCTGATAAGCGAGGACCTTGAAGAAAAGCAATTGCTGGCCCAGATAATCATGGGGAGGGTCCCAAGGAGAAACTTTGCAGACTCTGCAGAACGCTGCACGTACGCCATAGAAAAAACCGTGCATATGACATCAGAAGCTATGCAGTACTTTCTAGAACTTTGTGACAGAGAAAAATGTATATAAGGAGGCAGCTCTCTAGCTCGGGGGCAATCTGCTCTCTAACTCCGGTACAGAGAGTAGGTTGCCTGCCACCTGTTCAGACATATAATTTGCTATCTGCATCTGCGATTTACTTTGCTTTGGTACCGAATAAAAGTGCTTTTGTAGCTAAGCAATTGTTGTCTGAGAGATTTGCTGGTGGTTGGCAATATTTGGGGAACTGTTTGTGGGATACCAGGCCCCACAGGGTCAAAGGGTAAGGAAGTCATATTGGCATTGGGGGCAGGGAGACCAATTTAGCATTAGTGCCTGCCACTTTTGAGGGGGCACTGCCTTAGCATGCTCACCCAAAATTACACCTATGCATGTATCTGGGGGTGTGATGCCATTTGCAGGTTGAAAAAGCCCAGTGCAAGCATGAGCACTTGCACTTAAAAGGGCAGCATTTCCAGACACTGTGCATTTAGGATCCATGTGTAACAGCTTTTCCGCCACTTACACATGTCTATCTGTTCTCTAGTTAGGCATGGTACTGCTTGCCCTGCTGAACCAAGTAAATGTATTTCCAGTCCTGTATATATATATATATATATATATAAAGTCAAACATGCACATATCAGAAGCTGAGAGCAACCTCTTGGTATGCTGATCTCAAATGAGTGCTTCCTTTGCTTGTGGTATGTAAGCCAAAGGTGTTTGTTTTGTTTAATTTCCTGTTTCATTTTTGGAATTTTTTGTTTTGTTTTAATTTTGTCACTTCCCATCTGTCATAAATAATGCTCACTACAACTTAACAATACACACAGTTGCTCAACAGTGCACACTGTGAGCAAACAGTGTGTACTATTGAACCGTAGTGTGCTCTGTTAAGTGGTAGTACCACTGTTAGGCAATAATGTGTGCTATTTGTGCATGCTTAAATAGTGAGCATTATTGAGCAATAGCACACTCACTAGTGTGCACTATTAAGTGATAGCATGCACTATTTTTTTTTTTTTAAACTTTTATTTTCATTTTGCAACAAACAAAAGAAACAACACACCAAAGGAGACAAAACAAGTATATAATAAAGAAAGTAAACCCAATTACCCCCCACCCCCACGCTTCTTCTCTAGCTGATTATGTCAGCATGTGAGCGCTTCCAAACAACAGTGATTATACATCAAAACAATCAAAAGAGTATCTGCGATACAGAATAATCATGGGACAAAGATATATACAAATTTAGACAGCCAGATGAGAGCATTGAGCAGAATGTACATAGTCATTGAGCATCTTCCATTTAGACCGATGATGAGGAGTCTGAGTGGGAGAAGCAAACATACGAGGTATTTGTTCATATTTACTGTAGAGACAGACATGATTCCACCATTCATTAGGGCTCAGCTGGGAGCTATTTTTCCAGTATTTCGTAATTAGGGAAATAGCAATACCAAGCATAAAGTCCAAAAGGAAGTTAGCCGTTTTTGGAAGAGAGGGGATCCCCGCAGCTGAGCGAAGTCCCACTATCCTCCAAGAAAGGGGCTCTTGAAAGTGCAAAATAGACTGGATACGACCCCAGACCCGACGCCAGTAATACTGTAGTGCGGGGCATTCATACAGAACATGAGGTAGTGAACCAATGGCCGCATGGCATGTCCAACAACTATTGCCCTGAGTAGTGTTCCATTTGGCTAATCTGTCAGGAGTGTAAAAACACCGGTGGGCTAGAAAGAAGAGTGTCTGAGTGAGTGAGGCGGATCGGGAGACCCGTGTCACTCTACTCCAGACAAGGCTCCATTGCTCCGGGGTCAAAGTCACATGCAAATCTCTCTCCCATGCTTTCTGCGCTATAGGGGTATCTCTAGTTATAGCATTACATAAGGTTTTGTAAAAATTGGATGCTACACCCGGTGAACTACCGATAGATCGGATAGTCTCCAACCAACCTTGTGTAGGGGAGGCCGATGGCGGGAGCACCTTAGCACTCCGAAGGCAATGCTGAAGTTGCACCAATTGAAAGTAGTGTTTCGCTGGGAGACCAAATTCAATTTGCAATTCACTAAAAGTTTTCCAGCGACCTTCATGGAACAACTGACTAGGTATCCAAATGCCCCTAGTGTACCAGGGGCTCCACGCCATCGGCTTATTTTGTATTCGAAATCGAGTATTATACCAAAGTGGGAGCTTGTCTAACGGACAGAGTCGGGAGTCTAAAGAGGGCATAAGAGTAGTAAAGGCACCTAAGGTGTCTAAAAGCATTGGTGGAAAGTGGGAGTCTGATGGGAGAGTCATACCAGGGAGAAAAGTAAGAGGAATCGGTTTGCAAAGGTCCTCTTCTATGTCTAGCCACACAGGTCTACTCGGTACTGGATCTTCCAGCCAGCGAGCGCCTTGTTTGAGAAGAAAAGATTGATGATACTTCAGGAAATCAGGGAATCTGACACCCCCATTTTCCTTATCTGCTTGCAGCTTATGTTTCGCTATCCTAGGTGTCTTGTTTTGCCACAAGTATCTAGTCAGAAGGCCCTCTATATCTTTATATATACGTCGAGGGAAGAGACAGGGCAACATTTCTAAGATATAATTCACTTTCGGAACAATCATCATTTTTATGGTTTCTAATCGACCCCACCAGGTAAGTGTTAAAGGAGTCCAGCGGTGAGTTAGCGCCCGGACTTTAGAGATTAAGTCTTTGGCATTGAAGGAGATAGTGTCTTCCAAAGGAGAACAATAGTGAACCCCAAGGTATTTGACCATGCGAGGTTGCCATAAAAAGGGGAAGGGTTGCATATCTGCCTGATGAAGCAAAGGATTAATGGAAAGGCTACCGACTTGGTCCAATTTATCTTATAACCGGACAGTTGTGAGTATTTACCAATTTGCTCTAGGACAGCCGGTACTGAGTCTATAGAGACAAAAAGCATAAGGTCATCAGCATACGCTGAAATTTTGATTTCCCTATGGGTGAAGGGGACTCCATGAATCTCCTCCGATTGCCGGATTAGTAAAGCCAAGGGTTCAAGTGCAAGATCGAAGAGAAGTGGAGACAGTGGGCATCCCTGGCGAGTACCGCGTTGAAGGGAAAAAGGCTGAGACTTTAAAGCATTGGCACATATACTGGCTGTAGGCTGTGCGTACATGGTGTGAAGACAACGGAGAAAACCTTCCCCGAATCCGTACCAGCGGAGGACTGCAAATAGGAAGGGCCACTCTAAGCGATCAAAGGCCTTCTCAGCATCAAGTGAGAGGCCAACAAATGGGCGATCAAGATTAACTGCGGTAGTCAGTACATGGCATAGAGTCCGAGCATTGTCAGCAGTTGATCTACCAGGAATGAAACCGCATTGATCTGGGTGTATTAGGGTAGGCATCCTATCCGAGAGCCGGGTAGAGAGAATGGTGGCAAATATTTTATAGTCCGCGTTTAAGAGGGAGATTGGACGATAATTAGCTGTTAGTTGCGGGTCTCTCCCCTCTTTCTCAAAAACTACTACATTTGCCATTGAAAAGGACCCAGAAGGAGAACCCTCCTCGGCCAGAGCAGAAAAATAAATTTTCAAAACTGGAGCTAAGTCAGCGTGAAAAGTTTTTGTAGAATTCAGCAGGGAGACCGTCTGGGCCTGCGGCTCGACCTGAGGCACATTTCTTGATAGCAGAATGAATTTCTGAGACAGTAAATGGTGTGTCCAAGGCCACTCTATCTTCGTCAGATAGGGTCGGTCTTTGTACCCCTGAAAGTAAGCGTTCAAATACATCTGGCTCAAAATCACATTTCAGATTGATAAAGCCGGGCATAAAAATCACGAAAAGAGTTCTAAGATTTCGGTATCTTTAGTGACCAAGCCCCCCCCGACGGATTGCGGAGGGCGGTAACACGCTTGGCTTCTTTTTGACCTTTTAGGGTATTTGCTAATAATTTGCCAGCACGATTATTTTCCCGATAATATAGCCCTTGTTGAGATTCGATATTTTTAACAGCAGCAGTGTACAAAAGCTGATTGTATTGAAAACGCAAGCGTTGTAAACGGAGTAAAATACATGGGTCAGTACGGGACGTGAGGAGACGCTCCCCAGCTTGTATCTGCTGCTCTAGAATCAGTAAATGCTGCTTTCTTTGTTTCCCCTGCCGAATTTGATAGCTAGTTATAGTGGCGCGGATAGATGCTTTAAAACCCTCCCACCAAGCCCAGCTCGCTGTGTCATGGGGTGAGTTAAAATGAAAATAATCTTGGATAGCGGCCTTTATATCAACCTGAAAATCTTTTTGACCCAGTAGGGATCTATCAAAAAACCAAGCTCGGGGAGAATCGTCCCGCGCAGTGACACGTAATGATAAAGAGATGGCAGCATGATCTGAAATATGGAGAGGATGAATCCTAGTCATGTCTACCTGAGAAATCAGCGCTTTGGAAATGAGAAAGAAATCTATTCTAGATTGGGAGTGATGGGGGGCAGAAAAGAAAGTGAACTCTAAGTCGGAGGGGTGAAGCAGCCTCCATATATCTACCAGCGCAAGATCTTGCATCAGAGCTGTAAGGGTAGCAAGACTCTTGGGTGGACTACTCGTTCTAGGGCGGCTGTCTATCTATCAGAGGGTCTAACACTTGATTAAAATCACCACCAAGTATTAATGGAGTATTGGCAGAGGCCTGTGCCAACTGCGCAATACTTGCATAGTAAGCAGGGTTGTCCACATTCGGGGCATAAATGCAAATACATGTAAATTCACTATCTCCAACCTTAAGATGTACGCGGGCCCATCTACCCTCCTTGTCAGCGCTAGTATCAATTACAGTAGCTTGCAAAGATTTCTTAACCAAAATGGCTACCCCGCACCGTTTGGAAACGGCGGGAGAATAGGCAGCCACCATATAAGGCTTAACATTGAGTTTCAGTGTTTCAGCAGAGTTTAAGTGCGTTTCCTGAAGAAACGCTAAATCAGCATGCTCATGGCTAAGATAGCTAAGTATTTTCGTTCTCTTGATTGTACTATTAATGCCCTTTACGTTGAGTGATAAGATTTTACATAAAGCCATTCAGACAAGTTAAAAATTCTGAGCATGATAGCGCACATAAGTTCACAATGTCCCTCATATTGACTGTATCTGGCTGTACATATGGCATAAAAGAAAATAAGCTTAGATAATACAATGAAGCGCCCCACATTAAAAAAGAAAAGCCGCAGCGCGGTAGAGAAGAAGCAAAACCCCAAAAATTACTGGCGACCATGTGTCTGCGGGGAGAAGCCCCAGAGAAGGCCAAGATTGAACAAACACATAACCTGTAGGACTGTGCGTGCTCCGAATCCGACCGAGGCACACAGCATGGAGGGATAGGAGACCACAAAACAAAAGTCATAGAAAGAAAGTAAGGAAGTCCAGGTAATCTCTGTGCTGAACTATGACCGCCGCATCGGGCCCTTCAAAATGGTGGACAGAGCCGGCAAATAAAAGTCCAAGTCGTTGGATTAGCGCATCTGCTCTGCTTCTTTGGAGTCTAAAAATGTTGATAGTAGATCAGGATCTTCGAATGTCCTGGTTTGGTTGTGGAGAGTCACTCGGAGCTTCGCGGGATACAACAGGCCAAAGCGAGCCTGTAACTGTTGAAGTCGAGGGCGAAAAGCAAGGAGTTTCTTCCGTCGGTCGACTGTAGGTTTTGCCAAATCAGGGAAGAAGGAGACTTTGTGACCTTCAAATTCCAAATGATGGTTCGCCCGGGCAGCATTCAAAATTTGTTCCACTTGTTGATATCGTAGCAAGCGAAAGATAATAGGCCGGGGGGTCGTTCGGTTGAGCGCCATGTGGGTAGGAACACGGTGTGCTCGATCGATTTCCAGTTCTTTATGAAAGGTGATCTTCAGCAAGGAGGGAAGAGTTTTGAGCAGGAATTCTCTCAGATCTCCCGCTTCCACCCCCTCCGGTATTCCAATGAGCCTCACATTGTTGCGACGGGCTCGATTATTGCTATCTTCTAACTCCTTTTGAAGATTCTGTATCTGGCGCTCAGCCTTGTCCAGTGTGCCCAAGCGCACCGCGTGCGAGTCGAGGACCCCCGCCATATTGTCCTGCCGTAATGAGAGACCTTCAAGTCGGTCCTGGAGCACTCCAAAGTCTACTCGCATGGCTCTAAGCGCTTCTCCATTGGACTGCACCAATTCCTTCACGCCGCGTATTTCCTCTAAAATCTCCAGGTGCATTTCGGGGTTCTCCCGAAATGGAAACCATCTTCTGTGGGGAGGACACCTCTGTTTTGGAGCGTTTCCGTTGAGAAGAAGAAGGAGACCCGAAGTCCAAGCGCGCTGGTTTATGGGCCGCCATCCCCCCCGAGGTACCCCGGTCAGCCCGGAGCGAAATAGTAAGTTTGTATAGGTATTATGTCAGGATTCTAAGTAGGCCTCTCGGGAGCTTCAGCGCGAAGCGTCTTACCCGCTGGACATCAGGCTCCGCCCCCGATAGCATGCACTATTAATGACAGATGGAAAGTGCAACATTTTGGCGGGGTCTTCCTTTTTCATTCAAAAACAACATGAGATGATATAGGAAATGGTGTTGACATTCCTCATGTCATTTCAAATGAATGCATACCCCTACTCCCCAGGTGAGCAGAAGCTGAGCCATGCTGCAGCACATAGGGTCTGGTAGATGCCCTATAGCAAAGGGATGATATCTATGGAGGTGGATATGAGCAAGCAGAGAGGCAGAGGGGTGAGCCCCTAAAATTTTAGAAGGTGTGTAATTGTGAGACTGATGTAAAATCAAAATATCTCTGCTCCTCAAAGTGGACATGTATGTGTTGTAAAATAGCAGCATTTTAATAGGGAAAACCCACTAGACAGAAGGGGTAGCACAGACGCACAACTCTGTTCTCAAATACGGGTGCATGGGCATGTGTAGCGGCAGGGCCAAATATTCAGGGCTAATATGAAGATCCCTAATAGGGGGGGATGCATATGCATTGATGTATGCGCCTAACTGCACTCTATGTATGCATGGTACGTTTTCCCCTTGCAGAACAATGTCAACCTTTTTCTGATCCCTGTGCACGGCAGTGGCCACTAGTGGGTCTCTCATTAGAGAGCACCAAAATGGTTGCCAGGATGAGACGTAATTTCTTTGATGTAGAAAGCGACCTCCTGGCACATCTGGTGCTCTTTAATGAGGGAAGGTTGTTACTGGCCCAGTGTTCATCAGGTGTCCCACACTACAGCATAGAGGATTATAATGGTTCTGGCTAGATAGGCATCAATCTTGTTCCTTCCACCTGCTTCAATGCTTATTAAGTTGCTGTCTAACTCTGGAATTACATCATTAGGATAGGCAGCAAAACACTGAAATTGCAGGCGCCAGTAATTTTTCTGCAATAAAATCTCTCATAGATGCCAGAGTGGGTCAGAATGTATGAGTCATAGCAGGAGTCTGGGAACCTCGGAAACACATAAGTTATCTCTGCAGTGCATTCCAGGTTTCCTGCATGTTGAGTGAGTGGAATGCCTTTCCATTGTAGTTTGTAGCCTTACTCCCTCGTGGAGGCCAAATGGTCATATATAGGTAATCAATAACCCCCAATACAGATGGGAATCTGCCTCATAGCCTGAGTTAAGGCTACATATTCTGTGGTGTAGGTAAGAAAGGTCCTCAAACTCTAAAATGCACTGGGAGATGGCCAACTAGCTGAGGCACACTGCGATGGCCAACACTGACTGGAAACTGGCCCCTCCTTGCTGTGGAGCAGATGAGTGGCTCTAGCTCCTGGCAGAGATGATGAATGGCTGCCTTGTCAAAGTGGAACCTGGTGAGGCATTGCCTATCTGTGAGTCTAGGAATTGTGTCCTAGATCTAAATACCATCTGATATTCACAGGATGCCTCCTGTAGCACTTCTATGTTCCCTGTGGGCCTCCTGCAGCATGGCCTGCACAAACCATTTGTTCATCTCACTCATGGTATCTGCTTCCCTCCACCCACATCCAGTAGCTCCTTTCACTCAAATCTACCCTTAAATACTATGAAAGACACAGACACAGACATACATACACACAGAGGTAGCAGAGAACCACACAGAGACACAGATGAAGAAAGGAAAACTCAGACACACTTGACAAAAAGTGCCAAGCATCTGGATAACAAGAGAACTGACACACCCAGGGCTAGGTAGAGAGACATTAGGAATATGGGATTGGCACAATTGGAGGAAGGGTTGGGGGGAGAAGGGGTTATGGGAGACTGAATATACTATGGTCTTTGAAGGGGAAGAAATTAGGTTTAAGAAAGGAACCGGAAAGAGTGCAGGAAAACAAAAGATATCTTCTATGTGGACACAAACTATAGTTGGACAAAGGATTTGCAACCAAGCTGCTCCAGTCAATAACATCACAAGTAGGCCCAAAAGATAAGTGAGACTGGAGCTTGTTCATAATTTATAGCAGGTATAAATTGGCACATACAGAAATTGTGCCCAGTATGTCACCAGCCTTTGCCAAATAGCTTATACGTGTTTGAACGCCAGTGCAGGTGACACCCAGAAATGTCCCCAGAACACCTCCTGAAAAAATGTGGATAGAATGATGTACCTGGTGCCAGCAACATGCATTTTGGAGCCTTTCCAAAATTCTGTTTTCCACACAGATGCAGCTTACGCATGTATCTGTCACCACATCTACATTTATAATGCAAAATGCAATGTGTGTGTCGAGTCAATGTTGACTCCTATAGACCCAGCCCCGGGGTTTTCTTGGCAAGGTGTGACTGTAAGTAGATTGCCAGGGCTTTCTTCCATGCATTGAACTTACAGTCCCTGGTATTAGGCTTCTAAAATAACACCCACAATAAATCCAGGACAGGTTTATGTGAGAGGATACAGATTACATGGATGCAAGCAAAGTTTGGGTCTAAATCTGGATCTCATATTGCTAGAACATAAAGTTTTCATGTCCTGTTATATTGCAGAAGCTAACAACCACTGGTTATAGTCAGTGGTAAAAGTTGGCATGCCTATGGAGAGGCATAAATGAAGTGACAGTAGCAGTATTCTTTGATATTTCTGTTTATATCAATGTATCAGTTTTTATATCTAGCTATAGGGATATGTTTTATAGTGGGTCTCTAGGGCTGTTTTAACATTGTATATAGTGGGAGGGGGTCAGAGATTTTATTTTTGTTTAACTATATACATATACAGTATATACATATACACATATATACACACATATACATATACACACACACATATATATAATATATGTGTGTGTGTGTGCATGTTTATTTACATTTATGCATTTATTTGCTTCTTTCTTTCATTTTTATAGGAGCCCCCAGGACTGGTTTTACTATGTATAGAGGGGGAGAGGGTAAATGTATAAGGGGCTTCCAAGCCTAATTTTATAAGGTTTAGGGGGGGATATTTCAGTTATTTTACTCAGCTGGCCCTATGTATAGATATATAGATGCAGCTCAGCAGCTCCCCCGATTCGGGGTAGAGCGCCCGAGCGGGAGAGGCAGCCAGATCTCCTGCCCAGAGGCTCCTGCCCAATTGGGGCAGTGGGAGGAGCTACAACAGCAGAGGCTCCTGCCCAATCGGGGCAGTGGGAGGAGCTACAACAGCAGAGGCTCCTGCCCAATCGGGCAGTGGGAGGAGCTACAGCAGAGCAGCAGAGCCGGCTTAAAATCCAGCTCCGACGAGCGTGCCCGCGCTCTGCAGGCCCGTGCCTGAGGGCCTTGCCAGAGGGCCCCTTGGCATGGCCCTTAGGCGCAGCACAAAGGCGGAAACAAACAACAGCAACAAACAGTACATCCAGCCCCCCTGATTGGGGTGGAACGACTCAGCAGGAAGCCACCCCACTTAGAAGCTCCTGCCCAATCAGGGCAGTGGGAGCACCTTCGAAAATCACCAGCCCAGCAGAATCCACCCACCCCTGACAGAACCGCGCCTGAGGACCGAACCTGAGGGCCCTTAGGTGTGGCATCCCATTGCAGCCACAGAAACAACCACAACCCAACGCTGCAAGAGCCACAAGCAGCAACCAAACTCAGACATCGAAGACAAGAAAGACAACACCAGCAGAGCAAAGTAATTGCAACATCTACCAAACTCTGACCGCATAAGAATGTACACAACATGGATTCTGCCCATCAGCCTCCTCCTCACCCATCTCTTACCACATCAGGCAACCAACCACACCCTACTAACAAGCACTCCATGGCAGCCAGCACAACTCTTCACACACCCACAGTACACACACTGGAACACAATCAAGACCCCCAAGCACAGGAGGCAAAACAGACACAAACCCAACACACAAACAAACCCAAAGCACAGATTCAACTAAGCACCCCGACTATGATCACAATCGAGCTCATCAATGCCAGATCCATAAGAAACAAGATTAACACAATAGCAGACCACATAGAAGAGCATGAACCCGACATACTGTGCATTACTGAAACATGGCTCACACCCACTGATAATGTGCTACTTAATCAGCTAGTACTACCCACATACACAGCATTCAACTGCCCACGCACACAACGAAGAGGAGGAGGGGTCCTGATCATCGCAAGGAACAGCCTAAGATTCAAATCACGAAGCTCATCAAATACCAACCAATGCAACACCATCACTGTGGAAAACAAACGGATGGCACTTTGCCTCACCTACAGAGCCCCGAATGCACCACCAGACGAACTAGCATCCACTCTAGAGGAGTTCTGTGTCTTCAACACCAGCAACAAACCCCTGCTACTATTAGGAGACTTCAACCTAAAATCCTCCAACACAAAGGGCGCAGAAGCCTTCCTACAAGCTATGGGATCCTTACAATACACCCAAATGATCAACACACCAACACACAAACACGGATCATCACCAGACCTCATATTCGCACCCAATTTTCTAACAGACAATGGTAACATATCTACACCAGAGGTCTCCCCCGTCCCATTGTCAGACCATCACATAATCAAAACAAAGGTCATGCCACAAGGACAAAACCATGACAAAAACCTAGACAAACCAACAGCACAAAGAAGATTTAAAAGCTTCAACAAGGACCAATTTCTCAAGGACACGATACCGCACCAGAATACGGAAGAAGAGGATTTAGACGATCAAATCAGAAAATGGAACAGCATCATCAATGCAGCCTCCAAAGCCACCATTAGGCGGGGCACGACAGAATACCCAAATCATCAATGCACAAACTGCAACTGCACTACTGTCCTGATCGCCTGACTTTGGAAGCCCAGCTAAGACGCCATTCTAACCCAGTAAGCCACAAGCAAGTGCTTACAACCAGGTACTGTCGTCCTTATTGCAAACTGCATACTCAATAATATCTAAGTGATGATGTCTCTGTTGACCACATAATCTCTTATCCGATTTTATCAAATATGATTGTTGCTTTCTCTGCCGCAACACAACACATGATTGCCTATGCTATTTTGTATATTGCCTATGCTATTTTGTATATTGCCTACGCCATTTTTGTATATTTTGACTGCTTTTTCCTCTGCGGCCACATAACCTCCAGGCTATCAGTCAACTTTCGCACCACATCCCATAAAGCCACAAACCACCACATATCTTTCTTTACCAACCTGATTGCTCACAAACATACTTTCCAAGCTGAGCATCCTCAATTAGGCCTGATAGTACCTAAGTAGGCAAACAGGCATTGACAACATCCACCAAGTACCCGAGTAGGCAAACCTAACATCATCTCCAATCCCCCGCAGAAGGTACCTCATCCATTCAATGGAAACCCCAATGGCTCTACCATTCAGTACCCTGGCTATCTGCATTTTCTTTCTCCTAGGCTGGCTTAACGAAGCCCTTGCCCTACATCACATAGCCCACCAAATTCCAATACTTCTGAGTCATGGAAAAAGATGGGCAGAAGCTCCTTATCTCAACTCAAGAATAGAGGCCCCCATACGCCACTCTCACCTAATACACATAGTTCTTCAACAACCCAAAAAGAATAAACAAGTGGAACCCCCTCAACCCCTTTGCATAAACTGTGCTCTAATAAACGCACGGTCTATCTGCAAAAAATGGCCAGTTATCGCTGACACAATTTCCTCCTACAATCTGGATATCCTCATGATAACCGAAACCTGGTTATCTGATGCAGATAATGTAATCCTTAATCAACTCCTACCCCCCAACTTCTCCGTCCATTCCCAACATAGAGAGAACAAGAGAGGAGGAGGTATTCTCATACTTACCAAGGCGGACCTAAATTTCCACACCGTTGACTCCACAAGCTCAAACAACATGGACGTCATAACCATCACAAATGGGCAGTGCTCCATCAATTTGATATACAGAGCGCCCTCACCCTCCACTGATGACCTTCCTAACATTTTAGACCTAGCAGCCAACACACGCAAACCCAGCATTCCTAATTGGATACTAGGAGACTTCAGTCTCCCAACACTTCACCCCAGCCACACCTCAGCCCTCCTTGAAGCAATCAACGAGCTGGGCTACAAGCAAATTGTCGAAGTTCCCACGCACAAGAGAGGAGACATCCTTGACATGATCTTTGCCCCTCTGACAGCCCTTGATTCCAACAATAAACTTGACACATCTGTAACCCCAGTACCTTGGTCAGACCATAACTTAATCACCTTCCCCATCCTCATCAAAGGCAAGCAATCATCACACATCAACAGAAACTCCATTGACTCAATAAAAGTAACATCTTGGAAATTCAAAACTTTCAACAAAGAACATATTCTTGCTGAAACCCGCCCTCTCCTCAATGACACCTCTCTCAATCTCGAAAATCTGATCACCACCTGGAACAGCACTATCAGTACCATTGCACTGCAACCAAACCAGAGTAACAACCCAAAGAAAAGAAAATCCTCTCCTTGGTTCTCCCCTGACTTACGAGCTTCCCTCACACACCTAAGAAGACTGGAAAAACGATGGTGTCACTCATGCTCCACAGAAGACCAAGCAGCCTACAAAGTACAACTATCTACGCACAGAGAATCAGTCATGGCCAAGATGAAACAATTCCATACCGATACGCTGAAAAGATCACTAAATAAACCACGTGATCTTTTCAATTTAGTCAAGACCTTATCTAAGGAACCATCACCTGAACAACCTGAACCCATTCAACCCCAAGCTTTCGCCGATTATCTGCAATCTAAACTGCTTTAAACTAACAACATTGCAACAATCCCTGCTCAAGACACCGTATGCATAGCAAACCTATCTATGTTCTCCACACCATCTAGGAAACATGTTGAAGACACCATCGCTGCCCTTAACACCACCACTGCACAAACTGACCCTTGCCCAGCCCACTGGATAAAGGAACTACGCCAGGATCTTAGCCCCATCATCACTAGAATGATGAATTTATCCTTTACGACCGGTTCCTTCCCATCAGCCCTCAAGAGAACATCCATCAGACCCCTCTTGAAAAACCCCAAACTCGACCCACAAAAGGTTGAATCTTATAGACCCATAGCTAGTATACCCCTTCTAGCTAAAATAATTGAAAAGGAAGCTCAAAGACAAATACAGGACCACATCGACACCACCTCCCCTCTGGACCAATGCCAACATGGCTTCAGAGAGTTCCACGGTGTCGAAACCCTCCTTACCACTCTCTGTAACAATATCATCACAGGCATCGACAACATCCGCCAAGGCTTTGCTCTTAGCTTCTTAGACATTGCTGTGGCTTTTGACTCTGTACATCATGATCTTTTAATAGGGCGACTAAAAGAAAAGGGCATCAACAACACTGCTCTGGATTGGTGCAAGTCATACCTTGATCAGAGATGGCAGTATGTATCCTCAGGAACCGCAACATCCACACCTTACCATCAAAAGCAGGGTGTACCACAAGGGTCATCCCTATCATCACTCTTATTCAATATATACATACAGCCCGTCTGCAATATCATCAGGTCCTTCAAGGTCGAATGCTTGATATACGCGGATGACATCCTTCTCTACATGTCTTTCTCTACAGTCCATATGGACCTTTCCCCGCTAGCCAAATGTTTTGATGCAGTGTCTGAATGGCTTCAATCCCAGAACCTCCGAATTCAACACAAGAAGACTGAGGTTCTCTTCATCACTAGGGACCCACATTTCACCCCCCCCCACTCCAGATAAAGGTGAAAGAAGCCGAGCTCCAAACAAAACCTTCCATTCGATACCTTGGGGTCACTTTGGACCAACGCATGGATATGAAACTACATATAACCAACGTAGTCAGAGCAATCTACCTCAAGATCCGGACACTCCGCCATCTTCGCTCCCTGCTTGATCCTGATGACTTCCGGACTATATTTCAAGCTTTAACCTTACCACACCTCGACTATGCTAATGCCATTCTTCAAGGCCTCCCACCCTCCACCTTAAACCCTTTACAACTTGCCATGAACACCGTGGCTAGAGTCCTCTACGGAGCATCAAGAACAGACCATGTAACACCCATCCTAAAGCAACTTCACTGGCTCCCCATACATGGCAGACTATTGTTCAAGACATTATTACTCACCTTCAAGGCCACTAAAAGCATCACTTCCTCCTCTCTAATAGACCTCATTCAGGCCGTTCCACCCAACAGATCTAGGAGAACGATATCGACTAATGTGCTAGTAATCCCTAAAGCAGCGACAAAATGCTTATTAGCGACATCTAACAGGGCCTTTAGCTTCTATGCCCCTAAGTGCTGGAACACCTTACCTCCAGAGATTTGGGCTATCACCGATCTATCTCTTTTCAGAAAAGCACTCAAATCTCACCTTTTCCCCCAATATTACTAAACCATCCAGCCATTTTGAACACTACCCAAACTAAGAATAAATCCTGTTGTGTATATACATGTAAATACTCATGTAAATAGTTTCAGTTAATGACTTCCCCTATGTTTTATCCAAGTTCTCTGACCTGTTCTCTGTAAAACCAAACAGTTTGTTGTTCTGGTCTGTTGTTATATTGTGAACCGTGCTGATGCTAAATAGAGTGGTATATAAGAGCCTGTAATAAATAAAATAAATATAAATAAGATAGGCACCACAACCATACCCATACAATCAGAAGTGAAATACCTCGGAGTGACAATGGACAAAGAACTTAATCTTCAGTCCCACATCAACAGCACCACCAAAAATGCATACCACAGGATGAGACTAGTACGACGCCTCAAGCCCTTCCTCACTCAGGAACACTTCCGCACAGTTTGTCAAGCACTAATGACCCCAATCCTAGACTTCTGTAACCCAAAATATCTAGGTCTAATGAAACAGACACTAAGACCATTGCAATTGGCACAAAACACTGCAGCACGCATAATTGCTGGCACCACAATACAAGAACACATCACACCCATCCTAAAAGAGCTCCACTGGCTGCCTATCAGTGCCCGCATTAGATACAAGACAATCATAAACATTTTCAAAATCAAACATCAATCATCAGCTTTCAGCCTACACCCACTCATACAACCAGACAACAGCACAAGACTGAGAAGAAGAGGCACATCCAACCGTGTCAACACACCTAAAGATATCAACAGGGTACGCAAGGACACCGAAAAACGAGCCTTATCAAAGGCGGTACCAACAATCTGGAACGCCCTCCCCGACGAACTGCGTTCAACAACAGACCTTAAGGAGTTCAGGAAACTACTGAAGACAACCCTCTTCATAGAACACTACGGTGACATTACTTAAACCATGCAACAGACACCTCAATTCCTGCCACATGTCACTATAATTGTAATTAAGCAAGGAACTGATACCCATAACATTGTAAATAGTGCACGCTGTAAATAGCACCACAAGAATCAACATCCAGACACACTCACATGCATACACTACTCACTGCATGTACACACTATACACTGCATGTACACACTATACACTGTATCTTATTGATTGTTTGCTGTTCGGACCGCCTTGATTGCAGGATAAGGCGGTATAGAAATGCGTTTAAATAAATAAATAAATAAATAAATATACATACAGGGGAAGCAGATGCACCTTCTTATCATGTAGTATGTTTAAATATTTAGGGGGACAGGGTTGAATAGGTACTCACATGTGGATGTTGTCTTGTGGTTGTAGCAGATCTTCAGAAGTTTGTCATGATTGGAGTGTCAGAATTGCATTGTAGTTTCATGTATTAGGGGAGGGGAATAAATACTGGTTTTCTATCTACACTTCCTCCTTTGTGCTGATTTCACTTGGGCCACAAAGATGTGCATTTGCAAAGTTTCATTTCAGAATAAATGTATATACACCTTTAATTAAATTATTTATTTATTTATTACAATCATTTGCTATACCACAAATTGAAAATAGCCAGCAAATTGGTTTCCAATTAAAAATAGGAGGAAGAGAGTAAGCAGAGGAGAAAAAGAATCCATAAAAGAAGAGAGAGCCTGGAAACACTATCGGGAGGGGGATGTTGTATGTGCTGCCTGAATCTTTCACCTTCCATTATTTGCATCCCTGTCATTTCCATATGCTGATTCTACTCCATCCTCACTGCCCTCATTGGGCATATACTTTCATGACTTTCCATAGCCTCTGGAATATATTCACGGGGCTCCTGATACCTTGGTTTATACACAATGCAAAAGATGAAGAAAGGGTTCTCTGCGACTGTTGAGGCAGGCCTTTGGGATAATGTTGTGATGTTACAGGAGGTGTGCAATGGCAAGGGCCCTGCGTAGAGTGGCAAGATTTGTGTAGACCAATGTGATTCCAAGGGTGCAGTGCCAGAACTGCTATGTATGACAATATAGCCCCTAAACTGCTTGTCCACACTGAAACCCCATTGCAATGCCAATTCAGGTTTTGCTCAGAGTGTGTGGATTATAGTGATGCATGTCATGCATGCAATATTGGCCTCTACTGTATGTCTTGGTCCTGAGGCTATGGTAGTCAAGATGTTGCCATAGCTTTTGCAGCAATATCCCAGATCAGAACCATGACAGTCTATACCCAGTGGTACATATAGGCATGCATATGGAGAGTGTATTAGCTCATCTCAGAGTTGGGTATAGGGAAATGGACATGATGGGTATGTGTCCTCAGTAGTGAAAGCCACAATTATAGTGAGAGGTACCTTCTATAGCTCCTTTAGAGTTCATACTGGTGGGTTAAGGGATTCCTTGCATCTGGTCAATTTAGAGTCAGGTGCTTGTTTGGCAGCCACCATAGGCAACTATTCTACTGTGACAACTTTATGAGTGTTGGTGTGTGGGAAACTATACATGTTGGAACTTCCAATCATTTAAAGCTTTTGGAACATGCCAGAATATGTGCTTTCTGGAACCCATTGAGCATGGAAGTCCAGTTCATTCTTGGAAGCAACATTATTGCAGATGGATGAGGAAAGCTGCTTTGTCTTTCATGCTCACTTCTCGCCAAATAGGAACTGGACCTAGGGATCATGTTACCCTATCTTGGATTCACGTCATTGGTTACCTATTGTCCAACATATTAAGTTTAAGTTGTTAACTGCGGCTTTCAGGATTTTCCACCAGTTGTGTCCTAGATATTTCTTTTTCCATCTGCCTGTATTCAGTTCTTTTCAGGAAATTCGTTCTCAAGAAACTCACTTGTTCAAGTTTCCCAGAGCTAATCTGTTTCCCTCACTACGGACGCAGACCAGGGCACTGTCATACTCACTGCCATTTCTGTGGAATGACATTCCATTAGCCATTCACTTTATTGTTACTCTTATGGGTTAAGGGAGGGCAGCGAAGACATTCTTATTTCCCTAAAGTTGTTGAGTCCACCCTTTTTGATGTCTCAGTGTTGCTATGATTTTATTGCTGTTTATGTTGTTATTTCATTAGTATTGTGATGCATGTTTTATTTTGTGTGTTTAACTGTATCCTTGGGGTTTTTGTAAGAGCAGGTAAAATATCTAATAAATGAAATGAAAAAGAGTATAGGCCAATGTTGTGCCTGTGTGCACACTTGCTAAGGTGTAAGTGACCACAATGAGGGGATCCTAGGCACAATATTACCAAGGGCCTCTCATTGTCGGGGGCGGGGTCAGGGGGCACAGGTTCTCTCCCTGGCAAACTTACTAGAAAATGTTTGCTGCATTGCCTCCTGCTCCTCTTCTCTGCCTTGTAGTTTTCAGGCCTTACAGCCATCACCTCCCACTGTCAGGCCGAAGTCTTGTGATAACAACCACGAGCCTCAGCTGTTTTTGCAAGACTTCAGCCTGGCAGCAGGAGGTGATGACTGTGTGCCTGAAATATTCAAGGCAGAGAGGAGCGAGAGGCAGTGAGGCCTCTTCATCCATTGCCACCGTGTTGGACCCCTTCCTGCATGGGCCCTCCTGCATTGTGGGGGCTGCTTAAAAAGGAATTTATACCACTGGTCTATACAGATTGCTGCCATTGCTTGAATGAAGGGCACACACTTTCTAGTATTATTGCTTCTGCAATTGGTACAGGTCTTTCTCCTCTGCCACATGCTGTGCACCTCAGGCTGGACTCCTAGATGATCCTAATGCTTTCCCTTTTTATCTGGATAAATTGTGTGCACGCTATGATTTACTGGTTCGAAATTTAATGGTAAAGGAGGCAGTTTGAACCATGAGAATTTGTACGGCAAACCCCAAAATTACAATCCACTTTTGCAAAAACCACAGCAACCTTTGGTCTGTGGAAGAAACATTGAATTTAGCCTAGATCAGCGATGGCGAACCTATGGCACGCGTGCCAGCTGTGGCACGCGAAGGCCTTGCAGCTGGCACGCGGGAAAGTCGCACATTAAAAAAAAAAAAAAAGCTGCCCGCTGCCGCCGCGGCGGCATGGAGTGTCCCGCGGGGCTCCCTCTGCCCGGCGGGACTCTCCCGGCGCTGCTCAGCCCTCTCTGCCGGCTTGCAGAGACGCGAAGGGAGAGTCTCCCTCGCGTCTCTGTTAAGGCCCGCAGGAGCTGATGGGAAATTTCCCATCTGCCCCTACGGGCTTAAGAGAGACGCGAGGGAGACTCTCTCTCCCTTCGCCGTCTCTGCAAGCCGGCAGAGAGGGGCTGAGCAGCGCCGGGAGAGTCCCGCCGGGCAGAGGGAGCCCCGCGGGACACTCCATGCCGCCGCGGCGGCAGCGGGCAGCTTTTTTTTTTTTTATTGCCATGAGCCGAGGGAGGGGGGTTAAGACTGGCAATGGGCTAGGGGAGGGAGAGAGGGGGGTTAAGACTGGCAATGGGCTAGGGAGGGAGTGAGGGGGTTTAAGACTGGCAATGAGGGTGGGAGGGAGGGTGGTTAAGACTGGCAATGGGCTAGGGAGGGAGGGAGGTTAAGACTGGCAATGGGCTAGGGAGGGAGGGGGGTTGAGACTGGCAAATGGGCTAGGGAGGGAGGGAGGGAGGAGGGGTTTGAGACTGGCAATGGGCTAGGGAGAGGGAGGGGGGTTGAGACTGGCAATGGGCTAGGGAGGGAGGGAGGGGGTTGAGACTGGCAAATGGGCTAGGGAGGGAGGGAGGGAGGTTAAGACTGGCAATGGGCTAGGGAGGGAGGGAGGTTAAGACTGGCAATGGGCTAGGGAGGGGGGGAGGGGGGTTGAGACTGCAATGGGCTAGGGAGGGAGGGGGGTTGAGGACTGGCAATGGGGCTAGGGAGGGGGGGGTTAGACTGGCAGTGGGCTGGGGAGGGGGGTTAAGCCGCAGTGGGCTATGGGGGGCAGTTAAGACTAGCAATGGGATGTGGGCTGAGGAGGGCTGGCAATGGGCTATGCGCTGATGAGGGCGGTCTGGAAATGGGGTGCGGGGGGGGTTAGGACTGGTAATGGGGCTATGGGGGGGGGGGGTTAAGACTGGTAGTGGGCTGATGGGGGGTTAGGAACTGGTAATGGGCTATGGGGGGGTTAAGACTGGTAGTGGGCTGCTGGGGGTGTAGTACTGATAATGGGTTATGGAGGGGGCTAGGACAGGAAATGGGCTGATGGGGAGGGGTTAGGACTTGAGGTGGGCCTGATGTGGTTAGGACTGGTAATGGGCTGTGGGCTGATGGGGGGGTTTAGGACTGGCAATGGGCTATGGGGGGCTGACTGGAAATGGGCTGATGGGGGGTTAGGACTGGTAAAGGGTTATAGGGGGGGGGGCTTAAACTGAAAATGGGGTGATGGGGGTTAGGACTGGAAGTTGATTGACGGGGGCTAGGACTGGTAATGGTTTGGGGTGTTGCTAGGACAGGAAATGGGCTGAGTGGAAGGGGGGCTTGAACTGCAAATAGACTGATGGGGAGGGGGCTTTGGAATGGAAATGGGCTGTGAGGGAAGGGAGCTAGGACTGAAAATGGGCTGATGGAAAAGCTAGGGATAGGACTGGAAATGGGCTGTTGGGGGGAGCTAAGATTGGAAATGGGCTGTGGTGGGGGCTTGAATTGAAATGGACTCATGGAGGGGCTAGAACTGGAAGTAGGCTCATGGGGGGGCTTGGACTGGAATTGGGCTGAGTGGAGGGGAGCTATGATTTGACATGGGCTGATGGTGGGGCTAGGAAATGAGTAGAAATGGGCTGATGGGGGGGCTAGGATTGAAAATGAGCTGATGAAGGGACTTGGACTGGAAATGGGCTGATGCAGGGACTAGAAAGGGAATGGATGCTGGGTGAGACTGGAACTAGAAGGGAGCTGATGTTGGGGGAGGATTAGAATGGGATGGGGCTGGGAGAGAGTAAAATGGAGAGGTGAAAAATATTTTGTGTAGGAGGGATGAAAAATCTACAATTGGCCAGGTATTGGGAGAGTAATTGGGGATTGAGGATGGAGGGGTAAAATTGTGTGGATGAAATAGGAATGAGGAAAGAGCAAAAGGAGAAAGATTAGTATGTTAAAGCAGAGCTAGAGAGAGAGAGAGAATGGAAAAAAAACTAGAAGAGAGAAGAAAGGACAAATGGACAGCAGACGATGGAGAGTTAGCAGAAAACATGAAGAAACCAGAAGAAGGTGGCTGGACCAATTGCAACTGAAAAAAAAATGCACAAAAGGTAGAAAGATATCTCTTTATTTTGAATTTATTAACTGGAATATGTCAGCTCTGGGAAATGTGCATCATTAACATCTGCGCTTTGTTTGGTTACAAGAGGAAATTCCTATTGACGTTGCCACTTGTTCTCTTTCCCCAGTATTCTCTGAAATGTATTGGTTTAATATTTGCAGTGTTGCCTTTTGATAGGTAGGGTATGGTGCTTTGTGAGTCCTGGTAATGCTGTCAGGATACGGCGGGTTTGCTATGGGTTCTAAATGGGCAGCGTTTGTAGTAGTTCCTAATGTGCCTGGCGGTTGGCACTGGATTATAGAGTGGAGTGGAGGAGTGGCCTAGTGGTTGTGACTAGGTACTTCAGGCCAGAAGGTCGGTGGTTCAAATCCCACTAGAGGACAGCAACCTTGGGCTGGAAGGACTGGGGTTTCTACTCCCACAGGTGCTCCTTGTGGTCTTGGGCAAGCCACTTAACCCTCCATAGCCCATGTTCCCTGTAAAATAGTTATCTCCAAGTTAAAATGCCCTGTTCAATGTAATTTCAGTTTGTTCAATGTAAACCGCACTGATGCAGAATAGCACGGTATATAAGAGAATAAAAAAAATAAAAAATTATAGTAATGTAGAAATCTTTTAGTCTTTCTTTATCCATACACTCATTAAGAGACATGTTTACTAAAAGTTAGTGTATGGTAACATTATGCAAATATTTATGCAAATAAGACCACTTATGCAAATGACGTGCTGGCACTTTGAGGAAATTCTTTGGTTTTGTGCGGCAGTTTGGGCACTCGGGCTCAAAAAGGTTAGCCATCACTGGCCTAGATCATAGCAGGAGTACTGCAGTTCATCCATATACAATCTGTAAATCACTCCTCTATAACTAGGGGTAAGCAAGGTGTTTATATTGCTTTCTGCCGCTCCTAGCATTAGAGCATTATCAGAATGACTATAAATTGGCTTTCATTTATAGCATGATGCGTTTTTGGCAGATATTTCATGATATGGGACAAATAATTCTACAAAATTATCTTTTTATATTGCATATATTGTGCCCCATCATTATGAATTACTATACTTTTTTTCTTGAAAAATATATAAAACCATCCTACTGTGGCATGATGTGGCTTTCTGTATGGGATCAAACGTCTATTTCTATCATGGTAAATACAAACCTTGCCATATAGATAATATATAGTCTCATTTGTCTTCAATAGTAAAAATAATATTCCATTGTCAAAATGGTGACTCGCTAGCATTCATAATTATGATTGATCGGTGTTGTGTTATTATACAACATAAATAAATAACAACTTACTGCATAAAGCAGTTTATCACAATATTGCTACCTTTCCGACAGACTATCATTTGACATTTCTTTAAAATAGTGATACGTGTGCTCTTAATTCACGGTAGATATTTTTTTTTCTTATATAAATCTATAATCTTTACATGTGAGTCATTACTGACCAGATCAACAACATTTTAGGGAAATTTAAACTATTTTTATAAGGAAAGGGATGATGGGTTTCTCTGAGGGATACCAGGGAAAATTGATTTTGTTCCATTTCCTGTCTGTTCTAATCAAACCTTTTCAGTTCAAAGGGGGGGAGTATCAGCCAAAAGTGCTTAAAAACGATACATGTGCTGTAAAGAAAAATTAAACTTGAAGTAGCTATTTGAATCTGTCTATTGCAGCAACTCATGTATTTCAAATCCTTAAGGCCTATTATATCTATAGGGAGTGTGTTTATTAAGTAGTACAGTTCCTTAGCCTAACAGCCCCTCTCCTTTCTCCTTTTTCTTGAATGTTACTATTTTTTATCTAAATTATTTGAGTTCCTTTCCTACTTCTATAGTTTAATTGATGTAAACTTCCTTGCTGGATTGAAGGGTGTTATAGAAATTTTTTAATAAAACATAAACCATAGCCATTGAAATGAACATTTATGAAGCCGACTACCGTACACACAGATTTGGATTTTCAAATGTCTGCTATATTTTACCTTAGAAAAATCACATGCAACAAATAGCAGGCATAAAGGGGTGTGCAAAGTTTCCTGGGGTCAGTCAGGCTTAATTTTGCCTTGACAATCCATCAGGGTCCACATAATGAAAAATTACCATCCTGATGTGCGCTGTCTGGTCAATATTGAGCTGTGACAGTCATTGTTTTTCAAAACATCAATAATTAATATAAATACTTAAAACAGCATTTGTAGCCAAATCATAAAAACATATATAATAAATAATATAGCTAATAATGAAGGAGAAAAACTGAAAATTACATTGGTCATGCGAGCTACGTTGGAGCTTCATTGTGTGTCCTTTAGTCTTTTTACTTTTTGATGACGTAAACAACTTATCGACGTTTACCCATTCTACTCAATTCATTATGTTTATAGACCTCTATCATACCCCCCTCAGTCATCTTTTTTCCAAGTTGAAGAACTCTAACCTTTTAAGTCTCTCCTCATAGGGATATCCTTCCATCCTCTTTACTATTTTTGCCGCTCTTCTCTATACCTCTTCTAATTCTGCTATAGCCTTCTTAAGATGTGGCAACCAGAATTGCACACAATAGTCAAGGTGCAGTCGCACCATGGAATTATACAGAGGCATTGTAATATCCTTGGTTTCATTCTCCATTCCTTTCCTTATGATTCCTAGTATTCTATTGCTGCCGCTGCAGACTGGATGGAGGATTTTAAAGTATTGTTCACGATGATGCCTAAATCTTTTCCCTGGGTGTTAGTTTCTAAGCTGATACCTTGCATCGTGTAAACATACCTTGAACTGTTCTTTCCTAGATGCATAACTTTGCACTTGTCTACATTCAATTTCATCTGCCATTTGGATGTCCAGTCTTCCAGTTTATCAAGGTCGTCTTGAAATTTTTCACAATCCTCTTCTGTTTTAACAACTTTGAATAAATTTATGGCATCTGCAAATTTGATCACCTCTCTCGCTATTCCTTTCTCCAGGTCATTTATGAATATGTGAAGTGAATTTTCGACCCTGTGTTTTTAAGTAGATGTATTGATAGCATTTAGCACAATAATTTTGATATAGCTATATTAAACCGTGTTCATTGCCTCACCCAGAACTGAAAGCCAAATATGTAGAGATGCCATATTGCAATCAAAATAAGTCAACACCAACAGATTTGGGGGGCCAAGATAGTGCCGTGCTAGGAACATATGAGTTTGCTCCTCCTCTCTGCTGTCCTCATCATTAGTTTCTTCTTTTTCCTTGGTTCCTGGCAATGGGTGTTAAGGAGAAGGGCAGTCTGTCCTTAAGCAGCAGAAGCCTCCTGCACAGGGGCCTATGAAATGTCATGTTGCCCCCAGTGCATCAATATCTGCTACCAGTAAGAGAGGAAGGACACTCTTGGGAGGAGCATGTTATTTTGCTAAGCTCCAGCCACCCAATCCCTACCTCATCCATTGTGCTGGTATGAAACAGTTTCTGGAAGACTGGAACATCTGATAGCTGATGTGATTGATAGTGACCAGACTGAAGGATTATAGCCAGGTGTTGGCATCCTAGGCAAATCTCAAGTCCTATGCCCCCCCCCCCAGCTGTCAGAATCTATTAGTCTTTGAAGGCCCTGGGTATAGCGAGGACCGGGTGGTGAACCTAGATATGCAAGAATGGTGGGTGAACTCGTGGGACCCTTGAGTGACACTGCAACTGGCTTTGTAGAACAAGCTACAATTTCTGTTGTGAGTAAAGCTTTAATTACACTCCTGAAGCCCTTGCCAGGGTTGGGTCTGGGGTGACAGGTTTACCAACTGGTAAGAAGGTTGCTCTGGAAGACATTTGAGAGGTGTTAATGAGGACTGAAGCCAGAATCATCAGCACAAACAGTTGGCTCAGCGGGGAGAGCATGAAGTTAGAATATCTGAACTGGAATAGAACGCTGGAAATATGGAGACTCAGATTACCACAGTTCAAACTTTAAGGATAGCCTGATGTTGCATCTGAAATTGGAGTTGGAGATGTTTGTTTGATCTATGTATATTCTCAATCAGTCTATTGCAGTTCCCAAAGACAAGGTTGCTATCACCAAAAGAGCTGTGGTGTATGTATTTAAGGGACATGTTAAAGTTATCAGAATCTGAGGAGATTCTGATCTCACAGATGTCTTATCTCTCTGAAAGGTATGAATGAGGAGAGTGGTGATGAAGGAGCTATGGACTCTCTTGTTTTGGTGAACTGTCCAGACCTCTTGGGTTTTTCTTTTTTTTTTAAATCCTTTTCATATAATCTAGCCACTAGAACAGTACTTTGCAAACTTTTATCCTGTGTGACCCCATTTTAACAAGTGAAAGTTCACGTGATCCCCAGATGATGATGAAATCAAAAGAGCAGGACTCTAGACATCTTTCCCTCCCTCCATTCATCTAAACCAGGAAGGCAGAGCAACAGTAGTGTTAACATCAGCAGAGATTAGCACACTTGTGTTAGTGTCCAGTGTGTGTTTACAGATCCCATGCCTTTCCATCCTAACAGGAGGGGACAAGGGTCTATGAATGTTCACTGGCTCATGGGCCACATGCTGACTGGTGACTGCCACTACTTGACATAGGTTACAGTGAAAGTCCAGAGAGAAGAGGAAATGGCCATGTTTCTGTGGCCCCATCTACTGATAATGTGACCCCATTTGGGTCCCGACTCCAAATTTGGGAACCACTGCACTACAGACTAGAGAGTTTGATAAATGTTTTGTTTAGAAAAATGTATTTTTGTGGGCAAAGGGTGTTAATGTTTCCTGTCATAGCTAAGGCCAAAACTACGTGGTCAAGATATCAGAGCGATCTCACGCTAGAACGTCACTATTTTCCTACGCTCTGCCAATTTATTCTTTATTACAGGTTGAAATCCACAATAGGGGATATTTGCTTTTCACGGGTCGCAGACTTCACATTGGCATGGTATTCTGGGTGTTCTTTGAAAGCCCCAATAGTATGCCTGTTAGCATCAATGACCCTATATTGCAAATTTCACCCCCCTTCCTCTCGTGTGTCAACAAATTAAAACTTATGTCACTATATTGATTTAACTCCTGTTGATGAAACTTCTGTGGAATCTTTTGATCTCTCCACTCAATTTTAAAGTCCCAATGCTGTTATCAAAGCGCCCCCCGCGTTTCACTGTTATGGTTCTTCAGGGGACCGTAGATCAAACTAACTTATCGACGCTGCCCGCGTACCTCAGACTCTCCGATATTAACCTCAGAATCGGTGTTCTAACGGTCTAGAAACGCCGCGCCGTGATCTTCCAATGCATGAGGTTCACTTCTAATGAAGATGACTTGTCGTCTTTTTTTGAAGAAGACACCACAATACCTAAAATAACTTCTGTATGAACTATATAATCAACCAAGGACCTAATTACTAAATATTACTAAATATTTTTCCTATAGATGCAATGTAGAAAATGGCTCAGTAAATCAGGCCCAAAATGGCAAAAACCCTTCAGAAAATCTAGCCCTTCTAGTCTTAGGGCTATGCTTACTAAAATTTAATGTGTGTTAATATTGACATGCATGAAATGCTGCTACGTCCATATAAATAAAAGAGTTCTGGGCACTTAAAGTGCATTAACTTCATTAACGTGCATTAAATCCTTCAGTAAACATTCCCTTAAATATTATTAGCATGTGCTATCTGCTGTAACTCTTATGTGGCACTGCACATTTAGAAAACATTATGGGCCTGATTCAACTAGATCTCTTCCCATAGACATATAATTTTAAAAAAAGCTGTAATGAATCAATTCTTATACCATTAAAGATTCTGAAATATTACATGTCAAGTAAAGATTTACCAAATAGCAAAATAATATATTAGTCGAGGAAAGCAAAATAAACCAGGAAACAGAATATTCAAGTTAAGAACATATGGGGCATATTTACTAAAGCATGCTAAGGAGTTAGTGCAGGATTTAGTGCATGCTAACCATTAGCTCAGTTTCACAAGAACAGCTATGACACTCTAAAACCAGCCAGCATGCTAAAAATCCCTCACACTTCTGTGCAGAACACGTTCCTGCACAATGTCCTGGACCTTCGTTATCAAAACTGTGTAAACAATAGAAATAGGACCACTGCAGTTGCAATCCTGCCCCTCCTCTTTCTTCAACACTCACAGCTGCAAGAAACCAAATAATAAGTGCATTTTTTAGAGAGTCAAGATACTCCTGTAGCTTAGCAGGTTCCAAGTATATTATTATTATATTATTATGGGTGAGTTTCATCCAAGATGGGTAAAAGACCCCATAGAGCATCTTTCAATGGTTGCTGGAAGGCAAGAAACTCTTTCCTTTTAACCACAGTGGCTTTGGAAAGATCTAGAACAATCAAAACTTTCTGCTGCTGGTAAAGGAGGGCAGTTTTCTTCTTAACCGCCATCAGGATCTGCAGGGATGAAGAATTCTGGCAATAATCAACCTGGGATTGTAAACCCTAGAGATTGAGCAGGAGGGAGATCCAATGAGTCCTTTTGATTTCTGAAGGCCCAGTTAAGGCTATACTAATGAAGCTCAGGAACAAACTTCTAAAGAAATCTAATATATTTATCACTTCCACATCCTCAGGAATGCTAGCAATTCTTATGTTATTTGAATTGGAGAGGTCTTCAGTATCCAGTTGCATTTTTTTGGATGGCAGACATTTGCTTCTACTTTCTGCACCATGATCTCACACTTGGCCATTCGATCTTCCAGATTTGCTGCTGTGATGCTGCAATCTGAGCAGTTAAATTCTCAAGTTCCCTTTTGACCCCTTTGATGACTTCAAGTTGGATAGTCATCATGTCCTTAAGAGCTTGCATCTCCTATGACAGTGATGGCTAACCTTTTTGAGCCCGAGTGCCCAAACTGCCGCACAAAACCAAAGAATTTCCTCAAAGTGCCAGCACGTCAATTAAAGCTCCATTTGCATAAGGTGCTTCATTTGCATAAATATTTGCATAATGTTATCATACCACTAACTTTTAGTAAACATGCCTCTTAATGAGTATATGGATAAAGAAAGACTAAAAGGTTTCTACATTACTATAATCCAGTACCAACCGCCAGGCACATTAGGAACTACTACAAACGCTGCCCATTTAGAACCCATAGCAAACCCGCCGTATCCTAACAGCACTACCAGGACTCACAAAGCACCATACTCTACCTATCAAAAGGCAACACTGCAAATATTAAACCAATACATCTCAGAGAACAACAATACATGACCTACTGGGGAAAGAACAAGTGGCAATGTCAAATAGGAATTATATAAACAGAATACCTCAGCTCAGTTACACATGCAGAACAGACCATTACCAAACAAGGAATCACAATTTAGAAACAGGAAGACAATAATTAAACTGGGAACCCCAAAAGCCAAACTTGGAATATACAACAACACTGTAGAAATAAAACTATATATTAATTTCCTCTTGTACTAAACAAAGCGCAAAAATTAATGATGCACATTTCCCAGAGCTGACATATTCCAATTAATAAATTCAAAATAAAGAGATATTTTTCTACCTTTTGTGCATATTATTTCAGTTGCAATTGATCCAGCCACTTTCTTATGGAATCTGCTTGTCTACTGCTAACACTCCATCTGCTGTCCATTATACCTTTCTTCTGTCTTCTTGGGTTTTTTTTTCCATTCTCTCTCTACATCTGCTTTAACATACTAATCTTTCTCCTTTTGCTCTTTCCTCATTCCTATTTCATCTACTCAAAATTTACCCCTCCATCCTCAATCCCCACTTACTCTCCCAATACCCGGCCAATTGTAGATTTTTTATCCCTCCCACACAAAATATTTTTCCCCTCTCCATTTTACTCTCCCAGCCCCATCCCATTCTAATCCTCCCCCCACACCAGCTCCCTTCTAGTTCCAGCCTCACCCAGCATCCATTCCCTTCTAGTCCCTGCATCAGCCCATTTCCAGTCCTAGCAGCCCCCCAACCCATTTCCAGTCCTAGCAACCCCCCAACCCAATACCAGTCCTATCCCCCCCTCATCAACCCACTTCCAGTCCTAACCCCCCATCACCCCATTTTCAGTTTAAGCCCCCCCCTATAACCCATTACCAGTCCTAACCCCCCATCAGCCCACTTCCAGTCCTAACCCCCCATCAGCCCACTTCCAGTCAGCCCCCCATAGCCCATTGCCAGTCCTAACCCCCCCCCATCAGCCCACAGTCCATTACCAGTCCTAACCCCATCAGCCCACCTCAAGTCCTAACCCCTCCCCATCAGCCCATTTCTTGTCCCAGCCCCCCATAGCCCATTTTAAGTCCTAAACCACACCATAGCCCATTACCTGTCCTAACCCCATCAGACCACATACAGTGTTAAACCCCCCTCAGCCCATTAGCAGTCCTAACCCCACCCAACAGCCCACCTCAAGTCCTAACCCCTCCCCATCAGCAGTCCTAACCCCCCCCCCTAGCCCATTAGCAGTCCTAACCCTCCCTCTCTAGCCCATTAGCAGTCCTAACCCCCCCCCCATAGCCCATTACCAGTCCTAACCCCCCACCACCCCATTTCCAGACAGCCCCCATCAGCCCACAGCACATAAGCAGTTCTATCCCCCCAGCACATTAGCAGTCCTTACCCCCCCTATCACATTATCAGTCCTAACCCCCCCCTAGCCCATTAGCAGTCCTAACCCCCCCCCCTAGCCCATTAGCAGTCCTAACCCACCCCCCATCACAAATTTAAAAAAAAAAAAAAAGCAGCGGGCTCTGGCTTCTGCCGCGGCAGCGGCAGAATGCAATGTCCCGTGGGGCCCCCTCCGCCCGCTAAGCCCCTCTGCAAGGGCTTTCAGATTCGCGAGGGAGAGCGTCTCCCTCGCGTCTCTGTTAAGCCCGCAGGGGCTAATGGGAAATTTCCCATCAGTCCCTCTAAAGGGGCTGATGAGAACTTTCCCATTAGCCCCTGCGGGCTTAACAGAGACGCGAGGGAGACGCTGTCTCCCTCGCGAATCTGAAAGCCCTTGCAGAGGGGCTTAGCGGGCGGAGGGGGCCCCGCGGGACACTGCATGCTGCCGCGTCCGCGTCCGCGGCAGCAGCCAGAGCCCGCTTTTTCTTTTTCTGCGGACCTTCACGCGTGCCAGCTGCAAGGCCTTCGCGTGCCACAGCTGGCACGCGTGCCATAGGTTCGCCATCGCTGTCCTATGACATCAGATCCACTCCAGGGGCCTGATTACAAATGTTAAAGAACAAATTATGCAAAATTAGATTGATTTTTGGAGTTTGATATCCTCTATTTGTCCCACAATAGATGGAGCTTAAATCCATGCAACCACTCAGGCTGAACTCCATAGCTAACCTTTTTCTCCCTCCATGACAAAAATCTCACACTAACTTCTTTGCACAGCATAGGGCAGCGATGGCGAACCTATGGCACGCGTGCCAGCTGTGGCACGCGAAGGCCTTGCAGCTGGCACGCGGGCCATAGGTCCGCAAAAAAAAGAAAAAAGCTGTCTCTGACTGCTGCCGCGGACGCGGCAAGGGCAGAATGCAGCGTCCCGCGGGGCCCCCTCCGCCCGCTAAGCCCCTCTGCAAGGACTTTCAGATTCGCGAGGGAGAGCGTCTCCCTCGCGTCTCTGTTAAGCCCGCAGGGGCTAATGGGAAATTTCCCATCGGCCCCTTTAGACGCGAGGGACTGATGGGAAATTTCCCATTAGCCCCTGCGGGGTGTACAGAGACGCGAGGGAGACGCTCTCCCTCGCGAATCTGAAAGCCCTTGCAGAGGGGCTTAGCGGGCGGAGGGGGCCCCGCGGGACATTGAAATCTGCCGCGGCAGCAGCCAGAGCCTGCTTTTTTTTTTAAAAAAAATTTGCCGGGGGGGTTAGGACTGCTAATGGGCAGGAGGAGGGGGGGGGGGTTAGGACTGCTAATGGGCAGGAGGGGGGGGTTAGGACTGCTAATGGGCAGGAGGGAGGGGAGGTTAGGACTGCTAATGGGCAGGAGGGGGGGGGTTAGGACTGCTAATGGGCAGGAGGGGGGGGGGTTAGGACTGCTAATGGGCAGGAGGGGGGGGTTAGGACTGCTAATGGGCAGGAGGGGGGGGTTAGGACTGCTAATGGGCAGGAGGGAGGGGGGGGTTAGGACTGCTAATGGGCAGGAGGGGGGGGGTTAGGACAGCAAATGGGCAGGGGGGGTTAGGACTGCTAATGGGCCAGGAGGGGGGGGGGGTTAGGACTGCTAATGGGCAGGAGGGGGGGTTAGGACTGCTAATGGGCAGGAGGGGGGGGTTAGGACTGCTAATGGGCAGGAGGGGGGGGGGTTAGGACTGCTAATGGGCAGGAGGGGGGGGTTAGGACTGCTAATGGGCAGGAGGGGGGGGGTTAGGACTGCTAATGGGCAGGGGGGGGTTAGGACTGCTAATGGGCCGGAGGAGGGGGGGGTTAGGACTGCTAATGGGCAGGAGGGGGGGGGGTTAGGACTGCTAATGGGCAGGAGGGGGGGGGTTAGGACTGCTAATGGCAGGAGGGGGGGGGTTAGGACTGCTAATGGGCAGGAGGGGGGGTTAGGACTGCTAATGGGCAGGAGGGGGGGGTTAGGACTGCTAATGGGCAGGGGGGTTAGGACTGCTAATGGGCAGGAGGGGGGGGTTAGGTCTGCTAATGGGCAGGAGGGGGGTTAGGACTGCTAATGGGCAGGAGGGGGGGGTTAGGACTGCTAATGGGCAGGAGGGGGGTGTTAGGACTGCTAATGGGCAGGGGGGGGTTAGGACTGCTAATGGGCAGGAGGGGGGGTTAGGACTGCTAATGGGCAGGAGGGGGGGGTTAGGACTGCTAATGGGCAGGAGGAGGGGGGGTTAGGACTGCTAATGGGCAGGGGGGTTAGGACTGCTAATGGGCAGGGGGGGTGTTAGGACTGCTAATGGGCAGGGGGGGGTTAGGACTGCTAATGGGCAGGGGGGTTAGACTGCTAATGGGCAGGAGGGGGGGGGGTTAGGACTGCTAATGGGCAGGAGGGGGGGTTAGGACTGCTAATGGGCAGGGGGGGGGGTTAGGACTGCTAATGGGCAGGAGGGGGGGTTAGGACTGCTAATGGGCAGGAGGGGGGTTAGGACTGCTAATGGGCAGGAGGAGGGGGGTGTTAGGACTGCTAATGGGCAGGAGGGGGGTGTTAGGACTGCTAATGGGCTGGGGGGGGAGGGTAGGACTGCTAATGGGCAGGAGGGGGGGTTAGGACTGCTAATGGGCAGGGGGGGGAGGGTTAGGACTGCTAATGGGCAGGAGGGGGGGGTTAGGACTGCTAATGGGCAGGAGGGGGGGGGGTGTAAGGACTGCTAAGGGGCAGGAGGGGGAGTGATAGGAAAGCTAATGGGCTGGGGGGTTAGGACTGCGGGCGGGCGGGCGGGCGGGCGGGGGGTTAGGACTGCTAATGGGCAGGAGGGGGGGTTAGGACTGCTAATGGGCAGGAGGGGGGGTGTTAGGACTGCTAATGGGCTGGGGGGGTTAGGACTGCTAATGGGCGGGCGGGCGGGCGGGCGGGGGGGGGTAGGACTGCTAATGGGCTGGGGGGGTAGGACTGCTAATGGGCTGTGGGCTGATGGGGGCTGTCTGGAAATGGGGTGATGGGGGTTTAGGGCTGGAAGTGAGTTGATGGGGGGGCTAGGACTGGTATTGGGTTGGGGGGTTGCTAGGACTGGAAATGGGCTGATGCAGGGACTAGAAGGGAATGGATGCTGGGTGAGGCTGGAACTAGAAGGGAGCTGATGTTGGGGAGGATTAGAATGGGATGGGGCTGGGAGAGTAAAATGGAGAGGGGAAAAATATTTTGTGTGGGAGGGATAAAAAATCTACAATTGGCCGGGTATTGGGAGAGTAAGTGGGGATTGAGGATGGAGGGGTAAAATTTGAGTGGATGAAATAGGAATGAGGAAAAGAGCAAAAGGAGAAAGATTAGTATGTTAAAGCGGATGTAGAGAGAGAGAATGGAAAAAAAAAACTAGAAGAGAGAATAAAGGACAAATGGACAGCAGATGATGGAGATTTAGCATAAAACATGAAGAAACCATAAGAAAGTGGCTGGAGCAATTGCAAATGAGCTGAGGTATTCTGTTTATGTAATTCCTTTTTGACATTGCCACTTGTTCTCTTTCCCCAGTAGGTCATGTATTGTTATTGTCTGAAATGTATTGGTTTAATATTTGCAGTGTTGCCTTTTGATAGGTATGGTGTGGTGCTTTGTGAGTCCTGGTAGTGCTGTTAGGATACGGCGGGTTTGCTATTGGTTCTAAAACATGGGCAGTGTTTGTAGTAGTTCCTAATGTGCCTGGCGGTTGGCACTGGATTATAGTAATGTAGAAATCTTTTAGTCTGTCTTTATCCATACACTCATTAAGAGACATGTTTACTAAAAGTTAGTGTATGTTAGCATTATGCAAATATTTATGCAAATTGACGTGCTGGCACTTTGAGGAAATTCTTTGGTTTTGTGCGGCAGTTTGGGCACTCGGGCTCAAAAAGGTTAGCCATCACTGGCATAGGGCATGAAAGGGGAAAGGTCAGGGCAAGATAGCCCATGTGTAGTGCTGGAAGTTAGTGCACTTTCACAACTGCAGATAGAGTGGGGGCCTTTAGTACCCCCTTAAGAGGAGTAATTAAGTGCATGAGGCTATCAGCATTAGTTAACATGAAATGCTGTAAAAAAACAACAAAGAAAATATAGTTTAAATCCTCTAGCAGTATCAGACGTCTTCTAATCCCTTTCCAAAATGTACATTATGACCCTCCAACTCTTCAATCTCCTTCTTGATGTCCATTATGAGCATCCCATACTCAGATCCCCAAAGTGTCGGGTTTCACCCCTCCTTTGCCCACCCAAAAAGAGATAGCCAGTTCCCCCCGCTCGGCATGGTGTTTATCACGTGCTAATTTTGTTGTGCTATTAGAGTGGGAAACGACGGTAAAAAAACTCTAACTGTTGGTTTGTGAAGGGGCAGTCACTGAGTGTGTTGAGGGTGGTATGGGTGATGATGGCACATTACAGTTAGCGTGAGGATCATTAGCACATGCTAACTGTGAATGTTGTAGTAAGAATGGGTGCACTTATTGCCTCTTCAATGGGTGGCAGTAAATGCTTGCTGATTAGTGTGTTTTGGTACATATCCCTGCTGTAATTGTGGGGGGATATTCTGGACCCCCCCCCCCCTTCCAGCACACAGAACACGCATTTCCTCTCTAACATTTGTAGTTTAACATGTGCTAACAGCCCATTTTGGTACACATGTGCCTAAGTGCCAAATCTACCACATTTTAGTAAATAGGCCACTATAATAAGATAAAACAGATTAAACTGCTTCGGAAATAGTTTGAGTATCTGTTTAGATTTAAAATCTTGCCCCTTCCTACCATATTTTTAGACAATTAGGCCATGCTGAATTTAAAAAAAGCATTAGAGCCAATTGTTTTCCCCCTCGTGAGGAAACATTCAGGAAATATCTTTCATTGTGAACAGGGCAAAATTACCTAACATGGAGCAAAAAGCAGGAAAATTAATTCTTTACTACTGGAGGCATAAGATCACATGAGAGCACATTCTGACAGCTTAGTGTTAGTGGCGGAGGCCCAGAAAACAAATCCATTCTTCGCGTAATGATTTTATTTTTGCCTGACAATGATGAACTAGTAGATGCTGCAGTACAATTTTGGCCCATCCATTTGTCTTTGTTGATAAAATGAGATCTGTCAGAAGCTGAGAAGCTTGGGCTAACAGCAAATCTAACATGACCCTGTTTATCTGTGTATTAAACATGTTTTCACAAGATAAAATGATAAATGCAGAAAGTGCAATAATTTTTTTCTTCCATTGAATAAAAGTCACTTAGCTTGTCTGAAAACTATGTCTGGAGTTCCAAGATCTACTTAAAGGAATGTGGAGGAAGGTGATAAATTCTGTTACAGCCTACTGAAGGAGGTGACCGGGACCAGGACCCTAACAACATTTAAACATACCACAGAGTGGCAAAAAGAGGGTTGAGATGTTGGATAAAAGAGATATGGGGTGGGTAGAGAGCTAAAGTTGTTTTATGTGTGTATAGGGGTGCCATTGAGTCAATTCTGACTCCTAATAACTCAGACCCTGGATTTTCTTGGGAAAGTGTGAGTGGAAATAGACTGCCAGGCCTTTTGTCCACACAGTAAGTCTACAGCAACTGGTATTCGGAAGTTGGTCTCCCATTTAATTACTAGCCAGGCCTGACTCTAGCTTCTGATATTGGCCAAGATCAGGTTCATTCAGGGTGGGAAAGCCCTAGAGTTGTTTTAAGTATGGGTACTTGAGTATGGGTATATGAGCATCTTTTTCAAAGTGGAAGGCAACCAGAGAGAAAAATAGTTGCACAGATTAGATGGGTACTTGCTTTATCTGCCATCATCCACTATGGGGTCAATTCTGCATAGTGAATAGCGGGGTTGGATATCCAATCCCTGTTTAGGCCTGGCACACTATTCTGGCTCCAGCGCTCCCCGTGCTTACAGAGAGTTTGTGTGGGGAGAGTTGGACGGGGATGAGAGGGGGTATTGCAGAGGCAGAGCGTGGGCGGTGTGAGTGAGGGGCCAGGCACCCGGATGTACAGAAGCCATTCCAGACAGGCCTTTATTTGTCCCTTGGAGCAGCACTGGACGCCCGCCTTATTCTACCCCAAAGGGGAAATAAGTGCAGGGCGTGGGAGTGATCAGGGCTTTCAGCACCCTAAGACATCACACCTCTGCGGGAGGTGTCCTGCCGTCCAGTCTCAGCCCTGGCTGCCCCCACCAAGGGTCAGATGGTGGGAAAAGGGTCTTTCTATGCAGTCGGGCATTGGATGCTCAGGCTGGAGCATTGAGTGGTGGAGATGGGCAGCCTGCTGTACGTCACTCTGCTCGGAATGCTATGCACACCGGACCTTCCAAAGGCCCTGATTCTGCAAATGCAGGAATGAATAGCTCCAGCAGTTGTGGAATTGGGTGCTAATTGACCTCGTTCATTCTCTGGGCATCTGGATGGCCCAACCATGCACAGCTCAGAATTGGCCTCCACATATTTATTTATTTTGTTTAGCTATTTTTTACATACCACTTTATCTCAGAGTCAAAGTGTATTACAATTAACTGAACAACTGTCACATGGAACAGGAGCCTAAACTTGGAAGGCAAAACAACTATACTATACATTGAATTTTGAAAAGTTTGTAATGAGGGAGCAAAGAATTATATGCATTGCAGTGGAGAGAGGAAAGGAAGGGCAGGGGAAATGGGGAGGGTTGCTAGAAGAAGTAATGGGAGCTTCATGTTTCACTTTCAAAGTATTTTTTGAAGAAGTGGGTTTTAAGTTCTATTATGTTACTAATAAAAAGGGGAAGATACAGATAAAGTGTTTTCATTTAATTTTAGTCCAAAAATGGAAATTGATCATACATCATATCTAGCAAGGGTAACTTAATAACTGGCTTTCTATGAGTTATACCAACTTTGAGAGGGAATGTTTGTGTATCCTTTCCCTTATTAAAATGATTGGGTGGAAAGTACCTCCCTCATACACACACATATATGATTCCAGGGCACACAAAGGTGCTGAGTCCTGGTATGCACTTATGCATGCATTTAATAAAATACACAGTAATCACCTTTATTAGAATTGCTTGGAGCATAGACACCTAAAGTAAGTGCAAACCCTGCCCATACTCCAACTCCCCGGAAAGCCTCTGACTACGTCAGACATGCATGCACTTACAGGATATGTCTGCATGTGAATTTAGGTGCCTAGAAATGGTGCTTTCTGCTTGAAACAGAGTTTTTTTGTGCAGAAATGCCTTATAAAATTATCCCCAAACCTTTAGAGTCCTTGGGTATGATCCTTGCTCTGGTGACATTTTCCCCCTGCAATACTGCTTCTCATCTGTCGCTACTTTGCTCGACTCACCATGATGTGTAAATCCATCTGCTTCCTGAGTTCTAGCTCATCTGTGCCCCCAGCTCTTACTCTCGATAGGTTCCTTCTCTTTGTAATCCTTTTGCACGCTTGGCATAACTCTTAATTTGTCCCTCTTTTTCAAACCATGACTTTATGCTGTTACTAAATCCTCTTTCTTTACTCGTCACAGAATTCACTCTGTTAAGTCTTAGTCCTCTGTGTCTCAACCTAAAGTGCTTCTCCTAACTAGCCATTTCTGGAACTGATATAACTCACTCTATTGTGGTCTTCCTGACACACATTAAAATGCCTTGATCTCATTCAGTCTGCAGCCATTAAGTTTTGGTTTAATGTCTGCTGCTCTGATCACATCACCCTCTTCTGATTCAATATCAGTAGCTTCTTGTTTCTACTCGCCTGAAATTCAAGTTCCTCATACTGACATTGTGCTTTCTACTTGGATTCCCAACCTTACCTTTCAAACTTAATCACTGCTTATGTCCCCCCCTTGCATACTGTACTCCTTGGCCTCTATCTCTAGAACGCCATACCTTTATACCTTTGTATCTTAATGGGGCCTGATGTTCAAAATGATTAACATGGTTAGCAAAGCTGTTAATCACATTAATTGCAGCTCAACATGTCCCGATGCTAACCACTTTGCTTCAGAGAGTGTCGGAGACATTCCGAGGCAGAGTGGAGGCAGCACTGATCGCTAACTGGGCAGCGGCAATATTAGGTTGCTACCCAGTTAGCAATATGTTGCAAATTCCAGGCACAGGAAATCCTGGCCTAACTTTCACTGCATATAGCTAAATGAGTAGCGGCTCAATATCACCACTGCCCACTTAGCGATCAGCCAATGTATCAAAACCAGCATTGAATATCCAGATTAAATGTTCAGTGCAGGCGTCTAGCCCGCATTAGCAGTGCTAGCCGCCGGTACTAAATATCGGGCCCATGGCTTTTTGAGATTGCCTTTTTGTGGGCCCTTGGGGCAGATGGGTGGGCAACTTACTTGTGATTCTCCCCTACTTCCCTTTGCCCTGTTCTTCATGTTCTTCCCCACTCTTAGACATGGTATTTTATAACTTTTCTGCACTGAATTTTTTGTTGTAAACCACTTTGCTGATCTTGTTGTCTTTTGGGTAGTATAGTAAGTGGGAATAAATATTCAGCTGCACTTATACAGTTAGCAGGAGCTGTTTCTATTCAATGCAGATTACGTTGGCACTATGCAGACAGTTTGAAGGTGGTCGATGAGTAGAGCGGAGGCAGATCCAGGAGTTATTTGTAAAGCAGCAATATTCAGTGCCTCAGTACAGATACTGTAATTATCCAAATAAATTAGGATACAAAAAAGCTGTCTAAGGGTCTAATCTAGATAGGCTATGGGATTCATTCTGTCCCACGAATAGCAGGGATGGACATCCCATTTGGATGTCCAAACCCCGCTATCCACTCCCCTGCCGGCTCCAGCTACTGCCTCCCCATACAAACAGTGTGTTTATACAGGGAGACTTAGATGAGTGCGGGAGGGGGCATTGCTGAGGTGGAGTGAGGGCATGCCATGGGCGGTCCGCGACTCTGGACATACAGGGACTATTATGATGTCGGCCCTGTATGTCTGGGGCCATGAACATAGAAGGCAGACCTATTCCACCACAGGGGTGAAATAAGTCCCTGATCCTGCTGCCAGGCCCATGGGAGGCTGGATTGAGGGTCCATTTGTGGGGAAAGAAGTAAATCGGTGGTGACCAGCATTTGCAGCTCCTGAATGGAGTTGCGGTGCCATGGCAATGGATGCCATGGCACTTTGGCTCATTCAGGAGCCTGACTGAGGTAGCTGGGCATGTGGTTGGGTGTGCAAGCTGATTGGAATCGGGGTCCAGACTGCACATTCAGGCCATAGACCCAACAATTCTGATCCCGCAGGCACAACTAGCCCCCACAGGATCAGAATCGGGTCTATCTCTGGGCATCCAATTCCGATTGGCCGCACAGGGGTCTGGATGGCCACATTGGGATATGCTTCCATTATCCAGGGAATGGTAGCACTCACCATTCTATCTAGATATTCAGCGTTGGCCATTATCCGCATACTGGCACTGAATATCCAGAACCATGATAGTGCCGCTAAATTATCCCCCTTAGGAGCATTTACATGGTTTACAGGTCTGTAAACCATGTAAATTCTTTGGAATATCAGGTTATATTTTTAATTTGATCAAAATGGAAAATAGGTTTCAAAACAAAACACACATGATGTTAGAAAAATCCTTATTTATTCCCCCCCTGCTCTTCGCTCGGAGTTATGGGATGCTCTCTTGCTAACAATTACCGATGTGTCCTTAGCTTTTCCCCAAATCCTTATCGCAGGAGATTTTAACCTTCACGTTGATGCTCCCACTTCTTCTAGGGAGCACGCCTTCCTCACTCTTCTCCACGATCTGTCCCTCGTACAGCATGTTACCCTTCCTACCCATCAAGCAGGCCATACACTTGACCTATTCTTGACCCCTTCCTCCTCCTATCTTTCACTCTCTAACATTAGCGCTACACCCCTTCCTTGGTCAGACCATGTTTGTCTTGCTGTCACCTGCTTAGGCCTGGGTGATTCTCTCTCCTCCTCCTCCCCTTCTTTGTCCCCGCCGGAACGGCTACACCATGTCCTTACCCCTCTCACGCTCCAGCAGTTCCCTGCAGAAGCTGATCTTCTGCCTTCAGACTTTTCCTTGCTTTCCCCTAACTCCCAGGCAGCTCTTTGGTCCTCTACTCTTTCCACCACTCTTGATCGTATAGCCCCTTTTTTTTTTTTTTTAATGCTTTATTTTCATTTTATAACAACAAAGGAAAGGAAGACATACAGCTAAAAGACAGATACATACATAGAATGTAATACATACACCAAAGTAAACCCCTGCCACCCCCCTCCCCCCTGCTTCTTCTCTAGAAAACTATTCATTCCCGAAACGGGCGTGTACTGACATTATTGTGGTACAAAACCTAACGGTGATCTGAAACATGATGAGTGTACATTAAACAGACATGTCGGAGCAATGAGCAGATTGTACATAATCATTGAGCATCTGCCATTTAGACAAGCGAGAGTGAGTTTGGGTATGGGGAATAGCTCTCCGAGATATCTGCTCATATTTACTATATAAGCAGACAAGGTTCCACCATTCATGACAGTAAGTCGAGAGCTATCCTTCCAATTCCTCGTGATTAAACATATGGCTATACCCAGCATGAAATCAAGGAGAAAGCGACCCTTCTTAGGAAGAGAGGGGACCTCCGCCACTGAGCGGAGTCCCACAATCTTCCAATAAAGAGGATCGTGGAGGTGTAAGATAAGTTGAATACGACCCCAAACCCGCCCCCAGTAAACCTGTAGTTGAGGACATTCATAAATAACATGAGCGAGGGTTCCCACAGCAGAATGGCAAGACCAACACTGGTCCCTAGCAGTTGTCTTCCATTTGGCTATTTTTTCTGGAGTATAAAAGCATCTATGTGCAAAAAAGAAGAGAGTTTGGGTAACTGAGGCAGATCGGGAAACCCGCACTACTTTGCTCCAGAAAACGCTCCATTGCACAGGGGTTAAAGTGGTTTGCAGTTCGCGCTCACAGGCTTGTTGGGCTCTACAAGTAGCAGTATCTGCACCTTGACATAATAGTTTATAAAAGTTAGAGGCCACCCCATGTGTACTACTAATAGAATGAATTAGTTCTAATAGCCCGTCCTCAGTAGGGACAGAGGGCGGCAGGATTTGAGCACTTTTGAGGCAGTGTTGAAGCTGCAGCAATTGAAAGTAATGTTTCGCTGGTAACGCAAATTCCTTTTGTAAATCAGAAAAGGTTTTCCAACGAGCTGCAGAGAAGAGCTGTTGGGGTGTCCAGATCCCCCTAGAGTACCAGGGTTTCCATGCTATCGTTCTATTTAGGACTTGAATTCTGGGGTTATTCCACAGCGGGAGTCCGTCCTGAGGACATACGTTGGGGCCCAGGGATAGAATGAGAGTGTTAAAGGCCGCAAGAGTATCGACAATCATTGGGGGATGGCGGGTGTCTACTTGATGGGACATACCGGGGAGATGGATCAACGGAATTGGGCTACTAAGCTCCTCTTCTATGTCAAGCCAAACTGGTCTGCTGTCTGTTGAGGCATCTAGCCATCGGGCACCTTGTTTAAGTAGGAAGGCTTGATGATATCTGAGAAAATCAGGAAAGCGGGTACCCCCTAGCTCCTTCGCAGACTGTAGTTTTTGTTTGGCTATCCTTGGTGGTTTGCCCTGCCAGAGATAGCGGACGAGAAGGCCCTCAATATCTTTGTAGGTGTGTAGCGGGAGTAAGCATGGCAGCATTTCTAAAATATAATTCACTTTGGGGACTATCATCATTTTCACAGTTTCTAGGCGGCCCCACCATGTAAGGGATAAGGGAGACCAACGATTTGTGAGCTCACGGACTTTGGAGACTACCTCTTTGGCATTAAAACTAATAGTGTCTTCTAAAGGAGAACAGTAATGGACCCCGAGATATTTCACCATGCGGGATTGCCAAAGGAAAGGGAAGGCCTGCATGTCAGCCTCATGTACCCAGCGGTTCAGTGGGAATGCTACAGATTTGGTCCAGTTTATTTTATAGCCCGATAATTGCGAGTATCCATCAATCAGATCCAAGATAGCTGGAACCGAATCAAGGGATACGAAGAGCATAAGGTCATCTGCATATGCAGAGAGTTTAATCTCTCTGTGACTGAAGGGGACACCTCGAATACGTGCGGACTGTCTAATAAGGAGGGCGAGGGGTTCAAGAGCTAGATCAAAGAGCATTGGTGATAGGGGGCAACCTTGACGCGTGCCTCTTTGGAGATTAAAAGGCTGAGACTTGATGGCATTTACACAAATACTGGCAACGGGTTGAGTATACGTGACTTGGAGGTATCGGAGGAAGCCCTCCCCAAAGCCATACCATCGGAGAACTGCAAATAAGAAGGGCCATTCTAGGCGATCAAAGGCTTTTTCAGCATCTAGGGAAAGACCCACCCATGGGTGGTCTAAATTGGCAGCACTGGATAGCACATGGCACAAGGTCCGAGCATTGTCAGCGGTGGATCAGCCGGGTATAAAACCGCATTGGTCGGGATGGACTAAGGTGGCCATCTTGTCAGATAGCCGGGTGGCCAAGATCGTTGCGAAGATCTTATAATCGGCATTAAGTAGGGAGATTGGACGGTAGTTGGCGGTTAGCAGCGGGTCTCTGCCTTCTTTCTCAAATACTACCACATTAGCTGCAGAAAAGGATCCCAAAGAGGATGTATCTACCGCAAGGGCAGCAAAATAGAGTTTTAAGTAGGGGACTAAATCTGCACTGAACGTTCTGTAGAATTCGGTCGGGAGACCATCAGGCCCGGCTGCTCGACCCGAAGCTGTTCGTGTTAGGGCAAATTGGATCTCTGAAGTAGAGAAGGGTTCATCCAGCGCATCCCTATCAGCTTCAGAAAGGGTCGGCCGCTGAATACCAGAAAACAATCGCTCGAAGGTCTCTGATGAGAACTCACATTCGGATTGATATAGACGGGTATAGAAATCCCGAAAGAGTTTTACGATATCGGAGTCTGTGGTCAGTATGCCCCCTCCCTGGGGCTCGAAGGGCCGCTACGCGTTTGGCTTCTTTTTGACCTTTCAAGGCATTGGCTAAAAGTCGACCGGCTCGGTTACTTTCACGGTAGTATGTCCCTCGCTGAAGCTCAATACTCTTAGAAGCTGCAGTTGAGAGGATTGCATTATATTGAAAACGGAGACGCTGTAAGCGAACTAAGACGCATGAATCAGTGCGTGAAGTTAGAACTCGTTCGCCTGCTTTGATTTGTTGATCTAGTATAAGTAGCTGCTGTTTGCGTTGTTTCCGCAGGCGAATTTGATAACTAGTGATCGTTGCACGAATGGCCGCTTTGAAACCCTCCCACCAAGCCCAATTTGCAGTATCCTGGGGTAAATTAAAATGGAAGTAATCCTGTATGGCTGCTCGAATTTCTTACTGGAACTCTGGCTGAGTTAAGAGGGCTCTATCAAAGAACCAGGCCCCCGAATTCCCTTGGGGTGCAGTAGTGTGTAATTGAAAAGAAATAGCAGCATGATCTGAAATATGTTGGGAGTGAATCTTTGCAGTGTCCACCTGAGGAACTAACAGTTTCGATATTAAAAAGAAATCTATACGAGACTGGGATTTGTGAGGGGAAGAGAAGAAGGTAAAGTCAAGCTCATTGGGGTGTAGTAACCTCCATAGATCGACTAAAGCAAGATCGTTGATCACAGAGGTAAGCGTGGTGTGACTCTTGGGGGGACCACTTGTCCTAGGCGGCTGTTTGTCAATCAGGGGATCAAGAACTAAGTTGAAATCCCCCCCAATTATCAATGAAGTATTAGCAGAAGCCTGCGCAACCTGAGCAATGGTAGCAAAAAAGGCAGGGTCATCCACATTAGGAGCATAAAGGCATATACATGTAACTTCAAGGTTACCTATCTTGAGGTGAACTCTGGACCATCTACCTGCTGTATCTGAACTAGTCGCAATAATAGTAGCATGCAGAGATTTCCTAACCAGTATGGCAACCCCACATTTCTTAGAAACGGCTGGGGAGTAGGCGGCCACCATGTAAGGTTTAATATTGAGTTTAAGAGTTTCCTTCGAATTTAAATGCGTTTCTTGGAGGAAAATCATGTCCTCAGCTTCATGACTTAGATAACTTAGGATTTTCTTCCGTTTTATCGGATTATTGATTCCTTTTACGTTCAATGATAAAATCTTACATGGTGCCATCAATCGATAATAGACATTTTAGGTAAGGGCACTTGAAAACATACAACATAAGCAGAATCTGTACAACAATGACATAATCACCGAGTATGCTGGCTAATACACCCCATATTGAAAAGTATGTACCAAAGTAACTTAGAGAAGAAGCAAAACCCCCAATGAATATGGCGACCATATGTCTGCGGGAGGAGGCCCTAGAGAGGAAAAAGAGACATAAAAAGAAAAGAAACACCAGAGTCCATGATTAACACTGTCTCTGATACTCATCGAGGCTACTATGGGCAGATGGCGTCGGGTCACAGATATCATCAAAGATAAGGCAACAAACCGCCCTCGATAGACTCTTCACTGAGCCGCGGCAAATCCAATATGGCAGGCACAGCGAATATGAGAACACTGCAGGAATACTCTGAAAGTCAGCGCATCAAGTCGGCTTCTTTAGAGTCCAAGAACTCCGCTAGTAGATCAGGGTCCTCAAATGTTCTTGTCTGATTGTGAAGCGTGACTCGGAGCGTGGCCGGGTACAGCAGGCCATAGCGTGCTTGTAGTTGTTGAAGCCTCGGCCGGAATTCCAGAAAGCGCTTTCGGCGGTCGACCGTGGGTTTAGACAAGTCAGGATAGAAGGAGATCTTGTGGCTCTCAAACTCCATATGGCCCTTTGCCCGAGAGGCACTGAGAATTTGCTCCACATGTTGATATCTCAAAAGTCGAAAGATGATAGGCCGCGGGGTCTTCCTGTTGAGCGTTATGTTTGTGGGTACACGATGAGCTCGATCGATCTCCAAATCTTTGGTAAAGGTGATTTGGAGCAGGGAAGGGAGGATTTTATATAGAAACTCCTTCATGTCTCCCGATTCCGCTCCCTCCGGTATGCCCACGAGTCGTAGGTTGTTGTGGCGCGCTCTGTTATTGCCATCTTCCACTTCTTTCTGTAAGGCCCGCACCTGACGTTCAACTTTATCGAGTTTGGACAGCCGGACCGCATGGGAGTCTAATAAGCTCTCCATTTTGTCCTGACACGAAGAGAGCCCCTCTAGCCTGCCTTGCAGTACACCAAGATCTTCCCGCAGCGCTCGAAGTGCTTCACCGTTTGACTGCACGAGGTCCTTAACCCCTCTAATCTCTGCGAGGATTTCCTGCTGCATTTCAGGGCCCTCGCGCAAAGCCAGCCCCTTCTGCGGGGACGGGGGTTCAGTTTTGGAGCGTTTACCGTGAGAAGCCGCTGGAGATCCAAATTCCAGGCGCGTAGGTTTAGTCCCTGCCATCTCACCAATGTGCCCCGGCAAGATCAGAACTGAAATTCAAGTATGTCCGGTGTTAATTCAGGATTCTGAGTAGGCCTCTCGGGAGCCTCAGCGTTATGCGACCATCCCGCTGGACATCGGGCTCCGCCCCCCGATCGTATAGCCCCTTTACGTTCCCGCCTTTCCCGACATTGTCCCTCGCACCCATGGTAGCGCTCTTATTTTTCTAATGCAATCTCCAATGCCCCGAATCAGACCAGGCACCTCTATTCTGTTTTCCAGTCCCTTACCTCCCTACATGCTCCACTTTCCACTTCTTCAGCCACTTCTCTTCCCCCTCCGTCGCAACTTGCCTCCTTCTTTAGCGACAAGGTTTCATCCTTGAGGGCGTCCTTACCCTCCTGTCCTGCCCCCATTGTCTCTCCCCCCCCTGTTCCCTCTCCTCCTCCCACTTCCTGACTTTCTCACTTCTGGGCCTCATTTGACCCAATCACTGCTCCTGAACTTCTTCATCTCATATCTTCTTCTAGGAAAACCTTTTGCCCACTTTATCCCATTCCTTCCTCTTGGCTTCTTACCCCATCCCTGGGTTTTCTTCCCTTCATCCTCACTATGTTTAACTCTAGCCTTTCTACAGGGACCTTTTTGAGACCCTGGAAACATGCTTTGATACGCCCTATTCTTAAGAACACTTCACTAGATCCTTTGGTTCCCGCTCACTATCGCCCTGTTTCTAATCTTCCTTTTCTATCCAAACTCTTGGAGAAATTTGTCTTTGCACAGCTTTCCCATCACCTTGACTCCACTAACTTCCTTCACCCTCGTCAGTCTGGGTTCCGTCAGGGTCACAGTGTCAAAACCATTCTCTTAGCTTTCACAAATGCACTACATGTAGCACGTGATCGCGGTGACGTTTCGGTGGCGGTTGCTTTAGATCTTTCGGCTGCTTTTGACTTGGTCAATCACTCCCTCCTCCTTCACCGTCTACGGGATGCAGGTCTCTGTAGTACTGTGCACCGCTGGTTCCACTCTTTTCTCTCTTCTCAGTCTTGTGCGGTTCTCTCATCTTCCTCTTTCACTCCCCTTTCCGATCCCCATCATCTTCCCTGTGGGGTTCCTCAGGGTTCTGTCCTTGCCCCCCTTCTTTTCAACCTTTTCTTGGCTCCCCTCGCATCCCTGATTCAGCAGTTTGGTATATCTACTTTTTTTCTATGCGGATGATATTCTCTTGCTTCATCATACTTCTCCTTCCTGCCCCGATCTCTCAGTGTTGGACTCCTGCCTTGCAGCTGTAGCAGATTGGCTGACGCTCAACTGCCTACACTTAAATCTTACTAAAACCATTGCTATCTGGTTTTCTCACAGCGGTCCTCCCCCCTCAATGGCCCCTTCTTTTTCCGGCTCTCCTGTACCCCTGGTCTCCACTTTTCGCTACCTTGGTGTGCACTTTGATTCTGACTTATCTTTTCACTCTCACATTTCCCACATCACAAAAACATCCTTCTTCTTTCTTCGCCAGATTCATTTCATTCGCCCTTTTCTCTCCCCTTCAGCCCTTGTCACATTGGTTCTGTCTTTAATCATGTCTCGTGTGGACTTTGCCAACTCTCTATTCATCGGTCTTCCAAAAAATCAATTTACCCGACTTCAACGGATTCAGAGTACTGCCGCACGCCTTGTCACATGCTCCTCCCTTTGGGATCACATAACTCCTCTACTATTTCATCTTTACTGGTTGCCTGTCCCTTTCCGGGCCACATTCAAATTACTGACTCTGATACATAAAGCCTTCCTCACAAGCACTCCTCAATATTTAATGGATCTCCTCTTCTTTCACTCTCCCAGACACACCCCTCGCTCTTTCCATCTCAATCGCCTTACCCTCCCTTCCCCTTCTCGTGCTCACCTGCAGTCTACCCGCTCCTCTGCCTTCTTTTTTGCTGGTCCCGTCCTCTGTAATGCCCTTCCTCCCCCCCTCCGTCTGGAACCTCAGTTTATTACCTTTAAACAAAATTTAAAAACCCACCTGTTTTCCCTAGCTTTTAATGTTCCCTCTCCTTTTGTGTGATCTATACTCTCCCCCACCTCTTGCTCCTCCCTAGGCCCATCCTTTGCCTACGCTTTGTCCTGTTTTCTTGATTCTTCCACTGTCCTGTCAGATATTATACACTTCTTTTCCTTTTCGCTGGCCATTGGCCTTCTTTTATTGAATTTTAATGTACACCGCCTTGGTTATTGTGAAAGGCGGTTTTTATCAAATGCAATAAACATAAACATAAACATAAAACTGGATTATTTTATGATCCTGTATGAACCCTTTCTCTTCATTGATATCCCATTGATATCTAAGAAATATTGGCATGCAAACAAAAGCATTCTCAACAGCACTACAATGATTAAAAAATAGTTAAAATAATGGACAAAGAAGGATGTCGATCTGACTTTAGTATAAGATGAGTAGTTATGAGCTATTTTGATTCAGTAGTTGTCTGTGAAGTAGAACAAATTAAGCCCAACAGAAACAGTAGGTTAAATACTTAACATTGAGCATGCTGCACCTAGTTTCCAACGTGTAGCCCAAAACCTATTCTCCCCACTCCTTCCCCCTCCGTGCCTCACCCTCCCTTGCTTACCTCCCACTTTTATTTTTTCCTTCATGCCTCTTCACCCTAGTAAGGAGGGCCACACTTGGATATGTGGAAAGAACAGGCCACAGCTTTATTGTTGCAACATCTTATAGTTTAACTTCATAACCATAACAATATTAAAGATCAAATTGACAACAATAACTCTAATAACAGCAATCAACTCTTACTATGAATGACAATCATATCTCACCATCTTACTGAATTGCCTCGACCCGGTCCATGGCCTGTAGTCATTTCAGTAAGCTGATCGCTGCTCTGTGCAATCAACTTACTAATGTCCAACCCAGTTTGCCTTCTCCAAAGCTGGGCTGTTTCTATTTACTGTGTCCCAGCCCCTTCATTTGAGAGGAAGGGACCAATCTTTTATGGACACAAGTGTCCCAAATATAGAAACTGAGCCACCTTTTCTTCAGGCCAAGGCACCCCATATCATTACCTGTACTCCTTATTTATCATATACAGGTGCCCTTCATGTTGTGTCTGCTTAGTAGACCACGACATAACTTTATAAAACCAAACCAATAGTTTTTTGTAGGTCCAAACTGAAAATAGCCAGACCTATTTCTGTGAAGTGTATACCATCATCCTTGTATAATATCTGGTCCCCAAGAGTTATGTTTTCAGCCCTAACAACATATGTTCCTAGACTCAAAACTAAATTTCCAAATTCTGTGTTCAGCTTTTTTCTCCTTTGTTCAGTACCCTTTGGATCTATAGCTTCTTACCATTCTATCGTTGGAATGATCTGTGATCAGGTAAATCTAGATTTTTTTATTTGCCTTTCAGACAAGAAATGTGTAATAGCAATAATAAAGTTGTTGGGGGAGAGGGGGGGTTGTGTTTACCAGATTGTTGTCTCTGAGATGCAAAATCACAAAGTCAGTAGGCAATCTATTCCTGGCCCGGTTTATAATTGCTGGCATAAGCATTCCTATTTTCCCTATCCCCTGTATTTCCACATTATGCAATGGAAACCCCAAATCTTTGTCTTATCAGTTAGCTAACACCCATCTTTGTGCCTAATACATGTAGGAATGGCCAATGATCCAAATCCTGGTTCGTATGTTGCTTATGGCAGTATTATATTTACTATCTGCAGCGCCTGTCCTAATGTATGTTTTGTATCTGGTTAGAACTCCATCTACCTATCTCCTTTATGTCCTCCCCCTTTATACATAATTTATGTACCAACGTAGCAGTCCCTATCCTGAATGTATGTATTCTTTTATACCGCTTTTTCTATACAACAAAACAGTTTACAGAGAACAAGTACGTGAAGTTTGCAAAGAACATGGAACAGTAACATTGAATCACATTTTAAAAAGTCATTACATAGAACTACAGTATTATTAACAGAGAAAGATTTAACAGGGGGAGTGGGCATAATTAACCAGGAAGGTTATCAAGGAACTAATCGTTAGTGGTCATATCAGAAGAAGTCGTTGGGATAGAGTCAGCGGAGCTTGTATATGAGCACCTAGTTTATGAGCAGTGTGTTCCTTCAAAGTGTTCTGTGAATAGTTGTGTTTTTACTTCATTGTGAAACATTATGATGACAGGTATGGGCATTCCATATATTGGGTGTGTGGAGTGAAATGCTCTTTTGCAGGTGGGTTGGTTGCTCTTTAAGAGTTCCATGAGTAATATTAGAGTGTTCTGTTTACAGCATCTTCTAGTTCTGTTGTTTGGGGCAGTTTGGATGAGTGATCCTAAGTGATGTGAGAATTGATTGTGCAGGATTTTGAACACATTTATAATTCTGCGTGCAATAGGGAGCCAGTGTAGCTGTTTTAGGATGAAGGTGATATGTTCAGATTTTGGAGCTCCGTAGATGTGTCAGACAGCCGTGTGCTGTGCCATTTGTTATTTGTGTAGGGCATGCTTGGATAAACATCGAAGGGTATGTTCAGCCTGTTAGGTATGATATGATCTGAACCAGAGTAGCATTGTATCTTTGATTCCAATCTCTTATAGTCTCGCTAGCAGAGTGCTATAACAAATGGAGTTGAATGTTGTCACAATATCCAAAAATATAAGTATAAATCCTTGTTTTGGCTTGTCGATGCCCTTTATGAGGTTGCCCAAGAGAGATGTAAGAAGTGTTTCCACCCCATGTGATGATCTAAACCCATGCTGTTGTGGATCGAGGGGGCACATTTATTGATGTGGTGCTGGAGTTGTTGTTGCACTACCTTTTCTATTACTTTTGCTAAGAAGAGTAGGCTGGATATTGGTCTTTATGAGATTGGGTCAGCTTTGTCTAGTATGGAGTTATTCAGTATTAAGCGTATGGAGACCATCTTGAGCTAGTGTGCAGCGGTAGCCAAGAGAGCAAATAGAATGCTAGGTATCATAAGGAAAGGAATGGAGAATAAAATAAAGGATATTATAATGCCTCTGTATCATTCCATGTTGTGACCACACTTTGAATATTGTGTGCAATTCTGGTCGCCATATCTTAAAACATATGTAGCGTTATTAGAAAAAGCACAGAGAAGAGCCACAAAAATGGTTAAGGGGATGGAAGGATATCCCTTTGAAGAGAGGCTAAAAAAGTTTAGGGCTCTTCAACCTGGAAAAGAAATGGCTGAGGGGAGATATGATAGAGGTCTATAAATTAATGAATGGAGTGGAATGGGTAAATGTAGATTGATTGTTTATGCCATAAAAATATAGAAATACTAGAGACATGCAATAAAGCTATAGGGTAACCTACTTAAGACTAATAAGAGAAAATATTTTTTCATTCAACGTGTAATCAAACTCTGGAATTCGTTACCGGAGGATGTAGTAAAAGCTGTTAGTGTAGCCAGGTTTAAAAAAAGGTTTGGACAAGTTCATGGAGAAAAGGTCCATAGACCATTATTAAAGGGGACCTGGAAAATCCACTGCTTGACCCATTACAAGCATTGTGGAACCTGTGTTTTTTGGGAAAATGCTAGGTACTTGTGACCTAGATTGGATACTGGCCTTGATGGACCTTGGTCTGACCCAGTATGGCATATCTTATGTTCATGTAACCTTAAGCTAGTGATAGTTCTACTATTTTGAGAAGAGAGGGTGAGAATTTGACTTTAGATATTTTAACCCAGCTTACTGGGCATGGGTCAAGAGGAGATGTGGTAGTGTTCAGGCTGATGATAACTTCTTCCAGTTTTTCTGATAGAAGTTAGCTAATGATCGTGAGTTGGGTTTAGCAAATATGCAGTCAGTATGCCTGGTGCCGTGGGCCTGACCTGCAAATATTCCACCAAAGCCATTATTGGGCACATTTCGTCTATTTGGAATCTATGCAAGAGCATGCAAAAATGCTGTTAACAAGCACTATTTTACTGTAGGTCCTATTTTATGCATTAGGACCTAGTTACTAATAACATGCATTAAGATTCTTAGCACACCTAGCACAACAGCACACATTAGCAACGCTAGCTATTACACAGCTCTGCAAAATTTTTTTTTTCGAGAGCTGTTTTGGTTATTCCACGTAATCTTTATGATTTTTGGTGCACTGAATCCGAAAATGACCTCCATTTTGTCATAGTACATCACGTTTCCTGACAATTTAGGTAACTATGTTAAATAAGGCAATACCTCAAAATAAATGGAAATAGACTTATAAAATTTAAGTTTTATTACAATATTTTCATGAAAATCCTTTTTTGAACTTAAATGAGCTCACCTACACACACTAAACTCGATTCTTCTTCCTTGTGAGTCTCCTCTTGGTGCATTTACACTTGTGAGTAGCATCTGGAATGTCTCTCTGAAGCATCCAACAGTAGTCTGCCATCATTGTAATGCTCCATTTTCCCTGGTATCTCCTTTCCATCTCTTTAATGTCTTGGAGGAATCGTTCACCTTGTTCCTCACTCACAGCTCCCAAATTTTCAGGAAAGTAGTCAAGGTGGGACTGGAGGAAATGCACTTTCAAACTCATCAGGCAACCTAAAGCTTGAAATGCTTTCAGCATTCGTCCGACGATCTTTTTGTAGTGAGGATCTTTGTTATTGCTTAAAAATTTCTGTACGACTTCTTTAAATGCAATCCACCCTTCTTTTTGAGGATCTGTCATGGTATTGACAAACTCTTGATCAACTATAAGCCTTCTAATGTCTGGTCCGACGAACACACCTTCCTTCAATTTTGCCTCCAACAGGCCTGGAAACTTGGTGACCAAGTATTTGATGCATTCTCCATCTCTTGGAAGTGATTTTATGAATTGCTTCATCAATCCCAATTTTATGTGGAGAGGTGGTAGAAGAACTTTATGGGAAGGTACCAAAGTTTCTCGGAGGACATTTTTTTCACCGACTGTTAGCATCCTCGGCTGCCAACTCTTCTTGGTCCAGTGATTTTGTCAGTCTCGACTGCCCCATAGACACAGAAAACAAGGATATTTGGTATAACCAGCTTGTTGCCCGAGCAGCATGCACAAGACCTTCAAGTCCCCACACACTTGCCAACCATGATCTTCATATTTAACTTTACGAAGAACCAATTCCAAGTTCTCGTAGTTTTCCTTCAAGTGTACGGAATGACTTACAGGTATGGAAGCGTAAAAACCGTTGTGGAGTAAAACTGCTTTGAGACTTCTTTTTGAAGAATCTATAAAAAGACGCCATTGCTCTGAATCGTATTGGATTTTAAATTGACCCATCAGACCTTCGACATCGATGCAATAAACCAACTTGTCTTCCTGGGCGAAGTAAGGAACAAACTCCTTTTCACGATGTCTGAACCATGAAGATGACACTCCTGGCAGCAATAAATTCCTGCTTTTCAGCCTTGATCCGAGTAACTCAGCGGCATCTTTGGGAAGATTCAAGTCTCTTACCAAATCATTCATCTCCTCCTGAGAAAACAATTTTGGTCTTGTATCATCTTCAAAGTCAGAGCTTGATTCGTCATCTGGTTCAGGTATGACTTCACCTTCATCAGAGTTAGGTATCTCTTCCAAGGTAGCAGGGGGCTTGGGTACTGGTATATCTGTGCCATGGGGGTGGGAGGAATTGCCGAGTGAAGATTGGGGTATGAAATGGAATGCTTCCATTTGGAATTAAACTCTTTCACATCACATGAACAAAAGTAACAGTCATCACTATGTTTCTTTTGCTCTCGCCATACCATAGGAATCCCATAACGGAAAGATTTTTTCTTACCCTTGAACCAGTTTCGGAGGTCCTCAAAACACCGTTTGCACACTTTATGAGGCACCCAGACTTTATCTTGATCTCCAATTTTTAGTCCAAAGTTTGCAAAGTATACTTTTTTCACAAAGTCTGTAATATTCTGCTGTTGCTTCAACACCGTATATTCACCACAGATGAAACAGAAACTGTCTGGCGAATTAATACACTTTCGCAGAGCCATAACATAACGGTTGAAGAATGACGAGCTAACACGAATTGCGATGAAAAAGTGTGAACAGCCTAGAACCAAGAACCTGATGATGATTTGTGCACAAGTGTGGCATGCAGGAGAGAGCAGCTCTGTGTCTGTACACGAGACGTCACAGTGCTGGCCACGCCCCCCTGCACTGACCGGAGCTGCTGCTATCCGCCCTGTGTCTCCCTCCCACTGGATTCTTCAGGAAAGATTAACCCCTTCTACCATTAGAAGCACGGACTTAAAACTTGCTTAGCTTATGTATATATTGCTGACCATCAGATTTACAGTGCTATATTTTTTTTTACATAACTCGAACAACCCCTTTAAGGTTTTTTTGGCATTTTATATCTTAAATGCACTTATGTGAATTAATTAATAGTAATTTGAATTAATTAATAGTAATTTGAAAAAATTTGATAAATTTGAAGACATTTTTGCATATTGTGGCAAATCATGACGTCTAGGAGTTTTTTCAATATTTTATTTGTTTTCAGCACACCAAAATGCATGGAAATTAGATTAAAATAATCAAACAGCTTTTTAGTCACAGACCTGTTATTTGTTGGTTTTCTTTTCATTTTTGCATTTTGTAATTTTATTGCTTATGTTGCATCATGCTTTTAGCATGTTTCTAAGAAGACATGCAATATATATATTTATCCTTGCTGTTGCTGTACTATTGCTATTATTTATAAAGGCCATAGTGCTTCCTGACTGGCTGATGGATACTCATGATTTTTGCACTTCTACCATATATGAAGATGGCTACTTCTTGTCATTGAAGACACATGAGAGATGAAAATTGAGATGGACACCTCACTAAGTGCTAGATGTATTAAAGTGGCTTTCCCATTTGGAGAGTGATTTACTCAGGCTGTTTCCCAATTCTGTGTCATTCTAGTATTTCTGGTCCTAGATGTGATAAGCCAATTTCAGTTGCCTTATCAGTTCGGCTTTTGGCCTTAGCCAGTGATAGCTTTAGTTAATGACACTTATTCGTATTATGGCTGTTCTGAAGATGTAGTCACCAGTATACTGTGAACTAGGTTTTCATCTATAGACAACTTTCAGGTAGTGATGGCTGATCGTAGTTTGAGAAAGAGGTAAATTGCTTTCCATCCCTTGATCAATCCAATCATTTCTACAAACATTTATTTTTGAAAATGTGGTATAGCACAATCATGATTGATTTTATAGGAATAAGAGATAGCTAAACATCTCAATTTTTTTTTCTTTCACAGAATGTGCCATACACTGTGTAAGATTAAAGTGATGTAGGGGTTGAGGCTCGTGATTATTCTGAAATTCTGAAAATAGGAAATAATGATTTGGGAAAGCTCAGTGTATGTTCATTCATATTCAATGGAGAAATAAATATTAAAATCAGGATGGCTTTGTCTCCTAGTCTGGGTGCTAATGATAGCAAAATATTGATTTATCAATCTAAGCTTCAAGCACAAATCCCTATGAACAGTAAAACCAAATTGCATTGTTTAGTAGAGTCACAAATCACAGCAGCTAGCTTGCAAAGCACCTAAAAGAATTTGTGAAGCTAGCATTCTCCATTTCAAATTGCAGAAGACTGTATAGAAAATAAGGTCAGCAAACAAGTGCAGATGCTTTATTTTTATTAGTTTAAGATAAAAAATCTCTAACCAGCTTTGAAGAGTTAAGCTTCTTTCATCAGGGCATTGTAAAAGGCATTTATGTATAGGTGCAGAAGTAATAGACTTTACTGTATTTGCTCACATATATGGTCATTGTCACATGAGATATTTAGGTGCCTATAGACTAAACAGCTCATCTTAAAAGCGTCTCCACAAGTTAACATCTTTCATATACATATGTAGATTGCATTCATGAGTAAATAGGATTTCAGGAAGCTGCTGTTAACATGTGGAGATCCACGCCATGCAGCCCTTATTTGGCAGCTTGACTCCTACTGGAAGTACCGCAAGACGACCATTTGGTGATAGTAATTTTAAACTCAGGCACCAATGGGGCAGGAACAGTTCGGAACATCTCTTGCTCTCCACTAAACACCAGAGAGAGCCCTGGTAACAGCCAGAGGGTTATGTAAAGGGAAGAGGTGGGAATATGGCTCTTATTGGGAGGGGACAGGGGATGCATATAGTTATGTCAAGGGGACTAGAGAGGTCAAGGGGTGGGGGTAATCTGATTCTGCCACTGTAGTTTTTGTCAGATAGTGGGACTGGCTTGGGGTTTGCTATCTGTTTTGCTACAACCAAGAATCCACAATGTTCTTGGTTAGAGCAGGGCATAATTTGTGACCTCAGGATACTCTTTTTAACTTTTTTAAAAATAAAATTGATGCTCTTGCAGGGCATTCTAGAAAATACATATGTATTTGTCGACCTCTTTCTAGTATTCTATAAAGATGGCAGAGCATTTTGTAAAACACACAGAAAACTGAGTGTGTTCCAACCCGGATGTCTTAGTTCCCATCTCAATGACCTTTCTAACATGGGTCATCACCAATTTTCTAGCAATATAGTTTAACATATCAATTCTAATGCAAATATGTCTGATATGCTATGGGGCATGAGGTATTTTAGGATGTTGAGCATTAATGGCCTGTTTTACAGCAGCAGCACCAGCAGCACATATGTGTATTAATGGTGGCAAATACACACTTGTGCATTACCAGCCATAGTAACACAGTTCATGACTCCAACCTCCCCACTAGAAGAACTTTGCAGAATCCAGTCTGACCACCATATACCCTTCGATATATGGAAGACAACATCATGGCCAACTGACTGGAAAATCTCTGTGTTTATATTGTCATGGCGCAAGGCAAATAGTGCCTAGAAAACTAGAGGAAAATGTCCAGGGCAGTTTTAAAACCGGCAGTGCAAAGCACATGGCTAGGGGTTGCTACCGGCAACCAACCAAAACACGAGCACCGGCTGTAGGAAAACGCCCAGGAGAAGCATTACATCATAGCTCATCAGAGAGGCAGGAACAGCTGCAGGGATTTGAGCTAACAAGGGACTCAAGAAATGACACACTTAAAATAAGGTCAGTCTTGAGCAAAGCAGACAGTTCCAGGGTCAGATTCAGATGCAGACGCAGATTCTGATCAAGCAGGCAGAAACTCAGACACAGGAGAAAGACACACGGAAAGGACCCGTGGGAAAGGAAAGAACAGAGCTTGTGAGAGCCAGGACATATACCTGAGAGCTTCTGACGTGGATTCCATCTGCACCTCAGAGGAGTTTGTACCGGAGGAATTACCCGAGGTTAGTGCTGGAAAGTCAGGCTGCACTGAACTAGAGTCCAGCTGGGGACCGAGAGGGATTCCATTTAACAAACCACAAGGAGCTGGGAGAGGGAAATACCATGAGAGCAGGTACCTGGGGAGCAAAAGCTCTTATCCTAAAGATATTTCTCAGCTAAGAGAAAGACGTCTTGTAAGGGGAAGTGAAAGAGAGAAAAGTTTCAACTTCCTGGTTGCAAAGCGTTCAGGCAGAGCTCAGCCTGGGGAAAGACATATTACCTGTAATAGAGGGGCACTGGATTTTACTCACAATAGTCCTGAAGTGTATGGCCCTATAAGGGGAAAATCCACGGTGCACGGTAACCTGCCTTTCTGCATTGATAGAGGGGAGAGAAGTCTTGGCCAGGAAGAGGAGAGATTTCTAAACGCTGATACACCATACAGCCTTACCAAAGATAATAGCCAGGAAGTTCATAAGGATATGGAATGTGATTTCTGTGCAGAGAATGCAGATGATTGTAAAATGGACTGTACATTGGTGTTTTCCGACAGTGTGACCTCTTTCTGTTAAAGCCTAAGAAAGCCTGCTAAGGAGAAATCTGTGTAGGAGCACAGATTTCACGCAATAGCTTTTGTGAAAGAAAAAGCCTGTTTTTCCCCCTTTTTTGTTTCTTTAACGCTGACAAGAAGCATTTTCTTTGTATTTTGTAGTCCCCTATTTGTGTTATGCCAGTATGATGGTTTAATTTCCTTTGTATCCTGTTTGCAAGAATTATCCCGGGAAGGGAAATAAACACCTCTTTATAAGCCTAGCTGCTCGCTCCACAACTACACTCTTTATTTGAAAAGCTAGTGGGACTTCACCTCCCAGGGGGCACTACGTGGTCCCTGCTACCTAAAGAAGAGGGCCACACCGAAACCCCCAGGCTTCCGCCTCCGAGGTAGTAGGTGCGTGACAATATCAATACTAAAGGAAGGTGATCCAACTGACTGTTGAAATTATCACACAATGCTCTGATCCCACAAGATTCTACTGAAGATTATTCAACAGAAACTACAACCATACCTGAAGTGCAAGCAGGGTTCAGGAAAGGGCGAGGAACAAGAGACATCATCGTAGATGTGAGATGGATCCTTGAAAAGACTTAAGAATACCAAAAGGCTATCTATCTAATATGTGTTTTATTGACTACAGCAAGGCTTTTGACTGTGTAAACCATGAGAAACTCTGGGCCACATTAAGAAGTATGGATATACCATAACACCTGAACATTCTCTTGCACAACCTTTACATTGATCAAGAAGCAACAGTTCAAACAGAACAAGGAAAAACAGAATGGTTTAAAATCAGCAAAGGTGTATGACAAGGGTGCATATTTTCCCTCTACCTATTTAATTTATATGCAGAACAAATCATCACTGTATGAAGACAACAGAGATGTGAAGATTGGTGGAGCACTCATCAACAACCTTTGCTATACTGATGATAGCACATTACTGACTGAAAGTGAAGACAATCTGAAACATTTGCTTCTCAAGATCAAGGGACATAGTCTTAAAATGAGCCTGCACCTTAATGTTAAGAAGACAAAGATCCTGACAACTGGAAAAATTAATAAGTTCATCGTTGATGGAGAAGAAATTGAAATAGTGGGCAACTTTAACCTACTTGGATAAACTATCAATAGAAAAACAACAAGCAGTCAAGAAATCCGATGATGAATTGCTCTTGGCAGAATGGCTATGAAGAACCTAGACAAGATTCTAAAGAGCAGAGATGTCTCTCTCCATACAAAGATTCAACTTGTTCAAGCCATGGTATAATAATGTCATATGGATGCGGAAGTTGGACAGTGAAAAAGATAGGAAGAAAATTGATGCCTTTGAATTATGGTGCTAGTTACAAATACTGCATATACCATGGACTGCCTGAAGAACAAACTAGTCAACACTAGAGATCAAACCTAAGCTTTCTTTAGAATCTCAGATGACAAGACTTTGACTTCCATATGTTGGACACATCATGTGAAGAGAGAGATCATTAGAGAAAGACATCATGCTTGGCAAGGTAGAAGGTCAACACAAAAGAGGAAGGTCAGCAATGAGATGGATCAATACAATGACAGCAGCTAAGGGTGCCAGTCTGTCAACAATGAGCCACCTGACTGAAGACCGAACACAGTTTAGGACAACTATCCTGAGGGTCACCATGAGTCAACACTGAATTGATGGCACTTAACAACAACAACCCTTTAGTACATAAATAAAGGTCCTATGTTGCCAAACCTCCACCTGACAACCTTTATTGAGTGAATAATAGGTATCAGGTGGACACCCATTATTCACTCTATGATTCAGTACTCCCACACCTTCAGAGTAAAGATTCATAGTGATTGGGACAACTCATTGTCTCCTTTGTTTTGATGACTCACCACATGACAGCTCACAAAGGCTCTCTATGCTCCAATTGTCTCCCATTCTACACCTCCATTCTTTATATCTGGTCTCTCATTACACCAACAGCATTCAATGCATCATAAAGGCAGATATGGTTGGGAGAGATCTTCACGTTCTGCTGTTTTTCTTCCTGTAAAGAGGTAAATAGTGCCATTCGATCTGATGCTTCCTTTTGCAACCACCAAAGGAGGAGGGTGTCAATAGGAGGAGGCATGAAGGAACAGGAAGTAATTTGAGCATCAGTGGACTTATTCATGAGTGAACTTAAATCATGCCAATGCAGATTCTTCTTTTAAAATGGGAGGTTGCAGCTTGAACATTGACAAGTGTATTGGTCTGTCAGTATTCTCACAAAAGCATATACTTGAGGTTTGGTTATGTTTTCACCTCAGCTGATCCATTACCTCAGATCATATGGTTTAGCATTTTTGTAGAGGTGTTTATTATTAATTAGTAGCTTTGCATGCATTTGCATTCAGTAGAGCTCAATAAATGTTATTATGATTTGTGCTGCATTAAATATGGAGTGAATGCTTAGAGGCTGATATTCAAAGCCCTTATCCAGATAGCCCACTGGGGGTTATCTGGATAAGGGTGCTAAGTGATATATTCAGCAGCACTATCCGGATAGTGCTGCTGAATGTTTCCACAGACCACCCTGGAACTATCCGGTCAGTGCAGGAGCAGCCTGTGGATGGAGCAAGGGTGGTACTTCTACGATCCTGATACATACTGACGTTATTAAAATAGTGGAGATTTTCAGTTTCCATTTATCCAGATAACGTAGGCTGCATGAAAAGCAAGTCAAAGTTAATATCTGCATAAGTGCCAGTTGAAAATTGTCACTATCTGGATAAGATCAATACTTATCTGGAGAAGGTCAGTACTTATCTGGATAGCGCCAATTAACCCAGATATTCAATGGTAGCTATTCGGATACTGCTGTTGAATATCCTGCCAAAATTGAAGCACTTCAACTGGCTGTCATAGTGTTTGAATATCAACGGTTTTGAAAATCAAGCCCATAATGCACAGTTTACCGTGTAACTGCCTCTAAGCGGGTCTGTAATGGTTAGTGGTGCTGAATATCGCCGGATACCTCCGCTATACAGCCTAATGCTACACAGTTAGCATCAGGGCATTCTGGGGATGGTACCCATAGCTAACTGGACAGCAGCGATATTGAGCCATTGCCCAGTTAGCGACCCACAGTTAAGATAGGCTCATTTTTACCACACCTATCTTTATCTGAGAGAGCTAACTGGGTAGCGGCTCAATATCGCTGCTGACCAGTTAGCTTCTGGGCTGCCCAGCTGACCCGGATATTCAGTGCTGGAGGCCGGTTATGGCTTCAGCATTGAATATCCGGATTTAGGATTCAGCGGTGATGGCTGAGCACTGTAATCACACTAGTTGCCACTACTGAATATTGGGCCCAGGGTTCTTAAATAAATTAGAAATATTAAATCTTGTGGTAACCCAGTGGCTCAGTAGCAGTGCTGAGCACTGCTAAGCAAAGAAACTGGTCATATTCTTTGTGTTATAGTGATATCAGGTGATCAGATTTGGGTCCAGGATTCTGTTAGAATCCCTGGTGTATGGCTGGCTGCTGAAGTCTGTTAACAACTGGCCTAAAATCAGTTGTGAGGGGATATGAAATAGGTGGAATAATCTTCAGGGAGTTGTAAATAAAAGACCAATTGCAGTTCTGTTTCCTACTGAGCCGGAAGTTCAATGGAGCAGGAAGAAACTTTTAGGCCAATAGAACTTCCAACTCTTATTAACATATTCCAGAGAAACCTTTGCAGTTTGCTCTTTTTTGGCAATATGACCCTAATAGTAATACCAGAAAATTGATACTAGGAGTCAAGAGCACAATTTTGGAACCAAGAGCTGAAGAAGCAAGCGCATCTTCAGCAGCCCTTAGGCATGAATAAGTACCTGCTTGAAGGAGCAGTTGTAAAGGCTGAGGTCAAGCCCCCCGATCACTACCCTTGACATTGATTTCCCCCAATCCCTCTTCAGCATCAGATCCCCTATTAAACTCCCTTTACATTTGATCTCCTCTCATTAAGAGTCTCCTCTCCTGACATCTGAACCCCCAGCTTCAAGAACCCCCCACTGACGCCTCATGGCATAGAGAACCCATTGATGCCTACCCTGTAAGATCCTCCTACCTCTCATCCCTCAATCCCATCACTAGCCTTATTGGAGTTCCTGAGGTCTAATGGGAGCAGGCTAGTGATGGGATTGAGGGATGAGAGGTAGGAGGATCTTGCAGGGAAGGCCTAGGGGCTGCTGAAGATGCTGACATCTAGATTTTGTTTTATCAACATTATTATTATTATTATTTACATTCTCTTATATACCGTGCTATTCTGCATCAGTGCGGTTTACATTGAACAAACTGAAATTACATTGAACAGGGCATTATAACTTGGAGATAACTATTTTACAGGGAACATGAATTCCACATGCAAGATAGTGAATCCACATCTGTAAAATGTAGGCCTGCCCAAGCCATTCTCTCTCAAAGTGCTTACCATGCTTCCTGGCAAACTAAATGTTATGTGCATCACCACATGTACATATTCCCTTTCTGAAGCCACATTTACAAGCATATTGTAAGGTACACATGCAAACGATACTATTTACACGTGTGCATGCTTCTAAAATAATCACCTCTCAACATTGTCAATAGAAATGTTGGCTTTACTGGAGATATCGTCTCTGTTGTCATTTGTTTTCATCAGTAAGAAGCCTGGACATCACCTTTTAAATGTACCACACAGTATAATCATAAATGTTTATCCAAAGGAGGCCTTAATTATATAAAAAAAGGCCAAATTTAGATAGTATGTGGAAATAAGAATTGAGACGCCCAGCCTGGGACATAAACAATTTCTCCAGTAATTTACAATAGTCCTGTCAAATGTGGAGCCTTTGTAAAATACATATAAAGACAGGAGGAATTCTTGTGTATTTATAGCAACGCCTATTTGGAGAAGACATTTTACAAATATACATGAGGGAAAACTGAGCATCCATGGCAGCTTCAATATGGAAGCATTGATTTTAGTCATATATGCAGGGCTGGCCCATCCACTAGGCAAGCTAGGCTGCCAGCCTGGGTGGGCGGCGGCAGCAGCGGCACACATAGGCAGCAGCAATTCCTCCCCCAGATGCTGCCAATTCTGTTTGTGGGGGGGGGAGTCGGTGGCTGCAGTAATTCCAAATGTGGTCGCTAAAAGCCACTACTTTTGGAAATACTGCCACTGCCACTACCCACCTCCCCTCTCAAGATGAAATCAGCAGTAGCTGAGGAGGCTGCGTTAGCTGGGAGAGGCCGCGTCAGCTGTGGGGCATCAATGGGGGTGGGGGGCGGAGAGACTGGGCCAGCCCTGCATATATGTAGATTCCCTTTGTAAAACAGGGAATACACATGTAGATTTTTGCGTCACCCAGGCCATGCCCAAACTACACACTCACCATGCCCCACTGAAATTTCTATGTAGTATGGATCACCACATGTAAACAGGGGCTTTATAAAATTTAATTTACATATGCATTCCAGTCTCCACATATAAATGCCTGTATTAACACAAGGAAATTCTTCAGAAGTAATCTCCAAAATCTCAGCAATATGTGTAAATTACCTAGGAATTTTACAGTCTCAGGTACATTCAGATCTTTAATGTTACTATGTGAACAAATACTCGGTGTTTATTTGCAGTAAGAGTTTGAATTGATGGAAGAGAAAGAGACAAACATTGCGGTGAGTAAATATATAATTGATTGCTTAAATGGTTTAAATAATTTTCAACAACATTGTTTCTCAACAAAACTGATTAACAATAATTACAGTGAAGATAGTGATATGAAATGTAGAGTTTTAATAAGAACTAAAATATTCACAATTAGATCATTTATCTTTCTCATTTTAATTTAAATTTCTTACAGTTAATTTATGAACTGAAGGATATATAAGATATTAGCAAGGGTGGAGTGTTCCTCAATCGCCAACCTCCATTTGACATCCTAGTTTTGATGAAACATTACTCATGACGGATGGTTGCTGAAATAGCCCTGATGGCCATATAGTCATTGTGTAGTCAAATAAGCAGCCCTCTTAGACCGACCTTTAACTGATAAGATGATGATACTTTCATTAATAGCAGCCCCGCTGCTTGCCCTCAATAAAAGATAATGTCCTGCTGTTAACATTTTCCCTATTTCTGTAATTTAATACTGGTATTACACTGCAGATCAAAAGTAAATTTGATTAAGACTTAAATTAAGATTGAATGTTGTAGATTATATTTTTTGTATTTGCATGAAATAAATATGGGGTTTCTCAGGGATCAATACCATCTCCCATTTTGTTTAATTTGTGTTGTCTCCATTGGTTCAGGATATAGGAGAGTTTGAGATGACTTTCACTTACATGCATATACATGTACTTACAGTTTTAGCAGAAGCTGAGTTGAAGTCTTTCAGTAATATTAAGAACTTGAATAATTATTGCTACTACTACTACTACTATTGAACATTTAAATAGTGCTACAAGGCGTATGCAGTTCTTTATAGTTACATATAAAAGATGGTCCCTGCTCATCAGAGTTTACAATCTAGTAAAGACAGACAATACAACAAATGAGGACAAAGATACAACTAGGGAAAGGTAAGGAGACAAATAGGAGACTAAGCAGATCAGGATCCAAAAGCAGCCTTAAAGAGATGAGCTTTATGCTGGATTTGAAAAGGGGGAGATATGAAGCCTGGTGTACAGACTCAGGTAGTTTGTTCAAGGCATAAGGAGCAACAAGTTGAAAGGATTGGAATGTTGGCAGTGAAAGAAAATTTGGCAGTGAAAGAAAAAGGGACAGAGAGGGAAGCGATCCACCAGAACAGTGGAGTTCACAAGGAGGGGTGTAGGGAGAGATAAGAGAGAAAAGATAGCGAGGAGCAGCAGAATAAAGACATTTATAAGTCAGAAGGAGAAGTCTGAATAGGATACGGAAATGGAAGCAGAGTTAATGAAGTGACCTGAGAAAAGGGGTTATATGAACATATTGAAAAGAGGCAGCGAGAGTCAGAGGCAAGAGAGTTAGTCAGATGGACACAGTAGTTTGCTTGGCTAAGGCTGACTGGAAAGAGGCATGAATGAATTTGAAGTGAAGAAAATCAGCAAAGGTGTGGGATTTGAGCCAAAGGTGCTCAGCTGAGCAGGCACAGAAACAAAAACAGATAGTCAAAGATAGCCAGGGCTGAGGTATAGTGCATCTTACAGGACATTGTATGGGTGGAGCAAGAGCATCTAGAGCAGAGGTGAGTGCAGACTGATAGGAAACTACAGCCTCATTAACAGGCTTAGATGAGATAACTGAGGAAAGAGGAGGTAAGACAATAGTGGAGAGAGCCAACAGGTGGATAGCATGAAGATTTCTAAAAAGGTTGGAGGAAACTGAGTGAGACTGAGGCGGGGAGTGATGAAGAGTCAAGCTTAGCAGGTAATGGTCAGATAAGGGATGAACTAAGATACAGAAACTAGAAGGCAAACAATTATAGAAGAAAACAAGGTCAAGGTAGTGATCATGCTGGTGAGTGGGTGCAATAAATTTGGAGGTTGAATGAGGAGGTAAGGGAAAGGAGCTTTAAAGTATAAGAGTCAGAGGGGTTATCAATATGAATGTTAAAATCACTGAGAATAAGGGAGGGGGAAGATGAATCGAGAAAAAAAGGAAGACATGAGCCAAAGTCAGTGAGAAAGGTAGAGGTGGACTTCTCTGGGGTTCAATAAGTTATAGCTATGGATTAAAAAGGTGGATAGAATGGATTTCTAAGGAGGGAAAGGAGTGGGACTGAGGCAGAAGGAGGGGTTGAAATTGGCAGGAAGGAGAGACTAGAAACCTAATGCCACCACCATGGCCGTGGGGCGAGGTGTGTGGGAGAACTGGTAGCTGCTGTGACAGAGGCAGCTGTTGTGGACTGATTTAAGCAGCATTGTTTTGAAGCAACATCCTGCAAAAATAGAGAGAATGAGGTCACTTGAGGTGATTGACAGCTGAGGAGCTTTCCCGATAATTGTGTCCACAGTTATTTCTCCAAAGGCCACCGCAAAAGGTTTGGTAATGTTACTATATCAGGGTCTTATGTTGAAGTTGAAGATTTTTGTGGACATACAGATATGTTTTTATTGTCTCAGGCAAATTCACCAATTGAACCCTTATTTGTAAATAGGTGACTTAAGAAACATGATGCAAGTAGTAGTGATTACAGAAGCTGATTTCAGTAATGTATTTTATTTTGGAATTTCAGGAGTAATTATGAAGTGGCTATAAATGATACAATATAGTACTGCATCAAAACTTATGGCAGCAATTTTAGAAAGTCATTTCCATGTATATGTGGCCACATATGCGCCTAAATGACCTCTTATAAATTACTGATTAGTGTGAAAGTACATGCTTTAGCATGAAGGCATGTACCTTGCAAGTAGGTGCAGCCAGGGAGACTATCTGTGTGGAACAAAGGGTATAGTGTTCCTGTGTTTGTGTTCATTATAAAATACCTTAATATATGGGTGTATGTGTCTAAGGTTCATGCAGACATTTACATCCTGTGATAAGTTTTTGTTTTTTTGGGGGGAGAGGTTAGCTGAGACCTCAAGAACATGTGGAGCTAGGACTGGTAATGGGCTGATGTTGGGGGGATAAGGAGACTGGGAAAGGAAGGGAGATGATGCTGGGAGGGTCTGGGACTGGAGGAGGACTGATATGGGGGGGGGGGAGGGAGTCTGTTACTAGAAGAAAGTCTTGTCTTACTAATCTGTTATAGTTTTTTGAAGGTGTGAATAGACAAAGATGAGCCGGTTGATATAATGTATCTGGATTTTCAGAAAGCCTTTGACAATGTCCCTCACGAGAGACTCATGAGGCAGTGTACTATTGTGGATCAGAAAATGTTAAAAGATAGAAAGCAGAGGGTAGAACTAAATGGCCAATTTTCTCAATAGAGAAAGTTCAATAGTGGAGAACCCCAGGGATCTGTGCTGGGTCTGTTGCTTTTAGGGATCTGTGCTGGGTCTGTTGCTTTTTAACATCTTCATAAGTGACTTGAAAATGGGAATAACGAGTGAGATGATCAAAACTTCAGATGACATAAAATTATTCAAAGATGTTAAAATACAAGAGGATTGTAAAACATTGCAAGAGGACTTTGATAAATTGGAAGACTGCACATCCAAATGGAAGATGAAATTTAATATGGACAAGTGCAAAGTTATGCACCTAGGAAAGGACAACTCAAACTATGGTTACATGATACAAAGTTCCACATTAGGAACCACTACCCAGGAAAAGGATTTAGGCATCATCATGACTAATACATCAAAACCCTCTGCCCAGTGTGCAGTAGCAGCCACAAAAGCAAGTAGAATGCTAGGAATCATAAGGAAAGGAATGGAGAATAAAACCAAAGATATTATAAAGCCTCTGTATTATTCCATGGTGCGACCACACCTTGAATATTGTGTGCAGTTCTGGTTGCCATCTCTTAAAAAGGATATTGCAGAATTAGAAAAGGTATAGAGAAGAGCCACTAAAATGTTTAAGGGGATGGAAGGATATTCCTATGAAAAAGGGCTTAAAAGGCTAGGGCTCTTCAACTTGGAAAAGAGATGGCTGAGGCGAGATAGGATAGAGGTCTAAAAATGAATGAATGGAGTAGAATGGGTAAATGTAGATTGGTTGTTTATTTCATCAAAAAGTAGAAGACTAGGGGACATTTAAGACTAATAAGAGAAAATATTTTTTCATTCAATGCTTAATCAAACTCTGGAATTTGTTACCTGAGGTTGTAGTAAAAGCTGTTAGTGTAGCTGGATTTAAAAACGTTTTAGACAAGTTCCAGAGGAAAGTACATAGACCGTTATTAAAGAGGAGCTCGAAATCCACTGCTTACTCTTGGACAAGCATTGTGGAAATTATGTATCTTTTTGGGAACCTGACAGGTATAGTACTTGTGACCTGGATTGGCCACTGTTGGAAACTGGGCTTGACGGACCTTGCTCTGACCCAGTTTGGCATTTCTTATGTTCCTTGTATTTACTATATACTGCCATGGGTAGCTAGGTCTGCATCTGGCCATATGTTAACATTATCTAAGCCTGAACTCTTCCAGGTCTGTTTTATTCACTCCATTACATATTGAGACTGGTAATAATGAATTCCCTCTTTCATTGTTGAATATATCTGAAAGCATGGAGTGGGGGAAGCACAGGCAAGAGTATCAGCTCTGACACTTGGCCTCCTAAGTGGCCAGGTTATTCTGATAAGAGTGATTCACAATGACATTTAATCCTGAGTGGCAACCCTTCCAGGACATATTCTGGCCTTTATTCACACCATCTGAATTGTACTTTGGTGGAAGAAAGAGATGGCTGGATCTAGCCTCTTCTGCACATTCTTGTGTTATATTTGAAAACCATCAGGCTTCTTCTCTTATCTGTTGGATCTTTATAGATTTAGAGAAAAAAGAACTTTTCAGTGGTGTTTGAAATAACTGCTTAGTGTACCATGCTTCTACAATCCATTAACATTGAAATTGAACATAAGAACATAAGATATGCCATACTGGGTCAGACCAAGGTCCATCAAGCCCAGTATCCTGTTTCCAACAGTGGCCAATCTAGGTCTAGACCAATTGCAGTGGCTATGGTCTATACTACAGTATTGGGTATGTTTACTAAACTGCGGTAATGTAGTAGCGGCTAAGTTAACGTGCATTAAGTAACACCTAACGCACATTAACGTCACCGTCCGCGGTAAGTCCCGCAGAGGGTGGAGAGAGGGCAGAGAGAAGGGGTCAGTGGGTGGGGAGAGACTCCTACAACACTAATGCAGGGAACTGAAGGGATGAACATTACTGGGACTGAAAACCTGTCGTTAGATGCACATTTGCAGGAGGGTGAAACTATTTCAGTGTCAGCAATGTACAACATAGGCAGGGAGCCCAAGAAAAGTGATAGTAGTGATCCATTTGCAGCAACAGCATAGTGCCCAAGTATGAAAGGCCACTATGGCGATGGGGCAAATGGGGCATAGAGAGCTGCAGGTGGGACATGTAGTGGGGGCAGCTGTGGGATAGGGTAGACTAGGCTGTCACCTAGGTGGCACATAGGAACATAGAAACTGGAAATCAGCAAGACAGCAGCTGACCAAGGCCAAACATGCCCAGTAGTCGGTGTTCCACAGTTTCCCATCCAGGGGACATAACCAAGCAAGTACCCCAAAGGTCACACAGGTACCACTATGCCTGTAATAGGGCAATCGGTGCACATCTGGGGACCACTCTAACAAGGGTCCACAGACCTTCCCCAGGATGCGTCCCAAACAGTTTGTAAACCCAGCTAACTGAACACCCCTTACTGCAGCCCTTAGTAAGGCAGTGAAGGGTGTGACCACACGTTGTCTGAAACATATATGCACCCAGTAGGCCAAGCTGGGTGCACCGTACCTGAGGTGCATGCCCTAGCCTGTCCACAGTCAGCTGTCACAACACAATCTACCTACATCTACCTGGTCCACCCTAGCCAATAGTTGCTAGGGCACTGACCTGACATCCCCCCAGACATCTCCACCCATGTGGAAGGGACATGATATTGGTAGGCAGTGATGGGGGGGATGTGTGAATGTCCATGTATGCCTCCCCACCCCATACACCGCTCCCTAGGCAACTGCCTACCTGCACAGTGGATGACCTGGGACTGTACACTACCAGCACTGACAGCATATGGCCAGGCAGCATGGCAGGGGTGTGTGTGTTGGTGCAGGAGGGGGCAGTGACATCTGCCTGCAGTGGACCTAGGCCATGCCTTGTACCAGTATGTGGTGTGCAGTGCAACAGAAAAGGTCTGACTGAGGAGAAGTAAAGGTAGCTCCAGGGACTGCTGGACTTCTGTGGCAACAGTGTGGTGCAGTACACACAACCAGTGTGTCCCAGAGCAGAGGGTCACAGGTTCAGTTCCCAGCTGTGGATCCTGCAGAGCATGTCCCTATATTTTACCCTACAATGCAGATACAATATCAACATGTACAATCCTCAAAGCAGCGGCCAACAGGGGTGCAAACACCCACTCACACAGGCTCCACTATCCAAAGTTCCCTGCAGAGTCAGGCTGTTGGCCCCAGCACAGAGCTACAGTCACCACCAGAGCATTACTAATACCTCCTGCACAGTCTGGCAATGTCGGCACTGTGATCAGGACCAGCGTGGCGGGCAGGGTTGCCAACCACCCCTATCTTTGCACAATGCTGCAATAGGAGAGTGTGTGTGTGTGTGTGTGTGTGTCTATCCATTGTTTTGTGGCTGCCTACACCTCACTGGGCCCACAATTACCATTACCAGTGTTAGCCTGCAAATGTGCATAATGAAGAGTGAGGTATTGTGGGTATGGCCCAGGCAGGGCGGATTGGGCAGGATGCATCTGCAGAGGGTGTAAGGCAATGGCTGGGACATTGTAGTGCCCAACCACCACCTGCATGGACAAGGTGGCCACAGCACATCTTGCTGTTAGGGCACTCACACTGACCAAATAGTGGCCATGGCATGGCTCTTTTCCCACATAGTGCTACATAGTATCTGTCTCGGGTGATATATGTGTGCCCTTGTTCTGGAGGGCCAGTCACTGGGGCACCTGCCGTGTGCCTGTGCTATACAACCTGGGTCTGGGTGCGCATAGTTCCGCTGTAAATATGCCAGATAGACTGGCTAGTAGAGTGTCTGTGGTTAGTTTGTGCATGGCTGGAACACCTGGCGTGGTGCAGTAAGTACAGTCTGACTGTGCCTGCTGCTGGTGAATGTCAGACCATGGTTGGGGGCTGGGGAACAGCTGTAGTCCTAGAACTGGTGGGAGCACAGAGGAAGGGCAATGGACAGGTAGTCTACTGTAGTTCACAGTATTGCGGCATATGCGTGTTGCGTCTTACGCATGTTGCGGTGAACATGCGTACGGCTAAACACCGCAACGCGTGTTGCAGCACCAAAGATGCGTAGTGCTCATAATAATGCATGCGACGTCTGTTTGGGACGTGCGTTATTATGCACCATAATCCAACCTCATATTCTATGGCGCTTAGACGTATCTCATAAGGCATGTGGGAAGGTCTGTAATGTCGCGCATGTTAATGTGCGTGCTGCACATCAAATGCACTGTTATGTGCATTCTCTGCAACGTACGTAAGATGCAACATGCGTATGCCGCACTACTGCATATTTACATTGTGCTTGTTGTGGTTGTTTGGGATAGTGGTTGCAGACATGCGTGGAGCCAACATAGGTTGTGGGTTTGGGTCCCACAGGTTCCTTTTCCTTTCTTTTCGTTTGTTCTGCTCTCCTTACCATACAATGGCTCCGACTTCATCCCTTCTCCACACACCCTTCCTTCTCTCCACTGTACACTGCAGTGTCCATTCCATGCAGCCTATCCGTCACATGCTAGCTGTTACATATGCTCCCTTTCTTTGGGTTGTCTGGGTGGGTAGATGGCTCAGTGGTTTGGTATTGGTGTCAGTGAGCTGTGTTTGGGCTATTCAGTGTACTGGTTCAATTCCCTCTTACTCCTTTTTGGTTTCCTTGCCCATTTTGCCCTTATACACACACCATTCACACAGCTGGCCCTTCAGACCAACCCCTGGTGCCCTTTCCGTTACCGTTGTTTACTCCTCTGCATGTTGTGTTCACTGCGCACCATTACATGGTGTGTGTGCATGTGTTAACTGTGGCTCACATCCCCATTGCAGACTGCGATATTGTCTGTCTATGGGCTTACACCTATGGCTCTGTTTCTCATGAGGCACCATGTCTGCACATCCCTTAGCACATCTTCTACTTTCTGCATGCTTTAGATTGCAACCCCTTCGGACACCTGCTGCTTCCCGTCGCCTGTGACGTTCACACACGGTGTGTCCATGGCGCACTGTACCGCGCATTAGGCGCCTTATAATGCACGCTACCTAACATGGCTTGCTTTAACGATGCACCACCACTCCTTTATATGGGCATTCATAAAATTACCGGGGAAATTAAAGACGGTAACATTACCGTGGTTTAGTAAACATACCCCTATGTATGTCCATTTATGAAGCTGAAACTTTCTTATGCAACTTTTTAGGGGTGAATGGACAGGGTTCCATTGATGGGAAGGTATAAAGGGCACTGATGATTCCAGGCCACAATAATGGGATGACTGTTAAGAAGGGTAGATAATTAAACAATTTCATAAAAGAACATTATATAAAGATAACCACCGTGACACATCATTAGTCCCCAAGTGAGGGGGAGATAAGCTAAAAAGAAAAACACACACAGGGGAGGAGACCCCCATGTGTGTATAACTCTTAGGCAAAAAAAATAAAGAAATAAGCATAGTGACGGAGAAAGAGGAACATTTCCAAAAGTGAACGCTAGGCATCTTATGTACAAGCATGTTGTTTGGTTTAGTTATTGAAAATTCAGAAATAAATTATTAAAAAAAAAGAAGGGTAGATAATAGAAAGCAGGTTCTCCATGTGCCTTTGTGGTTTAGATGTTTGCTCTGAGTAGCAGCCAGTTCTAGAAATTGGCAGTAGTTCTGACTTGTAGAAGACCCATCTGGTAATGTTTTGACTCTCGCATCTGAAGACGTGATCAACATGTCACTGAGTTATAATTTTGCAGGGCATTTCAGGGACCAACTGGCAAAAAGAGAGGAAATGAAGGGCAAGATGGCTACAAGGCTTTCCCTAACTATACAATACTCAGAGTAAGTTCTTCCTCAGCTGCCTGGTCTTCATATGTATGTCTAGAACATTCTAGAGGCCTCTAAGATGGGCCCTAGCATTGAGGGGATCCCATTCAGAAGGTCTTATATGATGCCTAAGGGAACATTTCCTCTGTCTGTCAATATATGTGGCTTATCACCAACTGTGACTGTCTTGCATCAAAGCTGATGGGGGTCCTATACTTTAAAAAGCAGTCATAACAGTAACTATAACAAAATATAACAACTGTTAATTGTTATACAATATAAAAATTGGGAGAGGAAGGGTGGGTGAAATCAGCACAATAAAATGGGAAATTAAAAAGAACCTCAGAAAGAGGAAGAGAACAGGTCCAAGTTGGTAGTGGTGGATATAAGGAGAATTGTGTAAAGGTATAGACAGGAGTTTTTCATGCATAAAATCTGAAGTGAACCAACTATAAACATAATGCAATTAACTAAACAACTCGAAAAACAAAATAAACAATCATACATAACAAATAATAAATTCATTATTTTACAAAAGAAACAATCAAAAATGCTTAATGTTTAATAATGAATAATTGTATTTACATCATTTATGACATTTAATATTGGGAAAAATACTAACATACCAAAAACTACCACAAAAACCCAAAACAATCATCAATACAATAACACATAACATATAAACATATTAAATACAATACCCTCAAAACATGTCAAAACATTAAATGAAATCTTACACATAAGTTCATTTAAATGCATATAAATTTCATACTATTATATATATTGCACAACCCTAATTTATTGCTATTTTATATATATTGTATAACCTAAAATATCGTAACTCTCTCTCATGACGTTTCTAAAGCACTCTTAAGGATGACGCAGTACAAAGATCAGTGATGCTCTCCCATGAAGTCTCTAAACACTCAAAATAATAACGCAGTGAAAACATCAATAATCTATAACAATGACTTCTCCAGTTAGTATCTCCAAATCGGCAAAAGGCCACTCATTTAAAGGGAAGTTCTGTCAATATATGTCACTACGGTACTTAAAATGTGGGGGGTGTCTATGTACCACCTCCAATTGTTCCAAAATCCCAAGGTTCTATTGCATCTTCTATCCCAAAGGAAATATCAGTAAGTAATCAACTGTGACATTCAAACTGCCATCCAACTAAGATATAAACAGGTCACTTAATCTTCCACACGATCCACATCATGAGTTACAGTTTCACCTCAAAACGGATGATTCTCCTTTGGGAGCCATATGTGAGCAGAGGTTCTCCGACTTGGTTTAGCGCATACCCTGATGAAGCCGTTTTGAGCAACCCAAAGCCAACATGCCAAGAAACCAAAACTTAATGAACCAACAAGGTTTTTGAAAAACATGTACTTAGCTGGCAATCGGGGCCGAAATCCGTGGGAAGCATAGTTATCCAAGCTACAGCAGGAAAAGCTGGTAAAAGATTGCCCACCTGAAAATAACTTTGTGAGTAGGTTTGACAGTGGTTTGAGGTGTTAGGACATCTACAGTATGAGAGAATACCTTATTGCTGAGGAATCCCAGTGCTTTGTGGAGAGATTGGCTGTAAAAGAAGTGTGATTCCTGTAAACAGATATGGTCCTAGGCCAACAGAAGACCATCTGCAGCATTGTTGCTTTAACACTAGAAGCCCCAAAGTGCGTCAATTGACGCAAATGCATCTTCGAAGTTGTATACCAGCGCCACTGCTAGAACCATTTCAGTCATGTTCCATGACTTTGTTAGCAAGGTCAAAATGTTCAAATATGTGCACCACCTAGCGGGAAAATGAATTTATGCCTAGAAGCCCCAAAGTACTTCAATTGACACACTCAATTGTCTTGGATGGGTCAATTGACATACTTTGGGGCTTCTAGGTATAAATTCATGTTCCCACTAGGTGGCGCATCTCAATCACTGTTTACAGTTTTATTCTGACATTACAAACAATAAACACACGATGATGTCATGTAATGACATCACATACTGCACATATTTAACAAATAAGTAACTTCACATTAATTCACATCTGCATTTCATGCTAAATACAGTCGTTGTGATAATGCGTCAGTTGACACACTTTGGGGTTTCTAGGTAAAATTCCTTTTGGGGCTTCTAGTGTTAAGACTGGTATCCATGGCTATGCCAATAAATAAATACCTGAAAGAGGATTTGTTGTTTGAACAGCCTGAAGTTTTTAAGGTTGCCAGGTTTGCCAGGGAGGCATACATTCAAAAGGAGGGGGAAATAGCCAATGCAATAAAATGAGGGGATAAGACATTTTTCAGATATGTTAGTGAGAAGAGGAAGGGCAAAAGTGGTATTGTCAGACTCAAGAGTGCAGGGGAGAAATATTTAGAAGCTGATAAGGATAAAGCAGAATTGCTTAACAAATATTTCTGTTCTGTGTTCACAGATGAAGAACCAGGAGCAGGATCTCAGAAAACACCCACAAACAGGAACAGAAGCGAGGGACATCTTGAACAATTTTCAGAAGACTGTGTTCATGAGAAACTAACTCAACTTAAAGTAGACAAAGCAATGGGACCGGATGGGATACACCCTAAAATACTGAGGGAACTTGGGGACGTTCTAGCAGCTCCACTGACTGATCTTTTCAATGCCTCGTTGGAGTCAGGATTGGTGCCAAAGGACTGGAGAAAGGCTCAAGTGGTGCCTTTACACAAAAGCGGAAGTAAGGATGTGGTTGAAAACTACAGGCCATTTACTTTAACTTTGGTGGTGAGTAAATTATTGGAAACGCTGCTGAAAGAGAAAATATTGAGTTTTTGGAGTCCAGTGGATTACAGGATATGAGGCAGCATGGATTCACCAGAGGCAGGACTTGTCAGACAAATCTGATTGATTTCTTTAACTGGGTGACCAGGGAGTTGGACTGAGAAAGAGCCCTAGATGTGGTGTATTTAGATTTCAGTAAAGCCTTTGACTCTCACTTGGTTTGCAGCTTGTCGTGCTGTGAGGGCTTGCGTGCATCAGTGATGCTGAGAGCTAAACTATCGGTAGTTTAACTACTGGCAGGGTCTCTCAAGATGGACAGGTCTCAGCTGAGGTGCCAGACCAAGACAAACCACCCATCTGGGCAGCAGCAGAATGGGACAGTGTTGACGGTGGAGGAACAAAACAAATTGTGCTATGGTGCTGGAAGATGAGACCCCCAGGTCAGAAGGCACTCAGCCAGCTACTGGGGAAGAGCTGAAGACTTTTCAGAGTAAAGCCAGCATTTATGATGTGGTTGGATCAAAGCCCTCGGGAAGTCTGACTGCTGATGTAGCTGCACATGAAATGAGAGTCAGAAGCTGTAAAGATGTCTTACCAGTCTGTCAACAATGAGCCACCTGACTGAAGACCGAACACAATTTAGGATAGCTATCCAGAGGGTCGCCATGAGTCGACTCCGACTCGACAGCACTTAACAACAACAACAAAGCCTTTGACTCTGTTCCTCACAGGCGACTTATAAACAAACTGAGCACCCTAGGGATGGACCCTAAAGATACTGCTTGGGTTAGAAATTTGTTGGGTGGGAGGCGACAGAGAGCACAGGTAAATGGATGGCAAAAGCTAGAAGGATGCTTGGATGCATACGGAGAGGACTAGCTAGCATATAAAAGGAGGTGAATATGCCTCTGTATAAATCTTTGGTGCGACCTCATTTGGAGTATAGTGTGCAATTCTGGAGACCACACCTTCAAAAGGATGTGAACATGATGGAGTCGGTGCAGAGTGTGGCTACTAAAATGATTAGTGGTCTTCATTATAAAGCATATGAGGACAGACTTAAGGATCTTAATATGTACACCTTAGAGGAAAGGCGGGATAGAGATGATATGATTGAGATGTTTAAATACCTCCATGGCGTAAATGTTCAGGGAGAGAGCTTCTTTCAATTGAAAGCAAGTTCTGCTACGAGGGGGCATGGGATGAGGATAAAGGGAGGAATAGTTTCCCAGTGCAGGTGGTAGAGATGAGGGCAGTAACTGAATTCAAAAAAGCATGGGACAACCATAGAAGATCTCTAAAGGTAGTTGTTGTAGTTGTTGATATGGAAGGACAGACTAGATAGGCCATGTGGTCTATTTCTGTCATCATGTTTCTGTGTTTCTACTTCATCAAGTGGCAGGGTCTTATGTCAACAAGCAAGGATGTGCAGGTTCTCTTCAAATATTTCATGAGGCAGTACAAATTTGGGACTTTCTGATCTTCTGACATGTGGAGCCCAATTCAGAGAGGGGGATGTCTGGGCCATCCAGATATCCCTGAGGAAGACAGGCCAGGTAGGACCCAATTCTGGACTGCAGGCACAAAACGTTCCCATGGTGCACAGAATTGGGCCTTTAGACAGCCCGGTGTGCCCTTGCCACTTGCAGGGATGTCCTCCCTGCAGGCGCTCCCAACTCCCTTGGCTTAGACCTCCCCCCCCCCTTTTCCCCTACTACCCAAACCACAGCTGGTCTGATGGGGCATGTATCAGGTGGTGGGGACCTCCCACACTGGCCCTGATCACCAGTCGATGCTTCAAGGTGGAATAAGCAGCATGTCTCCTTTAACCCTGCAAAACGTACAGGGCCATGACTTGAATTGGCTCTGTAAATCCTGCCAGGTTGGCCTGCCCCCGCTCCGCCCAGATTCTGCCTTCTCCCAGATGTCCCTGTCCTGCTGCTCATGACATATGGGTAAAGCTGGAGGGGGAATAAGGCCCGGATGACTTGCGGGGCTCCACATCCTGCTGGGATGTGCAGCTCTACAACCCGCGTCCCAGAATCGGGCCCATAGCCATCCAGGCGATCTACATATTAGTAAGTCAAAACCATATAGCTGAGTTATTCAGTCTCACAAATGGTCCCTAGACCATCAGACTCTAGAAGGCATTTTTTTAAATACCAGGTACTCCTCAATTAGACCTGTTTGTCAGCAGGGAATGTGAAAAGCTGTCTTTTGTTCAATACACCCTTCTCCAACTTAGTGTGCACAGACTACACTAGTTATAGCTTGGATTTGGCTGTCCATCTCTACTTATTCATCCATTGCTATGAAAGCAAGACCATATACAATTCCAAAGGAGGCCCAACACATCGTTTATCATTACATCTTGCTGGCCTCATCTCTTCTCAGAAGATTGTTACCCTCCATGCAGGCTTCTGAGCTTTCTAGAATTCATTTAGAAAGGAGGTCTTATTCTGCATGCCAGCCTCTAAAATCCCTGGTTCTGACAGTTTGAAAATTGAATAGCACCTAGTTTCTAGCTTGGGTATGCCACCTCCAGTTCAGGACATCTTGGTGGCAGCAATAAACTTTCCATAAGATATTTGTGTTTTTAAATGGAAGAGATTTTTAGTTGGATGCTTTACTAACAGGCAAGACCCCTTCAGATGGATTCCATTTTGCAACTTTTTTGATCAGAATAAAGCCACAGGTGTTGCAGGTCCCCTTATAAGAACATCTGAGTGTACTCTCAGTCTATCCTTATCTTCAGAAAGAACTATTTCCGTGTTCCATTATTTTGAGATTTGCAATCAGACTACCAATACAGAAGCCTCCAGTTTCATGGGACTTGAATGTTTTCCTTACATCCCTATTGAAACCACATTTGAGCCAATAGTATCCTCATCCATCAAAAATCTAACTTGGGGAGTATTCTTTCTGGCAGCAGTTGCTTCAGCTAGAAGAATCTGTGAACTGCAAGCCTTAGTTACATATGAATCTTATACTTTGTATACTTATACTTCTTTAAAGGATAAAAGGGGACTGTTATAATGGTTGATATGGAAGGGCAGACTAGACAGGCCAGGTGGTCTTTTCTGCCATCATGTTTCTATGTTTCTATCATAATCGAGTGAGTGTGTAGAACTACATTGATTTGCTATCAGCTGTCATGTGAACGAAAAGTACTTCCAGTGTTTTTATCCTAAACCATACAGGCATCAACATGAGACAATCTGCACATTTTTGGCTGCAAATGGGTGTTTGCCTATTTTAAAACAGAATTCATAAAAAGTCTACATACCTAACATAGTAACACAGTAACTGATAGCAGATAAATCTAGAAGTCTATAAAATGAGTGGACTGGAATGGGTAAGCATAGATCAGTTGTTTTTCCTTCTTCAAAAAGCAGGAAGACTAGAGGACATGCAATGAAGCTCCAATGTAGCACAATTAAGACTAATAGGAGAAATATGGTTTTTTTTTCACACTTGGTGTAATAAAACTCTGGAATTTGTTGCCTGAGGATGTGGTAAAAGCTGTTAGTGTAGCTGGTTTTAAAAGAAATATGGACACGTTCCTAGAGGAAAAGTCCATAAACCTTTATTAATGTAGATTTGAGAAATCCACTGTTTACCCCTGGGAAAAGCAGCATGGAATCTATCTACCTTCTGGAAACTTGACAGGTACTTGTGAACTGGATTGGCCAATGTTGAAAACAGGGTAGTGGGCATAATTGACCATTGTTCTGGCCCAGAATGGCATATCTTATGTTCTTATGTTGGTAACCATGTAGCATCGGGGTATGCAGCATCAGCATTCACAGATATCCAGTGGCACCATGTTAGTGCCACTGAATGCCCTTCTGACTGGCATTTACAGTTTGCAGGTCTGTGAACAGTGTAAATGCCTTTGACTACTCCCCCCCCATGAGAATTTGAGAAGAAACTTGCTGTGGAAACAAAAACGCATAATTAAGACTTTTTCAAGTACATTCGTAGCAAGAAACCAGTGAGAGAGTCAGTTGGACCATTAGATGATAGAGGGGTAAAAGGGGCAGTAAGAGTGGACAAGGCTATAGCGGAGAGACTGAATTAATTCTTTGCTTCGGTCTTTACTGAGGAAAATGTAGGAATGTTACCCATAGCTGAAGTTGTATTTAAAGGTGACACTGTGGAAGAATTGAAAGAAACATAGATACACCGGGAAGATGTATTACAACTAATTGATAAACTGAAGAGTAGCAAATCATCTGGACCAGATGGTATACATCCAAGGGTATTGAAAGAACTGAAATATGAGATTGCAGACCTGCTATTAGTAGTCTGTGAACAATCATCTATAATACCTGAATATTGGAGGATCGCCAATGTAACAACAATTTTTAGAAAGGGTTCCAGGAGTGATCCGGGAAACTATAGACCGGTGAGCCTGAGATCAGTACCGGGAAAAATGGTAGAAACCATCATAAAGAACAACATTACTGAACATGTATCTAGTCATGGCTTAATGGGAGAAAGTCAACAGGGCTTTAGACAAGGAAGATCTTGTCTTACTAGTCTGTTATGTTTTTTTGAAGATTTGAATAAACAGATAGACAAAGGTGAGTTGGATGATATAGTGTATCTGGACTTTCACAAGGTCCCTCATCAGAGACTTTTGGCAAAACTAAAAAGTCATGAGATAGGAGGCAGTGTACTATTGTGGATGAGGAAATGGTTAAAAGATAAAAAACAGAGGGCGGGGCTAAATGGCCAATTTTCCCAATGGAAAAAGGTTAATAGTGGAGTACCCCAGGGATCTGTGCTGCGTCTGATGCTTTTTGACATATTCATAAATGACCTGGAAAAGGGAATAACGAGTGAGGTTATCAAATTTGCAAATGACACAAAACTATTTAAAGTTGTTAAACCCCATGAGGATTGTGGAAAATTGCAAGAGGATCTTGATAAATTAGAAGACTGGGCATCCAAATGGCAGATGAAATTGAATGTGGACAAGTGCAAAGTTCTGCACCTAGGAAAGAAAAACCCAAACTATGGTTACACGATGCAAGGTTACTGAAAGTGTACTCTGCACCCCCCTCACCGATAACTCACCAGGACTCTTGGGTAACGGAAATCCACACACAAAGCAATGAGAAGGGAATCTGTAAATCAGCAAATAATATACAACACGCTTGTATTATTTAAGAAAACAACCAAAGCTTTGGGAGAGCAAACCAAGTTACCACCTTGTTTACTCTGCCATCTTAGCTTTCGACCACTTTATTTATAGGTAAATATTCGATTATACAGCATAATTTTCACTTTATTGTTCTACGTCAAGCATCACGTATCCATAACATCATAGTTCAGTTCTCATTAGCATAGGTCATCATGAGGAGACATACACATATTCCCAGACATAACTATGTAGGCATTAATTCTAATTAATTCTAATACTGACAGTTTGATATCTCTGACCCGAGACGGAGAGACTGGGAGACAACTTGCCCTTTACTTATCTTTATTAAACAAAGACTAGTGTTTATGTTATTTGGAACCTTTCACCTAATTATCTTAGCAGAGTCTTTCAAGGATGTTACTGAGTAATAAGCTCTGGAATAATATTAATTCTTTCCTAGGGCTTTTGGTAATATAATGTCATTAAGTACACTAACTGTGTACATAGCCCTGTACGGACAAGCTTACTTTCAGTCCCTCCTCTGATTCCGTAAAGAATCATTTAAAATATATGGAAACTCAGACATTGATATTAAAGAAGGATTGTAACTTGATTCTGGGTCTATCTGTAACATCATTTTAGGGGTCAGTGAGTCTATTGATTTCTTACAGCAAGCAGATATTACACAGAGAATTAATGCTCCTAAAATGATAATCCCCAAAAAGCCAAACAGTGATGCTAACATGCCTTGCAAAGGCCTAGATAATGAACTCCAAAAAGAAGAAACAGAATAAAAAAAAATCAGAAAAAACTTACATAACTATTACTTGAAATAAAAGCACAATTTCTAATCTTATCTAGTAGACCTTTCACTATATTTCCTTTATGATTAAGCATACTGCAACAATAATCAATAATTAAGCCACACACGCCATTTTCCTTCGCTAGGAGGTAGTCTAAAGCCATGTGATTCTGGGCTGCATAAGCAGACACCTTGTCCACTGCACCTTGTAACACACTAATTGCCTCAGTGAGATCCAGAGCTGTAAGTTCAACAACTGTCTGTAATCGCATAATCTGGGTGCCACACTCTCTGGGGGATGCTATGGCTCCAAAAGTTGAGAGCCAAACAGTACCCATAAATACATCAATCTGAGATTTAGTTAAAGGACTTGTAGAGTCTACCAGCTGTTGTGCTGCTGTTATGGCTTCATCCTGAGGGGAAACATCCCTTTTTCTTCTTAAAGAATTATTCAGGGTTGATAATAAATTAATATTTTGGTAAGGTAAAAAACACCACGGGGTGTCTAACTGGGCAACATAGCAAGTACCTGACCAACCTCTGGGAAGTTCTGTATATGCAAGATTACCACACACAAAATAATCCTCTTCTAAAGCCACTAATCCATTTTCCCAAATTGTCAAGTTGTGGGGACAAGATATATTCTGTGTACAATTATTCAAAGCCCACTGAGTAATGTTCAGACAGATTACGTTCCCAGGGATGGTAATACCCTAACAAAGGGAAACTCCAGTTAGGTATGTTTAAGTCTGAACTAAAGTCATTCAAAGGGTAGCCAGAACTATTATACTGTAACAAGTCATAATCATGCACTTGGTTCCCTTGAACTTGCATTAATTGTACTACTGAATATAAGATTTTCTTACGTGGGACTTCTTATACCAGATAGAAGAATTATGTAGCATTACTATTCTACAGATGTTCCACGGAGTGTCCCCTACCTTTTTCCCTGTACTTTGAGCCATAAAACATATTGGAGGGGACTTTAAAGGCATAGAGCTAACTACTCTAGGTTCTTTGTTTCTATGATGCCATTGTACAGTAGTTAGATTAAAAGCTATGTCACGAAACTCTTTAAAGGCTTTAGGCCTAGCTCGTGGTAGAAACCCATGTTGAGTGGCTGTCACAGTTGGAAGGCAAACTGCACAATTTGATAGATTAAAATGTTTTGTAACTGAGTGTAAACGCAACTCAAAAATATTTGGGTATTCCCCATAACATTCCCAAGATTCTAAATGCAGTACTGCTTCATTATTATGCCACAGCACAACTAGGACCAGATAAGGAAACATTCTTAGCAAACCTCTAAATATCTGAAACTATAATTACTCCAAAAATAAATGTTCTAAAACAAAATGAAAATACACCTACTCTTCTTAATATGATGAAGATATATACTATAGCTATAACTACCCTCTAATTCTCAATCTCTTCATGAAGTAGAGGTTAAGTGCCAAAAGGTCATTGCTTATATATCAGTAAAACACTAATTCAAACTAACTTTATCCACCTAAGCAGCAGTATAGATGCTGGAAGAAGGTGTTTTGCATAATTAGTCCATTCAAAAAGCACTTAATCATGATAGTCCTTTCTGCAATATCACTGTTGTCCAATGAGTCTCTTTGTTGCAATCTCTTGATTCACTGATGCAGGGAACCACCTTCTGGATCCTGTGAAGGAGCCTTTTTACACTCTGTAAGATGTATCCAACGAGAATGCCCTTCCACTTTACAAGCTGAGTATCCCACCAGGAGCACACGGAATAGATCTAGGAACTTGGGAGCCAGAAGTGTCTTTGGATGCAAATTCTTAATCAGGACCCAGTCCCTCGGCTTCACTTCTGGATGTGATGATTCTGAAGGAGCATCTCATCGAGGATTCACCTGCAATAAAGGGGAAACAAACAGTGAGCAATAAGTCAAAATATTGCTGCGCAACAATTGAGGATCCAGGATAACTGCCAATTCATGTGGAGAAGTAGCTGGACGTCCAGTAACTATTTCATATGCTATCAGGCCTCCCCGAGTATGCTGGGGGGAATTACGCACTGCCATAAAGGCAAAAGGAAGGGCTTCTGTCAAATCTGTAGCACAATCCTGTATCAAAGTGCTCAAGTGACCTTTGAGTGTCCTATTCATCCGTTTCACTTGGCCAGAGCTTTGCGGATGATAAGGAGTGTGCAGTTGCCGCTTGATACCAAACCAATTTTCAATACCCTCCCAGACACCCGCAATGAAGGCTGGACCTAGATCAGAAGAAAGAATAAAAGGTACACCCCAAACAGGAACAAACTGAGTGAGCAGTAATTTGATGGCAACCCCAGCAGTCATACCGGTAGTGGGATAAGCTTCTACCCATCCAGAGAAAAGACAAGTTACCACCAACAAATACCACCTCCCTCCTCTGGCACAGGGCAGATCTGCAAAACAAGCTGCAAAATCAAAAAGAATTTGGAAGGCAGGAACCCTTATAACTGACCCTAAGCTGACCCTACCCTGCCAGTCTTGAAAAAGTGCAGACAAGCTGTGCCAAAGAAAAAAAACAAAAGTTAAGGTGATACCGGAGAACCGAAAAAGGCATAATTCATAGCCACAGCGGTGAAGCTTATGATGCAGGAACAGGGCCATGCTTCTTGGTCTGCAAAATGGCTGCCCTTTGCAAACACTTCTGCTAGCTGTGCACTGGTCAACGGCAGAGACACTGATTCCACCACGTCATTGACTGTTGTGACTGCATAGCCTACATGAAGTTTGCCCTTTTCATCTATGAAAGCAGAACCATCCACAAATAAAGTCACATCCAGGGCTGGTAAAGGTATAGGAGAAAGATCAGGTCTAGCCCGAGAAAATGTCAAAATACTTTGGAAACCATCATGAGACCCATCCTCTTTCACAAGATCTGTCAAAGGAGCTAGAAGTGTGGAAGGGTTGCATATTGACGTAGTACATACTTTAACATGAGGCTGAGAAATTATTAATTCCAATGTTAACAAACGTGTGGAGGACAAAGGCTGAGTCTTGGTTAAATGGAGCAACCTAGAAACTGAATGTGCCACATACACTTCAAGAGGGTGCTGTAAAACCAGAAATCAGTAATTTCAATTGCAAAAGCCATTGCTACCAAACTACGTAGACATGGTGGGAGTCCCAAAGTCACTGCATCTAATCGCTTTGAGAAATAGCCTACTGGTTGGGAGAGCTTGTAAAAGCACACAGGTAGCAGAGGAATCAGAAATAGCCACATACAGTTTGAATGGTAAAGAATAATCTGGCAAAGATAAACATGGCACATTTCCCAGTGCAGTTTTTATATTTAAAAAGGCTTCCCACTGTGATAATGTGAGTACAATATGAGCTAATAGAGACAAGGAATCTGACAACAAATCTCATAACTTGGTGAACATAAAAGCAAATCATCCGCATACTGAACTAAAGAGGAATGGTCAAGTCTTACATCAAGCAATGCAGCCCTTAGGGCCTGCGTAAAATATGCAGGACTATCAGTGTACCCTTGACACAAAGTGGTCCAAGTATATTGTTTATTGTCAAAATGGAAAGCAAATAAAAAATGGTTTTCTTTGCAAATTCTTACTGAAAAATAAGCAGAACTCAAATCTACAACAGAAAACCAGGTAGTCCCTGAAGGTATCTGTCCAGATATCATATGGATTAGGTACCAAGGGAAAAATTGGCAAAATCACATTATGGTTTTATGGTTATGGTTTTAGGCATTTGATATACCGCCCTTTACTAACGCATCAGAGTGGTTATTTACTGCTCGCAGGTCTTGCATCTATAAGTCTTACCATCAGCCTTTAGTACAGGAAGAAAACAGAGTTACTTACCTGTAACGGGGTTCTCCGTGGACAGCAGGATAGGTCAGCCACACCTGGTGACGTCATCCGACGGCGCCGTGACGGAAGTGCTCTCTAGCTCAGAAGCTTCTGAGCATGTGTGAGGAGACCCCTCCTCCCCGGTCCGCCCCCAGCCCAACCAGTGAGTCATTAGCTTCGGCCAGAGGCAGGGGCGCGGACCGCAGGCCACCCTCAGAGGGGAGGAGGGCGGGATCGTGTGGCTGACCTATCCTGCTGTCCACGGAGAACCCCGTTACAGGTAAGTAACTCTGTTTTCTCCTAGGACAAGCAGGAAGTGTCAGCCACACCTGGTGTCTCCCCAGCTACTTGTTTCGCGCTGAGGCTGAGGGAGGCCTGAGATAGGTGAGACAGGCTAGTACACATGGAGAACACCAATGAAGTCTCATGTGAGAAGAACCACGTTTATTGTGCCAGACAACGTAATGTGCAAACAGTGAGTGCCACGAGGTGGAACATAGTGCAAACAGTCACAGAGTGAGGAACAGTTGTGCAATGTGCAATGGTGCAGACAATCAACAGAGCAAGGAGCAATCAAAGTGCAAGGTGCAACAATCAACAGTGCGAAGAACAATCAGTGCAATAAGAAGGTGCAGGGAGCATTGGCAATCACAACTACATATCGCAGACAACATCCATCCTTGGGTACAGGAGGTGCGGGAGTCACTCCCTCAGGCTGCGACTCAGTCGTTGCTGCTGTCGCGTCGAGACAGGGGGGGACCTGTCGCTGTAGATAAGATCGCTCTGCCAAAGGAGCTGTCGGCTTCTGCCTGGAGGTCAAGGCAATAGTGTTTTTGGAAGGTGAGGTGCGAGGACCAGGTGGCGGCTTTGCAGATCTCGCTTACTGGAACCTCATGTGCGCTTGCGAGAGAGGTGGCCAATGCGCGGAGTTGGTGCGCTTTTGCCTTGTTTGCTGGAAGAGCGCCCGCCCTCTGGAGGCAGTATGAGACGCAATCAGATATCCAGTGGGAGAGTGTGCGCTTGGTGACCGGCCGTCCCGGTTTGTTGGGATCGAAGGACACAAAGAGCTGGGTCCCTTGCCGGACTGAGGCCGTCCTGTCAATGTAGATGCGCAGTGCTCGGACGCAGTCCAGTAAGTGTAGACGTTGTTCTTCAGGTGACCCATGAGGGGCAGGGAAGAAAGATGGTAGTTCCACTGATTGGTTGACGTGGAAGACGGAGGAGACCTTCGGAATAAACTTCGGGTGAGTCCTGAGTGAAGCCCTGTTGTGGTGGATCTTGGTGTACGGGGGGTGTGCTACTAGAGCCTGTAGCTCACTCACCCTCCTTGCGGAAGTGATGGCGATGAGGAAGAGTGTCTTCCAGGTCAGAAATTTTGATTCCGCTGAGGACAGAGGCTCGAAAGGCTCCCGAGTTAACTGTTGGAGGACGGTGTTGAGGTCCCACGCGGGAACGGGTCTCTGGACCGGGGGCTGAAGGTTCCTGAGACCTCTCATGAAGCGGGTCACGATGGGAAGAGTGGCTATGGAACCCTTGTGCGAGCTGTTTCGCAGGTGGTGCAGGGACGCGATGGCCGCGAGGTGCACCTTAATTGACTGTGGCTTCAGGCCCAGACTGAAGAGCGAGGAGAGATACTGTAGCACCACTGGAACAGGGCAAGAGTCTGGCGTGATCCCCTGGCCTGCGCACCAGATACTGAAACGTTTCCACTTGAGACTGTATGACTTTCTCGTGGATGGTCTCCTGGACGCCAGTACGATGCGCTGTACCTCTGCCGTTAGATGCTGATCTAGGAAGTTCACCCCTTCAGTTTCCAGGCCGTCAAGGCAAGGGTCTGGAGGTTGGGGTGCCAGGTCGTGCCGTCGTTCTGCGTGAGCAGGTCTGGTCTCGTCGGGAGCCGGATGGGGGGCTCCTGCGAAAGCTGCCATAACAGGGAGAACCACATCTGTCTTGGCCAGTGGGGCGCAATCAGGATGATGCGCGCCTTGTCGTTCATGATGCGCTGTACGGTGGCTGTCATGAGGGGGGTAGGGGGGAAGGCATAGGTCAGTTCCCACTGCCCCCAATGTACCGCGAATGCATCCGAGGCCACTCTCCTGGGAGAGGGGCGTTTTGAACAGAACAGGGGGCATCTGGAATTGTCCCCGGTGGCGAAGAGGTCCATCTGCGGCTTCCCCCAGCGCCGGAAGATTGACTCCGCTACTTCCTCGTGGAGTGTCCACTCATGGGGCTGGAGCTGCCTGCTTAGTCTGTCCGCCAAGGTGTTCTGTTCTCCCGGGAGATAGGTCGCCTGTAGAATGCAGTCGTGTGCTAGGGCCAAAGACCACGTCTGGATAGCCTCCCTGCAGAGAGTGCGGGAGCCCGTACCCCCTTGTTTGTTGAGGTAGAACATCGTCACTTGGTTGTCGGTCTGGACCAGAACTGTCTTCCCCGCGAGGTGTGGCATGAAGGTCTGGAGCGCATACCTGACGGCCCGGAGTTCGAGGGCGTTGATATGGAGGGAACGCTCTGTTTTCTTCCACGCTCCCTGCGTGTTGAGATGCAAGAGATGGGCTCCCCAGCCTGTGGGGGAGGCGTCGGTGGTCAGGATGACCTGGTAGCCGCAGGGTTGTAGGCTCTTGCCTTCGTTGAGATTGGCAGGGTTCATCCACCACAGGAGACTCATAGCTACCCTCGGTTTGATAGGGATGAGGGTGTTGAGAGGTTGAGACCGTTGCTTCCAGTGTGAGCGCAGGTGCCACTGGAGAGTGCGCATGTGCAGCCTGGCCAGGGTTAGGACAGAAGTAGTCGCTGCCATGTGACCTAGCAGGCGCAGGATGTCCTGGGCCTTGGTACGTTTCTCGGACGATACCTTCTTCGCCAGGCGGATGATACTCTCCTGCCGATGTTCGGGAAGGAAGGCTTTGGCTGAGGTTGTGTCGATTATGGCCCCAATGAACTCCGTGCGTTGGGTGGGTTCTAGCCGGGACTTCTTCATATTGAGCAGGAACCCCAGTTTGGACAGCAGAGTGGTAGTCTTTCGTACTGCCGCCTTGAGTTCCTCTGCGGAAGGTGCTGATATCAGCCAGTCGTCCAGGTAGGGAAAGATGGCGAGCCCTTGTTTGCGGAGATGTGCTGCTGCCACAGCTACGCACTTCGTGAAGACCCTGGGTGCTGGAGAGAGTCCGAAGGGCAGTACCCGGTACTGGTAATGGCACCCCATCGCTACGAATCTCAAGAATTTCCTGTGAGACGTGTGGATAGGGATGTGAGAGTAGGCATCTTGTAGATCCAATGTGGCCATCCAGTCCCCCGGTCTGATGAGGGGAAGGATGGAGTTCAGGGAGTACATCCGAAACCTCTCTTTCAAGAGGGTGTTGTTCAGCTTGCGGAGGTCCAGGATTGGGCGAAGGCCCCGGACTTCTTGAGGATGAGGAAGTACCGGGAGTAGAAGCCAGTGTTGATTTCGTCGGAGGGAACCTGTTCGATCGTCCGTGTTTTGATGAGTTGCTGTAGGAGGTCCGCAAGGGCAGCTTCCTGGTGCGGTGGAGGTCTGCTGTTGGGTTGAGTGCGCTGCCATGGAGGGGAGGAGAATCGTAAGCGGTAGCCCACTTGGATAATCCGGATGACCCAGTGGTCCGTGGTAATTTCCTGCCAAGCAGGTAGGAAGTTGGAGAGACGGCCTCCCACCGGGGTAGCAGGGGCAGTCATGGCCCGCAGGAGCGGATAGTCAGAAGGAGGAAGAGTTCTTACCCGCCTGCTGGGCATTTGCTGGTTTGTGTTTGCGTTCTCTTTGTGTTTGTCTCTGAAAGGACAATTTGTTGTAGTGTTGTTTGTATTTCGGCGGTTGCCACTGCCGGTTGGAACCGTAATACTTCTTTGACGAGACAAAGGGCTTGCGGTAGTAGCTCCCTTTCTGTGACCAGGAGGGGCGTTCGAGTCCGTCCGCCGCTAATGTTTTCAGAGTGGTGCAATCCTCTTTTAGGCCGTTCACGGTATCTGCTACTTTGTCCCCAAATAGAGAGTCACCCAGGCAAGGAGCGTCAGCGATCCTGTCATGAGTGTTATCTGACAGGCCAGAGGCTCGCAGCCAGGCCCAGCGGCGAGCTGCGATGGCCGTGCCTGCCGTCCGGATGGCTGTGTCGAAAGCGTCGAAAGCGGTGCTCATCAGATGTTTGGAGCATTCCGCTAATTCTTGGAGTGTGGCTGTATGCTGGTTTTGCTTGGGAAGGTGGTCTTTAAGCTCCGCTAGAAGGGCATCCTGGAACAGCAGGTGTTGAAATTGATGAGCTGATATCTTGGCACTCAGCATCGCTCCCTGGAAAACTTTCCGTCCTAGGTCGTCGAGGAGCTTGGGGTCCCGGCCGGGGGGATGGGTCGTTTGCGTGCGCGAAGACTTGGACCTCTTGAGGGCTGACGCTACCACAATAGATTGGTGCGGAAGCTGTGCTTTGTCAAATCCAGGAGCGGTTTGGAGTAGGTACTTGTTGTCCAGGCGTCTGGCGCAGGCATGACCGGAGGCCGGGGACTGCCAGAGGGTGGATTGTTTGTCTTTAAGCTTCCTATGCAGGGGAAGAGACAAGGCCGGCTTGGGGCCGCCGAGGTACTTCATCACCTCCGGATCCTTTTCGTCAGAGGGCTCCTCCTTTGCAAGGCCTAGCCTGGCCACCACCTTTTTCAGAAATTTAGGGTAGGTGAGGTCCTCCTGGACCGGTGCCTGTGTCTCCCCTTGCTCGTCTGGTGTAGACTTGGTTGAAGGAGATTCCGGGCCCTCTTCTTCTTCTGGAGCGCTGCCTTCGGAGTCCTGTCCCAGGACCGGGGAGGGGCTCCTATCCCTTGAAGGAGTGTGCTCCAGTGATGCCTCCCTTCCCTCAGGGGTCTGTACCTCCAGAGGGGCTGCCACGGAGTTCTCCCGGCCTGCAGGGGCGGTTTGTTGCACCAGTCGTTGCAGAAGCTGCAGTATGGCCTCAGAGGTGCTGGACCCACAAGACGTGTTGCTCCTGCGCCCACGGGATTCAGACTTCCTGCTTCTCCGACGGGCGCGGGATGATTCTCTGTCACCACTGTCGCCGCGAGACTGGGAGCGTTCTCGCCGGTGCCGCTTGCTCCTATGCCTTCTGCACTTGTCAGCGCTATCTCCGCGCCAATGGGAGGACTCCTGGGAGTCGGCGCGGCGTTTTCGGCTGCTGTGGCAGTGGCTTGCACGGAGGGAGTCTTCGGCGCGGGACAAGTCTTCGGCGCGAGAGAGCTCCTGGAGGGGAATCCTCTGAAGGCAGGTTCGGGGAGAGGATTGCCCGTGCCGCGGGGAAGCCCTGACGTAATTGCGGTGGGCGGAGCCACCCTTAGCCACCGGATTGGAGGGCGCGTCTTTGGAGGCGGAGACTGGCGCGGCCACGTGGGCGGTGCCATCTTGAATCTCCCCGCCAGAGCCGCATGGCGATGGAGACAGACCGGAGGAGCGGCAGGCATCTGGGAGGCCTCCTGAGGGCAGAGAGACGACAGCAGCGCTGGAGCCCTGATCCGGAGTAAAGGAGTAGGAGCATCCGGCGGTGGGGGAGCTTGAGCCAGGCACCGCGGAGGCCAGGGAGGCCGATCTATCCGGCTGGAGGGGAAGCACAGGGGCCAGGCCCGCCCGGGGTTTCTTCTTTGCGGGCGCCTTCCCTTTAGCGGACTTACCACGGTCAGCAGGACCCGATGCCGCGGCTGGAACCGGAGCAGCCAGGAATTCCTTCAGGGAGTAATCCCTCATCTTCTTCGCCCTGGGGGACATCTGGGCGCAAGCGGCACAGTCCTCCACGATGTGAGAGGCCCCGAGGCATCGGAGGCAGCTCAGGTGAGCATCGGAAGAGTTCATTTTCCTTTTGCATTTAGGGCATAGCTTGAATCCGGGTTTCGGCATAGTAAAGGGTGAAATAGAAAATTTTTGGTAGAGAGAGCTGTAGATCCGTCTTGAGGCAAGGCGGAAGAATTGAAAACAGGTTGGGCTGGGGGCGGACCGGGGAGGAGGGGTCTCCTCACACATGCTCAGAAGCTTCTGAGCTAGAGAGCACTTCCGGCACGGCGCCGTCGGATGACGTCACCAGGTGTGGCTGACACTTCCTGCTTGTCCTAGGAGAATTGGAGTATTACATGATGACGTTGTAGAATAAATGACACCTTGTTTCTGAAGATCTTCAATCACAGGATGAATTCCATCGATGACAGCTGCTGGTATTGGATACTGCTTGAGCCTGGGAAGCTGAGCTCCAGGTTTCACAATGATTTTCACAGGTGGGATAGCTGACATTGGATCCCAGTACTGCCCACAGGGTAGAAGGAAGTTCTCAAAGAGCAGGATGAATGGTACTGGCATCTGCAGGGGACGGCACTTCAGAGAGAGAATACAGCTGGAAATATAACTTGCCACTCATCCAGGATAGAGTAGCATGATGTGAAGCCAAAAATCCCAACCTAAAAGATTCACTGGTAAAGTGTCTCCTACAAGGAAGTTAGTAGGATACACTGTCTCTCCAATCTGCAAAGGTAAAAATTCAAGTTTACAATGAGGAATTATCTTACCCTCAATGCCTTCACAGTGTACTATCGGAGCTTGTGCTAGTTGAGTGTGATAAATGGCAGGCAAATCCTGTAAACGCAGTGCAGATGTTGTAGCTCCAGTATCAATAACAAACTGCAAAGTAGATCCTCCCAGCTTAGCTTCTAACTCACCCTGAGGAGTTACATTCAAATTTAACAATAGTCATGCATCCCATGTATCACTTCCACAATCTTCTGGGTTAGATAAGCACTGATATACCGGAGTGAATTCAGCTGCCACCGGAGGGAAATCAGCTTTCTGGACATCAAGATTCTGATTCTGGGGGCAGTCTCACTGCAAATGTCCAAGCTCACCACAAGTATTACAAGTGCACATTCCTCTGGATTGTCCACGCCCTCACTGAGGATTCCCATAACCTCCTCTGGCTCTGTTTCTACCTCTCCCCCTGCCCATGGGTGGCTGCATCAACAATCTGTAAATTGAGCAATTTAGTCTTTTTCACATCTATTTTAGTTTGCTCTTCTTGCTATTCCTTGATAAATTTCAATTCACTGTATCGAGCTCCTTCCAGAATTGCATCAGCTGTTCTAGCTGGCCAATCTATTATTGAAGTTTCCAAAAATTTATTTTATTCTCGGAATCAAACCATTTACAAAAATATTAGTGAATCCTGAAGGTGTCTTCTGCCTCACCAGAATAGTCTTTAAAAGCTAGCATACACCTAATGTGAAAATCTGTAACCTTTTTACCCCTATCCTGCCTTAGAGATGTTAATCTCGACCAATCCTTTACAGGTTTGCATACTACTTTAAGGGATTCTAACAAATTTTCTCTGCACAAAAACAAAATTATCTCTTTGAGTCTTCTCTTAAAAATTTATCACAGGGTCTGTCAGTGGCCATTGCCAGTTATCTTCACAAACTGGATGAGTGACCCTATGAAAATCAGCTGGATTAAAAAAACACAGTTCTGAGCAAATTATCTAGAGCTGCCCGTGGGATTATAGCTGTTAATTATTTGAGACCATAAAGACACAAATCTACCAGGGTTATCCCTGTAATTTAGGAAAGGTTTTAGCCAAATCAAACACTTCTTTAGGACTCCAATTTGCAGGCACAGTCACAGAACCTGTCAAGCCCACTGGATACAAACGAAAAGGATAAGTAGTCACAATATCATTTCCCACAGCTGCTTCAGATTTAACAGTGCCAGAACATGAGTTATTTTGCTAGTGTATAGCTTCCTGAATAGAGCCTAGATCATAATATAATTGATCACGCTCCTCTTTGTAGGTTTCATAATGTCTGTCCAAATCTCTTTCAACTTTATCAATAAGTTCATCAGAAACACGTAATTCTTTCGCAACAGAAACACTATGACCTATTGCCATTCTTAAGATTCTTATTACAAGTACAATACTTTCCATTTCTCGATTCAAATGTGCTCTCAATTCCTTGAGCTGGGAGACATTCCAAATATCCAAAATACACAATTCTACTCCCCCTAACTTCTGTTGCTCTTTAAGTAATTTCTTTTTCTCTTAGTTCTGCTACACGAGTGATCCTCACTCACTCAGCTGGTCATTAGTTACATTTCTTAACACAAACAACTTTGGTTTCAAAACATAAACATTCCTATGTTTTTCATCATGTACCATCCGTTCCCACCATGTAAGCCCAATTGCACGGTTTACCTTTAACCGCTAACTCATATCTCAGGCAATGGACCTTATCTACAGAGAAAGTTCCCTCCAAAGGAAACTGCAAATTCCCATTACCTTTAGTCACTGAATCCCAATGTGCTACGGAATCGATGGCTACATCACCATGCTTCTCATACATACACTAGAAGCATACAATAAAAAGGGCTACCTATCTTAAGCACTAAAGCCCTAGCTCTGTCATGCCATTCACGCATCTGAGATGGAGCCTGTCTACTTAACAGATTACCCATCACTGGTAATACTCACAAATCTTCTGGCACCTTCTGCCCTTGCCTTGAATGCAGAGATCTGTATCCGGCACGGCACCAACTGAAAGTGTACTCTGCACCCCCCTCACCGGTAACTCACCAGGTCTCTTGGGTAACGGAAATCCACACACAAAGCAAATAATATACAACACACTTGTATTATTTAAGAAAACAACCAAAGCTTTGGGAGAGCAAACCAAGTTACCACCTTGTTTACTTTGCCATCTTAGCTTTCGGCCACTTTATTTATAGGTAAATATTCGATTATACAGCATAATTTTCACTTTATTGTTCTACGTCAAGCATCACGTATCCATACATCATAGTTCAGTTCTCATTAGCATAGGTCATCATGAGGAGACATACACATATTCCCAGACATAACTATGTAGGCATTAATTCTAATTAATTCTAATACTGACAGTTTGATATCTCTGACCCGAGACTGGGAGACAACTTGCCCTTTACTTATCTTTATTAAACAAAGACTAGTATTTATGTTATTTGGAAACTTTCACCTAATTATCTTAGCAGAGTCTTTCAAGGATGTTACTGAGTAATAAGCTCTGGAATAATATTAACTCTTTCCTAGGGCTTTTGGTAATATAATGTCCTTAAGTACACTAACTGTACCACCACCCAGGAAAAAAATTTAGGTGTCATTGTGGATAGCATGTTAAAACCCTCTGCCCAGTGTGCAGTGGCAGCCAAGAGAGCAAATAGAATGCTAGGTATCATAAGGAAAGGAATGGAAAATAAAACAAAGGATATAATTCCTCTGTATCTTTCCATGGTGCGACCACACTTTTTGAGTATTGTGTACAATTCTGGTCGCCGTATGTTAAAAAGGATATAACATTATTAGAAAAGGTACAGAGAAGAGGCACCAAACTGGTAAAGGGGATGGAAGGATACCCCTATGAAGAACAGCTAAAAAGGTTAGGGCTCTTCAACCTAGAAAAGAGATGGCTGAGGGGAGATATAATAGAGGTCTATAAATTAATGAATGGAGTGGAACGGTTAAACATGGATCGATTGTTTACATCATCAGAATATATAAAGACTAGGGGACGTGCAATGAAGCCACAGGGTAAACTATTTTTAAGACTAATAAGAGAACATATTTTTTTCACTCAATGTGTAATCAAACTCTGGAGTTTGTTACCGGAAGATGTAGTAAAAATTGTTAGTGTAGCTGGGTTTAAAAAAGGTTTGGACAAGTTCCTAGAGGAAAGGTCCATAAACCATTATTAAAAGGGACCCGGGATATCACTGCATGACCCAATACAAGCATTGTGGAACCTGTGTCTTTTGGGGAAACTGCTAGGCACTTATGACCTAGATTGGCCACTGTTGGAAACAGGTTACTGGGTTTTAATGGACCTTGGTCTGACCCAATATGGCATATCTTATGTTCTTAGGTCCATTTTACTTTATTATATTTGCATCAAAAACACTTAAAAACATTATCTGGCTCCTAATCATCAAATATTCATCTGTGCACATTCATTGCATCAACTTCTTAAAAAATGTCCCCCAAATAATGTTGGATTGGTATTAGCTATTATGTTTTGACTTGAGTAACATTAGGAGGATACCTCTAAGACATGACGTACTGATGGAAGTGGATCAGTGTATAAAAGAACACTGCAGCCATTTTGAACATAATGCCAGTATGGTAGGCTATTGAAGGTATACACGAGCTGTTGTGATGGTGAGTCCTTCTAAAATTTGGATGTTATCAACCATGAGATAAGCAAACCCTGGCTGAAGTAGAACTTATAAAATAGTGAAAAGTTTCTCTCTCATGCTTTCCTGTCACTTGAATGGTGTTTCTTTCTCTCTTTATTTTCTAGCAGCTTGTTTTTATTGTACACTGCCCTGATGCCTCGGCCTGGGCGGTCTATCAAGCCTTGAAAAAAAAAAAAAAAGATATGTTTTTTGAAGAGGTTGATGCAATGAATTAGCATAGTTTTGATAGTGCACAATTTGATATTTGAAGATTAAGAGCCAGAAAATCTTTTAAGTGTTTTAGATATAAACATATAATAAAGTAAAATGGACCTTGAGGTATAACTGAATTGGCAGTAATGATGGAATCAAGTTGAGAAATAGGTCCGACTAAAAATATTTCAAAATATATTTATTTTTAAAAATGTATTTTTCTGTTTTTTTATACCACTTACTATTTCTACTACTACAACTGAACATTTGTATAGTGCTACAAGGTGTACGCAGTGCTGCACAGACTCATGTAAAAGATGGCCCCTGCTCATCAGAGCTTACACTCTAATAGAGACAGACAACATAGTAGCTGTAGACATGGGATACATCTAGGGGGAATGGTAAAGAAACACAAAGGACATCAGATGAGTCAAGATCCGAAAGCGGCAGCAAAGAGGTGAGTTTTTAGCCAGGATTTGAAAAGGGTCAGAGAAGGCGCCTGATATAGAGACTCAGGTAGTTTGTTCCAGGCATAAGGAGAAGCAAGGCAAAAGGAACGAAGTCTGAAGTTGACAGTAGAAGAGAAGGGCACAGAAAGAAGCAAATTGCCAGAAGAGCCAGAGTTCCCGAGGAGGGGTATAGGAAGAGATAAGAGATGAAAGGTAGTGAGGAGTTGCAGAGTGAATGTATGTATAAGTCAGCAGGAGAAGTTTGAACTGGATGCAGAAATGGATAGAAAGCCTATGAAGAGAATTGAGAAGAGGGGTAATATGAGCATGACAAAGCTAGCAGAAGATTAGCTGTGCAGCAGAGGGTTGAACAGATTGAAGGGGAGAGAGATGACTCAGAGGAAGACCAGCAAGGAGCAGGTTACAATAGTCTAGATGGGAGGTGACTAAGGAATGGATAAGTGTCTTAGTAATATGTTCAAAAAAGAATGGGCAAATTTTGTTGATGTTGTAGAGAAAGAAACGACAGGTTTTATTTAAATTTTCTAAATTTATACATACATATCAAGATAATATCTTGAAATAGAAATTGGGATGGATAGCATGAAAAACAATATGGAAGCTAGCCCCGACTACATCACAGGAAAACAGCCTTTATATCCTAACCACTCCAGCCTTCAAATACAGGGGATACAATGATATGAAAATACAGTATAACATCCAGTATCCTGAAATAAATTCAGGTGGGCTGGACAGTGGCAACTAATAATTGCTCAAACCGGAACAGACAGAGGATCAGCCCCCCCCCTCAGAAAGTTGGGCAGTGATAAAATGCAGCAATTCCGAGGGCTCATAAAATATATAGGAATCGAATATTTGCAAGGAAATTTCAAGGAAAAAAACCCACCAATTGCTGAATCACAGGATGTAAAAGGAGCAAATCTCATCAACTCTTCTGAGTCTCCCTAGATAGGTCTGGAAACATATGAACAGTCAAACCCTTAAACAACATATGACATTTCTTAAAGAACAACTTCATAAGCCATTCTTTATCTGATAGTAACGCTAAAGTAATTAATAAAGTAGAAGGTATAACTTGCTCTTCTTGTGAGGACTCTAAAATATCAGTAACATTCAAAACATCAACATTAGACAAACCTCTAACTGCACCCTGCCCCTCAACTCTTTTCCCATTTATGCCACGGAGGTATTTAACTACAGGGGGATGGGATTCAGAGGGAATACCCAAATTTTTCAATCAAATAATTCCGAAACATATCCCTCACAGATATTAATACAACTTTAGGAAAATTAACCAAACAGATATTTGCCATACGAACAGCATTCTCCAACATTTCCAACTTAGACCTTATAGGTATGGAAACGTTTTTAAGAGATTCCACTTCATTCTCAACAGTCACAACTTGTCAGACGGCTGCCTGGGTGAGAATGTTCACAGTCTTGGCAAGTGCATATATCAATATGATTTGCAAGGGATTGTGGGCAATGCAGTTCATTCACACCAGACACAGCTGCTCACAATAATTAGTTGTGCTTGATGGTAAAGCCAATAAGATATTTATTTATGGGGTTATTTCTCCCAACACAGATATGCTTGGTAGCACATAAATCAGGTTACTTGCTTTCAGTGTTAAACTTGGAAAAACAAAATCAGGAAAACAACATTTGAACTTGTCAGGCAATCAAAGCAAAAGAAATAAGACCTGGTTGGTAACAAACTGGTCTTTTCTGTAGGCTTTAGCTAATATTTTCTTAGCAGTGTATCAAACAACAAACAAAAAATCCACAAAGAAGAGAAAAACTGTTCTTTTCAGGTTAACTTCTTATATCTTCCCACATAGATTCAGAAGTGATTCCCTCAGAGCTCACAAGCAATTAGGTAAGGCTCAATTGCTAGCAGTTACCCAGCTGAAACCCCTTAGCTGGCTTGCTTTCTACTGCGTGGCTAAAAATCCTACTCAGGAGCTTTTCTGAGCAGATTAAAGAACAAGTTTGTATTTCTTTGTAATGGTTGCTGTACTTTGTAACAGAAAATTACCAAAGGAGTTTAGACAGAGAGCAGTCCATGTAAACACATTCTTCATCTGCAATCACTCCCCCTTCTTCAACAATCATGGGCTCAATATCATGGATTGGCACAGATGAATTTCTCAGTGGAGCACTTTCAGGAGAATACTTGTTTCCCTGCTGTCTTTCAAGGTTATAGCTAGGGCATAGATCAGTGTTCATACCTGAGCTCCCATTGCTGTTAGAGTTCCTCTCTATATAGCCTGGCCAGTATGTAGTCCAGTTCTTATGTCCAGCCTTCCAATCCAGATCCCTGGACACTGGATCTCTCTTCACATACCTTCTGGCATGGGTCTTAGGGTCCCTTCCACGTGCAGCCGTCTCCCTCACAGGTACCGTCTGGAGATTCCTAGCTCTGCAGCACCATTCCTCTGGCTTTCCCCAGTCCAATGGTGTATGCTGGCCCTTGGAATGCCTCCCAGTATACGTACTGCTATGAACTCCTTTAGACCTCCCAAAGGCTTTTCTCTTCTTTCTTCCAAAGGGTTTCTTGCACTCTCTGTCTGTCCGGTTTGTCTTCTGCTTCTGATGATCCTCCAGATGAAACTGAGGATATCCAAGCTGATCATGAAGATGATGAGGATGATTCTCTGTAGAATAAACTCTACCTTTATTCTGCTTAGATGAGTGCTCCACCTTAACACAGCGCAGCTGTGCTGAATCAGGCCCTGCCCTTTGAGATGAGTGCTTGGGGATTACCTCATAGCCCTCCTGATTGAACACACGTTTCCCCACTTCAGCTCCTCTAATGGCTGTTGAAAACCTGGTGCATTCTGGGACTGGTAGTCTTTTATGGGAAAATTCTGTTTTCTTATTTCTACCAGAACTGACAGGTTGCTTGTTCAGAGTCACTTCACCTTTTCTATAGCTCCTTCCTGAGCTATGATAAGCTTCCTTATCACAAACTTTAGCCTGATATTCAGAAACTTCAGTCTGTAAAGCAGTTATTTTGACCACAGTTTCCTTAAGATCTTCAGTATTAACAGAAACCTGTGATGCCAAAGATCTCATCCGCGGGGCCAACTCCTCTCAAAGCTGCATTATAGCAGCCCAGATCACCCCCAATGTTACCACCTCTGGGAGAGCCATAGGCACTGAAGAGACAGCCTCCACAACGGGAACAGTCACCACAACCTCTGCCTTTGATGAAGCAGGGGCCGATAGGCTAGGGAAAACACCTTCACCACCATCTGCCATTCCTATCGGGACCTCTGCCCTCTGGTGCTGTCCATGGGGAGTTTTAGAGCTCAGGCCACACTCCACGCCCAAGCTCTATCTTCTGGCGGAGTCCGACGACTCAACGCTCACCAACTGACTTCCCACGATGCTGCTTTCCTGCCGAGGAACCTTTGAGGCCCGTATAGAGCTTGGGATGAGAGATCTATGCCTGAAGCAGACAGCGAGGGAACCTCCTCCAAACACTGCAGAGCCGAGCTACTCTCCCCTTCAATCCACTGTCGCAGCACTGGCAAAAAAAAAGTATCAAGTGGTCCGAGAAATGACAGGTTTTAGATAACAGTTGGATGTGCGTGGAGAAAGAGAGAGAGGAATCAAAGATGACCACAAGGTTGCAACCTGAGGAGACAAAAGGGAGTAGAGAGTTATCCATAGAGAGTGAGAAAGGAGGAAGGGGAGAGGAGGGTTTAGGGTTTAGTCTGGTAATCAAAGCAGTTTATGTAAAATTATTAATTTCAACCTGAACTTCTTTACATGGAACTTAGAATTCAGTATAAAATCTATTAATAAATTTTCACAGATAAACATATGAGTACAAATATGGGTAATACAATTCTTAAATTGGGAGAGTCAGGTAACTATTATATAGTTACTATATATAGTTACTAGTATATAGTTTAGTTGCTGGTCCAGTGTTATGCCTAAGTATTGTACTTCCTGTTTGACATCTAACTCCACATTGTTAAACTTTAGGGTCTTGGGTGGTATGAATGTTTTGTTTTTAGTAATGTATAGTACTGTTTTCTTGTCATTTATGTCTTGGGTGGGACTTCATTGGTGTGTGGAGTGGGTTCTATTCACCTCATGCTTGACATGTCAAGCAGAAGGATGTCCCCAGGAAACACAATGTAGCCCTTTCCCACCCTTTCCCTTTATTTAATAAAATTTTCACATAGATGTTCCTCCTGGTCTTCTAGTTTGTTGTGGTTTTATGCCAGCCATCACCAAGGCACCCAATGGTGCCAAAAGGCAGAGGGTGCCCAACAGCCAGCTATCTGGATCCTGATTAGTAGTATATCCTAGCCTATTCTACATAAACCTTCCTTCTGTTTACTCTCCATACCTCCCTGCTCTAAGGCAATGATGTGCTTTTAAGTATACTTCTTTATTGATTCTTGTTTCTTGAAGAAAGGTCACCTATTAAATTATTTCTGGAGCTGGAACTGGGCTCAGGACTGGTTCATTGTCTGCTGGTTCTTCCTCTGGCCTTGTTGTGAAAATAGTCTATTCTATGGACCCATTCAATCAGGTCAGCAAAGAGCATCAGTCTCTATAATAAGACTTGTGATCCCCAGGTGCCATCTGCCTGGTGACCTTGTGTCTGATATCAGCACTCATGTCACAGGTCTGCAAAATATTTTTTTCGAGAGCTGTTTTGGTTATTCCACATAATCTTTATGTTTTTTGGTGTGCAGAATCTGAAAATGACCTCCATTTTGTTATAGGACATCACGTTTCCTGACAATTTAGGTAACTATGTTAAATAAGGCAATAATTCAAAATAAATGGAAATAGACTTATAAAATGAAAGTTTTATTACAATATTTTCATGAAAAATCATTTTTTGAACTGAAATGAGCTCACCTACACACACGAAACTCTATTCTTCTTCTTTGTGAGCCTCCTCTTGGTGCATTTACGCTTGTGCGTAGCATCTGGAATGTCTCTCTGAAGCATCCAACAGTAGTCTGCCATCATTGTAATGCTCCATTTTCCCTGGTATCTCCTTTCCATCTCTTTAATGTCTTGGTGGAATCGTTCACCTTGTTCCTCACTCACAGCTCCCAAATTTTCAGGAAAGTAGTCAAGGTGGGACTGGAGGAAATGCACTTTCAAACTCATCAGGCAACATAAAGCTTGAAATGCTTTCAGCATTCGTCCGACGATCTTTTTGTAGTGAGGATCTTTGTTATTGCCTAAAAATTTCTGTACGGCTTCTTTAAATGCAATCCACCCTTCTTTTTGAGGATCCGTCATGGTATTGACAAACTCTTGATCAACTATAAGCCTTCTAATGTCTGGTCCGAAGAATACACCTTCCTTCAATTTTGCCTCCAACAGGTCTGGAAACTTGGTGACCAAGTATTTGAAGCATTCTCCATCTCTTGGAAGTGATTTTATGAATTGCTTCATCAATCCCAATTTTATGTGGAGAGGTGGTAGAATAACTTTAAGGGAAGGTACCAGAGTTTCTCGGAGGACATTTTTTTCACCGACTGTTAGCACCCTAGGTTGCAAACTCTTCTTGGTCCAGTGATTTTGTCAGTCTCGACTGTCCCATAGACACAGAAAACAAGGATATTTGGTATACCCAGCTTGTTGCCCGAGCAGCATGCACAAGACCTTCAAGTCCCCACACACTTGCCAACCATGGTCTTCATATTTAAGTTTATGAAGAACCAATTCCAAGTTCTCGTAGGTTTCCTTCAAATGTACGGAATGACCTACAGGTATGGAAGCGTAAAAACCGTTGTGGAGTAAAACTGCTTTGAGACTTCTTTTTGAAGAATCTATAAAAAGACGCCATTGCTCTGAATCATATTGGATTTTAAATTGACCCATCAGACCTTCGACATCGATGCAATAAACTAACTTGTCTTCCTGGGCGAAGTAAGGAACCAACTCCTTTTCACGATGTCTGAACCATGAAGAAGACACTCCTGGCAACAATAAATCCCTGCTTTTCAGCCTTGATCCAAGTAACTCAGCGGCATCTTTGGGAAGATTCAAGTCTCTTACCAAATCATTCATCTCCTCCTGAGAAAACAATTTTGGTCTTGTATCATCTTCAAAGTCAGAACTTGATTCGTCATCTGGTTCAGGTATGACTTCACCTTCATCGGAGCTAGGTATCTCTTCCAAGGTAGCAGGGGGCTTGGGTACTGGTATATCTGTGCCATGGGGGATGGGACGAATTGCCGAGTAAAGATTGGGGTATGAAATGGAAAGCTTCCATTTGGAATTAAACCCTTTCACATCGCATGAACAAAAGTAACAGTCGTCACTATTGTTCTTTTGCTCTCGCCATACCATAGGAATCCCATAACGGAAAGATTTTTTCTTACCCTTGAACCCGTTTCGGAGGTCCTCAACACACCGTTTGCACACTTTATGGGGCGCCCAGACTTTATCTTGATCTCCAATTTTTAGTCCAAACTATGCAAAGTATACTTTTTTTACAAAGTCTGTAATATTCTGCTGTTGCTTCAACACTGTATATTCACCACAGATGAAACAGAAACTGTCTGGCGAATTAATACACTTTCGCAGAGCCATAACATAACGGTTGAAGAATGACGAGCTAACACGAATTGTGATGAAAAAGTGTGAACAGCCTAGAACCAAGAACCTGATGATGATTTGTGCACAAGTGTGGCATGCAGGAGAGATGTCACAGTGCTGGCCACACCCCCCTGCACTGACCAGAGCTGCTGCTATCTGCCCTGTGTCTCCCTCCCACTGGATTCTTCAGAAAAGATTAACCCCTTCTACCATTAGAAGCACGGACTTAAAACTTGCTTAGCTTATGTATATATTGCTGTCCATCAGATTTACAGTGCTATATTTTTTTTACATAACTCGGACAACCCCTTTAAGTTTTTTTTTTGGCATTTTATATCTTAAATGCATCTATGTGAATTAATTAATAGTAATTAGAAAAAAATATATAAATTTGAAGACAATTTTGTATGTTGTGACAAATCATGACGTCTAGGAGTTGTTTCAATATTTTATTTGTTTTCAGCACACCAAAATACATGGAAATTAGATGAAAATAATCAAACAGCTTTTTAGTTGCAGACCTGTGAAGATGTACATGCAATAATCTGTATGTGCACATTTGTGCATAGATACTTATAGTGAGGCCCCTTCTGTGTAGTTCATAAAATCAGGCACACATTCAGGGGCCTTTTTCTGATATGTATATAATCCTATTTAAAATGACCTCCTTTAAAGTGCTAAGTTTTCTAGTTTTAGGTGCATTTTGCTAAGGCATAGCACCTATTGTCAAGGGTTCATGTGGCTGCAAAACGTTCTGTCCATATACGCAAGCAAACATGAGTATGCTAGCAGCCACCACCAGCAACTGAAGAGGAGAGGATTCAGGAGTGTTCTGTGGGAGCAGCATCTCCTTCAGGCAGAAGATAAGAAATGCAGCAGGAGTGCTCTGGCATGTCTGCAGGGACAGTGTCTCCCCTGAAAAGAAGAGAGCAGCAAGGCCATGATCATGGCAAGAGCAGTGCAGGTAAAGGGGCAATGGTTTTGGAAAAGGTAGATGGGGAAGGGGAATGGAGTGCAGGGGTGAAAGTACAAGGGGGAGGGAGAAAGGGACAAACTTTGGGAAAGGGAACAGAAAGTAGATGGAGGGGAGCAGTAAGAGATAACCTGGAGAAGGAAGGGAAGAGTGCAAGGAGCTGGAAGTTGAAAAGAGAAAAGGCCAAATGGTGCTTCCTTTGGGGAAAAGGGAAATATATATATTCTGGTGGCGAAACTGTATTAGAGCCTATGGAAATAGAAAAAAAGACAAGCATTTACCTTCAAGCAAAGGGATAGCCCAGAGAGCACTGACTTACAAAGTACAGCCAAAGTGAAAAAAAACCCACACACGGGGCTGCTGAGCTCAAACCATGCCCAAGCTCCAAGGCAACCAAGAGAGGTAATGAGAAGCACCTGGGGAAGGAGTTTGAGGCTGTAGGGCAGCCCCACTCATTTAAGCCTCAGGGAACAGGAAGAAGGCCCTTAGGCGTAGGTCCGTGGCATGTGAGTAAAGTCTACTTTATAATCGTTGGGCCTATTTGTCAGGCTGTTATATTATGGCTGCAATCTGCTGCTTTCCTTCCTTCTTGATTCTTCTTTTCTTTTAACTGTCACTGTCTCTTTAAACCTGTCCTATCTCATAAATGGCGTTCTTTTCTCGTTTTCTGTAATATATTGTATTGTAAACCGCTCTAATGCTTTGGCCTGAGCGGTATATCAAATTGTAATAAAACTTAAACTTAAACTTAAGGGAGACCACCAAGGAAACAGAGGACAAGGAGATCACGAGGGAACCAGAAGGAAAGGAATCTTTCAGGGAAGCTGAAAGAAAGAGGTGGTCCAAAGACAGCCTCAGAAGGGATTCCCATTGCAGCCAAAACCCAGGAAACTACAGCCCTGAAGGAAGCCCGTGTTGTAGAGGAATTACAGCTGGCCCTGGATACAGGAGCGTTTGGCCTGAGGAAGCTGCAGAGCCTTTGGGGAGAGTTTCACGTCTGGAAAGGCCTGTGAAAAGAACTGTTGCTAGAAAGAAGGTGAGCCCATTAGAAGCCTTGAACAGTTTATTGAAAGATAAGGATCTCCATAGCCTATTAAAAACCCCTGAACCTAGAGAGAGGTCTCGCTGGGAAAAGGTTTTAAAATTGTTAGAAGAAATTAAGCCTACGTTCCCACAAGCTGACTCCAGTAAGGAGACAACAGATCCTGATTATGAGGGCATACAGATAGATAATTATGACTCTGATAATGCCTCTATAGAATCTCAAATGGATTGCTCTTTTTGTATAAAGACAAAGTGAAGGGTTTAAATGTGGAAAGACCCAGAAGCTATTATACCAGTATGTCTTGTGCCTGGAGTCCTGATAATGTTTGAAATGAAGTTGCTGGTGGTTTTAAAGCATCTATAAAATATTCAAAAGCTTGATTTGAATGTTTAAGAAAGAATTATCTGAGTGGGCAGCAGCCAGAAGTAAAAGAAGCTTTAATTTGAATATTGCACAGTTTGGAAAAGCAGTTGTTTAAGCTAGAAGTAAAGGAGCTATCAAGCTGCCTTGTGTAACAGCTGAAGAAGCAATTGCAACTTTTGTCACTGTGAAGTTCTTGCTCTGAAAATTTGTTTTTCTTTTGTGGGAGAAGTATCCTAATTTTGTTATGTGTTTTTGGTGCAAAGGAAGAGAAAAATAAAATCTTCCTTTGTTTTGCCTTCAACCCTCGGCCTATTCATCATTTCACACAACTACAAGCCCCAGAAGCCTCGGCTCTGGGAACCCATACTAAAAAGGGACATTAGGAGGTACGCCCCTGCCTATAGGCAATGGCCTAGGCAAGTGGGGCGCCACAATATACAGTACCTGAATGTACACCGCTTTGACTTGTAGAAAAGCAGTATATAGGCCTAGTTAAATAAAATAAATAAATAAACCCTTCAGCTCACTAGAAGACACACAGGCATCCTACCTCCACACTGCACACACACACACCTCCCTACATACACACATACAGTAGGTGCTTCATCCTTGCACCACACATACAGAAAGGTACCCCACCCCCATACCATATATGCACACACACGCACAGGCACTCCACTTCTGCAGGACACACACACAGGCATCCCCACCCCCTCACCACATATGCACACACAGGCACCTCAACCCCGCACATAATATACCCCAACTCAACACCACACACACACAAACTCAGGCACCCCGCTTCTACACCACACACACACACACACACTATCTGATGATAGACACAAATATATAGATAATGCCAGTTATAGAAATTCCTCATATACCCAGTAACCAAGAGAGATGCACTTCATCTCTTTTTGAATTCTTCCTCCCCCAAGACATGTATGATTTTGCAAATGAAGGAAGAGGGAAATGTATCAGTGTCACACTGAATGTGATCTTTTCACATGCATACATGGTCCTCAAAAGATATGAACATACACAGTCCTGCACACACACACACACACACACACACACACACACATATGTAGCCTCTAATAGTTCCATGATAAACAAATATGTGCACATGTACACATGTCTATAGCCCCTGATAGTCCCCATGACACATAGAAAGAGACAAACACCCACTGACACACACACTCTGCCCTGACACTTCCTATGACACACACAGAACTCTCTGAATGCCTCTAAAAATGGGGGAAAACACACCATTGTGCTACACTGAAAGTATGCACTTTTCAATTTACTCTTCTTTTTCACCAATAACATGGTGCAGATTTCAAAGTTGATCTTAAAGGAAACTATGAAATGAATTGATATGGTCCATATTCCTTTTCTCTAATAGCTGTGTTATAATGATGATTGCTTAATCCCATGCTTCCTGAGTATACATTATTAAATATTTATAGGCTCACAGTTTCTGTAAAGCAGATCACAGTTGGAACATACCTCTAGCTTCAACAATGTCGATCACTGTTTGAATATGTTGACCTTATACTAAGCAGTTCTTGCTAGCACAGTATTTCAGCAAAACAGAGCTATAAATGTGAAAACTGCCATACTGTAGGCACATAAATAAAACATATTTCAGCTTTATCAACTGTTCTCTTGGAACAGCTCATTAATGTCTGAGTGGAGAAAAAATCATGCTGATGCTTTTGGAGTTCCCTTTTGTCCTTAAAATGCTGTCTATCCCTTTTTAGTATGCTTTCAGGCATGACTGGAAAACACAAATATTATGTAATAGAAAAATGATGGTTGGTATAAATATGCCATTTTACTCAAATCATTAATCAATGGTTAGAAATGGCCCATTCTAATGAAGTGATTTGGAGGGGGCACATAACATAATTGAGCTCCCACCACTATGGCTTGTCACCTTGATGCAGTCACAGGAGGAGGTCCTGTGAATTTTGTGTGCTGAGCTGTTTCCTCCTGGTAAGTAGGGATGGAGAGGGCAGCCTTTTCCTCACCTAACCTTCTCATGGGGGTTATGGATCCTGTGTGGTGGAATAGGGTTTGTTGGGACAGGGCAGCACAACAGAAAGGATTATAGTAGATTGTTGTGGCAGCTTTGAGTGGTGGTGGGTGAGGGATGTAACATCGCTCATCACATTTTGACTGCCAGAGTTTCTTTGGGTGAATAAAGGAGTTTGAGCCTAGACAATGGACTCTTGTAATATGGAAGTCACCACCGTGTTCTGATGGAGGGTTGTCAGATGGCCTCCTCAATGATATAAAGTCGCTCATTGCCTGGCACCATTTCAGGCTAGATGGAGCTCCTACAGTGTTAGAAGTTGCACATAGTCAGTCGCAACTGCAGGCTAGAAGAAAGGTTCATCAAGAGTGTGAACCAGTCTAGATCAGACTAGGATCTAACCATTTACGTGGGTTTACAGATACGATACAGTCAATGTAAAGTTAAAGTTGTTAAGAGTCAATAAAGCTGCGGTCCCTATTCCTGGATCTGGTGCTGCTTATTGATAGACTGAGTGGTGGATGGGTGTGTATAGATAAAGCAAAATAGAAGGAACCTCCAATAAGTCAAGTAACAACAAGCAAAAACAAATGGAGGATGATGAGGCCACAGTTGAAGAGTTTTCAATAAAGATTTTTATTGAAAGACCTGACTCAGCTGAGTTTTGGCAAACTAGCCTGCATCAGGGTTCTACAGACATAAAAATGATAATAATAAAAACAAATATAGATGTAAATACACACCACAAAGAAATTTTTCATGTCTACATATATAGATAAATATATCTTCCAATCCTAATAGAACCACAGTCATTGGCTGCATGCATGTACATATATAAACATCCAAAATGCAACAAAAAAGCAGGTCCATTATATTTAAAGCTGTTTATTAACATCAAATAAACAATCAGGGGGATCAAATCCAGCATAATAGACAACAAGGAAACGCAATTCCAGATTTTCAGATCCAAAAGACAAACATATTTTTCCATAGTATATAGATTTATTCCCCCCTCCCCAAACCAAGTCCATTATAAGAAAAAAATCAAGTGAAGGTATGTTCATATGTGCAGTGTGTATAAATAATTGAAATATGTCTATACATATATGTCTCAAGGACCAACTACTCAAAACCATATATTAAAAAACATTGAAACAAATGAATCTAAATCTAAAAGTAAAGTGCAAAATGTGTCAGAGATATAAAAGTATGTGTTAACATCACAAGCATAAGAAAACGACAATAATAAAAACTGATGATTAACAAGAAGCACAGTAATAAATAGGGATAGAATTATAAGACTGTGCACTGGAAAATGGATAAGAATATGGAGTGAACCGTTCTTGGGACCAAATATATAATATCAATATCCCATACAAAAGGTGTCATTAAGAGAAGATAATCAAAAAGCACATTGCTCAATTTATGGAAGCAAAACCTATAGAAAACCTTGTACCAAAGAAGTACAAGATTTGTATCTTTCCACATATCCATAGACTACTATTTAATTAATGCCACCACATTGTGGCTATGTCTTTTCTCAAAATCAAACCAGTCAAGTGTGTATTAGGCATTAAAAAAGAAAGAAAGAAAATGAAGATTAAATGCTCCTAAACATAACATCATTATATGATAAAATACAGGCTCAAAAACATACACACAAAAATCTGTATTTGATAGACTGATTCAGACAGGTTCTCTGACTATACTGAAAAAATCCTTGAGAATGTAAAACATATTTAGTTTGAGAACCTCATACATCAGACTCTGAATACTCTCTAATCTAAGCCAATACAACAAAAAAAATCTTTTAAATGCATAATTTCCTAACGGTTACATAAAGATCCTAACACTGGGTTACAAAGGCTTAATTCACTTAGATCCCCTCTATAGCAACTAAAATCGCCGTGCATGCAACTTGCCTATAGAAGGAAGAATTTGCGGCAAACCACGCCACGCCATTACCTTACAGAAGCTGATAGTCAAAGATACACTAACCATTCAATAAAACTCTGTCAAAACATCTTTTTTGGGACTTTGCCATAAAAATGAAAATAAAAAATAAAAGGGATTTAAGAATAAAAATATAACAATCCATGGTAAGCCATAAGAACACCATAATAAACCATAAAAATGCATGTCTTTATAATAGAGTTCAAAAATGAGCATTAAAACCATGGGTATAAAAACACATGCTCTAGATTTTTTTAAATCATAATTGACCTGCTTTTTTGTTACATTTTGGATGTTTATATATGTTCATGCATGCAGACAATGTCTGTGGTTCTATTAGGATTGGAAGATATCTATATATGTAGAAACAACAACATTTCTTTGTGGTATAAGAATGTTTCCATCTATATTTGTTTTTATTATTTATTATTATTGCCATTTTTATGTTTGCAGATCCTTGATATAGGCAATTTTACCAAAATTCAGTTGAGTTGGGTCTTTCAATAAAAATCTTTATTGAAATCTCCAACTTGTCTTTAAAAGAACTGTGAGTCTCTGAGAGGCTCAGGGAGCCCTGTTTCCTGGTTGGATTTGGTGTTTGGAGGAGCCAGAGAGGTGTTTCTACCCATCTTTGTACCTTTCTCCTTGCCTGCCCCTAAAAATCACCAAACCAGAAGTGACATCATTGGCAGCTCCAGAGGCCTTTAAAAGAACTGTGTGTGTGGTACGAGGACCTTGGTCACATGATTGAAGGGGCATGACCAAAGGGGTATGCCCCATTGGAGCCCAGGCAGAGTTAGGTGAGTGTTTGTGTGAATATAAGAACATAAGATATGCCATACTGGGTCAGACCAAGGTCCATCAAGCCCAGTATCCTGTTTCCAACAGTGGCCAATCTAGGTCATACGTACCTAGCAGTTTCCCCAAAAGACACAGGTTCCGCAATGCTTGTACTGAGTCAAGAATTGATATCCTGGGTCCCTTCTTAATAATGGTTTATGGACCTTTCCTCCAGGAACTTGTCCAAACCTTTTTTAAACCCAGCTACACTAACAGCCTTTACTACATCCTCCAGTAACAAATTCCAGAGTTTGATTACACGTTGACTGAAGAAATATGTTATTTTATTAGTCTTAAATAATTTACCCTGTAGCTTCATTGCATGTCCCCTAGTCTTTCTATATTTTGATAACGTAAGCAATCGATCTACGTTTACCCGTTCCACTCCGTTCATTAATTTATAGACTTCTATCATATCTCCCCTCAGCCGTCTCTTTTCCAGGTTAAAGAGCCCTAACCTTTTTAGCCTTTCTTCATAGGAGTATCCTTCCATGCCCTTTATCATTTTGGTGCCTCTTCTCTGAACCTTTTCTAATAACGCTATATCCTTTTTAAGATACGGCGACCAGAATTGCACACAATATTCAAGGTGTGGTCTCACCATGGAACGATATAGAGGCATTATGATATCTTTTGTTTTATTTTCCATTCCTTTCCTTATGATACCTAGCATTTTATTTGCTCTCCTGACTGCCGCTGCACACTGAGCCGAGTGTTTTAACATGCTATCCACAATGATGCCTAAATCTTTTTCCAGGGTGGTGGTTCCTAATGTGGAACCTTGCATCGTGTAACCATAGTTTGGGTTGTTCTTCCCTAGGTGCATAACTTTGCACTTGTCCACATTAAATTTCATCTGCCATTTTGATGCCCAGTCTTCCAATTTATCAAGATCCTCTTGCAATTTTCCACAATCCTCTTGGGTTTTAACAACTTTAAATAGTTTTATGTCATCTGCAAATTTGATAACCTCACTTGTTGTTCCACTTTCCAGGTCATTTATGAATATGTCAAAAAGCAGCGGACCCAGCACAGATCCCTGGGGTACACCACTATTCACCTTTCTCCATTTGGAAAACTGGCCATTTAGCCCAACCTCTGCTTTCTATGTTTTAACCAGTTCTTGATCCACAGTAGTACACTGCCTCCTATCCCATGACTCTTTAGTTTTGCCAAACTTCTCTGATGAGGGACCTTGGCAAAGGCTTTCTGAAAGTCCAGATACGCTATATCAACTGACTCACCTTTGTCCACCTGTTTATTCACACTTTCAAAAAAACATAACAGATTAGTAAGACAAGATCTTCCTTGTCTAAAACCATGTTGGCTGTCTCCCATTAGGCCATGACTATCTACATGCTGAGTAATTTTATTCTTTATGATGGTTTCTACCATTTTTCCTGGTAGTGATGTGAGGCTCACCGGTCTGTAGTTTCCCGGATCACCCCTGGAACCCTTTTTTAAAAATTGGTATTACATTGGCGATCCTCCAATCTTCAGGTATTAGAGATGATTTTAATGATAGTTCACAGATTACTTATAGCAGGTCTGCAATTTCATATTTCAGTTCTTTCAACAACCTTGGATGTATACCATCTGGCCCAGGTGATTTGCTACTCTTCAGTTTATCTAATAGTTGTAATACATCTTCCCGATGTATCGATATTTCCTTCAATTCTTCCGCACCTTTAAATACCACTTAAGTCATGGGTAACATCCCTACATCTTCCTCAGTAAAGACCGAAGCAAAGAATTCATTCAGTCTCTCTGCTATCGCCTTGTCGCCTCTTAGTGCCCCTTTAACTCCTCTATCATCTAATGCAGGGGTCTCAAACTCAAATTGCTTTGAGGGCCGAATGAGGACTTGTAAAGTAACCCGGGGGCCGCATAAGACGCGGGGCCTCATTTGCATAAGGGGCCTCATTTGCATAAATATTTGCATAATGTACCATCACTAACTTTTAGTAAACATGCCTCTTTAATGAGTGGCATGGATAAAGAAAGACTAAAAGATTTAGAAACAGGAAGACAATAATAAACTGGGAACCCCAAAAGCCAAACTTGGATGTACAACACACTGTAGAAATAAAACTATAATTAATTTTCCCCTCTTGTACTAAACAAAGCGCAAACATTAATGATGCACATTTCCCAGAGCTGACATATCCCAGTTAATAAATTCAAAATAAAGAGATATTTTTCTACCTTTTGTGCATTTTTTTTCAGTTGCAATTGTTCCAGCCACTTTCTTCTGGTTTCTTCATGTCTTCTGCTAACTCTCCATCGTCTGCTGTCCATTTTGCCCTTTCTTCTCTCCTAGTTTTTTTTCCATTCTCTCTCTACATCTGCTTTTTAACACATACTAATCTTTCTCCTTTTTCTCTTTCCTCATTCCTATTTCATCCACTCAAATTTACCCCTCCATCCTCAATCCCCACTTACTCTCTCCCAATACCTGGCCAATTGTAGATTTGTCCTTCTCTCCCAGACAAAATATTTTTCCCCTCCATTTCACTTTCCCCAGCTCCATCCCATTCTAATCCTCCCCCAACATCAGCTCCCTTCTAGTTCCAGCCCCACCCAGCATACGCCTCCCTCTAGTCCCTGCATCAGTCCATTTCCCAATCCTAACCCCCCATCAATCCCAATTTCCAATCCTAGCCCCCCATCAGCCCATTTCCAATCCTAGCTCCCTCCCCTCACAGCCCATTTCCATTCCAAGCCCCCTCCCATCAGCCATTTGCAGTTCAAGCCCCCCCCTTCCAATCAGCCCACCTCCAGTCCTAACCCCACCATCTGCCCATTTCCAGTCCTAGCCCCCACCATAGCCCCATTACCAGTCATACCCCCCCCCCTGCCAATAGCCCACTTCCAGCCCTAACCCCATTACCCCATTTCAGTCAGCCCCTCCATAGCTCATTACCAGTCCAACTCCCCCCATCCAGCCCACTTCCCATCCTTCCTAACCCCCACCTGCCCATTTCCAGTCCCTAGCCCCCACCATAAGCCCATTACCATCCATACCCCCCCTAGCCAATAGCCCATTTCCAGTCATAACCCCCCCCCCCCCCCGCCAATAGCCCATTTCCAGTCATAACCCCCCCCTGCCAATAGCCCATTTCCAGTCATAACCCCCCCCCCCTGCCAATAGCCCATTTCCCAGTCATAACCCCCCCTGCCAATAGCCCATTTCCAGTCCTACCCCCCCTGCCAATAGCCCATTTCCAGTCCCTACCCCCCCCTGCCAATAGCCCATTTCCAGTCCTAAACACCCCCCCCTGCCAATAGCCCATTTCCAGTCCCTAACCCCCCCCTGCCAATAGCCCCATTTCCAGTCCTACCCCCCTCCCCTGCCAATAGCCCATTTCCAGTCCTACACCCCCCCCTGCCAATAGCCCATTTCCAGTCCTACCCCCCCCCCCCCGGGTAAATAAAAAAAACACCTGGCTTCTTCTGCTGCTGCTGCTGCTGCTGCAGCAGAAAATCAGCTGTCCCGCGGCCCCCCTTCCTCTCTGCCCTAGATCCCTCATGTGCTTCATCAGCGTGTGCTTCTTAAGCCGCGAAGAGAGTATTTCCCTCTCGCGCGGCTTAAGCCTATTCACTTGTCAAGCCTCGCGAGAGGGGAATACTCTCTTCGCGGCTTGAAAAGCACACGCTGATGGAGCACAATGAAGGATCTCCCTGGGCAGAGAGGAAGGTAACGCAGCACAGCTGATTTTTTGCTGATTGAGCTGCAGAAGCCCGTTTTAAAAAAAAAATTGACAGTCGATTCTGCCGCTGCCACGGCGGCAACGGCAGAAGCAAGGCTTTTTTTATTTCCCTCCGTCGCGGGCCGCACAACCTTCTCTCGCGGGCCGCATGCGGCCTGCGGGCCGCGTGTTTGAGACCCCTGATCTAATGGACCAACTGACTCTCTCACAGGTTTTTAGCTACGGATGTACTTGAAAAAATCTTTATTTCACATTTTTGCTTCTGCAGCAAGTTTCTTCTCAAATTCTCCCTTTGCCTGCTTTATCAATATCTTGCATTTGACTTGTCAGTGCTTGTGCTGTTTTCAGGTTTCGTCGTTTGGCTCTTTTTTCCATTTCCTGAAAGATGCTTTTTTGGCAACAACAGCCTCGCTGACCTCACCTTTAAACCATGCTGGCAGTTTTTTGGACTTCCTTCCACTTTTCTTAAATCGTGGAATACAGCTGGTCTGGGCTTCCAAGATAGTATTTTTCAACAACACCCAAGCTTGATGTAAGTCTTTAACCTTTGCAACTGCTCCTTTTAGTTTTTTCTTAACTATTTTCCTCATTTTATCATAGTCTCCCTTTCAAAAGTTAAAAGGTAGTACTGTGGATTTCCTTACTATCCCTCCACCACTAATTAAATCAAAGGCGAACATGTTATGATCACTATTGCCAAGTGGCCCCCAACACCCTTATCTCTTGCACTAGATCTGGTGTTCCACTAAGGACGTGGTCTAATATGGCTTCCCCTCTGGTCGGTTCATGAACCAGCTGCTCCAAGAAGCAGTCATTTATGTCATCTAGGAACTTTATCTCCCTAGCATGTCCTGCCGTGACACTGACCCAGTCGATACCGGGGTAATTGAAATCACCCATTATTACTGCACTGTAACTTTTGTTAACTTCCTTGATTTCTTTGAGCATTTCATCATCCATTTGTTCATTCTGACCAGGCAGTCGATAGTACACCCCCACTTGTCGCATGCCCCCTTATGGCCAGGCAGTTGCCTAGTGGTACGGGAGAGCGGTACGATTGTCCTTTGCATGAATTAGCCCAGTTAGCGTGTAGTTGTGTCCCCGAAAGGATTAGAGCCAAGTGCCAAAGGTCACAGGAATATTTCTTTATTTGAGAAATAAGGATTTCCTAACCGGATTCAATTCTTTGGCAAGAATTGATTGAAGCTTACAAATTAAAGATCAGGATACTTCTACATATAACACAAGCCTATTAAACAGTTCTTGGCTTGGTACAGTTAAACCTTGGTTCCACATAAAACTCTATTTACATCAGCACTCTGTTCCTGGTCTCCAGGAGGCACTATAAAACCCCTGTTACTCTCACAGCAGGTATAGCCAGGCTTCCTGGTCCACCCAGAGACTATTCAATGCAGTAATATTCTCTTCAAGTTATAGTATAAGCTTTTAGCTTCTTCCAGCTTTCTTTCCCAAGCAGCTTTATCAGACAAGCTACTTTTAAAAGCACAGCTAAAAGTTATGGGCTTTCTTAAAATGTCCTTGTAAAAGAACTTCTGGGTTTTTCCAGGTAACAAACCCCATTCAGTTCTTTCACTCCAGCACAAGGTAACACATTTAGTAACTAGGAACAGCTGGGTTTCCTTCAGCTCTTTAAACCCTACTTGATTCCTTTACTCTTCCTTAGCACAAACAGCACAGTCTATCTCCATGTCTGAAACACTGCTTGCTTCCACACTGTCCCCCAAGTCCATCTCCTCCACACTAGACTCTCTCAGGTAACTGCTTTCTCTGGTATCTTCCTGAGAAGCCTTTCTATCTTGTAAAGCCTTCAAGAGTTTCTCCCAGGTACCCTTAGCAGAATGTGAGCTTGTGGAGGAAGGGCAGGAAAAGCTTTCCCTGTTCAGCAACTCCTTTAAGGTTTGTAAAGGGCTCACCTTGCTTGCAGTGCTTTTCCTCCCTGTAGTCTCCTTAATGAGAGAAGAGTTAAGCCATGAACTTCTGGAGAATATTTTCCCCTCTGAGGACTCCTCCCCTGAGCTCTCCACTGGCCTTGTCAGCTCTCTGCTCCTACTTCCAAACTGCTTCTGTGCAAGCTGCTTCCGTGTCTCCTTCCAATTCTGTTTCTCTGCCCATGACTGTTTCTCTCTAGTGCTTCCTTTCTTGTTCCCTCGTGTCTGCCGTGTCTGTATCTGCCGGTTCTGAACCTGTTTGTGAGTGCAGCTTCCCTGCCTAAATGTTTGGGGCTGTCCTATGGCTCTTGACCCCGCCTCCAAACCACTCCCTTCTCCTCCCTCTATCTCCATGGGAACAGGGCGTGTTCTTAGTTCTGCACTCCTCTGCAGGGAATCTCCATCTTTGGTTTGGGAGTTAACCCTTCCTTTGCCTGCAGTTTTTTTGTGGAAAGAAAAAAAAGCTGTTTTTTTCTTTCTCTCTCTGCTTTCTGAGCCTGCTTCTCCACCACACACTGCCATTGCCTTCCCCTTTTTACATGGAATTTCAATCCATAGAGATTCTACAGCAAATTTTGTTTCCTGCAAAACTTTAATCCTTTCTGACTCAATGCCCTCTCTAACATAGAGCGCAACCCCTCCACCAATTTGATCAGCTCTATCATTACGATATAGTTTGTACCCAGGTATCTCAGTGTCCCACTGGTTGTCCTCCTTCCACCATGTCTCTGATATTCCAATCATATCTAACTTCTCATTTAGTGCTATATATTCTAACTCTCCCATCTTATTTTTTAGACTTCTAGCATTTGCATACAAGCATTTTAGAGACTGTATTTTATTCATATTAATTTGGCTATTGGTAGACAAGTGTAATTTGGGATCTTTAAGCTCTGTCTGCTCCATACTCGAGGGTATTTGGGCTACTTTACTCTTTTTTTTGGAACCTCTCTGCTTTTGGTAGTGTCCTTCAAGGATACATTCTTCCGAACCATCCGCTCTTGGGCGACTGTCGGCTTTCCCCTATTATCTAGTTTAAAAGCTGCTCTATCTCCTTTTTAAAGGTTAATGCCAGCAGCCTGGTTCCATCCCGGTTAAGGTGAAACCCATCCCTTCAGAAGAGCCTCTCCTTTCCCCAGAATGTTCCCCAGTTCCTAACAAATCCAAAACCCTCATCTCTGCACCATTGTCTCATCCACGCATTGAGACTCCGGAGCTCTGCCTGCCTTTTGGGTCCTGCACGTGGAACGGGAAGCATTTTGGAGACCAATATATTTGTCTTTTTATCAGCTGATGAGTGGAATTAGCATGGGGAAGAGGAAAGGGAAGGAATATGGTTAAAGAGGTAGAAGTAAAAGGGCCTATGGATAATTTTGTATCAGTGGGAGGTAATTTGAAGGTACCAGGAGCTTGTTCTACCCCTAATATTGTTAAATATGAAGTGGAATCATCATCTGAGGAATTTTCTCTAAGTCCTGTCCTCCTCCTCCCACCCCCACTTCTAGTCTCAATTTAGGATATTTACCTCCCAGGGGTGGGGGACCCATTAGAGGTTCTCTCCCTTCTGGGAAATTAGATACGCCACTTGATGGAGATAACCTGAGCATAGTTGAAGATAGTAAGACTGACCAAGCAGGGTCTCAACTTTCTACTTTGTCTGGATTAGAGTTGTGGGAGGGAAGGGGGTATGGTGAGATCAGACAATGAGAAAGTGGATAAAGGTCTTATAAGACCTATTATATATTCTGGGAAGTTGTCATGTGAAACAGCCCTGCTAATGTCATTGCCTAGGGAGATTTTTAATTTGGAGTTATAGCATTTGATCAAAAGAATGGAGTCTACTCTATAAACCTGTCTGACACAGTTATGCTCCTTTACTGAAGATACTGTGGAAAGATTTAGGAAAGTAGATCTGTAGTTAGAACAGGTTGAATCCCAGGTTCAGTCTCAGGACAAGCATTTAGGATCAATTCAGTCAATGAGTTCAGCCCTTGTTAGAAGTAATAATAACCTTGACAATAAACTTCCTAAGTTCAAGTATTTTATTCATTTCCTGAATTTCCCTTATGCAAGACTGATTTCTCCTTTTGAGATCTTGAAGCAGTATTTTCAGGCTATCTTTGGTCTGGACCACTCCTCCCACCCCTCTCTCTCTAGAGTCTATTATTATTATGGGTTCTATAAGGAAATTGGAGGATAGGGAGGAAGGAATGGACCAGGATTCCCTGAGTTTGACCTTGCAATTGGAAACCTCCATCAAAGAGGCATACAATAGGGCAATCTTGGTTGCCTCTTGTCACAGACTCAGACAGGGATAGGGTCTTGTGACTGTTTTATGCAGCTAGGTTGCAGAATTTTCATGAACATAGGGTCTATGTATTTCCAGATCTCTCTGATAGGACACAGAGGATCAGAAAAGACTTTATTTTTCTTCATCCCAGAGCTTTAGCCCTGGGAATGAGTTTCTTTTTGAAATTTCCTAGGAAATGTTTTATTAAGTATAAGGGACAAGATTATATATTTTTTGGAACCTAAACATTTCAAGGAGCTTATTAGTGCTTAGGAAAATGTCACTACTGGGGAATATGGGGATGTAAACATTGTTGTGTGAGACTGGGGGTATATGAGGACTTGTGAAGTGTATTTGCCAGATTTTTGAGAATTTGTATAGTTTTCTTTTCCTTAAAATGTTCTGATTTGTTGTTCTCCCCCTTTATTTTCTTATTGGATTCTGATGGGAGTAGAATTTAATGTATGGTTTTCTTTTGCTATGTGTTGTATCCCTTTAGTTTATTACCATTATTGTATTTGCATTCTTTTTTTGGTGTATTTATTTCTTTATTTTTGGTTATGATTCAAAATGCAATAAATATTAAATTAAAACAAAAAGAAACCTCTTCAACTGTAGCCATTGTCATCCTCCATTGTTTCTTTCTAGTCAGATGGGTGTGAATGCCAATCTTATGTGCATTATTAAGGGGGTTATTTTAAAAGCTTTATTTACACCTGGAAAATCTGTCACATACACATTTAACTGGCATTGACATCTAAATGGTGATCTTGGGAAGGGTTCAATGTACTCGTGGATATTCATAGTACACAGAAATTGCAAGGAGGCATGTTGCGGTGCAGTTGAGATGTGGCCAGGATGGGTTAGAAATCTACACATGTATTCTTTATTTCATATAGGGGATACACATATATATCCAAAATTGTCTACATCAGGATTTATGGCTGCCCCTTGAGACATATAGGGTCCAATATTCAGCAGCAGCACTAGCTGACCTAATGGAACTAGATGTCGCCTCTGAATTTTAAACCTAGATTGTCAATGCCAGGGTCATATCCAACCCTGGCATTGAATATCCGTATTGCCTGGATTTGCTGGAAGCTAACTGGGCAGTGGTGATATTCAGCTTCTGTCCTGTTACCTTCCATGGCAAATGTTTAGACCAGCCTTAGTTATTCCATGACCTATGCCGCATAGCCATAACTGGGTATCGATGCTGCCCGGTTATGGCTGGGTGCTGTCCCTGGACCATCCCTGGAAGGCCCTGGAATATCCCGATGCTTACCGCTTAGCATCAGGGTGTGCAGCGGCTGCACCTGCCGATATTCAGCAGCACTAGCTGTGTTAGTGTTGCTGAATATCCCACTGAGCAGCATTTACACAGTTTGCAGATCTGCAAGCCATCTAAATGCCATTGAATATTGGGCCCCTAGGTTTTTAAAAAGTGCTAGTTCCAGCCAGTCCTTTACAGGAGAGTTTGTGGGGTTTATCCTTATTCCCCATTATTTATTTCCCCTTACAAATAAATTTTAAATAGAGAAAGAACCCACTGGTGGTGTTTGGTGGTATTTGTTCAAGTGGTTTGCATAATGGAAGTTGTATAAGGAGCGAGATGAAAGTAGTGCATATAAAATGGTCGCAGAGTAATTGATCTTTATGGAAACATCTATGGTCCTACCCTACATGGCAGTGTTTCTGCAGCAGCCTTCATCAGAGGTGTACGAACATCCAACAAAACATATCATTTAAAAAACAGAAAACACATTAATATAGATAATATAAATAAATAAAAATAAAGTGATTCAAAATAGAGAGGGACAACAGGTATGTAATAAAACCTATATGCATAAGAAAAGAATGTAAAACAGTACAAACCATAACAATATAATGCACTATAGTAGAGAGATGAATAAGAGAAATGCAAACCATAAAATTATAATATTTTGAAAACAGAAACATAAAAAGTACAATAAATTGACAGGCAAACTAGAATCTAAATATAAAATACACATATACATGATAAAAGGAAATAAAAGCTAACAAATAGGAGATGGAGTACCAGCAGAGGATAGCTCTAACTAACTAAATAAATAAAAAGAAACTTAGAACCCGATTCTGGAAGCGGGCCATCTGGACAACCCCGATTTTGGTCCGCGGGAACAAAATGTTCCCACGGGAGCCAGAATCAGGCCCGAGGATATCCCAGCGTGCCCCTCTGACCTGTGAGGACATCCTTCCCATAGGCGCCCCAGACTGCTGTGGCTCTGAACCCAAGATCCCCACCTCCCAACCGACGGCTGGCCTCTCGCAGCCTAGATTGGGCGGCGGGGACCTCTCGCACCTGGCCCCAGCCCCAGTGGTGGCTGCTGTGCCTGATTCACCAAAAAAATCTGCATGTTAAGTACAAAACCACCATGTTAGCTATTGAGAGTGTGACCAGCACGTTCCCTGCAGCTAACATATGATGGGCTACCAGCACATAAAATGCACTGAAGCAGGTGCACTCAACCCCCATAGAGGTGTCATTACGTGCACTTTCTCTAATTGCCACATTGCCAGTGAACACACAGCAATTGCCCTTGCACTAGCAACAATGTGCTTTACATGTCCACGCTCCATCCCTTCCCTGCCCCATGCATGAGGGAAAATTAGAGTGCAACTTACCATGTGATTATCTGGCATTCCCAGCTGACAGTTGCCACGCATTAAAATGCACTTTGGCTGGGGGTGTAATCCTATCCCATTCATCGTAAAATCTGGGAGTGCCGGTAGCAGGAGGAGTGGTCAGTGTTTCCCCCCCTGTTGCTTCGGCATCAGACATTGGATTGCCTGCAGAGCAGGGAAGCCCAGTTGTTAAGCAGTTACCTCTACGTAAAGTGGTGCAAGTTTCGTCATTATTGAGTGGTAAGGTTTCTACATCTACTTCTCCTCAGGATGTGACACTTAGGGACATTTGGGCAGTAGTTACCCGAGCTGAAGCCGTCCTAACAAGGACTTTGGGACAAATTGAGGAATTTACTCGGGGTGCTAAATTTGTGGATTATGATGCCTAACTTGGGGTTGTGGGGGATCTTTTGGGCCAGTTGGAGGCAAAATTGGGTACTGTTCAGGTAGTCTCGGTAGCCTCTGTTAAAGATAGTTTATACTTTCATAGACAGTTTGAAATGTTTGAGAATTTGTCGTGGTCAAGGAATTTAAGATGTTTAAATTTTCCTATTACTCACTATCTTTCCTCACAGATTTTATTTTCTAAATACCTGAAAGAGGTTTTGTTGTTTGAGCAGCCTGAAGTTTTTTAAGGTTGCCAGGACCTCAGAAAACACCCACAAACAGGAACAGAAGCGAGGGACACCTTGAACAATTTTCAGAAGACTGTGTTCATGAGAAACTAGCTCAACTTAAAGTAGACAAAGCGACGGGACCGGATGGGATACACCCTAGAATACTGAGGGAACTTGGGGATATTCTAGCAGCTCCACTTTCTATTGCCTCATTGGAGTCTGGAGTGGTGCCAAAGAACTGGAGAGAGGCTCATGTGGTGCCTTTACACAAAAGTGGATTAAGGATGTGGTTGAAAACTACAGGCCGGTTAGTTTAACTTCGGTGGTGAGTAAATTATTGGAAATGCTGCTGAAAGAGAAAATAGTGAGGTTTCTGGAGTCCAGCGGATTACAGAATCCGAGGCAGCATGGATTCACCAGAGGCAGGTCTTGTCAGACAAATCTGATTGATTTCTTTGACTGGGTGACCAGGGAGTTGGACCGAGGGTGAGACCTAGATGTGGTGTATTTAGATTTCAGTAAAACCTTTGACACTGTTCCTCACAGGCGACTTATAAACAAAATGAGCACCCTAGGGATATACCCTAAAGTTACTGCTTGGGTTAGAAATTGGTTGGGTGGGAGGTGACAAAGAGTACAAGTAAATGGAGCTCACTCTGAGGAGAAGGATGTTACCAGTGGTGTGCCCCCAGGGATCTGTCCTTGGTCCGATTCTTTTTAACATCTTTGTTAGTGATATAGTGGAAGGGCTGTCGGGTAAGGTTTGCCTCTTTGCAGATGATACCAAAATCTGCAATAGAGTAGACACCCAGGAAGGTGAAGATAACATGAGGAGGGATCTAGCTAAGCTTGAAGAATGGTCTAGAATTTGGCAGCTGGGATTTAATGTTAAAAAATGTAAGGTCATGCATTTGGGCTGCAGCAATCCAAGGAAGCAATATAGTATAGGGGGTGAAGTACTTTTGTCCACTAAAGAAGAGCGGGACCTAGGCGTGGTTGCGTCTGATGATCTTAAAGTAGCTAAACAGGTAGAAAAGGTGATGGCAAAAGCTAGAAGGATGCTTGGGTGCATACGGAGAGGAATGGCTAGCAGAAAAAAGGAGGTGATAATGCCTCTGTATAAGTCTTTGGTGCGACCTCATTTGGAGTATAGTGTGCAATTCTGGAGACCGCACCTTCAAAAGAATGTGAACAGGATGGAGTCGGTGCAGAGGGTGGCTACTAAAATGATTAGTGGTCTTCATTATAAAGCATATGAGGACAGACTGAAGGATCTTAATATGTACACCTTAGAGGAAAGGCGGGATAGAGGTGATATGATTGAGATGTTTAAATACCTCCGTGGCATAAATGTTCAGGGAGAGAGCCTCTTTTAATTGAAAGCAAGTTCTGCTACGAGGGGACATGGGATGAGGGTGAAGGGAGATAGACTCAGGAGTGATATGTGGAAATATTTCTTTATGGAAAGAGTAGTGGATCCATGGAATAGTCTCCCAGTAGAGGTGGTAGAGATGAGGACAGTAACTGAATTCAAAAAAGCATGGGACAAAAAGGGGACTGTTGTAGTTGTTGATATGGAAGGACAGACTAGATAGGCCATGTGGTCTTTTTCTGTCATCATATTTCTATGTTAATATTTATTATGTTCCAAGGGTTTAAGAAAATGGTTAGTGAGGTTGACGGTGGGGAATCTGAGCAGCTGATCTCCCCCCATAGTTTGGATATTTCTGAATTTCTTGAATCTTCCTCATACTATTTCTGCTCGTGCAACTTTAATAGTTACGTTTGTGTCTGAGATGGACAAGGATGTTATTTTTAAAACTTATTTTTCTAAATCGAATGCTTTATTTTATGGCCACAAGGTTACTCTCGTCCCAGATGTGTCTAGGACAACCCAGATTCGCCATTGGGCTTTTTTGGAGTTGAAGGAGCGTACACTAGCAATGGGAGCTACTTTTTGTCTTAAGTTCCCTTGCAAGTGTATAGTGGATCATCTTTGGAAGAGTTATAGCTTTGTGGAGCCTGATCAACATGTGTCTCAACCTGTAGTGACGAATTAGTATGATAGGATTTAGGTATATTTAATTCTATCCACTGGCATTGTTTTTTCTAATATGTTTTGTTGTGTTTTTTTCCTGTATATTTTTCACTCTCACGTAATGTATATTATGTGGTATATGGGACGGCTTGGGTGGAAGCTTGTCCTATTGTGTTTGTATATTTGTTTTTGTAATCATTCATATTGCTTGATTGCTTTTTGTATGGCATAAGATTGAAATTAATAATAAAAAAAAATGCACTTTGGCTACTGGGCTTTAGTAAAAGGGGCTATTATGGGGCTATTTACTAAGCTGCAGTAAAACATCTCATTTTACCATAAGTTAATTTACCATGAAAGTCACTAATGCTTGGTAATTCACTGCCACATGTTAGTGACTGTGCTAAAGAAATAACACCACAAGCTGAATTATTCTGATGGAAAAATAATGCTGGGTCAATGCTCCTGGCCACATTTTTAAAGGTCCATGGAGGAGCAGGGTGGAGGATCAGGATTTGCTTTTGGGATGGGAAAACTAGGAAAAGTGCCAGTTCTTAGGGTGTACTTTGGCTTCAAAGTGGGGGCAGTGCAGTCCTGTTACATGTTTCTGAAGGGTGGGGCCAATCTAGAGGATTGGATCAGAATGGGATACAGTGGGATAGCATTTGCGGGGACCTTGAAGAGGGAGTTAGAACTGGAGGGGGGGGGGTAGAAGCACTGCAATTTGCTCATGCCTATCTTATGGGCAGAAGCCACACTACAGGACTGCCGGTGGCGTGGCTGCACCTAATGCCAAGGTGGCATTAAGTACAGCAATGCCATAGACAGTCATAACAGCACATGCCACCATCCCACATACTGTCACCAGCTGTCCTGCCCACTCTACCCCGATCCCTCTATGATCCCACCCAAATCAACATTAAGCCCTTAATGCAGACATTTTACGATTATACTGTTGCTACCTCATGCATAGGCCCATGCCAACTATTACCCTGTGGTGAACCCCGCATTAAGTCCTTGCCACACTTTAGTAAGTATGCCCCCAAACACACTAGTGAATGCACATCCCTACCCTATATCTCCTAGAGAAAGGTGTAGGATTTGCAAAAGTATTTTCTCGGATAGATGTTTCATATGCATCAGAAGCCTCATCCCATGAATTGACAATGACTAGAACCCCAAGGATTTCCAAAGAACATAGTGGCAGCCACAAGAAAACTCCCAACAGTTACATTATGATGACAATGTTTTGTGGCGATCTCATCAAAATATGTAGATGTGTTCTGAAGCTCCTATTAAATGAGAAAGTTTGTAAAGTGCATGCTTAACATATAGCACAAAGTAGGTGTGTTCTAGATCTGAGGGAAAAGTATAGTATTCCTCTTCCATCACTCATTGAATCAGGATATGTGCATGCTTTCTGAGCCCTAAGGGCTGATACGCGTTTATAGATAGATACATAGCAGCTGGGACTGTGCCCAACAACACATCTAGGTGTTATTCTCCATCTTCCATTAACCGGTCACTTTCAGCCAGTGGCTGATTTCTGCCTCCCTGACACCTTTCCCAGGAGAAGCATCATCGCTGAGGTGGAGCCTCACTTAAGAGTCAATCCAAAGGGTGGTCTTTAGCATGGATCCTGGTATAAATCATATTGTGGTACTTAACAGTACTTCTAGAAACATTTTTGTATATTAAAATTCAAGAGGTATGTTTGGATCGCTTAGCTGTGTGAGGGATTGCCAATGAAAGATGGGGGAGGGAGAGGGTTTAAAAACAGCCAGGCTACTCTTCTTAGGCTCGATAGGAGGTTTTGAAGTGAATTGTATTTCAAATGTTTTGGATATGAATCAACCCATCGCAGTAATTTGGGGTCACAAAACTGCTGTTAGATTTCAGAAAAATGAAAAGGAGTACTGCAATTTAATAATTTAGTACCTATTATACTAGTATAAGAAGTACAACCAATCAATATGGTTAGGGAAAGGTAAATATGGGAGAGTATACGCAATCACAATTTAGAAACAGGAAGACAATAATTAAACTGGGAATCCCAAAAGCCAAACTTGGAATGTACAACACTGTAGAAATAAAACTATACATTAATTTGCTCTTGTACTAAACAAAGCGCAGACGTTAATGATGCACATTTCCCAGAGCTGACATATTCCAATTAATAAATTCAAAATAAAGAGATATTTTTCTACCTTTTGTGCATTTTTTTCAGCTGCAATTGCTCCAGCCACTTTCTTCTGGTTTCTTCGTGTCTTCCGCTAACTCTTCATCGTCTGCTGTCCATTTGTCTTTTCTTCTCTCTTCTAGTTTTGCTCTTTCCTCATTCCTATTTCATCCACTCAAATTTTACCCCTCCATCCTCAATCCCCACTTACTCTCCCAATATCCGGACAATTGTAGATTTGTCTTCCCTCCCACACAAAATATTTTTCCCTCTCCATTTCACTCTCCCAGCTCCATCCCATTCTAATCCTCCCCAACATCAGCTCCATTCTAGTTCCAGTCCCACCCAGCATCCGCTCCTTCTAGTCCCCGCATCAGCCCATTTCCAGTCCTAGCCCCCCATAAGCCCATTTCCAGTCCTAGCTCCCCCATCTATTTGCAGTCCCATCCGAGTCCCTCCATCAGCTCATTTCCAATCCCAGCCCCCCATGAGCCCATTTCTAGTCCTTTTATTTTATTTATTTATTTATTTAACAAGCACTTATATACCGCAGCTTCCAGAGATCAGCTGCGGTTCACAATTAACAACAGTCAACAAAACATTGTTTGTTTTACATGAAACGTCATAACTATATACAATGTAAAGTTAATAGAATATGTTAAACAGATTGGCACAGAACAGTGCAACACTATAAACAGTATACATTTACATGAAACGTCATAACTATATACAATGTAAAGTTACTAGAATATGTTAAACAGATTGGCACAGGACAGTGCAACACTATAAACATTATATATACATTTACATTTTATGTGAGATATAGTCATAATGAGTGGTTCAGATTCAGGTGGGGTGGGTCCTTTCCTAGCCCCACCATCAGCCCATGTCAAATCCTAGCTCCCCTCCACTCAGCCTATTTCCAATCCAAGCCCCCCATGAGCCTACTTCCTGAGGATACGTTGGTTATACAAATAGGTAAAAGTTCACATGGTTAATCATTATAATGCTGAAGTGTCTAGATAGAGATTCCTCTCAAAAACTGTTAGATGCAATATCGCCATGCTATGTATGTAAGTTAATGCTTGATCAACTTACCATAAGACAAAATCTATAGAGGATCTTGCGGGCGAATTTCAACAAGATTTAGTTTGGATAACTGAAACTTGGCTGACAGAGACCAATGACCCTCAAATAAGAGAACTCTGCCCTCCAAGATAAAGACTTTTAAGTTATTTTAGAAATGGGAAAAGAGGGAGAGGAGTCTCTTTTTTATGCATGGATTGGATTAATGTTAAAATATATAATAAATGTGAAGCTAAGGAATTAGAATGTCTGTCTATTGGCATTAGTCTTGGTCAAGATACAGATTTTATTGGAATTCACTATTATAGTTATCACCTGATAGAGGCCTAGACATTCTAGATATGTTACAGGAATTGATTGTATCACACTCTCTGGAATTTGAGAAATCTCCCAATTTTAGAGGATTTTAATTATCATTTTTATGATGATATGGATGAAGAGATTAGACAGTTTTTAATTTCTATGAAGAATTTAGGATTACATTAAAGGGAATATTTTCTAATCAGCATTACCTTTTAAAGTGGCAGATAGTACACGTTATGTGGGCACATTAGGGAAACTTCAGAATGCAATGATTTTTTGATTTATCTGCAGATTCCACTCTAAGTGCTGGAGTGGGTGAGATACGTGCAGAGACTGGGTTTATCCGCAACATGCGGTTACTGTGGGTATACTTAGTATACGGTATCCAGCAAAGCTGAAGACAGCACGGGTGCTCATAACACCACATTAGCTGCATCCATGAAGCTGCCACAGCATGCTCTCTGCAAATTTGGTACATTATCTGCTATGGAAATGCTGTGCATACCCCCAACACATAACACATGTCTTTTAGAAGCTAATGCCATGATATCTGTACTTTTTTGCTATGTTAGCTGCAAAAGACAGAGACCCTAAGTGAACAAGGAGTCAACACACAAGGGTGGTTACATGTTAGATGCTATTTTTGTTTCCCAGGATGATTTGAGTTAGACTCTGGTGGATAATTCTAAACAATACCGGTAATTTGGTCTGATCACAGACTATTAGAATTTAATTTAAACTTAATGGATTCTAGATGGAAAAAATCAAAGAGAGAAAAGGTAGGAAAACGGTCTTGAGGAAAGATAGATACTGAGTTATTTAAAGATAAGTTTGCCAAGTTATTTTTTAAATTGTCTCCTACAGATCTAGGAAGCATGTTATTAGACTGCAATATGCATTTGTCAGCAATTTTAAATTCTATTGCCCCGCTCAGGTAGAGTAACAGAAAATCATATGCCTTACCTTAGTATAGTGAAGCATTACGTCAGCTTAAAGTGAGTGTCAAAGGATAGAAAGGACTCGACTACAAACTGAGAATCAGGACAATAAATTAAAACAGAGATTGAAAATTAAGGAATATAGAAAAGTATTGAGGAATCTAAAAAGGCCTTCTATGCCAAGGTTTCTGCAGGCAGGGAATAAAGCTCATAATTTGTTTCATCTGGTAAATAATCTGTTTAGAGCAGTGCATGATAGAGATTTGCATACAATGGAGAGCGTGCATGCAGACCTACCTTATGCATATTCAGTGTGGTTATCCTGAAAATCTGACTGACTAGGTGAAGATCCCTGGTTTGGGCCAGGGGTTCAAATCTCACTGGAGGACAGCAACCTCGTGCTGGAGGAATTAGGGTTTCTAGTCCCACAGCTGCTCCTTTCTGGCCTTGGGCAAGCCATTTAACCCCCTGTTGCTTCAGGTACAACAATATAAACTGTGAGCCCTTCGGGGACAAGGGAAATATATACCTGACCTGAATGTAGACCGTTTTGACCTGATGAAAAGTGGTTTATAAGTATTGTAAAATAAATAAATATTTAGCGTGGGTTTCCAGCTTAACAGGAGAGGGCAAGGACCTATGAATGTTCACTGGCTCACAGGCCACATACTGAGTGGTGACTTCCACTATTTAGCATAGATCACAGTGAAAGTCCAGAGACATAGGGAAATGGCCATGTTTCCATGAACCCATTCACTGATGATGTGACTCCATTTGGGGTCTCAACTCCAAGTTTGGGAACCTCTGTAAAATACTATAATATGTGTGTCTTTGAGAAATCTTGTTGCAGGCATGCACACTAGCCATAGGGCTGGTATAAGCATGCACACCTAGATTTCTCATAGGTTTTTAACTACTTATCCTTCCACAGCACTGTGATCTATGTATACTTTGTATTGGACTGGAAATGTTCATGTCTCTAATTTGCTTTCATTAAATTATCCAGTGATGCCTCTTCACAACATAATTTTACATTACATTAGTCAACATGTGAACAGATGTATTCAGTTAGAATATAGTTTTTCTAAAATATCAGTTGGGCTTCTGTAAATGTTTATACATCCTCATTTTAAAGTAATTTTAATTTCTTTTTGAATTTTAAATTTTATTAATTGTTAGAAGTGAACTTTGGTGAAGCTTTCTGGATTTATTATAACAAAAAAAATAGAAGCTATATAATATAGAACTAAAGAAGCAATAGAAGTGAAATAATGGATTTTCAAATATTGAATGCGTTATTAGAAAAGGTTCAGAGAAGAGCCACCAAAATGGTTAAGGGGATGGAAGGATACCCCTATGAAGAAAGGCTAAAAAGGTTAGGGCTCAATAACCTGGAAAAGAGACAGCTGAGGGGAGATATGATAGAAGTCTATAAATTAATGAACGGAGTGGAATGGGTAAACGTAGATCGATTGTTTACGTTATCAGAATATATAAAGACTAGAGGACATGCAATGAAGCTACAGGGTAAACTATTTAAGACTAATAAAAGAAAATATTTTTTCACTCAACGTGAAGTCGAACTCTGGAATTTGTTACTGGAGGATGTAGTAAAGGCAGTGTAGCTGGGTTTCAAAAAGGTTTGGACAAGTTCCTGGAGGAAATGTCCATAAACCATTATTAAGAAGGGAAACAGGATATCAATGCTTGACCCAATACAAGCATTGTGGAACCTGTATCATTTGGGGAAACTGCTAGGTATGTATGACCTATATTGGCCACTGTTGGAAACAGGATACTAGGCTTGATGAACCTTGGTCTGACCCAGTATGGCATATCTTATGTTCTTATGAATATAATTAGAAAAAACATCAAGATCTAATTTTTGAAAGATCTGTGGATTTTACCATAGCTCAGAATGAAGATAAATCTATTGGAAAATAATGTTTAAAGCTATCCTAATTCTGTGGGAGAGAGGAGGAGGTGGTGGAGGAATATCTTGATCGGTATGGACTCTCTAGGCTAGTGGATGAGAAGGCAGCCTTGTTACACAGAGAAATGACATCTAGTGAGGTGTTTAAGTCTTTAGAGAAGGGGAAGGACCCTTTAAAGAAAATGTGGTAGGGCCTCTGGTCATGGTCTTCAATGCCATATTGACTGAAAAAGATATTTCAGGATCAGGGGCGGCTCAAAGCAATCTTCTGCCTGAGGCAAGGGATGAGATGGTGTGGCCCTTCCCCCCAGAGCATGAGGGGGGAGGCTTTCTCAAAACACCAGCCAGGGACTGAACCAAGCCATAAAGCTGATTAGATAATGTGGAGGAAATGAAAGGCGTTTACACACCAAGGAACTAAAGGAAAGAGTAAGAACCACAGCACTGTTTGTTTATAACACAAAATTATAACTCACTTTTATTTTGTTGTTATAAACTGTGTTATGGTTCTTGCTTTTTCTTTTTGAACATATATTTTGCATCCACAGAATCCCCTCTCTCAACTATGGGTGCAGAGCAGAACTAGGATATTCACCCACAGAACTCAGTATCTTAAAAAAACATGAAAAATCTGATTCCGATCATCTCACCAACAACAACAAACATTCTCTAGTACCAGGCATATTGTGAACTAATACAAAACCCTACAACAAAGCCATTGAGGATCTGTAGAGCAAACCTACCATACCATACCATACCAGCTCAACTTCCAAAACTCACATAAAGAGCCTACCCCCCAAAAAAGCATAACTGTAAATACTGCAGTGTGCCCTGGAACATCCAAATACCTATTTGAAAAGCGGAAACTATTCAGATTACTACAGCACAGATTCCTTCATATAAACTCCATGTTAACAGAACACTTGGCCTTGGCCACAAATGCAGAACACAAACCCTCACCAAAGTACAGAATAGGTGGCCATAACCTAATAAAAAACATATGTAGATAAAAATTAAACTGCAACCCCAAAAAGTCAGATTCTGCATATAATACAATGCCAGAGAAAAAGAAAGAGATGCATTTCCCCTGTACGTTATAAAATACAAAGATAGCACCAAGACTGTTCATTAAATTGAAAATAAAATTATCTTCTATCTTTGTTGTCTGACCATTTTATTCTTAATCATGCCGGTTCCAATCTGAAGTTTTTGTTTTTCTCCATCCCTACTGTCTACTTCCTCCCAGGGGTGGCATGAGGACCATGTGTGGAGATTCATTGCAGTGTTATTTGCATAAATGTTGTATACTTTACTTTAAAATGTATATGCCACCAATCTGAATCCAAACATATATATGCAATTTAGTAAAACAGATGTTACAATAAAACAAACATAATAAAACATTATATTTGATTAATGAAAAGCCACTTATGCAGCCCCCCCCCCCAATCAGACCATCACCAATCTGTACATCAGATTTATTTCGCTATGATCAGATTATTGATGAGGAGGGAAGATATAAAATGAGAAACTAATCCTGGTAGCCATGAATTCAAACGCTGGATTGGATTGTGTTAGAACTGGAAAAGTCCTGAACTCAGGAGCGGTGAAGCTATCAGGCTACTAAACAAAAATAAACTGAGACGTTCCCTTTAAAATTTGATATTTTATTGAATCTGACCTAACAAAATATTTTAAATTTCAGTTTGGCAGAATGAAGAACACAAATCTCAAAGACAATACATATTCAAGTATTCAAGTTCCCTCCCCCCACCCAACCAATACCCTAAAGTTGACCTTACCAGGAATGCACAACATTTCCGCGACACTACTGCTCAGTTTGTATATAGTTACCCCCTTTTTGAAACCCAGGTTACCAAACCCATTCTAACCTAGTTGTTAGAATACTGGCTTGGTAACCAAGCAACCAGGGTTTGATTCCCACTAACACTCCTTGTGGCCTTGGGCAAGTCACTTAACCCTTCACTGCCTCGGAAGAAAGGCCTGGCAATCTACTTCCGGTGACACTGCCAAGAAAACCCAGGAGCTTCTGGGTCGCCAGGAGTCAGGACTGACTCAAAGGCACACATTGCATTTTTCTATGTAAGTGCAATGCAGGTTCTGCCTGATTGCACAAACTGTTACCTGTAAACTGCACTGATTCTAAAGAGCGCGGTATAGAAAAGATTTTAAATAAATAAATACATGCAGAGTACAGGACCCATAGAGCAAAACTATTATTCCATAACAGCACTAACTTCCAAAAATCACAAAACATGGAGCATACCCAGAAAGGGCAGCACCACAAATATTGCAGTGGGCCCTAGAACATCCGTATTCTTATTCAGAAAACTGAACAAGCCAGATTACTACAGCTCCCTACATAGAAACTCCATACTAACTGAACATGTAGTCTCAGTCACACATGCAGAACAGAGATAGATCTTCACCACGTAGGGAATATATCAATGCAAACTAAAAACAGGCATATGTAGTAAAAAAATGATTTTACCCATTACTATTTAGGTTTACAGGATTTCTTTCCTAAAATTATACTGTACTGCAGAGTGAGGCGAGAAATAGAACTCTCACATACAGGCATCTGCATTGTCAGCAGAAACTAACATAATGGCTCAGTGCTAGTAGTGCGAGTTCAATTAATGCCACCTCAGTGTGTGGTCTTAGGTGTGTTTTGAGTAGTTTCTTCATATCTTGAGAAGATTGAGCAGATCTGATGGTTTCAGGTAGGGAGTTCCAGATCATGGGGGCATAAAGTTGAAAGCCCTATTGCTTGTCTGTTGTGTACATTTGGTCTTGAGAGGAGGGGTGGTCAGGAGATTCTGATTTGCTGATCTTCTTGGTCTGATCATGGATGTTCTTGTGATTAGATCATTGAGGCAGGGAGTGGAAAGGTTATAAAGGATTTTTAATATGGTAGTTATGGATTTGTGTTTAGTCCATTGAGCAATTAGAAGCCAGTGTTAACTTTTTAGGATTGGGGTTATGTGTTGTCAATTTGTTCTGCCTGTTAGAATTCTGGTGGCAGTGTTTTGTACTAGCTGGAGTGCTACAATGCCTGTTTTGACAACCCTTGATAGATGATGTTACCATAATTGAGGTGAGACATAATGATGGCTTGAAGGATAGATCTAAAGTCAGTGTCTTGTAGCAGATGGCATAAAGGTTTGAGGAGTTTAAGTTTCCAGTATGCTGAATTTGTTGCATTTTTGATGTGAGCAAACATATTGAGACTGCTGTCAATAGTTATACCAAAATATTTGATTTCCTTTTTTATTGTTATTTCAGCATTATGTATTGTGAGCTTGTCTGGCGGTTTGAAGTTTTGATCCCTGAATATTAGTAGTGTTTCAGTTTGGTTTTGTTCACTGTGAGATTAAGGTCAGCTAGGAGGTTTGTGACAGCAGAGAAGACATCAGATATGGTGCCCAAGTATTAAAGTGCACTGTTGATAGTGCAAGTGGAGCAAAGGAGGTGGCATGTGGGACATATAGTGGGGTTGCTGGTGCACAGGAAGGACCAGACAGCTGCCCAGGTGGCACATAAAAACATATGATATGCCAGACTGGGTCAGAGCAAGGTCCATCATGCCCAGTATCTTGTGTCCAACAGTGGTCATGTAGATCAGAAGTACCTAGAAGGTTCTCCAAAAGACACACAGGGCATTAATGTCAGAGCGTGCTACTAGTGCCTGCATAATGAGCACACATCAACAATGCTTGAGCTGATACGGAGACCAAAGTGGCAGGAAGGAATGCCAACCATCCCCACTTTTGCACCACGTGGTGATGTGAGCGTGTGTGCATTTCTGTCTGTCCATTGTTCTGTGGCTTTCTGCACTTCATTGTGCCTCTCATTGTCTAAGCTGTTCCTAGCATTAGTCTGCAAATATGCATGATGAGGATCAGAGGATTGTTGGGTATGGCCTGAAGCAGAGAGGAGTGGCCAGGATATGCCTGCCTCGACGGTGAGGTCAATGACTGAGACATCGTAGTGCCCATCTGACATGTGCATTGCCTGGGTGGCCACAGCACTTCATGCTGAGAGGGCACTCTCACTTCATCTGAGCAGTAACCATGCCACGGCTATGTATCCACATAGTGCTATATAATGTCTGACTCTAGTGTTGCGGGTGCAGTCTCTGTCCGGGAAGCCTGCTCACTGAGTTAATGCTGGGTGTCTATGTGGTTCATTCCAAGCCAGGGTGCACATGATCATTCTGTGCACATGCATTGTGTGCAGACCAGTGGTCCAACTGCAGTTGGGATGTGCATGACTGAAACAACCAAGTGGTAGACAGAAGCTGCAGTCTGACTGAGCTTGCTGTGGTGGAGTGTTAGTCCTAGATGGTTGGGACAGCAATTGTTCTTGGCCTACTCACTGTGGTTATAGCAGGACATTAGCAGTGTTCCATGTAGACCTAGAAGCACCCCCCCCCTACATTTGGCATCCATGGCAGCAGCTTTGTAACTCTGGGTCCCTGTCCAACAGGGGCAGGACACAGGGTCCAGTTATAACTGGCACCTACAGCATGATTCAATTGTGCAGGAAACAAGGTGACTAGCATAACACACTGCAGACAATACCTGCCACACACTGGCAGTGATGTGAATCTGTAGCACGTCCAGCAGAGACCATCTTTAGCAGTGCAAGTTCTGGAGATTAGGTGCTGTGCACCCATCCTCACTCTCAGGGTGACTACTAACACTGCTTAGTAGCACAGTTTGTAATTGTTAGGTGATTTAAGCACATACTGGCAGTGCATTGTACTGAGCTAATGTGATGAATTAGTCCATTCTCCATTTGGTGATCAGCTGCAGACTGCTGTTCTGCGTATGTAGTTCATCATGGGTACTAGGGGGCTAACCTATGTTAGCGCCCCCCCCCCCCCAGAAGACAGTTTAGGCAAAGACCTGCAGGTTATTTGAATCCAGACATTGCAGTTAGGGAGGTATGAAGATGTAACATACTGGTTAGTGCAATGTCCCCATTGGGTCATATCCCTGCCTGCAACAGTCCAGGCTCTGCTGTGACGCAAACACTCATCCTTCTACTTTGTTATGCATTATGGCCACACTTAGGGTCAGCAAATATGCTATTCCACATCATGCCCCTCTGAGAGCATAGTTTTCTTGGCTCTGCTGCAACCCATTGCAAGGGGTCAGATATGTTCACCCTGCAGATATCAGGCCCGTGCTTGGAGACATGGGGTGATGGTCATGCCAATGGTTTGGTGGCCAAGATATCACGGTTTGAGGCCCACTACCACTTCTTATGTGATCTTTCAGAATGTGTTACTGTCACATTTTATGTCTGCCACAACCTTCATGGATCAACACCACCTCCTTGTGACCATGAGCACTGAACCCACCAATGGCTCAGCTGACTGCAGGTCTGTGCAGTCCCTGTTTAACATCAGACATTACCAATTGATGATAAGATGTACCCCAATGTGACCGCACTGCTACAATGGTATACTAACAGCCAGTTCAATGCATACAGCTGTAACCTACTTGGACAACATGAGTCATGTCTGACATCATGTCTGTTACTGTACAGCTTTGGATCCCTTAGATCTCTGCAGTACATGTGGACATATCCTACCCCTCAGATATCTACCTGCAGGTCTCAACTCATGTCTATACGTACCCCATGTGCCCAGTATGGATAACACCTGTGCAATTGTTATCAGCACATTTGTCTGAGGTGTTGTCTGGTGGCTGTGTGGTTAGGACAGGTATGAGTCCAACATGTCTGGTATCAGGCCTTCCAGATGGCAATGTCACACATTTTCATACACAGATACGTTGGGATGGCACCTACAGCACATCGGTGCTACCAGCCTATACAATCCTCTCCTCCACCGCCATCCATCCCTCAGCCCATCCATCCTCCTCTGTAGGCTGGGTGTAGTCATTTATTTATTTATTTTATTTATTTATTTAACTTTCTTATATACCGTGCTCTTCTGTATCAGTGCGGTTTACATCAAAACACAACTGTCCAGCACAGAAGGTCTGCACTGGATTTACAAATAACGTGGGTATATGTACAGGTAATAACAACATAACTATATACAAATATATACAGGTAAATTACAGCATACGTTTGGAAATGACTCAAATGTGTCCTATTGGCTCAACTGCGTATTGGCTGATAATAGGGTGATAAGAGTTACTATTTGTCGGGAGGATCCGTGTCCGGCATGCTTGGTTTCAATCTTACGTGGTTGTCACTCACGGGTTGTTTATGTGGGTCACTGGGCATGGCTTGCTGTGGGGAGTGGCCCTGGTCAGTATAATACTTTAGGAAGAGATGATGTTTAAGTGCCTTCCTAAATTGAGAGATGACCTTGATAGCCCTGATAGCGGGGGGAAGGGCATTCCAGCAGGTAGGTGCATATAGTGAAAAAGCTCTGGATCTTGCTGCTTGTGAGCATTTTGTTATCTGCCTTGGTAGAATCAAAGTATTTATAGCGGTTGATCTTTTTGCTCTATTAGGGGGTGTCATCTGGATAAGATCTATGATTGATGTAGAGGAGCAGTTGTTAATGGCTTTGAATGTAAGTGTCAGCAACTTGAAAGTTATCCTGCTTTGGACTGGAAGCCAGTGCAGCTATTTTAGTATTGGTGTTATATGTTCCTTCCTTGAAGCCCCTTGCAGAATTCTGGCGGCTGCATTCATGGCTAGTTGCAGCGGGGTTATGGTGGCTTTTGGAAGGCTGTGTAATATGGCGTTAGCGTAATCAAAATGCGGGGTCACAAGAGCTTGGTAGACAGATCGAAAATCTTCTGGTTCCAGGAGCGGTCTCAGGTGGTGAAGTGTTCTGATTTTGTTGTAAACTGCTTTTACCATATTGCTTATCTGGGCCTTCATATTGAGCTGTTGGTCAAGGATAACTCCAAGGTACCGAATTGATGGTTTGCTTGTGAGTTCAGCATCTCAGACCTTCAGGGAGCTAGGTGGAGTGAATGATGAATTCCTTGTGAGGAAAAGGACCTCTGTTTTTTTTAAGTTTATTTTTAGCTTCTGTGTATGTAGCCAATCCGTGACCGCATCGAAACAGGCAGAGAGGGGTGCAAGGTCTGGTTTGTCCAAAAGGAAAGGCATGTAGAGGAGGACATCATCGGCGTAGATCAGGCAGTTAATGTTGAAGGAGTGGATGAGATTACATAAGGGCTGCATGTAAATGTTGAATAGCAGTGCTGACAGTGACGATCCTTGGGGAATGACTTTTTCTTGGAGAAAAGGTGCGGATGTGGAGGGGCCAGAACGTACATGTTGCCATCGATCTGTTAAATATAATGCACACCATGTTAATGCGTTTCCCTGAATGCCCTTCTCGCTAAGGCGGGAGAGGAGTATTTCGTGACATACCGTGTCAAAGGCTGCTGCAATATCCAGGAAGATCAGTGCAAACCCTTGTTTGATGTTGTCCAATCCAATGATAAGCATATTGAATAACGTGGTCAGGAGTGTTTCGACCCCATGCGCTTCCCGAAAGCCATGTTGGCAAGGGTCAAGGGGGTATAAGTCATGTCTTCTCATGCAGGCTGCTATACCATGACTTAAACTGGTACTCTTTCCTACAATTTGGGACTGCACACACACCTCTCCTGTGCCTGATGTGTACATCGCCACTCCTACTCTGTCCCTCTGTTGCTGCACACATCCTGCCACTTCTGACTCCACTGGGGGACATATGTTCCACATCCTATGTCACACACTGACATTGTGCCATATTACATTGACACACCCAGTGCATGGTTACATCTGCCTCACACATGCTCATCCACTTTACTGGCTGCCATGTAGGGTGCCCATGGATCAGGCAGGTCCATCAGCTCCCAGCTGTCTTTCCATCCATCACATCCAGATTGACTTTCCAGGCTGCTCCTTTATCCAGCATTAGGGTTACAGCCATTTTAGGATGTTAAGATGCCTGCTTGACATCTTACCAAACCGATGTCCAGTTAACACACATTAAATAGCCCATAGCGCCCTTAATGCCAGAACATACCCTACATGCCCAGAGCCTTTTTCACACAGAAAACCCTTTTCGTTGCTGTTACCGCTCAGAAAAGCATGTTCTCTTACTGCTGTTTAGTAAACATATCTCTTAGTGTTGGGACAATCAGTGGCCCAAACCAGGGATACTCAGTGGCAGTAAACATCTTAGTGCTGCTGAATATCCCACAAGTGGCATTTACACAGTTTGCAGGTCCCCGGAGCCATTTGACAAACGACTTTTAAAGTCATCTCTGGGGCAGGGGACAGGTCTGGAGAGGAGCTAGGGACATAGATATCTCCACTTGATTTCAGAAACGTTGTGAATGTCTGCAAACCCATCTAAATGTAGACCTGTTGCAGGCATGAATAGGTATTGGGAAAATGCTTGTTTTGGCAATGAAACATCTCAAAGGTGTAGAGCAGATGGCATTCCACCATCCCCAGTACTCAGCACAATCACAGTGATAGCAGAAGTAGGATTTAAACTCTGGCTTCCATGGTCCTAACCCACTACTATAGCTATTAGGCTATTCCTAGATGTCCACAATCTGGAATGCTAGTATGGAAATGAAATATTATGGCCCTGCAGACATCCATGTCAAGCGCATTCACATTCGTGAAATCATGTTTGAACTTGGACGTGCCTGCTTTTTGTTCAAACTTTCTGGTTTGGATGTCCTAGTTTGCATTTGGATGACACATGTAAAAAGTCATTTCATGTGTATATTTCTGATTTTACAATGGCAATACATGCTTATTTAAAACAAATAGATATCAACATCTGTACCTGCTCAGAAGCAGGCAAGTCTGCTAATTAATTTGGTCTTATGACTTGCGCATGTGATTGAGGGACAGTTTTACTTACCTCTATGGTATTTGAAACAACATCAGAATTGAGTGTTTTTTATTTGTTTCTTAATTGATTCTTTCAGAGCACTAGGTTTGTAAAACCTGGCACTTATGATCTTGTACCACTCAAAGCAATCACCTGGAGTGCCTAAATAAATAAAGAACTAGCTTGTTTAGCAGACAGTGTCTGCAATAGCTTTAAAAATCTCCAAATCCTCTTAACAGCTTTATAATGAAAAAACTAACAGCATTAAGAACAATAGCCTTGTACTTTATGTGACAGGAAACTTCAAATAGCCCACATAATGCCAGAAACTTTCCATTATGAAAATAATTTTCAAAGGCATTTTTGCACATATACTACTGTTTTGAGTGCAGAAATAGTTTATCAAATTGAAAGAATTTTTGTGATTAGAAATATGCATACAATGGCATTTTGGAGTATGTTTACAAAAGAACGTTAAGGGCGCAGCGGTTAGCAAGTGGTAAAGATAGCGGGTAAGGGTGTCATCATAAGGTAAAGGCCAGGGCAGGCCATAGGTGTTCCACTTATTGAGCATTAACAGGATATCGGGTGTTAAGGTGTTAAGCGTGCACCTTCACACATGAAAATTGCAGTTACCTTAATGCAAGATAAGAGAGCCCCAGTGAAAGTCACATTTTAGCTGTTGGATGGAAGGAAAGGTAACATCTGATGGACCGGTCAGATCCATATGTATCCTACGTTTCAGTCAATAAGTGGGATGTGTATATGGGAGGCAGCTGTACTGTATCAGTGAGGGGTGCCCACGTAATGTACTGTAATAACAGTGTATGGCATAGGATTGGGAAGAGGTGTCCCCTGGCAGAGCCAGAAGCGCCATGATGTGGGCATCAAAAAGATGACGAAGCAGGAGTGGTGGCGTGCAGATCATTCACAGGAGAGGTGTGAGTGATACATCCAAATGATTAAACTGTTCCTGTATGGGCCATGGTATATCAGCTGGCAGAAGAATACATGCCTGTACATAACGGACATATGCTGATGGATGGGCATCAGTAGATGAGAGAGTGGTATGGTCTTGCTGCCCGAATGTACTTGATGTGATTGCATAAATACAGTTGTAGTGGAGGAGTAGCCTAGTGGTTGGGGCAAGGTACTTCAGGCCGGAAGGTCGGGGGTTCAAATCCCACTAGAGGACAGCAACCTTGGGCCGGAAGGACTGGGGTTTCTAGTCCCACAGGTGCTCCTTGTGGTCTTGGGCAAGCCACTTAACCCTCCATAGCCCATGTTCCCTGTAAAATAGTTATCTCCAAGTTATAATGCCCTGTTCAATGTAATTTCAGTTTGTTCAATGTAAACCGCACTGATGCAAAATAGCATGGTATATAAGAGAATAAATATATAAATAGTGTGTGTGAAAAAAGTGTAACTGTGCCACGGGGAAATACCAATGCCAGCTATTTGGGTATGACTGCTGTGTCAGTTTTTCTAACCACCATACAATCCTCTGACACATGTGCATGCTACAACTAGACAAGTGTCTCTAATATTGGCCAAATGGCATAAGTAGGGACGTGTGATGATCCCTGCAGGTGGCCATCCCAGGAGTGGAATGTGCCTGCATTTACTGCATACATGTGATGGAGCCAAAGAAGTTCAGTCACAGTTATGATGAAATATTCCAATCATGTACAAGTCATGTGTCATATGGGTGAACATGTCTGACCCTTTGCAATGGGCAACAGCAGAGGCAATAAAGTTATGCTGTTAGATGGGCATGATTGCAATGTGCATGTTTGTAGACCCGATGTACTATCATAATACATAACAAAGTATAAGAATGTGTATCCTCCAGTCAATGCAGAACCCAGACTTTCTGGCAGTATATTGTAGTGGGTTTTCCACAGCCACAAAAAGAACACGTAGGAGTCAAACCGTGGTCTGTTGTTTACTAAGCCAGTGCTCTAACCACACTCTTCTCCATAGCATTGTATAGAATCAAAGAGACTGCAGGTCCATGCCTGCAATGGGTGAAACACAGGACATGAAATAACATGGCTGGCACAGTCTGGGACAGTGGTGCACCACACCTGGGGTCTGCCTAAAGCGGTACATATGAAGTACGCACTGCACTGCATACTCAGTATACTAGCTGCATAACAGATACATAGCTGCAGAATACATGCCTTGTCCACAGGCCAAGCAGAAGTGAGGTCAAGATGCCCATCCCTCCACTGCATCTCCAATGCCAAACTGTTGTACCTGGAGGTCTGCTGCACCGCAGTGTGGCACTAATCCCTGAGGCAGCACATGCGCAGGGCATGCAGCCCCTTGTCACCTGCTGTACACTGTACACCGGTGGATTACAGGATCCGAGGCAGCATTGATTCACCAGAGGCAGGTCTTGTCAGACAAATCTGATTGATTTCTTTGACTGGGTGACCAGGGAGTTGGACCGAGGGAGAGCTCTAGATGTGGTGTATTTAGATTTCAGTAAAGCCTTTGACACTGTTCCTCACAGGCGACTTATAAACAAACTGAGCACCCTAGGGATGGACCCTAAAGTTACTGCTTGGGTTAGAAATTGGTTGGGTGGGAGGCGACAAAGAGTACAAGTAAATGGAGCTCACTCTGAGGAGAAGGATGTTACCAGTGGTGTGCCCCAGGGATCTGTCCTTGGTCCGATTCTTTTTAACATCTTTGTTAGTGATATAGCGGAAGGGCTGTCGGGTAAGGTTTGCCTCTTTGCGGATGATACCAAAATCTGCAATAGAGTAGACACCCAGGAAGGTGTAGATAACATGAGGAGGGATCTAGCTAAGCTTGAAGAATGGTCTAGAATTTGGCAGCTGGGATTTAATGTTAAAAAATGTAAGGTCATGCATTTGGGCTGCAGCAATCCAAGGGAGCAATACAGTATAGGAGGTGAAGTACTTTTGTCCACTAAAGAAGAGCGGGACCTAGGCGTGGTTGTGTCTGATGATCTTAAAGTAGCTAAACAGGTAGAAAAGGCGATGGCAAAAGCTAGAAGGATGCTTGGGTGCATACGGAGAGGAATGGCTAGCAGAAAAAAGGAGGTGATAATGCCTCTGTATAAGTCTTTGGTGCGACCTCATTTGGAGTATGGTGTGCAATTCTGGAGACTGCACCTTCAAAAGGATGTGAACAGGATGGAGTCGGTGCAGAGGGTTGCTACTAAAATGATTAATGGGCTTCATTATAAAGCATATGAGGACAGACTTAAGGATCTTAATATGTACACCTTAGAGGAAAGGCGGGATAGAGGTGATATGATTGAGATGTTTAAATACCTCCGTGGCGTAAATGTTCAGGGAGAGAGCCTCTTTCAATTGAAAGCAAGTTCTGCTACAAGGGGACATGGGATGAGGGTGAAGGGAGATAGATTCAGGAGTGATATGCGGAAATATTTCTTTACGGAAAGAGTAGTGGATCCGTGGAATAGTCTCTCAGTGGAGGTGGTAGAGATGAGGACAGTAACTGAATTCAAATAAGCATGGGACCAACACAGAGGATCTCTAAAGGTAAAAAGTGGACTGTTGTAGTTGTTATGGAAGGACAGACTAGATGGGCCTTGTGGTCTTTTTCTGTCATCATGTTTCCAAGTTTCTATGTTTCTATGTTACTTTAGCACATACACCTAACTCAAAGCACATTCATTGCCCCTGCGGTCCATTGCTGATCATCCTGACCTCCACGTGGGACCATGCACATGTCTCCCACCATCATAGAAGACAAGCAGGTACTGGGCAATGCTCCAGTGATCACAGTGGCTGCAACTGGGGCCCTCGGTGCCAGTATCAGTTAGCCCCTCCATTACCCATGATTCACTGCACAATCTGAGCACATATATGCAACTAATGGCTATAGGCAGTGATCCATCACATCAGCACTGCGATATGCAGGGATGATGTGTGCTTCCTGCACATGGCAGCTGCAATATATGCAAATGACCTGATCCTGCAATTACTCTGAGGGAGGGCACACATCACCTGGTCCCCAGAGTAAGCCCTGAACTAGATGGACTATTCAGGTACTGGAGCAGATCTCGATCATTACCAATGTGCTACAGGTATTGTCTGCAATGTGTGATGCTAGTCACTTGTTATTCTGTACAATTGCAGCATGCCGGAGTGGCCTGTCTTATCTGGGCCTTGTGTCCTGTATAAGTTGGCTAGGGACTCTCCTATAACTTCTCATGTTGGTCCCTAAGTTTGTGGCAGCTGTTGCAAAGGGACCCAAATGCAATGAGTGTTGTCTAGCTGGGAAAGGGGGGGATGCTGACATCAAGCAGACCATCATTACCAGCAGGTTACCAACAGCCCAAGAAAAGTTGCTAGCCTCACTTTCTGGGAATTCCAATCAACTAGATCATTCCCATTCAGCCTACATATGCTGGACAACACCATCTTCTGTCAGCCACTCACATATCATCTGTGCCCAATCTGCTAGTCACCACACGCTGCATGTGTACACAGCTACCATGAGCACATTGGCTTTGTACAAACAGCATAGAGAACCAGCAACCTCTGTAGTGACTGGACTGCAGCCAACATATTACTACAGCTTGACCCTATATAGCACCATGTGCATAGATAGCCATGATATGGTCACAGCTTGGTCACAGTGAGAGTAGCTTCCCAGCATGAACAGACATATGCAACCAGGCCATGACCATGACAGACCTATGCTAAGATGGCTCTGTCATGGATCTAACCCCCAACACATATAAATCCTGTGCAAACTGCTCTATTTTAGGCAATACCCAGAATCCTCTGCTCCTCATTATGTGCCCTTTTATCTTGGACTTGGGGACAGCTCATGCAATGTGAAGAACAGTGGAAAGTGGGCCAGAGACAGGCTGAGATTGCATGCAGACCCACAGTGGACTACGTCTGTCACAAACACAGATACAGTGTCCCCCTACACAGTTCTTGGCAGTGAGCATTGAACCTAGTTCCATGCCTGTACTCGCATATAATGTCATATCCCTAGCCATGGATGCTTAAAACCTGATCACTGCAGCACACACATTCTCCCATGCTACAAATGCTTTGCCTCCCCTCCCCCAAGAGCACATGGAAGCATTGCAGTTTGGACATGGGTTGGATGTTGGACCAGTTGCTGGCGACACATACGCCACCATACCCTGTCTCTTTGTACTCCAACACTATCCTTGTGCTCATGGGGAGCCAGTGAGGCTGTCATGCAGGCCCTCAGATGTAACACATGCAGACACTGAGTAGACTCGCATAGGTCCTGGCCATGTGAACATAGCATTTTGCCAGCAATGCCTCTTGCGAAGGGCATATACTAAACATGTATGGTACTGTTCACAGCACCCCTATCCCCACCCCCACCCCAACCCAAACCCCGATATTCACCTCCAGGCACTGGCTTCCCATATGGTGGCAGATGATGCAGAGACTAACATGACATCTTGTGCCACATTTCGGCAGCTTGAAGTGTGCACGCGCCATTCTGAGGTCAGTATCCCACAGTTCCAATCAGGCACACAGGTGAATTTGGACTCTCTTTTTGGCTAATATATAATGTACTGCTGAATGCTCTGGCCAATGATTAGTAGATAGTGTTGAAGCGGTGTTTCTTGTGTGCAATTTTGCCTGATACGTACCTCTCTGTATGTGCATACACTGCATGAAGCAAAGAGTCCCCTCGATTGCACTCTGCAAATGCAGCATGGGACAAGAGCAACGTACATGCAGGTAAATCACAGATTCCTGCCAGTGTCACACTCATTAGGCCTCAGTGTCCCACAGGATCCAGAAATGCCTATGGGGTTGAGACACACCTCATCATTCCCACATGCCAGGGCACAGGCCTGCCTACTCATTAGGGGGGTGCTGCTGGTGCTGTGTGCATGTGCATCATGTGTCCTGTCCCCATCTGCTTTTGGTTGCATGTTACCCTACCATGCCATGCCGGGGGGGGGGGAGGGGGAGGGGGGCGTGTCTGCTCATTGCAGCTGGTGTACATGCACAGGGCCTGGTTCCCTCCCCTCCTGGGGCTTGGGAGTTGTCACAGCTCTGGCCTACTGGTTGTGTGCCTAATCTACAGTGCTCACAGTGAGAGGTCTGCCTTCAGCCTGGGAGCCTGTACAGGGCCATTTTGGGGGGCATCCTCAGGGGGATCTGTGTGACCTGGGGTTGTGGCTGACATTCTGGGACCATTCTCTGCTATGCATGTCCCTTCTATCTGTCACTGTGTCCCCTTGTGCCTTCACTGTGGGCTTGCTTGCATCCTGTTCTCCCTTGTTTCATGGGCCCCTGCTGTGGGACTTTTCTGTATGTGTGTTGTCACTGTACAGCCTAACTACTTTCTTTCATGGGCAGATCATGACTTTCTCTGCCCTTCCTCTCTACCTTGGTGCATGTGTGTCTCTGTGCCAACTTGTGTGCTGCTTCTGCCTGCCTACTTCTCTCTGATTCCAGGTCTATATGTCTGTGTTGTGAGGTACTTACTGGGCGAGGGTGGTCCTGATGTGTTCCCAGCCCCTGCACACTGCTGTGTGGGCTGGCCACCTCTGCCCGGTGTGGGAGGAGAGTCTCCTCCTGCTCCAGAACCATGGTCACCAGCAGCCACACCGAAGTAAAGGTGCCTGGTAGCTATGTTGATGTATCTGTTATGATGGGGGGGGAGGGGGGCCTTCTTCCTAGCTCTGGTTGCATGTGGTCATGTATACGTGGCATTCTGAAATTGGTGATCTGCATACACATCATCTTTGGAGACGTGCACGGGGCCCGGGCATGCCCCTTTCAGAATTGGGCTTCACGGCAAGATATTGAATTGGTATATATTAGCCTGTTACCATTCCTGTTCATCTCTCATGAGCACTGTGGCTCTTATTCCCTATGTTTAATGAACTCCAATTTACAATTTCAAATATTTATTTTAAAAAAGGAAATTAGCATAATGGACATCATTTCTGATGAATGTCAATCACTCTACATTCATGGCTATCTTTGAAAGTGAATTTAATCATTTTAATTAAAAACAGAAATCAAACACGGTACAGAATATAAGGGTGACATCTCCATTGTTGTTAAAACTGACAAAGTGTGAAGGTCAGAACTTACATATTCATATGTTCTTTCACATGGCCTTCCATTGTAAACAAAGCTTATTAAACACTTATTCATCTTCTTCTAATGAACATATATTACTCTGGAGTCTAATGAATAGACACAACCTCATATTTCATTAAATATTTATTAAAGTAATATTTTCTATGCTTACCAATTAGAGAGTATTTTATTACTGCAGAAGAATAGGACAGCTTTTAAAATCCTGTGAAATCCAATTGATTAAAGTGTCATAAAGCTAAGAGCGAACCTTACAACAATACATTTCAGTTACTTTTTGGGTCAAAAGTTAACCACATTTGTTTTAATATAGTAGAAGATTTCTATACTCTTTCAAAGGAATGAGGGTTTAAATTTTAACAGGTGAACAATTAAATAGCATGGTCAGTGTTGTGTTTAAATGCAGGTTGAAGAAGCCGAGGTGGTGAGTATAAACATAGGGTGATGAGTGCGGCCACTGTATGGATAGCAGTGATATTCAGTCTGCCATTTAGTTAAACTTAGGGTAGCCCTTAATTTATATGGATGGCAGATTGTAGATTTCTGCTCTCTGAATATAGTGATTTTGACTGAAATGATAAAGCGATATAAAAAAACGAGTTGAATAAAATAAATAAATAGTTAGTGCCAGGGTTGAGCATGGCCATTTCCCCTAGCTGGATAGAGATGGGTTGATTTTTAATCATTTTCATTGATACTATTTGGATAGTGGCACTGAAAATTGACAGATATTATCCAGACAGCAGCTGCTGCTATCTTGATAAGTAGCTTTCAGTATTGACCTCATGGATACACGTAGCTTCTTGAGTAGAGTTTATTGAGTAAAGATTTGCAAGTCTTTTCCATGGGTTTAAAAGACGTTTGGCCAAGTTCCTGGAGGAAAAATCCATAAACCATTATTAAAGCAGATTGGGAAAGCCACTGCTTACTTCTGGGATAAGAAGCATTAAATCTGCCTTCCTTTTGAGATCCTGCCAGGTACTTGTGACCTGAATTAGTCACTATTGGAAACAGGATACTCGGCTTAACGGACCTTTGGTCTGACCCGGTATGGCATATCTTACGTTCTTACGTTCTGATCAAGCTTTCATTTCCTTCAAAGCATAAAAGGAAAAATTTCTACAGGAAAAAAGTTAGCAGATTTATAGAAAAAAAACCTACAACACACCTTTTCCTAGTTTCTAAATTCAGCTATCCAAGGTAAATGTTCCATAGCATGATTTGTAAAAGGTTTTACTTGGTCAATTTATTTCAACAAATTAATATTCACTTCATGGAAGTTTATGATGTGTTTAGTAAATTATGTACTGCATTATATGACATCAAAATATTTTCCTAATAAAAACCTCTTTTGTACTTTACTGCATATGTGATTCTAGTTGTTTATTCAAGTTTAATGCATTAAACAACAAATATCTACCAGAATGTGGTCATAGTCAGTTATTAAAAGTATAAATTTCTGGTATCAACAAATTCCTATCATGCTAGTAAGAGATATTACTGCATTAATGCCAGTTTTCCAAGGTTAATTAAGGTAATGGCAGAAAAAAAATCAGCAATCAGGGCATGCAAGCAACTCAGATTCTTATTACTTACAGTGCAGTTCAAAAGTAAAATGAAAATCAATGTGTACATGAAGAGGTTATCACATTTGCATAGAAAGTGTAAAAGAACAGTTTTCATCTTAAGAAAAAGATTTATTAAAATTATGATAACACACAAAGGGATTCTATTACTAGAGTGTGGTAAGTAGTTATTACGAGGTTCAACGCGTACTAAATATCGCCGGTAAGCGCAGCAGACAGCATGAGGTAAATCCCATGGTACCTGCCCTTGGAACTGCAGGGCAGAATTGGAGAGGGCAGGAGAAGGAGACCAGGCGTGCCGGCTGGTGATAGCTATATAAGTTATAAAAATAAGTCATTCACTTCTAACTCAAATGGACGTATAGAAAATTCTTAAACTTTAACAAAAGCTTTAACTATATCAAAAAAACTTAACAAACTCAGCTCAGTTATGAAACAAGGTCTCAGACTTATTCGGCATGACTTTCCGACTCACGTCCTGGAAAGTGATATGCCTAATCGCATCAATGACCTTATGTAGATTCACGAATGAGCCAGTCCAGCATATCAACGTTAACACACTACGATGTTCTGCTCAATAAATATTCCAATTATCAGATGACTGGACTCCTCCGTTGTGCACAAACTATTTTCGATCCCGACGCTTGCCTCAGGTACCAATCCTGCGTTTCACATCTATGGTTCCTCAGGGGATCCTGTATCTATTTTCATTAAAGTGCTGCATAAAAACACATTTTTTTTTTATTATAATCTAACTCTTATTCTCCATACTCCTAAAATACCCTAAATTTAAAAGAATCTTCCAACTGTCTACTAAGAAGCCGGTCAAACTCTTACCACAAATGCTGCCTATGTTCAACCTTTAAACCACGGCCCGCTTCTTCAAATATGTTCACAATCTTCCTCTCGGGTCGAGAAAAACGCCGCGCATGCGGAGTGTTTCAACCATCCTCCATATTTAAAACCCCACTGATCTCATCGTGACGGGTAGCTCCACCCATCACTCCTCCCATCCTGGGAATGTCAATGCTGTAGCCCTCTCTCTATGACGATTGTACTCTTAGCCCTAAAAGCAGCATCACTCTAAATGATCCAATAAACAATGTTGATCAAAGAAAACCTTCAATACCTCGACTTGGGGCATCGGGCTTGTGGAGCTTGTGAAATGTGCGATATTACTTTAACAGCTTCAGAATTTCATTATGCAGGACTGACAGTTTTCTTGAAATTTGCTACCACATGTGTTTCTAGTAATGTAGTTTATGTGATTCTGTGCCCTTGCGGGTTGGCCTATATAGGTAAAACTACACGTCTCTTCAGAACAAGGCTGAGGGAACATAAAAGTTGATTAAAACGTAAAGTGAAAGAGGCTCCCACTGTTCAGCATTGTTTACTTAAGGGGCATGAATTTAAAGAACTCCGTTGTCTGTGTATAGATCAAGTAAAGCAGGGGTGAGGAGATAGAACTCTGGACACCGAGTTGATCACTACAGAGCAACGATGGATTTATAAATTGAATACAGTTGAGCCCCATGGTCTTAATGCAGGGATAGACTGGACGGCTTGCTTGTAAGGTTGTACAGTGATATTGAGAGGCACATTGCAGTTTGTTAGTGAGAGATTCTTGTTTTCTCGAGCGGACGAGATGGTGGTTCACGACAATCGGTCAGCAGAGGTAGGACAGATACATGTGCTCAATGAGAATTTTGTTTTGAGTGCTGTTGTAAGTCGAGGTATTGAAGGTTTTCTTTGATCGACATTGTTAATTGGATCATTTAGAGCGATGCTGCTTTTAGGGCTATGAGTACAATCATCATAGAGAGAGGGAGGAGGGAGGAGTGGCTCAGTGGTTGGGACAGGTTACCTTAGGCCGGAGGGCTGGGGGTTCAATTCCTGCATGGGGACAAGTAACCTCAGGCTGGAGGGACTGAGGTCTCTAGTCCCATGGCTGCTCCTTGTGGCCTTGGGCAAGCCACTTAACCCTCCATTGCCTCAGGTACACTTAGATTGTGAGCCCTTTGGGGACAAGGGATTAAAAAGTACCTGTTAGTATATACATGTAAAACCGCTCTGATGCATAAGTAAAGGGTGGTATATCAAATGCCTAAACCATAACCATAACCATAAGAGGGCTACAGCACTGACATTCCCGGGATGGGAGGAGTGATGGGTGGAGCTACCCATCACGATGAGATCAGTGGGGTTTTAAATATGGAGGATGGTTGATACATTCTGCATGCGCTGCGTTTTTCTCGACTCGAGAGGAAGATTGTGAACATATTTGAAGAAGCGGGCCATGGTTTAAAGGTTGAACGTAGGCAGCATTTGCGGTAAGAGTTTGACCGGCTTCTTAGTAGGTAGTTGGAAGATTCTTTTAAATTTAGGGTATTTTAGGAGTATGGAGAATAAGAGTTAGATTATAATAAAAAAAAAATTGTTTTTATGCAGCACTTTAATGAAAATAGATACAGGATCCCCTGAGGAACCATAGATGTGAAACGCAGGATTGGTACCTGAGGCAAGCGTCGGGATCGAAAATAGTTTGTGTACAACGGAGGAGTCCAGTCATCTGATAATTGGAATATTTATTGAGCAGAACATCGTAGTGTGTTAACGTTGATATGCTGGACTGGCTCACTCGTTGTGAATCTACATAAGGTCATTGATGCGATTAGGCATATCACTTTCCAGGACGTGAGTCGGAAAGTCATGCCGAATAAGTCTGAGACCTTGTTTCATAACTGAGCTGAGTTTGTTAAGTTTTTTTGATATAGTTAAAGCTTTTGTTAAAGTTTAAGAATTTTCTATATGTCCATTTGAGTTAGAAGTGAAAGACTTATTTTTATAACTTATATAGCTTATCGTTCTAAAGAAGACCAAGCAATCATGTGGCTGGTGATAGCTAGCATGTGAGACATTGCTGCATGTTAGCTGTCATGACTGCTGATAGTGTGACTGCACTTATACCCTGATCCGACCCCCTTCCCCCCCAATTTGAGGCCACCTGCACATCCTTCACAATCCAAGGCCTCCTACTCCACCTCTGATCTGAACCCCCCGCTGTGATTTTTTACCGCACGGTGGGCCCCCTGCTCTCCTCTTCCAGCTGAAGTCTCTTGAAATGTGAAACTTTGGCCAGGAGAGGAGAACAGCAGACCCACCGAGTGGAGACAAGGTGGCTAGCCATCTTTAAGGTAAGTTAGTTTGCTGCGCTGTCCCGTGGGTTCAGCAATGGGTGCACCACCCTTCCAGCTGGCACCTGAGGCGGGCCACTCCCACTGCCCCACCCTTGATACGCCACTGCGTAAATCACATCCATGTGTAAATAGCCATTTTAGAAAGGGTGCAATTTATTTGTGGATGTCCTTAGTATATGGAAGTTTTGAGGGGGCATGTCAAAGTCATGGTCTTGGCATGGCCTGGGCATGGCAAAAATCTACATATGTGAACCCTTGCTGTTCTGTTCCTAACCCCTACTCTAACCATTAGGCTATCCTAGGCAGCCAGGTTCTGAAATACGGTTCTGGGAATGTCTTTGTAGACGCCCCTGTAGATATCCATATCGGGCACATCCATTTTTGTGAAATCACGTCTGCACCTGGATGTGCCTGCTCTTTGTCCAGATATTCTGACTTAGATGTCCCAGATTGCATTTGGACAGCTCTCCTAAAATTCCTCTATATATATGTCCAAGTTTGTCTAATGGCTCACATGCATGTGTGCCAATATTTACATGTACAAGTTGTAAAATGCCAGCAACTTACACGTGTGATTTGCTGTGTTTGTTTCCATTAAATATTTTCCATGTGTAAATTTCTAAAATGTCACATCACACTGAACATGGATATCAGTCCATGTAGGCTCCTTCACATCCTTCTATGTATTTTAGAAGCAGCTCCATGTTTAGCAGATCAATTTCTAAAATACTTTTAAAACTGGATTTGTCCTGACCTCAGTATCTCAATTCAGATCTCCAAATACTAGCTAAAATGTACCTTTAAAAACAGAAGTTACTATAGAAAAATGATCACGGTGGCGTAGGTCCAGCCCCAACAAGACTCCTACAGACAAAAGTGTTACTGGAGGTGCTATCAGACCACTTACTTAAAACGTAGAAGCTATCGTGAGCTGTAGTTGGTAGCAAGTCAGTACTATTTTGGAGCACTCAGAATGCAGTATTCCTGTGCTAATGTTCAGGGTTATAACTAACTCTAAAATACTTTAAGAATTTATGTTAGTGACTCTAGCCTGCTACAGGGAAAACAGAATGATCATATTTAACATGTTCATGATGTTTCCCAAGTACTGCTGTGTATGAAATAAATGTCCCAAATAAAAATCACAGGGTATTTATTTATGTGCCTGTTTAAAATGATACATAACTCAATAATAAATGTTAAAGAATAAAAAGGACAAAAATTAAAAAAATATATGTGCTTTAAAAATTAAATATGAAAATATATTGTCTTTTCAAACTCTGCAACTAATGTATTTTAATAAAGGTCATGTAATACAATTTGGCACAGTCTGCTGAAAACTACATATCCCTAACAAGCATTTCTTAACACCCTGAATATCTGACCTTAAAGTTTGTTAAAACTGACATATTACTGCCTATTGCTGCTAGTAGCATCAAATAAGGATTGATGGTACAATTTACATGAGAAAATAACTCAGCAAGTCATGCAAGCAGGTTACGGCTGCCCTCTGCTGTCAATTCTAGATTATCAGTGGTTCCTTCTTACTAGAAGTCACTCCATTTTGAAATTAATGATCTTAGTATGATGAGTGCAATAGTACTTCCTCAATCTGCATCACGGATGGAAACTGTTCTTAGTTACCTGTTCTGACAACAAACATTTAAATAAAATAGTATTGTCTTTGGATTTTAAAAATCGGTTTTGAAAACAGGAATCCCTTACATGTCTTTCAATGAATGAATGGGGATTTCTGACATTTTTCTGTAGAGTACCACAAAATAAATGGCTGTCAATTCTTACTGCATTCAGAATGAAATCCATTATAGATCGGCTTGAGTCAAGAGTATCAGGATCAGTATTGTAGTTCTAGTTACAATACTGATCCTGAAGTACCCTCTGCAGAAATGCCAGAAAATCACTGACAGATCTTGCAGAGCTAGGGCTCTGCTTATTCCAGAGCGATGAGTTGTGCATGTTCCAGCTTATCTATGTGTTTGTATGTGACCTGAAGGAGAGAAATACATTTTCTTAAAGGGCTTTAGACTTATTCTGACAATTTCTTTTTTATTTTTAAAAAGAGATATTTCCTATTGCGATAGGATCCACATGTTTTATTAAGAGGAACATCTATCTATCTATCTATTTATTTAGCATTTATATAGCGCTGCATATGTACAAAGTGCTGTACAGACATGTAGGAGAGACAGTCCCTGCTCAACAGAGCTCACAGTCGAATCGAGACAAATTACAAAATACAATTAGCAGAGTATTCAAATATTTAGGGATAAATCAAAATAGGGCAAAAAGAACAAACACAAACAGCAATTATAAACTAGTCAAATCACAACACAGGAATCAAGAACAGAAAGCAGAAGTGAAGAGGTGGGTTTTCAACCTGGACTTGAAGAGGGCCAAGGAGGATGCCTGACGCATAGATACAGCTAGATTGTTCCAGGCAAAGGGTGCAGCCAGGTGAAAGGAGTGAAGTCTGGAATTAGCAGTACGAGTGAAGGGCACACCTTGACAAACCACCTATACATGTCACATCCTACAACTTCCAGAAGAAGACTGTCTTGGGCATGATGCAAGTATGTTTCCAAGCATTAGCAGTAAATTCGAGACACTGAGACCATACTCCATACACCTTGGCTCAGCAGTTAGGTTCATGACTACCATGGTATGCTTAAAACTAGCCCATTTGGAAAAATTGCCCTTTATTGTGTTTCATTACGGTGGGCTCCCTATGTGAAGACTCTAGTGCAAAGTCACCAGGGTATCACATGCCTTCAAGGGCGCCATTGTTCTGGTTGTCTGAGGCTGTAACTTTCTCTGACACCTGACTGTAAGAGCTGTTAGCCCACTTTTTTTTGTATTAATCTGTTTATTGGGAGTGAACCTATCAGCATGTAACAAATCCAGCTGCATGCAGCCAAAATACATCACAATATATTGGTGAATGCAGTCCCAAAGACTCAAGAGAATCCCACACCTCTCCTGTCCTTTAAAGCAATACACAGGAGAACGATGCATGAGATAAGAGGAGGGGGGTCCCCATAGCTCTCACCTCTCCCCCCTTCTCCTCCCCCCTACCCCTCCATCTCCTTGAAACTTATATGACCCTCATTCATGATGCATAGGAGAAAACCTCTGAGGATTGGCCCCTTTTCCCCTCTACCACCCCACCCCCAAACCCGAACCCACCCACCCACCCTCATCCAGAGTCCTCATCCACCCACCCTCATCCAGAGTCCTCATCCAGATCAATGAAACGGGTACGTGAATGAGAGCCTAGTGCACAGGTCAAACGTGGCACACTCCAACCACCAGTCGGGGGTAGCTCCCTCTGGCATCCCCCTGATGAATCAGTTAGTTAGTCAGAAGCCCTCATAGTCCACAAATTGAGACCATACCTCATGTGCAGTCCGTGACTTCCCTTTCATCTCCATATGGTAAATCAGTTTCTCCATATGGTAAATCTCTCAGGCGATCCATTTCATAATGGTTGGGGAGTAGTAGCGCCTAGAAGGAGACTACTCACCAAATGGGTCACACGTTTATCCCACTTTTCCCTGGGAAGCAACCCCAGCACAAATTCTGTGAATTCAAAAGGGCAAACCTCTGTAATGACCTGGACATGGGTGCAAACTGCCAACCAAAGCTCTGCTCTAGGAAAGACACAGCTGGTAGTGGGGTAGGGGACATCCACCACTCCTCATACATGCACATCAATAGTACACCAGAACATTGGGTATCCCCAGTCCCCCACATTCTTTAGGGATGGTAGGTGTAGTCCATCCCACTCAAGATTTCTGCCCCTGCCATATAAGCCTAATTAAGTCCCCTCTCAGGCTCTTAAAAAACTTCTAGGGATATGAATCAGGAGCTGCATCATCAGAAAGAAACTTTTGGGCAGTACAAACATCCTCAGGGCATTCACTCTCTCCAACCAGTTAACCGCACAATCCTCCCATAATTGCAAATCCCCCCTTATATTCACCAGAGGTTTCCTGTAATTAACTATGTATAGGTGGGACAAGTCACTAGGGATTATGACCCCCAAGTAATTCAACTGACAGACCACCGAAAAACTGGATCTTGAAACCCCCACTAGTCCATCCCCTGCCCGGGTGTGACATGACATTAGTACTGACTTCTGCCAGTTCACCGAGAACCCTGAAAACCTCCCATATCACTTAATAACTTCTACCACCTTAGGTAGGGCCCCCGCCGGCTCCTGCAGATATATCAGTGTGTCATCTGCATAAAAGGAGATTGCAGGCTCGGTGTCCCCAGCTATCACCCCCAGATTCCTAATGTAGGCCCTGATATGCATGGCTAGAAACTCGATAGCAAGCGCAAATAGAAGGGGGAATAGCGGACAATCTTGCCTAGTTTCCTGCCAAAGCAGAAACACAGGAGATTTGGATTCATTAAAGAACATGCAGTCTTCAGGTCGCGCATACATGGCCACTATCCACTCACAAAAGGATGGTCCAAAAACAAAGTGGCATAACACTGCCATTAAGTATGGCCATTCCACCTTGTCAAAGACCTTTTCGACATCCAGAGACAAAACAGTGTGGGGCACCTCGGATGTTCGGCGTGTGAGGATATCTATCAGGCGATGAACATTCTCAAAGCCCAAATGATTCTTCATGAAGCCTGTTTGATCCATATGGATCAAAGAATGTATATACCTGTTAAGCCAGGTACATAGCACTTTAGCAAAAATCTTGTAATCGATGTTCAGGAGAGAGATCAGTCTGTATTTACTACACAATAAGTTATTCCGCCCTTCATTAGGGATGACTGTGATAATTGCCTGTGAGAAGGAGGGGAGTAAGGCCTAGCATTCCAGGATCTTGTTGACGATCTTAACCATGAGGGGTGCAAGGTGGGTCTGCAGACATTTAAAGAATTTGGCTGGCAGGCCATCCGGCCCCACACTTTTGCCAGCTTCAACATCTCGACCAAGGAGATGGGACGCTTCAAGGTCTCACACACCTCCAGAGAGAGGGAAGGTAATTGCACATCTTCCAGCCACTGCTTAATCTCACCCCCCCCCTCCCCCTGTTCCCAGCATGGAAGTGTAAAGATCTCTATAGAAATTCACAAACAGCACTGCAATCTTAGAGGATTCATTCGTCTGTTACCCAGAAATGCCCCCCTCTGCTACCATGCGCTTCCCGTCTCTTTGTTTTCTCGATTGCCACACCAGCAACTTGCTGGCTTTGTTACCCTGCTCATAAAACAGCTGTTTAGTCCACTGCATATCAGAAGCTATCTTTTCCATCTCGAGTGCTAGTAACTCACCCCTCTTACATACCAAGAGCCTCCACACTCTCTCTCTGCCCCCTGTTTATATTGCCTCTCCAGCTATTGAATTTTCCCCTGCAGCTGGGAGACTTAATTTTTCCTGCATATTAACTCTGCATGTTAGGATGATTACCTGTCGTCATAGCACCACCTTACCCACCTCCCACAGGGAGGAGGCAAAAATATCCTCAACATCATTAAACTTCAGGTACTCTTGATCACGGAGAAAGTCTGGATTTTTCAGCAACTCACTTTGCATAGACCAGGAGGACAGCAGAATTTCCACCATTCTGTCCTGGAGTTCCAGACTTAGTGGAGCATGATCAGAAATCCTGAAGGACCAAATAGCTGATGCTCTCAGGGCCAGACAAAGTTCTGTAGCTATCAGCCATAGGTCAATTTGAGGCTTGTGGCATCATCATCTTGTCCTCAAAGTAGTAAATGCATACAATTATCTGACGAAGGAATGATTATCCAAGGAGCATGACTGCAGACCTCGGTGAGCTCGCTCCAGATGCATTAGGCCTTGGACTTCAGGTACGCAGTGCGAAAATAGTTGCTGTACCAGCTGTCATATGTCTTCTTGGCCATCCGGTGCTTTAGGGAGACCCAGGATGCGCAGGTTGCTTCTCTGTTGTTGGTTCTCTAAGTCATTATGAAGCTTCCAAATTCCTTAGTGAGCTTGTGCACTATGCAGCACTTGGAATGGAAAAGAGTGGTAGAGTCAATCTGCTCTCCTATGTTAATCTCATTCTGAGAGACTCAGTCATCCAGAGCTTTGATATTGTCCTTTATGTCACTCGCAGCCTTCCCAAAATCCACACGGAAAAGGTGTAGATTCTGCAGGATCTCCACTAGATCAGCTTTTGTGGCAAGGGCAGAAGTTGCATCATCATCTCTCTCCTGAGAAGCTCCTGAGGTGGTGAACTAATACTTATGAAGGACATATTAAGGGGTGAGTTCCAGGATCTCTAGCAAATCAAGCTAATACTGAGCCATAGGAGGGACTCTCAGCCATAAACCAAATGGAGAGAGGACCCTCACAGAGATGATATCCACCAGATTAGGACCTTGCAAGTCAAGGTCCCTACTTCTGAGCCTTTTTTGACCCTCAGACACACCTAGAGCAGTCCATCCACGGAAGCCATCAAGAGAGGGGTCAGGATCCTTTAAAAAGAGAGCAACATGGCCCATCCGGCCAATATTACAGGTGGGGGGGGGGGGGAGGTGAGATATAATTATCAGTGATCATGCAGGTTGCAGGCAGGGGTCCATATTTTTAAAAGTTCTTCGGTCTCACAATCCATATCTAGAATGGGGGGAGGGGAGAGGGAGCAGCACCATTACTCACAGGTAACTAGGACAGACAGTTGCTCTCAGGCATCCAGCCCCTCCTGCATCTCCCCAAATGACATTCACTGCATGCAAACAGTGAATCTGGCCATCATCTCTCCTTCTTGAGCTCTGTACCATAGAGGGCTCTCTCCCTCTGATCTGCAGCTGCGGGCTCTCACCATGACGGTTCCCGCACTTTTGTTTTAATGAGCTTGATATACCACCCTTCACCGGGGCATCAGGGTGGTGTACAATGTAAAAGATACATAATAGAATCAGAAAATAGAAAGGAAAAATATCAACAAAATATGACAGGAAAGAGCAGAACATTCATTTTTATTTATTTAACAAGTTTTCTATACCGTCTTATCTTACATTCAAAGCAGTTTGCATTATAACAATTGGAACTTTACTTTGAACAGATAACATAAATGTAAGTACTAACATATACAAGTGGAAAGGTTAGCAGTTGTATGTACCAGAGAGTGAAATAGGGAAGCAAGGATTACTTAGAGAAGGCTAGATGGAGGTGGTGAAGATCATTCATTAACTGAGCCATTTGGTAAATGAGATGTGGGCTGTGGGAAAGGCTGTACACAGGATCAGATCAAAATCATTGATTTATGTCATAATGTTCTAATAACAGATGTTTTCAAAGTTTTCTGAAATCTATTAAGTCTCCGAGAGCTCTTAAAGACTCAGGGGGTGTGTTCTAAAGTGCAGTGGCAGAGTGAGAACGCTCTATTACAGGTGTCTTGCCTAGCTTTAATTTTGAATGATGGGGTGAGTAGTAAGTTCTCGTTTGCTGTTTTTCAAGCTCTCCTTTCAGAATCCCTAATAATAAGTGATTGAAGTACACTTGGGGATAGTTGAATGGTGATTTTAAATATTATGAGAATGCTTTGAATTTTGTACGTGAGGCTACAGGTAACCAGTGAAGTTGTTTCAGTGTTGGTGAAATGTGGCTGTTTCTTGCTGTTCTTGAGGTTATTCGTGCAGCTGTGTACTGCACTAATTGAAGTGGATATGTGGCTTGTTTCAGAAGACCTTGATAAAAACATTGCAGTAGTCTAACATAGGCATAGTCATGGCTTGGGAGACTGAAAAAGTTGGCATGGTCAAGTAATGGTTTGAGCTTGCGAACTATATTGAGTATGTGATAGGCACTTATTTTATGTGGGCCATCTTTTGGAATCCCTATTGATCTCAGTTGGCTTTGAAATGGTGACATAGAGATGAAAGGCTATGAAACACTATGATGTGGCTTGTTGTGGATTTGAAACTAGTTAAAAGATAGAAAACAAAGAGTAGGGCTAAATGGTCTACTTTTTCAATGGACAAAGGTGAATAGTGGAGTATCCCAGGAATTTTTGCTGGGCCTATTACTTTTTAACATATTTATAAATGACCTGGAAATGGGAACAATGAGTGAGGTGATAAAATTTGCAGACAACACAAAAATATTCAAAGTTGTTAAATCACAAGAATATTGTGAAAACTTGCAAGAGAACCTTGAGAAATTAGGAGACTGGGCATCCAAATGGCAGATGAAATTCAATGTGGACAAGTACAAAGTTATGCACTTAACGAACAACCCAAATTATAGCTACAAGATGGAAGGTTCCACATTAGGAGTCACCGCCCAGGAAAAGGATTTAGGGGTATGTTTACTAAACTGGGCTAACAATTAACCCAGGCTATCTGCAACTATATCCCATGTTATTTAATGGGACTTAGTTGCAGATAGCCCGGCTTTATCGTTAGCCTGGTTTAGCAAATGTACCTCTAGGTGTCATCTTTGATAATATGTAGAAATTATCTGCTCAGTGTGCAGTGGCAGCCAAGACAGCTAATAAAAGACTAGGAATTATAAAGAAAGGAATGGAGCCTAAAAAATAGAATATCATAATGCCTCTTCATCACTCCGTTGTGTGACCACACCTTGACAATTACATGCAGTTCTGGTCGCCGCATTGAAAAATAGATAAAGCAGAATTAGAAAGGGTACAGAGAAAGGCAACCAAAATGATAAAGGGAATGGAGATATGCCCCTTTAAAGAAAGGCTTGGAAGGTTTGGGCTCTTAAGCTTGGAAAAGAGATGACTGAAGGGAGATATGATCGATGCCTATAAAATAATGAGTGACGCATCATGAGTAAATGTGAATTTGTGGTATACTTCTTTAGAAAGTATAGACTAGGGGACATGCAAAGATGCTACAAAGCCTACAAAGTAGGCTAATATGAGAAAATATATATTTTTTTCACTCAATACGTAATTACATTCTGGAATTCGTTACCAGAAGATGTAGTAAAAGCTGTTAGTGTAGCTGGGTTTTTGTTTGTTTTTGTTCTGAGGGGATATTGTTTCATTTTCATTACTCTTTATTTTCATTTAGGGGCCCTTTTACTAAAGTGCAATAAGCAGTAATTGCATGAATTAGCATGTACCGAATACATGGATGCAATGACACTGTTACAGCATGGCAGTGAGGATACTAACTTCATATACCGGAATGGGAGAGGAAATGGGTGCATTATATGTAGACAATGGACATGGATTGCACCTTTCAGATAGCATATGATAACTTACCGTGTGCTATCACCAATGCAGATAGCACAGATGCCCTTAGCACTTCCTAAATAGGCACATCACTTATCACGTGGTAAAGGTTTTTCTCCATGGTAACTTCGTGGACAGATTCTGGAAATCCCCCCTCCCCCTCTGAGTTACCACAAATGCTTTGCAGTTACCACACATGCTTTGCAGTTACCACATGATAATCTGGGTGTTCTCTAAGTGGTAAGGATAAATATTTATCACCCTTTATTCAAAGGGCCCCTTAGTTGTAATTTGCTCTAATATGGCTTTACTCCCCATCCACTCATGGATTCTCTCCAGTTTACGAGTATTTCCAGGATCGTCATGCAACAGGGTGATCTCCAGTTGCTCCTGTTGCATTGGTGCCATATTCCCAAGTGATGCTGGATAGCCTGAGTCCTCATCTTGGCCAGCACCATTTTGGTATACAGCACTGGTGGAACAGATTGAAAACCCTGATGATAGTGGACAAATGAGGAGAACAACTTAGCAGATAAGGAAACAAACCTAATGATATGTTTGAGAAAGTTTGTGGTCTGTTTAGTTGGTCCAGAGGGTTTTGGAAGTGAAACAAAACAGAAATGAGCAAAATGTTGTTTTGTTCTATTTGCAAGTGAAATGAAACAAAATAAGAACTGCCATTTCTATAGCTGAGTAGCAGGGGTTGAATTTGTGCAAGTTTAAAACTAGTAAGAGTCCCCTGAAAAAGAAAATCTGGTAATATTCAGTTCAATCATCTCTTCTCAGAACTATGATAGCTGCATGCTGCTAAGCATATAGACCATAAAACATAGCAGAATGCAGTGGCAATATGAAAATGTCATCACCACATACTTTACATTACCTGGAGAAGCAAACATTTTGCAGCCTACTGTACCCACTCACTAAATTTTGGAAGGGAACCTCCAAGAGGAATTTAAGGCTCGACAAAGCAGTTGCAGGTGATTTCCTTTTTATTGGGCTAAATTAGTACACATTTACTAAACTGCGCTAAGAATTGGCATTTTTTGCAAGTGTTTAGTACCAAGAATTAGCATGGGAGGTGTGGCCAATCAATGCTAACTCTTGGAGGTGTCAGAGTAAGTCCTCACATAGTTAATGTGGTATGAAGCTCTTCAGAAATGACAAATCTGCAAAGAAAATTAACACAGCTGCAATTGCCATCATCTACTGAGGTGGCGTAGTGTTGGAAGATGAGGTCCCCAGGTCAGAAACCACTGATTACTAGGGAAGAGTTGAAGATGCTTCAGAGTAAAGACAGCATTTCTAATGTGGCTGGACCAAAGCACTCAGGATGTCTGACTGCTAATATAGCTGCTCATGAAATGAGAGTCAGAAGCTGCAAAGATATCTTACATATTGGCATGTAGAACATATGAAGCATGAACCAAGGGAAGTTGCAGTCAGGAATGAAATGGAGTGTATATGACTGGATGAGAGCAGTTAAGAAATCTGACAACATGAGTCTGCTTTTCTCTGATCAGAGAAGAGCAGTGCTTTTTACAGTGCTCTGCTAGAGAAGTGGATATTTGTCTCCTGTGACACCTTGCTGTGAGTTCTAGCTGTTTATTAATTATTTATTGTTTGTCTAACTGTTTATTTAATTATTTATTGTTTGTCTTAGTGGTGTGCTAGTTCAGCCTTCTCAGCTATAACTTACCTTGCCTCTCTCAACTAACTGGGCTTTGTGTGGTAGCCAGGTTAACTGTTCATTTTAAATTAAATCTCTCTCCCCAGAACCTGCTGTGTGTTAAACTTTTTTTCCTGTCCTAGCCTGCCTGAGTGAATCCTCCCCCTCCCCCCCCCCCTGCTGAGGTATTGTGTAGCCTTCTTCCTGTTTCCTCCACGTGTGCATAGTCTGTTTTAGTCTGCTTTTCTCTGATCAGAGAAGAGCAGTGCTTTTTACAGTGCTCTGCTAGAGAAGTGGATATTTGTCTCCTGTGACACCTTGCTGTGAGTTCTAGCTGTTTATTAATTATTTATTGTTTGTATAACTGTTTATTTAATTATTTATTGTTTGTCTTAGTGGTGTGCTAGTTCAGCCTTCTCAGCTATAACTTACCTTGCCTCTCTCAACTAACTGGGCTTAGTGTGGTACCCCCTTCCCCCCTGCTGAGGGTTCAGGACAGGGTACCTTGTAACTGCCTATTTAATAGGACTTATCTCCCTCCCCAGTACCCACCCACCCCTGGGGTAATTGTAGTTTTATAGGTACTTGCACATCTTAGAGGAAAGGGGCTGCTCTCAGGTGCAGCTCGTTATCCAAATCAGTCATACACAGAGGACCTGAGATTAATTACTTAAGCTTCAGGTACACAAGGTGTATTAGGGGTATTAGATACACTTTTATTGGTATAAGCATCCACACCAATCCTTATTATATACAGAATTTAAAAGACCTAAACACAGGCTTTAAACTAAGATGCAGACAGAAGTCCAGCAACGAGATGGGGGTTCTCCGGTCTTTTGCATTGAGTGTCACATGTATGATTTTCTCCCAGTTGGTGAGAGGTCTTACGTATGCACTAAGTGCAAAGAACTCTTTGCTCTCAGGGAACGAGTCCGTTCTCTAGAGGCTAGAGTAGCAGACCTGGAAGACATAAGAAAGACAGAGAAGTACATGGACGAGACCTACAGGGATATAGTCCTGAAGTCCCACCTGCAGTCTGGCAGCATCCCTGTTGCCATGGAGGAGAGAGGTCACGTGACAGGAGAGCATCACCCTGGTGTGGCAGGAAGTGATCCTGTAACTAGGACCTGTCCTCCAGGTGATGTAAAACCCTCTCGCACCGAGGAAGTTTCTCCAGGGCCATGTCCCCATGAGGGGAGGGTCAGGACAGCTGTTATAGTTGGTGATTCAATCATTAGGAATGTAGATAGCTGGGTGGCTGGTGGACATGAGGATCGCCTGGTAACATGCCTGCCTGGTGCGAAGTTAGCGGACCTCACGCACCGCCTAGATAGGATCATAGATAGTGCTGGGGAGGAGTCTGCTGTCTTGGTACATGTTGGTACCAATGACATAGGAAAATGTGGTAGGGAAGTTCTGGAGGCTAAATTTAAGCTTTTAGGTAAGAAGTTGAAATCCAGAACTTCCAGGATAGCGTTCTACGAAATGCTTCCTGTTCCATGTGCAGGACCCAAAAGACAGGCAGAGCTCCGGAGTCTCAATGCGTGGATGAGACAATGGTGCAAGGATGAGTGTTTTGGATTTGTTAGGAACTGGGGAACATTCTGGGGAAAGGGGGAGGGGCTCTTCCGAAGGGATGGGCTTAACCTTAATCAGGATGGGACCAGACTGCTGGCATTAACCTTTAAAAAAGAGATAGAGAAGCTTTTAAACTAGAAATTAGGGGAAAGCCGACAGTCACTCAAGAGTGCATGGTTCGGACAAAGGTATCCTTGAAGGATACTACCAAAAGCAGTGAGGTTCGTATAGTAGCCCAAATGCCCTTGATTTAGGAGCAGACAGAGCATAAAGATTCCAAATTACCCCTGCCTACCAATAGCCAGATTAATATGAATAAAATACAGTCTCTAAAATGCTTGTATGCCAATGCTAGAAGTCTAAACAATAAGATGGGAGAGTTAGAATATATAGCACTAAATGAGAGGTTAGATATGATTGCACTCTCAGAGACATGGTGGAAGGAGGATAACCAGTGGGATACTGTGATACCTGGATACACACTATATCGTAATGATAGAGCTGATCAAATTGGTGGAGGGGTTGCGCTCTATGTTAGACAGGGCATTGAGTTAGAAAGGTTTAAAGTTTTGCAGGGAACAAAATTTGCTGTAGAATCTCTATGGATTGAAATTCCATTTATGAAGGGGAAGGTAATGGTAGTTGGAGTATACTATCGACCGCTTGGCCAGAATGAACAAATGGATGATGAAATGCTCAAAGAAATCAAGGAAGCTAACAAAAGTCACAACAGAGTAGTAATAATGGGTGATTTCAATTACCCCGGTATCGACTGGGTCAGTGTCACAGCAGGACAAGCTAAAGAGATAAAGTTTCTAGATGGAATAAATGACTGCTTCTTGGAGCAGCTGGTTCATGAACCGACCAGAGGGGAAGCCATACTGGACCTAGTCCTTAGTGGAACGCCAGATCTGGTGCAAGAAATAAGGGTGTTGGGACCACTTGGCAATAGTGATCATAGTATGATCATGTTTGATTTAATTAGTGGAGGACAGATAGTAAAGGCATCCACAGTACTACCTTTTAACTTTCAAAAGGGAGACTATGATAGAATGAGGAATATAGTTAGGAAAAAACTAAAAGGAGCGGTTCCAAAGGTTAAAGACTTACAGCAAGCTTGGGTGTTATTTAAAAATACTATCCTCGAAGGCCAGACCAGCTGTATTCCACGCATTAGGAAAAGTGGAAGAAAGTCCAAAAAACTGCCAGCATGGTTTAAAGGTGAGGTCAGAGAGGCTGTTGCTGCCAAAAAAGCAATCTTCAGGAAATGGAAAAAAGAGCCAAATGATGAAAACTGGAAACAGCACAAGCACTGGCAAGTTAAATGCAAAGCATTGATAAGGCAGGCAAAGCGGGAATTTGAGAAGAAACTTGCTACGGAAGCAAAAACACGAAATAAAGACTTTTTCAAGTACATTCGTAGCAAAAGGCCTGTGAGAGAGTCAATTGGACCATTAGATGATAGAGGGGTAAAAGGGGCAGTAAGAGGAAACAAGGCTATAGCAGAGAGACTGAATGAATTCTTTGCTTCGGTCTTTACTGAGGAAGATGTAGGGATGTTACCCAAGACTGAAGTGGTATTTAAAGGTGATACTGCAGAGGAATTGAGAGAAATATCGCTACACCAGGAAGATATATTACAACTGTTTGATAAACTGAATAGTAGCAAATCACCTGGACCGGATGGTATACATTCCAGAGTGTTGAAAGAACTGAAATATGAGATTGCCGACCTGCTATTGGTAATCTGTGAACTTTCATTAAAATCATCTGTAATACCTGAAGATTGGAGGGTCGCCAACGTAACACCAATTTTTAAAAAGGGTTCCAGGGGTGACCCAGGAAATTACAGACTGGTGAGCCTGATGTCAGTACCAGGGAAAATGGTAGAAACCATCATAAAGAACAAAATTGCACAGAATGTAGATAGTCATGGCCTAATGGGAGACAGCCAACATGGCTTTAGACAAGGAAGATCTTGTCTTACTAATCTGATATGTTTTTTTGAAGGTGTGCATAAACAGGTAGACAAAGGTGAGTCGGTTGATATAGTGTATCTGGACTTTCAGAAAGCTTTTGACAACGTCCCCCATCAGAGACTTTTGGCGAAGCTAAAAAGTCATGGGATAGGAGGCAGTGCACTATTGTGGATCGGGAACTTGTTAAAAGATAGAAAGCAGAGGGTAGGGATAAATGGCCAATATTCCCAATGGAAAAAGGTGAATAGTGGAGTACCCCAGGGATCTGTAATGGGTCCGCTGCTTTTTGACATATTCATAAATGACCTGGAAAAGGGAATAACTAGTGAGGTTATCAAATTTGCAGATGACACAAAACTGTTTAAAGTTGTTAAAACCCAAGAGGATTGTGGAAAACTGCAGGAGGATCTGGACTGGGCATCCAAATGGCAGATGAAATTTAATGTGGACAAGTGCAAAGTTATGCACCTAGGAAAGAACAACCCACACTATAGTTACACGATGCAAGGCTCCACATTAGAAACCACCACCCAGGAAAAAGATTTAGGAGTCATCATGGATAACATGTTAAAACCCTCCGCCCAGTGTGCAGCGGCGGCCAAGAAAGCAAATAGAATGCTAGGTATCATAAGGAAAGGGATGGAGAATAAAACAAAGGATGTTATAATGCCTCTGTATCGCTCCATGGTACTACCGCACCTTGAATATTGTGTGCAATTCTGGTCACCGTATCTTAAAAAGGACATAGCGTTATTAGAAAAAGTACAGAGAGGAGCCACCAAATTGGTGAAGGGGATGGAAGGCTACTCCTATGAAGAGAGGCTAAGAAGGTTAGGGCTCTTTAGCCTGGAGAAGAGACGGCTGAGGGGAGATATGATAGAAGTCTATAAATTAATGAATGGAGTGGAACGGATAAACGTGGATCAATTGTTTACGCTATCAGAGTATAGAAAGACTAGGGGACATGTAATGAAGCTACAGGGTAAACCATTTAAGACAAATAAGAGAAAATATTTTTTCACTCAACGTGTAATCAAACTCTGGAATCTGTTACCGGAGGATGTAGTAAGGGCTGTTAGTATAGCTGGGTTTAAAAAAGGTTTGGACAAGTTCCTGGAGGAAAGGTCCATAAACCACTATTAAAAAGGGACCCAGGATATCAATGCTTGACCCAGTACAAGCATTGTGGAACCTGTGTCTTTTGGGGATATTGCTAGGTACGTATGACCTAAATTGCCCACTGTTGGAAACAGGATACTGGGCTTGATGGACCTCGGTCTGACCCAGTATGGCATGTCTTATGTTCTTATGTTCTGTTGGCAGAAGGGTAAGAAGGACCTAGATAAGGTTCTTAAGTACAGAAAGAAATTTCTGCATGCAAAGATTCAGCTTGCACAAGCCATGGTATTTTCAATAATGTCATATAGATGAAAAAGCTGGACAGTGAAGAAAGACAGGAAGAAAATCAATGCCTTTGAATTATGGTGCTGGCAAAGAATACTGAGGGGATAGTCGGACTAACCCTGGATATTCAATGCCAGGGCCATATCTGGCCACCGGCATTGACTATCTGGGTCACCCTGGAAGCTGTAAGCTAACCGGACAGATTTTGCCATGTCTTACTTTACCAATGGATCGCTAACAGGGCAATAGCTCAATATCACTGCCACCGGGTTAGCAATGGGTGCAGACTCCACTATGCCCCAGAATGCCCTGATGCTAACCACGTAGCAAGGGGGTGTGTATTGGTGCCAATGTCCCCTCACCAACAACCCCACACCATGCTGACATGGCCACGTGCTGTCAATGGTGGTGGTGTACAGTCCCAGCCCATCCAACATGCGGGTTTGGTAGGTGCCTAGGGCACAAGGTCCAGAGGGGGTGGCAGAGGCACACATGGATGGTCACACAGCCCCCCCACCAAAAAAAAAAAAAAATCTGCCTCTGCAGAGATCCCATCATTGTCTGCCACTGATAGGTCTTAGGGGGAGGATGACAGCCACTGTTGTGGTAATTCCCCTAGCACCTGCATTTTGTAGCTACTTGGAGGGCTACAGATGGGTTCAGGGGCAGTGTGGGATCACCTTTCTGCAGCAGCAGCATGTCTGTGCTGCCACTGTCACTGTGGGAATATGATGGCCTTCATAAATGGTACTGCAGATGGATGGATACCCCTATGAGAGGAGACTAGAAAGGTTAGGGCTCTTCAACCTGGAAAGAGACGGCTGAGGGGAGATATTGTATAATAGATGTCTACATATTAATGAATGGAGTGGAACACGTAAACGTAGATTGATAATTATTTATGCCATCAAAACATAGAAAAAGTAGGGGATATGCAAAGAAGCTACAGTGTAACCCATTTAAGATTAATAAGAGAAAACATTTTTTTCAGTCAAAGCGTGATCAAATTCTGGAATGCATTATCAGAGGATGTAGTAAAAGCTGTTCGTGCAACTGGTTTTAAAAAAGGTTTGGACAGGTTCCTGGAGGAAAGGTCCATAAACCATTATTCAAGGGGACCCGGGAAATCCACTGCTTGCCCAGTACAGGTATTATGGAACCTGTGTGTCTTTTGGGGGAACTGCTAGGTACTTGTGACCTAGATTGGCCACTGCTGGACACAGGATACTGGACTTGATGGACCTTGGTCTGACCCAGTATGGCATATCTTATGATCTTCAATACCATACTACTCAAGTAATTGCACCGGCTATTGCAGCATAAAGACAATTGGTAAAATCCTATGCTCCTGTTGAGCTTAAGCTCACGTGTAAATAGTTAAAATGTTACCGGTTAACTGTTTACACTGTTGATAATAAACATTGTAAATAGTTCTGAAAAGTTCCATGTAAGCAAAGTTATGTTCACTGTAAACCACCTTGAGAATCTGAAAGGTGGTATATAAAAAATGTTTAAATAAATAAATAAATAAAATCGTATGTGCCACCTGGGCAGCTTCCTGGTCTGCCCTGTTCACCAGCAATCCCCACCGAATGACCCACGTGCCATCCCCTTTTCCCTATTTGCACCATCAACATAGTGCCCTTTCATATTTGGCACCATGCTGTTGCTGCTAATGGAGTGCATCACATTGCAGATGTTGAAATAGGCTTCCTCCCCCTCTAAATACATCCTTTTTGCAAGGTTTTACTTGGCATTAGGGTTGCCAGCATTAATGTTCCCAGAATTAAAGGGCTTTTAAACACATTGCACAACAGGTGTTAAGAGAGCACACACTGTTAATGCCCACTCTCCACTTATAGCACCCTCAACACTGCAGGAGACTTTAATGTCCATTAAAACAGCTTTTTACTAGCGTTAAGGGTGCAAGGGTGCTGATAACAGGTATTAATGGCACACATGCTCCCTTAACATCCTTTAGTAAAGATACCCCTAAGAAATTAATCAAATCCAAGGAATTCTTCAAATCCATTAATTGTTGTCCGTCCCTGGATGTGTCCCCCACCAAAAGTCTTAGTTGGCAAATAAAAACAATTAACAATTGAAATTTGATCCTAAATGAAAATACACAAAACCTCCTTACAGTGTCTTTAGGAAATTCAAAAATCTTAAATTCTTAGACCTAACATTATTGTCTATGCATAGCAATAGAGTTCTTGTTATTGGAGGAAGACACACTTTTTAAAGTTGAAATTTGGACACCCAACTTCTCCATTTGCCCTTGTAATCAGGGCCGGCCTGCCCACTAAGTAGACTAGACGGCTGCTTAGGGCGGTAGACTATGATGGGGAGCACACCATTTTTTTTTTAAAGCTGTGTCTTTGTGTCGCCACTTTAGTGCCCATAGCAAGCCATGATTTAGTCACAAAAACCATGGCCTGCCACCCTTGCCTCTCTCCTACAGGAAGTTGCATTAGAGGGGGACAGGAGCATCAGGCCATGGTTTTCGTGCTGTAGTCCTGGTCTGCCATGGCATCAAAGCAACGGCACAAAATCACTGCTTTCAAAACAGTTGTGCTGCTGCCATTGCTGCTACTGCCACCTCCCTAGCCCGCAAGATGAGAAGATAGATTCGGGGGGGGGGGGGGGGGCGGCAGCAACGGCAGGGAAGGGTGGTGCTGTGGGGGTTTCTGCCTGGGGTGTACAGAAACCTTTGGGCCTGCCCTGGTTGTAATGCTTGCAGGTGAGACTGATGTGCTGACAAGGCACTCACAAAATCCTGCAAAAAACACAGTAACTGTTCCTGGCTCTCTATAAGCATTACATTGTTCTGGGAACCACATTCCAAATATCTTCAAGAGTGACGCCAGTGTCTGACTGGGGCAATAGGAGCAGAATAAAGTTCAACAGGCTTAGGGCAAACTATTTGTTTTATTTATTTAGCTAGACTTATATGTTGCTTTTCACAGGTCAAAGCGGTTTACATTGATCAAAGCATCAAGTACATAGAACAGGAGAGAACTTAATTAACAAATAACAGAGTTACCTGAACAAATAACTCACTAGTTACATAATATCTAATGGACAATTATTTGCAAACAATGCACTATATATATCAATGAACTATATACAATAGGACAGCTATATGTTTTACTATTTCCATGTGTAAGTTCTGTCTTGAGGATATCTGTCATTTTGGTATCATGTCGGTTGGCTGAGTAGATGGTGGGTCCAAAGTGGTCAAAGAATAAGTGGGTTTTCAAGTGTTTGCAGAAAGAAGTGAGGTCGGTGATATTCCTTATTGTGTCTGGCAGAGAGTTCCAAAGGGATGGTGCATATAGTTTGAATGTTCTGTGGCAAATTTGTTGATTGAACTTTGTTTTAGATTATGGTATTTTGAGTTTGTTGATTGTAGTGAATCTTCTTGGTCTATTTGTTCTGAGTTTCTGAAGGAGGGCATGGCGAGGTGTGAATATAGTTTTGTGCATTAGTAGTAAGGAGGAGGGGCAGCCAGTGAAGTTGTTTTAGGATAGGAGTGATGTGATCATATTTGGCAGCTCCCTGGATGGTATGTGCAGCAGTGTGAAGTGCAGGTTGAAGGGGAAGGAGGGTGGTTTGTGATAAGCCTTGATAGATAATGTTGCAGTAGTCAGAATGAGAGAAGGTGAGGGCTTGAAGTGCTGAACGGAAGGTCTTCTGGTTCTAGGAGGGGGCGGAGTTGTTGCAGAGTCTTGCTTGAAGTAGATTGTTTTGACTGTTATTGTTACATGAGCTTTGAAGGAAAGTTATTGGTCAAGTGTTATTCCAAGGTATTTCAGCTCTGGTCTAACATTTATCTAGGTGGTGTTTAGTGTTATTGTAGTTGGAGGGGCAAATGAGGAGTCCCTTGTAATAAAAAAAGCTTTTGTTGTTTTTTTTTTATAGTTTAGTGATAGGTTATTTGCTGTAAACCAGTGGGAGATGTCTGTGAAACAATTTTGAATTTGAGTGTATGATGGTTGTTTAGTGTGGAGTGGATGGTATAGCATGATGTTGTCAGTATATATATATATATGGAAATGGACATTGTGGTTTTTAATGATCGAGCAGGTAGGCTGGAGAATATATAAGTTGAAGAGGGATGCGGACAGTGTGGAACCTTGGGGTAGACCTTGTGGAGGTGCTCGTTCCTAGTTTTATTTGCTTCTGTCTGTTAGTGAGGTAGGACTGAAGCCATTTGAAAATGGTTTCATGTATGCCATATGTCTGTAGCCTCTGGAGGAGTATGCCATGGTCAACAGTATTGAATGCTGCAGAGATGTCCAGGAATATCAGTGGTAGGCTTGTGAGGGATCTTGTATTCCTTTGGTTAAGGTGTAAATGAGTGAGGTCATTAGAATTTCAACTCCATGCAGTTGGTGGACACCGTGCTGTGTGGATCAAGTAAATGATTCTTATTGATGTGGTCCTGAAGCTGGTACTGGACTGTTTTCTCGATGACTTTTGCCAGGAATGGGAGACTGGCAATGGTTCAGCATCATGCGGGGTTTGAAGGGTTGAAGCTTGGTTTCTTTAAGCTTCGGCAGATAGAGGATAGCTTGAGACACTTTGATATTATCCCTTTGTTACAGTGTTTCATTTGTTATTTTGGAGAAGAATGGGCTGAGTTCGGTATTTGTAGCTCTGATTCAGTTGGCTGGTCATGGGTCAAGTGGTGAGGTGGAGGTGTTGAGCATTGTTAGAATATTCTTGATCTCTTTGATAGAGGTTGCCCGAAAGGAAAACCAGCAAGTGGTGCTGAAAGTAATGGTAATGGAAGGAGAGGTGGTAAGTTTCTGGTGGGGGTGTATCTGTTTGTAATGTGTAGCTAGTTGTTGGTGGCTGACAGCAGGAGTTAGGCTGTGGTCGGTGGGCAGCTCTGTAAGGCGCTTGACTAGGTCAAATAGTTTTCATGGGCACTTGATATAGGAGTTGATCTTTGTATATCCTTTTTGTAAGTCCTTTTTGGCTTTGTGGTTGCATGGCAATTTTGAAGCAGTGTTAGGTATTTGTTGCGGTCTTCGATCTGAGTTGTTTTGCACCATTTTCATTTTAGTTGTCTTAGTTTGGTTGTTAATTGACACAGAGTGCAGGAGTACCATGGAGTTTTGTGGATGTGTTGTTTTTTGCATACATTGTGTTGATTGGCTGGTAGCTTTGTTGCGTCTCCAAGCACTTTGTTCCAGTTGTCCGTCAGTATTGTTGTATCTGAGGTTTCCATCTTTATGTTTGTTGTGATGTACTTTAGGAAGGCTTCCTTGTTGAAATGTCTGAATCGTTGTGTGGCCAGCTGTTGGGTGTCTGAATTATTGGGGATCTTAGGGGTAGAGAGAAGGTGATGAAGCTATGGTCAGTCCATGGTGTGTGGGGGCTAGTATGTATAGGGAGGGAAGGTGAGGGTGAAGATTAGGTTGAGGGTGTTGCCTTTGTTACATGTAAGGGATGTTACATTTTGATTGAGGTCCAGTGATTCCATGGCTGAGAGGAATGTGTCTGCCACATTGGTAGGTAGGGAGAGGAGGTTGAAGTCTCCCTTGATAATAAGGTCTTTCTTGGTTATGGAGTTTTTTATGCTATGTTCTATTATGGAAGATAGGTCATTGGAGGAGGTGGTGGGAGTCCTGTAGTTGAGGTCAATGTTCATGTGGTTATTTGTGTTGGTGATTGAGTCAATCTCATCGGTGCTCCTGGATGCGGGGACAGAAGTGGAGATGTGTTTTGGTCATCAGCAATGCATCTCCTTCTCTCTGGTTGTTTCTTGGACATGAAACAGTGAATATCATTCCATTTTAAGCTGATTGAGGAGGACATTATCGGTGTCTGAGAGCCATGTCTTGGTAATGCCTAGTATATTTAGCTGGTATTCAGTGAGTAGATCGGTAATAGCATGGATTTTATTTCTCATTGACCTGGTATTGATTCATGCATATCTGAGTAGCTGTGTTTGGAGGGCAGTGAGGATGGTTGTGGAGAGGGAGGATGTTAGTATGGTTATGAGGTGTCTGCATATGCATTGCTGTGAATGTTTGGGAGGAGTGAGTGCTGGATGGTACTTGTGAAAGATGCATGGAGGTAGAGGGTGTGGGGAGGGTACTGTGTGCTGTAGTTAAGAGTATGAGAGCAATCCAGGTGTATAATGCTAAATAAAGAGTAAGCATGTTGGAATGTATAGCAGTGTGAGATGAGCAGGGTCTTTAGAAGTGTCTGTTCCTAGATTGCAAAGGTCCCTGTTGGTGATGTCACCATGGTGTTGCAGTAAGTTGTTGTATTATTAACTTACTTGTTGCTGTCTTCACCTGTGGTCTTTGTCTAAGGACCTTGCCAAAGGACCCTCTTGTGAGGCCATCAGGCATGGGCCTTCCAGGCGCAGGTGCATCTGATGGTGTTTTGTGCTTTTAAAAGTCCCACTGCTGCAGTTCCTAGGCCCGATTGGCCTTAGTGTGAGGGGGGGGGGGGGGAGCTGGAGAGGCTTGCTTTCCCAATCATGTGCCATACAAAAAGACAGCATTTTTCAGGGCTAACCACTCCTTTCTATAACCTCAGATGGGGAAGGGTGGGGGGCAACCCCAAGACCAGCATAGACTGATTATCAGTTTGGGGTTGAGGAGTCCTAGGAATAAAGCTCAAAGATGCTCCTAATGTAGACGAGGACACAAAACCCACCACTGGATCAGCTGTTATCTGAGGAGCCACAAGTTCAGTAGTTTCATGTTTGTCCATTGGAACCCATGGTTTCATCATTGATAGTTCACTGAAGCTGGAACTTTACCCTTATTATTCTGCTTAGTCAAGTATATGGGCATTTTAAGTTACAAAACAGGCCCCCAAAGCCCCAAAACTACCCTAAATCAGCACTGAAGTGACACCAAAGGAGCATACCCCTTTGGTCACATGCTCCTTTGGCCACGAGCCCATGGCCACACATTTGCAGCCACTTGGCCCATGGTGACTCTTTATTGGGCCAAAGGTTCATCCATGATGATGTTGGATCCGGGGGCAGTCCCATTTCTCTCTATCAATGTCTTTCCTTCACATTGGGCAGCCCCATTCAGCAAGAGAAACTCCCACCAAAATCCCCCACTTCTGCTTTGCTTGACATGCGGTGGTTCTTTATCACTAGTCCCATCTCCATCCCTGTCAATAAATTCTCTCTTCTCTGGCTGTCCCCTTTTGCCACTTCCTCAGCTTTCCATTGTTTTCTCCTTGATAAGCTCCCCATTGCCTTGCCCACATGGTTCCAACATACCCAGCTTCTGTCCTCTTCCCTTCTCCCATCCACATAGCCCAGCATCTTCCTTCTCCATATCCCCCTCCCCAACTCCCACACTTTATATACTCTTCCTTTTCCCCTTCCCATATCCAACAATCTAGCATCTTCCACCATAGTTTAGCATATCTCCATCTTCCCTTTCTCTTTCCCCTTCCCCTTCCCCTCAACCCACAGCCCGGCATCTCACTTTATCTCATCCCCTTTCCTATAGACCAGCATCTCTCCTCTGCCCCTACCCCTCCCTCACAGCCCCACATCTCTCCTCTCCCCTTAACTCTCATGGCCCAACAAATCCCCTCTAGCCTTTCTCTCCCCCACTGCCTAGCTTCTCTTTTCACTTCCTGCCCCATCCCCCAAAGACTCCATCATGTTATATCTCCATTTCCCTCACCTATAGTCTAGCCTCTATTTCTGCTTTCCACAGTCTAGCATCTCCCCTTGTCCACTTTGCACCCGCTCCAGTGGTACACCACATCCACTGTCCCTTCCCATCCCCCCACAGTCCAGCATCTCACCTTTTCCCTTTTCCTTTTCTTTTCCCTTCCCCCTCCCCCTCCCCAACCCCTACAGTCAAGCATTTCTTCTCCCCTTTCCTCCATCCCACAGTTCAGCATCCCCTTCTCCCCTCCTCCCCCAAACAATCCATCATCTCCCTTCTCCTTCTAAGTTCAATGTGGCAGGAGGAGCCAGAGCCTGCTCACTGTTCATCCCAGGTGGTTCTTAAGGGGCTGTGGATGGAAGAGCTAGGATACAAGCAAGAGCAGCAGCAGAAACCCTGGATTCTTTTTCCTAACATGAGTCGAGTTGTTGCCTTCCACAGGTCACAGCAGCCTATAGGGCTTATTATGCTTTAACTTCTGGTGCACAGGGCAGTCTGCAGATGAGAGTCATGCATTGGAAGCAAGGTAATTAACAGATGCAACCTACAGCTTGTGGAAGGAGCACTTTTCAGTTTACATTAGAGATGAGAAGGCCTGGATTTGTTCCATCACTCCCGCTTATGTCATCATTCATCCTTCTTCTGCCTCCTCTGAATTGCTGGCCTGGAAAAGATCACTGCTGTGTGCCACAGCTCTTGCTTACACTATTGTTGTTCTTTCTTCTGCCACTGCTGTCTTTTCAAATCCTGCCTTGGGAGCACCGCTCTTTGTGTTAATAATAGAGGGAAAAAATGTCAGGTTTGTGCTGCTGCTCTTGTTTGCACCATGGCTCTTACTCCTCCAACACCTGCTGCCATCACCCACTTGGAACTGCCACTATGTATATGTGTCTGGCTTACACAGTGGGTCGTGCTGGTCCCCATGCAGCTTGGTACCAGTTGCAATCCTTTGGCCATATTTTGTATCAATTGAAGTCTACACAGTTGATTTTTAAATAGGCCCAGATATAAAGAATTACAGTAGTCTAACCTGGCCATCACCTATGCAAGTACTACAGTCACTAATTTGGTCTTTCCAATCTAAGGTTGCAGAAACTGAATGCTTCACAGATGATACCAACACTTCCTCACTACAGGGATAATCTGGCTCTGCATGCTTAAAGATGAATCTGATAACACCCAACAATTTAATTTTCTCTGTTTTAATAAAGATATTTATCTTGATTTCAAGATGTTTTAGAAAAAATGCATTGTGTTCATGCTTACAATGCAAATTTGTTGAGTTATTTTGATTCTTAAGAAATGCAAAGCATAAAAACGTTTTAAAATAAATGTATAAATATGCCTAATTTCTTTGATCAGTTATCATATATTTTGAATGGTGCATGATGTATTTGATCAACGAGCTATCGTGTATTAATCCACAGGATCAATCATGCCTCATTTTTACCTGTAGCCTAACAAGGAATGTGTAAGTCTTTCTTAAATGTTTAGAAAATCGAATACTCTGTGCTGCTTTGTCTTTTGGGTCATTGTCTTCCTTTTTTATGATCTTTGTTCTTTTTTCAGACACATTTAACCTTCCACCATCATCTACCCTGGATTTCCCAGGAGCAACTGAAGGAGAACGGTAAAAAAGTGCATGTTCAATAATTTCAAGGACAATGTCACAATCAGGGACCTTTTTTGGTTTTAGTTTCCATCATATAAAACCTTAAATGCTTTATCAGTAGAAACACATTCTTTATATTCTTTCATTTCAGAATTGCAGGAATTGTAACTCTTTGCTGATTTTTTTTTTAAATAAACAAATAAAGAGAAATCAGGCTAATGTTCTTTTTCCTCATCAGCACTATAACCCAAATAAAATTGAAATGATATAGTGTCCCTATTTAATGCAAGGAAACCATATATACCTCACAGACAGATGGCTCTAAGGTTGTACTGGAACTACTACTGACGTTAGAAAAAAATGATATTACCCTGCATGGCTCATAACTTAAAATAGTTTGTCACACAATCACTTGTAAGCATATAGCTGTGTATTTAATTTTAAAACATTGCTAGAAAATGTTATTCTGACCTCTCTTGCCCTTCACTGCTGGAAAGCTTTTTCCATTTCAATGTCCCTCCCCCCCCCCCTACGTTTGTGAAGGGTCAAAAACGGTACATATAATAAATATTTTACATGTTTTTCAAACATTTTAATTCAATAAGTCCTTTGAGCTAAGAACCTACCCTGCAGCTCATTTTTTAATAACAGGAAGATTTAATGTTATTTGAATCATTGGTAAATTAAAAATAAATACTGTAGCAAAATGCTTCAGGATTTTATCTGTCAAAATAAGTAAATCATTCTACTGAAGAGATATAAAGGTAGGAAGGCTGTGGATATAGGAGATGTTTATTGTAATTAAATTTAACTTCCAAAATAATGAGATTATTTTTATACCGAAGGGAAAGAAAATACATGCTTATGTAATAACATAATAATGGAACGCATTATTAGAGTGAGCCTGGACTATTCTGATGACCAGTGGCAGTGCTGCATTATATTTTCATGTCCATTTCTTGCTCTCAATTTTGGCAGTGGTTGGGAGATGCTGCGACGTCTGTATACGCTTTTCCCAGAAGGAAGCCTTATCTTTTAGCGACACCTGCTGGCTGGCTTAAGAGGGCACTTGTGCCAGTTTTCTGAGTGAGTCATAGTTCACACCTCTCTGTTGAAGGACTGTTGATGTAATGACAAATATGGAGGGAGAAAGAAAGAATTTCAAAGTGATACAAAAAAAACCCCCTCCTGGATAGTTGGGAATGAAGGCCCAATGCAGTGTTCACAGAAACAGGTTCTGATTAAACTGGAAGCTCAAAAGGAGCATGAAAATATTGTGGGGTTAAATTATACATTTTAACTTGATATATCACATTAATGTGTGCATGTATGATCTTTGCTGCAAATGCATGATAACAAATGCCCGCAATTGTGTTGTGTGCTTAGCCATTGTTCATTCGGAAGCACCTTTCCAGTAGGAGATGCTGAGTCCCATCCTCATAAATCCTATATGTCTCTCTCTCTCTCTCTCTCTCTCTCTCTCTGGAACACAATTCTTCTAGATTTAGTTCTTCAAATATTTTATTCCAATTTTCTTAGTTTTGACTCCGTTCAGATCTAAGGGGACATTTGACTAAATCCTAGTAAGGCTGTACAGTTAACATGTGCTTTTAACACACAAGTCCTCCATATTAACTGTCGTGGGTGTGATCAGCATGTTCCATTAATGTGTGGCACACTTAATAATGGTGCACCTAGCAATACCCATACACATTATTGGTGAATGTAAGTTAATGTGCTCTCCATGCCCACATTCCATCCCTAACACACCCAGGACCCGATTCCATCCCACATGTCCGTGCCCTCTCTGAGTCCCTGCGGGATCAGAATCGTAAATAGGCCTGTATGTGCAGGCCAGGATCCCGATTCCGTTCAGCCTGCATGTGCAGGCCTTCCCTGGCTAACTCAGTCAGGGCTCTTCAATGGAGCCGTGGACCCATGGCGTCCGGTTGCCATGGCCCTGCGACTCCATTGAAGAGCCATGATCCCCGGCCACTGACTCCAGCAGTGATTTCCCGCAGCCTGGCCCCCGATCTGGCCTCCTAAGGGCAGGGTCAGGCTGCAGGGTATGTCCTCGGCCCCCCCTGCCTCATCTGCGCCCCGGGCCCACCGATCCCTGGTGACTAGGGGAACTTATTCCACCTCAGAGGTAGAATAAGTTCCCCATGCAAGACGCCAGTCCCGGTCGTACAGGGTCTACATTAGACTCGGCCCTGTACATCCTGGGCCAGCTACCGCCCACTCCCTGCCCTAACAGTGTCCCCAATCCGCCCCTTTCCTGCCCTCATCTACCTTCCCCGTACAAGATGCGGGGAAGGTAAACAGGACTAGGAAGACCCCCCACTCTCTATATTAGTGCATGCGTGTTAGTTAACGTGCATTTTTATGGATAGTATCTGGCATGCCTGCAGGTTAGCTTTCACTGTGGCCAGTTACCGCACACTATCATAAATGTTAACTGGTCAGTGACACTTAGAGCCTCTTTTACTAAAGCCCATTAACTGGTTAATGCTCATTTTAATGTGTGGCTACAGGTAGTCACGAACACTAATGTGTGATAGTAGCTGCCTTCTCACACAAATGCACGTTAATCAGCAATCAAGAGATGGGGTCAGTAGGGCCAATGCAAGGATATGAGGTGCCCTAGATGAACCTCATTTCAAGCACCTTCCTGGAATTGCCACTGCTGCCACTCCTCTTTGGAAGCATCTCTCCCTAGGCAAACAGGAAGTGGAATTGGAAGGGAGCAGAAGCAGAAACGGCAGCTCAGCGCTGGAGCTGAAGGTAACTCTGAAGCTGTTTTAAAAGTATTGTTGCCATTTCATATCCCAAGGAGGGTTTTCAGTGGCAGTAATGGGTGCCCCCGAAGGGTCGACACTCTAGGCATCTCCCTAATTTCTCTAGTGGTAGCCCAAGCCCTGGAAGTAGGGAATGGACAGAAAGTGGGTGTGGAGAATGTATTATTGCTAGTATCAGGGCCTTTGCCACATGCTTAGCAGCAACGCAGCTCAATGTGGGTACGCCTTGAAGGACTACAAAAAGGGACTGCTACTTCTGGAGAGAGATCTGCAAATGTAAGTATTTACTTCTGGGATTTTTTTCTAAATCTTGGGGAAAAGGAAATTATTTAGATTAAATCTGATTAATCTGTCCAAATTAGAATCCTGTATATTTGTTAAATCGGTCAGGGCCTAGTATCAGCAAAGAGCTTTTAGTTAAATTGAAAACTCAGCAGGCAGCTTTCAGGTTTATTGGAATGGAGGAGTGGCCTAGTGGTTGGGGCAAGGTATTTCAGGCCAGAAAGTCAGGGGTTCAAATCCCACTAGAGGACAGCAACCTTGGGACAGAAGGACGGGGGTTTGTAGTCCCACTTGTGGTCTTGGACAAGCCACTTAACCCTCCATAGCCCATGTTCCCTGTAAAATAGTTATCTCCAAGTTATAATGTCCTGTTCAATTTAATTTCAGTTTGTTCAATGTAAACCGCGCTGATGCAGAATAGCACGGTATATAAGAGAATGTAAATAAATAAATTTTATTTTATTTATTTATACCATGCTATTTAGAATCAGTGTGGTTTACATGTTTACTAACAGGTACTTTTTATTCCCTTGTCCCTGAAGGGCTCACAATCTAATTGTACCTGAGGAAATGGAGGGTTAAGTGGCTTGCCCAAAGCCACAAGGAGTGGCCATGGGACTAGAGACCCCCAGTCCCTCTGAGCTGAAGTTGCTTGTCCCCATGTGGGAATTGAACCCCTGGCCTTCTGGCCTGAGGTAACCTGTCCCAACCACTGAGCCACTCCTCCCTCAGCATAGGGCTGTCAGTTTAAATATAAAACCCAGCAGAGAGCTTCTAGTTTAAATTTAATACTCAGTCAGGGCCTAGTATCAGCAAAGAGCTTTAATTTAAATCAACATAGAGTATAACTTAGCATAAAAGGAAAAACAGGATCAGTATTCTTTGAGCAATAAATTGTTTCTAGAGACCTTTACAAAGAGGCCTTCCAGATAAGGGCCAAGAGACCTGTGAAATTGTTTTAAATAGGTGTTAAAGCCAAGGGATAGATCAAAGGGGCATTTTGAAAGACTCCCTCTATCTAAGCAAGGGCTGTGTGAATCACCCAGGAAATTGGTTACAAATTACCTTAGATGCACAGGACAGGGTACTGTGTAGCAGCCAGCTTTTAATAAGTTTTCTTTCCCTCCCTCCCACACTGGGATAATCATCGCTTTATAGGTGCTTAAATCTCTTAAAGGAAAGGAGGTACCATATTCACTCTCAAGTGCAGATGTTTATCCTCATGAGGCATACATTAAGGACCTGAGATTAGTTAAGCCTGAGGTGAACAAAGTCAATTAAACATATTAGGTATAGTTTTATTAATGTAAGTATCCACAGCAAACCTTAGTAAATAAACAACTTAAATACCTAAACACAACCCTAAAACTAAGATGCAGAGAGCAGTCCAGCAGCGAGATGGGGGCTTTTCAGTCTTTTGTATTGAGTGTCACATGTATGATTTTCTCCCAGTTGGTGAGGGATCGTACGTGTGCACTAGGTGCAAGGAGCTCTTTGCTCTCAGAGAATGAGTCCGATCTCTGGAAGCTAGAGTAGCAGACTTGGAGGACACAAGGAAGACAGAGATGTACATAGATGAGACTTACAGGGATGTAGTACTGAAGTCCCACCTCCAGTCTGGCAGCATCCCTGTTGCATGGAGGAGAGAGGTCACATGACAGGAGAGCATAACTCTGGTATGGCAGGAAGTGATCCTTTAGCTAGGACCTGTCCTCCAGGTGATGTAAAACCCTCTCACACTGAGGAGGTTTCTCCAGGGCCATATGCCCATGAGGGAAGGATTAGGACAGCCGTTATAGTTGGTGATTTGATCATTAGGCATGCAGATAGCTGGGTGACCGGTGGACATGAGAATTGCCTGATAACATGTCTACCACGTGCCACCTAGACAAAATATTAGATAGTGTTGGGGAGGAGTCTGCTGTCTTGGTACATGTCAGTACCAATGGCATAGGAAAATATGGTAGGCAGGTTCTGGAGGCTAAATTTAGGATTTTAGGTAGGAGTTGAAATCCAGAACTTAGAAGGTAGCATTCTCTGAAATGTTTCCTGTTCCATGGGCTGGACCCAAAAGGCAGGCAGAGCACCGGAGTCTAAATGCATGGATGAGACGATGGTGCAGGGAAGAGAGTTTTGGATTTGTTAGGAACTAGGGAACATTCTGGGGAAAGGAGGGGCTTTTCTGAAGGGATGGGCTCCACCTTAACTAGGATGGAACCAGGCTGCTGGCATTAACCTTTAAAAAGGAGATAGAGCAGCTTTTGAACTAGATAATAGGGGAAAGCCGACAGTCGCCCAAGACCGCATGGTTCAGAATGATGTATCCTTGAAGGATACTAGAAAAAGAAGGAAGTTGGGGCATATCAGCAGAGAGGTTCCAATAAAGTCAAAAGTAGCCCAAATACTCTTGAGTACAGAGCAGACAGAGCTTATAGATTCTAAATTATCCTGCCTACCGATAGCCAGATTGATATGAATAAAATACAGCCTCTAAAATGCTTACATGCAAATGCAAAAATAAGATGGGAGAGTTAGAATATATAGCACTAAATGAGAGGTTAGATATGATTGGTATCTCAGAAACATAGTGGAAGGAGGACAACCAGTGGGATACTGTGATACTTGGGTACAAACTATATCATAATGATAGAGCAGATCAAATTGTTTGTGGGATTGCACTCTATGTTAGAGAGGACATTGAGTTACAAAGGATTAAAGTTTTTCAGGAAACAAAATTCACTGTAGAATCTCTATGGATTGAAATTCCATGTTAAAAGGGGAAGGGGAAGGTGATGGCAGTGGGGGTGTACTATCGACCACCTGGCCAGAGTGAACAAATGGATGATGAAATCTTTATCTTTATCTTTATTTTACACTTGATAAACCGCTTTTGTCAGGAAAAGCGGTGTACAAATAAAATAAAAGGCAGCACTGCAAACTACGGAAAAAGAATGCCAAAAATAATAGGAAAGAAAGAAAAAGAATAGCACAAAAACCTTATAAACGATAAACAATAATCAACAACCAAACACAGACAAAAGACAAACAGCACAACCAACAGAGACAGACAAGGGGGGTAGCAGGACCAAACTGAGCTAGGACAGGACATCAACCTAGGGTGGCATCAGGGAGGGAAATCAGGAGGGAGATCAAACACTTTCTGAAACAAATGGGTTTTGAGTGAGGCTTTGAACTGAGGGTAGGAGGGTTCTAAACGAAGGGACAGAGGCAGGGCGTTCCACAGCCAAGGACCAATTAAGAAAAATGCAGCGTGACGGGTCTTTTCCAGATGTGCATGAGACGGGGACGGTAAAGCCAGACGATTTGCATGAAGGGAGCGGAGTTGACGGTAGGGCGTGTGAAGAGAAATTAAATCAGCCAGGTATAGAGGATTATTAGTGTAAATTGCACGATGAGTGAGGATAAGGAGTTTATAGTGAAACCGAACACGGAGGGGCAACCAATGAAGACGAATGAGAATGGGGGTAATGTGATCGAAGCGACGGGCGAAAGTAATAATACGGGCAGCTGTATTCTGAATGAGTTGAAGGCGTTTAAGTTGGTAATTGGGAAGATTGGCCAAAAAAATATTACAGTAATCAAGACGACTAACGATGAGAGCAAGGACGAGAGTAACCAGGGAACCGAGAGGAAGAAGTGAACAGACAGCCAGAAGCCGGCGGAGGATAGCGAAAGAACGCCTAGTGAGGAGAGAGATATGATCACGGAAGGAAAGGGAGGAGTCAAGAATCACCCCGAGATACCGAAAAGAAGATACCAGAGGAATGGGAATAGAATCAATCATAGGGGCAGCAGACGGACACGACCCACTCAGTGATACCCACATAGCAGTGGACTTAGAGGGATTAAGATGGAGAAGGTGCTGAGCGAGCCAAGAGGCCACATGAGAGAGGCAGGAGTTTAAGGGGGAAAGATCCAGAGAAAGTGGAGAAGTATGATAGAGCAAAATAATATCATCCGCATAAACATAACAGGATACCGGGTACTGCTGTAATAAAAGAAGTAAGGGGGCCAGGAAAATATTAAACAGCAAAGGAGACAACACAGAGTCTTGGGGGACACCGCAAGTGAGGGGGAGAGAACCGGATGATTTACCATTTAAGGTAACAGAAAAAGAGCGAGCAGTGAGGAAGGAGCGGAACCAAAGAAGAACTGCACCACGTAACCCCACCTCAGCGAGACGGGTAAGAAGAAGAGTGTGATCAATTAAATCAAAAGCCGCAGATAAGTCAAGAGAAACCAACAGAGTAACATCACCGCGATCATGTGCAACGTGTAGTTCATTTAGAACTGCCAAGAGGACAGTCTCAGTGCTGTGACCCTGTTGAAAGCCGGCTTGCCGAGGATGAAGGGTGTTTGTGGACTCGATGTGGGAAGACAACTGAATGAATACAAAACATTCCAGGAGTTTGGACAGATAGGGGAGGTTCGAGACAGGACGCCAGTGGACAAGGACAGATGGATCAAGGGAGGGTTGCTTTAGGAGCGGGTGGACAACGGCCGATTTCCATGGAGAAGGGAACAAACCAGAGGAAAAACTTGTATTAATGATAGTAGTGATAATAGGGACTAGCTGCAGCGAGGGTTCAGACAACCAACGGGAGGGAATGGGGTCTAGGGAACATGTGGTCTTCCGAGAAGTGGATAGTGTCGACAGAAGTTCAGCAGGGAGAACCAGATGAAAAGAGGACCAGGTATGGGCAAGGGCCCGATTGAGTATGGGAGAAGATGGCAGTGAAACATGATCAACAGCAACTGGATTGCAGGGGGAAGTGGATGGTGAGAGAGGAGGTGGAGGGGGGTAGAAAAGGAAGCATGAAGGTTAAGAACTTTATCAGAAAATAAGGCAGCCAGAGAATGGGGATCTGGGGCCTTCACAGCCATGGTGTGAGGAGAACTGGTAGATGAAAGTTTGTGCAAGATTTTGAAGAGTTGGCGAGAGGAGTTTGCCGCTTCAGTGATTTCAGTCTCATAATGAGCCCGTTTGGCAGATTGAACAGCCGAACGGTAGGCAGCATAAAGCTGCTTCAAACGGACATATAACTCAGGAGAGGGATGGCGAGACCAACGGCGTTGCACCTGACGGAGAAATGCTCAAAGAAATCTGGGAAGCTAACAAAAGTTACAGCACAGTAATAATAATGGGGGAATTCAAGTATCCTGGTATCGACTGTGTCAGAATCATGGCAAGATATGCTAGGAAGATAAAGATTCTAGATGAAAGAAATGACTGCTTCTTGGAGCAGTTGGTTCCTGAACAAAACAGAGGGGAAGCCATTTGGACCTAGTCCTTTGTGGAACACAAATCTGGTGCAAGAGTTAAGGGTGTCGGTGCCACTTGGCAATAGTGATCATAGCATAATAGCTTTTGATTTAATAAATGGAGGAAGGACAATAAGGAAATCCACAGTACTACTTTTTAACTTTTAAAAGGGAGACTATAATAAAATGAGGAAAATAGTTAAGAAAAAACTAAAAGGAGGAGTTGTAAAGGGTAAAAATTGACATCAAGTATGGGTATTGTTTAAAAATATTATCTTGGAAGCCCAGACCATCTGTATTCCATGCTTTAAGAAAAGTGGAAGGAAGTCCAAAAAACTGCCAGCATGGTTTAAAGGTGAGGTCAGAGAGGCTGTTTTTGCTAAAAAAGCATTTTTCAGGAAATGGAAAAAGGAGTCAAATAACAAAAACTGAGAACAACATAAGCACTGGCAAGTTAGATGCAAGGCATTGATAAGGCCGGCAAAGAGAAAATTTGAGAAGAAGCTTGCTGTGGAAGCAAAAACACGTATTAAAGACTTTTTCAAATACATTAGTAGCAAAAAACCCGTGAGAGATTCAGTTGGACCATTAGATGATAAAGGGGTAAAAGGGGCACCAATAGGGAACAAGTCCATAGCAGAGAGGCTGAATGAATTCTTTGCTTCGGACTTTACTGAGGAAGATGTAGGGATGTTACACATAACTGAAATGGTATGTAAAGGTGATGCTGCATAAGAATTGAAAGAAATATTGATACACCGGGAAGATGTGTTACAACTTTTTGATAAACTGAAGATTAGCAAATCACCTGGACAGGATGGTATACATCCAAGGGTGTTGAAAGAACTGATATACGAGATTGTAGACCTACCATTAGTAATCTGTGAACTACCATTAAAATCATCTGTAATACCTGAAGACTGGAGGATGGCCAATGTAACGCCAATTTTCTTAAAGGGTTCCAGGTGTGATCCGGGAAACTACATACCGGTGAGCCTGTCGTCAGTACTGGGAAAAATGGTAGAAACCACTATAAAGAACAAAATTACTGAACATGTAGATAGTCATGGCTTAATGGGAGAGAGCCAACATGGTTTTAGCCAAGGAAGGTCTTGTCTTACTAATCTGTTATGTTTTTTTGAAGGTGTGAAAAAAGCAGGTAGACAAAAGTGAGTCGGTTGATATAGTGTATCTGGATTTTCATAAAGCCTTTGACAAGGTCCCTCATGAGAGACTCTTGGCAAAATGAAAAAGTTATGGGATAGGAGGCAGTGTACTATTGTGGATCAGGAACTAGTTAAAAGATAGAAAGCAGAGGGTAGGGATAAACGGCCAATTTTCCTAACGGAGAAAGGTGAATTGTGGAATATCCCAGGGATCTGTGCTGGGTCCGCTGCTTTTTAATATATTCATAAATGACCTGGAAATGGGAATAATGAGTGAAGTAATCACATTTGCAGATGATACAAAATTATTCAAATTTGTTAAAACCAAAGAAGATTGTGGAAAATTGCAAGAGGACCTTGATAAATTGGAAGACTGGGCATCCAAATGGCAGAGGAACTTAAATGTGGACAAGTGCAAAGTTATGTGCCTAGGAAGGAACAACCCAAGTTATGGTTACATGATGAAAGGTTCCACATTAGGAACCACTACCTAGGAAAAATATTTAGGCATCATCATGAATAACATGTTGAAACCCTCCATATTGCTCTGGATGGGATTGCCCCCACACACTGGCCAACCGTAAAAAGGAGCGCGTCCAATTAACCACATTCCGAGCCACACGCCGCACCCTACCTGCCTTCGCATCCTCCTTCCTCTTTCGCCTACTGTCCCCTGACCGCTTCCGGCCTTCCAATAACCTAAATATGTCAATATATCTCCGTTTTTGAATTTTCCGACGCAAATGCCGTGGCACTCCTTCCCACAACTCCGAGAAAACCGTTAGCGTAGGCACCGCCCCACCCACTCCCGGCTTACCCGTCACCATCCCCGGCTCTCGGCCCTTACCTCCACTCTCTGATGTCGAATCCGACAAAGAATCGAAGGACGAAGAGGACGAGGACTCAGATCTCCTATGCCTATGACAGGAATGCTTCTGCTTGCGGCCCCTACTCTTACACCCCTTGTCAGCCGTCCCTAAAGCAACCCTGGCCTCTGTACTCTGTACAACTCCCAACTCACCTGTTGCGCTCTCCAGGACTGCTGCAGAAACACTGCTCTCCCGACGCTCCGCATCCACCTGACCAATGGCTGCATCCACTGCTGCTATCACCTCCGATGCACTTCCGGCCACCTGACTTCCCGGCACACTCACGCTCGCACCATCCCCAGGACGGGACATGCTCGACCAAGGACTCCCAGCATACGGCCATACCGGTGGCCCCTGTGGAGAGAAGACAGAAAAAGGTGAAGAGACACCCACCATCGCCCACGGTGGCTGCCAAGCCCCAAGCCACTCAGCACAGGAGAAGCCCTGACCCCCACCTTGCCAGTGCTCCCAAGCTGCGGGCGATCCACCCCTCAAGTCTCCCGGCCATCCTACCATTCCCCATCTATCTCTGTCCCCACACGCCCCCGCCCCACTGTCCGAAACAACCAACCCCTCACTTACTGAATCAGCGGACCCCCACCCCGCCCCGGATCCCGGTGCACCCCTGAAAACATGTCCACCCCTACTACCCCGACTACCACCTTGCGCCATACCCCCAACACCTGGTTCAAGCACCTGCGGAACCCCAGTTGACAACCCCGTATCCTGCACCACCTCTCGCATCGGCCCGAGGCCCCCCCCCCGGCCCCTGTTGCCTCTAGAGGACCCCCTCGCTTGCCGCATACTCCCCCGCTCACCCTTGTCTGAACTAGATGAAGCACCCTTAGCCCCACCTTGCCCCGTCGAGCTTTGTGCTGTGGCACCCAGCCGCCGACGGCCCCGCCCAGTGCCGCCTCTGCCCGCATGCCCTCTACCTGAATCCAGACCAGACTGCCCATCCCTGCAAGGAGCCCCGTCCTCCCTATTTCTCCTGGACGGCCCTTTACCTATCCTGGAGCCCCTAACCATGCCCCTATGAAGTGGCCTACAACCAGAGAAAGGAAATCCTCTGTTTTTTTTTGTTTTTTTTTTTTTTAACTAGTCTTATGATGGGCTGCACAGGCGAAAGAAATACACCCTCCTTATAAATTTTTTTTTTTTTAATACCCTGCCCTCAACACCAGCTGAAATGTACCAGTGCTGCACGTGGCCAAAAAAAGACCGTTAGAGGTGTAGCCGGCAGATAGGGCCACACGGAATAAACCCTTTGTACCTCCACCCCCCCTCTCCAACCAAAGACTAATGCTGCCACCCCTTACCCTGAAACAACAGTGCAGAAGCCCAGATCAATAGCCGCTGAGGAAAGACCTCCGTTGCCAACACACCGGACCAGTCATCCGCAGCACCCCTTCAAACGGGCCAGTCACCGTACCCTAACACACCCAAACCTCGTCCCCTGCTCCCACAACCACAAGGAGTTAAACCCCCCCAAAAGGAGAACACCAACCCCCCCCCCCCCAATACTGGCCCGACTTATCTGTGACCGTTGACAAAAAAACATCCGGCATCTCCGGTAGCCTAACCGAAAAGGCCGGAGCCACGCCGCGTCTACACTGAGGACGCGATCACGTAGACCCACCGAGTCCTATTGGCTCCCTCGTTGCCAAACCAACCGCGGGAGCCAATAGTCCCATGGCACTCTTAGGCCCCGCCCCTTACAGCCTTCCCTCCAGCACTAAGGCAGAGCGCTCCTAAGCCTCCCGCCCGGTTAATGCCGGCCGCGAGGACGCGGCCTCGCGATTACCCAAACTGATGCTTATATATCAGTTAGCCAAACCAATGCTATGAATTTTGGTTTCATCTCCCTGGATCCTGCTTCTTAGCACAAGCGCTTGGGAACAACCAGCAACCACACAAGGAGCATGATACAAGCTGTTCAATTTATTTAGGGTATAGGTTTACTTATATAGCATAAAAGATGCATATTATACATCATGGAAAGTTACAGATGTAGAGCTGGAAAGTTACATTTGTAGAACTCTCAGAAAAGGGGATATAGAAAAGGGGAACTAGCCTGTCTTACCACACTTGTTCTTTTCTCGTTTATTTCTCCATACCGTGTGTTGTACATTTTTTTGCAAAGCTAAGCTAAAACTGTTTGCCAGATCTGAAAATGAACCTGACAGCAAGCTAATTTTATAATCACTTATGATAAACATGATATATATAATATTCCTTATGATATATACATAATATTCCTTCTAACAAGATGATAATCAACTAAAATCATGTCTTCACAGCCGATTTTGATAAGTATTTATAACACCATCTAAATTCTTTAATTAGCAACAACTTTTTAGAAAATAAGTATTCCACTCTTACAACCTATTGCAACTGGTCCCCTGCTACTCTGAAAATCATATGACAATAGCAATCAAGAGGACTTGGTAATACTAAACTGTGTTATCATTAGCTGTTAATAAATTTTTTTTTTGGGGGGGTCATTTACTAAAGATTAGCACATACACTATCATTAATAAATGACCTCCCTTAACTGCAATATTTAATGTATGTATTAATGACCAGCATTAATGAGATGCAAATGAGGCAAGATGCAAACAAGGCACACATTATTGCAACTGGAAAAATGCTTGCATGATGTATAAATCAAGGTTGATGGTAAGGCAAAAACTTAATAGGAGTATGCACAAAAAAATGTGATTCATTTTTGAACTTTCCAGTTTTCATAGATTTGGTTTTTTTCACACATTTGTTTGCATATTTGTAACATGCATTAGAACATTTTAATATGCATTAATTGACTTATACATAAAACTGAATTAGTGCACGGTAAATTATTGAGGCATGCTATCGTATGTGCATCCTTAAAACTTAACTACACCATCCTGAAATGTAGTTAAGCTTTTAATATGATTGTTACATTTTGCACATTTTAACACACATATGGTTTCACTATACTTATAGGTAATTAACTTTTTTGCTTACTTGTACGTCTCATTACCACATTGGTAATGCATTTTAACTGTTTAGATATGTAACACAGGCAGCTGATATTTGCTAATGCTTACATTATCATTTATGTGCCTTTGCCCATTGGCCTCTATATTTGATACACAGGTTTACCTAAAATCTTCCTTATCTAAAAGTTTACAAGGAAAAATGTAAAGCTTATGGTTATCACATAATACTGTCGGACCACAAAAAATATGATCAATCTCTTGCAGGCCCTGGAATGTGACTTGTATTTGGCTATTACAGTGGGCAATCTATCAGCTACAAAAAATTAATCAGTAAATCCCTTTATTTGCTTGGATTTACTGCTCATTTATCAAATTTTAGTTTATTCAACAGAATTCTAGACTAAAATGTTTTTTTGTCAGATGACTGAAATGCTTTTGAGGCTGTTTTCTTTTGGAACTTGCTTACTAAGAGCTTATTATAAGAGGTTCCTCCCAGTCTTTGCATTCTGCAGCACTAACAGAAGTAATAAGCTATTTTTCAACATACAGAGGTTATGGAGAAGCCTGCACAGAATGCAGATCAAAACCTTAGCAAATATATTCTATTGCACTTAATATAAGAAATACAAAAACAATTATGAAGTTCATACTTGTACAGTCTTTATTGCTTAAGCTTCTGTCATGGTAAAATATTAAAAGACAATGAAAGAATGCCCGAAACAATTTGCAACTTGGCACTATAGTTTGTCAGTTAAAGATATATGAGTATAGAATGTACTAATAGCCTGACAGTACATTCTGTAGCTTTTTTCTCATATACTAATGAGCATCTTGGTTGTTTAATATTCTGTCAAATCAATGTCAAATCAGCATAGTTGACCATTATTGTTGCATTACTCATTCAGCTTTTTCTCTAATTGCTGTCCATTTTTCCATTTCAATCCAATTACTCAATGTTTCAGTGCCCTCAGTTTCACCTATTACCAATCTGAAGTAACACGACTCCAAAAGGCTCACACTCAGGGATGACCTTTGAAAACCCACAGTCACTATTAGAAGCAATACGAAACATAAAAATATTTCATTCATATCTTAATTCTGATGAATGTTTGACTGTTCTGAACAGTATGTCTCCTCTCTAAGGATGTACACAGGCAAGAAAAAGTCAGTTTTGATTTTTCTTCATAAATTTTCCCCAATGTTGAGGTGTTTTTGTTTGATTAGTTTCATACATTTCTTTTAATACGAAATTTTAAGTGCATACTATATTGATTTAATCTGTATTAACTAGTGAATAAAAGCATGCTAAGAGAGGTATTTTAGAATCATCTCCATATGTAAAAAGTCACAATTGCATGTTCAGATCATTTACACTTGCAAATAGCAAGATCTGCACCATGTTTAGATTATAAGGCGGCATGGTAAGGTATGGAGAAGGAGTGGTTTGGGCAGTCACAATATCAGCGTGTATTCCCCATTTTACAAGAGGAATCTGTATAGATGAAAAAAACTCCAGATATTGGCATTGACAGCTACCTCGAGGTATGAATAAGCACCTACTTGAAAGGGCAGGTTTAAATGCTAAAGTCCTCCCCACACCCAGAACACTCACCTAATGTCCGATCCCCTCAACACGCCCCTGTGGTAGAGTATATGATCACCCATTCAACACGCAATCTCCCATTGTTCAAGGACATTTTGATTGAAACCCGACCCCTAGCATTATTGATACAAGATTACTGCTACTACTACTGATCATTTGTATAGTGCTACAAGGCATACACAGCACTATACAGACACATGTAAGAGACATTTCCTGCTCATCGGAGCTTACATGCTAGTCAAGACAAACAACCCAACAGTTGAGGACAGGGGTACATCTAGGGGAAAGGGAAGGAAACACCTAGGAGACTAAATGGATCAGGATCCAAAAGTGGACTCAAAGAGGTGAATTTTCAGCCTGGATTTGAAAAGGTCCAGAAATGAAGCCTGAGGAGGGGTGTAGGGAGAGATAAGAAAGGAGCAGCAGAATGAAAGCACTTATACTGTATGTCAGTAGAAGTATGAACTGGATACAGAGATGGATAGGAAGCCAATGAAGTGACTTGAGAAGAGGGGATATATGAGTATATTGAGGCTGGTGGGAGATTAGCCACACAGCTAAGTTTTGAACAGAATGAAGGGGAATGAGATGATTCAGAGGGAGACCAGCAAGGAGTAGGTTACAATGGTCTAGAGGGGAGGTAACTAAAGAGTTGGTAAGTGCCTTAGTAGTATGTTCAGAAAGGAATGGGCGGAGTTTGCTGATGTTATAGAGAAAGAAACAATAGGTTTTGGCTACCAATTGGATGTGTGTGGAGAAGGAGAGGGAGGAGTCAGATGACCCAAGGTTGCGAGCCGAGGAAACAGGAATTCTTGAGTGCTATCCTCAAAGATTGAGAAAGGAGGAAGAGGGGAGATGGACTTAGGAGGAAAAATATGAAGCTTGGTTTTGGCCATGTTCAGTTTCAAATGGCGGAGAGACATCCAGATGGCAATGTCAGATAGGCAGTCAGAGATCAGAGCTTGGATTGCCAGAGAGATTTCAGGTGTAGAGAGATCTGAGCATCATCAGTATCTGCTCCATACAAAAAGAAGTTGGTTTCAGTGGGGGCGGAAGCAAACAGCCTGGCAACACCGAAGTTTGACGGTAAGTGCCATGGGGCTGGTTTCAAGTCATTACTGCAGCTATAGGTCTTGTTGAGGGGTGACAACAGTGGCAAGGGGTGACCATGGAGGGCCAGTGCTCTAGGCAACTGCCTAGTTTGCCAAATGGTTGTGGCAGCATTTTCTTCATAGTCTAGCAGCATATCTGTGTTAAAAGACAAGTGGAGTTGAGAGAATACATAGTAACATAGTAAGTGACGGCAGATAAAGACCAGCATGGTCCATCTAGTCTGCCCAGCAAGATGGCAAGAGCAGGTGCACCTGTCGCTCTGTGCAGGCCACCCCTCCCCATGTCTTTGTTTAGGGGTGAACTCACCACTCCATGTAGAACACCCCTATTTGTTGAGACGTTAGATGGTTCAGCAGTTAGATGGTACCGTTTATTTTGTTTTTATCCTGTTGCTGTAAAGGGATCCACTGTGTTTGTCCCATGCCGTTTTGAATTCCATCACCGTGTTTGCCCCCACCACTTCCATTGGGAGGGCATTCCAAGCATCCACCACCTTTCCTGACATTGCCTTTCAATTTACCACCTTGCAGCTTCATGTTGTGCCCTCTAGTTTTACAGCTTCCCCGTCTTTGGAAGAGGTTTGTTTGTTCATCATTTCTCTTTAAGTATTTAAAGGTCTGAATCATATCTCTCCTGTCCCTCCTCTGCTCAAAAGTGTACATATTTAGGTCTTCAACTCTCTTCTTATAAGGTTTCTGATGCAGGCTCCAAATCATTTTGGTTGCCTTTCTCTGAACAGCTTCCAGTCTTTTTACATTGTTTGCAAGATATGGTCTCCAAAATATAATTGCTTTCTCATAATCACTATTTGGAAGTGCTAATCTATTTTCTTCTGTAGATCTCAAATGGAAGAAAACACATAGGAACCTTTTTACTAAACCTGTTTAATTCTGAAATAACTACATGCTAACAGTGCATTAACAATTAGGGATATGTTTAATAAAGTTTGCTAGGGCTTTGCAGGCACATGAATTTAGAGTAGAAATATATGCACAGTACATGCAAAATGAATGTAGTACCTACCATGGACATGTACAACATAGCCCCTGCAGATACCACACTGATTCAGACCCTAAACACGCTGGCAGCAATATCAATGCACATAAATCTACACACTGAGGTGGTGGTATGTGCTATCTGCAACATTGATGCAAATGTGCATTGTCAACCCCTGTGCTAACCATGATGTGCATACTGTATATGCCCACAAACCACTTCTACCCTGCCCATTTCCCTCCCCTTTACACACTAAGCAGATAGCATGAAATTAACCCCATGCTGTTTGTTTAGTGTGCATGATAACTGTAACCTTGGTAGATCGGACCCGGCATCCTATCCCCCCTGCGCCACACATCTTTACTGCCCCACCCCTCCCCCCCACACCTTTATCCCCCATTTACAAATCACTCATAGCCTTCTTAACGTGGAAGAACCAACTGGTCGCAGCTTTATTATATTCATAAACAATTAACATTCCAAACATAACAATCTTAACAATCCCCCAAAGCGGAGCCAAACCTCACCCGCCATATGACTAGCAAGGTGACCTTGCCTCCGCTTCGGCCGTGCCCTGGCACCGGCCAACTTGCTACCGCCCTTTCCCCGACCTCGCCATGTGACTAGCAAAGGCCAGCAGGGCTTATCCGGGTCAGGGGCACCCCCACCCCCGCCCAAGTATGACCTAAAGGCTCCGGACCCCGGAGACCTCCGGGATCCCGCCTCACCCCCCCAGCTGCGACACCCCAAACCGCCCTCACCTCCACCATATAACCAAAGGGAGGGAGGGAGGGAAGCTATCCCTCTGCACGCCCGACGCTGAAGAGGAGGGAGCCGCCAGACTCCCCCCCCCTTTTAAGGCCTCGGGCGTGCAGGGGCCGCTTCATTGGCTCCGCTCCTTGCTCTTGCGGAGCCAATGAATTCAAATGATGCCGCCGCGTCAAGCACGTCCTCCCTTGGCCCGTGACGTACCCCCCCCCCCCCAGCCACGCCGCAGGACGCCGGACCCGGGCCGATCCCCAGGTTACCGGCGTCCACCGGGACCTTGCCCGTGTCCTTTCCATAACCTTGGTAGATCGGACCCGGCATCCTATCCCCCCTGCGCCACACATCTTTACTGCCCCACCCCTCCCCCCCCACACCTTTATCCCCCATTTACAAATCACTCATAGCCTTCTTAACGTGGAAGAACCAACTGGTCACAGCTTTATTATATTCATAAACAAGTAACATTCCAAAAATAACAATCCTAACAATCCCCACAAGCTGAGCCAAACCTCACCCGCCATATGACTAGCAAGGTGACCTTGCCTCCGCTTCGGCCGTGCCCTGGCACCGGCCAACTTGCTACCGCCCTTTCCCCGACCTCGCCATGTGACTAGCAAAGGCCAGCAGGGCTTATCCGGGTCGGGGGCACCCCCACCCCCGCCCAAGTATGACCTAAAGGCTCCGGACCCCGGAGAGCTCCGGGATCCCGCCACCGGCACGTGCGACATTCATGTCAACGTGCCGCCCCCCTATTGCCAAGCTGCGACCTGTTGTCCTCCCGCCTCGCTAATCCCTCAAGGGCCTCCTGCCAATCATTTAGCAGCAAGTCGACCCCCACAGGGGACAAATGTATGCCATCCTGCCTATATAGCCCGGCACAAGTAACCTCTACCCAGGGATGTCCAATTTGAACCCCTTCCCGCTCACATACCCATCTCCCAATTTGTCGATTTATTTTTGCAAGACCCTGCGACCACCGTCGCTGAGCCTTACAAGCAGGTCTGGGAACAATGTCAGACCATAATAACACCACCCCTGGGAATAAGCGCAACACAATTGCCAGATCCCGCTTAGCTGCGCGGATAAGCTGCTTACAAGTCCAAGCAGCGAGATCGTTTCCACCCAGATGCAAGAGGATGAACTTTGGCTGGTCTCGCACTCGCCCATGATGCCGGAGCAACGGCAAGAGCTGCGTCCACCGCAGGCCACGTTCACCGAGCCATAGAAGCGACATCGCCGCGAGAGCCAGTCCCAGGTTAGGCCCAAACGGCCTCTCAGCTGCTCGCCTGCCTGCCCAGTAAACGAAGGAATGCCCCATCAGCCAGCAAATGGGCGCATTCCTTTCCTCATCTGTAAAAGAAAACATAATCAGTTCAGGCAGTAAACCCTGTCCCCCCACCCATCACAAGCGCACGTAACCCCGAAAAGCCAGGGAACGCCATCTTCCAATATTCTGAATGTCCTGTTGTGAAAGTCCAGCTGCCGCTGCACTGGTAGCCGCGCCAATACGAAAGGAATGCGCCGAAAAGTACTCCGGGCATTCTCCTACGAACTTCAAAGCAAACCGCAGCACCGCCACCACTTGATAGCGTGTCAGCAGCCGCCTATCCGCATGCAGAAATAACCCCCCAGCTACAGCCGGCCGTACTTGCAAATATTCACGCATAGCGCCCACCGGGCATGTGCAAAGGTCACCAATCGCACATAGCCGCACCCACAAACCCTTCCCCCGCTGATCAGTCTTGGACCTGGCCAGTAAGACTCTCAACCGGCCACGTTCAAGAACAACATGCTGCCTCTGCACTGTCCCGGCCACCCCCACTTTGCTCGAGCTTGGCACCAATTCCCCCATCCTGAAGGCACCAAAAAACGCTAGGCTAAAGACAGCTCTAAAAAGGACCGCTTCATACGCAGATGAAGCTACTGCCGCCAGCGCCTGACATAACTTCGCCAATAACGCATGCGAGATCGGTCTCCGAGTGTCCGGCGGAGCTGGAGCCACGCGGCCCCAACCTTGCAAGAGCTTATGGGCCAGGAAGCCATCTACCGGAAAGCCCCAACCCACCGCCTTTATAAAAAATTCGAAGCCCGCCAGGTGGCTGCGCACCGAAGAACGGGCGACACCCTTATCCTTCGCCCAGGCAACATATTGGCTCATTAACTGAGCAGACACCGCCCCATACTGCCAACCGCAGCTTTCGAGAAAGGCCACCACTTTCCGACATCCGCGCACATAGGCTGCCCAAGTCCCGGCAGCCACGGATTTCTGGAGCAAGTCTTTCATCCCGAATGGCCAAGACTCCACAACCTCCAAGGGACCGCGACCCCCTCCGCCTCCGCTTCCGGCGCCAATCTTCGAAATTGGTCCCACTGGAAACGAGAAAGAGAATCAGCAATCGCGTTAGAGAGCCCCGGTATATGTCGCGCTTTCAGTGCTACATTCAACCGCAAGCAAGTCAAGACAACTGCTCTCATTAAGTGCGCTACTTGCAAACAATGAGGTGTGTAGTTGTTCACCACACTGACCACCGCTTCATTGTCGCACCACCACAGCACCCTTCTATTACGCAACCGGTCCGGCCACAACTCTAGCGCTACTAATATCGGAAACAACTCTAAAAATGTTACATTCCTGGTGAGTCCCTCCTCGCGCCAAGTCTGCGGCCACTGTTCCGAGCACCACGACCCCCCAAAATAAATGCCCAGCCCCAGGCCACCGGCTGCATCCGTGTACAACTGCAGATCCGCGCTACTACACTCAGGCTCCATCAACACAGAGGTCCCGTTAAAGTCCTCCAGAAAGACCTGCCACACCTTCAAATCAGCCCGGATAGCCTTGGACACCCGAATATGATGATGCGGTCTGCGAACCCCCGCTGTAGAAGCTGCTAAGCGCCGCAGGAAAAACCCTGCCCATCGGGATCACCCGACAAGCAAAGTTAAGTGAGCCGATCAATGCTTGCATTTCTTTCAATGTCAATTTCGACGCTGATACTACATTAGCCACTAACACCCGCAAATGCTGTACCTTCTCCGGAGGAAGCCGCGCCACCATAGAACCGGAATCCAGCTCCACCCCGAGAAACGTAATCCGCGTGGACGGGCCCTCGGTTTTGTCTTTTGCTAGCGGCACGCCCAACTCGGTCGCCAATTGCACAAAACCGTCCAGCATGTCGCGGCATCCCTCCGACTGCGCGGACCCCACAAACAAAAAGTCATCCAAATAGTGCACTACCCGAGCTGTACCCCCTCTGCGCTCGATAGCCCACTGCAAAAAAGGTACTGAAGGCCTCGAAGTAAGCACAGGACACGGAAACAGCTCATTGGCAAGCACTTATCGAAATAAAGCCTCTCCTCGAAACGAAACCCCAAGAGGTAAAAGGAAGACGGGTGTACCGGCAACAACCTGAAGGCCGACTCAATATCCACTTTCGCCATTTGCGCCCACAGCCCCGCCTCCCGTACCAACTCAACCGCTTTATCAAAGGATGCATAGCGCACTGTACACAAGTCACGCGGGATGTAGTCATTGACTGACTCACCAACCGGGCTAGACAAATTATGTATCAATCGGAATTTCCCTGGTTCTTTCTTAGGAACTATCCCCAACGGTGACACTACCATCCGCTCGAAGGGCTGATTCTCGAAGGGGCCCGCTATTCTACCCAACTGCAATTCCTTCCCTAACTTCTCCCTAACCACCGGCGCGAAACGCCTAACGGAGAGGGAATTACGTGCGACCGCGCCATCCAACTGCCTACAAACGGGAATCAGAAAACCCCAATTAAAGCCCGCATACAAAATTTCCCTATCCTTCCGCCTAGGGTAGTGGGCCAGCCACTCGTTTAAAACCTCCCGTCGAATCGGCGTCGGGGCCAGGTCCAACAGCCCCTCACTGCTTTGTGCTAGGCCCGGGCGGCTGCGCAACCCCTTTCTTAAGACATTTGATTGCGGGATGTGCACCCCCGCAAAGGGAGCACACATGTCGAAATTTGCAGTCTGGAAACGGGCACGAGGTCTTGTTAAACCTCCAGCAGAGATCCCCTGTCCCACTGCCCCCTGCTCGCTGCAGCCCGACGGTCCCCACTCCTCGAAAGGCACGGCCCATACCCGGGAGAACCCCCGCCGAACCTTTCGCCGCGCTCGCACCCAACCCACTCGACCTGGCCGACATCTGAGTCAGCCACAAATTAATGTCTTGCATACCCCACGAAACTGATCGATTCCCTTCCATTTTTCTCTGAATTTCTCGTCATAGTTTAACCATGACCAGCCGTCGTGCGTCTGTGACGCCTCCAGAATGGAATCCGCATATGACAGAAGCATCTCGTAATGCCCTGGGCAATACTGCCCCCACACGCTCGTCAAACGCAAGAAAGCTCGCGTCCAATTAACCACATTCCGCGCCACTTTCTTAATACGTCCCGCCTTCTCGTCCTCCTTACGCTTCCGTCTACTTTCTCCCGAACGCTTCCGGTCTTCTAATAGACGGAAGATATCAATGTACCGGCGCTTCTTAATTTTTTGCCGCAATTTCCTCGGCACTCCCTCCCACAACTCAGATATCGCTGCCGCTGCAAGAACCCCCTGCGTCCGCCCCCCTCCTGAGACTGCTTTTTCGCTCCACGCCTCCTGCCTACCATCGGTCGAGGACGACGACGTAGACGACAAGTCAGAAGACGACGACGACCCCGATGAGCTAGACCTCCTGTGCCTTCGACCCGAATGCCTACGTCTTTTACCCCCCTTCAGTCTCCTCTTTCCCCGCCCCCTACCCTTCGCACCCTCAGCATCTCGCGCCTCAGGTAACTCACCCACTACCGCTGTCGCAGACACCACCTCCGCTGACGGGGTACTGGTCGCCCGTCCAGGTCCCCCATCCTCGTCTCGGGACGCGACTACGACGGGCGGCGTTCGTATGCCTTCATCCTGCGCCTCCTGGTGCTCTGCATACTGCTGTCCTCGTGCTCCCTCACAGCCACTCCCATCTCGCGCCGCAGCCGGCGACAACATCACTGGAACCTGTGGAGACATAAAAGACAAAGAAGGGGGGGGGACAGCAGAGGGCCACACCGGACGCCACGCCTCCAGCCAATTAGCCCTAGAGGAACCCTGGCCGCCACCCAACCAATGTGCCCAAGCTGGGGATCCAGCCCACGCCCCACCCCCTCCTTGACCGGATAGCCCGCTCCCGGGCAATGGCAAAAGCCCCCCGGTCCAATCCTGTGCCTCCGCCACCTCCTGCACAACTCCCATACCTCGTCCCGCTCCCCCCCCCTCCCCCTGAGCCAGCTCCCCCGGCCCCTGGACCCCTCCACCAACACTAGCCACCCCTCTCCCCCTCCCCGCAGCGCTGCCGACGCTGCTACCCCCCGCTGCCGCCCTCCCAGCCCCCCTGGCCCCAATCTGGCGCTGCCCTCGCCCTCTGGGCCCCCGCCCCCGTGAGCCAGCAGACCCTGAGCCGCGGCCTATCGAAGGCCCACCCTTGCTCCTCATAGCGCCCCTTGCCCTCGCTGGACTCCCCGAGCTAGGCCCACCGCGCCCCCCACCCCCCTGCCTGCCCTCACCCCGTCCTTGGCCTGGCCCCTCCACCCTAGCAGGCCTCTGCGCGTTCCTCCCGCGCGCCCCACCCTTCCGGCTGCCCAAGCCACGTGCTCCAGGCCCATCCCCCCCTCGAGCCATCCCCTCAGCTCAGCAGGCCAGGGAACAAAAAAGAACCCAAAATTAAACAACACAAAACAAAACAAGGCCTTGCACTACTCAACGGGAGATGGGATGGAGGGGGGGGGGGAAAGCCCCGGGCTCTACGCTCCGTGCAAGCCTCGAACACCCGAATGGTAGGGGGAGGGGGGGGAGCCAAGACACAAGACCCCGCACTCACCCACACCGGGCCGCAAATACCGCCAGCTGGAGCACCACCGCCGACGCCTCTCCTGACACTGACGTCCCGCCGGCCAATCTGCTCCGCACCGACGGAGGTGCCCCGCCGCCCAGAAGCCTGGACCAGATCGACACACCGTCCAAAGCTATCCCTCTGCACGCCCGACACTGAAGAGGAGGGAGCCGCCAGACTCCCCCCCCTTTTAAGGCCTCGGGCGTGCAGGGGCCGCTTCATTGGCTCCGCTCCTTGCTCTTGCGGAGCCAATGAATTCAAATGACGCCGCCGCGTCAAGCACGTCCTCCCTTGGCCCGTGACGTACCCCCCCCCCCCCCAGCCACGCCGCAGGACGCCGGACCCGGGCCGATCCCCAGGTTACCGGCGTCCACCGGGACCTTGCCCGTGTCCTTTCCATTATTGTGACCCATTAGTGCGCGCTCAAGCCTGCGTTAACAGCTAGTACAACTTAGTAAACATGCCCCTTAGTGTGCACTAATCCCTGTGCTATACAGCAAATAGAAATGTGAATGAACTGGAACTTTATCTTATAGATAATGCACAGGCTATTATCACTCATGAAATGCTAATGCAGCAGACGATGTAGAATAATTACTCCATTTCAAGAGGTGATATTACTCGCATGATGCATTATCTGCACCTGAATCCTCCAAAAAATGTTTTTGCATCAACTGCACGGCAGCTCTTCCAAAAATGCAGAGGTTTTGCAGTTACTACATTTTACTTTTGCCTATTAATGTACAACCCGATATTCAGTGGTGGCGGCTAGCTCTGGGAAAGCGGCTTGCTGTCACTGCTGAACTTTAAACCCAGATACTGAATGCCGGGGCCTTTAGTGAAGTTCAAAAAAATCCTCAAGAATAGCAGTAGATAGTCCAATCAGCAACAACAAAGCAATTGCTATCAAATATCAGTGCGTTGATTAATACTACGTTGCATATGTTCAAGTTATCCCATAAAAAGAGAACGGTTGACCTCAGTATCACTTTTTCCAAGGGCTATGCGGCAAAGGCTGGTTACATGACCAATGCCAAATCAATGCCCTGAATTTGACATCACCAGTCTAAACCATTACTCAAAAGTTAAACAAAACAATATGCTTACAGGGAAATTTAAGAAAGAAGATTGCACCAAGTGCCAAGACGCGTGGCTTTAACAACAAAAAAGCCCTACGTTGAAGCTGCGTTTGCCTAGATACATCAGGAAAAATGTTAACCTTCCCCCCACAAAATACTGCATTTTTATTAGCGAAATATAAACAAACAACAGCTTGCTTGTCAACCTCAGACACAAAAGATCTAAGCAACGTAGCACGAGAAGAAATAATATCACGAGATGATTCAATAAACTCAGAAACATTTAAGGAATCCACCAGCCCTTTAGAGGAATCCAATCCAGGAGGTACCCCAGACACAGGAAGATAGTATAACTTTTTTATAAATGGTTTCACATTATCAGCATACCCCAGCACTTCAGTCAAATACTTATCAAATAAAATCTGGGGAGATAATAAACGAGTATAAGGAAAATTAAGACAGTGAATATTCGTTGCCCTTAGGGAATTCTCCAACAATTCTTGCTGAGCATACAAAGTTATACTATCTTTCATAAAGGAAACAGACGATTTTTGTAAAGACACAAACTGGCCTTCCAGTTTCTGACATTTAACATCCAAAGCTGCAATTTGAGAATCATGTTGAGCTAACTTGGCAAATTTCCCTGTAAGTGTGTTGTTACATTTTGGGGCACCAAGTATATTTTTTCTGAAACCTCCTCCCTAGAATCATTTCTCACAAACCAGGTTCCTTCTTTTTAGTGTTTGATTGTTATGTACTTCAGTATGCAATGTAATTAGAGGGTTTTTTTCTATAAATTGCGGGCATGTAGTTCCTTCCATTTTCTGTCAATAATTGTTTCGTATAATTTTATTATTTTTCCTTGTTTATAATGGCCGCTCCCCTAGATGTGGACTATGTTATTTTCTTTAATGCTTATTTGTTTGAAAATGTATTTTTCTTCTTACTTTTTCAATAAAAAAGATTTAAACACAAACAAAACAATATGCAAAACATCTCTCTTGCTGTATTCATTAAAAAAATTGAAAACAGAACTTATATTTTTTATGTCACCACAAAAATAAAGTATTGCATGAAGTGTCCCGAAGCTGGTAGCACTTTGCTGTATTGCTGCTTCAGGAGGCAACCAAAAAACCATAAGAGACACTAAAAGAATAATGAACATTAAAATCAACCAACTGATCTATTCAAATGGCTATCACTTCTATATAAACATAGCATAAATTCAGTATCGCAGTATCTCTTGACAAACTACTAGCAAAGAATATTGGAAATACCGTGTACCACAAAATTTCCTAATCACACTCATATACATCATCATTCCTACACAAGTTAGCATACCATCATACTCACTTTTAATTTTTCATCAATTCCACACTTGCAAAGTGTGTTCAAAAAGGGCAAGATCCAAACAAGACTGCTTCCTATACAAATACCACCAGCATCTAGCAGAAATGTGTTTGAAATCGGCATCTACCTGCTCCAAAATTTAAATCTCTGAGACCCAATCCACCAAAAAGGGAGCCAATCCAACATCAGAAACTCTGGACCTAGTCCGTGGCAACATTCCTCCTATCTAGAGCATTCCACCGTAACACGCCTCTTCAAATGATCTCGACTTTCACCGCTTAGCAATAATTGGACAGTGGCTCAATATCGCCGCTGCCTAGTTATTGCCAGGTGCCACTCCTGGAATGCCCCAATACTAATTGGTTATTATTTATTATTTATTTATTTATTTATTTATTACAATTTCTTATATACTGCACTATTGTCAGCGCGGTTTACATACAACAAAATGACCATAACAAACTGCTTGGCTTCACATAGAACAGGAGTAACAACTTGGATAACATGTTTATGCTTTACAGAGAACAGGAGTTACAACTTGGATAACACAGGGAATGCAAACTGAACTAATTACATATGTACAATGTTAGTGACACCAATGGCTATTCTGCAGCATTAATCATGTTAATGTTGTTGAATGTCCCGGTTATGGGGATTCGCATGGTTAGCAGGTCTGTTAACCATGTTAATCCCTTTGAATATTGGTCTCATAGTAACTGCAAAACTTTTGTGCATCTTAGTAAATAGAGCAATGAAAATAAACACATTCTACTGGTTTCTTTAATGCATTTTGGGTCCCTTTTACTAAAGTCCATTAGGATTTTGCGCTTAATATGTGTTTAGCACAAAACCTATGTGCGTTAAGTGCAAAACCTCCATAGTAACTGTTGCTGGGGTGGGATAAAGACATTCCCAGTAGTTAAGACATATACCCTAACACAGAGGTTCCCAACTCCAGTCCTGGAGGGACAAACGCCATTCAGGTTTTCGGGCTGTTCCTAATAAATATGCATGAGATGCATTTGCATGCACTGCCCCCATTGTATTCAAATGTTTCTCATGCATATTCATTAGGGACTGCCGGAAAACCTGAATGGTGTTTGGCCTCCAGGACTGGAGTTGGGAACCTCTGCCCTAACACATGGTGCCACCCATAAAGGTATCACCAGGTGCACCCATGCTAGCTGCCACATTGACAGTGCATAAATATACCTCCATGCTAACAGCAATGTGTTCTCCATGCCCATACTCTACCCAGACGCTGCACATGCCTGTGCATTAGCTATCACTATGGACCATTACGTTTTGTTAAAATACTGCTTAGTGAGCTTGGGCCACTTTGCACTTCCTGAGGGAAATAGAATATTAGAAAGAAATGGGCTTTGAGAACAGGTTGATCAGACAAATTTTCGTTCTGTTCCTGGTTTTTCAGTTTCCATTGAAAAATGTTACTGTGTTACTATGTTCCTATTTTTATTTTGTTTCAGTAAGAAAAGTTGACTTACCATTTCCAATACAGTTGGAATGGGCATGATGGAAAAGATATTATCAGTACTGTAGGATTACCACTAGGGGTCATTGGAGCCATTTTGAAAGCAACTGTGTACTGAGCCAGAAGTGAGTTTAGCCTTGCTCCTGTTCCCACTGGCCAAACTGGTCGGGGGGGGGGGGGGGTTCAGTATGTCACCTGCAGCTAATGTGTGTTTTCCCAATGTGTGCTCCACTAGGTTGGGTTTGCTTAATGACTCCTATCGACAGTCCTTAGGTGAACCAACGTTAGACATCAAGTTACCACTGAGCAAATGGTGTTTACCCTAGTGCTAGCGGCAATGTACTCTTCACACTCACTCTCCATCCATTCCCCACCCTATCCTTCAGTGCAGATTAACGTGCATTTTAGCGTGCAAAGGCATTAGTGTTCTTGACTGTCTGGAGAAGTGCATTAAAATTCCCGTTAGCTAGCTAATGGACTTTTGTAAAGAGTCTTTCTCAAAAAAGTCCAATAACAATCGCCATGTTTCTTCAAAGTTAGTTCAAGATAGTCATCAACTTTTTCCATCAACATTGCACTACTCATTCACTGGGCCAACTCTAATATAGATGGCATATTCACTTCCTTCCAATACCAAGTGACATCATACATGTCATAGTGGTATCCCTGATTTATAAAATTGGGGAGTCATTTCCATCACTACTCCAAATATTTCCATAATTTTGCTTTAGTTGCTCTCAATAGATTGTTATAGCAGGAAATGTTCACCAGATGTGGAATAGAGTACCCTGTTCTCTACATCCCCTCCAGCATCTATCAGTAATTATAGTATTTTATAATTTATATGTGCACTCTTGACAATGACTTTAGACTGCTCCTTATACAATTTCCCTCACAATGAATCATGTTGACTAAAGGTTATGAACTTTAAGGTGCCATGATCATTGCAAAGATCCTTCCTGTCTCCCTGCAAGGATCACAGACAGACAGAAAGGGGCTGTGGGCAGAAGAAAAACCACAATCAACAGGAAGGGTCTCTGCCCATGGGGAAGTGCTTGGGCAGAGTTAGGACAGAGCTTAGAGCAGTGCTTCATCTGAGTTAGGGAAGAAGTTGAGGCGATGCTTGCCTCCCCCCCCCCACCCCCCAAGAAAAAGCCCTTCCGCCGCCTTGCCTTGTCAAGTTAATTTTATCTGGATATTGAATTTGAAGTAAGTGAGGCTGACTTTCCAGTTTAGTAACTAGACAATGTTATCCATTTAACTGTAGGCATCCTTTGTGGGTGACCAGAGCTACCCAGGCAACTTTGACTGGCCAGTGGTGAATATCAGTGCCCAGAAAATGATCATAGGTTTCTGGGAATGTTCCCAGCACTGCTTCTTTTGTCTGAATACATTTTTTGAGGGCTACGATTTACCAGGAAAAAGAAAATTTAACTAGTCATTATGGTGAAATTTCAAATGTCAAAAAATATCTGGTTAGCTCCTGAAGTTAGCCAGATAAGTCATTGGTCTATGATTCCTTTGCAATACAATCATACTTATTTTGAAAACTCTCAACACTCGCATCAGCAAATTTTGAAAAGGTTGTGAAACAAAAAACTATGGTTGCCAAATGGAAAGATTTTCAGTAACTATTTTCATCATGATCTGAACCTTTCAAAACTATAAGCATTCCCAGAAATAGTTCTTGTCCAATCAGAAAGCCACACCAGTCCCTTGTGTTTTATTCACATTGATTGATTTGCAAAAAGATGGTTGCTTACATTTCACTAGGGTTTATGCTTATACAATAAATGACAACAATTGTTTCCAATAGTCTGAGATAAACAATGTTTTATGTTTAGTCCTCCCTTTTCTGGGGAGCTGGTTGTCTCAAAACTTCTTTAACTATAAAATGCTGCTAGAAATGGCACTTACAGTATTTAGTAGTTTGATAATGCACAGTGCAGTAGAGAGATACATACAGTATTCTAATAAGCTCTCTAGATTTTAGTCTTGATGTATGCATGCATGTACCCATCAAAATAAATTAAGCTTGACTAGCATCACATTGATGTTATTGATATAGTTCATCTATATTCAGATATGTTTTCATTTTAATTTGCATTTTGTTATCAGGCTCATTTGATCTTGTCTATTCCTAGTTAAATGTTCACTCACTCCTTTCCCGCTTTCTCCCCCTTTTATCTTTTCTGTGTGAGTATAGAACAATATTTCATGACTTCCACACTGGAACTATCAAAAATAATCAACTTCCTATATTGCACTTCTTGTCTCTCCCCCCATCCCATTGAATTTAACCTGAATACACCCTTTCGATCAAGTATATTTTCCTAGGTTCAGAGTTCTGGGCTGGCATAGTTACCTCAAACTAAATTTTATCTATTTTCAGCAAGCTATCTATGAAAATGTTCAAAGCAATTTTCCCTTCAAATTGTATTCAATAATGAACAAACAATAGGGGTTTTTTTAAATGAATAAGGTCTGCGACTAAAAAGCTGCTTGATTATTTTCATCTAATTTCCATGTATTTTGGTGTGCTGAAAACAAATAAAATATTGAAAAACTCCTAGACATCATGATTTGCCACAACATGCAAAATTGTCTTCAAATTTATCAATTTTTTTCAAATTGCTATTAATTAATTCAAATTACTATTAATTAATTCACATAAGTGCATTTAAGATATAAAATGCCATAAAAACCTTAAAGGGGTTGTCCAAGTTATGTAAAAAAAAAATAGCACTGTAAATCTGATGGTCAGCAATATATACATAAGCTAAGCAAGTTTTAAATCCGTGCTTCTAATGGTAGAAGAAGTTAATCTTTCCTGAAGAATCCAGTGGGAGGGACAAACAGGGCAGATAGCAGCAGCTCCGGTCAGTGCAGGGGGGTGTGGCCAGTACTGTGACGTCTTGTGTACAGACACAGAGCTGCTCTCTCCTGCATGCCACACTTGTGCACGAATCATCATCAGGTTCTTGGTCCTAGGCTGTTCACACTTTTTCATCGCAATTCGTGTTAGCTCATCATTCTTCAGCCGTTATGTTATGGCTCCGCGAAAGTGTATTAATTCGCCAGACAGTTTCTGTTTCATCTGTGGTGAATATACAGTGTTGAAGCAACAGCAGAATATTACAGACTTTGTGGAAAAAAAGTATACTTTGCATACTTTGGACTAAAAATTGGAGATCAAGATAAAGTCTGGGCGCCTCATAAAGTGTGCAAACGGTGTGTTGAGGACCTCCGAAACTGTTTCAAGGGTAAGAAAAAATCTTTCCGTTATGGGATTCCTATGGTATGGTGAGAGAAAAAGAACCATAGTGACGACTGTTACTTTTGTTCATGCGTCGTGAAAGGGTTTAATTCCAAATGGAAGCATTCCATTTCATACCAAAATCTTCACTCGGCAATTCGTCCCATCCCCCATGGCACAGATATACCAGTACCCAAGCCTCCTCCTACCTTGGAAGAGATACCTAGCTCCGATGAAGGTGAAGTCATAACTGAACCAGATGACGAATCAAGTTCTGACTTTGAAGATGATACAAGACCAAAATTGTTTTCTCAGGAGGAGATGAATGATTTGGTAAGAGACTTGAATCTTCCCAAAGATGCCTCTGAGTTACTCGGATCAAGGCTGAAAAGCAGGAATTTATTGTTGCCAGGAGTGTCATCTTCATGGTTCAGACATCGTGAAAAGGAGTTTGTTCCTTACTTCGCCCAGGAAGACAAGTTGGTTTATTGCATCAATGTAGAACAGGGGTCTCAAACACGCGGCCCGTGGGCCGCATGCGGCCCGCGAGAGAACGTTGTGCGGCCCGCGACGGCTTCTGCTGCTGCCGTTGCCGCCGTGGCAACGGCAGAATCGACGGTCAATTTTTTTTTTTTTAAAAATGGCTTCTGCTGCTCAAGCAGCAAAATCAGCTGTCCTGCGGCCCCTTCCTCTCTGCCCGGAGATCCCCGAGAGTGCTTCCATCAGCGGGTGCTTTTCAAGCCGCGAAGAGAGTATTTCCCTCTCGCGAGGCTTGAAAAGTGACTAGGCTTAAGCCGCGCGAGAGGGAAATACTCTCTTCGCGGCTTAAAAAGCACCTGCAGATGAAGCACAACTCAGGGCTCTCGGCGCAGAGGGGAAGGGGCCGCGGGACAGCTGATTTTCTGCTGCAGCAGCAGAAGCCAGGTTTTTTTTTAATTTACCTGGGTTGATGGGGGGGGGGGTGTAGGACTGGAAATGGGCTATTGGCAGGAGGGGGGTTATGACTGGAAATGGGCTATTGGCAGGGGGGTATGACTGGAAATGGGCTATTGGCAGGGGGGTTATGACTGGTAATGGGCTATGGTGGGGGTTATGACTGGAAATGGGCTATTGGCAGGTGGGGGTTAGGAAGGACTGGAGGTGGGCTGATGGGGGGAGTTAGGACTGGTAATGAGCTATGGAGGGGCTGACTGAAATGGGGTAATGGGGTTTAGGGCTGGAAGTGGGCTATTGGCAGGGGGGTTATGACTGGTAATGGGCTATGGGGGGGGTAAGACTGAAAATGGGTGATGGGGGGTAAAACTGGAAGTGCGCTATGGGGAGGTTAGGACTGGTAATGGGCTATGGGGGGTCTAGGACTGGTAATGGGCTGGGGGGGTTGCTAGGACTGGTAATGGGCTGAGTGGAAGGGGGGCTTGAACTGCAAATGGCTGATGGGAGGGGGGCTTGGAATGGAAATGGGCTGTGAGGGGAGGGAGAGCTAGGATTGGAAATGGGCTTGATGGGGGGCTAGGATTGGAAATGGGCTGATGGTGAGGCTAGGATAGGACTGGAAATGGACTGATGGGGGACTAGAAGGGAGCGGATGCTGGGTGGGCTGGAACTAGAAGGGAGCTGATGTTGGGAGAGGATTAGATGGGATGGAGCTGGGAAAGTGAAATGGAGAGGGGAAAAATATTTTGTCTGGGAGAGAAGACAAATCTACAATTGGCCAGGTATTGGGAGAGTAAGTGGGGATTGAGGATGGAGGGGTATTTGAGTGGATGAAATAGGAATGAGGAAAGAGAAAAAGGAGAAAGATTAGTATGTTAAAGCAGATGTAGAGAGAGAATGGAAAAACTAGGAGAGAAGAAAGGGCAAATGGACAGCAGACGATGGAGAGTTAGCAGAAGACATGAAGAAACCAGAAGAAAGTGGCTGGAACAATTGCAACTGAAAAAAATGCACAAAAGGTAGAAAAATATCTCTTTATTTTGAATTTATTAACTGGAATATGTCAGCTCTGGGAAATGTGCATCATTAATGTTTGCGCTTTGTTTAGTACAAGAGGAAATTAATTTATAGTTTTATTTATACAGTGTTGTTGTACATTCCAAGTTTGGCTTTTGGGGTTCCCAGTTTAATTATTGTCTTCTTGTTTCTAAATCTTTAGTCTTTCTTCTCCATACTCATTAAAGAGGCATGTTTACTAAAAGTTAGTGTATGGTAACATTATGCAAATATTTATGCAACTGAGGCCCCTTATGCAAATGAGGCCCCGCGTCTTATGCGGCCCCCGGGTTACTTTACAAGTCCTCATTTGGCCCTCAAAGCAATTTGAGTTTGAGACCCCTGATGTAGAAGGTCTGATGGGTCAGTTTAAAATCCAATATGATTCAGAGCAATGGCGTCTTTTTATAGATTCTTCAAAAAGAAGTCTCAAAGCAGTTTTACTCCACAACGGTTTTTACGCTTTCATACCTGTAGGTCATTCCGTACACTTGAAGGAAACCTACGAGAACTTGGAATTGGTTCTTCGTAAACTTAAATATGAAGACCATGGTTGGCAAGTGTGTGGGGATTTGAAGGTCTTGTGAATGCTGCTCGGGCAACAAGCTGGGTATACCAAATATCCTTGTTTTCTGAGTCTATGGGATAGTCGAGACCGACAAAATCACTGGACCAAGAAGAGTTGGCAGCCGAGGGTGCTAACAGTCGGTGAAAAAAATGTCCTCCGAGAAACTTTGGTACCTTCCCATAAAGTTCTTCTACCACCTCTCCACATAAAATTGGGATTGATGAAGCAATTCGTAATTCACTTCCAAGAGATGGAGAATGCTTCAAATACTTGGTCACCAAGTTTCGGAGGCAAAATTGAAGGAAGGTGTGTTCGTCGGACATAAGAACATAACATAAGAACATAAGATATGCCATATTGGGTCAGACCAAGGTTCATCAAGCCCAGTATCCTGTTTCCAACAGTGGCCAATCTAGGTCATACGTACCTAGCAGTTTCCCCAAAAGACACTGGTTCTGCAATGCTTGTACTGGGTCAAGCACTGATATCCTGGGTCCCTTCTTAATAATGGTTTATGGACCTTTCTTCCAGGAACTAGTCCAAACCTGTTTTAAACCCAGCTACACTAACAGCCTTTACTACATCCTCCGGTAACAAATTCCAGAGTTTGATTACACATTGAGTGAAAAAATATTTTCTTTTATTAGTCTTAAATAGTTTACCCTGTAGCTTCATTGCATGTCCCCTAGTCTTTCTATATTCTGATAACGTAAACAATCGATCTACGTTTACCCGTTCCACTCCGTTCATTAATTTATAGACTTCTATCATATCTCCCCTCAGCCGTCTCTTTTCCAGGTTAAAGAGCCCTAACCTTTTTAGCCTTTCTTCATAGGAGTATCTTTCCATCCCCTTTACCATTTTGGTGGCTCTTCTCTGAACCGTTTCTAATGACGCTATATCATTTTTAAGATAGAGTGACCAGAATTGCACACAATATTCAAGGTGCAGTCTCACCATGGAAAGATATAGAGGCATTATAATATCTTTTGTTTTATTTTCCATTCCTTTCCTTATAATACCTAGCATTCTTTTTGCTCTCTTTGGCCGCCACTGCACACTGGGCTGAGGGGTTTAACATGTTATCCACAATGACGCATAAATCTTTTTCCTGGATGGTGGTTCCTAATGTGGAACCTTGCATCATGTAACCATAGTTTGGGTTGTTCTTCCCTAGGTGCATAACTTTGCACTTGTCCACATTAAATTTCATCTGCCATTTTGATGCCCAGTCTTCCAATTTATCAAGATCCTCTTGCAATTTTTCACAATCCTCTTGGGTTTTAACAACTTTAAATAGTTTTGTCATCTGCAAATTTGATAACCTCACTCGTTATTCCACTTTCCAGGTCATTTATGAATATGTCAAAAAGCAGCGGACCCAGCACAGATCCCTGGGGTACACCACTCTTCACTTTTCTCCATTGGGAAAATTGGCCATTTAGCCCAACCCTCTGCTTTCTATCTTTTAACCAGTTCTTGATCCACAGTAGTACACTGCCTCCCATCCCATGACTCTTTTGTTTTGCAAAAGGTCTCTGATGAGGGACCTTGTCAAAGGCTTTCTGAAAGTCCAGATACACTATATCAACCGACTTACCTTTGTCCACCTGTTTATTCACACCTTTAAAAAAACATAATAGATTAGTAAGACAAGATCTTCCTGGTCTAAAACCATGTTGTCTGTCTCCCATTAGGCCATGACTATCTACATGCTGAGTAATTTTATTCTTTATGATGGTTTCTACCATTTTTCCACAGTACTGACGTGAGGCTCACCGGTCTGTAGTTTCCCGGATCACCCCTGGAACCCTTTTTAAAAATTGGCGTTACATTGGCGATCCTCCAATCTACAGGTACTACAGATGATTTTAATGAAAATTCACAGATTACTAATAGCAGGTCTGCAATCTCATATTTCAGTTCTTTCAACACCCTTGGATGTATACTTTCTGGCCCAGGTGATTTGCTACTCTTTAGTTTATCTAATAGTTGTAATACATCTTCCCGATGTATCGATATTTCCTTCAATTCTTCCGCACCTTTAAATACCACTTCAGTCATGGGTAACATCCCTACATTTTCCTCAGTAAAGACCAAAGCAAAAAATTCATTCAGTCTCTCAGCTATCGCCTTGTCGCCTCTTAGTGCCCCTTTAACTCCTCTATCATCTAATGGACCAATTGACTCTCTCACAGGTTTTTTGCTACGAATGTACTTGAAAAAATCTTTATTTCACGTTTTTGCTTCCGCAGCAAGCTTCGTCTCAAATTCTCCCTTTGCCTGCTTTATCAATGCCTTGCATTTGACTTGCCAGTGTTTGTGCTGTTTCCAGGTTTCGTCGTTTGGCTCTTTTTTCCATTTCTTGAAAGATGCTTTTTTGGCAACAACAGCCTCTCTGACCTCCCCTTTAAACCATGCTGGCAGTTTTTTGGACTTCCTTCCACTTTTCTTAAAGCTGGTCTGGGCTTCCAAGATAGTATTTTTCAACAACACCCAAGCTTGATGTAAGTCTTTAACCTTTGCAACTGCTCCTTTTAGTTTTTTCTTAACTCTTTTCCTCATTTTATCATAGTCTCCCTTTCAAAAGTTAAAAGGCTGTGGATTTCCTTACTATCCCTCCTTCACTAACTAAATCAAAGGTGATCATGCTATGATCACTATTGCCAAGTGGCCCCAACACCCTTATCTCTTGCACTAGATCTGGTGTTCCACTAAGGACTAGGTCTAATATGGCTTCCCCTCTGGTCGGTTCATGAAACAGCTGCTCCAAGAAGCAGTCATTTATGTCATCTAGGAACTTTATCTCCCTCTCATGTCCTGCCGTGACACTGACTCAGTCGATACTGGGGTAATTGAAATCACCCATTATTATTACTGCGCTATAACGTTTGTTAGCTTCCTTGATTTCTTTGAGCATTTCATCATCCATTTGTTCATTCTGGCCAGGCAGTCGATTGTACACCCCCACTGCCATCGCCTTCCCCTTTTTACATGTAATTTCAATCCATAGAGATTCTACAGCAAATTTTGTTTCCTGAAAACCTTTACTCCTTTCTGACTCAATGCCCTCTCTAACATAGAGCGCAACCCCTCCACCAATTTGATCAGCTCTATCATTACGATATAGTTTGTATCCAGGTATCACAGACATTAGAAGGCTTATAGTTGATCAAGAGTTTGTCAATACCATGACGGATCATCAAAAAGAAGGGTGGATTGCATTTAAAGAAGTCATACAGAAATCTTTAGGCAATGACAAAGATCCTCACTACAAAAAGATCGTCGGACGAATGCTGAAAGCATTTCAAGTTTTAGGTTGCCTGATGAGTTTGAAAGTGCATTTCCTCCAGTCCCACCTTGACTACTTTCCTGAAAATGTGGGAGCTGTGAGTGAGGAACAAGGTGAACGATTCCACCAAGACATTAAAGGGATGGAAAGGAGATACCAGGGAAAATGGAGCATTACAATGATGGCAGACTACTGTTGGATGCTTCAGAGAGACATTCCAGATGCTACTCACAAGCGTAAATGCACCAAGAGGAGCCTCACAAGGAAGAAGTATCAGATTTATTGTGTGTAGGTGAGCTCATTTCAGTTCAAAAAAGGATTTTCACGAAAATATTGTAATAAAACTTTAATTATATATGTATATTTCCATTTATTTTGAGGTATTGCCTTATTTAACATAGTTACCTAAACTGTCAGGAAATGTGATGTCCTATGACAAAATGGAGGTCATTTTTGGATTCAGCGCACCAAAAAACATAAAGATTATGTGGAATAACCAAAACAGCTCTCGAAAAAAAAATTTAATTGATGAATGAGAACAGAGAAAAGTCACTCACTATGAATGAGAAAATCCAGTAAGAATGGAGAGCTGGTATAAACTTAATCTTCATTACTATTCTAAATTTTTCCTTTTCATAAGGAAAGAGGGTACCATCCTACAAAAGGGGCCAGCCCTACTACTAGGAAGACCAATTGTCTGCCTAGGGCAGCATAAATTGGTGGAGAGGCATCAAAGCCCGACAGTGACATAAGTATGTATTATCAACAAACTCTTTCCTCTCCCATCACCATCTCCTTTCCTCCATCCTCCTGCTGGGACAAGTGATGTTTTAAAAAATGAACAGTGCAGTGGAGGGCTTTTTAGCACCCTCATACACTCTAGGCCAGCTGCATCCTGCCCCCTCAAACCCTTCCTGTCGGCGGATGGAGGCCAGACGCAGCCAGCCTTGAATATGCAAGGGTGTTTCAAGGCCCACTGCCACACTTTCATTCTTTGAAGCTTGAGCCCAGAAGGAAGCTGGTGGTAAGGAGTCAGCAGTGGCAGAGGAAAGAGGTGGAAGATACTGTGTGCTTGTGCTACTGCCAGGCTGCTCTTCTGTCCCCTTCCAAAAAAAAGATCAGCTGTCATTACAGACATTGGGTTGGAGAAAGAGGGACAAAGGGCAGGAGATACGCTGGCCATGGGGGGGAGGGCTAAGAAGAAGAGAAAGAGAGATACTGAACTTGGGAGGGTGCAGCAGTAGGGAAGGAGAGATGCTAGACTATGGGTGGGGCACATGAGTGAAGGTTTGCCTAAGGTGTCAGATACTTTTGGGCTGACACCAGTTGCAAATAAATTACCAAAAAAAAAGGACTTCAACAACTGGGATTTATTGTGTCCCAAATAAAAATTTGAGAATCATCAAATTAGTGTGTTTCAGTTTACAAGTCATCATGTTTGGAAGAAGTGAATATCTTCCGAAATGAATGAACTAAAATATTCTAGGCAAAAAGTGTGCTTAGTAATCCAATTATTCATTTACTCCAAATAATTAAACACAGTTTACTTCTATTCCTCTCAATCTCTTCAGTAAAGTGTAATTGGTAGTATAGCTCCTGGGCACAACACAGTATTAAAAAAATGGCAGGATCTAAAGATGTTTCGTCCCTGGACAACACATGTCTAAACAGGCATCTTTAAGAGAATGAACTTCTGAATACGATCCTTAATATTATATAGGTATTAAAAAAAACAGCTTGGTATTCAATGAAAAGCACTGGGAAGCAGATTGATGGCTAAGGGGGGCATATTCAAAATGTTTTAGTCAGTTAGCAAACCTGTTAACCAGATAAAACAAGGTCACCATGATATTTAGTGTTTAAAATAGCGTGGTCTCTAAACAGAATAGGGGTAGTAACAGCCACTATCTAGTTAGAGGTGATCTTCAGCCACTCGTGGATAGCTTAAGAGGTTAAAGTTAGGACCTTAACAGATTAGCACAATCCAGTTAGTAGCTGAATATCTCAGTTAACTGAATAGTAGCAACAGTAGTTGGGGTGCCTAGTTTTTAAGCGATGGAAACTGGATATGTTCCACCCCTGAATATCCAGTTTAAGTTAAAGTGGTAGCGGCTAGATTCTTTATTTTGCCTTACAGCTTCTGCTGAATTTGTTCCCCTACATCTTTAGAAGTCCGAATGTTGCCTACAGTAGACATCCATCATGAAGACGTGGATAAAAATCTTGACCAGTAAAATGTAGAAAAATTTTTCAAAAAAAAAAGGGATCAGTATTCCAAAGCCCTTATCTGGATAACCACAGAGGAAATCTGGATAAGGGGACTGCAGATAGTGCCACTGGATATCTCTGCAGTCTGAGAGTGGTACTGGCCACTAACTGGAAATCATTGTTATTATCTGAATAGTGGCGATTTGTCAGCTGTTATCTGCATAGCGGCTGTATAGTCCATATATTCACGGTAGCCACTATCTGGATATTGCCACTCAATATCTGGAGGGTATTTAAATGCTGTGTCTGACCACAGTGACATATATCCCATGCTCTGAATAGCTGCCCCAAGGAATTTAAATAACGTGCTAAATATTTACCCAGCTATATTGGCCTGGTTGAAAATTAACTGCTCTCTACAAAGCACCTGAAAGTAAACATAGGCTTTCATAATACTTTTACTTTCAGTTGGAGTACAAGGAGGAATTCCTTAAGTTGTATTTTCCCTCCTTTGTTCTGCCCACAGATAATGTGCTGGCAAAGTGTCTGCATAGCTTATAAGCAAGTTTCAAAGGGAAATTCCATATTCTTTCCTTCTGAAAATTGCCTACCAGAAGCATGGATATAAAATGACCTCCGTATTTTTGGGCTACTAAAAATTGCCTCCATGGAGGCTGACGTTTTAGGAGGCTTCCTAACTTTTGTGGCAGATACGCACATACAGTAAGTTATTCCTATTTTACAAAAGGAACATACAATTACCCCTGGGAAAGATCCTGGCCAAAGTTATACCTTGGTTGGCATGCAAACCTTCCAAGATGAAGGGCTGGTGCAGGGACTGGAAGAACACTAGGGGGGGCCCCTCCATCCTGCTGCTCCCATTGCTTCTACTGCTGCCCCTCTCTGGGGCTAACAGTGGTGGCAATCGCATGGGACCTGCAATGTATACCAGCCTTTCTTCTGGTGCTTTATTCTAGACCCTTCCATCTTTCTTTTTTACCGGCTTTTCTCCTGTTCCTTTCTGAGGCTACTCTTTTGTTTTGCCTGAGTATACTTTTATTTGAGTGCTCTCACCTAGCCCCCCCCCCCTCCCCACTATTTCTTTTTCTATAGAACCCTTGGTCAAATTAAGATGTCATCAATCACATACTACTTTACTGTGTTCTGTGAAATTAGAGATCCTACATTTTGAAGATTTTCTCGTGGCAATATTCCTCTTTCTTCCATAACCGGGTAGCCGGACTAGGCGCTTCCCCAACCCCAACCCCCCCCCCCCACCCAGTCATACCCAACCACACCCCCGTATGGTAAAAACCACAGACAACTTTTATTTGGTAACAAACTGGTTGCAGCTTTATTTCCAACAGGAACGTATTAACATTAATGCCAATAATACATCACTATAGCAACCCAGCGGAGCGATGTGCCGCCAGCCATGCTACTAGCAAAGTGGCCCCGCCTCCGCTGCGGCCGTGGACCCACCAACGGCCGAGCTCACCCACCCCTATCCGACTTCGCCATATTACAAGCAAAAGTCTTCCAGGGGTTATCCGGGCAAGGGCACCCCGCCCCCACCCCAAGTGGCATAAGGCTCCGGACCCCGGAAACCTCCGGGATCCCGCCACCGGCACAGGCAACATCACCACCTGTGCCGCCCCCCCCCTGCTGGAAGCTGCGACCAGTGATACCGGGACCTCACGAGAGACTCCAACATCTCCTGCCAATCGTTCAGGAGCAGATCAGTTCCCACAGGGGACAAATGAACGCCATCTCCCCTGAACAGCCCCCCACAGGATGCCTCCGCCCAGGGGTGCTGCACCTGGAACCCACCATGCTCGCTCACCCATCTCCCAATTTGCCGGTTAATCTTGGTCAGTCCACGTGACCAGCGCCGCTGATCCCAGCATGCTGGCCGCGGGATAATGTCAGACCAGATCAACGCGGCATCGGGAAACAGGCGACGCACCACTTCAAAATCCCTCTTAGCCGCCCTGATCAACCGCTTGGATGACCAAGTGGACAAATCGTTGCCCCCCAAATGCACAATTAGAATAGCTGGATGCTGCCGGACACGGCCATGGTGACGGAGCAAAGGCAGCAGCTGCTCCCACCGCAGCCCCCGCTCGCCCAGCCATGAAATCGCCACCTCTTCCAATGCCAGGCCAAGATTCAGCCCAAAGGGGCGCTCCGCCGCCCGCTGGCCAGCCCAGTAAACGAAGGAGTGGCCCAGAATCCAGCAGACCAGCTGTCCCGACTCCCCATCTGTAAAAGAAAACACAACCAAGATAGCAACCCCCACCCCCCCCAAGGAATGGCCAGGTTAGAGATGAATGTACCCCTCGAACGCCGTCGACCGCCACCTGCCAATACTCTGTATCTGAAGACCGGAGCAACCTGCAGCCGCCGCGCTGGTAGCCGCACCGATCCGAAAAGAATGGGCCGAAAAAAGACGAGGGTCCTCGCCCAACTGAGTCAGCGCGAGCCACAAGACCGCTGTGAACTGAAAACGAGTCAATGCCCTGCCATCCTGATGAGTAAAAAGCACTCCGCTACCCACCGGACGCAGATCCAGAAAGGCCTGCATGTTGGCCACTGGGCAGGTAAGCCCTCCCGTAGACCGAAGGACCACCCAAAGCCCTTTACCCCGCTGGTCCGTCTTAGATCGAGCCAGCAGCACGCGCATGCGCGGAGGCAGCATCCACACGTGCTGCCGGAGCAAACAAGTACCGTGACCCGACGCCGCCGAATCGGCCACCAACTCCCCGATGCGAAAGGCACCAAAAAACGCCAGACAGAAAGCCGCACGAAAGAGCACTCGCTCATACGGTGACCAGGCGACCACCGGTACCACCTCGCACAGCTGCACCAGGAGTTCGTGCGTAATCGGACGACGACGATCACGGGGACCCGGCTGAGAACGCTCCCAGCCCTGAAGCAACTGTCACGCCAAAAACCCCCGACCTGACACCCCCCACCCCGTCGCTCTGGCAAAAAACCAGAAATCCGCCAGATGGCAACGCACGGACGATCTCGAAACCCCATGCTCCTTGGCCCAGCTAACATACTCCCCCAGCAAATGATCCGGGACCACCCCCCCTGTCCACCCATGCACTTGCAAAAAGCTTTGTACTCGCTCACAACCAGTCCGGTACGCATCCCAGGTTCGCTCCGCTACAGAGCTCTGCAGAAGACACCTCATCGCAGCAGGCCATCGCTCCACAACTGCCAAGGGACCGCCAGCCCAACCGGGTCGGAATCCGGAGCCAACTCCCGAAACCGATCCAACTGCAAACGGGAAAGAGCATCAGCTAGATCATTGGAACGCCCTGGAATGTGCCACGCTCGCAAGTGCACATTTAAGCGTAAACACGTGAGCACAACCCGGCGCATCAGCGACGCCACTGCCCCACACTGCGGCGAAAAATGATTAACCACATGCACCACCGCCTCGTTGTCACACCACCACAACACCCCACGGTCAGCTAACCTATCAGGCCACAACTCCAGCACCACCAAGATCGGAAAGAGCTCCAGGAAAGTAATATTGCGGACCAACCCGTTCTCCAGCCACTCGCACGGCCACCTGTCAGCACACCAAGCCCCATTAAAATAGATGCCCAAACCTACCCCCCCCAGCTGCATCAGTGTACAACTGCAACTCCTCAGTGGTAACCGCCGCTCCACGCAGAACCGTCACCCCATTGAATTCCCGCAAAAAGACATCCCATACGCGCAAATCGTCACGCATTCCACGCGTCACACGAATATGATGATGCGGCTTGCGCACTCCTGCCGTCGCCGCCGCCAGACGGCGACTAAACACCCGCCCCATGGGGATGACTTTACATGCAAAGTTGAGGGAACCAAGAAGGACCTGCGTGTCCTGCAAGGTGACTTTCCTAGATGCCAAAAGATTGGCCACAAGAACCCTCAGTTTCACCACCTTCTCCCAGGGGAGCCGCGCCACCATCTTCCGCGAATCCAACTCGATACCCAAGAACACTATCGTCGTCGAGGGACCCACCGTCTTTTCCTCCGCCAAAGGCACCCCCAGTTCGCCCGCCAAAGTAATAAAACCGCGCAAGAGAGCACCACACTGCGCAGACTCGGCCCCTCCCACAAACAAAAAATCATCAAGGTAATGAACCACCCCAGAACAGCCCATCACCTGCACCAACCTCCAATGCAAGAAGGTACTAAACTTTTCAAAGTAGGCGCACGACACCGAACAGCCCATCGGCATGCATTTATCATAGTAATACGCTCCCTCAAATTGAAAACCCAACAACGGAAAAGACGAAGGGTGCACGGGCAACAAGCGGAATGCCGATTCCAAATCCACCTTGGCCATCAATGCCCCAGGACCCGACCTAGCAACCAACTCCGCCGCTCTATCGAAAGAGGCATAGCGCACCGAACAAAACTCCCGTGGGATAAGATCATTCACGGAGGCGCCCATGAGGGCAGACAAATTATGAATGAGGCGAAACTTCCCCGGCTCCTTCTTGGGTACCACACCCAACGGGGACACAACAAAATCCGGAAAAGGGGGGCAACTGAACGGACCCGCTACCCTGCCAAGCTGCAACTCGGCAGACAACTTCCGACGCGCCACCTCCAGCCAGCGCCGCACGCTGGGGGAATTACGAGTCACCGAGCCCGCCGCCCGACCCCGCACCGGAATAAGGAAGCCAAATTGAAAACCCCTCTCCAAACATACTTTGTCCAGCACCTTGGGGTACCCACGAAGCCATCTACGCAATACTGGGACCCGAATAGGCGAGGGAGCCACCCGCAAATCAGACTCCCTACTTAGGCCCGGACCCCGGGAGGGAGGGGCCCCCTTTTTTAACGCATTTGGGTGCGGAATGGGGTCCCCCACAGATTGAGCACACATGCCGGAACTTGCAGTCTGGGAAAGGGCACGTGGAGCGGTTGAACCTCCAGCAGACGTCTCCGGCCCCCCCAACGGCCGCCCTGGCTTGCCCCGCGGGGGGCTCCCCCCGAAAGGGACGGTTCGCCACGCCGCTCGCCCCCACCCCCGCCTTGACCCCTCTACCCCCACCACCCCCTTTCACCGACATCTGCGTCAACCAAAGGCTGATATCCTGTGTACCCCAGGTCAGCGATCGGTTCTCCTCCATCTTGTCACAAAACTTTTCGTCGTAATTAAGCCACGACCAGCCTTCGTGCATTTGCGACGCTTCCAAGATCGAGTCCGCATAAGCCAATAAACTACCCGATTGATCCGGCCACCGACGCCCCCAGACGCTCGCTAAGCGCAAAAAGGCCCGGACCCAATTGACCACATTGCGCGAAACCCGGTGTAGCCGCCCCGCCTTTTCCTCCTCCTTCCGCTTTTTCTTACTATCCCCCGAGCGCTTCCTGCCTTCGAGCAAATGAAAAATGTCAATATACTGCCTCCGCGTGATCTTACGCCGCAACTTCCGGGGCACCCCCTCCCACAGTTCAGAAAGTGCGGCCACGGAGGACAGCGCCGCGCCCGCTGAAACCGCCGTGCCGCCCCTTGGATCTGCAACCCTTCCGTCATCGGCGCTTGAGGATCCCGAATCCTCCGATGACGAAGAGGATGACGAGTCCGAACCACGCCTCCGCCGGCACGCATGTTTCCGCTTCTTCCCCCCTTTTCCAGACCGCGCCACCCACGATCCCCGCAGAGCGCCCTCTGACTCCGTCAACTCACCAGAAGCACCCCCGGCCGCCCCGGCAGGCGCGGGAGCAGGCAGTCGTCCCAGGGGATCCTCCATTCTCGGCGGCATTCCGCTCCCAGGCGCCGCGCCATCCGCCGCCGTCGCCCCGCTGAGCGCCCTATGCGCTGGATCCATACTCACAGGACCACCGGAATCACCCACCGCTGGCACTGCGTGAGGCGCTGACAGCCAGGGAACCTGTGGAGAGAAAAAAGGGGGGGAGAGAGGCGAGAAACCAGCAGACCAAGGCTGCCAAGCCCCCAACCACTCGGCCCGCGAGGACCCTTGCCCCCCCAACGCCCACTGCTCCCAAAGTGTAGACGTGCCGGGCAGCAAAACGCTCGCAGGTGGGATCACCTGCCCCCCGCTCCCCTGACCACCCTCAGAGCCCACACCTCCAAGCGAGCTCTCTTCAGAGCGACCCCCGGAGGCATTCCCACCACCCACACCGCTGCCACCTGACCCAACAGCACCCGCCCCCCTCCCCGCAACGGACGGCACCCTCCGCGCCGGGGAGTAGCCTGCGGGGCCACCACAGCCCCACCCACACTAGACCTGCCCCCATCATGCTGGCCACGAGCCACGCGGCCTCTACCAGCACCACGAGGCCCTGAAGGAGACCCCCCAGCCCCCCGGACCGAATTCCGGCCTCCCCTTAGGCTACCAACCCCCCTCCCCCCTAAACCAACTCTAGAACCAGCCCGCGGCCTCTGGGCTGCCCCCCTCCCCCTCAAGGTCCCCCCCTGCTTGGCTGCCGGTACCCTCTTCGCCCCACGACCACCCCCCGCCATCCCACAAACACCGCCGGCAAATGCGGTTTAAAGTTGCGGGTTTAAACTCCCGCGTGCCACGGAGAGGGCCCGCCCGCCACCGGGAAGCAAATCCCCGCCGAAAACGGACCCGAACAAAGCAACTCGCCTGGCCGCACCGGAAGAGTCCCCCGGACAGCAACCAGCAGCTCCGACGCTCGAGGCAGGCCACACGCTGTCCAACGCCGCGGAGGGAAGCCCGAACGAGACGCCACGCCGTTCCGACAGCCTAACAGCATGTGCTCCTGGCTCGCGCCCGCCTCAGGAGCACATGCCCGACCGGCCCGTCTGATTGGCTCCGCACAACACGTGCACCCGCGGAGCCAATCAGATTAAATGATGCGCTCCAATGGCGCGCGCCTCCGGCTCGCCCCCACGCTATGCAGGGTCCCGCGCCTAACCGGCACCCGGTTACGCTCGGGCGCCAGGACCCTGCCCGCGCCCTGCTTACGTATTTTTTTTTAAGTTTCTCTTCATTTACCCTCTAAATTTTTAAATATAGGAGTCATAGCAGTACCTTATCTCCTCTATCTTCAGGAGTCCACTTAATTTTAATTAATCCTCTTAAGTTTTTCATTAACTTCTGTGGTTTATCTCCTGCTGCAGTGGGTCCATGAACAAGTTCCCCATGACCTTTATCTGTGGCAAGAATGTTTTCTTCATCTGCAGTATGGGCATTATTGCTACCACCCTCTCTAGTCCTAGTGCTTAAGCAGGGGGTGGGCACCTTTTCATCCTGGGTGATGTGCAGCCAGTATATATCCCTCCTTTCTTTTCCTGCTATACTTCAATGGCAATGATGAGATTTGGTATAGATATTATACTACTGGGTCACGACGTGAAGACACTCAGCAATACTTGAGGAGAAAACTTTATTCTCTCCCGTTATTGTTGAATTTTATGCTATGCTGCCTTTGACCCCTGCCCCATGGGCTGTGAAGACTCAGATGCATATAAGCAACAAATGAGCTTACGTGCCTTTATAAAAATGTCTCCCTGAAAAATGCCGCCCAAACTTACACCTATTTTTAAGAAGAAATAACAACAAGTAGAGGTGACCTGCATGGAGCAGTGGTACACCCTAAACAAAGGCATGGGGAGGGGTGACCTACTCTTGCCACATTTTTGGGAAGACTAGATAGACCATGCTGGTCTTTATCTGCCATCATATACCATGCTACTATATGCATGTATGTGCTGGTAAAAAGCAGTGCTTATGCATATATTTTCTAGGATACATGCATAACTGTCAATCCCACCCCAGGGAATGCTTGCATGCACATTGCATAAAAGTAGGAGCTGTGTTTTCCTAGCACTGTCTTTTATGTGCTTATATGATGGGGTAATTTTATAAGTACCTACTTGAGTCTGTCAAATATTATTTTATCTAGTCAAGTTGCTTATGAAATTACAACTTAAAAGGAGCCTTTTTTTCATGCAACTCAGGCTTTACATGTGAAAGTGTGTGCTGTAGAGTCAATGCTGATGCCTGGCGACCTAGCCCCTGGGTTTTCTTTGCAAGGTGCGACTGGAAATAGATTGCTAGGCCTTTCTTCTGTGGAAAGAAGGTCTTATAATATTTCTGGTTTCAAATTTGCCCATGTTGAACAAGCTAATTGAGAAATGTGTAATACGACATTTAGTGGATTTTATGAATGGTTTTCAATTTTAGATCCTTGCTAGAATGGTTTTAAACAAGGTTGGAGACAGTTTTGGAAATAAAAACGAGGTATCCTTGCTCATTATGTTGGATAAGTTATCTGCATTTGACACTTTGGATCATGGTATAATGATAATATGATTAAAGGAGCTGGGCATTTGTGAACTAGTTTTCCCATTGTTATGTTTATTTTTTACAGGAACATTTACAAAGAGTATGTACAAAGACTGGCAAATCTGCTTGGTACCCTGGAGTACATCAGGGCTTGCCTCTGCCTGCAGTTTTATTTACTCTGTACTTTCTGCCTTTGGCAAAATTGTTGATTGAAGAAAATTTGCTTTCAAACATACATCAACAATATCCAGTTATTGCTTCCATATGACTATGGTTTGAAGTGTGCTCTGTGACTGGGGAGGATGGTTGGATGAGCAGATTGCCATTTCCAACTGGAATTAATAACATTCAGGCGAGGGCTCATAGTTTTCTTTTGTCTTCATCAGTTTGAGATCTGGGCATTTTGTTTGATTTGCATATGAATATGAAACTGCAAATGGCTGCTTGTTATAAATTACACTTACTTTACAATTTAAGATATTAGCTTTTTCCTCAGGATATTTGTGCTGCTGTATAAGATTCACGGAAAACCATGACTGGGGTATAATTATACCAGGCTATAATTTATTCAGGAAGGACAGGGTAAGAAAAAGGGGAGATGGTGTGGCACTATATGTTAAATATAATATTAAAGCTATAGAATTGCAGGGCTTAAAAGGAAGGGAGGAGGCACTGTGAGTTAAACTAGAAAGAGGGAAAGGGAAATCCATTTGCATTGGAGTTATATACAGATCCCCCTCACAGGGGGTAGAAGTGGACAACGATTTAATACAAGACATGCACAGTATTGCCATGAAAGGAGAAGTGCTACTGATAGGTGATTTCAATATGCCAGATGTGGATTAGCACATTCCTGTTGCAGTGCCATCTAGAAGTAAGGAGATCCTGGATTCTCTACAGGGAGTACAAATCAGGAAATTCGTAACAGGACCCACACATGATGGGGCCACACTGAATGGGGAAAGTGTTTTTGATGTTACAGTGGGAGATCAACTCGTATCTAGTGATCACCAGATGATATGGTTCAATATTAGTATTAGGGCTAATATATCCATTCAAAAGCAATGATCTTTGTAAATATGGGTCAATACTCAAGAGAGTTATTAGTGGGAGGGGAACAGCTGGGATATGTAGAAAAACAGTGGGCACAACTGAAAGGTTATATTTTAAAGGCAACAAACCTTTTTGTTAGAAAGGTAAATAAATGTAAAAGGAAAAGGAGGCCACTATGGCTCTCAAAAGAAGTAGCTGAGAAGGTGAAGAAAAAGAGGGAGGCCTTCATGAAGTATAAGAGATCACAGAGAGAGGAAGACAGGCATCTTTATATGGAGAAATTTAGAGAAGCTAGCAAAGAAGTCAGGAAAGCAAAGGTACAAAAAGACGAAGGAATAGCTAATGCAATAAAATGTGGGGATAAGACATTTTTCAGATATGTTAGTGAGAAGAGGAAGGGCAAAAGTGGTATTGTCACACTCAAAGGTGCAGGGGAGAAGTATGTAGAAACTGATGAGTATAAAGCAGAATTGCTTAACAAATATTTATGTTCTGTTGAACAGATGAAGGGCCAGGAACAAGACCTCAGAAAACATCCATAAATAGCAACAGAAATGACAGGAATCTCAAAGTATTTTCAGAAGACTGTGTTCGAGAGGAACTAGCTAAGTTAAAAGTAGACAGCCATGGGTCCAGATTGCATACATCCAAGAATACTGAGGGAACTTGGGAACATTCTAACTGCTCCACTCTCTGACCTTCTCAGTGTCTCTTTGGAGATGGAAGTGGTGCCAGAGGACTGGAGAGAGGCACATGTGGTCCCTTTACACAAAAGCGGATGTAAGGATGACATTGAGAACTACAGGCCAGTTTGTATAACCTCTGTGGTTAGTAAAATTATTGAAAAGGCTAGTAAAGGAGAGAATAGTGAGATTTCTGGAGTCCAGGATCTGAGACAGCATGGATTTACCAGAGGCAGGTCTTGTCAGATAAATCTGACCAGGGAGTTGGACTGAGGGAGAGCCCTAGATGTAGTGCATTTAGTTTTCAGTAAAGCCTTTGACACCGTTCCACACAGGTGACTCATAAACAAACTGAGCATCCTAGGGATTGACCCTAAAGTTACTGAAATTGGTTGAACGGGAGGTGACGATGGGTACAGATAAATGGAGCTCACTATGAAGAGAAGGAGGTTACCAGTGGTGTACCACAGGGATCTGTCCTTGGTGTGATTCTGTCTAACATCTTTGTTAGTGATAATGCAGAAGGCCTGTCAGGTAAAGTTTGTCTCTTTGCAGACGATACCATAATCTGCAATAGAGTAGACACACAGGAATGAGTAGACAACATGAGGTGGGATCTAGCTACAGTAAATTTGAAGAATGGTCTAGAATATTGCAGCTGAAATTTAATTCTAAAAAATACAGGGTCATGCATTTAGGCCTGCAAAAATCCAGAGATGCTGTACAGTGTAGAGGGCGAGGTACTTTTGCCCATAAAAGAAGAGCGAGACCTGGGAGGAATTTTGTATGGCGATCTTAATGTAGCTATACAGGTAGAAAAGGTGACTGCAAAATCCAGAAGGATGCTTGGGTGTATAGGGAGAGGAATGGAAAGCAGAAAAAAGGAAGTGATAATGCCTCTGTATAAGTCTCTGGTGCCACCTCATTTGGAGTATTGTGTGCAATTCTGGAGACTGCACCTTCAGAAGGATATAGGCAGGTTGGAGTTGGTGTAGAGGGTGACTAATGGTTGGTGGTCTTCATTATGAAGCATATGAGGACAGACTTAAAGAACTTAATATGTATTCTTTAGAGGAAAGGAGGGATAGGGATGATAAGATAGAGACATTTAAATACCTTTGTGGCATAAATGCACAGGAGAGTCTCCTTCAATTGAACGCAAGCTCTGCTATTAGGGGACATAGATTGAGAGTGAAAGGAGAATAGACTCAGAAGTAATATGTGGTAATATTTCTTTATGGAAGGAGTGATAGATGCATGGAATACTCTCCCAGTGGAGGTGGTGGACACAAGAACATTTTTAAACACATATCAGAAGACGCAAGGAGTCCCACAGGGTTCATCTCTATCTGCCCTGCTCTTCAACATCTACATTCAGCCAATCAGTTCAATAAAATAAACAAAAAAAGTAGGCTTTTAAGCATGTGTAGTGAATCTGATAAATTGCTCCAAAAGCATGGACCAACATATGATATCACCTGGTTCCTTGTCAAGGTTTTCTTAATCTGAGATAGCGAAGGAAAAAACAAAAGATCTTTGATGTTATAATTGTTGCCCCAGCTCCCATCCCCCCAAGGAAATGGGGAGTGGAGTGGGTAACATGGTTGAGCCCACATCCATTTGCCCAGGGGGAGGGGGGGAGGTAATGAGGCTGGCGGCAGGAGAAGGAGAGGATTCAGGATAGGGGGAGGAGAAAAAGGAGAAGATGGGGCGCAGACTTACCCGGGTCCTTAATTTGGCAGGCTTCATAGCAGAGGAGGTGGGAGGAATGGGCTCAACATGGTTTTGAAGCAGCAGGCTTTCTTCTTATGGTGAGGTGAGGCAGCGGGCTTTTCTGTTGTGATGGGGGGGGGGGTTCTGGCGGCTGCAGGGAGGCCAGTGTGCTGTTCATGTGTTGGGTGGTTGCGGTCTATGAATGCAAGGCCCAGCATTTGGCACAGCATCTGGGTCTGTCTGTGGCTATGGCTCCTCTTCATAGTTCTAGGCCTTTCTGCGGCTGCAGCTCCTCTTCATGGTTGCTGCCATTCACTTCACAGTGGTTCTTGGTGGTTGCAGGGGGTGGGGGGAATTGATGATCGGGGTGTACAAGGGGTTGGGCCCAGACTTCCTTCCGCTCTGCCCTTTGCTGCCCTTTGCTGGTTTTTCGTGAGGCAGCTGAGGGGGTCCTAGTGCCCTTGGGGTTCTGAAGTTGCACTGCTCCTCCTTTGCTGCTGTGGGACTGGTAGTACTGTTTTTTTTTTCCTGGGTGGGGTTTGTTCTTTGGCTGAGTGTGGGGCATGGTGTCTGGGGGGAGTTGGTCTGGTGCTGGGGTGGGGGGTGCTTTGTAGGTGTGGATTGGGGGGTTTAGAGGGTATGGGGCAGGGACAAGGGCTGGGACATTGAGTTGAGATAAGGGCCTTTGTAGGTTTGAGAGCATGGTCCTGCATAAGGCAAAAGGGGGGCAAGGCCGGGGTCAGCCAGTCTGGGTCCTTCCTAGCAGTAGGTTAAGCAGCCTGTCTGCTTAATCATGGGGCAGGGCTGGGGATCTGATAGGTCTTGCCCCATTAGTCCAGAAGGAGGGCATGGGTATCCAAAGGGGTAGGCGGGGTGTAGGTCAGCAGGCTGGGGGAGCCTAAAGGTGGGGGATGGGGAAAGGTGCCAGAGGGGCTGAGTGGGGGCTGGCAACAATGGCAGAAGCCAGGTCGGACCTGACCACCAGCAAGGAAGACCAATAGGTGGATGGCAGCGAGCAGTGCCCCAGTGGAGATAGCCAGCAGTGGAGAAATCCAGATTCAGGAAGTGCAGGTCGGTATTGGTCACCAGACGAGTTCCTAGGATGGGGCTCTCAAGCGCCAAGCGGAAGCCGAGGGTTGGAAACTGCCACCGGCAGTTATGCTAGACATTGTGAGATAAGAGATTCTTAAAAGAGTTTGTGGAGGGTTGGGAGAAGGATACATCGGGAGAAGCGTTTGCACTGGTTCCAGATCATAAGGTATAGGTTGAAATGGCTGTTGGTCCACTTGATCTTTATCATATAAACACTCTGTATATTCCTGCTACCTTTTCTTGATCTTCTCAGCATCATTCAACATAGATCCTTAAGCATCTTGTAACATTCCAATTCGAGGCTGCTCTCATAGTTTTAGGAAAGCTGATCTTGTTCTTCCTCTAATAGTTTCTGCTTCTATTTCCTTGCATGTGTCATTGTAGTGCTTTTCCTTGTCCTATCTTGCTGCACGTTGGAAATCTGTTGAGTTCTGTGATTGCCTCTCTTTCTCCTCTGGCTTTAACTTCTCTGCATTTCTGTGCAATTTTTAGAGTTTCTTCCATCATCCATTTTATTTTTTTTATTTATTTATTTAACAAGTTTTTAATACCGCCTTTTCCTTCCATCAAAGCGGTTACAAAGACATACAAAGGTTATACAAAAGCAAGGGGAAACATGCACGGCTTAAACAAAACATCAAAGTAGTAAGGTGGGATACATAACATAGGTAAACCATTACAGACAATCATTTTACATAAAGGTTACAATAAATGGAATCTAGTTAGGTGTTTGAGCCGTTGTGCTCTGTGAAGAGTACAGTCTTTAATTGCTTTCGGAAGTCCTTTATATCCTCAACTGATCGTAAGTCGGGAGGGAGAGAGTTCCATATTAATGGGGCCGCTAAAGTGCTCTTTGTGTAGTGAATTTGCATGATTTTGTGTAGTTACTTGGGGTGCTGAGGGTGTCTGATGTGGTTTTCCTTCTTGGTCTGTTGTTGGTGTTAGGGAGTAAGAGAGCTTGGAGGCTGATTGCAGAGCTCTTGTGTCTGATTTTGAATATATTTATGATCATCTTATATTTGATGCGGTGGCTTATTGGGAGCCAGTGGAGTTCTTTGAGGATGGGGGTGATGTGGACATGAGTTGTGGAGCCGGTGATTATTCTAGCTGCTGTGTTTTGAGCCATTTGAAGTGGTTTGAGTGAATGTTTTGATATTCCGTTGTAGATCGGGTTACAGAAATCCAGTATGGGAGTTATTAGCGCTTGGCAGACTGTGCGGAAGTGTTCATGGGAGAGTAGAGGCTTGAGGCGTCTGATTATTTTCATTTTGTAGTATGCGTTTCTAACAGTTTTTCTTATGTGGGACTGTAGGTTGAGTCCTTTGTCAAGGGTTATTCTGAGGTATCTGACTTCATACTTTATTGGTATTGTTGTGTTGTTGCTTATGATGAATGGTGGGGGGCTGAAGTCGGTGTTTCGGGTGATAATTAGTGCCTCTGTCTTGTTAAAGTTTATAGCTAGTTTGTTGTGCGTTAGCCAGGCGGACATGTTGTCAAGGCAGTTCGTTATCTTGTTGTAGTCGGGGCTGTTAAGGTTGATTGGCGTGTAAATCATGATGTCATCTGCATAAATTGTGTAATCTATTTGATGAGCTGCCATGATGTGGCAGATCGGCTGGATATATATGTTAAATAGAAGTGAGGAGAGCGCAGATCCTTGTGGTACTCCTTGTTTGATCTTCGTGGGTTGTGAGGTGTTGGTTCCTATTTTAACCTGGAACTGCCTGTCTGTCAAGTATGAGTTGAACCAGCTTAGGACGGTGCCGGTTATTCCAATGCTCTGTAGTATGGTTTGGAGGATTCTGTGGTCCACTGTATCGAAGGCCGCTGATATGTCTATGAAGATCATTAGGGTTCCTCGATTGTAGTTGTCTATCGTCTGGATGATGTAGTTGAATAGATATAGCAGCAGTGTTTCAACTCCATGGTTGGGGCGGAAGCCATGTTGATGTATATCGAGAGGAGCATGCTCGTCAATGTGGTCCTGGAGTTGTAGTTGTACTGTCTTTTCTATGATTTTGGCTAGGAGCGGTATGCTGGAGATTGGCCTGTATGCTGCTGGATTGCTCTTTTCTAGGTTGGTTTTCTTGGGGATAGGCCTTATTGTGGCTAGTTTCAGCTGTTCTGGTATTGTTCCTCGAGTTAGGGAGTTGGTTACGAGGTTGTGTATATAACTGAGGAAGGTTTGCTTGGTTGCTTTGATCCATGGGACTGGGCAAGGATCCGTGGGTGCAGTGCTTGTGTTGAGAGCGGAGATGATATCTGATAGTTGCATAGTTGAAGGAGTGTGGAACTTGTCCCAACTTGTGATGGGTATGATAGGGCTGTTGGTTTCTGTGTGTATTTGTGGCGGAGTGTGGCCTATTTTCTCCTGAAGATAATCTGCATATGTTTGTGGGTTGACCTGTATGTCTTTGTCGGAGCTTGGTTCATTGGTTAGATTTTTTACTATTTCAAAAAGTTCCCTGGGTTTGTTATATGCTTTCTGGATAGTGTTTGTGTGGTGCTCTCATTTTGTTTTATTGATAAGATCGTTGTATTTCTTTTGCTGTGTTAAATATAAGTCCTGTGAGGTATGAGATTTGGATCGTCTCTAGTGGCATTCTAGCTTTCTTAACTCTCTTTTAGCGTTGCGTATGCTTTTGGAGTACCATGGTGCATGATGTCTCTTGTTATTCGTCTTTGTGCCTGCTTTAGTTTTCACTGCTGTACTGATGGTATTATACCAATTGTCAACTTGTTTGTCCAGATCGAGTTCGTCTGTGTTAAGGTAAGGTAGTGTGTCTTGTAGGAATTGTTCTTTGTTGAAAGCTTTGAATCTTCTTAGTCCAAATGGAGTGGTTTGTGTCTTATTAAGCTTACCCATTTTGTTTGTGAATTCCACTTTGATTCTGTGGTGGTCTGACCATGGAACCGGTGTGACTACGGGTGAAGAGATGTTGCCCTTATCTATGATGTGGCCGTTTTTGCTTTTTCATCTTTTCTAGAGACTTCTCGCTTTCTTCCAACAACCTTCTTTTTTTAACTTCTTTATTTATATTTTCCAACAAAATAAAAAAAAAGGAAAAACCAAGTTACAGTAAAAACAAAATACAAAATGCTTCTCATTAACAAGAAACAAAGAAAAGAGGTTATTCACAGCCTACCCCAACCTGTCCCTTCCATCATCATGCGATCATCAAGGACTATATAGAAAGAAAACAGCTGAAGGCCTGAGAGGCCTACATGGGCTATGAAACATCCAAGCACTCCACTACATAAAATGAGAAAAAATTTGACTAATAACCCCTTATTGTATCCCATATCATGCTTTGTAGATGTAATTCTGAAGGGGTTCCACTTGAGAAAAGTGGAAGGCATAAGGGATCTACCACACCGTGGCATTTGCTCATATTTTCAGCATGAGCACTAGCGGTTCCACCATTCGTGCCAACAAAGTTCTGCTATATGTTTCCAGTTAGAAATAATGAGATGCAGGGCCACTCCCAGCATGAAGTCAAATAGAAACTGACAATCCCTCAGTAACGACAAGATGCTAATTGCTGACCGAAAGATGACCACAGACCAAGAAGAAGTGCCCCTGAATCCCAACACCTCTTGAATGTGATTCCATATTGAAGTCCAATAAGATAATGTTAGGGCGATCATACACCACATGCCTCAAAGTGCCGACATCTCCCAGAGAAGACCAACACTCATTCCCAGCTGCCTTATCCCATTTAGCAACCTTTACCAGAGGAAAGTGCGCTCTGTGCGCAAAGAATTACAAAGCTTGTGAGATTGAAGCAGACTGAGAGACCCTGTTTATCTTACTCCAGAATTTTGTCCAAGTTTCCGGAGAAAGAACTTCCCCAGTGTCATATTCCCATATTTGTTAGACACCAATGGCCTGAAAACTGTTGTTCTGAACCACCAGTTTATAGTAGTGAGAAGCCGCCCCCAAGGCCATATGCGCTGAACCTATCTTACTCAACAACCCCCCCTTGTCAGATTACATAATATCCAACTGGAATTTCTCTATACAATGCCTCAGCTGAATCCACTGGAAGTATAGGGATTTAGGCAAATCAAATTCACTTTGTAAAGAAGCAAAAGGTTTCCACTTGCCATCCATTATCAGTTGGCCAAGACTCCAAATGCCCCTGGTAAACCATTGTTGCAATGCAAATGAACTTTGATTTATTTTCAAAAAAGGACTGTGCCAGATGGGTATTAGTTTTTATAGACAATCCTCCTTAGGAATTGCATTTGCTAACTGTTGAAAAGCCCTCTGGGTGTCCGATATAACCCTATGAGACTTCAACCATTTAAAAGACACCATGCCAGGAAGGAGATTTAAGGGGAAAGTAGCCCTTAACCTCTCTTCTAGGTCAAGCCATACTGGGCGGATACCTACGGCCCCCTCCACCCATCATGAACCTTGCTTTAGCAAAAAAGCACAGTGATAGGCCTGAAAGTCAGGGAAATTCACCCCCCTCTTCTTTTTTAGCGTTAAGTTCTAGGCAGTTTATTTTTCCATAGGAATTGAACTAGAATCCTTTCAATTTGATGATAAGTTTTACTTGTATGAAAGACTGCTAGCATTTCTAGTACATAATTCACTTTAGGAGTGATAGACATTTTAATAGCCTCAAGACAACCCCACCAAGAGAAATAGACCGGCGACCACTTTGCTGTTATATTACGAACCATAGATAGGATCTTCCCTTCATTGTACTGTAGGGTTTCACTAAGTGGGTAGCAATAGTGAACTCCCAAATACTTCACCATCTTAGGCTTCCAGATAAAAGGAAAATCCTCCAGATCCATACTACACACTCTCGAGTTTAAGGGAAATGTGACAGATTTAGACCAATTAATTTTATAGCCAGAGTATTTATCTATCAATTCTAAAATAACCGGTATAGAGCTAGGCGTGGTGAATAGCAGCAAATCATCAGCATATGCAGATAGTTTAATTTCCATACCAGCAATAGAGATGCTATGAACCGCAAGGCTTTGCCTTATCAATAGGGCCAAAGGTTCCAAGGCCAGATTGAAAAGAATGGGAGAAAGAGGACAACCCTGCCGGGTACCGCACCCTAGAGGAAATTCTCTAGACTGAGTCGCATTTACAGAAATTTTTGCACTTGGTCTTGCATACTTAAGTTTGATTAGATTGCAGAAACTCTCACCAAATCCAAACCACTTCAGAACAGCAAACAGAAAAGGCCACTCCAGCCGATCAAATGCTTTCTCTGTGTCTAGCGAGAGTCCCAGAAGTGGGCCCTCTGTTCCCTCTGCGCCTTCCAAAACGTGACAAGGCACTCTGGCGTTATTGGCTGTGGAGTGTCCCTCAGTAAAACTACATTGATCCAGATGAATCAGAGAAGGGATCAATTTGGAGAGACGACCAGCTAAGATGGCCACAAAGATTTTATAGTCTGCGTTTAACAACGAAATTGGACGATAATTACTGACTAACTGAGGGTCCCTCCCAGGTTTTCAAGAACAACAATGTTTGCAGAGACAAATGCTCCAGTCTGTGCCTCATTGTCCAAAAGAAGTCCATAATATTGTTGAAGGTATGGCCCTAAGGTTTTGGAAAAGGTTTTATAGAATTCACCCGGAAGGCCGTCCGGTCTGGTAGTCTTGTCCACTTGCATGGAATCAATAGCCTGGATAATTTCCATGACTGTGATCTGCGTATCTAGTCCCACAGAAATTTCTTGATCTAGCACCGGCCTCTGAATATTAGTCAGTAGTCTATCAAACTCCTTCTCAGAGAAATCTATCTCTGGGAAGTATATCTGAGCATAGAATTGGCAAAAAGGTCTCTGCAATGTCAGGATCCTTGACAATCAATTGTTGCACCTGAGGATCCCTCAAAGCTGTGATGCGAGAAGCTTCCTTATGACCCTTTAACGAGTTAGCTAGCAACCATCCAGCTCTGTTAACTTGCAAGTAGTATCGCCCTTTCTGCCTTTGTATATTCTGTGAAGCCTCAGTGGTCAAAATCAAGTTATATCTAAATCTAAGGTGCTGTAATCTTAACAAAATATTAGAATTAGTTTTATGGCCTAAAATGCATTCTCCCACTTTAATCTGTTTCTCTTGTGCACCAACTTCTGCCTTATGCTGTTTGGCCTGCTGTATAGCAAAACTGGTAATGATGGTCCGCATGCTAGCTTTAAAGCCTTCCCACCATGCCCACCTCGAGGAGTCTTGAGGTAGATTAAATTGAAAATACTCCTCTATAGCCACCAGGATGGTCTCACGGAATTCCTGACTGCCAAGAAAAGTTCTATCAAATTGCCAGTGTGAGTGAGATTGATATCTCGTTTAGTCAAATAGGGTGAGTGAGATTGCAGAATGATCAGAGATGTGAGCAAGTGAATATTGGATTCACTAATTCTAGAACAGAGTCCCTTAGAGACTAGGAAAAAGTCGTTACGTGATAACGAGTTATGAGGAGGAGAAAAGAAAGTAAATTCTTTCTCCGTAGGGTGCTGCAACTGCCATATGTCTATCAGGCCCAATTCCTGCATTAAAGATACAAGAACTTTAGGAACCCTAATGGTTCTCACTGGACTCCTATCTACCAAGGACTCTAGCATGAGGTTGAAGACTCCTCCCACAATAGTCGGATATCTGGACACCTCCTGCACCAAGGCCGCAATGGAGCACAAGAAAGTAGGACAATCAATATTAAGAGCATAAATATTAATTAAGGCCAGTTCAATGGAACCAATTTTGATGACAGCCATTGCCCAATTCCCATCAGTATCAGAACTAGTTTGTATAATCATGGGGAATAGAGCTTTCCTCAATAAAATGGCTACCCCATTTTTCTTATGATTGGCAGCTGAGAAGGCCACTAGAGAAAAGGGTTTTATATCGCGTTTTAACGGCTCCTTCACATTCAAGTGTGTCTCCTGTAACAGTAAGATGTCAGCACTTTCTTTAGGACCATACAGAATCTTTATCTTTATTCATCACTTGATAGACAGCCCAGGCAGGTGCATCAGGGTGGTCTACAATACAATCAATCAAAAAAGAGCAAGAAAAGAAAAGGAACGCCATTGGTTAGATAGGACAGAAAGAAAAGGAAAGGCAAAAGAGGGGAAGAGATAAGGGAAGGAAAATGCTAGCAGGAGGTTGGTTTAAGGTGCTGGGAGATCAAAGGTCTGCTGAAAGAGATGGGTCTTGAGTAGAGATCTGAACCTTTGAAAAGATAATTCGGTATGGAGGGCCAATGGGAGTGAGTTCCAGAGGGCAGGAGCCAAGAAGTAAAAGGTAGAGTGACGTGTTGTTTCCAAGTGGGCTGAGGATGGAGCAGGGAGATAGAGACGGTAACCGTGTGCTGAGCAGAGTAAACAGGGGAAAGGTTGTAAGCGAATGGAGTCAGCTAGATACTGAGGGGAACCAGTGTGCAATGCTTTGTGAGTCAGAATAAGAATTTTATAGCGAAAGCGGAAGTTCAGTGGAAGCCAGTGTAAATGGAGGAGAAGGGGAGTAACATGGTCTCGAGGGGAGGAATGGGTGAGCAAACGTGCAGCTGTATTCTGAACTAATTGAAGACGTTGAAGTTGATATTTTGGGAGACCCACTAAAACAGTGTTGCATACAGAAGAATCATTTTCCTCTTAATGGGATTGTTAATGCCCTTAACATTCAGTAAAACTATCTTAAAGGAAGCCATACTGACAATATAGCACAGATTGACAGTCAAAGGTTGCAAAAACATGCCAACTTGTAACACATGGTTTTCTATTGTAGAACAACACCTTAAACACCCTCAGAGTGGTAGCTGCACTTATAGCCCAGAAAAGAAAACCCCAAAATGAAAGCCACAATACAGCCCTCGCCTCTGCACATGATCGCTCACAGTAAAAACACATAATTCTGAAAAACAAACCACCAAAACCATGAAACCCAGGGGGCTATAAAACACACAAAACGTAGCGGGTGAGCCCACCAGGACAAGACAGACATGGAGGGTAAAATGACCTAGAACATTCCCACTTCTTTGCCACTTAAAGTATTGCATCATGCCCACCGCCCACAACAAGAGTAGAGACAATGTCCCCAAAACCCAAAACGCCAGAACTGTATGGCAGGGCAGCATTCCATGAATCAGTTTATGACTTAGAAAACCCCAGTCTAGTAAATAAGGTCCATCCCGCTCTTCCAAGCCCCATTACTCTCTCAATTGCCTTATACATCACAGACAACATAGGACACAAAAGAAAAAAAGAGAGAAACAGTAGGAGAAACATCTTAACCTTGAAATAATACCCTGGAGCTCCTTAAAAAGAGACAGAATAAATGTCACACTATAACTTAGAATATAACTAAGCATAAAAGGCAAAACAGGGTCAGTATTCTTTGAGCAACAAATAAAGTCTTTTAGAGACATTTACAAAGAGGCCTTCTACCTAGGGGGCAAGAGACCTGTGAAACGTTTTCAATAGGTGTTAACGCCAGGTGGCAGGTCAAAAGGCCATTTTGAAAGACTCCTTCTATCCAAACAAGGACTGTTAATCACCCAGTAAGTTGGTCACAGCTTACCTCAGCAGCACAGGCATAAATAGTTCAACCAGAGTTCTGGGATCCTCAGTCTTGAAGGACTAGAAAAGGGGACTGCTACTTCTGGAGAGAGATCTGCAATTGTGAGTATATACTTCTGGGAATTTTTCTGAAGGGACTTCTTGGGATTAATGCTGATTAATCTGTGAACCCAGTGTATTTGTTAAATCCGTCAGGGCCTAGTAGCAGCAGTTTAAGTTTAAATTTAAAACACAGAAGAGAACTCTCTGGTTAAATTAAGAACATAGCAGAAAACTTGTAGTTTAAATTTACTACTCACGCAGGGCCTAGTATCAGCAAAGTACTTTTAGTTTAAATTTAACACACAGAAGAGAGCTTTCTGGTTAAATTTGGAACCCAGCAGAGAGCTTCTACTTTAAATTTCATAATAAGTCAGAGCCTAGCAGCAGCAAAGAGCTTTAATTTAAATCAAATCAGTATATAACTTAGCATAAAAGGCAAAACAGGGTCAGTATTCTCTGAGAAACAAATAAAGTCTTCTAGAGACTTTTACAAAGAAGCCTTCTACCTAGGGGGCAAGAGACCCGTGAAACCTTTTCAATAGGTGTTAACGCCAGGTGGCAGGTCAAAAGGCCATTTTCAAAGACTCCTATCCAAGCAAGGACTGTTAATCACCCAGAAAGTTGGTCACAGCTTACGTCATCAGCACAGGACAGGGTACTGTGCAGCAGCCCTCTTTTAATAACTGCTATTTCCCTCCCTCACTCCCCAACACCCACCCACCCCTGGGATAATCATAGCTTTATAGGTACTTACACATCTTAAAGGAAAGAAGGTGCTCTCAGGTGCAGCTCATTATCCAAATCAGTCATACACTAAGGACCTGAGATTAATTAAGCTTCAGGTGAACAAGGTATATTAAACGTATTAGGTACAATTTTATTAGTATAAGTATTCATAGCAACCCTTAGTAAGTAAAGAACTTAAAGATCTAAACACAAGCTTAAAACTAAGATGCAGACAGCAGTCCAGCAGCAAGATGGGGGCTTTCCAGTCTTTTGCATTGAGTGTCACATGTATGATTTTCTCCCAGTTGGTGAGAGGTCTTATGTGCACTAGGTAAAAGGAGCTCTTTGCTCTCAGGGAATGAGTCCGTTCTCTAGAGGCTAGAGTAGCAGACTTGGAAGACATAAGAAAGACAGAGAGATATGTAGATGAGACCTAGAGGGATATAGTCCTGAAGTCACCTCCAGTCTGGTAGCATCCCTGTTGCCATGGAGGAGAGAGGTCACATGACAGGAGAGCATCACCCTGATGTGGCAGGAAGTGATCCTGTAACTAGGACCTGTCTTCCAGGTGATGTAAAACCCTCTCGCACCAAGGACGTTTCTACAGGCCATGTGCCCATGAGGGAAGGGTTAGGACATCCATTATAATTTGTGATTTGACCATTAGGCATGTAGGTAGCTGGGTGGCTGGTGGACGTGAGGATCACCTGGTAACATGCCTGACTGGTGCGAAGGTAGCAGACTTCACGCGCCGCCTAGATAAGGTCTTAGATAGTGCTGGGGAGGAGTCTTCTGTCTTGGTACATGTCAGTACCAATGACACAGGAAAATGTGGTAGGGAGGTTCTGGAGGCTAAATTTAGCCTTTTAGGTAAGAGGTTGAAATCCAGAACTTCCAGGGTAGCATTCTCCAAAATGCTTCCCGTTCCACACAAAGGACTCAAAAGGCAGGCAGAGCTCTGGAGTCTTAATGCTTGGATGAGATAATGGTGCAAGGATGAGGGGTTTGGATTTGTTAGGAACTGGGGAACATTCTGGGGAAAGGAGGGGCTCTTCCGAAGGGATGGGCTTCACCTTTACTGGGATGGAACAAGGCTGCTGGCATTAACCTTTAAAAAGGAGATAGAGCAGCTTTTAAACTAGATAATAGGGGAAAGCTGACAGTCACACAAGAGCACATGGTTCAGAAGAATGTATACTTGAAGGATACTACCAAAAGCAGAGAGGTTCCAAAAAAGAGTAAAGTAGCCCAAATGCCCTCGACTATGGAGCAGACAGAGCTTAAAGATCCCAAATTACCTATGCCTACCAATAGCCAAATTAATATGAATAAATACAGACTCTAAAATGCTTATATGCAAATGCTAGAAGTCTAAAAAAATAAGTTGGGAGAGTTAGAATATATAGCAGTAAATGAGAGGTTAGATATGATTGGAATCTCAGAGACATGGTGGAAGGAGGACAACCAGTGGGACACTGTGATACCTGGGTACAAACTATATCATAATGATGGAGCTGATCAAATTGGAGGAGGGGTTGCTCTCTATGTTAGAGAGGGCATTGAGTCAGAAAGGATTAAAGTTTTGCAGGAAACAAAATTTGCTGTAGAATCTCTATGGATTGAAATTCCATGTAAAAAGGGGAAGGCGATGGGGTGTACTAACCTGGCCAAAATGAACAAATGGATGATGAAATGATCAAAGAAATCAAGGAAGCTAACAAAAGTTACAGCACAGTAATAATAATGGGTGATTTCAATTACCCCAGTATCGACTGGGTCAGTGTCACGGCAGGACATGCTAGGGAGATAAAGTTCCTAGATGAAATAGATGCTTCTTGGAGCAGCTGGTTCATGAACCGACCAGAGGGAGAGCCATATTGGACCTAGTCCTAAGTGGAACACCATATCTGGTGCGAGAGATAAGGGTGCTGGGGCCACTTGGCAATAATGATCATAGCATGATCGCATTTGATTTAATTAGTGGAGGAGGGATAGTAAGGAAATACACAGTACTACCTTTTAACTTTCGAAAGGGAGACTATGATACAATGAGGAAAAGAGTTAAGAAAAAATTAAAAGGAGCAGTTGCAAAGGTTAAAGACTTACATCAAGCTTGGGTGTTGTTGAAAAATACTATCTTGGAAGCCCAGACCAGCTGTATTCCACGCTTTAAGAAAAGTGGAAGGAAGTCCAAAAAACTGAAGAGCATAGTTTAAAGATGAGGTCAGAGAGGCTGTTGTTGCCAAAAAATCATCTTTCAGGAAATGGAAAAAAGAGTCAAATGATGAAACCTGGAAGCAGCACAAGCACTGGCAAGTTAAATGCAAGGCATTGATAAGGCAGGCGAAGGGAGACTTTGAGAAGAAGCCTGCTGTGGAAGCAAAAATGCATAATAAATACTTTTTCAAGTACATCCGTAGCAAAAAACCTGTGAGAGAGACAGTTGGTCCATTAGATGATAGAGGGGTTAAAGGGGAACTAAGAGGAGACAAGGTGATAGCGGAGAGACTGAATGAATTCTTTGCTTCAGTCTTTACTGAGGAAGATGTAGGGATGTTACCCATGACTGAAGTGGTATTTAAAGGTGCGGAACAATTGAAGGAAATATCGATACATTGGGAAGATGTATTACAACTATTAGATAAACTGAAGAGTAGCAAATCACCTGGGCCAGATGATATTTATTTATTTATTTATTTATTTATTACAGTTGCTTATATACCGCACTATTCGGCATCAGCGCGGTTTACAGTATAACAAAGTGACCAATACACACATTCTGTTTGGTTTTACATCGAACAGGAATATAAACTTGGATAACAGGGGCTGAACTATATACATGAACTATTTACATGGAACATCCAAGGGTGTTGAAAGAACTGAAATATGCGATTGCAGACCTACTATTAGTAATCTGTGAACTATCATTAAATTCATCTGTAATACCTGAAGATTGGAGGATGGCAAACGTAACACCAATTTTTAAAAATGGTTCCAGGGGTGATCCGGGAAACTACAGACTGGTGAACCTGACGTCAGTACCAGAAAAAATGGTAGAAAACATCATAAAGAACATAATTGCTGAACATGTAGATAGTCATTGCTTAATGGGAGACAGCAACATGGCTTTAGACAAGGAAGACCTTGTCTTACTAATCTGTTTTTTTTTTTTGAATGTGTGAATAAACAGGTAGACAAAGGTGAGTCGGTTGATATAGTGTATTTGGACTTTCAGAAAGCCTTTGACAAGGTCCCTCATCAGAGAAGTTTGGCAAAGCTAAAGAGTCATGGGATAGGAGGCAGTGTAGTACTGTGGATCAGGAACTGGTTAAAAGATAGAAAGCAGAGAGTAGGGCAAAATGGCCAATTTTCCCAATGGAGAAAGGTGAATAGTGGTGTACCCAGGGATCTGTGCTGGGTCCGCTGCTTTTTGACATATTCATATATGACCTGGAAAAGGGAATAACGAGTGAGGTCATCAAATTTGCAGATGACACAAAACTATTTAAAGATGTTATAGCCCAAGAGGATTGTGGAAAATTGCAAAAGGATCTTGATAAATTGGAAGACTGGGCATCAAAATGGCAGATGAAATTTAATGTGGACAAGTGCAAAGTTATGCACCTAGGGAAGAACAACCCAAACTATGGTTACACGATGCAAGGTTCCACATTTGGAAACACCATCCAGGAAAAAGATTTATGCGTCATTGTGGATAACATGTTAAAACCCTCAGCCCAGTTTGCAGCGGAGGCCTAAGAGAGCAAATAGAATGCTAGGTATCATAAGGAAAGGAATGGAAAATAAAACAAAGGTTATTATACTGCCTCTATATCGTTCCATGGTGAGACCGCACCTTGAATATTGTGTGCAATTCTGATCACCGTATCTTAAAAAGGATATAGCATTATTAGAAAAGGTTCAGAGAAGAGCCACCAAAAATGGTAAAGGGGATGGAAGGATACCCCTATGAAGAAAGGCTAAAAAGGTTAGGGCTCTTTAACCTGGAAAAGAGACGGCTGAGGGGAGATATGACAGAAGTCTATAAATTAATGAATGGAGTGGAATGGTTAAATGTAGATTGATTGTTTACGTTATCAGAATATAGAAAGACTAGGGGACATGCAATGAAGCTGCAGGGTAAACTATTTAAGACTAATAAAAGAAAATATTTTTTCACTCAACACGCAATCAAACTCTGGAATTTGTTACCGGAGGATGTAGTAAAGGCTGTTAGTGTAACTGGGTTTAAAAAAGGTTTGGACAAGTTCCTGGAGGAAAGGTTCATAAGCCATTATTAAGAAGGGACCCAGGATATCAATGCTTGACCCAATACAAGCATTGTGCAACCTGTGTCTTTTGGGGAAACTGCTAGGTACGTATTACCTAGATTGGCCACTGTTGGAAACAGGCTACTGGGCTTGATGGACCTTGGTCTGACCCAGTATGGCATATCTTATGTTTATTTATTTATTTATTTTATTTAGAAGGATTTAGTATACCGCCTTATCGTTAAATCAAGGCGGTTTGGCACATCAATCTAAATCAATAATAATGTGTGGTCTGTAGCATGCAGTGGGAGAACTGAGAAGAGTGGTGTGTGGAGCAGTGTGTTAGATTATATCGGTGAACTATTTACATAATGAGCTATATACATATATACAATAATGGGGCTGTTTGAGAGGCGTGCTAGGATCGTGATCCTGTAATGTCTTGAAGGTAGAAAATAGGAGCCATTTATGTGAGGTCCTTGAAATGTTATGTAAATAGAGCAGTCTTAAGAAGTTTTCTGAAGTCCTTGAGGTTCTTGGTTGATCTTATGTGGTCTGGGAGGGGGTTCCATATAGCGGGTGCTGCCAGGGAGAGTGCCCTACTTGATGTGGCCAGCCTTGTTTTAGCAAATTCCTTTGGTGTTCTGATGGTGTCTGAGGTTCCTTTTCTTCTTGGTATCTTGTTGTCATCGGTTTTTATGAGAGGACGTAGGCTGTCTTAATGTTTTAATGTATAGCAATACTGCGTGATTGATTGTCGATTCTGCGTGGATAAGCCACTACTACATGACCTCAGACCAGTCAAAAGCCCATGATAGCAAGCGCCATAGAACTTTTGCAAACATACTGCATGGCAAATTTCACCGCATCACCGCCGACTGTCTTCCAAAAATGCATGTAATTCCCCTGGATCATCAAAAGTATTGATCTGGTTATGCAGCGTGACTCTCATGCTGGCAGGATAAAGCAGCCCAAAACGGGCCTGCTGCTGCAATAAGCATTGTCAAAGTGTCAGAAAACTCTTCCTCCGATCCACTGTCACCTTTGCGAAGTCCGGGAAGAACAGGAGTTTGTGTTCCTGATATTCCAAAGTTGAAAGTGCTCTGACTGCTCCCATTATTTGCGAAACTTGTTGAAAATGTAAGACTTTCAAGATGACTGCGCGTGGACGCTTGCCCGCAGCCACAGACTGAATAAGCACTCGATGGGCACGCTCGATCTCAAATGGCATGGCAAACTTCACTTTTAACACACCCGGAATCATGGCCTGCAAAAAGGACACCATAGCAGGGCCTCTGCTCCCTCAGGAACTCCCAATATTCTAATGTTGTTCCTCCAAGAGTGATTGTTACCGTCTTCCACCTCTCTTTGCAGTGAACGAATCAACTTGACCTGCTTCTCAACGGCCTTGAGCCTCTCCCAATGTGATGCCACCATGTTTTCTACCTTCACCAAATGAGCTGTATTTGACTCCAAAGAAGTTTGCAAGGAGTTGATATCTTCCTGCATTGTGCACAACGTGTCTTTATTAGATTTGACCAAGTCTTTGACTGCCCGAATCTCAGCCAGATGTTCCTGCAAGGTCTCAGGACAATCTTGGATAACCGCCATCTTGTGTGGGGAGAGAGGTTCTGTTTTGGTTCTCTTTGCGCTGGCATTTTGAGATACTTGGTAATCCAGCCACGTCGGCCTGGGGTCTGACATATCCTGGATTGAAGGGTATCAAAGTAGGTAGGAACTATTTGATTAAAGACTACAGAAGTCAGGATTCTTGACTATTGCCCTCCGGAGCACAGCTCTTACACATCCATCTTAACCAAAAGCTAGGCTCTGCTACTCCAACACAACCTACTTGATGTCATTCCATAACTCTTCTGGAGCTCTGTCATTTGTATCTAAAGCAGCAAATCAATTTTGCAGGCAGTCTTTAAATTCCAGTGGTCTATTCTCAAGGTCATATTTTGCTACATTTATGAGTGGCTTGCTCTTTTTCAATTTTAGCTTGAGATTGCATACTAGTAGTTGGTGATCTGTACCACAGTTAGCTCCAGGTTTTGTCTTTGTTGATGTTATCGAGCTTTTACATCGTCTTAGGAGTGATAACACAGGTCTGTGACTAAAAAGCTGTTTGATTATTTTCATCTAATTTCCATGTATTTTGTAGTGCTGAAAACAAATAAAATATTGAAAAAGCTCATAGACGTCATGATTTGCCACAACATGCAAAATTGTCTTCAAATTTATCATTTTTTTCAAATTACTATTAATTAATTCAAATTACTATTTATTAATTCACATAAGTGCATTTAAGATATAAAATGCCAAAAAAAACTTAAAGGGGTAGTCCGAGTTATGTAAAAAAAAATATAGCACTGTAAATCTGATGGTCAGCAATATATACATAAGCTAAGCAAGTTTTAAGTCCGTGCTTCTAATGGTAGAAGGGGTCAATCTTTCCTGAAGAATCCAGTGGGAGGGAGACACAGGGCAGATAGCAGCAGCTCCGGTCAGTGCAGGGGGCGTGGCCAACACTGTGATGTCTCATGTACAGACACAGAGCTGCTCTCTCCTGCATGCCACACTTGTGCACGAATCATCATCAGGTACTTGGTTCTAGGCTGTTCACACTTTTTCATCGCAATTCGTGTTAGCTTGTCATTCTTCAACCATTATGTTATGGCTCAGCGAAAGTGTATTAATTCACCAGACAGTTTCTGTTTCATCTGTGGTGAATATACAGTGTTGAAGCAACAGCAGAATATTACAGACTTTGTGAAAAAAAGTATACTTTGCATACTTTGGACTAAAAATTGGAGATCAAGATAAAGTCTGGGCGCCTCATAAAGTGTGCAAACAGTGTGTTGAGGACCTCCAAAACTGGTTGAAGGGTAAGAAAAAATCTTTCTGTTATGGGATTCCTATGGTATGACGAGAGCAAAAGAACCATAGTGACGACTGTTACTTTTGTTCATGCGATGTGAAAGGGTTTAATTCCAAATGGAAGCATTCCAATTCAAACCCCAATCTTCACTCGACAATTCGTCCCATCCCCCATGGCACAGATATACCAGTACCCAAGCCCCCTGCTACCTTGGAAGAGATACCTAGCTCCGATGAAGGTGAAGTCATACCTGAACCAGATCACCAATCAAGTTCTGACTTTGAAGATGATACAAGACCAAAATTGTTTTCTCAGGAGGAGATGAATAATTTGGTAAGAGACTTGAATCTTCCCAAAGATGCCGCTGAGTTACTCGGAACAAGGCTGAAAAGCAGGAATTTATTGTTGCCAGGAGTTTCATCTTTATGGTTCAGACATCGTGAAAAGGAGTTCGTTCCTTACTTCGCCTAGGAAGACAAGTTGGTTTATTGCATCGATGTCGAAGGTCTGATGGGTCAATTTAAAATCCAATATGATTCAGAGCAATGGCGTCTTTTTATAGATTCTTCAAAAAGAAGTCTCAAAGCAGTTTTACTCCACAACATTTTTTACGCTTCCATACCTGTAGGTCATTCCGTACACTTGAAGGAAACCTACAAGAACTTGGAATTGGTTCTTCGTAAACTTAAAAATGAAGACCATGGTTGGCAAGTGTGTGGGGACTTGAAGGTCTTGTGCATGCTGCTCGGGCAACAAGCTGGGTATACCAAATATCCTTGTTTTCTGTGTCTATGGGACAGTCGAGACCGACAAAATCACTGGACCAAGAAGAGTTGGCAGCCGAGGGTGCTCACAGTCGGTGAAAAAAATGTCCTCCGAGAAACTTTGGTACCTTCCCATAAAGTTCTTCTACCACCTCTCCACATAAAATTGGGATTGATGAAGCAATTTGTAAAATTACTTCCAAGAGATGGAGAATGCTTCAAATACTTGGTCACCAAGTTTCAAGGCCTGTCGGAGGCAAAATTGAAGGAAGGTGTGTTAGTCGGACCAGACATTAGAAGGCTTATAGTTGATCAAGAGTTTGTCAATACCATGACGGATCCTCAAAAAGAAGGGTGGATTGCATTTAAATAAGTCGTACAGAAATTTTTAGGCAACAACAAAGTTCCTCACTACAAAAAGATCATCGGACGAATGCTGAAAGCATTTCAAGCTTTAGGTTGCCTGATGAGTTTGAAAGTGCATTTCCTCCAGTCCCACCTTGACTACTTTCCTGAAACTTTGGGAGCTGTGAGTGAGGAACAAGGTGAATGATTCCACCAAGACGTTAAAGAGATGGAAAGGAGATACCAGGGAAAATGGAGCATTACAATGATGGCAGAGTACTGTTGGATGCTTCAGAGAGACATTCCAGATGCTACTCACAAGTGTAAATGCACCAAGAGGAGCCTCACAAGGAAGAAGAATCGAGTTTCGTGTGTGTAGGTGAGCTCATTTCAGTTCAAAAAAGGATTTTCATGAAAATAGTGTAATAAAACTTTAATTTTATAAGTGTATTTCCATTTATTTTGAGGTATTGCCTTATTTAACATAGTTACCTAAATTGTCAGGAAACGTGATGTTCTATGACAAAATGGAGGTCATTTTCGAATTCAGCACACCAAAACACATAAAGATTATGTGGAATAGCCAAAACAGCTCTCAAAAAATTATAATCAAAAGAACTTGGCCTGAAATGTTTTGAGTTCCTACAAGCACTCTCAATGGAGATTGTAAATTACTTCATAGTTACCTGCACAGCCCTACTATTTGTCCTGGTGCATTGGCAAAACATTTAAATGCAAATTATTGAGAAAGCAAAACAAAAAATTTTGAATTTTGATCTCCCAGCTACTAAACAGGACGTGCAAAAAATTTGTAGGCTTTTTAGGTTTTGGAGGCAGCGCATACCACATTTATCACAAGTTTTATGACCATTGCATAACATTGCTTGTAAGAAGGCAGACGTCTGTTGGACAGGATGCTATACAGCATGCATTGAGTTTATGACCCCTAAGAGATGGTCCTGTGGAATAACAGGTATCTGCTTCTTGCACACATGTGGACTGGAGTCTGTGGTAGTTACAATGCAGGAAGCGAGTATCCCTCATCTTTTGGACCCAGTGGCTGCCAGATGCAGCAGAAGATACACTCTCTTTGAGTGGCAGCTTCTAGTCTCTTATTGGGCCTTAGTGGATATTGAGGTAACCATGTTGGGGCATGAGGTTCAAATGCAACCGGAGATTCCCATTATGACATGGGTACATGCTACTCCAAAAAGCCCTTGCATTGGACACGCCCAGGAGAGCAATATTATTAAGTGGAAATGGTATATTCAGGAGCGGGCTAAGCTTGTGATTGCTGGTATCAGTAAGCTGCATGAGTTAGTCCAAAGTGCCACAGCTCCAGATACGCAGGATACCAGACACAGTTTTTCCCACTTTACGATGGAAGGTACGTTATACAGGTTTGAATCCTGAACAACAGAAGTATGCCTGGTTTACAGATGGCTCTTAAAAAAATGAGCAAGGGAAATAGAATGTGGAAGGCCGCTGGCCTGAATCCCAAAACATGTCAATTACTTAATGAATCAGGTGCAGGTAATGGTAGCCAATACGCTGAATTGTACTCCTGGGGGATATGTGGCTGCCCTATTAAAGACCATAGTTCTTTCTTATGAGATTGTTGTTATAAAATGTTGTGAAAAAAATAAAAATAGATTTTCATTGCTATGAACACATTTCCACCTGTTATTAGACTAAGGGGCATGTTTACTAAACACCGTTGCTGTGCGGGTTCCCGTTAGTGTGCTGGTGCCATATAAGGAGTGGGCGGGCCAGGCAGAAAAAAGCAAAAAACTGGACCGTACGTGTGTGCGTCACGCTAATGTGTGGGGCCCACATTAGCGCGTGGGAAGGCTAAGTGGGGCGCTGCTGCAAAACCAAACAACAGAGCCGTAGTACAAAGGTGAAGACACCGACCAATGGTGCAGGGGCCAGGCGTTCAGACCCCCATTGTGCTCAACAAAAAAAAACAGCTGAGGCACCAACATTTATGGGCAAAAGTGGTTAGGAGGCATATTAATTTTGGGCAGCAGAAGGCGGCGCACTGTTATTTTTATTACGGCATGAGGCGGCGCACTGTTTAGTGTGGGCGGCAGATGGCGGCGCATTGTTAAGTTTGGGCGGCAGAAGGCGGTGCGCTGATAAATGTGGGCAACAGAAGGCGGCGAGCCGGTGGGCAGAAGGCGGAGCGCTGATGTGTGAGGGGGCAGTCCAATAGTGGGAGGGATAAGTGGCGCGCTGATGTGCAAATAACAGAAATGGAGCCATAGCACAATGGTTAAGACACTGACCACTCGTGCAGGGATCATGGGTTCAATTCCCCACAGTGCCCATTGAAAACAGCTGGCTGAGGCATTATTTTAGGGGCATTTCCATGTTGTGCGGCATAAGGCGGCACGCTGTTAATTTAGTGCACCACAAGATGGCGCGCTGATGGCTACAAGGCTGCGCGCGGATGCACAAACACAGGAACATTTATATTTTATTTCCCACCACTAGTAAACCCGCTCTCACAGTGTGTTAACATACGGATGCCCGTAAGGCACATGTTACAGTGCACTGTCCGCCAAGGCACCCTAGAATGTCCCCTATAGGGCACCATGAATGTTGCGACACAGGATAATGTATAGTGCACCCTATAAGGATGGCAACCATAAGGTGGCCTATAGGGCGCCCTATAAAGCACCCTCAGAGGCACCTAATGGGTATAGTAAGCTGTGTGTGGTTTTGCCGGCATAGACATATGTACAGTAAATAAAAATAAAGCTGTGGACAGCCCTATCAAAGGGCCCCACTGTGGGTTTGAACCCATGACCTCTGGCTGTACAGGGAGTGACGTAACCATTGGGCTACAGCTCTATAGCTAATAACAAGCCCCTGGCTGGCTGCAGAGAGCCTGCACGTCACCCCACAGACAGTCTGCTGTTGTAGACAGGATAGGGTTAGGCCACCCGTACCCATGATGCACTGCACATGCAAATCAGCTGTCCACAGATGCACACAAGATGGGGAATGCACCCCAACAGCTACCCGGCCTGGTAGGGGGAATTGTCCATGTGCACCCACACAGCACCTCGGCCTGGTAGGGGGTCCTGAGCGGGTGGATTACCAGAAAAGAGTAGCTACACACCGTCACATTGTGCGGGTACTGTGCTCACCCTGAGGGTGTGATGTGGCGGCCAGGACCAGGTCCACAACACCAGGCATGGCTGGATGAGGCCATGACAGAGCTCCAAAACAGTACTAACCTGTGAGATAGGAAGGTGCTGCAGAAACATGTTGGATATCTCTGTCTGTCTCCATTAGTGGAAACCCCCATGGACCCCCTAGGTGGTCAAAGTTACACACACACACACACCCACACCCACACCCACACCCACACCCCACCACCAATGGCAGTAGAGTGGACCATCACACCCCAGTCCTGCTGGGGAACAGACACCCTACAGGGCAGGCCAAGCAGCTCCACACACATCCATAACACAATATCAGACAGACTTTAGACCTGGATATCCAAAGATGCACCCCAGCACTATCTGATATTCACCTGCAGCAAGCCATCAGCCACTGCATCCTGCAAGGCACTCCATCAAGACACATACCAGCTGTGAACAGTCTGCTGGTTAGCCCTGATGGAAATGCATGCACCCAAAACTGGGGTGGCAGCACACACAAGCAGAGAGTTCTGTGAGGAGGCCCCAACAAGAAGCCCATATATATCACAAGAGAGAAACACAATACAGCACTATGGGGGTGCCTAGCCATGCTGTCATCACTGCACACTCAGGGTGAGAGTGCTCCCCCAGCAGCACATACAGAGGTCACCCTGTCTGTGTAGGTGGTGGCCTGGCACTACAATGTCACAGCCAGTGCCCTATGCCCTGTGCAGATGCATCCTGGCCAGCCCACCATGTCTGACCTATACCCATGGTACCTTGCTGCTCATTATGCACATTGGCAGGCCAATACTGGCAGTAGTGCTGGCAGTGTGGGTTGGGGAAGGTGTTTGCAGCCAACACACTGTATAGACAGACACACACTCCCACACCTATGCCAGCATTGTGCTACTATTGAGGGGGTGATTAGCCTTGGCCACCACACCGGTCCTGGGCACGGCACAGGCATGGATATGGTACGCAGTACTGCTGGGGGTCACTCCCCAGGGTGGTGAACACCCTCAGAGGCCAGGCCTGGAGCACGCACCGCAGACACCAAACAGCTTGTTCGGATGGGGTCAACTAGCAGTATGTGTGTAACGTAGGGATATCTATCAGCCTGTACTCTTAGCAAACGTTTCAGAGCTGTGTACCTCAGGTGTAGGGTGACATTGCTAAGGTATGCAGGTGCTGGTATTGGGAGATGCATGCAGGGTCCAATGTTCTGCCTCTACAGGAGACATTGGCCAATGGGGCCTGTGGGTGTGGGTGTGGGTGTGTCTGCCCCTGTTGGCTGCTGCTTTACGGCAGCGCTTCCCCACTCCAGCCCAGTTTTACATCACACTGTTCGGGTCTTCCTGCTGTCCCTCATGAATATGCATGAGCTATATCTACATGCCGTGCATAGATATACAGCACAGGCATTTGTATGAGTGGCAGCATGGATCCTGACTGGAGTGTGGCCCACCAGGACTGCATTTGGGGGATTCTGCTGTAGGTTCTGCCCCTGTTCATGGTGTCTGTGCTCAGTGGGGTAAAAGATAGATGTATTACCATTGCATATGTCCTCATCACGAAAGGTGTGTCCTTACTGTCACTGTTTATTTGTGGGGAAAATATGTGGGCAGGATTGCTGGTAGCCCCAGCTGGTCTTTGAACCTGTGACCTTCTGTTCTTGCATGCACTGTCTGTGTGCACTGCACCACTGTGTAGCCACAGCTTGGCTGAATTCCCTGGATAGTCCATGACTGTGGATCCGGCAGGGCCTGTCTGTTGCTGTGGACTGTGCCAGCCTGCACATGGCTAGGCCTCTGTCTTCTGTCGCTAGCAGCCACTGCCCCCTGCACCACATGTACTCGTCCGCCAACAAGCTGGCATGAGCTTCTCCCATAAAAGGCAGGTGACCTGATTGGAATGTGGCAGTACGGGACTGCATTTGGGGTACTTGGCTGTGGGTAATGCCCATTGTTGTGGTGTGTGTGCGTTGTTGGGTAAAATATGGGTGTTTTCCCCATGCTTATGTCCCCTGCAATCCAGGGGTGTCTGCGCTATCTGTGTTTAGTGGTGGGTAAAATATAGGGACTGGGCTGGCAAGTGCCCCAGCTGGGCTTTGAACCTCTGACCCTCTGATCCTAGAGGTACTGACTCTGTCTGCTGCACCATACTATGGCCACATAGACAGTGCAGCCCCTGGAGGTAGTAAGCCTGACAGGATGGAGTCACAAACCCTGCTCTACGCAAATTTACTGTGGGCATATGCACCCTGTCTGGTGACAAACGTGCACATAAACCCCGGAAATGACCACGGGAAATGGGGGACAAAATATCACCATGCTGGGCAACAGTGATATTAATGGGCAACCATAGCAAACACTCCCAGGAAAGCTCCACAAAAGGAAATGTTTTTTGGAAGAGTCTCCGCTCCGTAAACCCTTCCAAAATTCATTTCTTTTTTTCTGGAGCTTTGCTGGGTGTGTTTTCTGTATTTGCCCATCACTATAACTGTTCCCCAGATGAATTACTATTTTTAATAGTTCTGTTGTGGTCATTTTCTATTTTTATTTGCACTTTTGTGCTGTGCACATGTATCACACTGCTCACGTTTTGCTGGTTTCCCCGGTTTTCCTGTACATTGCTGACGGAAATGGTTTCTCTTCCCTTTAAATGCTTTCTACCGCGAGTGTTTCCCTCGCGGTAGTTTTTACATGCAAATTCGGGCCCGATACTGTGCGGGGAACCTCTCCCCTCCCACTCTCCACCCATTGACCCCGTCCCTCCGCCCTCCGGAGCCTTCCTCCGCCCTCCTTTAGCCGTTCCACGCCTCTATCGGACATTTGCGGGCCCGCACTTGTACGGGGCCCGTTAGTGTGCCGCGCACCTTTGCGGGGGTGACACGCACGTGTGCGGGGCATTTATTAGCGTTTATTAGCGTTTCAGTGCCGCGTTTCCGTGCGCTATTTTGCAGCGCGCACATTTACGGTTTTTAGTAAACATCCCCCTAAGTTTAGTGGGAAATGGACATTGTTTATTTGCACTGTGTTTTGCTTATTGTTCTATTTACAGTAAAAAATGACTCTTCAACCCTAATATTTGATTGTGCCGTCTCCAGTATATTCAATTTTGGGAAGTCATCTAAGCCCTGACACATATTCAACAAATGGAAATAGATACTTAGAGACAGACTGGGTGCACTTTGCATCCTGACGAGCGTTGGAAACCCCACATTGGCCATGGGGTGCTACCAGATGCTTTCTTACTTCATTTTGCCACTATGTGTCCTGGCCAGGCACATGAAGGAAAAAGGGGAATGATGCATAAATTCTCAAAAGATTGATAAAATTGAAGAATAAGAGTGTGCAACTTGTCTGATCTGTAAAACATGTGAAGACCAGTCAAGGGCACAAGCCACAGACTTTGGGACCCTTTCTGAATTTGTGTCCAGTTATTCAAATGTCAATGATTCAAATACTGGGGAGTGATTGTTTGTTTTCTGGACAAATATTGCTACTGTTGCAAAGAAATTGATCTAATATGTCCTACTATAATGTGGAGTCCTCATATGGCTCTCTGGTGATAGAGAAATAAGAAGCTTGAAACCCACAAGTCAGGGTATTAGATTTGACATTTGTAAATACGAATGAAATTAAAATTTTGTTATTGCAAAATCTATTCCAGAGTGTTTAGTCTTTTCACTTAAAAGTGGTTGATGCTCTTCTGGATGAGGCTTGGAGACACATCACCCACTGCAGTCCTATAGATTCCAGCAGAGAGAATTAACTAGATTCCAGATGGAACAGACCATACCAAGCGCTCCTAACTACACTCTGCAACAAAGTGTGAAGGAGTCTCTACTAGGATCTGTGCATCACATTGTCAAAGGGTCAAGATACCGCTTATGAGAATGGGAGGATCAACCTTTGGGAGAAACAAAGCTTAAATCTCCAGAACTCCAGAGGAAGAGAACCAAATTATCTGAAAATGCACCAAGGAAAGAACAACCCAAACTCTGGTTACATGATGCAAGGTTTCACATTAGGAACCGCCACTCAGGAAAAAGATTTAGGCATCATCGTGGATAACATGTTGATATCCTCCACCCAGTGTGCAGTGGCGTCCAAGAAAGCAAATAGAATGCTAGGAATCATAAGGAAAGGAATGGAGAATAAAACAAAGGATATTATAATACTTCTGTTTTGTTCCATGGTGCGACCGCACCTTGAATATTGTATGCAATTCTGGTCACTGTATCTTAAAAAGGATATAGTGTTATTAGAAAAGATACAGAGAAGAGCCACCAAAATGGTATAGGGGGAGGAAGGAAACACCTTTGAAGAGAGGCTAAAAAGGTCAGGGCTCTTCAACTTTTAAAAGAGATGACTGAGGGGAGATATGATAGAGGTCTATAAATTAATGAATGGAGTGGAATGGGTAAATGTAGATCGATTGTTTACACCATCAAAAAGTCAAAAAACTAGGGGACATGCAATGAAGCTACAGTGTAACCTATTTAAGACTAATAAGAGAAAATATTTTTTCACTCAACATGTAATCAAACTCTGGTATTCGTTACCGGAGGGTGTCATAAAAGCTTTTAGTGTAGCCGGGTTTATAAAAGGTTTGGACAAGTTCCTGGAGAAAGGCCCATAAGCCATTAATAAAGGGAACCTGGGAAATCCACTGCTTAAAACTAGAGGGCATAACATGAAGCTGCAAGGGGATAAATTGAAAGTCAATGTCAGGAAATACTTTTTCACTGAAAGGGTGGTGGATGCTTGGAATGCCCTCCCGATGGAAGTGTTGGGGCAAATGTTGTTGTTGTTGTTAAGTGCCGTCGAGTCGGAGCCGACTCATGGCGACCCTCTGGATAGCTATCCTAAATTGTGTTCGGTCTTCAGTCAGGCGGCTCATTGTTGACAGACAGGTTCCCGTAGCTGCTGTTATTGTATTGATCCATCTCATTGCTGGCCTTTCTCTTTTGTACTGACCTACTATCTTGCCAAGCATGATGTCTTTCTCTAATGATCTCTCTCTTTGCATGATGTGTCCAAAGTATGAAAGTCGAAGTCTTGTCATCTGAGCTTCTAAAGAAAGCTTAGGTTTGATTTCCTGTAGTACCGACTGGTTTGTTCTTTAGGCAGTCCATGATATACAGAGTATTCGCCGCCAGCACCATAATTCAAAGACATCAATTTTCTTCCTGTCTATCTTTTTCACTGTCCAGCTTTCGCATCCATATGATGTTATTGAAAATACCATGGCTTGAACAAGTCAAATCTTTATATGGAGAGAGACATCTCTACTCTTGAGAATCTTATCTAGGTCTTTCATAGCCATTCTGCCAAGAGCAATGCATCGTCTGATTTCTTGACTGCTTGTTGCTTCTTTATTAATAGTTGATCCAAGTAGGTTAAAGTTGTTCATGATTTCAATTTCTTCTCCTTCAACGATTAACCTGTTGATTATGCCAGTTGTCATGATCTTTGTCTTCTTTACATTAAGGTGCAGGCCCATTTTGAGACTATTTTCTTTGATTGTGAGAAGCAAATGCTTCAGATCATCTTCACTTTCAGCAAGTAATGTGGTATCATCAGCATAGCGAAGGTTGTTGATGAGTCTTCCACCAATCTTCACACATCTGTTGTCTTCATAAAATCCTGCTTCTCTGATGATTTGTTCTGCATATAAATTAATCAAGTAGGGGGAAAGTATGCAGCCTTGTCTTACACCTTTGCTTATTTTAAACCATTCTGTTTCTCCTTGTTCCGTTCAAACTGCTGCTTCTTGATCAATGTACAGATTGTGCAAGAGTACGATAAGGTGTTCTGGTATACCCATGCTTCTTAATGTGGCCCAGAGTTTCTCATGGTTTACACAGTCAAAAGCCTTGCTATAGTCGATAAAGCACAAATAGATATCCTTTTGGTATTCTTTAGTCTTTTCAAGGATCCATCTCACATCCGCAATGATGTCTCTCGTTCCTCGCCCTTTCCTGAACCCTGCTTGCACTTCAGGTAGTTCTTGTTCCAGGTATGGTTGTAGTCTCTTTTGAATAATCTTCAGTAGAATCTTGCTGGCATGTGGGATCAGAGCGATTGTGCGATAATTTCCACAGTCAGTTGGATCACCTTTCTTTAGTATTGGTATAAACACAGATCTTTTCCAGTCAGTTGGCCATGATGTTGTCTTCCATATTTCTTGGCAGAGCCTTGTGAGTACGGTAACAGCTGCATCAGATTGCTGCAATACTTCTATGGGAATGCTATCAATGCCTGGTGCTTTGTTCTTTGATAAGGCTTTCAATGCTGCTTCAACTTCTTCTTTCATCACCAAAGGTTCCCGATCATAAGGTACAGGTTGAAACGGCTGTTGGTCCACTTGATCTTTATCATATAAAAACTCTGTATATTCCTTCCACCTTTTCTTGATCTTCTCAGCATCATTCAACATAGAACCTTGAGCATCTTGTAACATTCCAAGTCAAGGCTGGAAATTTTTCTTTAACTCTCGTAGCTTTAGGAAAGCCGATCTTGTTCTTCCTCTAATAGTTTCTGCTTCTATTTCCTTGCAAGTGTCATTGTAGTACTTTTCCTTGTCCTGTCTTGCTGCACGTTGGAAATCTCTGTTGAGTTCTGCGATTGTCTTTCTTTCTCCTCTGGCTTTAGCTTCTCTGCGTTTCTGGGCAATTTTCAGAGTTTCTTCCGTCATCCATTTTGGCCGTTTTTGCTTTTTCACCTTTTGTAGAGACTTCTCGCTTTCTTCCAACACAACCTTCTTGATGTCATTCCATAACTCTTCCGGAGCTCTGTCATTTGTATCTAAAGCAGCAAATCGATTTTGCAGGCAGTCTTTAAATTCCAGTGGTATATTCTCAAGGTCATATTTTGCTGCATTCATGAGTGGTTTGCTCTTTTTCAACTTTAGCTTGAGTTTGCATACTAGTAGTTGATGATCTGTACCACAGTCAGCTCCAGGTTTTGTCTTTGTTGATGTTACAGAGCTTTTCCATCGTTGACTTCCACATATGTAGTCAATTTGATTTTTATATAATCCATTCGGTGAAGTCCATGTGTATAGTTGCTGCTTGTGTTGCTGGAAGAAGGTGTTTGAGATGAATAGATCATTGGTCTTGCAGAATTCTATCAGTCTTTCTCCAGCTTCATTTCTGTTGCCAAGTCCATATTTTCCAACTACTTTGCCTTCTTCTTTGTTGCCAACGTTTGCGTTCCAGTCACCCATGACTATCAGGATATCCTGTTTGCATGTTCTGTCAATTTCAGCTTGTACTTGTTCATAGAACTCTTCAATTTCATTCTCTTCAGCAGCTGTTGTTGGGGCATATACTTGAATTATAGTTGTGTTGATAGGCAATCGTCATAGACAAATAGAGATTAAGCGTTCACTGACTGCATTGTATTTCATTACAGTTCTTGCAAGTTTCTTCTTTATTATAAATGCAACACCATTTCTTCTTTGTCTTTCATTTCCAGCATAGTAGACCATGTGATCATCTGATACAAAGTGCCCCATGCCAGTCCTTTTCAGTTCGCTGACACCCAACAGATCAAGTTGTACACGTTCCATTTCATTCTTGACCACCTCCAACTTCCCTTGGTTCATGCTTCGTACGTTCCATGTTCCAATGTATAAGACATCTTTACAGCTTCTGACTCTCATTTCATGCGCAGCTACATCAGCAGTCAGACTTCCCGAGGGCTTTGATCCAACCACATCATAAATGCTGGCTTTACTCTGAAAAGTCTTCAGCTCTTCCCCAGTAGCTAGTTGAGTGCCTTCTGACCTGGGGGTCTCATCTTGCAGCACCATAGCACAATTTGTTTTGTTGTAACTATCCATTGGGTTTTCATGGCAAGATACAGAAGTAGATTGCCGGGCCTTTCTTCCGCGCAGTTTAAGTTTGGTGTTGTTGCCGTTGTCACAAAAATGTGATCCTCTGCCGTCAACACTGTCCCATTCTGCTGCTGCTAAACTACCGATAGTTTAGCTCTCAGCATCACTGATGCATGCAAGCCCTCACAGCATGACAAGCTGCAAACCAAGTGAGAGGGGAGTGCAGTTAGAGCCCTATAAAGATGGGATTTGAATCTGGCATCTGTATAACTGCTGTCTCCATATTGTTCAGATCCTTGAAGTGCTGGGCTGGAAATTTGTGGGATCCTCTGACTCCCAAACTAGGCAGGATTGTCAAAAACTGGTTTCAGGTCTGTGGACTCGGTGTTTCAAAATTCAGCTAAGTACCGTTAATTATAAAAATCTTTTGAATTACAGCATACAGAGAAGATTTCCAATGATTATGAAGACATAAAGTTTGTTGCACAAGTTATTTTGGATATGATTTGTAGGGACAGATGATGAGTTAAGGGAATCTTTGAAGCCTTAAACACTTAAAAAACGGGCACTCTGTGGTTCCATTGTTTTTGATGCCCTTATTTAGTTCTATGTAATACAATATAGTACATTATATACAGTGTATATAATGGTATATATTAAAAAAACATATATGAAAGAAAAATGTTTTTGGTGTTCTGGTGAAATAATTGTGCTTAGTCTTTATAAAGCAAGTGCAACGTATTCTATCTATGCCTTTTATAGCTAGGCATCCCATTTCAAAATTACCCTCCATATATAATATTAGAGCAACTTAAAGGAATGTAAACTGCCAAGGAATTCCTGTTAATGGTAACCCATCATTTATTAAACTACAGTGTAATAGAAGGCACTTTGTCACACTTCTTGTTAAAGATTAATTCAGTTGCCACTGACTGCGGAGATTTAAGCTGCATTCTTAAAGGTCAAGTCTTTACATCTTCAAATGACACTATCACCCTGACTGCAATCTGTTGTTAATGACATATTTTCAGAAGTTTTTCTGCCTCTTTGTCATAAAATATGATAGTGATATAGAAGGAACAGGAAACCTAATTTTTCTTCCAAAGCATAATAGAATGTTTCAAGGTTACCTTCAAGGTGATGAGTAATAAAGTGTAGTCATTGTCTTCAAAAGAACAGGAAGATGATGGCATATTGGAAAACATATCATTTGCTATGAAAGAAAGTTCTGATCAAACAAAAAGCTAAGGTCAATGCCCAATGCAATAGATTGTATTAATTCACAACTCTATTTTCTTACTTTGTTATTGGGGAAATGAAACCAGAAACATATACATGCTGGAGAAAGGCACATGTTGGCCTTGTAGGCTTGATAATACACAAAAATGTAACTATTCTTACTCTGAGATCTCTCTTGCTATTGCTGAGAATGTATTTCATACCCTGCTTTCATATACTGCCTATTGTCAGATGCTTGCTACCATAGTCCTTATTAGGCGGTCGCCTAGGGCGTGTGGTGCAAGCTGCCTTTGTAAAGAAAACTCTGTAGCCATGTGTTTAAGGCAAAATTATAATGAGGATTTATTCCCTTTCCCATGTGGATTTCTGTTTTTCCCATACAGCAACAAAGGATTAAACAAACTGTTTCTTCACAGCAAAATAACCAAAAATGCACCTTCTTTCAAAAACAGGTATAACAATGCTCTTGCTTCTTTGATTAACATAAAGAGGTAATCTCATCCGAGATACAGAGCGTGCAATCCATAGGGCTATAATTAATGTCCTGATTAGTGCTCTCCCATTGCATCTGCTCAGCGTCTAAACTCGTGAGTGGATAATACTTTCCACAGCTTCTATTTACATAGCTCTCTTGAGAGGCAGCAGCTCTTGTGGCAAGGAACCGTTCTGTATAAGGGAAAGCCTGGGGACCTGTACTGGAGCCTATTTCTCTGAGGCTTCCCCTTTCCCTCCATCAAGGGTTTTCCTTCCAACAATTAGTCTTGGCTTTTCTAGCAGAGCCCACCTCTTGCCCTCTGGAGCAACTTAGCTTTGTTTCTTAGATAACCAGCTTCCACTCCTTTCTCTCTTAACCAGGCACCTTTACTTGGGCTGTAGCCTGCTTTGCCATGAGAGTTCCCCTCAGCAATTGTCTGATCTGGGCTGTGGTAACCTCCAGGAAAGGCTTCCCTTCTGCTATTCCTTACTGCAGGGACACACCCAATGCTTCCTGGTCCCAGCAAGCTCTCCTGCTTGTGACCTCTGCCCTCCAGCTGCTTACTCACTCTCCTTGGGACGATGGCCCCTCTGGCTTGGGAGACCTGTGCATGAGCAGCTCCAGCTCTCTCTGTGTCAGCTGCTTCCGTTATTCTTCCTCCCTTTGCTGCACCTACCAATGCACCTTCCAATGCACCTCCCCCTACTGGGATTTCCCAGCCACTTTTATCCTCCTGGCTCCTGCACGTTGTACGTGCTTCCTGGCCCAGGTGGACGTGATTCGTTTTCTGGCTTTCATAAGAACACATAAGAACATAAGATATGCCATACTGGGTCAGACCAAGGTCCATCAAGCCCAGTATTCTGTTTCCAACAGTGGCCAATCTAGGTCATATGTACCTAGCAGTTTCCCCAAGAGACACAAGTTCCACAATGCTTGTACTGGGTCAAGCATTGATATCTTCAGTCACTTCTTAATAATGGTTTATGGACCTTTCCTCCAGGAACTTGTCCAAACCTTTTTTAAACCCAGCTACACTAACAGCCTTTACTACATCCTCCGGTAACAAATTCCAGAGTTTGATTACACGTTGAGTGAAAAAATATTTTCTTTTATTAGTCTTAAATAGTTTACCCTGTAGCTTCATTGCATGTCCCCTAGTCTTTCTATATTCTGATAAGGTAAACAATCGATCTACGTTTACCCGTTCCACTCCGTTCATTAATTTATAGACTTCTATCATATCTCCCCTCAGCCGTCTCTTTTCCAGGTTAAAGAGCCCTAACCCTTTTAGCCTTTCTTCATAGGAGTATCCTTCCATCCCCTTTACCATTTTGGTGGCTCTTCTCTGTACCTTTTCTAAAATCGCTATATTCGTTTTAAGATACGGTGACCAGAATTGCACACAATATTCAAGGTGCGGTCTCACCATGGAACGATATAGAGGCATTATAATATCTTTTGTTTTATTTTCCATTCCTTTCCTTATCATACCTAGCATTCTATTTGCTCTCTTGGCCGTCGCTGCACACTGGGCCGAGGGTTTTAACATGGTATCCACAATGACGCCTAAATCTTTTTCCTGGGTGGTGGTTCCTATTGTGGAACCTTGCATCGTGTAACCATAGTTTGGGTTGTTCTTCCCTAGGTGCATAACCTTGCACTTGTCCACATTAAATTTCATCTGCCATTTTGATGCCCAGTCTTCCAATTTATCAAGATCCTCTTGCAATTTTTCACAATCCTCTTGGGTTTTAACAACTTTAAATAGTTTTGTGTCATCTGCAAATTTGATAACTTCACTCGTTATTCCATTTTCCAGGTTATTTATGAATATGTCAAAAAGCAGCGGACCCAGCACAGATTCCTGGGGTACACCACTATTCACCTTTCTCCATTGGGAAAATTGGCCATTTAGCCCTACCCTCTGCTTTCTATCTTTTAACCAGTTCCTGGTCGACAATAGTACACTGCCTCCTATCCCATGACTCTTTAGTTTTGCCAAAAGTCTCTGATGAGGGACCTTGTCAAAGGCTTTCTGAAAGTCCAGATACACAATATCAACCGACTCACCTTTGTCCACCTGTTTATTCACTCCTTCAAAAAAACATAACAGATTAGTAAGACAAGATCTTCCTTGTCTAAAGCCATGTTGGCTGTCTCTCATTAGATTGTGACTATCTACATGCTGAGTAATTTTATTCTTTATCATGGTTTCTACCATTTTTCCCGGTACTGACGTCAGGCTCACCGGTCTGTAGTTTCCCGGATCACTCCTGAAACCCTTTTTAAAAATTGGTGTTACATTGGTGATCCTCCAATCTTCAGGTATTAGAGATGATTTTAATGATAGTTCACAGATTACTGATAGCAGGTCTGCAATCTCATATTTCAGTTCTTTCAGCACCCTTGGATGTATACCATCCGGCCCAGGTGATTTGCTACTCTTCAGTTTATCTAATAGTTGTAAGACATCTTCCTGATGTATCGATATTTCCTTCAATTCTTCCGCACCTTTAAATACCACTTCAGTCATGGGTAACATCCCTACATCTTCCTCAGTAAAGACCGAAGCAAAGAATTCATTCAGTCTCTCCGCTATTGCCTTGTCGCCTCTTAGTGCTCCTTTAACCCCTTTATCATCTAATGGACCAACTGACTCTCTCACAGGTTTTTTGCTACGAATGTACTTGAAAAGGTCTTTATTTTGTGTTTTTGCTTCCGCAGCAAGCTTCTTCTCAAATTCTCTCTTTGCCTGCCTTATCAATGCCTTGCATTTGACTTGCCAGTGCTTGTGCTGTTTCCAGGTTTCGTCGTTTGGCTCTTTTTTCCATTTCCTGAAAAATGCTTTTTTGGCAACAACAGCCTCTCTGACCTCACCTTTAAACCATGCTGGCAGTTTTTTGGACTTCCTTCCACTTTTCTTAAAGCGTGGAATACAGCTGGTCTGGGCTTCCAAGATAGTATTTTTCAACACCACCCAAGCTTGATGTACGTCTTTAACCTTCGCAACTGCTCCTTTTAGTTTTTTCTTAACTGTTTTCCTCATTTTATCATAGTCTCCCTTTCGAAAGTTAAAAGGTAGTACTGTGGATTTCCTTACTATCCCTCCTCCACTAATTAAATCAAAGGTGATCATGCTATGATCACTATTGCCAAGTGGCCCCAACACCCTTATCTCTTGCACTAGATCTGGTGTTCCACTAAGGACTAGGTCTAATATGGCTTCCCCTCTGATCGGTTCATGAACCAGCTGCTCCAAGAAGCAGTCATTTATTTAATCTTGGAACTTTATCTCCTTAGCATGTCCTGACGTGACACTGACCCAGTTGATACTGGGGTAATTGAAATCACCCATTATTATTACTGCGCTGTAAGTTTTGTTAGCTTCCTTGATTTCTTTGAGCATTTCATCATTCCTTTGGTCATTCTGGCCAGGTGCTCGATAGTACACCCCCACCACCATCGCCTTCCCCCTTTTATATGGAATTTCAATCCATATAGATTCTACAGCAGATTTTGTTTCCTGCAAAACTTTAATCCTTTCTGAGTCAATGCCCTCTCTAACATAGAGCGCAACCCCTCCACCAATTTGATCAGCTCTATCATTACGATATAGTTTGTACCCAGGTATCACAGTGTCCCACTGGTTGTCCTCCTTCCACCATGTCTCTGATATTCCAATCATATCTAACCGTTCATTTAGTGCTATACGAGGGCAACAGAGACCATCACCCGTCCCTTCCGAACGTCACACCCAGTGTAGGGAAAGTTTGTTCTACTATTTTCTGGATCCCTACAACCTGAAAATGATTTCTGCCTAGGTGACTGCAAGGTAAGCTCTTCCTTTTCTCCTGTATCCATGGGCTCTCTGCTGGCCACTGTATCACACTGTGTACTTTAATGGCCGCAAATACTACAAAATTACTCAAATTCTCTATTTTTAATGTTGAAATTAATTTTAATATTGTTTTATTTTAACTGTATAAGGTATTTTACATTAAACAACACAATGCATACCAATAGACATTAATACTGTTTAGCATTTCTAAAGAATAGTATGCCATACACTAAAGGTCTGATTCTGCAAGTTGCTTAGCAAGGCTGCCCTGATCCTACAACCCTCTCTCTCCGCACAACCAAAGCCGCATTGCAGGAAGAGCCGCAGGGGGGCGGAAGGGGGAGGATAGTGGGTGGAGCGGGGGTGGGCCGAGGCAGCAGGATGTACAGGGACGATTAGGTCACGGCCCTGTACCTCCTGAGGAAAGGGGATGTACGTCCTGCTTATTCCACCATGGAGATGGAATAAGCGGGGGAATGGCGGGGATCGGGCCCAGGAAGCACACTCAGGGCCGGGGGTGGAGGTAGGTAGGTAGGTCCTCATCACCTGATCTGAGCCCTGGCTGCCCCGCCAGGGGTGGACATCCCTGCAGGTATGCAGAGGCACACCGGGCCATCTCAGTTCCCGATCCTGCACCCGCAGGAATGTCTGGCTCCTGAGGTGCAGAATCGGGTCCTAACAGGTCCATCCTGCACGGGGGCATCCAGACGGCCCGGATGTGCCTCTAAGGGAATCAGGCTCCATGAATGTTATTTTAGAAGCCCTATTTGTGCTTTGAATGTCTGAAAATGGGCATGGAGATCTTCTCAGAGCTATTTTAGAAGCCAGCTCTGTGGATGTTCCTGGGGCTAGGATATTCACGTCTGAATGGGGCATGGAATAGGTTTCTCTGAGTCATTCCCTGAACTTGGATTTCATCCAATTCCAGGACTCCCTGGCTGTTCTCAGATGAATCCAAGCTTATACCTTCTTGAGGCACAAGCACAGTAGGCACTGGAAAAGTGCTTGTTTTGTCAGACAGACTTCTGGAAGATGTGGAAGAGGGGGTACATTCCTGTCCTCTATATTTTCCATGCCAATAACAATCACTGATGGAGAATGAGGGCTCATGTTTTTGTTTTACTAAATTGCTAGATATTCCGTTATGCTAGCTTTCTTAAAGGGAATGTCTATGTGGCTGTCAGTGCAGACATCCACGTCAGGGATGTCTATGTTACTAAAATGGGGTGGAGACAAATGTCTTTGGCATTTCTTGGAATGCCCTGTCCTGGACATCCCAAATTTGATTTGGACGTCCTTTCTAAAATACCACTTTTTGGCAATAGTTGCATGCTAAACTGATCCCTGTGATATTGCTCTGTGCACTATAAAATTAATATAAATGCATATGTAAATAAAAGAACATCAGTTGACAATTAGAATTTAGAAAGATAGTGGTATGCTCTCCTTTATGCACTCATTAGCAGTTACTGCCTAAGAAATATTATTAAACAGCTTGCGCTACCAAAACGCATTGCGGCTGAAATCTGAAGGTGACATGCAGGGGATGATGCTGTAAGTGCTTATCCACAGGCCCTTGAACCATAATGCATCTTCTCGTACTGACGTCAGCTGGTGTTATTCTGAATGACAGTGCTAGTGGGGCAGTAGAGAATGGACATTGCTCCTACTAATGTGGCGATTTTACTTTAGATTAGAGGAGGAAAAGTCTAAGGTGAGTGACAGGGTGTGGTTGGAGGAGAAATGTTGGCTTATTTGGTGGAGTGGGGTGGGTTTGAATGGTCTGCATTGTTCAGGATGGTGTGTCCAGGAACTAAGGGCCATGCTATAGGCTTACCTCTTTGAAGCCGCTTTTGGATCCTAATCTCTTGTTTCCCTTGTGTCTCCTCTCCCTATTGAACCCTTTTTTCTCTTGTATTGTACTGTTCATCTTAATTAGATTGTAAGCTCTTCAAGCAGGGACTGTCTTCTTATGTCTTTGCACAGCACTGTGTATGTTTTGTAGCACTTTATAAATGATTAATAGTAGTAGTAGTAACGGTTACTTAAGGGAGGAGATCTTACTTCAGTGATAACTCTACCAGATTACCTTACATACTGTACTTTTGATGAATGCTAGTACACATGATGAATGCTAGTACACATGCTGGTCTTGGTGAAATAATATAAAAGATATCACCGCCTACAAAAATGTTAAAACATCATTCTTGTTGAGCCTTTAAATCTCAGATGCCGCCTCTCCAGAAGTCAACGAAGAAGAGGCTTATAAGGTCTAATAGCTCATTTACTAAAAAATCATTCTTCATGTGTCTTTAAAAGGTATCACAACATACAAAAACCCCATACTTTATTTATAGTTTATTATATTTGATATGTCATAAAGCAGTTATCTAGGCAATTTACAAAACAATAAAACAGAATCAAGAAATAATATTTTTAAGGCATCAGAATCAAAAAATAGAGCAAAAAATAAATATCATTTAAACAAACATAAATTAGTTAATGAAAACAAACACAATTAAGCCAGTCTTAAAACAATAAAATTAAATAGTAAAACAAATAAGTAAAAGACATGAGAACTCCTAAATATCCTAACACTGCCCTTTTGGGAAGAATAACCCAAATACTATGCATTCCTATACTAAGACCAGAAGCCTAATTACAATTGAATAAACTAAAAGTGGGTTCTATGTTGAAGGCTTCTTTTAATAATTCCATTTTGAGGCCAGATTTAAAGTGTGCATCTAGAGGGTAGTTTAATAAACATCTATACAGTTGATGTGCATTACTACATGCATATTTAGGGTCTATTTTATAAAGTGAAATATGCACATAAAATTGGGATGTAAAGACATGCCACAATCTAATCACAGCAGTTATGCCTGCTCTAGAGGAAAATGCCGGCAGCTAGATTCTTCATAAACATGCATAAGTTACGCATGTCAATTTAGATCTCACCAATGTTTTACCCAAGCTCTATCTCTATGCATACCCAAACTGAGGTCCTGCTTCCGGGGGATAAAGCTGTGTCGGGAGTTTTCCCCAGTGGATCTACTGTCATTCGGAGGAGGTGTGTAGAGCTGTTCACCAGCCTGGAGACTGCCGCTGCGGCGGAAGTGTTGGAAGGTGCTGTTTTCTTTCCTCACTCTATCGGGCAGGCACAGCCGGGACAGCTTAGCCCTTTGGGTCCTTCCTAATCTCAGTGTTATAAATTTCTGGTCTTTTTTTTTTTACGCGGAGGGTGTCCGCGGAGCGTGATCCGAAGGGGCGTGTCCAAAGGGACTGGTACTGCCCCTTTGGTGCCCCTTTGGCATCACCGTGGCGTCTCTGCGGCGCTTTCTCTTTTGTCCCGCTGTCCTTATCTTAATTTTGTATTTTATATTCGCTTGGTAGACGTTTGCTTGATTTGGGTCAGCTGGGCTAATGGGGAAGCGGAAGGCTAAAGTTGGGGGTAAATCTTCGGAGATTGCGGCTGGCGATGTCAAGCCAGTGGGACCTCTTGATAAGCATTTTACCCCCTTCTGTTGGCGCAGTCTTCTCCAGACTTGGTGTCGTTGAGCTCCAGTGGGAGATCCCACCCTAAGTGCCCTACTCCTGGTAACTTGTTTGATGCACCTGTGGAGTCTTCCGAATCGGTAAAGAAATTAAAGCCGATTGATATGCCGAAGTTATCTTTGTTACTAGAGGCCGGCGGCTCTTTTGAGCTTCCTGCCCCTACCTCTGATTCTGCAATTACTTTAAATGATGAATGGGCCGCGTTAAAGTGTATTGATTCTAAAATGTCAGCTTCCTTGACTTTTATGTTTACCTTTTCACAGGAAACTGTTGCATCCTTGCAACAGTTGGATGATAAAGTTACCTTGGTAGATGGGGCTGTCAGTAAATTGGAATCCCAAGTACATACTTTACATGCTTCTAGTGTGGTTGGTATTAAAGATTCTTTGATACTTCACTCCAAATTAGAGCACCTGGAGAATTCCATGCGTACTTCTAACTTGTGGTTCCTTAATTTTCCTTATACTCCCTTGATATCACATAGGATTCTTTTAAATAAGTTTCTAAAAGAAGTTTTGGTTATTTCGGATATTATTGAATTCTCACAGATTTACTATATTCCCTCAACTGTTAAGAAACTCAATGTGATTGAGGGGGAATTAGATGAGATTGTTTCTCTAAAGGCTAATTTGACTGCCTTTTTAGAGGACTCCCAGGATAATATTAATGCAAGGGCCACATTATTGGTAACCGGGTAAGGCGGACTCGTCGCCCCTCCCCCCCCTCCACACACACCCTTTGATAAAAGACCAACACACAATTTTGGGCTTAAAACTGGTCGCAGCTTTATTACCATTAACAATAATGCAATAACAATTCAACATCATAACATTTTCCCCCCCCCCTTTTCGAAAAAGCACGACCCCTCACCCGCCATGTGAGTAGCAAGATGACGTCGCTTCCGCTTCTACTGAGTCCGGGCCCCGGCTAAACAGCCTAGCCCCTCCCTCGTCCGGCTTCGCCATGCTACTAGCAAAAACCTGAGGGGTTATCCGGGCGGGGGTCCCCCACCCCCGCCCACAAGCTTGCCTCCGGCTCCGGAACCGGAAAACCTACGGGATCCCGCCACCCCCCCAGCTGCAACAACCAGAACGAGAACCCAGTCCCCCCTCCCACTCCCACGCTAGGGTGGGCGGGGGGCAAACCCGACGCGCCTGGCTCCGACCTGGAAAAGGCCGGAGCCACGGCGCGTCCCCGCACTCGCTCGGCTGGTCCCACCCTCCTATAACGCCCCATTGGCTCCCCTGCCTCCCGGCAGCCCCACAGGAGCCAATGGGGGCTCCAGCACCGCACCGGCTCGCCCCCTTTCCCCGCTGACGTCACGGCCCCCCGGGGGGGGGATCGCGTCCTCGCCGCCCCCCGGTTACCAAGGGGCCGCGTGCCTAGCTCCGCGGGCCCTGAATTAACCGGGTAAGGCGGACTCGTCGCCCCTCCACCCCCTCCACACACACCTTTGATAAAAGACCAACACACAATTTTGGGCTTAAAACTGGTCGCAGCTTTATTACCATTACAATAATGCAATAACAATTCAACATCATAACATTTCCCCCCCCCCTTTTCGAAGCACGACCCCTCACCCGCCATGTGAGTAGCAAGATGACGTCGCTTCCGCTTCTACTGAGTCCGGGCCCGGCTAAACAGCCTAGCCCTCCCTCGTCCGGCTTCGCCATGCTACTAGCAAAAAACCTGAGGGGTTATCCGGGCGGGGGTCCCCCACCCCCACCCACAAGCTTGCCTCCGGCTCCGGAACCCGGAAACCTCCGGGGATCCCGCCACCGGCTCAGGCCCTATGGACCTGAGCCGCCCCCCAACCTAAAGCTGCGACCAGCCCAACGCCCCTGCCGGACACCCTCCACGGCCTCCTGCCTGTCATTAAGTAGGAGGTCCATCCCTATCGCGAGAGGTGAAAGCCATTCTGGCCGGAAACAGGCCAGCACGCTCCACCTCCACCCATGGGTGAAGATCTGGCCCCCCCCCCCCCTCTCCCCCACCCACCTGCCTATTGTGCGATTAACCTTAGTCATCCCTCAGGACCAAAGTCGCTGGTCCCAACAGGCCGGCCGCGGAAGGATATCCGACCAAATCACAATCACCCCCGGAAACAATGTGAAAAACCTCCCCCAGGTCCTTGTGCACAGCGCGGATGAGCTGCTTGCCAGTCCAGGGACACCAGATCATTGCCGCCGAGATGAATCAGCAGGATATCCGGCGTTCCTCTCACGCGCTCGTGATGCCGCAGCAAAGGCAACAGCTGGATCCACCGGAGTCCCCTCTCGCCCAGCCATGATACGGTCACCCCTTGCGCTTCCAGTCCAAGATGTGTCCCCAATGGCCGTGTTGCTGCTCGACGACCGGCCCAGTACACAAATGAGTGGCCCAATCACCCAACAGCGACACGATGCAAAGCCCCTTTCTGCAAAATAAAGAACAACAGCGTTAGCACCCCCCCCACAGCCCGTTACAAGCGCACATAGCCTGGAACGCTTGCGACCTCCACCGCCCTATCTGCTGTATCGCCTGCGCAGAAAGACCCTCCGCTGCCGCGTGGTCGCTGCGCCAATGCGGAAAGAATGTGGAGCGAATCCACCGGGGTCCTCCCCGACCCGTCGCAACGACAAACCGCAGCCAGCCGTAACTTGGTAGCGCCGTTGAGCACTCGTGCATCCTCATGAATGAACAGACTGCCCTCCCCAGCCGGCCGCCACCCGCAAGTAGGCGCTCAACAACCGGACTGGGCAAGCCAGCTCCCCTGGCATGGCACGCAGCACCACCCAGGCACCCACCCCGCCTGGCCGGTCTTGGAGCGCACTAAGTGAATCCGGGCCGTGCCCTCCCCACCCGCACCTGATGGACCCTCAATTCACGCCCCCCCCGCATTAGAGCCCAACTCCGCCACCAATTCCCCACGCGAAAGGCGTCGAAGAAGGCCACCGAAAAAAAACAGCTCGAAACAACGTACCCTCGTACCCGGAGGACGCCACCTGTGGTAAAAAATCCAACAGCGGCCCAACAAAGCATGAGTGACGGCTGGCCGCCCGTCAACCGGGGTGGGACGGGATCGCTCCCAGCCCTGCAAAAGCCGACGAGGCAACAAACCCCTTCCCCCCCGTCCCCCACCCGACTGCTCCCGTGAAGAAGGAAAAACCCTGCCAGGTGCCTCTTCACCGTTGCCCTCGAAAGACCCGCCGCCTTAGCCGCAACCACGTATTGACCGAGGAGCTGCTCAGGGACCGGACTCTGACGCCAGCCGTGCTCCGCGAGGAGGAAAGTTACCACACTGTTGCAACCCGCTGATCAGCCTCCCACGTCGCCGCCAACACGGAATTCCACAGCAGCTCCGTCAGGCCTCCAGGCCAATCCGCATAAGTGCGCAGGGACCGATGCTCCTCCTCCCTCGGCTTCCGGAGCCAAGTCCCGAAACTGCTCTCACTGAAAACGGGAAAGAGCGTCAACAATTTTGTTAGTAATACCCGGAATAAATTCAACGAGCCAATCAATGACTGCATTTCCCGTAAGGTGAGCTTGCTGGAAATGAGCACGGTCGCAACCAAGACTCTGAGCTTCACTACCTTAGCCGCGGGCAGGCGGGCTACCATCGCTCCCGAGTCGAGCTCCTCCCACCCTCCTATACGCCCCATTGGCTCCCCCTGCCTCCCGGCAGCCCACAGGAGCCAATGGGGCTCCCAGCACCGCACCGGCTCGCCCCCCTTTCCCCGCTGACGTCACGGCCCCCCGGGGGGGGGGATCGCGTCCTCGCCGCCCCCCCGGTTACCAAGGGGCCGCGTGCACTAGCTCCGCGGCCCTGAATTTACCTTTCCTTCTGTGGAAATAAAACAGCGTATACTTAGGGCCTTTTTCAAAGTCAAGCTGGCTAAATTTTGTGGTCAGCAGGTTACTATTTTTCCTGATGTCGCACGTAGCACCCAATTGCGCCGGAGACAGTTTTTAGATCTTAAGTCTCGGGTTTTGGCATTGGGTGCTACGTTTTTCTTAAGTTTTCCCTGTAAATGTATTATTGGTTATGGCGGCGCTACGTATACTTTTGTTGATGCTTCTCATTTAGAGAATTTCTTGTCCGGGAAACAGGGCTTAAGTTCTGGAGGGGATGCCATTGATTGACCTCCTTGTGTGGGTAGAAGTACTAATTTTCTATTCTGTTTTCTTTAATGTTTATTTGGTATTTGACAGTTGGATCTCATGATGTGGTCTTTATCATAGTTTAATTTCCTTTTTGACATAATAATGTTTATTCATTCATTCTATTGTCTTTTTGTTATATGTATTATGGGATTGTCCTGTATTTGTTTCTTTTTTGGTTAATGTATTGACTGAAAATCCAATAAAAAAAACAACAAAAAAAAACAAAAATAAAGTGAAATATGCACATAAAATTGGGATGTAAAGACATGCCACAATCTAATCACAGCAGTTATGCCTGCTCTAGAGGAAAATGCCGGCAGCTAGATTCTTCATAAACATGCATAAGTTATGCATGTCAATTTAGATCTCACCAATGTTTTACCCAAGCTCTATCTCTATGCATACCCAAACTGAAAGTTTACACAATAGGACATACATAGAAACATGACGACAGAAAAACACCACATGGCCTATCTAGTCTCTCCTTCCATATCAACCACTACAACAGTCCACTTTTTTCCTTTAGAAATCATCTGTGTTTGTCCTATGCTTCTTTGAATTCAGTTACTGTCCTCATCTCTACCACGTCCACTGGGAGGCTATTCCACTGATCCACCACTCTTTCTGTAAAGAAATATTTCCGCATATCACTCCTGAATCTATCCCCTTTCACGCACATCCCATGTCCCCTTGTAGCATGTATGCTTACAGAATGGTGATCACATAAAGCATATGCATAGGTACCCATTTATACATTATTTATTATTATTTATTTATTTATTTTATTTAGCTGCATTTATATCCCGCTTTTCACTGGGTCAAAGCGGTTGGGGGATACATTTAACATGAGGGGATATGAGACACATACACTAATACTTACAGGGAACATGGGCAATGGAGGGTTAAGTGGCTTGCCCAAGACCACAAGGAGCACCTGTGGGACTAGAAACCCCAGTCCTTCCGGCCCAAGGTCGCTGTCCTCTAGTGGGATTTGAACCACCGACCTTCCGGCCTGTAGTGCCTTGCCCCAACCACTAGGCCACTCCTCCCTCAATCTAAGTCATTTAAATAAAAACTTAGGGCCCTGTTTACTAAGCATTTTCCCCATAGACACAAAAAGAGAAAATCTTTTAGTAAACAAGCCCCTCAGACACATAAGTAGTTTGTAACATTCTTTATATGGGAGGAGTGGCTCAGTGATTGGGACTGGGGTCTCTAGTCCCATGGCCACTCCTTGTGGCCTTGAGCAAGCCACTTAACCCTCCATTGCCTCAGGTACACTTAGATTGTGATCCCTTCGGGGAATAGGGAATAAAAAGTACCTGTTAGTATACATGTAAACCGCACTGATTCTAAATAGCATGGTATAAAAAAGAAAATAACTAAATATCCCTTATAAAATCAGCCCCTTTTCTTTAAATGCAATTCATATGGAAAAGTATTCCATATTGTGGTTTTGATTACACAAAATGCTGCATGATGATTTGATTCTAAATGTATATACATGTAATGCATAATAATAATGATAATAATAACAATAATAATGGTAGCCTAATGAGGGATTAATCCACCTTAGCTGACATTTATGTCAACCAGACTGATATTCTGCATCCCCCAAGACATATATTTGTTCATCTCTTGTTCCGCAACTTCTCTTTGTAATTGACCAGGACCAACCTCTTGAGTCTCACAGGACTGGAGTATGGAATCCACTTTTGTCATATACATTCTACTGAAAAGGCTCTTGCCAAAATCTCCAGTGACTTGTTCTTGGTCAAATCCAAGGGCCTCTACTCAAGTAATTGGAGCCTGAACATCTCCCCTACCCCTTCAAACCCACACATACCAATCCTCAACCCCACCCCTATCATCAACTCCAAATCCCATCTCTTTACACATTACCTTTAAAAAGAAATAACAACACATATCAACAGTTGGTTGCAACTTTATTATAAAGATATAAAATAACATTAACACAGAAGAACCCAAGCCGATACAAAGATATCTTAGGAAATATGCATCCCCCCCTCAAGCACACCAAATAAGGTGATCCACCCACCATACTGCTAGCAAGATGGCTCCCTATTCATGCCATTGTGCCACCATCAGCAGCCCTTGACCCCACCACCAGCCTTGCCATATTACTAACTAAGGAATGGCCAGTGTTATTCAGCACTGAAGACTTACATTAGAGGTTGGCACAACAGTTGCTGAGTGGTTTTCTTTTGAACTTATCATTGAACTGAACTGCTGTGGAACTTTTAAGACTGGAATGACTGTTGATGATGGTGGCCATCTTGTCACCATTGCTCAGAGTGGAGTATCCAGTACACCTGGACCAGAGATCACACCCTGTTGATGACACCTTGGAAGATAATTGTTCACCAAATTGCCTGGAGGATAGGATAAATTATGAATGAGGTGATGCTTTCCATAATCCTTCTTAGGGAAAACCCCCAAGGGGGAGACCACTGGTACAGGAAATGACTGTTCCTGAAACAGGCCCATGGTCTGGCCTAGCCTGATCTTGGCCTTTAACTTTGCGCATACTAGATTGAACAGTGGCAGAACTGATGGGGCACTTCTAGCAAAATTATTGACTGCCACCCCCCTGAAAAGAGATCTGAAAACGAAACTCAAACTCCCCTAAAAGCATTGAACTCTTCATCTGCTGCTATGCTATGCTAACATACGGCCTCAATACTAACAAAATAAACTACTTGGCCACTGAGTGGGGACACCAGAAACTCCTTTCTTGATACACTTGGCCAATGAGTAATCCCCGTCACAAACAGTGAATGTGTGTCAGAATTGGCAGAAAGGGAACAGGCAAGACTTATTAAACTGCCAACACACATCACCTCCACCCCCTCTGACCTTTGTCTGGTTGGGAGCACTTGCTGAAGACCAAAAGACCTTCCACCGATGAGATACCAGGCTACCCTTTGATCCTGAACTACCAGCTGAACCCACCTTAGCTGACATTTGTGTCAACCAAAGACTGATATTCTGCATCCTCCAAGATATGTGTTTGTTCATCTCGATCTTGTTCCGCAGCTTCTCATAGTAATTGAGTGAGGATCAAACCTCTTGAGTTTGATAGGACTTGAGTATGGAATCTACTTTTGTCCTCTTCATTCTACTGAAATGGATCTTGCCAAAGTCTCCAGTGACTTGTTTGTGGTCAAATCCAAGGGACTTTACTCAATCCTCATCCTTCTTGACCTTTCTGCTACTTTTGATACTGTTTACTCCTAGATACCTTGTCCATGCTTGGTTTTATCCTTGTTTTCTTATTTCTCCCACTGCACTTTTAATGTATGTTCTGGTATATCCTCCCCTACTGCTATCCTGCTCTCAGTTTGTATACTCCAAGAACCTGTCTTGGGACCACTCCTTTTCTCTCTATATACCCAGTCCCTCAGTGCACTAATCCACTCTCATGGTTTTCAGTAGCATCTTTCTGCTGATCCCTCTCAGATCTACCTCTCTACACCTGTAATCTCTCCAGAAATCTAGACCCATATCTCTGCCTGCTTATCTGACATTGCTGCCTAGATGTCTCACCACCGTTTGAAATTGAACATGGCCAAAACTGAGATTCTTATCTTTCCTCCTAAATCTACCTTCCTCCTTTCTCTATTTTTGTGGATAATTCACCAATTCTCCATGTTTCTTTGGCTCGCAACCTTGGGGTCATCTTTTACTCCTCCCTCTCATTCTCCACATACATCCAACTGATAGCTAAAACCTGTTGTTTCTTTCTCTAAAACTTCAGCAAACTTCATGCTCTCATTTTTGAACACACTACTAAGATCCTTAGCCACTCTTTAGACACCTCCTGTCTAGACTATTGCAACCTCCTCCTTGCTACTCTCCATCAGAATCATCTCTCTCCCCTTCAATCTGTTCAAAATTCAACTGTGTGACTAATCTTCTGTCAGTCTTGCTATGCTCGTGTAATCCTCCTTTTTTTTTAGATTAATCTTTTTTTTTTCCAAGAAAAATAATACAAATTTACAATGAAAAAGAAAATATAGAAATCTATATAGTGCACATCCAGGAGAGCTACCAATATCAATTATATACAATATAAAAAAATATAATCATTACAAATAGAAAATCATGCATGGAAGGGAGTCACTGCCCAAATATTTATACAAAACTCTAATTATTTCAACTTGTTGAGTTATATAGCAAAATAATATACATTATATCTGTGGAGCATGATTTACAATAAACGATTCTAAAGACGAGGCCTCAGAGAAAACATACTTGGTGCCCCCTAATGTAACTATTGTTAAAAATAGAGAAATGTGTGACCCAAGTCCAAAAACTGACGTGTATAGCTCTATTTAAATGTCGGAAATATAGCCATGAGACAGCATGCTATCTCTTGTAGCTAATGTTCCATTTTACTCAAAAAATTGAGCTCACGAAGGAGCTTACAATAAATAAGGTTAACACCACATTTAAGTGTCACCAATAATACTTTGTTGTAAAACCACTGTGAAATTCTTTTGCTGAAAATGCAGGCTAAAGCAGGTCATTAGTAACCGGGTACTTAACTGAAGTCTGTCCTCCACACGATCTCAGTCCCGTTGTATGAAACTCTGCAACTAGCCCAGAAGAAATTCTTCAGAAGCAATAAATCAGCACATTTAAGCAGCCAAATAGCCAAGGTAGTCAAAATAGCAGACACAGTACTGCGTTTCGGGCGATTCAATACTTTCTGCCCTGTTTCAACGCTCACCAACTACATCCACTTTTTTCATTGTTGCTGATTCCAAAGAGAGAACGCCAGCGCATTCTCAATAGCAATCAGAAGCAGGAAGCAGGCACTCGGTTTAAATAGTCGAAAAAATCAGAAATGTCCAAAACACTTTTTAACTTAATATATCTGCTCAGATTAAAGATGACCATTCTAATTCTTTATTTAAACCCAAAGGTTGTACAGTTGACCAGCAGAAAATCCATTGTTGTTCCAGTAATTGAAGCTGTTGCTCCCGATCACCCCCCCGAGGGTGTGCTGGAACATGGTCCATATCTGTCAAGCAAATTTTGTTTAAACATTGGCACATGTTGCAGTTGCATTCATGTTTTCGAAAACCTTTACAAATAGCGCACTCACGCGGGTCTAACTTGAAAGATATGGTTGGAGCAACTTCTTCTCCTTTGGACAGACAAATCAATAAACCAGTTGATACTGGTCATTATGCATGTAATTCATGTTTACATTGTTTGCGGACTATTCAGGGTGTTCAATGGGAAGTTCCGGGCACCTCCTTTATTCACATCTCACAATGGTATACCAATTGCTCTACTACATTTGCAGTATATGTGTTAATCTGCCCGTGTCACTTGTTATATATTGGCCGTACCATTCGACCAGTTCGGACTCGTTTGAATGAACATGCCTCCAGAGTGAAACATTTGGTCCTTTCAGCTCCTTTGGTGCAACATTGCTTGGACCACCATCATACGTTTGAACAATTTTCATGGAGAATATTGGACCATGTTCCAGCACACCCTCGGGGGGGGGGGGGTGATCGGGAGCAACAGCTTCAATTACTGGAACAACAATGGATTTTCCGCTGGTCAACTGTACAACCTTTGGGTTTAAATAAAGAATTAGAATGGTCATCTTTAATCTGAGCAGATATATTAAGTTAAAAAGTGTTTTGGACATTTCCGATTTTTTCGACTATTTAAACCGAGTGCCTGCTTCCTGCTTCTGATTGCTATTGAGCATGCGCTGGCGTTCTCTCTTTGGAATCAGCAACAATGAAAAAAGTGGATGTAGTTGGTGAGCGTTGAAACAGGGCAGAAAGTATTGAATCGCCCGAAACGCAGTACTGTGTCTGCTATTTTGACTACCTTGGCTATTTGGCTGCTTAAATGTGCTGATTTATTGCTTCTGAAGAATTTCTTCTGGGCTAGTTGCAGAGTTTCATACAACGGGACTGAGATCGTGTGGAGGACAGACTTCAGTTAAGTACCCGGTTACTAATGACCTGCTTTAGCCTGCATTTTCAACAAAAGAATTTCACAGTGGTTTTACAACAAAGTATTATTGGTGACACTTAAATGTGGTGTTAACCTTATTTATTGTAAGCTCCTTCGTGAGCTCAATTTTTTGAGTAAAATGGAACATTAGCTACAAGAGATAGCATGCTGTCTCATGGCTATATTTCCGACATTTAAATAGAGCTATACACGTCAGTTTTTGGACTTGGGTCACACATTTCTCTATTTTTAACAATTGTATAGTGGGAGAAATTTAGTTAGGTGGTTATTGGTATTTATAGTTTTCTAACTTTCAACATGGCGTCGGAAGCAGTCTTAACTTCAGAAAATGGTAACAGCGACTCTGTTTTAAACATCAACCAGACTGTTTTTGCTTATTCTGATGCACAGATTCACTCTTTAGTTCAAAGACCATCGTTATTTGATGACATAGATTCTTTAGGTCACTCAAGCACTTTTGCGGATTTTTTAGAACTAAATAAAAAGCACATTCGGGTTGGTCTTCATGAAGCTACAATGATACAATACCTAAAAGCTATGATTAGTCCCCGTGGCCTACGGGTTTTGAAAGCTCCTAAAATGTTTACTGATGACTCTGATTTTTATGCTAAATGGAATAGCATTTTAAATAAATGCAGTATAGATTTGATTGCACTTTTAGGAGAGCGATTACATGCAGAATCTATTAAATTACAACAGGAAGTCAAAGAGGCTGATGAACACCTTCGCAGCGTAGTAGCAAAGGATCATTATAAAGCCCAAATGGAGACTATTCATTCACAATTGGACCAATATCGCGATTATAAGCGATCAATTAAGATAAGGAAATTTAACAGGGACAAAAAAGATTATGAACTTGATCAAGTATATACTTGGATGAAGAAGGGGGAAGGTATCACTAAGAGAGTAACATTTGAATCCTTTGATATTTCTTCGGATGACTCAGATAAGAGTTCACGTTCGGGGTCTAATCTTGGCTCAGGACCTTGGCAAGAACAGGATTTTCGGCAAGGCCGTCAACGGGGACGGGGACGAAGTCGAGGGTGGCGACCGCGACAGTCTCCCCAACACGACCGCAATTGGACACCCCAGGAATCATTCTTCCAACAACCTTTTTCCGGTCCAATTACCAGGAACAGATCCAAACAACAGTTGTGAATCTTTCCTCCTTCTCTTTGAGTACTGACCAAGAATCAGTGTTAAATCTTGGGTTGTCTTTTGTTCCAGTTTCTCATTATGATCCTTTTCGATTACGGATTGCCTTACATAGATTCTTTCGCAAACTTTTGGTCACTCATTTTTGTGAAACACACCCTATGGTTGCTGATAGTTCCATAGTAAGACCTCCATCTCGTTGGGTTCCTTTGGAGGCTCCTGATGAAGTGATTTTAACATATCAAAAATTGGTTCTTCATGATTTACAAGAATTCGAACGAACAACTTGCCGATCACGCTATTACAATTTATCTGCATCTGAATGGTCGGCGGTTTTAAACAACTTCGTGATAATCACAATTTAGTAATTCGTCGGGCAGACAAAGGTGGTGCTACGGTCATACAGTCTTATGACCAGTATCGGCTTCAGCTTCTTGATCAACTTAACAATTTAACTTATTATGTTAAATTAATGGAGAACCCTTTTCCTAGTCTGCAAACTATAATTTGTGATATTATGTCTAAGGCATTGAATAACAATTGGATCACTAAGAAGGAATTCGGATTTCTGGTCATCAAACACCCGAAGATTCCATTCATTTATACAGTACCCAAGATACATAAGTCTACTACACTGCCTCCGGGCCGACCCATCGTTTCTTGTCGAGGGTCGGCTCTTGAACCATTGTCTAAATTTTGCGATAAGTTTTTACAACCATGTGCCCAGAAAGTTCCTTCATTTATAAAGGACACACCACTCACTTTCTTACCAAATTGCAAGAGGTTGAAGGAGATTGGTCTTCATGGTGGTTAGCTTCTCTAGATGTCACTGCCATGTATACCAACATAAATCAGGACCAAGCATTGAATGTCATTACCCAATTAGAACTTGGATTGCCTGAACGCATCCCTCATTCTTTTTTCATGGAACTGTTGACATTGATACTTACTTGCAACTATTTCCAATTTGAACAGGAAATCTATCACCAAGTTCAGGGGATTGCGATGGGCGCAACGGTGGCTCCTTCTGTGGCCACCTTATATATGGCTGATTTTGAATCTGTATATGTTTACCCTTCCCCCTGGTATGACAAAGTGATTTTATGGGTCCGATTTTTAGATGACATCTTTTTTCTATGGCAAGATACTGAGGCTGCTTTACATCAATTTGTAGAATGGTTAAACTCTCTTACTACAAATTTATCTTTCACTCTACAATATGATTTTTTTCGTATAGAGTTTTTAGATGTCACAGTCAGTAAGGATTCTGATACTTTCCGGACTACATTGTATCGCAAACCTGTTCAGAGGAATACACTACTCTCTTATTCGAGTTTCCATCCTGTGAGTATGCGTAGGGGGCTTCCATATGGCCAATTCCTTCGCCTTCGTCGTATTTGTTCTACTTTGACAGAATTTATAGTTCATGCAAAGGAATTATCACAACGTCTGCTTCAGAGAGGTTATCCTAACAAGGTTGTCCGCCAGGCTTTTTTAAGGGCCAGATATACCCATCGTGAGTGGCTATTGTCTACTAATACTTCAGTCATAGATGATTCTCAAAAGTTTGTAACAGTTTTGCCTTATATGTCTCATATCCAGGATGTCAAGCAAATTTTGTTTAAACATTGGCACATGTTGCAGTTGCATTCATGTTTTCGAAAACCTTTACAAATAGCGCACTCACGCGGGTCTAACTTGAAAGATATGGTTGGAGCAACTTCTTCTCCTTTGGACAGACAAATCAATAAACCAGTTGATACTGGTCATTATGCATGTAATTCATGTTTACATTGTTTGCGGACTATTCAGGGTGTTCAATGGGAAGTTCCGGGCACCTCCTTTATTCACATCTCACAATGGTATACCAATTGCTCTACTACATTTGCAGTATATGTGTTAATCTGCCCGTGTCACTTGTTATATATTGGCCGTACCATTCGACCAGTTCGGACTCGTTTGAATGAACATGCCTCCAGAGTGAAACATTTGGTCCTTTCAGCTCCTTTGGTGCAACATTGCTTGGACCACCATCATACGTTTGAACAATTTTCATGGAGAATATTGGACCATGTTCCAGCACACCCTCGGGGGGGGGGGGGGGGGTGATCGGGAGCAACAGCTTCAATTACTGGAACAACAATGGATTTTCCGCTGGTCAACTGTACAACCTTTGGGTTTAAATAAAGAATTAGAATGGTCATCTTTAATCTGAGCAGATATATTAAGTTAAAAAGTGTTTTGGACATTTCCGATTTTTTCGACTATTTAAACCGAGTGCCTGCTTCCTGCTTCTGATTGCTATTGAGCATGCGCTGGCGTTCTCTCTTTGGAATCAGCAACAATGAAAAAAGTGGATGTAGTTGGTGAGCGTTGAAACAGGGCAGAAAGTATTGAATCGCCCGAAACGCAGTACTGTGTCTGCTATTTTGACTACCTTGGCTATTTGGCTGCTTAAATGTGCTGATTTATTGCTTCTGAAGAATTTCTTCTGGGCTAGTTGCAGAGTTTCATACAACGGGACTGAGATCGTGTGGAGGACAGACTTCAGTTAAGTACCCGGTTACTAATGACCTGCTTTAGCCTGCATTTTCAACAAAAGAATTTCACAGTGGTTTTACAACAAAGTATTATTGGTGACACTTAAATGTGGTGTTAACCTTATTTATTGTAAGCTCCTTCGTGAGCTCAATTTTTTGAGTAAAATGGAACATTAGCTACAAGAGATAGCATGCTGTCTCATGGCTATATTTCCGACATTTAAATAGAGCTATACACGTCAGTTTTTGGACTTGGGTCACACATTTCTCTATTTTTAACAATTGTATAGTGGGAGAAATTTAGTTAGGTGGTTATTGGTATTTATAGTTCCCTAATGTAACTAAACATTTACAGGGAAACTTAAGAAAAAAGGATGCACCAAGTGCTAGAACGTGCGGCTTTAACAACAAAAAAGCCTTCTTCTAAAGTCACTTCATTGGCTCCTTCTCTGTTTGCATATCCAGTTCAAACTTCTCCTATTGACTTATAAGTGCATTCATTCTGCTGCTCCTCACTACATTTCCTGTCTTACCTTTTCCTATGCCACTCATTGGGAACTCCTGTCCTCTGGCATACTACTTCTATCTGTGCCCTTTTCTTCCATTGCCAGTTCTATACTTTGATCTTTCCACCTTGCTTTTTCTTATGACTAGAACAAACTACCAGAGTTGGTACATCAGACTTCATCTCTGGCCCTTTTCAAATCCAGACTAAAAACTCACCTTTTTGAGGCTGCTTTTGGATCCTGATCCACTTAGTCTCCTGCTCTCCAACTATGTGTTTCCTTATCATACCCCTGGACATATCCTAGTTTCCAACTGTAGACTTCAAGCTCTGATGAATAGGGACCATCCCCTACATGTCTTTGTACAGCTCTGCAAATGCCTTGTAGCACTATACAAATGATCAGAAGTAGCAGTCAGGGCTGGCCCATCCACTAGGTGAACCTAGGCAGTTGCCTAGGGCAGCAGACCTCTATGGGCGGTATGGCACACATGGCCTACCACCCCCTCGTGCTGAGCTGAGCCGAGTGAAGCCAAGCCACATCATGCCACTGCCCCCTGCTGCCGCTGATTCCAATGGTGGGGTCAGTTTTGTAACAGCAGCAGGTCATGTGCTTTGGAATGTGGCCTGACACTTCTGCCCCCCCCTCTTGAAATTCTAGAGAAAGAAACGACAGGTTTTAGCTATAAGTTTGATGTATGTGGAGAAGGAGAGGGAGGAGTAAAAGATGACCAGAGTTTCTGCCTAGGTTTGCAGAAAATCTTGGGCCAGCTCTGATAGCAGTAGCAAGCAAGAGTTCAAACTGGCTCAACATGTGGTACCCCCCAAACTCTAGCTAAGCACAGGAAATCCCTTGTCTAATTTACAATGTTACAGGATAGTTTAAGCCAACCATTTTTCTTTTCCTCCTTGCGCTTCCTTTTGCCATTCCCTTTTTTCTTCCAGCCCTCCAGTAACCAAAAAATGTCAATATACTTGTGCTTCTTCCCACAATTCAATGAAGACCATTAGGGCCAGAATCTCAAAACTTGCCCACCCACACACTCCTCTGAAGCCTTCCCTTTGGACTCCAGGCTTACCAAGGATAATGAGGAAGAAGAATCTGAGTCTGAGTAGAAGATGAAGAACCGGACACCTTATGCTGCTGACTTGAATGCTTACCCTTCTTAGAACTCCTTACAGATGCATCTCCAGCCATCCAAACCACTGTACCAGCCCCCACACCAACCCTGGGAGTCCAGGAATACTCACCTTCATGCAAAGCACCTGAAGAGGCAGCAATCCCGGGATCTCCAAGTGGGAGATCTTGATGCTAATCACCCAGAATGATGGACAGTTGTTCCTCATGACCATGTCCCTCTTGAGACCAACTGTGATGACTGTTCTCTGAAGCCATGGAGGAGATAAAATACCTCGATGTAATCCTAGATCAATCACTAAACATGATCTCCTGTATAAAATCAATCACAAAAACTGTGTACTTCAAATTGTACATGATCCAACACCTTAGGCCCTTGTTAGAAGAACATGACTTCAGAACAGTCCTCCAAGCACTCATAACTCCTCACATTGATTACTGAAACAGCATCCTGCAAGGCCTCCCAAAGAAATCTATTCACCGGCTACAACTGGCCCAGAACTTGGCAAAAGACCTAAAGACATACTTATTCATTGAGAACTATGGAAGCTGCAATAATATGGCCCAACCTCCTGATACATAGACACAATTAGATTTTCTGGTTCATTAAGAATGCTGCCCCTCACTGCAAGATTGTACAAAGTTACTACAACATTGTACATAGTTTCTGTAAGATAGTTCCCTTATGTTAACTGTACATAACTTATGTTCCATGTAAAGTGTCTCAATTGTTCTATGTAAACCGTCCCTGATCTCTGGAAGGGGTGGTATATAAAAGCTTGTTAAATAAATAAGGTGACCAGGGACACAGAGACCTGACTTCCACCCTTCCCAGGAGGCCCAAGATGGGCCCTGTACCCCTGTGACCCAAAGAACCGAGACCTGATCAGAATGTATGGCCTGCATAGGCCATTCAACCCAAGCTAGCGATAAGCCTCCAGTCAGCCCCTGACTCAATGGAATGAAGCTGCCCCCTGCGTACCAGGAACCTGGGAACTCTGGCATCACAGTGTTTATTGTCATGTGACTGCCTTCCACCATGCCTTATTTTATTTTATTTATTTATTTAACATTTTTTATATACCGCACTATTCATCATCAGTGCGGTTTACAATAAACAACAATATACCTGTCAATACATGACTGATCTAGGTTTACAGATAACAGGGAAGATAAACTGGGTGTGAACTGGGGATAACTATCTACATAATTATATATACATTGAATAGTTTACATCAGGATTTGATATTTGACAAGATACAGTGTTTTCACATTTTGATCCTTTGTTCTGGGTTGTTGTTATGTGTAAGAGTTAGCTGAGTGAGGCGGGGGCCGGTTCTATTGTGTGTATGGTAGCCTGAAGTGCAAAGTGAATAAATAGTGCTTGATGAACTTTCTGAATTGGGTGATATCCCTGATTGATCTGATGTTGGGAGGTAGTTTGTTCCAGCACTTGGGAGCATAGGACACAAAAGCTCTGTTTATAGTTTGTTGTGTCCATTTTGTGGAGATACTAGGAGTAACTAGTGTGTTTTCTGCTACTAGTCTCCTGGGTCTGTTGTTTGGTGTGTGGGTGAGGAGATTTGAGATCGATGCAGGAGATAATTTATTAATAGCTTTGAATGTGATGAGGAGTTTTGTATATTATTCTGCAGTTTATCGGAAGCCAGTGTAGATCGATCAGTATTGGTGTTATATGATCTCTTTTAGAAGCTCCAGATAAGATGCGGGCTGCCGCGTTCATCGCCAGTTGAAGTGGATTTAGTGTGTTCTTGGGGAGGCCATGAAGGATGATATTCGCATAGTCGAAGTGCGGTGTGACTATTGATTGAAAAACTGTACGGAAGTCCTTGGTCTTCATCATTGGTTTCAGGTGGCGCAGTGTTTTTATTTTGTAGTAAATTGACCTTACTGTGTTTTTTATGTGCTCTTTAAGATTGAGTTGTTGATTGAGTATCACACCGAGGTACTTTATGGAGGCCTTGATTGGGAGTTCTGCATCTCTTACTATGAGGGTTGTTGGTGGAGAAAATTGCTTGTTTCTTGTGGCTATGAGTACTTCGGTTTTCTTGAAGTTTATTCTCATGTTCTGATTGAGGAGCCAGTCGGTTATTGCATTGAAACAGTTGATTAGTGGAGAGTAGTCGGGATTTGATATATTGATCGGTGTGAATATTAGCACATCATCTGCGTATAATAGGCAAGATATACCGAAGTCTCTGGTGATTTGGCAGATTGGCTGCATGTATATATTAAAAAGCAACGCAGATAGAGATGAGCCTTGAGGTACTCCCTGTTTCTGTTTGAAGGGTTCAGATGTAATGTTGCCTGTACGGACCTGTTGCCAGCGCTCATCTAAGTAAGATTTGCACCAGTTCCAGGCTTGGTTACGGATGCCTTTTTCGTGAAGTCTAGCTAGCATAATCTTATGGTCAACTGAGTCGAATGCCGCTGATATGTCCAGAAAAATCATTGCAATGGCCATGTGAATGTTGTCAATCCCACAAATGAGTTTGTTAAGTAGTGAAGTCATGAGTGTTTCTGTTCCGTGAGCGTCTCGGAATCCGTGTTGGCATGGATCCAACGGGGCTGCTGTGTCAATGTGGTGTTGGATTTGCCTCTGAGTTTCCTTTTCAAGTATCTTGGCTAGATAGGGAATACTGGAAATTGGGCGGTAAGACTCTTCCTTCGTTGGGTCCATCTGGTTGTTTTTTAGCAGAGGGCGAATTGATGTTTGTTTAAGGGCAGTAGGGAAAATCCCAGTTAGATAGGAGATATTCGCGATCTTAGTTATGTAAGGGCTAAGCTCAGCGCATAAGGTTTTGATCCAGTGTGCTGGACATGGGTCATTTGGTGCCGTGGTGGTGTTAATGGTGGCAATGATATCTTCGATGTTTTTTCTTGATGGAGGTGAAAATTTATCGAGTGAGCCTTGAGCTTGCGGGAGTTGGATTAGTATTTGTGATGATATTGTGTTCGCCTTGACCATTTTGGATTGGATGAAGTTAGCATATAGTTGTGGTTGTATGGATTCTTGATGCGGTGGCGATGGTTCTTTGGTTAATGTTTTTACTAAATTGAAGAGATCACGTGGTCTGTTTAGTGTTTTGCTGAGAAGGTTGGAGTGGAATTCTTTCCTTGTAGTCCAAGTTAGTTCGCGATGCTTTTTGAGGTGAGTGAGATACTCTTCTTGTACTTGGCTGTTGTGGGTGTGTCTCCATTTTCTTTCTAACTTCCTCAGTTGGAGTAGAGATGTACGTAGTTCTGGAGAGAACCAAAGGGCATCCTGTTTTTTCTTGGAGCGATTCCTGGGTGGGAGTTTCTTGTTCATGCTTGGTTGATGGGCATACTGATGGAGAGTGTCATTCCAGTTAGAGATCAATTCGTTCAGATTGTCCGTTGGCTTGGATAGTTTTGGCAACGCTTGTTTAGTGAGGGTCTCTATGTCTAACGGCTTAAATTGCCCTGCGCTTGTTGTTGAGGTGACTGGCTGGGCGAGTATGTTTGAATTTGTTGGAATCTGGAATAAGATCAGGCTATGGTCTGACCAAGGGACTGGGATAATAGATGGTTTGGTATAATTATTTAAGCTCGAGACTGCTGATGGAACGAATATCAAATCAAGGATGTTCCCTTGTTTATGTGTGGGGTTGTGCACGATTTGTTTGTATCCAAGTCTGTCATTGCATCAAGGAATGTACTGGATAAGTCGTGATGTAGGGAGGCAAGGTTAAAATCACCTAACAACCAGTTTGGTTTGTTGGGGTTGTCAGGATTGCAGTCCAAGTTTATTATATCTGAGAGATCTTCTGATACTGCGTTTGGTGCTGAATAGATGAGATTGATAGAGTTGCTTCTATTTGCGATAGTTATAGTGTCTAGATGCTGGGAGCTCCTGGTTAGGGACACTCGGTATTGCAGCTCAGACTTTGCTATTATGAAGACTCCTCCACCTCTTCTATTATCTCTGTTACAAGCGAAGAGTGAGAAATTGGGGGGAGTGATTTGGTTAATTAGGACAGTGTCTGAGTCAGAGAGCCATGACTCAGTGGCCATTAGAAGGTCTAGATTGTAGTTGGATATTAGATCTGTGATGGCTGGCCATTTGTTGCGCACAGACCGTGCGTTAATGAGTGCACATCTGAGCTCGTGTTGGAGGTCGTCTTTGTTGGTCTTTTTGTTAGTAATGGTCTCCAGTGTTATGTAGATCAGGCGTGTCTGTCTCTTGTGTTGTAGGTTTGCATTAGGTTGATAATAGTTGTAGTGATGTTTTCTATTTGATCCTAGGAGTCCTGGGATAGGGTTATGATCATGTATGTATGAATCAGAGTCATGAATGGTCAAGGCAATGGTATAGAGAAAAACGATAGTTAGGGTTGAGGTAGGCATGGTTATCTTTTGGTGTTATTCCTGTTAGGTGATGGTCTAAGGGCACGTTGAATGGTCCTCAGGCGAGGCCCGCCAGGTGCGGGTATGCCTGCTGGCGCTCTCTTTAATCGATGGCTGCTCAGCCCCGATTGGGCAGAGCAGGCTGTGGGAGGGAGGAATGTTGCTCCAATACTTGGATGCTATAGGCAACAGTAAAATTGAATGCTGTTGGTAACAGAATGGTTGAATGTTCTCGGCAATAGTAAAGTTGAATGCTAATTGGTAACAAAATGATTGGGGCTACTGGCAACAGTACTAATTGAGTGCTACTGGTAACAATAATACTTGGATGCTACTGGCAATAGTAATAATTGAATGCAATGGCAACATTAATAATGCTACTGGCAACAGTAATAATTAAAAGCTATGGCAACAGTAATACTTGGATGTTACTGGCAACAGTAATAATTGAATGCTATGGCAACAGTAATAATGCTACTGGCAACAGTAATAATTAAAAGCTATGGCAACAGTAATACTTGGATATTACTGGCAACAGTAATAATTGAATGTTATGGCAACAGTAATACTTGGATGTTACTGGCAGCAGTAATAATTGAGTGCCACAGTGATGATGAAAAGAGTTATGAGGTATGGTACATTCAAATGATTAGACTGTAAAAAGAGACAGTTGAGTCATATTGGTAGAGCGTATACTTGCTGTGGTTGAAAGTTATGTAGAGAGGGTGGAGTATGCTGGCTCAGCTGTATTTGGACGAGAATGGGGCTCAGCGTTGAGTAGGTGTGAGTGATGACAGTCCTAGCCACACAGGGGCTCTTTTTGTGAGTCACGGGTCTTGGGCGGTCAGCTGTTTCGATGGCTGGTCTCTGGGCAGGGAGAGGGCTCTCCTCGGTGAGGCTGTAGCGGAAGGTGTCACAGCTCGTCGGTTAGGCTCAGTGGGTGCTTAAGCTGATATTAGTGCAGGTAGAGTTAGAGCTGTAGCCTTGCTTTTATCGGTCCACGCCTAAGGGCCACGCCAAAGGGCCCTCAGGCGCGGGCCCGCCAGGCGCGGGCGTGTCCAATCAGCACGGTGCTTTTATTTAGCCATCGGCTGCCACGATTGGGCAGCTCCTCACGTGGTGGGTGGTGGATGACTTTGCTGCTCTGGCCCGCTCTATCCCCGGCTGGGAGAGCTGCTGGTGGAGGGCCGGAGTGGTGAGGAAGAGGCCTGCGCCCGATCAGCACGGCGCTTTTATTTAGCCATCGGCTGCCCCAATTGGGCAGCTCCTCACGTGGTGGGTGGTGGTTGACTTCGCTGCTCCGGCCCGCTCTATCCCCGGCTGGGAGAGCTGCTGGTGGAGGGCCGGAGTGGTGAGAAAGAGGCCTGCGCCCGATCAGCACGGCGCTTTTATTTAGCCATCGGCTGCTCCGATTGGGCAGCTCCTCACGTGGTGGGTGGTGGATGACTTCGCTGCTCCGGCCCGCTCTATCCCCGGCTGGGAGAGCTGCTGGTGGAGGGCCGGAGTGGTGAGGAAGAGGCCTGCGCCTGATCAGCACGGCGCTTTTATTTAGCCGTCAGCTGCCCCGATTGGGCAGCTCCTCACGTGGTGGGTGGTGGATGACTTTGCTGCTCCGGCCCGCTCTATCCCCGGCTGGGAGAGCTGCTGGTGGAGGGCCGGAGTGGTGAGGAAGAGGCCTGCGCCTGATCAGCACGGCGCTTTTATTTAGCCGTCAGCTGCCCCGATTGGGCAGCTCCTCACGTGGTGGGTGGTGGATGACTTTGCTGCTCCGGCCCGCTCTATCCCCGGCTGGGAGAGCTGCTGGTGGAGGGCCGGAGTGGTGAGGAAGAGGCCTGCGCCCGATCAGCATGGCGCTTTTATTTAGCCGTCGGCTGCCCCGATTGGGCATCTCCTCACGTGGTGGGTGGTGGATGACTTCGCTGCTGTACCAGCCCCTGTTCTCCTGAGTCCAGGAGTGTTTGGGGTGGTACCTCCAAAGCACAAAGTGGGAGCAGAGGAGGAGTCAAATCCACATGAATCACCCCCTGAAGCCAGGCCATTCTCCAAACCCACCTGCTACCCATTGCTGAATGGGGGTAGGACTTGCCCCTTGATCTATCCATTGCCACGTCATCAGCACATAGGCCCAAAGACTCTGATATGGCCCTTAACCTTCTGAATTTGCCTCTTCCATGGCCATGCTGAGCCACTGACTTTGCTGCAATCTCCCCAGAACCTCACTGAGACAGGGCATGTGGCCCATGGATCACAGCTGCACTAACTTCAATAGGGGGGAGGGGCTCTCAGAGGGAACCACTGCCACCAAAAACCCTGATGTACTGCACACCAACACCGTACCCTGAACTCCTGGCCCCAGAAACACTGAGACCCTCACCAGACCCAATGCTCCCATTGTTAGATGGTATCGTTCATGAAGAAACAAAGCTCTGCAGCAGGTAACAAAGAGGGAGAATAGAAGTGGAAAAACTGTGGGGGGATAGCAATCAGGGAAAATCTCTTAGAAATACAGAAGGAGAGAGCTGAAAAGAAAAGGGCTGCAGATAGCAAAGGGGGATAAAGCCTCTGATTACCACTGGCTGCATCTTCTCTGTTGCACACATCAGCTCACCAGCAGCCAATGACCACTCCACCTGCCATTAGGTCAGGCATTTCAAAAGTAACTAAGCCTTGCACTGTCTCCCCCCCTACCCCCACCGATCCCTAACTGCTGATGCTAACCCTCTACTTTTCCTCTTTCCAACCCCCTACCTACGGATCTCTGCAAACCAACTTTAACCATGCAAGCACCACAGCCCACATGCCCAAATTAGCCAGTCCAGCAATAAAGAAGGGTATACAGGACCTCAACACCAGGCACCCAGTTACATTTCAGCCCCTAAGACCCTAGCCCAGTGGCCTCCACCATTAAGCAGGTTAGCCTATAATGAATTGAATGTATAAAATGCTGGTATACCATGAGGGTCATTTTAAAATGTTTAGTCATGATTTGGACATCTGAAGACATGCACGTGGATGTTGAAATCAGAGAGATGTCTCCATAGCATTCCATAATAACATTTGCAGATGCCTCTGGTGCAGGGACATCCAAATACACATGGGGGTGTAGCAGAGGCTTGTCTGGGAAGGAGCAATGGACTTGCAGGTCTCCATTTGATCTCAGAAACATCAGAGATGTCTACAGGCATGCCCATGTTTATACCTGCTCTAGGCACGAATAGGCATCAGGAAAGTGCTTGTTTTCACCTTTAAACATCCAGAGAGTGTAGGGAAGATGGAGAATGATGTGACTAACCTTAGATCACAAAGGCCCACACTGGATTGAATGTTGACCACCCTACTCTTAAGCCACTACACTAACCATTATGCCAGAGGTACTCAAATCCAGTCCTGGAGGGCCGCAAACCAGTCAGATTTCCGGGATATCCCTAATGAATATGCATGAGATAAATTCAAATACAATGGAGGCAGTGCATGCAAATATATCTCATGCATATTCATTAGGGATATCCCGAAAACCTGACTGGTTTGCTGCCCTCCAGGATTGGATTTGAGTACCTCTGCATTATGATATTAGACATCTTCATTCTGAAATGCTATCCTGGGGATCCATATAGATGTTTAATATGCATGCATATCTGGCATGTCCACATTTCTGAAATCCTACCTGAACTTGCCTGCTTTTTTTTCAGGCTTTGACACCCCCAGATTGCACTTTGACGTCCCATTGCCAAATGTGCTTCCATGATAATACACATGAGTCAAAATAAGAATCTTGTATTTGATAGTGTGCTGTTATGTGATTTGACCTTTTTGCATTATGTAATAGCTTTTCAGATATATTTTGAACCAACTGTAAACGATTTATAGTGGAGAGAGCATAGCCCTGCAGCAAAGCATAATTATAGTCCAGTCTACTAATTATTAGTGTAAGCACTAGTATATACAGATCATTACGGTCAAAAAAGATGAATAGATCTAATTAATCTCAATGCAAACATGTAATCCTTGACTAGACTGGAAAATTGAAAATCAGATGTCAGATAATTATCAAGATAAATGCCAAGAATGAGAATCCTATCCCTGAAGAGCACAGGCTTTCCTTCAATCATCATTCCTGCAAGAAACACAGTGGTAGAATGTGTAGAAGAAAATTCAATACAAAATTACATTTTCAGTATATTTCTTTACTAAGGCAGTAGGGCAGGCATGTAAATACAAGCCATTTATTTTGTGTTCAGTTTTATTTTCTTTTAAAGATGAAAGTAAAGTTATTCTTTATTTTGAATATTAATTAGGAAGGTTCTTTTTGCATTGCACAGTTGAGTTAGAGGTTTTTGCCAGAAGAGATCTCTCTCTCTCCCTCCCTCTCTCTCTCTCTCTCTCTTTCTTTCTATACATACAGGAGGAAATTTTATAAAGAGCTGCATAAAGTTAAATGCCCTCAACATGTGTAAATCATGATTTTGGCATGTGGATGGACACTTACGCATATACTTGGGATGATCACTATTCAATAAGTAAACCCATAAGTGCTACACTTAACTTATTTGCATTCCTGCCCACTGTAGACATGAGCATTTACACCTGCCATACCACAGGCATAAATTCTCATGCCCTGTTTATGTGCATTTTTTCACCCCTTTGCGCCCCTATTTTAAAAAGTATGAGTGCACTTCACTTTATAAAATATGTACAAAATACATATGTGACAACACATGTTAAATTAGGCAACCCTTATAAAATTACCCACATATGATATTTCTCTATCTAGATATATCTGTATATTTATATCTATATATGCTCTGGAGGTTCTAGAGACTAGGGCCAAATATTCAAAGCCATTTGGGCGGTTTGCAGACCTGCAAACCATGTAAATGCTGCTTAGTGAGATATTCAGCAGCACTAACATGGTTAATGCTGCTGGATATCTGCAGTTGCCACCACCACACGCCCCAGTGCTATGCGGGTAGCATCAAGGTATTTTGTGGGAGTTCCGGGGTGGAGCGGAGGCAGCCCCTTCTGCTAACCAGGCGGCAGCGACATTGAGTTGCTGCCCAGTTAGTGACCCGCCAGCAAATTTAGGCACAACAAAGGGTAGCCTAAATTTGCCAGTGGGAGCTAACCAGGCAGTGGCTCAATATCGCCGCTACGTGGTTAGCTATGGGTGCCACCTCCATTCCATCCCAGAATGCCCACAACACACACTGATGCTACCTGCACAGCTTCTGGGCTATGGGAGAGGGCACGGGCAGGGTCCCGGCGAACGAGCTTAACCGGGTGCTCGGCCTGGTGCGGGACCCTGCGCGTGATCAGTCAATGGAAAAGGGGGGGGGGTTGCTGAGTGTTGGCGAGGACGCTCGCGCATCTTTCAAATTGATTGGCTCCATGTGCGTGGGAGCCAATCAGGGGCTCAGGCAGGCATGTGCTCAGCCGGCAGCAGTGTTGTTGGGCACATGCGGCGGATGCTGGGAGCGTTGCGGCCCACCCGCCCACCTTTGGGGGAAGCGGGGGTTGGGAGACTTAGGGTTGTTGCAGCTGGGGGGGGGCAGAGAGGCGGGATCCAGGAGGTGTCTGGGGTCCGGAGCCTTAGGCCACTTGGGGCGTGGGCGGGGTGCCCACGGCCCGGACAACCCCTGGTAGACATTTGCTAGTGATATTTATTTATTTATTTATTTATTTATTTATTTAATTGGATTTCTATACCGCCTTATCATACAATCAAAGCGGTCTTACAAACAAAGATATTAAGAGTATTAGTGAGAAAATGTAAAGAAATAAAAGTTAAAGTTATGGTATAATGTGTTAGAGTGAGTTGCATTATCTACATAGTGAGCTATACTATAATGTGAGCTATTATACAATATGTATATGATTTACATTCCAGACAAATTAAGTTAGTTAATTGCATGACCGTAGCGTTCTATAAACAAAGATGTTTTCAGTTGCTTTCTAAAGTCATTGATGTCCTGAGCTGCTCTCAGCTCATTAGGTAGAGAGTTCCAGATGGAAGGTGCAGCAAAAGAGAAAGCCCTTTCAGAGGTGTCTTTACGTGTTTTTCTGACATCATTTGATAAGCTGATTCTGTTGTCAGATCCTCTTCTTCTAGGTCTGTTGCTAATATCTGACTGTATGAGATATGTCAGGCTTTCTGCAGAATATTGTTGTTTTATCTTGAAAATATAAATTATAGTTTTATATTTTACACATGAAGCTATAGGTAACCAGTGAAGCTCTTTCAAGATGGGAGTTATATGTTCTCTACTTGATAGACCAAAAATTATACGTGCAGCAGTATTCTGCGCCAGTTGTAAAGGCTTAAGTGCTTGCTTAGATAAACCCAGATATATTGGATTACAGAAGTCAAGTAATGGAGTAATCAATGCTTGACAAACATTTCTGAAGTGAACAGTATCAAGAAGCGGCCTTAGTCTTTTGATGAGCTTCATTCTGTAATAAGCGCTTTTAATTGTCTTATTTATGTGTGATCTGAGATTCAACTCATTATCCAGAGTAACTCCAAGATATTTCACTTCTGATTTAATGGGAATAGTTGAGTTATCTATTTTGATGTCAGGAGGATGCGCAAAATTATGGTTACGAGAAATAAATAACGCCTCTGTTTTGCTAAAATTAATTTCCATGTTGTTTGTTTTACACCAGTTGGATATTTCTGAGAGACATTCTGTAATGCCCAAGAAATCAGGGTTCTCAATAGTGATAGTTGTGAAAATCATAATATCATCAGCATAGATTGTATACTTAATTCCACTTTTCAAAGGAATTTTGCATATTGGTTGCATATAAATATTGAAAAGGAGCGATGAAAGTGCAGATCCTTGTGGTACACCTTGTATTACTCTTATGGGCATAGAGGTTTTTTCCCCTATCTTTACTTGTAAAAATCTCTCTATCAAATAGGAATGGAACCATTTTAAAGTGACCCCATGTAGACCAATCTCCTCTAATCTATTTAATAATCTATTGTGATTTACTGAGTCGAATGCTGCAGAGATGTCTATAAAAATCATTATAATACCTTTCTTAATGTCATCAATGGTGCGGAGTATGCAGTCAAAAAGATAAATCATTAAAGTTTCAACTCCATGGTTTGGGCGAAAACCATGTTGGTTAATATCTAGGGGTGCATGAACATCAATGTGTTCTTGAAGTTGAAGTTGCACTATCTTCTCTATGATCTTTGCTAAAAAGGGTATGCTGGAAATTGGCCGGTAGGCTGCTGGATTATTCTTGTCTAGCGTTGTTTTCTTCGGAATTGGTCTAACAGTTGCAAGCTTAAGTTGCTCTGGTAAAATACCTTGAGAGAGGGAATTTTGCACAATGTTTTGTATGATGTGAATAAAATTTGACTTTGTAGACTTGATCCACGATACAGGACATGGGTCAGTGGGAGAAGTGCATGTGTTTATAGAAGAAATAATGTGCAAGAGTTGCTCCTTTGATGGAAAGGAGAATTTTTCCCAAACCCTGGAATTTGAGACTGATTTTAAGTTAAGTCTTTCTGTAGCTTTTGTCTTAGAGTGGAATTTTTCCTTAATATAGTCCGCATACTTTTGCGGTTCAATTTGAGCTTTCCCTTCTGTTTTTTGCTCCTTTGTTAAAGATTTTACAATTTCAAACAGTAACCGGGTAAGGCGGACGACGCTTGCCACCGGCTCCGGACCCCGTAAACCTCCGGGATCCCGCAAACGCCCCCCCACCCGCTGCAACCACCCAACCCCCCCCCCAAACCCCCCCCCCCCCGGGGGGGGGGGGGGGGGACAACAGGAGCCTCCAGCCTGGACCCAGCAACTGCCGATGCAGAGCTGGGTCCCCGCGACACTTACTCCCCCCCCCCCTGCTGCGGCGGCCCAGCCTCCCGTTGGGTCCCGGGCGGTGAAAACGCCGGGGGGAGCCAGTGAGGGTTCTCTAGGTTTGTTGATGGAATTATTTATTATATTTGTATGGTATTCTTTCTTAGAGTTTTTAATATGCTCATCGTATATTTTTTGTTTATTTAAGTAAAGCAGCCTTAATTCTGTCACCTTATTCCTTCTCCACTTACGCTCAATTCTTCTGAGCTCTCTTTTCATCAAACGTATAGCTGTAGAATACCATGGCTTGTGATGTTGCTTATTAATCCTTGCTTCCCTTGGTCTCATGTCTGTCATTCTGGCTGCATTAGAAATTATGTGATACCATTCTGTTACTTGTGTCTCTAATTTCACTGAATCTGCAGATAGATGAGGTAAAGTATCTTGTATAAAAGCATCTTTGTTAAATTTTTTGAACCGTCTGTGATAGCATTTGTGGTCTAGGTTCATATCATTTTTTGTTTGTAATAAAATTTCTATTCTAACTATGTAGTGATCTGTCCAAGGAACTGGGGTGATGGTAGGAGTTGAAATTAGACCATCTAAGGTTAATTCATTTGAAACAAAGATGAGGTCAGGCGAGTAGCCATATGTGTGTGTAGGTGCATTAACTATTTGTGTGAAATGTAGTGAGTCCATTGCTTGAAGGAATGACTCAGAGTCTCTACGGTTAATTGATTTAAGGTTGAAGTCACCTAGCACTATTGAGGGTTTGTATGGGGAAGTGATTGAACAGATAGTGTCCAGCGTTGAGGCAAGTTCATCAGAAGATGCTTTTGGTGCTCTATAATGCAAACTAATTGCCATGTGCTTGTTCTCAATGTTAATGGAATTACATTGTGGCGATTCTAAGATACATTGTACTCTGAATCTTAAACTCTTTTTTGCAATTATAAGTACTCCTCCTCCACGTTTGATTGAACGAGAGCTGCTATAAGCAAAGTAAGATTCTGGGACAAGCTGATTGAGAATTACATTATCAGTAGGATTTAACCAAGATTCTGTGATGCAGAGCACATCAGGTTGAGCGTCATCTATATGATCAACTATAGTTTGGACCTTGTTGCATACGGATCTACAATTTATTAATTCAATTGTAGTTAGTTTATCTGTATTTTGTAAAGCTTGGCGAAGTTGGACAGGGGTGTTAGGAATTTGGCCGGTGGAGGTGAATGCGGCCGGTGCGGAGGCGAGGTCACTTTGCTAATAGCATGGCTGGTAACACATCGCTCCGTTGGGGGGGGGGGGGGTTTGGTTGGTTGTTCATTATTCTGGTTTAGTATGTTCTGTACGTTAAATTGCAAATAAAGCTGCGACCCATGAATGATTGTCTGTTGCATTTGTGAAAAGGGGGGGGGTGGGGAGGTTAGAATTAAGGGGGGTTCGGGAGGAGGATTAGTGAGTGCCGGGTCTGACTACCCAGTTAATGGCATTCTGGATATTCATTGCTGGTGGATATGGCCCTGGCATTGAATATCCGGGGTTAAAATTCAGGGGCAATGGCTATGCACTTTACAAGCGCTAGCTGCCACTGCTGAATATCGGGCCCCTAGGACTTTATCCAAATTCAAGAAAGCATGCGATAAACACATAGGATTGCTAAGGAAAAAAGGGACTACCAAGCTTAGCAGTTGGTCTGGAAGGGCGCACTGGATAGGCCATATGGTCTTTATCTTCCCTTCTGTTTCAGTATCCAATTCAAGCGTCTCCTTCTGACCTATAAATACATTCACTCTTCTGCTTCTCACTAACTTTCCTCTCTCCCTACACCCTTCCTCGTGAACTCTGCTCATCTACTGGCTTTCTTCTTTCCTTGCCCCTTTCTTCCACTGCCAATTCCAGATTTTGATCCTTTCACCTTACTCCTCCTTTTGACTGGAACAAACTACCTGAATCTGTACATCAGGCTTCACCTCTGGCCCTTTTCAAATCCATACTGAAAACTCACTTCTTCGAGGCTACTTTTGGATCTTGATCCCTTCTTTTCCTTGTGTCTCCTTACCCTTCCCTATTCTACTCTTATTCTTATATTTTGTCTTGTCTGTCATAATTAGATTGTAAACTCTGATGAGCAGGGACCGTCTTTATATGTGTCTGTACAGCGCCGTGTATGCCTTGTAGTGCTAAATAAATGATTAATAGTAGTAGTATCTGCCATCATTTTTCTATGTGTCTGTATTTCTGTCTTATCTATTTATCCATCTTCCTATAGATAGAGATGAAGATCAAGATACATAGATTGATGGATAGCTAGATAGATATCATTTTAGATTCCTAAGCTTGAAAACCAGACAGACCTTTTATTTTCTGGGCAATGTTTCATATCCTTGAGCAGGGAGATATGTCTAGATTATGAGGTTTCCAGGTAACTTATAGAGACAGAGGCATGCTTTGAATTGCAAAGGAAACTGTAGCTCATTATATATAGCTCATCAGGCAATTAGAAAGAAAATTGACTATGTTGTGGACTGTGAGGTGTGTGACTGATTAGAAAAGCATCAGTTGGTGAAGACATATTTTTGAATCTTAGATTTAAGGCTATAAGGTGTTAACTAATAACATTTGGTGTTTTGGAAGCTAGACTCAGAACTGTGACTCTGATTAGTAGGCACACCGAAGAAAATGGAAAGGGCAGATGGTTGATTTGTATTTTCATTGGCTTGAGGGAACTTTTAATACTACCAACACCTGTGGCTCCTTCTGACAGTAGCCAGGCAGTTGCCCAAGGACCTTCTGTCTTGTGTTACCCTCCATGCTAAAGAGAAAATTCTTTGCATGCCTCTGATAGTTCATTTTCTATTTTTTTTTTCTGTAATTTTATCTTTCTTACTTTCATGATTTGTTCAAAACCCAAACCAATAAACAATTGAAATAACTCAAAACTGGAATAAAACGACATTCATGATGAAAAGAAAATCAACAAAAAAGCTGATATCTCGGGAAAGACAGTAGCCAGATTTCATAAGTTGCACTGATTCCATAAGGCAGGACAATAATCCCTCTCTGAATCACCACAGATCACGAGGAAACCAAATCATAAAGGGAAAAAGGGGATCTAAGACTGGAAAAAAAGTTTACTCCTTAACCCCCTTTCCCCTGCAGGAGATTCTCCAAATGAATAGGATCCAAGAAAACATATTTAACGCCCTGCAGGGTAACAAAACATTTACATGGAAAGCAGAAAAAATAGGTGGCTCCCAGAGTCAAAACCCAGGCTTTCAGCAGAAGAAAAGATTTCCTCCACAGTTGTATAGCCCGAGACTTCTGGAAACATAGTCACCTTCTGACCCCAAGACATAACCTGCTTATTCCTGAAATAAGTCTTCAAAACTTTAAACTTACACACTTCTGCCACCAGTGACACTACCAGTATGGCTCGGGAGAAGATCTCATCCCTAGATGACTCCAAAACTGGGATAGATTAACACTCTGGAAGGAACTCCTCCCCACCTGAGCCCCCTCTGGAGCAGTCTCTGACAAAACTCTGTTAGGTACATAATAACATTTTGAAAGAACGGGCAAATCAGAATCATCAATCTGCAATATCTCTTCAAAATATTCTTCAAGTAAGATTAAGGGGGAAAGCTAATGTGTTTAAGGAAAATTCAAAAACCCCATGTTACTACTTAGTAAAATATTTTCTAAACGCTCAAGGTGATTATGCACTTTTGTACCATCTTTATCATAAGTCGGTTCAGAAACTTGACAATATATGTGCTTCAATCTCTTCCACATGTTGAAATTTTTGATCCTGAATCTGAAATTCATGAACTGTTTCCTAGGAAAAAGTGATTATTTGGTCCACAGTTCCCCTAAGAAGGGAATTATTATATTGAGTAATACTACACTTCAAATGCCTTAAAGGGTTATAGTAATCAAATCAGTAACCTCAAAAATTTGATGAGGCAAATTTGCAACTTCTATTACTTTAGAAAACACATCCTGTAAAGAATCCAAAGATATACATGAGACCACAGAAATAATAATTTGTACTGGGGCATCATACTCCTCCAAATTAGCCAGTCTATCCCCTGATGGAGGAGGAGGAGTCCTATCAGTGGGGCAGATAATGAGGTGGAAGGATGTTTAATATACTAGTTGCATTCCCAGCTCCAGAGGCACTGTTCTTAACCAGGTGCTTATCCACTGGGCCTACAATACCTCCAAGTGTAGACAGCCACGGGGTAATCTAGCCTTTGTTCTTTCATTTGGAATGTCCTTTGGGTATATCAGGCTAGGAAAATAAACTGAAGACTACCCCAACTAGTCCCTAAAGTGACTCCAAAGGGGCATGATCTTTTAGTCATGTGCCCCTTTGGCCACATGCCCGTGGCCACACACCAGCTGCCGGATGAATGGCCGCTTGATTTTATCGAGCTTGCAGGCACATGCAGATGATGTCACCACAGGGGACTGGATACACATCTGGAAAAGTCCCAGATCCTACTGCTGGGGACAAACCCTCTTTTTGCTTGTGTTGCCTTTCCCTCTGTACAGCACCACAATGGCTCTCTCCTTCCGCTGCACAATTTTAAGAGAAAAAGACTAATATATACTTATTATATACTTTCCTTGACTAAATAAATAATGGTTGTATTAAGTGTTAATGCCTGGATGGATTCATAATAAAGCCAATGTCATTTAGCACATTCACTCAATGGGTAGGGTATAATGTCATTTAGCATGGCAAAATGATCAAAATGTCCAAGGCAAATAAATATTTCTTTACTAAGACTAAATACACTTGTTTTAAGATTTCATTTTGAAGTAAGAAAAACATATAGATATATTTTTTTAAGATGCAGGACAATAAGATACTCAAACCTGTTAGTTCAGTGATTGCTGCCCATATAGGTGTCTTGTCTTAGTCTGGCATCTCACCTGGGACCTGTCCATCTTGGGATGCCCTGCCACTTTCAAACTACTGATAGCATAGCTCTCATTATCACTGTTGCACTCAAGCCCCCACAGCATGACAAGCCACAGAGGTTTTGGACAGTGTTGGTGGTGGAGGAGGATTATAGTACATTTCCGTGAGAATAACACCAACAATGGCACTACTTGCACAGAAGAAAGGCCTGGCAATGTACTTCTGTATCTTGCCATAAAAAAACCAAATTGATAGTCATAACAAAACAAATTGTGACATAGTGCTTGAAGATGAGCATCACCAGGTCAGAAGGCACTCAACAAGCTACCGAGGGAGGTGCCGAAGACTCAGAGTATAACCAATATGTATTATATGGTTGGAACAATGTCCTTGGGACATCTGACTGCTGATATAACTGTGCACAGGGCTGAACCAAGGACTGTGAGAGTGGTGCGGCTGCACAGGGTGCAAGCACAGAAGGAGGCACCGATATCATCACTGGACTCCCAAAAAGCTCAAAAAGAGTGAGTTCTTGAACATGGCTGGGTGGAGGGGGCACCAGATTTGTTAGTTGCACAGGGCACATTTCTAGCTTGGTATGGTCCTGATTGTGCATGAAAATAATCAAAAGCTGAAAAGATGTCTTACATATTGCACATGAAACGTACGAAGCATGTACCAAGGGGAAGTTAGAAATGGTCAAAAATGAAATGGAAAACATACAACTTGATCTGTTGGGTATCAGTGAATTGAAATGGACTGCCATCGAGCACTTTGAATCTTTTTTTTTTAATGTATACTTTCTTGTACTCAGATCATTACACTGCAGTCAATATTTCAAAATTACCCAAACAGCTCCAACAACAACAGTGCAACTGAAATAACATGATCACAAACAACATGCCCTCTTATCCCCCAAAGTTGCCTTTGACAAAGTTCACATATGACCACCCCTAGCAACTTTCCTGCCATCCCTTGTACATCAACACCAAGGCATGTCAGGGCATGACAGTTTTCATTGTAAATTAGTCAAATAGCATGCAATTATCTATTTTGCCTCTATGTGGCCAATAACCTCCCATTCCCCCCTTCCCTCCACCACCCTCTTTCTCTCCCCCTCCATCCCTGATATTGTGTGCCGCCATGATCCAATGGATCCTTACCATTCTCAGTAACTACTTATGTCGGCCCCTAGACCTCTCTGATGTACCAGCCCTCCACTCTGCCAGCCTCAGCGGCCTCCCCCCCCAATCCCCCCTGTATAAAGATACCTGGGACACCACAACCACCAGGCTCCCACACATTCAGGTGCCCTCCTCTTTTCAACTCCTCCTTCCCGGGGTCAGCTTTTCTCAGATGGGCTCTTCACGTACTCCTTCTCCCGTTATCCCCCCTGCTGTCCCTGCACATTCTTTTCCCATCGCCACACTTTGTGAGCTCCACATACCTGGTGATGCACAGCTTGTCGATGGTTCCTGTAGGCAGTCAATGTGCTCATTTGTTCAATATAATCCAGCTTCAGCAATATTTATTGCCCAACCCCCCCTCAGGGAGCCTGTCAGTCTTCCAGCATTCAGTAAGCTTCAATCTCACTGCCAACCAAACTTTTCCCCTCCATCGTGTTGCCGCTTTGTCCAGGCCCGCAAGGAGGCAGGCCCAATAAGATGTAGCAAAGGTCCAAGGACACCACCATCCCACTGACATCCTGGAAGAGCTTCACAGCTCACTTCCACACCCCCTCCACCTTCAGGCAGCACCACCACATACGCATGAAATCTCCATCTTCCCCACATCCTTTCCAGCACCCAGGGCTACCAACCCTTAACATCTAATAGAGTGTCACTGGTGTCAGATACATAACCATGTATGCATTTTCCTGTAATTGGGCAGTCACCAAAACTCTCCACACATTAACAAAAAATGCACTGCCATTGCTCATCAGTTAGAAAAGCTCCCAGATCTCCCTCCCAAGCTTTCTGAAGTCCCATGGCCAACCCCCCTTAATCCAATTGGATCTTATAAGAGATGGGAGAACAAATCCCTAGAGGAGCAGCTCACCCAGTACAGCTTTTCAAAACCCGTTTCTAGTCATATCAACCCCTCCCACATCCCCCCACTCTTCCCAAAGTGAAGTACCTGCCAATAGAGATATCTATCCACCTCCCACAGGCCCCCCTAACTTTTAACTCCTCAAAAAAAATAATCTGCTCATCCTCCCCTAGCACCTGCCCTAGCCGACATACCCCATTTCACTCTCAATGGGCTGCTCTAGGGTTGCCCACCCCGGGGGAAAATTGCATTCCCCCAAAATGGGGTCAATTGCCCACTCCCTGTGGCCTCCCTGGTATCAGTTTTTGATGAGCAGCCCATATTCAAAGGGTTAGGTGTATAAAGGGGCTAGCCCCCTCTCCCTTATATCCCTCTGGTATGCCAACTATGGGGCATCTCTAAGGGCCCCCCTCATCAAGCCTGCTCCAACACCACACAATTTTTGCTCTTGGGCCTCTCCCGCCAATCAAATATGCTGCAAACCTGAGCTGCTTCAAAGTAGGTCCACAAATTGGGTACCCCAAGCCCCCCTGATTCTTACTTCTGTACAACACATGGAGCGCCAACCTGGAAGGCATTATCTGCAAATAAAGAAGAGGATCTTCCTCTGCAATTAGCGGAGTGCCCACTCAGGCACCTCCACTGGCAGCACCAAAAAAAAGGAGTCATGGCAGCACATTCATTTTTACTACTGCCACCCTCCCCAGCCATGACAGCCACTTCTCTCCCACCTCTCAAGATCCTCCGTTATCGCTTTCATCAGAGGCCCATAATTCAAATGGAATAATTCCTGCCAATCTTTCCCCACTTGTACTCCCAAATACCTCATAGAAATAAAAACCCATTTAAATCGGAAGGCTGATATAAGCCGCTGCTCCATGTCAACCCCTAACCAGACCCTCGAAATGTCAGTCTTAGAGAGATTGACTTTATAACCAGAGACTTTACCATATGCCTCTACTTCCCAAAGCAATACTGGCAGTGATATTTGGGGACTCTGCAATGAATAAATGATATCCGCAAACAATAATATGGTATGAGTGTGATCACCCACCGCCACCCCTTCACATCCGGTGTCTGTCATATATGATCTACCAATACTTCTATAACTAACATAAAAAGAAGGGGGTGACAAAGGTGCACCCCTGACATGTCCTCTGTCCCAATGGGAACTCCTCTGAGTACCCTCCATTAATCCTAATCCAGACTTTTGTTTCCCTATACAGTGCTGCTACCCCATTCTGAAATCTTGGACCCAAGTCCTCTTTCTCCAATACTTGGAACATAAAACCCCATTCCACTCAGTCAAATGCTTTTTTCAGCATCTACTGCCATTAGGAGCATATCCTCCTTTCCCTGGCATGCCCATGAAGTTAAGCATCCACCACACATTATCACTGGCTAGGTGTCCCGGTATGAATCTCATTTGGTCTGGATGCACCAAAAGGGGAAAGGAGCCTGCACAGCTAGAATTTTTGAAAATATCTTTGCATCCACATTAATCAGGGAAATAGGCCTATATGAACCACACTGTGTGACATCTTTTCCCGGTTTGGGTAGGACTGTCATCCCAGCTACACACATGGATTGGAGTACCACCCCCCCCCCCCCCGCCCCACCTCATTAAAGTTTAACCAACACTTCCCCCACTTCCTCCATGTACACCTTATAAAATTTATCAGTTAGTCCATTCAACCCTTGTACCTTTTCCTCTTTCAACCCCTTAATAGCCTTTGGAACCTTCTCTTGAATAATATCCTGGTCTAGGCGCTCCCTAATTTCCTCCCTAAACTCAGGCATCCCACATTCTTCCAAGTAGCAGCTATCCCCCTCCTCACCCCCTCAACCTCCAAAGTGTACAATGCAGTGTAAAATCTTTTAAAGACCTCCCGTATTTCCTCCGAGGTATACCACATGACTGCCTTCCCATCCCCTGTTTTGTGCACTCTTTGCTGGTTCTGGCACACCTACAGTTTGTGCGCCAGGACCCTACCCATTTTATTATCCCACTCAAAATATTGTTACCACGTGCAGTTGAGCCTGTGAGCAATCTCCTCCAGCTGCAACTGGCATAATTCTCAGTGGATACAGTCCATATCACACCTGCAGCCTATTATATAGACTACGCTCTCTCTTTTCCCATTCCTTTTTCTGGTGGGCTGCCAGCCCTATAATGTGCCCCCACATCATGGCTTTAAGATCATCCCATTTATAATGTCCAGGTACCTCCCCCCCCCCCATTAAATTTCAGGTATTCCTTAAGGGCAGTTTGTATCTGTTCCTGGGTCATCACCTGCTCCAGCAAGCTCTCATTTAAACACCAGAAACAAAGATCCCCATACTCCCCCAATCTACCCCCAAATCATGTGCATGGGGGTGTGGTCTGACCACAGTAGCATTTCAATATGGACCTCCCACACCCAGGGTAGCAAGGCCATGTTCACCCAGAACATATCAGTTTGACTATATGTTCCATGTGGGTTGGAGTAAAAGGTATATTGGCATTTCAACCCATTATACTGATGTCAAGCATCCACTAATTCCAGGTCCAGGAGAGTGTTTGCCAACTTTTTCCTATCCCTCGCTTTTCCCCCCTACCCCTTCTGAGTTGTCCGCCTGGTGTTTCACTGTAAAGTTATAATCACCACCCACAACACGTTTTCCATTCCACATCTCTGCAACCAGCTTCCATAATATCTCAAAGAACTTCTCCTGTCTAGTATTGGAAGTATACACATTAATAAATTAATAAATCAATTTATTTATTTATCTATTTTTTTACACTGCCCTATCTGTGAATGAAGACAATTTACCAGGAACATAACAACAACTATTTATATAGAACTTCGGTAAGAAAACACATTGAACGGTAAACTTAGCATAGAAACTAAGGCTGCTATAGTATAACTATATTAAACATATATACACAGCTTGTTGGGCGGGAGGGGGAAGTGTGGCATGGGGGATTAAAGGGTTTGATGTGAAGGTTAAGTTACTGTTGAATAGGTGGGTGCCATCTACATGGTGCATTGATCATTGAATAATAAAGTTTTGAGGTTTTTGCGGAAGATGGTAAGTCTGTGTGTTTCCCTGAGGTTGCTGGGGCATTTGTTCCATAGGTCTGGTACATAGGTAGAGAATGCCCTGTTACGAGTGTTTTGGTTGATTCGTAAGATGCCGTAGGTAAGTTGAGGAGATTTGTACTGCATTTACGCCTTCATCTGTTGGTTGTTGGCTCATAATGAGGGTCTTTAGGAATGATGAGGATTGGACATGAAGAGTTTTGAAAATGTTCATAGTAGTGTATCTGATTCTGCTGTGAACCGGTAGTCAGTGCAAGTCTTTTAGTAGCGGCAATGCATGGTCAGTGTTTCTTGCTCTGGTGAGAGTGCATGCTGCAAAATTTTGCGTCATTTGTAATTGGTGGAGGGCTTGTTTAGAAAGTCCTTGGTATATACTGTTGCAGTAGTCTATAAATGGGAGGACGAGCTTGATGTACAGAGCGGAAGTTGAAGGCGGAAAACAATGATTGGAAGTTGTGGAGTGTTTTTATCTTACAGTAAATCACTTTTGTGATTTTGGAGATATGGGGGGAGAAGGTAAGTATTGATCAATGGTTACTCTCAGTTATTAATGAAGTTAATTTCTTCTCCAGCCACCATCACCCTGACCATGATAAATCTTCTTTCTCTATCTCACTGGATAGCTTTAACCTCTACCCCTAGCCGCCCAGAGATTAGAACCCCCCTCCTTCTTCAGGTGTACCACATTGGCAGCCAAATATACATGAGGAGATTTATTTTCCCTCAAAAAGCCTTCCAAAGATTTTTTTTTTTTAAATGAGTCTCCTGGACCATAAAAACATCCACCTTGAGCCTCTGTTCCTCCTTCAGCAGTAATGAGCACTTTTGCCATGAATTGAGTCCATGCATATTTAGAGTCATCACCCTTATATCCTCTCCATCCCTCCTAGACATGACCAGTCCAATCACTCCACAGCCAGACTCCCACACAACCCACACAACTCCAGGACTGCACCCCCTGCCACCCTCTCCCCCCTCTGGCTCTCCTAAGCCAACTAGTCCTGCTAGAATAGCAACTCCTGCCCCCTGGATCCTCAACACTCCCCCCTCCTAATCCCACACATCCCCCTTCCCTACTCCTCCTCCCCATACTCCTCCCAACACCCCAAAGCAGCTTTAGTTGCAACATAAACATCACCCCCCATCCCTCAGAAAAAACAAACCCCTTCAAACTTCATTATCAACACAATATACTCTACACATTGTTTCTTCTGCCACTTCCCTACAAAATAAGTAATTTCCTTCTTCTTGCATCGGTCCCCCTTCTCCACGGTCATCCAGCTCTGGCACTGCTGCTCCTCTGACACTGGTTTAATGTTCAGACCCCATACCTCCTTCAGTCCCGCCTCCTCCATTGCTGCCACCACCTCTTCCAGAGTACTAGTTCCATTCACAGTAAAAGAAAGCTTGAAGGGGAACCCCTATGGTACTTAATATGCTCTTGGTGGAGGTGCTCCATCACTGGCCTAATAGCTTTTCTCCTTTGTAACATCCCAGTAGCCAGATCTGTGAAAACTGCTACTATGTGCCCCTGCCATTTAAATTTTCCTGCCTTCCACATCTTGCTGGCCACTTGCTCCTTCACAAAATCATCGTGGAAGCATGTCATAATTTTTCTCGGATGCTCCCCTCTCATAGGCACTTGATGCGCTCTGTCTAATTTTATCTCCGGTGCCTCCATCTCGCCGATTGAGTCCCCTAGGAGCACCTGGAATATGGATACACCTACAGCTTTACAATCTAGGTACTCAGGGCCCTTGAGCGTCCCTTTAATCCTGAGATTGTTCCTTCTATTGTGATTCTCAAGTCTTCTAGCTTGAGTGTCGACTGCTGCCTTTCCTCTTCCTTAACATGCAAATGCTCTGTCAGCCTGCTTTGCTCTGCCTGGCACTCCTCCATCTCCTCTTCCACTTCTGACACATTTACCCAGCTCCACTGCATTGGTGCACAGCTCACCTACCATGGCTCCAAGTTCAGCTCTCACTGCTTCTAGCTCCTTTGTAATATCAGCAAAAGAAGTTTTCAACTCCTCCTTAGACACATGCGCAATTACACCTCCTCCAACCAGCTTCTTGAAGCTGCTGTCCTTAATGTCTGTCTCTCTCTCAGTGGTTTCCACCACTGCTGCCATGTTAGCCACACTGTCCCTGTGGCCCTAATAGGCATAGTCCTGCAAGTCAGCAGTCTTTTGTCATGTCTTCACAATGAGGGAACTCCCTGTGCATTCCAACCACTTTGGGGAATGATTTACCCACATTTTGCTATGGAGAAGGAAGATATTTCATTGTTTTACTAGGTTGGAACGACGGAGCGCAGTGATGTGTCTGTGATGTCACTTCCCCCGAGTACTTTGAATCTAATAAACACATGGTACACTATACCGGAAATTTAAAAAAAAAATGGAAAAAATAATGCAGCATTTATAATTAAGAAAAAACTTTCAAGAACTGTAATGAAAGTTTAGTTTAGTTTAATTTATTAAAATTTGATATACCACTCTGCAAACCAGCAGAGCAGTTTACACTTAAAATAAGTAATAAAATTAGAAATGAACTCCATTAGCAGTGATAAAAGAGACAGGAGACTGTCACACCAGACAAAATAGGAGCAACATATAACAAAAAGTCAGCTTAATTTCTATTCATCCATGAGGAATGCCCATCAACACAACTATTACTCAAGTTAGCACCAGCAACAGATGCAGAAGAAGACACAGTTCATCAACTTTGTGAATAAGTACAAGCTGAAATTGACAGAATATGCAAACGAGATATACTGATAGTTGGGAGTGACTAGAATGCAAGAATTGGGAACAAAGAAGAAGGAAATGTAGTTGAAAGATATGGGCTTACCAATGGAAACACAGATGGAGTAAGACCAACAATCGATTCATTTCCAATACCTTCATGCAGTAACACAAGAGGCAACTGTATACATGGACCTTGCCCATTAGATTGTACACAAATTAAATTGCCTATATCTGCGGAAATCAAAGATATAAAAGGTCTATAGCATCAACATAGACAAAACTTGGAGCTGACTGTGGTACAGATCACCAGTTACTAGTATGAAAATTCAGGCTAAAGCTGAAAAAGAGCAAGTTAATATTTGCAAACATCTTGCAGCTTCTGACTCTTATTACATGTGCAGCTACATCAGTAGTCAGACATCCCGAGGGCATTGATTCAACCATATCATAAATGCTAGCTTTAATCTGAAGTATCTTCAGATGTTCCCAACTAACCCGTTGAGTGCTTTCTGTCCTGGAGATCTCATCTTCCAACACTATGTCATAATTTGTTTTGTCAGTGAAGAAAAACAATAAACCTACGCTCAAATGCACTGCATTCTCTATGTTCTTGAATCCAAAACATGGGGTATGTTTTACTCAGGTCTCAGACTACACCACGGCATCAAAACCTGGGTATTTAAAAGTCCCCAGTGATATGCCTGTTAGCATCAATGACCCGGTCAGTTTTACTAATCCTCCCCTCTTATGTTTCAACGAACGGAACATATAGTCCTCTACAAGACTGTAACTCGTTGCATGCTTTTCAGTTATACTGTAGGCTTTGATGCCATGGTGTAGTCTGAGACCCGAGTAAAACATACCCCATGTTTTGGATTCAAGAACATAGAGAATGCAGTGCATTTGAGCGTAGGTTTATTGTTTTCCTTAAGTGAGAAATCGCTCTGCTACCAGACCATACAGTTTTGTATAATTTGTTTTGTGACTATCCTTTTTTTTGGCAAGATATTGAAATAGATTCCCAGGCCTTTCTTCCATGCAGGTAATGCCAGTATTATTGCTGTTGTCACAGAAATGTAATCCTCTGCCACCAACACCGTCCCATACTGCTGCTGCTGCCCAGATGGGTAAAAGCTGTAGGTGGTCAAGAATGAAATGGAGCATGTAAAACTTGATCTGTTCAGTATCAACAAACTTAAATAGACTGGCATTAGGCACTTTGAATCTGATGATCACATGTTATGCTAGATATGAAAAACAAAGAAGAAATGGTGCTGCATTTATAATTAAGAAGAAACTCACAAAAACTGTAAAGAAATAAAATGCAGTCAACAAATGCTTAATTTCTATTCATCTCCGAGAAATGGCCATCAACACAGCTATTATTATAAAAAGGGAGGAGTGGTCTAGTGGTTAGGACAAGGTACTTCAGGCCGGAGGGCTGGGGGTTCAAGTCCCACTTGGGGACAGCAATCTCAGGCCGGAGGGACTGGGATTTCTAGTCCTATAGGCACTCCTTGTGGTCTTGGGCAAGCCACTTAACCCTCCATTGCCTATGTTCCCTGTAAGTATTAGCATATGTGTCTCATATCCCCCTCGTGTTAAATGTATCCCCTAATTGACCACTTTGACCTGGTGAAAAGCAGGATATAATTACAGCTAAATAAATTAAAAATTATTCAGGTATATGTACCAATAAGGGCTGGAAAAGAGAAAGACGTTCATCAGTTCTATGAGCAAGTACAACCTGAAACCGACAACACATGCAGACAAGATACACGTTAAGTCATTGGCATCTGGAATATAAACGTTGAGAATGAAGAAGAAGGTAAAGTGGTTGGAAAATATGGGCTTGGCATCAGAAATAAAGCTGGAGAAATACTGCAAGACCAATAATCTATTCATCTCATATACCTTCTTCCAGCAACTGAAGCAGTAACTGTACACAAGGACATTGCCAAATGGATTTTACAAAAATCAAATTAACTGCATTTGAGAAGTCAATGATGGTAAAGCTCAAAAAGAAAAAACTTGAGCTGACTGTGGTACATATCACTAGCTAATAGTATGCAAGCGAAAGCTGAAAAAAAGAGCAAGCCACTCATGAATGTAGCAAAATATGATCTTGAAAGCATACCACTGGAATTTAGAGACTGCCTACAAAATCAGTTTGCTGCTTTGGCTACAAAATGACAACAGCAGAGGAGTTATGGAAAGACATCAATAAATTTGTGCTTGAAGAAAGTGAAAAGCCTCTGCAAATAGTGAAAAAGCAAAAACGTCCAAAATGGATAACTGAAGAATCTCTGAAAATTGTTCAGAAACACAGAGAAGTTAAAGTCAGAGAAGAAAGAAAGGTAATCACAGAACTTAAAAGAGATTTCCAGTATGCAGCAAAGCAAGATAAAGAGAAGTACTACAATGATGCATGCAAGGAAACAGAATCATAAACTATAAGAGAAAGAACAAGACTGACTTTCCTACAGCTATGAGAGTTGAAGAGAAAATGTCAGCCTCAAATTGAAATGATAAAAGATGCTCAAGAATACATGTTGAATAATGCTGATAAGAGCAAGAAAAGAAGGAAAGCATATACAGAGTCATTACGTCATAAAAATCAAGTGGGTCAACAGCCATTTCAACCTGTACCTTATGATTAGGAATCATTTGTGATGAAAGAAGTCTAAGCAAATTCAAAGCATTATCAAAGAACAAAGCACCAGGTATTAATGGAATTCCCATTGAAGTATTACAGCAATCAGAAGCAGCTGTTACAATACTTACAAGGCTCTGCCAGGAAGTTTGGAAGACAACATCATGGCCAACTGTGGAAAAGATCTGTGCTCATACTAAGACCGAAGAAAGGCGATCCAACAGACTGTTGAAATTATTGCAAAATCACTCTGATCCCATATGCCAGCAAGCTTCCACTCAAGATCATTCAGTGGAGACTGTAACCATACCTGGAATCAGAACTGCCTGAAATGCAAACATCTGATAGTTCTCATGCACAACCTTTTCATTGATCAAGAAGCAGCAGTTCGAACGGAACAAGGAGAAATAGAATGGTTTAAAATCAGTAAAGGTATATAACAGGACTACATACTTTCCCCATACCTGTTTAATTTACAGTATATGCAGGACTGAATGTAGATAACCGAGGTGTGAAGATTGGTGGAAGACTAATCAACAACCTTCGCTATGCTGATGATATCATATTACTGGCTGAATGTGAAACAGCTTGTTATCAAGATCAAAGAACAAGGAGGTATGCTTACTAAAATGCAGTAGTGCAGGATAGCATGTGGAAATCACACGTTCCTCCTGCACTGGAGCCAGGTGGCTGTGGCAGACCCAAGGGATGCAGCTGTAGTATGCTGCTACCACTGCACTAGTTGCATCACTAATGCTATAATAGTGAATGTGCGACTGTAGTGCATGTGCATACTGCATGTTGTCACAATGTGCATCAGGAAAATGAAAGATACAGGTGTGATATTAGGACAGCTGCAGGCTAAGGAACCACTGTGGAGAGTAGGAACTGTTCCCCAAGCACACTACAAGAAGGTAGCAACTGGCCAGTTCATAAATGGAGAGATGATTGGGAATGGGCTTATCTGCCTGCACAGATCAGAGCATAGGGGCTGAGTACAAGAGAGCAGGGCATAAAAATCAGCAAAGCAGAGGCATGCAGAGAGAATGTGCTGCAGCTCAAACCATAAGAGATAGGGTGCAAATGTTGCATCTGGAGATGCAGGGGGCCTTATGTCATGGGGGTGGGGGCAGGAATATGAACCCCTCCTCACCCTGATGCTCAGGGAACACAGTACAAGGCTTTTGGTGTTTGGAGGATGGGCTCTTCATTTCCTCCTCTGATTAATGGCTTGGTCAGCACCACAGTCATTGTTGAGTGTGTCCCTCATGTTGGGGGAAGGGAGGTGCAAGGACCATGGGGTCTCAAATTATAAAGAGAGCAAAGGATTAAGGCAAAGAGTTTGGAGCTCTGAAGTACAGGTTAAAGAGGAGGCTTCTCATAGGCAGGGCTCAGCCACAATGACAGGCTCTAAACATTTCTTGTAGCCATCTACAGTATAGGTTTTTACATCTGTCTGCTGTTAGTTTCTCCCACTCCAAATGTGATTTGCTCCAGGATTCCTTTTACCAATGGTAGATTTCAGCTTTTTGCAAAGGTTCTCGATTGGATTGAGATCAGGACTCATTGTTGGCCAGTTAAAATGGTCCATTTGTTCCTTTTTTAACCATTCTTTTGTACTTTTGGATGTATGTTTTGGGTAATTGACCTTCAATCCAGATCTAGCTTTCTGACACTAGGGGGTATGTTTACTAAACCGTCTTAATGTTACCGGCGCTAGTTGCAGCGTTAATGTGAAGAATGCCATATAAGGTAGTGGGCGATCTGGAGGTAAGGTTGCAAGGAAACAGTATCGTGCGATAGTGGGCGCCATGGCTATGATGCACCCAGAATAGTGCATATCCTGTGTGGGTGCCATGGTCACATGTTATAGGTGAAGGGGGGTGTTTGGACCCAAAAGCGGATTATGTAGCACCACCCAACCAGCCCTCTGTGGGTCAGGGTGGGGGACAGGATCTCCCACCAACAGATCCACATTCTACATCTCTGCAATGGTGGCAGTAGAGGGGACCATCAACCCCAGTCCTGCTGAGGAATAGGCACCTACAGTGCAGTCAATGCAGATCTGTATGCATCACATAGGGCACTGACAGACAGGCAGTAGGCCTGGAAAAGCTCAGATGCCCCCCCCCCACCATTATCTGACATTCACCAGCAGAGGGCACAGTCAGTCTCCACCCACTGCACCCTGCAAGGTGTTCCAGCCATACACATGCTAACTGCGGACAGTCTGCTAGCTAGTACATAGTGCATGTTCCTGGAGGAACTGTGTGCACCCACAAATGGGATGTGAGCACACACACCAAGCAAGTATGTCAGTGATTGGGCCCCAGAAAAGGAAACTCATAGGTATCACTTGAGAGAAATACTGTATAGCACTATGGGGGAACCTAACCATGCCATGGTCACTGCTCAGTTAGGGTGAGAGTGACCTCCCAGCATGACATGCTGTGGCCACCCTGTCCGTGCAGGTGGTGGTTGGGCACAACAATGTCCCAGCCATTGCCCTATGCCCTGTGCAGATGCATCCTGCCAAGACCGCCCTGTCCGGGCCATACCCACAGTACCTTGCTCCTCATTATGCACATTGGCAGGCTAACACTGGAAACAGTGCAAGCAGTGTGGGCTCAGTAAGGTGAAGGCAGCCACAAAACACTGGATAGACATACACACACTCCCACACCTATGCCAGCATTGTGCAAATATAGAGGTTTTTGGCAGCCCTGGCCACTACATCAGTCCTGGGCACAGTGCAGGCATTGCTATGGTACGCAATAATGTTGGGGTCACTCCCCGGGGTGGTAAACACTGTCAGAAACCAAAACTGAAACACACTCCACAGATATCAGAAAGGTTGCTATGATGCATCTCTGTCAACAAATTGTGTTTAACTTAGGATTTGTTATCTGCCATTAATCATAGCAACCTTTTGATATATGTGTAACGTGTTCCCAAGTTTAGGACGGCATTGCTAAGGTATGCAGGCGCTAGTATTGGGAGATGCTGCTCTGCGCAGGGCCCAACAGCCTGACTCTCCATGAGGGTTTGGATAGTGGAGCCTGTGGGTGTGGGTGTTTGTGCCCCTGTTGGCCACTGCTCTAGGGCAGAGGTTCCGAACTCCGGTCCTGGTGGGCCAAACACGGTTCAGGTTTTCATGCTGTCCCTAATGAATATACATGATATACATTTGCATACAATGGGGGCGGTACATACAAATGCAGCACAGGCATATTTTTTAGGGACAGCATGAAACCTGAATGGTGTTTGGCTCTCCCGGACTGCAGTTGGGAAACTCTGCTCTAGGGATTGCATATGTTTATGGTATCTGTAGGGTAAAATATAGGCATTTAAGGCATGTTTATTTAATCTGCAATAAAGGTTCCGTCTTTATTACCATGGTTTAGTACTGGGTAAAATATAGGGACATGGTTTGCATGAGCCACAGCTGGGACTTGAATCTGTGACCTTCTGCCCATGAACACACTGGCTGTGTGTACTGCACCAAACTGTTGTCACATAGGCAGATCATTCCCTGGGGATACAATGACAGTTCGTCAGACAGACGTTGTCTGTTGCAGTGCATGGCACCCACCTAAATGGGGCTTGGCCGTGGTCTGCTGTGGGCAGATGCCACTGCCCCCTCCACCACCAGCACCCCTCTGCCACCATGCTGACATGCCCTTGTGCCATGGTGCTGGTGGTGCGCAGTCCCAGGCCATCCAGTGTGCCAGTGGGCAGCTGCCTATGGTGCGTGATATGGGGTAAGGGTTGCCTGCATAGATATCCATGCTTCCCCTCGGCACCGCCTGCCAATGTTATGTGCTCTTTGGGGTACTTGCTGGGTACTGTCCCCTGGGACACTGTGGGACACACACTCGTTGCCATGTTTGCCCTTGGTTACTTGCTGTCTTGCTGGTTTTCTGTTTCTACATTCTTATGTGTCACCTAGGCATATGCCTAGCCCACCCTGTGCCCCAGCTGCCCCACTACATGTCCCACCTGCAGCCCCCTGTACCCCATTTGCAGCCTCACAGTAGTGCCCTCTCGTACTTGGGCACTATGATGTTGCTGCACATGTATCACTACTATCACTTTTCTTGGTTTCCCTGCCTTTGCTGAACATTGCTGACTGAAATGGTCTCTCTCCCCTGCAAATGTGCCTCTAGCACCAGGTTTTCACTGGCGCTACTTTTCAGACCTTCATTTCACGGCGTTAGTGTGCATGGAGCTTCTCCCCGCCCATTCTCTGCCCATTGATCCCTTATCTCCGCCCCTGGGGAGCCTTACTCCACCCTCTGGGGAGCCTTACTCCACCCTCTGTGCACCTTAATGCCACCAGAGATGCTATTGCGTGATACATGACGTTCTCGCACGGTAATGCACCATTATCATGCAATAACATCACAGCTGCAACTTTAGCGCCGTTTAGTAAACATGCCCCAAGGTAGCACATTTGGCTCCAAAATACCTTGGTAGTCCTCTGACTTAATGATTCCTTTAATATATTCCATTCCTCCAGTTCCTGAGGCAGCAAAAAAGCCCCAGAACATTATGGAACCTCCACCACATTTAACTGTAGGAAGGGGTTTTTTTTCTTATAAGCTTAATTTCTTTGCGTATAAATGTATTGTTGGTCGGCATTGCCAAAGAGCTTAAGTTTGCTTTCATCTGTCCACAGAACATTTTCCCAGAAGGACTGTGGTATCTTAAGGTGCATTTGGGCAAAGATCAGGCGCACCATTTTATGTCTGTCTTTTAGCAGTGGGGTCCTCCTTGGCCTTTGCCCATGAAGTCCTTCTTTGTTTGGTGCATGGTGTATAGTACAGGTTGAAACCAGCACTCCAGATTCACCAGGTTAGCCTTAAGCTTTTTAGATGTATGTGGTACTTTTCCAACTGTTCACACTAACATTCAAATACTTCTTGGATTAATTTTCCTCTTCCCACCATGTCCTAGCAGGTTCTTGACAGTTCCATGAGCAGAAAACTTAGTAAATAACATTGCAAACTAGACACAGGAATTCCAACGTCTTTGGAAATGGCCTTGTACCCCTTTCAAGTTTGATGTTTGGTGATAATGACTTTACTTATAGTCTCAGGCAGCTCACTTGTCTTCACCATTTTAAACATGGAACAGGGAGTGACTGTGTTAATTTTAAACATTAGAATCATCATTCATTGGTTGATTCAAGTTATGTGAGTACTGACAATTGATACAAGTGCATCTAATTTTACTGCGGTGGGAATGTGGTTTTCTGTTCAAACTAATTTGAAGTGTTTATAACGGTGCCAATAATTACATCCCTAGAATTAACCCAACTATATCTCCCACAATTATACTCAAACAACCAAACAAGGGAAATATACAAACAATTTTTTTTTGTCGGAGAACACAGCAATACAGTTTGAAGAAGAGCCAGGAGAAGCTTAGGCTTGAAACACAACGTTGGGTTACTGATTTGTGATTTTTATCACAAAATGGTTGCTACTATGAAAGACTCTGAAAAGTCAATACTGATTGACAATTAACTGCACATCTAGCTGTATACTGGGCGATTAGAGATGGTTTGTCAAGTCTTCTTAACGTCAGCGCTGAAGATTTACGGGTTGTCTTCTCCATTTCAAGATGTGTGGAGCTGCCCAATACTTTGCTTTGAAAGAAAATTCGATCTGATCAGCTAAGTGACTTTTCTTTGGCTTATTGCCTATGTTCAAAACAATTTTTAACCGGTTGGCACTGAGGGGTTAATGTCCCCTTAGGATTTGTTAGGGTTACGTCCCTATAAAAAGAAAAAAAGGAACATCACACTACGAGAAGGAATTGTTTCTTCAAGGTGTAAGTTCCGACAAAAAAAAATTGTTTTTATGTTTCCCTTGTTTGGTTGTTTGAATAATCACATCCTGGCAATGTCCCAGTTTTTATATTACTTCCTACTATTTCCTTTATTAATTGATCTTGTTTTCTTTGATTTTTTTATGTGCAAAATATATATGCATATATAGTAGTGACCAAAATTGTGGATACACTTTGATGTTTAGTTCATGTCTAGCAATATGTGTTCAATTGTTTTACGTGTTTTAGGAAGGAAAGTACAAAATATTGGTTCAAAAACTAAATTGAAATAAAAATTCATCAATTTAAGTCTTATTTTGTCCAATAAAACTGAAGATACAATGTCAGAAGTATATCACTATGGGGTATTATTAAATCAGAACCATTTTATATCATTAAAGTCAGTAACGTGTTGGAAACCTTTTGGCATCAGTGACAGCTTGGCATCTTCTGGGCATTGATTCAACAAGTTTCTCAAGGTCCTCCTTTCTGATTATATGGAACCAGGAACTAATAATGCACTCAATCAGTTCCTGTTTGTTGCCTGGACGTTTAGATGTCACAGCCATCTTCAGTCTGGACCAAAGGTTTTCAATCAGATTGAGGTCAGAACTGTTTCCAGGCCATGACAACAATTCCACATTATTGCAAATGGTTGCTTGTGTGACATGGTGCTCCATCCTGTTGACATTTAAAGTCCCCATCCAATCTGAATATGTCACGAGCAGAAGGCAGCATTTTGGTTTTGAGGATGTCTGTAATGTATTGTTTTGCACTGATTGTGCCACTCAAAACTTGAATTCTGCCTACACTATGCCAAGACATGCATCCCCATATCATGACACTCAGGGAATGCTTAACAATGTTAACGAGGCATTCTGGGATGAGATCTTCTCCATGTCTTCTTTGCACATAATGAATACCATCGCTCTCAAAAATTGAAATCTTTGTCTCATCGCTCCAAATAACTCTTTTCCAGTCTTCAATTGACCAACACAATTGTTATTTGGCCCAGTCAAGCCTTTTCTTTCTTTGAAATGAATTCAGGAATGACTTTTTCCTTGGTCTTCTAGCTTTCAGACTGACCTTGACTAGTCTATGAAGAACAATTCTGTTTGACACTCAACTCCGGTATTGGACAAATGTTGTTTAAATCATTTACAGATATTCTTCTTTTCCCTAGAGCCAGTCTTGCTTTTCTCCTGTCAGTTGTAGGTGGTGTTGACTTTTTTCTGCCCTTTCCCTGTTTGTTTGCAATTGTTACAGTCATCTTAAAGTGGTTGCACAGCTTCTGAACACAAGAGGCTGTTACTCCACTGACAAGTTTCTTTGCTATTTCTCTAAAGCTATAGCCTTCCATCCCCAATGTTACTGCAGAAACCCTCTTTTTGGGTGACCAGTGTACGGAACCAGGGGGAGGGGCCAGTCCGTTGGCCAAGCAGATTTCCACCCCTCCTATTTACTTAAAAGAAAGACCATAGTAAATTTAGGTAGTAAATATTAAGTGAAATCTATACCTTAAAGGCTTGATTCCATCCCGGACGTAGAAGCCCTCTGTTCACCTGGCCGAAACCGGACGCACAGAGGGAGTCACGATTCTGATCCCGCGGGGCACATCTATCCCTGCGGGATCAGAATCGCAAACAGACCTGTATGTGCAGATTGGGATCATGATTCAGCCCAGTCTGCACATAGAGGCCTTGCCCGACTAACTCAGTCTGGGCTTTTAAATGAAGCCGTGGCGCCATGGCATCTGGTTGCCATGGCATTGCGGCTCCATTTAAAAGCAGCAAGCCCTGGCCGCCAGCCTCCAAATTGCTTTCCCTGCAGCCCAACCCCCGATCTGGTCTCCCAGGGTCAGGCTGCAGAGAATACCCTCTGCCCCCTGCTGCTCCTTCCCAGCCCCGGGCACACCTATCCTGCCACATCGGGGAAGTTATTCCACAGCGGAGATTCCACAGCGGAGATGCAATAACTTCCCTGTTCAAGTGGCTGGCCCCAGATGTACAAGGCCGATATTAGAATCGGCCCTGTATGTCTGGGGCCGGCGACTGCCCAGTGCCCACGCTAACGCCTCCCCGAGCCTCCCCTTTCCTGCCCCCATCTAACTTCCCGTACTACACGTGGGGAAGGAGAACAGGCCGGGAAAGGGCATGAATAGCTGGAATGTTGCTCAGAATGACCCCCTAAATAATTAATCACATTTTACTTATTTTAATTATAAAATTTAAAAAATATATATTTTGAAGAAGTAAATAACAACAATATAAGAACATAGGAACGTAGGAACATAAGAACTGCCATACCGGGTTAGACTGATGGTCCATCAAGCCCAATATCTTGACATGGGAAATGGGAAATATCAAAGATATTTCCTTTGCAATTTATAATCTGTACATGACATGAAAACAAGACAAAATTAATTTTCCTCCCAGTGTAATCACAGCCTAACTTCAAATTAAAAACCATTCAGTTGGAAGGCAAACATCTCAGAAGAAGAATTATTATGTCTCCAAGGGGACTGTATTTAGTCAACCTGCTCTTAACTGTGTCTTGTAGTTCTGGTGGTTTTTACTCCTTTTTTGTGATTCGCCCAAAGCTTGATTGTTTTTGAGCTCTGTGGAAACGCTTCTTGGATTTGTTTGTTTCCTTGTGAATGTAGTGACTTCTGCTCTGGAATCTGATTCCAAAGATGTTTCTTTTGCCATGCTCTTGTGTCAGAAATTCTGCAAATCCATGTTTAAATATACGATCAGGCATATTTACCAAGCCTAATCAAGATTCGGTTGTCCATATAGTGATGATCACACTGCTGATCCAATTTGGACAACCAGGATCTGGATTAGGCTTGATAAATGACTCAGAATAGTAGAATTTCTGGTGTAAGACCATGGCAAAAGAAAAGCCTGGAGTAAGCCTCTAAATGCTTGGGTTCTGACCCCCCAAAAAGATCTTGGTGTCATCATAGACAATACATTGAAATTTTCAGCCCAATGTGCTATGGATACTACTAAAGAAAATATAATGTTGGGAATTATTTGAAAAGGGATGGAGGATAAAACTGAGAATATCATCATAGGTCCCTGATGTTACTGCACCTTGAGTATTGTGTGGTGTTCCGGTTGCCCTATCTCAAAATGTATATATAGTAGCAGAACTCTAAAAGGTTCAGAGAAGGGCAACAAAAATGATAAGGAGAATAGAATATCTCCCATATGAAGAAAGGCTATACAGGTTAGTGTTCTTCATCTTGGAGAAATGGCAACTAAGAAAGATATGACAGAGTTTATTAAATCATGAGTGGGGTGGAGTTCTTAAATAGCAATTGCATAACCTTCTAAGCAGGAATGACGGAGGAGCCTAGTATCCAAGAGATCAGGATTCAATTCCTACTGGCACTCCTTATGGCCTTGGGAAAGTCACTTTACCCTCCATTGCCCCAGAAGAAAAGGTCTGGCAATCTATTATACTTCTGGTCATACTTTGCAAAGAAAACCTAGAGGCTGCTAGGTCCCCAAGAGTCAGCATTGGCTTGATGACACTTAAAAAATAACCTTTCAAATAAAACAAAAAGAAGAGGGCACTCCATGAAACTAATGACTAGCAGATTGAAAACAAAATAAATATATAAAAATTGTAAAAAGTTGTATTTTCATACAGTATATACTTAGGCTGTGACTCTGTTGCCAGAGGATGCGGTCAAGGTAACTAACATGGTGATATTCAAAAGAGGCTTGGAAATGATCCTGGAGGAAAAGTCCATAAAACATTATTAGCCAAGTAGACTTGGGAGAGTCATAGCTCATCCCTGGAACTAGAACTGCTTTTTGGAATATGCTGGGTACTTCTGACCTGGACTGGCCACTCTAGACTTGATAGACTTTGATCCGACCCCAGCATGGCTTTTCTTAGATTATTATGCCCACTCTTCAATCCCTAAACAAACAGATTGATGAACTGACTCACTTCTTTAGGATGCTTGTTGTCCAATCTTGGGCGAAAAGTATTATAAAAGAATATTGTAGTTCTAAAAGAACATGAATGGATATAAAATTCCTATAGATATTGCTTCTTTATTGGCAGCAACTATAAAACAGATTTTGAAAGTAGTAATGGATGCACTCTTTTCTTTCCTGCAAACCTACAGATGGGTGGAGATATGGGAGAGAGTTATGAATGACTGTTCTGATTATGTTATTAGTGGCATGCCTGTTTGAGAGTGCATAATTATGTATTGTCTTTCTGGTTGTGTACTTGCCAAAAAAAAAACCCTCACAAACAAAAGGACTATATGAAAACAGAAAGAAAAAACTTCAAAAAAATCGCCCACCACAGTGAAGAAACGTATACTACAAATTGCTCCCACACACTTGTCAATATAAAAAATATATATTAAGGGACCATCAGAATGGAACCCTCTCATTCTAGGTGACTTGCTTCACCCTAGCTTATTCAATAGTTCCTTTTATTGTATTTATTATATTTAAAGTGTCTTAATACTGTTGAACACTTGCTTCTTTTTATCATTTTCCATATAATTAAAAATTCTTCTTCAGTGTGGAAATTATAATAAATTCACACACAACCTATATTTAACTCATCACTGCTGACACAATTATTTGAAGAACGGCTCTTTTGCAATTTAATATCATTTATTTTGATTCAGCAATAGAAGTTGCTGTCCTATTTTTAAGCACTTCCTGCTGCCATTTCAAGCTCTCTTCTCCTATTCTCGGCCTGACCTGGCCACACAATTTTGTAATCTGTGTCAGCAGCAGGAGAATCATTACAATAAATAAGCAAAAATCATCTGTTTGCTGTTCCATTGTTGAAAAATGGTGGTGATAAATTTCTGGTTGTTTGTGATTGTAATATCTAATGATACTTCATATTTCTTTGCCCCCAGAACATGCAAACTGCTTCCAGACATTTATCAGGAGAGGTTATTCAAGCCTGCTATGGGCAGTCTTCAACAATTCTCAGAACTGCACAGCTACGTTGTACTGAATAAACAAAAGGCCAGAAATTCAGAGGCTCTTATTCAGAACAGGAGCAGCTATCTGGACAAGCGCCTTATCCATAGATTTTCATCCACACTATGTGGACAGTATTGCTGAAAATAATGTCACTAGTTAGTTCCAGGATGGAGTGAGGATGGGGTTATGGGCATCCCATGTTGCTATCTGGATAGCAGTGATATTCAGTCCACTATCCATATACATTTAGGAGAGTCGAAAGGCTGTCCTAAATTTATCTGGAGAGGTATCCAGAAAGCAGGCTGAAAATTGCCACAATCCATGTAGCTACAGTGCTGACTGCTCCTTATGTATATTGGACTGCGGTGCTGAGCATAAATATTTAGGACACTATTTAAACTCTGCAGTGAGCATGTTTTTAAATGCTAGCTGCAGGATTTAAATAAAATCTGGATATTCCGCACCGCTATCTGGATAGAGACCAATTCTGAATATCTGGATTCAGTACTGATTACTGGAACTATCTGGATATCAGTGATCTTCTGCCTGCTATGTGGGTAGCTTAGAACAGTATTTTTGCTGCCTTAAGTTATGTGGATAGTTATCTAGACAGCTACACTAAAAGTCATTGCTATCAGATCATTTCTGCTCCACCCCAATCCCACCCCTGGACCACTCCACTGCTTTCCAGATAGTGCTGAGGTAATTTGTGGTGATATTCAGCTGTACTTTTCAGATTGTGCTGCTTAATATTCCTGGCAGCAGGACTTACCCCAGCCATGCTGCTAACCAGATCAGTCCTTTTAAATATCAGGGGCATTATATTTAACCACTGCAGCTGGGGTTTTAAAAAAAAAATCAGGGATTGTTAAATATTGACCTGACAGAATTTTCTCTAATGGTCAGTATAACACAGTCAGAACACAGTTTCTTTTTCTATACTGTGCTCCAGAAAATGCATGAAAACAAATTATTCAGTTAATACCTCTGGGGGGAGACACAGCCCAAAAAGTGGTTAGAATCAGATGAAATAAAAACAGAAATTCTATTTGCTGAAATACTGTTGTGCTAGGTTAATACAAGTGCTAAAAGGTCTCAAATGCACAGTTTTGTAGGGGGTTCTGAGTAAATTTCACAGTCTGTATTTAGCCTTTTTTACTACTTGACATACAACACACCATATCATGAATGGATTAACCTCACAGCAACATTATTAAAAACCTAAACACACAATTTAGAAATGACTGACTGAATTTTACTCAAGATATTGTCATAAATACAATTCAGAGGAATTACTTTCTGCCTCATAAATACTGTACAGGTATGCTTCATTAGGAACTGCTGGGAGAATTATATTTATGCCAGCATAAATATATTTGTGATTAATTTGTTGTGGACATTTAAATCTGTTCATGCTTTCTGTTAGAGAAACAAGACCAGTGGTGCTGCGGTTCTCTGAATGATCTACTGGTGAAATGTTTTAGGCAGTACTGTAATTTTTGGATTTGGTAAAAATATTGCCAGTCCCAATGGTATCAAAACCCAATGCCCAATCTAGAAGCATCTACATACCACTTACTTTGAAATATGCTCATTTCTCTCCCTCCCTAAAGACCAGTCCTATAAATCTCCCAGAATTTATATCCTGCCTTAATTCTCTTAATGCTGCATGTATGTGTGTGTGTGAGTGACAGAAATTTAAAGCGAGCCTCAGGGTCCCTGAACCCAATAGGGACTTGGTGATGGAATACTCAATGCCCATTTTATGAGGGATCCTACAGATTTGATCTTATTCTTCAATTTTTTCACTCTAGTAATTTTTATTGTGTACATTACTTATATTATTCTCACTCTCTCCTCCTTACTGATAACTCTTCTTTCTTTTATCATTTTAATTTTGTACTTACTGCTTTACTGTCTTAAGAAAATATGGTTAGTCAAATTGAATGAACATAAATAGAAGAACAGATGAAAAAATGCAGAAGGCAAACAACATATCCTTAAAAAGCTTTCACTGGTCCCTATCTGCCCTTCCAGTTATCAGCCCATCTCCTTCCACTTTTTTGCATCCAAACTACTTGAATGTGTTATTCACCAGTGACCTATTCCTATCCAACTCCAACAGCTTTTACTCAAACCTCATCCTTCTTGATCAGCTTTTGACACTGCTGATCCTCACCTTGATACCCTGTTCTGATTTGGATTTCAGGGCCCTGTTCTGTCTTGGTTTATTTCTTCTCTCTCCCATCACACTTTCAGTGTATGCTCTAGTAGATCTTCCTTTGCTTTCAATCTGTGCACCTAAAGTCTTGGGCCGTCTTCTCTGTCTACATTCATTTCCTTGGCACTCTTATCTCCTTCCATGCTTTTCAGTATCATCTTTACACTGATGACTTTCAGATTGACCTCTCTACCCCAGACATCTCTTCAGGAATCCAGCCCCATATCTCAGCCTCTTTGTCTGATGTTTTGTCTTGAATGTCCCACCAGCATTTAAAACTGAACATGGCCAAGACAGAGCTTTTTATCAAGGCTGGCCCAAAGGTATCAGATGCCCTAGATGAGCTGGGTGGGCCTCCCCCTTCCCCAGATTCCAGCATTTCCCTTCCCGTCTGTAACCCCATCCCATCACAGGTTCTATATCTTCCCTTCCTCAGCCTACCTCCCCTCAGGTCCCCAGGTGCCCAGCGTTTCATCTTCTCTTCCCTACCTAAACCCAATTCATTTAAGGATACCAACAGGAAGAAGGGTTGACATGATGGTAATTTCTAAACTATCAAGTGAATCAGTTGCTGAAGAGAGATGAGATATTTTTTGTTCATTCCTTGTTTTTCTAACTTACATTACAGGGCAATGTGGGATTTTGGGATTTGTAGTCTGCCTGCTTCCACTTGCAAACAGCATTCAAGGTATCAAAATGCACCTGGGAAGTGAGGGGGAAGTATTCAAATTAAAAAAAAAATGGCTGCCCTAGTCTCCCCCTAGAAACCATGTCATTTAGCAGCTTTAGTGGGAATTGTAATGACTTTTCCGTGATCCCACGATTATAAACAATGTGGAGGCACATTCTAGTGTGGCTGTCCAGGTCCCTGTGCATCTGATCGGAATCTGATTCTAATTCCGCGGCGCTAGACGTGCCAGCGGGATCAGAATCAGGTCTAGGATCTGAATGTGCAATTCTAATCGGCCTGCATGCACAGCCACATGCCCGTCTACCTCAGTCAGGTCCCTGAATGGAGCTGCAATTCCATAGCATCCCATCGCCATGGCACCGTGGCTCCATTGAGGATCCATGAATGCCTGCTACCATTGATTTACTGCTTTCCCCCACAGCCAGACCCTCGATCTGGCTTCCCATTGCCAGGGTCCGGCTGCAGATAACTTCCTACAGCCTTACCTTTAATACCGGGCTCAGCAGCAGGATCCTTCAATGTCCAGGAAGACTTATTCCACCCCTGTGGTGGAATAAGTCCCCCATCTATGTTCATGGCCCCAGACATACAGGGCCAACCTCAGAATTGGCCCTGTACTTCCGGGGTCGTGGACCACCCATGTCCCGCCCTTGCTCCGTCTCAGCAATGCTCCATCCCACCCCATCAAGGCCTCCCCGTACAAATGCTTTGTACATGGAGGCAGTAGCCGGGGCCGGAAGGGGTGCAAATAGTGGACATAGATGTCCAAATGGAACATCCAGCCCCTCTATTCATGGGACAGAATGATCCTCATAGCGACTGCCAGCTATTCTGTGATTCTCATTTTACAAACCAAAATCATGTGTCTTTAAATCTTCAGGGTTTTTATACAATATTTCCCACTACTTCCCTCAATCCCCTGGATGCATGATCAGAAACTACCTCATACAAGACATTATAAGCCCAATTCAGTTAGAGGCACGACCAGCGGTAACCAGAATCAGGCACGAGGATGTCCTCCCCGTGGGCGCTCCCGACTCCCATGGCCTTGGCCCCCCTTTTCTCCACCGTCCAACCCACAGCTAGCCTGCCATGGCCTGGATCGAGCAGTGGGGGCCCTCTGCAACCAACCCTGGCCCCCGGGGAGATCCCCAGGCTGGGATTGCCAGTTTTGTACAGCATGTCCCCACAGACCTGGCAGGACGTATAGAACCGTGATCTGAATCGGCCCTGTACATCCTGCCAGGCTGGCTCACCACCACTCTGCCCCCTCTCACCACTCCCCTCTCCCCCCTCCACCCACTGGCTCTCCTCGTCCTGATGCTCAGGACATATGGGGAGAGCCAGAGGGGAAATCGGGCTCAGACAGCTTGCGGGGCTGCACGTCCAACTGGGCGGTGCAGCCACGCAACCTGCATCCCAGAATTGGCCCTATATGAACCAAATGTATTGGCTCATACCGTGTGTGTCATTTCTCATAAGATAGCCAACAAAGGACCAAGGCAAGGTAATTTGTGAATCTAGTTATCATACTTTTCCTCAAAAGAGCTAAAAGGAATACAGTTTTAAGAAGATCAAAAATAGTCGTCAGTAAAACTTTGTAAAAAGAGTTGGTAAATGTTGATTGCTTTTGAGTCTAAAACACTGTTCAGTCTACAGAGCTTTGTTTTTAACACATCAAATTAAAATGCACAGTTGAATAATCCCTTTGCACTAGTCTCTCTGCCTTTCTTCATGTTCTGCATAGCCCAGCTTTCACCTAAATCAGCAAAGCCTCCACCTCTTTCTTCTGCTGGAATGCTGATCTGACTGGTGCATTGATTCTAAGTGCTGGCTATATATGGCAATTTCTCACTGCAGGAGGGGAGGGGGAGGGAGCAGCACTGCAGATGAAGCAGATTGTAGTGCAGGCACAATAGGGACTCTTGGGCTCAAAAGCGCAATCAGCACGTAGCAGCAAGGTTAAGTTTGTAGCATTGTGGTTGCTATAATCTGCTCCTTGCTGCCACCTCCCAAAAATGTGCTGCCCTAGGTGGGTACCTAGTCTGCCTAGTGCTAGAGTCAGTCCTACATCTCTTTCCCCCTAAACCTACCTCCCCACTTCCTCCACTCTCCATTTCTGAGATAATACTGTCAACCTCCCTATCGCCCTTGGGGATCATTTTTGACTCTTCTTTTTCTTTCTCTGTACATATCTAACTGTTAAAACCTGTGGTTTCTTCCTCTAGCATCAGCAAATTGTGTACCTTCCTTTCTGCACCCACTACCAAGATCCTTATCCACTCTCTCATTATATCCCATCTAGATAATTGCAAGTTGCTCCTCTCTGGTCTCCCATTAAATCATCCGTCTCCCCTTCAATCTCCCCTTCAATCTCCCCTTCAATCCCCTTCAAAACTCATCTGAACAGTGTTGCTATGCTTATGTCACTCCTCCTCTTAAGTCACTTCATTGGCTCCCTATCCATTTCCACATACAGTTCAAACTTCTACTTACTTATAAGTGCATTCATTCCGCAGCATCTCCTCTCCTCTCTTCTTATTTCTTCCTAAACCCTTCCTTGGCAACTCTGCTCATCAATCAAATCATTTTACTCCATGCCCCTCTCTTCTACCGCCAACTCCAAACTCGGTTCATTCCACCTTGAATAGACTATCCGAGTTGTTATGTCGGGGTTACAGTTCATATGCAGGCTAAAACTGCATCTCTTCAAGGTTGCTTTTGGATCTCAACCCCCGTATTCTCCTGTCTACATCCATGTGTGTTTTAATTATTTCCCTTTACTTTAAGGACTACCCTAGTCTCCTGTTTGTCTTGAACAGATTGTAAACTCCGTGGGTAGGGGTTTTCTTTTATATGTACTGTGCTGTATATGTTTAGTAGCACTATAGAAAGAATACGTAGTAGTGGTAGCAGTAGCTTGTTCATTAAATACAGGTAGTTACTAAAGCAGAATTTTGAACAATAGAGGTAGTGGAGACATGACCATAGCACATGTATTCTGGTACATTATATGGCAGACATAAAGCAACAGAATTCTTGGAAATTATTTCAGAAACAGTTTGGCTTTTTCAAAGGGGGGGGGATTATCTCATTCGTTTTGCAGTAGAAGCTCAAGGTAAATTACATTCAGGTACAGTAGGCAATAAGGAACGGTGGTGGGGTTTGGCTTCCTAGGCTCTCAGTCTGTTTCACTAACGATTAGGCTACCACCCCTTGCTGTTTTTTCATGTCTTGTGGTCAGCTGGTTCATGTAAGACACTTTTGATTTTATATAAGTCAAGGGAAAATAAAAAATCCTATTCCCATACTAGCCAAATCCAAACTATACTTCCGGAGCTGTGCAACAGAAACCACAGTGGGATCAGACATAATCACAATCACCAACAGGCACCTCACAATATGTCTGGTATACAGGACTCCATCAGTAAATTCAGAGCTATCTGACATTCTCAAACAAGTGGCAGATATCACCAACAACTCAAGGGAACAGATAATCCTTGGCAATCTCCCATCCCTACAGGAATCTCAAGCAAATGCATTCCACGAAGCAATGAAGGCAATGGAACTGCAACAAATTATCCACAACCCGACTCATCAGAGAGGTAACACCCTCGACCTCATCTTCCTCAGTGTGCCCAAAGCCATGGGAAACAACAATGTGAAGATCGCACTGGTCCCTTTGTCTAACCACTATATTATCACCTTTACTACCTCACACCAACATACACCCAATAAGGAAAAAGGCCAGTGGACAAGGAGATTCAAAGCTTACAACAAAGACAAATTCCTAACATACAGCCAGACTTGACAGAAATAGAAGACCTAACTAACAACTAGAATACCGTAATATCAGCAGCAGCTCAAGCAACAACAACCCACATAGGAAACAAAACAAGACCAATAATGGCACGATGGTATACGCCCAACCTACAGAAAATGAAGCACAGTTGAGGCGAACAGAGAGAAGATGGAGAAAATAAAAAAAAAATGAAATTGACAGAACAACATACATGAATGAGCTTGATAAATACCGCATTGAAACAGATGCTGCTAGGAGAGCATACCACCAGACGATTATAATGTCATCAATTAGCAGACCACGAGAGCTGTTTGATATTGTCAAAAGACTAATGAAAACACCCAACTCAGGAAGCCAACTCCAAAACCTACCACCACAACAACAAAAGCGCAGTTTAAACAACTTCAACAGCAACCCACCCCACGTACCACACCAATGTGAACTACCCCCACTAATACCTCAATCATTGTCTGGGGAACATTCGCGAAGACCTCTAAAGAAAGAATTGAAACCACAATATCAGATCTAAATACCACAACCTCACTACTTGACCCATGCTCTGTAGAGTAGATAAAAAAAAAAATCAAAACAGAGCTGAGTACAACACTAGCAAACATGGTAAACACATCACTGGAAGAAGGAAGAATGCCTACCAACCTAAAAACTTCCATCATACGTCCATCCCTTAAGAAACCAGAGCTTGACCCATTGGATCCTGCATCATTCAAACCAATAGCAAGCCTACCGTTCACCGCAAAGATAATTGAGAAAATTGTCCAACAGCAACTACAAGAACACCTAGAAAACAACAACACTCTGGACCCACAGCAACATGGAATCCACCCCTCACATGGTGTTGAAACCCTCATGGTCATTCTCCTAAACACTACCACCAAAGGGATGCAGACCAAACAGTCTGGCTACATGCTCATCCTTCTGGATATCTCCACGGCATTTGACACAGTTGTACATGACATCCTACTATCCAGACTACAAGACAATGGAATGCAAGGCAAAGTAATACAGTGGTTCCAATCATATCTAGACAACAGATTTCAACTCATCCGAACCAGCTCCGTTACCTCTTCCCCCTTTAAACAAACTCAAGGTATACCCCAAAGTTCCTCACTCTCAGCAACTCTCTTTAACATTTATCTCCAACCCCTCTGTGAAATAATACGATCCCATAATATCAACTACCACCTGTATGCTGATGACATCATGCTGTATGGACCCATTACAACAACTGATCCAAATAACCCAAAATTAATTGACTGCTTTAATGATGTCTCCAGATGGCTACAAGAAAACAATCTTACCATAAGCCTTAAAAAAACAGAAGCACTGTTTGTAACAAAGGACCAGTCCTTCGCTCCCCCTTCATCCCTCAACCTAGGCACAACTAAAATAACAGTACAACCGCACATAAAATATCTGGGAATCATCCTTGATAAGCAGGTTGCAAAAACCGCAAGAGCAGTATACTTCAAAGCAAAGATGGTACAGAGACTCAGACCGCTCATCGACCCACAAGACTTCCGTACAGTTATGCAGGCAATGACACTACCTCACTTAGACTATTGCAATACAATATACCAAGGACTCACCACCGCCACCATCAATCCACTATGGACTGCCCTTAACTCCACAGCACGGATCATACAGAGGACAAAGAAACGCGAGCACATAACCCCTGTCCTAAGAGATCTGCACATCCTTCCACTAGAAGCACGCATAAAATTTAAAGCACTGATCCTCATACATAAAGCAATCCACAAACAGCCATCATCTCACCTGCAAACCCTGCTATCCCAGATGAACTCTGGAAGGCCTACGTGGCAGACCTCGAACAATACTCTCTTTGTTTCTCATGACATAACAAAATTTAATCTTCAAACCTGTAATCTTTCATTCGACCTTTATGCACCCTCACTATGGAACACCCTCCTAAACCTAATCCGCAACAACAAGGATCTCCCTGCATTTAGAAAGCAGATAAAAACTCTCCTCTTCAGGGAGCATCTTGGGACAACACAGAACAAAACTACACAAAACAGGCTGAGATAACGGAGAGAGCCTGAAATGTAAATATTACTGAACTGCAAATATGACTGAAGAGAAGGACAGTAATGTCAAAAAATGTAAATACTATAATAACACTGTAAATATGCTATACCCCCTCCCGGGTGATGGTATCCCCCCCCCCCCTTGTATCTGTTCATTGTACCCTCCCTTTGTTTGTTGTAACCACTTTGACCCGGCGAAAATCGGTATATAAATATGGCTAAATAAATAAATATTCCACCTTCTCTTTTCCTCCCATTATAAATAGCTCATCTTCCAGATAAGGGATTCTAGATTCAGAAATTGCAAGTTGGCAGTTAATAGGAGAAAAAAAACATACAAATCGATGAACAATGAGGTTTTAACACCTGACTAAGAATCTCATAGCCAAACTATGCATTAGCACAAGAGAATAGAAAGACATGGCAGGACTGTAGATTAGAGGGTTCTCTTGCTAATGGCCTTTAAATTACAATTTCTCTGCTTAAACTTTAGAAAATTATATTTTGATTCTGGGCACATACAGACATGATCTCTGTATCATCACCACATGGCACCATAACCTCTGACTTTATGGAATTATATTATCTTTCCAGAGTTCCCAATGAAGAATTCTATTGAGATTGATCATAATGAGATTACGTGGGGTTATTACTATCCCTAAATAATACATCTGTTACTGCTAATAAATGACTTAATGGCATGCATAACTTTAATAAATTAGGTGGTAACTTATTTGCTGTTGCAAACATGAACAGCTAGGATGAGTAAGATGAATGAGATTTCTGATTCATATCCTTTCTTGGGAGAAAGCAGATATATTGTAAGCATGCAGGTGGCTGCTACTAATTAAAAGCAATGTGTGTAATGATTATTTCTGATGTGCATTCACATGCTCGAGGCTAGGTGAGAGGGCTTTACTGTTTTCTATTCTTTCCACTTTCTTTCAGTCACATATTATGCATTTAGAAATGGCTTAAAATGTAATATGATGAATTGCGTTAGAGGGCATAATAAACACAAATATGTAATGCCCTGTGTTCATTTTCATAACACCTTCCAAGGTGTGTGTGTGCGTGCATTTATCAGCTAGACAGCTAAGTAGCTTTATGGTGGATAGCTGCCACTGAGAGCTCATTATCTGTTTAATCAAACAGACATTGATAAAGTGCATTCTTCTTCGGTAGGTACCTTCTTTAAAAAAATATTGATTTTGCATCAGATAGACATACACATTTACTAGTAAGACACTGGCCACATTTTTCTGTCATTACTAGTACTTTCAGCTATCATCGATTTTGGCCTTCAGATAAACAAACCCATCAATGAGTGATAGTCTGCCAACCACTGTCAGCTTTGTGTGGTCCAGGAGGCCTGCAGTAATTACTGGCATCATATTCTCTCAATCTGCTTTTATGTTCTCTGTAAATAATTAGTCATGATTGTCCAGTTAACAGGACCATCTAACACTCTTTCTAGCTGAAAGGTATGTCCAGATGCATAATTTTAAACAACTTCTTTCCTTCCATCCACACTTGAGCTATCTGGACTAGGTTGGTGATGTTATGAATTCTGATATGGGGGATGTGGAAAATTCCTACTGTATTTTTGAAGTATGTGTAAGGACATGCAGGGCTGCATGTTGATGACTCCCCACATTCAGCAGGAGCAGCAATTTTAAAAAGCTACATGTGGGTAAAAAGATTGTCACTGTAGCCCATATATGCATCTCTGTTCCTATTTTTGACGCACACCCTGAGCTAGTAGCAAAGGTCCCTCTCCCGATCATCCCCCTAAGAGCACTCCACTATTATTAACCCCTGACATCCAATCTCCCCACTTTTGAGGCATCTGATTACCCCTGACCACATGACAGCCAGTCACTCTCCAGCATTAAGAACTCCCCCACCATCTATCCCCTTACCCAGTTCTTAATGGAGTTCAATGATCCTTGATGTCCAGTCACTCCTACTCTTCTGGGTCCTGGGTTCAAAATGACACCTGTGAACCCTAGCAGTAATTGTCAGGTAGAACCACTAGAGGTCAAGCTGCCTATAGCAGAATTACCTCTAAGAGTCATGGGTACCATATTGAATATGTTTATGTTTTTGTTTATTGTACTATGTATTGTACTTGATTGACTGCACTTCGCAAAACACAGCAGAGTGGTGTACAAAATTATAAGCAAGATTAAAAATAAAGGAGGAAAGGAACTCCATTTTGCATAAAAACAATCATGGGGGAGGCAAGACGTAGGGGAGATTAGGAGAGCAGAGAAACAGAGGAAATAAACCAGAAGGATGGAAGGAGAGTTAGGGAGCCAGTAGGTCATGTGCAATGTTAAAAAGATGTGTTTTTAGGAAGGTTTTGAATTTGGTGTAGGAGAGTTGAAATCTGAGTGCTGGAGTGAGTGGGTTCCAGGAAGCAGGGGTCATGAAATAGAAAGCTGAAGAGTGGGTAGACACTAGACATGCCTGGGAGGCAGAGGGAAGATGCAAGCCATTAGCATGCACATTGTGAAGGATGTAAAGAAGAGAATGGAGGAGCAAGCAGTCAGAAAGGTAGCGGCGGCAGCCAGTGTACAATGTGCGGTGAACCAGAGTGATGAGTTTATATTGAAGACAGAATTTAACCAGGAGCCAATGGTAATGGATCAGGATTGAAGTGATGTGCTTGAATTGGGAGACATGGGCAAGAATGCGAACTGTGGTGTTTTGGATAAGATAAAGCTGATGGAGTTGGTACTGAGGAATACCAAGGAGAGCAATATTACACTAATTGATCCTGGATATTACAAGTGTGAGGAGTAAGGTAGTGAGAGATGAAATGGAGAGAAAGGGACGAACGGAATGAATTGTCAGAGAGCAGAGAAAGAATGATGGACTAAGGAGGTAAGGTGGGCATGGAAGGATAGACAGGAGTCAAGTGTGACTCCTAAATAGCAGAGTGAATCAACCAGTGGAATAGGGGAACTTGGGCAGAGAAAGCATCAAAATGAGGAGAGGATTACTGAAAGTGAACCATAAAGCTGCAGATTTGCTAAAATTAAGGTGAAGAGAATTGCTGGATAATCAGATGGAGATGCTGGACAAACAGGCATTGAGAGGGGAGACAGAGGTGATTGGACTGGTGTGAAGGAGAAGCATTATGTCATCAGCATAATAGTGGGCAGAGATACCATGTTGAACTAGGAAGGTCAAAGGAATCAGGAAGATGTTAAATAAAAGGAGGCCTGCACTGAACCCTGGGAAATAGCGCAGAGAAGAAGAAGGAGAAGAGTCACCCATGGAGACTGAGAGAGAAATGAATGAAACCAATGAAGAACGGTGCTGCGAAGACGAAATATGGGACTAGGAAGAGCACGAGTAACTGGGGTTCACTCATGCTCATACTAGACACCAGCGATCATGGTTTGGAGGGTAGGGGACCAACCTATGGGCCCTCTAGGAGGCTGTTAATGATGGTGGGGTTTGGTGTGGGAATATTGGTACCAGAAAGATCAGATGCCTTGAAGGGGTCAGAGGGATCAGCTGCTAAAGGAGAGGGATTTTGGGGGTCCTGATCTTAGTCTTTTTACCTGCCTCTTAAAATAGGCACTTATTCATGTTTTGTAGCATGTGCAAGTACAAATGCTTATGTCTGGATATTTTCCTATTTGTGTTGATTCACCTTGAATCCTTGTCAAAATTGTAGGCCCACCCTAAACACTTCCTTTCCAAATCTTTAACACACCTCCTGCCAAACTAAACATGATGTACATCACAACATGTAAATAACCTCTTTTTAAAATGGTATTACATGTGTAGCCAATCCACACAAATAAATGCTGCTATTTATACATGTGAATGCTTCTAAATTAACTACCACTATTTGTAGGTCTTGTCATCTCCTTTCAAAAAATAATGCACTTTGTAAAACATTGGTTGCATAAAACTCCTTCTTTAGGGGTGAATGAGTTGTAAGGGCCAAGAGTGTGATAGACTTGGAAGAAGGGTAATGTTCAAAAAAGACAGCAGGGAAAATAATGGGTTGCCAAATTGTGAAGTGGTAATTCAAGGTTGTCCATGAGTTGGTTAAGGTAGAAGGGTGTGAATGAGGTGGGGATGGCTATAAGGGAGATGAAAGGTCTGTGAAAGGCAACTGTCCAATGAACTATGTGATAGGGATGGTTTTGTAAGGTGGTAGCAATTCATTAGTAGCAGTGAAAATGAAGAAAGGTTTATGCCCAATACATTTGAAAAGTGGCACGTGCATGTTACAGAGACTGAGCCAAGTTTTTGTATGGTACTAAGAGCTATGACTCTCTTTTCTGGCCTTTCCAGACTTCTCTGATCTTGTGCTGAGAATGGCAAAGGTACTGGAAAGATGCCACGGGCAGAGTGTGATCCCCTGACATCTGTGTGCTTTGGCAGGACAGTTTAATCTGGGTCCTTGCCAGCAATGCATCAAAGCATACACCTGTAGTTTCCCTGTAGTACCTATAGTTTCCCTGTCACCCTTTTTGCCCCTTATCCACTCTATATCTATGCTATACATCCTCACTGAAACCTCTTGTAGACTCTCACCTATCTGCAGTAGGAAACCAGCCATTTGAAGTGCTTCTATAGGTACAGACAGGCTCAAGATATAGAATCCTAGTCTCTTCTTTGGCCAATGACAGAAAAGAGATTCTGTTGCCAACCTGCAATATCAGCTGTGTGATGATCATTGTGTCTTACTTGCCAAAGCTGGGCTTTCTAGCTCTTGGGAGTAATTTCTCCTGTTTCAGTATGTCTGCATTGGCATACATGACATGTAAAGAGTGCACATGTACACCTGCTGTATGCATATACATTGAACACATGTACTTCAAAGGTCACAGCTACATGTATTATACAAACTGCTACACAGTTTATAAAATGCAAGTACATATTTGAGCAGCTCTTTTTTCAGGCACGCACATCTTATCTGACCTACATAAAATTTATCTTTATCTTTATTTCTACACTTTATATACCGCCCTTGTTGAGACATTAGAGCGGTTTACAATAAAAAATGTCTAGGCTATAGAAAAATGAAAAGAACACCACAATAATATAGGAAAGAAGTAGAAGCAGTAGTATATCAGGAGAGTAAGCAAAAGAGAACAATACTTAGGTAGGGATATCACAAGGGGTGTCACAGGGGAGATCAAAGGCCTGTTAAAACAAGTGAGTTTTTAACAACTTTTTGAACTGTGGGTATGAGGGCTCCAGATGAAGGGAAGAAGGTAGGGCGTTCCAGAGTACGGGGCTGAGAAAGAAAAAGGCAACGTGACGAGTCTGTGCTAAGTGATCCTGGGAAGGGGAAGGTAAGGACAGCCAGTTAGCATGCAATGAACGAAGTTGAAGATAAGGAATATGAAGGGAAATGAGATTAGCCAAATAGAATGGATTCGCTGTATGGATGACCCGATGTGTCAGAATTAAAAATTTGTATTGGAACCTGTAGTGGAGCGGCAACCAATGAAGATGATGGAGAAGAGGAGTAATGTGACCGAATCGTCGAGCATGTGTAATAAGACAGGCTGATGTATTTTGTATTAACTGTAAACGTTGGAGCTGATAAGAAGGTAGGTTAGCAAAGACAACATTGCAATAATCCTAACGACTCATGACCAAGGCCAGTACTAGAGTGGTGAGCGAACAGGGAGGGAGATGAGAACGAACTGCTCTGATTTGTTGCAGAGCAAAGAAAGAACGGCGAGTAAGGGTAGACACATGGTTGTGGAAGGAGAGAGAGGAATCCAAAATATTGCCTAAATAGCAGAAGGAAGAGGTGAGAGGGATAGGAGTAGAATTGATTTGAGAAGCAATCGTTGGACATGGAGTACTCAGGGAGACTTGAGACGGGTTTTTACTGTGAATTAGCATATGCCCAAAATACCTGCACTGACTGTGATGTGCCAGAAAAACCCATATTATACCCATATAACCCAGTCCCCACCCAATCATGCACTAACCAGTTAGCGTGGGGTTTCTAGCATGGTGCCCCATGCAGTTAGGATGCATCAAACCTCATGCTAATGGTTAGTACACTTTAGTAGACATGCCCTTAAATGTGCCCCTTTCGATGTAACCTTCAAGATTTCCAAGATGCAAAATGTTCCTTTTCAAGCAAAAGTATTAAAGATTGTTATTAATTTCATTGTAATCAATATTTCATCTGAATTTGCAACTTTAGGCCATTAAATCATTAGAAACGTGCTAATTAAGATTTAATAAATATCCAGGAAATTAAGCTGTCTCCTAAGAAGGATAATTAACATATCATCTCATGAGCATTGGTTGAATAATTACATTACATTTAATAAAGCTAACTGAAAATGTTTTTAATCTACTTAGAAGGGATGTGTGGGCATTTATACTAATTGGCATGTATAAAGTCAGTTATAAGTGAAATGCAAATTAACAAAAGTACTAAATGGTGATCAACAATTCTAGCTAGCTGTTTTACATGTGTTAGAGCTTCAGTACGTTTGAACATGGCACTTCAATGCCTAGACATTCATTCAAATTTCAGCAAGAATATGGTATATTCATCTTATATCAACTTTGCTTAATTACCTAAGAGCTAGATTTGCTTGTACAAATTACTGATTAAATTGTGTTAAGTGTTCAGTTCAAAGTCATAAAATAATCACTTAGCATGCTATAATTGCTGTATCAAATACAAGACAAACAATTTCCCTGATATAATTTATTAGGCAATGAAAATACTTCAAATTTGGACAAACTAATGCATGATTTTGATTTAATTTAGAATGGCAGTGTATGGGGGGCGGAGCCAACAGCGAAACAGACTGGCCGCATAAGCGCTAAGCTCCCGTCGCCTACTTAGAATCCTGCCCGATAGCGAAGACCCCGTTCATCCCCGGGTAACCTTACCGAGCTCTCCGTGCTCCCCAACATGACAGCGTTAAAACCTGCGCGCCTTGAGTTCCAGTCCGGCTCTATCCCCGCGCCAAAAAGGACGAAGCAGGACGTGGGCTCCCCGCAGAAAATGGCGGCGGAGGGGAAAGAAGCGACGGCCGCGGGCATGCAGGAAATACTTGCGGAGCTGAAAGGAGTAAAGGAGTTGATTGTATCCAACTCATCTTCGCTGGGTAACATTCAGGCCGACCTCAATGTGCTTAAAAGCAGCATGCAGGAGATCTGCGGACGAGTGGAGACGCTGGAGGGCCAGGTCAAAAGGCATAACGCCATGCTGGTACAGATGGGGGCACTCACAGCACGCTGCAGGAAAATTGAGGCCCAGATGGAAGACCAAAATAACAGGGCCCGACAAAACAACGTGCGCCTGGTGGGAGTCCCCGAAGGGGCAGAAGGAGCGAACATAATTGCTTTCCTAGAGAAACTGGTGCCGGAGCTCCTGCAGATATCCTTCCTGCAGCCCTTTGAATTGGACCGGGCGCATCGGGTACCCACACAGACAACTGCTACTACCCGGCTTCCCCGCCCGATTGTATTCAAAGTGCTGCGATACCAGCAAGTTCTGCTCATTCTACAGGCTGCCAGAAAGAGTGCAACATTGAAGGTGCAAGGATAAAACGTATCGTTCTACCCTGATCTCAGCAAGCAGACAACGGACCGGCGCAAGGCCCTGCTGGCCTGTCGGCCTCTCATGCAAAGGCTGCAGGCACGGTATGGCTTGTATTATCCGGGCACTATGCGGGTTACTTTACATAATATTACCAGGAATTTCACAGATGCTGATAGCTTAAAAGTGTTCTTGCAAGAATCCAGTTCTATGGAGAGTTGAATGCTGTATGTATAAAGATAGAGAGTGGGAGATGGGCTGGGGCTCTAACTTTGTTTCATAAGATGCCTGTAGTACACTGTTGTAATTTCATGAATGTTGATCTTACCTTGCTGTATAAAACCATGAAGGGTCTTACTGAAACTAGCCAGGCTACTTAGATGTTGTGGGTTAAGCGGGAGTGGGGATGTCAATGTTACAATTGTCCTATAACGGGATACAGAATGTTTGATCTCATTAATCTAGGTGATGGAGAGGGATGTCAACTATAAGGCCAGGTGTCAGTTGCTGATGGTAATCCGCCAAAGGATAACTAGACTTGTATTAATAATGTGTAGGAATGTTATTCATTTTAGTCCAGCTCACCTTCCACGGACAGGGAACGCAGAGACGAGGGAAGCAGTTTACGCCTGGTTCCGGCCCATACTTACTGTCTCAGATGGCTGACACACTATTAGTATTAACGCTTAATGTTAAAGGAATACTAAACCCCATGAAACGAAAGAAGATCTTGTCATACTGTCAACAAAAGAAGGCAGATGTGGTGTATCTTCAGGAGACACACCTGACGGAAGCGGAATCCCGGAAAGTTTGCTCCAAAACCTATCAAGTGGTGGCTATATCCCCCGCTTATCACAAGAAAGGCGGTGTGCTTACCTTGCTCCGTAGAACCATCCCCGCCACGGTGCAGGAGGCCTCGGCAGATCCGAGTGGTCGATGGGCAAAAGTGACCTTGCAACTGGACCAGGAACTGTACACCTTCATGAACATCTACGCTCCCAACGTAGATGACCCTGCCTTCTTCCGAAAGGTGACAACAGAATTAATGGCTGTGGCGACCACGGAGTTGATTCTTGGTGGAGATTTCAACCTAGTCCTCGATCCGCTTTTAGATCGACTTCCAATTCGGGCAACAGACAAAGCTAAGTCGCATGGGGTCCTCAGCAGTATGATAGCCGAGTTGCACTTGAGTGACGCTTGGCGCCTCTTGCATCCGGTAGACAAGGAATTCACCTTCTATTCCATTCCCCATGATACTCAAACCAGATTAGATTTCTTCCTGATTACCCCCGGAGTAGTCCAACGGTTGACTGCCTCGGCTATACATGCTGGCACTGTGTCGGATCATTCCGCTGTCTCCCTGACCATAGAGCGGAAGATAGCACCCACACGTACTCCCCGATGGACCTTTGATAAGGCTCTCCTATCCGACAGTTCCTTTGTGACCTACATCTCCACGGTCATAGCGACCTACAATGAAAACAACCTCCCCACTGAGACATCTTCTTGGGGCTGGTGGGAAGGCTTCAAAGCGACCTTGCGTGCACATATTACAACTTTCATGATACAGAGGAACAAACAGCGGAGATGTACCCAGGATGATCTTGAGAAGCAAATCAAAGCGGGAGAGCGGCTGTTGGCGAAAAAGGCGGACCCGTTGGTGTTGATCCGCTTACGGAAATTGAGGCAACAGTATAACAGCCTTCTTCATAGCCAAGTACAGTCAATTACTCGCCTACAAAAAAGCACATATTACCTGGAGAGTAATCGTGCAGGCTCCTTGTTGTCCAAACTGCTTAAAGCTAGAAAGAACGTGACCCCCATCACGTCCCTTCAAAATGAAAATGGGGATCTTCTACTCCAAAACAGACAAATATTGGAGCGCTGTAGGGAGTTCTACGGAAAACTATACAGTTCAGAGGTAAGATGCGGAGATAGCGAATTCCAAACCTTTGTATCGGGCATTTCAGGTCCATCCATAACGGCTGAACAGCGGCGAGAGTTGGAACAAGAGATCACAGTAGCGGAGATACGACAGGCCATCCAACAATCTGCAGGGGGAAAGGCGGCCGGCCCTGATGGAATTCCCTTAGAGTTCTACTCAAAATATCAGGGCGAGCTCAGTATAATGCTCCAGACGTATTACAGTGGTCTGGCAGCGGAAAGCCCAGCTGTGGGTGCGTTGGCCGAAGCATCAATAGTGATACACCCCAAACCGGGACGTGACCCGCAGAAGATTGAGAACTACAGACCCATCTCCCTCCTGAATGCGGATTACAAGATCTACGCGAAAATTCTAGCTAATCGTTTGAACAAGGTCATACCCTTCTTGATCCAGACAGATCAGTGTGGCTTCATCCCTGGAAGATCCTCTGCAGACAACGGGCGTCTGTTATCTCGTATTCTGGCTAAAGTCTCGACGGACTCCGAGCCGGTAGTTGGACTGGCGCTAGACGCTGAAAAAGCATTCGACAGACTGGAATGGTCCTTCCTGTTTCGGACTCTGAGATGGTATGGGATGAGTGAGAGCTTTGTCAGGATGATAGCGCTGTTATATGTAAATCCCACCGCACGGATAGTCGCCAACTCCAAGAAGTCAGCCTCCTTTACGCTCCAAAGAGGTAACCGACAAGGATGCCCGCTCTCTCCACTCCTCTTCAACTTAGCTCTAGAGCCATTGTTGCTAGCCATCAGGCAGAGGGATGATATCGATGGAGTGGTCTTAGCGGATGGACAATGCAAGATATCTGCCTACGCGGACGATCTTCTGCTGTTTCTGACACCTCGATCATTGCCTTCCACCATGAACTTGTTAGATCAATACTCCTCTATCTCTGGATACAAGGTCAACTTATCCAAAACTACGATTACACCCCTCAATACTGCAGTGAGGGCAGGCCAGCTCACATCTTACGGCTTCCAAGTAGCGCACACCTCATTTCACTATCTAGGGGTGGAATATGGACGATCTCTCGAAGAGACGGTGACTATTAATGCGAAACAGTGTGAGGAAATGGTGAAGGAATACGTTTTGAAATGGTCGCCGCTTCACCTGACATGGTGGGGCCGCTTAGAGGCTGTGAAGATGGTCCTTGCCCCAAAAATTGGGTATATACTGAGTATGATACCGGTGTTATTCCCGTCATGCTGGTACAAGAAAATGAATAACCACCTAATCACCTTCCTCTGGAACAAGAAAGTACCGAGAATTGCGGCATGGAAGTTAAGACTGCCCAAGGCAAAAGGAGGGATACATTTCCCGGACATAGAACACCTGCACTTAGCCTCACTTCTTAAGCAGGGGACCCAGTGGACTGGAGAAGAAGAAGCTTCCGAATCCCCAAGGTGGCTACAGGTGGAGAGTAGGATCATCGCTCCCCTTCCCCGATACCAGTTAATCGGCTTGTCTTCATCTCTAAGGGGTCGACGAGATCCGATTATCGCAGCAACGCAGCACGCATGTAAACTAGTGGCCTCCGCCATCGAAGGAGGAACTGATTATGCCACCACCACACCGATATGGCTCAACTCTAGATTCACTATCGGTGGCCGTCCGATCTACTGGAAACCATGGGTTGATCGTGGAATAACCACCCTAGGGCACTTGATTCATGACAAGACATACAAAACTTTTGAAATGTTGCAGAAGGAATTCGGCTTGCCTAGCGGTTCCTACTTTCAATGGTGTCAGCTCCGGCACTGCCTAAGTCAAGCGAAGGTAGTTCCTTTGGCACTATGCGCAGAATGGCCATTGTTGATCACGCTTAGAGACTTTCAAAACGGAACCCGAATCATATCGAAATCACTGGAGCTCTTCCGAAACATATCACCTAAACAATGTACAAAGACACAGTCGGCTTGGGAAAGGAACGCAGGGGAGCGGACACCGCTGGACAATTGGGACGATTTCTGGATCCAACCAACTCGACTGATGAGGGCAGCATCATTAACTCAGTCCATGTATTTCTTTGCCCATCGTGCATACTTGACCCCGGCGCGGCTAGCGAAATGGATGCCGCAGGGGAACGCTCAATGCTGGTCCTGCCAGCTAGAGACAGGAACATTCTCCCACATGATATATCATTGCTCGCATCTCCAGGTGTATTGGAAAAGTGTGTGGCATCAGATAACTGCCATCTTGCCCATACGCACACCTCTATCCTATCAAATAGTGGTATATAAGGCAGCAGCTGATGGTATCCTTCTTAACAAGCAAGAGAGCCGTCTGTTCAACCTCATGATCGGCATTGCGCTGAAGTTAATCCTGACCTGCTGGAAGGACAATGCGAAGGTTCATAGTGACGGATGGTGGGCATTGTTATGCCAGCATAAACTTCACAAAGAAACCTACTTATCCAAATACCCATCCTCCATCAAATTGGGTTTGAAGTGGGAACCTCTCAATGCATACATCGAGCGGACTGGGAGATTCACGTAGGGGCCCTCCCGCTTATCAAGGCACCCCCCTTTTCTGGGTGCTTGGTGTTAATCAAGGCGCGCTTCACTCGATTCTGCGTGCCTTGCGAACAGGATATCCGGGTGAAGGTGAGACTGGACTTTGTGTATATAGGTTCTATGTATCTATAAGATATCAAGTTGTTATATGTTACCTATGTTGAGACATTTTAGTGGCTACGAGTACTATATGTTCACGTTTTCATCTTATTATTTGTACCTGTATTAAAAACCAATAAAAACATGATTACAAAAAAAAAAAAAAAAAAGAATGGTAGTGTATGATTGTTTAACACAGTATGAAATGTTGTTTAGTGATGATTTTTGGAAATATATTGATGCAAAAATAATTTTTTGGCCTATGAATAATAGTCCTGAATGCTAAAAGTTTTATCATGCATTTTGAAAAATCCTGGCTTCAGTATCGTTGCAATATTATATACAGTTGTTGGTTGGTATGTGTGATTAGTTGTTGTTGACTCCTTGCGACTATGTAGATCTTTGAACTATCACCTGGACTTTCTTGACAAGGAGTGACCATGAGTAGATTGCCAAACTTTTCTTCTGTGCAGTAAATCCACAGTGCTGGCAACGAGATCAGATGAGAACAGATGCATGCTGAGCAGCATGGCCATAATTATATATATATGTATAACTTAATAAATGCTACTAATGAGAATTATCATGGCTTCTAGACGCTGAAGAAGCTTGAAACCCATTGAGAGCGCACATGCATATATCTGAAAAAACATCTCACTTGACTGACTGATTCAAGGATAAGGCACATGTGAGGGACAATTTGATAAACTTTTTCTACGTGTAAAACCCTGTTTTAGCCACTTGCAAGGGCTTTTCTAAAATTACCCAAGGGATTATGCATCGAAACATATGCCTATGTGTACATTTCAGCCCCATATATTTATATCTGCTCCCAAGCCAGGGTAAATATTGTACCTGTAACTTCAATCTAGCTACATTGTCTTCCAGTTTATCATCATATTTTATAAAGACACATAGGCATCTATAGGGCCTTTTTACTAGAGGGTGTTAGTTGTTATCATGGGTTCTGACACACGTAGGCACACTGGGACCCATATTATCAGAGCGGGGCCATCAGAGTTAGCATGGCCTGATTTCAGTGCTAACTGTCCATGGAGCATGAAGGTTGGGGTGTCTTTATAAACTGGGCTTAAAATAGGTGCTTTCTTATCCTCTTAACATAGGTGAAGTGACCTGTTATAAATTTGCCCAGAGAGAGAGAGAGAGAGAATTTTTCCAACAGGTTGCCTAGATTGGTATCCAAAATAAGCACCTATTCTAAGCTTATTTTATATTGACAACGAGGAATAGCTATTAGAGTGTGTTATGGAAATAACACATTATTTTTGTCTGTTAATGAGTTGTAAAGGGTAAAGTTGCATGTTATATTACCATAGTGCACAATTTTGTATGCCGCTACCCAATAAATAGTAGGAAGATGCAAAGCATGCAAATTCATGCAAAGCATCCCATCAGTATTCAAATCTAATAACATGGCTTCAGGTGATTACTGCAAGTTGCGTTATTCATGTGAAAAAAATGCCACATCAAAGTTGGCATTACTTTCTCCTGCTGGGAGCATTGGGCTTCTAACATGCAGCCAGAATCTTCTGGCCGCCATCCTAAGAGGGGTGGGGCCTGAAAAGAATGCTAATCCCCACTACCTGAAAGTCAACAGTGGGTTGAACCCTGCCCCCTCAGAAGAGTACTCCACCTAATAAGATGACCACCCCCTCAAGAAGGCCTCCAACTCAAGAGGATCACCTCAGGAGAACCCTCCCACCCACCCTCAGGTGCCCCTGTGATACCTTTTATATGCAGTGGTGTTCCAGTCGCTCCTATCCCCTCCTGCATCAAGTTAAAAATGGTTTAAAGACAAATCTTGGACCACTAATGCATTCAAAATGTACCACTGGGGGGGGGGGGGTTGTGACTTAGGGAGGGCAGATTTCAGGGGATTTCTTCTGGGGGGGATCCTCCAGGGTTAGGGCCTTTTTGAGGGGTCACTCATGTTATTGTTGGATATTCTGCTGGGGGTGTGATGGGGCATCATCATTCTTTTAAGGCCCCATTGGGCCATGTGTTAAAAGCCCTTATCTCCCAGTGGGGAAAACTAATGTCAGCTTTAAGCTTTAAGCTCTTTGTTTGTTTGTTTTTTTGGGTGGGGGGGACAGTTTGGTAGACTGGATAGATAGTGGGGCCTTAGGGGGATGGAGCTGGATTCTAATCTTCATGCAGATGCTAGGGTAAAGTTGGCTGAAATTGCTGTCATGTCGAGAATCCCAATCCAGACAGTAGTAAGATGTGAATGTATGGACAGAAGACTACATTGCAGCCCTGCAGATCTCTTCCATGGAGACCAAGTGTAAGTTGGCTGCCGACATAGCCATGGCTCTTATGTTGTAAGGCATGATATGACTATCAAGGCACAGACCAGCATGGGCATAAGGAGAAAGAGATGCAGTCTGCATGCCAAATTGAAAGAGTGCATTTGGAAACAGCAGTCTCTGACCTGCTGAGGTGAAAGGAGACAAACATCTGGATGGACTTTTGGTGGACCTTCATTTGCTCTAGTTAGAAGGCCAAGGTTCGCTTTTAGTCTAGCATACACAGTGCTACTTCCCCTCTATGGGCGTGAGACCTCGGAAAGAAAGTTGGCAGAACTGGTTAAGATAGAAAGCCAAACCACCTTTGGAAGAAATTGAGGATGAGTGCTCAGGACCACTCTATTATTACTATTACTACAACTACTACTCTTCATCATTTACATAGCACTATAAGGCATACGCAGCACTGCACAGACACATATAAAACACAGTCTCTACTCGTCAGAGCTTACAATCTAATCAAGACAGACAATACAATAGCTGAGAACAAGGGCACAAATAAGGAAAGAAAGGAAAGCAAGGGATCAGGATACAAAAGTAACCTCAAAGAGGTGAGCCTTTAGCATGAATTTTGAAAGGGGCAGAGATGGTGCCTGAAGTATAGACTCAGGTAGTTTATTCCAGGAGTATGGAGCAGTAAGGTGAAAGGAATGAAGTCTGGAGTTGGCAGAGGATGAAAAGGGCATAGAGAGAGAAGCAAGCCAGTAGAAGAGCGGAGTTCATGTAGATGAGTGTGAGGAGAGAGGAAAGGTATTGAGGAACAGTAGAATTAATGTATTTGTAGGGCAGAAGGAGAAGTTTGAACTGGATATAGAAATAGAAGGGGAGCCAATGAAGTGACCTGAGAAGAGAGGTTATATGAGTATAATGGGGCTGGCGGAAGTTCTGAACAGATTGAAGGGGAGAAAAATGACTCAGAGAAGGAGACCAGTAAGGAGGAGGTTGCAATACTCTAAACAGGAGGTGACTAGGGAGTGGATGAAAGTTTTAGTAGTGTGCTCAGAAAGGAAGAAACACATTTTGTTGATGTTATAGAGGAAGAAATGACAGGTTTTAGCAACCAATTGGATATGTGAGAAGAAAGAGAGGGATGAGTCAAAGATTTGTTTACTTTTATTTAGCAGTTTTTCTATACTGCCCTATCAGAGAATTCATAGCGGTTTATATATAACATGAACCAAAACACACATAAAAGTTACATTGAACAAGGCAGATTAAACTTGGAGGATTATATGGGGTAACAGATAATTCAATTGTAGTAGTGTTGGGCTTTATTTATTACAGCATATATGGGGCAGACAGTTGTGAGGATATGCTTTGTCTACTGAAGTGTTTTAGTATGTGCCCATTGTTTAGTGGGTATTCCTATAGTATTTCATAAATAGTATCATGTTAGGTAGATCATTCCATAAGGAGGGAGCATACAAGGAGAATACTGTCATACATACTGTCTGTTTAGCTTTCATTTTGTACATGGGGATGTTCAGGGCGTTGCCATTTGCAGTTCTTTTTGTTCTGTCCTCCGGGGTTTTTTTAACAGTGATTGACGAACTGAGGGTGCTAGAATCTGGATTATTTTGAAGACAATCAATAAGGCCTTATATTTGAAGCATTTGGCTATTGGAAGCCAGTGAAATTGTTGTAGCATTGGAGTTATGTGGCAGTATCTTGCTGTTCCGGTTATTATGCGTGCAGTAGTGTTTTGTACAAGCTGGAATGGAAGTGTTGTTTTCTTCGGGAGACCTTGGTAGATTATATTACAATAATCTAATGTGGGAGTTATGATAGCTTGGCAGACTGATCTAAAGTCGCATTCATTGAGTAGAGGCTTGAGTCTGTGCATGGTTCTCAGCTTTTGGTATGCTGCCTTGGTCGTTTTCTTGATGTGGGTCTGGAAGTTGAATTGTCTATTAAATGTCACTCCAAGGTATTTGAATTCATTTGTGTAGTCTCTGAGATGTTTATAGATTCAGGTGGGGAAAATAGTGCATTCCTGGTGATATGTAGCGCCTCTAATTTTTTGAAGTTTATATTAAGGTTTTGTTCCTTAAGCCATCCAGTCATTGTTTTGAGGCATGAGGTGTTTTGTGTGCATTCGGATTGTTCAATATTTATTGGAGTAAAGACCATTATGTTGCCTGAATATATCTTGTATTGGATATTGTGTTGTTTTATAATGTTATAGAGTGACTGTATGTAGATGTTGAAGAGCAATGCCAAGAGGTCAAAGCCCTGTGGAACTCTTTGTTGCTGTGTGAATGGTCTTGATTGTTGGTTGCTGGATCTGACTTGTTGTGTCAATTTGATAGGTAGAATGAGAACCTATTCATCACTGTTCCATGGATTCCTATTTTGTGTAGCCTTCGCAACAGGACCCTATAGTTGACAGAGTCAAAAGGCTGCAGTGATGTCAATGAAAAAGAGGACAAAGCCTTGTCATATTTTATTTATGCCAATTGTTATGGTGTCAAGGAGTGACGGTTGCTGGATGAGGAAGCAGGGAGTAGAAAACTGTTATTAACAGAGATAGAGAAAGGAAGAATGGGAGGAGGGTTTAGAGGGGAAAAATAAGAAGTTCTGTTTTGGCCATGTTCAATTTCAAATGGGAGTGAGATATCAAGGCAGCTATGTCAGATAGGTAAGCAGAGGTGTGAGACTGGAGTATCAAAGAAATAGCAGGTGTAGATAGATAGATCTGTGAATCATCAACATAAAAATTATATTGAAGCTATGGGAGGATATGAGAGCACCAAGGGATTGTGTATAGAGAGAGAAAATGACAGGGCCCAGAACAGAGACTGGGGGTACACTAACTGAGAGTGGGATAGCAGTAGAGGAGGAACCCACCAGAACAAACACTTAAAAAGTGATGGGAGAAATAAGAAGAGAACAAGGACAGCACAGAGTATCTAAAACAAAATGAGGACAATGTGTTGAGGAGAAGGTGGTGGTCAACAGTGTCAAAAGCAACAGAAAGGTCAAGAAGAATGAGTAAAGGCCCTTGGATTTAGCCAGGAACAAGTTGATGGAGACTCTTGCAAGAGACATCTTAGTAGAATGAAAGGGATGAAACCCAGATTGAAAAGGATTTAGTAAGTCTTGAGAGGAGAGAAATTCCAGGCAATGGCAGAGAACTACACATTCAAGAAGTTTGGAAATGAAGGGAAGAAGGGATATGGGTCAATAATTAGAAGGACAAGTAGGATCAAGTGAAGGTTTTGTGAGGAGAGGTGTGGCAAAAGCATGCTTGAAGGCTGCAGGGACAGTTGCAATGGATGAGGAATAGGCTGAGGATATGAGAGATGGAAGGGATGATAGAGGAGGAGATGGAATTAGAGATAGGTGAGGCTATGATCAGAGGAGCAGGTAGGGAGAGTTTAGAGGAAGATAGAAGATGAGAGGTTTCCTCTTCAAAGATATTAGAAAAGGATGAAAGAGTAGCAGAGACTGAGGGGAAGAGTTGGTATTGAAGATGGGGGAAGAGAAGATGAAGCTGATCTAGAGGGGAATTGGATTGTAATCTTCTGGATTTTATCATGGAAATAGCCAGCAAAGGTTTGGGGAGAAAGAGATGAAGGAGTCGAATGTGGAGGCACCTTGAGAGAGTTGAGAGTTGAGAAGAGACGGCAGGGATCAGAGGCAAGAGAGTCAGTCAGATGGACATAGTAGTTTTGCTTGGTGTGTGCTATAGGTTTAAGGTTTAAGGTTTATTTATTTGATAAAAACCGCCTTTCTGGGATAATCAAGGCGGTGTACAATGATAAAATTACATTAAAACTTGGCCAAGGCCGAGAAAAGGAAAAGAAATGTACAATTTGTAAATAGGACAGAAGGAGTAAAGAAGAGTATAGCTGACTAGAAGGAGGCAAACATCAATATAAAGTGAAGAAAGTCAGAAAGGGTGTGAGATTTGAGCCACAAATACTCAGCTGAGCAGGCACAAGAGCGTAGATAATGGGTAGTTGAAGATCGCCAGGGCTGAGGTATAGTGCATCTCACAAGACTTGGCAAAGGTGGAGTAAGGATATCCAGAGCAGATAAGAAAGTAGTATTATAGGAAGCTACAGCCTCATCAATGGACTTAGAAGACAAAGTGGAGGAAAGAGGTGAGCAGCCAATAGTGGAGAGAGCCAATGGATCGATAGCATGAAGATTTCTAAAAAAGGTAGGAGGACAATGGGTGATTTTGGGGAAGGGAGTGATGAAGAGTGGAGCTTAGCAAGTGATGGTCAGATAAGAGAAGAATTGAGGAACAGAAATTAGAGGATAAACAGAGAAAAAAGCAAGGTCAAGGAAGTGACCATATTGATGAGTAGGGGCAGTAGAGCAAAGCTGAAGGTTGAATGAAGAGGTAAGGGAATGGAGCTTAGAAGTATAGGGGTCAAAAGGGTTATCAACATTAATATTAAAGTCACTGAGGATAAGGGGGGAGGAGGAGGAAGATGAATGTAGAAATAATGAAAGCCACGAGTCAAAGTCAGTGAGGAAGGTAGAGCTGGACTTGTCAGGTGTTCTATAAATAACAGCTATCCAGAGAAGTAAAGGATAAAAAAAGCAGATGGAGAAGGAGTGAGAATTGGCAGGAAGAAGAGAGTAGAAATCCAACACCACCACCATAGTCAGTGGAGCGAGGAGTATGAGAGACTTGGTAGCATCCATGACAGAGGAAATCTATTGAAGTTGTGTCATCAGGGAGTAGCCAGGTTTCAGTGAAAGCTAGAAGATGAAAAATGTTAGAGATAAAGAGATCATGAATAAAGGGGAGTTTATTAGATATATTTATTTATTTATTTATATAACATTTCTAATATACCACCTTTCATGATATCAAGGCGGTTTACATTGAACAAACTGAAATTGCATTGAACAGGGCATTATAAATTGGAGATAACTATTTTACAGGGAACATGGGCAATGGAGGGTTAAGTGGCTTTCCCAAGACCACAAAGAGCACCTGTGGGACTAGAAACCACAGTCCTTCCAGCCCAAGGTTGCTGTCCTCTTTAGAGTGAGCATTCCATAAGGCACAAGAGCAAGGGGGAGGAATATGAATTAGATTGGGTTAGCTGAGGGAGGAACTATCATGGGAGTGAGAGAAAAATCTAGGGGGGCCAGGGTTGGGATTAACATCACCAGATGAAAGAAGGAGAAGAAGAGTGTGAGGCAGAGAGGAGATAGCACAGCAGAAACGAGGATGAGGTTGTTTCAGAGAGAGAGATGAGAGAGATGAATGAGAGAAAGGAAAAAGGTGAAGCTCAAGAGCTGAAGAAAAGGTAGAAGAAAAGATGGCGACGAAATGGGGAAAGAAGAGAGACGGTGCTAAGGAGGGGAGGTTTCAAGAGGATAGTATAAGGGAAGAAGATTAGGGAGTGTCAATAAAAGGAAGAAAAAACAATGTGGAGCCATAAGAAAGGGAGAAAAGAGGAGAGGAGAGGATAGAGAAAATAGGAAAGGTAGTAGAAAGATCAAAAGATAAATGAACAATTGGGAACTATGGTGAATCCTAGTGTATGGGGGATGGGCCATCAGGGCCTGGAGATCACTCACTCAGCATGCTGAGGTAACTGCCACCAGGAACAAGACCTTCCAGGTCAATAACTTCAAAGGAAAGGAATTGAGCAGCTCAAAAGGAGCTGCTCAAAAGGAGCTGCTCAATGAGCTATGCCAGAACCACATTGTGGTCCAAAGCCACCACCCAGAGGCTTGAAGGGAGGTTTTGAGAGGAGCAAGCCTTGCATGAAGCAAACTACTAAAGGCTGAGTTGATGTAGATTTCCCTCCAAACTGTGATGATAAGCCCAAATCCAGTTGAGGTGAAGCCTAGCAGAGTTAGACTTGAATCCTGACTCCGAGAGATTTAGAAGGTACTTGAGAAGTCTGTCAATGGAGAAAGTAAAGGGATCCAGCAACTGTTCTGCACATCAGGAAGCAAATTTGTTCAATTTGAAAGCATAAGACCTTCTTGTAGAGGCAAACAGAACATCTGTTACAACATCGGGCAGGTTAAGCTCCAACAGGACTAGTTTTTCAACATCCATGCAGTGAGGGCCAAGGATCTGACTTGGGATGTAGCACTCCCACGTCCCCTTGTGATATAAGGTCTGAGGCAGAGCCCAACTTCAGAGGTTCCCACTGGGAGAGTTGAGGCAGAAGGGAAAACCACAGCTGCCTGGACCAATATGGCAAGATGAGGATCATCATGCCCCTGTCTGTCTGAGGTATGGGAGGATATTCACATAGCAGGCCCTTCCCCCCAGTTCAGGAGGAAAGCATCCGGAGCCAGCCTGCTGCGTGAGGTGACTCTGGAGAAGAACTGATCTACCTGAGCATTGTGCTGAGCTATCAAGAGAGTACCCCATTTACGAAAGATCCAGGCCGTGACATCCCTGTCCAGAGTCCACTTGTGAGGCTGGAGAATGTGATTCAGCTGCTCTGACAGAGTATTCTGCTCCCCTGGCAGATATGTGGCCCTTAACTCCATACCATGAGTGATGACAAACTTCCAAAATTGGACACTCTCCCAGCACAGGAGATACAAATCCCTTAATCAGTACAATCTGATTGGCCAGGCAATCTCAGAAAGCCCTGAGAGCATTTGCTATGGCTCATAATTCCATTAAATTGATCTGGTGTAGGCTCTCCAGTTCAGACCAGACACCTTGGGTGTGGAGACTATCCAGATGCATTCACTACCCCAACTTGGATGCGTCTGTTGTCAGTGTCTTCTGGGGTGGCACTCTCTGAAAAGGCAGACACCTGACTAGGTCTTGATTATCCAAATACCAGTGCAGGGACTGGACAAGAGGTGCAGTGATCGTCACTCGGTCCCAATGGTGGCCTGTTTCCATTGAGTACTTAGAGTCCATTGAGCTTGTTTCATCAATAGACAAGCCATGGGAGTGATGTGTAATGTATTTATTTATTTTATTTATTTATTTACAGTTCTTATAAACTGCACTATTTGGTATCAGTACAGTTTACAAATAACAGAAACTGGAGTTCATAGGGATTCATGTAGGGGCCATGTGGTCAAGCATGGTCAGCATTTCGTGAGCCATTGTCTGATGATTCTGCTGGGTATTGTGAACCAAGGCTCTCAATCTCTGGAGGTGGTCCAGAGGGAGAAAGGTCTTTGCCTGAGTCATGTCGAGGAGAATCCCTATGAACTCCAGTTGATGGGTGGGCTGAAGGCAAGACTTGGTGTAATTGACTATGAAACCCAACAACTCTAGCACCTGGATTGTCAACTGTGTTGATTACTGGACTCCATCTGGAGTGGTGCCTTTTATGAGCCAGTCATTCAGATAAGGGAAGATAAAAATCCCTAGTGTTCTGAGATAGGCCACTACCACTGTGAGGTACTTTGTGAAGACTTGGGGTGCCGAGGTCGGTCCAAAGGGTAACACTTGGTATTGAAAGTGCTGTCTTCCTAGGACAAATCTGAGGTATTTCCCGTGGGTGGCATGGATCAGTATGTGAGTATGCACATCCTTGAGATCCAGGGAGCATAGCTAATCATATTTCTGAAGATAAGGGAGCAAGGTACCTAAAGATACCATCATGAACTTTTTTCGCACCAGGAAGATGTTGAGATTTCTGAGGTCCAGGATGGGCCAAAATCTTCCCATTTTTAGGGGACCAGAAAGTACCTGGAGTAAAACCCTCCCCTGATCTGCTCCTAAGGCATGGGATCTATGGAAAGATTGGCCAGAAGGGTGGAAATTTCCTTCCGAAGAAGGTACAGATTCAGAGGGTCAAGAGGATATGCTCTCAGGGGCAATGAGATGGCAGCTCTGCAAGGTGCAACATGTAACTGCTTTGGACTATTTGTAGCACCAATGACTCCAAAGTTATAAGAGGCCATCTGTGGACAAAAAGAGTGAGCCATCCCCTCACCAGTATGTTCCCCTCTGTGTTCACTGCTGGATTGGCTAAGCTCCAGAGGAATCAGTCAAAACCCCATACCTGGTTTGGGTTGTATGGCAGGTTGAAACTTCTGAGGCTTCACCCGATGCTGTGGGTGAGGAGCCTGCATCTTTTTCTGGTAAGTTTGAGTACCAGGAAAGTACCTGTGCATAAGTGGGTAGTAGGCCTTCTTCTGACCACCACTTTGATACCACTTGCGATAGACAGCAGGATCAAATGTGCGTCTGGAGAGTCTGGTGAAAGTAATGTGCTATTTATGTTGCCAGCTTTCTCGTCCACCTGCTCTCCAAAGAGTTTCTTTCTCTGGCACAAGATGGCCACAAGTTTATTTTGCACCAATTGTTCCAGGTCGCAACACTGAAGCTAAGCAAGCCTGCGGGCTCCAATGCCCACTGCTGCCACCCTGCAGACTGTCTCAAAGGCATTGCACATCACCATGACCAGGAAATTCAATCAGTCCTTGCCATGGCCCACCAGGACACAATAATGCTCCAGTTTCTCTGGAGGAAGGAATGGGCACAAGTCAGCAAGATCAAGCATGATGTCTTTCAGGAACATGCTCAGGTAGAGCTGTTAAGCGTGCACTCTAGCCACATACACGGAGCTCTGGAAGCACCTCCTTCTGAAGGGGTCCAATGTCCAAGCCTCCCTACCCAGGGGCATTGAGAAATGAGTCTTGGTGCTTTTAATCCTTTTTAGTGTGGAATCAAGCACTAGGGAGTGGTGCAGAAGCTGAGACTTATCAAATCCAAGGGCCTTTTGGACTTGATACATCGAGTCCAGCCTCCTGCTAACCGACTGCACAGTGAGGGGTTCTCCCACATTCTCAATTGTAGCCTTTGTGGGATGCAGTGCACTGGCACCATCACTGCTTCCTTAGGAGTACTGAAGGATCTGCAACTCCTCCATCCTGGGCTCATCCTCCATCTTCAGGGAAAATGGGATGGCCTTGGCTATATCCCTCACAAAGTTCTGGGAGGACATGTCCTCTGGAGGAGACTTCCATCATTTATGCAGAGAGGAGGGGTCTGATGGTAGCTCAGAAGACATTCCTTTTGACAGGTTCTACAATTGCGCATCGGTCACCCAGCCATCAGAGTCAGACTTTGAAAGAAATTTGAAGTACCTCTAAGACTCTGCTCGGAGCACCCTCCAGCACTGGGGGAATGGGAGTATTGAGGGAATCAATGGTGCATCAAAGGCTTCTGGAGTTTCATTGAGACACTTGAACCCGATACACTTGAGAGATTGCCCCATTGGGAACCAGCATCAGATCTCTTTGATGCCCCGATGTTGATGCCTCCATAGGCAGAGCGTGCACCTCAAGGGCCAGCTGAACAATGCTCAATGACGATGCACTTGGCACTGAAGCACCAGGCAGCTGTTTCTCCAACATTGATTCAATGCGGACCTCAAGTTCCCGAAGGCGTACCTCCATGGCTGCTGATTCCAAAGGCCTTGAGGCCTGGGCAGCTTTGACTAATGTCTCCAGGGATATTGGCATGGCATCGGTTGTCAGGAGACAGTCAGTGCCCCTTCAGAACTTTGGAGGTCAATTTTTCTCTCTGAGGCTTCTTGGCAGGGTGTTTGTGGCCATTGCTCTTGACATCGCGTCGGGAAGGGCTCAAATGCTGGTGCTCAGAAGGGTCCCGCTTTGACATCGATGGAGTTAAGGTCAAGTCCATCTTTGATTCTAGATGGAGACCAGCTGATGGCCGATGCTCCGGGGCACTAAGGATCCTCAGCTCCGATTGATCCCAGGAACCTCTCAATGTTGATGCACCTTTGGTGGATCCTAAGGAAGTCATCGAGACTGATGCCAGTGCCAAACTTGCTGAATGAAGACCTCCAGCCAAAGAGGGATTCTCTCTGCTTCTCACAATCCTTCAGGCTTCTCTTTGTCATCTGCAAGCACAAATTGCAAGAAGAGGGACCCAGACACTGGAAGAACCAATTGTGCTTGTCGATCACTGAGATGGTCTTGGCACATTTGGTGCATTTCTTGAATCAACTGTCTTGTTTTAGGGACATCTCTGTGAAGATGGCTATGGCCAAATCAAACAGCTTGATGGTGCCTGGAGGCCCAGTGGGACTGTAGGAAACAATGAGAAGATAAAGTTACTGAAAAAGCACCAGAGCCAAAGGTGGAATTGCAATCAACGGACCTGATGCTACCAATGGCAGGCAGAAAAGCGAAACTTTCACAAAAAAGGCCCAGAAGGGAAAAAAACCCCAAAGCATTTACTGGTGTACAACTGATTTACATCTGTGGGGCTCCATAGAAAATGGTTACTGGAGAAGATGATGGCATGGAAAGTGGGAAGACAAGACACACAAGAACGGTGGAGCCTCCCAGAAGCTTCCAGTAGAAGCTGAGTAGTGTTCCTGCACAAGGCTCTAACAGTGACATCACCTATAAGTGAGGACTCCATGGAGAATAAATAATTTGTGCTAGTGAATGTTAACACATGGTAAGGTGGTAGCACCTTTTATTAAATCTAGCTTATGCTCCTAAATTATGTCCCTCTAACTTAGGAACTAAATTAGGAACCTATATGTAGGTGCTCATATTTTTTTGAAAATCAGCCTCTATATGCACATTTAGCTGTGTAATCAAAGTTAGGTGGCTGTTGTATATGTATCAAGTGTCTGTGATCGAGGTCATATTTTGCCTTCAAACTGTTCTCATTCGAATTCCCAGCTTCTTCTTTTGTCAATTCCTCCTCTCCCTCCACCTCTGTGTCATATCACTGTGGCATATCTCCAGTAGGGATGGGTTCAGGACAACAACCAAAATATGGAGAATGCAGCATATCATAAATATTTGACATACCATGGGGGAGGGGGGCTGTTTAGGTGTTCCCTGCCAAATCTAACCAGACACTTGAAATGATTTTATAGCAGATCAAAGGTTCCTCTAAAGATATCCCTGCTTTGATGATTGGTCCTAGATATCACTCTTTTGCCACTCCCTGCAATGGGGCTCATCAACTAGATTCTTTGGGGATAGCATCTATCACCTGTGTGGAAAGAGTGACATTAAATGAACACATATTCAAGCACTGTGGAACAGGCAAGAAGCTCAGCATGGATGTAACTCTCCTTATGCTTTAGTATGTTTTGTATGAGCTTCCATGGAGAGAAAATACCACAAATAAGGTATAGTGTGTTTGGAAGTGGTTGATTACTTAGAATCCATCTACTGATGATTTGGCCCCTCCAAAATTTGTCATGTATGTCTGAGTAAATTCAAATATAAGCATCATGAAAGAAGCCTGGCAAACTTGGAAAGACATCTGTGATGGAACCTTGGCATTGTAAGTCATACGCATGTTGAGAGAGTGAAGTGCCTTCCTGTTGCAGTAACTAGTCTCATTCTATCTATGTGGTCTGATTGGTATATATGTGCAGTCAACTGCTCCCAACACTGAGCCATCTCATAGAACTAAGTCATAGTTTTCTGTTTCTGTAGCTCATCCTGGGCTGGTGTTAAACATGCAGGAGCCAAGGGCAGAAACTGGTGATGGAGCCCCAAAGGCCACCATCAGGCTATGCCTTCTTCAGCTTGAGGCAGGCTTGGGGCCCCCAGTGGCATAGGGGTCCAGGGAAATTGTCCTGTTTGTCACTCCTTAAACACCAACCCTGAGCTCATCCTGAGAAAAGGCAACATAGAGAAGAGTGTAGGTGAGAAAAGTCCTCAGGAACTCATAGATTCACAGTGTTGTGGCTGATGCTGACCATGACCACTAGAGTGCAGTGAGAGATTCTAGTGCAGGGGTCTCAAACACGCAGCCCGCGAGAGCATTTTGTGCGGCCCGTGACGCCATTTCACGTTTCTCACCTGATTGCCTGGCGCGGCTGCGTGGGGTTAAAAAAATACTCAGTCTTCTCCCGAGTCACGAGCCTGCCCTCAACCAATGAGAGACAGGAAAGAGGGGGGGGGCAGCCAGCCGAATCCCACGAGGCACCACGCGCCCTCGAGGATCCATTTTGTGCACAGCGCGGGCAGGTATGGAGGCAGTCCCCGGAATTCCCCGATGATAGCCAGCCCTGCCTCCCTCAGTCCCTCTCCTCTTCGGCTTTCAGAGCCGCGAAGGGAGAGCTTCTCCCTTGAGACTCCGTTAAGCTCGCCGGGGAAGATGGGAAATTTCCCATAAGCCTCAGCGGGCTTAGCAGAGTCGTGAGGGAGGAACTCTCCCTTCGCGGTTCTAAGCTGAAGCAGAGAAGAACTGAGGGAGGGAAGCAAGCAGGCAGGCAGGGAGGGAGGGCTGGCTCTGCCGGGCAGGGGGGAACCCACGGGACATTTGATTTTGCCGCGGCTGATAGGGGGGGGGGGGGTAGGACTGGTAATGACATGGGGGGGGGGGGTTAGGACTGGTAATGTGCTGTGGGTTGATGGGGGGGGGGTTAGGACTGGTAATGCCACTGGGGGGGTTAGGACTGGTAAAGTGCTGTGGGGTGATGGGGGGGGGAGGACTGGTGATGAGACTGTGGGGGGGTTAGGACTGGTAATGTGCTGTGGGATGATGGGGGGGGTTAGGACTGGTAATGCCACGGGGGGGGGGTTAGGACTGGTAATGTGATGTGGGTTGATGGAGGGTTTAGGACTGGTAATGCCACTGGGGGGGTTTAGGACTGGTAATGTGCTGTGGGCTGATGGGGGGGTTTAGGACTGGTAATGCCACTGGGGGGGGTTTAGGACTGGTAATGTGATGTGGGCTGATGGGGGGGGTTAGGACTAGTAATGCCACTGGGGGGGGTTAGGACTGGTAATGTGCTGTGGGCTGATGGGGGGGTTTAGGACTAGTAATGCCACTGGGGGGGGTTAGGATTGGTAATGTGCTGTGGGCTGATGGGGGGGGGGGGTTAGGACTGGTAATGTGCTGTGGGCTTATGGGGGGTTTAGGACTGGTAATACCACTGGGGGGGGGTTAGGACTGGTAATGTGCTGTGGGCTGATGGGGGGGGTGTTTAGGACTAGTAATGCCACTGGGGGGGGTTAGGGCTGGTAATGGGCTGGGGGGGTTGCTAGGACTGGAAATGGGCTGAGTGGAAGGGGGGCTTGAACTGCAAATGGCTGATGGGGAGGGGGGCTTGGAATGGAAATGGGCTGTGAGGGGAGGGAGCTAGCACTGGAAATGGGCTGAGTGGGGGGAGCTAGGGTTGGAAATGGGCTGATGCAGGGACTAGAAAGGAGCGGATGCTGGGTGGGGCTTGAACTAGAAGGGAGCTGATGTTGGGGGAGGATTAGAATGGGATGGAGCTGGGAAAGTGAAATGGAGAGGGAAAAAATATTTTGTGCGGGAGGGAAGACAAATCTACAATTGGCCAGGTTTTGGGAGAGTAAGTGGAGATTGAGGATGGAGGGGTAATATTTGAGTGGATAAAATAGGAATGAGGAAAGAGCAAAAGGAGAAAGATTAGTATGTTAAAGCAGATGTAGAGAGAGAATGAAAAAAAATCTAGAAGAGAGAAGAAAGGACAAATGGACAGAAGACGATGGAGAGTTAGCAGAAGACACGAAGAAACCATAAGAAAGTGGCTGGAACAATTGCAACTGAAAAAAAATGCACAAAAGGTAGGAAAATATCTCTTTATTTTGAATTTATTAACTGGAATATGTCAGCTCTGGGAAATGTGCATCATTAATGTCTGTGCTTTGTTTAGTACAAGAAATTAATTTATAGTTTTATTTCTACAGTGTTGTTGTACATTCCAAGTTTGGCTTTTGGGGTTCCCAATTTAATTATTGTCTTCCTGTTTCTAAATTGTGATTCCTTGTTTGGTGATGGTGTATGTTCTGCATGTGTAACTGAGCTGAGGTATTCTGTTTATGTAATTCCTATTTGACATTGCTACTTGTTCTCTTTTCCCAGTAGGTCATGTATTGTTGTTCTCTGAAATGTATTGATTTAATATTTGCAGTGTTGCCTTTTGATAGGTAGGGTCTGGTGCTTTGTGAGTCCTGGTAGTGCTGTTATGATACGGGGGGTTTGCTATGGATTCTAAATGGGCAGTGTTTGTAGTAGTTCCTAATGTGCCTGGCGGTTGGCACTGGATTATAGTAATATAGAAATTGTTTAGTCTTTCTTTATCCATATACTCATTATGCAACATTATGGAAATATTTATGCAAATGAGGCCCCTTATGCAAATGAGGCCCCGTGTCTTATGCGGCCCCCGGGTTACTTTACAAGTCCTCATTTGGCCCTCAAAGCAATTTGAGTTTGAGACCCCTGTTCTAGTGCTTAAGAGTTGTGATTACATTCAGATGCCTTGGCATGGTCTGTCCCCACTATGTGGCTAATTGCAGCTGATGTTCTAGCTCAAGGCAGAGGCGCAGGTAGTCTTATGATGCAGCCTTCATTGATAAGGTCCATTATTTCATTCCTAGGCTTGTAAATCTTCTAGTAAGGCTACCTCTTCATGGCCCTCCTCTGTGAGCTCTGTCTCCCAATGACAAATGTGTACAAAAACCAAACACACAGACAGACAGACAGAGAGACAACCATGTAGTGAGAGAGGTACAGAAAGATACCCAGGCAAAACCAGAATAACTGACCTATGAGGAACAAGGACTGGCAGAGAAAATGGAGATGTGGAAGGTAGAGAGAGAGATGAGAAGGGACAGTAAAAGGCTGAGATGGGTAAAAGAAGATTAAAAACACAGAGTAGTAGGGATAGATAATCAGGCAGCATAAACCATAAGTAAATCTCCTCCAACAAATGCCTCAGCAAGCGCCAGGTCCCAAAAAACAAATGAAGAGTGAGTTTGTGTGTGAGTTATTGAAGATCTAAATGCCAAAGTTTGAAGTCAGAGCTATCAGTGTCCATGGGCTTTGTAAAATATGTCCTGCATGCATTGTAAATCATCTGCATGTTGAGGGAGCAAAGTGCCTCCCTGTTACAGTCTCATTCTCTCTAGGCGCTCTGAATGGTATGTATGTATGTACAATCAACTGCTCCCAACACTGAGCCATCTCATAGAACTGTCATAGTTTTCTGTTTCTGCAGCTCATCCAGGGCTGGTGTTAAACATGCAGGGGGCCAGTGAAGAAACTGGTGATAGGGTCCCATAGGCCACCATCAGGGGTCCCAAATGTGTCCTAACATGTTTCTATCAAAGATGTCAAAAAGTGTGTTGCTGCTGTATCCAAGTGGTTCACTGGTTCTAAATGCATCAATATTTACATGAGTAAATGCTGTGAAACCTAAAGTAACCTCTGTTTTCTCTATAACATCCAACAGAGTAGAGTGATATAATGAATATACAGGTTTTATCAGATTTTTAGCAAGCAATACTGGTTCATTTAACAGTAAAATAACTTAACCTATTTAAATCTTATTGTATCTTCTCATGTTAAAGGGCCAGAAATGGGTATATTTAAATAGTGTTTCATGCAATGACTTGAAAAGTTAATTATATATATTAAAATACTGATTAATGCAAATTTTGTAATAGGTTTTAGATAATTCAAAACACAAATATTGTTGTGGAAATTAAAATGAGCTTTTCTAAGCAATAAACAGTATCATTATAACAATTTTATTAGTTTTATGGAAATCAGAACTCAAAATTCCATGGAGAAATCTTTTAGACTTACTTTCTGAGAGGCAAATTAAATATACGGTAGCATTTGTGAGTCTCCTTATTCAGGATAATACAGTTTTATGGTTTAGTTTATTTGCTATACCGTCTTTTCCGGTTACCAAAAGGGGTTTGCAAAAAATTAATTAAAAAAGTAAAGGTATGAAAACATGAAAGGAACTCCATAATTATAATTGGGACAGAGAAAAGGAAATAGAGAAAGAAAACAAACAGCAAGCACAGTCAATAGAGGAACCATCAGTGAGTAATCATACTGCAGCTTCCAGGCATAGGGCTTTAATCTGATAGTACAAAAGCTTGTCCAAAAAGATACATCTTTAGCTCAGATTTAAGAAGAGGGAGCATACAAGTAGATTGAAGCCAAAGCTGATTTGGAAGGTTGTTCCAAAGTCATGGGGCTAAAAAAAGGGAACTTTGCCTTGTAGATTTGTAGTACACCTGGTTTAGTGGAGGTAAGCACAGCATATTGCTGTATATTCATCGCAGAGAACAAGCAGGGTAATACAGGATGAAAATGGCAGACAGATAGTCTTGGGCCATCTGGTGGAGTGCCTTGAAAGTTAGAATAAGAATTTTGAATTGAATGTTGAATGAGTAAGTGAGTACATGATCAAAACGATTTGCATGTGTAAGGATGTGAATAGCAGTGTTTTGTACTGTCTGAAGATGCTTGAATTCATAATTTGGCAGGCCTGCATATACAATTATCAAGTCTCGAGATTACCATACAGAGAATAACAGTGGTTTGGGAAGATGCCTCCAGGAAAGGGCGGATAGAATGAAAATGCCTTAGGGAGTTGAATGATCACTTAACAACATAGTTAATGTGCTGAGAAAAGATCAAATCAGAATCAAAAAGGACACCTAAATACTGAAAGGAAGAATGGTATGACCCTTAATGTTGGGTGCAGAACTCGGGGATGTACTGCCACCAGTAAACGAGGTGACTGTTTTGTCCTCCGCTTTTAAAACAGCTGATAAATTGTAGTTGCAATTCATTGGGCTATTATTAAGATAAATTAATGTTAAGATAAGGATCATGACAACTGGCAAAATCAATAAGTTTATCCTTGATGGAGAAGAAATTGAAATAGTTGACAACTTTAGCCTACTTGGATCAACAATCAATAAAGGACAAGCAGTCAAGAAATCCAATAATACGAGAGAGGGGGTGGAGCCAGCCAAGACCTAGCGTGGCCGCTTAGTTGTTCCTCCCAGGGACCCAGACAATAAATCCTTCCTCAACCATCACGAGCGGCAGTGAGCCCCCCCCAACCTATTGGGTGGTCGAAGATCATGGCAGGTAGCAAGCAAACGCGACTGGAATTCAGCAACCCACAGAACGCCAGAGCAAAGCATTCAAAAGCAGACCCGCTGTCCCCGCTCAAGATGACGCCGCAGCAGGAGCTGGAAGAGGGGCTAAGAGAGGTACTAAAAGAAATCCGTGCAGTTTGTACATGGGTCGATGCAAATGGTGAATCTCTTAGTGAATTGCAAGCGGATACAAAAGATTTAAAAACTCAGATGTTGTCACTGGCGGCCAGAGTAGAGAAAGTGGAGGTTACATCTGCGGCCCAAGGAGAATGCATTGCGCAGTTGGCTAGAGCGGTAAGGAGGGCAGAACTCTTAGAACGTAGCCTGGAAGATATGAATAACAGAGCAAGGAGGAGCAATATAAGAATTGTTGGTATTCCGGAAGGTGCAGAGGGGAAAGACCCGATCGCTTTCTTGGAAAATTTAATACCAAAACTGTTAAAGTTGGATATGGTCCGGTCATTTGAAATTGAAAGGGCGCACTGTGCCCCTGCGGTGTTGAGTGCACATTCTAAATCTCCTAGGCCTTTGATCTTGTGTGTGTTAAGATACCAGTAGGTGGTACAGATCCTATAGGCCGCTAGATCTACTGCGAATCTCCAATACGATGGTCATAGAGTCTCGTTCTACCCGGATTTCAGCAAACTCACGGTGGACAAGAGGAAGCAATTTTTGGCTCTTAGACAAAGATTACAGCGTATTCAAGCTCGCTATGGTCTATTCTACCTGGCCCGGCTAAGAGTGACTTTGGATAATATGACGAGAACTTTCGAAGATCCAGCCTCTCTAGAAAAGTTTATTGAAGATCAGGAAGTGCTCCAAATGCAGTGATGGCGTGAGACTGTATGCAGTCATAGAGCCTCTTCTGTCGGGGGCGGTCAGTCTTTGTGAAGTGTGTCTCACATCTGGATAAATGATGTGGGTCGAGCAGCAAGATGGGATGGTGGTTGTTGCTGGACTTATTGTGGTGGTGACAGAGGTGGTTAAGTGGATCCGGATGTAGGGAGGTGGTTTTGGGGTGTGGGAAGGGGGAAGGGGGGTGCCGGGACTGATGGTTATCAGATCAAGACCTTGTCAGATGTGGTAACTTCGGGCTTGGTATTTCTTAAGGGCAAGGGGGTGGTTAAGGGATATGCAATTTTTTTTCTTGTAATTGTGAGGGACCTATGGGGCCTATACATGTTGGTAGAGCTGTCTCACCCAATAAGGTTTCTTTTGTTTTTAGGGGGGAGGGTTGTTTGCTCACTGGGGGGCTATGAAGGGTCGGTAATAATTAACAGGGGGGTCACAGGCTGGGCTGTTTGTAAACTAGGTTTTGGAGGGGAAGATGGGTAAGGGGATAAAGGTAATATCTCTGAACGTTAAGGGAATTAAAAATCCTATAAAAAGGAAGAAGATCATTGTGTACTGTAAAAAGAAGCAGGCTGACTTGATTTTGCTGCAGGAAACTCACTTAAACCTGGCAGAAACACTTAAGATCAGGGAGAGGCATTACTCGTTGATTGGTCAGTCTCCCGCCCTTCAGAAGAAAAATGGGGTAGCCATTTTGGTGCGTAAAGCACTGAGCTGTAAGGCTGTTGGCTCGAGTAATGATGATGAGGGGACGTGGGTGCAATCCACTATTCAGATCGGTGAGGCTATGCTTACAATTGTTAATGTTTATGGGCCTAATAGTGATGACCCCAAGTTTTTTACTTCCCTTTCCAGGCTGCTTCATGAGAACTCTGTGGCCCCATTGGTAGTGGGTGGGGATTATAATTTGGTTCTGGATCCCCTAATAGACCGGAGTACGGGTAAATTGGATAAGATCTCCAGAGCGAGAGTAGTTTTGAAAGCATGTATGGATTCAATGGGGTTGGTGGATGTATGGAGGCTTCTGCAACCTAGCGATAGGGAGCTCTCCTTTTATTCCCCTCCGCATAAATCCTACTCAAGGATAGATTATTTTTTAGTTTCCAAAAGTCTGGTGTCTGGGATACAGGCTGCTGAAATTCTGAGCACCCACGTGTCGGACCATGCTGCTATTACCTTAAATTTGGAGTGGGTGGATGAGGGGAAACAGCAACGGGCAGGTCCTTTAATAGGTCCCTTTTGGCCGACCTCTCATTTCAAAAAGAAGTTAGAACTGCTATAAAGAACTATTTTGAGATAAATAGGTTGGAGGATACATCCTGTTGGGCTTGGTGGGAGGTGTTTAAGGCCTCGCTGAGAGCAACAGTCACTAGCTTTTCTATTAGGGAGAGTAGGAGGCACAAGGCAAGGCTTGAGGCTTTGGACCAGCAAATTAAGGCAGGGGAAAGATTAGTGCTCAAGCATGCAGCTCCAGAGATAATCCTGCGTTTGCAGAGGCTAAGGTACCAGTACAATGAAACTCTGAGCTCTGAAGTAGTGTAGGCAATGCTGAAGCAGCAATCTCAGTATTATGTTGAACATAATAAAGGGGGTAAGTTTCTGGCTAGTGTGTTGAAAGGGAACCAAGAGAAAACCAGAATCACTGCTATAGTTGACCAAAACCGAGGGACCCTTACTAGTACTCAGCAGATCCTGGAGGCATTTTCAGAATTCTATCAGAATTTATATTCCTCAGAGTGCCAGAGCAACCCAGCGATTACTGAGGAATTTCTACAGAATCTTGACCACCCCAAAATAGGTGTTTCCCAATCAGCAGAACTGGATAAGCCGTTCACAAAGGATGAATTAAGTAAGGCAATCCAATCCATGTTTTATGGGAAAGCAGTAGGGCCTGATGGCATACCCGTAGAGTTTTACAAGGTTTTTAAGGATGATTTAATACCTTATTTAATGACCTATTTTGAGGAGCTTGGGAAGCCTTTGTCCCATAAGGGTAATATTGCGGAGGTGACAATAGTTGTGTTAGAAAAACCAGGAAGGGACCCGATGAATGTGGCAAACTACAGGCCTATTTCTTTATTAAATTCAGACTACAAAATATATGCCACAATGTTGGCGAAAAGATTGTCAGCGATTATAGGTGATGTAGTCCACCCTGATCAATGTGGTTTTGTTCCAGGGAGGGCAACGACTGACAATGCCCGATTGCTATGTAATTTGTTGGACAGAGCTGCATTAGTAGGCGAACCCTTTGTAGGTATCTCCCTCGACGCTGAGAAAGCATTTGACAGATTAGAATGGCCCTTCCTGTTTAGAATCCTAGAATGGTTTGGACTAGGCCCGCACTTCATTAGTATGACTCGAGTGCTCTATGAGAACCCCTGTGCATGGATATGTGCAAATTAAACTCTTTCGCTTTCTTTCCCATTGCATAGAGGCACTCGGCAGGGTTGTCCCTTCTCTCCATTGCTTTTTAATTTGGCTTTGGAGTCGCTGGTCATTGCCGTGAGGCAAAGTACTGCGATAAATGGCTTTGCCGTAGGAGATTGGCAGGTTAAAATTTCAGCATACGCAGATGATCTTCTACTTTTCACACAGCCCTCTGAAATCCCTTAGCTACTAAATTTGATTGAACAATACTCGAGACTATCAGGTTACAAAATCAACTGGTCTAAATCAGTCGCCTTCCCTATGAATAATTTGGCAACTGCGGAATCCATGGCTGTACTCCTGTTCCAGTGGGAAACGGGTAATATAAAATACTTGGGTGTCAAATATGGGGTTCCTATGGAGCAAGCCATTCAACAAAATGTGGAGGAGCTTTTGCAAGTAGTTAGGTACCTAATGTTAGCATGGTCCCCTCTTCGGCTGACTTGGTGGGGTAGGTTAGAGATAATAAAGATGTCCCTCATGCCTAAAATTAACTACGTGATGGGGATGCTTCCGCTTTCCCTTCCGCCTGGAGTTTATGCAGAGTTGGAAAGATGTTTAAGTAGATTCCTATGGAATGGGCAGCAGCCTAGAATTGTGCTTAAAAAACTAAAAGCTTCAAAGGATAGGGGAGGGGTTCAGTTCCCTGATTTTCGTAGGTATCATCAAGCCTTTCTGTTAAAACAAGGCGTGATGTGGGCCTGTGATGATGATATAATGCGTATGCCAGTATGGCTTGAAGTGGAGAAGCGAATCACTGGCCCCTGTCCAATGCGGTTGCAGTTAGGGATGAGACACCCGGAGAGGTCCTCTAAAGGTGCGGTGATAGGTGCAACACAGGAGGCATATTTGTTTTTTGAGCAATGTTGCAGGGAAAAATGCCCTCCTTTGAAAATGCTTCCCCTTTGGTGGAATCCCAGGCTTAAAATTAATGGTAAGATGTTTGCCTGGAAGAGTTGGCAAATAAGGGGTATTTGGTATTTGGGCCAACTGCTAGGCCCTGGGGATTGGAAGGACTTCCCCTCTGTGCAACAAGAATTCACCTTACCTAAATCTTATTTTCACTGGCTACAGCTTAAGCATAGTGTTAAAGCTGCTAACATTAGTATAGTTAATTTGGCCTCTGAGAGCCTAATTCATAAAAAAATGGTGGAGATGATGCTGTTAGGGAAAGTGGCCTCGAGGTTTTATGCTTATTTGAGAGATAATGATCCGGTCATCTGAAAGGCCTTGAGAAAATATGGGAAACGGAAGTTAATTGCCCTATCTCTGATAAGTCATGGAGCGCTATCTGGGGACCAATTACTAGGGTCTCTAGATCTGCAGCGGTCACACAATCCCTTTTCTTTTTCATGCATAGGGCCTTTATTACACCGGTTAAATTGGCCAAATGGGATAAGACTGCAATGGGCAAATGTTGGGCCTGTAAGATAGAATCAGGCACATACAGACACGTGATCTTCAATTGCCCCAACGTTCAGAGATTTTGGAAACCGGTCTGGGCCAGAATTCAAAAAATATTAGATATTTTGGATGATCTATCCTAGGGTATTGTCTGTTTGAGAACGACAGGATATTTCTTTGGCCTAGCCAAGAGGAAACATTTCCTTCTTAATTTTATGATAGCCACTGCTTTAAAGGTTGTCTTTACTAATTGGAAGGAACCCTGGAAATTGAACCCGGAAAGGTGGTGGAATGTTACATGCCAGTATGCCAGGTATGAGAAGCTGTATTGCAAGATTCATTACCCGGAGAAGGCAGAGTTTGTATGTGGGAAGTGGGAGTTACTAGACAGCTTCTCAGCCTGCGCAAGGCTGAGTGTGGCTGCCTCATAGAGGCATGAGTCCATCCCCTTCCGGTAGATGTAGAAGGGTCAAGATCTTGCCTGTGACAAGCTATGTGGAATGGGATAACGCTCTCTCAGTGAGCTGGGGTGGGTGGGGGGGGGTGATGTGTTTAGTTATAGTAGTGTGTTAAATGTTTTTGTGTTTTTGACATGTTTTTCAAATTATAAATAAAGTCTTTAAAAAAAAATCCAATAATACATTGCTCTTGGCAGAATGGCTATGAGGGACCTAGGCAAGACTCAAGAGCAGAGATATCTCTTTCCATACAAAGATTCAACTTGTCCATGCCATGGTATTTTCAATAACAACGTATGAATGTGAAATTTGGACAGTGAAAAATATAAACAAGAAGAAAATCAATGTCTTGGAATTATGGTGCTGACGATGAATACTGTGTATATCATGGACTGCCCGAAAAACAAATCAGTCAGTACTAGATGAGAACAAAACCAAAGCTCTGATGACAAGACTTCAACTTTCATACTTTGGACACATCGTGTGAAGAGAGAGATAGTTAGAGAAAGACATTATGCTTGACAAGGTAGAAGGTCGATGCAAGAGAGGAAGGCCAGCAATGAGATAGGTCGATACAATAACAGCAGCTATGGGTGCCAATCTATCAATAATGAACTGCCTGACTGAAGATGGAACACAGAGAGTCTCCATGAGTCAACACTAACTCAACAGCACTTAACAACAACAGGAAAATAGAGTTCATATTATTTATTTAGCTTTATTTATATGCCGCCTTTCTCCAGGTCAAGGCGATTTACAAGGAACAATTGTAGATACATTGTAACAGAAGTATGGAAGCTATATACAGCATGCAAACAAGACCCCGGGGGGGGGGGGGGCTTAACTATCTACTGATTATAACATTGATATATAACTATATGCAATAAGCTGCCTAGATCCCGGGGGAAGGGGAGGATGGGGGAGTTAACTATCTACATTTCAGGTTATGTACAGGTTAATGCTGTCTATCATGCTTGAATCTTGTGAGGGTGGGAGATTATGCTGTTGTGTTTGTTCCAGGAACAGGTGTGTCTTTAGGTGTTCTCGTAAAGTCTTGAGGTTGGCAATGAGTCTGAGATTGTCCGGTAGTCTGTTCCATATGGACAGTGCATATAACTGGAATGCCCTTTTACATGCTTGTTGGTTTGATTTGGTCCTGGTGTGAGGGATGGTGAGAGTGTTCGATGCGGATGTTCGTCTGGTTCTTTGTGGTTGGAAGGGTTGTAAAAGAGAGCTGAGGTGCGGGTCCCTGTGGATGGGTTAACAATATTGTTTTGTTTCTTATGCAACTCAGCAAAGGGAGCCAATGTAGCTGTTTGAGTTATATGGTCTTGCCTTGTCACTTCTTAAAGAGGTTTTGCTACTGAGTGGAGAGCTGTTTGGAGTGAAAGAAGCGTAGATTGCAGTAGTCCTTGGTACATGGCATTGCAGTAGTCTAGGTGGGGTATTTCTGTTGCTTATATTTATTTATTTAACAGGTTTTATATACTGTTTTATCATTTCAATCAAAGTGATTTACTTTGTAGCTTAAACTTGGTAATGTACATTAAACAGGGATATTGATAACTTGGATTTTCTGAGGCAATAGAGGTTTAAGTGACTTGCCCAAGACCACAAGGAGTGCTAGTGGGAATCACACTCTGGTCTCTGGGTTTCCAAACAAGTGCTCTTAACCATTAGGCTACTCCTCCACTCCATTTGTAGTACTGTCTGGAGGTCTTTGGGTTCGAGGAATGGTTAAAGTCATTGCAGTGTTTGTTTTGTGGTATATTGTTTTGGTGGTTTTGTTTTTGTGGGCTTTGAATGTTAGATGTTAGTCTAGGGTGACTCTGAGGTACTTGACTTCTATCTTAGTTTTGATTGTGGTATCAGTCAGCATTATCATGGGTAGGGGTACAAATGTGGTGTCTCTCATTATGTAGAGGGCTTCTGTCTTGCTGAAGTTAATTTTCAGATTATTGTCTTGTAGCCAGTCTGCAACTTCCATGAAACAGTCTTGATAGGCAGAGGGGATGGGTTGATTTCTGTTGATTTGTCCATATATCATAATATCATCTGTGTAAACGTGGATGTAAAGACTGTGCGGTCTTATGACTGTGCAGAGTGGTCGAAGATAGAGGTTGAAGAGAATGGCAGAAAGGATGGATCCTTGGGAGACTCCCTGTGTTTGCTTGTATGAGATGAAGGTATTGTTTTCAATCTTTATCTTTTGGCACCTGTCTGTGAGATATGATGTGAACCACTTGAATACGGTGCCCTAAATTCCATCTGCACAAAGGCGTTGTAGTAGGAGGTGATGGTTCACAGTGTCGAACGCTGATGATATGTCCAGGAAGATAAGTAGAAAGCCTTGATGAGCATGTTGCATCCCTTGTGTAAGGGTATCTATCAGTATAGTTAGTAGAATTTTCACCTCATGGTGTGGGTGGAAACCATGTTGCTGTGGGTGAAGTGAGTTATGTTTTTTGATATGGTCTTGCAGTTGGTGCTGTACTCTTTTCTCAATGATTTTTGCTAGGAATAGAAGGCTTGTAATTGGTCTATATGATAAGGGAACTGAGGGATCAATGATGTTTTTTTTTTTAAAGTTGGCTGAATGGAGAAGGTTTTCAGGCTTGAGGGCATGATGCCATGTTGAAGTATTGATTGTGTAATTTTGGTGATTACAGCGCCAAGTTCTTTCTTGGTAGCTTTAATCCACGTTGTCGGAAAAGGAGCCAGAGGTGATGTTGTTGTGTTCAGTGCTGTAATGGTATCTTCAATTTGTCTCTCAGTGATTCTGGTGAAGGATGTCCAGGGGTCAGGGTGGGTAGTTTCCATGGTGGGTGGGATGTAGATATCTGGTTGGGGATGAAATTGTTTGTAATGTAGTGCTAGTTGTTGGGGGTGATTGGGATTTCTTAGGGTTCGGTTGATGGTATTTTAGTCAGCTGTTTCACTATATTGGTTGGTTGATAGATGTTTTTAGTAGATTTGAGTGGTGTTCACATTTGACTTCATTTGTTGCTGTGTGGTAGTCTTTCATCAATTCTAGATATATCAGTTTGTCCTCAGTGTTTTTTGTTTTGTGCCATTTTCTTTCATGTTTGCACAGTTGTCATTTGAGATTGTGGTCAGGCATGTACCAGTTGTTTTTAGGTTGCTTATGGTTCTTGGAGTTGTTTGTGTTGGTGGTGGCAGTGGCCATCCTAGTACTGTTATTCCAGCAGTCTGTGAGAGTGTCAGGTTTGATAATGTTCTCAGGTATGTGAGCAAGAGTATCTTGGATGAAGTTGTCCTTGTGGAATGATTTGAATCTTCTGTTTGGTAAGCCTTGGTTCTGGTTGTCCCTGACAATGTTCTGTGGTAGAGAGAATTTTGAGTTTATGGTCAGACCATGGGACTGGCTGGGCTTGTATGAATTGGGTGAGATTCAAATGTGCATTGCAGTCATTGAAGAATATCAGATCAAGAGAGTTTCCTTTTGTGTGTGTGGGAAAGTCAATAAGTTGCTCTAGTTCCATTGCTGCCATAGTTTATATAAAGGAGTGTGCATAGTTTTGTTTTAGAGATGGAAGGTAGAAGTCTACTAGAACTAGGATATCTTTTCCTGTTTTTGAGGCTGATATAATTATGTCTAAGACTGATGAAAGGTCATTGGGGTTGGAGATTGGGGTTCCATACATGAGGCAGATTATGGTTGATTTGTTAGTGATAGTGATGAAGTCTGACTCATTGGTTCTGTCGCTTGAGTGATACTGAAAGTTTAGGTGTTCTTTGGCTAGGATCATCACTCCACCCTCTCTGCGTTGAGCTCTTGGGTATTGGTATAGGGTGTATCCAGTCAGTGTGAGTTGATTCAGGAGCACATTGTTTGTATCAGTGATCTACGTTTCTGTTCTGCAGATTATGTCTATGTTGTGGTATAGTATCAAGTCTCTGATAGTTTGTATCCTGTTCCTGATAGAGCGGGAGTTAATTAGGCACAGTGTATGAACTATAGGTGTGGAGATTTGGGCCAGGTCTGGGTAGAGTATGGGATGTTATTCATTATGGCCCCAATTCAGTCCTGGATGTCTAGGCCCTCTGTGCGCCCAGTTGGAACCCGATGCACAGAGTAAGCCGGGATACTGATCCCGCGGGGCACATCTAGCCCCGCGGAATCAGAATCGCATCCAGGCCTGTACGCGCAGGCTGGGACCCCAATTCAGTTTGGGCTGCATGTACAGGCCTTGCCGGATAACTCACAGGGCTTTTGAATGGAGCTGCGGCGCCATGGTATCGCTGCGCCATTCAAAAGCCGTGATCCTTGACCGCCGGACCAAAAGGTTCTTTCCCCGCAGCCTGACCCCCAAACTGGCCTCTGAAGGTCAGGGTCAGGCTGCAGGGAATTTATTCTGCCCCCTCACGCCATTTTTGAGCCCTGGACCTGCCCAGTCCACTCGACTAGCAGAACTTATTCCACCTCAGAGGTGAAATAAGTTCCACATTCAGACCGCCTGCCCTGGATGTACAGGGCTGACACTAGAATTGACCTGTATATCCAGAGCTACCGACCTCCCACTGCCCTCCCCTGCAATGCCCCTTTCCTACCCCCATCTAATCTACCTATACAACATGCTGGGAATTAGTTAAGGTCAGCAGAGGGGCCGAATAGCAGGGATGGACATCCCAATGGGACATCAATCACTGCTATTTGTGCCTCAGAACAATCCTGTATGTGTATTAGACATCGTGGAGTTCTATATGGGTTGCATGTTGGTGGTGTGGGCCTACAATTGTATGGTATACAGGTGGACCAAGGCTAAAATAGGGGTGTTGCATCTGTGCAGGGTTTATGTGCTTTGGTAAGTAACAGGAAAATTAGCAGCAGGTAGAGGAGGGGGTTAATTGATAACACAGTGCTTGGTAGGTGGAGAGGGTTCTGGGAATGGGGTTTGTGATGTGTGATAGGTTTACCTTCCTGTTTTTTTGTTTCCTCTGTTCTTGTTATGGCTGTGCCCAACGTTGTGAAGTTCTGTCGTTTGTTGTCGTCTGCTCGCCATGGTGCTCATCTCATTCAGTCCTCTCCTAAGGGGCTGGCTGCTGGTTTCAGTGTCCCTGGTCCAATTGGCTTTAGTGGGGGGAGTGGGAGGGATTAGCTTTCCCGCTTCCTCCCCTGTTGCTGATTGGGTGGTGAAGGAGTCTTGGCTGCTTTGCTGATGGCACCTAATGAAGCTTCCTTTTGTGCTGGCTGCTGGTTTCAGTGTCCCTGGCCTGATTGGCCTTGGCAGGGGGGAGCGGGAAGGATTAGCATTCCCGCTACCTCCCCAGAAGCCGATCGGATGGTAAAGGAGTCTTGGCTGCTTTGTCGTTATAGAGAATCAGGGTGATATTAAATGACAATAAATCACAGGCAAGACAAAGCACTTTCTTTTGCAAAAAAGGGACCAATTCAAGAAAATGTGATCACTGAGCATTTGTTCAAAAGAGGGGTCATGTCAGAATACATTAACAAAACTAAGTTATTATTAAGTAAAACAATAATTTTAAAAATGATTGGCACCATCAATACATGGTATTTCAACGAAAGTATAATTTAACCAATGAAACAGTCAAACTACAACTGGACACATGCCTGATTTAGGTTGTTAAAAGTTTTTCAGGTGAGGAAAAAACATATTGTATTAATATCAAATTTATTACAAGGCCTGTTAATTTTTTTGCTCCATAAACTATAATGGCAATGATGGCAACTTCTTTGCCAGTAAAATGTTTCATAATAGTTACATGCTTGACTGCCACATGAGTAGTACTTAAATTAATAATTTATTAAGTATTATTTAGCTTATGCCTTTTCAAAAATAGATTAAGGTGAGTTACAATCAAGTACTGTAGGTATTTTCCTGTTCCTGGAGGGTTTGTAATCTACGGTTGTACCTGAGACAATAGAGAATTAAGAGGCTTGCCCATGGAGAGTCAGTGGGATTTGGACCCTGCTCTTTCTTGTTCTAGGCTGCTGCCCCAATCACTAGGCTATTCCTCCAGGAATAAAAGTGTCTTCTTCTGCACATACATGGTGTTCTTGCTGAATGTCAATCATGTTCAGAAATCTCTAAATGAAACCAAGTCATTGTTGAAACCATTGACCAAGATCAAGGCAAATTCAGCAAGAGGAAATTGGACACTTTTGAACATCAAACTTCAGTTAAGTTCTATATCATTTGTATGGGCTATGCCAGATAGGGATGAAGAAGAGACCTTTATTATAAAGCATTGCATAGTCAGAAGAGAGTGAAAAATAGACATTTTACTGTAATAAGGAGAGAAGAGACTCTCATTGAATGGAATTATATGGGTTTTGAAATAAAAAATGGATAGTGAGCAATGATGAAGATGGATATTTTGATAAAGGCGTCAGTATAAGCCTACCGATGTTGAGTTCCCATCTGCAACATGGAATTATCATACATATGTAGATTTTGACGACTCTGGATTCAAATAAGAATTAAACAATTAAGGAAATTTACAAGTCCATAAATTTTCTTACATGCAGTTATTGAAATACTGCCCATGGGGTGGTTTATCCAATCACCTTCCTCTGGATCTCCGGCTGTTCATTTCTCTGTGCTTGCTTGGCTTTAATAATGTTCAGAATACCTCTGTTGCTCAATTCTTTCAATGCATTTTCTAGACTGCCCTTAAGGTATTCAGCAAGGCCTCTTTTTTTCTTCTTTGTTGTCTCTGCATCATGCTTCATCCACCATTGCTGTCAATATCACTTTGGGGTGTAGTGCTTGATTGAAGGTCATAATTTCCAGGTCTGGTGACTGAGCCCCTCCAGCTCTATTTGTATCCAGTCAATGATTCCTGTAGTGTAACAAATTACAAGTGAAGCCTACTGTATATACTAGTAGCTATAATGTTATTTCTACTACTGAGTTTGGATTTTAGCATCTTTCTAGCTCTACTGATGCATTCCTTGTTTATTTTATTCTTAACCTTGGTGTGCTTGATCTTGTCAGCTGAAGGATGCCCAAACACTTGCATTAAAGGGGTCCTGTTTTCTGGCACTAGGCCTCTGATAGTATTTTCACTGGGCATTTGATTTTCTTCTATGTTCACTACTTTGCCTCTGTTGATCCCCATTATTCCATTTCTTTCATTATTCCACTTCTTTCCAGTCCGAGCTTCATAGCAATGCCGCTGCTATCTATGCAGACTATGCTGAGTAATATTTCAATTTCAGCTTGTGATTTTCCCTACAAGTTTGAATAAATCTTTTGGAGCAATTATGACAGTTTTTGTGATGCATTGGAAGCCTGGTATTGTTATTGTTTTTATTGTCATTCTGTTTTAGTCATTCTGTTTTCTATGGTTCAGTATGAACATCAGAGTTGTACAAGGAGCCTTAGACAGAGGGCAGAGCAAGGGAGGGTCATCTCCCCGAATGTACAGAGTCTATTCCGAGGTCGGCCCTGTACATCCGATGTTGGACAGGTAGGTGGGGGACTTATTCTACCTCAGAGGTAGTCTCCCTAGATGCGGCGTTTTGGCAGTGGACAGCGTGGACAAAGGAGGTAGGCATTCAGGAAGTTCACCGCAGCCGGACCCCCCAACGTGAATGTGTATACTTTTCAGGTAGGCATAGTTGGAGGTGTGGTCTGAGTGTGGCATGGGTAGAGTTTGCAAATACACGTGTTGATTAAGAAATATCTTAATCTGCATGTGTACTTGAGTATTTTATATATGTGTGTTTACTCTTGTTCTGGAACAGGTGTAAATGTCTGCCCTGCATTAAGGGCATGATCTCTACTTCTTATGCCATTTTTTTTTATAAAGACACAGATGTTCTTGTGTATCTTTATAAAATAGCATCTAAGTAGATGCCTATTTGCCCTCTTAAACTATGTGCCCTGTTATGAAACTGTCCTCTATAAGGGTAATTTTACAGCAGGGCACCTAGGTTAAGACAGTCAAAAAAATGCCTGTTTTATAGGCATATTTTCTAAAGACAAGTGGGTGGTTACCTTTCTTTATAAAATACTAACTTAAGTAGCAGAAATCACGTTTTAAGTTACAGAGCAGGCATTTAGTCAAGTTCTATAGCAGATGTAAGTGAAAACATAAAAGGGGTTATTTTAGAAGCCCTATTTGTGCTTTGGAATCTGAAAACAGGCATAGAGGCATCTAAAGCACAGAAATGTCTCCAGAGATATTTTAGAAGCCAGGTCTGTGCATATCTCCAGCATGAGGACATACAAGTCTGAATGTGGCATGGTGGAGGCATGGCCAGGGAATTTCTATAAATCTGGATGTCACTGCCTGATCCCATATACATCCGGGAATTCCAGAGTTGTGTTTAAGATTATACCTGCTCCAGGCATGAATAAGCATCGGAAATGTCTTGGATGTCTGGAATCATATTTAAGGTTATACAAGTTCAAAGCATGAATAGGCATTGTGAAAATACTCATTTTGGTCATAAAACATCCAGAGGGTATAGAGAAAATGGCACTTCACCATCCCCAATACTCTGCACAATCACAATGAAAGCAACAATGGGATTTGAACCCTGGGTTCCCTGGTACTAGCCTGCTATTCTAACCATTAGGCTATTCTTTGAATTCCATGGAATACTCTTCTGGGGATGTCTATGTAGACGCCCCTGCAGATGTCCATATCGGGCATGTCCACATTTGTGAAGTGGTGCCTGCTTTTTTTTTCTAGACATTCTGGTTTGGATGTCCCAGATTGCACTTGGATGTCATTTGCAAAATGCCACTTAAAGTGTGTATGTACTTGTATAAATTATTTTATAATCAACACATGTGCTTGCTAATTCTGCCTGTGCTCTGCCTAGATCATGCCCTGGCTACCAACCAAGTACACATCTTCATATCAAAACCCACACTTCTACACGAACTGGAATTTTATAAGAGGGCATTAAAGCATGTAAAATGTCAAATATATGCATTAATGACTTCATAAAATAACCTCCAATGCCTTTAGTGGCAACCATTTAATCTATAAAGCCCCATCTATGAACTTTCATCAGCACTTTACATATAGTACTACTGAAATTTCCTACAGACTGCCCCAGCACCATCCAGACAGTGCTGGTAAAAAGCGAGGAAAGAATGTGGGTATACTGCCTGTTGTGCCCTATCTCGGGGCAGGCCCTCCTTTACCTAGATTCTTAGGCTTACCTGGCCCTTCTAACAGGAAGGAAAAAGCAAGACACACAGAAAAACAGTTATATTAGATTCTAGAGCTCTAGAGGAAGGCCGTCAGGGGGACCAAACCAGGACTCCTCCTCCGAATACCTTCGAAAATCTCCTGCTAGAGATCTGCCTTTTATTAAGAAGTTTCGGCTGACATAGTTAAATTTTAATTAACATCGGATGATAATCATGTTACAAAATTACAGGTTTGGAATAAAATCTGCTTACAGGATCATTTTTATGCTGATGCTTTGCAAAAGTCATATAAAAGCGGAAGTTACATGGCCATGATCATAATCACAAAGCGACAGCAGGGGTCGCTACAATTCTTTCATCAAACAAACGTTGATTAGTTACACTTATAATTTCTTTCTAAATTCTGCTGATTTCTCAAGCTTTTATTTGATTTCCAGTTATATGTTGACCTAAGGTCTCTGATTCTCGGAAAGTTCATGCAATAATGCTGACATTAGTTGTTATCTAAAATGTGACCCATCATTTACCACAAGAAGGGTGGAGGGACTGCCTGTAACATAGAAAGTCCCCAAAATTTCAGACGCTAACCTTTGGTAATAGTAGTTGTGTACACAATTTGTTAGTTAATCTCTTTTGCAATAACTGTCAGCAGTCTTTGCATGGACAGAAGCTTCTATCTAAAATGTATGTCTTGCAGTTCAGCCTTGCATTACAATAAGCATATATTTCTTCCTGATTAGAGGTATATGGCTATAGCTACCTTCACAGCCCTGTATCTTCGTCACTATCTGTACCTTCATTACTGTCTGTATCTATATCAAGAGTACCATAAACAGGGTCATCATTATCCATATCAAAATCAAGATTGACATAGACAGGATGATTTATACTAGTGTAAGTTACCTTATTACACAAAGACTCATCAGTCTCTGCTATAGTCTCTAACTTTGTTCGGGAGCCTTGGCCAGCCCTTCCTTTCCCACAGTCCTTTCTTTGGTTCTGCCCAGAACCACATTCTACATCAAAAGGCAATTCTCGGAGTAAATCCCCAAAACTGGGAACACGTCATAGCCTAAGGATTGCAATAGTGTTAGTGGTCTTAGCCATATACGAAGTACAACATTTCATAAAACAGACAAGGCCTATCCCTAGAATCAGGAGGGCTACTAGGAAGCCGAAAAGGCCCGTCAGCAAGGCCTTTAAGGGACCTGAGAGGCCACCCCACATATTTTCAAACCAGGGCCATATGGAATCAGAAGTACCTTCAATATTATCTTTGGAAAAATAGGTTTCCTTTCTTACCTGATCTAGGATATTAGTTACCACCTTTTGCTGGCTGTCCACAAATCTACAGAAGTGCTCTTGACAATGCAACATACTCCTCCCTCCTTGGCTAATAAATAATCCAAGGCCATATGGTTTTGGGCAGAGTAAGCGGTTAGTTTGTCAACAGTACCTTGCATGACTGTAAGGGCATCAGTCAAATCCTGAGCTGTTACTTCTATCAGGGCATATATTCGCAATATTTTTCACCATAATGTTCTGTAGGACTTATGGAACCAAAGGTACTAATCCAAACTGCTCCAGTAAAGGTGTTTACTTCTTTTTGGGTAAGCATAGTAGTATCATCTTGCAGCTTATGTGCCGCACTTATATCTGCACTGTGGTCATCCGCAGCTCTGTGATGATGGCTAGGGGACACCCCAAGCAAAGACTCATAAGGGACAAATTTCCATGGCAAGTCAAGGGTAGCTATGTAGCAGTTGTCGGACCAATCAGCAGGCAAACGAACATAAGCTAGGGTTCCATACACAAAGTAATGGCCCACCAATGCAAGGAGTCCATCAGGCCAAATTTTATAATCTTTAGATTCTGTAAGCAGAACTTCAGTCCCAGGCCAAATATCCCTTAACCACAGGTGATAGTATCCTAAATAGGGATATACATAGTTATCAACAAGTCATATCCTGAATCATTTTTGGTTTTCTCCAATCTATATTTTCCATGTATTGGTAGCCCATCCTGGTCATAATACTGTAATCCATACTGGTCAAGATGAGTTTTAGGACCAGTGAAAGCATTAACAACCCTCAAATTGGAATGGGCTTGTACAGAACTCACTGTGGGATTGCACATCACCAAATACACATGATTGTTAGTCATAATGGTCTGACAATTAGAAAGAGGGGTTTCCCCCACAGGGTAAGTCCCCTCCCACTGAAAACAAATATGGGGATTGGTAATTGGCTGAGGACTGATAATCCTTGGAGCAGGGGTCACCTCTTCTGGCCATGTTACAGTTATATTAAATAAGGTTTAATTCACAGACAACTCCTTTAATTCTTGCAGAGAAATGGGTCGAGGTCGGTGCAAAAATCCAAACTGTGTAGCTGCTGGGTGAGGTAAGTACACAGCACAATTGGAAATGTTGAAGCACTGAATTAAGGAATAAATGTGAGAATGAAACACATTATAAAAAAACGGCATGTTTCGCCCAGGGAGCATGCGGATCATACACAGGAACCTTATGATCATGAACCAATCAGGGCGGTGTGGGGGCTGGGGCCAGGGCTACAATTGATTCTCCTACTGCCTTTTGAATAAGCCCTAGCGCTGGTATACCTAGCCCTAATATCTTTTTCGCACCCCCTACTCTTGGGAGAGAAATCCCACACACCAGATTAACAAACACAAAAACAGTGCCAATGCCACTGAAAGCATAAATATCATCCAATGCTGTGAGGACAAGTCCGAGGTGGGTTGTAACTGTCCAATAGCTTCACACCCACTTTCTTGGTTGAGCGGCATTAAAATCGGGGGAAGCGATTCCAGTTCAATCTCAAATTCCTCTGGTTCCGGCTTGGGCTGTGTACAGGGAAGTCATCTTATCCAGGTTGCGGTGCTCTCTTGCACTGGTCCAAATTTATCCAAGTTTTTGGTCCTTTCACTTTCAATGCAGAATATCCCACCAGCAACACTTGGAATGGTCCCAGGAACCTCACTGCCAGAGCAGACTTCGGCACCAGATCTTTGATGAGCACCCAATCTCCGGGCTCCACGTCTGGAGATGGTTGCGATGCCTGAGCACCCTGCTTCGTGAGCTGCAAAAAGGAAGGAGATACCAACGTTTGGTACAGATGTTTACAGTAGGATAACAGATTGCTGCACAGCAGTTGGGGATCTGGCAATTGATCTGGTGCCACTATAACATGGGCTGGAGTTGTTGCCAGATGTCCGGTCACAATTTCATAGGGGGTGAGGCCCTTTCGAGTTCTTTGAGGAGAGTTGCGGATTGAAAATAGAGCAAAGGGCAGAGCTTCCACCCAATCCCGACTCCAATCATGAGTTAGGGAATGGAGGAGCACCTTCAGCCTCCAATTCATCCGTTCCACTTGGCTAGAGCTTTGCGGATGATACAGAGGATGAAGTTGCTGGTGAAGGCCAAAAAATTCAGTTATGCCTTTCCAGATTTCTGCCGTGAATGCTGGGCCTTGATCAGAAGACAAAACCAGGGGTACGCCCCACAAAGGGATAAACTGGGTAAGCAAACACTTCAAAACTGTAGCAGCAGATAACAAATTGGTAGGATAGGCTTCAGGCCATCCTGAGTATAAACATGTAAAAACCAAAACGTGTTTCTTTCCCCCCTTGGCACAAGGCAGATCAGTAAAATCAATTTGCAAGAAAAGGAAGGGTCCTTGAGGCCTAGGCAAGGATGGAGAAGGTGATGTGCGAAGAGTGCATCCAGATTTTCCTGCTTGTAAACACGGGAGACAAGAAATATTTACAGCATGAACTACAGAAGCGAATGCAGGATTATACCATAACTGAGCAAAAATCATTCATCATAGCCAGAATGCTTAAATGAAACTTGTAATGTAAGAACAGGGCAACAGGATAAAATAATGATTTGGGACAAATAAACAATTGGTCCTTTTTCCATAGTCCAGTACCATTGGGCGATGCTCCCCAAGACAACCATTCCTGCTTTTTGGTGATGTCCGCAGAATCCTGATGAGAACGCATCAAGTCCAATGATAATGAGGCAGAAGTGGAGGCTGCAGGCGAACGAAGAGTTAATAGCAGATGCGACGGAACTGCAGGCCCCGCCGCTGCAGCTTTAGCATCTTGGTCCACAAACTGATTGCCTTGTGACACTATGGAACCAGTAAGATCATGTCCTTTCCTTTTTAACATAGCCACCTGAGCCGGTTTGAGCACTGCAGCAAGCAAATGTTCAATGTAGCCGGCATGCTTAATAGGCTTATGAGCAGCTGTCAAAAATCCACGTTGAGCCCAAATATTACCAAAATCCCAGAGAACTCCGAGTGCATAAGCGCTATCAGTATGGATATTTACAACCAAGTGGCGCAGACATCTCCAAGGCCCGAATGAGGGCAAACACTTCAGCCAACTGGGCACTAGCAAATGGCAAAGCTCCTGACTCTATTACAGAATTAACAGTGGTACCAGCATAGCCAACAAGTAAATCCCCTTGTTCATTGTGAAAAGCAGAGCCATCAGTAAACAGAATCCAGTCAGGATGGACAAAGGGACAGAGGAGAGAACAGGCCTAGCCTTTGAATAGGCCGTTATGGAGGAAAGACAATCATGAGTTCCATCGGGATCAGATAGGTGTAAAAGGGGGTCAAGAGAAGCTAGGATTTGAGCAGGTTGTAAAAGTGAAACTTCATGTAAAGTGACATGCACTTGAGAAATAGCTAAATCAAACAGCAATAAACGAGAGTTGGAGAGAGGCTGAGTTTTGGCTAAATGTAAAAGATAAGCAACTGAATGGGACGTATATACATGCAATTCATGCTGGAGAACAAGAAAATCTGTAGTTTCTATAGCAAAAACTACTGCAGCCAAAGATTGAAAGCAAGGAGGCAAGCCAGAGATGACAGGATCGAAAGCTTGGGAAAAGTAGCCCAAGGGCTTTAGTCCAGTAGGAAAATGCTGTGCCAAAACACAGACAGCAGCACTGGTGGAAGTAGCCACATAGAGACAGAAGGGCAAAGCATAGTCAGGGAAAGAAAGACAGGGGGTAGTCAGTAGGGCTTGGCGCAGGGAGCAGAAAGCATTATGCTGTGCTTCAGTAGGAACTATAATACCCTCCGGAGCCTCATGGCCAAGAAGGGCATACAGTGGAACAGCAAGCTCAGCAAAGTCAGGGATCCACTGGTGGCAAAATACTAAAAGACCTAAAAAGCGGCATATATAAGGAACAGTAGCAGGGAAAGGCATAGACATAATAGGACCAATTCGCTGGGCTGTGATAGAGCAGCCAGCTGAGGAGAGACAAACACCAAGAAATACTACTTGTGGAAGGGAAAATTGCAACTTATACTGATTAACTTTCAATCCCAAAGGAGAGATATGTACAAGAGTTAACATAGTATCAGCAACACAAGTATCATAACAAGGGGAACAATTAAGTAAATCATCAACATACTGTATCAAGGTAGATTTGAACCATGCCAAGTCCTGTAAAGCAGCTTTAAGGGCCTGTGAAAAATAAGCAGGACTCTTGGTGTATCCCTGAGAAAGGGTAGTCCAAGTGTATTGATGCCCCTCGTACGAGAAGGCAAGTAGGTATCTCGACTCTGCCCCTATCGGTATAGAATAAAAGACAGAGCTTAAATCTATGACCGAAAAATGGGTGGAGCCACAGGGTATATGAGTCCAAATGTCATGAGGGTTGGGAACGAGGGGAAAAACTGGTAGGACAATGTGATTAATGGCCCAAAAATCTTGCACAAATCTGTAAGGCTTACCATCGGCTTTTAGTACAGATAAAATAGGAGTATTGCAGGGAGAAGAAGTTGGTACCAACACACCCTGGGCTAGCAGATTTTCAATCACTGGCCATATTCCAGCCACTGAAGCAGCAGGTAGAGGGTACTGACGCACATAAGGCAGTGGCGCTCCCGGACGTACTTCAATCTTGACCGGGGAAATGTTGAGATGTCCAATGTCATTACCTGGTACGGCCCACAGAGTTGAAGGAAGGGTGTCCAAGGGTGAGGCGGCCACGGCAGTCGGGGTTGCAGATACAGGCTGTTGGACTTTGTGATAAGGAAGCTTATCATAGCTCAGGTAGGAGCTATAGAAAAGATGATGTGACTCTGAACAAGCAACCTGTCAGTTCTGGTAGAAGTGAGAAAACAGGGTTTTCTCATAAAAGACTACCAGTCCCAGAATGCACCAGGTTTCCAGCAGCCATGAGAGGGGCTGAAGTGAGAAAATGTGTGTGCAATCAAGAGAGCTATGAGGTAATCCCTAAGCACTCATCTCAAAGGGCAGGGCCTGATTCAAGACAGCTGCACTGTGTTAGGGAGCAGCACACATTAGAACAGGATAAGAATAGAGCTTATTCTTCAGATAACAGTTTCAAGAACAGCTTCAGGAAGAGATACAGAGGGGAGAGCTTCAGCAACGGCTACAAGCACCAGTATCACCTGGAGAAACAGAAGCCAAGCCAAGCAGATAGAGAGAGAAGGAAACTCTCTGGAAGGAAGAGAAGAAAGGCCATTGGAAGGTCTGGGAGATTCCAAGGCAGTACTCATACTGGGAGGTATTCCAAATGCCAGCAGAGTCCATTGGACTGGATTCAGCCAGAGGAATGGATTGGCAGAGATAGGAATCACCAGTGGCTACCTGGAAGAGAGAAGACTGCATGTGGAAGGGACTTTCAGACCAAGGCCAGAAGGTATGTGAGAGGAGATCCAGTGTCCAGGGATCAAGATTGGAAGGCTGGACATCAGAATTGGATTACATATTGGCCAGGCTTTACAGAGAGGAATTATGATGGCAGGAGAGGCTCAGGTATGAACACTGATCCAGACCCTATCTATAATAGAGAATGGCAGCAAGGGAATAAGCATTCTCATGATAGTGCCTTAATGAAAGACTCATCTGTGCCAATGTATGATATTGACCCTATGATTGTTGATGAAGGGGGAGATACAGCAGATGAAACTATTTATATGGACTGTTCTCTATCTAAATGCTATTGCTAGTTTTCCGTGAGCAAACACATCAGCCATCACAAAGAAACCTAACTTTGTTCTTTATTTCCACTGCATACAGCTCTTAAAGCAGGATTTGGGCTCACACAGTAGCAGCCAGCCAGCTAAAGGCTTTCAGCTGGTCCATTGATAGCAATTAGGGCTGCACCTGATTGTGTGGGTGAGCAAGGGAGAATCACTGCTGAGATCTGCGTGGAAAATAAGCAGAAGTTAACCTAACCAGCAAAGTTTATTCTTTTCTTTGTGCCTTTGTATTTGGTAATTATTTGCTAAGAAAACATTAGCTAATTGCCTGACAAGCTGAAGGTTGTTTCTGGTTTACTTTGTGACTTTTTGTTATCCATTTTAAACACTGCAAGCAAGTAACCTCATTTATAGTGCTATCAAGCATACATGTGCTGGGTGAATTAAACCCCATCAATAAAAGAAGTATTTTATTGATCTTACCACTTGGTTTCACAACTCAAATTATTGTCATCAGCTGTGTTTGGGAGTGAATGAACTACAATACCCACAATACCTTGCAAGAATCATATGAATATATGCATCGTCAAGATTGTGTAAGTTCTCACCCTAGGCAGCCGTCTGACAACTTGCAGGGGACACAAGGTACAGGTCAAAGTGCCGGTTTCCCAGCTGATAACAGTATTGTTTCTGGAGAGAAAATCCCGCCCAAGCAAATTGACAGGCAAAGTAGGACCAACCAGAAAATCTATATGATACAATTTGCCGTCCACTAGAAGGGGTACATCAGTCAATTTTTGATGCATTATAGTTCTTCCCTCAATTCCTTCACAAGGGACTCTAGGAGCCGTAGGCAGCGCCTCAAACAGGGGTAGGGGTAATTGTGATAGAGCTATGGCAGACGTGGAGGCACCTGTATCTAACAGGAAGAGCAATTTGTACCCCAAGATTGTAGCGGGTATTTCTCCCTGTGTATTTGGGTGCACAACAAAGCCTAGTCAGTCCTCACTATAGTCAAGGTCAGTTTCTACGTAATATTGAGTCATGACTGAAGGCTGATTGGGGGTGAAAACAGGATATGGGGTAGGCAAGTAAATGGTTCCTACAGTATCGTGACATGCATCAGATTGGGGACAGTTGCTCCTTGGCATAGTACAGTCTCTTACCATATGCCCCAATTGGCCACACCTAAAAGAGGTGTTGTCTCCTTGATATCCCCACATATATCCACAGCCCCGACCTTTAAAGGGTACAGCATCCCTGCTACCCCTGCCACCACTTGCTCTGCCTCTCCCCCTGAAATTTGATTCATAACTTGCTACTTGGAGATCAAACGTTTTTGGCGTTGTTTCGCCACTTTACCTTTGTCTTCATCCTTCTGCTTCTGGATCTGCTTTTCCGCATGCAAGGCAGCTTCCAATATCTCCTGTGCAGACTTGGTGGACCATCCAAGCAAAGCATTTTCAAGAATAGTTTTTATTTCTGACTGCAATCCATTCACAAAAATTGATGCAAATCCTTCCATTTCACCATTCCGAGGGGAAAAATCTCGGAACGCTAAACAACACCGAATATGAAACTGGGCAACAGTCTCCTCCCTTCCCTGCTTCAGGTCTAATAGCTTGGACAAATCTTTCATGGGGTGCATTTCTTTTCAATAGCTTTTAACAAATTATTCCGGTCTTCCCGGAAGGTGGTCATTTGGGTAATATCGGAAGAATTTGTTCTAGGGTCTGCAAGGGGCCATTCCCATTCTGCGTTATCCCGCAGTTGGGGGTGGGTGACTGACCGCAACTCTATCGGATTTAAAAAGACTGATTTCAACAAATTTTGCAAATCTACCCAGGAGGGGTCATAAGTAGTTATTAACTGATGCCAATAATCTACAAACTGACCAGGTTTTTCACGGGAGTCAGGACATGATCTAGCTAAATTAAAAATTTATTCCGGGGACCAGTGAGATGCTAAAGTAACTAAACCACCAACCCCCCTAGGGAATGCTCTGAACAGAGCAAGCAGATCTATTTTCTTACTTCATTCTTTCTCCTTCCTAATCTCCTGGTTTAAGGTTAAAAATTTCCCTAGCACTAAAGTCAAGCGCTGCAAGTGTTTCCATTTAGGAACCAAAGGAGCTGTTGTCCAATGGCCAGTTCCTTTGGCAACTGCAACCATGGCTTCCGCTACCAGCTCCTTATTTTGACTGTACAGCAACAGCATTAACGTATGCTCTTTTACTTGTAGGTCAAGTGCCTCAAGCGTAGTTATGATGACCTCAGTCAATGTGCGGTCTTTTTCTGCTAATTGAGCAAGATATAGGGTCAACTGATCTTTAGTGGTTATTAATTCAAGTTGGCTTGCTTCTACCCCTATTAATTGTTCAAGATCCAAAATGTCCTTTTTTAACTGTTGAGCCTGGGTGATGCAGGGGATAGCTACAGGTTTCTCAGGGATAGTGGAAAAGGGACCACCTGGCGTAATTAAAGGGGTGGCATCAGCCACAGATATAGGGATTTGGGAATCAGGGGAAGGCAGCATTACACCCGGAATAGGGCTTAAGGGGTGAGAATCGGCCATGGATCTAATAGGGGTAGAAGCACAAGGCATGTCATCCAAATGGATGAGCGACTCCTCCTGATCTTGGTGGGATGCCGGGGCTGCAGCATTATTCATAGTTAGTGATACAACCAGTGCAGTGAACTCCTCCTCATAGGTTGGAGGAGCAGAAGGAGCAGTACTGGGTTCAACATTTTTAGGAGGATCACTAGACCTAGTTTCAGCATCTGCTTGTTTAGTTAAACACATATTTGTTCCTCCATTCTAAATACTTGATCTTTAAATTTTTCAAACACAGAATTGGTGGCTTTTTGAACTTTTTCGTCAGCCTTAGACTGCCACCACCCATACACGACCCAAATCGTTAAGAGCCATCTCATACTGTAACCATCGCAGTTTGTCCTCCTGAAAAGTTCCACCAAGTGGGAACTGCAAACTGGGGTTAAAGGCAGTCATTGAATGCCAACAGCCAACATAATCAAGGGCACTATCACCAAATCTGTGCCTCATTTCATAATTCGGGATTCCTTTTTTTTACCTATATTAGGGGCTTTTTCGCCCCATTCATCTAACTGAGTTTTCTGTTTAATTTTACCGGCCTTATTGCCCATTTTGAATACTCATGACAGAAACCTGCCTCTTAATACTCATGACAGAAAACTGCCTCTTAATAGTCATGACAGAAAACTGTCTCTTAATACACATGACAGAACACTGCCCATGTCCACACTTTTTCGTACCTGTTCGAAGGGCAGCAGGCTTCACTGTAGAGACATACCTGCTGTTACAGGTAATCAGAGTCGTGGCACAAACTGTTGTGCCCTATCTCGGGGCAGGCCCTCCTTTACCTAGATTATTAGGCTTACCTGACCCTTCTAACAGGAAGGAAAAAAAACAAGACAGACAGAAAACCAGTTATATTAGATTCTAGAGCTCTAGAGGAAGACCGTCAGGGGGACCAAACCAGGACTCCTCCTCTGACCACCTTCAAAAATCTCCCGCTAGAGGTCTGCCTTTTATTAAGAAGTTTCAGCTGACATAGTTAAATTTTAATTAACATCGGATGATAATCATGTTACAAAATTACAGGTTTGGAATAAAATCTGCTTACAGGATCATTTTTCTGCTGATGCTTTGCAAAAGTCATATAAAAGCGGAAGTTACATGGCCATGATCATAATCACAAAGCGACAGCAGGGGTCGCTACAATTCTTTCCTAAAACAAACGTTGATTAGTTACACTTATAATTTCTTTCTAAATTCTGCTGATTTCTCAAGCTTTTATTTGATTCCCAGTTATATGTTGACCTAAGGTCTATGATTCTCGGAAAGTTCATGCAATAATGCTGACATTAGTTATTATCTAAAATGTGACCCATCATTTACCACAAGAAGGGTGGAGGGACTGTCTGTAACACAGAAAGTCCCCAAAATTTGCAGAAGATAACCTTTGGTAATAGTAGCTGTGTACACAATTTGTTAGTTAATCTCTTTTGCAATAACTGTCAGCAGTCTTTGCATGGACAGAAACTTCTATCTAAAATGTATGTCTTGCAGTTCAGCCTTGCATTACAATAAGCATATATTTCTTCCTGATTAGAGGTATATGGCTATAGCCACCTTCACAGCCCTATATCTTCATCACTATCTGTGCCCTAGATTGCCATAGACAGGATAATTTATACTAGTGTGGAGGAGTAGCCTAGTGGTTTGAACACTGGCTTGGTAACCAAGCAACCAGGGTTCAAGTCCCACTAACACTCCTTGTGGCCTTGGGCAAGTCACTTAACCCTCCATTGCCTTGGAAGAAAGGCCTGGCAATCTACTTCAGGTGAAACTGCCAAGAAAACCCAGGAGCTTCTGGGTCTCCAAGAGTCAGCACTGACTCAAAGGCACGCATTGCAAATTACCTTATTACACAAAGGCTCATCAGTCTCTGCTATAGTCTATAACTTTGTTCGGAGGCCTTGGCCAGCCCCTCCTTTCCCACAGTGCCTAACTATATGGATGCCAGAAATATTCAGCCATTATCCACATAGCTGGACAGTTTAATTTAGGACAGTACTGGTGATCTCACTACAAGAGGGCTGTCCTAAATTAAACTGCTTTGATATACAGATAAAAGCTGAATATTGTTGACTATATCTGTATAGCTGTACATGTGTATTCAGTGCTGCTGTTTCTATGGCTACCAGCACTAAATAAACTTAAAGGGCCCAATATTGAGTTAGGATAGCCATCTCTGCCATCCTCTAACTGTGGATGTTCAATGTCGGGGTCATATGTGGACCCAGAATAGAATATACAGGGTTGCCGTACATGCCTGGAAGCCGCAGTGACTGACTAGGTAGTAGCAATATTGTGCCGCTGCCCTGTTAGCTTCTATAGGTAAAGATAGGTCAACTTTTACAGCACCTATCTTTTACCCATAGAAGCTAACTGGATAGCAGTAAATATCACTGCTACCCGGTTAGCCTCTTTCGCTGCCCATGACATGCAATGAAGCTAAGCGGTTAGCACTGGGGAGAAGATCAGGAATATTCAGCAGCACTAACCGTGTTAGTGCTGTTGAATATCCCACTGAACGGCATTTACATGGAGGCCAATTCCAATCAAGGGACAGCTGGACCACCAATATGGATGGGCCAGCTTTGCACCCAGTTCTGCACCCATGGGAGCTAGATGTTCCTGTGGGATCAGAATTGGGGCACTTGGATGGGCCGGACAGGCCTCTATTCACCTGGCCGAGTCATGCAGCGCTGTCACGGCTGATCCTCCCTTTGTTCCTGAATGGAGCCCCGCTGCCGTGGTGTCTCATTGCCATGGCACTGGATGGCCATGCAGGAGCACCAACAGGCCTGACACCTCCCACTCTCCTTTCCCCAATGCCTGGCCTTCAGCAAGGGCTGCCAGGGCCAGGATCAGGAGGCAGGGACTTACTTTGTTCCATCCTGCACATGGAACTTATTCCATACCCATCCCACGTCTATCTCGCCAAACCAGGATGTACAGGGCCATGACCTGAATCAGCCCTATTTGTCCGAGGTCATGGGCCTGCCTCCACTCCACCCACTTTACACCCTGTTTCTGTCCCCTCCTGCCCCCGTCCAGAGCTCCCCGTACAAGGGCTTTGTATGTGCAGGGAGCTCTGGTAGCAGAATCAGGTCCTTGTGAATAGCAGGATAGCAGAGGTTGGACATCCAAGTTATTTATTTTATTTATTTAACAGTTCTTCTATACCGCTCTATTTTAGATCAGAGCGGTTTACATTTAACATCAACTATACAACACAGGGAACTTTGAGTTGTATTTACAATAAACAGGGAGATCAACTTGGAAGTAACTGGGGGAAACTATGTACATTGTATAACTATATACATTGTATTACACTGGTACCTGATTTCGGAATGACCCCCATGGTTTACAGGGCTGTAAACCATGTAAATGCCTTTTGAATATCGGGCTCAAAATATTTAAATGCAGTGGTCAATATTTAATATGTAGAAGCTGGTGAGGATAAAGTGGAATTGCTTAACAAATATTTCTGTTCTGTGTTCACAGATGAAGAACCAGGAGCAGGACCTCAGAAAACACCCACAAACAGGAACAGAAGCGAGGGACATCTTGAACAATTTTCAGAAGACTGTGTTCGTGAGAAACTAGCTAAACTTAAAGTAGACAAAGCGATGGGACCAGATGGGATACACCCTAGAATACTGAGGGAACTTGGGGACGTTCTAGCAGCTCCACTGACTGACCTTTTCAATGCCTCGTTGGAGTCGGGAGTGGTGCCAAAGGACTAAAGAGAGGCTCATGTGGTGCCTTTACACAAAAGCGGAAGTAAGGATGTGGTTGAAAACTACAGGCCGGTTAGTTTAACTTCGGTGGTGAGTAAATTATTGGAAAAGCTGCTGAAAGAGAAAATAGTAAGGTTTCTGGAGTCCAGCGGATTACAGGATCTGAGGAGCCATGGATTCATCAGAGGCAGGTCTTGTTAGACAAATCTAATTGATTTCTTTAACTGGGTGACCAAGGAGTTGCACTGAGGGAGAGCCCTAGGTGTGGTATTGTGATGACGAAGGCAGTTCAGAGGAAATGGAATGGCAGAAAAGTGAACCCTGTTCCTTTAAAAATGCTAGCATTCAGGGTTTCCCTAGTAACCAAGAACCTCTGAGTCAGAGTGCAGCCAGCATCAAGCCCCGCCCCCGTCAGCACGTCAGAGCTAGGTGGAATCCTAGCAGCTCCCACGTGTGCTGGGAGAAGGGTGTGGTCCCTAAGAAAGATCAGTTTAAAACTGCTGTGTTTGAGCAGTCAGTTAGAACAGGAACAGGAACCGGCACGAGGACAGGCACGAGTGCAAGGAAAGGAGTCTCGAGAGGAGCTCCAGAAAGCATCAGAGGAGCCTTGGGAGGCTCGAGCAGAGCTGGAACTAAGAGCAGAGATGAGCTGTGGGATCTAGGAGCAACAGGTCCAAGGCAGACACAGCTAACGTGGAAATTGCCACGAGGGAGACAAGCGTCTGAAGAGAGAAGGCAGCATGGCTTTGAGCAGGAAGGAGTGGAACAACTAAGAGGCCCAGAGTTCAGGCAAGTGTATGTTCCAGAGTCCCTGCATAAGAGAAACTTGAAGGAGTTAGTTCCTACTGGAGGAAGTAACTCAGCTAGCCCGCTAAGCTGTAAAAGTAGAGAGAAAAGCTTGTCTGCATTCCCTAATCTAAGTCTCTCTAAAGAAATAGAGCAGAAGAAACTATTGCTAGATTAAATGAACTGTTGCAGAAGCAGAGTAGTAAGCTCTACGACCAGGTACCCTCTGAGAACTGCTGCAATGAATCTGTAGAGGAGATGGAAGTAGAATGTTATGATAATGAGCCTGAAGAAATACAATGCTCATTTTGTAGGGCAAACAAGCTGGAGGTGCTGAAGCTTAAGCACATGTGAATGAATGAATGTTTAAAGTAATGAAGCTTGTTTGAATGAGAGATACAGCAAAGGAAAATAACTGGAGGTTTTAAGCCAAGCTGTTTCTCCTATATGCCTGGAAGTGAAATGAAACTTAATGGACATTTTGAAGCTGTCTGTATGTGAGGAAGCTGTGAGTAAAACAGTCTTCCTGTGAAGTTAACTTGCTTTAAAGAAAGTTTACAGCCTGAGCTTTGGAAGCCAATTCCGGTGTCAAAGTTAACTGCTTAAACTGACCTACCTGTGAATACAACTTGTGAGCTTTATTCTTTGTTTTTGGAGAAGAATCTATTTTTGAATTCAGCACTGTTAATTTGATGCGAGGGGAAAAATCCCAAGAAAAATAAAATATTCTCTGTTTTCGCCTAACCACTTGTGGTCACACTACTTTGCCTGATAGAATAAGTAAACTACAGTACCCAGCAGCCTTAGCTGGTGGCCATATTGGTGAACCTTATTCAAGGGGCAACAAGGCGACACTCTCCTGCTGCCCGGCTATACGCCCGGCCAGGAGGTGGCGACAGTATATTTAGATTTCAGTAAAGCCTTTGACACTGTTCCTCACAGGTGACTTATAAACAAACTGACCACCCTAGGGATGGACCCTAAAGTTACTGCTTGGGTTAGAAATTGGTTGGGTAGGAGGCAACAAAGAGTATAGGTAAATGGAGCTCACTCTGAGGAGAAGGATGTTACCAGTGGTGTGCCCCAGGGATCTGTCCTTGGTCCGATTCTTTTTAACATCTTTTTTAGTGATATAGAGGAAGGGCTGTCGGGTAAGGTTTGCCTCTTTGCAGATGATACCAAAATCTGCAATAGAGTAGACACCCAGGAAGGTGTAGATAACATGAGGAGGGATCTAGCTAAGCTTGAAGAATGGTCTAGAATTTGGCAGCTGGGATTTAAGGTCATGCATTTGGGCTGCAGCAATCCAAGGGAGCAATATAGTATAGGGGGTGAAGTACTTTTGTCCACTAAAGAAGAGCGGGACCTAGGCATGGTTGTTTCTGATGATCTCAAAGTAGCTAAACAGGTAAAAAAGGTGGATGGAAAAAGCTAGAAGGATGCTTGGGTGCATATGGAGAAGAATGGCTAGCAGAAAAAAGGAGGTGATAGTGCCTCTGTATAAGTCTTTGGTGCGACCTCATTTGGAGTATAGTGTGCAATTCTGGAGACCGCACCTTCAAAAGGATATAAACAGGATGTAGTCAGTACAGAGGGTGGCTACTAAAATGGTTAGTGGTCTTCATTATAAAGCATATGAGGACAGACTTAAGGATCTTAATATGTACACCTTAGAGGAAAGGCGGGATAGAGGTGATATGATTGAGATGTTTAAATACCTCCATTGCATAGATGTACAGGAGGAGAGCTTCTTTCAATTGAAATCAAGTTCTGCTACGAGGGGACATGGGATGAGGGTGAAGGGTCATAGATTCAGGAGTGATATGCGGAAATATTTATTTATGGAAAGACTGGTGGATCTGTGGAATAGTCTCCCAGTGGAGGTGGTAGAGATGAGGACAGTATCTGAATTTAAAAAAGCATGGGACAAACACAGAGGATCTCTAAAGGAAAAAAGGGGACTGTTTTAGTTGTTGATATGGAAGGACAGACTAGATAGGCCATGTGGTCTTTTTCTGTCGTCATATTTCTATGTTTCTATGTTTCTTCTACATGAAGCGTTAAGGGGACAAATATTAACCCTTATTAGAGTGAATGGGAGAAGAAACCTCAGAACAAGGGCTAAATGGCTGAAAGATATCAGCTTTCAACTGCTAGTACAGCTCATGGAGTTGCCCCTGATTGTCATTCATAGGCTTCTAAAACAGCGTGTATGTTTTCACAATTTTTAAATGCATTTAAAAGAATTGAAAAACACTTAGTTGGCAATATCATCCCAATCACACTCTGAGCTTGAAAGACCCATACCATACTGTAAAGACACAGTCGATTCAAGTGGTACCCACTTTTAAACGGGCTGCTTCAGGACATGTCGAATGGTGGTGGTGAACAAGCCCTCAGAGATAAAACAGCTTACACTCAAAGCCATTTAAATGGAAACAGAACAGTACACAAGCAAGCACAAGCAACTGACAATCAGGTTAGAAAGCTGTGAACCAATCCAAGGTTTCATTCAATGCCATTGGCTGGACTGTGTTCAAAGTAAAAATCCACTTCTAAACACTGTTCAGTTGGACCATGCAAAGGGTTTTTTATGCCATCGATCACAAGCCATTGTAGATGAAGCCACTGATGTTGGAAATCTAAACAGTTCTGTGCAATCGGCACTGTTACAGCTTCATTAGAAAGGTGAAATTAAAGTTCAATGAGACTCATTTTGATCTTACGGACAATGTGGCCCACATACACAAATAAGGGTTAATGTTTGTCCCTTAATGCTTCATGTAGTAGGACCTACAGGTTAAGAATGTTCGAGCCTCTTAGGGTTTGAAATTAGATATATATTGCTACGTCCCATGGTTTGAGTAGATGTAATTAGGATAAGGGGGTTGAGAGTTTCTTTTAGTGTTGGGAATCAAAAATTAGCATGGGCAGGGAAATGTGCCCATACTAACTGTTGGGGCATTCCCAGCATGTTCCCTGGCAGTTACCACACTGAGAAGTAGTTCACTGTGCTGAAAGTGCATTCACAATTAACGTGAATGCACTTAGCGGGTCCCATTGAGGTGGCATTAAGTGCACCAGTGCTAACTGCAACATGGACAATTATCGTGAATTTAGTAATCCACCTGCCACTCTCAATGTGCAGTCAGCATCCACTCTCAGTTCCTAACCCATCCATTTCCCACCCCATTATGCGCAAAGCAGTTAGCATGGGATTTTTACCATGCTGACTGTTTGAGTGTGCAGCAGCAGTTACAACAGTTTCATGCTAGCTAAAACATGTGTTGACCATTAGCTCACTTTAGTAAGTATGCCCCTTCATGTTTACACCTCATTAGAATGAGGTAATTGCCTGTCAGAAGACTGATATGTTTGGAAACTGAATTGTGTCGGTCAGTTTTAAAGGATAATATACAGTATTTCAGTGAGTTGGATAAGCTCAAGAATATAGGATATTAGACCTTCAAAGCAATATAACACAAGAAAATAATGATATGATTAAGGAATTTCAGCCTTACACTTGGGAAAATATCTGAAAATCATATCAAATAAACTATTTGCATTGCTGAATATGTACTGTATTTTCAAATACATGTTTGAAAAATAAAGCCTTACACCAAAGTGCACATTTTTGGAGACATTAACGATATTCTTCTGCAAGGTAAAAATCCTCTTTAAGTCTCCATTAATGCTCCAAGCCATTAAGTTCTAATCCAGTAAATCCACAGTACCTGAATAACTGAAAGCATTAAGAAGATTTAGATTAAATCAGTATTCAATAGAAAGTCACGAAGGACACATCCTTCAGCATTTAGGTCTTTATCTGCCTCTGACAATCTTATAATGTAAAAATGAAAGCTTGAGAAAAGAAAAGGTGAGTTGAACCTAAAATAGCAGGGAAAAAGGGAACATGAAGAACCCTATACACTAATTCCTAGGGCATACGTTAAAAAGATTTCTATGCATAAACTATAATTCTGTATAAAAACAGTCTGCTCTAAAATTGTTCAGTCTTTATGCAGGTAAAAGTAGGAACATTATAACATTTCATGCACACTTTTTTTTTCCACAGGGAGCAAAGGCATTCCCTGGAACAGGGCTGGGGCAAGACTTAGATTTACTTAAATACTTTTTGATTTTCAAAAGTATTTAAAAAATTTTTAGAAAATGTTGAGAATACTAAATACGTAGTACTCACTGCCGAATTGACAATTAGTGCTGCTGGACTGATTGCAACCTTCACTTTTTGCTGCTGTCTGACGGTGAGCTCTATCGGGTCTACTGAGTGATGTCATATAGAAGCAACTGGAAATTGCAGATTTAAGCAGCATTGACTGAGAGATTAGAACATCTGTGAGTGCCTAGACTGGTACCTATATGTTGCTGCTCCTTGCACTGCTGGACTGATTGCACCATTGTACTTTCTGCCACTGTCTGAAGGTGAGTTCCACTGGGACAACTAACTTCATTTAGATGCAATCTGAGCTGCCAAATTTAAGCAGTGCTGATTGTGGTGCACAGCCACACAGGAACACATGTAGGGGCCTCAAGGAACATGCCCTTTTGTGCATCCCTTCAAGCGCAAATTTGTGCATTCATTTTTCTTTGATTATTACGTTATTTATGCTGGTTCTCCTTATCATTCCAGCTTGGTCCATGATTATGGATTATAATTAGGCTATTACAACTATTATGGGTAGGGGAAAAATATAATGGAATGTTCCAATTGACCACTGCACTCATAAAAGGAATAGGGATTGGTTAATTAATGTTGATATTAGAAAAGCGGAGTTTCCGAGGAGGCATGTTGGAAGATATAAGAGAAAAAATGTAGTGAGAAGAAGCAGAATGAGTGCACTTATAGGTAATAGGAGAAGTTTGAACTGGATATGGAAGCGGATAGGGAGCCAATGATGAGACTAGAAGAGAGGTTATATGAGCATATCGGGGCTGGCAGAAGATTAATCATGCAGCTGAGTTTTGAAGAGATTTAAGGGGAGAGAGATGATTCAGAGGGAGTCCAGCAAGGAGGACGTTGCAATAGTCTAGACACAAGGTGACTAAAAAGTGGATAAGTGTCTTAGTAATGTGTCCCAAAAGGAAGGGGTAAATTTTGCTGATGTTATAGAGGAAGGCATGACAGGTTTTAGCTATCAGTTTTTATGGGTGAAGAAGGAGAGGGAGGAGTCAGACAACCCCAAGGTTGCAAAGGCTGCAAGCTGAGGAAACAAGTAGGAGAAGAGCTTTATTCACAGAGATTGAAAAAGGAAGAAGGAGGAGGTGGGTTTAGGGGGAAAAATAAGATCAGTTTTGGCCATTTATTTATTTAACCCAGTTTTGTATATCACCTTATCCTTCAATCAAAGTAGTTAGCAACATAACGTGTGGGTCTACATTCAACATAAGAGGGGGGGATGACAGGACATACATATAGACTATCGGCAGTTGGTTCTCAGTTCATAGTCGGGTGTGCAGGCTTTGGTGGGTTGCATGTGGCAGAGTTGTGGTGTTTGATAATTATGTTACTTGTCCATAGAAATCCATGAACAGGTGGGTTATGAGAGATTTGTGAAAGTCCTTGAGGTCATTTTGGGCTCTTAATTCTTCAGGGAGGGAGTTCCATAGATCTGGCGCCGAGAGTGAAATAGCTCTTTTGGACGTTGCTTGCTTTGTTTTATGATTTCCTGCAGGCATGCGGAGTCTGTTGCTGCCATGGGTTCGCCTGGGTCTGCTGCTTGTGTCTTTGATTATTATGTATTGTAGTACGTCTGCTGAGCAATGATGTATGATTTTGAATATGTTTACTGTTTCTTTGAATCTCGCACGTGCAATTATCGGTAGCCAGTGCAGTTGTTGAAGAATGGGTGTGAAGTGTTTGTACTTGGCTGTGCCTGTGATAATGCGCGCTGCAGTATTCTGAACCAGTTGAAGTGGATGGATAGTCTGCTTGGGTAGACCTTGGTATAATGAGTTTCTGTAATCCAGTATTAGGGTAATGACTGCTTGGCATAAGGTGTGGAAATGTTAATGGCTGAGGATTGGTTTAAGTCTCCTGATGAGTTTTAATTGGTGGTATGCCTTCGCTGCAGTCTTGTGTATGTTGGATTGTAGATTCAGGCTCTTGTCTAAGGTGATGCCTAGATACTTTACCTCTTCCTTTATTGCTATTGTCCTGTTTAGGATGTTGATTTCTTGGGGTGGGTTGAATGTTGAGTTTCTGGAAATGAACATTGCTTCTGTCTTATCAAAGTTCAACTTCAGGTTATTGTTGGTGAGCCAGGTGTTCATATTATCGAGGCACTTGGTCATTGAGGTCATATCAGGTGCGCTCAGGTCAATTGGGGTATACACCATGATATCATCTGCTTAGAGGTGATATTGTATTCCGTGTTGTTTGATGATGTTGCATATGGGTTGGATATATATGTTGAATAGGATGGATGAGAGGGCCGGTCCCTGAGGTATTCCTTGCATGGTGGGAAACTGAGTTGATTTTTTCTCTCCGCATTTGACTTGCTGCATTCGATTGCTCAGGTAGGAGGTGAACCATTTTAGTGTGTTTTTGTGCAGTCCAATCTCTTGTAAGCACTGTAGAAGTATGGAGTGGGATACCTTGTCAAAGGCCACCGAGATGTCGATGAAAATTAGTAGGAATCCGTTCTTATGTTGTCTAGGCCCCTCAGGAGGTTATCAAAGAGGGAGGTAAGTAGAGTTTCTACATTGTTTTGTGGTATAAAACCATGTTGGTGTGTGTCCAGTGGAGCATGGAGATAGATGTGATCCTGCAGTTGTCTCTGTACTGCTTTTTCAATGATTTTCGAGATAAATGGTAGGCTTGAGATAGGGCAGTAGGATTTTGGATCAGAGGTGCTTAGCATGTTGCCCTTGAGGATTGGTCGTATCATAGTTTGCTTTAATATTTGTGGTAGGTGTCCTTGTTGGAGGGTCTCCTTCAAGATTTTGTGTCGGTGGTGGCTTAGTTGGTTCTTGGCAGCTTTGATCCATTCCACTGGGTATGGGTCAGGTGGGTAAGTTGTCATATTCAGGGTGCCCACAATGTTTTCTATCTGCTGGGTTGTTTATATTAAAGTCATCCCAGGTTTGGTGAGATTCCATCATTGTTGGATTGTATTCTGTGGGGAGGGGGGGGGGGAGGGTGTGTGCTGGATTGGAATTCTTGTCCATTATGTAATCTGCAAATTCTTGGGGGGGGGGGTCTATTTGATGGATACTGTGGAGAGGAGTGTCTCTAGTCAGTGGCCATGTTCAGTTTCAAATGGCAGTGAGACATCCAAGCAGCAATGTCAGATAGGCAGAGATCAGAGCCTGGATTTCCAACAAGATTTCAGGTATAAATAGTTAGATCTGAGAGTCATCAGAATAAAGATGGTACTGAAAACCATGGGAGGAGATGAGTGCACCAAGGGACTGAGTATATAAAGAGAAAAGGAGTTGACCCAAGACAGACCGTACACCGCATAGGTCCCAACTACCAACAACTTCTTACTCCCCAAACTACCCAATCAGCTGAAAAATATTTCCAAATCCCACAGATGTAAGCAAAAATCAGGCAGCAGGTGGTATTTGACCAGCACCCGTACCCTGCAGTCACCTGTACTGCAGCAATTCAAAACAATGCAGCTGTATGACCCAGCAAAGTTGAGCAGGTCACAGCCAAGCCACAATAAAGCTCCTCTTGGCACTGTCTGGCTGGACCCAGCCTCCCTCCTCACTCCTGGATGCTGCCCGAAAGTGTCCGTTCAGACCACTGATTGCCTGGATGGAAAGAGTGACATGCCTATAGGGACAGCTAGCTGGTAAGCACTCTCAAACCAACTGGGGAAAAAATCAGCCAAACAATGCATTTTTTGTCACAGGGTCCTTACCACTCCAGCAGACCATGCTTTCTGCTTCCTACCTCCTCAGCCCAGCCCAAAACTGCCTGCCAAAATGATGCACTCTCACTCTCTAATGCTCCTCCCCTTCTTTGCTAACCAATTACTACCCCTCAACTCCCCCTTCCTTGCCTATCCAATCTCCCAATGTCTGATTCAGCTTGCCCTGAGCTCCACCTCACTCCCCCCCCCCCCCCCAAAAAAAATGCTAAATGTGGATTGGCCATTTTATGATGGGAGGGCACTATATACCATTGGTTTTGGTGTTTTGTTTTTCATGGGTGCTTTTTTTTATCTCTACCCTTCTCTTATTTTTTTCTTTTTTGGTTTCCTTTCTGATGTCCTCTGTTGGGAATTGATCAGGTGGGCTTGAAAGACCCTTTGATCCTTGGAGCCCATGCTCCTTGGGTGAGCTCCTTAGGGCAACACCAGATGCACCCCTTTCTATAGACACTCAAAGAATGCTGTTTTCTTGCTTCTTTGCTGTTTGCTTATGCTCTCACAGCTCCTGCCATTGGGGTCACCTTTGTCTCTCTGTGATCTTCAGTGGGGCTCAGTGATGGCCACCATGCCTGTCATTTGGGGATGCCACGTAATGCCCTCTCTGTACCCTTGTTGTTTATGTCAAGTGAGAGTTCTGGATCCCATGTTTCAAGCTTCAGACCCTGACTGCCATGCTCAGAAGTCCATTTCTGTTAAATATGGCCTCTTAACTGTAGAGCTGTAAAATCAAAGATGGCTCTCATTTCAGATCTACAAGTTGATCATTCCCTTGACATTCTCTGTTTAATGGAAACCTGGCTGAGAATGGGAGGCTTATCTCTCCCATTGTTTATCAATAGGTTACTCTGCAATATCCTACCCTCACAGGACTAGGTCTGCAGGGGGCTTGGCTTTTATATCTAAATTTTATTTATTTAACATTTTATTTTAATAAATATAAACCCTCTCTTAACCTAATAGAAGTACCATTGGATAGTTTGACCTACAGGGAGTCCTACTTGGTGAAATCACTGAGCTTTCCAGAACTCAATTTCCTTCTTCCATATTGCCCCCTCTCCCCTCCCCCCCCCCCCTGCAATTTCAGCAGAGGATTGGGAATATGTAACACAGTCCATCTCAGAACTATGTATTTCTCTGGCAGAACTCATCATCCTAGGGGATTTTAACATTCATGTAGATATGCTCATGCGGGCACAAGATAAATTATAAGCCTCAATCTCTTCATGTGTTGCCATATGGCCTTGATAATATTTTACCTGTCTTTGTTTAAAAGTTTAAAATCAATTAAAGGGTTATTTAAATACAATTTATTAAAAAAAATTGTATGAAATAGAAAGCAAGAAATTGCTATGTATGCATTAGTATTCATTTCAGACCTTATTCAGTGTCTACTAGGCGTTTCTAGATTTGTCTCTTGTATTCTGTAAATAGAGTATCTCTTGTCACTGTCCAGCAATAGTCAGCATTGATGGACTCCATTTGCCTTGATATCTTCTCTCCAGCACTGCAATGTCCTGATGAAATCGCATGCCATGCTCATTGCTCACTGCTCTGCAGTTTGGTGGAAAAATCTCAAGATGAGAGTGCAAAACATGTATCTTTAGTGACATGTTGCAGCCAAGATTTTTGTATGCATTCAGGAGTTTTTCCACTAACCCCCTGTAGTTTTTTCTGAGAAAACATTCTGCCACTAACTGGAAGGCTTTCCATGCCATCCTTTCTTTGCCCTGTAGTGCACGGTTAAATGCATCATCTCAAAGAAGTTCATGAATCTGAGGACCAACAAAGACACCTTCCTTTATGCTAGCTTCACGTGGAGCTTGATTCCAAGAGGAGCATGTCTGGGCTGTCCGGAAAGCCCCAGGCAAGATGGGCCCAGTAGGACTCGATTCTGGACCAAGGGAACAAAACCTTCCTGTGGTAGCCAGAATCGTGCCCAAAGACAGCCTAGCGTGCCCATGGATGGTCTGGCATGCCCCTGTCACATGCGGCATTTCCAGCCCCCCCATTTCCTGCCACCCGACCCATGGCTGGCCAGCTGGGGCCTGGATTGGGTGGCAGGAACCCTCCCTCACCCGGTCCCGGCCCCAGTGAGGGGGGAGAGCCCCAGCCCCTATCGCACAAAAAAACGCTGCTTATACCACCTTTCAGGTGGGTACCATGGGGTATTTGGAGGGGCAGGAAAAGGGCAGACTGGGTGTGGGCCAGCTCGACAACACATACAAGGCTGATTCAGGTCATGGCCCTGTGCGTGCTACTGGGCCCATGGGGATGTACTGCTTATTCCACCTTAAAGGTGGTAAAAGCAACACTTTGAGGATGATCCCAGACTAATTAGAATGTGTGAAAATTTATTTTGGAAACATTTTGGCTGTAGCACAGTGTTATTCACAGTGGGGTCATTCTGATCTCCATGTAGCGGATCTGAAAGGGGGTGGGCCAGGGGAGGAGCGAGGGCAGGCGGTAGGCGGAGTTGCAACCCCAGACGTACAGGACTGATTCTGAGGTCGATCCTGTATGTCCAGAGTCACACAGTTAGACGGGGGATTTATTCCACCTCAGAGGCAGTGCAGAGAGCCACACTTGAGGTGAAGGGGTGCAAGTGGTTCCCCGCAGCCCGACTCCGGCCATGGGAGACCCGATCGAGGGTCAAGTTGTGGGGAACAGGCCTAAAACTGATGCAGCTGGTGATTACAACTCCTTCATGGAGCCGTGGTGCCAGGCAACGAGACTCCATGGCACCGCATCACCATGAGGCAGCCTGACTGAGTTAGCCGAGCAAGTGGCTGGACATCCAGGGTGCCTGAATCGGGGCACCTCCCAGACGTCCAGCCACTGTGATGTGATTCTGCTCCTGCAAGGACATCTAGCCCCCATGTGAGCAGATGTCCAGACTGCCCATGGATGCACAAACATGAATGTACCTCCACACTAATTTCTGACCTTTCACTTGTTCAGTATATCACATTCCCAATGCAGATGGTGGGTCATATCCTGGATCTCGTATTTACGAGGGAAAATTTCCCCTTCCAAATTACACAGATTTTATCACAATTTGTTCCTTGGTCTGACTATTGTTTTATCTTTTTTGCTGTAACAGCTTCTGCCACGCATAATACTTGCAATCTTCCTCAGAAATATCAAATGAATTTGAGGAATGGAAACTACATGTCCCGAAGGTTTACGACTATTTCCCTCTGCAGATTTTTATTTTCAGACAATTTTGATTCTTGTTTTCTATCAGAAAGGTTGGTCTGTAGAATAGTAGTCTTTCAGCAACCCTGTCAGCCATAAAGTTCTCTTTACCTCCTCCATGACAAATTCATGTTCATCAGCCTTGGTATCATGATGGTCTTTGCTTGGCCAAGCAACACACTCATAGAGTTGAAAGCTGCTGACGTCACTACTGGACAACCTCAGACCTTATCTTATTCAAAGAATGTACCTCCTTCTACAAATGCAAAATAGACAATGCTAAGTGAAATTATTATTCTCTGATTATCAAGAAGGTAGTGAATGATCCAGTAAAACTGTACTCCGTAATCTCTCAATTTACTTCTCCAAGTTCCTATCCAAAGTAACACCCTGGACTGGACATTTTCGCAGAATATTTCATGGATAAAGTTCATACTCTACAGAGCTATTTTAAGGATGTGATTCAGATATCCAAAAGTTTCCAGTATGGTATCCATCCCTTGTCATACCTGAGCAAATTTTAATGAAGTATACTGGTCAACACATTTTTACAAAAGTCATCTTACTGAAATAAAAATAGTCATTTCTTATCAATTTTTATATGCTGAACATGAATATGACAGTGAAATTGCAAAGTTGGCTCTAGCTTTTTTGTAATCTACAAGAATTAATGTTTACATCACAAAATGCATGTCAATAGTAAATATAATAGGCCTTTGGTTTTTTTTGTGTCTTTGAGTCAGTCCTGACTCCTGGTGACCCAGAAGCTCCTGGGCTTTCTTGGCAGTGTCACAGGAAGTAGATTGCCAGGCCTTTCTTCTGAGGCAATGGAGGGTTAAGTGACTTGCCCAAGGCCACAAGGAGTGCTAGTGGGAATTGAATCCTTGTTGCTTGGTTACCAAGCCAGTGTTCTAACCACTAGGCTACTACTCCACTCTGGCCTTTGGTTAATACCTGTAAAAAAACAAGTCATAGACTACTTAGATTCTTTTCACCTGTCTCTTGTACAGCTGTTTGGGAGTTTCTCTGGGGAGTGTCCAGCAGTAGTCAGTCAGCATTGTAGTGGAACATTTTCCCTGGTATCTTTGCTCCATTGTTGCGATATCCTGGTGAAAACGTTCTCCCTGTTCATCACTAACCATACCACAGTTGTCAGGAAAGAAATCGAGATGGGAATCAAGGAAATGGATCTTTAGAGACATATTGCAGCCAAGTTTCTGATACTGCATCAGCATGCCTTCTACTAATTCCTTGTAGGTTTCTGTCCTAACATTCCCGAGAAAGTTTGTTGACACTAGGCGAAAAGCATTCCATGCTTGTTTCGCATCACCCTGAAGCAAGTTGTTGAATCGGTCATCTTTGAAGAGCTCTCGAATCTATGGACCCACAAAAACTCCCTCTTTAATCTTTGCTTCGTTGAGCTGAGGGAATTTTTCATGCAGATATTGGAAAGCTGGCGAAGTACAGTCCATGGCTTTCATGAAGTTTTTCATCAAACCTAGTTTGATGTGAAGGGGTGGTAGCAAGATTTTGTGAGCCTCAACCAGAGCTGGGTGTTGGATATTCTTCTCTCCAAATGTTACATTTTGTCTGCAATTCCATTCCTTCCGCAAGTAGTGCCAATCCCTTGCTTGACTATCCCACTCACATAAGAAACACATGTATTTTATATATCTCTGCTGCAGTCCCATTAAAAGGGCAACTACCTTCAAGTCACCACAGAGGTGCCAGCTGTACTTGTTATAGTTAATGGAAGTCAGTAGATGCTTTAAGTTATCATATTTCTCTTTCATGTGGACAGCATGCGCTACTGGAATAGATGGAAGACAGTTTCCATTGTTCAAAAGCACAGCCTTCAGACTCAGTTTCGAAGAGTCTATAAATAGTCTCCAGCCTTGTGGGTCATGAGTGATTTTTAAGGCATTCATGAGGCTTTCAATATCGGAACAGAATACCAGATTACTTTCCTTTCCGACTGCTGACGTCAGATGGCTTCAGCAACCGTCTGGCAGTAGTATTGCATTGCATCAGAAAATGATGCAATCAACTCTGGATGATGTGTGCATGCTGGTATTATGCAATGTGATGCAATATTTACATCATTCAAGGCTTATTTGGGATGTTGTTTATGTCCTACTGGATAAATTTACACGGTGAAACATCAAAAATGAACTACTTGCAATATCTTCAAAATGAGAGCCAATAATTTTTTTAATGATATATTTGTGTTCAGCTCACCAAGATACTACAGATTAGGGCCTTTTAAAGTCAGTAACAATTTCAATGTTGACATCTAGCGTGGGAATGAGTGCATCACCAGAACGAGGGAAGTGCATGAGTGAGTTTTAAACGTCAGTCCAATCTGGGTAGGACATTGTCAAATTGAGGGCTTTGGCTTTGGGTTTTGCTTTGGAAGTATATGGCAAAGGCCTCTGGGCCATGAGTATGCGTTGTCTCATTCATGGATGCATCTTTTGTGAGGGATTTGATGAGACTAAAGAGCTCCCGAGGTTTGTTAAGTGAGTGCATGAGGGTGTTGGTATGATATTCCTTTCTCTTGTGGTTGACTGCTCTTCGATGTTCCTGCAATTTGTTCAGGTATGCAATGTGGTCATTGACATGCCTAGAGTGTCACCAGCAGTGCTCCAGTTTTCTGAGATGTAATAATGATTCACATAGGTCAGCAGTGTACCACACAGCTGCATGGTTCTTGTAGTTAGGTTTCATGGAGGGCGGTAGGAGCGCAGCTCTGGAAAGGTTGTTGTTCCATATCTCTATTAGCTTGTCCAGATCATTGGTATCAGAGTTGAGATCATGCAGAGTGTCATTGAGGAATGTGTCTTTATTGAAGTATCTGAAGCGGCAGAAGACAGGAGGGTTGGATACTGAGGACCGCTGCTCTTCTAAGTCATATGGTACATAAAAAAGTATGGCATTATCGTCAGACCATGGGACTGGGAGAACAAGTGATGAGTTCTGGCTATAAAATGTGTGGGAGAGAAGAGGAGCAAAAACGAGGTCCAGGATGTTACCTCTAGTGTGGGTGGGCATGTGTATAAGTTGGTGATAATCCAGTGCAGTCATTGCATCCAGGAATGCCGTGGAGTGCTTGGCAGGGAGTGATGGGAGACTAAAGTCATCTAGAAGCCAGAGTGGTTTCCGCTGGGTATTACGGTTACATGCTAGATCAAGGATTGTGGCCAGTTCATCGGCATTTGCAGATGGTGGACGTTAAAAGAAATATATTGCTAAGAACTTGTTTGAGATCAGGATGTGGTCCAGATTGGTTGAACTCTGGGCTAAGCTGCACATTATAAGGTATATGCAAGGGTATGAAAAGTAAGTAATGAATGGAGGTAAAATGGAAGACCAGTGTACAGAGCTTTATAAGCAAGTGTGAGAAGCTTAAAGTGTATGCAATAGAAGACAGGTAGCCAGCGATGTTGTTGTAGAAGTGGGGTAATGTGGTCCAACCATTTTGCAAAGCACAGTATGCAAATAGCCATATTCTGCAATAATCGTAAGCATTTAATATTTGAACATCTGACTCCTGCATATACAACATTGCATTGTAGTAATGCGTGAAAACACAAAACTTAGAAGAAAAGTTAAAGTGCATCTAAAAATGAATGGATAGCTCAGCATTGGTGGAGAATATAGAACGATTTCTGGACTGTAGTGCTCACCTTTGGGACAAGTGTCAATGTAGGATCTAACAGTACCTCAAAGTACTTTAACGTGCATAATTGTACTGAAGTGCCATTAATTACCGGTGTAATGGGAGGAGTTGGAGAACCTCCAGTAAACCAAATGTCCAGGTTCTTACTGGGACTGAGTTTCAAATGATTCTGTCAAAGCCATGAGGATACTGCAGTTAACATCTGATTAATGGGGCAAAAACATTAACATGGGACAATAACATAATATCATCTGCATAATAATAAACAGGTGTATTATGTTCCTGGATCACGGTAGCGAGGGACGAAGAAAAAAATTGAAAAGCTAAGGTGAGAGGACTTATCCCCATGGAACACCACAGGACTGGGACTTAGATGTGGAAAGAGAGGAATCTATAGATACCCAAAATTACCTGTTTCTGAGGAATGATGAGAACCAGTTATGAACCTACACAGTAATACCAATTTCAGAGAGGTGAGCTAGTAGTATGGAGTGATTGACCAAACCAAAAGCTGAAAGTTCTAGAGAATTAGCCAGTGTGATGTCCCCTTTATCCCAAGTAGTATGGATATCATGTAAAAGGGAAGTTTCCATAGATTTTATGCTGAAATATGGGGGGGGGAGGGGGGTGTTGATTGTCTAGGTTGTAGACAATCTGTATTTTTGACATGAGTAGATAGCTATGAGAAAACTGTTTTTCTGTAAGTTTAGTGAGGTATGGTAAATTGGAAATAGGATGATAATTATTGAGATCTGAGGGTGGTAATGATTTGTTCTTCAAAATCATGTGTACAATAGCTTGTTTCCAAAGGACTATAACCTCACCTGTGGAGAGAAGGGAACTTATAATAGATAAAGCAAGTGGTATTAGGTTTAAGAAGGGATCTAGAAACCACACAGAGGGGATAGGGTCAAGGGAACATGTTGTCCAATGAGAGGATAGAATGATCTTATTTAGAGCCTGCAAAGATACCACTGCAAAGATGCATCCATGAATGAGACAACGCATACTCCTGGCCCAGAGGCCTTTGCCATATACTTCCAAAGCAAAACCCAAAGCCAAAGCCCTCAATTTGACAATGTCCTACCCAGATTGGACTGACGTTTAAAACTCACTCATGCACTTCCCTCGTTCTGGCGATGCACTCATTCCCACGCATATGTCTTTTACCCATACTCTCCTGAGCAAATAGAAAAGATCATTGGTGTGATTAACCCCACCACCTCCCCAGCTGATCCATGTCCAGCATTTTGGATTAAGCAAGCACAATCCAACCTCAGTACGGTCATCGCAAGAATCACTCACCTCTCACTGTCTAAAGGCATTCTCCCACTGCTCCTCAAAACCGCCTCCATCAGGCCATTGCTAAAGAACAACAAACTAGATCCATCAGACATCAGATCCCACAGACTCATATCCATCCTCCCCTTCCTAACCAAGATATTAGAAAAAATTGTCCACCAACAAATACAGGACCCCATTGACTCCCATGCACCTCTTGACCAGAAGCAACACAGGTTCCGCTAACAACATGGTGTGGAAAACCTTATGGCGACTCTCCTGGACAGACTCTACCTGGGCTTAGACAAGAAGAAACAAGGATTCATCCTGATATTCATGGACATTGCTTCTGCCTTCGATATGGCCAGTCATAGTCTTCTACTCGCTCGCTTGCATCAAAAAGGGATAAGGAACCTAGCTCTCAACTGGTGCAAATCATATATGACTGATCGTCAGCAACAAGTCCGCATAGGAGTTCAGTCATTGAGTACATTCCATCAAACGCAAGGAGTCCCGCATTGCTCATCCCTCTCTGCCCTGCTCTTCAACATCTATCTACAGCCATTCTGTGCCATTATATAGTCCTTCAATATTTACTACCACATTTATTTTGAGGATGTCTTGCTCTACACCCCTTTCTCCTTAGACAGCCCCGACTACTCTTCCATCACAGGATGCTTCAGTGCGGACTCAGATTGACTCTCCATCCACAACCTTATGGTGACTACAGAAAGTCAGAGGTCTTATTTACAACCAAAGACCAAACTTTCATCCCACCAAACTTCCTTGAAGGTGAAAGATTTTGAGCTCATGATTAAGTAGGAGGTACGTTATCTGGAAGTCATCTTGGACCAACATCTGAATTGGGAGGCCCACGTACAAAAAGTTATCAAGACAGTCTACCATAAAATAAGGACCCTCTTTCATCTATGCCCACTCCTTGAGCTCTCTGATTTTCACACAGTATTCCAAGCCCTCATCTTTCCTCACTTTGACTACGCCAATATATTTTTCCACGGTCTGCCAAAACACACACTTCAGCCATTACAATTGGCCATGAACACAGCCGCCCGAACACTCCTAGGTGCATCTAGATTCGAACACATCACGCTTTTCTTGATTCAGCTACACTGGCTCCCTATAACAAGCTGCCTGATTTACAAAGTACTTCTACTGACATTCAAGTCTCTTCATGGCATGTCTGCAACCTCCCTCGCAGCACTCATACAATGTACCCCTGAAAACAGAATGAGGAAATCATGCATGGAGAACACACTTGTCATCCCTACATCAATAAGGACATGCACCCAGACTACTAAGAATTGTGCCTTTTCCTTATACAGTATGCATCAACCCTATGGAACTCCCTACCTCCAGGAATCCGATCCATCTCCGACCAGCGATCCTTTAGGAAGACCTTAAAGACATACTTGTTTCAACTAGCTTATGATCATACAGCCTAAACAGAGACTTGAGGCTATGACTCCACTGTCCAGCTTGCAATTAGTTCTCCCTCATGCACATCCAAAGTTCATGTCCCCATTTATTGTTTAATGGTTTAGCCGTCAATCTTAATAATTGTTAATACCTGTTCCGTGGTTTTCAGTTCTATGTAAACATTTCTATGTAAACTACCTGTTCTATATAAATTATTTCAACTGTTTCACGTTATATGTAAACCACACAGATTTTAAAGTGTGGTATATAAAAGCAAATAAATACAGTCAAACCTCGGTTTTCATTTGCCCCGGTTTTCATACGCTTCGGTTTTCAACGTCTTTTTTGACTGAGATTTTGTCCCGGTTCTCATACATCGCTTCGGTTTTCAACGTCTTTTTTGACTGAGATTTTGTCCCGGTTCTCGTACATCGCCTCGGTTTTCGTAAAGTACAGTACTGTAAATACATACACCCTCGTGCTGCACACCGGTCTGTATACACTGCCAGAACGCCCGCCCGGTCCCGGCAGCACTGCCCCCCGGACTCACCGATCGCCAGCGTGATGAGAAGCGAAAGCCAGCTGAGCACGTAAATGAAACACATCCTCGAGCCTGGTCAGAGTTAGAGAGGCAAGGATTGCGCAGAGAGGAAGGCCCCGATCTCGTCCACCGCCTGCCCGTTCTATGGAGCGCCCCCTCAGGCTCAGAGGTAGCAGGGAAGAAAAGCTGTCAACGTAAGCAGGAGATGTTGCATGAATGTGGGAGGCAGTTCTTTCTCTTGCAGGGTACGTCTGAAGCTATATCATTAAGATTTTCTGCCATTCTGAAGTATTGAGCAGATAAAGTAAAGGTATTTTAATGGGCTGAATCCAATGTGATTCCAAAGAGAGCTGGGCACAGCAGCTTGTCAGGGGTGGCTAAGGCCAGATGCTAACATACTGTACTGTACAGTACTGTACTTAGCTTGCTTTCAGTGATGTTAAATGTTCATTTATCCATTTCATTAGTCATTTATATTTATTTCTCATTTTTTCTGTATGTAAAAATAGTTATTCTCTATAAAATGTATTTTTTGTGAATATTTTTGGGTGTCTGGAACGGATTAATTGGATTTACATTATTTCTTATGGTAAATATTGCTTCAGTTTTCATACGTTTCGGTTTTAGTCAGACGTTTTTGAACGGATTAATCATGAAAACCGAGGTTTGACTGTAAATCTCTCCAGGATAACAGACTACACCTCCCTCTGCCTTTGAGGGTTCGGCTGGAGTCCACCCATCACTCAGCATTTTTCTTTCAGGCTCCCATGCTTTGGAACTTGCTCCCTCTTCAACTCCAATTGGAAACCTCATATACAAAATTAAAAGCCCAATTGGAAATCCATCTATTTCAGCAGGTGATTGATATACTTAGTGCAATTAATTCAGGATGGTTCCAGGAGAAGGGAGAAGGGCCGGTGAGATGCTTGCAGAAGAGGTATTGGGTGTTTGTCTCTTTGATTTGATAACCCTCTAATTCTATGTTCTCTTATTTTTCCCTAAGATATAATGATGGATATCCTTTCTCTCTTTCTGATTATTATGTTATTGTAAACCGGTCTGATCTTTGGGAAAGGCAGCATATTAAGAAATTTGAATAAACATAAATATAAACCTTTGTTACATTCATTTTGACCAAAAATGACCAAGTCTGGTCTCTATGGTTATTTTTACTGTAATTTTTTTGACCCAGGATTTTAAGTCTCTTGGTGATGTTGCCCTTTAATATTTAGGCAAGAGATTGCAATGCTGCATGCTGGGCCATCCATTGAAGTCGTGACAGATGGAGTTGTTGATTGTTCAAGGTGTTCGTGTAGTTAAACAGGAGTGACTTCATGCATGATCTTTCTAGATACAAGCTCCTGCATTATGGAATGCCCTCTCAGATCAGTTACATAGAAAGACTGATTTTAAAACCTTGAAAAGTAAATTGAAGAACATTTATTTGAGAAGGTGTTTGGAGGAGGGCATTGTGAACTTAAACCTGGTTGCTCTTACATTATTTTATATAACAAGTTGATTTTTATTAATGTTCTACACTGTGATTCTATTTTGTTTATGTATCTCTGGGAGGAAATTTTAATCTGTGGTATATAAGCATAAATAATAAATAAATATTTTTGACATTGATGTCTAGTGATTTTTATTATATGACTTATGCAAATTTACAATTTTTGGGCAGTTTCTTCTTTATGTATCTCACCTTTGTTATTAAAATAATTTTGATCACTGCTCTCTATATATTTTCTATATATATGTTTGCAATAATATACCTGTTTATTCGAGTACTTGTTTCTTGTTCACATGTGGTTAGCTGATACTGCTGTTGTGCCAGGTATCGCTGGGAATATGTAGCTTGGAAATCTGTCTACTTTTAGGAATTCTGCCAGGTACTTTTTACCTGGATGGGCTATTCTTGCAAATAGAATACTGGGCTTGATAGACCTTCGGTCTGAACAAATATGACAGTTTTTACATTCTTAAATACCTATAATATATGTGTATCTTTATGACTGAATTCTTATGATTTCACATCTTGATCTGTGGCTGAAAATCATCACTTCTTGAAATCCATTAGATGAACTGATATATATCTAAATTTTCTTCCAGTAGTAATTCTTTTTACTGTTATAGGTTTTGGGGTAGAGAAAGAACAGTTAGAAACATAGAAACATAGAAATATGACGACAGAAAAAGACCACATGGCCTATCTAGTCTGTCCTTCCATAACAACTACAACAGTCCACTTTTTGCCTTTAGAGATCCTCTGTGTTGGTCCCATGCTTTCTTGAATTCAGTTACTGTCCTCATCTCTACCACCTCCACTGGGAGACTATTCCACGGATCCACTACTCTTTCCGTAAAGAAATATTTCCGCATATCACTCCTGAATCTATCTCCCTTCACCCTCTTCCCATGTCCCCTCGTAGCAGAACTTGCTTTCAATTGAAAGAGGCTCTCTCCCTGAACATTTATGCCACGGAGGTATTTAAACATCTCAATCATATCACCTCTATCCCCGCCTTTCCTCTAAGGTGTACATATTAAGATCCTTAAGTCTGTCCTCATATGCTTTATAATGAAGCCCATTAATCATTTTGGTAGCAACCCTCTGCACCGACTCCATCCTGTTCACATCCTTTTGAAGGTGCGGTCTCCAGAATTGCACACCATACTCCAAATGAGGTCGCACCAAAGACTTATACAGAGGCATTATCACCTCCTTTTTTCTGCTAGCCATTCCTCTCCGTATGCACCCAAGCATCCTTCTAGCTTTTGCTGTTGCCTTTTCCACCTGTTTAGCTACTTTAAGATCATCACACACAACCACGCCTAGGTCCCGCCCTTCTTTAGTGGACAAAAGTCCTTCACCTCCTATACTGTATTGCTCCCTTGGATTGCTGCAGCCCAAATGCATGACCTTACATTTTTTAACATTAAATCCCAGCTGCCAAATTCTAGACCATTCTTCAAGCTTAGCTAGATCCCTCCTCATGTTATCTACCCCTTCCTGGGTGTCTACTCTATTGCAGATTTTGGTATCATCCGCAAAGAGGCAAACCTTACCCGACAGCCCTTCCGCTATATCACTAACAAAGATGTTAAAAAGAATCGGACCAAGGACAGATCCCTGGGGCACACCACTGGTAACATCCTTCTCCTCAGAGTGAGCTCCATTTACTTGTACTCTTTGTCGCCTCCCACCCAACCAATTTCTAACCCAAGCAGTAACTTTAGGGTCCATCCCTAGGGTGCTCAGTTTGTTTATAAGTCGCCTGTGAGGAACAGTGTCAAAGGCTTTACGGAAATCCAAATACACCACATCTAAAGCTCTCCCTCGGTCCAACTCCCTGGTCACCCAGTCAAAAAAATCAATCAGATTTGTCTGACAAGACCTGCCTCTGGTGAATCCATGCTGCCTCGGATCCTGTAATCCGCTGGACTCCAGAAACCTCACTATTTTCTCTTTCAGCAGCGTTTCCAATAATTTACTCACCACCGAAGTTAAACTAACCGGCCTGTAGTTTTCAACCACATCCTTACTTCCGCTTTTGTGTAAAGGCACCACATGAGCCTCTCTCCAGTCCTTTGGCACCACTCCTGACTCCAACGAGGCATTGAAAAGGTCAGTCAGTGGAGTTGCTAGAACGTCCCCAAGTTCCCTCAGTATTCTAGGGTGTATCCCATCCGGTCCCATCGCTTTGTCTACTTTAAGTTGAGCTAGTTTCTCACGAACACAGTCTTCTGAAAATAGTTCAAGATGTCCCTCGCTTCTGTTCTTATTTGTGGGTGTTTTCTGAGGTCCTGCTCCTGGTTCTTCATCTGTGAACACAGAACAAAAATATTTGTTAAGCAATTCCGCTTTATCCTTATCAGCTTCTACATATTCCCCCCCTGCACCCTTGAGTCTGACAATACCACTTTTGCTCTTCCTCTTCTCACTAATATATCTGAAAAATGTCTTATCCCCCCATTTTATTGCATTGGCTATTTCCTCCTCCTTTTGAATCTTTGCCTTCTTGACTACTTTGCTAGCTTCTCTAAGTTTTTCCAAATACAGATGCCTGTCTTCTGCTCTCTGTGATCTCTTGTATTTCATGAAGGCCTCCCTCTTTTTCTTCACTTTTTCAGCTACTTCCTTCGAAAACCATAGCGGTCTCCTGTTCCTTTTGCCTTTATTTACCATTTTAACAAAAAGGTTGGTTGCCCTTAAAATACCCCCTTTCAGTTTTGCCCACTGTTTTTCTACATCCCCCAGCTGTTCCCATCCCACTAACGACTCCCTGAGGTATTGGCCCATCTTCGCAAAGTTAGTCTTCCTAAAGTCTAAGATCCTCACCTTGGAATGGATTCTAACAGCCCTAGTCCTAATACTGAACCACACCATCTGGTGATCACTGGATGCAAAATGATCTCCCACTACAACATCAGAAACACTTTCACCATTGGTAAGCACCAAGTCCAGTATGGCCCCTTCACGTGTGGGGTCTGTTACCAATTGCCTGAATAGTTCTCCCTGTAGAGAATCCAGGATCTCCTTACTTCTAGATGATACTGCAGCAGGAATGTGCCAATCAACATCTGGCATATTGAAATCTCCTATCAGTAGCACTTCCCCTTTCCTAGCAATGCTGCGTATGTCTTCAATTAACTCTCTGTCCACCTCTTCCTCTTGTGAGGGAGGTCTGTATATCACTCCAATGCAAATAGATTTCTCTTTCCCTCTTTCTAGTTTAACCCACAATGCCTCCTCTCTCTCCCTTTTAAGCTCTGTAATTCCAAAGCTTTAATAGTAGTTTTTACATATAGTGCCACTCCTCCTCCTCTTCTTCCTACCCTGTCCTTCCTGAATAAAGTATAGCCAGGTATAGTTATATCCCAGTCATTGTTTTCTGTGAACCATGTTTCTGTAACTGCCACTAAATCCAAGTCAGCCACTCCCACCAAAGCTTCAACCTCAGGGATCTTATTTCCCATGCTACGGGCATTAATACACACTGCTTTCCATATGTTACCCCTGTTACCCATTTCCATAAAGGTATTTAATGTATCACCTACCTGGGGGCTTTCACTTACCTGTTGGCTTTCTTCACCCATCCCCAAGGAATCTAGTTTAAAGCCCTCTTCAGTAGATTAGCCAGTCTACTACCAAAGATGCGTTGACCTCTCTTGGACAGATGGATGCCATCTCTGCTTTGCAACCCTTGGAAAAGCATCCCATGGTCTAGGAAACCAAAACGCTCTCGATGACACCATCCACGCAGCCATGCATTTGTCTCCAGGATGCGGGCCTCTCTGCCTTGGCCTTTACCCTCAACAGGGAGGATTGAAGAGAACACCACCTGTGCACCTAACTGCTTCACCCTCTGTCCCAGAGCCATGAAGTCACTTTTGATGCAAACTATTTATTCAATAAATAGTTTGCATCTGGGAGGGGTGTTGTAGTTACATGGGAGTCATTTTCACATTGGCTTACGTGAAATTTCAAGGAGGATTGTACCTGTCACAGCAGCGGCCTGACTTGTTTTCAGAAGCTTTTTGTAAGTATATTTTATAATCCTTAAGGTGCACTTGGTTGACTCTACAGGATCCTCTTTCAACAATGAACAATAACAATGTAACAAGTTTGAGTATCTTTACCTGTGAATGTGTGGCATAAAACTATTGGTTTGTGATCAAATGAGAAGTGCTAAGAGCAGAATAGAAACGAGCTATAGATTCATAAGCTCTTCTATATATACTGTAGGTATGACTGATATTGCTGGTACTGTATATTCATTAGAGAGTTCCTAGAGTGGAAGGTATATACAGTACATAGAAACATAAACTTGTCAAGTGCTTGCAATCTGACCACAGATGTATTAATAAAGTTAAATTTCAGAGGATATATTTGCTTGGAAGTGGGAGCTGTCAGTTTCTTTTAAGTCAATAAGCTACCTCAAGCTAACACTACATGTGCCCCTCAACCCTCAGCTCCTCAATTAAACTTCAGAGATGAATGATGTGAATTATTGCACAGATGTGCAATGATTATGCAGTTCGACCATTCTCACTCCCCAAACAAGTTGTCCCACTGGGCTATCCATAAATATTAATAAAAGCCTTTGTTGTAAGAATCAGTGGCTAGATCAGAGAAACAAGTGGTATTCAAAATTCTGTTATGGAGTTTGCCTGAAGGAGATATGATCCCACTTCATCCTTGATGGCCCTTTGTCATAGTAATGAAAATGGAGAGCAAAAGTCATGCATGAAGACGAGCAAAACCTACAAATGGATCTGGTGTTAAAAGTGCCAAGGTTTGCTAATGCTGGAAACTGTATAACCTTCTACGTAAAATTACTTTACTATTATCCTATGCAAGGCAGATATCATTTTAGAGCTATTTGTGACTGAGAATGGGAGATTCCTAATGCTCTGAACACAAGATATTCTCAACATGGGCTTATTTTTTCTAGTTCTCTGAAGCATTCAGCAACAGTGACTACAATGAGCAGTCCAAGAAGCCTGTTTGACAGGCTTCAGGCCCCCTGAGTGGTCAGAGCACAGTATTAACCACTAGGCCATTGGACTTGACCTAAATGTAATAGTTGTACTCAGAGATTGATCATGAAATTTAGTATTTCATTTTATTTTAAAGGTTTATTGTAGAAAATAAATTTTAACCAGAATGGTTTGGACCAACACCATTTTGAATAATGGACGTTTTCTGATAAAAGAATTTAAGATGTGTGAGTTTTTCTAGATAACAAACCATATGAAGCCAACCATTTTTCATAGAATCAGTATTTTTAAGATAATAGACTACAACTCATTAACTGCAATTTATTTACAAGACAGAATTTTTGGTTATTGTTATTATTAATATTACCACCACAGGCAGGGACTGAAACTTGCATGTCCCCGCTGTTCCCAGTCCATACTATGACCATGAACGCCTTACCACATTTTTCTAACAAATCATGTATAGAACTAATAAATATATTCTGGTCTATATCTGGCAAGTGAACACCATTCAGGTGATACAAGCCCGGACAATCAGAGGAAATCGAATCATGAGCAAACTCCAAGCCCCTTTAACAGGACATTTCCACATTCACACTCTTCTGCAGCCATTCCACTGCCTTTGATTATTGGATCATATCAAGTTCTGTGAGGAATAATTTGTGACCAAATTAATATTACATGATAAAAATATTTATTTTTTTAATTAAATTTTTAAATAACCACAAATTAGGAAAAAAAATCACATTTCATTTGTCTGATGAGCTCAACATCTTTAACATCCATCTAAGGAGGTCATTCCAGAACATGAATAAGGGGTTTGTATGTGCGGTGGGGATGTTTATCTGCTGAAAACACTGCTGACGTGCACGTCCATGGGGCTAGCATGGGGATTTCAGAACATTGGTGGAACGGGGCGTGGTCAGCTATTGAGACATATAAAGCATATTCAGGAAAGGCCCATATATGTTTTAAGTGTTTCCTACAGACGTCCATGTTATTCATATGGAAATGTGGAATAAGGGCAGGACTTAGAAAACATTCTGCTCTGCTCATCAATGCATCCCTTATTGAAAAACAATTGTGATAATTATGTTCTGAACTGTTGTGTTTGCATTCCGGAAGAACACAAGATGCAGTTTTAAAGAACAGAAAGCAGAGGTGAGGGAAGGTTGTAAAGTAAAGAAACATTGATAAACACCTCTACAGACATATTAAGAACATCAATTGTGTTTACATATGCTGGCTTTGCTGACAATTGCTGTTTGTGCTAAAGGAGCAAAGCTAGGGTTCCCTAACATTTCCTATGTTCCATAAACTGGAACTGGTGATGTAGGGATAGTATGTGAGTGAATATGACAAAGATTCTAGTTTAGGTGAGAAATGAAGATCAAATTTGTAGTCCTGGGATGCCCTGCTATTAGGTTATACCGGCTGTAATTAATAGGAGCAGGGAATCTTTTTTGGCAGCTGTATGTTTATTGTGAATGCAACTGAGAGAGAGAGAGAGAGAGAAAGTGTGTGTGTGTGTGTGTGTGTGTTTTGAGGGTTGCATGGGAAGATCTGGTGTGCTCATCCACAATTCTGGGAGGACAGGAATGCCTGGCCAGTGCCTGGACCATAGCGATGACCACAGTGTCACCAGGTGCCTGTATTATGGGGTAGCCATACATCAGCTGTGCCAGGCACTGGGAGACATGACTGATATTGTGCCAACATCCCCCCAGATTGTGCCATGAGGCCTACATCCTTCCTTAGTCCAGGATCTATGCAAGCTGCGAGACTGGTGATATATCTGAAGGCTGGCTACGTAGGTATGATGGCACAGGGATCCTCCCTCCCATGCCCACACAGGCCTGACCAGGGAAGAAGTGCCATAAAGCAGACTGTGAAAAGGCAGACAGGACTGCCCCATAAATAGCGGATATATGCAGACCGACATATGCCACAATGGGACAGGCATATGAGGACAGACTTAACGATCTTAATGTGTATCCTTTAGAGGAAAGGCAGGATAGAGGAGATATGATAGAGATGTTTAAATATCTCCATGGCATAAATACACAGGAGAGAGTGTCTTTCAATTGAAAGCAAGCTTCACTATGAGGAGACATAGGATGAGGGTGAAAGGGGATAGGCTCAGGAGTGATATGAAGAAATATTTTTTTACAGAAAGAGTGGTAGAGGCATAGAATGGTCTCTCAGTGAAGGTGGTAGAGATGAAGACAGTATCTAAATTAAAATAAAATATGGGACAATCACAGAGGATCTCTAAAGATAAAAAGGGGACTATTGTAGTTGATATGGAAGGGCAAACTTGATAAGCCATTGGTCTTTTTATATGTGCAGCTGCTGTGAGAAATGACAGTACTCTGATATGTGGGAATTACATGCCATAGCCACAAGGCCATACTATTACTACTAATACTACTACTACTACTGATCCTTTGTATAGCGCTACAAGTGTACGCAGTGCTGCACAGACACATTTATTTTATTTATTTATTTATTTAGACAGTTTTGTATCCCGCCTTATCCTTCAATCAAAGCAGTCACAACACAATTGGGGGATACATTTAACACGTGGGGATATGAGACACATACACTAATACTTACAGGGAACATGGGCAGTGGAGGGTTAAGTGGCTTGTCCAAGACCACAAGGAGCATCTGTGGGACTAGAAACCCCAGTCCTTCCGGCCCAAGGTTGCTGTCCTCTAGTGGGATTTGAACCCCCGACCTTCCGGCCTGAAGTACCTTGCCCCAACCACTAGGCTACTCCTCCCTACACATGTGAAAGATGGTCCCTGCTCAGAAGAACTTACAATCTAATCAAGACAGACAACCCAGCAGCTGTGGGCGGAATAGATTTAGGGGGAATAGTAAGGAGACACAAGGGAGATTAGGCGGATCAGATCCAAAAGCGGCAATGAAGAGGTGAGCGTTCAGCCTGAATTTGAGAAGAGATAGAGAAGAAACTTCATGTACAGACTCAGGTAGTTTGTGCCAGGCATAGAGAGCAGCAAGGTGAAAGGAGCGAAGTCTGGAGTAGGCAGTAGAAGAGAAGGGCATGCATAGAAACAATCTGCCAAAAGAGTGGATTTCCCAAGGAGGGGTGTATGAGGAATTGTAGTGCAGACCAGTAGAATGAGTGCACTTATTGGTCTGAGGCACGGAAAGGGCATACATTTGTTCCTAAGCAATACTGTGCATCCTTTGGGGAACTGCAATGCTAGTTTTTGGTTTTGTGCACTTCGTAAGGTTCCATCCTTAGCGATTTAAAACATGTTTGCAGAGATGACCAACATCCTACAAGGCAGGAGTCACTGGGGTCATTTTCTAATGCCAAGTACCATTTGATGAAAGGTTAGTTTTGATATACATGTTCATATTTACATTCTCTTTTATCATATTAGGATGCATTTTGATTACCTAGCACTTTTCAGGGCCTGAGGAGGACTGGTATATGGTCTAGGTTGCAGCAACAGTCATTTGACATTGGTACTCATATTTATGTCTAGTTTGCATCAGCAAACTACTGTCAGTGTGAAGAGCAGCTTAAGAGAAGCACGTTTTATCGAGGAGCAGGGCCGGATTTACCTATACGCCAACTACGCCGTGGCGTAGGGCCCACAGCTGACAAGGGCCCACAAAAATTGAAAAAATTGTTAGCCTTCTTAAAATTAAATTTAAAAAAAAAAAACGCTGGCTGCCGCCGTGGCAGCATTGACTGTCCCGCGGGGCCCCCTCAGCTGCTGCGGCAGCATGGACTGTCCCGCGGGGGCCCCCTCTGCCCGGCTGAATCCGTCCGTCCCTCCCTCCCTCCGTGCCGGCTTTGAGAGGCGTGAAGGGAGAGTGTCTCCCTCGTGTCTCTGTTAAGCCCGCAGGGGCTGATGGGAAATTTCCCATCAGCCCCTGCGGGCTTAACAGAGACGCGAGGGAGACACTCTCCCTTCGCGCCTCTCAAAGCTTGCACGGAGGGGCTCAGCCGTCGTGGAGGGAGGGAGGGATTCAGCCAGGCAGAGGGGGCCCCGCGGGTCAGTCTATGCTGCCGCTGCTGCGGCGGCAGCGGTAGCAGCCAGCGTTTTATTTTTTTTTATTAAATTTTACTTTAGGCCGAGGAGGGGGGTGTAGGACTGGTAATGGGCTATGGGGGGGGCTGGGACTGGCAATGGGCTGGGGGGGTTAAGACTGGAGGTGGGCTGATGGGGTTAGGACTGGTAATGGGCTGTGGGCTGTTGGGGGTTTAGAACTGGTAATGGGCTATGGGGGGGTTAAGACTTGTAATGGGCAGTGGGCTGATGGGGGCTGTCTGGTAATGGGCTATGGGGGGGCTAGGACTGGAAATGGGCTGGGGGGGTTAAGACTGGAGGTGGGCTGATAGGGTTAGGACTGGTAATGGGCTGTGGGCTGATGGGGGGGGGTTAGGACTGGCAATGTGCTATGGGGGGCTGACTGGAAATGGGTTGATGGGGTTAGGACTGGAGGTGGGCTGTGGGCTGATGGGGTTAGGACTGGTAATGGGCTGTGGGCTGTTGGGGGTTTAGAACTGGTAATGGGCTATGGGGGGTTAAGACTGGTAATGAGCTGTGGGCTGATGGGGGCTGTCTGGTAATGGGCTATGGGGGGGCTAGGACTGGAAATGGGCTGGGGGGTTAAGACTGGAGGTGGGCTAATGGGGTTAGGACTGGTAATGGGCTGTGGGCTGATGGGGGGGGGGTTAGGACTGGCAATGGGCTATAGGGGGCTGACTGGAAATGGGTTGATGGGGTTAGGACTGGAAGTGGGCTGTGTGCTGATAGGGGGGTTAGGACTGGCAATGGGCTATGGGGGGCTGACTGGAAATGGGTTGATGGGGTTAGGACTTGAGGTGGGATGATGGGGTTAGGACTGGTAATGGGCTGTGGGCTGATGGGGGGGAGGTTAGGACTGGCAATGGGCTATGGGGGGCTGACTGGAAATGGGTTGATGGGGTTAGGACTGGAAGTGGGCTGATGGGGGGTTAGGACTGGTAATGGGTTATAGGGGAGACTTAAACTGAAAATGGGGTGATGGGGTTAGGACTGTAAGTGGGCTGATGGGGGGGCTAGGACTGGTATTGCGTTGGGGGGTTGCTAGGACTGGAAATGGGCTGATGGGTGGCTAGGACTGGAAATGGGCTGATGCAGGGACTAGAAGGGAATGGATGCTGGGTGAGGCTGGAACTAGAAGGGAGCTGATGTTTGGGGAGGATTAGAATGGGATGGGGCTGGAAGAGTAAAATGGAGAAGGGAAAAAATATTTTGTGTGGGAGAGATAAAAAATCTACAATTTGCCAGGTATTGGGAGAGTAAGTGGGGATTGAGGATGGAGGGGTAAAATTTGAGTGGATGATATAGGAATGAGGAAAGAGCAAAAGGAGAAAGATTAGTATGTTAAAGCAGATGTAGAGAGAGAATGGAAAAAAAACTAGAAGAGAGAAGAAAGGACAAATGGACAGGAGACGATGGAGAGTTAGCAGAAGACACGAAGAAACCAGAAGAAAGTGGCTGGAGCAATTGCAGCTGAAAAAAATGCACAAAAGGTAGAAAAATATCTCTTTATTTTGAATTTATTAATTGGAATATGTCAGCTCTGGTAAATGTGCATCATTAACGTCTGCACTTTGTTTAGTACAAGAGCAAATTAATGTATAGTTTTATTTCTACAGTGTTGTACATTCCAAGTTTGGCTTTTGGGATTCCCAGTTTAATTATCGTCTTCCTGTTTCTAAATTGTGATTACTTGTTTGGTGATGGTCTATGTTCTGCATGTGTAACTGAGCTGAGGTGTTCTGTTTATATAATTCCTATTTGACATTGCCACTTGTTCTCTTTCCCCAGTAGGTCATGTATTGTTGTTCTCTGAAATGTATTGGTTTAATATTTGCAGTGTTGCCTTTTGATTGGTAGAGTATGGTGCTTTGTGAGTCCTGGTAGTGCTGTTAGGATACGGCGGGTTTGCTATGGGTTCTAAATGGGCAGTGTTTGTAGTAGTTCTGGCAGTTGGCACTGGATTATAGTAATGTAGAAATCTTTTAGTCTTTCTTTATCCATACACTCATTAAGAGGCACATTTACTAAAAGTTAGAATATGGTAACATTATGCAAATATTTATGCAAATGAGGCCCCTTATGCAAATGAGGACCCGCTCCCTGCTGGGGGCCCACAATTTTTGTTGGCGTAGGGCCTCACTCAAGGTAAATCCGGCCCTGTCGAGGAGGCATAGTGTCCGTGGGTACATTCTGGAGATGGGCGGAATCTGAAACGTACAACTTTTCAGATTATGGTAGGTGCAGGGTCATCCAAAACATGTACTAGTGTCCCATAATATTGACAGGGGACGTTTCTCCATTATATCGTATGGCCCATGCCTGCATCTGTGTGCAGACCTCATGTCTGATGCGTGCATAGGCCAGCTAAATGGCATTTTGCCTGTGCCAGGCCAGACACGTCTATCTCCCTGATTCCGGATCCCCTGGCACTTCTAGACCACAGCTAAGGAATTAGTTTTAAATGGGGCCTGTTTTCAATTTAGACATCTCTACGGGCCGGAAGCACATGTTATGGAATTGGGCTCTAATTGAATAAAGATGCACTGTGGACAGTTGTACTATCAAGCTTCCAAGAGCAGAAATACTAGCTGGACCTTTTGCATGCCCTGCAATCCCATCCACTGCAAAAAAAAACAGTCCGGCCCAGGTTCAGCCTCCAGTTTGACTCTCTAGCTCTCTTCTGGTGTCAGAAATCAAAAGAATGATTGAATATCCAAACACAGAACTCACTCATCGGAGGGTCTGTAGTACAAGCTGAAAAGAAACAACAAAGGAAAGAACCCGCAAGGACTCATGTTAATGAATGCAAGTCTTTTAAGTGTTAGAATGTGAGTGGTCAACTCACTGAATCATTTGCACTGCATAGTTATGCACAGCAGCAAATGATGCCATTCCAATCATAAACGATCCTCACCCTTATGACACAGTAAAAATAGGCTGGCCTGTGTTCTAACTCATAAAAATTCTTGCACACATTGAAATAAACATGTAACCAGCCCAGACACGCATTAGAGATGAACCCATGTGCCCCTGCCCAGTTTAGCAGTCTTACTGTGCCATATGTGCAAGTGTACTTCACCTGCCAAAACCACTAAATTGCTCTATAACAGACCATTTCCCACAAGAGGTCTTACACCACTGCCAATAATTCCCTAACTCACAAGGCAGTAAAAAAGGCAAAAGAGAACTCCATTCTGAAAGGCTTGACGGACACCACGGGATCAGAATGACGATCAGACCAGATGCACAGAGATCCCCTACATCCGGGACAGAATCAGGCCCTATGTGTGTACTTGCAAACTTTACATGTTTCATTTATACTTGCTATAGAGCAGGTGTAAATGTTCCCACCTGAATTTAAGGCACGATCACTGCCTTATATGTATTTATAAAAAAGGATTCTAAAAGGTGCATTTGGGCCTTTGCCGCTGAACTTTAGACCCGGATATTCAATTGCCGGAGCCTTATCGGGGCCCCAACATAATTATTCAAGTTGCCTTGATTGCCGTGAAACTAACCAGGTAGTGGAGATATTGAATTGCTGTCCAGTTAGCTTCAGTAGCGAAAGTTAGGTCAGCCTTTACTGCGCCTGACTTTCACTGTGTTTCGATAATCTGGCAGATGCTAAATATTGCTGTTGCCCAGTTATCACCAGGTGCTGTCCCTGGTCTACACACAGAATGCCCCGGTGCTAACCAGTTAGCACTGAGGCATGCAGCAGCAGCAACCATGGATATTTAGAGGCACTGTGTTAGTACTGCTGAATATCTCAGCCAAGGAAATTAACACAGCAGGTCTGCTCTGTGTTAATCCCTTTATATATCGTGCCCAAAGAATTGTTTTGGGTAGTGCATATCCCTAAAGGAACAAATGAATAAATACATCGTCATGTGCCAGGATTACTTGTACTTTTTAGAAGCAGTCAGGAGGATCCAACAGTCGATCGTGCTGTTTTGCTTTCCTTTAATAAGTAAATTGGTCACACTCTTAATCCATTGCATTTCTAGGTTCTGATGCATGATGATAATGTGACCATGGTATCAAGAATCTATTTTTATGGTACATACATTAAACCTTATTCTAGTTTTTAATTCTCCTTAGCCTCTTATCTTATTCTATAACTGCTCATAATCTTGTTCTAGTAGGATGATTTTGTATTAGTCATTATATTCTTCAGCAACTGTTCAGAAATTATATTTGCAGCGTTAAATAAATAAATAATTGGAATTTTGTTGCGATCCCCAAGATTTATTACCGTTACATGTAAGCAAAGGGATAGATATAGATAAACTGTCCCTCTGAAATATAGTAACTGGCCTTCGTTTCATCAAACATATGTGCAATGTGTGTCATGTGTCACAGATTTAGTTGATTTTATCAATTTTCTTTTCCTAATGGCCCATGGAGATGCATTATACCTTTGGGCTAAAAATACAAAATTCTCCTACCTAAATGAATCACTGAGAGAAGAAAAAAGCCATATGCAGGTGATGGCAGGGAGCAGTGGGATCGGTAATTGATTACAGTGTTGCCCTTTGATACAGAGCAATGCTTCCAGACAATCAGGTTACTACAATGTCTCTCACATCCTTCAAAAATGTGTTTGAATGTGATCAATATGTTTAGTCTCCAAGTAGTATCTTTGCTTCTTCTTTAAAAAAAAAAAAAAACTACCTTGTGCCATGTTTCCAGATATTTTCTCTTTAGTGATGTTCAGTAAGTAGTAAAACTATGGGGCTCTTTTACTGAAGCCTGGTAACTGGATAATGTGCATTTTAATGCATGGCTACTGGCATCCAGGAATGCTATTGTGGGAGCATGCCAGTGACAGTGTATTGAAACTCACAGTAATTGGCCATCATGCAATGAGGCAGGGAATGGATGGAGTGTGAGCATGAAGATTCTCGTCCCACTGGCCTTGGTGTTGGTGATGGGTTTCTGCACTCTCATTCCTGCCAATTTCAATTCCTTCTTCTGCCTCAGTCTCACTCCTTTCCATCCTTTGAAGTCCACTCCATCAGCCTTTTTATTCCACTACTTCCCCGGATAGCTGTTATTTATTTACCCCCTGACAAGTCCACCTCTATCTTTCTCACTGACTTTGACTCATGTCTTTCCTTCTTCCTGAATTCATCTTCTCCCTCCCTTATTCTCAGGGATATTAACATTCATGCCGATAACCCCTCTGACCCTTTTATTTTAAAAATCCTTTCCCTTACCTCCTCATTCAACCTCCAGCTTTGCTCTACTGCCTCCAATCACCAGCGTGGCCTCTGCCTCAACCTTGTCTTCTTCTTTAATTGCTTATCCTCAAAGTTCTGTACCTCAGTTCATCTCTTATCTGACCATCACCTGCTAAACTTCACTCTTTATCCCCCATCTCAATCCCACCCAGTCTCTTTCAACCTCTTTAGAAATCTTTATGCTAGTGACCCATCGGCTCTCTCCATTATTGTTTCATCACCTCTTTGTTCCACTATGTAATCTGAGTCTGTTGATGAGGCAATAGCTTCCTATAACACTGCACGCCCCTCTGCTCTGGATGCTCTTGCTCTGCCCATGCCACGTCCTTTGAGGTGTACTGTATTATTATTATTATTACTATTAAACACTTATATAGAGCCACAACATACAAAGCACTGTACAAACATACAAGAGAGACAGTCCCTGCTCATCAGAGCTCACAATCTAATAAGACAGAATACAAAATAAATTACAAAATGCAAATAACAAAATTTACAGGACAAAGTAAGCGAACGTTGATGGAGAGATCAAGATAGGGCAAGACAGGAATGAAAACCAGTAGTGAAGAGGTGGGATTTGAGCCTGGACTTGAAAATGGGCAGGGAGGACGCCTGGCACATAGAGATAGGAAGACTATTCCAAGAAAAGGGTGCTGCCAGTTGGAAGGAGTGAAGTCTGGAATTGGCAGTACGAGTAAAGGTCACAGATAAACAAAGACTATTAGAAGAGCGGAGTAACCGAGAGGGGGTGTAAGGAGAGATAAGAGACGAAAGGTACCTGGGGGGCAGAAGAGCGAATACATTTATAGGTTAGGAGGAGAAGTTTAAATTGGATATGGAGGTGGATGGGAGGCCAATGAAGTGAGATAAGGAGAGGAGTAATGTGGGAAAAGCGAGACTAGCGGAAAATAAGTCGAGCAGCGGAGTGTTGAACTGACTGAAGAGGAAAGAGGTGGCTCGCAGGGAGGCCGGCAAGGAGAAGGTTACAATAATCAAGATGGGACATGATTAAGGAGTGGACAATCATCTTAGTGGTATCAACAGAGAGGAAAGGGTGAATTTTGCAGATATTGTATAGAATGAAACGACATGTTTAGCAATGAGCTGGATATGTGGAGAGAAAGAAAGAGAGGAATCAAAAATAACACTAAGGTTATGTGCTGAAGAGATAGGGAGGATTACAGAGTTATCCACAGAGAGAGAGAAAGGGGAAAGAGGAGGAGAGGCATACGGGGGAAAGATAAGGAGTTCAGTTTTGGCCATGTTCAGTTTTAAGCGGTGGTGGGACATCCAGGAAGCAATGTCAGAGAGGTAGAGTGAGATCTTAGACTGGATTTCAGGAGAGATAGCAGGTGCAGAAAGATAGATTTGAGAGTCATCGGCATAGAGATGATAGTGAAAGCCATGGGAAGAGAGAAGGGCACCAAGGGATTGGGTATAGAGAGAAAAGAGGAGCGGACCTAAGACGGAACCCTGAAGAACACCTACAGGTAGTAGGGTTGAAGAAGAGGAGGAGCCACCGAAGCACACACTGAAAGAGCGATGGGAAAGATAGGAAGAGAACCAAGATAGTACAGAGTCTTTGAAACCAAGTGAGGACAGGGTGATAAGAAGAAGGTTATGGTCAACAGTGTCAAAGGCAGCAGATAGATCGAGAAGAATGAGGACAGAGTAGAAGCCTTGAGACTTAGCCAGGAACAAATCATTAGAGACCTTAGTAAGAGCTGTTTCAGTGGAGTGTAGGGGACAGAAGCCGGATTGTAAAGGATCAAAGAGGGCATGAGAGGAGAGGAAATCAAGACAATGGTGGTAGACTGCACGCTCAAGAAGTTTAGAGATAAAAGGAAGGAGAGAGATGGGTCAATAGTTAGAAGGACAAGTGGGATCAAGTGAGGTTTTTTTTGAGGAGGGGTGTAACCACAGCGTGCTTGAAATCAGAAGGGAAGGTTGCAGTGGAGAGAGAGAGGTTACAAATATGAGAAATAGAAGGGACAATAGTTGAAAAGATGGAGCTAAGGAGATGAGTGGGGAAGGGATCAGAAGAGCAGGTAGTAAGTTTGGTTGAAGAGAGAAGGAGTGAAGTTTCTTCATCAGAGACCATAGGGAAGGAAGAAAGGGAAGCAGAAGTAGGGGGGGAGAGAATTGGGAAATAGGGGGGGAAGAGAGGGAGGAGGGGAACTGGAGGGTGATCATGTGGATTTTGTTGTGGAAGTAGTCAGCCAAGGTTTGGGCAGGAAGGGAGGTAGGAATCAGGGGTGGAGGCACACTAAGGAGAGAATTGAGTGTGCTAAAGAGACGACGAGGATTAGAGGAGAGAGAGTTAGTCAGATGGATGAAGTAGATTTGTTTGAAAAGTGCAATGGCTGATTGGAAGGAGAAGAGCATGAATTTAAAGTGGAGAAAATCAGGATAAGAACGGGATTTGAGCCAGGCATGCTCAACAGAGCGGGCGCAAGAGCGCAGATAACGGGCAGTGGGGGAGAGCCAGGGCTGGGGAGAAGAACGCCTAACAGGACGTGGGATGATGGGGGCAAAAGCATCAAGGGTAGAGGAGAGTGCAGTATTATAAGAGGTCACAGCCTCATCAATAGATTTAGAAAGCAGAGTGGATGAAAGTGATAAGAAAATAGTGAAGGAAAGAGCTAAAGGATCAATGGCAAGGAGGTTTCTAAATAGGTTAGTGCAGACAGGATGAGGCTGGGGTGGGGGATGATGAATGGTAAAGCTTAAAAGGTGGTGGTCAGACAAGGGAAGGATAGAGTTACAGAAATTGGAGGGTGAGCAGTAAGAGAAGAAAATTAAGTCAAGGCAGTGACCATGTTGGTGAGTGGGGGCAGTGGAACAGAGTTGAAGGTTATTTGAGGAGGTAAGGGAGAGAAGCTTTAAAGCAAGGGGATCAGAGGGGTTGTCGACATGAATGTTAAAGTCACCAAGAATAAGAGTGGCGAAGGAAGGGAGAAGAAAGGTAGAAAGCCAAGAATCAAAATCAGAAAGAAAAGTAGAGACGGAAATGCCAGGAGAACGATAGATCCAAGTGAAAAGGAAAAGGACCCGATTGGATTAAGTTCAAAGCAGACAGAGAAAGAATCCAAAACAATCCAAAAATCCCCACTGTGGCCTACACACTAATTTTTGTCAGAGTGGATCAACTCAGTGTCCCAGGAAGAAAACCTGAAGCATCTGACCTGAAGCAGGGTTTCTTGGTTGTTGGGGAAAACCCGAAACATGAGCCACGTCGTTTATTGGAAGTGCTTTGGCGGTGCTCTGGCGGTGCTCTTGGAAAAACAGCTAAGTTTGGGCTGCTTTTAAATTTAAAGAATAAAAAGGAGCAATTACGGTGGTGTCTCAGGTTTTCTTCCTGGGACACTGAGTTGATCCGCTCCGACAAAAATCAGTGTGCAGGAGAACGATAGATAACAGCTACTTGGAGAGGAAGAGGAGTGAAGAGGAGAATGGAGTGGAATTCAAAGGAGAGAGTGGAATGAGAGTGAGGTGGCATGAGGGTCTGGAAGTGACAAGAGGGAGACAACAGAAACCCAGTACCCTCACCACATCCAGTGGGACGTGGAATGTGGGAAAACTTATAGCTGCCATGACAAAGAGCGGCAATAGAAGCAGATCAGAAAGAAGCCAGGTCTCAGTTAAGGCAAGGAGGTGAAATGAGCGGGAAATAAAAAGGTCATGTACAAAAACAAGTTTATTAGAGATAGAACAAACATTCCATAATGCACAAGAGAAGGGAAGAGCAGACGGGGAGAAGAGAGGAATCTGAACAAGGTTGGAAATGTTGCAAGAAGGCCTAGACCTAACATGAGAGAAATATTTAGGGAGTGCAGGATGCCTAAGAGAGTGAGAAGTAATCTAGGGAGACCAGAAATAGGGAAGACATAGATAAGGTTCGCTAGATTACGTAAAGACCTCATTATAACATTATAAGACTTGGGATTAACATACCTGATAAGAGGAGGAAAGGAGGAGCAGAGTACAAGAGAGACAAGAAGGGCAAATCAAATGTAATTATAGAATCATAACATAGGGTTGGGAGAAAGTTGAATCAACAGGTCATGGAGCACGAGAAAGTCACAAAGTAGAGAGAGCACAGTTCAGATTGTCCTGTATACCAGACAAGGCAATGTCACTGGTAGTGACTAAGGTCCCGCTCCTAAGGGCCACGCCAAAGGGCCCTCTGGCATGGTCCTCAGGAGCGGTCCCACAAGGTGCGAGCGCGCCAGATGGTGGCAACTGATGACCGGTAGGAAGGCTCCTCCCCCAGCCCTGATTGGAGCAGGCAGGTCAGCCAGAGAATGGACTGCTCACGATCCAATAATGGGCTGCTTCATGTGATCAGAGTCAGCTGTTTCTGTTTAAAGCAGGCAGTCAGATCTGTACCTCATCCCTGTCAGTCTTTGACTATCCACTCTCTACAGTCTTGTGCCCATTCAATTGAGAGTGTTTGGCTCCTATCCTGCAACCTTGTGGACTTTCAACATTTCAACTTTGTGCTTGCATCTTTCCAGTCAGCCATAGCACTCACCAAACAAGACTATTATGCCCACCTGACTAACTCTCTTGCCTATGACCCTCACCTTCTCTTTACAACTCTCAACTCTCTCCTCAAGGTATCCCCACCTCCAACCCCTACTTCCCCCTACTTCCCTTTCTGTCCAGACTTTGGCCAACTATTTCCATGACAAAATCCACAAGATTACACCCCGATTCCCCTCGAGGTCAGCTCTGTCCCCTCTTCCCCCTCTTCACTTCCAATTCTTCCCCTCAACCTCTATCACCCTTTCTTCCTTTCATAAGATCTCTGAGGTGGAAACCATACATCTTATTTTCTCCTCCAAAGTCACTACCTGCTCCTCTGATCCTATTCCCACCCATCTCCTAAGCTCCATCTCCTCCACTGTCATTCCTTCCATTCCTCATATTCTCATCCTGTCACTTTCCACTGCAACTGTTGCAGCCTTCAAGCATGCTGCGGTCACATCTCTCCTCAAGAAACCCTCACTAGACCCTACCTGTTCTTCTAATTATTGACCCATCTCTCTCCTCCCCTTCATTTCTAAACTGCTTGAACATGCGGTTTACCATCGTTGCCTTGACTTTCTCTCTTCTCAAGCCCTTTGCATCCATTGCAATCTGGCTTTCATCCTTTACATTCTACTGAAATGGCTCTTGTCAAAGTCTCCAGTGATCTGTTCCTGGCAAAATCCAAGGGCCTCTATTTGATCCTCATCCTTCTTGACTTTCTGCTGCCTTTGACACTGTTGACACCACCATCTCCTCAATATCTTGTCCTCACTTGTTTTTAAGGGCTCTGTGCTCTCTTCTTATCTTTCCCATTGCACTTTCAGTGTTTGTGCTGGTGGAACCTCCTCTATTGCTATCCAACTCCCAGTTGGTGTACCCCAAAGGTCTGTCTTGTGCCCACTCCTTTTCTCTCTCCACACCAAGTCTCCTGGTGCACTCATATGCTCTCATGGTTATCAGTAACATCTTTACACTGATGACTCACAGATCTACTTCTCTATATCTGAAATCTCAATCCAGGCCCAGATCTCTGCCTGCCTAGCTGCCTGGATGTCTCACCACTATTTGAAATGGAACTTATTTTCCCCCCTAAACCCACATCTCCCTTTCCTCCTTTCTTAATCACTGTGGGTAATGCTCTACTACTACTACTAATTACTTCCTTGGTTTGCAACCTTGGGTTAGTCTTTGACTCCTCCCTCTCCTACTCCACACACCTCAAGCTGATAGCTAAAATCTGTTGTTTCTTTATAACATCAGCAAAATCTGCCCCTTACTTTCTGAACACACTATTAAAACACTTATCCACTGTTTAGTCACCTCCCATCTAGACAATTTCAGCCTCCATCGTGTTGGTCTCCCTCTGAACTATCTCTCCCCCTTCAAACTGTTTGAATCTCAGCTGCACAGCTAATCTACCACCAGCCTCGTTATGCTCATATAATCACTCTTCTCAAGTTGCTTCATTGGCTCCCTATTCACTTCTGTATTCACTTCAAACTTCTATAAGTGCACCCATTCTGCTGTTCCTCACTACCTTCACTCTCTTATCTCTCTCTACATCCCTCCTTGAAACTCTGCTGTACTGGCAGATTGCTTCTGTCTGTGTCCTTCTCTTCTACTGCCAACTCTAGACTTCAGTCCTTTCATATTACTGCTCCTCATGCCTGGAACAAACTACCTGAGTCTGTATGTCAGGCTTCATCTCTGGCCCTTTTCATGTCCAGGCTGAAAATTCACCTCCTTGAGGCCGCTTTTGGATCCAGATCTGTTTAGTCTCCTATGTGTCTCCTTATCATTCCTCTAGATGTATCCTTGTCTTCAGCTGTTGTGTTGTCTGTTTTGACAAGTTTGTAAGCTATGAGGAGCAGGGACCATCGTTTATATGTGTCTGTACAGTGCTGCATATGCCCTCTAGTGCTATACAAATGATCAGTAGTAGTAGTAGTAGTAGTACTTTGCTGCTCAGTGACAATGTGGCAATTAGCATGTATTCACCTAATGACACCTCCATGGGTGTTAGATGCATCTGCATTAAATGTGCTATGCATTAGCATTCATAATTGATGGGAACATGCTGGGCATCAGAGGGGTGCACTTACGGTGTGGTAATATTGCTGCTAATCACATGATAAGTTCACACCTTTATTAAAAGGTCACCTACTTTTCTTAAAGAAGATCCTAGCATGGTTTTCAGTTGAGTAAGGAATGACTAATCACATCAGTTTTCCCATAATTGGACATAACGGGCCCGATATTCAAAGGGCATTTACATGCTTAACAGCCAGTTAACCGTATAAAACACCTTCTAACTGGATATTCGACGACACTTACATGGGTAGTGGCATCAAATATCCCCAACTAAGTCCCCTATTTGGCTTGTAGGGGGGTGGTATGGAGGTGTGGACTGGCGCTAACTGAGCAGCATCCAATATCAATGCTGCACAGTTATCATTAGTGGCTATTGGCCAGTGCGGCCAGACCTGGATATTTACTTCTGTTGCCACAGAAGTGAATATCTGGGGTTAAGGGGTCGGCGGGCAGAGCTAAGCAGCTATAGTTCTTAGCCCTGCTCAGATGAATATCAGGCCCAACATTTTTTATGAGATCTAACCACTGTCCTATACAGAGACATTATCACCTTCTTTTCCTATTAACTATATTACTGGCTCTGGCCACTGGCTTATTATTTTGTATCACCACCTTGAGATCATAAGACGTGATTATATCAGCTTCTCACTTTCATATTTCTGCATCCTAAATGCATGACTCTACATTTTTTTTATTACATCTTAACAACCGGTTTCGCAGCCATTTCATGACCTTTCTAAGATTATGTCTCATTCTATTTTCTCCCTCAGTGATGCTTGTTCTATTGCTGATCTCAGTATCATTCCTCCACAATAGCATTCATAACTATTTCCAGGATAGATAAGAACATAAGAACTTAAGAAATGCCATACTGGTTCAGACCAAGGTCTATCAAGTCCAGTATCCTGTTTCCAACCGTGGCCAATCCAGATCACAAGTACCTAGCAGTTCCTCAAAAAGACACATAAGTTTCATAATTCTTGTGTTGGGGCAAACAGTGGATTACCTGTGTCCACTTTAATAATGGTTTATGGACCTTTCCTCCAGGCACTTCACTAATCACCTTTCTTTTTTACTTCAGAATGAATTCCATTCACCAGCACCCGCTTTTGCCTATCACTCAACTTGTTTCCGGGTGCCCACACTCAGGCTGCTCAGTTTATTGATGAGCCTCATATGCTTGGCTGAAATAAAGGTATTCAGTATCTAGTCCAGTGTATGCTCTTGAGTTATCTGTACTTTTATTATAAACACTTGGAACCTGGTTCTGACATGGACGTCCTGGCCCTCTGTGAGCCCAGTTGGAACCAAACAAACAGAGTTAGCCAGGATTCTGATCCCACAGGGCACATCTAGCCCAGCGGAATCAGAATCACAACCAGACCTGTACGTGCAGGCCAGGACCCTGATTCAGGTTGGCCTGCACGTACAGGCCTTGCCCGGATAGCTGAGTTAAGCCTTTGAATGGAGCCGAGGTGCCATGGTGTCTGGTTGCCATGACACCATGACTCCATTCAAAAGCTGCGATTCCTGGTCGCCGGACTGCAAACTGTATTCCCTGCAGCTCTACCCCTGATCTGGCCTCCCAAGGCCAGGGTTGAGCTGCGGGAAATCTCCTCTGCCCTCTCCCACCGTTTCCAGCCCTGGGCCTGCCATCCTCCACTGACTCAGGGAACTTATTCCACCTCAGAGGTGGAATAAGTCCCCCGTTCAAGCCGCCAGCCCCAGACGTACAGGGCCGACATTGCATTCAGCCCTATATGTCCAGGGCCGATGATCACCCACTGCCCTCCCTAAGCCACCCCTGATCTGTCCCGTTCCCGCCCCTGTCTAATTTGCCCATACAATGATGGGGAAGTTAGTTGGTGTCAGAAGGAATGCCAAATAGCGGGGATGGACGTCCTCGGAATGATCCTATTGATATCCAGCTTCCTACAGCTTGGTCATTAAAGCTATTTACATAAAGAACCAACAAGTACAAATTCAATAAAACCTGACACACACATTCTCTCACCTCCTTCTTGTAAACCCTCTGACTCCTCTTACTCGTATCCTTTCTTCCTATCTCTAATACACACAAATTAGGGAAACTTTGTTCAAACAGTAAGGTTTTTACTGATTTTCAAAATTTAAAAAATCCGCAAAGTATAAAGCTTGATATCCAAAGGCATTTTCATGGTTTACAGACCTGTAAACTGTGTAAATGCCACTGAGTGGGATATTCAGCAGCATTAACATGGTTAGTGCTGCTGAATATCCCTGATTATCTCCACTGTATGCCCTGATGCTAACCGCTTAGTGTCGGGGCGTGTCATGGGAGTTCTGGTGGTGGCACCAATTGCGAACTGGGCAACAGCAATATTGCATCACTGTCCAGTTAGCACCCATGGGTAAAAGAAAGGCACAGCAAAAGCTGGCCTATCTTTATCCATGGAAGCTAACCGGGCAGCAACGATATTGACCTGCTGCCCAGTTAGCTTCTCTAGGCTTATGGACTGTACAGCAAGCTGTATATTCAATGCTGGGACCATTTTTTGACTCTGGCATTGGATATCTGGGGTTAAAGGTCAGTGGCAATAGCTATGTGCTATAGCAGTGCATAGCCATTCCAGAAGAATATGAGGGGGGGTTGATAAGTCTCTGGCCTTGTAACGAAACAGAAAGCTACAGGCACACTTCAGCTCCAGAGGTCCAAATGATCTCTCTGCAGTTTTGTTTTATTAAAAACGAAAATGCAGAGAGATCATTCATACCTCCTAAACTGAAGTGTGCCCATACCTTTCTGTTTCATTACAAGCCTTGAGACTTATCAGCCCCCCCCCCCCTTTGTATCGAGCCCAAAGTCTCTTATTGGAAGGTGAACCTCCCAATAGAAAGATTAGGAAACTACTTGTCAATCAAAAGTCTGTTCAGCTGCTCATCTTTAAGGGTAGCTAATGTAACACTTCAAAGTGATCTCCCACCCAAGGCTGCAAACTTTGGAGGTGGATCCCTGGTCATAATTCTGGAGGGGGATACCTATCAACCATGATTTCAGACAGAAGCATTTGTTTGACCAACTGCCTAAAGGCACCCAAGTCATAAATCTGCCATTGTCTTTTGTCATCCATTCAAAGAAATGATCAGATGTATTGACAATCTCCCCTTGCTAAAAACCATAACCAAAGACATTAACCTGGTTAGTGCCACAGAATATCCCCCAATAACAGGGTTAAATGCCCTGGTGCTATCCAGATCGTACTGGGGCATTCCATGGGTATAGTGGTGGTGGCACCAGCAGCTATATGGCTAATGGTGATATATAGCCATTAATCACAGCTAAATTGCATAAAGTTAGGATGGGAGAAAAACTCCCCTAACTTTTGCAACCTAGTTAGCAGCTGAATATTGCCACCGACTAGTTTGAAAAACATCACTCTAGCCAAACGGGATATTCAGTGCCAATCACCAGATATACAACAGTGCTGAATATCCCTTTTTAATTTAATGAGGCAGTAGCCAGTCACTTTAGTAGCACTACCCCCCCCCCCCCCCCATAATGTCTCAAACCCTGTTGGCTGCTGGATTCTAAAAGTTTCACTATCCCCTTTTCAAAGACTCTCCATGAATTTTCCTTCCACTAAGGTTAGATTAACCAGCTTGTAGTTTCCAATTTAATATAATTTAATACAAGCAAGTATAGTCCATCTATACATTTTTAGTTCTAAGCAGGTAACAGTAAGATCACATTACAACACTGTTCACATTACAATATTGTTCAAACTCTCTGATGCCAATTTTGTGAACAAGGACGACATCTGCACTTCTTTATTCTCATGGAATCACTTTCTTCTCCAAAGAGCTACTGAACAGATCTAACCCGGCATGGTGCTCCTGGGCTGTCTGCCCCTCCTTGGTTGCTCCCCAACCCCTTCCCCCCTCTTCCCCTTCCCCTTATGGCCTTGACAATAATTCAGACTGAGCTTCTTCTTCAAGCGGGAACAATCACAGCTTTTATTCCGAACATAACAGGACATTAGAAAATTAACAGCCAAAGAAATTCAATAATACCTCAACATCATAACAGCATAATTCCCCCTGAGCTTGCCAAGCTCAAGGATGGGGGTGGGGGAGGGGGTACAAGTCTGTGTCTCTTAGTATGTCCAGGTCTCCTTCTGATGCTCTGCCTGCTCCATGGTGTACTGCCTTCATAGGATAACCCGCTCTGTGCGGCCCATCGCTTCACAACCCGGCTCCCAGCTGTACTTGTTTGCTAGCCTCATTGACCCTGGCATCCCCCACTTTCTGCAGATGAGGTTGGGCTCCCAGGTCTGGTTGCCCTCTCCCATCTGTGTGAGGAAAGGCTTAAAAGGTTAGGGCTCTTCAAATTGAAAAAGAGAAGGCTGAGGGGAGATATGATAAAGGTCTATAAATTAATGAATGCAGTAGAATGGGTAAGCGCAGATTAGTTGTTTATGCCATCAAAAAGTAGAAAGACTAGGGGACATACAATGAAGCTACAGTGTTAACCATTTAAGACTAATAATGTGATAGGCGATGGCCTAGCATGTAGCAGAGCTAGGTCTGAAGCCCTTTTTCTCCTGCTTTAAAATGTTATTGCTGATTTTGGAAAATTATAGAATGCTGTTAGCTGTCAGAAAGAAATACTGTTCTATTCTGGTTTGATAACATGTTCTGCTCTCCTGGAGATAAGAGAATTAAAACTTTTACTGTTTATTGTTTAGGTAAGTCAGATGTCTGCTTTAGTAGGAATGTCCTCCACTGTATCTTTGCTAGATATGCACTGACCTCGTAATTAGGATGAAAATATAGTAGAGAAGCTGAACAGTGTAAGAATATTTTGTCTAGCATTATGAAGATTGTTTAGTGTTTTGAGCCAAGGCTAGAGATACGTCTTAACCTTGCTTTGTTTGGCCTCGCTTTGTTTTGCTTTTAATGAGAATGCTTCTGATATGCCTTCCACTATCTTTGTGGCTAACTGACCTTGCAAGAGTAGTGAAATATACTGTATACTTTAGCAGAAGTATTATGTTTAGTGTTATGTCTAGTTGCTGACCAGTGGCTAGTAAGACCCAAGCAGGGGGAGCGAGTCCTGGGCCCGGACAGAGATGTCTATTGGATGAGAGTAAGTGGGCCACTGTGGCCAATGAGGAGTTTTGCCTGTATTAGACTGGAGAAGAAAAGTATATAAACTGTCATTTTTCTGAGCTCTGTGCTCAGACATTTTGTATGCCAGTGCTGAGACTGTATATACAATAAAAGGGAGTTGAATCCTCGTCCATTGACTCCGGGTATTATTGGGGTTGCGGGCCATTCGCTATTACAGTTTCTTGGTGCGTTGGCCGGGAAACGTAATATGAATTGAACGCAAGCGAATATTACCGCGTATTACCGCCTCTAGGTTTGGTCCGGCTGGGACCGCAGCCGACCGACAGCGGAGAGGATCCCAGGCGCCGCCGGTCCCTTGTATCGGAGGGTTCCACCCTGCCTCGGCGGCCTGCCAGGTCCAGCTGGCCAACACCTCGAACCCTGGTTGAGGGGAGTCCAGGATTCAACCCCAGGTGGAACGGGCTGTGCAGCGCATTAGCTACCGGATCCGGTGAGTACTGATTTTTCTGTTTTTTAGTCAGATAGCTTTGGGAAAGTCTCGAGACAAATCTGGTAAGGTAAAGGGAAGTCTGATCAACTTCCATGGGCGATCCTAGTACCCCTGCAAGTAGTGCGCGGGGCGAACCCATCAGCCCTTTCTGTTTCAGTAATTCTGGTTTAGTCAGCCCGGGAATTTTGGAATTTGGGAAATGCTAGCATGTTTGGTTGTGTGAAGTGTGTTTGAGAGGCTTTGCAATACAGGCCAAGCGAGAGCGGACTCCTCAGTAGCGCAGTTCTTGACCGGGCGACCGCGTTCAAGTCGCGAACAGGAGGAAGCGTCTGTTGTTTGTCCCCCTTATTGTTCTGTGGGCTAAACGGACCCCTTACCCGTAGCCATTCCACCTACCCTTTCTGTTTGCTGTCTTATACGTTGTGCGTCATCATGGGAGGGGCAGAGTCTGTGCAAACTCCGTTAAACTGTATGATCACTAATTTTAAGAAAGGTTTTAGTGGTGATTATGGGATCAAAATGACAGTGCCCCGTTTAGAAATATTGTGTAGCAGAGTGTGGCCAGCGCTAGATGCTGGGTGGCCACCAGAAGGTACTTTTGATATCCAAACTGTGTCCCGGGTGCACAAGATAGTACGCAGCTATAGTCCTGAACAGTTTTCCTATATAGACTCCTGGTTAGGCATATGTGAGAAGCAGCCCCCGCATATGTGAGAAGCAGCCCCCCTGGATGAAGAGTTGCAGTGAGGGACAGAAAAGGATTATGTTAGCCACTACCACAAGAGTCCCTGCTAAGACAGAGAAGCTTCCGATTTATGCAGAGCCAGAGACCCCAGAGGTTCCAGCATATCCACCTGCCTTTCTGTATACCCCAGTCCCGTCAGCTCCACCCCGAGTACCCCCGCCAGTACCCCGAGTAGAGCCGGAGGTGGCAAGCGTGCCTCCAGCCGAAGTGCCTCCCCCTGAGCATCCACCTCCAAAGCTTGAAGAGCAGACCCCTCCTCATAGAAGTCGCAGCCCTAGTCCTGAGCAGTACTCTGATGCGGAGCAGTCACCCCCTGAGGAATCCGCTAGTGGAGAGTCAGATGCCAGTCCAGAGCCATCCACCAGACCAGATACCAGTAGCAAAGACACCTCCAGATCCACTAAGCTGCGGGACGCCCTCAGATCCTGGAAAAAAGGCCGGAAAAAAGGCCAGAAAGAAGCCCGCCAAATGCCACTGCGGCAGGTCCCAGAATTACCTTTCAAAAATGAAGAGGGTCAGGTTGTGCCCGGACCAACCAGTTTAGTTTATGTGCCTTTTTCCACAACAGATTTATTAAACTGGAAAAACCCATTATGCTTCCTATACTGACAAGCCCCATGAATTGACAGAGTTAATGACTAGTATTATGCAAACCCATCAGCCCACCTGGTCTGATTGTCGCCAGCTCCTGGCTACCCTCTTTACTACGGAGGAGCGGGCACGGATAGTGCGGGCAGCCACTAAATGGTTGGAGGAGACCCCTGTAGTTGGGAGAGACCAGAATCTAGATCTCCAGCAGGCAGCAGCTGCAGATTTTCCTAACAAAGATCCCAAGTGGGACCCAAATAGCGATGCGGGAGAAAAAGCCCTCACCCGGTTTTGCCAGGCTTTACTACAGGGCCTGCGGAAGGGAGGTCAGAAAGCTATGAATATTGGGAAAGTAGCAGATGTCCATGAATCAAGTGGAAACGCATTGGGAGTCTTGACCCAGCCTCTTGGGTCTTGGCAGCGACCTGTGGCCTACCTGTCGAAACAATTGGCCTGTTGCCAAAGGCTGGCCACCTTGCCTGAGAGTTGTAGCAGCCACAGCCCTCTTAGTGAGCGAAGCTGACAAGCTCACCTTAGGACAAAATCTTCAAGTCACTGTACCACACTCTGTTTTAACCCTGCTGGAGCACAAAGGAAACCATTGGCTCACCAACGCCCGAATGCTGAAGTATCAAAGTATGCTATGTGAGAATCCTAACTTGCAATTGAGTGTTAGCCAAACGCTGAACCCAGCTACCCTATTACCAATTGGGCCAGGCCCTCCTGACCATGATTGTTTAGAAGTAATGGACACTGTATATTCAAGTCGCCAAGATTTGACTGATATTCCCTTGAGTGACCCAGACAGAACTTTCTTCGTGGATGGGAGTAGCCTCAAAATTGAAGGACAGCGATGTGCTGGATATGCAGTGGTGACTCTGGACATGGTAGTAGAATCATCAGCTTTAGCTCCAGGAACCTCAGCGCAGAAGGCTGAATTGATAGCCCTCACACGTGCACTCAGAATCGGGGCCGGAATCAGTCTGAATGTGTATACAGACTCTAAATATGCTTTTACAACACTACATGCCCATGGGGCCCTGTATAAAGAACGTGGATTGATCACCTCAGGAGGCAAGTCTGTCAAGTATGGCCCAGAAATATTGACTTTGTTGGAAGCAGTTTGGGCCCCTAAACACGTTGCTGTAATGCATTGCCGAGGCCATCAGACTGGAGATGGAGAAGTGTCCCGAGGAAACAGATTTGCTGATGCCTCTGCCCGAGAAGCAGCCATTGCAGGACAAATTACCACCCCAAATGCCGCAATTCAAGCAGCCATATTTCCAGTACCTCTTAGTGCATGGACCCCCAGATATACCAAAGTGGAGATGGACCATTACTGTCAAAAGGAGGGGGGAAAATTATCCGACACTGGGTGGATTGTGTTGCCACCGCCCGAAGGGAGCTCAACCCCTGGTATGACTGTAATTCCTGAAGCTTTAGGCCCTGCTTTTGTCCAAGCTTTTCATCAGGCCACACACTATGGTAAACTAAGATGGCCGAAGTTCTGAAGCCATATTTCTATATCTCACTGTTAGGACCTTTAACCACCTCAGTAGCCCGAAGCTGTGTGACCTGTGCCAAAAACAATGCTCGCCAAGGTCCTGTCCTACCCCCAAGAATTCAGTCAGTGGGAGTTACCCCCATGGGAAATATCCAAATAGACTTTGCAGAAATGCCACGAGCGAATGGATATCGCTACTTGTTAGTCCTAGTTTGTACCTTTTCTAGATGGGTGGAAGCTTTTCCCACCAGAACTGAGAAGGCCAGAGAAGTCACTAAGGCCTTACTTCATGAGATCATCCCCAGATTCGGAATACCACTGACCATGGGGTCTGACAATGGGCCCTCCTTTGTGTCACAAGTAACTCAGCAGCTAGCCCATGCCCTGCAGATACAATGGAAGTTACACACAGCATATAGGCCCCAGAGTTCAGGAAAAGTAGAGAGAATGAACCGGACCCTGAAGTCTCAGTTATCCAAACTTTGTCAGGAAGCCCACCTGAAGTGGCCCCAAGCTCTCCCCATTGCCCTTCTCCGAATACGGTCAGCACCCATCACGCCATTAGGAATATCCCCATTTGAGATCCTGTATGGGAGGCCCCCGCCTATAATTCAGGGGATAAGGGGAGATATGAACCAAATTGGAGCGCAAATCACTAGGCAAGAATTGCTGGCTTTAAGTTCTGTTTTGCAGGGTCTTCATACCTGGGTGCAGGACCAGTTGCCTATCAATCTAACCGAACCCTTGCACCCTTTCAAGCCTGGAGCCTCGGTGTGGGTAAAAGAGTGGAAGAAGACACCATTGGCGCCTCATTGGAAAGGCCCATATATTGTTTTGCTATCAACCCCAACAGTAGTGAAAGTGGCAGAGATCGACTCCTGGATCCACCACAGTCGAGTGAAACCAGCAACAGTTCCTGAGAGTCGCCCCTGGACTTCGATCGCTAATCCTGCATTACCATTGCGAATCACACTGCGAAGAAGAGATCCATCATCATAGAGAACGTTGCCAACTTGTTTCTGAACATCACAGAGACGTTCTTCAGTTCTGCATTAACTACATTCCAGACCCTATCAACCTCAATCAACCATCATCTACTACAGTAATCATCAGAGACTATAATCATGATGATTACCAATTGCTGCTATTTCCTTCTTGCGGTAGCCCTAGGACTTTTAAGAACCACTCTTGCCTTGCCCCCTTGTGCAGCCTGTATAACCACCACCTGAACTGGAATGCAAGTCACCCAGACTACTTGCACTGGCATAGTCAGCCGGTGTATTTATAATGGTACCGAACTGAATGTTTGCACTAAGGGAAAGACTCGTACTTGTTTTACACCACGACAGAATCCATCTTACTCCGTCTTAGAATTAAGATGGAACCCTTATCAATGCTACGAGTCAACTTTCTGATCCCAATCAACCTGCGTACCTATATTTTGATGCTTGTGACTTGATTAACAGAAATAATTATTACAGGTGCGGATCATGGGAGCAAGCCTACTATTATGATGAGAAATATATGTGTCCTGAAGGTGCGTACAACTGGGGAGTATGCACTGGGATACATTCCCCAACAACCTACAGCAGATCAACGGAAGCAGATTACTTCTGTCTGAAATGGGATTGTGTGTACTATGCTACCTGGTCTGGTAGCCCTACAGGACAGACTGGAGACAATCGCAAAGCGCTGCTAGAAAGATTACCTTTACTGAAACCTGAACAGTGCAAGAAAAGTGCTTGCAATCCTCTACGACTTCAAATCTTCGATCCCAGCCAGTGGAAGCAAGGATTTCGATTTGGCCTGCGCGTAGCAGGAGGTGGAGCTGATCCTGGAACCATCATATACATCCAGCTGAATGTAAAGACTCATGTTTCCTCACCATATCGCATACATCATACCTTCCATGAGGCCATGAAAGCAGAATTTGTTGTTCCCCACACTTCGCAGAATTTATTCATTGAACTGGCTGGAGCTGTGGCATCCAGCCTCCATGTCTCGGACTGTCTCTTCTGTGGAGGAACTCAAATGGGAGACCAGTGGCCTTGGGAAGCACAAGAACTGAACTATTCTGTGCCATATAACCAGACTGATGTACACAATACTACCAATGAATGGGTCCTAGCCCACTCCATAGTGGGTAGACTGTGTTTTGTATGAGCAGGACCGCAATTGACTGCATTGGTAGGACAATTGGTCTGCCTGAACCAGAAATATTATAATGCCACTACGGGAATGACTTCTTGGTGGTCAGGTGCCAATACTCCAGAACCTTCTCATCCTCTGATCATCCTTCCTTATTTGGCCAGGATATGGACTGATCTGGCTACACACAGCACTTGGCAAGCTCCACCTGGACTATATTGGATTTGTGGCACCCGAGCATATGCTAAACTCCCTGCTAACTGGGGAGGAGTGTGTGTTCTTGGAACAATACGGCCATCTTTCTTTCTTTTGCCCCTTTCCCATGGAGAACAATTGGGGTTCCCTGTATATACAAGCCGACAAACACGTGAAGCTCTGAGAATTGGCCAATGGGACAAATGGGATGCATCCTCTGAAGAATGGCCACCAGAGCGCATTGTTTCTTACTATGGCCCAGCTACCTGTGCACAAGATGGTTCTTGGGGCTACCGCACCCCTATATATATGTTAGATCGTATTATACGTCTGCAAGCTGTTGTTGAAATTATAACCAATGAAACTAGTAGAGCACTAACTTTGTTAGCCAAACAAGCCACACAGATGCGTACAGCCATTTACCAGAACCGCTTAGCTTTAGATTACCTGCTTGCAGCTGAAGGAGGAGTTTGTGGAAAATTGAATTTAACAAACTGCTGCTTACAAATCGATAATGAAGGACAGGTTGTAGAAGACATAGCCAACCACATGAGAAAGCAAACGTATGTCCCAGTCCCACACATGGCATGGCTTGCAACTAGATGGCTGGTTTGGTTCTTGGTTTTCCAGCCTAGGCGGCCTGAAAACACTTGTTATACTTGTATTCTTGATTGTGGCTATTTGCATATGTATCCCATGTTTCCTGCCCTTATGCTTGCGCATGCTGAACTCTATTATCGATAGTATTATTGACCGCAAGGCAGCGGCACATATATTAGCCTCATGGGATTATTACCCTGTACCACACAGTGATCCCTCTACTATGGTCTGAAGTATTATTGCTATTTGTGTGATTAGATTCTCACCCTTCCTCACTTGTGGGAGTGAATAATCAAAAGGAGGGAATGTGATAGGCGATGGCCTAGCATGTAGCAGAGCTAGGTCTGAAGCCCTTTTTCTCCTGCTTTAAAATGTTATTGCTGAAGCCCTTTTTCTCCTGCTTTAAAATGTTATTGCTGATTTTGGAAAATTATAGAATGCTGTTAGCTGTTAGAAAGAAATACTGTTCTATTCTGGTTTGATAACATGTTCTGCTCTCCTGGAGATAAGAGAATTAAAACTTTTACTGTTTATTGTTTAGGTAAGTCAGATGTCTGCTTTAGTAGGAATGTCCTCCACTGTATCTTTGCTAGATATGCACTGACCTCGTAATTAGGATGAAAATATAGTAGAGAAGCTGAACAGTGTAAGAATATTTTGTCTAGCATTATGAAGATTGTTTAGTGTTTTGAGCCAAGGCTAGAGATACGTCTTAACCTTGCTTTGTTTGGCCTCGCTTTGTTTTGCTTTTAATGAGAATGCTTCTGATATGCCTTCCACTATCTTTGTGGCTAACTGACCTTGCAAGAGTAGTGAAATATACTGTATACTTTAGCAGAAGTATTATGTTTAGTGTTATGTCTAGTTGCTGACCCGTGGCTAGTAAGACCCAAGCAGGGGGAGCGAGTCCTGGGCCCGGTCAGAGATGTCTATTGGATGAGAGTAAGTGGGCCACTGTGGCCAATGAGGAGTTTTGCCTGTATTAGACTGGAGAAGAAAAGTATATAAACTGTCATTTTTCTGAGCTCTGTGCTCAGACATTTTGTATGCCAGTGCTGAGACTGTATATACAATAAAAGGGAGTTGAATCCTCGTCCATTGACTCCGGGTATTATTGGGGTTGCGGGCCATTCGCTATTACAATAAGAAAATATTTTTTCACTCAACACGTAATCAAACTCTGGAATTTGTTACCAGCGGATGTAGTAAAAGCTGTTAATGTAGCTGGGTTTAAAAAAGGTTTGGAGAAATTCCTGGAGGTCTACAAAACATTATTAAAGAGGACATTTGCAATCCACTGCTTACACTGGGTCAAGCATTGTGGAACCTGTGCACTTTTTTGGGAACCTGCCAGGTTCTTGTGACTTGGATTGGCCACTATTGGAAACAGGATACTGGGCTTGATGGATATTGGTCTGAACCAGTATGGCTGTTCTTATGTTCTTATGATTTGATAGTGCACCTTAAAAATCTAGAATGCAAGAAATTTATTTTAACATGCAGTAATCAACTTAGAACACCTCAATTCATCGACTGCAGGAAAAATCAATTTAGATTGCACTAAAATTTCCTTTTTAAAATGAATGTGTGAAACTAACTGAAAAAGTATTCAAAAATTGTAAAAAAAACAAGCTAATTTCCTTGCCTTTGCACAACCCTAATAAATACCAAAGATTTTATTGTTTAAAGAGCAATTTTAAAATCAATAGGCCCAGTATTCTAAGGGATTAATAAGACTAGCAGACCTGCTAATCATATTAATCCCCCTAGCCGGGATAGTCAGCCGCACTTACGCAATTAGTGCTGCTGAATATCAGCAGGTGCCGCCAATGCTAACTAATCCATGGGTGGCACCCAGTGATAATAGGGTTACCAACTTTTTCACCGAGAAAAACCCGACACCTGTGGCTCGCCATGCTCCACCCATTCTCCGCCCCTAGTCCCACCCCTGCCCCACCCCCAGCCCCACCCACAAAAATTACCGAGGATACGTGTAGGCTAACTTCCTTGGTCAGATAATAATTAAACTGGGAACCCCAAAATCCAAACATGAAATGTACAACACTGGAGAAATAAAACTATAAAGTAATTTCCTCTTGCACTAAACAAAAACGCAAAGATGTTAGCAATACACACTTCCCAGACCAGACATAGTCCAGTTAATAAATTCAAAATAAAAAGTATTTTTCTACCTTCTGTTTGGGCGTTTTATTTTTCAGTTGCAATTGCTCCAGTCACTTTCTTCTGGTTCCTTCGTGTCTTCTGCGAGCTATCCATTTGTCCTTTCTTCTCTTTTAGATGTTTTCCATTCTCTCTCTATTTCTGCTTTAACATACTGATTGTTTCCCTTTTGCTCTTTCCCCCAATTCTTTCCTTATTCCTTTATCATCCATTTAAATTTCACCCTTCCATTCTCAAGCCCCTCTTACTCTCCCAATACCCAGCCCATCATAGACTTTTCTTCCACACAAAATATTTTTTCCCCTCTCCATTCTCATTCCCCATCTATTCTAGTCCTCCCCCCAAAATCAGTTCCCTTATAGTTCTAGACCCACCCAGCATCCACTCCCTTCTAATCCCATTCTCCCATGCCCTACATCAGCCCATTTCCAGTCCTATTCCAGCTCTTCATCAGCCCATTTCCAGTACTAGCCCTCACATCACAGACCATTTCCAGTCCTAGCCCTCCCCAGCACAACCCATTTCCAGTCCAAGTCCCCCATCACAGCCTATTTCCAGTCCTAGGCCCCCCCCATCACATCCCATTTGCAGTCTGAGTCCCCCCGTACCATCACAGCCCATTTGCAGTCCTACCCCCCCCCACCATCACAGTCCATTTGCAGTCCTAGCCCCCCTAATCACAGCCTATTTCCAGTCCAAGTTCCCCCTCCCTCCACCATAGCCCATTTCCAGTCCAAGGTCCCCCCCCCCCATAGCCCTTTTCCATTCCAAATCCCCCTCCCCATCACAACCCATTTCCAGTCCATGTCCGTCCCCCCATAGCCCTTTTCCAGTCCAGGTCCCCCTCCCCATCAAAACCAATTTCCAGTCCATGTCCCCCCCCCCCCACATAGCCCTTTTACATTCCATGTCCCCCTCCCCATCACAGCCCATTTCTTTCCAGTCCAATGCCCCCCATAGCTCTTTTCCAGTCCAGGTCCCCCCCCCCTTCACAAACCTATTTCCAGTCCAAGTCCCCCTAATCACAGCCTATTTCCAGTCCAAGTTCCCCCTCCCTCCCCCATAGCCCATTTCCAGTCCAAGGTCCCCCCCATAGCCCTTTTCCAGTCCAAGGTCCCCCCCCCCATAGCCCTTTTCCAGTCCAAGGTCCCCCCCCCATAGCCCTTTTCCAGTCCAGGTCCCCCTCCCCATCACAACCCATTTCCAGTCCATGTCCCCCCCCCCTAGCCCTTTTCCAGTCCAGGTCCCCCTCCCCATCAAAACCCATTTCCATTCCATGTCCCCCCCCCCTCACATAGCCCTTTTACAGTCCAGGTCCCCTCCCATCACAGCCCATTTCTTTCCAGTCCAAGTCCCCCCCCCCCATAGCCCTTTTCCGGTCCAGGCCCCCCCCCATCACAACCCATTTCCAGTCAAATTCCCCCTCCTAGCCCTTTTCCAGTCCAGGCCCCCTCCCCCCATCACAGCCCAGGCAGTCCTTGGACTCCCCCCTCCCAAAACCGCGGCTGTCTGAGGCTTTAGAGGGAGCCGGGGAAGCCCGCGCGAGGCCCCGGCTCCCTCTGAACAGCCGCCAGCGGGAAGAGCCTTTTCCTTCACGCTGGCGGTTGTTCCTGTGAAGCTGTGAATGCTGGGAAAGGTTAAAGGGCAATGCCCTTTAACCTTTCCCACCAATCGCGGCTTCACAGGAACAGCCGCCAGCGTGAAGGAAAAGGCTCTTCACGCTGGCGGCTGTTCAGAGGGAGCCGCGGCCTCGCGCGGGCTTCCCCGGCTCCCTCTGAAGCTGTCCGGGTTGGGAGAAAAGCCATTTTTTTTGCTCTGGCTGCTCCCGATCTTGCGGCCAGAGCAAAAAAACCGGCTTTTCAAGGGCTGGTTTTGCCTCTGCGCCGGCAGCCGGCCTGGCCATGGAAAAACCAGCCAGGCCGGCTGAAAACCGGCCAGTTAGCAACCCTAAGTGATAACCAGGCAGTGGCGATATTGAGCCACCGGCCGGTTATTCATCCCTAAGTGGCAAAGGTCAGATGCAATAAAGGCAGGCCTAACTTTTGTTGCTGAAGCTAACTAGGCAATGGTTGAATATCGCTGCTGCCCGCATCCCTGTAATCCCGGCAACTCAGATAGTTAATGTTGGGGCCTGGATATTGCCCCAGCATTGAATATCCATGTTTAAAGTTCAGCAGTGGCGGCTAACCACTTTAGCAGCACTAACAGGCGCCGCTGAATATTGGGCCCAATATTTGTGCATAAAGCAGTCTTTTATATGTGGTAATAGGAGCTTATAAAATTGTGCATTTGATATATACATAAAGTTAAATGCCTACAACTTTTGCATGTGCAACTCTACCTGAATCGAGTGGAGATTTTCTTAGCCGCAGAGTTGGGGAAGGGTTTGCATTTATTGCATACTTCTGAAAACATACAGTATGTCTGTATGCCCATAAAATACCTCAGAAAATGTGTGCCTGGTAAAGAAAAGTTATAAACGTAATTGCATAAATTCCCAGGGGTAATTTACAAAACAGAAATATGTGTCTGCCTTCATTTTGAAATGTTTCCAGTGCTTGCACAAGGAAAAGTATACCTGTACTATTTATGCATGTGATTAGCTATAAAATGCTCCCTTGGTTTCTGTTGTTAATATAATTGAGCCCAGCTCCCCATCCCTTAGTGAATAGGCAGTGGGCTATTTAACAGGGCCGAACCCTCCAACCATACACTGAAGCAAGTAAGGAAAGACTCAGAGGTGGGATTAGGGCCTGCCAGGTTTGTTTTCTTTTGCTTTATTGGTATAGAGTGGGTATTGTTGGTTGTGGCTGGCTGTGTTAGTAGAGTGGGGTGGGGGGGGGGATGTCGAGCTGCTTGGTATTTTCTGGAGGGGGGAACTGGGGGGGGGGTTATTTTATTTGGGTTTGGTTTCTATCTCTGAGGTTCCATTCTTTCATTTTACTTGGCGGGGATGTTGTGCTTCATTCATTTTGGGGGGTGGTTTTGCTTTGGTGTATTTTGTGGGGGCTGTGGAAGTGTTTGAGTGCATTATTTATGGCTCCTAAAAATTTGCAGGGCGCTAAGGTGCCCGCTCAGGGGGACAAGGGGTCTTCCAAGAGGGTGGCTAAGCAGCCAGCCCATTTGATTGAGGGAAGGCTCTTCTGCAGCTGGAGGCTGCACCTCTGAAAGCTGGGCTTGGGGGTGGTGCGGTAGGGAGAGAGGGACTTTGTTTGGATCAAGGGGAGGAGGGTGGTCTGGTTGGGGTCTTGCTGGGGCAACAGCCTAGTGGGCAGTCTGGGTCTGTGCAATGGTCTGCATTCATTGACAGCAGCGACGAGCACCTGTCAGTTTGCAGCAAAGACCAGTGGTCTGGTGCAAGGAGTCATCACAGGTTGGATCTGGCTTCTAATGCAGGTCGGTATCCTGGGTTTGAGGGCACTGCTGGTGGGGTATAAGTTTGCTCTAATTGGGTGTATCATAATGGAAAGCGTGACAAGGTGTTTGTTTGGAGCTTACAGGATCATAAGATTCTGAGGAGTGAGAAGGGTTGTCACTCGTATGTGCCATGAGACTGCATGAGTCAGTTGGGCAATATGGGTGCGGCTCATGCATGGACTACCTATGACTCATGGGACTCCTCTGACTCCTCTTCTTGGGCTGACTCTGAGTTGAATGAGGAGCTGGGTGGTTTTTGGTATTTGAGTACTCCAGCACCAATCTCTCTTGACCCTGGTGAGGGTTGCTTGACTGGTGCTGTACAGGTGGTGCGTAGTGGGCACATGTTGAGTGTGATTGCACCTTTGGATTGTCATGTGACCAGGAAGTTACATGCTAAAGTGTTGGGGGGCAGATACATCAATATCTTTGCTCTTTTGGTTTGTGATCAGGATGCTGGGGATAAGAAGGGTGAGATAGTAAGGATGATGACAAGAAGGGGTGGCCCAAGTTCCCTAAGATGACTAATAAGTGGATGTTGGCTTTCCATGTTTTTTTGTCCATTCTGGATGGTGTTAAGTCATTTCCTTACCTGCACTATTCAGATATGATTTTGAGAGCATATAGGACCTATGGTGGTTGGGCTTGGCTGAATTATGATGAGCAGTTTTAGAAGAGTTTGGCCAAGAATAAGTCTGATGTATTGGGTTTTGGGGATATTGACATCTGGCTGGCTGAGATGACTCTGAGTTGGTTCAATTTTGGGAAGAGTGGTGTGGTTTGGACTCCGGGACTTGTGACCAGAGTTCTTGGTGGGGGTGTGGCTTAGTCAGGGGGCAGTGGGACGTTGGGTGGTCAGTGGGGACCTTTGGGGTCTTTGGACAATGTCTTTCCCATTGCTGGTGGGTTTTATGGTTCCAGGTCAGAAAATGCTTGTTTTCAATTTCACATAGGCAATTGTGAGTAGGCAGTCTGTAGGTTCAAGCATAAGTGTTCAATGTGTGGCAGAAAGCACCCAGCTTGTCAGTGTTTCTCATGGGGAGGAGAACTTCCCAGAGAGGGGCAGCTTAGAATGCTGGGTCCATCCTTCGCAGTGGTCCCTGGACAGAGAGCTGTCTCCCATTAATCCGGAGGCACTTGACTATTGGCTGTCTGATTACCCTGATTTGTTGGCAGCCCATTAATTAAGAGAAGGTTTTAGGAAGCAGTTCATGCATAGGATACCTCTGACTCATGGAACTCCTCTGACTTCTCTTCTTGGGTTAACCATGCTAGGTTTGAGGGAGGAGTTTATTATTCATTTCTGTTGTTAACCTTCACAGCATTGGTCCTTTAATGCCAAGTCTGTCTTGCGGTTGCCAGGAGTTGTGGCAGAGAAGCTTCGGAAGGAGTTGGAGCTTGGCAGAGTTGAGGGCCCATTTCTTCATCCTTCTTTTCTGAATTTGGTGGTGTCTCCATTAAGAGTTGTACCAAAGAAATAGCCAGGAAAATATCAGTTAATTCACCATTAGTCTTATCCAGTGGACTGTAGTGTGAATGACTTTATTGATCTGGCTCTGTGCTCTATACAATATGCCTCATTTGATTCGGTTGTGTGGCTGTTGAAGAGGGCTGGGTTTGGTGCTTTAATGACCAAGGCAGACATGGAATCAGCTTTCCATTTGCCCCCCAGTTCCTTTTATTTGCTGGGTTTTCATTTTTAGGGGAAATACTGTGTGGACAAATATATGCCAATGGGTTGTTCGGTGGCTTGTGCTTGTTTTGAGGCTTTCTATTCCTTTGGCCATTGGGCATGCCAGCTGGCAGTTGCGTCTGATTTTTTTTTTTGATGAATTATCTGGATAATGTTTTATTTGTGGGCCTGGCTGGCTCTTGCAAGTGTGTTTAGTTATTAGCAGTCTTCCAGCAGCTGGAGGGTCTTTCTATTTTGTTCACTTTTCTAGGCATTGAGTTGGATTTCGTGTGTATGAAATCCTGTTTGGCAGTTCAGAAGATGAGGAAGGGTGCAGTTGATTCAGCAGGCACTTGCTCATAAGAAGCTTACTTTGCAGCAGCTAGAAGAGCTTCTTGGGCATTTTAATTATGCTTGTAGAGTTATACTGATGAGCAGAGTTTTTACGAGGAGGCTGGAGTTGTCAATGAAGGGGGTAATGTGAAAGCATCATTTTATTTGGTTGAATAGTGGCATCTGTAAGGATTTGGCTCTGTGGTTGGGGTTTCTTCCGGATTGCAATGGTGTGTGTGTGTCTGTCGCAGCTGCCTATGGTATTCATCCATGATCTGGAGCTGTATGCAGATGCTTTGGGTGGATCTGGCTTTGGGATATATTTTGGGGCAGCTTAGTGTGCAGAGGCTTGGCCAATGGTCTGGCATGATAGAGGGTGGTGCAAGAATCCTGCCTTTTTGGAGCTGTTTCATGTGTGGGTGGCCTTGCCTCTTTGGGATGTGCAGTTGCATCATCGGAGCTTGCGCTTGTGTTCCAATAACATAGCAGCTGTTCAAGTGGTCAATTGGCAGTCTGCAGTTCTCCACTGGTGTTGGGGCTGCTGTGCTTGCTGGTGTTGCATTGCTTACAGTTGAATGTGTTGCTAAAGGCAAAGCATGTGCCAGGGCATGGATAAAGCAATTGTGGATTCTTTTTCTTATTTGCAGTGGGCTCAGTTTTGAGCACTGGCTCCCAGAGCAGACGTCTTTCCTTCCTGGATGGCAGAGCACTTTTGGGATGTTCTTCCAAGTTACTTGCAAGATTGCTGAGCTACCTTTTGGCTGTTAATACATGGAAGTATTATGCAGCGGGATGGAAATCATTTTCCAGGGCTATCCCAGCTGGGTCTCCTCTGCTGGGGCGTCAGATTGTGCAGGAGGATGTCTTGCACTTTATTGAGGGTGCCTTTGACTGCCAGCTGTCGTCCCAGGTTCATTTGGGTTCCCTAGCCAGTGTAGCTTTTGTGTATAAAGATCAAGGGGTATGTTTGCTAAACTGCGATAAGTAACGTTATTGTCGATAAAGTAACATTAACACATGTTAACGTTACCTATCCTGCGATAACGTCTCCAGGGCGATAAGTGCCACAGAGGGTGGAGAGAGGGCGGAGAGAAGGGGTCAATAGGTGGGGAGTGGGCGGGGAGAGGCTCCTGGTACACTAACGCCGGGAACTGAAGGCTCAAAATTTACCGCGAGTGAAAACCTGGCGTTAGAGGCAGATTTGCAGGAGAGAGAAACCATTTCAGTGTCAGCAATGTATAGCATAGGCAGGGAGCCCAATAAAAGTGATAGTAGTGCTGCATGTGCAGCAACAGCATAGTGCCCACATATGAAAGGGCACTATGGCTTTGCTGCAAATGGGGCATGGGGGCTGCAGGCTGGACATACAGTGGGGTTGCTGGGGCAAAGGGTGGGCTAGGCAGATGTCCAGGTGGCACTTAGGAACGCAAAATCTGGAAATCAGCAAGACAGCAACTGACCAAGGTCAAACATGCCCACGAGTCTGTGTCCCAGTGCCCATCCAGGGGACATTATTTATTTATTTTTATTTTATTTATTTATTTTTTATACCACGCTATTTAGAATCAGTGTGGTTTACAAGTATACTAACAGGTACTTTTTATTCCCTTGTCCCTGAAGGGCTCACAATCTAAGTGTACCTGAGGCAATGGAGGGTTAAGTGGCTTGCCCAAAGCCACAAGGAGTGGCCATGGGACTAGAGACCCCAGTCCCTCCAGCCTGAAGTTGCTTGTCCCCATGCGGGAATTGAACCCCTGGCCTTCTGGCCTGAGGTAAACTGTCCCAACCATTGAGCCAGCAGGTACCCCAAAGGGCACATAACATCGACAGGCGGTGACGGGGGGAAGTGTGGATGTCTATGTAGGCACCCCTACCCCAGATTCCACTCCCTAGGCAGCCACCTACCTGCACACTGGATGGCCTGAGACTGCGCACCACCAGCACCACCAGCATATGAGCATGTCAGCATGGTGGGGGAGGTGTGCTGGTGGAGGAGGAGGCAGTGGCAGCTGTCCACAGCAGACCAAGGCCAAGCCCTGTTCAGGTGGGTGGCATGAAGTGCAACAGACAAGGTTTGTCTGCTGAACAGTCATGGTATCAGCATTGTGCAAAGATAGGGTGGTTGGCAGCCCTGACTGCCACACTAGTCCTGAGCACAGTGCAGGCATTGCTAAGGCATGCAGGTGCTAGTAGTAATGCTTTGGTGGTAAGTGCTGCTCCATGCCGTGCCCTGGAGCCTGTCTCTCCATGAAGCTTTGGATAGTGGAGTCTGTGGGTATGGGTGTTTGTGCCCCTGTTGGTCGCTGCTCTAGGGAGTGCACATGTTTATGTTGTATGTGCTATGTAGGGTAAAATGTAGGGATATGGTCTGCAGGGGCCACAGCTGGGACATGAACCTGTGACCTTCTGCCCCAGGACACACTGGCTGTGTGTATTGCACCATACTGTTGTTACAGAAGTAGGTTGGTCCCTGGGGATATCTGTGGAGTGACCCCAATAGTTTTGCGTATCATAGCAATGCCTGCACTGTGCCCAGGACTGGTGTGGCAGCCAGGGCAGCCAAAAACCTCTATATTTGCACAATGCTGGCATAGGTGTGGGAGTGTTTGTCTGTCTATCCAGTGTGTTGTGGCTGTCTACACCTTACTGAGCCCACACTGCTTGCACTGTTTCCAATGTTAGCCTGCCAATGTGCATAATGAGGAGCAAGGTACTGTGGGTATGGGCTGGACAGGGTGGCCTGGGCAGGATGCATCTGCACAGGGTATAGGGCAATGGCTGGGACATTGTAGTGCCCGACTACCACCTGCACGGACAGGGTGGCCACAGCATGTCATGCTGGGAGGTCACTCTCACCCTGACTGAGCAGTGACCACAGCATGGCTAGTTTCCCCCACAGTGTCGTGCAGCATTTCTCTCAAGTGATATTTATGGGTTCTCTTTTCTGGGGCCCAATCATTGACATACCTGCTTGGTGTGTGTGCTCACATCCTGTTTTTGGGTGCACACAGTTCTTCCAGGAACATGCACTATGTACTAGCTAGCAGACTGTCTGCAGTTAGCATGTGAATGGCTGGAATGCCTTGCAGGGTGCAGTGGGTGGGGACTGACTGTGCCCTCTGCTGGTGAATGTCAGATAGTGGTGGGGGTAGCTGAGCTTCTCCAGCTTTCTGCCTGTCTGCCGTTGCCTTATGTGATGCGTACATATCTGCATCGACTGCCCTGTAAGGTGCCTGTTCCCCAGCAGGACTGGGGTTGATGGTCCTCTCTACTGCCACTATTGCAGAGATGTAGAATGTGGCTCTGTTGGTGGGAGATCCCGTCCCCCCCACCCTGAGCCACAGAGGGCGGGTTGGGTGGTGCTACATAATCTGCTTTTGGGTCCAAACACCTCCCCTTCACCTATAACATGTGACCATGGCACCCACGCAGGATATGCCCTATTCTGGGTGCATCATAGTCCACAAGGGCTAGACGTGACTGGGAAATACAAATGGACACAGGTGTATCCTAGGTGCATCAGCAAGGACTACCTATCACACAGTGGCACTGATGGGGACCTGCAGCATAGCCTATCTCAGCCAAGCCAGGTGCTGCAGACCTGGTGCTGGGTGCCCCACCTCACCCTCAGGGTGAGCACAGAACCCACACAATGTGACGGTCTGTAGCTACTCTGTGCCAGTAACACACACAGTCAGTTCCCCCTACCAGGCCTAGGTGCTGTGAGGGTGCATACCCCATTATGTGATCAGCTGTAGACTGCTGATCTGCATGTGTAGTGCATCATGTTTGTTTGTTTTTAAGTGCCATCATGGGTATGGGTGGGTTTACCCTACCCTGGTAACCACAGCAGACAGTTTGTGTGGTGACCAGCAGCCTTTCTGTAGCCAGCCAGCAGTGTGGTAGTAGCTATGGAGATGTAACCTACTGGTCACTTCAATGACTGTGGAGGCAGAGGTCATGGGTTCAATCCCGCAGTGGTGTAATCTAAAAAGGCTGTCTGGGGCATTTTCTTTTAATTTAAATCAGTGCTGCCAGCAGGAACACCCTCACAGTGCTGTAGCCTAAGGTGCCTCATGGGCACCCTATAAGGTGTTTTATTAGGCACCCTGTAAAGCACCCTATAGGGCATATTATAGGGTGCCTTGGCAGACAGGACATTTTATAATGTGACCTATGGGGCACCTTATAGGGCGCCTTATGAGGCACCTTAGGTTAGGTTAGGGCACTGTGAGGGTGTTTTTGCTGGCAGCACTGATTTAATTTAAAATAAAATGCCTCAGACAACTGTTTTAGATTACACCACTGCAGGATCAAACCCATGACCTCTGCTTCCACAGTCATTGCAGTAACCAGTGGGCTACATTGCTATAGCTTCTAACACTGCGCTGGCATCTACTTAGGGTTAACGTGCGTTAATGTGCCATGGCGCCCACTATCACGTGATACATATTCTTGCTACCTTAGGACTGGAACACACATTCCTTATATGGCATTCTTCATATTATTGCTGCAACTAGCGCCGGTAACATTAGGACGGTTTAGTAAACATACCCCTCAGTTTCCTCCATAGGCTTGATGAGGAAGGAATTCTTGTTTTGGAGTGTCTTCTGGGCTCAAAAGAGGAGCTGAATCCAAATGGGGTTTGAATACTGGCCTGGCTGAGAGTAGAGTGATGTTGCCCTGGATAGGTCAGCAGGAAATGTGGCAGCCCAGCTTATGCCTCTGTTATTGGAGGCATGCCAATATTATGTGCCTCAGTGTATTTTTCTTCATTTGGAAGGGGGGGGGGGAGAATGATCTTTGAGAAGTGTAGGGGGTGGATCTTATCTGACAAACAAAGAGGTGATTTTTATTTGGTCCCAGATCATTCCTCAGGTCTAAGGCTGTGGAATGCTTACAGAAGTGGGTGAATGCTGAGGATTCCAAATTTGTGATCCTCATGAGGGTTTGGTATTGGCTCATGACTTAATTTCTGTGGATTGTCCGAGTTTGTATCACTCGAATAGAGTACATTTGTCAGATACTGGTTTAGATATATTTCTGAGTTCCGTTCAGAATGTTTTAGAAGGCTGAAGTAGGGCATACATGGCCGTAGTTCTGTTGGATGGTGGTGGGAACATGCAGGGTGCAGCTCCCATCTATGGCAGGATTTAAATGGTTGGTGACTGTCCCCATAATGTTAGTTATTTCCCTAAAGGTGGGGGTGGGAGATAGGGGAGCTGTGACTTAAGCATCCCGCAGTATGGGTATCACCACCATGTGCGGTTCAAGTCCTTAAAGAAGGCTCCCTCATTTGCAAGTATGCTGCTGCCTGGTGCCACTTCAGGCTGGAGGTAAGGGGGTAATGTGAGCATTGGAACAATGGACAGTTAAGGGCTAAGGACATTGCCATTTAGTCCATTTGTTAGCTACAGTTGTTGCAAATCACTGTAAATATGTTACTGTTGACAATTGTATGGTTGAAATAAAAGTTGTGACAATGTTTTCTGCCAAATTATTTGTGATTGTGAGTTGTATTGGTTTTGGTTGTTGGTAATGGGTCATAGTGCTCATTTAGTTCATCAGAGAAGCTCCACCTTATGTTTCAGTATTTGTGAATGTCATGTGGATGAGAGTTTGGAAGTAGAAGTTCCAAAAATACTAGTGATGTCCACTCATTGGTATGAATTCAGTTTGTTAGCATCATTCAAAAATGCAGAGCTGTCCAAATCAATTTAATGCACATTACTACGGAGTAATTTTATATAACCATTTTTATTCATATGTGACCTCTTATAAAATACTGACTGGTATAAAAGTATGTGCATTGGCATAAAAGTGCTTATTTTGCCAGTAGGTGTAGTTGCGGTCATGGTTTAGATGGAGCATGGTTGGAGTTTGCAAGTGCATATGTTGATTATGAATAATCTATCCATGTTCATCGTATTGATGTATACCTGCTCTCGACACTAGTTACCTATGTGTCTATATAAAATAGTGGATAAGTAGGTTCCTACTTGCACTCTTAAGCTTGGCATCCTATTCTAAAATTACATACAAAGGTCTGATACTCAAAGGGATTAGCATGGTTAGCAAACTGTCATCACAGTCTCCCTCAGTTAATCCTTTATTGAATGGTTTATCGATTACACTTGAATCTTCTTTAAAATATTTTGGTATTATTATAGACTCCGAGCTTACTGTTTCCCATTACTCTTGACCATTTTTGCAATATATATCTATAACTTGATCCTTCAGCTCAAGCCATTGTTATCCTTAGTCTCACAATGATACATCCCAACTATTGTAATATTGCTTATGACGATTTATATAAACTAAAGCGCCTTCAATCAGTTCAAAATATTGCACTTTTTATTTATTTATTTATTTATTTGAAGTCTTTTCTATACTGCGCTTTTTAAAATCAGCTCGGTTTACAGTCAACAACAAATTTGTACAGTCCCAGCAGGGCCGGTACTGTACTTACAATGAAGAGGGTTTGCAACTTGGATTAACTGGGGTAACTATTTACAGACTGCACAGCTAGGCAGCATGGCAGCTCTTTTAAGTAACTATATACAGGCTACGCAGTCGGGCCACCGATGGGCGGTGGCGACAGGGACTGTTTGGCCACTATTTACACAATTAGGTGACTATTTACAAGTGCATACCCGGGTGTCAGTTAGTGCTGTTCTGCTGGGCTGGGTCTGTGTATTGTGGATGTGTTGGGGGGGTTGTCTTGGTGGTTGAGTGTGGCTGGTTGTGACGTGTCCCCTTTGTGAGGGTAGTGCTGGAGGAAGAGGTGGTGTTTCAGGGCCTTCTTGAATTGGGTAATGTTGGTGATGGACCGGATGGTGGGCGGGAGGGCATTCCAGCATTCCAGCATTTGCGTACATAGTACATGAAGGCTCTATTTATTGTTGCTTGAGAGCACTTTGTAATTTTGCTGGGGATTCTCAGTGTGTTGGTAGCGACTGACCTTCTGACTGTTTGGGGGAGTGGGGAGTATGAGGTCAGTGATGGAGGCAGCGGTGAGGCCATTGATGGCCTTGAAGGTTAGCAGTAGAATTTTAAAGGAGAGTCTGCAGTGGACTGGCAGCCAATGAAGGTGTTTCAGGATTGGTGTTATATGGCCTCTCCTGGTGGCTCCGTGTAGTATTCTGGTGGCTGCATTCATTGCAAGCAGAAGTGGGTTCAGCGTGCTTTTTGGAAGTCCTTGTAGGACTGCATTGGCGTAATCAAAGTGGAGGATTATCAAGGCTTGATAGATTGTGCGGAAGTCATCTGGCTTGAGTAAGGGTCGTAGGTGCCGGACTGTCCGTATTTTGTGGTATACTGCCTTGACAATGTTCTTTATGTGGGCTTTCATATCCATCTGTTGGTCTAGTGTGACCCCTAGGTAGCAGATTGTGGACTTGCTTTGGAGCTCAGCGCATCTTACTTTTAGTAATGCAGGGGGTGGGGGGGGGGGTGTAAGCTTGGTTCCTGGTAATGAATAGTGCCTCTGTTTTCTTGAAGTTTATTCTGAGGTTTTGGGTGTGGAGCCATTCAGTGACAGCATTGAAGCAGGTTGTTAGTGGTGAAAAGTCCGGCTGGTCAGTTGAGAATGGCATGTAGAGTTGTACGTCGTCGGCGTATACCAAGCATGCAATGTTGAAGGAGCGGGTGATTTCACAGATGGGCTGCATATATATGTTGAAGAACAGGGCCGAGAGCGAGGAGCTCTGTGGCACACCCTGTTCCTGTCGGAATGGTTTGGAAGTCGCGGGACCGGTCTGTATCTGTTCCCATCTGTCTGTCAGGTATGATTTGCACCAGCTTAAGGCTGTGCCCTGAATCCCTTTCTCTGCGAGGCGTGCCAGGAGCAGTTCATGGTCAACAGAGTTGAATGCCACGGCGATAACCAAGATTAGGGCATATCCTTGTCTGATGTTGTCCAATCCGGTAATTAATGTGCTGAAGAGGGTAGTCAGGAGCGTCTCGACTCCGTGCGACTCCCTGAATCCGTGTTGACATGGGTCAAAGGGAGCGGTGGTCTCAATGTGATGTTGGATCTGGCGTTGGACAACTTTTTCGATTATTTTGGCCATTAGCAGGATGCTTGAGATTTGTCTGTATGAATCTCCCTTCTGGGGGTCAAGTTTGCTGTTTCTTAGGAGTGGTCTAATTGAAGTTTGCTTCAAGCTGCTTGGGAATGACCCTGCTGAGAAGGTTAGGTCCATCAGTTTGGTCAGGAATGGGCTAAATTCCTTGCGTAGTGATTTTATCCAGAACGCTGGGCAGGGGTCGTTTGGAGCTGTGGTGGTGTTGATAGCCATGATGGTGTCCTCAATGCTTCTCTCTGATGGTGTTGAGAATGTGGTTAGTGGGGTTGGGTGGTGTAGTCCATGCTCAGCGTTGGGGGGTATGATTTTGTCGGTCTGAATTGTTTCCAACTGGAGATAGTCTGCGAATTCCTGTGGATTTGGCATGTTCAGTTGGGTGGGGGATGTTTCTTTTGTGAGGGTCCTCACTAATAGGTCCTGCGGTTTGTTCAGAGAGCGCTGTAGGATTTCTGCGTGGTATTCTTTCATTCTTTCTGTGACTGCCTCACGGTGTTTCTTCAGGTGGATGGTGTAAGATCCCAGGTCGGCGGCAGAGTATGATCAACGCCATCTCCTTTCAATTTTCCTTAGGTGGAGGAGTAATGCTCGTAGTTCGGGAGAGTACCATGGAGCAGTCTTTCTTCTTCTTGGTGGTGTATTCACAGTTGGTCGGTGGGCAATGGAGCCTAGGCTATTGTTCCAGGTGGAGAGCATTGTCTCGAGGCTAGGTTCTATGAGGTCGAGTAGTGGTAGGGTTTTACTGAGTATTTCTTCCCTGTTGAAGGGCCAGAAATGTGACTTTGATACTGAGGAGGCTTCAGCTGTGGTACGGGAGCTTGTGTTATCCAGATGTGTGGGCATTTGGAATCTTATTAGGCTGTGGTCAGACCATGGAACTGGAGTGATGGATAGGGAAGATGCGTGGCACGGGTCTGAGGTCGATCTCGTTAATTCTGTGGTCGATCTCGTGGTGAAGATCAGGTCCAGCTTGTTTTTTTTTTTGAATGAGTGGGAGTGTTGATTAACTGTTCATAGTCCAACTTGTTAAGTGTGTCTAGGAATTCTCTGGATTGGGCGTCCGGTAAGGCAGGCAAGTTGAAGTCTCCTATAATCCAGTTTGGTGTGCATGGGTTTTTGGTATTGCAGGCAAGGTTGATTATTGTCGAGAGGTCATCTGGGAAGGGAGACAAGGATCTGTAGATTAGGTTGATCGAGATGTGCTTGTTGGTTATGGTGATAGAGTTGAGGTGTATGATGCTGCTGGCAGTGGTCTGCTGAAATTGGAGCTCCGTTTTTGTAAGGGCGAGTACTCCTCCACCTCTGCGGTCTGTTCTGTGGCAGGTGTGAATGGAGAAGTTGGGTGAGATGAGTTGGTTAAGGATGACAGCATCAGAGTCAGATAGACATGTCTCAGTGACCAGTAAGATGTCTAGGCTGTGGCTTGTAATCAGGTCGGAGATGACTGGCCATTTCTTCCTGATTGAACGGGCATTTATGAGGGCGCATTTCAGGTTATGGGGGTGTGAGCACTTCTCCGATTGGGATTTTTTGGCATGCTGAAATGAGATGTAGAGTAGGTGTGGGTATGGAGTGCGTTTAGCATCCATTGCTGCTTGGTGGGAGGTACCCGACCATCTCCTCCCAGGGCCCCATAAGACTGGTATGTTGTTGCATGTTGTGGTGAGGGTGTGGGCGCTGTGGAGTAGGCTGGCAAGGAGGTAACAGCTGGCTATTGCTAGAAGGGAGGGTGCCATTTTGGGTATCTACTTTGTGGTCCGGGTGATTTGAATCTATGAAACAACTGTGTGATATTATATGTGATACAATTCTAGCAAGCAATTCTAAGGCGGGTTCAAGAACAACGGTTTCAGCAAGCAATTCTAAGGCGGATTCAAGAACAAGTTTCAGCAAGCAATTCTAAGGCGGATTCAAGAACAACAGTTTCAGCAAGCAATTCTAAGGCGGGTTCAAGAACAACAGTTTCAGCAAGCAATTCTAAGGCAGATTTAGGAACAGCAATTCTAGCAAGCAATTCTGTCATTCTAATTGCTATTTGGTGGGTCCCGTAAGTGGAGTATTACAAGTGCTTCAGCATCTGGGGACTGATTTCTTTTGGTCAACCGAGGATGGGGTAGTGGATACTACTCACTTTGGCTGTATTCCTGTGGGGGTTGTAGTCGTCTGCTTTGACATTTGTCGGGTGGGCTTACTGGTGTGGATGACCTCACGGTTTGGCCTCCGCCTAAGGGCCATGCCAAAGGGCCCTCTGGCGAGGCCCTCAGGCACGGGCTCGCCAGGTGTCCGATGGCACTCCTTTTGAACTGTGCCGGGCTGCCCCAGTTGGGCAGAGCATGCTGCGGGATGGCTGTTTCCAGCTCAGGCAAGCTCGATCCCGCCTGGGAGAGCTGTGGCTGGGCCGGAGAGACGAGGAGGCTGGAGTTGGTGTCGGCGCCCGATGGCGCTCCTTTTGAAATGTGCTGGGCTGCCCCGATTGGGCAGAGCACACTGCGGGGTGACTGTTTCTGGCTCCGGCAAGCTCGATCCCTCCTGGGAGAGCTGTGGCTGGGCCGGAGGGACGAGGAGGCTGGAGTCAGTGTCGGCGCCCAATAGCGCTTCTTTTGAACTGTGCCGGGCTGCCTCGATTGGGTAGAGCATGCTGCGGGGCGGCTGTTTCCAGCTCCGGCAAACTCAATCCTGCCTGGGAGAGCTGTGGCTGGGCCGGAGGGATGAGGAGACTGGAGTCGGCGTCAGCGCCAGATGGCCCTCCTTTTGAACTGTTCCGGGCTGCCCCAATTGGGCAGAGCACGCTGAAGGAAGGCTGTTTCTGGCTCCAGCAAGCTCGATCCCGCCTGGGAGAGCTGTGGCTCGGCCGGAGGGACGAGGAGGCTGGAGTCGGCGTCGGTGCCCGATGGCGCTCCTTTTGAACTGTGCCGGGCTGCCCTGATTGGGCAGAGCACGCTACGGGATGGCTGTTTCCGGCTCCGGCAAGCTTGATCCCACTTGGGAGAGCTGTGGCTGGGCCAGAGGGAAGAGGAAGCTGGAGTCGGCATCGGCGCCCAATGGCGCTCCTTTTGAACTGTGCCGGGCTGTCCCAATTGGGCTGAGCATGCTGCGGGGCAGCTGTTTCCGGCTCCAGCAAGCTTGATCCCGCCTGGGAGAGCTGTGACTGGGCCGGAGGGAAGAGGAGGCTGGAGTCCTACATCTTCTTTCTAAAGCCTGAAGATACGATCATGTCACACCTTTATTTAATATATCACCATTGGCTTCCAATTTCCATGTGAATTGAATACAAGATCCTCTTTGTTATATTTAAGGTAATCCACAATTAGGCACCAAAGCACCTAACCCCTCTAATAAGTTTTTATTCTCCTACTTACACCCTCAATTCTCTTCGCAACAACCACTGTATATACCTTCACCTTCTAAGGCAAAATATGAAACCACCTAATATACTGCTTTTTTCTTTTTTGCATCCTCCTTTTGGAATAGTCTCCCTTCTCATCTCCACCTTTCCACCACATTCAAAGGATTTAAAGCTGACCTAAAACGTATCTTTTCAATTTTTTTTTTTAGGATTCCATCCTAAGTGGATATCAGTCGGTAGGCAGGACAGTGTCATCATGTCTGAAGATCATCTTCTTGCTCTCTCATCTCTCAACTTTTCTGCTATTAACATAGTAAATGACGGCAGATAAAGACCAGTATGGTCCATCTAGTCTGTCCAGTAAGATGGCCGGAGTATGATGGCAGGAGTAGGTGCCACTCTGTGCAGGCCACCCCTCAGGCCACTCCTCCCCATGTCTTTATTTAGGGGTGAACCCACCTCTCCATGCAGGACACCCCTATTTGTTGAGAAGTTAGATGGTTCAGTTTATTTTGATTTTATTCTGTTGCTATAAATGGATCCATTGTGTCTGTCCCATGCCATTTTGAATTCCGTCACTGTATTTGCCCACACCACCTCCATTGGGAGGGCATTCCAAGCATCTACCACCCTCTCTGTGAAAAAGTATTTCCTGATATTGCATTTCAATTTTCCACCTTGCAGCTTCATGTTATGCTCTCTCGTTTTACAGCTTCCCTGTCTTTGAAAGAGGTTTGTTTGCTCATTATTTCTCCTTAAGTATTTAAAGGTCTGAATCATATCTCCCCTATACCTCCTCTCCTCCAAAGTGTACATATTTAGGTCTTCAAGTCTCTCCTCATAAGGCTTCTGATGCAGGCTCCAAATCATTTTGGTCGCCTTCCTCTGAACAGTTTCCATTCTTTTTACATCCTTTGCAAGATACAGTCTCCAAAACTGAACACAGTATTCCAAGTGAGGCCTCACCAGTGACTTATACAGTGGCACCAATACCCCTTCCTTTCTGCTGGTAATTACTCTTCGAATGCAGCCCAACATCCTCCTGGCTTTTGCCACCGCCTTGTCACACTGTTTTGCCACCTTGAGATCATCAGAAATAATCACATCAAGGTCTTTCTCCTGATCCATGCACACCAACCTCTCGCCCCCTATTATGTACATTTCTCTTGGGTTTCTGCTACCCAAGTGCATGACTCTGCACTTCTTTGCATTAAATCTTAATTGCCAAACATTTGACCATTCTTCCAGCTTTTGTAGATCTTTTCTCATGTTAAGGACTCCCTCGAGGGAGTCCACTCTGTTGCAAATTTTCGTGTCATCTGCAAAAAGACAGACCTTTCCATTCAGTCTTTCAGCAATATCACTCACAAATACATTGAACAGTTCCTTTTTCTGCTGTTTGTCTAATGTTTAATGTGTCTTAAATTTGTATTTGTATGTAAAAGTGATCTATCAAGTTTTAATAAACCATAAATCAGTAAGTATCAGGGCATTCAGGGGGGAGGTGGGGGGAGGAGGGGGAGGGGGGAGGGGGAGGGGGGGAGGAGGGGGAGGCGGTAGGGGGAGGGGGGAGGCGGGAGGGGGAGGCGAGAGGGGGGGAGGGGCGGGGGCGGGAGGAGGGGGGAGGCGGGAGGGGGAAGGGGGCCTAGTTTTGAGCCTCAGATTTCACAGCATTAGTGTGTGGGGAGCCTCTCCCTTCCCACTCTCCACCCATTGACCCCTTCTCTCCACCCCTGGGGAGCCTTCCTCTGCCCTCCAGAAGCCTTTCCTCGTCTTCAGCGCTCATTTGCGCTGCTGCGCATGTTATCGCACGTTATCGCACGTTAAGGTACCTGTGTGCCTGATAAAGCTCCATTATCGCACGATAAGGTACCTTATCGCACGATAACGTCACAGAGCGCACATTAAGACGGTTTAGTAAACATACCCCTATATCTCACGTGTCCACTTGTTTTAATTTTTTTGTTCTTTCATTTTATTTATTTATATATATGCTCATGATGTTCTAATCAAGTTTACACATATGATAGTTGGCACATTACTCTTATTTTCTTATGATTGGTTTTACATATTTTATTCATGTTGGTGATCAAATTGTTCGTTCATTGTTTTTAATTATTTATTTGGTATTTTTTAATTTTCTATTTCGCATTGTTATTTAATCACATTATTGCCGCTCAAGCGGATACGTGAGATATAATCTTTTTCTTTTTGTTCTTTTCAATGTTTTATTATATTTGGAGTATCGGCTTGTAGTTTTATATTTACCCTAATTGGGTGGTCTCTTGCACTTCTGTATTACCAAGTTACGTTACAGACGAGATTTGCAATAAGTGTGCCAGATGTATTACCCCTGATGAAGGCAATAAAACACGGCCTGTGTTGGGTAATCCCTGTGACACGCATAATAAAGATTGGTCTTTCCTTACTTGATGATTCTTCACCATACAATTTCTCATCTAGTCAAGATGTATATATCTCTCTTTCACACTCCTCTCTTCCTCACTTTTCTCCTTCTCTTCCCCTCTCCTCCCTCCTTCCCTCCCTCTATAATTTTATTATTTTTTTGCCTCAACTCTGCAGATTTCCTAAGCTGCATATATGGTTGAGTATCTTGAGAGATTCAGCCTGAGGCAGTTTTGCTCATGCAATAAGACAATTATTTGGGTTAGCTCAGGAGATGTTCGGCTCTCTTTAATTTATTCCATGTATCCCCCACCTTTCCAAGGGAGATTTTGTAAAAAGAATGATCTTTGGCATATTTCTATATTTTTTCCTATGCACTTGTTCTACATTTCTATCTAGAAAAATGCAAAATATTTCCCCAGACTTTCACACTGAACCAAGGCAGTGGGTTGTAATTGATGCATGCACTGCAAGAATCAAGTAAAATTGAAATCTGAGGGTGACAAACTAGGACTAAGAGAGAAATGCTAACATTTTTGTTACTCCTACAAGGTCACGATTTTTAAATTCTGTATTCAGGCAGTACTGATTAACTCTTCATCCTAGATCTTATTTATTTTTTATTTGTCATTGTTAAATATCAATGAGCAATGTTAGCTGACAGTACTATTTAGCAAATGGTAAATACAGAAGAATCGTATGTTCAGTTTTTTTGGATGCATAGTATTGCATATACTGAGCACAGAAAACAGTATCTTTTCTTTATTATTCCTGTCAAGTAAGCTGAAGGGCAAGCCTCTGACCTTCTATAAATATAAGATTAAAGAGAAAGAATTTATCTTTGATGGAATTGTGTACATATTATTTTTCTTTTGGCAATTATCCTTCATGTTTTATTTTGCAAACAGATACAAATATTCCCAGTCCCCCTGATTAACATGAAGCACAGATCTGAAAATTCATTTGAGATTGCCACACACTGCTCCATCTCTTAAGCTCTGCTGTCATTTGCTGTAATGTCACCATGCTCATTCTTAGGCACTTTTCCCAAAGCTTTGAGTGTGTTGACATGATGTATTCTTTGCAATTTTCATCACCTACATCTTGTTGAATCAGAGGTGATTCTGATTCCTCTAGTTCTAGCAATATATATATATATATATATATATATATATAAAACCTACATCAATTGTACCGGTTTTACTGAATGCTAATAAATAAAGGTTTAACTATGCTAGTTCATTGATTAGACATAAATAAACTTGATTACTCTAATTTGCTGCTCAATAGTTTACTTGAATGATAGTTATCTCCATAGCAAGAACATATGCAGACCACTTAATAATAGGATTTTACACCTGGGATAATGTGTCACTGCCATTGCAGTTTTTTCATTGTTTCCTAGTTGAGATTTGGAGAAAAATTATGCTTCTGTCTTTGGCCTTTAAAACCAATGAAATGGTTCCATTATACCTGATATTGCTATTCTACCGGTATCTTCCCGTGATGCACCTTAGATCTGCAAGTGGAATCCTCCCGTGTACTTCTCAAGTCATTGGTGTAAAACTAATGGGTACCAACAACAGGGCCTTTTCCTAGATAGCCCCAAATTTGTGGAATTATTTGGCCCATATTCAAGATTATTGTCTTTTAGGTAATTGACAAACAGTGCCGGTGATGTGGTCTATATAATGTTACCCATCCCTTTCTAAAGGGATTATCTATAGACCCCTTTAAGACAGTCCACAGCCCAGAGTTCAGGGGTGGAAGGGTGTGGCTTACAAAGAGAGAGTAAGAACACAGCAGGCTGCTGGAGGGAGAGAGGCCCGTGGACCAGAATTCCTTCCAAGGCAAGCCTTTCAGATGAGTTCTGAGGTAGGAACTTTAACTGGAGCTGGAAGAAAGGCTGGAAGAACCAGCTTGTGGAAGTTTAACAAGCTGGGACAGAAGTAAAGCTGCTTTTGTTTCCCTGATCTGCTGTCTGTTCTGGGTTTTGCTTTGTAGAGGCTTAAGAAGCTGAAAAGAGTAAAGTTGCTTTTGTTTTCCCTAAACTGTTGTCTGTTCTGGGTTTTGCTTTGTGGAGGTTTAACAAACTGGGACAGAATAAAAACAGTTTTTCTTTTCCCTGAACTGCTGCCTGACCTGTATTGTACAGCAAACACCTTCCAACTGCCCACTACACTACCACAGTGTCCTTTTCATATAATTTTTTTTAAAATATCCATTGGGATAGGGCTGTGGATAGGACTTAATTCAGGCTTTTTCTTAATAGATGTGAATTCCCATTGAGGCATCTAGGCTGGGACATGTATAAGTCCCCCTGGTTTTTACAAAAGGCTCTACCAAAATGGGAAACTTTTGTAAAACACCTAGATGAACATACAAGTGTATTTGTCTGCATGTCCAGACAGAGCAGAGAGAGAATGGCACAATTATTTCCATAGTTTGATGTTAATGGAGCGTTTTGCATCCTGTGGCCATCCCAAGGCTAAGGAAGCCTTATTGGCCTTATGGGGAGAAGTACATACAAACTCTGGCCCCTCAGACACATGGAGCCTGATTCCTAAGGGGCACATCTGGGCTGTCTGTATGACCCAAACAGGATGGGCCCATTTGGACCCGATTCTGCACTGCGGGAACCAGACTTTCCTGCGGGTGCAGGATCAGGCCCCGAGAAGCCCAGCATGCCACAGCATACCGGAAGAGACATCCTCCCTGCAGGCCACTCTGACCCTCGCGGCACCAACCCTTTGTTTCCCCACTGCCTGACCCAAGACTGGACAGCCAGGGCCAGGATCGGGAGGCAGGGACATACCTGCCCCTGGCCCCAGTCTCTGGGGGGAGGGGCGGTCCCTCCCTTGATCACTTGTTCAAAGCTGCCTATTTCACCTTTGCGATGGAATAAGTAGCACATTCCCCCTGACCTCGCAGGAAGTACAGGGCCATGACTTGAATTGGCCCTGTATGTCCTGCTGCCTCGACCCATCCCTGCTCCACCCTCATTCCGCCCCCTCCTGCCCCCCACTGGCTCTCCCCCTACTGCTGCTCTGGCCATGTGAGGAGAGTCAGAGGGGGAAATACGGTCAAGACGGCTTCCGGGTCTGCATGTCCAACCAGGACATGAAGCCCCGCAAGTCGTCTCTCAGAATCGGGCCCATATTAATTTCCTAACCCTGTAGGACTTGTGGTGTTCTTGGGGGTTTCTGTTTGTTTACTTTATTTCTTATTTCTTTTTTTTTGGTTCCTGGACCCAGGTCCCGGGATGTTTGCTAGGAAATGAGGGTGATTGCCAAGCTGCTAAGGTGGAGTGAGTCTACGCTACCATTGGTTGCATGTTGGGAATAGTGGGTTAGTTAGAGGTGGGAAGGGGTTGGTGTTGGTATGGGTAGGACTGTCTATGCTTGATTGTTTTTTTGCATTTGCTGCACTTGAGCATGGGCGGCTGACCTGTTTCTAGGATGGGGATTTGAAAGGTGAAGGGGAGGGGGTGAAAGGTGAAAAAGAAAACTTGTAAAAAGTTTGGTTTATTTGTAACTGCAGTTGTGCTCCCAATGACATGTAAGTGTACCCACGGACTGGGAGTGTTTGTGTTTTTTCCTAATAAACATGATTAAACTAAAAAGCTGCACATGGGAAACTACAGTGTCCTGCTCTCCCCCCAGTCGTGCCTGGGAACAGTTTTACAAACTGCTGCTCCTGACATCTGCCCATTCTTTCATCCCACGATCCCCTCCTATTTCAGTCTAGATGCCCAGCAACTGATATCCATTAGCAGAATCACATGTCCAGCTACACCCACAACACTTCTGATAATATCACATATCCCGCAATACTCTTAAACCACACAACAGAATCACGTCCTATGACTCCCCTTGACAACATGTCCCCCACCCCAGACACCAGCCAATATTATTTAAATCCCCCCCCCAAACGACCCCAGCTCTTTCTGGTAGTCCCTGGTGGCCTAGGTAGAGCAGGAGTGAGCCCTAGTCACTCCTGCTCCATTCAGCTAAATGTGCCTAGGCCGTAATTTGTGTATCAGGGCTCCATGTTTTAAATGAAGACAATTCTGGAGCTTACTCCTATTGTCAGCATGTGCCTAAGATATTGCAATGAAGGATGGGCCTGTCTGCCTGTCCATAATTGGGCAGTATAATTTTTGAGTATCCCTCAGGATGTGACCAACATTGTGCAACCTGCCTTTACTCCTAGGGAAGTTCTATCTGATCATGAAGGACTGAACCTTGGTGCATCATTAACACTTCACTATCTCAGTAGACTCCTTAGTGAGGAAGTATAAACCATTTTGCTACAGCATTACCTGAATGGCTGCCGTTATTCTGCCTAAATCTATATAAGCCATAGACCCCTGGATGAATGCAAGGTACATTTATTTTCTGCTCTGCTATAGGATTTTTTTAAAGTCTTGTGAAAAAGCCTTCCTTGAATATTAAGGAGAACCTATCCCAGGAGGCAAAAATACATGCACTGAGTAAAAATGGGGAAAGGACCATGGAGACATAAATGTCTTAGTGTACTTTTGGGAGGGCCGATGCAGGCTGAGTGTGCCCTAGGTGGGCCCTCCTTCCTGCCACCCCCCACCGCCCACCCCGCACCCATTGCTGCTGCTGACACCCCTCTCCTGGGCCGACAGCAGTGGCAATTGCCCTTGAAACATGATGCAACATTTACCCTCTGTTTCTGGTGCTGTATCACGGTTTCATTCCGCCCAATCTGCTGCTTCAACTCCCCCATCCCCGCCACAGATTTCCAGTTTATACAAAATTGGAAGATCAGGGTGGAAGCGGCAAATTGAGCAGGATGAAACCATGATGCAGCCCCGGAGACAGAGGGTAAGGGCTGCATCACAGTTTCAAGGGGCAATTACCACTGTTGTCAGCCCTGGAGAGGGGCACCAGCAGCAGCAATGAGCAATAACAGGTGCCTCTGGAAGGCTGGTACTCTAGGCGACTGCTTAGTTTGCCTAATGGTAGTGCCATCCCACACCCTATTGCATAGTCAAACAAGGGTTTACACAAGGAAGAGTGCATCATATGGAGATTGCTGAGTCCCGAATGGCTACAAAAACTGTTGGAGGTTTTGTTAAGGGTAATTTGGGTCTTCATTATAAGATTGAAATGGCGGGGAACTTAGAGCAAAGAATTAGACTTTTGAACTTCCTGAGGATAAGATAACTGTCCTCCAAAGAACTATGACATATGTATTTTAAAGATGTGTTAAAAATCACTGCCCCAGATGAGATATCTGAGGTTGTATATTTTATGTACCTATAGGGAAGAAACAGGAGTCAGAGGAAGAGAGTGGTATAGATTCTACTGTATGGTATCTGCAGACGGTCTGGATCTCTCTGTTTTTTTTGAGTCATCAGTGGATAATATAACTATTAGAGCCACACTGGTTCTGACTTTGAGCTCAGAATTTGATAAAACTAAGTTGTTTAAAAATTCTTTGCGGTTTCAGGAAATTGCCTTTTGTGGTCTTATGGTGCAGATGTAGCTAAGGCCACACAAGCATGGAGGAAAGTTTTCCTTTAGCTTAAGCCTATGGTTGGTGTGATGGGGGCATCTTTTTATTTAAGATCCCTCTGCCAATGCCTGACTAGGCTTCAGGGTAATCCATATATACTTTTTTATTTGAATTAGCTTGAAGCTTTCCTAATTGGAAGCTTTCTCGCTAATTACAATTTCCTTTGTAATTTATTCAGCTATGATATTGTTAGAGGATTCTTGTGATGGTTTCAATGTTTTTTAAGATTGACATTGACGTCTTTCCTATGAATGCTACTTTCCTCTAAACATTGGTCTCTTCCCCTCCTCCATGTGGTGGATTAGGATATTTTGTGATTTTTTTTTGGTTACCTTAAATATAGAAACATGACAGCAGAAAAAGATCATATGGCCTATCTAGTCTGCCCTTCCATATCAACTACTATAGTCCCCTTTTTTCATGTAGAAATTTTCCATGTTTGTCCCATGCTTTCTTAAATTCAGATACTGTCCTCGTCTCTACTACCACCACTGGGAGACTATTCTATGCATCTACCACGCTTTCTGTAAAGAAATATTTCCACAGATTACTCCTGGTCTATCCCCTTTTACCCTCATCCTATGTCTCCTCATTACAGAAATATGTTTCTTTATAAAAATGCTGTAATGGAATGTCTCTTTTTTATTGTTTCTGAGAATTGTAAATTTGAAACTTCAATTAAAAGAAAAAAAGAGGGATGTTAGTGCATTCTGATAGAGAGGTTGCAATAAAGTCTAAAATAGTCCAAGGGGCTTGTTGACAAAGCCGCGGTAGCTGTTTCCGATCGTTATCGGAGCCGCGGCCCACAAGTGTCTTTAAAAAAAGCAGAGAAAATTGAAAGATTGCAAATTATCAACTGCTATGAATGTTGTAAATTCAAACAATCATACAGTACCTTGAAATGTCTCTGTACAAATGCTAGAAGCCTAATAAGATAGGGGAGTTAGAATATATAGCATTAAATGAAGAAATATATATGATAAGTATCTCAGAGACTAGGAGGCATGTCTACTAAGCTAGCCTAACAGGTTAACCTGGACCATCTGCACCTCGGTCCCATATTATTCAGTGGGACCTAGGAGCAGATTGCCTGGGTTAACCTGTTAGGCCATCTTAATAGACATACCTCTAGGTGGGCGAAGGGTATGAATTATACGGCAGTGACAGCACTGGATCAAATTGATGGAAGGGTGACATTATATGTTAAAGAAAGTAATGAGTCAAATAGAGAAAAAGTTCTGCGGGAAATAAAATGAATGCAGAGAAAAAAACTAAATAACATGGAACTAAAAATGCATGAAGGAAAAAGAAAGTCCTTGAAAAATAATATAAAAAAATAATTGTTAGCTCACATATTTAAAACAAAAAAATATAATTGTTTAACAAGCTTAATAAATATGAAAATAGTTGAACACAACCCACTACATTCACACTTACAGTGATATACTAAAATAAAGACCAGAGGTAAAGGAAACATTTTTTAAATTGAAAGAGGACAGCTGAAAATATCACTCCAGTGTTAATGTCATCATCACTGGCCAACCACAGCTCCACATACCATTTTTTTGAAACTTTTTAGCATATACAAAAATATATTAATGCCAACACCAGACCAGATGTATCACAGATATTAAGAAAGGTGGAAAAGAGGGTATTCAAGATGGCTGCCACAAATTGAGTCGCATTGAGATGTTCTTAACTCATGGGGAAAAGAAAGTGAAATCGGGCAAGAAGTTCTCTGCTGCCCAGGAGACTACATCTTCTTTAGCTGTGGACTCGATCCTTTGGATTCCTTTGTGCTTTGTCCAGAACAGCAACCAAGTAGTTCAGGTGGGAGCCCGGCTTGTTTGATTCCAGAGACTGTTGACTCCACATCCTATTTGAGCATGGATATTCTATCCCCTGAACCACGGAGGCCCTGATATCTCCAACAGCAGCGGAATTCTTGGAGAGAACTTGGGGTACTGTTTCCCTGACGTGGGAGAAGCTGGTGCTTCAAGGAAGACAAACTCCTGGGTCTAATGCAGTGGCTTTTCTGCCCCATGAGACCATCTTGATATGTTGGATTCACTCAGGGGGAGAGGAGTTGATGTGGCTAGTGTGCTGACTATGCCTCGGCCTCAGAACCTAGTCAGTTGGGCCACACCAGTGTGGATGGCCTCTCTTCACTTACAATGCCTAGTACACTGGGAGTTTTTTCCTTAACTCATCACGAAGAATTCAGTTTAGAATCTATTTGGTCAGCTATACTGAAGCTCAGTGAAGCTCTTTTACCCCAGATGCAGGTATTATCCACTCAAGTCTAAGATAATAAAGCTGCTATTGAGAAGAATACAACAAATATTGATGATTTGTGTACATCTTCTGATGTTAAAGTAAAGACTTACCGCTTAGAGAGTTGTTCAGAAGTATTTTACAAGGACATTAGTCAAGGCTAAGATTGAGCAGCTAGAAAATGCATCTTGTGCTGCTAATCTGAGCTTTATAGATTTCCCAGTTGTCTATGATCTCGGCCAGAGATGTGTTTAAAAATTACTTGACTGAAGTTTTAACTATTTCTCTGAGTCTCATCTACCTGTAACTTGAATTTATTATTTACCCCCTTCAAAGAAGATCTCTGGGGATGAACAGGGAACTGATATACCACAGACACTTTGAATATTTCTGCTATATTGGAGAACTCTGATTTATAAACAATTACCTTGTCTACTTGATAGTGAGATTTGTCTTAATTTCTGTTCATGAATGGTTTTTACGGATGTTTTTCAAGTAAAGCAATGTTGCATTCTATGGCCTTAGAGTTCATATATTCCCTCATTTAGCTAAGGAAACTTAGCAGAGAAGACGGGATTTTTTTTTTATGAGGCCTGGCGTATTGCAGCTCGGAACTTTTTTTTTTTGAGGCCTAGCGTATTGCAGCTAGGAACTTTGTTTTTCCTTAAACTCAGTTACTTATGTTTTCTTTGAACCTTCCCAACTGCTTTTGTTTATCAAAGCCTGAAGACCATTAGTTTCTGAAGTCCTTGACTTGTTGCTCCATGGAGTTTGAATATTGTTTGTTTGTGTCTGTTATCTTTCTTCTTTTCCTTTTGGTATTGTGGGCTAGAGATAAAGAGCATTTAATTCAGTGAATGCCTCTGATGTTTATTTTTCCTGTTTACTTTGTGTTTTCTTTTGCTTATTTTGCTTTCTGTACAAGATGTCAAGCTTGGATAGTTATTACAATTCAAAAATAAAAAAACAAAATTAAAAAAAGAGAAAAAAAAGGTGGAAGGAAGACCAAGCAAAAGCCAACATAGTTAAAAGGAAAGGTAAAAAAGGCTATTAGAGCCTAAAATAAATCTTTCTAAAAATGGAAAAGGAAACCAGCTGAATAAAGTAGGAAACAGCATAAGTACTGACAAATTAAATGCATGGAACACAAAAACGGAATATGAAAAGAAGCTTGCCACAGAGGAAGCCAGGAAGGAATCATTTGGGCCTTTAGATGATCAAGTGTTTAAAGGGCACTTAGGGAGGACAAGGCCATAGCTGAGGGACTAAACAAATTATTTGCTTCACTCTTCACAGAGGAAGATATGAGGAAGCTACTCATGCCAAAAAAAAAGTATTTAACAGTGATGAGTCAGAAAAGTAAAAAAAAAAAATCTCTGTGAATCTGGAAGATGTAGTTGAACAAATTGATATAGAGCAGCAGATCACCTGGATCAGATAATATACATCTAAGAGTGCTGAGAGAATTTAAAGATGAAACTGCAGATACTTTTAGTAATTTAAAACTTTTCATTAAAATTGTCTATGGTACCAGAAGACTGTAGGATGGCCAACATAACACCTACTTTTAACAAGGGCTTCAGGGTTGATCTTGGAAACTACAGACTGGTTAGCCTTATGTCAGTGCTGAGCAAAGTGGTAGAAACTACTATTAAGAACAAAATTACCGAACACATGGATAGACATGGTTTAATGAGACAAACTCAATATGGATTTAGCCAAGGAAAGTCTTGTTTCATCAATTTGCTTCATTACTTTAAAGGCATGAATGAACATAGAAACAAAAAAAAATGACAACAGAAAAAGACCACATGGCCTATCTAGTCTGTCCTTCCATATCAACAACTACAACAGTCCCCTTTTTCCTTTAGAGATCCTCTGTGTTTGTCCCATGCTTTTTGAAAATCAGATACTGTCCTCATCTCTACCACCTACACTGGGAGACTATTCCACAGATCCACCACTTTTTCTGTAAAGAAATATTTCCACATATCACTCCTGAATCTATCCCCTTTCACCCTCATTCCATGTCCCCTCATAGCAGAACTTGCTTTCAATCGAAAGAGGCTCTCTCCCTGTGCAATTATGCCATGGAGGTATTTAAACATCTCAATCATATCACCTCTATCTCGCCTTTCCTCTAATGTGTACATATTAAGATCTTTAAGTCTGTCCTCATATGCTTTAAAATGAAGACCACTAACCATTTTAGTAGCCACCCTCTGTACTGACTCCATCCTGTTTATATCCTTTTGAAGGTGTGGTCTCCAGAACTGCACACTATACTCCAAATGAGGTCGCATCAAAGACTTATACAGAGGCACTATCACCTCCTTTTTTCTGCTAGCCATTCTTCTTCGTATGCACCCAAGCATCCTTCTAGCTTTTGCAGTCTTCTTTTGTACCTGTTTAGCTTTTTTAAGATCATCAGGCACAACCATGCCTAGGTCCCACTCTTCTTTAGTGGACAAAAGTACTTCACACCCTATACTATATTGCTCCCTTGGATTGCTGCAGCCCAAATGCATGACCTTACATTTTTTAACAATAAATCCCAGCTGCCAAATTCTAGACCTTTCTTCAAGCTTAGCTAGATCACTCCTCATGTTATTTACACCTTCCTGGGTGTCTACTCTATTGCAGATTTTGGTATCATCTGCAAAGAGGCAAACCTTACCTGACAGCCGTCGCTATATCACTAATAAAGATGTTAAAAAGAATCGGAACGGGGGGCGGAGCCTGATGTCCAGCGGGATGGTCGCATAACGCTGAGGCTCCCGAGAGGCCTACTCAGAATCCTGAATTAACACCATACATACTTGGAACTTCTACTCTGATCTTGCCGGGGCACATTGGTGAGATGGCGGGGACCAAACCCACGCGCCTGGAATTTGGATCTCCAGCGGCTTCTCACGGCAAACGTTCCAAAACTGAACCCCCGTCCCCGCAGAAGGGGCTGGCCTTGCGCGAGGGCCCCGAACTGCAGCAGGAAATCCTCGCAGAGATTAGAGGGGTCAAAAACCTCGTGCAGTCAAACGGTGAAGCACTCCGAGCGCTGCGGGAAGATCTTGGTGTGCTGCAAAGCAAGCTAGAAGGGCTTTCTTCGCGTCAGGACAAAATGGAGAGCATATTGGACTCCCATGCGGCCCGGTTGTCCAAACTCGACAAAGTTGAACGTCAGGTGCGGGCCTTGCAGAAAGAAGTGGAAGATGGCAATAATAGAGCGCGTCGCAACAACATACGACTCGTGGGCATACCGGAGGGAGCGGAATCGGAAGACATGAAAGAGTTTTTATGCAAAATCCTCCCTTCCCTGCTCCAACTCACCTTTACCAAAGATTTGGAGATCGATCGCGCTCATCGTGTACCCACAAGCATAACGCTCAACAGGAAGACCCCGCGGCCTATCATTTTTCGACTTTTGAGATATCAACACGTGGAGCAAATTCTAAGGGCCTCTCGGGCAAAGGGCCATATGGAGTTTGAGAGCCACAAGATCTCCTTCTATCCTGACTTGGCTAAACCCACGGTCGACCGCCGAAAGCGCTTTCTGGAATTCCGGCCGAGGCTTCAACAACTACAAGCACGCTATGGCCTGATGTACCCGGCCAAGCTCCGAGTCACGCTTCACAATCAGACAAGAACATTTGAGGACCCTGATCTACTAGCGGAGTTTTTGGATTCCAAAGAAGCCGACTTGATGCGCTGACTTCCAGAATATTCCTGCAAGTATTCTCATATCCGCTGTACCTGCCATATTGGATCTGCCGCAGCCCAGCAAAGAGTCTGGCGAGGGCAGTTTGTTGCCTTACTTTTGATGATATCTGTGACCCGACTCCATCTACCCACGGTAGCCTCGATGAGTATCAGAGACAGTGTTAATTACGGACTCTGGTGTTTCTTTTCTTTTTTTTCATGTCTTTCTTTTCCTCTCTAGGGCCTCCTCCCGCAGACATCCGGTCGCCATATTCTTTGGGGGTTTTGCTTCTTCTCTAAGATACTTTGGTACATACTTTTCAATATGGGGTGTATTAGCCAGCATACTCGGTGATTATGTCATTGTTGCACAGATTCTGATTATGTTGTATGTTTTCAAGCGCCCTTACCTAAAATGTCTATTACCGATTGATGGCACCATGTAAGATTTTCTCATTGAACGTAAAAGGAATCAATAATCCGATAAAACGGAAGAAAATCCTAAGCTACTTAAGTCAGGCAACTGCGGATCTGATTTTCTCCAAGAAACGCATTTAAATTCGAAGGAAACTCTTAAACTCAATATTAAACCTTACATGGTGGCCGCCTATTCCCCAGCCGTTTCCTAGAAATGTGGGGTTGCCATACTGGTTAGGAAATCTTTGCATGCTACTATTATTGCGACTAGCTCAGATACAGAAGGTAGATGGCTCAGAGTTCACCTCAAGATAGGTAGCCTTGAAGTTACATGTATATGCCTTTACGCTCCTACTGTGGATGACCCTGCCTTTTTGCTACCATCGCTCAGGTTGCGCAGGCCTCTGCTAATACTTCATTGATAATTGGGGGGATTTCAATCTAGTCCTTGACCCCCTGATTGACAAACAGCCGCCTAGGACAAGTGGTCCCCCCAAGAGTCACACCACGCTTACCTCCCTGATCAAAGATCTTGCTTTAGTTGATCTATGGAGGCTACTACACCCTATGAGCTTGACTTCACCTTCTTCTCTTCCCTTCACAAATCCCAGTCTCGCATAGACTTCTTTCTAATATCAAAACTGTTAGTTTCCTCAGGTGGACCCTGCAAAGATTCACTCCCAACATATTTCAGATCATTCTGCTATTTGCACACAGATGCTTTTATACCCCAGAAAAAATAGCCAAAAGGAACACAACTGCTAGGGTCCAGTGTTGGTCTTGCCATACTGCTGTGGGAACCTTCGCTCATGTTATTTATGAATGTCCTCAACTACAGGTTTATTGGGGGCGGGTCTGGGGTTGTATTCAATTTATCTTACACCTTCACGAACCTCTCTCTTGGAAGACCGTGGGACTCCGCTCAGTGGCGGAGGTCCCCTCTCTTCCTAAGAAGGGTCGCTTTCTCCTTGATTTCATGCTGGGTATAGTCATATGCTTAATCACGAGGAATTGGAAGGATAGCTCTCGACTTACTGTCAATGAATGGTGGAACCCCGTCTGCTTATATAGTAAATATGAGCAGATACCTCGGAGAGCTATTCCCCATGCCCAAACTTACTCTTGCTTGTCTAAATGGCAGATGCTTAATGATCATGTACAATCTGCTTATTGCTCCTACATGCCTGTATAATGTGCACTCATCATGTTTTAGATCACCGTTAGGTTTTGTAACACAATAATGTAAGTACACGCCCGCTTCGGGAATGATTAGTTTTCTAGAGAAGAAGCAGGGGGGAGGGGGGTGGCAGGGGTTTACTTTGGTGTATGTATTACACTTTATGTATCTGTCTTTTAGCTGTATGTCTTCCTTTTCCTTTGTTGTTATAAAACGAAAATAAAGAATTAAAAAAAAAAAAAAAGAATCGGAACAAGAACAGATCCCTGGGGACACCACTGGTAACTTCCTTCTCCTCAGAGTGAGTTCCATTTATCTGTACTCTTTGTCGCCTCCCACTCAACCAATTTCTAACTCAAGCAGTAACTTTAGGGTCCATCCCTAGGGTGTTCAGTTTGTTTATAAGTCGCCTGTGAGAAACAGTGTTAAAGGCTTTACTGAAATCTAAATACACCACATCTAGGGCTCTCCCTTGGTCCAACTCCCTGGTCACCAAGTCAAAGAAATCAATCAGATTTGTCTGGCAAGACCTGCCTCTGGTGAATCCATGCTGCCTCAAATCCTGTAATCCACTGTACTCCAGAAACCTCACTATGTTCTCTTTCAGCAGTGTTTCCAATAATTTACTCACCACCGAAGTTAAACTAACTGGCCTGTAGTTTTCAACCACATCCTTACGTCCACTTTTGTGTAAAGGCACCACCACATGAGCCTCTCTCCAGTCCTTTGGCACCACTCCCAACTCCAATGAGGCATTCAAAAGGTTAGTCAGTGGAGCTGCTAGAACATCCCCAAGTTCCCTCAGTAGTCAAGGATGTATCCCATCCGGTCCCATTGCTTTGTCTACTTTAAGTTGAGCTAGTTTCTCACGAACAAAATTGTTCAAGATGCCCCTCGCTTCTGTTCCTGTTTGTGGGTGTTTTCTGAGGTCCCGTTCCTGGTTCTTCATCTGTGACATAGAACAGAAATATTTGTTTATCAATTCCGCTTTATCCTCATCAGTTTCTACATATTCCTCCCCTTCACCCTTGAGTCTGACAATACCACTTTTGCCCCTCCTCTTCTCACTAACATATCTGAAAAATGTCTTATCCCCCCATTTTATTGAATGTTTGCTTTCATGACTACTTTGCTAGCTTCTCTAAGTTTTTCCAACTATAGATGCCTGTCTTCCTCTCTCTGTGATGTCTTGTATTTCATGAAGGCCTCCCTCTTTTTCTTCACCTTTTCAGCTACATCTTCGAAAGCCATAGCAGTCTCCTTTCCTTTTACCTTTATTTACCATTTTAACAAAAAGATTGCTTGCCCTTAAAATATCCCCTTTCAGTTTTGCCCACTGTTTTTCTACATCCCTCAGCTGTTCCCATCCCGCTAACGACTCCCTGAGGTATTGACCCATCTTGGCAAAATTAGTTTTCCTAACGTCTAAGACCCTCACTTTTGAATGGATTCTAACAGCCCTAGTCCTAATACTGAACCACACCATGTGTTGATCACTGGATGCAAAATGATCTCCCACTATAACATCAGAAACACTTTAACCATTGGTAAGCACCAAGTCCAGTATGTCCCCTTCACATGTGGGGTCTGTTACCAATTGCCTGAATAGTTCTCCCTGTAGAGAATCCAGCAGTAGGAACGTGCCAATCACAATCTGGCATATTGAAATCCTCTATCAGTAGCACTTCCCCTTTCCTAGTAATGCTGTGTATGTCTTCAATTAACTCTCTCTCCTCCTCTTCCTCTTTTGAGGGAAGTCTGTATATCACACCAATGCAAATAGATTTCTCTTTCCCTCTTTCTAGTTTAACCCACAATGCCGCCTCTCTCCCTCTTAAACTCTGTAATTCCAAAGCTTTAATATTATTTTTTATATATAGTGCCACTCCTCCTCCCCTTCTTCTTACCCTGTCCTTTCTGAATAAAGTATAGCCTGGTATAGTTACATCCCAGTCATGGTTTTCTGTGAACCATGTTTCTGTAACTGCCACTAAATCCAAGTTAGCCACTCCACCAAAGCTTTAACATCAGGGATCTTATTTCCCATGCTATGGGCATTTATACACACTGCTTTCCATATGTTACACCTTTTACCAATTTCCATAAAGGTATTTAATGTTTCACTTACCTGGAGGCTTTCACTTAACTGGGGGCTTTCTTCACCTATCCCCAACGAATCTAGTTTAAAGCCCTCTTCAGTAGATTAGCCAGTCTACTACTGAAGACGTGTCAACCTTTCTTGGACAGATGGACGTCATCTCTGCTCTGCAACCCTTGGAACAGCATCCCATGGTCCAGGAAACCAAAACGCTCTCGATGACACAATCCTTGCAGCCATGCGTTCATCTCCAGAATGCGAGCCTCTCTGCCTTGGCCTTTACCCTCAACAGGGAGGATTGAAGAGAACACCACCTGAGCACCTATCTGCTTCACCCTCTGTCCCAGAGCCATGAAGTCACTTTTGATATGCTCAGAGGGATACCTGGCAATATCATTTGTTCCGACATGGATTAGCAACATTGGGTAATAGTCAGTGGGCTTGATGAGTCTCGGCAAACTCTCCGCAACATCTTGGATATTGACACCAGGCAGACAGCATACCTCTCTGGACATAAAGTCTGGTTGGCAAATGGATGCCTCAGTACCCCTCAGAAGAGAGTCACCAACCACCACTACCCTGTGCTTCCTTGTGGTCACTGATTCTGCAACTTTGGGGTACTTGAGCTCTGGTTCTTCCCTTTCCAATGATGCTTTCACCTCCTCCACTTCCAGGGCTGCATAATGGTTCTTCAGTTCAAGGGCTGGAGAAGTTGGATTGGTGATTCTGCAGGCCCTGGTGACTTGTGTCCAACCTTCGTCATTCTGTAGGCACCCATCTTCTCCTCTGCTGGAGAGCTTGGTTGCTGCAAGAAGCATCTCATCAATGTACTTCTCACTGTCGTGAATGCTCCTCAGCCTCGCCACTTTTGTTTCCTGAGAGCTTCAGCATACAGGCACCCTGCACAAGGAACAGGTCCCTCAACTGGCATTGGGACCTCTGCCTGGACAGAGGCAGAAGCTGTAACGGGGGCAACAGCTTTATCAATACGATTTTTCCCAGCCATTGTTCTGTTCATGTAGCTTGGGTATCTGTCAAAGCAAAAGAAAGAGATCTACCAAAGTACCACCCGGTTTTCCAGCTGTCCTTTCAGAGAAAAAGCATTTAAATCTCTTTAATTATATTCAAAATGTGCTATTCCAATTCCTTGTGTTTTGATAATTGGGGAGGTGCCCTATAAAGCAAGGCTTCTCATTAGGGGTGGGTAGGAGTTGGGGGGGGGGGGTAGGGAGGGAACTAACTCCTGTTAAGGTGTCAGCAGCTCCCAAGAGCTGAGAAAGTTACCAAAGCAAAGTTTTAAACCTACCCCACTAAAGAAAATATTTCTCCTTTTAAACTAAAAGCACCAAAATGAATGTAACTTTGTTTTAAAAATGTACCAAATCCCTTTTTAGAGCTCCCAGTCAGAGAGATAGCAATTAAAAAAAACACACAAATTCTTACCTTTGTTTGAAATGTATAGCCCCTGTTAGGAATGCCTCAACAGTGCAGGGAAATGGTGGATCAGATCTTCTGAGAGAGGGCACTTCAGTGGTGGACCTCTTCGCCATGGAGCAGAATACCCAGGTGGATTGTTTCTGCTCTTGGAGGCCAGCCAGCTGTCACCTGGCCATTAATGCCTTTTTCCTCCACTGGGAGGAGGGGTAGGTTGTGCTCTATACCTACCCTCCAATACTGTTCATCACAAAGACTCTCCTGAAGCTCCAGGCCGAGATGGGCTCTATGATCCTTGTCACCCCTTACTGGTCTTGACAATCCTCGTTATCACTGTTGCTGCAGCTCTCACTGAAGGAGACTCTTTGCCTGGGCTCCAACCCAGATCTCATCTCGCAGGAGGTTGTCCCCCTGATGCACCCCAATGTCCAGCCCCTGGCACTCATGGCATGGATGCTGAGCAATTAGTCCTTGTGGAGCTTGATCTCCCTGAGAGTGTCACTGACATCTTACTGGCATTCCGCAAGGACATGACGCACAAGGCCTATGCGTTCAAGTGGCAGCAGTTCACCATCTAGTATGTGAGTAGGGCCCTGGACCCCTTCTCCTGTCTGGTAGAGCAGCTGCTAGAGTACCTACTGCACCTCTCCAACTCTGAGCCGAAGACTAACTTGGTGCTTGTCCACTTCAGTGTGATTGGGTCTTACCATCATGGCTGTGAGAGAAAGCCTGTTTTGGCATAACCACTGATGGCTCAGTTCATGAGGGGCCTACTCCTCTTGAAGTCTCCGTTCAAGGCCCTTATGGTCACGTGGGACCTCACGTTGTCCTCAGCCAGCTTATGCAAGCCCCCTTCGAGCCTCTACGCTCATGCTCGCTGAGGTTCTTGACCTGGAAGGACCTCGTCCTGGTGGCCGTCAGGTCAGCTTGATGCATCAGTGATCTCCAAGATCTGGTTGCCTGCACTCCGTATACCAGGTTTAATCAGAACTGGGTAGTGTTCTGCAAGCATCCACACTTTTTGCTAAAAGTGGTCTCGGTGTTCCACCTCAACCAGTCCATTGTCCTTCCAACATTCTTTCCCAGGCCATAAACGAACCATGCTGAGGCACCCTTGCACACATTGGACTGTAAGCATGCATTGCCTTCTAGTTGGAACATATGAAGGTACACCCTCAATCCACCCAGCTCTTCTTCTTTTTCGACCACAATAGGTTGGGCATCACTATCTACAAGCCTATGCTAGCCCTCTGGCTAGCGGATTGCATTGCTTATTTGTACTCACTGGCTGGGCTGATCCTTCAGGTTCATGTCACAGTTCACAATGCCCATGTGATGGCTGCATTGGTGGCTAAACTCTGCTCAGCGTTTGCAGAGGAAATCTGCAGGCCTGCAACGTGGTCTTTGGTCTATACCTTTGCAGCGCAATACTGTCTGGATGGGGATTCCCGATGGGGCAACAATTTTGACCAAACCATGCTCTGGTATCTCTTTGGGTCTTCACGTCAACTCCTACCTACTAGCCCTTCTGTCTGTCCAGCTACCTGCTAAAAAATTCCCTCATGTTGCTACCTGCTGAGGATATTGAATCAGATGAGTTCATTACGGGACTACCTCTCTGGACTTCCTGACTTCTCCAGTTCTCATTGCCCAGTTGGGCTGCTCATCTCCTCGGGTTCTGGTAGCCTGTAGCTTGGGAGTTCCATACATGAGGATTTATTTCCTGCTTATTCACAGAGAAAGTGTAGTTACTAATCTGTAGCAGGTATTCTCTGTGAACTGCAGGAATAAGTACTCACAACCTTCCCACCTCCCCAAGGAGTTGCCTTTTGGCTCCTGCTATGATATTTTACTGGAGAATATGGCGCCATGGTGGGAGGGAAGGCAAGCGCACATGCATGGTGTACCTCCCAAAAGCTTCCTTCCAGTATGGCATTTCTTATATTCTTATGTTCAAGAGTGAACATAAGAAGAAAAACCATACTGGGTCAGACCAAGGTCCATCAAGCAAAGTATCCTGCTTCCAACAGTGGCCGATCCAGGCCACAAGTACTTGGTGGTGGTGGGATCCAAAAAAAGCACACAGGTTCCACAATGCTTGTCACAGGGTAAGCAGTAGATTTAATGGGAGAGGCTCACTTGGATTTAGTGGCAGTTATAATACAGAGACATGTTTCATGGACAGCCATGACTGGGATATAACTATAGCAGGCTATACGTTATTCAGAAAGGAAAGAGTAGGAAGAAGGGGAGTAGGAGTGGCACTGTATGTAAAAATTAATATTAAAGCTATGGAAATACAGAGCTTAAAAGGGAGAGAGGAAGCAGTGTGGGTTAAATTAGAAAGAGGGAAAGAGAAATCCATTTGCATTAGCGTGATATACAGACCTCCATGCAGCATTGCCAGGAAAGAGGAAGTGCTACTGATAGGGGATTTCAATATGCCAGATGTTGACTGGCACATCCATGCTACAGTGTCATCTAGAAGCAAGGAGATCCTGGATTCTTTACAGGAAGAAGTATTCAGGCAACTGTTAACAGAACCCACACGTGAAGGGGCCATAATTGACTGGTTCTTACCAATGGTGAAAGTGTTTCTGATGTTATAGTGGGAAATCATCTTGCATCCAGTGATCACCAGATGGTGTGGTTGGATATTAGGACTAGGACTGATAAAATCCATTCAAATGCAAGAGTCTTAGATTTTAGGAAAACTAATGTTGCCAAGTTGTGCCAATACCTCAAGGACTCATTAGCAGGATGGGAACAGCTGGGGAATGTAGAAAAAACAGTGGGCAAAACTTAAAGGGGATATTTCAAGGGCAACCAACCTTTTTGTTAGAATGGTAAATAGAAGGAAAAGGAAAAGGAGGTTGCTATGGTTCTCAAAAGAGGTAGCTGAAAAAGTGAAGAAAAAGAGGGAGGCCTTGAAGAAATATAAGAGATCATAGAGAGGAAGACAGACATCTATATATGGAAAAACTTAGAGAGGCTGGAAAAGTATTCAGGAAAGCAAAGGTACAAAAAGAAGAAGAAATAGCCGATGTAATAAAATGAGAGGATAACCCCTATTGCCAAAGCTTTTTATCTTCCAACTAGGGCCTTTGCCAGCACTGGGGTGGATTCCTTGCTGCAAGGTGCTTCTCAGGAATCTGAGTCTTTTGATTTAACTGAAATGTTGGAAACTTCACATTCTGAAGTTCATCAACGGGATACTATGTTAGTTTCATTTGTGTTGTTACAGGATAGAGATCATGTTCAGCATCTTTTCTTTAATAATAGATCTGAGTTGTTTACGGGGGAGAAGGTATAGGTTTTTCCTGATTTGTCAAGGCCTACACGGGAGCGAAGGAAGAAGTTTGTAGGTATGAGACAAGCTGTGTTAGATTTAGGAGCTTCCTTCAGTCTCCGTTTTCCTTGTAAATGAATTGTGTGTTTTGAAAATACTAGATATTAGTTTTTTGAACCCTCTTAATTCAAATGTTTTCTGGACTCTAGGCATTTGCTTGCTCAAACATCCTCTCCAATTGATAGGCCTTAAGATTATTTAGTTCTTGAGTTTCCTTCTCTTTTTTCCTGTGAAATTGTCCTGTTGTACTCTTCTCCTGATGTTCAGACCTTGCTCCAATAATGCGTGTGTATAATGTTCTGTATTGTGCCGATGACTTTTTCCTTATTTTGTAATTTTTTGGATTATGTTTACATTCTTATTGGTGCTTTCTATATTGCAAGTTTGATTGCAAGTATGTTTTGTTTCAAAATCAATGAAAAAAATGGGGGATACGACATTTTTCAGATATGTTAGTGAGAGAAGGAAGGGCAAAAGTGGTATTGTCAGACTCAAGGGTGAAGGGGAGGAATATGTATAAGCTGATGAGGATAAAACAGAATTGCTTAACAAATATTTGTGTTCTGTATTCATATATGATAGGCTGAGAGCAGGACCTCAGACAACACCCACAGACAAGAACAAAATCAAGGGGCATCTCAAAAGATTTTCAGAGGACTGTGTTTGGGAGGAACTAGCTAAACTAAAACTAGACAAAGCGATGGGACAAGATGGGATACATCCAAAAATACTGAAGGAACTTGGGGAGGTTCTAGCAGTTCCACTGACTGAGCTTTTCAATTCCTCTTTGGAGTCAGGAGCGGTGTCAGAGGACTGGAGAGAGGCACATGTGGTCTCTTTATACAAAAGTGGAAGTAAGGATGTGGTTGAAAACTACAGGTCAGTTAGTTTAACCTCGGTGGTGAGTAAATTATTGGAAACAGCCTGGTTCCATCCCGGTTAAGGTGGAGCCCATCCTTCAGAAAAACCTCTCCCTTCCCCAGAATGTTGCCCAGTTCCTAAAAAATCCCAAACCTTCTTTTTTTGCACCATTGTCTTAATCACGCATTGAGATTCCAGAGCTATGCCTGCCTTTTGGGTCCTGCGTTTGGAATGGGAAGCATTTTGGAGAATACTACCCTGGAAGTTTGGGATTTCAACTTCCTAGCTAAAAGTCTAAATTTGGCCTCTAGAACCTCCCTCCCACACTTTCCTATGTCATTGGTACCAACATGCCATCCCAACCCTTCCCTCATGGACACATGGCCCTAGAGAAACCTCCTTGGTATGAGAGGGTTTTACAACTCTTGGTGGACAGATCCTAGCTATAGGATCACTTCCTGTACCACCAATATGCTGCTTTCCTTTCACATGACCTCTCTCATCCATGGCAACTGAGAGGCTGCCAGACTGGAGGTGGAGCTTCAGTACTATATCCCTGTAGGTTTCATCTATATACCTCTCTGTCTTCCTTATGTCCTCCAAGTCTGCTACTTTAGTCTCCAGAGATCAGACTCATTCCATGCGGGCAAAGAGCTCCTTGCACCTAGTGCACACATAAGACCCCTCACCAACTAGGAGAAAATTGTAAATGTGACACTCAATGCAAATGACTGGATAGCCCCCAACTTATTGTTGGACTGCTGTCTGCATCTTCGTTTTAAGGTTTTGTTTAGCTATTTAAGTTGTTTAAAGTTACTAGGGATACTTGTACTGATACAACTATACCAAATATGTTTAAGGAACTTCGTTCACCTCAAGAATTATTAATTTCAAGGGTCTTAATTAATCTATTCCTGGTGAGGATAACCAGCTGAACCTGAAAGTGAATTTGACCATCACTCCCCCTTTAATTGTTCTAAAGTTAAGATTAAGTCTGGAGTTGGTGGGATTTGGGGTGGGTAGGAGGGAATTAACATTTAGTAAAGGCTGACGTGCTACACAGGTTTCAGACCTGTGCTTCTAAGGTAATCTATTAACAATTTGCTGGGTGATTCATACAGCCCTTAGTTTGATAGAGGGAGTCTTTCAAATTGCCCCTTTGATCTGTCACTTGGCTTTAACACCTATTTAAAACAAATGTGCAGATCTCTTGTCTCCTAACTGGAAGGCCTCTTTTTAAAGGTTTCTAGAAACAATATTTTTCTTTCTACTCAAAGAATGTTTACCTTATTCTTCCTTCTATGCTAAGCTATACTTTTATTTAATTTAAATTAAAAGTTCTCTGCTAGGCCCTGACTGAGTTTTAAACTTAAACTAAATGCTCTCTGCTGGGTTTTAAATTTAAACTAAAAGCTTTCTGCTAAGTTTTGTATCATTGAAAAGCGGGATATAAATACAGCTAAATAAACAAATAAGATACTGGGCCCTGACTGAGTTAACAAATACATTGGATTCTAAATTACACAAATTAATCAGCTATAACCCAAATAATTCCCTTTTCCCCAAGTTTTAGAGAATGTCCCAGAAGTAAGTACTTACAAGTGCAGATTTCTTTCCAGCAATAGCAGTTCCTTTTGGTAGTCCTTCAAGACCGAGTGATCCAAGGTTATCAATACCGAGGGCAAAGTAGCAATATTAAACAAACTAGGAGGTTAAAATATCAAGTCAAGAATATGTCTCTTTTTGCATGTAGGTTCTTCTGCTCTTTGATGATAACTCAATGAGGACATGGTCTCCCAAAAATCCTTGATACCTATTTGCAGAACCACACAGGATATATGTAGATTGAAATCCCTTAATACAATCAAGCAAAATATAGTAGCCTTAGATGTTGAACAACCTTCATTAAAAGTTGATAGATCTATCATGTTTTCCCTAATGATTGATAAAAGAATCACAATGCCCATGTTTTTCCTATGACTACAAAAAGTTCTATTTCATGGATAATCTGTATCTCCAATTATTTGAGGTCTACCTCCCACTAGGCCAAAGATATCAAATGTGGTTGCTGGAACAATTCATGTGTGTGCATGTTGGGAAGGGGGCATAAGTTATATATAATCACTACATCACTAAATGAATACCATGTTTCAGTCACACTATATAATATGGGGCTCATTCCATCGGAGACGTACAGCCCATCTGTATGTCCAGTCTGTGCTGGATGTACAGAGAGGTTCGCGATTTTGATCCAGGGGGGCACGTCTAGCCCCGCGGGATCAGAATCGCAAACAGGCCTGTACATGCAGGCCGGGACTGTGATTCAACCTATCCTGCACATACAGGCCTGTCTCTGGCTAACTCAGTCAGGGCTCTACAATGGAGCCGTGGTGCCATGGCGTCCGGTTGCCATGGCACCGTGGCTCCATTGTAAAGTCACGATCCCTGGCACCAGCACAGAAAAATGCTTTCCCCGCAGCCTGACCCCCGATCTGGCCTCCCAAGGCCAGAGTCGGGCTGCGGGGTATTTTCTTCACCTCCTGCCACCTCTTTTGAGCCCTGGGGGCCGCCGTCCCCTGCAAGATCAAGGAACTTATTCCACCTCAAAGGTGCAACTAAAGTGCTAAAAACAATTTGAGGTGAAATCAGGGAATCGTGCATGTATATGCATTTAAAAATATTATTAAAACTATACATGAATAAATGGTAAATATCTGAAGGGCAACTATCAAAAGCTATTGTCGCTATTATTAGAAAACTCTGCCGATGTAAAACCTGGAAACTTATAATCAAACTCAAAAAATATACCTTACCCATATGAAAATGGAGATTCACATTCATGGTTGCTCAGTAGCAGGAAAGTTTTGAACCAACAAGACCACAGAAGACCTTTAAAACGCCGCTAATTTTGTGCCTTTCAGAGGTCAAATGTCTAACTGATCCATATTCATGAGATCGCACGAGTAAATGCCACTTTGGGGTATGTTTACTAAACCGCGCTAATGTTACCCGTGTTAGGTTCTGCGGTAATGGTACAGATGCCCATATAAAGGCGTGGACGGCGCATCATTACGGCAAGCCATATCAGCTAACATGCGTTACAAGGCACCTTAGACTAACACGCATTACAAGGCGCCTTATAAGGCACCTTACAAGGCGCCTTGTAAGGTGCCTTGTAAGTAAGGTGCCTTATAAGGTGCCTTGTTAGCTGCCTTATAAGGTGCCTTGTAAGGTGCCTCATAAGGCACTTTGTAAGGTGCCCTATAGGGCTCCTTAGGCTAAGCGCTGTATTAGGCACCCCTGGACAAGGCACCGTAGAAGGCACCTGGGTTACGGAATCATAGGTTAAGGTGGCCTAACAAGGTTACGGTGCCCTAGGTCAGTATGCCCTAAGGGCTGCAAGGTGCTTCAGGATGACATGCATGAACTGTGAGGCACAGACAGATGTAGCCCTAACACTAGATAGAGCACCGAGGAAAGGCAATGAACAGGTGAGTGAAGGAGGGAACGCTGGGAGCTGCTGGACCTGCCATATCTGCTGGCATCCCATGTGGCTGCCAGTACTGTTGACAAACATGGTGGAGGCAACTGTACCACAGCACAGGGTATTGGCAATGTAAAGTACTGGAAAGACAGTGGGTGGCAGACGATTGGAATACATGGAATACATGCTTTCTTCTTCGCTGCCCCTGCCCTCTGGAACGCCCTCCCTCCCGCCCTCCGTCTTGACCCACAGTTTCCCAGTTTTAAGAATCAGTTAAAGACTCACTTGTTTTCGTTAGCGTTTGATGTTCCCTCCCCTTTTGTATGATTATCCCCTGCTCCTCTTTCTTCCCCCCCACCTATCTTCTGCTATGTCCTGTCCTGTTTCCTTCAACCCCTCAATTTCAGCTGTCCTGTCAACCAATGTAAATTTCTTTTCCTTTCGTTGGCTTCGGCCTTCTTTTAATTAATTTTAATTGTACATCGCTTTGCTTTTAATGAAAGGCGGTTTTATCAAATAAATTTAACCATAACCATTAACCATAACCATGTCCCCCAATGGAGGCGGAGGTGGCAGGATAATTACAATGATGGATGGACGGAGGAGTGGTGGTGCCATGTAAATCAGGCACAGGTGAGGCAAGCACCAACAGGCGCAATGCAGGAAAGGGTAGCAGTGCAGGACATGGGGTGGCAGCCTGCACAGGCAGACAGGACTCTGCACAAATGACAGATGCAGATAGACGGACCGAAACAATGTTGGCAACTGTGGCGAGGGTATTATGGGCTGGCAGCACAGTTCTGCAAAAATATGACTGTTACAGGCATGAAAACTATTTGAGTAGGACAGGCATGAAAGGAGGGAACAATGAGAAATCGAACTCATGAACACTGCCGAGAACAGCATTGAACTAACCAGTAGGCTATACCTCCATGGTGTATCTCACAGCAATGGCTGGATACAGAAGGACTGCAGGTCACCGCACAAACTGTCTGCTCTGAGTGCCAGGATAGGGTAACCCCACCAGTACCCATGATGCAATGCACATGCTGAATAGCTGTCTACAGCTGATCACCAAATGGGGTCTGCACCTCTCCGGTACCTCACTTGGAAAGACAAACTGACAGTGCATGATACTGGCACAGAGTAGCTACAGACCATGCCATTGTGCAGATTCTGTGTTCACCCTGAAGGATAGGATGGATACCCATCACTAGGTCCGCAGTACATGTGGTGCTAGAGATAGGTCCTGCTGTACATCCCCATCACTACCAATGTGTGACAGGTGTCCCTTGTAGTGCATCTGAAGGTAATTTTTTGTCCATCTGTGTTCCACAGTCACATGTAGCCATCTGGGACCAGACACAACCCAGATAAGTGCATACCCAGTGTTAGGGTCTGGCTGACATGTTTCTATGTTTCTACCTGTTATCAGGGCAGAGGGGTTTCTAGATTTGCATGAGGTTTGTGTAGCAGTGCCTCTACAGGTCAAAGTGGTATACACTATATACTCCAAAGGGCCCACAATCACTCTTTTTGTAGGTACGGGACAGGTGCCTGAGGCCTCATAAAGCAACCTCCATCCTGCTCGTATAAAGCAGTCCTCCAGGGTTGGTGGGCCAGAGCCATCCCTGTGACTGGGACAGACCAGCAGAAATGCTGGAGTTAGGTCTGGAAAACCTCAACTGCTTTACACCACAGTCTGCCACTCACCAGCAGATGGCACAGTCAGACTGCACCTGCAGCACCCTACAAGGTGCTCCAACCATGCACAGACTAACTGCAGACAGTCCACTAGCCAGTCCATAGTGCATGCTTACAGAGGAACTATGTGCACCAAGCAGGTATCTCAGTGATAGAGCCCCAGCACTGGGAACACACAGGTATCACTGGAGGCAGATAGTGTAGAGCGCTATGTGGGAACCTAGACACCTACAGTGTCCCAGCCATTGCCCCACACCCTGTGAAGATGCATCCTGGCCAATCCACCCTGTCCGGGCCATACCCACAACACCTTGCTCCTCATTATGCACATATTCAGGCTAACGCTGGTAACAGTGGGACATTGTGGGCCCAGTGAGGTATGGGCAGCCACAAAACAATAGATAGACACACACACACACACACACACACACGCACACACTCCTATTGCAGCACTGTGCAAAGATAGGGGTGATTGGCAGCCCTGCCTGCCACACTGGTCCTGATCACAGTGCCGACATTGATAAACTGTGCAGGAGGTAGTAGTAGTGCTCTGGTGATAACTGCAGCTCCGTGCTGGGGCCAACAGCCTGACTCTCCATGCAGCTTTCGATTGTGGAGCCTGTGTGTGTGGGTGTTTGTACCCCTGTTCGCCACTGCTTTGGGCTTTGCACATGTTGCTTTGTAGCTGCATTGCAGGGTAAAATATAGGGACACGCTCTGCAGGATCCACAGCTGGGCCTTGAACCTCTGCTTCTGGATACACTGGCTGTGTGTACTGAACCACACTGTTACCACAGATGCACAATAGTCCCTGGAGCTACCTGTACTTTTCCTCAGCCAGACCTGGTACAGGGCTTGACTTAGGTCCACTGCAGGCAGGTGCCACTGCCCCCTCCAGCACGGGCACACCCTCCCTGCCATGCTGACATGATCATATGCTGTCGGTGCTGGTAGTGCGCAGTCCCAGGCCATCCACTGTGTGGGTAGGCAGTTGCCTAGGGAGCGGGGTCTGGGGTGGGGAGGCATACATGGACATCCTTACATCCGCCCCATCACCGCCTGCCAATATTATGTCCCTTCCACTTTGGGGAGGGTTGGTTGGGGGGATGTCAGGTCAGTGTCCTGGCAACTATTAGCTGGGTGGACCAGGTAGATGTAGGTGGATTGTATTTGGACTTTGTCAGCTGCTGTCTTGCTGATGTCCGGTTTCTATGTTCATATGTGCCACCTAGGCGACTGCCTAGTCCACCTTGTGCTCCAGCTGCCCCCACTGCATGTCCCGCCTGCAGCCCCCTATGCCCCATTTGCACCATCACCATAGTGGCCTTTCATACTAAAGACCTAAAGATCTGTGAGGAAACATATGTTAATAATGTGTTCCATTGTCTGCTTGTCCTTGTAGGGGAAGTGCAGACTGCCTCTGATGCCCCAATGACATTTGTTAAATGCACACTGGCCATGGCCCCCAAAGCCCTCAATATTCAACTAAAAAATGCTAAGTGAAGGGACCATGACTTGGAAGGCTCTGGTTCCAGAGATGCCATGCTGAGAGTTAGCTCTTCATCTGGGATTCAGTCTATTTTCTGAATTTGGACAACTGACTGGATCATCCATTTCCCTCATCAACACTAGGCTGGCCAGCTATTCATGAGAGCCTCAATGTGAATGCCGATCCATTGGCCTCCATTATTATGACTATAAGAATAAATCTGCAAATGTTCATATGTAATTTGGCTTTAAAAGAAAATGGAATATTCAAACTTGGGGTCAAGTTGAAAATGTTACTCAGAGTTTGTAAGCTGGTATGTGCTTATCCCAGGTTCTCTTTTAGTTATCTGAAGCCATTCCTCTCAGCAAGCCTGTTTTTCTTTCTTTTTTTTTTGGGGGGGGGGGGGGGGTGAAGAGAGGCAGCAGATTTAATCTAAAAGCAACTTCTCCACTGTAGTACCATGTAAAAGAAAGCAGGCCCTTGCATCATGATTGTTAGAAAATGCCCCAGCATGACCTGAGTATTACCTTACATTTTTCTTTGAACAGTTGCTTTGTTGATCTCACAAATCATACTTTGGCTGGTATGAAAGGTGTAAGACTGCCAGCAGTTTGTTAGAAGTAATGATACACTTTACTACCTGTAAGTGCTGAGTGAGAGCTTCTGCCTGTTTCCCAAGGTGACTGTAACACAGATTGATGAAAGATTCTGCAGGACTACAGAGGTTAAAGAGGCAAACCCAAAGCTAGAAGCCAACCTTGACACTGATGGAGTGTAGTGCAGTGAGAATACCCACATTATTGTCCCATCCCGTGATAACCAATGTAATATGAAAACCGGCCAGAAAAGAAAAGAGCAAATTAAAGCCATTAATCAAGCATATCTGTGCTAAACAGTTGTTCTAAAAAGAAGTCCAAACGAAAAAAAAAATACTGTTTGTTGTCAAACTTGCTTGGATTGTAGATGAAAAATTAATTATAAGGTTAAAGCTATGACTATTAGTTTTTTCTTAATAATTCTATTTATTTTTTGTCAAAGAACAAATGAACCACATTAGTAAGATTAGACTCTTTTGGTTGTTTGCATTAGAGAACACTAATAAAGGTACACTGTAAAGGCATAGATGAAGGGAAGAAATTAAACCGATAAATGTATTTTTTTTATTTAGAGCTAATCAAAACCTCCTCCTGCACAACCTACTTCTGAGTGGATGCCATATTATTCATCTGGAAATCAGTTTGTCCTATTTGAATTATGGCAGTGTAGTTCATCATCAGAAATCCTTTGGTAAGTTACTAGGGTGCATGATTTCAGTGAAGAGAATGATATCCGAGAGGATTATGTCATAGAATTAGGGTAAAACATATCTGTCAATACCATACATTCTGTGCTCAGATGAGATGCTCCCTAAATCACATTGTTACTTTAATGAAAGATCAGTGGTAAAAAGCCTTTTAATTCACTATTAACATGTGCTAGAAGTAACTAGGTCCCACTGACTAACATATTTATTTATTTAGACAGTTTTGTATATCAACTTATCCTTCAAACAAAGTGGTCACAACACAATTGGGGGATACATTTAACACAAGGGGATATGAGACACATACACTAATACTTACAGGAAGTATGGGTAATGGAGGGTTAAGTGGCTTGCCCAAGACCACAAGGAGCACCCAGGGGACTAGAAACCCCAGTCCTTCCAGCCAAAGGTTGCTGTCCTCTAGTGGGATTTGAACCCCTGACCTTCCAGCCTGAGGTAATTTTCCCCAACCACTAGGCCACCTCCCCCCTACATATGGGTATGTTTACTAAAGAGCAGTAAGGAAGCACCGGCTTACGAGCATAAACAGCCACGTTAAGGGCTTTTGTGTGTGATAAAGGACATAGCGGGGGAGTAGACATACTGGCGTTAAAGGAGCAAGGCACCACTTATGGGGCACAAAGAGAACATCGGGCATTAAGTTGGCAGTCATGCACCTTACCTCCTGAAAAAGGTGGTCATCTTAACTCAGTATAAGGGAGCCTGTCTGAAAATGACTTATCAGGGGCTGCATGCAGGGCAAGCCCAACCACTAGGCAAACTAGGCAGTTGCCTATGGCAGCCACTTCTAGAGGACAGCCAAAGCAGGGTAATCCAAGATAAATAATGGCGTTTGACAGTGAAAGGGGGTGTAAAGCTTGATGTGGGAGGATAATGTTGTAGCAAGTGATACTGTCAAAGTGATGGTTAGTCTATGAATGTGCCCTGATGTCAGTGTGTCATCGCGGATCATTTGTAAGTGTGCCTACAACAAGGCTCCAAGGCCCTGATGTGTCCATGAAAGGCATGACAGTGCAGGAGTATGCTGCGTGCAGTACTCATATGATAGATGTGACAACACTTTTAAACAACACATCACAAACAAGTGGGAAGATGTGGGCAGAACAAAATCAATGCAAAATACACACAAGCCAGGTAAATGATGGAAAGCAATGAGCACAAATGCTTGAAGCTTAGCCAACAAAGTTCTGGACCTGGAAGCCAGAATGGTGGAAATGGATTTGGACATCGTGGCCATTACAGAAACATGGTTCAATGAATCACATGATTGGGATGTAACCATAACTGGCTATAATCTATTCAGAAGAGACAGAGAAAATGGAAAAGGAGGAGGAGTAGTCTTGTATGTCAAAAGCAATATTAAAGCTACTGAAATGCAGGGGACATGGGGAAAAGAAGAAGTGCTCTGGATTGCGTTGGAAAGAGGAGATGGCACTGTCATCCATACTGTTGTAGTCTACAGACTCTGACTCAAATTGAAGAGATAGATAACGATTTGATTAAAGATATTGCCAAGATAGCCACAAAGGGGGAAGTAATCATTTTGGGTGACTTTAATCTACTTGATGTGGATTGGATTACTCCTTCTGTGCATCTGGAAAGAAGCAAAAAAATTGTAGATGCTCTCCAGGATGCATCACTTAGACAAATGGTCATGGAACCAACCAGGGAAAGCTCAACGCTAGATTTAGTGCTCACCAACGGTGATAGCATGTCAAATGTCTGCGTGAGTACCCCTGTGAGCAACAGTGATCATTACACAGTGTGGTTTGAGATAAAAGCCAGGGTACAGGCCAAACATAGCAAGCTCAAAGTCCTAAACTTCAAAAACACTGACTTCAATAAAATGGCCAAGTACCTAAAGGAGTAGATGACAGGGTGGAAGGAGATAAAGGAAGTGGAATTGCAATGGGATAAACTAAAGGTGGCAATAAAAGGGGCAATGGGCAAATATGTTAAAAAAGTAAACAATAACAAGAGGAAAAGGAAACCTATTTCATTTTCCAAAGAAGTGGCTGCTCAAATAAAGGCAAAAAACACAGCTTTTGCAAAATTCAAAAGCTTGTAAACAGAAGAACACAGAAATGAATACAGGATCAAACTCAAAGAGTCAAAAAGAGAAATAAGGATAGCAAAATCAAAGGCAGAGGAAAAGATGGCTAAAGATGTTAAGGGTGGCGACAAAACTTTCTTCAGGTATATTCGGGAAAGGAAGATCAGAGTTGGAATTGCAGGACTCAAGTGCTAGGAAAAGACTCGTGGAAAGTGACATGGAAAAAGCGAAATTGCTAAACAAATACTTCTGCTCTGTTTGTACTAAAGAAAATCCTGGAGATGGACCAACTGGGACTCCCAAATATAAAAATGGGAATGAAGTAGATACCATACCATTCACAGAAGATGAGGTGTTGGAACAACTTGCTAAACTGAAAGTGGGCAAAGCAATGGGACCGGATGGGATACATCCCAGGATACTGAAAGAGCTCAGAGAAGTTCTAGCAGGGCCGTTAAAGGATGTATTCGACAGATCCTTGGAAACAGGAGAGGTTCCTCAGGACTAGAAAATGGCAGATGTCATACCTCTACACAAAAGTGGTGACAGGGAAGAAGTGTCAAACTACAGACCCGTGAGCCTTACTTCGGTGGCGGGAAAAGTAATGGAGGTGCTCCTAAAAGAGCGAATAGTGAACTTTCTCAAAACCAACAGGTTGCAAGATCCGAGGCAACATGGTTTTACTGAAGGACAGTCTTGCCAAACTAACCTGATTGAGTTATTTGACTGGGTGACCAAGGAACTAGATCAGGGGCATGCAATGGATGTCATCTACCTGGATTTCAGCAAAGCCTTTGATACTGTTCCTCATAGGAGGCTTGTCAATAAACTCAGTAGCTTGGGATGGGTACCAAGATAGTAAACTGAATTAGAAATTGGTTGACTGACAGACGACAGAGGGTGATGGTACATGGAGCTCACTCGGATGAGGGGAAGGTGATTAGTGGGGTGCCCCAGGGTTCGGTCCTGGGCCCGGCACTGTTCAATTTATTTGTGAGTGATATTGCTGAAGGACTGAATGGAAAAGTCTGTCTTTTTGCAGATGACACAAAAATTTGCAACAGAGTGGACTCCCCCGAGGGAGTGGATAACATGAGGAAAGATCTACAAAAGCTGGAAGAATGGTCTAATGCTTGGCAATTACGATTTAATGTGAAAAAGTGCAGTGTCATGCACTTAGGTAGCAGAAATCCAAGGGAAATGTATGCGATAGAGGGCGAGAGGTTGGTGTGCATGGTCCAGGAAAAAGACCTTGGTGTGATTATCTCTGATGATCTCAAGGTGGCAAAACAGTGCGTCAAGGCGGTGGCAAAAGCCAGGAGAATGTTGGGCTGCATACAAAGAGGGATTACCAGCAGAAAGGAAGAGGTACTTATGCCACTGTACAGGTCACTGGTGAAGCCTCACCTGGAATACTGTGACCATATCTTGCAAAAGATGTAAAAAAACTGGAAAATGTTCAGAGGAAGGCGACCAAAATGATTTGGCACCTGCGTAAGAAACCTTATGAGAAGAGACTTGAAGACCTAAGTATGTACACTTTGGAGGAGAGGAGGGATAGGGGAGATATGATTCAGACCTTTAAATACTTAAAGAGGAATGATGAACAAACAAACCTCTTCCAAAGACGGGGAAGCTGCAAAACTAGAGGGCATAACATGAAGCTACAAGGTGGAAAATTGAAAGGCAATGTCAGAAAATATTTTTTCACTGAAAGGGTGGTGGATGCTTGGAATGCTCTCCCGATGGAAGTGGTGGAGGCAAACATAGTGACGGAATTCAAAACAGCATGGGACAAGCACAGCGGATCCCTTTACAGCAACAGGATAAAAACAAAATTAACTAAACCAGTAACTTCTCAACAAATAGGGGTGTCCTACATGGAGTGGTGGGTCCACCCCTAAACAAAGACATGGGGAGGGGTGACCTGCACAGAGTGTCACATGCACCTACTCTTGACGTATTGCTGGGCAGACTGGATGGACCATGCTGGTCTTTATCTGCCGTCATTTACTATGTTACTATGTTACTATGAGTGATGTGTAGCAGCTGACAGAGGTAGACATGACTGAAGCAGATGGTCATATGTGGATAGATATGAGCAATGATATATATGGCAACATGACAGGGCTGTGTGTGTTATGTGGTAATATACATGAGCCCTAAATAAAATCCTTCACGACTGGGGAACTGTTGTTTTCCCTATCATAATGAAATATGTATATGTATGTAAGTGTAAGCATCACACACAAACAATATGTGGATATGTGAGTGTAAGCATCACACATAAACAGTATGTGGCTTGGAGGAGTAGCCTAGTGGTTAGAGCAATTGCCTAGTACCCAGAAGATCAAGAGTTGAATTCCCACTAGCACTCCTTGTGACCTTGGGCAAGTCACCTTACCCTCCACTGCCTCAGAACAATCCAAGTTATCAATGTCCCTGTTTAATGTGCACTACCAAGTTGAAGTTACAATGTAAACCACTTTGATTGAAATTATAAAGCTGTTAAATAAATACAATATGCCTTGTAAATGTCAAGAAAGAATCATTTATGATCAGTATGGTGTCATCCCTCTTACTTGAAGCCTCTATCTTTGCTCCATGAATTTCAGTGGCACAAGGAAAGAATGTCATGTCAAGGTAATACAGTGTCTATGTGCCAATGTTGATGGGCATGTCACAGATGCACTATGCTGTAATAGAGCCTCCCATGTAAGCCAACTTGGTAGACAACGTTATCCTCAACCAACTTCTACCCCCCAATTTCTCCATACACACAAGACATAGAGAAAACAAAAAAGGAGGTGGGGTGCTAATAATCACCAAAACAGACCTTGACTTCCATATATTAGACTCCTCCAGCACAACCACTCTAGACATCCTCTCTATTGCAAACCAGTATTGCTCTCTCAACCTGTTATACAGAACACCCTCGGCTTGTCCAGATGACCTCCCAACCATTCTTGACCTTGCTGCCAATACCCTCAGTCCCAATAAACCTAATTGGATAATGGGTGATTTCAATCTCCCTTCATTACCCCAAAACCACGCAAATGCCTTCCTTGGTGCCATGGAAGAACTAGCACTCAAGCAAATCATCAATGAACCCACACATATAAAGGGGAATGTTCTTGACATGGTATTTGCTCCTCAGCCAATCATCGAGCAAAACCATAATCCACAAACTTCAGTAACTGACGTACCGTGGTCAGACCACAAATTGATTATTATCCAGATACCTACCAACAATGAGCAGCTGCACAGAAGCAAGAACCAGAACAGCACATCACGAGCATTTACAAGAAGCTTTCGCCCTTTTAACAGGGAACACATTATATCGGAGACACAATCCCTCCTCAACAAAACTACGCCTGACCTTGAAGAACTGATCTCATCATGGAACTCCAACTTAAATGCCATAGCACAACGCCCAGACTCCAACACCACAGCAAGGATGAAGAGAAGCTCTGCCCCGTGGTTCTCTCCTGAGCTAAGATCCTCTCTTACGCAACTACGTAAACTTGAGCGCCGATGGCGCCGATCGCTCTCTATCGAAGATCAGACCGCCTACCAATCTCACCTCTCAATTCATCGTGAAGCAATCACATCCAAAATGAAACAATATCACACCGACACCCTAAAGAGATCATTGAATAAACCACGTGACCTCTTCAACTTGGTCAAATCCCTCTCGAAGGAACCATCCCCCGATCCTCACAGTGCGATCCACCCACAAGAATACGCTGACTACCTGCAATCCAAGATCATTCAAACCAAAAAGGAGTCAACAACACAGTTCCAGGAACCAATGGGCCTAACCACACTTGACAAGTTTTCTACACCTTCCACTAAATGCATAGAAGATACCATAGCATCCCTCAACACCTCCACAGCACAGACTGACCCATGTCCAGCCTTCTGGATCAAGGAATTACGTGATGTGTTTAGCCCTTTCATAGCAAACCTAATGAACCTCTCCTTCACAACAGGATATTTCCCCACAACACTCAAGCAGACATCCATTAGGCCACTATTAAAAAACCCCAAGCTTGACCCGCAAAAGGTCGATTCTTATAGGCCAATAGCCAGCATTCCCCTCCTAGCCAAGATAACCGAAAAGGAAGTACAACGGCAAATTCAAATCACATAGACTCCGCGGCTCCCCTAGATCACTGCCAACATGGTTTTAGAGAATATCATGGAGTCGAGACCCTTCTTACTAGCCTATTCAACGTTATTATCACAGGCATAGACAACATCCACCAAGGTTTTGTTCTCATCTTTTTAGACATCGCTGCTGCGTTTGATTCGGTGAGTCACGAAATTCTCCTTGGAAGGCTGAAAGAGAAGGGCATCTGCAACACTGCACTAGGATGGTGTGAATCCTATCTGGAAGAAAGATGGCAATACGTGAAGTCTGGATCAGAGGAATCAAAACACTTCCATCAAAAACAAGGTGTACCTCAAGGCTCCTCGTTGTCCTCCCTTCTGTTCAATATTTACATGCAGCCCATCTGCAACATCATAAGATCATTTAACGTGAGCTGTTTGATATATGCAGATGACATTCTTTTATATATGCCGTTCTCCACAGCCCAAATGGACCTAGCTCCACTAATAGACTGTTTCAATGCTGTCTCAGCGTGGCTTCAATCACAGAATCTACGCATTCAACATAAAAAGACGGAGGTTCTTTTCATCTCCAGAGACCCCAACTTTACTCCTCCATCCCATGTCAGTGTCAAGGAAGCTGACCTACTAACCAAAGAAACAATAAGGTACCTTGGAGTTACGTTGGACCAACGTCTAGATATGAAACACCACATAAGCAACATTGTCAAAGCTGTATATTTTAAAATCCGCACACTCAGACATCTGCGCTCCCTGCTGGACCAAGATGACTTCCGGACCATATACCAAGCGCTAATTCTGCCTCACTTCGACTTTGCAAACGCCATCTTTCAAGGGCTCCCTCAATCCACATTGGCCCCATTACAGCTGGCCATGAATGCTGCAGCAAGGGTCCTACATGGAGCCGCCAGAAGTGACCACGTGACTCCCATTCTCAAACAACTTCACTGGTTACCTATCCATGGGAGGATCATTTTTAAAACCCTACTCCTTGCTTTCAAGGCGATCAAGGGTATTTCCTCCGCCTCACTCACAGACCTTGTTCACATAGTGCCCCCCAACAGAGCCAGAAGATCAATAGCCATAAACCTACTAGTAACACCTAAGGCATCGTCGAAGTGCAACATATCAACCACAAACAGGGCGTTCAGTTTCTATGTACCTAAATGCTGGAATGCCCTACCCCCTGACATTAGGGCTATCACTGACCTTGTGCAGTTCAGGAAGGCACTCAAATTCCATCTCTTCCTCCAATGCTACCCAACCACCAATGCCACCTAGACATCCCTTCTGAAGAATTGCCACAGTTATGAAATAACCCTTACTCCTATTATGATATCATTACTTATTGCCATATAATTATTTCATGTATGCATATAGTTGTATATAGTTGACCCCTGTTATCCATGTTTGTACCCCTGTTTGATGTAAAACCTAACAGCTTGTTGTTATGGTCGTTGTGTTGTAATGTAAACCGCGCTGATGCCGAATAGTGCGGTATATAAAAAATTGTAATAAATAAATAAATAAACTGCATTATATATGTTTGTCAATGGTGCATGGGGTGCTTAGGAAACAATAGAAATATACAAACATTATGACAGAAAAACACCACATGGCTTATCTAGTCTGCCAGTTCATATCAACTACATTAGCTGCCTTCTTTCCATTACAGATTCTCTGGGCTTGTCCCATGCTTGTTGGAATCCAGATACTGTCCTTGTCTCTTCCACCCCCACTGGGATACTATTCCATGCATGTACCACTCTTTCTGTAAAGAAATATGTCTGCATATTATCTCTGAGACTATCCCCCTTCACCCTCATCCAATGTGGCAATCAGAAAGTGCCCAACACTAGATATGAACACCTTACAGTGGATGTTGAAGGCCATTGATAGTGTGATAGGAATTGATGTTAATGCAGAGGACACTGCCAAAGTGCTGACCACAATTTATATAGAATTCATGATGGTTAGGGATTCTCAGATGTAAGACTGTTCTGTCAAATTGTCTGACAAGCATGGACTGTGCTCTTATGCCTCTGCATCCCTGTCCTGGCTCTTTGTAGGTCATGTGAGCTCCATAATGTTGCTGTCATTTGATTCATTGTGTACACAAGTCTTGGAAACCCTGTAGGTTACATTGCCCTGCAGCAGCATCCCCACATATTTGCATTATTAGAGCATTTGCTCTAATAAACAGACAGAGGGACATGCATGCATACACTGCCTGACAAATTAAGTAGGCCATGATGACAGAAGATGATTGTGACTAATATGTACGTGTAGCATGCAAATGTCAAATGCACTGCAACCAAATAGGGTCTGGCCACATTGGGGGTATTAGCCCAGCAGCTATACTGTGATACATCTTGGTGTCATAGATGCACTTTCATGAATTGACTCTACTGTTGTCCAGTCATGTCTGTGAAATGAACTATCTATCATACTGTGCATATGATGCAAAGAAAGGACAGGAGCGGGATGTGGCAGTGTGTACTGCATATATGTGAAGGAGGCAAAGTCCTTGGCCTGCAGGTATCATGCACTATCACTGACATGTCAAATTCAGATGTCCTGGACAAATAGCCTGCAGGAGCATGTCAAATTGCAATGTGCTGCATGAGCCTCTATACAGGCATGCAGTCTGCAAGGCATGATTATGATGTCCATGCTTGCAGACACAATGTGCTGTCCAAACAAACTATGAAGATAAGACCCTAAGCATATTGTGTCCTGATGTTGGTAAGGAATCTTGCAGATGCAGAAGTCCCTGCCCTCTACTGATACCCAGAATGTAACAGAATACTCTGTGGTCTCCTCAAATGCAATGAAGTTCTAATAGTTTGGTCTGTGGGCACCATGAGTGCTACTGGAAATTCAACATGTGTCCCTGGTCTGAAACAGACTGTGGCAGAAAGAGGCAAATCAACATATGTGATCTATGAATTGCATGCATACAACGGTCAGAGCTGCATCGTTGTACAAAGCTTGGACCTGTTTCCAGCAAGGAATGGCAGTCAGTGAGGTAATCATGTCTGACCACAATTATGCCTGCTATCTTTCTCCATCATCTCTGAAGAAACATGAGCATCACTGTTGGTTGTCTGAAATGCACAGTTCATAGAGTAATCATATAACAAGCGAGGTACATTCATTCTCTTGGGGCTTAAACTACCTTCTCAGGGCCATGGGGTCATTTGAGATCTAAATTGTTCAGAACCATTTGGCAAGGTTATCTGACCATCTGGAAACATATTGTCAACTACCTTCCTTGTGGGCTACATATTCATTAGGGGTTTGGTTGGGTGCCCCCCCCCCTTCTATACGGGCATTTGATGCGAAGTACTTGTCTTTGAAGAAGCTGATAAACTATGAAGAGGATCATATGCTTCCTCCTCCTCCCTTTTCTGAGAAGTATTACCATGCTCAGGGGATGTCACAGAGATCCCCAGGGCTTCTCGGAGTGAGTTCTTGGTCAAAGGACTAGTCCACAGGACTCCATCCACTAGCTGATATGTGCATTCTCTTCCCTGAGAACTAGAAGTTGAGGCCATATCTCCCTTAGAAGTGCCAGGGGAGGTTTCTGGGAAACCTGTCAGATCAGGGTACAGATTCTGGGGTTGCTTTGTCGGACCCTGAGGGGTAACAGATTGTAATTGGGGTTGCTGGAGCACAGGGACAGATAATCCTGAGGCCACCAAGAGCTGGTTAGTAGAGTTGCCACCTGGTTCCTGAGTTTGGGTCACTAATGATTTTTCACAGGCATAGGGAGTCAGGTTTGCCCATACTATGAACCAAAGTTTTAAACAATTAAGATGTTTCTGTCTAGACTTCTTTATTTTTGTTCCTTTCTATCCAAGTTTGTACAGCAGTTAAAGTGGCCAGGGAATAAGTCCCTTCTTCTGGCCTTGGGGTGGTGAAATATTTTGTACCCTTGTACCATTTTTCACTACATTCTCTGAGGAGCTTTTCTGCCAGCGAAAAGGTCCTTTTCATCTCTGTTAAGGGATCCATAGAACATTCTTTCCATTCTTCTTATTAGACATAATTAGCAATAGAACAAAAGAAAACCTTACCTTGTCTGATACCTATTGGTTCTGGATGTCCAGATCCAAATGAAGTGTCAGTCCCGACTTTTCGACTATGCACCAAGGGGCAGTAGGGGTCTGCAATCAATCCTTGTTGGCTCACCAAATGTAAGGGCCCTGTGTGGGTCCCAGGGGCCACTTATCTCACCTTACATGAAGAAACACTCTAAGACCTCACCATTCTGTCACAGAGAAACTTGTTTATTCATACAGGGTACCCGTCTTACAATCACTACACATAGACATAAGGTAATACTGCAGGGAGTACAAACAGAGAAGTTGGGGGGGGGGGGCATTGCAGCCCCACCTTTATGAGAGAGCAAATTGCCAACAATGCCCCCCTCTCCCCAGGCCTGTGTCTTTCTTATATATCCTTTCTAAAACGGTGTACGTGCTAGACAACAAAGAATATTTGATTCCTGTTTTTCAAATCTCATCCCCTGCCTTTTGTCAATCATATGTTGCACCCTGGTTGGAGAGAGCCTCTATTATAATTATGTGGTTTATTTGGAATGTCCCTTGTCCGTTTCTCATGTCTAGCCTCTGCCATATCTCTGTTACCATGTAGCCCCCACTTCTTCTGGGACCTTTTTCTGAGACCATCTTGTTTCCTGCTGACATTTATTTTTGTCTCCCTGCTTCTCCTGCATATCAGTTATTTGCAGACAACTATCTTCCCCTTGTTCTTCTTTTTGTCTGAGCATGCTTCATGCACAATATGGCCTCCAGAACTCATTTTTCACAGGCCCCTGTAATCCATAAGCAAGCAGGCATTCCAGCCTCACCCCACAAGTGTTGAATGAATGTAGCTCGCTTGTAACATGATTCCTCTATGAACTGTGCATTTCAGACAACCAATAACATTGTCTTCATAGTTTATTAGCTTCTTCAAAGGCAAGTACTTCGCACCAGATGCCCGTATAGAAGGGGGGGGGGCACCCAACCAAATTCCTAACTAATCTGTAGCCCACAAAGAAGGTAGTTGACAATATGTTTCCAGATGGTCAGATAACCTGGCCAAATGGACTGAACCCCGAGAGAATGAATGTACCTTGCTTGTGTATCTTGGGAAGGTTCGGTGACCTGCACTGGGACTACCAGAATATGTGGGATGGGTTGACAGTATGGCAAAAGTATGAAGAACTACAGAAACAACATCCCCTAATATTTTTCCCAAGTCCTGCCTGGCAACATCCGGAGGTCCGATATGTGCCATGGAATTTCATGGACATGGAAAATGTAGCCCGGACATTACCTTCACTAGTTAGAGGAGCTTCAGATTGGATCTCAAAATTTGAAAATGTTCATTGCAGGGTACCAGGTGGCATTAGGTGACCTGAAGAGTATCCTGACCAGACTAATTAATAACAAAACAGGTATGATTTTCAATAAAGCAGGACTCCCCGAAGTCACATTAGCTAATGTCCAGCATGATGGGGTCTCTCTGGGACCCTATCGTAACTGTATTTGGCAGGCTCTGAGAGATGAATACCCAGATACCAAAGATTTTAATAAAGTAGTAACCCGTACGTGGAAAGAGGGAGAGGGCATCTATTCCTATGCCAAGGAACAATACGACCTATGGTGACAGGAGATGGGAGTGGAATGGGATGCCCTAGGAACTTCTGTGTTCTATCAGAACCTGCGGTCTGGTCTCCCCTCTGACATCCAAAAGAAATTGGATGCGGTGGTTTCGTTACCCCAGAAGTTATGGCCAGAAGTGGTGGCTAATTTTAAAAATCATGTTGTTTAAAGGTTAAAACAAGTTTAAAGTAAAGAATAAAGGTTGGGAAACTGCCAGGAACTGAAAAAAGGGTTTAGTGGCTAATGAGGTTTTAAAAGTAAGAAAATGGACCCTTTATAAAAGATTCATTTTTAAAAGTATTTAAGTTTTAAAAACCACACAATAGTAGTGCTGAGGATGGGGATAAGTGAATCTGTGGAAAAAATGTTCAAATTTGGTGTTTTATGTGATAAAAACTTTAATTTTCTTATATTTCAATGCATTTCAATGGGGAGATTGAAGAGGGATATGGAAGGTTACATTGTTGCACTTTGTTCAGCTGTAACTGACTTCTTGAGCTGACCTACTTTCTAGCTCTGCATATTGTGACTTGAGAGAGAGAAGGAAACTGCAGGTGCTTCAGCTGGGTTAGACAGGGTGGGAGCTGTCTGTCCTGTGGCACAGAATTGGGGAACCTCCTGCCCATCCAGACCCTTTGCACCCGATTCTGCTCCCACGGGAACTAGTTCCCACGAGTGCAGGATCGAGTGCAAATATGACCCGTCCATGGGCCCCAATCAGAATGGGGCCCTATCTGTTTGAGGCATTGAAGGACCATAAACAGTAAAGAATGTAAAAAAAAGAGATGTACATTCTTGTATTCATTGACATCTCCGCTGCCTTTGATACAGTCAATCATGGGACCCTCATAAATAGGATAAAATCAATAGGAATAACAGGAACACCACTAAAATGGTTCTCATCCTACATCTCAAATCGAACACAACAGGTTCAATTCAACGGAGAAAAAGCAGAATCTTTCTCCCAAACGCAGGGAATCCCCCAAGGCTCTGCTCTCTCAGCACTTCTGTTTAACATATATATGCAGCCACTATGCAAAATTTTCTCACGACACAAAATTAATTACCACATCTATGCCGATGATATCATGCTATACTCACAACTAGACACTAAAAACCCAGACTACAACCCACTAGAGACATGTATCAGAGAGATGCAAGACTGGTTGCAACAAAGTAGTATGTCAATTAATCACAAAAAAACCGAAGTAATGTATATCTCCAAAGAACCGAATTTTGACCCACCCACATCAATAACACTATGTAACAACACTTACCAAACAAAAAAAGAAATAAAGTATCTAGGAGTCACATTTGACTGTGACCTAAAGATGGAAAAACACCTCCGAAAGACCAACAGAGCAGTTTTCCACAAGCTTAGAGTGCTCCAACCCATTCGGAATATTATTGATCCCCAAGACTTCAGAACAGTGGCCCAAGCACTCATCATGCCACATTTTGACTACTGCAACGCCATCCTACAAGGTTTACCTAAAAAAACCCTAAACATATTACAAATGGCACAAAATGTAGCTGCCAGGGTCATAATGAAGAAAAATCTAAGTGACCACATCACACCAGTGCTAATTCAATTACACTGGCTACCCATAACAGCTCGAACAAAATACAAAATACTAACAACCACCTTCAAACTCATCCACAACTTAGCACCTTCCTTCCTCAACAACCTAGTAAGATCGCAACCTCCTACCCGAAACAGAAGAACCCACAATTCCAACATCCTTCACACTCCAACAGATATAAGATCTGCCAAAGCTAACACCAGCCACAGGGCTTTCTCATATGTGGCACCAACACTGTGGAACCAACTCCCACCAGAACTACGAGCTAGCAATGACCTTCTAGACTTCAGAAAGAAACTCAAAACGCACATTTTCCAATCTCATTTCAACCTGAACTAAATCCACAGATGGAGCAGCCCCTGACCACTGTGGCCAAAAAGCTTATCCTGTATATATGTATTTATGTATATATGTAAATGAACTCCCCCATAGCTAAGAAGTGTTAACTCTGTATGATGTGCTTTTCTGACAATCTGTATGTAAACAAAATTTGTACCTGCCTTGATTCGGCAGTTTCACAATAGTAATCCTACCCGCTTCTGATCGCTGGAAGGAGCGGGCTACAAATGCTTGCTAAATAAATAAAATAAATGTACAACCAGCTTCACCCCTCACTAGCAACAGAACCTGAAAGATCCCTGGACGGCACCAATTGAATGGACCTCTTAGTCTATAGCCTACTTCTGACCAGATAGCAAACTCAACCTCGAACCTTGGAATCCAGTTCTCTAAATTCAACTGCAAATAAAGAAAGCACACAGACACAGAGAGTTATAGAAAATGGTACAACTTCAGCTTAAGTGAGGAATTCATAGCTGTGCACACTTGTGCAGGTTCCCATGATCCCCCTCCCCCCCCCAAAAGCTAGGCCATCATACCTCCTTTTTTAGGGAAAAACTCTTACATTGTACAAATTCAACTCTATGCCAAGCTTTATTTATCTAGATGTTCTAGGTTAGAGCAGAGACATTTCTGCTCCAGCATTCTAAAAACAAAAGCATTCTGTCTCCTAAATTACAACCTTGGCTTTTATAACACATCTCTTTCCAGGCTACTAGACTTCAGACTGTCAGAAACATTCCAAGTCATTCTCCATATTAACCCTTTTCAGAGGGCCCTGGGACTCCACTTCAAGTTACTTCCAACAAAGAACAACAGATAAAGACCATCATGGTCCATCTAATTTGCCCACTAAGGTATCTAGAGTTATACCTGCTGCTCCATGTAGATTTTCCTCCTTTATGCCTTTGTTTAAGGTTGTACCTGCTACTTCATGCAGGTTATACCCTTCTCCTCTGTATGCCTTTGTTTAGGGTTCTACCTTCTACTCAGTTACCCCCCATCTATTTTTTGAGTGTAAAAGTTATTTCAGTTTGCTTTGTTTACATCTTCTTCTTATAAGTGGCCTTCTATGTTTGCCCTATGCTTTTTTGAATGCTGTCATTGTTTTTGTGTCAAACACCTCCACTAGGAGGGCATTCTCAGCATCCAACATCCATTCCATGAAAAACAATTTCATAATATTACTTTTAAGTTTACCTCCATGCAGCTTCATTTCATGTCTTCTGGTTTAATAGCATCCCTATCTTTTGAAAAGGTTTCTTTATTCATTAATGTTGCATGTAATCTGTTCCTGATTACCTGGCCATGGGCAACAAAGGGATCCTTCCTCAGCCCTTGGTCTCTTTATCTCTGGTGTTAGAAAGAAGTAAGAAAAGAATGAAATGAAAATAAACACAAAATTATACCATAACGATGTCTGCTTAAATCTTTAAGTGGAGGAATTCACAGGCCTGCAAACCTGAGCAGTCTCCTGTAACTGTAGCTTGGCCGCAGCACTTTCTATTATTAGAAAAAAATGCCACATTGTACAATTTCATCTTATCACTCTTTCTTATACTTCTTGCTTTACTTTTAATTTATCTTTAACTACATGTTACAGATCAAGCTGAACACTTCATGTTTCAGGTCAAACTCTGCACAGATATATTGACCACTTCTAATCATGACAAGCATTCTGCAAACAAACATTCTGTCTCGCAAGATATAACCTTGATTTATTCATAAACACTACCTATGAACCTGTCAGCATATTTAGAGCTGTTCTCACACGCTAAACCTTTCCTTGAGACCCCGACACTACACTTTGAGTTCCTTTCTACAGTTCCTCCTATGATAATGTAAGGAATTGCTACAAAATAATGGTAGCTAAAATGTGTCCATGTCCAAAATAAGTCTTCTGCCACAGTGGAAAATTGTATTTATTTATTCAACATTTTTTTTATATACTGCATTTCCTAAAGTCAATGCGGTTTACACGTAACAAACTTTATGAATTTACAATGAACAAGATTAGTCACGCAGCAGAATGCTGAACAGATTTGAAGAGAGAGATGATTCAGAGGGGGAGCAGCAAGGAGGAGTATGCAATAGTCTATGTGAGAGGTGACTAAAGACTGGATATGTGTCTTAGTAGTGTGTTTAGAAAGGAAGTGGCAAATTTTGATAATGTTATAGAGAAAGAAATGACAGGTTTTAGTTATCAGTAGGATGTGTTTGGAGAAGGAGAGGGAGGAGTCAAAGATGACCCTAAGGTTGCGAGCCAAGTGAATAATGAGGAGTAGGGCATTATCCACAGAGATTGAGAAAGGAGGAAGGGGAGAAGTGGATTTAGGGAGAAAAATAGGAAGATCAGTTTTGGCCACGTTCAATTTCAAATGTCGGTGAGACATATAAGTAGGAATGTCAGATAGGCAGGCAGAGATCCGGGCCTGGATGGCCAGAAAGATTTCAGGTATAGAGAGATAGATGTGAGAGTCATTAGCATAAAAATGGTACTAAAAGGCATGGTAAGAGATGAGCATACCAAGGGATTTGGTATAGGGTGAGAAAAGGAGTGGGTCCCAAGACAGATCCTTGGGGTACACCAACTGAGAGCAGGATAGCAGTAGAGGAGAATCCACCAGAACAGACACTGAAAGTATGATGAGAGAGATAAGAAGAGAAGCAGGATAGCCAGAACCCTTAAAACCAAGGGAAGACAAGGTGTCAAGGAGAAGGTGGTGATCAACAGTGCCCAAAGCAGCAGAAAGGTAAAGAAGGATAAGGATCAAGTAAAGGCCCTTGGATTTTTGAGATGGAAGGAATTACAGTGGAGCTTAGGAGATGGGTGGGAAGAGGATCAGAGGAGCAGGTAGTGAGTTTGGAGGAGGGAAGAAGGTCTCTTGTTTCCTCATCAGAAATCACAGAAAAGGAAGAAAGGGTAACAGAGGTTGAGGGGAAAAGTTTGGAGTGAAGGTGTAAGTAGGGAAGAGAGGATGAAGCTCAACATGTGGGGAATTGGAATGTGATCTTGTAGACTTTGTCATGGAAATAGTTGGCCAAGGTTTGGACAGAAAGGGAAGGAGGGCCCCGAGGCAGAGGCACCTTGAGGAGAGAGTTGAGAGTTATAAAGTGACAAAGAGGATCAGAGGTGAGAGAGTTAATCAGATAGACATAATAATCTTGTTTGCAAGTGCTATGGCTGAATAGAAGGAGGCAAACATGAATTTGAAGTGTAGAAAGTCCACAAGGGTGTCGGATTAGAGCCAAGTGGGCACAGCTGAGTGGGCACAGGAACATAGATAGTGGGTAGTAGAAGACAGCCAGGTCTGGTTACAATATGTCACACAGGATGTGGCAAGGGCGGATCAAGAGCATACAGAGCAGAGGAGAGTGCAGTGTTATTGGAAGCTATTACCTCACCAAAAGACTCAGATGACATAGTGGAGGAAAGAGATGGTGAGACAGTAGTGGAGAGAGCCAGTGGTCAATAGCATGAATATTTCTAAAGAGACTGCAGGAGACTGGGTGAGATTGAAGAAGAGGGCAATGAAGAATTAAGCTTAGCAAGTGATGGTCAGATAAGGGAAGAAGTGAGATACAGAGGTTAGAAAAGAAGACAAGGTCAAAGCAATGGCCATGCCGGTGAGTGGGGACAGTAGAGCAAAGCTGGAGGTTGAATGAGGAGGTAAGGGAAAGGAACTTTAAAGCATACAGGTCAGAGGGGTTATCAACATTAATGTTAAAATACCCAAGAATAAGGAAGGGGGAAATTATTCTAAAAAGAATCATTCTGAATCAATATCTGTTTTATTCTCTCATAATACTACATAGGCACTGGGGTATGTTAGGGTAACTGCACCAAGTGAGGAGGACAAACACAAAAAAACAATAACTACAAAAATCCAAATCGTGTTCTTCCTATCTTTCTATCTCTACCAAATTTCTATCTGTTTACAGCCACCTTGATCTACAGTCTAGTGGCAAACAACCTGAATGTTGGTTATAAGTTTAGGAAAATTTAGCTTGCCTACATTCCTTGTATATCCCTTTTAAGTCAGAAATCTGAGTGTACCCTCAGTTCATTTAAGGTCTATTGGCCAGGGACACTTACATTTCCACCCACCCCGAAGTTTCATTGCCTATATAGTTGTCATATATTAGATTGACTTCTGTCCTCCAATTAGGTGTAACACCCACCTTTTTCCTTGTCCTAGAACTGCTTTATAACCATCTTAATCATCATGTTGTGTTTTCAATGCAATAGCTGTGGTGCCTTCATTCTAAGAGAATCATTTGGATCCTAAGGGGTATGTTTACTAAACTGCGTTAGTGCAATTCGCGTTAGGAGCCGCGGCAGTGACAGAAACCCCAAATAAGGACATGGGCGGTACATCGTCACCACTAACGTGCGTTAAAAAAATTAACGAGCGTTACCGGGCACCGTGGCGCATCACTGCGTGTTAAACGTAAGAAGACGTACAGACACAAAGCACTGAAACAGAGCTGTAGCACAATGGTTAGGGTACTGACCGCTGTTACAGGCAGCATGGGTTCGAGTCCCCAGTGTGCCTAACGCAGAAAGCTGTCCCAGGCATCACCCTGTACATTACAGAGGGAAAGAGGAGGCATGTTTTTCGTTACGCTGAGTATTGGTGTCAGAAAAACACCTTCGGAGTGTGCCCAGCCGCGTACAATCGTGCGTGGGTACGTGTGTTTTTACCAGTGTGGGCATCTTATATTACAGACTCTGTACGGTGTCTTGCACCTATGCATTATGCTAACAGATGTACATGTGATGGCCTATGGTTTATCAGAGCCTGTGAGCAGGTGCTGGAGTTTCACAGGGTTGGATTGTGCCAGTCACACCCATGATGCACTGCACATGCAAATCAGCTGTCCACAGATACACACCATGGGGAATGCACCCCCACAGCACCTCGGCCTGGTAGGGGGAACTGACCATGTGCACCCCTACAGCACCTCGGCCTGATAGGGGGTACCGACCGTGTGTTGTACTGGCACAGAGTAGCTACACACCATCACATTGTGCGGGTACTGTGCTCACCCTGAGAGTGCAGTGAGGCACCCAACACTAGGTCCACAGCACGGTCCAAGGTTGAAAGAGGCCATGGTGCAGGTCCAAAGCAGTGTTACTGTGTGAGATAGGTAGTTTCTGCAGGAACACCTTGGACATCTCTGTCTGCTTCAGTCAGGCATAGCCCCCATGCACCACCACCCCCACCCCCACCCCCCCCCCCCCCCCCCCCAGGGCCAAGGGCAGCAAACAGGGCCTCCCATCAAAAGATCCACAGTCTACCTCCCTGCAAAGGTGGCAACCCCAGTCCTGCGGAGGAACAGACACCCCACAGGGCAGTCAATGCAGCTCTGTACACAGCCATAACACAATAGCAGACAGTCATTAGGCCTGGATATGGTATGCTGCACCCCACCACTATCTGATATTCCCCTGGTGCAAGCCATCAGCCACTGCACCCTGCAAGCCACTCCATCACAACACCTACCAGCTGCAAACAGTCTGCTAGTGCCCAGTGGAGATGTCAGCATACACAGCAAGCAGATACATCAGTGACTGAGCCCCAAAATGAAACCCATATTTATCACATTAGAGAAATACTAGATAGCACCATGGGAGTGCCTAGCCATGCTGTGGTCACTGCACAGTCAGGGTGAGAGTGATCTCTCAGCAGGATATACTGAGGTCACCCTGTCTGTGTAGGTGGTGGCTGGGCACTACAATGTGCCTGTCACTGCCCTATGCCCTGTGCAGATGCACCCTGGCCAGGCCACCCTGTCCGGCCTATACCCATGGTACCTTGCTCCTCATTATGCACATTGGCAGCCCAATACTGGCAACATTGCTGGCAGTGTGGGCTGTGGAAGGTGTTTGCAGCCACCACACACTGGATAGACAGACAGCCACCCCCACACCTATGCCAGCATTGTGCTACTATAGAGGTGGTCAGCAGCCATACCCACCACACCAGTCCTGGGCATAGTACAGGCATGGATATGGTACACAAGACTGTTGGGGGGTCACTCCCCAGGGTGGTGAACACTGTCAGAGACCAGACCTGCAGCACACACCGCAGACATCAGAATGATTGTTATGGTGGAGCTCAATGAGCAAAATGTGCTTAACATAGGAATTGATATCTGCCAGTTATCAGAGGAAACTTTTGATAGCTGTGTACCATATACCCAGGTGTAGGGTGGCATTGCTAAGGTATGCAACTGCTAGTATTGGGAGATACAGGCAGGGCCCAATGTCTTGCCTCTCCAGGTGGCATTGGCCAATGGGGCCTGTGGGTGGGTGTGTGGCCCTGTTGGCTGCTGCTTTACGGCACAGTTCCCCAACTCCAGTCCTGGTGTTCCAAACACTGTTCGGGTTTTCATGCTGTCCCTCATAAATATGCATGAGCTACATCTGCATACCATGGGGGTGGTGCATAGCTATGCAGCACAGGCATCTTTATTAGAGGCAGCATGAAACCGGAATGGTGTGGGGCCCTCCAGGACTGCATTTGCGGGACTCTGCTTTAGGTAATATGCCTGTTTCTGGTGTCTGTGTTTGGTGTGGTAAAATATAGGCCATGCGTATGTTCTCTGCAATAAAGGAGTGTCTTTACTATCACTGTTTAGTGGTGGGTAAAACTATGGGGACTGGGTTGGCAGGAGCCCCAGCTGGGATTTGAACCTGTGATCCTCTGGTCTTACAGGCACTGGCTGTGTCTGTTGCACCACACTGTGGCCACAGAGACAGTGCAGTCCCTGGAGTTAGTTAAACCGGCCTGACGAGTCAGAAACCCTGCTCTGCAACAGGTTTACTGTGGCCTCATTTACCTTGTATGCAGACAAAGGTGAACATAAACCGCAGAAAAGACCTCACAAAAGGGGCACACACCCATAACCAAGCTGGGCAACAATGATATCATTGGGAAACATTACACAACACTCCCAGGACAGCTCCATTACAATGAAATGATCTTTGAAAGGGTCTGCGGAGCGTAGACCCTTCCACACATCATTTCTTTTTTTTTTGGTGCTTTCCAGGGAGTGTTGTTCCTTGTTGCCCATTGCTATCACTGTTGCCCAGCTGAATTATGCTTTTTAAAATGTTTCTTGTGGGGGGCGGAGCCTGATGTCCAGCGGGTTAGACGCTTCGCGCTGAAGCTCCCGAGAGGCCTACTCAGAATCCTGACTTAATACCTACCTAAACTTAATATTTTGCTCCGAACTTACCGGGGTACCTCGGGGGGGATGGCGGCCCACAAACCAGCGCGCTTAGACTTCGGGTCTCCCTCTTCTTCACATGGAAAACGCTCCAAAACAGAGTTGTCTTCCCCACAAAAGACAGTTCCACTTCGGGAAAACCCCGAAATGCAACAGGAGATCTTGGAGGAAATACGCGGTGTGAAGGAACTGGTACAGTCCAACGGAGAAGCGCTCCGAGCCATGCGAGAAGACTTCGGTATGCTTCAGGACCGGCTTGAAGGTCTCTCACTACGGCAGGACAACATGGCGGGGGTCCTCGACTCGCACGCGGTGCGCTTGGTGAAACTGGACAAGGCTGAGCGTCAGATACAAAATCTTCAAAAAGAGTTAGAGGATAGCAATAATCGAGCCCGTCGCAACAATGTAAGGCTCATTGGAGTACCGGAGGGGGCCGAAGCAGGAGATATAAGAGAATTCCTGGTCAAAACTCTTCCCTCCTTGCTGAAGATCACTTTTCACAGAGATCTGGAAATTGACCGAGCACATCGTGTTCCTACCAACATGGCCCTCAATCGGACGACCCCCCGGCCTATCATCTTTCGATTACTGAGATATCAACAAGTTGAGCAGATTCTAAATGCTGCCCGGGCGAATCATCATTTGGAGTTTGAAAGTCATAAAGTCTCCTTCTTCCCTGACTTGGCAAAGCCCACAGTTGACCGTCGGAAGAGACTCCTTGCTTTTCGCCCTAGACTTCAACAGCTACAGGCTCGCTTTGGCCTATTGTATCCAGCGAAGCTCAGAGTGACTCTCCATAACCAAACTAGAACATTCGAAGATCCTGATCTACTAGCAACATTTTTAGATTCCAAAGAAGCAGACCAGATGCGCTAATCCAACAACTTGGATCTGTAACCCGCCGGATTTGTCCGCCATTTTGAATGGCCCGACGCGGTGATCACCGCCTGGAACAGAGACTGCCTGGACTTTTCTTTCTGTCTATATATAACTTTCTTGGTCTCCTATCCCTCCATGATGTGCACCTCGGTTGGATTCGGAACATGCACAGCTATACAGGTTATATGTTTCAATTAGGCCTTCTCTGGGGTTTCTCCCCGCAGACACATGGTCGCCAGTAATTTCTGGGGTTTTGCTTCTTCTCTAATGCACTTCGGTGCTTATTTTTTTATATGGGGCGCTTCATTGTTTTTCATTAGCTTATTTTCTATCATGTCATGTGTACAGCCATATACAGTTAATATGAGGGACATTGTGAAATTATGTGCGTTATCATGTTCTTTTTCAGAATTTTTAACTTTTCTGAATGGCCTTATGTAAGCTCTTATCACTGAACGTAAAAGGCATCAATAGTCCAATCAAAAGAAAGAAAATCCTTAGCTATCTTAATCATGAGCATGCTGATTTAGTGTTTCTTCAGGAAACGCATTTAAACTCCGCTGAAACACTGAAACTTAATGCTAAGCCTTACATGGTGGCTGCCTACTCTTCCGCCGTTTCCAAACGGTGTGGGGTAGCCATCTTGGTTAAGAAGTCTTTGCAAGCTACTGTACTGGATACTAGCTCTGATAAGGAGGGTAGATGGGCCCGTGCACACCTTAAGGTTGGAGATAGTGAAATCACGTGTATTTGTATTTATGCTCCGAATGTGGATAACCCTGCTTACTATGCAAGTATTGCGCAGTTGGCACAGGCCTCTGCCAATACTCCATTAATACTCGGCGGCGATTTCAACCAAGTACTTGATCCTTTGATAGATAGACAGCCGCCTAGAACGAGTGGTCCACCTAAGAGTCTTGATACCCTTACAGCTCTGATGAAAGATCTTGCGTTAGTAGATATATGGAGGCTGCTTCACCCCTCCGACTTAGAGTTCACCTTTTTCTCAGCCCCCCATCACTCACAATCTAGAATAGATTTTTTTCTTATCTCCAAAGCACTGATACCCCAAGTGGACACGGCTAGGATTCATCCTCTCCATATTTCAGATCATGCTGCCATATCTTTCTCATTACATGTCACTACGCAAGGTGAACATCCCCGTGCTTGGTTTTTTGATAGATCCCTACTAGATCAAAAAGATTTTCAGGTTGACATAAAGGCCGCTATCCAAGACTACTTTCATTTTAATTCACCCCATGACACTGCGAGCTGGGCTTGGTGGGAGGGTTTCAAGGCGTCTATCCGTGCAACTATAACTAGCTATCAAATCCGACAGGGGAAACAACGAAAGCAACATTTACTGATTCTAGAACAACAGATACAAGCTGGAGAGCGTCTCCTCACGTCCCGTACTGACCCATGTATTTTACTTCGCTTACAACGTCTTCGTTTTCAATACAATCAGCTTTTATATACCGCTGCTGCTAAAAATATTGAATCACAACAAGGGATGTACTATCGGGAAAATAACCGTGCTGGCAAATTGCTAGCCAATGCCCTGAAAGGTCAAAAAGAAGCCAAGCGTGTTACCGCTCTCCGCAATCCGTCGGGGGGGAGCTTGGTCACTAAAGATACAGAAATATTAGAACTCTTTCGTGATTTTTATACTCGGCTTTATCAATCTGAATGTGACTTCGAGCCAGAAGTATTTGAACGATTACTATCAGGGGTACAGCGACCGACCCTATCTGACGAAGATAGAGAGGCCATGGACAAACCATTCACTTTATCAGAAATTCAATCGGCACTCAAGAGATGTGCCACAGGTCGAGCCGCAGGCCCGGACGGTCTCCCAGCTGAATTCTACAAAACTTTTAACGCTGACCTAGCTCCGTTTTTGAAACTTTATTTTTCTGCTCTGGCCGAGGAGGGATCTCCCTCTGGATCCTTCTCAATGGCAAATGTAGTTGTTTTTGAGAAAGAGGGGAGAGATCCGCAACTAACAGCTAATTATCGTCCAATTTCCCTACTAAACGCAGACTATAAACTATTCGCCACCATTCTCTCCACCCGGCTCTCTGACAAGATGTCTACTTTAATACACCCAGATCAATGCGGTTTCATTCCCGGTAGATCAACTGCTGATAATGCTAGGACCCTGTGTCATGTGCTGACTGCCGCAGTTAATCTTGATCGACCATTGGTTGGCCTCTCACTTGATGCTGAGAAGGCCTTCGACCGCTTAGAATGGCCCTTCTTGTTTGCAACTCTTCGCTGGTACGGATTCGGAGAAGGCTTTCTCCGTTGTCTCCAAACCATGTATGCACAGCCTACAGCTAGTATCTGTGCTAATGCTTTAAAGTCTCAGCCATTTCCCCTGCAACGCGGTACTCGCCAGGGATGCCCACTGTCTCCACTTCTTTTCGATCTCGCACTCGAACCCTTAGCTTTATTAATCCGGCAATCCAAGGATATTCATGGAGTCCCTTTCTCTCATAGGGAAATCAAAATTTCAGCATATGCTGATGACCTGATGCTCTTTGTCTCCCTAGACTCAGTGCCGGCTGTCCTAGAGCAAATTGGTAAATATTCACAACTCTCGGGCTATAAGATAAATTGGACCAAATCGGTTGCCTTTCCACTAAATCCTTTGATCCATCAGGCAGATATGCAATCCTTTCCCTTTTTATGGCAACCTCGCATGGTCAAATACCTTGGGGTACACTACTGCTCTCCTTTAGAAGACACCATCACCTTTAATGCTAAAGACTTAACCACTAAGGTCCGGGCGCTTACTCAACGCTGGACTCCTTTAACACTTACTTGGTGGGGCCGCCTAGAAACCATTAAAATGGTGATTGTTCCCAAAGTGAACTACATTTTAGAAATGTTGCCATGTCTCCTACCTCGACGTACATATAAAGATTTAGAGGGTCTTCTGACTAGATACTTATGGCAAAACAAGACACCTAGGATAGCGAAACATAAGTTACAAGCAGATAAAGAAAATGGTGGTGTCAGATTCCCTGATTTCCTGAAATACCACCACTCTTTTCTTCTCAAACAAGGCGCTCGTTGGCTGGAAGACCCAACACCGAGTAGACCAGTGTGGCTAGATATAGAGGAGGACCTTTGCAAACCAATCCCTCTTACTTATCTCCCTGGTATGACTCTCCCATCAGACTCCCACTATCCACCAATGCTCTTAGACACTTTAGGTGCCTTTAATACCCTTGAGCAATCTCTAGACTCCCGACTTTGTCCGCTAGATAGACTCCCGCTTTGGCACAATGCTCGATTTCAAATACAAAATAAACTGATGGCGTGGAGCCCCTGGTACACTAGGGGCATTTGGATCCCTAACCAGCTGTTCTCTGATGGTCGCTGGAAGACTTTTAGCGAATTACAAATTGAATTCGGTCTCCCAGCGAAACACTACTTTCAGTTGGTGCAACTTCAGCATTGTCTTCGGAGTGCTAAGGTGCTCCCGCCATCGGAACCCCATACCCAAGGTTTGTCGGAGATTATCCGCTCTATCGGGAGCTTATCGGGTGTAGCATCTAACTTTTACAAAACTTTATGTAATACTGTAAATAGAGGCACTCCTATAGTACAGAAATCCTGGGAGCGGGAAATGCATGTAACTTTGACCCCGGAGCAATGGAGCCTAGTCTGGAGCAAGGTGACACGGGTCTCTCGATCCGCCTCACTCACTCAGACACTTTTCTTTCTAGCCCACCGATGTTTCTATACTCCTGACATGTTAGCCAAATGGAACGCCACCCAGAGCAATAGATGCTGGACATGCCATGCGGCCATTGGTTCCCTCACTCATGTTATGTATGAATGCCCCGCATTACAGTATTACTGGAGTCGGGTTTGGGGTCGTATTCAATCTATTTTGCACTTTCAAGAGCCCCTCTCTTGGAAGATAGTGGGACTCCGCTCAGTTGCGGGGATCCCCTCTCTTCCCAAATCGGCTTACTTCCTCTTAGACTTTATGCTGGGCATAGCTATTTCCCTAATTACGAAATACTGGAAAAATAGCTCCCATCTGAGCCCCAATGAATGGTGGAATCATGTCTGTCTCTACAGTAAATATGAGCAAATACCTCGTATGTTAGCTTCTTCCGCTCAGACCCCCCACCACTTGTCTAAATGGAAGATGCTCAACGACTATGTTCAAACTGCTCAATGCTCTCATCTGACTGTTTAAATCTGTGTAAATCTCTGTCACATGATCATTCTGTATCGCAGATACTATTTCTGTTTGTTTTGATGTACAATTACTGTTGTTTGTAAGCGCTTATATGATGATACTTATCAGCTTAGAGAAGAAGCATAGGGGTGGGGGGTAATTGGGGTTGCTTTTCCTTATTGTATGTTTGTATTTGTTTCCTTTGGTGTGTTGTTTCTTTTTGCTTGTTGTAAAATGAAAATAAAAGTTTAAAAAAAAAAATGTTTCTTGTGGTCATTTTTAACGTTTTATGTGAAATTTTGTTCTGTGCACATGTATCACACTGCTCACGTTTTGTGGGTTTCCCCGGTTTTTCTGTACATTGCTGACGGAAATGGTTTCTCTTCCCTTTAAATGCCTTTAACGACAGGTTTTCATTCGCGTTGGAATTGAGCTCAGGAATTCAGTGCGTTAGTGTGAGGGGAGCCTCTCCCCGCCCACTCTCCGCCCATTGACCCCTTCTCTCCACCCACTCTCCACCTTCTGCGCTGTTTTAACGCGCCGCGGGACTTTACAATCGTTAACTATGCTTAACGCGTGTAGTATTACGTTAACGGTCGTTAGCGCATCGGTACGCGCGTTATACGGCACTTACGGTCGTTAACGTCATATAACGCGCGTTAGTCACGTTTACAGCACTTTAGTAAACATCCCCCTAAGAGTTTGTCTCAAGTTATCTGCTATGCTTAAATAATTAATTCTATTAAGGGGAGAATTAGATGCAATTATGCCCTCTCGTTTTACAGCTTCCCCATCTTTGGAAGACGTTTATTTTTCCATTAATAGTCTTTAAGTATTTAAAGGTCTGGATCATATCTCCCCTGTCCCTCCTCTCCTCCAGAGTGTACATATTTAGGTCTTCAAGTCTCTTCTCATAAATCTTCTGATGCAGGCTCCAAATCATTCTGTTGCCTTCCTTTGAATGGCTTCCAGCCTTTAATCAACTTTAATACATGACTCCAAACTTGGTGTAATGATTTAGATATAAAGGTGACTGGGGAAATAGCACAACAAGAGGTTATACTGGGTTGATGGACTACATCTCTCTATCACAGGGAAAAGGATCCTAAGTGAGAAATTCAGGCAATGTGTGAACAGACATTTAAACTAGGGAAAAGAGAATGTCAGATGGAAAAAAACTTCACTCCCAGCAAAAATATAACAACATTGGAAACAGCAACACTATTAACCCACACATCAATGGAAAGTGGGAAGAGGCATGTAGAATAAAATCCATGCAAAATGCATGCAAGCCAGTCAACAAATGCTGGAAAGCAATGAGCACAAATGCTTGAAGCCTAGCCAACAAAGTTCCTGACCTTGAATCCCTAATGGTGGAAATGGACTGGGGCATTGTGGCCATTACAGAAGCATGGTTTAACTAGTTGTATGACTGGGATATAGCCATATAAGAACATAAGAACATAAGATATGCCATACTGGGTCAGATCAAGGTCCATCAAGCCCAGTATTCTGTTTCCAACAGTGGCCAATCTAGGTCATATGTACCTAGCAGTTTCCCCAAGGGACACAGGTTCCACAATGCTTGTATTGGTTCAAGCATTGATATCCTGGGTCTCTTCTTAATAATGGTTTATGGACCTTTCCTCCAGGAACTTGTCCAAACCTTTTTTAAACCAAGCTACACTAACAGCCTTTACTACATCCTCCGGTAACAAATTCCAGAGTTTGATTACACGTTGAGTGAAAAAATATTTTCTTTTATTAGTCTTAAATAGTTTACCCTGTAGCTTCATTGCATGTCCCCTAGTCTTTCTATATTCTGATAAGGTAAACAGTCGATCTACGTTTACCCGTTCCACTCCGTTCATTAATTTATAGACTTCTATCATATCTCCCCTCAGCCGTCTCTTTTCCAGGTTAAAGAGCCCTAACCTTTTAAGCCTTTCTTCATAGGAGTATCCTTCCATCCCCTTTACCATTTTGGTGGCTCTTCTCTGAACGTTTTCTAAAATCGCTATATCCTTTTTAAGATACGGCGACCAGAATTGCACACAATATTCAAGGTGCGGTCTCACCATGAAACGATACAGAGGCATTATAATATCTTTTGTTTAATTTTCCATTCCTTTCCTTATCATACCTAGCATTCTATTTGCTCTCTTGGCCGCCGCTGCACACTGGGCCGAGGGTTTTAACATGGTATCCACAATGACGCCTAAATCTTTTTCCTGGGTGGTGGTTCCTAATGTGGAACCTTGCATCGTGTAACCATAGTTTGGGTTGTTCTTCCCTAGGTGCATAACCTTGCACTTGTCCACATTAAATTTCACCTGCCATTTTGATGCCCAGTCTTCCAATTTATCAAGATCCTCTTGCAGTTTTCCACAATCCTCTTGGGTTTTAACAACTTTATATAGTTTTGTGTCATCTGCAAATTTGATAACCTCACTCGTTATTCCACTTTCCAGGTAATTTATGAATATCTCAAAAAGCAGCGGACCCAGCACAGATCCCTGGGGTACACCACTATTCACCTTTCTCCATTGGGAAAATTGGCCATTTAGCCCTACCCTCTGCTTTCTATCTTTTAACCAGTTCCTGATCCACAATAGTACACTGCCTCCTATCCCATGACTCTTTAGTTTTGCCAAAAGTCTCTGATGAGGGACCTTGTCAAAGGCTTTCTGAAAGTCCAGATACACAATATCAACTGACTCACCTTTGTCCACCTGATTATTCACTCCTTCAAAAAAACATAACAGATTAGTAAGACAAGATCTTCCTTGTCTAAAGCCATGTTGGCTGTCTCCCATTAGGTCATCAAAAAATTAGTGTGATCACTTTTCAGAGCCGTAAAATACTCTACAGTAACAATCAAACTACACGCTCCACATTCTCACCATAAGAGGTATATTTTCTTTGTTGGCAACTGGGTCTCAGACTAACACGGAGCTAATTTATCGGGTTTTAAAGAAACTTCACACCGAAAGCTCACATTTGCGTCAATGACCCATATTTGTTGCTGATAGTAAATTTAATAGTAAATTTAATAGTGCAGGGCTCCAAACAGATAATATCACCACTAGAGTTTTTTCCAACTTGACAATATTTCTTGAACAGAGTGGTACTTATCTGAGTGAGCCATGTTTCCCCAACGCCAACCTTTGCGCTGGTGCGTTTCACTCCAAGGTTTTCTCAAGGGGTTTATTATTTGCACTATGCCGGTCTTTCGTGTTCACAAACCAGCTGCTGTCTTTCACCTTTACCAAGATGTTTGTTACCAAAGACGCCCATTAGGTCATGACTATCTACATGCTGAGTAATTTTATTCTTTATGATGGTTTCTACCATTTTTCCTGGTACTGATGTCAGGCTCACCGGTCTGTAGTTTCCCGGATCACCCCTGGAACCCTTTTTAAAAATTGGTGTTACATTGGCGATCCTCCAATCTTCAGGTATTAGAGATGATTTTAATGATAGTTCACAGATTACTAATAGCAGGTCTGCAATCTCATATTTCAGTTCTTTCAACACCCTTGGATGTATACCATCCGGCCCAGGTGATTTGCTACTCTTCAGTTTATCTAATAGTTGTAATACATCTTCCCGGTGTATCGATATTTCCTTCAATTCTTCCGCACCTTTAAATACCACTTCAGTCATGGGTAACATCCCTACATCTTCCTCAGTAAAGACTGAAGCAAAGAATTCATTCAGTCTCTCCGCTATCGCCTTGTCGCCTCTTAGTGCTCCTTTAACCCCTTTATCATCTAATGGACCAACTGACTCTCTCACAGGTTTTTTGCTACGAATGTACTTGAAAAGGTCTTTACTTCACGTTTTTGCTTCCGCAGCAAGCTTCTTCTCAAATTCTCCCTTTGCCTGCCTTATCAATGCCTTGCATTTGACTTGCCAGTGCTTGTGCTGTTTCCAGGTTTCGTCGTTTGGCTCTTTTTTCCATTTCCTGAAAGATGCTTTTTTGGCAACAACAGCCTCTCTGACCTCACCTTTAAACCATGCTGGCAGTTTTTTGGACTTCCTTCCACTTTTCTTAAAGCATGGAATACAGCTGGTCTGGGCTTCCAAGATAGTATTTTTCAACAACAGCCAAGCCTGATGTACGTCTTTCACCTTTGCAACTGCTCCTTTTAGTTTTTTCTTAACTGTTTTCCTCATTTTATCATAGTCTCCTTTTCAAAAGTTAAAAGGTAGTACTGTGGATTTCCTTACTATCCCTCCTCCACTAATTAAATCAAAGGCGGTCATGCTATGATCACTATTGCCAAGTGGCCCCAACAACCTTATCTCTTGCACTAGATCTGGTGTTCCAGTAAGGACTAGGTCTAATATGGCTTCCCCTCTGGACGGTTCATGAACCAGCTGCTCCAAGAAGCAGTCATTTATTTCATCTAGGAACTTTATCTCCCTAGCATGTCCTGACGTGACACTGACCCAGTCGATACCGGGGTAGTTGAAATCACCCATTATTATTACTGTGCTGTGACCTTTATTAGCTTCCTTGATTTCTTTGAGCATTTCATCGTCCATTTGGTCATTCTGGCCAGGCGCTCGATAGTATACCCCCACTGCCATTGCCTTCCCCCTTTTACATGGAATTTCAATCCATATAGATTCTACAGCAGATTTTGCTTCCTGCAAAACTTTAATCCTTTCTGACTCAATGCCCTCTCTAACATTGCTGGCTATAATTTATTTAGAAGAGATAGAGAAGGCAGAAAAGGAGGAGGAGTAGCCCTATATGTCAAAATCAATATTAAAGCTGCTGAAATGCAGAGGACATGAGGAAAAGAAGAAACGTTGTGGATTGTGTTGGAAAGAGGAGATAGTATTATTATCCATACTGGTATAGTCTACAGGGCTCCACATCAAACTGAAGACATGGATAGAGCCTTGATTATTGATATTACAAAGCCATGAAGTGGAAAGTGATTACATTGGATGACTTTAATCTACCCGATGTGGATTGGAGTATTCCTTCTGCAAATCTGGAAAGAAGTAAGAAGATTGTGGATGCCTTCCAAGAAGCATAGCTTAGACAAATGGTGATGGAAATGACCAGGGAAAGTTTGATGCTGCATTTAGTACTCACCAATGGAGACAACATGTTGAATGTCCAGGTGGGTGCCCACATGAGCAGCAGTGATCATCACACGGTGTGGTTTTAGATAAAAGCCAAGGCAGAGTCCAATCACAGCAAGCTCAAATTCCTAGACTTAAAAATGCTGACTTCAGTAAAATGGCCAAGTGCCTGAAGGAGGAGTTGGCAGGGTGGGAGGGGATAAAGTTAGTGGAATTGCAATGGGCTAAACTAAAGGAAGCAATAAAAGGGCAACATATACATATGTAAGGAAAGCAAATAAAAACAAGAGGAAAAGAAAACCTATATGGTTCTCCAAAGAAGCGGCTGCATAAATAAAGGCAAAATTCAGAAGTTAACAAACAGAGGAACACAGAAAAGAATACAGGATAAAGTTAGAAGAGACAAAAAGAGAAATAAGGATAGAAAAGCAAAGGCAGAAGAAAAGATAGCTAAAGATCTGCAGCGTGGAGACAAAACATTTTTCAGGTATGTTCAGGAGAAGAGGAAGATCAGAAGTGGAATTACAAGACTCAAAAGTGCCAAGAACAGATTTGTGGAAAGTGACATTGAAAAAGCAAAAATGCTAAACAAATAGTTCTGCTGTATTTTTACTAAAGACAATTCTGGAGTAGGACCACCTGTGATTGACAAATATACAAATGGGAATGGAGTAGATACTACACCATTCACAGAAGATGATGTGTTTGAACAGCTTTCAAACCTGAAAGTGAACAAGGCCAATGGACCAAATGGGATACATCCAAGGAAACTGAAGGAGTTCAGAGAGGTTCTGGCATGGCCTTAAAGGATGTTTTTAAAAGATCCTTGGAGACAGGAAAAGTTTCACAGGACTGGAGAAGGGCTGATGTAGTACTTCTTCACAAAAGTGGTAATAGGGAAGAAGTGACAAACTGCAGGTCAGTAAGCCTTATCTAGGTGGCAGGAAAAGTAATGGAGGCACTCCTGAAAGAGAGAATAGTGGACTTTCTCAAAACCAATAGGTTGCATGATCCAAGGTAAAATAGTTTTACCCAAAGGATGATCATGCTAAACAAATCTGATTGAATTCCTTGACTGGATGACCAGAGCATTAGACCAAGGGCATGTGATGGATGTGATCTACCTAGATTTCAGCAAAGCCTTTGATACTGTTCCTCATAGCAGGCTTATCAATAAACTGAACAGCTTGAGGATGAGTCCCAAGGTGGTGAACTGGATCAGAAATTGGTTAACTGACAGATGATAGAAAGTGAAGGTAATCGGAAATCACTCGGATGAAAGGAAGGTGAGTAGTTGCATGCCCCAAGGATCGGTCCTGGGATCGGTACTGTTTAATGTATTTGTAAGTGATATTACTGAAGGACTGTCTTTTTTGTCTTTTTGCAAATTACAGAAATATTTACATCAGAGTGGACTCCCCTGAGGAAGTGGATAACATGAGGAAAGATCTAAAAAGCTGGAAGAATGGTCTAATGCTTGGCAGTTAAGATTTAATGTGAAGAAGTACAGTATAATGCACTTGGGATGTAGATATCCAAGGGAATTGTATGTGATAGGGGGAAGAGGTTGGTGTGCACGGACCAGGAGAAGGACCTCGGAGTGATTGTTTCTGAGGATCACAAGGTGGCCAAACAATGCAATAAGGTGGTGGCCAAAGCCAGAAGGATGCTGGATTGCATACAGAGAGGAATTACCAGCATAAAGGAGGAGGTTCTAATGCCACTGTATAAGTCACTGATGAGGTCTCACTTAGAGTATTGTGTTCAGTTTTGGAAACCATAGTGGCAAAGATGTCTTGTATATTGGGATATGGAACCAAGGGAAGTTGGAGGTGATTAAGAATGAAATGGAAAGTGTACAACTCAATCTGTTGGGTGTCAGCGAACTGAAATGGACTGTCATTGGACACTTTGCATCTGATGATCACATGGTCTACTATGCTGGAAATGAAAGACAAAGAAGAAATTGTGTTACATTTATAATTAAGAAGAAACTTGCAAGAGCTGTAAAGAAATACAATGCAATCAGTGAATGCTTAATTTCTATTTGTCTATGAGGAATGCCCATCAACACAACTATAATTCAAGTATATGCCCCAACAACAGCTGCAGAAGAGGATGACATTGATGAGTTCTATGAACAAGTGTAAGCTGAAGTTGACAGAACATGCAAACAGGATATCCTGATAGCCATGGGTGACTGGAATGCAAACATTGGCAACAAAAAAGAAGGCAAAGTGGTTGGAAAATATGGGCTTGGAAACAGAAATGAAGCTGCACAAAGACTGATAGAATTCTGCAAGACCAACAATCTATTCATCTCAAGTACATTCTTCCAGCAACACAAGAGGTGACTGTACACATGGACCTCACCCAATGAATTGTACAAAAATCAAATGTATTACATCTGTGGAAGTCAACAATGGAAAAGCTCTATAACATCAACAAAGACAAAACCTGGAGCTGACTGTGGTACAGATCACCAACTACTAGTATGCAAACTCAAGCTAAAGTTGAAAAAGAGCAAGCCACTCATGAATGTAGCAAAATATGACCTTGAGAATATACCACTGGAATTTAAAGACTGCCTGAAAAATCAATTTGCTGCTTTAGATAAAAATGACAGAGCTCCAGAAGAGTTATGGGATGACTTCAAGAAGGTTGAGTTGGAAGAAAGTGAGAAGCTTCTACAAAAGGTGAAAAAACAAAACTGGTCGAAATGAATGACTGAAGAAACTCTGAAAATTGTCCAGAAATGCATAGAAGCTAAAGCCAGAGGAGAAAGAGAGGCAATCTCAGAACTCAACAGAGATTTCCAATGTGCAGCAAGACAAGACAAGGAGAAGTACTAAGGTGATGTATGCAAGGAAACAGAAGCACAAACTATTAGAGGAAGAACAAGATCGGCTACAAGAGTTAAAAAATTCCAACCTCGAATTGGAATGTTATAAGATGCTCAAGGATCCATGTTGAATGATGCTGAGAAGAATAAGAAAAGATGGAAAGAATATATAGAGTCATTATATGATAAAGATCAAGTGGATTAATAGCTGTTTCAACCTTTACCTTATGATCTGGAATCATTGGTGATGAAAGAAGTCAAAGCAGCATTGAAAGCCTTATCAAAAAACAAAACACCAGGCATTGATGGCATTCCTATTGAAGTATTACAGCAATCTGATGCAGCTGTTACCATACTTACAAGGCTCTGCCAAGAAATTTGGGAGACATCATGGCTAACTGACTGAAAAAGATCTGTGTTTATACCAATACTAAACAAAGGTGATCCACCTGACTGTGGAAATTATCGCACAATTGCTCTGATCCCACATGCCAGCAAGATTCTGCTAAAGGTTATTCAGCAGAGAATACAACCATACCTGGAATGAGACTAAAGAATACAAAATGAAATCTGTATGTGTTTTATGACTACAGCAAAGATTTTGATTGTGTAAACCATGAGAAACTCTGGGCCACATTAAGAAGCATGGGTATGCCAGAACACTTGATCATTCTCTTGCGCAACCTTTAGATTGATCAAGAAGCAATAGTTCGAACAGAACAAGGAGAATGGTTTAAAATCAGCAAAGGTGTATGATAAGGCTGCATACTTTCCCTCTACCAGCTTATTTTATATGCAGGGCAAATTATCAGAGAAGCAGGACTGTATGAAGACAACCTTCACTATGCTGATGATACCATATTACTGACTGAAAGTGAAGATGATCTGAAACATTTGTTTCTCAGGATCAAGGAACATACAGTAGTTTAAAATGGGCCTGCACCTTAATGTAAAGAAGACAAAGATCCTGACAACTGGTAAAATCAATAAGTTCATCGTTAATGGGGAAGAAATCAAAATAGTGGACAACTTTAACCTACTTGGATCAACTATCAATAAAGAAACAACAGGCAATCAAGAAATCAGATGATGTATTGCTCTTGGCCAAATGGCTATGAAGGAACTAGACAAGATTCTCAAGAGCAGTTTTATCTCTCTCCATACAAAGATTCAACTTATTCAAGCCGTGATATTTTCAATAATGTCATATGGATGCAAAAGTTATGCAGTGAAAAAGTTAGTGTAACCCACCCCTATTTGCAAACCAGTGTTACACGCCCTGATGTAGCTTCCTTACTAAAATTGTGTAGTCAGTGGCCGTAAGGGAAGGCGTTATCATCAGATTTACGAATTGGAAAGGAACTGGTGAAGTATATATAATAAGTAAACTTAGATGGTATGTATGAAGTTTACCAATAAAGTTATTGCAAAGTGTCTTGATATTTATTTTACGCAGGTTCTGACACTTTCTTGTATTTCTAGCTGAAATAATCTTTCCAGTTTCTCAGGAGGACATGAAAGAATAACCCAGCATACATTTCATCTTTTATTGCACCAACTGGTAAGTATAAATGATTAAAAAAACAACAACAATATTTTCTTTTACAGAAGATCAACCATAACATGTTACAACTCTAACGAAGGAAACCCTAACTATTCTATTTATTTATATTCTCTTATATACTGTGCTATTCTGCATCAGTGTGGTTTACATTGAACAAACTGAAATTACATTGAACAGGGCATTATAACTTGGAGATAACTATTTTACAGGGAACATGGGCTATGGAGGGTTAAGTGGCTTGCCCAAGACCACAAGGAGCATCTGAGGGACTAGAAACCCCAGTCCTTCTGGCCCAAGGTTGCTGTCCTCTAGTGGGATTTGAACCCCTGACCTTCTGGCCTGAAGTACCTTGCCCCAACCACTAGACCACTCCTCCACAAGGCCTAATGGTTGGGGCAAGGTACCAGGTAACCAGATAAGTATCTCTTCTGGCTAATGCAGCATATGAAGTGTAATTCTCTGTTAACTTCAATTGTTAACTCGTAAGTGTAGGGATGGACAGATAAAGGGATACCAGAATCCCCAATATGTAATTGAAGATGGATGAATTTCTTGATACAAAATGTGTTTAGAAGTTTGACTTTTCACCTACTTCCTTTTAAATAGAATAGGATGTCATGATCATGTGTTCTCTGTAACCGTCTTTAAAATAGATGGAACAGTGTTAACGCAAGCAAAAAGAACATAGGCTATGAACTGTGCAAGCATAAAGTTCATTGTACAGTCAGCTGGAAGTCCCTGCTGACAAAACATAATTTTTGCAACTTTTGCAATTATAAACAATTTTGTCATAATTGAGTGAATTTCATCTAATATACTGTAATCAGATCTTACTCTGTAAAAAGAACTTTGGCGACACCTTGTGTTATTTCATGGTTATAATAAATGATTGTTACTTCCTCTTTTTCTCTAATAAAAAGGAGCTTTTCACAAGGAGGACTTTGAATTCAATAAGCCTGGAATTATGTCTGTTCATAATCCGCTTGTTGTCTTCCCTCTGAGCTCAAAGAAAATAGCACTTTGTGTGTGTGTGATTGTGTTCTGTATTACTCTCTGCCTGTCTCTCACTACTGATGGACCAGAGACCTAAAGAGCCATGGTATTGTGGTCAGATCATGGAGTTTTCTTCAGTTGGTGCTGGACTCGGATCTCTGTGTTCCTTCGGTAGTTGGAAACAGTAGAAAAGTCTCAAGGACACAGGCAGTGGTTGCCGTGAGTATACTAAAGACTTGACAGATATCTGTGTGTATATTGTGATTGTAATGTAAAGTCGGTAAGGTTAATTAGAGATCTCAGTTAGATATGTGAAGTGATATAGGGCAGAGAAAAGGAAGCCCTAATTGTGAAATGAGGCGCAAGTTTTGGTGAAGCGCCCTTATGTTAATATTCGATGACTGCCAGTAACCACAGTTTGCCGTTCCCCTTGGAACATTTCAGTGGGACAAATTGAGTTGATTACAGTATGAAATAAGATTAGATTTAAGCAATTTCATACCAGTCATGAATGGTTTTGTGGCAGTTTAAGGCTAAAAAGTGCAGCAAGCACTCTGTGTTTTGAAAAATGTAATAATCAAGTGTTTAGGATGAATAGTGTAAATATAAAAGAAACGGAAGTTTACAGGGAAAAACTTAAGTTATTGCTTTATGAAAAAAATAGAAGTTTTGAAGGACTAATTTTCATGTCATAACTTTAGTATGAAGTTTGTTTTATCTAATTTAGTGGTTCGGGAAGTGTGCTGTGCATTGTACATTTTGATATTTACTGCAGTAATAATGTAGAGATTTCCGGCACGGATAACAGTTTGGCATAACTGCAATATTAGCAGGAAAGAACGTATTGAGCAACTGTGGTAAGCTTTTCTTTGTTAGGGAAGTTAAAAAAAAAACCTCTAAATGTGATTAACTATTCCTTTTACTTGTGTATGTATAGTAAATAAGTTTTGTTTTTTAGGTCTGGATCTGAACTTATTTTGGGTTATGAGAATTTATTTACTGATTCTATTCTATGTGTAATAATGCAAATGCTGGATTTTATATGAGTCCAAATCTATAATTTTCCAACCGATTAAACCCCTTCTACTACCAACCCTGTAAAATTGAGCCATAAAACATTCAAATTTTCCAAATTCTGACCCCGGAATCAGATTCCCCATGGTCCCTTTACTGAAAGTCAACCCTTTTCCCGAGTCTCTAGGACCCCTAAATCCTGTCGGGTGCCTAAATCAAATCCGAAGCACCTACCGCCAACTCGCCTGGAACTCTACCTGAGCAGCAGCTAACTCGAGGCCCCCGGCTTCACTCCGGGCCTACCGCGAACGTGCGCGTGCACGCGGTGACGCACACATGCACGGCCCGACGTCCTCTTCAACTATCGTGGCTAGACGCTGCTGCCTGCCTCTCAGGTAAAAAAAATCTTAACCCCTTATGGGGGTTACATTAGGAAGAAAATTGATGCTGGTGAATTATGGTGCTGGCCACGAATACTGCCCAAAGAATAAACAAGTCAGTACTAGAGGAGATCAAATCTAAGCTTTCCTTAGAAGCTCAGATGACAAGACTTCAGCTTTCATACTTTGGACACATTATGTAAAGATCGAGATCATTCAAGAAAGACATCATACTTGGCAAGCTAGAAGGTCAACGCAAAAGAGGAAGGCCAGCAATAAGATGGATATATACAATAACAGCAGCTATGGGTGCCATTCTGTCAACAATGAGCCGCCTGACTGAAGACCGAACACAGTTTAGGATGACTATCCATAGGGATGCTGTGAGTCGACACCAACTTGATGGCACTTAACAACATCTCACAAAGGATATGAAAAGACTTGAAGCAGTTCAAAGAAGGCGACCAAAATGATTTGAAGCCTGTGCCAAAAGACATATGAAAAGAGACTTTAAGACCTAAATATGTATACACTAGAGGAGAGGAGGGACAGGGGAGATACGATCCAGATCTTTAAATACTTAAAGGGTATTAATGAAAAAACAAACCTTTTTCAAAGACAGGGAAGCTCTAAAACTAGAGGGCATAACATGAAGCTGCACGAGGGTAAACTTAAAGGCAACATCAGGAAATATGTTTTCACTGAAAGTGTGGCAGATGCTTTGAATGCCCTCCTGATGGAAGTGGTGGGGGCAAATACAGTGACAGAATTCAAAATTGCATGGGACAAACACAGTGGATCCCTTTATAGCAACAGGATAAAATCAAAATAAACTTAACTATCTCTTATAGCTCAACAAATAGGGGTGACCTGCACGGGGCGGTGGGTACACCCCTAAACAATGTCATGGGGAGGGGTGACCAGCATGGAGTGGCAGGTGCACCTACTCTTGCCACCTTGCTGGGCAGACTAGAAAGACCATGCTGGTCTTTATCTGCCATCATATACTATGTTACTATGTTGTTACTATGCACATCTTGGAGAGAGTTTGAGTGACTGTGCACCTAAGCTTCATGGCTGCATTAACTCTGGTAACCCGGAGGCACTCCTCGTCCTCCTTCACCCCTTTTCCTCCCCCATCTCCCCCCGTTCTTTTACCTTTAACAAATACACCAACACAATAATATGGTAGAACCTTGGTCGCAGCTTTATTAATACATATAACAACCCGCCCAACATGGGCGAAACATGATCAACCTCACCCCACCCCTTTCCGGACGATGCCCTCACCCGCCATACTATTAGCAAGGCTGAACATCATCCTCACCACCCCCCCACCGCCTGCCTCGCCATGCTAGTAGCAAAGGCCGGCACACCCACCCCGCTACCAGGCCGAGACCCCCCAACCGGGATGTCTCGCCCCACTCCGGGGAGCTCCTTCGCTCCCCACCAGCTCCTAAATCAGTTACTGCCGCGCCGCCTGGGTGAGCACTGGCCCTCTACCCCACCACCGGCGCGAGGTATTCACTTATCCTCATGCCGACCCACCCCCATAAAGCTGCGACCAACCAACTGCTCCAACATTTCTTGCCAATCATTTAACAAAAGGTCTTGTCCGACAGGAGATAGGTGTACCCCATCAGTACGGTACAAGCCCGCACAATGTGCCTCTGCCCAAGGGTGCTGCACCTGCCAGCCACCCACCTGCTGCACCCATCGCCCGATCTGCCGATTAACCTTCGCCAGGCCACGCGACCACCGCCGCTGAGCCTGGCAGGCTGGCCTTGGTATAATGTCAGACCATATAACGGCCACCCCCGGCCACTCCATCAGCAGCTCCCTTAAATCCCGCTGCACTGCTCGCATTAGCTGTCGACAAGTCCAACTGGATAAGTCGTTGCTGCCCAAGTGAATCAACACTCCACATGGGCGCTGCCGCCGGTCCGCTTGGCGTCGCATCAAAGGAAGAAGTTGCCACCAGCGCATGCCCCGCTCTCCAATCCACAGCAATCGAACGTTGCAGGTTGCCAGGCCCAGATGCTCTCCCAGAGGGCGCATTCGAGCCCTCCGCTCCGCCCAGTACACAAAGGAGTGGCTGACGATCCACCATTCGCTCGCCGTGCACTCCCAGGAACCCCCATCCAGAACCGGACTTCGCAGCAGCCCATCTGAAACAGGAAACACATCATTAGTACCCCCCCAACCCCCCCCCCTCCTGATGCACTCCAGCAAGAGTCATGATCACAGCCGCTCCGGCCGGACATAACCCGCATACGCCCTAGATCTCCATCCCCCAATCCTTTGAATCACCTCCCCCTCCAAACCCGCCGCTGCAGCACTCGTTGCTGCCCCTATCCGGAAGGAATGAGATGCGAACTGCCGCTCCTCATATCCCAACCGTCACAAGGCCAAGCGCAGCACCGCCGTAAACTGAAACTGCGTTACCGGCTTCTCGTCTGCATGTCGAAAAAACTGGCCCGCCGTCGAAGGCCGCCGTTGAACATAGGTCCGCAAATTCCGCACCGGGCATGAACACAGCTCCGGGATCGCTTTCAACAACACCCTGCGTCCCACCCCCAATTGGTCAGTCTTCGACCGCTTGAGATAGATCTGCACCGACGCTGCCTCTAAGACTACATGCCGCGCTTCTAAACCCTCCAGCGCCTCTCTCCGGTGGGACCGCGGGACCAATTCGCTAACCCGAAATGCGCCGAAGAAGGCCGTCACGAACAGAGCATGAAATAACACCACCTCGAACTCCGACGCCGCCACCTCCGGCAACACACTCCATATCTGCACGAGCAACTCGTGCGATATTGGTCGCCGCCAATCCCGTCCCCGGGGCGTCTCACGCCCCCACCCCGCCAACAGCCGTTTTACCAAAAAGGAAGCACTGGGGTTACCCCAACCGGCCACCTTGCCGAAAAAGGAGAATCCCGCCACTGCTGCCCGCGCATTTGACCGCGACCAGCCTTGCCTCTTCGCCCAAACTATGAATGCACCCACCTGCTGGCCATCCACTCTCCCCCCACTCCAACCCTGACTCTGCAGAAAAGCCCATACCTTGGCATATCCTCGCGTATAGGCCGCCCAGTACCTGGGGCAATAGAAGACCGCAACAACCCCATCACTTCAGGGTCCCAAGCTGCCAAAGGTGCTCCGGCACTACTGTCGCTGTCTCGTCCGCTCCTGGAGCCAAAGCCCGGAATTTCGCCCACTGGAAACGAGACAAAGCATCAGCAATGGAGTTACACGAACCTGGAACATGTCGTGCTCTAGCCGTGACATTAAGGCGCAGACATGCAAGCACCCAAACCCGGATGAGAGCCGCCACTCTCGGACACTTAGGAGAGTGCCGGTTGATCACCTGCACTACAGCCGCATTGTCACACCAAAAGACCACCTTCCTGTTCCTCAACCTATCTGGCCACGCCCAAAACGCCACCACTATCGGGAACAACTCCAAAAAGGTCACATTACGAGTCAAACCACTCTCCACCCACGATGCAGGCCAAGCCGCCGCACACCATGAGCCCTGACAAAACAACCCAAACCCTGAACCGCCCGCTGCATCCGAAAAGAGCTGCAGATCGACGTTGGACAACTCTGCCGATTGGACTAGCGAGCAACCGTTGAAGTCCGCAAGGAAAGCACCCCAAACCCGCAGATCCTCCCGCATCCCTGCCGTCACCCGAATACGATGATGTGGGCGCTGCACCCCGGCCGTGGCCAAAGACAGCCGCCGTGCGAACGGCCGTCCCATCGCGATCACCCGACACGCAAAATTCAAGTGCCCTACCAGCGCCTGCAAAGCCTTCAACGTCACTTTCGACGCAGCCCCCACCTCCACCACCAATGCTTTCAGTCGCGCAATCTTTTCCGCCGGCAAGCGAACCTCAAAGGCAATGGAATATATCTCGATCCCCAAGAAGGAAAGGCACGTGACCAGCCCAAGCGTCTTCTCTGCCGCCAACGGTATCCCAAATTCCACAGCCATCGCCTGAAACAATCGCAACAAGGACACGCACGCGGCACTCTGTGCTGGACCTACAAACAGAAAATCGTCCAAATAATGTACGATAGCACTACTACCCGCCCGCTGAACCAGCACCCAATGCAAAAAGGAACTGAAGGTCTCAAAATAAGCACATGAAATCGCACAACCCATCGGCAGGCACTTGTCAAAGTAAAATTGGCCATCCAGCTGGAAGCCTAACAAGGGAAATGCCGAGGGGTGAACTGGTAAGAGCCTGAAAGCCGATTGAATGTCTGCCTTCGCCATCAAGGCCCCCCTGCCACACTGGCGCAGCATGTCAACTGCCACATCGAACGGCGCATAGCGCACAGAACAGTGCTCAGGCGGAATATGGTCATTTACCGATTCCCCTGGCGGGAAAGACAGGTGGTGTATTAAACGATACTGCCCCGGCTCCTTCTTAGGTATTACCCCCAAGGGTGACACGATAAACGGCGAAAATGGGGGATGCTCAAACGGCCCAGCTACCCTGCCCAATGCGCATTCGGTCGCGATTTTTTGACGGGCCACCTCAATCAGCACCCGCACCGAGCTAAGGTTACTAGCCACTATTCCTGTGACTTCACCCTCATACGGAATATGGAAACCCTCTGAAAAACCCCACCACAACAACTGTGCCGCCTTGCCTCGTCGACGCCTCCCGTAACGCTCCAGCCATGGCTGCAGCGCCTGTGTCTTAATGGGGGTAGGCGCCAACCCCCCGAACACCCCCTCATTTGCCCCCACTCCCTGCTCCAGCCACTCCTTTCCTGAGACATTTCGTGGCCGCATGACTCCCCCCGCACATTGAACAAGTGTGACGGAACTTGCAATCCGGGAAGGGACAGGACAATTTATTGTAGCGCCAACAGAGATCTCCTGCCGCCCCCCCATTAGGCGATCCTTGTACCGAACCTGCCGTCCGAAAGGACCGCAAACCAACCGCCGAACTCTGCCCACTAACCTTCACTTGTCCCCCGCCAATATTCCCACTAACCTTTTTTGGCCGACATTTGCGTCAACCAGAGGTTAATATCTCGCATCCCCCAGGACAACTGCGTGTTCTCCTCCATCATATCCCTAAACTCCTCATCATAGTTGAGCCATGCCCAACCTTCGTGCGCCTGAGACGCAGCCAAAATCGCGTCCGCGTACGCCAACAACTCGCCATACAGTTCCGGATCCGAATGTCCACACACACTCGCCAAGCGCAAGAACGCTCGCATCCAGTTCAATGTGTTACGAGATACTTTCCGCACTCTCCCTGCCTTCTCGTCCTCCTTACGCTTCTACCGACTCTCACCCGAACGCTTCCTTCCCTCCAAGAGCCGAAAGATATCAATGTATCTTCTCTTTCGGATCCGCCGGCGCAGCTTACGCGGTACACTCTCCCACAACTCAGCGCAACGCACCACCAAAGACCCTGCTCTATCCCCTCCTCCCTTTCCTGCTGCCGAATCACTCGACGAACTCCCAGTGGAGGAGGAGGATGAGGATGATGACGAACCGCGCCGACAACGACGCCCGTGCTTCCGCTTAGCTTTAGCTTTTCGCCCTACTGTCGCCGCAGCCTCAGCCGGAACTCGTTCACCGCCTGGTGCTCCCGAACCCCCGATACACTCACCCTCTGCACCTTGTGCGCTGGTCTTTGTAGATGTCCCAGCCAAACCGATCTGCTCCATTGCTTGAGCCGTCGCAACTGCACCGGTCCCCGCGCTCCTGATCACTGGCGTTCCACTCACCGGCACCTGTAGAGGAAGAGAAGAACCACCAGCAGCAATACCCAACCCATATTGCCCTGCTCCCCAAAATAACCCACCCCCAGGTTGCCACGCTGAGGTACTCCCACCCCCTGTCCACCGAGGCCCCTCCCATGCCCCTTGGACCCCCATACATGGGAAGCCCGTACTGGGCCACTCCCCCCAGCCAGGCCCCCACGGCCCCATAGCCATCGGTTGCCCCCCTCCGGGTGGCACACACATCCAGCCCCCCCGGGAGCGTACTGTACCATCTGCCCACTCTGCCTCCATGGCACGAAACCCCCATCTCCAGGTCTCCCTGATGAAACCCTGAAGTGGCTTGCCTCAGCCTCTTGCAAACCCCCCGACCCCACCCCCTGCTCCCCCCCTTCCCCACTACCGCCCCTCTGCCCCAACTGGCTCAGATCTATCAGCCCCAACCACACCAACCTCACCTGGTGCTGGCCCTGGCCCTACTTGCTTGGGACCACGGGCTCCGGCATTCCCCCCCCCTTCCAGACTCAGAGGTGGGAGCGCTCACCCCGATCCCTCCCCTGCCCCTACGGCCTCCCCTACCCCTGGGACCAACTGGCAAGGGAGCCATACCGGCATCCTGCCCCTCTTCCCGTGCTCTGCTGGCCGCGGTAACCCCCCGTGGCTCCACACCCCTCCCCTTAGGCTGAGCCCGCTGCTTCCCCTTCGCTCCCTTCTTCGCCCGCCCCATGCTCCGCGTGGTACCAGCAGCCCCCGCCAAGATCTTCTTATTACTGTCTTTTAAATCACCCCCAAACTCAACTTAAATGACTGCCCCCCAGCCCACCGGGATTACCCCCGAACTCCCGCACACAAAACCCACTAGAAACCGCGTCCCGGCTCACCCGGCAGCCACCAGTGCCGTCCCGCAACAGGCCCGTACTGCTGGAACCGGCGCCGGAACAAAACGCGCCTGTTCTCTCCGAGGAGCCGCGGCGAAAGACAGAGCCACGCGGCTCCTCAGAGTCTTAAGGACCGCCCCCCTTCACTGCGCGGCCAATGGGATCGCCCCACAATGCCGTGGTGCGATCCCAGCCTGCCGCTCTCAACCCCCTCCCCCCCCCATAAACCCCCCGCCACGTCACACGGCCGAGGCCGGGCCCGGGCCCAGGTTACCGTCGGCCGCGGGACCCGGCCCGGCGGCCTCGGGCATATATATGAGTAGTCTTGCTGGAAAGCTGATCTTTGCTCCTATTCAGTAGCATTGCTGATTTTTTTTCATTCACAGTTGTCTTTTTCTTTGGCCCATAGAATTCAGTGCATGAAATATATAATTTGAAGACAAAAACTCACTTCTACAACACCCCCTGATTCCAAGCAATCGCAAAGAAGCATAACTATTAATACCTAATGGCAATAAAGAATTGTTGAACAGGGTTATCTTTTCAAATGCTAATTAATTACAATACATCTAGTGCTAGCACTAAATTATCCCAAATTATCTGACTATATGTAGATCGAACTAGCTTGTAGCATACTTCTATCTTGCATCTACATTCCTTAATTTATTCTTTTTATCTAGCAAATTAAATGTTAGGCCACATGCTAATAGATACATCTCTCTTGTCAGGTGCACAATTGTACTGTACATATCGTTAATTATGTTTATGATTTACTTGCCAACTGTGACAATTTACAAGCTATATTTAATCTTATTACTTGTTGCATATTAAAACATATCTGACAGTTTATTGGGAATAAATTAAACTCATTTCAATTGTTTACCAAAAATTATTAGGAAGGCTTTCTTATTTTAAATAATGGTTTGATTCACATTACTTTGATTATTGTCAGTAATGTAACAAATTAATATACATATCTGAGCTCACAAAAAGAACATTGTGACCATCAGGACATAAAACAACAGAAACAGATACCTAAGGGTCATTACATAGAGAGTACCAATAATTCTGCTCAACAAAATGTAATGCATTCATAACCACAAGACTTTTAAAAATATAAAATTTAAATTAATTATAACCGGAGTATCCCGGATGCCCAACTCCGCACGCCCAATAACAACCCCCTACCCCCACACCATTTAACTACTTTATCCTCCTCCCCCATTACAAAACATGCTCACACAAAACTTTGGAACAAACTTTGGTCGCAGCTTTATTAACCAGATTATAACACCGGCCTGCAACCCAGGCCAACAAAACAATCATGATACCAACACCATCCCATTCTGGATAATGCCCCCACCATCCATATTATTAGCAAGGTGGTGCATCATTCTCCCCCCCGCTGCCACCGCCCACCTTGCCATGTTAGTAGCAAAGGCCGGCTCCACTTGCCTTGCACCGGGCAGAGACCCAACCGAGATCTCTTGCCCCACCCTGGGGAGCACTGCGCTCCCTTCAATGCACACTTGGCCTTATAGGCCCCGCTGTCTCTGCGAGCGCTAGCTCGATACCCCGCCAAATACCCCCGGCCACCCCTTCCCCAGCTGTGACAACCACTCTCAAACTTCACCACTTGAAGGGTGGGTGGGCTGGGACAAACCTCGCCGCCACCCAAGCAGGCAGGGAGGACAACCGCGCTACAACGGTCTCCTTCCTGCTCTGCTAACTATGCCTCCAGCACCCCTCCACCAATGAAATCGCCCCACACGGCTGACGTGGGGTGATTTCAAATGATGCACGCCCGACGCAACACTCACCTCCCCACCCCCGTGCAAGCCGAGAGGCAGCGGTCCAGGCCCCGGGAACCCAATTACTACTGGCCTCAGGACCCGGCCATGTGGCCTCGGACATTAACCGGGGTATCCCAGATGCCCATCTCCGCACACCCAATAACGACCCCCTACCTCTGCACCATTTAACTACTTTATCCTCCCCCCCATCACAAAACACGCTCACACAAAACTTTGGAAAAAACTTTCGCTGCAGCTTTATTAACCAGATTATAACACCGGCCCGCAACCTGGGCCAACAAAACATTCATGATACCAACATATGACCACACCACCCCATTCTGGATAAAGCCCCCCACCAGCCATATTACTAGCAGGGTGGAGCATCATCCTCTCCCACGCTGCCACCGCCCACCTTGCCATGTTAGTAGCAAAGGCCGGCTCCACTTGCTTTGCACCGGGCAGAGACCCAACCGAGATCTCTCGCACCACCCTGGTGATCACTTTGCTCCCATTAATGCGCCCTCAGCCATATAGGCCCCACTGTCTCAGTGAGTGCTAGCTCGATACCCTGCCACTGGCACAAGGTAGCCCACCTATCCTTGTGCCGCCCCCCCCCCCCCCAAAGAAAGCTGCGACCAACACAGAACTTCCAATGCCTCCTGCCAATCATTCAACAACAAATCTTGCCCCACTGGAGAAAGGTGCACGCCATCAGTGTGATATAAGCCCGCACATTTCACCTCTGCCCAATGATGCTGCACCTGACACCCACCAGTCAGCTGGACCTAGCACCCGATCTGTCTATTGACCTTAACAAGGCCTCGGAACCACCGACGCTGAAACTGTCAGGAAGGGTGTGGAATGATGTCTGACCAGACGATAACAACCCCAGGCAACAGTGCCCGTAACAATCTGATGTCTCGCTGCACCATTCATATGAGCTGCCTGCAGGACCAGTTGGAGAGGTCATTGCCCCCAGATGAAACAAAGGTCCCACTGGTCGCTGCCACTGGCCGGCCCTCCGCTGCACAAACTATGCCAGCTGCCACCAGCGCACGCCACACTTGCCTATCCACAACTGAATGCCTGAAGTCGCCAGTCCCAAGTGCAGTCCAAGAGGGCACGACATGGCCCAGTGCTCAGCCCAGTACACAAATGAGTGACCAACGATCCACCAATCTCCGGAGGATGAACCATCTGAGCGAGACAAAGCTGACTGCTACCAGCTGGAAACTGCAAAATGAACAAAATTGTTCTTGCCCCCCCTTTCCCTCCCCCCAACTCCCCTTCAACAGACCACTCACCACCTCACAAAAGCTGAGGTCAAGTATTCCATGGGTGAACATATCCCGCATGGGTGCCAAATCACCACCTCACAAAAGCTAAGGTCAAGTATCCTGTGGGCAAACATGTCCCGCATAGGCGCCCGATCTCCACCTGCCAATCCACTGAATCACTTCCCCTTCGAGCCCTGCAGCCACAGAGCTAGTAGCTGCCCCAATCCTAAAAGAATGTGATGCAAACCGCTTCTCATTGTAGCCAAGATGCTGCAATGCAAAATGAAGCACAGCAGTAAACTGGAATTGTGTTACGGGCCTTCAATCCTCTTGCAAAAATAGGAAGCCCGATGCCCCTGGACGATGGTGCAAATAGAGATGCAAATTAAGCACAGGATAGGAGAATAATGGGAAAACTGAATTTAGGATCACCCATCCCTCCCTCCCACTGATTGTTTTTTGATTGCGGGAGAAAATGCGCACTTGCGCTGCATCCACCACCACAGGCTTGATATCCAAACACCCAAACGCATCCCGCTTCATCGACCGTGGCACAAGCTCACAAACGAAGAATGCTCCAAAGAATGCCTTAACAAACAATGCCCGAAACAACATGGAATCAAACTTGGAGACCGCAACAACCGGCAACACTTCCCAAATTCTAAGAAGCAACTCGTGCAACACTGGGGGTTGCCAATCTTGCAACTTGGGACACACCTTACCACAACCTGCCATCAGGCGTAGCATCAAGAATGTAACTCGAGGATTGCCCCATCCAGCAGCCTTACTTAAAAAGGAAAACCCTGCAAACCCCAACATGATTGCCAATCTGGACCAGCCCTTCCCCTTTGTACACACAACAGAAACTCCTCCAAAACTCTCCCACCATGCCAACTCTTTCCCAACATAAAGGCACCCACCTTAGAATATCCACGCAGATAGGCCAACCATGTCCCTGGTGCCACTGATGCTCGCAACAAAGCCATCACACCAGGGTTCCAATCTGCCAGAGATGATCCAGACCACCAAGGCTGCCTCCTCTGCTCCTGGGGCCAATAGACGAAACTGAGACCAATTAAAGTGGGACAAAGCATCAGCAATCAAATTCTGGATGCCCGACACATGATGCACCCTGGCAGTAACATTAAGACGTAAGCAAGCTAACACGAAGACTCTCATCAAAGCTGCAACATGCGGGCATTTGGATGAGTGTCGGTTGCTAATCTCCACCACTGCCGCGCTGTCACACCAAAATACGACCCTCCTATTCCGCAAATGCTCAAGCCAAACCCAAAACTCGACCACAATGGGAAAAAACTCCAGGTACGCAATGTTACAAATTAGCCCAGAAACCCACCATTCCGAAGGCCATGCCTCCGCACACCAAGCCCCTTGACAGTATACACCAAATCCTGAACTACCCGCGGCATCAGAAAACAACTGCAAATCTATATTAGACACCTCGGGCAATTACAATACCGTGCAAGCATTGAAATCCGATAAGAACGAATCCCACATCCGCAAATCCTCCTGCATTCCAGAAGATACACAAATACGATGACGAGGTTGTCGCACCCCCGCCATTGCCAAAGATAACTGCCGAGCAAAGGGGCGCTCCATATGAATAACCCAACAAACAAAATTAAGATGCCCCACCAATGACTGCAAGTCCCTAAGAGTAGTCTTGGAGGACGACCCCACAGCCGCAACCAAACCTTTTAGCCTTTCCACTTTCTGTGCTGGTAAGCGCACTAACATATGAACTGAATCTATCTCTATTCCCAGAAAGGTGAGGCATGTTACTGGCCCCACAGTCTTTCTGACTGATAAGGGAATACCAAATTCACTGGCCATCACCTTAAATGATGCCAACAAGGTGGTACAAGTCTCAGCCTGGCTGGGGCCCACAAACAAAAAATCATCCAAGTAATGCACAATGGTGGATAACCCCATCCGCTGCCCCAAGACCTAATGTAAAAAAAGTACTAAAGGCCTCAAAATAAGCATAAAGATAGCACAACCTATTGGCATACACTTATTAAAATAAAACTGATAACCGAACTGGAAACCTAATAACGTGAATGCTGATGGGTGGACCGGCAACAATCGAAAAGCGGATTCAATATCGACCTTTGCCATCAGCTCCCCTGCCCCACACTGACGCACCAAGGAGATCACAGCATCAAAAGAAGCATAACGGACTGTGCACAACTCATGAGGGATATGATCATTAACTGATTTCCCCGGCGGGAACAACAAATTGTGTATTAACCAAAATCACCCGGTTACTTTTTAGGGACCACCCCCAATGGAGAAACAATAAAAGGAGAAAATGGGGGTTCATCAAAAGGACCTGCAATTCTTCCCAAAGCACGTTCAGCTTCAATTTTCATGCAAACAGTGTCTACCAAGAGCCTTGCCAAACTGGAATTCTTGGCCACCACACCTTGAAATGGAATATGGAAACCCTGTATGAAACCCATCAAAATCTCCCTCCAATCCTTACCTTTACCCTGCCGAATCCTCCCAAAACAAAGCAACCAAGAATACAAGACTTCAACCCTTATCGGAGTAGGAGCCAATACTCATCTCGAATCCTACTTACCCCCTGATGGCGCTCCCACCACCCTCTACCTACTGCACTTAGTGCTGCATGCCTGCCCCCGCAGAGGGAACAAGCATGTCTAAACTTACAGTCTGGGAAAGGACAGGAAGACTTGTTAAAATGCCAACACAGGTCTCCCCCTCCTGGCCCTCCCTTCGATGGCACGGTGGTTCCCACTGGTACACAAAAGGACCCACCATAACCACTTGAGATCCTTCCCGGGACCCACCTCCCTCCATACCCCCATACCCCTTCTTGGAGGACATTTGAGTAAGCCACAAATTGATGTCCTTCCCCCATGACAACTGAGCATTTTCTTCCATCATGTCCCGAAATTCCATATCGTAATTTAGCCACGCTCAGCTTCATGATCCTGCGATGCTGCCAATATAGCATCTGCATATGCTAGCAACGCACCGTATTGGCCCCCACACACTCACTAAGTGTAAAAAGGCCCGCGTCCAATTAAGGGTATTGCAGGAAACCTTACGCACCCTGCCCACTTTCTCATCGTCCTTACGCTCTTTCTGCTCTCACCAGAATATTTCCTCCCCTCCAAAAGGCAAAAGATATCAATATATCAATGCCTTCTAATCCTGTGCCTCAACTTCCGTGGTGCCCCTTCCCAAAGTTCGGAACACCGGACCAGCGTAGGAGCAGTCCCCTCCCCCTTTTCGATAGCTGCTGCTGCAGAGCCTACAGAAGACACCCCAGATGAAGTAGACGATGACGAAGAAGATGAGTCCCTCCAACAATGGCAGCCATGTTTATGATAAACCTTGGCCTTACAGCCTACTGTGGCCCTGGCACCGGAAAGAGAAACCCCTCCACCAACACCAGCATCGCCACCTATATACTCACCAGCATCAGGTTTGGTCGTCACCCGATCACTCGCAGTCTGAGAGCTGTCAACCGGAATTGACTGCACCGGCATTTGCACTGTCGAGGCCAGCCCTGTAGCCCGACCGGAGTCAGACGTACCAACCCCTGCACCCGCATTCCCCGAAACCTGTACAGAAAGAGGACAAACACCAGCAGCAGCAGCCCCAGACGCACTAGCAACCCCACCCTCCCGTCCCCCACAGCTCAATGCTGAAGAACTCATACCCACAACCTCCCAACCAGCAATTCCCCTAACAGGCAAAGTCCCATAACCCCCAAACCCAGCCCCGTGCCAGTCACCCCACCCGTAAACCCAGGGCCCCACACCTCCATATCGCCCTACCACAGGAGGCAATGCCCTGTGACCCCAGTAAAGAATGGATGCTGAAAAAGCCTGCCAGAATGACACAGGGTATAACACCCAGGAAAGGCTGTAGGAAACAAAACCCCAGGTGCCTCAAACCCCTCCATATCACCACTATGCCCAGCCGCTACATCACATGGACCCCCAAACATCTCCCCTTCATATCCCCATCCACCAGCTTCCAACGGATGCACAGAACTACCTGCCACATCATGCCCGGGCACGCCTGAACCCCTCACTCCCCGCTGAGCTGTACTCCCAGCATTCTGTCCCAATATTGGACTAGACAGGACCAACAGGGACAGACCACTCTCCTCAAACCCAGTAATCCCTACAGAGGAACCCCCTGACCCACCAGGTATCCTCATAACATGCCCAGGTCTCCTACTTCGGGACCTCCTCCCTCCCCTTCCTCGGCACCCCACCTCAGTTGGACCACTGACTTGCAACACCTCTGGAAACGGTGCCTCCGAGTGGCTACAAAGTGCCGCACCCTGCACACAACTCCTTTTCCTGCCAGACCGCGGCCCCGAACCCCCTCACTGCTTACCAGCCCTTTGCCTGCTTGGATGCTGCACCATAGCCCCAACACAAGCCTGCTCACCCACATACCTCGGCAAAAAATTTAAAGCCCCCCCTACCTAATCCCCCTGACCAAATTAAGCCTGCAATGAACCCTGTCCCACACACAAACACAAGTCTCCCAACCCCAAGATACCACCAAAGAGCTCCACACCCCCCGCAAAAATTCTACACCCCCAGCCAGCCGATAATACCAATGCTTGCTTAAAAAAAAAACCTTACCACAAAACACCACACCCTGCATTCATAACCACAAGACTTTTAAAAATATTAAATTTAAACTAATTAGAATATCAATTGGTAACAACTTAATATTTCTGTTTGTTACACTGATTTCAGCAGAAAACAGCAGAATAGTAAAAGATCAATTAATCTATTGCACAGGGTGAATCTAGTTACATCTTGAATCTACCTCAATCAGTGATACTAATTTAATTAATCAGTCTTGGGGGCTTGTTCACTAAGCAGCGGTAGCGGCATCCGTTCGATATTGGTTGGAAGCCGCTACTGCTGCTTAGTAAACAAGCCCTTTGGTGTCTAGCGAGAAGACATTTGCTTCACAATTTCAATTAATAACATCAGTTCTGCAGGAGTAATTTCATAACAACTGAAACACATAACATGAGAATTTAAGATTACTCCTTCAATAGACTCTTGCAGGGTAGCTAAAAACAGACTGGGAGAGCTGCCAGCATTCTCTGACATTGCTACTCCACAATTTCATGGATGTGGTGTGTACCAGGATGTGCAGTTAATCTAGTAACATAAAGAAAATAACATTATAACACAAGTGTATCATATTTTTTTATTTACCTAATGTACTTATTAAAATGAAGCTGTATCATTCATTATTTGTGACTGAATCTACTGTATGCAATCATGTTGGTTGTTTCACCTTTCTTATATTTATTTACATTCTCTTATATACTGTGCTATTCTGCATCAGTGCAGTTTACATTGAACAGGGCATTATAACTTGGAAATAACTATTTTATAGGGAACATGGGCTATGAAGGGCTGAGTGGCTTGTCCAAGACCACAAGGAGCACCTGTGAGACTAGAAACCCCAGTCCTTCTGGTCCAAGGCTGCTGTCCTCTAGTGGGATTTGAACCCCCAACCTTCTGGTCTGAAGTACCTTGCCCCCAACCACTAGGCCACTCCTCTACTATATACCTTTGTTACAATTTTCTTTAGTCAAATAAACTTGCTTTGACTTTGAAAAGCAATTAAATTTTCAGCAAAGCTGCTAACTTTTATTTTTCCTTTAAACACCTCCATAATTTTCTTCTTAGTCTTTGTTATATCATGCAAATTCACACAATTTATCAGATATCTAAGTACATAAAAAAGCTATCATACATGGAAGATCTTCCCATTCACTCATGTACAACTACAAATAAATCATAGATAAAACAGGAGAATATGTGCTTACCCATTCTCCAGAGATTCTTCTCTGCAGTTATAAGAAACTCTAGGAGGTACTACTTGCAATGAACATATCAGCATTTGCATTTCTACACATAAAATGAATTCAGCAGACAAATTCTCTTAACTGGGATAAGCTCAGACCCGTGAAACCTAGCAAACAAAACTTGCACATCTTGGATCAAACCTATTTACAAGCACAAGCAAAGGGATGGTTAATCATTGTGTTTTGTTTTATTTTCCTCCTGCATCACAATTGTCAAATCCAGGATCCCTTAAAATAATCTTAAACATAATCTAATGAAATCACGATCATGCGGATTTACTTCTAAATAATACTGCTGCCAATTGGAATCAGAAGTTGTTATTTTTATACTGTATATAAAAGAATTAGCCAAATCCATGCTTTACTTTAACTGTGTTCTGTTTTGATATCTTCCCTGAAAACTTTTAAAAGTAGCTTCTCTAACAAAGCATGCTGGTATCTGGTATGAAGGAATTTCTCATGCCCTTGAGCGATTATGTAATCTCTCTCTCTAACACAACTGCTCTAAACATAGTCCTGCCAATCTGCTATCTGTGCTACTTCTATTAAGTTATTACAGCAATGCACATCCCTCTTCCTAATCCATTGACTCAGATAATCTATTTCATACCAGCCCATACAGATGGCAGGAAAAACACTAGCTGTGCATATTACCACTGCAAATAAAAAAATCCAAAGATTCCGATTTTCCAAAAAACACCCTATGTTAGAAAATTATTTCTGTCGGAGACCATCTTCCCAGTGCTGTGTATGGTAACAAAGCACCGCCGTGATGTCTCCTTTTATTAATATTAAGTTTATGAAAAGCAAAAGTACTTAGCTTTTTGTGCAATTGCCAGTGCTGCCAGAGTGACTATCCGACGTAGCGCTCGTTTCGGGTTCAAAATTATATTTTGTTGAATGAACCCTGCTTCAGGTTTGTCCTTTAGTTGCTGTTGGCAAAGTTTTACAAATCGGAATCTTTGGATTTTTATATATAGTTAAATTCCGGTTGGGTCTAATTTTTTACCTTTTGAGTATTACCACTGCAAATCAATCATAGAATATCATCTCCATTTACATATGCATCAGATTGACACATAACCTCACATCATTAAACCACCTTTACCAGTTTGCTGTCTGTCAAAAATCCTTCTATTTCACTATTAATATCCTATCTCACTTCCCGCCACACTCTCATCACTTGCATCATAACAACTACATACATGCTTAGACCTTTTTTCAAACCATACTAATGTATCCTTATAGACTAAGGGTTTGAGAAACATCAAACAACTATTAAAACTTAGTGCTCAGTCAACTGCAGGTAGAAGATATGTATTTCTGCTCATTCCAAATAACAACTCTCTACATATGTCCTTATACTAATTAGCATTAAGGATTCAATGTAACTAACGTCCTTATGACATGAAAATCATTGTTTCAAAACAGTTTATAATAACAATCTCAATAAAAAAGTAGTATCCCCCAGGTGTATTTAGAGTCTATACACTAACTAAGGGTTTAGGAAGGGCAAGAAGTTCAACAACTTGAGCACTAGTATTATCAGGTAAGGGAACACTTTCCATAACTTCAGAAAAAGTACCTGAGTTAGAAAGAAACAAATTTGAATTTACTATATAAGGACAATCACAATATTGAAATGATTGTTGTTGTTAAGTGCCATTGAGTTGGTGTCAGCTCCTGTCAACCCTTTGGATAGTTGACCTAAACTTTATTTGGTCTTCAGCCAAGTGACTCATTATTGATAGGGAGGTATTCATAACTGCTGTTATTGTATCAATTCATCTCATTGCCGGCCTTCATCATTTATGGTGACCTTCTACCTTGCCAAGAATTGTCTTTCTCTAATGATCTCTCTCTTGCATGATATGTCCAAAGTATAAAAGTCATAGTCTTGTCATCTGAGCTTCTAAGGAAAGCTTAGGTTTGATCTCCTCTAGTACTGACTGGTTTGTTTTTTGGGCAGTCCATGGTATTTACTGTATTCATTACAAGCACCATAATTCAAAGGCATCAATTTTTTTCCTGTCTATCTTTTTCACTGTCCAACTTTCGCAGCCATTTAACATTATTGAAAATACCATGGCCTGGACAAATCAAATCTTTGTATAGAGAGAGACATCTCAGCTCTTCAGGATCTGCTCTAGGTCCTTCATAGCTATTCTACCAAGAGCAATACGTCATCTGATTTCTTGACTGCTAGTCCTTTCTTTATTGATTGTTGATCCAAGTAAGTGAAAACTGTCTATTTCAATTTCTTCTCCATCATTGATGAACTTATTGATTTTGCCAGTTCTCAGGATCTTTGTCTTCTTAACATTAAGATGCAGACCCATTTTATGACTATATTCCTTGATTTTGAGAAGCAAATGTTTCAAATCTTCTGCACTTTCAGACAGTAATGTGGTATCATCAGCATAGTGAAGGTTGTTAATGAGTCTTCCACCAATCTCCACACTTCGGTTATCTTCATACAATCCTGCTTCTCTGATGATTTGTTCTGCATATAAATTAAAGAGGTAGGGGAAAAGTATTCAGCCTTGTTATACATCTTTGCTGATTTTAAACCATTCTGTTTCTCCTAGTTCCATTCGAACTGTTGGCTTCTTGATCAATGTAAAGATTGTGCAAGAGAACAATCAAGTGTTCTGGTATACCCATGCTTCTTAATGTGACCCAGAGTTTCTCATGGTTTACACAGACAAAAGCCTTGCTGTAGCCAATAAAACACATATGGATATCCTTTTGGTATTCTTTTGTCTTTGCAAGGAACCATCTCACATCCGCGATAATGTCTCTTCTTCCTTGCCCTTTCCTGAACCCTGCTTGCACGTCAGGCAGTTCTCGTTCCAGGTATGGTTGTAGTCTCTGCTGAATGATCTTGAGTAGAATCTTGCTGACATGTGGAATCAAAGTGATTATGTGATAATGTCCACAGTCAGTCGGGTCACCTTTCTTCAGAATTGGTATAAACACAGATCTTTTCCAGTCAGTTGGCCATGAATTTGTCTTCCAAATTTCCTGGCAGAGCCTTATAAGTATGATTACAGCTTCATCCAATTGCTGTAATGCTTCAATGGGAATGCCATCAATGCTTGGTGCTTTGTTCTTTGATAAGGCTTTCAATGCTGCTTCAACTTCTTCTTTCATCACCAATGGTTCCTGATCATAAGGTACATGTTGAAATGGTTGTTGGTCCACTTGATCTTTATGGTATAATAACTCTGTATATTCTTTCCACCTTTTCTCGATCTTCTCAGCATCATTCAACATGGATCCTTGAGCATTTTGTAACACTCCAATTCGAGGCTGGAATTTTTTCTTTAACTCTCGTGGTTTTAGAAAAGTCAATCTTCTTCATTCTCTAATAGTTTCTGATTCTATTTCCTTGCATGTGCTATTGTAGTACTTTTCCTTGTCTTGTCTTTTTGCATGTTGGAAATCTCTGTTAATTTCTGTGATTGTCTCTCTTTCTCCTCTGATTTTAGCTTCTCTACGTTTCTGAACAATTTTCAGAGTTTCTTCAGTCATCCATTTTGGCTGTTTTTGCTTTTTCAATTTATGTACAGACTTCTCACTTTCTTCCAACACAACCTTCTCAATGCCATCCCATAACTCTTCTGAAACTCTGTCATTTGTATCTAAGGCAGCAAATCAATTTTTAAGGCAGTCTTTAAATTCCAGTGGTATATTCTCAAGGTCATATTTTGCTACATTCATGAGTGGCTTGCTCTTTTTCAACTTTAGCTTGAGTTTACATACTAGTAGTTGGTGATCTGTACCACAGTCAGTTCCAGGTTTTGTCTTTGTTGATGTTATGAGAAGGCCGCGGGCAGCGTCACGGCGGACGCCGGTAACCGGCGGTTCCAGCCGGGCGTGGGCCCATCGGTCGCGCGGGGGGGGGGGGAGAAGAGAGCATCATTCAAAAGGATTGGATGCCGGCTTCGCGAGTGAGCCAGCATCCAATCGGAGGACTGGACAGGCCATGTGCTTCAGCGACGCGGGTGCGTGCAGAGCACATGGTCCGTGTGCTGGGAGCCAGCAGCGTGGTGGAGACTGAGCGGTTTCTTTTCGGGCGCCTTACCTTGCGGGAGACTGCGGTTGCGGGAGGCTGAGGTTGCGGCCTGTCCGGTGCGGTGAGCTGCGTCCCGGAGGTGAGGTGTTGGTGGGGCTTCTGAGTGGCGCGAGAGCGGTGAAGCAGAGTATTTTCCGCTTAGGCCTACTGTCTTGCTGTCCCCGCGGCGGTGCTTTCATTACTTTCACTGCCGGCCAGCGGAGGGCTTCCGGAGTGGGCGGTTTTGTCCTGGAGGGTTTTTTCTTTCTTTCTTTTCACTGCCGGCAGGCGTGGTAGTGTCCCGGAGGGCTTCCTGCGTGGGCGGTTTGTCCCAGGGGGGTTTCAAGGCCTGTGTTTTATCCAGGTATGGCTGGGGGGAGTAAAGGCACAAAGGCGGGGCGGGGGCAGCGAGTGGCGGCTCCCGGGCGGCGTCTGGTGGGTCGGCGGGGCCCTAGGGTAGCAGGGGGGCATCCGGTGGGGCCGTGGGGTCAGGTGCAGGATGTATTGGGGGTGGAAGGTGCGGGCCTGCCTGTGGTCCCAGGGGGTGTGGGCCGGGGGCCTGGTTCTCAGGCTCGGGGGTCTTGCAGTGGGAGTGACCGCAGGGCGCAGTCTCGTGCCTTGTTGCGGGGGGGTCGGGGCGCTAGGACATCTTCAGGGCGGGGGTCTGGTGCTGGGGCAGTGGGGGAACAGCAGGGTGAAGAGGTGCGGCCCCGAGGGGGTGTGGTGGCCCGTGGGGCTCGCCGGGGTTCTGTGGGGGCTGGGGGGTTCTGCCCGGTTCTCCGATGGGGGCAGGGTCCCTGGGGCCCACGGGTTGGGAGCATTGGCTGGGCGGTGGGCTGGGTTCCTCTCAGGGGGATTGGTCTGGGGCTTGGCCATCGGTGTGGCCGGCGGCGGTTCCTCCTGCCTTTTTCCCTTTCTTGTCTTCTCAGGTTCCTAGCGGTGCCATTGCGGGAGCGATGCAACCTCTGCCTGCAGTTCCGGTGACGTCGGCGACCAGTGCGGCATATGGATCGGGGTCTGCGGGGCTCAGCAGCGGAGAGTCCCGGACCTCATCCTGCGGGGAACAACAGCGGGCGACTCAGCCGTCGGCGTTGGACTCGGCTGCGGGTGAGTTGTCATTGGCGCCAGCTGGCGGGGCTGTGGGCGGAGTGCGTGCCGCTGGGGAGTTGCTGATGGAACCGGCTCGTGGGTCGGGGGGGGGGAGCGGGGTACCTCGGGTGTGTCGGCTTTGGATCAAGCCGGTCGGGTTGGGAGTGGCGCGCGGGCGGGTACGTCTGGTAAGGCTGCCAAGAAGAGGAAGCATGCTTGCCGGTGGTGTCACGGATCTGGTTCGTCCTCGTCCACTTCGTCCAGTTCTTCCACAGGGTCCTCTGCCGGGGGTGGAACAGCGGCAGAAGCGGGTTCGGCGGGTGGCAGTTCGGCTGTGGTGACGGTTTTGTCGGAGTTGTGGGAGGGCGTTCCGAGGAAATTGAGGAGGAGGATTCGGAAGAGACGGTATATTGATATTTTTCGGCTGCTAGAGGGTCGTAAGCGATCCGGGGAAAGCAGGAAGAAGCGTAAGGAGGATCAAAAGGCTGGTAGGGTTCGGAAGGTGGCGAGGACAGTGGTCAATTGGGTGAGGGCTTTCTTGCGCCTGGCGAGTGTTTGGGGACGTCATTGTCCGGAGCAGTATGGGATGCTTTTGTCCTATGCTGATTCGATTCTAGAGGCTTCTCAGGTCCATGATGGGTGGTCATGGCTCAATTATGATGAGAAGTTCAGGGATAAGATGGAGGAGAACAAGTTGTTATCTTGGGGTTCGCAGGATATCAATTTGTGGCTCACCCAAATGTCCGTTAGGTCGACTGCGGTGGGTGTTGGGGGAAGCGGCGGAAAGGTTGGGGGGGCGGCCATTCCTGTAGTGAACCGGCCCTTTCGGGGGGGCGGGGGCGGGGAGCCTTGGCAAGCCAGCTGCGGGGGCAGGGGTCGACATGTGCTGGAGGTTTAACAAGTCGTCCTGCCCTTTCCCGGATTGTAAGTTCCGGCATGCATGTTCCGTCTGCGGGGGAGGGCATGCCGCAACAAAATTTGTGCGAAAAGGCCCCTTGCCCTCGTCTAAGTGATAGTGCGACTTTTGTGTTGGCCCCATCCCCTATTCGGCTCGAGGTCTTGCGGGGCTGGTTGCTGTCTTACCCTCGGGTGCGGGACAGAGGGGTGCTTCTCACGGGGTTTTCGCAGGATTTTGTTATTCCGGTTAAGGGTCAGGTGGTTTCTTTTGCTGCGCGGAACGCCCCTTCGGTGCGGTGTTTTGCGGCAGTAGTTCACGAGAAGTTAGCTGGGAATTGAAGTTGGGTCGGATAGCGGGCCCCTTTGCTGACCCACCATTTAAGGAATTTGTGGTTTCTCCTTTGGGGGTGATTCCCAAGAAGGAGCCTGGCAAGTTCCGTTTAATTCATAATTTGTCTTACCCTGAGGGTTCGTCGGTCAATGCTCATATTCCGAGAGAGTGCTGCACAGTCCGGTATGCTTCATTCGATAAGGCAGTGCGGTTGGTTCGGCGGGCCGGGTATGGCTCGCTGATGGCGAAGGTGGACATCGAGTCCGCATTTCGTTTGCTTCCGGTTCACCCCTCTTCCTTTCCGTTGCTGGGTTTTAGGGTCTCCGGCGAGTTTTATTTCGACAAATGCATGCCCATGGGTTGTGCAGTGTCGTGTGCTTACTTTGAGACTTTTAGCACTTTTCTGCACTGGGCTGTTGAGACACAGGTGGGTTGTGCTGATCTGGTTCATTATTTGGACGATTTTTTCTTTGTGGGTGCGGCCCACACTTCGCAGTGTCGACAGTTGTTGGATGGTTTTGTTTCTGTGGCAGGCGCATTGGGGGTCCCGTTGGCGGAGCAGAAGATGGAAGGTCCGGCCACGACCCTCACTTTTTTGGGCATTGAGTTGGACTCCACTGCTATGATAGCGCGTTTGCCCACGGACAAGGTGTGGCAGTTGCGGGTGCTAGTGGCTAATGCGCTAGTCTCGGCAAAGTATACCCTGAGGGAAATGCAGGCTCTGCTGGGGTCCCTGAACTTTGCATGCCGAGTGATTCCTATGGGTCGAGTATTTCTCTGGCGGTTGGCGATGGCTACGTGTGGTGTGTCCAAACCGCATCATCGTATTCGGATTTCCAAGTGTCTGCGTGAGGACTTAGCAGTGTGGGATGCCTTTTTGCAGGAGTTTAATGGGTCGGCGGTTCTGGTGGAAGAGGACTGTTCGAGTGAGGACTTGCAGTTGTACACCGACGCTGCAGGGGGTGTAGGCTTAGGTATTTACTTCCGGGGATCTTGGTGCGCGAGCCCATGGCCGGCAGCCTGGGGGGAAGCGGGGCTTCTAACTAACATTACCTTCCTTGAGCTGTTCCCTATCTTGGTGACGTTGGCATTGTGGCCCGATCGGTTGCGTAACAAGAAGGTTGTGTGGTGGTGTGATAATGAAGCCGTCGTGAGTGTAGTCAATAATTATTCACCTCGTTGTGCGGATATGGCGGCTTTGATGCGGCAGGTGGTCTTCGCCTGTTTACGTTTGAATCTGACTTTGCGGGCTCGGCACATTCCGGGACATAGGAACGGTATTGCTGACGCTTTGTCTCTTTTGCAATTACAGCGTTTCCGGCTGCTGGCCCCGGAGGCGGATACGGTGGGAGCGGAGGTCCCATGGAGCTTATGGAGCAGTGGGCGGTGGAGATGACGGAGTTGCTGCGGTGTTCTCTGGCGGGCGGCACGTGGACTGCTTATTGTCGGGGCTTCCGGCGAGTGGGGGCATTCCTACAGGGGCTCGGGTGGCGGGGGGGGGGGTGGTACCAGATTCCTTATTGGGGGGCTATGTTCTCAGTGCCAAGCGCCTGGGCGTCTCCCGGTCGGCTGTTCGGCAGCACCTGGTGGGCTTTTCTTTTTTTGCTAGAGTGCTCGGATGGTCTCCGGTGGGGGGGGGGGTTCATTGGTGCGGCAGTTGATGCAGGGTTGGCGACGTGTTCATCCCCCGTTTCCGGATATGCGTCGCCCTCTCACGCATGACTTGCTGGCTGGGGTTTGCGCTGCGTTGCCGGCGGTGGCTGCTTCGGCCTACGAGGTCACCCTTTTCCAGGAGATCTTCTGTCTGGCATTTTTTGGTGCCTTTCGGGTGGGTGAGTTGGTGGCTGATTCCAGAAGCCGGGGGAGGTGTCGGTGTCTGCAGACACATCAGGTGCACTTGGCTCGGGATTCCCTGCGGGTGTTTTTGCAGCAGTTCAAGACCGATCCGCACGGTCGGGGTCGGTGGGTGGGGTTGCGAGCGATCGGTGGGGTCACCTGCCCGGTGGCGGCGACTCGATCATATATGGAGGGCCGTCCTCGGGCGGCGGGTGGGTTTTTTGTTCATGCCGATACTCGCCTGGTCACTCGTTACCAGGTGACTGCGGTTTTGCGATTGGGGCTGCGGCAGATGGGGGTGGATGCCCGACAGTTTTTGGCGCATTCTTTCCGCATTGGGGCGGCCACCAGTGCGGCCGGGGTTGGCTTGTCGCTGGCGCAAATACAGGCGATCAGCGGGTTGCGGTCCAGGGCTTTTCAAACTTATGTGAGGTTGGGATATGTGGGCATTCCAGGGGCAGATCATTAACACTGTGTTTTCCTTGCAGAACGGGGCAGAATGGTGCGGGGCTGTTGGATGCTGGGGCATTCCTTTGTCTTCTGGGCTGGCAGACGTGCTGCGGAGAGGCCTCTTGGGCTGAACCTGCGATTGGAGCCTGCTGGGATGACGCTTTCATGGCTGGGCGAAAGAGGACTGAGGTGGCCGCAGCTAATGCCCTTGCTTCATCATCATGCGCGTCTACGCACACAGCCCGAGTTCCTTCTTTTGCATTTGGGGGGTAATGATCTGACTTCTTGGACTTGTAAGCAGTTGATTAACGCTGCCAAGAGGGATTTTTCTCGCATTCTGTTAATGTTTGCTGGGGTGGTGTTGCTTTGGTCCGATGTCATCCCCCGACCGGTGTGCGCGGGGCAGCGGCGCTGGTCTCGGGGGTTGGCTAAGATCAACCGGCAGATTGGGAGGTGGGTGGTTGAGCATGGGGGGTCCCATGTGCAGCATGATTGGGTTGATGTGGCCTGTACGGGGTTGTACAGGTCGGATGGGGTTCATTTGTCCCCGGTTGGACTTGACCTTCTTCTCAATGACTGGCAGGAGGCATTGGAGAGGGTGTTGGGCAGGTCGCAGCTTTTGCCCGGGTAATGGGGCGGCAAGCCACATAGTTGTGTCTATGCCGGTGGCGGGATCCCGGAGGTTTCCGGGGTCCGGAGACATAAGCTACTTGGGGCGGGGGCAGGATGCCCACGACCCGGAGAACCCTGAGCTTACTTTTGCTAGTGATATGGCAAAGTTGAGCAGGGGTGGTTCGAGCTGGACCGGTGGTTGACCGGACCAGGGGCGGAAGCGACGTCACCTTGCTAATAGTATGGCTGGTGACGTGTCGCTCTGCCGGGGGTGGGGGGGGGAAAGTCATGGTTAAGTTATTGTTGGCTGTTTAAAATGTTAATTGTTATGGGGCAATAAAGCTGCGACCTGGTGTTCTTTCCAAGCAATTGTGTCTGTGTAATTGTGTGGGTTATGTATGGGGGGAGGGGGGTGACCTGTGGGGGTCAGGGAGGATGGCGAGTGCCTGGTATGGATCCCCGGTTATGAGAAGGCCGCGGGCAGCGTCACGGCGGATGCCGGTAACCGGCGGTTCCAGCCGGGCGCGGGCCCATCGGTCGCGCGGGGGGGGGGGGGAGAAGAGAGCATCATTCAAAAGGATTGGATGCTGGCTTCGCGAGTGAGCCAGCATCCAATCGGAGGACTGGACGGGCCATGTGCTTCAGCGACGCGGGTGCGCGCAGAGCACATGGTCCGTGTGCTGGGAGCCGGCAGCGTCCCGCCCTCCCACCCTTAAGGTTGAGGGTCGGTTTGGGGGATTTTGGGGGTGTTGCAGCTGGGGGGGGGGTTGGGGGTGGCGGGATCCCGGAGGTTTCTGGGGTCCGGAGACATAAGCTACTTGGGGCGGGGGCAGGGTGCCCACGACCCGGAGAACCCTGAGCTTACTTTTGCTAGTGATATGGCGAAGTTGAGCAGGGGTGGTTCGAGCTGGACCGGTGGTTGACCGGACCAGGGGCGGAAGCGACGTCACCTTGCTAATAGTATGGCTGGTGACGTGTCGCTCTGCCGGGGGTGGGGGGGGGGGGAAATTCATGGTTAAGTTATTGTTGGCTGTTTAAAATGTTAATTGTTATGGGGCAATAAAGCTGCGACCTGGTATTCTTTCCAAGCAATTGTGTCTGTGTAATTGTGTGGGTAATGTATGGGGGGGGAGGGGGGGTGACCTGTGGGGGTGGGGGAGGATGGCGAGCGCCTGGTATGGATCCCCGGTTATTGAGTTTTTCCATCGCTGTCTTCCATAGATGTAGTCAATTTGAAATGATTACTTAAACTAAAACAAAAACAAATTCAGCATATACATTATCACAGTGCTACAAATATATATGTTTTTCCACTTAGACTGAGATCAGGAAAGCTTTCAAAACAAAGTGCCCTTCTTATCTGGAAACCAAAACATATAACTGAAATACAGAAAAACAATTGAAATTACCTTAAGACCCAAGAGTGAAACAAACTAAACAAGACAAACCTGTGTAGTCTTTACACATTACCAACTAACAATGATAAGAAAAACAGACATTTCAAATATCAACTTGCAAGTCTGGTGAAATAAGGCCCTTGTTTAATTTAAAGGAAAATCAGCATATGAAAAAAAAACAGCAACAATAACAAATTACCAAGATAAATGCCATCATGCTACAGGGTTTATAGCAACATCACTATGTTCAACACACATACAATAAGATGGGCCACCTCCCTTATATTTATTTATTTATTTATTTATTTATTTTAATTTCTTATATACCACACTATTTAGTATCAGCGCGGTTCACAAGGAACAACGAACCATAATGAACAAAAATCAGTTTTACAGAGAACAGGGAAATACAACTTGGATAACTTAGGGAAACATGCACATCAACTATTTACATATGTAACAGTAAGCTTTGCATAATGGGTTATGCACCTATGGACGGATGTTAAGAATGGGACTAATATACAGTGGTTTCTAGAGAAAAAGGTGTGGCTATGGTGGAGTATGGTTGATCTGGTAATGTTGAATAAATAAGTAATGTTTTAGTGCCTTCCTGAATTGTGTGAATTATATGCTAAAGCCCGTACCTTTTCTTGCCTTTTATTCAACTTAGGGGTATGTTTACTAAACCCTCTTAATGTTACCGGTGCTAGTTGCAGCGATATTGTGAAGAATGCCATATAAGGAGTGGACGTTCCGGCAGCAAGGTAGCAAGAATCTGTATCGCGCGATAGTGGTCGCTGTGGCACGTTAACATGCGTTAACCCTAAGTTCATGCCAGCGCAGTATTAGAAGCAATGAAAATGTAGCCTACTGGTTACTGAAATGAATGTGGAGACAGAGGTCATGGGTTTGATTCTGTGGTGGTGTTATGTAAGAAGGCTGTCTGAGGCATTTCCTTTTGATTTAAATCAGTGCTGTCTGAGGCATTTCCTTTTTATAATTTAAATCAGTGCTGCCATCAAAAACACCCTCACAGTGCCGTAACCTAAGGTGCCGCATAAAGCACCCTATAAGGCACTCCATACGGCACATTATAAAGTGCCCTGTCCGCCAAGGCACCTTATAATGTGCCCTATAGGGCACTTTATAGGGCGCCTTATGAGGCACCTTAGGCTACGGCACTGTGAGGGTGTTTTTGCTGGCAGCACTGATTTAAATTAAAAGGAAATGCCTCAGACAGCCTTATTAAATAACACCACTGTGGGATCAAACCATTGACCTCTGCCGCTGCAGTCATTTAAGTAACCAGTTGGCTACATCTCTATAATGTCTAACATACTGCTGGCTGGCTACAGAAAGACTGCAGGTCACCACACAAACTGTCTGCTGTGGTTATCAGGATAGGGTAAACCCACCCGTACCCATGATGCACTGCACATGCAGATCAGCAGCCTACAGCTGCTCAAAAGATGGGGTATGCGCCTCTATAGCACTCCGGTCTGGTAGGGGGAAATGACCATGTATGTTACTGGCACAGAGTAGCTACAGGCCGTGACATTGTGTGGTTCCTGTGCTCACCCTGAGGGTGAGGTGGGACGCCCAGCACCAGGTCCGCAGTACATGGCTTGGCTGAGAAAGGCTGTGCTGCAGGTCCCCATCAGTGCCAGTGTGTAATAGGTAGTCCTTGCAGATACACCTAGGATGCACCTGTGTCCATCTATTTCCCAGTCATATCTAACTCTTATGGACTATGATGCACCCGGAATAGTGCATATTCTGTGTGGTTGCCATGGTCAAATGTTATAAGAGAAGGGCAGTGGTTGGACCCCAAAGAGGATTATGTAGCACTACCCAACCCTCCTTCGGTGGGGTTGGGGACAGAATCTCCCACCAACAGATCCCCAGTCTATGTCTCTGCAATGGTGGTAGTAGAGGGGACCATCAACCCCAATCCTGCTGGGGAATAAGCACCCTACAAGGCAGGCAATGCAGATCTGTACACCTCACATAGAGCACTGGCAGACAGGCGGTAGGCCTAGAAAAGCTCCACTGCCCCCACCACTATTTGACATTCACCAGCAGAGGGCACAGTCAGTCTCCACCCACTGCACGGTGCTCCAGTCATGCACATGCTAACTGCAGACAGTCTGCTGGCTAGTACATAGTGCATGTTCCTGGAGGAACTGTGTGCACCCAAAAATGGGATGTGAGCACACACACCAAGTAGTTATGCCAATAATTGGGCCCCAGAAAACTCATAGATATCACTTGAGAGAAATCCTGCATAGCACTATGGGGGAACCTAGCCATGCCATGGTCATTGTTCAGTCAGGGTGAGAGCGACCCCTCCAGCATGACATGCTGTGGCCACCCTGTCAATGCAGGTGGTGGTCGGGCACTACAATGTCCCAGCCATTGCATTATGCTCTGTGCAGATGCATCCTGCCCAGGCCACCCTATCCGGGCCATACCCACAGTACCTTGCTCCTCATTATGCACATTGGCAGGCTAACACTGGAAACAGTGCAAGCAGTGTGGGCTCAGTAAGGTGTTGACAGTCACAAAACACTGGATAGACATACACACACTCCCACACCTATGCCAGCATTGTGCAAATATAGAGGTTTTTGGCAGCCCTGGCCGCCACACTAGTCCTGGGCACAGTGAGGGCATTGCTGTGGTACGCAATACTGTTGGAGTCACTCCCCGGGGTGGTAAACACTGTCAGAAGCAAAAATTGAAACACACTCCACAGATATCAGAAAGGTTGCTATGATGAATCTCTGTCAACAAATTGTGTTTAACTTAGGATTTGTTATCTGGCATTAATCATAGCAACTTTTTGATATATGTGGAACATGTTCCCAAGTTTAGGATGGCATTGCTAAGGTATGCAGGTGCTAGTATTTAGAGATGCTGCTCTGCGCAGGGCCCAACAGCCTGACTCTCCATGAGGCTTTGGACAGTGGAGCCTGTGGTGTTTGGACCTCCAGGACTGCAGTTGGGGAACTCTGCTCTAGGGATTGCACATGTTTATGGTGTCTGTGCTCTGTAGTGTAAAATATAGGCGTTTATGGCATGTTTATGTTATCTGCAATAAAGGTTCCATCTTTATTACCACGGTTTAGTACTGGGTAAAATATGGAGACATGGTTTGCAGGAGCCACAGGTGGGACTTGAACTTGTGACTTTCTGCCCCTGAACACACTGGCTGTGTGTACTGCACCAAACTGTTGCCACAGGTGCAGATCATTCCCTGGGGATACATGACTGTTCGTCAAACAGACCTTGTCTGTTGCAGTGCACAGCACCCACCTAAACGGGGCTTGGCCGTGGTCTGCTGTGGGCAGATGCCACTGCCCTCTCCGCCACCAGCACCCCTCCGCCAACATGCTGACATGCCCTTCTGGTGCTGGTGGTGCGCAGTCCCAGGCCATCCAGTGTGCTGTTAGGCGGCTGCCTATGGTGCGTGATATGGGGTAGGGGTGCCTGCCGATGTTATGTGCCCTTTGGGGTACTTGCTGGGTACTGTCCCCTGGGACACTGTGGGACACAGACTCGTGGCCATGTTTGCCCTTGGTCAGTTGCTGTTTTGCTGGTTTTCTGCTTCTACATTCCTATGTATCACCTAGGCATCTGCCTAGCACACCCTGTGCCCCAGCTGCCACACTGCATGTCCGGCCTGCAGCCTCCTGTACCCCATTTGCAGTCTCACTTTAGTGCTCTCTCGTACTTAGGCACTATGATGTTGCTGCACATGTATCACTACTATCACTCTTCTTGGTTTCCCTGCCTTTGCTGCACATTGCTGACTTAAATGGTCTCTCTCCCCTGCAGATGTGCTTCTAGCGTGAGGTTTTCACTGGCGCTAATTTTCAGACCTTCATTTCACGGCGTTGGTGTGCATGGAGCCTCTCCCCACCCACTCTCCACCCATTGACTGCTTATCTCTGCCCTCTGGGGAGCCTTACTCCGCCCTCTGGGGAGCCTTACTCCACCCTCTGTGCACCTTAACGCCACCGGAGATGTTATCGTTCGATATGTGATGTTCTCGCATGGTAATGCGCCTTTATCACGCGATAACATCACGCATCACACGATAACATCGCAGCTGCGACGTTTGCGCCATTTAGTAAATATACCCCTTAGTGTTATTCTGCTGGTGACTGAACAATTCACCCATCATATTTACAGTTTTTCTGACTTGCCGCTATGGTGGAGAAAAAGGATCCAAGAATTCATGTCACAAAATGTTGTGTGTAATCTGTTCCTTACTGCCTGGTCAGGACAACAAACAAAGAGATCCTTCCTCAGCCCTTGGTCTCCTTATCTCTGGTCTAAGAAAAAAGTGAGAAAAGAATGAAATGGAAACAAACACAGAATTATATCATAACAATCAATTCAATGTGTGCCTTTGAATCAGTCCTGACTCCTGGTGACCCAGAAGCTCCTGGGTTTTCTTGGCAGTGTCACTGGAAGTAGATTGCCAGGTCTTTTTTCTGAGGCAATGGAGGGTTAAGTGACTTGCCCAAGGCCACAAGGAGTGCTAGTAGGGAATTGAACCCTGGTTGCTTGGTTACCAAGCCAGTGTTCTAACCACCAGGCTACTCCTCCACTCCTATATCATAATGATGCCTGTTTAAAGCTTTAAGTGAAGAATTCATAGGCCTGCAAACCTGAACAGTCTCCTGTAACTCTTCCCTTAACTTGGCCACAGCACTTTCTTTTATTAGGCAAAAATCCCACATTGTACAATTTCATGTTATTACTCTGTGTCATGCTTCTTGCTTTACTTTTTATCTTTATCTACATGTTACAGATTAAGATAAATACTATGGGAATCATTCTGAGAAGCATTTAGCAGGGATGTTCGTCCAGGATGGATGTAAATCCCCACTAAACATCTGGCCTCAATGCCGAATCCAGAGCTCCCCGCACGTATAGAGGAGATGTGCGGGGAGCTCTGGATGGGGACGGGAGGGGGAGGGCTGAAGGAGGAGAGTGGATGGGGTGGATAAGGGTCCCAGACCCTGGACATACAGGGCTGATTCTGGTCATGGCCCTGCATGTCCAGGGTTGCTGATTTAGACGGGGGACATATTCCACCTCGGAGGTAGAATAAGTCCCTCTCGATGCCGAGGACAGTGTGGCGCGACCACCACTGGTGAAGTAGGAAGGCCAGCAGGATTCCTGCTGCCAATCCCGGCCCTGGCAGGCCCAAATGGGGGTCATGCATTGTGAAAATGGAAAAGTGAAAGTCTTATGTGCAATCAGGGCTCCTGCATAGCATCCCAGTGCCATGGCGATGGGATGTCATGGCATCGGGCTCCATGCAGGGGTCCTGGGAGGTTTTGATGGGGGGGGGGGCAGCACATGTGCAATGGACCTGAATTGGGGCACATCCTGCCCATCCAGGTCTGTTGCACCCGATTATGATCCCATGGGAACTAGCTCCCACAGGTGAAGAATAGGGTGCAAATCTGGCCCATCCAGATTTTGGATGTCCGGACGGGACCCAAATGGAATTGGCCTCCACATATTTCAGGTCAAACTGAACACAGACATATCTGCCACTTCTAATCATGACAAGCATTCTGCAAACATAAACATTCTGACTCACAAGATGTAACCTTGACTTATTCATAAACATCCCCTGTGAACGTATCAGCATATCTAGAGCTGTTCTCACACTCGAAACTTTTCTCTGAGACCCCAGAATCCCACTTCAAGTTTCTTTCTATAATTAATACTTTTCAAGTATTTAAACATCTGTTTCGTATCTCCTCTGTCCCTTGTGTCCTCTAGGGCAATGGTTCTCAAGCCTGTCCATGGGCGATCTCCCCAAACTGTCGAGTTTTCAGGATATCCACAATGAATATGCAGGAGGTAGATTTTCATGCATTGGAGGCAGCGTATGCAACTCTCTCTCATAAATATTCATAGTGGATATCCTGGGGTGCCTCCAGAACAGGTTTGGGAACCACCACTCTAGGGTATATGTATATTCAGGTTTTCAAGTCTCTTCTCCTACGTCTTCTAGTGGAAACCTCGTAATATTTTGGTTCCTTTCCTCTGAGCTGATTCAAATCTTTTTATATCCTTATCAAAGTGCAGTCTCCAAAATGAACACAGTACTCCAACTGAGGCCTTACCAGTGACTTCTATTATGTTTCTTATACTCCTTTCTGTTTATTATGCAGTGTAGATGTAGTCAAAGAGTAGAGGAGTAGCCCAGTGGTTAAGATAGCAACCTAGGACCAGAAAAAAACAGGTTTTATATCCTACTGACACTCCTTGTAACTTTGGGCAAGTCATTTAACTTTCTATTGCCTCAGATACAAGCTTAGATTTAAGCCCTCCAGGGACAGGGAAATAACTGCAGTATCTGATTGTAACTTACTTTGAACTACTACTGTAAAAGTGTGAACTAAATAATAAAGATGCTTTAGTGTAATGATGGACTGCACTTTCTATATCTAGTGAAGGAGAAAGACTGAGGCTATAGTTGCTTCAGTGGGTGGGTGGAACCAGAATTTGTCCTTTTCTGGGCACACTACCAAAATTCTTATCTACTCCTTCATTATCTACTGCAGTCTGCTTCAAACAGGTCCCCTGTGAACCATCTGTTCAAAATGTTATTTTATGATGTCTCTTCACCTGTACTTCTAACATTTTTTTAAACTGCTGTTATAATAATTAGCTTGCTGTAAATCACTTTGAGCACATGGTGAATGGTGATTGTAAATGTGTATAAATAAATAAAAATTCCTGTTATTCCTAAATCTGGCTCCTAGATTTTGGGGCTGGCTCCTAGATCCTAAGAAAATTTGTTGAGGTCTCTATATATAATTGACAAATGAACCCTTTAAAATTGGGCACCCCGTTAAAAAATTAGCACCATATAGCGGAAGCATTTCTGAAGCATGTTTGCATAGAATCAGAAAATAACTCATGAACATTGTATATTAATCTCAGTTCAACCTATCTTCCTTGAAAAAAAACACCTACACCAAAAGCAGATGCAAAGGTTCATGAATCCTTTCTATGCATGGCAAGATTCAAAGTGAAAGTACATGAATGCAAAGACAATGGGTAAAACACATCCACTGAATGTTTCCCTCAATGCAGAAAATTTAAATGTTTCCCTCATGAGGGATAATTTTATAAGGGGTGCTTAGGTTAAGATGCATTTTATCTACTTCAATTGCACCTATTTTATGAAGTCAAATGCACATATCAAATCTGGATGCAATCGCTGACACCAGCCCTATGGCTGTTGTAAAGGACAATGCGTTTCTTATGTGTGCTCATACCATGATCCGACCAAACTCCATCTGCTGTATGTGAACTCCCATTGTGAAAGTAGGCATCATCGGCCTAATGTGCATATTTATATAATAGCATCTGGCTAAAGTACACAAATAAAAGCCCATCAACATGTGTAAGTGATGGAAAACAAATGGTTTATGAACATAAATGGTGCATAACTCTCCGTGCCTCCTTATAGAATGAGTCTCTTAGTGGGTATTTTATAAAGGACTTCTCTTGCATAAGCCCTTTTGTATGCATGTAAAAACTTTCATAAAATTACTCCACAGTGAAAAGACAGCACATACTTTATTCGACCCAGATGTAGGCATGTTTGGGGACATAGCTTTGGTAGATCACAGGTGACGTCAAGAAATACACATGTATGTTATAAAATAAACACCAAGGGGGGATTTTCACTGGTGGCAGCCAGCACAGTTAAAGTGGCTGGCCATTAATGCTTTAACTTTGCCTTGGATATTCAATGCCAGGACTATATCTGGGCCCAGCACTGAATATCCAGGTTGCTCGGATTGAGATCTTGCAATCCGGTCAGGGGAGATATTCAGCTGCTGGCCGTATTGCAAAACCGGCTAAAAGCAGTCATTCAGCTGTCCAAACTTTAGCTAGTTAGGGTAACCAGGCAGCAGCTGAATATCACGGCTTCCCAGTTAAACTGTGGTACTGCCTCTGCTCAACCCCTGTAATGCCCCAATCCTCTACAAGGACTGTCTTGTAGATTTTAGTCTTTGAGCCTGATATTCAAAAAGCATTTACAGTACATGGTTTACAGCCCTGTAAACAGTGTAAATGCCTCTAACCGGGATATTCAATGGCGCTAACACGGTTAGTGCTGCTGAATATCCCCAAACGTCTCCCCTACATGCCCCGATGCTAACCACTTATCATGGGGGAATGTTGTGGGCATTCCGGGGAGGAGCGGAGGCAGCAGCAGTCGATAACTGGGAAGCATACAATATTGACACTGCCCAGTTAGCTACTGTAGCTGGGAGGCTGTGCGGCAAACCCAGATATCCATTGCTGGGGTAGCATATGACCCTGGCATTGAATATCTAGGGTTAAGAGTCGCGCAGATGGCTATGCGCTGCAGTGGCACATAGTCGACCTAGATGAATATTGGGCCCTTAGTTTTTACCTTGCCTGAGGTTTACTAGGGCACTTCTGGTGGAATCTGCCTATTTCCACTTGCATTTAGCACTTACCCTGCCCCTCTCCCTGCTGGGGCTTTGTTCTGAAGCTTTCCTCTGTGAACACATGAACTGTTGATCCTTCCATTTGCTGCTGGTCCCTGCTTGGGTGACCACCCTCATTTCTAGCCTCAGCTAACTTTCTATAATCTGTGCCTATTTACAATCTAGCTTCAGTGTGTGTCCTATCTTGTCTGTCCTTTGCCCAGCCTCTGCATTCTGCAGAGCTGTGTCTCCATTCTCAACACTAAATTACATATGCCTCAGTCTACCCACCATTAGCCTAACACTCTTTCACAGCCTTCCTCTGCCCATTGACATAGTTACTCAGGTGCATCTGAAGCCACCAGGACTCCCTCCCCCCCCCACTCCACCTGTAACTCTTTTGATTTGTATTCTCTCCTCCTCCCACTCCTATGGTTCCACAGCACTTTGTGTTATTGATGTTAACTCTCCCTAATCGTTTCTGCTCATTCCCACAGCTCCATGGTTCCACTTCTCATTACCCACTCCTTACTGTCCCCACCGCCCCTACCATTTTGTCTTCTACCTTATCATCTGCCCTTGAGCTTCACCTTTTTTCCCTCTCATTCAGCCATCTCCACTCTCACTGAGGGAACTTCACCCTTATTTCTGTCATGCTACCTCCCCTCTCCCCCATTCTCTCCTACTCCTTCTCCGTCTCTCTTATGGAGATGTCAACCCCAACCCTGGCCCCCCTAGACTTTTTCACTCTCCCAGAACAGGTCAATGCATAATCTTTCTGATCTTGTTCATATCCCTCCCCTTTCTCTCTTTTCTCTCACTTTTGCTTGTGCACATTCTGTCTTCAATAAACTTGCCTTCATTCATGACCTCCTCATCTCTAGTACTCTACATCTCCTGGCTCTTACTGAAACTTGGCATCTTCCTGAAGATTTAGCTTCAGGTGCTGCCCTGCAGGCTTCTGATTTTCCCATATGCCTTGGCTCATTGTCCGTAGTGGTAGTGTAGGGTTCCTACTCTCTCATTCCTGCCAATTCCAGTCCCTCCTTCTGCCTCCATTTAACTCCTTTAAAGTCCATGCCAACTGCCTGTTTTCTGGGTAGCTGTCATTTTTCAACTCCCCAACAAGTTCACCTCTACCTTTCTTACTGATGTTGACTCTTGGCTCTTCTCCTTTCTTGATACATCTTCCCCTTCCTTTTTCTTGGGGATTTTAGCATTCACATTAATGACCCTTCTGACCCTTATGCCATAAAGCTCCTTTCCCTAACCTCCTCATTCAACCTCCAGTTGTGCTCTACTGCTCCTACTCACAAACATGACCACTGCTTTGACCTTGTCTTCTCCTCCAACTGCTCTCTCTCCAACTTTTCCAACTCATTTCTGCCCTTGTCTGATCATCATCTGCTAACCTTCACCCTTAACCACTCTTCATCTTGGTCTTGCCTGATCTCCGCCAACATGTTTAGGAATCTTCACACTGTCAACCCTTGCCCTTTCACCCTTCATTTTCCTCTGAATTTTTTTCATGACATTCATATCTGCTGTTTGATTAGCTGCCCCTGAGCATGACTTGCACAATTCTCACCTCAAATAGTACTCGCATCTTACTTCTTACCACACAGACACTATCAGATGAATGCTTTAAGGTCAGTAGTTTCACTTTTATTGCATGTAATGCATAGGACTGTTCTATCTTGGTTATACTAATATCTAGTAGCATTTATGTTTATTTGCAATTGGTGCCCAGTTAGCATTTTATTTATATTTTTTCATGCACCCTTATGATCTATATGACCTGCAATTGTCTTCTCTCATTACAAGTCTTTTTTTCTACATTGGAGGTTTTCTATTCGAAGGGGCCTGCTAAATTCTCAGCATTGTTGTGCCTGATTTGGCACGTCTGGCTGTTTTTTCAATGCATCTTCACAATTGTGCAATTGTTGGTGTTTTTATTTCCTCCCTACAATGAGATATGTAGGCTTTTAGAAGTTCATCTCCTCCTTGGTCTCCAACTTTGGTTTCCAAGCCAGTTTTATTTATGAATAGGATATTTACAGGTGTATCTTTTTGAATATTAATGCTCCTTTTTACATATTAAAATTGGTACACACATCCAGGAATAGAATACTTTTTTTCCTCCTAACTCTGATTTGTCTCAATCTACTTTGTGGATGATTGTATATGTAAGCTAGTTTCACTTGCATTATTAATATGTGTCCTCCTTGTACACATCTCAAAGTATTGAGATTGGAGTGCAGGACTGAAGATAGATAACACAGGTACACTAAAAAAAATTTTTTTAAACTGCCTCTAATGTTTCGATTGATTTTTACGTTTTTTGGTGCGCTGAATCCAAATCTGGTAACCAATTTGCTCCATCACGTACAGAGTTTTTGCTACATTGGGTTAGCAGTTTGAGGTGAACGTTTCAGATTGAGTGCGATTGAGATAAAAGTTTCTTGGATGAATTCTTTATACTAATTGTTTAGTAGTTATTCAAATAAGAATAAAGAAAATTGTAACAAGGCAGCACATAAGAATAGAGTAATGTCAACAAAACACACTGTGATGGTAGCAAAATTGTCTGCACTTAAAACAGCCACATACATGTGCACAAACATTGAGCATATAAGAGCGAGGTTAGACACAAAGCAAAGCAAAGAAATGTGCAAAAAATGTTGTACAGGTATGTATGTAAGAATAGAAAACGCAAACCGCACCATTGCAATACATGAAGACAAACACCCGATGGTGTGAAAATAAAATTCTAATAAATGAGATCCGACACTGTGGTAATAACTAGCAAATTTTTATTTCAAAGTTTAGTAAAAACACGATATTTGTCAACACAGTTTAGATTTTAAAGTCATTCTTGGGTCAATCAATCTCCTGGTGGGCCCGTTTCTTCTTCCCCCGAATGCTTCTCTTGGTGCGCTGCTTGGCATATTTTTCATCTGCGGTCTCCCGCAGCAGCAACCAGCAGAAATCAGCCATCATAGTGGTGTTCCATCTTCCTTGGTACCTTCTCTCTGCGTCCTTGATGTCCTGGTGAAACCTTTCACCTTGTTCTTCACTGTACGCCCCCAAGTTTTCGGGAAAGTAGTTCACATGGGAGTGCAAGAAATGGACTTTCAGGCTCATGTTACAGCCTTGTTCTTTGAAGGCATTGAGCATCCTGGCAACAATATCCTTATAGTTCTCATCCCGCCTGTTCCCCAAGAATTTGAGAACAACATCCTTGAAGGAATCCCAGGCTTCTTTTTCCTTCTCAGACATCGTTTCAGCAAATGCTCCATCTGAAATGAGTTTCCTTATATCAGGGCCAACAAACACTCCTTCCTTTAGCTTTGCTTCAGAAAGTCGGGGGAACTTTGAGCAAAGGTACTGAAAGCACTCACCATCTTTTGGAAGGGACTTGATGAATTGCTTAATGAGACCCAACTTAATGTGGAGAGGTGGTAATAGAATTTTATCATGAGGTACCAAGCTCTCATGAAGAACATTTTTCTCACCGGGTCTCAAATACTCCCGAATTGGCCAGTCTTTTTTCCCCCAGTGTAGGTCGCGGGCCCGGCTATCCCACAAGCAAAGGAAGCAGGGATATTTGGTGAAACCGGATTGCTGCCCTAATAGCATGGATAGAATTTTAAAGTCTCCACAAATCATCCACTTATGCTCATCATAACGAATCTTCTGAAGAATCAGGGCCAAATTCTCGTATTTTTCTTGGAGAATAACAGAGTGAGCAATAGGAACTGAAGCGAATGTGTTGCCATTATGAAGAAGAACACCTTTTATGCTGTCTTTTGACGAATCAATGAACAGCCGCCATTCAGCAGGATCATACTTGAGTTTAAACTTTTCCATCACTCCGTATATATCGTTGCAAAATACCAAATCTTCCTCTTTGCTGAAATACTTCAAAAATTGTGTCTCGCGGTTGCGGTACCAATAAAAAGTTGTTCCTGGTGACAATAGATTTTTCTGTTTAAGCCGAGAACCTAGCAGCTGGGCAGCATCTTTTGGGAGTCCTAAATCCCGGACTAAATCATTCAATTCAGCTTGAGAGAAAAGTTCAGGTTTCGTATCTGGTTCAGTTTCAAACTCGGAAGTACTGGACTCATCGGGAAAAGCCATCTGATGAGTCTCATCATGATCAGAACCGTCCACACAAATATGATCCAAAGATTTTGGTGGTTCAGGCACAGGTACTTCGTTGCTATGAGGCATAGGCCTAATTGCTGAGGGAAGGTTGGGGTAACTTATTACATTCTTATTTTTTAAGTTGTATCCCTTCACAATGCAAGAGCAAAAATAGCAGTCACTGCTGTGGTCTCTTTGTTCACGCCACATCATAGGTATTCCGAAACGAAATGCTTGTTTTTTACCTTTCATCCATAAGCGTAGATCTTCCTCACATGTCTTGCACACTTTGTGAGGAGCCCACGGTTTGTCTTGATCGCCTAACTTCAAACCGAAATAGGCGAAATATACTTTTTTAATAAATGCAGAAATGTTCCTCTGCCGCTTTTTCACGGTATATTCCCCACAAATAAAACAAAAACTGTCCGGAGAGTTGACGCAACCTCTGGCTCTGTGAGTCATCACAAATACACAGCACTGCAAACTACAACTGTAGTGAACCACTTCGGAATAAAGCTGGATTACGACTGAGCAAACAAAAGGTAATAATGAACTTGCAAGAAACTGAAATTTGACAGGAACGTTCATGTCGCAACCACCGTGTTTGAGCGAGCGAACGAGGCGAGGCGAACAGGAAAGAACATGCGCCAGCGCGAGTACTGGATTTAGCCCCCCGCCTCCCAATTGTCCTGTTAATGTATAAAATGAATACAAAACACTCTAAAATATCATGAGGGAGTGTTTCTAGTTAGTTAACCATTACAACCTCTATTTTGGGCCAAGAAAATAAACTGCAGTCGGCTAAAAATAAATTATGTGAACATTCCTTATATGGGTAAGAAATCTAATTTTGCAAGAAAACGTGACGTGATGGAACATTTTGGCTATTTTTCCAGGATTCAGCACCCCAAAATCTATAGGAATCAGTTGCAAAACTGGAGGCAGTTTTTTGGTAGTGTACCTGTGTAATATGATGATTTTCCATGCGTCATCTCTTTTTATGTCTAATGTGTCTGAATTATATAATTGGATATTCTTATTTATAGTGTTGACCCTTTAGCTATTTTCTTGGCACAATTACCTGAGTCTTCTGAGCATCTACCTTTTGTATGTGAGTTCACAATTGTTCTTTTGTTCTCTTATATTAGTTTGTGAGATTTATATATGTTTTGCTCCTTATGATATATTCATGCACAAATTCTTCTTGTTAATACATATGTATCCATTTTTATTGCATTTGTTATATATGATTTTATTGTTCTATCATTTGGATTTTATTGTCTCTTGATGTTCATATGTTTGTACTGTCATAGAGCAGGAGCTAATAAAAATGAGGACATAGGAAAATAAGCTGTCTGTCCCAAAACAAATGAGGTGCAGAGAATGCAATTGCCTAGCAAAACAGCTAGAGGGAGCAGGAGTGCACTTACAGAGGCTGAGTGGACACACCTAGCTAATTAGCAGCACCTGAGAACTAGCCCGGGAAGCTCAAAGGCAGAAGACCTTTATAAGCGAGAGGCTGGAGACAGAAGGAGGAGCAGCACCGGAGGGAGGAGCAGCACCAGAGAGCAGAGTAGCACCGAAAAGGAGAGCACTGCTGAGAAAAGAAGCAGTGGAACCAGGACTAGTGGAACGGTTGCAGGAACTGGAAGAGAACCAGAGTTCCCAGAGAAAGACAGACGGAGGAGAGTCAGTCCTGTGGAAGTCATGGTAGCCGGAAACTCCAGAGGTAAAGAGCTAAGAAGCAGGAAGCCAGGCTTGGAGAGAGGCCTACGCTTGCCAGAAAGCCCGGAGACCAGATTGAAAGGTACCAGAAGCTTTCAAGAGGAAGATTGCCAGAGAGACTGGGTCCTAAGGGAAATACCTGAGGAGGACACTTCCAGCTATGCCTATTACAGGAAACCAAGGTATGATGATTCTTTATTCATGAAGAAAGGCTCAGCTGCTAGAAGCCCTTATAAAACAGATGCCCAGTTTAAAAGAAGAGAAAGCAGGCCAGAGTTTCACCATCCAAGATATAGAGGCAATAAAACAGGCCACGCTCATTTAAGAACCTTAGAACAACTGTATGGAAAACAAGGGAACAGAAATAGGGACTGGCCACTGATAACAGCCAGAGAAAGTCCCAGCTCAGAAGAAGATAATAGTGATTTAGAACCAATGCAAGTGGAGCTTATAGACCCTATTTCCTCATCTCAGGAGGAATTGATGGATTGTTCCATGTGTGTTGTGGGTGATTTGGAATCACTGCCTGAACTGTGAGCCATGCAAATATTACCTTAAGAGGTTTTCATATTTGAGCTGAATGAAAGAAGAATGTTCAGACATGTAATTTACTCCAATGTTGAAAGAACCCTTGGTTAATTTCCTTTCTACTACTGTGAAGATTATAACAGCTACTTTGTACCTTGAGTTTGGTTTATGTCCGAAAAGAAGGACTTTTCTTAATTTTTGTAGCCCAACAAATCTTTTTGTGAAAAGGGAAATAAAAGCCTTATTCTCCTTCCATTTGGCTTACATGACTCATTTGCACCAGGAGCAGGACTACATAGACCAGGCTGCACCTGGCCTTAAAAAGCCCTCCTCTCCTAAAATTAACTATATGCCCAAACTTCCCGTTCAGCCACCGGCCACCAGGGGGAGGTTGGCGACAGTACTAATATGTTGAAAATGTCCCTTTTGTATGCATGTCTTGATTTTATATGACTTGTCAGTATTTATTGTTTTATTTGTTTTTAATTTTGTATGAGGTCCCAAGCCCCTGAAGAAGGCTTCACGCCAAAACACGTGTAGGGTTTGACCTCACTGGATACCCAATTAAAGTTATTCTGTATTATATTGTGATGTTTTATTGCCTGTATTTCTTTGTTTATCTTCTTCAATAAAGAGGTTTAAAACTTAAAAAAAATAAAATAAAATAAAATAATTTTCTATACATAAAGTGTAAAACATGACACACATGATGATAAACCAGAATATAATAATTAAAACAATATTAAAACAATGTTAATAATGCAGTACTACAAACACAATATGCACAAATTAAAAATGACATAAGAGAGACGCAGGGCAGAAAGGACAGATTACTCACTAAAAATGGCACCACAGTGTTGTGCAGAATCTGGAAACAATGTAGTCTTCAATCTGATTACTGATTATATCACTAAACCATAGAAAACAAATATAAAAGTCTTTATAAATTAGTGAGGGAAAACTAAAAAACTATAAACGGACACTTAAAAACCGGACACTTAAAAAACCTTATTTATGGATTCCTGTTGCAATTGTAAAATCCATACTGTAGTCTAGTGCAGTGGGACTGTAAAGTATCCCAATCGAAGGGTATTGGAGAACATCATTGCAAAATTGTGGTTATTCTATGCTCTTTTTTTATAAGAACTTGATAACATTTATCATAAGAACAAATTTGACTAGGAGGGACTTTACATCATATTTACTTGCGATAAGCAATAAAGCTGAGACACAGTGTGTTCCCCTAAAGTGAAACTATTTGCGTGTTACGTGTTGTGCTTATAAACTGCCAAAATGGGCGGAGTTGGCATCAGCCAATCGTTGGAGGAAGATAGAAACCTAATAACTATAAAAAATCATAGGTTATATCCTGTATCACTGCCTATGTGGAATTTGTTAAATAATTTTTTTAAATACTTTTTTAAAAAACAATGAATGCCCGGCAGGTATCTTATTGACAGCAGTGCTAGCTGAAAGACCGTGAAGGAAGTAATTTAATCAATATCGTTGTTGGTTCTATGGCACAAGTGATTGGGCACAATTTTTTGTATTAGTGGGGTCATGCATGTAAGATTAATTATTTGATGGGATTTATTATGGACGTGAGGAAAATATAACTCTGTTTATTCCATCGGGCATCGTCGGCTTAAAAAACGCATTGTAAGAAAGGCAGTCCCTATATGTTAAAAAACATACTGCACGGGTGAGCTAGTAATACTTAATAAAGAGAATGTGAAATAAATAACAAACCAGTATTAAAACATCATTAATATCAGAATACTAAAAACACAATATTAACACGTTAAAATAACGTGAAGAAACGCTGGGCAAGGAGGGCAGATTACTCACTTTAAATTGCACCACGGTGCTGTACAGGTATAGAAGACCCGAAGGTCTTCGGCCTTGTTTGTAAAGTATACCACTAAGTCGTGGGAAACAAATATAGGAGTCATTATTAATAAGTGGAGGAAAATGGGCATCTAAAAAGTGAACATGTAAAAAACTGACATCTAAAGAGACGAACATCTATTATGGCTACCTGTTGTGATTATGAGATCCAAACTGTAGTTCGATGTAGAAAGACTTTGACACACCCAAAGAAGGGTACTGTAAAACAAACATATGGTTACTCTGTGCACTTCTATTAATTGAAAAACGTAATGTTTATCATGAGGGTAAATTCTATTAGAAGGGGACTTCGAAACAATATTTACTTACAATGAGCAGCGGAGACTGTAACTCTATGGGGTATGTTTACTAAAACCCCGGTAAGGTGCGGGCCCCGGTAGTGTGCGAGTGCCATATAAGGAGTGGGCGTTCCGTCCTGAAAAAGAAAAGCTGGAATTTAAATATGTGCTAAGGTGCGCGGCGCCCTTGTACTCCCCACACCTTAGCGCATCAGATGGCTGCACGGGAGGCATATGTGGTACGCTGATGGGAAAGCAGAAGAGCAGAGCCACAGCACAATGGTTAAGACACTGACCAATGTTACAGGGAACAGGGGTTCAATCCCCCCAGTGCCCAATGGAGGCAGCTGGCTGAGGCATTAGTTTAGGAGGCACATAAATGATGGGCAACATAAGGTAGCACCCCAATGTTTTAGGAGGCATGTTAATATTGGGCGGCCTAAGGCGGCGCGCTGATGTGCAATCACAGGAACAGAACCACAGCACAATGGTTAAGACACTGACCAATGGTGCAGGGATCAGGGGTCCAATCCCCCAAAGTGCCCAATGAACAAGGCTGGCTGAGGTATAACATATTATGGGGCAGATTGCTTTAGGAGGCATTTTAGTCATATTTTAATTGCCACTACTAGCAAATGCACTCCCAAAGCATGTTAACATCAGGTGCCCTATAAGGCACATTTTAAAGTGCACTGTCAGCCAAGGCACCCTAGAATGTTGCTTATAGGGCGCTTTAGAGGGTGCCGTATGAGGTACCGCAAGGTCAGTGTACTGTTTTTTATGGCAGCACTGTGCAGTTTAAGGAATGAAAAGCATACATAGGTGCGCTGACAGGCAAGGAGGAGCAGCAGTGCAGCACAATGGTTAAGGCACTGACTGCTGATACAGGGGTCATGGGTTTGCTCCCCAGTGTGCCTAATACGTAAGGCTGGCTGTGGCATCAGCTTTGCATTGTACATATTTTGGCCTGCAGCACTTTATATTTATGTTATTAATTGCTGCCAGCAAACACGCCCTCACGTGCCGTGATTGAAAGTGCCGTATAAGGCACCCTATAAGGCACTCTATAGGGCACATTATAAATTGCACAGTCTGCCACAGCACCCCAAAATGTCCCCTATAGGGCACCCTATAGGATGTGTCACAGGAGAATGTATAGTGCACCTTATATGGACGGGAACCATAAGGTGCCCTATAGGGCGCCCTATAAAGCACCCTCAGAGGCACCTTATGGGTACAGTACGCTGAGGGTGTTTTTGCTGGCATCAAAATATGTACATTAAAAAAAGATAATGCATTGGACAACCCTATCAAATACCCCACTGTGCATTTGAACCCATGACCTCTGGCTTCAGAGGCATTGCATTAACCATTGGGCTACAGCTGCTAGCAATCCCCTGGCTGGCTGCAGATAGCATGCATGTCACCACACAGTCTGCTGTGGTCACCAGGATAGGGTTAGCCTACCCATACCCATGATGCACTGCACATGCAAATCAGCTGTCCACAGATTAACACAAGATGTGCAATGCACCCCCACAGCACCTCTGCCCGGTAGAGGGAAGTGACCATGTGCACCCACACACCACCTCGGCCTGGTAGGGGGTACTGACCGTGTGTTTTACTGGCACAGAGTAGCTACACACCGTCACATTGTGCGGGTACTGTGCTCACCCTGAGGGTGCAGTGAGGCACCCAGAACCAGGTCCAAAACACCTTCCATAGTTGAAAGAGACCATGTCAGAGGTCCAAAGCAGTGTTAATGTGTGAGATAGTTAGTTTCTGCACAAACACCTTGGATATCTTTGTCTGTTTCAGTCAGGTATAGCCCCTATGGACCCCTAGGTGGGCTATGTACCACCCCCCCCCCCTCTTCTCCAGGGCTGAGGGTGGCAAACAGGGTCTCCTATCAATAGATCCACATTCCACCTCCCTGCAAAGGTGGCAGTAGAGGGGACCATCAACCCCAGTCCTGCTGGGGAACAGACACCCTACAGGACAGTCAATGCAGCTCTGTACACATCCATAACACAATAGCAGACAGACATTTAGGCCTGGATATGCTAAGCTGCACCCCACCACTATCTGATATTCTCCAGCAGCAGGTCATCAGCCGCTGCACCCCACAAGCTGCTCCATCAAGACACATACCAGTTGCAAGCAGTGTGCTAGTTAGTCCACAGTGCATGTTCCCAGTTGAGATGCATGCACCCAGAACTGGGAGGCCAGCATACACAGCAAACAGTTAAATCAGTGACTGGGCCCCAAAAAGAAACCCATATCTATCACATGAGACAAATACTATATAGCACTATGGGGGTGCCTAGCCATGCTGTGGTCACTGCACAGTCAGGGTGAGAGTGATCTCTCAGCAGGACATACTGAGGTCACCCTGTCTGTGTAGGTGGTGGCCGGGCACTAATATGTCCCAGTCAGTGCCCTATGCCCTGTGCAGATGCACCCTGGCCAGGCCACCCTGTCCGGCCTATACCCATGGTACCTTGCTCCTCATTATGCACATTGGCAGCCCAATACTGGCAACATTGCTGGCAGTGTGGGCTGTGGAAGGTGTTTGCAGCCACCACACACTGGATAGGCAGACAGCCACCCCCACACCTGTGCCAGCATTGTGCTACTATAGAGGAGTCCAGCAGCCATACCCACCAAACCAGTCCTGGGCACAGTACAGGCATGGATATGGTACGCACTACTGTTGGGGGTCACTCCCCAGGGTGGTAAACACTGTCAGAGACCAGACCTGCAGCACACACCGCAGACATCAGAATGATTGTTATGGTGGAGCTCAATGAGCAAAATGTGCTTAACGTAGGAATTGATATCTGCCAGTTATCAGAGGAAACGTTTGATAGCTGTGTACCATATACCCAGGTGTAGGGTGGCATTGCTAAGGTATGCAACTGCTAGTATTGGGAGATACAGGCAGGGCCCAATGTCCTGCCTCTCCAGGAGGCATTGGCCAATGGGGCCTGTGGGTGTGGGTGTGGGTGTGTCTGCCCCTGTTGGCTGCTGCTTTACGGCAGAGTTTCCCAACTCCAGTCCTGGTGTTCCAAACACTGTATGGGTTTTCATGCTGTCCCTCATAAATATGCATGAGCTACATCTGCATACCATGGGGGTGGTGCATAGATATGCAGCACAGGCATCTTTATTAGAGGCAGCATGGAACCTGAATGGTGTGGGGCCCTCCAGGACTGCATTTGCGAGACTCTGCTCTAGGTAATGCACCTGTTTATGGTGTCTGTGTTTGGTGTGGTAAAATATAGGCGTATTAACCATGCGTATGTTCTCTGCAATAAAGGAGTGTCTTTACTATCACTGTTTAGTGGTGGGTAAAACTATGGGGACTGGGTTGGCAGGAGCCCCAGCTGGGATTATGAACCTGTGACCCTCTGGTCTTACAGGCACTGGCTGTGTCCGTTGCACCACACTGTGGCCACAGAGACAGTGCAGTCCCTGGAGATAGGAAAACTGGCCTGACGAGTCAGAAACCCTGCTCTGCACAATTGTACTGTGGGCTCATTTACCTTGTATGGAGACAAAAGTGCAAAGAAACCTCACAAAAAACCTCAAAAAAAGGGGCAAACACCCATAACCAAGCTGGGCAACAATGATATCATTGGGCAACATTGAAAAACACTCCCAGGAAAGCTCCAATAAAATGAAATGATTTTTGAAAGGGTCTACGGAGCGTAGACCCTTCCAAACATCATTTCTTTTTTTTGGAGCTTTCCTTGGAGTGTTTGTTATTGTTGCCCATTGCTATCACTGTTGCCCAGCTGAATTATAATTTTTACCATTTTTCTTGTGGTCATTTTAAGGTTTTATTTGATATTTTGTTCTGTGCACATGTATCACACTGCTCACGTTATGTAGGTTTCCCCGGTTTTGCTGTACATTGCTGACGGAAATGGTTTCTCTTCCCTTTAATATGCCTTTAACGACAGGTTTTCATTCGCGTTGGAATTGAGCTCTGAAATTCAGCGCGTTAGTGTGAGGGGAGCCTCTCCCTGCCCACTCTCCGCCTATTGATCCCTTCTCTCCGCCCACTCTCCACCTTCTGCGCTGTTTTAACGCGCTGCGGGGGTTTACGATCGTTAAATGCGGTTAACGCGCGTAATGTACGGTTAACGATCGTTCGCACGTCAGAACACGCGTTATGACGTGCAAACGATCATTAATCGTACATTACGCGTGTTATTCACGATTACCACGGTTTAGTAAACATACCCCTATATTTTCTCTCCTCTATGGTATATATACTTAGGTACTTTTGGTGCAGATCCCACACCATTTTGGCTGCCATTCTGTTGACAGTCTCTATCCTTTCTCTGTCCTTTCTGAGATGCAGGCTCTATAACTAGACATAGAGCCCAATTCAGAAAGGGGCATGTCCAGGCCATCTGGACAACCTAAGCAGGATGGGCCCGATAGGACCCAATTCTGTAATATGGGGGCAAAATGTCCCCACAGCATACAGAATCAGGCCCAAGGATGGCCCAGCATCCCCAGCATGACCAGCAGGATGTCCACTCCACAGGCCCATAGTGCCCTAGCTCATATACTGCTGTCCGACCCCCAGCGGGGGAAGCCAGAGCCTGGATCGGGCAGTGGGACACAGCTCCAGTGGCCTGCTGCTCCGGTGATGGGCTTCCAGGTTGGATCAGGGGGGCAGCCTGGCTTTATTCCACCTCCGAGGAATAACCAGGACATCCCCTTGGTGACCCCAGGATGTACAGGGCCGTCAATGGAATCAGCCCTGTACATCCGGGGGTCGGGCCCGTCCATGACCCTCCCATGCCCCTCCCCCATCATGCCCACATCCCCCACTGCATGCACAGAGGCTCTGTGCGTGCAGTGGAGGTGTCAGGCGGAATACCATCAGGGCAGATAGCGAGGCAGCACGTTCCCATGGAACGTGCTGCCCCGCTATTCCTCTTCTAGAATCGGGCCCATAGTATTCTTGGTGGGGCTTTGTCAATGATCTCTATTCATCCCAGTATCTCTCTTGCTCTGGCCTCTACTTTATGACACTGTTTTGTTATCTGGAATTCTTTCTCCTAGTCAATGCACATCAGCTTGTCACTTTCCCATCATGCATCATTCCTTCAGATCATGTACCCTCAAGTGCACGAATCTTCAATTTATTTTATTTATTTTTATTTTTTTGTATTGGATCTTAACTACCAAGTATTCACCACTCCTCAAGATTTCTTACATCACTTCTCTAACCATCTATTGCTGCTGCTGCAGATCTTGATGCCATCCACAAAAGGTATTCTTTTCCTTTAAAGTACCCCACATATGCCTCTCAATCTTTTCCTTTGCTGTTGTTCTTTGTCATTCCTTGCCTTCCTTGGGTATGGAATGACATAAGAGGCTGTTTGTTTACTCACTTCAAAACTACCGTACATTATTTGTATGCTGCTACCTTTACTTTCGATAGAGCACTGTGACCTGTATTAATTTACCACATAACATTTGCATTGCTCAGTCAAGGCTTTTGTACTTCATTTTCATTGTCTCATCAGGATAACATCTTAACACATGCATATCTGCTGTTTAGCATATCTAGCATCTTATCTGTAGTCCATTCATGCTTAAGGAACTTACCTGTTGAATATTGCAAGCTGTTTTCAGGAAGATTAATTCACCTCATTCTATCAACTAATGTTTAAGCAGCCTGACTATTTCTTTTCTTGTCAGGATAGTACTGACCTTAAAGAAGTTAACTTTTACTATGGGATTATGGTTTTGTTGCATTGTAGTGGGCATTTTGTATGTATTGGTATTTAAACCAAGCTTTCTCAGGTATGCAACTATTTACTAAAATGTCCAGGATTACTTTTATGAACCTTAAATTTAATCAAAACAAACAAACAAAAAGGTTTATATTTCATCCAAGACAATGTATGAAGGCCTGATATTCAGCAGTGGCAGCTAGCACTGCTAAAGCTGTTAGCTGCCGCTGCTGAACATTAGATCCAGATAATTAATTCTTGGGCCATATCAAGGTCCCAGAATTGAATATCTGGGTTGCCCAGATAGTGCTGAAGCTAACCCGCAGTGGTGATTTTCAGCCACTGCCTGGTTAGCTTCAACAGTGAAAGTTAGGCCTACCATTGCTGCAAATGGCTTTCATCACTTTGCAAATTTGCAATAATTGGGCAGAAGCTCAACATCACCACTGCCTGGTTATCACCAGGTGCCTTCCTGGGACTGCCCCCAGAATATCCTGATGCTAACCAATTAGCATCAGGGCATGAAACAGTGGCACCCCAGACAAGGAGATAACATGGTTAGCAGGTATACTAACTGTGTTAATCCCTTTGAATATCAGGCCCTTAGGGGGTCATTCTAATCAGGGAATAGCGGGATTGGATGTTTGGGTTAGACGTCCAACCAGCGTTTAGCATCTGATTGCGATTCTACATGTATACTGCATTTGTGTCGGGAGCGCTAGATGGGGATAGTGCAGGGGCAGAGCGGGGGTGGGGGTGGGGGGTGGAGGAGCGGACATCTGCCAGGTCCAACAGAGGCAACTCAGCTCCTGCCTCTGTATGTTCCCCAACAATAACATAGACACCTGGATTATTCCAACCAGAGGGTGGAATAAGTGCCGGGCTGTGAGCTGATTGCGGGCTTCCCCCTTCCCCGCCAGCATCATTGCACTGCAGCGGCAGGGCTCCTGCTGCCTGATTCTGGCCTTGGAGACCCCTCCTAAGGGTCGGATGTTAGAGAAACAGGACTGCACTGTGTCTGGGCTATCAGTTGCTCCAGCTGAACATACTGGAGCCATAGCGACTGGATGCCACTGCACCAACGCACCAGCCGGAATATTGGGAGTGCTGGCGGGGCACATCCTTGGACATCTCCCTCCTCAGAACTGTGTGCATGCCGGGATGTCTAAGTACCCTAAATTAGGTACGAATTGGCCCTGTACATTTTTTGTCCACCTGAACGTGCACATTGAAGAATCTGCCTCTACGTGTTTACAGTTTTCAAAAGTTCATCTTACACAGTCAAGTCTATCATTATGAATTATAATAAATTACTGAGCTCAGCTTCACTGGAACCACATGCAGGTGTTGTGGACCTGATTTTATGCCTATCTGAGAAGTCCAGAACGGCACCTATGTGCCTTTGTAAATAGCATTCAAATCTAGTCTCAATAGCACAAAAATATTAATGCACAAATTTACAGTTGTTTCAAAGGTGTACATTGTGTATTCTATACTTGTAAGTATGTATTTTATAAAATATGCATGGCACATTGCTACCCCACATCCATTCTGTCCCAACTGTGCCCCCAGAATGCTTACACAAGATTGCATAAAAGTAGGTGTACCATCCAGGGAAAGGATCTAGGTGTCACTGTGGATGGTACGTTGAAATCCTCTATTCAGTGTGCAGTGGCAACCAAGAAAGCAAATAGCATACTAGGGCTTATAAGGAAAGGAATGGAGAATAAAACAAAAGATACCATAATGCCTCTGTATCACTCCATGGTGTGACCACAACTTAAGTATGGTGTACAGTTCTGGTTACCACATCTAAAAATAAAAAAAAGATATAGCAGAATTTGAAAATGTACAGAGAAGGGTGACCAAAATGATAAAAGGGATGGAAGGATACCTCTATTAGGACAGGCTTGAAAGATTAGGGCTCTTCAGCTTGGAGAAGAGACAGCTGAGGAGTGATATGATAGAGATCTTTAAAATAATGAGGAAAGTAGAACAAGTAAATATCAATTGGTTGTTTACTCCTTCAAAAAGTAAAAACATTAAGGGACATGCAATGAAGCTACAAAGTAGTACATTCAAGACTAATTAGAGGATGTAGTAAATGCAGTGACTGTAGCTGGGTTTTAAAAAATGTGTTCAAGTTCCTGGAAGAAAAGCTTATAAACCATTATGAAAGTGAACTGGGGAAAATTCACTGCTTATCCCTACCATAGGCAGAATTGAATCTGACTGCCTTTTGGGATCCTGCCAGATACTTGGATACCTGGATTGGCCACTTTTGGAAACAGGTTACTGAGCTTGATGGATCATTGGTCTACCTAGTATGGTAAAACGTAGACCCACATGGGGTCATACACACATTACTAGAATGGAGCTTAGGAAACATGCCCCTTAGATTGAACGTTCTCTGGGGACGGGGAAATACCTAATGCATGTGAATATAATTTACCGTGATCTACTATTAAAAACGATGTGAGCCAAATTTGAATCTCTTCTTTCCATGCATTCCCTGTTCTCTCTCCTTCATCATAGGCTGTTGCTCGGAACACCCTACTACTTCTCTTTCCCCAAAGGTCTGCAAATGCAATACATAAAATAATAAGGATAAAAAAAAAGAAGGCATGCCAAGGAATAAGATAAAGACATAAAGCCAATGCATGGACAAGCTGGTATTTTAGCAACCTTAACTAGTATCATGGCTGTTTTAACAGTTGATGTAATTCATAATGTTCCTTTGTCTATGTATAATTAATTTTACTTAAAGTAATTGTAGTTGTTTAATGATACCTTGCAAGAAGATTTCTGTAGTATCACATTTATCCTTTTTTGGGAGGAGGAAAGGAGAAAATGATTAGTGGCTATTTTCTGGTGAGAACATTGAAATGGATTACTTATAGGGGCTTGTTTACAAAGCTGCGGTAGCAGTTTCCGATCATTATCGGCTCTGATAACGATCGGAAACCACTACTGCGGCTTTGTAAACAAGTCCCATAGTGTGTGCCTTAAAAATAAAAATAAAAAAAATCCTAAATTATCTCCTATTTATTTATACTGGACAAACACATTGATAATAATTACTCTTTTGCAATAAATATACTGTGTGTGATATTCTCTTTTCTTCTGCATTTAGATTTATGTTAGCTTTCTTGGCATGATTGGAATAGAGAAATAGCTTTCAACTTCCATTTCCATCCTTCCTTAGAAAATTACTGCTGAAGTTCAGTCACTTTGAAAAATGTCCATGGAAAAGTGCAATAATTTACAGCTACACACTTTATTTTCCACATTGTATTATAGCTTGTTTATCTAATAATTTAGCTATAACAAATTTCATTTACAGCTAGGTGACAAATCATTCAGGCATAATCTTCTACCAACTGTTGTCATAAACTAAGTAAAGAAAGCTAGTGAGAGCAATCATTGATCATGTAAGGCTATATAGGTAATCATAAAAATATTACTCTTAATGAAAAGATTACAGTGGAAAATCTATATTACAGCATAGTGTTCATTGCTTTCTGATATTAGCCCACAATTTGTACATAACTACCCAAGTTAAATCTTATACTGCATTTTCAGAAGACTGTGTTCATGAGAAACTAGCTCAACTTAAAGTAAACAAAAGCAATGGGACCGGATGGGATACACCCTAGAATATTGAGGGAACTTGGGGACGTTCTAGCAGCTCCACTGACTGACCTTTTCAGTGCCTCATTGGAGTTGGGAGTGGTGCCAAAGGACTGGAGAGAGGCTCATGTGGTGGCTTTACACAAAAGCGGAAGTAAGGATGTGGTTGAAAACTACAGGCTGGTTAGTTTAACTTCGGTGGTGAGTAAATTATTGGAAACACTGCTGAAAGAGAAAATAGTGAGGTTTCTGGAGTCCAGCGGATTACAGGATCCGAGGCAGCATGGATTCACCAGAGGCAGGTCTTGTTAGACAAATCTGACTGATTTCTTTGACTGGGTGACCAGGGAGTTGGACCGAGGGAGAGCCCTAGCTATGGTATATTTAGATTTCAGTAAAGCCTTTGACACTGTTCCTCACAGGCGACTTATAAACAAACTGAGCAAACTAGGGATGGACCCTAAAGTTACTGCTTGGGTTAGAAATTGGTTGGGTGGGAGGCAACAAAGAGTACAGGTAAATGGAGCTCACTCTGAGGAGAAGGATGTTACCAGTGGTGTGCCCCAGGGATCTGTCCTTGGTCCAATTATTTTTAACATCTTTGTTAGTGATATAGCGGAAGGGCTATTGGGTAAGGTTTGCCTCTATGCGGATGATACCAAAATCTGCAATAGAGTAGACACCCAGGAAGGTGTAGATAGCAAGAGGAGGGATCTAGCTAAGCTTGAAAAATAGTATAGAATTTGGCAGCTGGGATTTAATGTTAAAAAAAGTAAGGTCATGCATTTGGGCTGCAGCAATCCAAGGGAGCAATATAGTATAGGGGGTGAAGTACTTTTGTCCACTAAAGAAGAGCGGGACCTAGGCATGGTTATGTCTGATCCTAAAGTAGCTAAACAGGTAGAAAAGGCGACGGCAAAAGCTAGAAGGATGCTTGAGTGCATACGGAGAGGAATGGCTAGCAGAAAAATGGAGGTGATAATGCCTCTGTATAAGTCTTTGGTGCGACCTCATTTGGAGTATAGAGTGCAATTCTGGAGACCGTACCTTCAAAAGGATGTGAACAGGATGGAGTCGGTGCAGAGGGTGGCTACTAAAATGATTAGTGGTCTTTATTATACAGCATATGAGGACAGACTGAAGGATCTTAATATGTACACCTTAGAGAAAAGGCGGGATAGAGGTGATATGATTGAGATGTTTTAATACCTCAATGGCATAAATGTTCAGGGAGAGAGCCTCTTTCAATTGAAAGCAAGTTCTGCTATGAGGGAGCATGGGATGAGGGTGAAGGGAGATAGATTCAGGAGTGATATGCGGAAATATTTCTTTACGGATCCATGGAATAGTCTCCCAGTGAAGGTGGTAGAGATGAGGACAGTAACTGAATTCAAAAAAGTATGGGACAAACACAGAGAATCTCTAAAGGTAGAAAGGGGACTGTTATAGTTGTTTATATGGAAGGACAGACTAGATAGGCCAGGTGGTCTTTTTCTGTTATCATATTTCTATGTTTCTGTTTCCATCAGCCCATGACATGTCCTGTATATAGTTCTAATCCTGTTATATGTAACTATTCTTGTTCAAATCAACGTTTATACTGTACATAGTTTGAATTCTGTTATATGTAACTTTTATTGTTCAAGTTAAATATTATACTGTAAACCACTTTTGATCTCTGGAAAGAGCGGTATAAAAATGTAACCAAATAAATAAATAAAAGCAACATAGTTTTTAATGCAACAGGCAAGTTGAAATAATGGGGTATGTTTACTGTTGTTGTTAAGTGCCGTCGAGTCGGAATCGACTCATGGCGACCCTCTGGATAGCTATCCTAAATTGTGTTCGGTCTTCAGTCAGGCGGCTCATTGTTGACAGACTGGTACCCATAGCTGCTGTTATTGTATCGATCCATCTCATTGCTGGCCTTCCTCTTTTGCGTTGACCTTCTATCTTGCCAAGCATGATGTCTTTCTCTAATGATCTCACTCTTTGCATGATGTGTCCAAAGTTTGAAAGCCAAAGTCTTGTCATCTGAGCTTCTAAAGAAAGCTTAGGTTAGATCTCCTCTAGTACCGACTGGTTTGTTCTTCGGGCAGTCCATGGTATACACAGTATTCGCCGCCAGCACCATAATTCAAAGGCATCAATTTTCTTCCTGTCTGTCTTTTTCACTGTCCAGCTTTCACATCCATATGATGTTATTGAAAATACCATGGCTTGAACAAGTCAAATCTTTGTATGGAGAGAGATATCTCTGCTCTTGAGAATCTTATCTAGGTCTTTCATAGCCATTCTGCCAAGAGCAATGCGTGGTCTGATTTCTTGACTGCTTGTTGCTTCTTTATTGATAGCTGATCCAAGTAGGTTAAAGTTGTTCACAATTTAAATTTCTTCTCCTTCAAAGATGAACCTGTTGATTATGCCAGTTGTCATGATCTTTGTCTTCTTTACATTAAGGTGCAGGCCCATCTTGAGACTATGTTCTTTGATTGTGAGAAGCAAATGTTTCAGATCATCTTCACTTTCAGCCAGTAATGTGGTATCATCAGCAAAGCGAAGGTTGTTGATGAGTCTTCCACCAATCTTCACACCTCTGTTGTCTTCATACAATCCTGCTTCTCTGATGATTTGTTCTGCATATGAATTAAACAGGTAGGGGGAAAGTATGCAGCCTTGTCTTACACCTTTGCTTATTTTAAACCATTCTGTTTCTCTTTGTTCCATTCGAACTGTTGCTTCTTGATCAATGTACAGATTGCGCAAGAGAACGATCAGGTGTTCTGGTATACCCATGCTTCTTAATGTGGCCCAGAGTTTCTCATGGTTTACACAGTCAAAAGCCTTGCTATAGTCAATAAAGCACAAATAGATATCCTTTTGGTATTCTTTAGTCTTTTCAAGGATCCATCTCACATCCGCAGTGATGTCTCTCGTTCCTCGCCTTTCCTGAACCCTGCTTGCACTTCAGGTAGTTCTTGTTCCAGGTATGGTTGTATTCTCTTTTGAATAATCTTCAGTAGAATCTTGCTGGCATGTGGGATCAGAGCGATTGTGCGATAATTTCCACAGTCAGTTGGATCACCTTTCTTTAATATTGGTATAAACACAGATCTTTTCCAGTCAGTTGGCCATGATGTTGTCTTCCATATTTCTTGGCAGAGCCTTGTAAGTATGGTAACAGCTTCATCAGATTGCTGCAATACTTCTATGGGAATGTTATCAATGCCTAGTGCTTTGTTCTTTGATAAGGCTTTCAATGCTGCTTCAACTTCTTCTTTCATCACCAATGGTTCCCGATCATAAGGTGCAGGTTGAAACGGCTGTTGGTCCACTTGATCTTTATCATATAAAAACTCTGTATATTCCTTCCACCTTTTCTTGATCTTCTCAGCATCATTCAACATAGAACCTTGAGCATCTTGTAACATTCCAATTTGAGGCTGGAACTTTTTCTTTAACTCTTGTAGCTTTAGGAAAGCCGATCTTGTTCTTCCTCTAATAGTTTCTGCTTCTATTTCCTTGCAAGTGTCATTGTAGTACTTTTCCTTGTCCTGTCTTGCTGCATGTTGGAAATCTCTGTTGAGTTCTGCGATTGTCTTTCTTTCTCCTCTGGCTTTAGCTTCTCTGCGTTTCTGGGCAATTTTCAGAGTTTCTTCCGTCATCCATTTTGGCCTTTTTTGCTTTTTCACCTTTTGTAGAGACTTCTCGCTTTCTTCCAACACAACCTTTTTGATGTCATTCCATAACTCTTCCGGAGCTCTGTCATTTGTATCTAAAGCAGCAAACCGATTTTGCAGGCAGTCTTTAAATTCCAGTGGTATATTCTCAAGGTCATATTTTGCTGCATTCATGAGTGGTTTGCTCTTTTTCAACTTTAGCTTGAGTTTGCATACTAGTAGTTGATGATCTGTACCACAGTCAGCCCCAGGTTTTGTCTTTGTTGATGTTACAGAGCTTTTCCATCGTTGACTTCCACAGATGTAGTCAATTTGATTTTTATACAATTCATTGGGTGAAGTCCATGTGTACAGTCGCCGCTTGTGTTGATGGAAGAGGGTGTTTGAGATGAATAGCTCGTTGATCTTGCAGAATTCTATCAGTCTTTCTTCAGCTTCATTTCTGTTGCCAAGTCCATATTTTCCAACTACTTTGCCTTCTTCTTTGTTGCCAAGTTTTGCGTTCCTGTCACCCATGACTATCAGGATATCCTGTTTGTATGTTCTGTCAATTTCAGCTTGTACTTGTTCATAGAACTCTTCAATTTCATTCTCTTCTGCAGCTGTTGTTGGGGCATATACTTGAATTATAGTTGTGTTGATAGGCATTCCTCGTAGACGAATAGAGATTAAGCGTTCGCTGACTGCATTGTATTTCATTACAGTTCTTGCAAGTTTCTTCTTTATTATAAATGCAACACCATTTCTTCTTTGACTTTCATTTCCAGCATAGTAGACCATGTGATCATCTGATGCAAAGTGCCCGATACCAGTCCATTTCAGTTCGCTGACACCTAACAGATCAAGTTGTACACGTTCCATTTCATTCTTGACCACCTCCAACTTTCCTTGGTTCATGCTTCATACGTTCCATGTTCCAATGTGTAAGACATCTTTACAGCTTCTGACTCTCGTTTCATGCGCAGCTACATCAGCAGTCAGACTTCCCGAGGGCTTTGATCCAACCACATCATAAATGCTGGCTTTACTCTGAAAGGTCTTCAGCTCTTCCCCAGTAGCTAAGGGGTATGTTTACTAAACCGTCCTAATGTTACCGGCGCTAGTTGCAGCGATAAAGTGAAGAATGAACTGTTGAAAGAACTGAAATATGAGATTGCAGACCTGCTATTGGTAATCTCTGATCTTTCATTAAAATCATCTGTAATACCTGAAGATTGGAGGGTCGCCAACGTAACACCAATTTTTAAAAAGGGTTCCAGGGGTGACCCGGGAAATTACAGACTGGTGAGCCTGACGTCAGTACCAGGGAAAATGGTAGAAACCATCATAAAGAACAAAATTACACAGCATGTAGATAGTCATGGCCTAATGGGAGACAGCCAACATGGCTTTAGACAAGGAAGATCTTGTCTTACTAATCTGATATGTTTTTTTGAAGGTGTGCATAAACAGGTAGACAAAGGTGAGTCGGTTGATATAGTGTATCTGGACTTTCAGAAAGTTTTGACAAAGTCCCCCATCAGAGACTTTTGGCGAAGCTAAAAAGTCATGGGATAGGAGGCAGTGTACTATTGTGGATCGGGAACTGGTTAAAAGATAGAAAGCAGAGGGTAGGGCTAAATGGCCAATATTCCCAATGGAAAAAGGTGAATAGTGGAGTACCCCAGGGATCTGTACTGGGTCCGCTGCTTTTTGACATATTCATAAATGACCTGGAAAAGGGAATAACTAGTGAGGTTATCAAATTTGCAGATGACACAAAACTGTTTAAAGTTGTTAAAACCCAAGAGGATTGTGGAAAACTGCAGGAAGATCTGGATAAGTTGGAAGACTGGGCATCCAAATGGCAGATAAAATTTAATGTGGACAAGTGCAAAGTTATGCACCTAGGAAAGAACAACCCACATTATAGTTACACGATGCAAGGCTCCACATTAGAAACCACCACCCAGGAAAAAGATTTAAGAGTCATCGTGGATAACATGTTAAAACCCTCCGCCCAGTGTGCAGCGGCAGCCAAGAAAGCAAATAGAATGGTAGGTATCATAAGGAAAGGGATGGAGAATAAAACAAAGGATGTTATAATGCCTCTGTATCGCTCCATGGTACGACCGCACCTTGAATATTGTGTGCAATTCTGGTCACCGTATCTTAAAAAGGACATAGTGTTATTAGAAAAAGTACAGAGAAGAGCCACCAAATTGGTGAAGGGGATGGAAGGCTACTCCTATGAAGAGAGGCTAAGAAGGTTTGGGCTCTTTAGCCTGGAGAAGAGATGGCTGAGGGGAGATATGATAGAGGTCTATAAATTAATGAATGGAGTGGAACAGATAAACGTGGATCAATTGTTTACACTATCAGAGTATAGAAAGACTAGGGGACATGTAATGAAGCTACAGGGTAAACTATTTAAGACAAATAAGAGAAAATATTTTTTCACTCAACGTGTAATCAAACTCTGGAATCTGTTACCGGAGGATGTAGTAAGGGCTGTTAGTATAGCTGGGTTTAAAAAAGGTTTGGACAAGTTCCTGGAGGAAAGGTCCATAAACCACTATTAAAAAGGGACCCAGGATATCAATGCTTGACCCAGTACAAGCATTGTGGAAACTGTGTCTTTTGGGGATATTGCTAGGTACTGTGATGCAGCGGACCCTCTTGCAGAAGGAAAAAAGTTTTAAATGTAGAAAAAAACAGGTTTCAGATGCAATATCCTGAAGGTCCACATAGAGGGAGCAGGAGAGCCAGCATAGATTCGGAAGAACCACGCCTCTATGGGCAGGACTTAGGCCCAGTCAGTTCTGATTTAAGGAGAGGCAGTCCTGAATCAAGCAGAGCAGTCAAAGAAGGAGCAGTCAAGGAAAGACAAGCCCAGAGAGCACTCAAGGAGAGAGATGTTCCAACATCCAGCTTGAGAGAGAGCCCTATCCAGGGAGAAGGGCTAAGACACAGCCTGAGAGAAAGACATGTGAGGAATGACGTGGAGGAAAGGCCTCCAGTGAAAAGATATCCAGGAGAAAGATATCCAGCTGGAAAAGATATCCAGGAGAAAGATATCCAGCTGGAAAAGATATCCAAGGAGAGAAAGGTACTCAGAGAGATATCTATAGAAGTAACTGGAGAGAAAAGTGGAGAACTCAGAGGCCTGGTGAGCAGGGAGAAGCTGCAAGGGTGCGGCCACCAGACAACAGCCACAGGAGTGGAAGCAAAGGCCGATGGCAACAGCTGCAGCCTTGCCTCAGAGGGCTTTCTCCACACACTAAGGAAAGAGAGACACTGTGGGAATACTTGGGCCAGCAAGAGTTGGAGGATAACCCGACTAGGCCTCAAACCTTCCCTGGAAAAGACAGAAGAAAGCTCAAAGGTAAAGCAGCCATTTCTTGTGATTGTTTGCTTAGGCCTAGCACAGAAGAAAGCCAGAGGAAAGAAGTTTATCTGTATAACAATGATACTTATAAGCAGAGATTAACAGATAATTTCCCTAAGAAGAAAACTGCCAGTATTAAATGTTGTGACAATAGAGCTTTTAAAACTATAGCGGATGAACAGCCATTGTTCTATCCTATAGCCAGAAACCGACACCCTAAGCTAACAAACAAACACTGGAAAACTGTATGGCACGCTTTTAAAAAGCCAGGACTCAGCCCTACCGAAGCTTCAGACTCAGAGCCATCGGATATGGAATGGATGCCAGTGGAATCTGGGGGTGAGGAGGCTGAGGAACCAATGGAATGTACATATTGTACAGCAGTGAAGCTATAGCCTGTTTGGGAGTTCAATGAATGCATAAAGTGAATGCAGGATTCATTTTACTTTAAGTTACTGTGAAGTTAACAGTTGTTACTTTGACCGTTTTTGTATGCGTTGAACCTGATGTAAGGACTGATACAATCCTGTTGCTTTCCAAAGCCGTATGTTTTGAACCATTTTTGCGTAAAGGAGAAATAAAGCCTTTTTCTTTTTCCCTCCACTTTGGTGTGAAGTCACTCTTTTGGGCAGTTGGTAACGAGGTCGGCACAAAGGACCGCTACCTTTGACCCTCGCACCTGGCCAACCCCAATACCCCTAATCTTGTGCGCTCCCCAGCTCTTCGGTGGAAACACTATGCCGCCACCAGAGGGGGCTGCGGGGGACAGTACGTATGACCTAGATTGGCCACTGTTGGAAACAGGATACTGGGCTTGATGGACCTCGGTCTGACCCAGTATGGCATGTCTTATGTTCTTATGTTCTTAATGACATATAAGGAGTGGGCGTTCCAGTCCTAAGATAGCAAGAATATGTATCACACGATAGTGGGTGCTGTGGCACATTAATGCGCGTTAACCCTAAGTACATGCCAGCGCAGTGTTAGACGCTATAATGATGTAGCCCACTGGTTGCTGCAATGACTGTGGAAGCCGAAGTCATGGGTTTGATCCTGTAGTGGTGTAATCTAAAAAGGTTGTTATAGGCATTTCCTTTTAATTTAAATCAGTGCTGCCAGCAAAAACACCCTCACAGTGCTGTAACCTAAGGTGCCTCATAAGGCGCCCCATAGGTCACATTATAAAGTGCTCTATCTGCCAAGGCACCCTATAATGTGCCCTATAGGGCGCCTTATAGAGCTCATTACAGGGCGCCCTATAGGGCTCCTATGAGGCACCTTAGGTTACGGCACTGTGAGGGTGTTTTTGCTGGCAGCACTGATTTAAATTAAAAGAAAATGCCTCTGAAAGCCTTTTTAAATTACACCACTATGGGACTGAACCTATGACCTCTGCCTCCACAATCAGTGAAGTAACCAGCAGGCTACATCTCTATAGCTACTACCACACTGCTGGTTGGCTACAGAAAGATTGCAGGTCACCACACAAACTGTCTGCTGTGATTACAAGGTTACAAACTGTCTGCTGTGGGTTACAAGGTTACAGTGTACCCATGATGCACTGCACATGCAGATCAGCAGTCTACAGCTGATCATATAATGGGTTATGCACCCCCACAGCACCTAGGCCTGGTAGGGGGAACTGACTGTGTGTGTTACTGGCACAGAGTAGCTATAGACCGTGACATTGTGCGGGTCTTGTGCTCACCCTGAGGGTGAGGTGGGGCGCCCACACCAGGTCCACAGCCCTGGCTTGGTTGAGACAGGCTATGCTGCAGGTTCCCATCAGTGCCAGTGTGTGATATGTAATCTTTGCAGACACACCTAGGATACACCTGTATCCATCTGCATTTCACAGTCATGTCTAGTCCTTGTGGATTATGATGCATCCAGAATAGTGCATATCCTGTGTGGGTGCCATGGTCACATGTTATAGGTGAAGGGGGGTGTTTGGATCTAAAAGGGGATAATGTAGCACCACCCAACCCGCCCTCTGTGGCTTAGGGTGGGGGACAGGATCTCCCACCAACAGATCCACATTGTACATCTCTACAATGGTGGCAATAGAGGGGGACCATCAACCCCGGTCCTGTTGGGGAACAGGCACCCTAAAGAGCAGTTGATTCAGATATGAACACATCACATAAGGCAATGGCAGACAGGCAAAATGCTGGAGCAGCTCAGCTGCCCCCCACCACTACCTAACATTCAACAGCAGAGGGCACAGTCAGTTTCTACCCGCTGCACCCTGCAAGGTGTTCCAGCCATACACATGCTAGCTGCAGGCAGTCTGCTAGCTAGTACATAGTCTATGCTCCTGGAGGAACTGTGTGCACCCAAAAATAGGATGTGAGTACACACACCAAACAGGTAAGTCAGTTTGATTAGGCCCCAGAAAAAAGAACCCATAAACATCACTTGAGAGAAATAGTGTATAACACTATGCGGGAACCTATCCATGCCGTGGTCACTGCTCAGTCAGGGTGAGAGTAACCTCCCAGCATGACATTCTGTGGCCACCCTGTGGCTGCCTACACCTTACTGAGCCCAGTGTTAGCTTGCCAATGTGCATAATGAGGAGCAAGGTACTGTGGGTATGGCCTGGACAGGGCGGCCTGGGCAGGATGCATTTGCACTGGGCATAGGGCAATGGCTGGGACCTTGTAGTGCCTGACCACCACCTGAACGGACAGGGTGGCCACAGCATGTCATGCTGGGAGGTCACTCTCACCCTGACTGAGCAGTGACCATGGCATGGCTAGGTTCCCCCATAGTGCTCTACAGTACATTACTCAACTGATATCTATGAGTTTTCTTTTCTGGGGCCTAATCACTGACATACTTGCTTAGTATGTGTGCTTGTGTCTTGTTTTTGTGTGTACACAGTTTTTCCAGGAGCATGTGCGATGTACTAGCTAGCAGACTGTAAAACCTTGCAGAGTGCAGTAGGTGGAGATTGATTTGCCCTTTGCTGGTGAATGTCAGATGGGGTGGGGGCAGGTGAGCTTTTCCAGGCTTACTGCCTGTTTGCCAGTGCCTATGTGATGTGTACAGCTCTGTGTTGATTACCCTGGAGGGTGCCTATTCCCCAACAGAACTGGGGTTGATGGTCCTCTCTACTACTACCATTGCAGAGATGTAGAATGTGGATCTGTTGATGGGAGATCCTGTCCCCGACCCTGGCCCACAGAGGGCAGGTTGGGTGGTGCTACATGATCTGCTTTTGGGTCCAACCACTGCCCTTCTCTTATAACATGTGACCATAACAACCACACAGGATATACACTATTCTGGATACATCAATAACCCACAGGAGTAGACATGACTGGGAAATACAGATGGACACAGGTGTATCCTAGGTGCAGCTAACTATCACACACTAGCACTGATGGGTACCTGTAGTATAGCCTGTCTCAGCCAAGCCAGGTGCTGCGGACCTGATGCTGGGCACCCCACCTCACCCTCAGGCTGAGCACAGAAACCACACAGTGTCACGGTCTGTAGCTACTCTGTGCCAGTAACACACACGGTCAGTTCCCCCTACCAGGCCAGGGTGCTATAGAGGCGCATACCCCATCTTGTGATCAGATGTAGTCTGATGATCTGCATGTGCAGTGCATCATGGGTAAGGGTGAGTTTACCCTATCCTGGTACCACAGTTGACAGTTTGTGTGGTGATCTTCAGTCTTTCTGTAGCTAGCCAGGAATGTGCTAGATGCTATAGAGATGTAGCCTACTGGTTGCTTCAATGACTACCAAGGTAGAGGTCATGGGTTTAATTCCACAGTGGTGTTGTTTAATACTGCTGTCTGAGGCCTTCCCTTTTAATTTAAATCGGTGCTGCTAGTAGAAACTGGCAGCACTGATTTAAATTAAAAAAGGAAATGCCTCAGACAGCTTTCTTACATTACACCACTGTGGGATTAAACCCATGACCTCTGCTTCCACAGTCATTACAGTAACGAGTGGGCTACATCTTTATAAGCTTTGAACCCTGCGCTGGAATGAACTTAGGGTTAACGCGCCACGGCGCCCACTATCGTGTGATACAGATTCTTGCTACCTTGCTGTCGGTACACCCACTACCTTATATGGCATTCTTCACATTAATGCTGCAACTAGCGCTGGTAACTTTAGGATGGTTTGGTAAACATATCCCTAAGACATACATGAAGGAATAAGACTAGAATCTAGGCATCAACTGGAACAAGAATCTAGCACAAGAACATGAACTGGACAAGAAACAGAACACTAGGCTAGACGCAAAGCAAGATGCAAGGCAAAACTAGAAGCAATGACCCAGCCTGAACCAACTCAGGTGCAGGCCCAGCAGTGCCAAGCAGGAGAAGATATACCCACCCAACAAAGTCAAATTAAGCACAGACGGAGAAGCACAACCATTAGATGAACTAAATGGTCGCATAAAGTGCCAATAGTCCATGGGCAGTCCATTACCACTGCTACTGCCCCTCTCTGGGACCCGCAGCAGTAGCGATATCCAGCCCCATGATGCTTACCTTAAAATTCCAGTACCATGGGAATGTTTGCTTCCATCCCCTCAGACCGTCCAATGCCGATTTCCTGTTTGAAACCTGACCCATTGGCAGCCCTCAAGGACTGGTAGTGAATAGCACTGGTCTAGATGAAGGGGGCTCAGTTTCAATCATTTTTGACTCAGCAGAAATTCTTAGGGGTATGTTTACTAAACCGTCTTAATGTGCGCTCTGTGACTTTATCGCGCGATAAGGTACCTTATCGTGCAATAATGGCGCTTTATCAGGCGCACACGTACCTTAGCACGCGATAACGCGCACAGCGGCGCAAACGAGTGCTGAAGGCGGAGAAAGGCTCCCGGAGGGAGGAGGAAGGCTCCCCAGGGGCGGAGAGAGAGGGTCAATGGGCGGAGAGTGGGAGAGGAGAGGCTCCCCGCACACTAACGCTGTGAAATCCGAGGCTCAAAACTAACGCCAGTGAAACACTGGCGTTAGAGCCGATTTAAAGGGAAAAGAAACCATTTCCGTCAGCAATGTACCGCAAAGCCAGGGAAACCTACAAAAAAGTGATAAGTGTGATACATGTGCACGGAACAAAAGGGCAAATAAACAGTGAAAATGAACAGAAGAAAATGTAAAATAAACATAACCAAGCTGGGAAATAATGATATCAATGGGAAACATCAAAAAACACTACCAAGAAAGCTCCAAAAATATTTTTGGAAGGGTCTATGCTCCGTCCCCATACAAGGTGAATGAGCCCACAGTGACATTGCGCTGTGCAGGGTTTTGAACCCCATTGGCCAGGTTTCCTATGGCATGCACATGTTCTGCAACAGCAGGGCGGGCATGTCGGAATGGGCAATTGGACAGATGCTGGAAAAGGGGACGCAGAGGGCTTCAGGCGGCACATGCTGCGGTGCAGCTGGCCCACAGTGCGGACTAGGGTGATGCCTAGCTGGCCCATAGGAATGCTGAAACAGTAGAGCAGCCAGACAGCAACTGCTGAGGGCCTGACATGGGCACAAGTGTGCTTCCCATGGTGTCACAGGAGATAGTACCCAGCAGGTCCCCCCAATGGCATGGAACATTGGCAGGCGGTGCTGGGGGGAAGCGTGGACAGCTATGCAGGCACTCCTACCCCAGAACCCGCACCATAGGCAGCTGCCTACCCGCACACTGGAGGGCCTGAGACTGCACACCACCAGCACCACCAGCAGAAGGGCATGTCAGCATGGTGGCAGAGGGATACTGGTGGTGGAGGGGGCAGTGGCAGCTGCCCAGAGTAGACCTTGGCCTAGCCCTGTGTAGGTGGGTGCCATGCACTGCAACAGACAGGCTCTGTCTGACGAACAGTCATGGTATCACTGGGAATGCACTGTCTCTTTGGCAAAATGGTGGTGCAGTGCACACAACCAGTGTGTCCAGAAGAGGAAGGTCACAGGTTCAAGTCCCAGCTGTGGTTCCTGCCAACCCAGTCCCCATATTTTACCCACTACTAAAACGTGCTAATACAGACAGAACCTTTATTTCAGATGATGTAAACATGCCCAAAACACCTACATTTTACCCTACAGAGCACAGACACCATAAGCATGCGCATTACCTAGAGCAGAGTTTCCCAAATGCAGTCCTGGAGGGCCAAGCACCATTCAGGTTCCATGCTGTCTCTAATAAAGATGCCTGTGCTGCATTTCTATGCGCCGCCCCAAAGGTATGCAGATATATCTCATGCGTATTCATGAGGGACAGCATGAAAACCCAAAGAGTGTCTGGCTCACCAGGACTGGAGTCGGGAAACTCTGCCCCAAAGAAGCAGCCAACAGGGACAGACACACCCGCACCCACAGGCTCCATTATCCAATGCCTCCTGGAGAGGCAGGATGATGGGCCCTGCGTGCATCTCCCAATACTAGCACTTGCATACCTTAGCAATGCTACCCTAAACCTGGGAAAACGGTACACAGCTATCAAAAGGTTGCTATGATTACTGGCAGATAGCAATTCAGAATTTAAGTACAATTTTCAGAGTGAGCTGCATCATAGCAACCTTTCTGATGTCTGTGGAGTGTGCTACAGGTCTTGTGTCTGACAGTGTTTACCACCCTGGGGAGTGACCCCAACAGTATTGCGTATCGTAGCCATGCCAGCACTGTGCCCAGGACTGGTGTGGTGGCCAGGGCTGCCAAACGCCTCTATAGTTGCACAATGCTGGCATAGGTGTGGGGAGTGTGTGTCTGTCTATCCAATGTGTGGTGGCTGCCAACACCCTCCACAGCCCACACTGCTAGCACTGTTGCCAGTATTGGCCTGCCAATGTGCATAATGAGGAGCAAGGTACTGTGGGAATAGCCTGGATAGGGTGGCCTGGCCTGGATTCATCTGTACAGAGCATAGGGCAATGGCTCGGACATTGTAGTGCCCGGTCACCACCTGCACGGACAGGGTGGCCACAGCATGTCCTGCTAGGAGGTCACTCTCACCCTGATTGAGCAGTGACCATGGCATGGCTAGGTCCCCCATAGTGCGGTATAGTAATTTTTTTATGTGATATTTATGGGTTCTCTTTTGGGGCCCAATCACTGATTTATCTGCTTGGTGTGTATGCTGATATCCCAGTTTTGGGTACATGCATCATCTCCACGAACATGCACTATGGACTAGCTAGCAGACTGTCTGAAGCTAGTATGTGTCTTGCTGGAACACTTTGCACGGTGCAGAAGCTGGAGGCTTGCTGCTGGAGACTGTCAGATAGTGGTGGTGGGTGGCAGCTGAGCTTTTCCAGGCCTACTGTCTGTCTTCTATTGCTTTATGGATGTGTACAGCTCTGCATTGCCTGCGCTGTAGGGTGTCTGTTCCCCAGCAGGACTGGGGTTGATGGTCCCCTCTACTGCCACATTGCAGGGTGGTAGAATGTGGCTCTGTTGGTGGGAGATCCTGTTTCCCACCCTGAGCCCCAAAGGGTTGGTTGTGTGGTGGTACATAATCCACCTATGGGTCCAAACACCCCCCCCCCCCCAGCGCACGTTATCGCGCGATAATCCTGTTTTTCTACATTAAGACCAAAACGCCCACTCCTTTTATGGCATCCTGCACACTAACGCCAGGCGCACATTAAGACAGTTTAGTAAACATACCCCTTAGTTTTGCCATATCATTTAATATGTATGTTTTTGATATAAATCAGTGTCCAGTGCTGATGGGACACAATTTTTCTTACTCTAGGGGGTATGTGTACTAAACCTTCTTAATGTGCGCCCTGCGACATTATCGTGCAATAAGGTACCTTATCTCGCAATAATGGCGCTTTATCGGGCGCAGAGGTACTTTAGCACGCGATAACGTGTGCAGCGGCGCAAATGAGCGCTGAAGGCGGAGAAAGGCTCCCGAAGGGCAGAGGAAGGCTCCCCAGGGGCAGAGAGAAGGGGTCAATGGGTGGAGAGTGGGAGGGGAGAGGATCCCCGCACACTAACGATGTGAAATCCGAGGCTCAAAACTAATGCCAGTGAAACCCTGGCATTAGAGCTGATTTAAAGGGAAAAAAAAAACATTTCTGTCAGCAATGTACAGCAAAGCCAGGGAAACCTACAAAAAGTGATAAGTGTGATACATATGCACGGAACAAAAGGGCAAATAAACAGTGAAAATGACCAGAACAAAATTGAAAAAAAACATAACCAAGCTGGGCAATATGGATATTAATGGGAAACATCAACCCCCCCCCCCCCGAGAAAGCTTCATGAAAAAGATATGAATATTGGAAGCGTCTATGCTCCGTCCCCATACAAGGTGAATGAGCCCACAGTGAAAGTGCGCAGAGCAAGGTTTTCCCTCTCCAGTGGGCAGGCGTCCCAGGGCATGCGCATGTTCCGCAACAGCAGGGCGGGCTTGTCGGAATGGGCAACTGGACAGATGCTTCAAAAGGGGACACAGAGGGCTGCAGGCGGCACATGCTGTGGTGCAGCTGGGCCACAGTGCGGACTAGGGTGATGTCTAGGTGGCCCATAGGAATGCAGAAACAGTAGTGCAGCCAGACAGCAACTGATGAGGGCCCAACATGGGCATGAGTGTGCTTCCCACAGTGTCACAGGGGATAGTACCCAGCAGGTACCCCCAAGGGCACAGAACATTGGCAGGCGGTGCTGGGGGGAAGCGATGACAGCTATGCAGGCACCCTTACCCCAGAACCCGCACCATAGGCAGCTGCCTACCCACACACTGGATGGCCTGAGACTGTGCTCCACCAGCACCACCAGCAGAAGGGCAAGTCAGCAGGGTGGCAGAGGGGTTCTGGTGGGGGAGGGGGCAGTGGCAGCTGCCCAGAGCAGAACATGGCCTAGCCCTGTGTAGGTGGGTGCCATGCACTGCAACAGACAGGCCCTGTCTGACGAACAGTCATGGTATCCCCAGGGAATGCACTGTCTCTGTGGTAGCACAGTGGTGCAGTGCACACAGCCAGTGTGTTCTGGAGCAGAAGTTCACAGGTTCAAGTCCCAGCTGTGGTTCCTGCCAACCCAGTCCCCATATATTACCCACTACTACAACATGCTAATACAGACAGAACCTATAGTGCAGATGAAGCAGACATGCCCAATACACCTACATTTTACCCTACAGAGCACAGACACCATAAACATGCGCATTACCTAGAGCAGAGTCTCCCAAATGCAGTCCTGGAGGTCCAAACACCATTCAGGTTCCATGCTGCCTCTAATAAATGTGGCTGTGCTGCATTGCTATGCACCACCCCCATGGTATGCAGATGTATCTCATGCATATTCATTAGGGACAGCATGAAAACCCGAACAGTGTTTGGCCCTCCAGGACTGGAGTTGGGAACCTCTGCCCTAGAGCAGCGGCCAACAGGGGCAGACACACCCGCACCCACAGGCTCCATTATCAAAAGCCTCTTGGAGAGGCAGGATGTTGGGCCCTGCGTGCATCTCCCCATTCTAGCACTTGCATACCTTAGCAATGCCACCCTAAACATGGGTAAACTGTACACAGCTATCACAAGGTTGCTATGATAACTGGCAGATAGCAATTCCTATGTTAAGCACAATTGGTTGATTGAGCTGCATCATAGCAATCTTTCTGATGTCTGTGGATTGTGCCTCAGGTCTGGTGTCTGACAGAGTGAACCCAACAGTATTGCGTACCATAGCCATGCCTGCACTGTGCCCAGGACTGCTGTGGTGGCCAGGGCTGCCAAACACCTCTATAGTTGCACAATGCTGGCATAGGTGTGTGGAGTGTCTGTCTGTCTATCCAGTGTTTGGTGGTTGCCAACACCCTCCACAACCCACACTGCTAGCACTGTTGCCAGTATTGGCCTGCCAATGTGCATAATGAGGAGCAAGGTACTGTGGGAATAGCCTGGATAGGGTGGCCTGGCCTGGCCGCATCTGCACCTGCACCTGCACAGGGCATAGGGCAATGGCTCGGACATTGTAGTGCCCGGCCACCACCTGCATGGACAGCATGGCCACAGTATGTCCTGCTGGGAGGTCACTCTCACCCTGACTGAGCAGTGACCACGGCATGGCTAGGTTCCCCCATAGTGCTATATAGTGTTTCTCTCATGTGATACTTATGGGTCCATTTTAGGGCCCAATCACTGACTTATCTGCTTGTTGTGTGTGCTGACATCCCAGTTCTGGGTACACACATCTTCTCCAGAACCATACACTATGGACTAGCTAGCAGACTGTGTGCAGCTAGTATGAGTCTTGTTGGAACACCTTGCAGGGTACAGCTGCTGGAGGCTTGCTGCTGGAGAATATTATATAGTAGTGGGGGGCACTTTCCTATCCACCTAATGGTGTTCCTTTCTATCTTTTATTTCTGCATCCATGATGTTTTCATTGTACATCACTGTAATACAATAGTAATTGGCAGTATATCAAATTTGACAAATAAAGATAAAGAAAGCTGAGCATTTTCAGGCCTACTGTCTGTCTGCTATTGCTTTATGGATGTGTACAGTTCTGCATTGCCTGCCCTGTAGGGTGTCTGTTCCCCAGCAGGACTGGGGTTGATGGGCCCCTCTACTGCTACCATTGCAGGGAGGTAGAATGTGGGTCTATTGGTGGGTGATCCTGTTTCCCACCCTGAGCCCCAGAGGGTGGGTTGTGTGGTAGTACATAATCCGCCTATGGGTCCAAACACCCCCCCTTCACCTACATCATGTAACCATGGCACCAACACAAGATATGCACTATTCTGTGTGCATCGTAGCCCATAAGGGCTAGATATGACTGAGAAATATAAAAGGACACATGCGTAACCTAGGTGTGTTTGCAGGAACTACCTATCACACACAGTAGCACTGATGGGGACCTGCAGCATGGCATATTTCAGCCATGAAAGGTGCTGTGGACCTGGTGCTGGGCGCCCCACCTCACCCTCAGTGCAAGCACAGTACCCACACAATGTGACGGTCTGTGGCTACTCTGTGCCAGTACCACACACGGTCAGTTCCCCCTACCAGGCCGAGGTGCTGTGGGGGTGCATACCCCATCTTGTGCCCATCTGTCGACTGCTGATTTGCATGTGCAGTGCATCATGGGTACGGGTGGGTTAACCCTATCCTGGTAACCACAGCAGACAGTTTGTGTGGTGACATGCAGTCCTTCTGCAGCCAGCCAGGAGCTTGTTAGCAGCTGTAGCCCACTGGTTACTTCACTGTCTGTGAAGCTAGAGGTCATGGGTTCACACCCATGGTGGGGCTATTTGATAGGGCTGTCTGAGGCATTCTCTATTTTTAATGTACATTAGTGCTGCCAGCAAAAACACCCTCAGAGTACTGTACCCTTAAGGTGCCCCATAAGGCACCTTATAGGGCGCCCTATCAAGCGCCTTATAAGGTGCCTTATAAGGTGTCCTATAGGGACATTATAGGGTGCCTTGGCGGACAGTGCACTTTACAATGTGCCCTATGGAGTGCCTTATGGGGTGCCTTATGCGACACCTTAGGTTACGCCACTGTGAGGGTGTGTTTGCTGGCAGCACTAATTAAAATAAAAGTAAAATGCCTCAAAAATCACTACTTAAACATAAAGGGTGATGTCTCAGCTAGCCTTATGCATTAGGCACACTGGGGGATTGAACTCATGACCCCGTGCCATCAGTCAGTGTATTAACCATTATGCTACACCTCTACTTCTATGTCTGTGCGCCTACTTAAGATTATCACACGTTAACGCGCTTAGCGGCGTTTCACCTGATATTGTGTGCAGCGCACATTATCCCGTGATAATCCCGTTTTGCTACGTTAAGACCGAAACGCCCACTCCTTTTGTGGCATCCTGCACAATATCGCCGGGCGCAAGTTAATACGGTTTAGTAAACATACCCCTAGGTCATCGTTTCCACTGTAATCCCTTTGATACTAAAATGTCCTTAACAAGCTAAAACTTGAATGATTCTTAGAAGGCTGGTATTGGCCCTGAAAAAGTGATATGGCTCGGTATTTAGCAGCATCTGCTATTCAGATAAGTGATACTGATGTTGCTGAGACTTATTTGGATGTTTTCTATTTTTTATTATTTATTTATAGACTTTTCAACATAAGGTTATCCTTAAATGAATAAACAGATTAGAAAAAAAACTAAGCATTATACATCCAATTCAAAGGGAAATACATTTCTAAAGCTAGTCCACAACATTAAGGAGCTTGAAGGAAAAAGACCAAAAGAGACAAATTAAATAACAATCACCAAGAGCATAGTTGAAATTTACATGGCAGCCAGTATGAGACGCAGCTCTTACCCCTCAGAAACATTCTCCTGAACCAACAAAAAATTGTCCATCTGCTTGGGCTCAAAGAAAATTAATTGTTTGGCTTCATACAATAAAATACAAGGGTATTTTAACTGAAAAGTAGCCCCCAAAGCATTGGCTCTCTGATGATACTTAAGTAAGAAAGTTCTTCCATTTTGGGGTGTCTCTAGAAAAATCAGGAAAAACAGATATTCTCGAGCCCATAAACTAGGCAGACATATTCTTGAAATACAGTCCTAGAACTGAATTTTGGGCAGATTCAAAAGCAAAAAACACCAACAGAGTAGACTTACTGGTCACCACCTCAAGAGAACTTTCCAGGAAGCCGATGAGTTTTAATCTTGCCTATTTGGCTAGATCACATGAGCCAGAAGTACCTCCAGTAAAAGAGGAAATAGCAACATACTGATTCCTGACCATAGGAGGTAAAACATCTTAGAGTATTTTTAAGACACCCACAAAGTACTTCTGAACTAGTTCCAAAGGTGATAGCAGGAGGATATCAAGGAAAATTTCAGAAACAACTTTTCTGCTGGGCTGACACCGGAGTTGGCACTATGCTGGAGAACTGGCCCTTCTGTTTTCTCTTTTGCAGCCCCATTGACTTCTCGAAGGCAGACAATAGAGTGGGATGTCCAGGAGTAAGACAAGTAAGAGCTTCTCACCATATGTCCTGCTCAATCGCCATCTAGGGCACCTCTTATCTGGATATTTTCAATGGCACTATCTGGATAGTTGCCGTAGAAAATATCACTGACTTCCACATCACTATTCAAATTGTAACATGTCAGAGCACAGGAGGGGGCGGAGCCCGATGTCCAGCGGGATGGTCGCATAACGCTGAGGCTCCCGAGAGACCTACTCAGAATCCTGAATTAACACCGGACAAACTTGAATTTCTGCTCTGATCTTGCCGGGGCATATTGGTGAGATGGCGGGGACCAAACCCACGCGTCTGGAATTTGGATCTCCAGCGGCTTCTCACGGTAAACGCTCCAAAACTGAACCCCCGTCCCCGCAGAAGGGGCTGGCTTTCCGCGAGGGCCCCGAAATGCAGCAGGAAATCCTCGCAGAAATTAGAGGGGTTAAGGACCTCGTGCAGTCAAACGGTGAAGCACTTCGAGCGCTGAGGGAAGATATTGGTGTACTGCAAGGCAGGCTAGAGGGGCTCTCTTTGCGTCAGGACAAAATGGAGAGTATATTAGACTCCCATGCGGTCCGGCTGTCCAAACTCGACAAAGTTGAACGTCAGGTGCGGGCCTTGCAGAAAGAAGTGGAAGATGGCAATAATAGAGCGCGCCGCAACAACCTACGACTCGTGGGCATACCGGAGGGAGCGGAATTGGGAGACATGAAGGAGTTTTTAAGTAAAATCCTCCCTTTCCTGCTCCAAATCACCTTTACCAAAGAATTGGAGATCGATCGCGCTCATCGTGTACCCACAAACATAACGCTCAACAGGAAGACCCCGCGGCCTATCATCTTTCGACTTTTGAGATATCAACATGTGGAACAAATTCTCAGTGCCTCCCGGGCAAAGGGCCATATGGAGTTTGAGAGCCACAAGGTCTCCTTCTATCCTGACTTGGCTAAACCCACGGTCGACCGCCGAAAGCGCTTTCTGGAATTTCGGCCGAGGCTTCAACAACTACAAGCACGCTATGGCCTGATGTACCCGGCCAAGCTCCGAGTCACGCTTCACAATCAGACAAGAACATTTGAGGACCCTGATCTACTAGCGGAGTTTTTGGACTCTAAAGAAGCCGACTTGATGCGCTGACTTCCAGAATATTCCTGCCAGTACTCTCACATCCGCTGTACCTGCCATATTGGATTTACCGCAGCGCAGTGAAGAGTCTGTCGAGGGCGGTTTGTTGCCTTATTTTGAAGATATTTGGGACCCGACTCCATCTACCCATAGCAGCCTCGACGAGTATCAGAGACAGTGTTTCTTATGGACTCTGGTGTTTCTTTTCTTTTATTATGTCAATATCTTCCTCTCTAGGGCCTCCTCCCGCAGACATCTGGTCGCCATATTCATTGGGGGTTTTGCTTCTTCTCTAAGTTACTTTGGTACATACTTTTCAATATGGGTGTATTGGCCAGCATACTTGGTGTTTATGTCATTATTGTACAGATTCTGATTATGTTGTAAGTTTTCAAGCGCTCTTACCTAAAATGTCTATTATCGATTGATGGCACCATGTCAGATTTTCTCATTGAACGTACAAGGAATCAATAATCCGATAAAACGGAGGAAACTCCTAAGCTATCTAAGTCATGAAGCTGCGGACCTGATTTTCCTCCAAGAAACACATTTCAATTCGAAGGAAACTCTCAACCTCAATATTAAACCTTACATGGTGGCCACCTATTCCCCAGCGGTTTCTAGGAAATGTGGGGTTGCCATATTGGATAGGAAATCTCGGCATGCTACTATTGTTGCGACTTGCTTAGATACAGCGGGTAGATGGCCCAGAGTTCACTTCAAGATAGGTAACTTTAAAGTTACATGTATATGCCTTCATGCTCCTAATGTGGATGACCCTGCCCTTTTGCTATTATTGCTCAGGTTACGCAGGCCTCTGCTAATACCTCCTTGATATTGGGGGGGATTTCAATTTAGTTCTTGATCCCCAGATAGACAAATAGCCGCCTAGGACAAGTGGTCCCCCCCAGAGTCACATCGCGCTTACCTCAGTGATCAAAGATATTGTTCTAGTCGATCTATGGAGGTTACTACACCCCAATGAGCTTGACTTTACCTTCTTCTCTTCCCCTTACAAATCCCAGTTTCGCATAGATTTCTTTCTAATCTTAATACTGTTAGTTCCTCAGGTGGACGTTGTAAAGATTCACTCCCAGCATATTTCAGATCATGCTGCTATTTCTTTTCAATACCACACTACTGCACTTCAAGGGAATCCGGGGGCCTGGTTCTTTGATAGAGCCCTATCAACTCAGCCAGAGTTCCGGTTAGAAATTCGAGCAGCCATACATGATTACTTCCAGACCCTGGTACTTCAGGGGGATCTGGACACCTCAACAGCTCTTCCCTGCAGCTCGTTGGAAAATCTTTTCTGATTTATATAGGGAATTTGCGTTACTAGCGCAACATTACTTTTAATTAATGTAGTTTCCATGCTGCCTCAAAAGTGCTCCAATCATGCCGCCTTCTGTCTTTATTAAGGATGGGCTATTAGAACTATTTCACTCTATTAGTAGTACACATGGGATAGCCTCTAACTTTTACAAACTATTATGTCAGGGTACAGATACTGCCACTTGTAGAGTCCAACAAGCCTGGGATCGCTAACCGCAAACCACTTTAATCCCTGTGCATTGGAGCGTTTTCTGGAGCAAAATAGTGCGGGTCTCCCGCTCTGCCTCAGTTACCCAAACTCAACTCTCGTCTTTTGCACATAGCTGTTCTTATATTCCAGGAAAATAGCCAAATGGAACACAACTGCCAGGGACCAGTGTAGGTCTTGCCATACTGATGTGGGAACCCTTGCTCATGTTCTTTATGAATGTTCTTAATTACAGGTTTCTGGGGGCGGGTCTGGGGTCGTATTCCACTTATCTTACACCTTCACGAGCCTCTTTCTTGGAAGACTGTGGGACTCCGCTTAGTGGCGGAGGTCCCCTCTCTTCCTAAGAAGGGTCGCTCTCTTCTGATTTCATGCTGGGTGTAGCCATATGTTTAATCCCGAGGACTTGGAAGGATAGCTCTCGACTTACTGTCAATGAATAGTGAACCTTGTCTGCTTATATAGTAAATATGAGCAGATATTTCGGAGAGCTATTTTCCATGCCCAATTCATTCTCGCTTGTCTAAATGGCAGATGCTCAATGATCATGTACAATCTGTTTATTGCTTCGACATGTCTGTTTAATGTACATTCATCATGTTTCAGATCGCCGTTAGGTTTTGTAACTCAATAATGTCAGTATACGCCCGCTTCGAGAATGATTTAGTTTTCTAGAGAAGAAGCAGGGGGAGGGGGGTGGCAGGGGTTTACTTTGGTGTATGTATCACATTCCATGTATGTATTGTCTTTTAGTTGTATGTCTTCCTTCCTTTGTTGTTGTAAAACGAAAATAAAGAATTTAAAAAAAAAAACATGTCAGAGCACAGATGAAGGTCTGGTGATTAGTATTGCGGAAGGCTAGTTGCAGCCTTTATTTAATTTATCTTCCTGAGGCAGAATGTTTGTGAAACGCTGACAGCATCAGAGCTGATGAGGCTGCTGAGCGAAGCCAGTTGGAAAGGGGAAGTACCCAACAGGACCGTAGCTGCAGCATTCTGTACCAGTTGTAAAGCTAAGATAATAGAAAAAGGTAAATCCACTAAAACTACATTTGCAAAATTCAAAGTAGGAAACAACAGAGCCTGACATACCATCCGAAAAGCAAACGGTTAAAAACAGTTGAAGGGAAGAGGAAGTGATGTCATCTGTCTGGATGGAAGCTTGAGCTGGGAGCTCCAGAGCTTGGCCCAGCATTCGCCGAAAACTCTTCACTCAGATGGTTCATAAGAGCAAGTAGAGAGAGGCAAGCCTTGGCGGAAGGCAGGTGGAGGCAGATGACTACGAGGAAGAAAGCCGTGGACCTTATGGAGTTTGCATATGTTGGAGGGCATGTGGACGGAGCACAGCAGTAGATGGCGGCTGCGAGCTCCATGCGTGGAGAAATCTCAGAGCGGAGAGGAGGAAAGAGTGTGGAGACAGAAGTTGGAGAAATGATGGTGCAGAAGGTGACATGAGAGGAATTGAAAGTGTAGTTTGCGGAGATAAAGGAAGAATTGGCAGCAGTAAAATCTGAGGTGGGAGAAGTGTGAGGAGAGCTCAGAGAGGAAGTGGTGGAGCTGGCACACAACATGGAAGAACACGACCGCCAACTAGAACAGCTGCAGACACAACAAAATGCAACAGAAAGATCTCAAAGAGACATTGAACAATGGAAGGAGCAGCTTCTGTATAAGATAGAAGACTTGGAGAATCGCACACGGAGACACAATTTGAGAGTAAGGGGAATCCCAGAGGACCCTGAGTTCCGTGATAGCAGGAAAGTGGCAGAGGAAGTTTGCAAGGCAGTCCTGCAGGAGGAAGGCACTGCGGAGGAGGTAGCCGCAGTGGTAATGGATCGCGTGCATAGGCCATTGGGTTCGAGCAGACCAAACAGGCCCAGGGACTTGGTAATATGCAATAAAGACTTTGAAGTTAAGGAAAGGATAGCAGCATGGATGTGTAAGCTGCGGGACTTTATGTGGCAAGGGTATAAAATATAAAGGGACTTTGCAAAGGAGAAGAGAGATGCAGCCTATTACACGTGCTTTGAGGAAGGAGAATGTGAGTTACCGTTGGCTGTATCCATTTGGCCTGCTTTTCAGTAAAGGGGACAAGATCTGGAGGTTGCAAACCTACGCGGAAGCAAAAAAGGCATTGGAGGAGGCAGGATATGTGGAGATTTCAAAAGATCACCAAAGATTAGAGCATGTGGATAATGGTCATATGTCAAGGAAGGGGCTGCCTGGGAACCTAGAAGGTGGCAATCCGGGAGGTTCCAAAAAGCCGAGAGAAAAGCTAACAAGAGCAACTCCTAACTGAAGGACTGCAAGCTAGGAGGACATGGAAAAAAAATTGGGTACCAGCGCTGGAAGTGTTCATGATATGAAGGACTATATTTGCATAAAGGAGGGGAAGAGGGGAAGAATGGGTTGGAGGAAGGATTGCTTAAGGGCTTTGTGTTTTAGTAGGGGTAAGAGTTTACTGTTTTGTTAATGTTAAGAATATAAAATGTGAGAAGGAAAATGGAAGGGATTGCTTGATAGGGAAATGAAGGGATCACACAAGGTTGAGGATGGAGTAAGCACTGATGGGAGGGGGGAGAAGGGGGAAGGTTAGCTAAGGTTTAAGGGGGGGGGGTCTGGGGAAGAGGGGCAAAGGGGTGGCTCCAGATAGATGAGCACTACTCTAAAGGAGACCTCAGGAGGGAGGGGGAGGGTGGAAGGGGGATAGGGGAGGAGGAAGAAGGTGGAGAAAGGGATAAGGGGGGAACTAAAGGGTGAGGGGGAGGGAAGGGAGTGAAGCAGGTGGGGGAGCACAAAATGACTATTGCCACAATAAACATGAAGGGATTGAGAACATGGAGGAAACGAGGCTATTGGAAAAAGAAGGGAGTAGATTAATGGCAGACTTTATTTGCAAACAAGAGACACATTTAAAAGTGGGGCAGGAGTGAATGCTACAAACAAAAAAATACCCTAAGGTGATATTGGTGGGGCAAAGGGCAGAGCCCAGGAAGGGAGGGGTGGGTGTAATGGTAGAAGCAGTGATGCATGACAAAATGATAAGAGAATACCTGGATAAAGGGGGAAGATGTGTAGGAGTTAAAATTCAGGTGGAAAAGGAACAGGTTTGGGTCTTGAGTATCTATGGATCTAATGAGAAACAAGGGGAGTTTTATGAGTGAATAATGGGGGAATTAGAGGCACTGGGAGAAACACCAATAAATTAGGTGGAGATTTCAATCTCACTGTAAACTCACGATTAGATAATGGGGGAGGAAGGGCATTAGGGAAAAGAATAGATAGGGAGAGATTGTTGAAAATGAAGGAGGGATTGGGTCTCACGGATGTATGGAGGTGCAAGCATCCGGGGATGAGGCAGTACACGTTCTATTCAACACCATGTGATTTGTACACTTACATTGATATGTTGTCGATTGGAGGCATGTGGATGTCTAAGGTGGAAGAAGTGGTTCAGGGGTCCATTACATGGATGGATCATGCTCCAGCGAGTGTGACATTTAATCTTGGATACAAGAATGAAGGGATACAGTTTTGGAGACTTAATGAATCTCTATTGGAACAACCAGAGACAGTAGAAAATATAACCAAAGTAATTATGTTTATGTTTGTTTTTATTTGATAAACCGCCTTTCTGAAGCAAGCAAGGCGGTGTACAATGTACAAACAAGCAGGAAAAGGCTCAAGGCCAGTGAAATGGAAAAGAGGTTTTACAATTAAGGAGTATTTGAAGTTTAACTTAAATGGGGAGGTTGCTTTGGGAATGGTGTGGGATGGGTTAAAAGCAGTGGTAAGAGGGCATTTGATAGGGGAAGCGGTGAAAGAGAGTAAACTGAAGGGGGAGACTGAGAAGCAACTTTTGGGGGAGATAAGGAAACTGGAGAGTAGTCATCAATGTGATAGAAAGCAAGAGGTGTTGAAAGAGTTACAACAGCTGAGAGAATGGTTGGGGCAGCTGAGGGCAAACAAAATTGCTCACGAGTTAAATGTACTAAGGCAAGCTATGTTTGAGGGAGGAAATCAGGTGGGCCGTATATTGGCACATAGACTCAAAGTGCAGACACAGCAAAATAGCATTTGAAATATAAGGAATGCTTCTGAGCAGTTGGTCCATGGGAACAACAAAATTAGGCAGGTGTTTAAGGAATACTACACCAAATTATATAGTAGCGAGATTAAGGGGGGAAAGGAAAAAAGTAGAGAATATCTAAAAGAATGTCAGTTACAAATCTGTCAGGAGGAGGCAGAATGGATAGATAAGCCTAGTAGTGAAGGGGAGGTAGACGAGGCTATTAAGTCTTTATTTAATTATTTAACCAGTTTTATATACCACTTTATCCTTCAATCAAAGTGGTTAACAACACAAAAGGTCTACATTGAATGAGAGGGGTGGGGCAACATGACATGCATGCAGATTTTTAGACATTTGGTAGTTATTCCTTCTATTCCTTCTATGCGTGACAGTGGGGTTTGGTGTCCTAGGTTAGGTATGAAAAGTGTTCTGTGAACAGGAGTGTCTTGAGCGCCTTGCAGAAGTCCTTACTGTCACTTAGTGCTCTCAGTTCATCTGGGAGGGGGTTTCAGAGGGCTGGTGCTGAGAAAGATAAGGCTCTGTTGGAGGTGGTTTGCTTTGTCTTTTGGTGTCCAGTGTTTGTTGACGCCGTCTTTTGGTATCCAGGGTTTGTTGACGCCGTCTTTGAAAATGGGTAAAGCACCAGGCTCTTATAGGCTCCAATACGGCCTTTATTGGTGGAGGTGTTTAACGGGGTACTAACCTCGCAGACGTTACCATACTCCATGGCAGAAGCGGGGATTACCATGCTGCCAAAACCGGGGAAGGACCTCATGGTCTGTGGATCCTACAGGCCATTCTCATTACTGAATGTAGATGCAAAATTATTGGCCAAAATATTGGCAAACAGGTTACAAAGGGTAATGCAAAGGTTAGTTAATAGGGACCAAATGGGATTTGTAGCAGGAAGACAAGGGGGGGGGGGGGGGGATAATATTAGGAAAATCTGTAATTTAACATGAGAAGTTAAAAGGACGGGACAAAAGGCAGTGTTTATAACTGTGGATGCAGAAAAAGCATTTGACAGAGTAGAGTGGTCATTTATGCTACAAGTTTTAGAAAAAATGGGGTTGGGGAACAATTTTACAAACTGGATAAGGGCCTTATATGAGGCACCTAAGGCTTGCATAAGGATAAATGGTAGCTACTCTGACACATTTAAATTAGAGAGGGGCACTAGGTAGGGGTGCCCGTTGTCACCACTGCTCTTTGCTCTAGTGATAGAGAACCTTGCAGAATGTGTAAGGACACAGAGAGATATTAAAGGAGTATTAATGAGTTCACGGGAATCAAAGATAGCGCTCTTTGCAGATGATGTTATTTTTACGGTGAGGGATCCATTGACCTCTTTACTGGTCCTAATGAATGAAATAAGAAAGTATAGTGCAATGGCAGGTTATAAAATAAACTGTAGTAAAACTGAGATTTTGGGTTTTAACCGTAATGAAGAGTTAGCTACATGCTTGCAAGAGGGATTCCCGTTTAGATGGGTTAAGAAATCATATAGATACTTAGGGACCCAAATGGGATCCCCATTCAGCATCTATGGGAATGGAATTATGCCCCATTGCTAAAAGAGGTGAAGAAGGATTTGCAGAAATGGAAGGGTATATTTCTGTCCTGGCTTGGGAGAATAGCAGTTCTAAAAATTAATGTACTGCCAAGGTTTCTGTTTCTGTTTAGCTCACTCCCATGTAGAGTTCCATGCACATATTTGAAGCAAATCCAAAATTTATTATTGAACTTTATTTGGGCGGGGAGGGCCCCGTGGGTGTCTAGGTACACAATGTTTCTTAACAAGGAAGAAGGGGGTTTGGGGATTCCATATGTGGAGAAATATTACATGGCAGCGCAACTTAGAGCTTTGCAGAGTTGGGAGGAGAGGGGAATGACACCCCTATGGGCACCATTGGAACAAGAGGGACAGAAAGGGCATAGCTTGGAAGCATGGATATGGGACCCGGTGGCAAAGAGGGAGGAGGGAAAGGATGGAAACCCCTTTCGAAAGTTCACAAAGACTATGTGGCTGAGGGTCAAGGCGCAACTTATGGGTGGGAAAAGATATTCGAAGGAAACTCATATTATGGGAATGGGGGATGGGAAGGAGGGATGTATAAGGAGTGGGGAGGTAAGGGTTTAAGGAGGTTAGGACAAACAGTTAATAAAAAAGGAGAGATTTGTAGTTTTGCAGAGCTCCAGGAAGTGTATGGGCTGAAGGGAAAATATTATTATACCTACATGCAACTCGTGCACTATATACGAACCATGGGTGTACAGGAGGACTTGAGGAAGGAAGATACAAGGTTTGAGGTACTTATAAGGTCTATGGGGTCCAGGAAGGGAACGATAGCAAAGTTGTATGCAGACCTGATGTCAATGGAGAAGGGAGAGATAAAGTAACAAAAACGGTGGGAACAAGCACTGGAAGGGGACTGGGATAAAAAATGATAGCAAAATATATATAAATGGTCTAAAAGATTGGGGCCAGGAACAGCTTATCTAGAAAACAGTCTGAAAGTTTGGTACCATGTGTATTGGACACCTTGGAAAAATAAATAAACAAGACACTGAGGAGTGTTGGAGGGGGTGTGGGACAAAAGGAGCTTGAAGGCATATAGTATGGGACTGTCCAAAAATACAGCATTACGATAATTAATCTGTAACCCATGTTCAGCAAACCATGTTGAAACAGCACACACACATATAAAAAGAGGCAAAGAACCAAAATAAGCAGAGACACTAACTGGCAAATATAGCATAAAATCATCTGCATAGACATGGTAAAAAACACCAAATTCTCATATTAAAGAACTAACTGGAGTAACGTATAGATTAAATACCAATGCTGAGAGAGCTGAACCTTGCAGAACACCCTGCAAAAGTGGTGCCCAGTCTGACACCTCACAACTTTGCTAACTTGAAAGGAATGATCCATAAAGTATGAAGAAAAGCACTGTAATACTGTACCAACAATGCCTAAAATCTGAGGTTGCTGCAGAAGCAACATATGGTTCACCAGATCAAAAGCGACAGATATATCTAAAAACAACACCATCACCGCTGTACTGGGGGAATCAAGAGAACTCCAAAGAGTACTAAATAATGACAGCAACAAAGACTCAATCCCAAAATGATGTTGAAAAACATCCACAATAATCAAAAAGCAGTATTAAAAATCCTCATCTAAAAAAACATGCATCAACAGAATCCCATAGTCGCTGTAATACTGTCTGCTCAATAACTTTTCCCAAAAATGGAAGACTGGAAATAGGCCCCCCTTTTTTGAGCAAAGGACGCACAGAAGTTTCTTTAATTCCATGGTCATCACACTTGTGGACAAAGACAGGTTAGGGAAAGAGAGCAGTGGGTCTACAATAAAGCTCCTCTTGTTTTAGCCCAAGTGTTTTGGCCATGGTCATTGCCCTCCACTGTTCTCTCTTCTTTTCTTGGAGTTTGCAGAAGGCCTCCTTCTCTAGCTTTCCCACAAAGACAGGTTTACCAAGTACAGTCAAACCTCGGTTTTCATGATTAATCCGTTCGAAAAAGTCTGACTAAAACCGAAACGTATGAAAACTGAAGCAATATTTCCCATAAGAAATAATGTAAATCCAATTAATCCGTTCCAGACACCCAAAAATATTCACAAAAAATACATTTTATAGAGAATAACTATATTTTTACATACAGAAAACAATGAGAAATAAATATAAATGACTAATGAAATGGATAAATGAACATTTAACATCACTGAAAGCAAGCTAAGTACAGTACTGTACAGTACAGTATGTTAACATCTGGCCTTAGCCACCCCTGACAAGCTGCTGCTGTGCCCAGCTCTCTTCGGAATCACATTGAATTCAGTCCATTAAAATACCTTTACATTATCTGCTCAATGCTTCAGAATGGCAGAAAATCTTAATGATATAGCTTCAGACGTACCCTGCAAGAGAAAGAACTGCCTCCCACATTCATGCAACATCTCCTGCTTACGTTGACAGCTTTTCTTCCCTGCTACCGGGACAAAATCTCAGTCAAAAGACGTTGAAAACCGAAGCAATGCATGAAAACCGGGACAAAATCTCAGTCAGAAAAGACGTTGAAAACCGAAGCGTATGAAAACCGGGGCAAATGAAAACCGAGGTTTGACTGTACTGTAAATATGAAGTGACCTCCCACCAAACAATCTTGATCCAAGTAACAGGACAAGAGTCAAAAATTGATGCAATAACAGCAACTGATGAAACATGCAAAATAACCTCATCCTCCAAAACCATTCCAAAATCCCTCCACAAGTGCCATTTATGCAAAAGAATATCATGCATAAATACTGATACCATACAATTGCAACGCATAATCAGTTCACCACAGTCATGAGTAAAATGAGCAAGAAAAGCATTAGGAGAAGGCATTGTAGAAAACGAACAGGAATCATTAAATCCAGTAAGCATCTTCACCACATGAAACAACTCCTGTGGGCGGTTCACCACTTTAATGATACGTTCACAATAAAAAGCTTTCTTCTTATCCTGCATATAGACTCGATAATCCACCAACAACTGCAAACAAGCCATACTACACTCTTCAGAACAACCTTTTTACCATCTATGTTCCACTCTATATAAGGCCCTTTTTTTTCCTTAACTGACTCATCAAACCAAGGAGCCACATGTTTCCTTCTTCCACCTACTTTATTTTATTTATTTAACATTTCTTATATACCGCGCTATTTGTCATCAGCGCGGTTTACATCAAAACAATAGAACACTTGACCAGATACATTGGCCGTCGTTTACATAAAACGGGGAGTTAACATGGAGGAGAACTTGGGGAACTATTTACATTCAAGTTTATAGCAAACTTAGGAAACTATGTACAAATCGGTTGTATTACATATTAGGTATGATTACAGTGTTTTACATCATGTACATAACAACAGGAAGCCACATGTGCACTAACTGAATTCCAGTCCATTACTAATTGCTCAATATCATCCACATCTGCCCTAAAAACTAGAGGAGCAAGATTCACAAGAAACACATCCTTATTAAACTGCACAAAATGACAACATATGGGAAGGCAGTGCCTGGAGGTAAATGTTGAGGTGGAAGTAGGGGTGGGGGTAACAGTACCATAAATGTTTAGAATGTGCCCTTCATAGGTGGCATTGCTAGACAAAACCTATGTTCACATTCCCAGAAGCTATTCATTGTCTGTATATGTTACATCAGAGGGCCTTCATGACAGCCTCACCTGCTCCCTATAGGCCCGAGTGTGACAGTCACAAGGATGTTGTTAGAGTACCAAGAGGCATGGAATGGTGGCATATGTGTAATCAGTAACTGTACCAACATATAACCCCATGTCCAGCCTGCCATGCTTCCACACGCTCTTTGGGGAAGGGGGGGGGGGCACTGCGTCTTCAGCGTGGGAGAGTGGCTAGTATTGCAGGGTCCATGGCTAAGGATTTTATTTATTTATTTATCTGAAAGGTTTATATATCATTTTTCCAATGATCAAGGCGGTTTACAAGGAACATTAACATAACATTACAGAGAACCAATTAACATTATAAGGAACCAGTTAACAAGGGAACATTAACAGTATCTAGGGGTAGGGGAAAAGGACAGGTATCATCTTGAATGATGGTCATTTAATTATAACAGGCGTTGTGAGAGAACTCATAGTTCATAGCAGCCATGTCTGTATTTATGTGACATCTTCAAATTGCTTTCTGAACAGGTTTGTTTTTAATAGCTTTCTGAAGTCCTTAATGTCTGCAGTAGTTCTGATGTTTATGGGTAAGGTGTTCCATGATGCAGGAACATATAAGGAGAATGGGCATAAAACAGGCTGATTGGTTGAAGTTAACGAAGTCCAGGGGAGAGGTGAGGAGGTGCTCTGCGGTACTTCTCTGACGATAGTTAGGGAGTTTTCTTATGATAGTTTGCAGGTAATCTGAGGATCGCTCAAGATAGATTTTCAATGTTGTTATGATGTTCTTATACTTTACTTTGTCTAGCAGAGGTGGAGCTCTTTTATGATGGGGTGATATGGGTGCCCCTTGACACCCCAGTAAGAATCCTAGCCGCTGTATGTTGATCAAGCTGTAGCGAGAGTAAATGGGATTTTGGCAAACCTTGGAGGATTGCATTACAATAGTCCATGTGAGGCAGTATCATTGCTTAGAAGACAGTCCTGTAGTCTTGGGGTTGAAGAAGTTGTCGCAACCATTGAAGTGTCATTGTTTTGCAGTAGAAATTCTTTGTTATGCTATTAATGTGTGACTGTAGTGTAAGATGTTGATTGATAATTACCCCAATGTAGCGTACCTTGGCCTTGACTATAAGCTTGCACCAACAATATGTAAGATGATATAGCTCTCATTCACCCAAGGGTATATGCCAATCAGACTAAAGACTGCTTTTATATGATCATTGCTAAAAAAAACCCTCTAAGCTATACCCCACAGAACCCAATTCATACAGACCCATCTCAAGCTTGCCCTTCCTCACAAAAATAACAAAGTGGTCCAGCTTCAATTATATGACTACATCAGCCTAAATGTTCCGCTTGACCCACACCAGCATTTCTTCTGTCCTGACCACGGAATGGAAACACTTCTAACATCACTCATCTACTGACTCGTGAAGAGGATAGAGAGACCTAGACAAGGTTTCATCCTCATATTTCTTGATATTGACGCAGAAGTCGACACAATATATCATGAAATACTCCTGTAAAGGCTACAATGGAATGGCATCATTGACTCAGCACTGAGTTGGATTCAATCCTATTTGACGGATCACCAACAAAGTGCAGGCTGAAGCCAGGAGATTGGACCATTACCCACAGAAGCAAGGTATACCCCAGGGCTCATCACTTTCAGCCTTATTATTTAACATTTACGTCCAGCCAATCTGTGAGCTCATCTGGTCACATGATGTATTCTTCCACTTATATGCATATGACATCATGTTTTATGCTCCCTTCTCAACCGCATCTCCAGACTTCACTCCAATAGTACAGTGCATTAATGGAATTACCCTCTGGCTCTCCCAGCAAGGCCTACCCATCAATTACAACAAAATTGAGGTGTTCTTCATATTCAAGGAACTATCCTTCTCCCCACCAGTCACTAAAGGTCAAAGATGCCAAACCTATTTAGTGATTTTAAGTTTTATTGAGTAGGTTGTTTTATTGTATCTCTTGTGATGCCACAGAACGGGTTCCAAGGCAACTGGAGCAGTCAAAGCACTGTCCTGAGTTCCACAGCCTCAAGTTCAGGTTGGGCATTCCAAACAAACACCCACAAGCATTCCTCTCAGTTCCATAGCAAAGTCCAGCAAACAGTTCTTATATGTCAGCTCACACACCCTGGGCTTCCCTCAGCTCCAGGGCCGGGCGTGGCCTCTCCTTCTCAAACTAAAATAGTTCAGAACAGAAATGTACACAAAGTCATAAGTAGCCAAATCAAATCATCCAGGTTCAAACCCAGAGTCTTTCTCAGAACAAAACAATGTTGCTCAGCTGTAGAGGAAATAGTTGTTTAGCTGCCCCCCCCCCTCCACCCTTCAGGTTCACTATAAATTGACTGAACCTGCCCCAGGGCTAGAGCTTTCACTGTCCTATCCATACTACCTCCATGGGTTCCTGGTCCTTATTGTCCTCATATGCTTGAGTTTCCATAGTTCTTCCACCTCAAGATATCTGCCCTCCTTCCCTGGAAACACCAGAAGCTTTTCTAGAGCCTGACCCAATGTCCCCTTCCTTCTCCTGCCTCTCCTTGGTTGTAATTTCTGGTGAGCCAGGGAAACTGATCTAACTCTGGGTCCTGGGGTGGATCAGTGAAATGGCCCTGTTCTTTCTTAGCGGGAATTGTAGAAGGAGGTCCTTCCCTTCCAAGGGTCAGGCTGGGTCTTTCCTGCCCTTGCTGGTTCTGGGCTGTTTACAGGGCTGCAAGGGAGCCTGCACTATCCCAAAGATATCCTTCTCTGGACTCTTTAGTGGCTAATCACCACACCCTCCTATATGGTTTTATTGGATATCATTTTACTGCTTTATTCTATATAAAGGTATCTTTATTTTAAGATCACTAATATACTCTGCTTTTTTATTTTGTTAATATGTATTCATGTTTTTTATACATTTTTATGTAATTTTGTGTCATATATATTTACCAATGTTTATTATTATTATTATTATTATTATTATTATATCAGCTTGTGTGTTTTATGTGTATGTTTTACTTTTCATAGTTCATGCCAGTACACCTGAAGAAAGCTCAGCTGAAACATGGCCATGTTGGATAATTGTTTTAGATATACATTTCATTAAACTTTATCCTTTGTAGATCACCTCACTCTGGACTTGTGTTCCAGTTTCTAGGAATGCTAGACTTGTCATCACCTTCACATGCACTGGTAGGGCACTGCCCCTGCATGCTGTGGGCTCCAAGACTGTCTCCAGCTGTCTGCACAAATACACTGTAGCCTTCTTGTCAAACCTGTATCTCCACATGCATTCCTCCTCTGTGAGATCCAGGAATGTTGTTCTTCTCCTGTATACCCTCTGTAGGGGGAGTGTCTTCCTTCTCGTCTGTTGCCTCTCTCTTTTGGCCATAAGCACAGATAATAGCTACTTCTGGGCCACACTCATTCTTGTTCATGCTTTCTGCTGTTACATACCCTGCCACCAGAACTCAGATCCATTACCAGCTCCTGGACCTACCACCAACTGCCAAATGTAATAACACTTGGCAAACTTAACACAGGGACAAACATCTCCTCAGATAACCAGATACTGACAGGCTCTAGCATCCGCACTTGAACATGTACAATGACACACATACACATATATCACAATACCCACTGGGGCACACGCTTTTTCACAAATAAGATTGGAAAGGGTAGGGGCCACAAAGGTGGTGGGAGGGCTGGAAATTGGGACTTGATGAGGGTTCATGATATCTGGAGGGGGAGGCAGCAGGATAATGGGGTTTTAATCAGGGGGATGCCTTGAGACAACAGATGTGGAGGGATATAGGACCAACTACTCAGTAGATTGCCAAAGAACAGCAGCAGCAAAATACCACCAAATACACTGTGGGTCATTAGAGACACCTTTTCCCTGGTCTAGTCGGTATATATGGCAAGTGTAACAGTGGGCGTGGGTCTTGGCTGATGCACCACACATGATACTTATGGAATACATCATCCATGAATAGATTTCCACCAACCCTACACACATGCATTCTCCACTCTTTCCACGTCCCTTTCTCAGGTGATTACTTTTGCACACTGCCATGCACCGACGCATACACATATAAAATCATGCTTGGAGTGTGATACCCCTTTTTGGTATGTGAATGGTCCAACCTCACACGTAACTACCGCATATCTCTTAGTGTGGGTATTTTACCATGCAGTAATTTCTACTATACAGTAACTGTTAGCATGTGCTTGTGCTAACGGTTATGGTGCATTTAATCCAATACTAATTTCCTGCCATTCCTTAGTTAACATGCCCTTTCGTATTCATTAGATTGATTTAATGTGTGATTACCTCTAAATTAACACATTAAGGGGTATGTTTACTAAACCGTCTTAATGTGCTCTCTGCGACGTTATCGCGTGATAAGGTACCTTATCGTGCAATAAATGCGCTTTATTGGGTGCACAGGTACCTTAGCATGCGATAACGCGCGCAGCGACGCAAACGAGCGCTGAAGGCGGAGAAAGGCTTCCGGAGGGCGGAGGAAGGCTCCCCAGGGACGGAGAGAGAGGGTCAATGGGCGGAGAGTGGGAGGGGAGAGGCTCCCCGCACACTAACGCTGTGAAATCCGAGGCTCAAAAATAATGCCAGTGAAACCCTGGCATTAGAGCCGATTTAAAGGGAAAATAAACCATTTCTGTCAGCAATGTACAGCAAAACCAGGGAAACTTACAAAAAGTGATAGGTGTGATACACGTGCATGGAACAAAAGGGCAAATAAACAGTGAAAATGAACAGAAGAAAATGTAAAAAAAACATAACCAAGCTGGGAAATAGTGATATCAATGGGAAACATCAAAAAACACTCCCAAGAAAGCTAAAAAAAAAAAAAGAAATGAATTTTGGAAGGGTCTATGTTCCGTCCCCATACAAGGTGAATGAGCCCACAGTGATATTGCGCTGAGCAGGGTTTCCGACCCCATTGGCCAGGTTTTCTATGGCATGAACATGTTCTGCAACTGCAGGGGGGCATGTCAGAATGGGCAACTGGACAGATGCTGGAAAAGGGGACACAGAGGGCTGCAGGCGGCACATGCTGCGGTGCAGCTAGCCCAAAGTGCGGACTAGGGTGATGCCTAGCTGGCCCATAGGAATGCTGAAACAGTAGAGCAGCCAGACAGCAACTGCTGAGGGCCCAACATGGGTACGAGTGTGCTTCCCATGGTGTCACAGCGGATATTACCAAGCAGGTCCCCCCAATGGCACTGAATATTGGCAGGCGGTGCTGGGGGGAAGCATGGACAGCTTTGCAGGCACACCTACCCAGAACCCGCACCATAGGCAGCCGCCTACCTGCACACTGGATGACCTGAGACTGTGCACCACCAGCACCACCAGCAGAAGGGCATTTCAGCATGGTGGCAGAGGGATACTGGTGGTGGAGGGGGCAGTGGCAGCAGCCCAGAGCAGACAGTGGCCTAGCTCTGTGTAGGTGGGTGCCATGCACTGCAGCAGACAGGCCCTGTCTGATGAACAGTCATGGTATCACCAGGGAATGCCCTATCTCTGTGGCAATACAGTGGTGCAGTGCACACAACCAGTGTGTTCAGAAGCAGAAGGTCACAGGTTCAAGCCCCAGCTGTGGTTCCTGCCAACCCAGTCCCCATATTTTACCCACTACTAAAACGTGCTAATACAGACAGAACCTTTATTGCAGATGATGTAAACATGCCCAAAACACCTACATTTTACCCTACAGAGCACAGACACCATAAGCATGCGCATTACCTAGAGCAGAGTTTCCCAAATGCAGTCCTGGAGGGCCAAGCACCATTCAGGTTCCATGCTGTCTCTAATAAAGATGCCTGTGCTGCATTTCTATGCGCCGCCCCAATGGTATGCAGATGTATCGCATGCATATTCATGAGGGACAGCATGAAAACCCAAAGAGTGTCTGGCCCACCAGGACTGGAGTCGGGAACCTCTGCCCCAAAGAAGCAGCCAACAGGGACAGACACACCCGCACCCACAGGCTCCATTATCCAATGCCTCCTGGAGAGGCAGGATGTTGGGCCCTGTGTGCATCTCCCAATACTAGCACTTGCATACCTTAGCAATGCCACCCTAAACCTGGGAATACGGTACACAGCTATCAAAAGGTTGCTATGATTACTGGCAGATAGCAATTCAGAATTTAAGTACAATTTTCAGAGTGAGCTGCATCATAGCAACCTTACTGATGTCTGTGTAGTTTGCTACAGGTCTTGTGTCTGACAGTGTTTACCACCCTGGGGAGGGACCCCAACAGTATTGCGTACCATAGCCATGCCTGAACTGTGCCCAGGACTGGTGCGGTGGCCAGGGTTGCCAAACACCTCTATAGCTGCACAATGCTGGCATAGGTGTGGGGAGTGTGTGTCTGTCTATCCAATGTGTGGTGGCTGCCAACACCCTCCACAGCCCACACTGCTAGCACTGTTGCCAGTATTGGCCTGCCATTGTGCATAATGAGGAGCAAGGTACTGTGGGAATAGCCTGGATAGGGTGGCCTGGCCTGGATTCATCTGTACAGAGCATAGGGCAATGGCTCGGACATTGTAGTGCCCGGTCACCACCTGCACGGACAGGGTGGCCACAGCATGTCCTGCTAGGAGGTCACTCTCACCCTGATTGAGCAGTGACCATGACATGGCATGGCTAGGTGCTGTATAGTATTTTTTTTTATGTGATATTTATGGGTTCTCTTTTGGGGCCCAATCACTGATTTTTCTGCTTGGTGTGTATGCTGATGTCCCAGTTCTGGGTACACACATCTTCTCCAGGAACATGCACTATGGACTAGCTAGCAGACTGTCTGCAACTAGTATGTGTCTTGCTGGAGCACCGTGCAGTGGCTGGAGGCTGGTTGCTGGAGAATGTCAGATAGTGCTGGGGGACAGCTGAGCGTTTTCAGGCCTACTGTCTGTCTGCTATTATTTTATGGATGTGTACAGATCTGCATTGACTGCCCTGTAGGGCGTCTGTTCCCCAGCAGGGCTGGGGTTGATGGTCACCTCTACTGCCACCATTGCAGGGAGGTAGAATGTGGATCTGTTGGTGGGAGATCCTGTTTCCCCACTCTGAGCACCAGAGGGTGGGTTGTGTGGTGGTACATAATCTGCCTATTGGTCCAACCCCCCCCCCCACCCCCTGTAACCATGGCACCAACACAGGATATGCACTATTCTTGGTGTATCATAGCCCATAAGGTGCCTTATCAGGTGTCCTTGAAAGCGCCTTATAGGGTGCCCTATAGGGGACATTATAGCGTGCCTTGGCAGACAGTGCACTTTATAATGTGCCCTATGGAGTGCCTTATAGGGTGCCTTATGCAGCACCTTAGGTTATGGCAGTGTTTCCCAACCCAGTCCTATGGGGCACACCAGCCAGTCAGGTTTTCGGGATATCCCTAATGACTATGCATGAGATATATATGCATTAGAGATATCCTGCCAACCTGACTGGTTTGTGGCCCTCCAGGGCTGGATTTGGAGACCCCTGCCTAACACCTCTGTCATCTAAGATTGTGAGTGGGCAAGGTGCAGATGTCCAAGACATCAAAAAGGTATATAGGATGTGTCACATTCCTCCTCACTTCTCACCACCACCAAAATATTGTCTATTAGACAACTTTTTGGTGGTGGTGAGAATCGAGGAGGAATGTGTCACATTCTATATACCCTTTCGATGTCTAGGACATCTGCACCTTGCCCACTCACAATCTTAGATGACAGAGGTGTTAGGCAGGGGTCTCCAAATCCAGCCCTGGAGGGCCACAAACCAGTCAGGTTGGCAGGATATCTCTAATGCATATATATCTCATGCATAGTCATTAGGGATATCCCGAAAACCTGACTGGCTGGTGTGCCCCATAGGACTGGGTTGGGAAACACTGGGTTATGGCACGTGAGGGTGTGTTTGCTGGCAGCACTAATTAAAATACAACTAAAATGCCTCAAACAGCAATGATTACACATAAAAGCTAATGCCTCAACCAGCCTCATGCATTAGGCACACTAGGGGATTGAACTCATGACTTCTGAACCATCAGCCAGTGTATTTACCATTGGGCTACAGCTCTACTTCTGTGGTTTCAAGTCTGCGTGCCTACTTAAGATTACCGTGCGTTAACGTGCTTAGCGGCGTCTCGCCCGATAATGTGCGCAGCACACGTTATCACTCGATAATCCCGTTTTGCTACATTAAGACCAAAACGCCCACTCCTTTTATGTCATCCTGCACACTAACGCCGGGCGCACGTTAAGATGGTTTAGTAAACATACCCCTAAGTCAATTGTAACACATATTAAAAATGCCCAAAAATCAGAAAAGCAAATCAACTGATGTTTTTTGCCTCTGCACATCCCTAATTGTGTTCTAACTTCTAGTTTCCAGCTCAAACTGAAATGAATAGGAACTGAATTATCCTCTTTCTCCAATCAAGTGTTGGGTTTTATTTCATTAAGTGAGTCTGTGACATTGCAGCCCTTCTTCCAAATCCTTCTTTTTCTTCTTGTGCTCTCACTTTATAACCTTTCTGTGTCAGATGCACTCTTATAGGAGTATGTTTACTAAACTCCGAAATTGTGCGGGGCCGCGGTAGTGTGCCTGTGCCATATAAGGAGTGGGCGGTTCAGGCAGAGAAAAGAAAAAACCGGGAGACAGCGACTGTACTTGTGCGCATCGTGCTAATGTGCGGGGTCCACATTAGCGCGTGGAAAGGCTAAGTGGCGCGCTGCTGGGCACAGAAAAGAACAGAGTCATAGTATAACGGTGAAGACACTGATCAATGGTGCAGGGGTCATGGGTTCAATCCCCCATTGTGCGCAACAAAAGCTGTTGTCTGAGGCAATAGCTGTAATGGGTTAAAGTGCTGTAGGAGGCATATTAATTTTGTGCGGCATAAGGCGGCGTACTGTTAATTTTGGGCGACATTAGGCGGTGCGCTGTTAGTTGTGGGCGTCATAAGGCGTAGCACTGTAAATAGTGGGCATTAGGCGGCACGCTGTTAAGTTGGTGCGGTTTGGGCGGCAGAAGGTGGTGCGCTGCTATGCCATGAAGGCCTAAGGCAGTGCGGCAATATCCAAATACAGGAATAGAGCCACAGCACAATGGTTAAGACACTGACCAATGGTGCAGGGATCAGGGGTTCAATCCCTCACAGTGCCCAGTGAACAAGGCTGGCTGAGGCATAACATATTATGGGGATGAGTGCTGTAGGAGGCATATTAGTTCTATTTTATTTATCAGTACTAGCAAACTCACTCTCAAAGCGTGTTAACATAAGGCGGCCCATACGGCACATGTTAAAGTTCACTGTCTGCCAAGGCACCCTAGAATGTCCCCTATAGGTCACCATATATGTTGCGTCACATGATAATGTATAGTGCACCTTATATGGACGGCAACCATAAGGTGCCCTATAAAGCACCCTCAGCGGCACCTTATGGGTACAGTACGCTGCGGGTGTTTTTGCTGGCATCAACATATGTACATTAAATAAAAAAGACTCTGGACAACCCGAGTAAATTACTCCACTGTGGGTTTGAACCCATGACCTCTGGCTTCTCAGGCAGTGAAGTAACCATTGGGATACAGCTCTTTTTTTTTTTTTTTTTTTAATTGAAATTTCAGTCAATTAGGCCACCCGTACCCATGATGCACTGCACATGCAAATCAGCTGTCCACAGATGAACACAAGATGGGGAATGCACCCCAACAGCTCCCCGGCGTGGTAGGGGGAAGTGGCCATGTGCACCCACAATGCACCTCGGCCTGGTAGGGGGTACTGACCGGGTGTTTTACTGGCACAGAGTAGCTACACACCGTCACATTGTGCGGGTACTGTGCTCACCCTGAGGGTGTGAAGAGGCGCCCAGGACCAGGTCCACAACACCCTCCATGGATGAAAGAGGCCATGCTAGAGCTCCACAGCAGCATTAAACTGTGAGATAGGTAGTTTCTGCAGAAACACCTTGGATATCACTCTCTGTCTTAGTCAGGGGAACCCCTTATGGACACCTAGGTGGGCTATGTACCACCACCCAAGGTTGAAAAAACAGGGTCTCCTATCAACAGATCCACATTCTACCTCCCTGCAATGGTGGCAGTAGAGTGGACCATCAACCCCAGTCCTGCTTGGGAACAAACACCCTACAGGGCAGTCAAAGCAGCTCTATACACCTCTACACACCTCTACAACACCAGACAGACATTAGGCCTGGATATGCTAAGCTGCACCCCACCACTATCTGATACTCTCCTGCAGCAAGCCTTCAGCCACTGCACCCTGCAAGGCAACCCATCACAACACAGACCAGCTGAAAACAGTCTGCTAGCTAGTCCTGGTGGAAATGCATGCACCCAGAACTGGGATGGCAGTGCACACCAGCAGATAAGTCAGTGACTGGGCCCCAAAAGGAAACCCATATATATCACATGAGAAAAATACTATATAGCACTATGGGGGTGCCTAGACATGCTGTGGTCACTGCACAGTCAGGGTGAGAGTGATCCCCCAGCAGGACAGAAAGAGGTCACCCTGTCTGTGTAGGTGGTGGCCGGCCACGACAATGTCCCAGGCAGTGCCCTATGCCCTGTGCAGATGCATCCTGGCCAGCCCACCCTGTCGGAGCTATATCCATGGTACCTTGCTGCTCATTATGCACATTGGCAGGCCAATAATGGCAACAGTGCTGGCAGTGTGGGCTGTGGAAGGTGTTTGCAGCCAACACACACTGTATAGACCAGGGGTGGGCAATCTCGGTCCTGGAGGGCCGCAGACCAGTCAGATTGGCAGGATATCTGTAATGCATATATATCGCATGCTTATTCATTAGGGATATCCCGAAAACCTGACTGGTCTGCGGTCCTCCAGGACCGAGATTGCCCACCCCTGGTATAGACAGACACACACTCCCACACGTATGCCAGCATTGTGCTACTATAGAGGAGTTTATCAGCCTTGCCCACCACACCAGTCCTGGGCACAGCACAGGCATGGATATGGTACGCAATACTGTTGGGGGTCACTCCCCAGGGTGGTGACCACTGTCAGAGGCCAGACCTGAAGCACACACCGCAGACATCAGAAAGATTGTTATGATGGAGCTCAAAGAGCAAACTGTGCTTAACGTAGGAATGTCTATCTGCCAGTACTCATAGCAAACGTTTGAGAGCTGTGTACCGTATACCCAGGTGTAGGGTGGCATTGCTAAGGTATGCAGGTGCTAGTATTGGGAGATGGACGCAGGGCCCAATGACCTGCCTCTCCAGGAGGCATTGGCCAATGGGGCCTGTGGGTGTGGGTGTGTCTGCCCCTGTTGGCTGCTGCTTTACGGCAGAGGTTCCCAACTCCAGTCCTGGTGTGCCTAACACTGTTTGGGTTTTCCTGCTGTCCCTCATGAATATGCATGAGCTACATATACATGCCATGGGGGTGGTGCATAGATATGCAGCACAGGCATTTGTATTAGAGGCAGCATGGAACCTGAATGGTGTGTGGTCCTCCAGGACTGCATTTTGGAGACTCTGCTCTAGGTAATGCCCCTGTTCATGGTGTCTGTGCTCGGTGTGGTAAAAGATAGGCGTATTACCAATGCGTATGTCCTCAGCAATAAAGGTTTGTCCTTGCTATCATGGTTTAGTTGTGGGAAAAATATGTGGACAGGATTGGCAGTAGCCCCAGCTGGGCTTTGAACCTGTGACCTTCTGTTCTTGCACACACTGTCTGTGTGCACTGCACCACCATGTTGCCACAGATTGACTGAATTCCCTGGGAGGTCCATGACTGTACATCTGACAGGGTCTGTTGCAGTGGATGGTGCCATCCTGCACATGGCTAGGCCACTGTCTTCTGTGGCTAGCAGCCACTGCCCCTCCACCACCTGTACCCTTCTGCCATCATGCTGGCATGTCCTTATCGTAGTAAAACCATATGACCTGATTGAGTTGTGGCACTCCAGGCCTGCATTTGGGGGACTCGGCTGTAGGTAATGCCCATTGTTATGGTGTGTGAGCGGTGTAGGGTAAAATATGGGTGTTTGCAACATGCTTATGTTCTCTGCAATAAAGGAGTGTCTTTACTATCTCTGTTTAGTGGTGGGTAAAATATGGGGACAGGGCTGGCAGGTGCCCCAGCTGGGATTTGAATCTGTGACTCTTTGGTCCTAGAGATACTGGCTCTGTCTGCTGCACCACACTGTGGCCACAGAGACAGTGCAGTCCCTGGAGATAGGAAACCTGGCAAGAAGGAGTCGGAAGCCATGCTCTGCACATTTTTACTGTGGGCTCGTTCACCTTGTCTGGGTGCAAATACACCACGAAAATGCCTGCAAAAAAAGGGGGAAAAAAGATAGCCAAGCTGGGCAACAGTGTTATTAATGGGCAACCATACAAAACACTCCAAGGACAGCTCCAATAGCAAGAAATGATTTTTGGAAGGGTCTCCACTCCGTAGACCCTTCCAAAATTCAATTCTAATTTTATGGAGCTTTCCAGGGAGTGTTTTTTGTTGTTTCCCATTAATATCACTGTTGCCCAGCTGAAGTACTATTTTTAATAATTTTGTTGTGGTCATTTTCGCTTTTTATTTGCACTTTTGTTCTATGCACATGTATCACACTGCTCACATTTTGTTGGTTTCCCCGGTTTTCCTGTACATTGCTGACGGAAATGGTTTCTCTTCCCTTTAAATGCCCTCTACCGCGAGTGTTTCACTCGCGGTATTTTTTACTTGTATATTCGGCCCCGTAAATGTGCGAGGAGCCTCTCCCCTCCCCTTCTCCGCCCATTGCAGCCGTCTCTCCGCCCCTCGGGAGCCTTCCTCCGCCCTCCGTTAGCCTTTCCACGCCTCTATCGGACATTTGCGGGCCCGTACTTGTGCGGAGCCCGTTAGTGTGCCACACACGTGTGCGGGGGTTCATCGCACTTAAGAGCACTTAAGTGCTGCTTTTAGTGCGCTATTGTGCGGCGCGCAATTGTGCGTTTTTTAGTAAACATGCCCCATAGATGTCTTTCTGGTGTTTCTTTCAAAAACTGATAAATGTTAATACAATTTTTTTAAAGTTAACTAGATACCATTTCACTCTGGATATGCAACAAAAATCTAATATCAGACTTTCAGACTATCTCCATCCAACACCTCAAGTTTGATTGTTGTGTGAACAGTACCACCCTAGAATAACTACTCCATTTTACTAAGCTCAATGGCGATGTTCATACCGTGCTTAATATTCATATAGCATGCCATCGTTCTCTGTAATCTTCCCATATTCATGGAAAGAAATTGTAATCCTCTTTACTGGATCAGGTTAATTCCAATAAAATATTAAAACCATTTTCTAATCTAAATAGGTTCATTAGGAGAGACATGGCCTTGTGCATATTGAACTCCCTACTGAGTTTGGTTTCATCACATTTCAGCACTGTACATTTGCGAAGCGGTTGTACTACATTTATGAGGATTTATCTGAGCTGTCTAAAAAACATTCCACCTAATTCTACAGCTTCTCTGCATGCTAATCATGAACATGTTAAGTGGAAAAACTGAGCTCCCAGCCAGCCTCATCCCCCCCTCCCCATGGGTTCAAGTTATGATTACAGAAGCAAATTTGCCAGAAGCACTCTTCAAGCAGTGCCAGTGAAGAGGAAAGGAAGGTTTTGAGCAATATTGAAAGTCAAGCTTGATGCAACAAAGAAATGTCGCAGGATACTTGAAGGGCTGGAAACAGTTTTAATTTTAGTAAGTCTTGTAAAGATATAAAAAGGATTATCCTCAAGAATGGTAAATAAACATATTAGTTATATAATTAGTTCTGGTAGACCATTTGAATCTGAAAATAAGTACTGAATAACATAACATTTTTCTTGGTGGTTGACTTTCTAAAATATGAGGTATTTTAAGGCTGTTGTACCATATATTAAGGGAGCAGTTTTCAGAAGTCCAAGGATTCTGAAAGTCACCCTTCAATTTAATTTTCAAAGGAAAGCTATCCACATAATTTCCCTTTGAAAATTAGATTTGCAATGGTTTGGAGGTTAAAATAATCCACAGACTTTGCACATGTTTTATCCATGGACAGAGTCAGTTAGGCAAAGCATAAAAAGGATCTTCACACATATCTTTGGGTATACCCCTTCTTCTCTCACAGCTACAGGCTTGGATATGCATAGAACAGTGCAGGAAAGGCAAAAAGGGGACATTCCCACAATAATCAGAAAGTAAAAACCCATAGCAGGGGAATCAGAACTCCCACAGTTATAGAAAGACTTCTTTATTATGCCTAACACAGCTGTGTTTTTGCAGAAATCACATGTGTCAGGGGCACCTACACCATATAAGTAATAGTAAGAAATGCTCATAAGATAAACCACAAGTGTGGCTATCCTGCTTACAAACAATCACAGGCTGACACAGGCAAATTTCTTCCAAAACATGGCCATATCGAGCCTCATAAAGAAGTCTTGATCTATGTGTATCCAAGATGGCGCTCAGCAGGTTCATAGCACTCTGACTGCTTTTCATGAATGGGTAGGAGGAAAGCCGAGTGGGGTAATAAGCCCCCTTCTACCCCCGTGACTTCCTCTCCCTTACCTGTAGTTGCTTCGCGTCCTTTGGACTCTTATTGGATGGACTCAGCAGCAATAGATGCATTCAGGAGAGTTTGCCTAGCGTATCAGCGTCAGAGTCTGGTGGCTCGGTGTCATTCTTAGGCATCGATTCTCTCTTCCCCAAGCTATGGAAACCATCAAAGGTAGCACTGGTCAGTGAGTCCTGGAGATCAGCAGCTGGAGGGCTCTTTGCTTGATAGTGTGTCTTCTGGCTGGAGAGGGCCAATTTCGGGTCTGAGTACTGGAGCCACACAAGTGGTGTGGGAACATCTCTTTGACAGCATTTTGCTGGTGGAAGCTTGAGGAGGTATAACTGTTAACATGGCTGCTATGCATTAGATTCTGTGCTGGGGGGCAATGGAAGGTGATTTGCTATCAACTGGAGTGGCTCTCAAATTCCCCTTGGCTCATCCTGAGGTTTTCATACTGGAGACAATATGGTCAGCAATCATGAAGCTTGGTGAAGGCCTTTTGCTGTTTTATACTTGCAAAATTCAGTATCTGAACTACAAATGAAAGTTAATCACTTGGAAGGATACTTGGACTCTTGTTAAAGATTGTGTTGCTGTGAGGACAAGAACTGAGCAACAGAACAATGTCTCTAAATCTTCTAATTTAAGATTTATTAATTTTCCTAGATTTATGTCTGCTCCTGCTAAAGATATGTTTAAGTCATACTTATCAGATGTGTTGAGAGTCTCCCTGGAGTCACACACCCCCATGACTAAAGTTTATTACTTGTCTTCTTTTCAGAAATCTGTTGGTGGGGAAGTGCTTGGACTCTTTATATGTTTCTGCTATACTTGAAAGTTCTGGGGTAGAGTCAGTGGTTCCCTTCACGCATTTGCCTTCCTTTGAGTTAACAACAGACAGAGAATGGCTTCTCAAAATGTTTTTTTAAAAAGAGAAATGTCTTATTTAAGGGATTGCAAGTTTGGATTTTTCCAGACCTATCCAGGGAGACTCAACGGAGAAGAAGGGAATTTTTTCTACACATTCCTGGGGCACAGCAGTTGGGGACACTCTTTTTTCTTAAGTTTCCATGCAAGTACACGGTAAAATATCAGTGATTTACTTATGTCTTTTATGAGCCTTCCCAGCTCCCAAAGGCCTGTGGACAAGGGGTCTTCCCTTTTGGGCTCTCCAAGATTTTGTTTCAGGTTGGTGAGTTAGGCCTGCTGTCTTTCCTTGTACATATATATCATTTTTTTTATTTTCCCTTAGTTTCTTGGATCTTCTTGGATATAGTGAGCTACAGAAGGGACATTATATACAGGGTGGCCCAAAAAAAGTGAGAACATCTCGTAGCATATAAGTTATTTAAAAATTCAAAAAGACAGATGTAAATGATTGACAAATTTTAAAAAACAAGATGGCGACCGGAAATTGTCAAAATAAAGACGTTATATAGCTAAAAAAGGTAAATGAGTAAACTATTTAAGCTTTTAATTTACGAGATGTTCTCACTTTTTTGGGGCCATCAGCCCAAACTGGAAGTCCCATCAGCCCCAGTGGGCTTAACAGAGTCGCGAGAGAGAAAATCTCCCTTCGTGGCTGTGAAAAGCCAGCACTTTGGGAGCTAATGCTGCAGGGAAGGCTCTGCCGGGCAGGGGGGCCTCGCGGGACACTTGATTCCGCCACTGCCATGGCAGCAGTGGCAGCAGCAGCTGGTTTGTTTGTTTTTTAATCTACCTGGGATGATGGGGGGAGGTGGGTTAGGACTGGTAATGGGCTATGGGGGGCTTAGGACTGGTAATGGGCTATGGGGGGGCTGAGACTGGAAGTGGGCTGATGAGGGGGGTTAGGACTAGTAATGGGTTATGGGGGGGCTAGGACTGGAAATGGGCTGATGGGGGGTTAGGACTGGAGGTGGGCTGATGGGGGGTTAGGACTGGTAATGGGCTATGGGGGGGGGGCTAAGCCTGAAAATGGGGTGATGGGGGTTAGGACTGGTAATGGGCTATAGGGGGGCTAAGACTGGAAGTGGGCAGATGGGAGGCTTAGGACTGATAATGGGTTATGGGGGGCTAGGACTGGTAATGGGCTGGGGGGGTTGCTAGGACTAGAAATGGGCTGAGTGGAAAGAGGGGCTTGAACTGCAAATAGCTGATGGGGAGGGAGCTAGGACTGGAAATGGGCTGAGTGGGGGGAGCTAGAACAGGAAATGGGCTGATGGAGGGGCTAGGATAGGACTGGAAATGGATGGGGGAGCTAGGACTGGAAATGGGCTGATGGTGGGGCTAGGATAGGATTGGAAATGAGCTGATGGGAGGCTAGGACTGGAAATGGGCTGATGCGGGGACTAGAAGGGAGCAGATGCTGGGTGGGGCTGGAACTAGAAGGGAGCTGATATTGGGGGAGGATTAGAATGGGATGGAGCTGGGAGAGTGAAATGGAGAGAGGGGAAATATTTTGTGTGGGAGGGAAGACAAATCTACAATTGGCCGGGCATTGGGAGAGTAAGTGGGGATTGAGGATGGAGGGGTAAAATTTGAGTGGATGAAATAGGAATGAGGAACGAGCAAAAGGAGAAAGATTAGTATGTTAAAGCAGATGTAGAGAGAGAATGGGGAAAAAAAAACCTAGATGAGAGAAGAAAGGACAAATGGACAGCAGACGATGGAGAGTTAGAAGACACGAAGAAACCAGAAGAAAGTGGCTGGAGTAATTTCAACTGACAAAATGCACAAAAGGTAGAAAAATATCTCTTTATTTTGAATTTATTAACTGGAATATGTCAGCTCTGGGAAATGTGCATCATTAATGTCTGCGCTTTGTTTAGTACAAGAGAAAATTAATTTATAGTTTTATTTCTACAGTGTTGTTGTACATTCCAAGTTTGGCTTTTGGGATTCCCAGTTTAATTATTGTCTTCCTGTTTCTAAATTGTGATTCCTTGTTTGGTGATGGTCTATATTCTGCATGTGTAACTGAGCTGAGGTAGTGTATGGTAGCATTATGCAAATATGTATGCAAATGAGGCCCCTTATGCAAATGAGTCCCCGCACCGAGTCTCTGCACATGGCCCTGCACCATCCTTGGGCTGCCCCTGTGCACTCCTTGTGGCCTTCAGCAAACCACTTAACCCTCAGCAGGGGCAGCCCAAGGGGGGTGCGGGGCCATGTGCAGAGGCTCGGTGCGGGGCCTCATTTGCATAAGGAACCTCATTTGCATAAATATTTGCATAATGTTACCATACACTAACTTTTAGTAAACATGCCTCTAAATGAGTGTATGGATAAAGAAAGACTAAAAGATTTCTACATTGCTATAATCCAGTGCCAACCGCCAGGCACATTAGGAACTACTGTATAGAAAATTGGTTAAATAAATAAATTGGAATGCATGGATGTGTTGTAAAATGCATAAATAGAAAAAAAAAGAAGCCTTTTCATAGCTGTGGGTGTTCTGTTACCTCTGCTGTGTGTTTTCTGCTTTTTGAATTTGCATAGGCCATTCAAATAGGAAAAGGGTCCTCTGACTCAGGTTGTTGCAAAATATTTTAGAAAATGATCACTGAACACAGAGCCATTTATAAAATACCCCTGGGGCTGTGAAAAACACATGTATTTTGCAGCATGTCCAGTGAGAACAGCCATTTTACCAAACAATATTATCAAAAAGAGAGTCATTACTCAGGCATTTGAACCTGAAAGGGTCAATAAATTCATGCGTAAGGATGGCCACTTACATGTGGAAATGCTAGATTTTACGAAGGGGGCCATTTCCTCCAAATCCCGTATCCATATAAGTGTTTAGCTGACACCTAGTTGTGTCCTAAAACAGGTATACATTGCACTAGGGATGTGCATTCATTAGTGCTCATTCAGTTCATTAGTATGCAAAACGTTTAGTGCACACAAAATCATTTTACTAACGTGCGGTGGGATTTTGCATGTACCACACATTTGGTGTTATAATTAATGCATGATAAATGCAACAGTCATGGACTAACTGTTGGGGGCATGTCCAGCATGATTCTAGAAATTACCACACTGAATGTACCCTAATGCATGGCAGCTGCACTCGCAATTAACTTGGGTGCAATTAACGCTACCCACTGAGGTGTCATTAAGTGCACCTGTGATAACTGCAATGTTGACAATTTGCATGTGATATGTATCTTAACTGTAATGTGCCTCCCATGCCCACTCTCTGCCACTAAGCCACCCATTCCCTACCCCATTATTGCTTGATTTGCAGTCACCAGAGAAACTAACACACAGTAATTGTCATGCCTGTATGTAAACATTTACCAAGACCCCATGCTGACAGTTACAACACACTAAAATGTGCTTTAACCGCTCAGTGCACTATAGATGATTAGCATGTGTTAAAATGTTCTGGTTCTAATTTTTCTTGGAACACCATTGAAGCCATTGCATCTGTTCTCCTTCAAAGATCCATCCCATTCCTTTGTCTCTTACCCTCTCAATAGCTCTCTGTCCCTTTCAGCTGCCTCCCAGTGCCTCCAAAAAACCTTCTAAATCCTTCAAACCATCTCTCCTCCCCACCTTCCTGGAGTGGAGGAGTGGCCTAGTGGTTGGGGCAAGGTACTTCAGGCTGGAAGGTTGGGGGTTCAAATCCCACTAGAAGACAGCAACCTTGGGCTGGAAGGACTGGGGTTTCTAGTCCCACAGGTGCTCCTTGTGTCCTTGGGCAAGCCACTTAACCCTCCATAGCCCATGTTCCCTGTAAAATAGTTATCTCCAAGTTATAATGCCCTGTTCAATCAATGTTCCCTCTAATTTTCTGTAGGCTGTGTGCGCATAAAATATCAGCTGTGTGCAGCTTTTGAAGGAAGGTTAGATTTTTGTGCGCCACATAATGACACTCGGAGTTATATACTTTAAAATTTGGCTACACGTCAGAATACAGTATGTACACCACATTGATTTTAATCAAATTAAATGAAAATAGAAAATTACTAAATGAAGCGGGAAATTTCTAGTAATTACAATCATAACTTTTAAATTTTAAGACATCTGTGTTGTTTTCTATCAGAATCAGAGCCGTAATTTTTGTGCGCTCTGTTGTAAAGTATGTGCGCTCGCTCGGCGAGGTGTGTGCACGTGCACACGCGCACAGCTTAGAGGGAACAGTGTGTTCAATGTAATTTCGGTTTGTTCAATGTAAACCACACTGATGCAGTATATAAGAGAATATAAATAAATACAGTCTTACAACCCTACTCACACCTCTCACCCAATCACCTAGTTCTCATTGCCTTCCTAAACTTACTCAGTTTCTTAGTTTATACTATCCACCCAGCTAATCCCTAAGTCCCCACTCTTCACTCTACCCAGTTCCTGAATCCATACTCAGCATCTTACCAAATCATAGGTTCCAAACTTATACTCCCAATACCCAGGAATTTTGGAGTCTATCTTCATTTGATCTCCCACCAAATCCCAGAGTCTCTGCTAGAGTCTTATTTCCTGCTCTCCCCCATCCACTTGTCTCTAGTATTTGCCAGTATCAATCTTCCAAACCCCATCCTCACTTTGGCATCATAATCAGTCTTTTTCCAATCCCAGCCTCAGCCTCATCCTCAGCATCCTAATTTATCCTAAACCTAGTAGTGGAAGCTTGTTTTGTCAAACTATTGCTCTGCCGCTCTTCAGCTGGCACTGGCACTAGTATAGTGGCAGTTTAAAATTGTAACAATGAATACTTACCATTTCTCATAAGAATATAGGAAAGTCTCTATGGAAATCCTACTCTGCCCGATCACCATCTACCAAGAGCCCTTACATCCAGATACCGTCAGAAATTAAGGGCCTGATATTCAGCGGCGGCGGCTACAGTTCCTACCATCGCCGCCGAAGAGTTAACTCGGATATTCAATGACGTGAGCATATCTAGCCGCCAGCACTGACTATCTGGGTCTGCCACACAGCGCCGTATGACACGGAAGCTAACCAAACTGGGTGATATTCAGACGCTGTCCAGTAAGCTTCAGCAGCAAAAATTAGGACAGCTTTTGCTGTGCCTAACTTTCACCACTGAGGGATACCGAGGCAGCGACTAAATATTGCCGTTGACTGGTATTCCCTGGGTACTACCTATTGAATGCTCCTGGAGCACCCCAATGCTAACCACATAATATCAAGGTGTATAGTGGTGGTTTCCTGGAATATTCAGCAGCACTAAAGATATGAGTGCTGCTGATTATCATGCTTAGTGGTGGTTACATGGTTTACGGGTCTGCAAACCGTGCAACTGCTTTGGAATATTGGGCCCTAAATGTTTAATTTTATCATTTATTTAGGCTCCTGTGAGCCTTCCTAACCCAGTCCTGCATTTTTTAAGCAAAACTAAGGCTTCGGTGCTCACCCAGAGTCCAAGGAAGTCAGCCACCTCCACTTCATTAAAACCCCAATTTTGCAGCAAACAGCCCTTAAAATACCTTTATAATTAGCTTTTCTGGCTCCCCCAAGCTCCGGCCTCCACCTCCTGTCCCAGTACCCCCCACACATACACCTCTGGTGCCGCCCCCATGCTCCTCAAAGGAAAACCTCTCCAACACACGCAAGTACCATAAAGATCTACTGGTCCTTTAAGGCCAGCCCTGCCTCCTCAGGATAGGTCCAAATAGGGCCTAGCAGTGCATCTCTCTTCCCTGGAATCTGTAATCCCATTCCCGTTCCTGCCTCCTCTGAATGTCGCTGCCGCTAATCCCGCAGTACTCCCGACGCTGCCTGCAAGCTCCTGGTAGGAAGAAGCAGACTCGACGCCTGAAAACAGCCTCCAGCACAGTTTCCTCTGATGCCGGCTGCGATCTGCGGCGATGATCCCGCTAGTGATAGCACAGCCACAGCTTCTCTCTCATCTCCAGCCCACAGCACAACTGCTTCCCGTAGCTCCCGGCACCATTTTTAATTTTTTAAATACTGCATGAACTCAGGTGCGATCGAGTTAGCTTTGTTCATGTTAACTTTTAAATCTGCAGGCATGCTTTTTCTCTTTTAAAACTGCTTTAACTTCCAGTCTTTGCTCCTTTCTTTATATTTATTTTTAATTTAAATCATGGCCACACTTCTTGCTGCACTGCTCAGCCAGCAACCACCCCTAACATCAGGACATGAAGCCCAAGTAAATAAACCTTTAATTTATTTTTTTTTGTTTAACTTCTGGTTACAATAGCACATACATTCTAGAATCTCAAGCATTTTAAAATTCTTTGACATTTGTAATTTTTTTTATAAGACTATCCCTCTGCTTCCTCAGGGACTACTGCTGATGCTGCTGAAACTAAGAACCAGTTTATTCTGAGGTCATCCCATTTGGAGTCGGGGTTCCCCGGTTTTGGTGGGGTTTTCCCCTCCTCCATTGGTAGTTTTGGTTTGAGTGATTAGACTGAACAGCCAATCAGAAAAGTGTGTTACCTGAAAAATGTGACATTTCAACAGTCAGCGTTATGCGGCAGTAGGCCACAGCGAGAGTGACTAGCACTTGATACAGGGAAGGAGATCCCAAAACGTGCATGTCGTGCTTTGAAGCTGAGCTTGGCTAACATGAACTTCAATTTTGGCAGTTTTCAGGACCTAATAACTTAAGTTAAGTGCCATAATTTTTCTTTTGATAAGATTTGTTCTGAACTTGAACTATAAATGATTAAAAAGGAGTCTACCGTCTGGTTGGGGATAAATAAAATATTGTCCTCCCTCAGTATACACCGACAAAAAATGCTAAGGGGTATGTTTACTAAACGATCCTAATGTTACCGGCCCTAGTTGCAGCGATAATGTGAAGAATGCCATATAAGGAGTGGGCGTTCCAGTCCTAAGGTAGCAAGAATCTGTATCGTGCGATAGTGGGCGCCGTGGCACATTAACACATGTTAACCCTAAGTACATGCCAGCGCAGTGTTAGCATCTACAACAATGTAGCCCACTGGTTCTGCAATGACTGTGGAGGCAGAGGTCATAGGTTTGATCCTGCAATGGTGTAATCTAAAAAGACTGTCTGAGGCATTTTCTTTTAATTTAAATCAGTGCTGCTAGCAAAAACATCCTCACAGTGCCGTAACCTAAGGTGCCTCATAAGGCGCCCTATAAGGCGCCCCATAGGTCACATTATAAAGTGCCCTGTCTGCCAAGACACCCTATAATGTGCCCTATAGGGCACTGTATAGGGCGCCTATGAGGCTGCTTAGGCTACAGCACTGCGAGGGTGTTTCTGCTGGCAGCACTGATTTAAATTAAAAGAAAATGCCTCAGACAGCCTTTTTAGATTACACCACCATGACCTCTGTCTCCACAGTCCCTGAAGTAACCAGTAGACTACATCTCTATAGCTAGTACAACACTGCTGGCTGGCTACAGAAAGACTGCAGGTCACCACACAAAGGGGTATGTTTACTAAACTGCGGTAATCGTGAATAACGGGCGTTATGTAACGTTAGCGATCGTAAGTGCATCATAAAGCGCGTTATGACGCGCTTACGATCATTAACGTTACATAACGCGCGTTAACCGTAGTTAACGATCGTAAACTCCCGCGGCGCGGTAAAACACTGCAGAAGGTGGAGAGAGGGCGGATATAAGGGGTAAATGGGTGGAGAGTGGGCGGGGAGAGGCTCCCTTCACACTAACACGCTGATCTGAAGAGCTCAATTCCAACGCGAATGAAAACCTGCCGTTAAATGCACATTACAGGGGAGAGAAACCATTTCAGTGTCAGCAATGTACAGCCCAGGCAGGGAAACCTAAAAAAAGTGATAAGTGTGATACATGTGCACAAAACAAAAGGGCACATAAACACTGAAAATGACCCCAACAAACTGGAAAAAGACCATAACCAAGCTGGCCAATAGTGGTAGCAATGAGAAATATCAACCCCTACCCCCCCCCAGAGTAAGCTCCATAGAACAGATATAAATCGTGGAAGGGTCTATACTCCGCCCCCATACAAGGTGAATGAGCCCACAGTGATAAAGCGCTGCTCAGGTTTTTCCCCGCCATCGGACAGGGTTCGTATGGCGTGCACATGTCCCGCAACATCAGGGCGGGCATGTCGGAACGGCAACTGGACAGATGCTGGAGAAGGGGATACAGAGGGCCACAGGTGGCACATGCTGTGGTGCAGCTGGGCCACAGTGCGGGCTAGGGCGATGCCTAGGTGGCCCATATGAATGCTGAAGCAGCAGAGCAGCCAGACAGCAACTGCTGAAGGCCCAACATGGGCACGACTGTGTTTCCCACAGTGTCACAGGGAATAGTACCCAGCAGCTACCCCCAAGGGCACGGAACATTGACAGGCGGTGCTGGGGGGAAGCGTGGACACATATGCAGGCACCCCAACCCCAGAACCCGCACCATAGGCAGCCGCCTACCTGTACACTGGATGGCCTGAGACTGCGCACCACCAGCACCACCAGCAGAAGGGCATATCAGCATGGTGGCTGAGGGATACTGGTGGTGGTGGGGGCAGTGGCAGCTGCCCAGATCAGACCGTGGCCTAGCCCTGTGTAGGTGGGTGCCGTGTACTGCAACAGACGGGCCCTGTCTGACGAACAGTCATGGTATCACCAAGGAATGTACTCACTCTGACAACAAGGTGGTGCAGTGCACAAAACCAGTGTATTCAGAAGCAGAGGGTCACAGATTCAAGTCCCAGCTGTGGTCCCTGCCAACCCAGTCCCCATATTTTACCCACTACTACGATGTGCTAATACAGACAGCACCTTTATTGCAGATGACGTACACATGCCCAAGACACCTACATTTTACCCTACAGAGCACAGACACCATAAACATGCACATTACCTAGAGCAGAGCCTCCCAACTGCAGTCCTGGAGGGCCAAACACCATCCCGGTTCCATACTGCCTCTGGTAAAGATGCCTGTGCTGCATTTCTATGCGCCACCCCCATGGTATGCAGATGTATCTCATGCATATTCATGAGGGACAGCATGAAAACCCGAACAGTGTATGGCACCGCAGGACTGGAGTTGGGAATCTCTGCCGTAAAGCAACAGCCAACAGGGGCAGACACACCTGCACCCACAGGCCCCATTATCCAAAGCCTCCTGGGGAGGCAGGACTTTTGGCTCTGCATGCATCTCCCAATACTAGCACTTGCATACCTTAGTAATGCCACCCTAAACCGGGGAATATGGTACACATCTATCAAAAGGTTGCTATGAGTAGTGGCAGATAGCAATTCCTAGGTTAAGTACACTTTTCTGAGTGAGCTGCATCATAGCAACCTTTCTGATGTCGGTGGAGTGTGCTACAGGTCTTGTGTCTAACAGTGTTTACCAACCTGGGGAGTGACTCCTACAGTACTGCGTACCATAGCCATGCCTGCAGTGCCCAGGACTTGTGTGGTGGCCTGGGCTGCCCAACACCTCTATAGTTGCACAATGCTGGCATAGGTGTGGGGAGTGTGTGTCTGTCTATCCAGTGTGTGGTGGCTGCCAACACCCTCCACAGCCCACACTGCTAGCACTGTTGCCAGTATTGGCCTGCCAATGTGCATAATGAGGAGCAAGGTACTGTGGGAATAGCCTGGATAGGGTGGCCTGGCCTGGATGCATCTGCACACGGCAAAGGGCAATGGCTCGGACATTGTAGTGCCTGGCCACCACCTGCTCAGACAGGGTGGCCATAGCATGTCCTGCTGGGAGGTCACTCTCACCCTGACTGAGCAGTGACCATAGCATGGCTAGGTTCCCCCATAGTGCAATATAGCATTTCTCTCATGTGATATTTATGGGTTTCCTTTTGGGGTTCAATCACTGACTTATCTGCTTGGTGTGTATGCTGACATCCCTGTTTTGGGTACATGCATCTCCTCCAGGACCATGCACTATGGACTAACTGGCGGACTGTCTGCAGCTGGTATGTGTCTTGCTAGAACACCTTGCAGGGTGCAGCAGCTGCAGGTTTGCTGCTGGAGAATGTCAGATAATGGTGGGGGGCAGCTGAGCATTTCCAGGCCTTCTGTCTGCTATTACGTTATGGATGTGTACTGCTCTGTCTGTTCTCCAGCAGGACTGGGGTTGCTGGTCCCCTCTACTGCTGCCATTGCAGGGAGGTAGACTGTGGATCTATTGGTGGGTGATCCTGTTTCCCACCCTGAGCCCCAGAGGGTGGGTTGTGTGGTGGTACATAATCTGCCTATGGGGCCATACCCCCATCCCCTCACCCTCACCCTCAGCCTCACCCTCACCCACAGCAGTTAATGATGGCACCAATACAGGATCTGCACTATTCTGGGTGCAGCATCACCCATAGGGACTAGACATGACCGAGACATACAGCAGGACACAGATGTATCCTAGGTGTGTCTAACGGAACTACCTATCACACACTGATGGGGACCTGAAGCATATTTCAACCATGAAAGGTGCTGTGGACCTGGTGCTGGGCGCCCCACCTCAACCTCAGGGTGGGCACTGTACCCACACAATGTGACTGTCTGTGGCTACTCTGTGGCAGTGCCACACACGGTCTGTTCCCCCTACAAGGCTGAGGTGCTGTGGGGGTGCATACCCGATCTTGTGCCCATCTCTCGACTGCTGATTTGCATGTGCAGTGCATCATGGGTACGGGTGGGTTACCCCTTTCCTGGTAACCACAGCAGACTGTTTGTGTGGTGACGTGCAGTCCTGCAGCCAGCCAGGGCTTTGTTCACATCCTTATAAGGTGTCCTATAGGGGACATTATAGGGTGCCTTGGTGGACAGTACACTTTATAATGTGCGTTATGGGGTGCCTTATGCGGCACCTTAGGTTATGCCACCGTGAGGGTGTGTTTGCTGGCAGCACTAATTAAAATACACGTCACATGCCTCAACAATCGCTACTTAAATGTAAAGGGTGCTGTCTCAACCAGCCTTATACATTAGGCCCACTGGGGAATCGAACCCATGACCCCATACCATCAGTCAGTGTTGTAACCATTGTGCTACAGCTCTGTTGTTGTGCTTGCATGCCTGCACACCTTCTTAAGATTAATGCGCGGTAACATGCCCTGTAGCACTCGTTCATTTATGGCACCTTGTAATGCGCGTTCTCGGAAACGATGTACCGCCTATGTCCTTATTTGGGGTTTCTGTCTCTACCGCGGCTCCTAACGTGAATTGCACTAACGCAGTTTAGTAAACATACCTCAAACTGTCTGCTGTGGTTACCAGGATAGGGTAAACCCACCTGTACCCATGATGCACTGCACATGCAGATCAGCAGTCTACAGCTGATCACATAATGGGGTATGCACCCCCACAGCACCTAGGTCTGGTAGGGGGAACTGACCGTGTATGTTACTGGCACAGAGTAGCTACGTGGCATTGTGTGGGTCCTGTGCTCACCTGAGGATGAGGTGGGGAACACAGCACCAGGTCTACAGCACCTGGCTTGGCTGAGATAGGCTATGCTGCAGGTCCCCATCTGTGCCAGTGTGTGATAGGTAGTCCTTGCAGACAGGCCTAGGATACACCTGTGTCATTCTGTATTTCCCAGTCATGTTTAACCCTTGTGGACTATGATGCATGCAGAATAGTGCATGTCCTGTGTGGGTGCCATGGTCACATGTTATAGGTGGAAGGGGGTGTTTGGACCCAAAAGCAGATTATGTAGCACCGCCCAACCCACTCTCTGTGTCTCAGGGTGGAAGGGACAGGATCTCCAACCAACAGGTCCACATTGTACATCTCTGCAATGGTGGCAGTAGAACGGACCATCCACCCCAGTCCTGCTGGGGAACAGGCACGCTACAGGGCAGTCATTGCAGATCTGTATGCATCACATAAGACAATGGCAGACAGGCAGAACACTGGAGAAGCTCAGCTGCCCCCACCACTATCTGACATTCACCAGCAGAGGGCACAGTCAGTCTCCACCCTGCAAGGTGCTCCGGCCATACACATGCTTCTGCAGACAGAATGCTAGCTAGTACATCGTGCATGTTCCTGGATGAACTATGTGCACCCAAAAATGGTAGCACGCGCACACACACACACACACGCACACGCATGTCAGTGACTGGGCCCCCCAAAAGAGAACCCATAAACATCACTTGAAAACAATGTTGTATAGCACTAGGGTGGAACCTAGCCATGCTGTGGTCACTGCTCAGTCAGGGTGAGAGTGACCTCCCAGCATGACATCCTGTGGCCACCCTGTCCATGCAGGTGGTGGTTGGGCACTACAACGTCCCAGCCATTGCCCTATACCCTGTGCAGATGCATCCTGCCCAGGCCACCCTGTCTGGCCCATACCCACAGTACCTTGCTCCTCATTATGCACATTGGCAGGCTAACACTGGAAATGGTGCAAGCAGTGTGGGCTCAGTAAGGTGTGGGCAGCCACAACACACTGGATAGACATACACACACTCCCACGCCTATGCCAGCATTGTGAAAATATGGAGGTTTGTGGCAGCCCTGGCTGCCTCACCAGTCCTGTGCACAATGCGGGCATTGCTATGGTACGCAATACTGTTGAGGTCACTCCCCGGGGTGGTAAACACTGTCAGAAGCAATAACTGAAACAAACTCCACATATATCAGAAAGGTTGCTATGATGAATCTCTGTCAACAAATTGTGTTTAACTTAGGATTTGTTATCTGACATTAATCATAGCAACCTTTTGATATATGTGGAACGTGTTCCCAAGTTTAGGACGGCATTGCAAAGGTATGCAGGTGCCAGTATTGGGAGATGCTGCTCTGCGCCCAACAGCCTGACTCTCCATGAGGCTTTGGATAGTGGAGCCTATGGGTGTGGGATTTTCTGCCCCTGTTGGCCGCTGCTCTAGGGCAGAGGTTCCCAACTCCGGTCCTGGTGGGTCAAACACTGTTCAGGATTTCATGCTGCCCCTAATGAATATGCATGAGATATATTTGCATACAGTGGGGGCAGTGCAAACAAATATAGCACAGGCATATTTATTAGGGACAGCATTAAACCTGAATGGTGTTTGGCCCTCCAGGACTGCAGCTGGGAAACTCTTCTATAGGGATTCCACATGTTTATGGTATCTGTGCTCTGTAGGGTAAAATATAGGTGTTTCAGGCATGTTTATTTTATCTGCAGTAAAGGTTCTGTCTTTATTACCATGGTTTAGCACTGGGTAAAACATGGGGACAAGGTTAGCAGGAGCCACAGCTGGGACTTGAACTTGTGATCTCCTGTCTCTGTACACATTGGCTGTGTGTATTGCACCAAACTGTTGCCACAGGGGCAGACCATTCCCTGGGGATACCAAGACTTCGTCAGACCATGTCTGTTGCAGTGCATGGCACCCACCTAAACGGGGCTTGGTCGTGGTCTGCTGTGGGCAGATGCCTAGCCCCCTTCGCCACAAGCACCCCTAGGCCACCATGCTGACAAGCCCTTATGCCGGTGGTGCTGGTGGTGCGCAGTCCCAGGCCATCCAGTGTGCCGGTAGGCAGCTGCCTATGGTATGGTTTGTCGGGTAGGGGTGCCTACATGGACATGCATGCTTTCCCCAGCACCACCTGCCAATGTTATGTGCCCTTGGGGGTACCGGCTGGGTTATATCCCCTGTGACACTGTGGGATACACACTCGTGCCCATGTTGGTCCCTCGCCAGTTGCTGTCTTGCTGCTTTACAGTTTCGGTATTCCTATGTGCCATCTAGGCATCTGCCTAGTCCACACTGTGCCCCAGCTGGACCACAGCATGTGCCGCCTGCAGCCTCCTGTATCCCATTTACTGCATCATTACAGTTGCCCTTTCCTACATGCCCACTCTGCTGTTGCTGCACATGTGCACGCCCTAACAAACCTGCCCAATATAAATGACAAAAACCCTGATCACCGCTATTTCAATATGGGATCATTCACTTTGTAGGGGGACAGAGCATAGATCCTTCCAAACATGATAACTTCCTTTTTACGCTTTGTCAGTAGTGTTGCTTTATGTTTATAATTAATATCACTATTGGCCAGCTTGGTTATTGGGATTTCAGATGTGGTTCTGGTCATTTTATATGTTTAATTGCCTTTTTGGTTCCTGCACATGTATCACTACTATCACTATTCTGGGTTTCCCTGGCTTGCTGTACATTGCTAACTGAAATGGTTTCTCTGTCCTGTAAATGTGCCTAGCGCGAGGTTTTCATTGGCGCTAATTTTCAGAGCTTTATTTCACGGCGTTACTGTGCATAGATCCACTCCCCGCCCACTCTCTGCCCATTGACCCCTTCTCTCTGCCCCTGGGGAGCCTTACTCCACCCTCAGGGGTGCCTTTCTCTCCCCCTCTGTGCACCTAACTGCCACTGGAGATAACATCGCCGCTGCTATGTAAAGACAGTTTAGTAAACATACCCCTAAATATTGTTTTTTTGGGAGATTTTTGGTGATTTTTGTGTTGTTGGAACTAGGAATGAGGCAGAGCAGAAGATAAAAGCCTGGAGAACTCTTCATCATTTTCATTTCCTGCTATACCTGTGGCATGCTTTTAGCCCTGACATTATCCCTTCTTACCTTCTTAGTGCTTAGTTCACTAGTAACTAGCTTTTCCAAACCCTTCTCAGCTTTGAAACATTCAATATCTGATGACTCTGCACAGGGGTGGCCCAAGGGGAGTGCGGGGCCATGTGTGAAGACTCGGTGTAGCACCTAATTTGTATAAGGGACCTCATTTGCATAAATATTTGCATAGTGTTAACATATTCGTTAAGAGGCATGTTTACTAAATGTTAGTGTATGGATAAAGAAAGACTAAAAGATTTCTACATTACTATAATCCAGTGCCAACCGCCAGGCACTTTAGGAGCTACTACAAACACTGCCCATTTAGAACCCATAGCAAACTCGCCGTATTCTAACAGCACTACCAGGACTCATAAAGCACCATACTCTACCTATCAAAAGGTAACACTGCAAATATTAAACCAATACATTTCAGAGAATAGCAATACATGACCTATTGAGGAAAGAGAACAAGTGGCAATGTCAAGTAGAAGTTACCTAAACAGAATACTTCCGCTCGGTTACACATGCAGAACATAGACCATCACCAAACAAAGAACAAGGAATCACAATTTAGAAATAGGAAGACAATAATTAAACTGGGAACCCCGAAAGCCAAACTTGGAATGTGCAACAACACTGAAGAAAAAAACTATAATTGAATTTCCTCTTATACTAAACAATGTGCAGACATTAATGATGCACATTTCCCAGAGCTGACATATTCCAGTTAATAAATTCAAAATAAAGAGATATTTTTCTACCTTTTGTGCATTTTTTTTCAGTTGCAATTGCTCCAGCCACTTTTTTCTGGTTTCTTTGTGTCTTCTGCTAACTCTCCATCGTCTGCTGTCCATTTGTCCTTTCTTCTCTCATCTATTTTTTTTCCATTCTCTCTCTACATCTGCTTTAACATACTAATTTTCTCCTTTTGCTCTTTCCTCCATCTCTTTCTTTATTCCTTTTTCATCCACTTAAATTTTACCCTTCCATCCTCAATCCCCACTTACTTTCCCAATACCCGGCCAATTGTAGATTTGTCTTCTCTCCCACACAAAATATTTTTCCCCTATCCATTTCACTCTCCCAGCCCCATCCCATTCTAATCCTCCCCCAACAACAGCTCCCTTCTAGTTTTAGCCCCACCCAACATCTTCTCCCTTATAGTCCCCACATCAGCCCATTTCCAGTCCTAGCCCCCCATCAGCCCATTTTAATCCTATCCTATCCCCACCATCAGCCCATTTCCAATCCTAGCTCCCCTCCACTCAGTCCATTTCCATTCCAAGCCCCCCTCCCCATAAGATATTTGCAGTTCAAGCCATCCCTCCACTCAGCCCATTTCCAGTCCTAGCAACCCCCACAGCCCATTTCCAGTCCTAGTAACCCCCCAGGCCATTTTCAGTACTAGCAACCCTCCCCCCACACCCATTTCCAGTCCTAGTAACCCCCAGCCCATTTTCTGTCCTAGTAACCCCCACAGCCCATATCCAGTTATAGCAACCCCCACAGCCCATTTCCAGTCCTAAACCCCCCCCTAGCCCATTTCCAGTCCTAGCAACCCCCCCCCCCAGCCCATTTTCAGTCCAAGTACTCCCCCTCCCTCCCAAAGAGCCCCGTGGCTAGCTAAGAGGGAGCCGGAGAGGGCCTAGCTCACCTCTACAGCTGCCGAAGTGAAGCGTGCCTTTTCCCTTCACTTTGGCAGCTGTACTGACATTTAGAATGCTGCCACACTGAGATCAAAGGGAACTACCTGTTCCCTGCGCTCTGTGCGGCAGTGTTCTAAACATCAGTACAGCTGCCGAAGTGAAGGGAAAAGACGCGCTTCAGTTTGGCAGCTCTTAGAGGGAGCCGGGGCCTCTCCAGCTCCCTCTAAAGCCACCCTGCCTGCTGCCAGTTTTCAGGATGTTGCTTGTGTGGAGCCCCCTGAAACATGGGGCCCTGTGCAAACAACATTCTTGCTCAATGGACCCGCCGGCCCTGACTCTGCATATCCCTCATATGATGCCCACTCCATAAGCTTTGTAGTAGAGAACAGAGTGCATCTATAGCCGTGCTCTGTTTACAATGAGTTTACTTGCTGATAGTCTCCATTCCCTCCCCTCCCCCAAACCTTCCATGCTACACTACTTCTGTCTTTTTTTTTTTTTTTTTTTTGCCATTTTGGGGAAATGGGAGCAAACAAACTATCTTTTACATTTCACTGGAAGCTGCAGCTCTCCTCTTCTAGAATATAAAGATGTTTAAATACCTCCATGGTATAAATGCACAGGAGGACAGCCTCTTTCAATTGAAAGAAAGCTCTGCATCGAGGGGGCATAGGATGAAGGTGAAAGGAGTACTATGCAGAAATATTTTGTTATAGAAAGAATGAAAGATGCATGGAATAGACTCTCAGTGGAGGAAGTAGAGACAAGTACAATATCTGAATTCAAGAAAGCATGGGACAAACACTAAGACAGAAACAGTGCTGCCTGTCTCAGAACTTTGTACTCTGGATGCTTTCTCTATTTTTTGTATATTTTTTTCTTCAGTAAACTAATTATCTGAAGCCATCATCTTTCATCCACCTTCTTTTTTCTGTATGCTGCAGATACATTGTTGCTGGATTGCTGGTTCTTTCAGATTTCTGCTAAGCTGATGAAATAATCAGTCAAGGGATATGGGAGAAGAGGCAAGGATAGGCTTGTTTGTTTGTTGAAATGTTCTACTTCTTTCTTCTCCTCTCAAAGTGGCTTTGCTGTATATGGCCACATGGAACAAAATGATGCCAAAGCCAAATGGGAACAAATGAGAATTTGGCTCATTCTGGTCTGCAGTCATTTTTGTTCATTTAAAAGGACACAAAATGAAAATGCTTTCATCCATTACATTTTCCCATTAGTTTTAAAATGGATATGCATCCCTAATACCTGCTTCAAAGCAGATGCAAAAGTACATGGCTGTATAGTACCTTCATTAACATAGCAACCCAAATTTTCCAAATGGAAACTGGAGTCTGTTTCATTATTGTCACAATAACTCCCCAGTTACCTGAATTAATCCTATTGATAATTTAACTACCTACAGTTACACAATGAAAGGTTCCACATTAGGAACCACCATCCAGCAAAAGGATAAATATGTTGCAATCCTCTGCCCAGTGTGCAGTGGCAGCCAAGAAAGCAAATAGAATACTAGAAACATAATGAAAGGAATAAAGAATACAAACGAGGATATTATACTGCCTCTGTATTTCTCAATGGTGTGACTGCAATTCAAATATTGTATGCAATTCTGGTCACCATATCTTAGAAGGATATAGAAGACTTAGAAAACGTACAGAGAAGAGCCACCAAAATGGTAAAGGGAATGGCAGGATATCCTCTCTGAGGAAAGACTCAAAAGATTAGGGCTCTTCAGTTTCGAAAAGAGATGGCTGAGTGGAGATACTGTATGACAGAGGTCTATAAAAGAAAGAGTGGAATGGGTAAACAGAGAACAGTGGTTTGCTTTATATGACCTTTTATGTCGCTCTTGGAAACAATTCCTTCCAAGGTTTTAGGAAAGATGTTCAGTGGTGGTAGAGGAGCACTTTTAAAACTTTTCTAGCATCCAGCAATGAATATCCGGTTTGGCCAAAAAGAGCAATTGTTATGCAGTCAATGGCGATATTCAGTTGCTAATAGGATAGAAAAACCACATATAGTTGGGATAGCCATTGACCTGTCCTCTTTGATGTTTTGTAATCTGATTAATGGCTGAATATTGTTGCTACTGGATAGCTTACAGGGGCCGCTCTGCCCACCAACTGCCACAGTTTTAGCCGGCATCTTTTCTGCTATCTGGATAGTGCCACTGAATACCAGGATCACTGTGGTTTAGCTGGACAGCAGGCATAATGGTCTCTTAACACTGGAAGCAGAGGTCAGTCATCCCAAAGCTTCCTTAGTATGTTTTTTTTATCTTCCAGTAAATTTTGTGCTCATGAAATGTGCCAAATTACATGAATTTTTAGATGTACCCACAGAAGAGATCAACGTAGTCAGTGTTAGTCCAAGTTTTCCTAGTCTATTTTATTAATGCATCTGAATCATTTTCTAAGAAGACTCCCTCTGAGGGTGAAATTCAGGGTCGGTGCAGGACTGCAGGCACCCTGTGCAATTGCAGCATCACAGTTTCAGGGGTAACGGTTGCCACTGTCAGCCACAGAGAAGGGTGCCAACAGTGGCAATGGGCAGCAGGCGGTGTCTCCAGAGGGCCAGCACTCTAGGTGATCTCCTAGTTCACCTAATGGTAATATAGTATTCATGCCATTCTACATTTGACCTCTTTACTGAATCTACTGACCAAGATGATAATGTGCATTGTAATGATAATTATGATATTCTGCTAGTGAAATTATAGCTGTATGATAACATCACTGAAATGAACAAATTCTGATAGCTAGTGTACTTGGTAGAGTTTTTCTTTTATGAAAATGTTCATTAGTTTACTTCTGTGGCATAACTGAATATTTGTGACCACTGCAAAACCACTACAATGGGACTTTTAAGGAGACAGAGAGAGTAAAACTTGCCTGAGATAGTCTCAGACAAAATGACCAATAGTACTGTGCTACTTATCATCCTGCTGCTGCTTTCAGGTGAAACCTATTTGTTTTTTTTTGTCATCTGAGTCTCTGACGCTCCATTTCTTATGGTTGCTACTACTAAAGAAATGAAAAGAAATTAGAAATGTGTCATTGTGCTGATCCATTTTCTGACACCTGGAAGACCTGAAACATTAAAGGCTTTACCCTTGGAAATGGTTTACAGCTGAGAGGCATTTGACCTGAAATGAGGTTATGTTTCAGGCAGTTTACTGAATAGTATCTAGAGAGCCTAGTCAGCATTAGCAACTAAATTTGAGTGAAAGATCTAGTACAGGGTAACTAGGGGAACGGAAAGAGGGAATTGTCTGCACACAGTATCAATTATTTCACAACTGCATAACTTGTTCCCTAAATAAAATCAGTCAATCAGGCTATCAATTAAGTTGGAACTGATTTATAGTCAGTGGAGACTGACGTGCAGGAAAAACGTTTGGAATGCTTCCATAGCTTGACTTCATGTCTTCCTACCAAGAATGTTGATGAGTGTGGCAAGTCTAGAAACGGAATTCTGCACAGTCATGAAAGATCTTTGCAAAATCATGTTGACTGCATTTTTATTTCATGACACTAGGAATGGCTATGGATTTGTAAAAATGTCAGTAGAGAAATAAATTATAAGGCTAGAGTACAATATCCACATATATTTATTTATTTTTTATTTAGCAGGTTTTATACAGCACCTTCTCCTTAAGTCAAATAAAAAATAAAGTTATGCTGACCAATTAATTAAATTATAACAAATACATTTAAGAATAATAAATATTTTAGTTTTACTGAAAAACATGTATTACATTTAACATAAGCACAGGGCTGGTCAATGAAATAAAATAAGCATATCTTGTATCACAAAATCACATATAATACTCATATTAAAAAATATAAAAAATGTCAAATGTGTCATAATACATAAAACTCAATTTATAAGAAAAGCAAAACCCATTCTCCAATAAATTAGTCTCTGCTTGATCTCTGATCTTACCCTTATTTCACTATATTTATTTATTATTAGAGTCTCTTTTATACCGCGCTATTCAGCATCAGTGCGGTTTACAGTGAACAATAAAATACACATTTCCGTTGGTACTTTGTGTTTACAGTTGAATAGGTAATGCAACTTGGATAACAGGTAACTATTTACAATTTAAGACATAATTGGAAACTCTTTTGACTTCAGTCAAGGGGGTTCTTCTGGGTAAAACTGGAGGAAGAGGTAAAGTTTTAGTTTTATTTACAATTAAAGAACATTTGTGCTTGTCTTAGGGGTATGTTTACTAAACTGCGGTAATCGTAAATAGCGCGCGTTATGTAACGTTAACGATCGTAAGCGCATCATAACGTGTGTTATGATGCGCTTACGATCATTAACGTTACATAACATGCGTTAACCGTAGTTAACGATCGTAAACTCCCGCGGCACGGTAAAACACCGCAGAACGTGGAGAGAGGGTGGAGAGAAGGAGTCAATGGGCAGAGAGTGGGCGGGGAGAGGCTCCCTTCACACTAATGCGCTGATCTGAAGAGCTCAATTCCAACGCAAATGAAAACCTGCCGTTAAATGCACATTACAGGGGAGAGAAACCATTTAAGTGTTAGCAATGTACAGCCCAGACAGGAAAACCTAAAAAAAGTGATAAGTGTGATACATGTGCACAGAATAAAAGGGCACATAAACACTGAAAATGACCCCAACAAACTAGAAAAAGACCATAACCAAGCTGGCTAACAGTGGTAGCAATAAGAAACATCAACCCCTCCCCCTCCCCCCGAGTAAGCTCCATAGAACAGATATAAATCGTGGAAGGGTCTATACTCCGCCCCCATACAAGGTGAATGAGCCCACAGTGATATAGCGCTGCTCAGGTTTTTCCCCACCATCGGACAGGGTTCGTATGGCGTGCACATGTTCCGCAACATCAGGGCAGGCATGTCAGAACGGCAACTGGACAGATGCCGGAGAAGGGGATACAGAGGGCCGCAGGCGGCACATGCTGTGGTGCAGCTGGGCCACAGTGCGGACTAGGGCGATGCCTAGGTGGCCAATACGAATGCTGAAGCAGCAGAGCAGCCAGACAGCAACTGCTGAAGGCTCAACATGGGCACGACTGTGTTTCCCACATTGTCACAGGGGATAGTACCTATGCAGGCACCCCTACCCCAGAACCCACACCATAGGCAGCTGCCTACCTGCACACTGGATGGCCTGAGACTGCGCACCACCAGCACCACCAGCAGAAGGGCATGTCAGCATGGTGGCTGAGGGATACTGGTGGTGGAGGGGGCAGTGTCAGCTGCCCAGAGCAGACCGTGGCCAAGCCCTGTGTAGGTGGGTGCCGTGTACTGCAACAGACAGGCCCTGTCTGACGAACAGTCATGGTATCACCAAGTAATGCGCTGACTCTGTGACAACAAGGTGGTGCAGTGCACAAAACCAGTGTATTCAGAAGCAGAGGGTCACAGGTTCAAGTCCCAGCTGTGGTTCCTGCCAACCCAGTCCCCATATTTTACCCACTACTACAACGTGCTAATACAGACAGCACCTTTATTGCAGATGACGTAAACATGCCCAAGACACCTACATTTTACCCTACAGAGCACAGACACCATAAACATGAACATTACCTAGAGCAGAGCCTCCCAACTGCTGTCCTGGAGAGCCAAACACCATCCCGGTTCCATGCTGCCTCTGGTAAACATGCCTGTGCTGCATTTCTATGCACCACCCCCATGGTATGCAGATGTATCTCATGCATATTCATGAGGGACAGCATGAAACCCGAACAGTGCTTGGCACCGCAGGACTTGAGTTGGGAACCTCTGCCGTAAAGCAGCAGCCAACAGGGGCAGACACACCCGCACCCACAGGCCCCATTATCCAAAGCCTCCTGGAGAGGCAGGACTTTGGACTCTGCGTGCATCTCCCAATACTAGCACTTGCATACCTTAGTGATGCCACCCTAAACCGGGGAATATGGTACACACCTACCAAAAGGTTGCTATGAGTACTGGCAAATAGCAATTCCTAGGTTAAGTACACTTTTCTGAGTGAGCTGCATCATAGCAACTTTTTTGATGTCTGTGGAGTGTGCTACAGGTCTTGTGTCTGACAGTGCTTACCAACCTGAAGAGTGACTCCTACAGTATTGCATACCATAGCCATGCCTGCACTGTGCCCAGGACTGGTGTGGTGGCCTGGGCTGCCCAACACCTCTATAGTTGCACAATGCTGGCATAGGTGTGGGGAGTGTGTGTCTGTCTATCCAGTGTGTGGTGGCTGCCAACACCCTCCACAGCCCACACTGCTAGCACTGTTGCCAGTATTGGCCTGCCAATGTGCATAATGAGGAGCAAGGTACCGTGGGAATAGCCTGGATAGGGTGACCTGGCCTGGATGCATCTGCACACGGCATAGGGCAATGGCTCGGACATTGTAGTGCCTGGCCACCACCTGCACGGACAGGGTGGACATAGCATGTCCTTGGCGCGTTCTCAGAAACGATGTACCGCCCATGTCCTTATTTGGGGTTTCTGTCTCTACCACGGCTCCTAACGTGAATCGCACTAACACAGTTTAGTAAACCAACCCCTTAGTGTGAAAGCACAAAACAGAAGCTCTCCAAATTCCCTCCAATTCATCCTATACTCCACCGACATCTCTTTTCCTTGGCAACTTCAATGTCCCCATAAAGAATCAATCAAATATCTTGGCTTAATAATTGACCAGAACCTCACCTTCCAAGATCACATAAGAAAAATGACAAACACAATTTATGCCAAATTAAGAACCCTGAGAAACCTTGAACCCCTACTTAACCCTGACTCTTTCCGAACTGTTTGCCAAGCCCTTACCAGCCTCACCCTTGACTACTGTATTCTCATCTACCAAGTTCTACCTAAACACAGTATCCACCCCCTCCAAATGGCCCAGAACACAATAGCATGCTTAATCACTAACACCTCTAGATGAAGCCACATCATACCAATCCTCCACGGCCTCCATTGGCTCCTCATGTTGTCCAGAATAAAATTTAAAACCATCACACTTATACACAAAGTTATCCACAATGAATCTGCCCACTGTTTATGCTCACTACTCTCTAAACTAAAAACACCAGATCACGTCAAACCAATACTGCAAACACCTTAAATGTACTATCACTGAAGAAAAAGAGCAAGCAAACCACCTGTAGTAGGGCCTTCTCCCACTATACCCCTACAGTATGTAACGCCCTCCCATTCAACTTACAAAACTGTCGAGACCACTCCAAATTCTGGAAGAAGCTCAAAACCTACCTCTTTCAAGAATACTTTACCCTCTCCCCTTAACCACTCCCACCCTAATGTAATGAAGGGACCTCTCCCATCTTACCTATCCCCCCCCAATAACACCAAATGCTCCTCCTCCCCTACCTTCTGACCAACTTCTCTTGTCCCCATTCCCCACCCATCCCACCTCCATGATCTTCCAACCTGTAATTATGTAAAACGTTTATTGCTAACTTATGCTTGTTCATGTTAAAGAAGTTATTGTTCTATGTACAACAGTTGTGTCTACACTGTTATTTTAAGTTTCATGTAAACCATCTTGAATTGTAGAAAGACAGTATATGAAAACTTTAAATAAATAAATGCATAAATAAAAATGGAGTTGTTTCCTATCCTAAGTTCTATGGCAAAACCTTTATTATTAGAGTCTTCAATTATGGATGTGGTAATAGGGAGGAGGCTGAGAAGTATAGAGCAGTTAGTCTGATGTTGGTGTTGGGAAAATTAATTGAGACTTTTCTGATAGAAAAGATTGTAATAGTTAGATTGGCTCATCCTATTTTGGAGCTATTTCTTCCTTTATGAAATAGCTGATGCTCTGTGCACATGGTTCTCTCTTCAATTACATATAGCTTATGCTATAATTTTATTTATGAGATATAGTTTTCTGTGACATGCATTGAGAACATCTAGTAGAAAGACATTGAATAAATCAAAGATTAGGTTGATTAGATCAGAAACCTTGTTTAATTTAAAGGTTATTTTGAAGCCAGATTTGTGCATAGAGACATTTCTAGAGGCATTTTAGAATCCAGGCCTGTTGACATCAAAGTCTGAAGGGGGACATGATGGACATCACTATCGGATCTAAGAAATGTCCTGGACATCTGGAGTCATGTCTAATGTTATACTTGTTCTAAGTATGAACAGACATTGGGAACATGCTTGTTTTGGCCATAAAACATAAGAACATAAGATATGTCATACTGGGTCAGACCAAGGTCCATCAAGCCCAGTATCCTGTTTCGAACATTGACCAATCTTGGTCACAAGTACCTAGCAGTTTCCCCAAAAGACATAGGTTCCACAATGCTTGTATTGGGGCAAGCAGTGGATATTATGGGTCCACTTTAATAATGGTTTATGGATCATTCCTCCAAGAACTTGTCCAAACCTTTTTTTAACCCGGCTACACTAACAGCTTTTACTACATCCTCCGGTAACAAATTCCAGAGTTTGATGACACATTGAATGAAAAAATATTTTTTCTTATTAGTCTTAAATAGGTTACTCTGTAGCTTCATTGTAAGCCCCCTAGTCTTTCTATATTTTGATGGTGTAAACAATCAATCTACATTTACCAGTTCCACTCCATTCATTAATGTATAGACCTCTATCATATCTCCCCTCAGCCATCTCTTTTTAAGGTTGAAGAGCACTAATCTTTTTAGCCTCTTTTCATAGGGGTATCCTTTCATCCCATTTACAATTTTGGTGATTCTTCTCTGTACCTTTTCTAATAATGCTATATCCTTTTTAAGATATGGCGACCAGAATTGCACACAATATTCAAGGTGCAGTCGGACCATAGAACAATACAAAGGCATTATAATATCCTTTGTTTTAAACTGCCGCCTTGGGGGCACGCCCGTGCCTTGCAGGCCCACGCCTTGCGGGCCCGCGCATGAGGGCCTTGCAAGAGAGCCCTTTGGCGTGGCCCTTAGGCGTGGCACGATGGCAAGCCGCACTCTAAGGATGCCAGCGTATTGAGCAACTTGATAATCATTATTAGGTAACCCTGATGTATCTCTGTATTGTATTCCCTACTGTAATGTTATGCCCTTGCGAGATTATTATTGTTACTCTGTATGTATTTTTGTTGTCTTTATTAGATTGTAAGCTCTGATGAGCAGGGACTGTCTCTGTTATTTGTTTGTACAGCGCTGCGTATGTTGTAGCGCTTCATAAATGTTAACTAATAATAATAATAATAAAATTCTCCATTCCTTTCCTTATGATACCTAGCATCTTATCTGTTCTCTTGGCTGCTGTTGCACACTGGGGTGAGGATACTAACTTGTTATCCATGATGATGCCTAAATCTTTTTCCTGGGTGGTGGTTCCTATTGTGGAACCTTGCATCATGTAACCATAGTTTGTTGAGTTTTTTTTTTCCTAGGTGCATAACTTTGCACTTGTCCACATTAAATTTTATCTGCCATTTAGTTGGCCAGACTTCAAATTTATCAAGATCCTCTTGCAATTTTCCACAATCCTCATGGGTTTTAACAACTGAATAGTTTTGTGTCATCTGCAAATTTGATAACCTCACTCGTTATTCCCATTTCCAGGTCATTTCTGAATATGTAAAAAAGCAGCAGACCCAGCACAAATCCCTGGAGTACTCCACTATTCACCATTCTCCATTGGGAAAATTGGCCATTTAGTCTTACCCTCTGCATTCTATCTTTTAATCAGCTAATGATCCACAATAATACACTGCCTTCTATCCCATGACTTTTTCATTTTGCCAAAAGTCTCTGATGAGGGACTTTGTCAAAGGCTTTCTGAAAGTCCAGATGCACTATATCAACTGACTCACCTCTGTCTACCTGTTTATTCGTACCTTAAAAAAAAACAACAACAAATTAGTAAGACAAGACCTTCCTTGACTAAAGCAATGTTGGTTGTTTCCCATTAAGCCACAACTATCTACATGTTCAGTAGATTTTGTTCTTTATGATGGTTTCTACCACTTTTCCCGGTATTGTTGTCAGACTCACCAATTGGTAGTTTCCCGGATCACCCCTGGAACCCTTCTTAAAAATTGGTGTTACATTGGCCATCCTCCAAGCTTCAGGTATTACAGATGATTTTAATGATAGTTCACAGTATACTAATAGTAGGTCTGCAATCTCATATTTCAGTTCTTTCAACACACTTGGACGTATATCATCCAGTCCAGATGATTTGCTACTCTTCAGTTTATCAATTAGTTCTAATACATCTTCCCAGTGTATCAATATTTCTTTCAATTCTTCCGCTGCATCTCCTTTAAATACCATTTCAGTCATGGGTAACATTCCTACATCTTCCTCAATAAAGAACGAAGCAAAAAATTCATTCAGTCTCTCCACTATGGCCTTGTCCCCAGAAAGGAATGGTCTTTGCAAAGATTATGACTGGCAGGCAGCAGGTTGCCCATGGGGATCCCATCCTCCATCGGCAGATGAAGAAAAGCCCCTTTCTGTCTGCCCATGGAAGATTGGATCCCCACAGGCAGACAGGAAAGGTCTCTGCGCTATCACCATTTCTCTTCTAATTCTGCCAGGATTGCGACCAGCAGGCAGCTGTCTTCTCATGGGATCCCAAACCCTGCGGGCAGAAGAAAAGCCATCATCACAACAAACACCCTTTCTGTCTGTGAACAAGAAATGTCTATGCCCATGGGGCAGGGCTTGGGCTGAGTTAGGATGGAGCTTGGGTCCCCCCTCCAACAAAAAGCCCTTATGCCAGCCCTGGGCAAACTTCATCCTTTGCACCCCCCTCCAGTGCCAATTGCTGCCACTGCCGACCCTCTCCTGGATGTGCAGTGGCGGCAATAAGCACCAACATCTCTGCAGCACTTACTTCTAAACCTCAGCACCATGGGACTGGTTGTATCTGCCCCATCTCTGACTCTCGATGCCAACTTCCTGTTTGCAGCAGAAAGTCAGAAATGGGTATTAGATGGGTGGAAGCAAATGGCCCAGCGTCACAGGGCTGTTTATGGTCATTGCCGCTGCAGCCTGTCCCAAGAGAGGCGACAGCGGTGGCAATGGACACCCCTGGAGGGCCAATGCTCTAGGCAACCGTTTAATTTGCCTAATGGTAGCACTGGCCCTGCTATTATGGCTATGAAATTGTTAGCATGCTTTTGGTTCATTAACACGTCTTAAAATATTTAGTGCATGCTAAATTGAATCAAATTGTAAATGCAATAATTAGATAATAAATCCATATCAGTATAACACAGCAATGTCCTAAAATGTATAATGTAGTATAGATCTGTAAGGAATTAAAATAATATGAATCAAAATGCCACTGAGGTGGTGTTAGCTGCATCCAAGCTCCATGCGTTCAGCACAGGTACTGTGGGCTCCAAATGCCCGCACTTAGATTCGCCATGACAGGAATGCTCCCATCCTGTCCAGTTGCTGCCAAGATGCATGCTACATGGATAGCATGTTTTCTTTAGTGTTGGACTCTGTGCTACCTTTTGGTATGGCATCGATAGCATGCCCTAACTCCACACTATCCTGGTAGTGCATGCTAGTAAACATACCCCAATAATTCCAGAGATGGCAAATAAGATGCTCATGAAAAATTGCAAAAGTCAGGCAGAATATTTTAAGCTTAATCCTGACTCAGGTTGTCAGTAAATGAAGTTGTGTTAGACATGGGGAAGCTTGTTTTCATCTCAAGTTCTTTTTTATCAGTTTTGTCACTGTATTTTGTAGATCTTGTAATCAACTTAACAAGAAATCTGACATACAGTACCAAGGTAAACAAGATTGTAATAAATTCTGAAAGAAAATTCACGAATATGATCAATGCAAGATTTTCCTCAAGTTAAAAGTGTTATGATTTAACAGATAGGATGAAGCAAAGGGAAATTTTGTCATCAACCTGCAGAGTTGCCAAGTTACCCAGTTCCAGGAGTGAGATTTTAAGCCAGTCCTAGATTTCTGTCATTCTCATTCTGATGAACTGGTTTCAGTGGATAAAATCAGGGACTACCAATATACTGCACCGCAATGCAAATTTAAAACCAGAAGTAACAAAAAAAACTCACTCCTGGAACTGGGTAATTTGTCAACTGAACTTGTGCTACTTGAGTTTCCATATTGATAATTAATTCAAGGGAGGGCCAATATTCAGTAGTGATTGTAAGTGTGTTTAAAACACGTGGCTGCCACTGCTTTAATTAAACCTGGATATTCAGCACTGGAGCCAGAAGAGTGCGTCAGAGGGGGGCGGAAGAGGCCAAGAGCCGAGAGCCGAGAGCAGAAACCGCGAATGGCTTAAAATAAGGCCTTCTGGTTTCTGAACTATTGCCACCATTAAAAGCCCTGGAGAGAGATGGCAGTGGTGGAAGTGGTGGTAACGGGAAATGGGGTGACCCACAGGGGGGGCAGCAGGATGGAGGGGTCTGCCTAAGGCTGCCTTGCACCGACCCTGTCAACATATTAAAAATAGTTAATCTCTAGCACTTGCAAAGCATTACCAAATGTATTAAGATAATATTAAATAAAATTGGAGAAAGGGAAGAACCCTGTGTTTCTGTATATCTGATAACACAGGTACACTAAAAAAAAATTTTTTTAAACTGCCTCTAATGTTTCGATTGATTTTTACGTTTTTTGGTGCGCTGAATCCAAATCTGGTAACCAATTTGCTCCATCACGTACAGATGTTTTGCTACATTGGGTTAGCAGTTTGAGGTGAACGTTTCAGATTGAGTGCGATCGAGATAAAAGTTTCTTGGATGAATTCTTTATACTAATTGTTTAGTAGTTATTCAAATAAGAATAAAGAAAATTGTAACAAGGCAACACATAAGAATAGAGTAATGTCAACAAAACACACTGTGATGGTAGCAAAATTGTCTGCACTTAAAACAGCCACATACATGTGCACAAACATTGAGCATATAAGAGCGAGGTTAGACACAAAGCAAAGCAAAGAAATGTGCAAAAAATGTTGTACAGATATGTATGTAAGAATAGAAAACGCAAACCGCACCATTGCAATACATGAAGACAAACACCCGATGGTGTGAAAATAAAATTCTAATAAATGAGATCCGACACTGTGGTAATAACTAGCAAATTTTTATTTCAAAGTTTAGTAAAAACACGATATTTGTCAACACAGTTTAGATTTTAAAGTCATTCTTGGGTCAATCAATCTCCTGGTGGGCCCGTTTCTTCTTCCCCCGAATGCTTCTCTTGGTGCGCTGCTTGGCGTATTTTTCATCTGGGGTTTCCCGCAGCAGCAACCAGCAGAAATCAGCCATCATAGTGGTGTTCCATCTTCCTTGGTACCTTCTCTCTGCGTCCTTGATGTCCTGGTGAAACCTTTCACCTTGTTCTTCACTGTACGCCCCCAGGTTTTCGGGAAAGTAGTTCACATGGGAGTGCAAGAAATGGACTTTCAGGCTCATGTTACAGTCTTGTTCTTTGAAGGCATTGAGCATCCTGGCAACAATATCCTTATAGTTCTCATCCCGCCTGTTCCCCAAGAAATTGAGAACAACATCCTTGAAGGAATCCCAGGCTTCTTTTTCCTTCTCAGACATCGTTTCAGCGAATGCTCCATCTGAAATGAGTTTCCTTATATCAGAGCCAACAAACACTCCTTCCTTTAGCTTTGCTTCAGAAAGTCGGGGGAACTTTGAGCAAAGGTACTGAAAGCACTCACCATCTTTTGGAAGGGACTTGATGAACTGCTTAATGAGACCCAACTTAATGTGGAGAGGTGGTAATAGAATTTTATCACGAGGTACCAAGCTCTCATGAAGAACATTTTTCTCACCGGGTCTCAAATACTCCCGAATTGGCCAGTCTTTTTTCCCCCAGTGTAGGTCGCGGGCCCGCCTATCCCACAAGCAAAGGAAGCAGGGATATTTGGTGAAACCGGATTGCTGCCCTAATAGCATGGATAGAATTTTAAAGTCTCCACAAATCATCCACTTATGCTCATCATAACGAATCTTCTGAAGAATCAGGGCCAAATTCTCATATTTTTCTTGGAGAATAACAGAGTGAGCAATAGGAACTGAAGCGAATGTGTTGCAATTATGAAGAAGAACACCTTTTATGCCGTCTTTTGACGAATCAATGAACAGCCGCCATTCAGCAGGATCATACTTGAGTTTAAACCTTTCCATCACTCCGTATATATCGTTGCAAAATACCAAATCTTCCTCTTTGCTGAAATACTTCAAAAATTGTGTCTCGCGGTTGCGGTACCAATAAAAAGTTGTTCCTGGTGACAATAGATTTTTCTGTTTAAGCCGAGAACCTAGCAGTTAGGCAGCATCTTTTGGGAGTCCTAAATCCCGGACTAAATCATTCAATTCAGCTTGAGAGAAAAGTTCAGGTTTCAGATCTGGTTCAGTTTCAAACTCGGAAGTACTGGACTCATCGGGAAAAGCCATCTGATGACTCTCATCATGATCAGAACTGTCCACACAAATATGATCCAAAGATTTTGGTGGTTCAGGCACAGGTACTTCGTTGCTATGAGGCATAGGCCTAATTGCTGAGGGAAGGTTGGGGTAACTTATTACGTTCTAATTTTTTAAGTTGTATCCCTTCACAATGCAAGAGCAAAAATAGCAGTCACTGCTGTGGTCTCTTTGTTCACGCCACATCATAGGTATTCTGAAACGAAATGCTTGTTTTTTACCTTTCATCCATAAGCGTAGATCTTCCTCACATGTCTTGCACACTTTGTGAGGAGCCCACGGTTTGTCTTGATCGCCTAACTTCAAACCGAAATAGGCGAAATATACTTTTTAAATAAATGCAGAAATGTTCCTCTGCCGCTTTTTCACGGTATATTCCCCACAAATAAAACAAAAACTGTCCGGAGAGTTGACGCAACCTCTGGCTCTGTGAGCCATCACAAATGCACAGCACTGCAAACTACAACTGTAGTGAACCACTTCGGAATAAAGCTGGATTACGACTGAGCAAACAAAAGGTAATAATGAACTTGCAAGAAACTGAAATTTGACAGGAACGTTCATGTCGCAACCACCGTGTTTGAGCGAGCGAACGAGGCGAGGCGAACAGGAAAGAACATGCGCCAGCGCGAGTACTGGATTTAGCTCCCCGCCTCCCAATTGTCCTGTTAATGTATAAAATGAATACAAAACACTCTAAAATATCATGAGGGAGTGTTTCTAGTTAGTTAACCATTACAACCTCTATTTTGGGCCAAGAAAATACACTGCAGTCGGCTAAAAAGAAGTTATGTGAACATTCCTTATATGGGTAAGAAATCTAATTTTGCAAGAAAACGTGACGTGATGGAACATTTTGGCTATTTTTCCTGGATTCAGCACCCCAAAATCTATAGGAATCAGTTGCAAAACTGGAGGCAGTTTTTTGGTAGTGTACCTGTGTAATTTGTTACCCATTTTGACTGAGTAGACATTATAGCATGAACCTGACTAACCTGGAAATGTCAGCATGCGATCTTGGGCATTTAAGACCACTAGCATATTGAGGGAGTGAAAGGCTTTCCGTTGTAATATCTGCTCTCACTCCTTCAAAGGGGTATGATTGCTGCATTGTTCAATCAATTGCCCCATGTATTGATTGGAAATCAGTTATAGGATTGAATTGTGTCATTGCTGTTTTTGCAGCATATTCCAAGGGAAGGCAATTTATTCAGCAGCATGGCTGAGAAAGGCCCTCAGAAGTTCATGGATATGGTTACTGATATTAGCTGTGGCCTCCAGAGTGAACTGGAAGCTGCCTGTGGCCAAAAAGGCAAGAGCTTTGGTGATCTTTAGGTGCACTGGCACAGCCTGTCCCTGCTGTGTGGCCAACTGTAGTTGAGGTTCAAGCTGCTAGCAGAGGTAGAGAATGGTCTGCTCTTTGAGGTAGTACCTCCATATGTATTACTTTTTAGTTGGATTCACGAACTGAGTCCTAGGCCTTTCAGTTTTATGATATAGATGCCTGTACTACTCATGCACAAAAAGCCTGGATAAACCAGTCATTTAAGGCAGAACTGTATCAAGCTAGAAATGTGTCCTATGCAACTAATGAATCCGATGCTCCCCTCCAGCCACATTGAGTAACTCACTCTTTTTGAGCTTCCCGGAAGCCCAGTGATGATACTAATGCCCCTTTATGTGCTTGCGCCCTGTGCGGCTACACCATTTACACAACCCTTGGTATGGCCCTGATTTAAGGCACTCATTGTGAATTAAGAGTCCAACATCAATGCATTCAGACCCCATCACCAGTGTAACAGCCACACACAGAGAGATAGATACTTATGCATACAGACACAGAAACACACCCAGCCAAACCAAAAGGAAACAAACATAGAACAGCAACAGGAAGTAAAAGGAGGGGGGAAAAGGAGGAGAGGAGGGGAAAACAAAGAGGCACGCACACCAATCCATGCTGCCATAATAAGAAACACAGCCAAACCAACATCTAAACAGTCATACAGACAAAAACAGAGGAGGAACAGGCAAGATAAGTATGTGTGTGTGTGGGGGGGGGGGGGGGCAGAATGTGAAAGATAGAGGAGTGTAGGAAGGGTATTAAAGAATTGAAAAGTATAAGGGGAGAGAAAGAAACTAGGCTGGAAATAAACAGTGGCAATCAGGAAACAGCTTATGGTTAGGGTTATGGTTTATAGTTTAATGAATACTTTATATACTGCCTCTTTTATAAAATTTGAAGTGATTTACAATTTTTAAACAATTAAAATCAAATTACAAATCAAAACAAAGGAAAAAGAATGTCATTTTTAAAATAGGAAAGTAAGAACACTGATTAACTCACATGAAGTAAATGACTCAGACATACAAAAGATACAGACTATTTTAGAGAGCAGAAAGAAACACCGTAATTATTAGTTGACAAAGCTGAAGAAAACAGGTGAGTTTTCAGACTTGCTCGGAAGGCTTTATGAAACAGTCCAGAGTGCAGTGGTGCAGGAAGATTATTCCACAAAAGAGAATCTGGAAAACAGAAAGCTGCAAATTGTGTGGATTCATGTCAAGCAGTTTTTATTAGGGGAAGATATATTTTATTGTCATAGAAACATAAAAACATGATGGCAGAAAAAGACCAAATGGCCTATCTAGTCTGACCTTCCATATCAACCACTACAAGAGTCCTCTTTTTTTTTTTTTTTTTTCTTTTAGAGAGCCTTTGGGGGATGTTTACTAAAAACCGGAAATGTGCGCGCCGCAAAATAGCGCACGGAAACGCGGCACTGAAACGCTAATAAACGCTAATAAACGCCCCGCACACGTGTGTGTCAGCCCCGCAAAGGTGCGCGGCACACTAACGGGCCCCGTACAAGTGCGGGCCCGCAAATGTCCGATAGAGGCGTGGAACGGCTAAAGGAGGGCGGAGGAAGGCTCCGGAGGGGCGGAGGGACGGGGTCAATGGGTGGAGAGTGGGAGGGGAGAGGCTCCCCGCACAGTATCGGGCCCGAATTTGCATGTAAAAACTACCGCAAGGGAAACACTCGCTGTAGAAAGCATTTAAAGGGAAGAGAAACCATTTCCGTCAGCAATGTACAGGAAAACCGGGGAAACCAGCAAAACGTGAGCAGTGTGATACATGTGCACAGCACAAAAGTGCAAATAAAAATAGAAAATGACCACAACAGAACTATTAAAAATAGTAATTCAGGAGCGGGGCGGAGCCTGATGCCGAGTGGAGTAGACGCCTAGTGCGGTGGCTCTTAGGAGATCTTGCAAGAATCCTGTTTCATAAGTACCCTCTATCAGCAAAAACTGCCGGAATCGCACCACGGTACCTTCCTGATGGCGGGACCAAAACCGCAACGCTTGGACTACTCGGGGACATCGAATAGCAGTGCAAAACGGACTAAAACGGAGCCCATCTCCCCACAAAAAATGGCGCCCGCACGAGAGGGGCCTGATGTTCACCTCGAGCTTCTCACTGAAATACGAGGAGTCAAGGAATTAGTCAAGGCTAATGGGGCCACGTTAACCTCAGTGCAAGAAGAGTTGGCCGGTCTCAATGCTAAAATCGAGGGCCTATCTGTGCGTCAGGACAAAGTGGAGGCAACTCTCTCTACACACGAGGCCCGCATAGAAACAATATCTAAGCTGGAAAGACAGCTCAAAGCGTTGCAGCGTGAGGTGGAAGATGGCAACAATCGAGCACGCCGCAATAATGTGCGACTGGTGGGCCTGCCGGAGGGTGCAGAAGGGAAAGATATGCGGGCTTTTCTATATAAGCTCATTCCTGAGATCTTGCATTGTACCTTTGATAAGGACTTTGAAATTGATCGTGCACACCGCATCCCTGCTTACACCACGCTACACAACTCCAGACCGAGGCCTGTTATCTTTCGTACTCTGCGCTACCAACAGGCTGCACAGATTTTGGAGCTGGCCGCGAACAAGAGCTCCGACAGAGTTCGAGGGGCGCAAACTTTCCTTTTACCCGGACCTCGCCAAACACACTGTCAACAGACGCAAGAGGCTCTTAGAGTTTCGACCCCGACTTCAGCAGATTCAGGCGCGCTTTGGCCTCTTGTATCCCGCGCGGATGCGCGTTACTTACCACAACCACACTCGCACCTTTGAGGAACCAGACGCACTGCTACAATTCCTGGAAGAAGCGGAAGCTGCCCAGATGCGCTGAGATGTCGAACACGAACCGGCCAAACTCGCACTGCTGTACCGCACCTCACAGCGCTATAGAATTGTTACCTTCAGAATAGTGCTACGCACCCAATGGCGCTCTCCTTTGGTTGGAGGAATCTTTCCAGCGCCACCAGATTTGGAGTCGCTTGAGGACTGGACTGGGGGGGATTTTCCCTCTGTTATGGTTTTCCATTTCTCTACGCTAATATATTCACTGATATTTAACTAATTGTATGATATTTCTTGCATGTTGTTACACTCTGCCTAATTAGGTCCGTACACATCTCCAATTGCGATTACTCCCCGGGTGGTCCCTGTCGGTAGCGATATGGCCCTGTCTGTTCTCTCAGGTCTCCTGAGCCAGCTCAGCCGGCCTGCGCTCACCGACATTTTTTCAGGGTTTCGCCTCTCCTCCAGGGATTGTACTGTTCGCTTGCTATGGTTGTTTGTGGGAAATGTTGCTAATACTTCTTTATCACAGCTTTGCCAAGACTAGGTTTTGTGATACATGGCTGATCTCCCAGGTTACCATAAACCTTATGCCCAGGCCCTTAGGGGCTTTTTCCGATATAAACCCCAATGGCTCCTTGTAAAGTTGTTTCCCTCAATGTGCAGGGTCTAAACAGCCCGATAAAGAGGCGTAAAATTCTAGATTATGCACGTCGAGAAGGGGCTGACATACTGATGCTACAAGAGACGCACTTAAATTTACATGAGTCTTTGAAACTCGGTCAGCGTCCTTATAAAGTCATAGCACATTCCCCTGCTGTTCGGAAACATAACGGGGTGGCCATTCTGGCCAGAAACTCTCTTAGGCTAACTGTACTAAGTAGTAGTGCTGATGGGGAGGGTCGCTGGGCCAAAGTGCTATTTAAGCTAGGTGAGCTCGAAGTGCTCCTCATGTGTATATACGCTCCCACCGCGGATAACACAGCCTTTTTCACCGCGGTCGCGAAAGTGCTTCATGCAGATAGCGGGAAGCTGATTATCGTCGGGGGGGATTTCAATCAAGCACTCGATCCTCTTATTGACCGGCAACCTCCCCGAACGGTTAAAAGACCCAGGGGACAACTTGTTCTTTCCTCCATGACCCAGGAGTTAGCTCTAATAGATATTTGGCGCTTACAGCACCCGGAAGATCTGGAATTTACCTTTTTCTCTGCACCGCACGCGTCACAATCCCGAATAGATTATTTTTTAATTTCCAAGGCCTTGGTCCCTAATATAGGTCTTACCAGCATCCATTCAATCCACATCTCAGACCATGCCCCCATCTCAATGATTTTACAAGATGATTCCTTACACAACCCGACCCCCGCTTGGACCTTAGATCGATCTCTCCTAGACATCCCTGAATTTCAGATTGTGGTAAATGAGGCCATTTCTGACTATTTTCGGTTCAACTCCGCCCATGCCACATCTGTATGGGCCTGGTGGGAGGGCTTCAAGGCCACGCTTAGAGCGGTTATTACTGGATTTGATATACGATTGAAAAAGCAAAGGAAACACCGGTTACAAGATCTGGAGCTGCAGATCAAGGCGGGGGAAAGAGTCCTCACGCGGCGCACGGACCCGTGTATCTTAATCCGTCTTCGGCGCTTGCGATTCCAATATAATACCCTTATGTCTACCGCGGCTTCTCAGTATGTTCGGAGGCAACAGGGTAACTACTATCGCGAGGGGAATAAAGCGGGAAAACAGCTAGCAACCATTTTGAAGGGTAAGCGGGAGATCAAGCGTGTCAGTGCCATCAAAACTCCATCGGGCTCGGATTTATTGGTCAAGGATGAGCAGATTGCCGAGACCTTTCGGGATTATTACTCTCAGTTGTATAGTTCAGAATGTGCATTTTCACCAGATGGCTTCGCACAGCTGGTCGCTACTTTACGGCATCCTGTTCTTTCTGATGATCATCGTGCGGAGCTTGATGCTCCCCTTACAGTCGAGGAGATTAAGCGGGCGATAATATCAATGGCCCCGGGGAAGGCGGCGGGACCAGATGGGCTACCAGTGGAATTCTTTAAAAGTTTTGCCAAGGCCCTTGCTCCTCATCTGGAGCAGTATTATCGATTGTTATCTGCGTCAGGGCAACCAATCGGCACTTTTGCGGCGGCTAACTTAGTGGTTTTTGAGAAACCAGGTAGGGATCCTCAATTAGTATCCAATTATCGCCCCATCTCGCTGCTTAATGCTGATTATAAGATATATGCAACTGTATTGTCAACCCGGCTTTCTGGGATCATCCCGACTTTAATACACCCTGACCAGTGCGGTTTCACCGAAGGCCGCTCGACTGCTGATAATGCGCGTCTTTTGTGCCATATTTTATTGGGAGCCGACGTGATGGAGGAACCACTGGTCGGTCTCTCCTTGGACGCAGAAAAAGCCTTTGACCGCTTGGAGTGGCCTTTTCTCTTTGCGACTTTACGTTGGTTTGGCTTCGGAGAGGTCTTTCTTCGGGCTCTAGAGCTCTTATATACGGATCCCACCGCACGGATTTGTGTCAACGGTGTGGCCTCGCCATCTCTTGCTCTCCGGCGCGGCACTCGACAGGGCTGCCCACTATCCCCCATGCTCTTCAACCTGGCGATGGAGCCCTTAACTCTTCTTATACGCCAAAATCCAGATATCCATGGTGCTTTAGTCGCGGGGCAGGAGACCAAACTCTCCGCATATGCGGACGACCTCCTTCTCTTTTTATCGCCCGATTCTCTTCCCCTGACGCTGGAACAAATAGAGCACTACTCGCGATATTCAGGCTATAAAATTAATTGGTCCAAGTCCGTGATGTTTCCTTTGAACAAATGGACTCATAAGGAAGACCTAGGCACACATCCTTTCATTTGGGAATCGGGAGCTGTGAAATACTTAGGCGTCCGCTATTGTTACCCTTTTGAAGAAACGCTTAAACGTAATGCCGAAGAGATTCTATCCCTAACTCGAGAGCTGACCACGCGGTGGTCTCCCCTAACACTCTCCTGGTGGGGCAGGCTAGAAACTATCAAAATGATGATTGTCCCCAAGGTTAACTATTTTTTGGAGATGTTGCCTTGTTATCTCCCTGCTTCAATGTATCAACATCTTGAGAGGCTTCTCCTCCAATTTTTGTGGCAGCATAAAACACCGAGGATTGCTAAGGACAAACTAAGACTTCATCGTGAGAAGGGAGGTGTGAATTTCCCTAACTTTAAGGCTTATCATCACGCCTTCCTGCTCAAGCAGGGGTCTCGCTGGCTAGATACTCCCCTTACTGGGAGGCCGGTCTGGGTTATCTTAGAGGAAAAATTGCTAACCCCAGTCCCACTGAGGTGCGCCCCAGGGATGTGCTTTCCCACTGCATTTTCCCTTCCCATTGTAATTCTAGATACACTTAAGGCTTTTCAGCTATTCATTAAAACGCACGATCCCGAGGGCCATTCTCGCTCCCACTTGCCTATCTGGTACAACCCTCTATTTCAAATTCATAAACAGTCTTTTGCCTGGAAAACATGGTACTCCCGTGGAATCTGGACCGTGAGCCAGCTATGCACTTCCAACATGTGGAAAACGTATGGGGAGCTTAGCCAGGAATTTGATCTTCCCCCATCCTGTTATTTTCAATGGCTTCAACTCCGGCATTGTCTCGTTGGAGCGGGCATGGTCCCGGGACAGGATTCTGGTTTAGAAGGTGCTACCGAGATCCTTCATAAAATTAGCCAAGGGAAGGGAATAGTGTCATTGCTTTATAAGGAACTGACTGAGTCCTCATCTCTGTTGATGGGAAAGGTCCAAAAGAGATGGGAACGGGAAGCAGGGAGGGAGCTCTCTGAACTTCAGTGGAAGAGATTCTGGGGCAAACAAGTCAGAGTGACTCGATCTGCTTCTTTGACCCAGACCTTGTTTTATTTTGCTCATAACTGTTTTTATACTCCTGTTAAACTTGCCCGATGGGATACCTCTCTCAGCCCCCTTTGTTGGACGTGCGGAGCTGAGACTGGCACCTTAAGGCATATTGTCTACGACTGTGTGGCGGTGCGTACCTTTTGGGACTCCGTGTGGGAGCTGGTGCAACTCATTCTACAGATCAGGGAGCCCCTCTCTTGGCAGATTGTAGTTTTCCGATCTGCAGCAGATCTACCTTCACTGCATAAGAATGGTGCCTTTCTGCTGGATTTTTTGATCGGCATAGCGATATGCTTGGTCATCAGTCACTGGAAGGCAACCATGAATGCTACCTTTCCGGAATGGTGGAACCGAGTTAGCCTGTACAGTCGCTTCGAACAAGACTCACACAAATCTCTATTATTGTCTGGGAAACATTCTCTTAAATGGCAACTGTTAAATGACTTTATTGCATCCGCCAACTAATATAGTTATCCAAGTCTTGGTATTGTTATGGCTCCACCCGGGAGCCTAGACAGCGATACCTGGAGGAGAGTGCAGGGGTGGGTGGGGGGAGGGGGAGGGTTCTCCCGGGATTTCTTTTCTTTCTGTATTGTTTCGTTATAGTGTTAGTATTGCTGTGTCTATTTAGTTTTCTGTATGGTTTGATATGCTTGTTTTGTTGGAAAATGAAAATAAAGCTTTAAAAAAAAAAAAAAAATAGTAATTCAGCTGGGGAACAGTTATAGTGATGGGAAAATACAGAAAACACACCCAGCAAAGCTCCAGAAAAAAGAAATGAATTTTGGAAGGGTTTACGGAGCGGACACTCTTCCAAAAAACATTTCCTTTTGTGGAGCTTTCCTGGGAGTGTGTGCTATGGTTGCCCATTAATATCACTGTTGCCCAGCGTGGTGATATTTTTTCCCCCATTTCCTGTGGTCATTTCCGGGGTTTATGTGCACGTTTGTCACCAGACAGGGTGCATATGCCCACAGTAAAGTTGCGTAGAGCAGGGTTTGTGACTCCATCCTGCCAGGCTTACTACCTCCAGGGGCTGCATTACCTATGTGGCCATAGTGTGGTGCAGCAGACAGAGTCAGTACCTCTAGGACCAGAGGGTCAGAGGTTCAAAGCCCAGCTGGGGCACTTGCCAGCCCAGTCCCTATATTTTACCCACCACTAAACACAGATAGCGCAGACACCCCTGTATTGCAGGGGACATAAGCATGGGGAAAACACCCATATTTTACCCAACAACGCACACACACCACAACAATGGGCATTACCCACAGCCAAGTACCCCAAATGCAGTCCCGTACTGCCACATTCCAATCAGGTCAACTGCGTTTTATGGGAGAAGCTCATGCCAGCATGTTGGCGGCGAGTACATGTGGTGCAGGGGGCAGTGGCTGCTAGCCACAGAAGACAGAGGCCTAGCCATGTGCAGGCTGGCACAGTCCACAGCAACAGACAGGCCCTGCCGGATCCACAGTCATGGACTATCCAGGGAATTCAGCCAAGCTGTGGCTACACAGTGGTGCAGTGCACACAGACAGTGCATGCAAGAACAGAAGGTCACAGGTTCAAAGACCAGCTGGGGCTACCAGCAATCCTGCCCACATATTTTCCCCACAATTAAACAGTGACAGTAAGGACACACCTTTTGTGACGAGGATATATGCAATGGTAATACATCTATCTTTTACCCCACTGAGCACAGACACCGTGAACAGGGGCAGAACCTACAGCAGAATCCCCCAAATGCAGTCCTGGTGGGCCACACACCAGTCAGGTTCCATGCTGCCACTCATACAAATGCCTGTGCTGTATATCTATGCACCAACCCCATGGCATGTAGATGTAGCTCATGCATATTCATGAGGGACAGCAGGAATACCCGAACAGTGTGATGCAAAACTGGGCTGGAGTGGGGAAGCGCAGCCGTAAAGCAGCAGCCAACAGGGGCAGACACACCCACACCCACACCCACAGGCCCCATTGGCCAATGTCTCCTGTAGAGGCAGAACATTGGACCCTGCGTGCATCTCCCAATACCAGCACCTGCATACCTTAGCAATGTCACCCTACACCTGAGGTACACAGCTCTGAAACGTTTGCTAAGAGTACAGGCTGATAGATATCTCTATGTTACGCACATACTGCTAGTTGACCCCATCCAAACAATCTGTTTGTTGTCTGCGGTGGGTGCTCCAGGCCTGGCCTCTGACGGTGTTCACCACCCTGGGGAGTGACCCCCAGCAGTACTGCGTACCATATCCATGCCTGTGCCGTGCCCAGGACCGGTGTGGTGGCCAAGGCTAATCACCCCCTCAATAGTAGCACAATGCTGGCATAGGTGTGGGAGTGTGTGTCTGTCTATACAGTGTGTGTTGGCTGCAAACACCTTCCCCAACCCACACTGCCAGCACTATTGCCAGTATTGGCCTGCCAATGTGCATAATGAGCAGCAAGGTACCATGGGTATAGGTCAGACATGGTGGGCTGGCCAGGATGCATCTGCACAGGGCATAGGGCACTGGCTGTGACATTGTAGTGCCAGGCCACCACCTACACAGACAGGGTGACCTCTGTATGTGCTGCTGGGGGAGCACTCTCACCCTGAGTGTGCAGTGATGACAGCATGGCTAGGCACCCCCATAGTGCTGTATTGTGTTTCTCTCTTGTGATATATATGGGTTTCCTGTTGGGGCCTCCTCACAGAACTCTCTGCTTGTGTGTGCTGCCACCCCAGTTTTGGGTGCATGCATTTCCATCAGGGCTAACCAGCAGACTGTTCACAGCTGGTATGTGTCTTGATGGAGTGCCGTGCAGTGGCTAATGGCTTGCTGCAGGTGAATATCAGATAGTGCTGGGGTGCATCTTTGGATATCCAGGCCCTAAAGTCTGTCTGATATTGTGTTATAGATGTGTGTGGAGCTGCTTGGACTGCCCTGTAGGGGCAGGACTGGGGTTTGATGGTCCACTCTGCTGCCATGGGGGGGGGGGGGGGGGTGGTACTTTTACCACCTAGGGATCCATGGGGGTTTCCAATAACTGAGACAGACAGAGACATCCAACATGTTTCTGCAGCACCTTCCTATCTCACAGGTTACTACTATTTTGGAGCTCTGTCATGGCCTCATCCAGCTATGGCTGGTGTTGTGGACCTGGTCCTGGCCGCCACATCACACCCTCAGGGTGAGCACAGTACCCGCACAATGTGACGGTGTGTAGCTACTCTTTGCTGGTAGTCCACCCGCTCAGGACCCCCTATCAGGCCGAAGTGCTGTGTGGGTGCACATGGACAATTCCCCCTACCAGGCCGGGTAGCTGTTGGGGTGCATTCCCCATCTTGTGTGCATCTGTGGACAGCTGATTTGCATGTGCAGTGCATCATGGGTACGGGTGGCCTATCCCTATCCTGTCTACAACAGCAGACTGTCTGTGGGGTGACATGCAGGCTCTCTGCAGCCAGCCAGGGGCTTGCTGTCAGCTATAGAGCTGTAGCCCAATGGTTATGTCACTCCCTGTACAGCCAGAGGTCATGGGTTCAAACCCACAGTGGGGCCCTTTGATAGAGCTGTCCACAGCTTTATTTTTATTTACTGTACATATGTCTATGCCGGCAAAACCACACGCAGCTTACTATACCCATTAGGTGCCTCTGAGGGTGCTTTATAGGGCGCCCTATAGGCCACCTTATGGTTGCCATCCATATAGGGTGCACTATACATTATCCTGTGTCGCAACATACATGGTGCCCTATAGGGGACATTCTAGGGTGCCTTGGCGGACAGTGCACTGTAACATGTGCCTTACGGGCATCCGTATGTTAACACACTGTGAGAGCGGGTTTACTAGTGGTGGGAAATAAAATATAAATGGAAGGCCTCCTACAGCACTCCTCACCATGATGCATAATGCCCCAGCCAGCCTTGTTCACCGGGCACTGTGAGGGGTTGAACACCTGGCCCCTGCACCATTGGTCAGTGTCTTAACCATTGTGCTGTGGCTCTGTTCCTGTGTTTGTGCATCCGCGTGCAGCCTTGTAGCCATCAGCGCGCCATCTTGTGGTGCACTAAATTAACAGTGCGCCGCCTTATGCGGCACAACATGGAAATGCCCCTAAAATAATGCCTGAGCCAGCTGTCTTCAATGGGCACTGTGGGGAATTGAACCCATGATCCCTGCATGAGTAGTCAGTGTCTTAACCATTGTGCTATGGCTCTGTTCCTGTTAGTTACACATCAGCGTGCCACTTATCCCTCCCACTATTGGACTGCCCCCTCACACATCAACGCGCTGCCTTCTGCCCACCGGCTCGCCGCCTTCTGTTGCCCACATTTATCAGCGCACCGCCTTCTGCCGCCCAAACTTAAAAATGCGCCGCCATCTGCCGCCCACACTAAACAGTGCGCCGCCTCATGCCATAATAAAAAAAACAGTGCGCAGCCTTCTACCGCCCAAAATTAATATGCCTCCTAACCACTTTTGCCCATAAATGTTGGTGCCTCAGCTGGTCTTTTTTGTTGAGCGCAATGGGGGTTTGAACCCCTGGCCCCTGCACCATTGGTCCGTGTCTTCACTGTTGTACTATGGCTCTGTTGTTTGGTTTTGCAGCAGTGCCCCACTTAGCCTTCCCACGCGCTAATGTGGGCCCCGCACATTAGCGCGACGCACACATGTAAGGTCCGGTTTTTTGCTTTTTTCTGCCTGGCCCGCCCACTCCTTATATGGCACCAGCACACTAACGGGAACCCGCACAGCAACGGTGTTTAGTAAACATACCCCTTTGTGTTTGTCCCATGCTTTCTTGAATTTAAATACTGTCCTCATCTCTACCACCTCCACTGGGAGACTATTCCACGGATCCACCACTCTTTCCATAAAGAAATATTTCCGCATATTACTCCTCAGTCTATCCCCTTTCACCTACATCCTATGTCCACTCATAGCAGAGCTTGCTTTCAATTGAAAGAGGCTCTCCTCCTGTGCATTTATACCATGGAGGTATTTAAATGTCTCAATCATATCACCTCTTTCCCACCTTTCCTCTAAAGTATACATATTAAGATCCTTAAGTCTGTCCTCATATGCTTTATTATGAAGACCACTAACCATTTTAGTAGCCACCCTCTGCACAGACTCCAACCTGTTTATATCCTTTTGAAGGTGGTCTCCAGAATCACACACAATACTCCAAATGAGGTTGCACCAAAGAATGGAGTTCAAAAAGTGTCTAGATACTACTCGTGGGATGGTTAATGAAGAAAGTTAAGAAGGTGTACCAGTAAGTAAGGACTTGCACACTAAAGATGCTTCTTTGAACTGTATACAGAAAACAATGGGAGCCAATGATCTTGCATAAGGAGAGGTGTTACATTATCAAATTTTCATGAGAGAGCTAAAATATATATGGCAGTATTTTGAGAAGAATTGAGGAAGACCAGCATAAACGATATTGCAATAGTCAAAGTGGAATGTAATAAAGGCATGAATATGAATAATGTAAACCATCCAAAGTCACTGTGCTAGTCCCAAAAGATAAATTTCAATTGCAAATCTTTTTGTCGGGCAACGCTGAGGGAGGATAATACTGCAATCAATTCACACCAGTCAAACAGTGCCAATTTTATTCATATAAATTGTGTCTAAGTTGATTAACGTTATTTAGGAAAATCCATCCATAAATCTTTAAATCACTTATCTTAATCTGAAGAAAAATCACACGCATGACGTACATGTTCCAGGGTGCTTCTACCCCTGCATCAAGTGTTCCGTGGCTTTACAACTGCTACAAAATGCCAATAAAAGCAGCCAATCGTATAAGGGACTAAAACTCATATTACTAGCTAATAAGACCTTCATCTTAGAACACACCAGTCTGGATGGGGATTTCCACAATTCATGGAAAGCCCATCAGTGATTGGTACTACATCAAAGTAAGCTGGTCCATTCGATCTCACGATTCAAACTCAATGGATGAACAGATTGTAATTCATGAATCCACCGCTGTTCTCTCCATTGCAATCGAGCTGTGCGATCACCTCCTCTGGGATCCCTTGGAATATAATTGATAATAGTCCAAGAAAATTGATCAAAAGAATGCTGATGTGTAATACAATGTTGGACAATAGGTGTTGAAAACAACTGTTGGCGTAACCTAGATGCATGTTCACCCAATCAAGCTGTAAAATGTACACCACAAAAGTGGACGTACAAGTAGTAAACCAACGTCGCTGATATATCCGTCCTGTTTTTGGATCAGTCCAGGTAGCATCTAATAACGTAGTGGCACAATAAATACACTCATTACAAGAAAAATGACCACAAGAACTCACATCAGGACAAGACGGTCTGTCCTGAAATGCTGCCGATTTTATAAGAATATCCCTTAAATTAAACCCCCGCGAATAGGCCAGCCTTAATGGTTTATCAAAACACGGGTGCAAAGAAAGAACAGACCAGTGTTTCTGCAAGATATTCCTCACTTCTGAACAATGACACATATAAGGCAATACACCCACCATCATATCTTCTATCGAAGTATCAGATGTTAGGGAACGTGTATCCATTAGCCATTCACGATGAGTGTAATATGCACGTCAATAGGCACGAGATACTATCATGGAGAGTAGCCTCTTGATATTAACTGTAATGTTAAGTCATGTGCATGATGTTTAAATTCCACAATAGATGAACACAGTCACCGTATCCTTAAAAACTGATCATAAGGTAAACCCCTACAAATGGGGTTCTGGATGGAAACTCCGATAAAACTGGTCAACAAATTTTTACAAAAGTCATGTTACTGAAATAAAAATAGTCATTTCTTATCAATTTTTATATGTTGAACACAAATATGACAGTGAAATTGCAAAGTTGGCTCGAGTTTTTTTGTAAACTACAAGAATTAATGTTTACATCACAAAATGCATGTCAATAGTAAATATCATAGGCCTTCGGTTAATACCTGTAAAAAACAAGTCATAGACTACTTCTTAGATTTTTCCGCCTGTCTCATGTACAGCTGTTCGGGAGCATCTCTGGGGAGTGTCCAGCAGTAGTCAGCCAGCATTGTAGTGGACCATTTCCCCTGGTATCTTTGCTCCATCGTTGCGATATCCTGGTGAAAACGTTCACCCTGTTCATCACTACCATACCATAATTGTCAGGAAAGAAATCGAGATGGGAATCGAGGAAATGGATCTTTAGAGACATATTGCAGCCAAGTTTCTGATACTGCATCAGCATGTCTTCTACTAGTTCCTTGTAGTTTTCTGCCCTAACAATCCTGAGAAAGTTTGTTGATACTAGGTGAAAAGCATTCCATGCTTGTTTCGCATCACCCTGAAGCAAGTTGTTGAACCAGTCATCTTTGATGAGCTCTCGAATCTGAGGACCCACAAAAACTCCCTCTTTAATCTTTGCTTCGCTGAGTTGAGGGAATTTTTCATGCAGGTATCGGAAAGCTGGCGAAGTTCGGTCCATGGCTTTCACAAAGATTTTCATCAAACCTAGTTTGATTTGAAGGGGTGGTAGCAAGATTTTGTGAGCCTCAACCAGAGCTGGGTGCTGGATATTCTTCTCTCCAACTGTTACATTTTGTCTGTGATTCCATTCCTTCCGCAAGTAGTGCCAATCCCTTTCTTGGCTATCCCACTCACATAAGAAACACATGTATTTTATATATCCCTGCTGCAGTCCCATTAAAAGGGCAACTACCTTCAAGTCATCACAGAGGTGCCAGCTGTACTTGTTATAGTTAATGGAAGTCAGTAGATGTTTTAAGTTATCGTATGTCTCTTTCATGTGGACGGCATGCGCTACTGGAATAGATGGAAGATGGTTTCCATTGTTCAAAAGAACAGCCTTCAGACTCAGTTTCGAAGAGCCTATAAATAGTCTCCAGTCTTGTGGGTCATGAGTGATTTTTAAGGCATTCATGAGGCTTTCAGTATCGGAACAGAATACCAGATTACTTTCCTTTCCGACTGCGTATAGTACACTGCTGACGTCAGATGGCTTCAGCAGCCGTCTGACAGTAGTATTGCATTGCATCAGAAAATGATGAAATCAACTCTGGATGATGTGTGCATGCTGGTATTTTGCAATGTGATGCAATATTATATCATTCAAGGCTTACTTGGGATGTTGTTGATGTCCTACTGGATAAATTTACATGGTGAAAAGTCAAAAATGAACTACATGCAATATCTTCAAAACGAGAGCCAATAAAATTTTTTTAATGTTATATTCATGTTCAGCTCACCAAGATACTACAGATTAGGGCCTTTTAAAGTCAGTAACGATTTTAATGTTGACCAGTGTAATGTAACAAACTGTTGCGCTGTATGGGTTTATGATATAAAGTGGTAAGCAGCAAGCTGCCCGATCGGTAAACTAACATGTCCAAAAATTCCAACTGGTGAGAATCAATATTAGTCGTGAATTTAATGTTGGGCTTCAAAGAATTTAATCAATCTATAAATTGATGTAAGGAAACCAAATCTGATATCCATACAAAAAAGATGTCATCCAAAAATCTTTTCCAAAGCATTATTTGTGCAAAAAACAATGATGAATATTATGTTGTTCCTCAAGCGCTGCCATATATAACGTGGAAATTGAGGGAGCAACCGTGGCTCCCATTGTGATGCCAAAGATCTGTTGAAAAAAATCTTCTTCAAATAGGAAAAAATTGTGTGTGAGAACTAATGTCATTAAATCCATCAAAAAAGATCTATGTATTCTAGGAGGGACCCCAGAGAACTGCAACTGTAATAATTGTAATGCCCCTTGTTGGTCAATATTCGTATAAAGCATGGTGATGTCCAAGGTCACCAAAAATACCTCTGATATTGGTAAAGATAACCCATTTGAAAAGGTCAAAAAATGTGTAGAATACCTAATGAATGATCGTACTCCAGCGGCTTCCTCCTTCAAAAAAATATCACAAAATTTAGACAATGGCTCAAGTATAGAGCCACGACATGAGACTATAGGTCTTCCAGGAGGAGCCTCAGGGCCGGCCAGTCCATTGAGCAAGAATGTTTTTTGCACAGGGCCCCGCATTTCAGGGGGCCCCGCGCAAAGAACATTCTGCTTTTTTCAAAATTAAATTAAAAAAAAAACAGCTGGCTGCTACCACTGCCGCTGACGCCGCGGCAGCAGCAGAATGGAGTGTCCCGCGGGGCCCCCTCTGCCCGGCTGAGTCCCTCCCTCCCTCCCTCTGCGACGGATGAGCCCCTCTGTGCCGGCTTTCAGATTCGCGAAGGGAGAGTGTCTCCCTCGCGTCTCTGTTAAGCCTGCAGGGGCAGATGGGCTATGGGGGGGGGGGGCTAGGACTGGAAATGGGCTGATGGGGGTGTTAACACTGGAGGTGGGCTGATGGGGTTAGGACTGGTAATGGGCTGTGGGCTGATGGGGGGGGTTAGGACTGGTAATGGTCTATGGGGGGGTTAGGACTGATAAGGGGCTATGGGGGGCTAGGACAGGAAATGGGCTGATGGGGAAGGGTTAGGACTTGAGGTGGGCTGATGGGGTTAGGACTGGTAATGGGCTGTGGGGGGCAGGGGTTAGGACTGGTAATGGGCTGTGGGGGGTAGGACTGATAATGGTCTGTGGGGGGGTTAGGACTGATAATGGGCTATGGGGAGGCTAGGACAGGAAATGGGCTGATGGGGAGGGGTTAGGACTTGAGGTGGGCTGATGGGGTTAGGACTGGTAATGTGCTGTAGGCTGATAGGGGGTTAGGACTGGCAATGGGCTATGGGGGGCTGACTGGAAATGGGCTGATGGGGTTAGGACTGGAAGTAGGCTGATGGGGGGTTAGGACTGGTAATGGGTTATAGGGGAGGCTTAAACTGAAAATGGGGTGATGGGGGGTTAGGACTGGAAGTGGGTTGATGGGGGGCTAGGACTGGTATTGGGATGAGGGGTTGCTAGGACTGGAAATGGGCAGATGGGGGGCTAGGACTGGAAATGAGCTGATGCAGGGAGTAGAAGGGAATGGATGCTGGGTGAGGCTGGAACTAGAAGGGAGCTGATGTTGGAGGATTAGAATGGGATGGGGCTGGGAGAGTAAAATGGAGAGGGGAAAAATATTTTGTGTGGGAGGGATGAAAAATCTACAATTGGCCGGGTATTGGGAGAGTAAGTGGGGATTGAGGATGGAGGGGTAAAATTTGTGTGGATGAAATAGGAATGAGGAAAGAGCGGAGAGACATCACCTTTCCTGGAAGCACCCACGGCTTATTACAACTACGCGGAGCAGGGCTGCAAGAGGGAGTGGAGACCCGGAGGTACAGCTGCAGGCACCTGGGCGGACGTTCCTGCCGTGAGGACACCCCCTGCGATCCCCATAAAGCTCTGTGAGAGCAGAACTTACTTGGGAGACATCACCTTTCCTGGGAGCACCCGCGGCTTATTACAACTACGCGGAGCAGGGCTGCAGGAGGGAGTGGAGACCCGGAGGTACAGCTGCAGGCACCTGGGAGGACGTTCCTGCCATGGAGGACCCCCCCTGCGATCCCCATAAAGCTCTGTGAGAGCAGAACTTACTTGGGAGACATCACCTTTCCTGGGAGCACCCGTGGCTTATTACAACTACGCGGAGCAGGGCTGCAGGAGGGAGTGGAGACCCGGAGGTACAGCTGCAGGCACCTGGGCGGACGTTCCTGCCATGGAGGACCCCCCCCTGTGATCCCCATAAAGCTCTGTGAGAGCAGAACTTACTTGGGAGACATCACCTTTCCTGGGAGCACCCGCGGCTTATTACAACTACGCGGAGCAGGGCTGCAGGAGGGAGTGGAGACCCGGAGGTACAGCTGCAGGCACCTGGGCGGACGTTCCTGCCGTGGAGGACCTCCCCTGCAATCCCCATAAAGATCTGTGAGCGCTACTCGCGGCTTGCGGGGCTGTGTCCTAAGGGGCGTGTCACAAGGGGCTAGACACGCCCCTTTTGTGCTCCTTCGGCGCTTCTGAGAAGCACTTGAGAGCGCTTGACGTAGCCTGCTGTGTCCATGGGGAAACGAAAAGGAAAATCGTTGGCAAAATCTGGATCCGGGGATCGAGAAGCTGGAGGTAAAGTGACTGGCCCTATGGACAAGCATGTCTCGTCGCTGCAGCCTGTAAATATTTCGTCGGACCGAGCTTCTTTAAGCCCGGAGCTCCGGCTCCCACCCCCCTTTCCCCAGCCTCTCTCGTCCTCTACCTTGTTAGAGTCTCCTGCAACGCCTTTGGCTTCACCTCTGAGGCCTGTTTGCCCGGCTGGTTCTGACCAAAGTCCTCCTCTTATCACTGGGGAGGTAACATTAGCTGATATCTGGACTACCATACAGCAAATTGATAAACGTTTGTCAACTACTGTTTCATCATTGTGCTGTTTTACGGGCAAAGTTGTTGATAAATTTAATATTGTTGATCAACAGTTGAATTCTTTGGCTCAGATTCCTGCCCGTGTTGATTCTACCCTTCCTTTACTTAAAGATATCTCTGCTGTTTCTTATCGTGTGGAGTTGTTGGAGAATCAGCATCGGGCTAGGAATCTACGTTTTCTTAATTTTCCCTCGACCCATCTACTGTCTCCTCAAATTTTACTTCACAAGTATTTCTCTGAAATATTGCAATTGAAGGGCTCCATGGAGGTAGTTCAGGTATATTCTTTTTCTTCTAATGGTCTGTCGTTGCCTGTTACAGAGGGGGCTTCTGCTCCCTCTGTTCAGTCGGTTGGCCAAGACTTAACAGCTTTCTTGGAGAATTCTACAGATTTAATATCCAAGCGTTGCACCTTAGTTGCGATGTTTGGATCTGAATCTATTAAACTATCTGTGCTTAGAGCTTACTTTAAGCACAGGGATGCTTTATTTTGCGGTTTTAAGCTCAACGTTTTTCCTGATGTTGGTCGTGTAACACAGCTTAGGCGTAAGCAGTTCTTGGGATTAAGAGCCAGAGTTGTCGCTTTGGGTGCCTCTTTCTAAAATTTCCTTGTCGTTGTCTGGTTGTGTACCAGGGACAAAATTTTGCTTATACTGATGTTGAGCAGTTACAGAAGTTTTTGTTTGCTAGGGAATTGGCAGAGAAATAAGGGGGTGGGTTAATTGTTTAATATGTGCTCCCTAAAGTGGAGTTTGTTAACTCCTAATTGCTAAAATATTTAGGTGTTTTCCTTTATACTATTGACTGTTTCTCCGTGATGTGCTGTACTTATTTTTCCTTTATATTCTTTGTTTGAATTGTATCTTGAATACTTGAATTGTTTTTTTAGTTGCTGTTTTGTATTCAGGAAAGAAAAAGCCTTAAATAAAAGATTTAAAAAAAAAAGGAATGAGGAAAGAGCAAAAGGAGAAAGATTAGTATGTTAAAGCAGATGTAGAGAGAGAATGGAAAAAAACTAGGAGAGAAGAAAGGACAAATGGACAGCAGACGATGGAGAGTTAGCAGAAGACACGAAGAAACCAGAAGAAAGTGGCTGGAGCAATTGCAGCTGAAAAAAATGCACAAAAGGTAGAAAAATATCTCTTTATTTTGAATTTATTAATTGGAATATGTCAGCTCTGGGAAATGTGCATCATTAACGTCTGCGCTTTGTTTAGTACAAGAGGAAATTAATTTATAGTTTTATTTCTACAGTGTTGTTGTACATTCCAAGTTTGGCTTTTGGGGTTCCCAGTTTAATTATTGTCTTCCTATTTCTAAATTGTGATTCCTTGTTTGGTGATGGTCTATGTTCTGCATGTGTAATTGAGCTGAGGTATTCTGTTTATGTAATTCCTATTTGACATTGCCACTTGTTCTCTTTCCTCAGTAGGTCATGTATTGTTGTTCTCTGAAATGTATTGGTTTAATATTTGCAGTGTTTCCTTTTGATAGGTAGAGCATGGTGCTTTGTGAGTCCTGGTAGTGCTGTTAGGATATGGCGGGTTTGCTATGGGTTCTAAATGGGCAGTGTTTGTAGTAGTTCCTAATGGGTCTGGCGGTTGGCACTGGATTATAGTAATGTAGAAATCTTTTAGTCTTTCTTTATCCATACACTCATTAAGAGGCATGTTTACTAAAAGTTAGTATATGGTAACACTATGCAAATATTTATGCAAATGAGGCCTCTTATGCAAATGAGGCCCCGCACCGAGTCTCCGCACATGGCCCCGCACCCCCTTGGGCCGCCCCTGAGAAGCCTGCAGGGATTTATTTATCTTAGGTACCATGTATATGACTGGTATTTTGGGATTAGCCACCAGTAAAAAACGATATTCTTTCTGTGTAATCCATCCTTTTGCTAGTGCTTCAGTAACTAAAGTTTGGATGTCCCTCTGTAAAGAAGGAGTAGGATCACAATCCAATTTCATATATACTTGAGAATCAGACACATGAGCCGGTAACCCCCGAGTATAATCTTCCATAGCCTGTAGCACTATGGCTCCCCCTTTGTCGGCACACTGTATGGTAACAGATGGATCTCTAGAAATTTGGTTAAGACACTCACGGTCCGATTTAGTGACATTAGTCATCTAACGTGGAAAAGATTGTTCAGATTTATTCAAATCATTCAACACTAATTTTTGAAATGTTGCAATAGCTGGATCTATTGTACCTGGCGGGAACCAGCAAGAAATCGGTCGAAGCACAGAAGTATCCGAATCAAACAATTTGTCACCAAAAAATTGGATAACTTGTAACTTCCTAAAAAACCTATGCAGAGCAACATGCATCTGAAAAGAATCATACATAACGGTTGGAATAAAGGACAACAATAAATTAAGTAGCTGTTCCCAAGAGTGATCCAAAGGATGGCCAGTTAAATTCACCACTAAAGATTGCGAGACTGTTTGGCCCACTGCCTGGTAGTTGGAGGATCCCACTGTTCGATTTGATCGGTCTGTCGCACTCTGCGGCCGCGAAGTTGGGTTGACCGAAAATCCTGATGTCCTGTATTGGAATTTCTTGAAGATGAACCAGAACCCGTACTCTCATCAGTATCATCTGAAGAAATCTCAAAAGTCACCCTTTTCTGAGAATTTTCTGCATCCTGATCATACATCCAACGATATACCCGCCCATTTTCATAATCCGTCTTGTCACATGCAAATTTACGCATCTTGAAAGATTTTAAATAATCAAAGAAACCTTTAATCTGTCTATCTTTCTTCAGTCTTCACCTGAAAAACCGGAGCCTCCACAGATTTTTTCAAAGCTTCCTTAGATTCCTCGATCAGTTTACCCAAAGACTCCTCCTCCTGAATTGTCCTCTTCAAAATTAACGCAATCAAATCGAAACTGCATTTATTGGAAATTCTATTCCATTTGGAAATAAACTCTGAATCAAACAAAAACATCTTGGGAGCTCGAGTCATTCTTTTTTTTTTTTTTAATGCTTTATTTTCGTTTTATAACAACAAAGGAAAGGAAGACATACAGCTTAAAAGACAAATACATACATAGAATGTAATACATACACCAAAGTAAACCCCTACCACCCCCCTCCCCCCTGCTTCTTCTCTAGAAACTAATCATTCCCGAAAACGGGCGTGTACTGACATTATTGTGGTACAAAACCTAACGGTGATCTGAAACATGATGAGTATACATTAAAACGACATGTCGGAGCAATGAGCAGAGTGTACATAATCATTGAGCATCTGCCATTTAGACAAGCGAGAGTGAGTTTGGATATGGGGAATAGCTCTCCGAGATATCTGCTCATATTTACTATATAAGCAGACGAGGTTCCACCATTCATTGGCAGTAATTCGAGAGCTATCCTTCCAATTCCTCGTGATTAAACATATGGCTATACCCAGCATGAAATCAAGGAGAAAGCGACCCTTCTTAGGAAGAGAGGGGACCTCCGCCACTGAGCGGAGTCCCACAATCTTCCAAGAAAGAGGCTCGTGGAGGTGTAAGATAGATTGAATACGACCCCAGACCCGCCCCCAGTAAACCTGCAGTTGAGGACATTCATAAAGAACATGAGCGAGGGTTCCCACAGCAGTATGGCAAGACCAACACTGGTCCCTAGCAGTTGTGTTCCATTTGGCTATTCTTTCTGGAGTATAAAAGCATCTATGTGCAAAAAAGAAGAGAGTTTGGGTTACAGAGGCAGATCTGGAAACCCGCACTACTTTGCTCCAGAAAACACTCCATTGCACAGGGGTTAAAGTGGTTTGCAGTTTGCGTTCCCAGGCTTGTTGAGCTCTACAGGTAGCAGTATCGGTACCCTGACATAATAATTTATAAAAGTTAGAGGCTACACCATGTGTACTACTAATAGAGTGAATTAGTTCTAATAGCCCGTCCTCAGTAGGGGCAGAGGGCGGCAGGATTTGAGCACTTTTGAGGCAGTGTTGAAGCTGCATCAATTGAAAGTAATGTTTCGCTGGCAACGCAAATTCCTTTTGTAAATCAGAAAAGGTCTTCCAACGAGCTGCAGAGAAGAGTTGTTGGGGTGTCCAGATCCCCCTAGAGTACCAGGGTTTCCATGCAATAGTTTTATTTAGGACTTGAATTCTGGGGTTATTCCACAGCGGGAGTCCGTCCAGAGGACATACGGTTGGACCCAGTGACAGAATGAGAGTGTTAAAGGCCGCAAGAGTATCGACAATCATTGGGGGATGGCATGTGTCTACTTGATGGGACATGCCGGGGAGATGGATCAACGGAATTGGGCTACTTAGCTCCTCTTCAATGTCAAGCCAAACTGGTCTGTTGTCTGTTGAGGCAGCTAGCCATCGGGCACCTTGTTTAAGTAGGAAGGCTTGATGATATCTAAGAAAATCAGGAAAGCGGGTACCCCCTAGTTCCTTCGCAGACTGTAGTTTTTGTTTAGCTACTCTTGGTGGTTTTCCCTGCCAGAGATAACGGACGAGAAGGCCCTCTATGTCTTTGTAGGTGTGTAGCGGGAGGAAGCAGGGCAGCATTTCTAAAATATAGTTCACTTTGGGGACTATCATCATTTTGACGGTTTCTAGGCGGCCCCACCATGTAAGGGATAAGGGAGACCACCGATTTGTGAGCTCACGGACTTTGGAGACTACCTCCTTGGCATTAAAACTAATAGTGTCTTCTAAAGGAGAACAGTAGTGGACGCCAAGATATTTCACCATGCGGGATTGCCAAAGGAAAGGAAAGGCCTGCATGTCAGCCTCATGTACCCAGCGGTTCAGTGGGAATGCTACGGATTTGGTCCAGTTTATTTTATAGCCCGATAGTTGCGAGTATCCATCAATCAGGTCCAAGACAGCCGGGACCGAATCAAGGGATACAAAGAGCATAAGGTCATCTGCATATGCAGAGAGTTTAATCTCTCTGTGACTGAAGGGGACACCTCGAATACGTGCGGACTGTCTAATAAGGAGGGCGAGGGGTTCAAGAGCTAGATCAAAGAGCATTGGTGATAGGGGGCAACCTTGACGCGTGCCTCTTTGAAGATTAAAAGGCCGAGACTTAATGGCATTTACACAAATACTGGCAACGGGTTGAGAATACATGACTTGGAGGTATCGGAGGAAGCCCTCCCCAAAGCCATACCATCGGAGAACTGCAAATAAGAAGGGCCATTCCAAGTGATCAAAGGCTTTTTCAGCATCTAGGGAAAGACCCACCCATGGGTGGTCTAAATTGGCAGCACTGAATAGCACATGGCACAAGGTCCGAGCATTGTCAGCGGTGGAGCGGCCGGGTATAAAACCACATTGGTCGGGATGGACTAAGGTGGCCATCCTGTCAGATAGCCGGGTGGCCAAGATCGTTGCGAAGATCTTATAATCGGCATTAAGTAGGGAGATTGGACGGTAGTTGGCGGTTAGCAGCGGGTCTCTGCCTTCTTTCTCAAAAACTACCACATTAGCTGCAGAAAAGGATCCCAAAGAGGATGTATCTACCGCAAGGGCAGTAAAGTAAAGTTTTAAGTAGGGAACTAAATCTGCACTGAACGTTCTGTAGAATTCTGTCGGGAGACCATCAGGCCCAGCGGCTCGACCCGAGGCTGTTCGTTTTAGGGCAGAATGGATCTCTGAAGTAGAGAAGGGTTCATCCAGCGCATCCCTATCAGCTTCAGAAAGGGTCGGCCGCTGAATACCTGAAAACAAGCGCTCGAAGGTCTCGGATGAGAACTCACATTCAGATTGATATAGACGGGTATAGAAATCCCGAAAAAGTTCTACGATATCGGAGTCTGTGGTCAGTATGCCCCCTCCCTGTGGGGCGCGAAGGGCCGCTACGCGTTTGGCTTCTTTTTGACCTTTCAAGGCGTTGGCTAAAAGTCGACCGGCTCGGTTGCTTTCACGGTAGTATGTCCCTTGCTGAAGTGCAATACTCTGAGAAGCTGCAGTTGAGAGGATTGCATTATATTGAAAACAGAGACGCTGTAAGCGAACTAAGACGCATGGATCAGTACGTGAAGTTAGAACTCGTTCGCCTGCTTTGATTTGTTGATCTAGTATAAGGAGCTGCTGTTTGCGCTGTTTCCGCAGGCGAATTTGATAACTAGTGATCGTTGCACGAATGGCCGCTTTAAAGCCCTCCCACCAAGCCCAATTTGCAGTGTCCTGGGGTAGATTAAAGTGAAAGTAGTCCTGTATGGCTGCTCGAATTTCTAACTGGAACTCTGGTTGAGTTAATAGGGCTCTATCAAAGAACCAGGCCCCCGAATTCCCTTGGGGCGCAGTGGTGTGTAATTGAAAAGAAATAGCAGCGTGATCTGAGATATGTTGGGAGTGAATCTTTGCAGTGTCTACCTGAGGAACTAACAGTTTTGATATTAGAAAGAAATCTATGCGAGACTGGGATTTATGAGGGGAAGAGAAGAAGGTAAAGTCAAGCTCATTGGGGTGTAGTAACCTCCATAGATCGACTAAAGCAAGATCTTTGATCATAGAGGTAAGCGTAGTGTGACTCTTGGGGGGACCACTCGTCCTAGGCGGCTGTTTGTCAATCAGGGGATCAAGAACTAAATTGAAATCCCCCCCAATTATCAATGAAGTGTTAGCAGAGGCCTGCGCCACCTGAGCAATGGTAGCAAAAAAAGCAGGGTCATCTACATTAGGAGCATAAAGGCATATACATGTAACTTCAAGGTTACCTATCTTGAGGTGAGCCCTGGACCATCTGCCAGCTGTATCTGAGCTAGTCGCAATAATAGTAGCATGCAGAGATTTCCTGACCAGTATGGCAACCCCACATTTCTTAGAAACAGCTGGGGAATAGGCGGCCACCATGTAAGGTTTAACATTGAGTTTAAGAGTTTCCTTCGAATTTAAATGCGTTTCTTGGAGGAAAATCAGGTCCGCAGCTTCATGACTTAGATAGCTCAGGATTTTCTTCCGTTTTATCGGGTTATTGATGCCTTTTACGTTCAATGATAAAATCTTACATGGTGCCATCAATCGGTAATAGACATTTTAGGTAAGGGCGCTTGAAAACATACAACATAAGCAGAATCTGTACAGCAATGACATAATCACCGAGTATGCTGGCTAATACACCCCATATTGAAAAGCATGTACCAAAGTAACTTAGAGAAGAAGCAAAACCCCCAATGAATATGGCGACCATATGTCTGCGGGAGGAGGCCCCAGAGAGGAGGACAAAGACATGAAAAAAAAAAGAAAAGAAACACCAGAGTCCACAATCAACACTGTCTCTGATATTCATCGAAGCCACTCTGGGTAGATGGAGTCGGGTCACAAATATCATCAAAATAAGGCAACAAACCGCCCTCGACAGACTCTTTGCTGAACCGTGGCAAATCCAAAATGGCGGGTACAGCGGATATGAGAACACTGGTAGGAAACTCTGGAAGTCAGCGCATCAAGTCGGCTTCTTTAGCATCCAAAAACTCCGCTAGTAGATCAGGGTCCTCAAATGTTCTTGTCTGATTGTGTAGCGTGACTCGGAGCTTGGCCGGGTACATCAGGCCATAGCGTGCTTGTAATTGTTGAAGCCTCGGCCGGAATTCCAGAAAGCGCTTTCGGCGATCAACCGTGGGTTTAGCCAAGTCAGGATAGAAGGAGATCATTTGGCTCTCAAACTCCATATGGCCCTTTGCCCGAGAGGCGCTGAGAATTTGCTCCACATGTTGATATCTCAAAAGTCGAAAGATGATAGGCCGCGGGGTCTTCCTGTTGAGCGTTATGTTTGTGGGTACACGATGAGCGCGATCGATCTCCAATTCTTTGGTAAAGGTGATTTGGAGCAGAGAAGGGAGGATTTTATATAGAAACTCCTTCATGTCTCCCGATTCCGCCCCCTCCGGTATGCCCACTAGTCGTAGGTTGTTGCGGCGCGCTCTATTATTGCCATCTTCCACTTCTTTCTGCAAGGCCCGCACCTGACGTTCAACTTTGTCGAGTTTGGACAGCCGGACCGCATGGGAGTCTAATATGCTCTCCATTTTGTCCTGACGCGAGGAGAGCCCCTCTAGCCTGCCTTGCAATACACCAAGGTTTTTCCGCAGCGCTCGGAGTGCTTCCCCGTTTGACTGCACGAGGTCTTTAACCCCTGCTGCATTTCGGGGCCCTCGCGTAGAGCCAGCCCCTTCTGCGGAGACGGGGGTTCAGTTTTGGAGCGTTTGCCGTGAGAAGCCGCTGGAGATCCAAATTCCAGGCGCGTAGGTTTGGTCCCCGCCATCTCACCAATGTGACCCGGTAAGATCAGAGCAGAAATTCAAGAATGTCCGGTGTTAATTCAGGATTCTGAGTAGGCCTCTCGGGAGCCTCAGCGTTATGCGACCATCCCGCTGGACATCAGGCTCCGCCCCCCCGGGAGCTCGAGTCATTCTTAAACCGCGGGGGGTGATCCGTGTTTTTAAATATTGTGTCATCGATGTTCCATGTATTTGTGCACGAGTCAATCTCTTCTGAAGAGCTTTAAATTCCAACCAAGAGGTATCCACCAAATCATCCGTGGTAGAAACTTCATCAAACAATGTAGGATGCTGACGCAAGTTGTCAAGTTGTTCTTCTGAAAAGGCAAATGTGTCTATAGCCATTTAATAGGAATAACTATAAATCCAAAAATAAAAAATTCCCAAAGTCACTGTGCTAGTCCCAAAAGATAAATTCAATTACAAATCTTTTTGTCGGGCAACGCTGAGGGAGGATAATACTGCAATCAATCCACACCAGTCAAACGGTGCCCATTTTATTCATATAAATTGTGTCTAAGTTGATTAACGTTACATAGCAAAATCCATCCATAAATCTTTAAATCACTTATCTTAATCCGAAGAAAAATCACATGCACGACGTGCATGTTTCGGGGTGCTTCTACCCCTATATCAAGTGCTCCGTAGCTTTACAACCGCTACAAAATGCCAATAAAAGCAGCCAATCATAAACCATTATTAAAGAGGACCAGGAAAATCCACTGCTTACCCATGGGACAAGTAGCATGGACTCTCTATACCATTTGGGAATCTGACAAGTAGTTGTGACCTGGATTAGCCACTTTTGGAATGTAGATACTGGGCTTGATGAACCTTTTTGGTATGGCCTAGTATGGCATATCTTATATTCTCATATTACTGCCAGTTAGCGCCACAGAGAGAACACTGCTAGGAGCCAAAAATGATGTTTAGAAGGGTGGTGGAGGAGAAAAAGTCTTCAGAGTCTTGTACTGTTGAGGTACTCTTTACAGGGGCTCTGCATTTCAAGCAAAGGTAACAGTGTGTGGATTTTAATTACTAGCTCTCTGCCTGAGAGCTCTTAAAAGGGTTTTGGTACAATTTTAAAACAGCTACATTCTTTTTGGTGCTTTAATTCAAAAGGGGAAGTATTTTATTTAGTGGTGTAGGATTAAAACTCTGCTGTTTGTATCTTTCTCAGCTCTTTGAAGCTACTGATACCTTATCAGGTGTTAGTTCCCTCCCTTCCCCCCAACCACCACCCACCCCATGTGAGCAGTCTTGCTTTATAGGGCACCTCCCCAATTAGCTATACATAGGGAACAGCACATTTAGAACACCCTTAAAAGAGGTTGACTATTTTTTCTCTGAAAAAGCAGCTGGGAAACCAGCTGGTACTTTGGTAGGTATCTCTCTCTCTTTTGCTTCAGCAGGTACCTAAATTCCACCAACTGAGGAATGGCTGGGAAAAATTGTATCACCAAAGTTGTTCCCCCATTATAATTTCTGCCTCTGTCCAGACAGAGATCCCAATGCCAGTTGAAGGACTGGTTCCATGTGCAGGATGCCTGCATATAGAAGCTCTCAGGTAATAAGTGGAGGAGCTCAGAGGAGAGGTGATGAACCTGAGGAGCATTCAAGACAGTGAGAAGTACATTGATGAGATGCTTCTTGAAACATCCATGCTCTCCAGCAGAAGAGAAGATGGGAGCCTACAGAATGACGAAGGTTGGACATGAGCCACTAGAGCCTGTAGAATCCAATCCAAATCCTCCAGCCCTTGAACTGAAGAACCATTATGTAGCCCTAGAAGTGTAGGAGGTGAAAGCATTCCTGGAAAGGGAAGAACCAGAGCTCGAGCTCCAAAGTTGCAGAATCAGTGACCACAAGGAAGCAAAGGGTAATGGTGGTTGGTGACTCTCTTCTGAGGGGTACTGAGGCATCCATCTGCAGACCAGACTTGATGTCCAGAGAGGTATGCTGTCTTCCAGCTGAAAAATCTGAGATATTACAAAGAGATTGCAAAGACTCATCAAGTACACTAACTATTACCCAATGTTGCTCATCCATGTCAGCACAAATGTTACTGCCAAGTATCCCTCTGAGCATATTAAAAGTGACTTCATGGCTCCGCACAGAGGGTGAAGCAGATAGAGGCACAGGTGGTGTTCTTTTCAATTCTCCCTGTTGAGGGTAAAGGCCAAGGCAGAGAAGCTTGTATTCTGGAGATAAATGCATGGCTGTATGGATGGTGTCATCGAGAATGTTTTGTTTTCCTGCACCATGGGATGATGTTAAAAGGGTTGCAGAGCAGAGATGGCATCCATCTTTCCAAGAAGAGTCAACATGTCTTCAGTAGCGGACTGGCTACCCTACTGAAGAGGGCTTTAACCCTGGGAGTACCGATGGGGTCAAAAGTGACCCCATTGCAAGTTTCCCTACACGTATCTCAGAAACTAGTTGTTCAAGAATGCAATCTTTTTATGACTTTTCACATGTCAATATTCTCTTTATATTGCACCATGAGAGGAATAATTTTCATCTGCTAGGTGACGCTATTGATGAATTGCAGCACAGAGTACCAGTGGGGTCATTTTTGACCCCAGTTGCTTACGTCCAGTTTGGATCAGGATACAATTTGCAGTTTTGTGAATTTTTTGATCTGACAAAGGTATTTATCATTAATTATATATCATTTATTTTTTGTACTCTTTTTATGAAAATTACACATTTTCTGTAATTGATATCATACGTTCCCTCATTATTCCCTCCGCAAGAAATTAAAAACATATTTATTCATCTCCCATTTCGGCAAACTAGAAAATACCTTACCACTAACAGGAAATGGTTAATAGCGACCTCAGGGTACACCAACTCCAATTACTCTATCTAACTACAATTAAAGTCGATTAAATAACTATTTGTAAATCCTGTAAATATATATGTAAATAGTTCAAAATATGTAAATAGTTAAATTGTTATTTAACAAATTTACCATATTTAGTCCAATCATGTTTAATGTATTTAGCAAAATTGTACCTAGTTAATTAATGTTTCATGTATTTAGCAAAATTGTACCTAGTTAATTAATGTTTCATGTAAAACAGACCTGTTAATCTGTTCATTCCTTGTTCACTGTAAACCGCACCTGATCTGTGGAAGGTAGCGGTATATAAGCAACTGTTAAATAAATAAAATAAATAAATAAATTATTTCAGATGAAATCTAAAGGCTTTCAGCTCGTTCATCACGATTATTGTACACCTATAGTAAAACAGCTTTGCATTTTAATCAACTTTATCTTTATTTATTTTAGGTTATTGTTTATGATGTCAAAACAAAAGTATTCAGCTGCCCAAGTAAGAGAAATATTGCAACGAGATGCTGATAGTGATGACTCTGAGTCGTCTGATGATTCAGCATATTCAGCAAGCGAAAAAGCATATCAGCCAAGTTTGGGCGATAAATCCGATGATGACAGCCATGATTCAGATGGCCACAGCAGTTGGTTGCCAAGTGAATGTGAGACTGATGTTGAGCCGGTAACATCGCCTGCAGCAAAGAGTCAAGTTACAGGTCGAGGCAAAGGTCGAGGCTGTGCTGGACGGGGAAGAAGGCAGGAGTCCTCGGTGTCAGTATCATCTGTGAGGAATCTTAGTTGTAGTCGTAGAGGAGCTAAAAGGTGATCAACTATGAGCACAAATGTTGCCATTGAAGCCTATGTATTTAAGGATGCTACATCATGGAACAGGAAACCTATAAAGCAAGCTGCTGGAAGATATGCCAGCGCTAATGTCATGCCCGTACAACAAGGTCCTACAAGGTATACTGTACGAAATGTTGATGGCCCTCTCGCAGCATTCCACTTGTTCATGAGGAAGAACTTATTGAATGAAATCATGATGTGGACGAGCAAACAAGGAAGACACGTTTATGACGACACCTGGAAAGATTTGACGGAGAATTTCAACGTTTTCTTGGACTTCTGATCCTCTCAGGCGTGTACAAGTCATGAAATGAATCCATAGTTCAGTTGTGGAACCTTGAAGATGGTCGTTCTGTTTTTGGCAAAAATATGGTCCGTAACCATTTTCAGCAAATTTCTTGTGCTCTCAGATTTGATGATGCAACCAATAGACGTGAACAACGAGGCGTGGATAAGCTTGCTCCAATCAGGCACGTTTTTGATACCTGGGAAGCAACTCTAAGTGACACCTTTGTTCCTGGTGAAAATGTTACCGTGGATGAGCAACTGCTTACATTTCGTGGCCGTGTTCCATTCAGACAATATATTCCCAGCAAACCTGGGAAATATGGCATAAAGCTATGTATGTTGTGTGACAGTGTAATGTCATATGTTCTGTGTCTTCAAGTATATACAGGAAGGGAACTCGGACAAAACAGGGAACAGAATCAGAGTGAAAGGGTTGTGCTGCAACTCACTGAAGGATTGACACGATTTGGCAGAAATGTTACTGTTGACAATTTCTTCTGCAGTTTATCCCTTGCTAGAAAAACAAATGACACTTTTGGGGACAATTTGAAAGAACAGAAAAGAATTACCTCCAGAATTTGTAACATCAAAGGGCCGAGAGGTATTCACTTCACTGTTTGCCTTTCACGATGACGCCACTCTGGTTTCCTATTTCACAAAGAAAGGAAAAGTGGCTGTTCTTCTGAGAAGTTTGCATGATAAAGAAGAAAAGATAACATACGTCCAGACAAAAAACCATGCATGATCTTGGACTATAATTCTAGTAAAGGTGGAGTAGATACGGCAGATCAAATGTTGCGCACGTATACCACAAAACGAATGACAAGACGCTGGCCAGTGACAATCTTCTACAACATGTTGGACATCAGTGCTTTGAATGCCTTCATTGTTTGGATGTCACTAAATCCAGAATGGCAGTCCAAGTCAAAGCACAGATGTCGTCTATTCCTCTTGGAATTAGGAAAGCAGCTGCTTTAGAGTAATTGCAGCGAGAATTCTTCTAGCATTGAAGAAGCCACTGATGCTGTTTGCAATGTCGGAATCCCAAAAAAAGGGCAAGGTGTCACTGCTGTTCCAGAGAAAAAGACAAGAAAAGCAACATAGTTTGCACCTCCTGCAAGCGCAATTTTGGCAAAGAACATTCAGAAATTGTCTGTGTCTCATGCAAATGACTGTAGTACTTTACTGTGTTCATTAAGTGCATGCAAAAACTGCTTTCATGGCAACTCTTCTTCATGTAATTTTATGATAAAGCATTAAATTTCAAAACATTTAACCTTCATATAATAAATAATTAATTTGGAATAATATTTTGTCTGTTTAGTTTAAAATTTTCATGGTTAACATTTACAATTTGTTGTGGGGTCATTTATGACCCCAACGGTATTCAGTGTGTGCAAAAAATCTCGGTAATTCCAGGGTTAAACTAGATTCAATGAGGATGAGTGAAGAAAGCCCCCAGGTAAATTAAAGCTCCCAGGTAAATGAAACATTAAATACCTTGATGGAAATGGGTAAAAGGAGCACCATATGGAAAGCAGTGTGCATAAATGGCCGTAGCAAGGGAAATACAATTCCAGATGTTGAGGCTTTAATGGGAGAGTCTGACTTGGATCTAGTGGCAGTAACAGAGACATGGTTCATGGATAACCATGACTGGGATGTAACTATACCAGGCTATACGTTATTCAGAAATACAGGGTAGGAAGAAGGGGAGGAGATGCGACACTATGGGGCATGTTTACTAAAATCCGCAAAATAGCGCGCCGCAAAATAGCGCACGGCAACGCGGCACTGAAACGCGCAGAAACGCGTTTAAACGCCCCGCACACGTGCGTGTCACCCCCGCACAGGTACGCGTCTCACTAACGGGCCCCGTACAAGTGCGGGCCCGCAAATGTCCGATAGAGGCGTGGAACGGCGAAAGGAGGGCGGAGGAAGGCTCCGGAGGGGCGGAGGGACGGGGTCAATGGGTGGAGAGTGGGAGGGGAGAGGCTCCCCGCACAGTATCGGGCCCGAATTTGCATGTAAATTTACATGCAAATTCGGGCCCGCGGTAGAAAGCATTTAAAGGGAAGAGAAACCATTTCCGTCAGCAATGTACAGGAAAACCGGGGAAACCAGCAAAACGTGAGCAGTGTGATATATGTGCACAGCACAAAAGTGAAAATAAAAATAGAAAATGACCACAACAGAACTATTAAAAATAGTAATTCAGCTGGGGAACAGTTATAGTGATGGGCAAATACAGAAATCACACCCAGCAAAGCTCCAGAAAAAAGAAATGAATTTTGGAAGGGTCTACTGAGAGGAGACTCTTCCAAAAAACATTTCCACGTTTTGGAGCTTTCCTGGGAGTGTTTGCTATGGTTGCCCATTAATATCACTGTTGCCCAGCGTGGTGATATTTTGTCCCACATTTCCCGTGGTCATTTCCGGGGTTTATGTGCACGTTTGTCACCAGACAGGGTGCATATGCCCACAGTAGAATTGCGTAGAGCAGGGTTTGTGACTCCATCCTGCCAGGCTTACTGCCTCCAGGGGCTGCACTGTCTCTGTGGCCAAAGTGTGGTACAGCGGACAGAGTCATTACCTCTAGGACCAGAGGGCAGAGGTTCAAAACCCAGCTGGGGCACCTGCCAGCCCAGTCCCTATATTTTACCCACCACTAAATAAAGATAGCGCAGACACCCCTGTATGCATGGGGAAAACACCCATATTTTACCCAACACCGCACACACACCACAACAATGGGCATTACCTACAGCCAAGTCCCCCAAATGCAGTCCCATACTGCCACATTGCAATCAGGTCAACTGCTTTTTCTGAGAGAAGTTCATGCCAGCATGTTGGCGGACAAGTACATGTGGTGCAGGGGGCAGTGGCTGCTAACCACAGAAGACAGAGGCCTAGCCATGTGCAGGCTGGCACAGTCCACTGCAACAGACAGGTCCTGCCGGATCCACAGTCATGGACAGTCCAGGGAATTCAACCAATCTGTGGCTACACAGTGGTGCAGTGCACACAGACAGTGCATACAAGAACAGAAGGTCACAGGTTCAAAGCCCAGCTGGGGCTACTGCCAATCCTGCCCACATATTTTTCCCACAACTAAACAGTGATAGTAAGGACACACCTTTCATGGCGGGGACATATGCAATGGTAAGACATCTATCTTTTACCCCACTGAGCACAGACACCATGAACAGGGGCAGTACCTAGAGCAGAATCACCCAAATGCAGTCCTGGTGGGCCACACACCAGTCAGGTTCCATGCTGACACTCATACAAATGCCTGTGCTGTATATCTATGCACCACCCCCATGGCATGTAGATGTAGCCCATGCATATTCATGAGGGATAGCAGGAAAACCCGAACAGTGTGATGCAAACCTGGACTGGAGTTGGGAATCTGTGCCGTAAAGCAGCAGCCATCAAGGGCAGACACACCCACACCCACAGGCCCCATTGGCCAATGTCTCCTGGAAAGGCAGAACATTGGACCGTGCATGCAGCACCCAAAACGAGCACTTGCATAACTTACCAATGTCACCCTACACCTGAGGTATACGGTACACAGCTCGGAGACGTTTGCTAGGAGCACAGGCAGGCAGTTATCCATACGTTACGTACATACTGCTAGTTGACCCCATCCAAACAATCTGTTAGGTGTTTGCGGGGCATGCTCCAGGCCTGGCCTCTGACGGTGCTTACCACCCTGGGGAGTGACCACCAGCTGTAATGCGTACCATATCCATGCCTTGCCGTGCTCAGGACCGGTTTGGTGGGCAAGGCTACTTACCCCCTCAATCGTAGCACCATGATGGCAGAGGTGTGGAAGTGTGTGTCTGTCTATACAGTGGGTGTTGGCTGCAAGCCCCTTCAACAGCCCGCACTGCCAGCACTGTTGCCAGTATTGGCCAGTCAATGTGCATAATGAGGTGCAAGGTACCATGGGTATAGCCAGGGCAGGGTGGCGTGGCCAGGATGCATCTGCACTGGGCATAGGGCCCTGGCAGGGACATTGGCTGGGATATTGTAGTGTCCGGCCACCACCTACACAGACAGGGTGGCCAAAGCATGTCCTTCTGGGGGATCACGCTCACCCTGACTGTGCAGTAACCACAGCATGGCTAGGCCCCCCCATAGTGCTGTATAGTAGTTCTCTCATGTGATAGATATGGGTTTCTCTTTGGGGCCCTGTCACTGATCTATCTGCTTGCTGTGTATGCAGACAGCCCAGTTCTGGGTGCATGCATCTCCATTGGGAACATGCACTATGGACTAACCAGCAGACTGTTTGTAGCTGGTAAATGTCTTGCTATAATGGCTTGCAGGGTGCAGTGGCTGTTGGCTTGCTGCAGGGGAATATCTGGTGGTGGAGTGCAGCTTACCATACCCTGGGCTTATGTCTGTCTGCTATTGTGTTATGGCTGGGTATGGAGCTGCCTGCCTGGGGGGGTGGTGGTGTTCCTCAGCAGGACTGGGGTTGATGTTGCCCTCTACTGCCACCTTTGCAGGGAGGTAGAGTGTGGATCCCTTGATGGGGACCATGTTTGCCACTGGGGGGGGTGGTGCCTGATGGCGGCAGACAGGGATATCCATGGTGTTTGTGCAGAAACTAGCTATCTTACACATTAACACTGCTTTGGAACACCCGCTTGGCCTCCATCAGCCATGGCAGGTGTTGTTGACCTGGTCCTGGCCACCTCATTGCACACTCAGGGTGAGCACAGTACCCGCACGATGTAATGGTGTGTGGCTACTCTGTGCCAGTAAAACACCCGGTCAGTGCCCCCTACTAGGCCAAGGTGCTGTGTGGGTGCACCCGGTCACTTCCCCCAACAGGGCCGAGGTGCTGTGGGGGTGCATTCCCCATCTTGTGTCCATCTGCGGACAGCTAATTTGCATGTGCAGTGCATCATGGGTACGGGTGGCCTAACCCTATCCTGTTGACACCAGCAGACTGTCTGTGAGGTGACGTGTAGGCTATCTGCAGCCAGCCAGGGGCCTGCTTACAGCTATGGAGCTGTAGCGCAATGGTTACATCACTGCCTGTACAGCCAGAGATCATGGGTTCAAACCCACAGTGGGGCCCTTTGGTAGGACTGTCCACAGCTTTATTTTTATTTACTGTACATATGTCTATGCCGGCAAGACCACCCTCAGCTTACTATACCCATTAGGTGCCTCTGAGGGTACTTCATAGGGCGCCCTGTAGGCCACCTTATGGTTGCCATCCCTATAGGGTGCACTATACATTATCCTGTGTCGCAACATACATGCTGCCCTATAGGGGTCATTCAAGGGTGCCTTGGCGAACAGTGCACTGTAACATGTGCCTTATGGGCCGCCGTATGTTAACATGCTGGGAGAGTGCGTTTGCTAGTAGTGATAACAAAATAAAATTATACAGCCTCCTACAGCACTCCACAACATAATACATACTGCCTCAGCAGGCATTTTTCACTGGGCATTGTGAGGAGTTGAACCCCTGATCCCTGCACCATTGGTCAGTGTTTTAACCATTGTGCTGTGGCTCTGTTCCTATGCTTGTGCATCAGCGCGCCGCCTTGTGCCTATCAGCGCGCCGCCTTCTGCCGCCCAAGGGGACCAGTGCGCCGCCTTCTGCTGCCCAACAATAACTGTGCGCCGCCTTATGCCGCCCAAAAAGCACTGTGCGCCGCCTTCTGCCGCCCAAAAATAACTGTGCGCCGCCTTATGCCGTTCCAAATTAATTTGCCTCCTAAAACAATGTTAATCATTACAGTTACTGCCTCAGCTGACCTTTGTCGTTGCGCACACTGGGGGATTGAACCCATGGCTCCTGCACCATTGGTCAGTGTCTTCACCGTTGTACCACAGCTCTGTTGTTTTGTATCCTCAGCAGCGCGCCACTTTGCCTTTCCACGCGCTAATGTCGACCCCCGCACATTAGCGCGACGCGCACACGTCCGGTTGCTTACTACCGTTTTTTTTCTATTTTCTGCCTGAACCGCCCACTCCTTATATGGCACAGGCACACTAGCGCGGCCCCGCACGTTAGGAATGTTTAGTAAACATGCCCCTATGTGTAAAAAATAATATTAAAGTTATGGAAATAAAAAGTAAATAAAATAAATAAATGGAACATATAGGGCTTAAAAGGGAGAGAGGAGGCACTGTGGGTTAAACTAGAAAGAGGGAAAGATAAATCTATTTGCACCGGTGTGATATACAGACTTCCTTCACAGGGAGAAGAGGTGGATGGAGTGTTAATTGAAGAAACATGCAGTATAGCCAGGAAAGGGGAAGTGCTACTGATAGGGGATTTCAGTATGACAGATACTGATTGGCACATCGCTGCTGCAGTATCATCTAGAAGTAAGCAGATCCTGGATTCTCTACAGGGAGAACTATTCAAGCAACTGGTAACAGAACCCACACTTGAAGGGGCCATACTGGATTTGGTGCTTAGCAATGGTGAAAGTTTTTCTGATGTTATAGTGGGAGATCATTTCACATCGAGTGATCACCAGATGGTGTGGTTCAGTATTAAGATTAGGGCTGATAAAATCCATTCAAAAGTGATGATCTTAGACTTTAGGAAAATTAACTTTGCCAAGATAGGCCAGTACCTCAGGGAGTTTCTAGCAGGATGGGAACAGCTGGGAATGTAGAAAAACAGTGGGCAAAACTGAATGGGGATATTTTAAGGGCAACCAACATTTTTGTTAAAATGGTAAATAAAGGTAAAAGGAAAAGGAGACTTCTATGGTTTTCGAAAGAAGTAGCTGAAAAAGATGAAGAAAAAGAGGGAGCCCTTCATGAAAAACAAGAGATCACAAAGAGAGGAAGGCAGGCATCGTATATTAGGAAAAACCTAGAGAAGCTAGCAAAATAGTCATGAAAGCAAAGATTCAAAAAGAGTCAATGCAATGAAAGGGGAGGATAAGACTTTTTTTTTCAGATAAGTTAGGGAGAAGAGGAAGGGCAAAAGTGATATTGCCAGGCTCAAGGATGAAGGGGAGGAATATGCAGAAGTTGATGAGGATAAAGCAGAATTGCTTAACAAATATTTCTGTTCTGTATTCACAGATGAAGAACCAGGAGCAGGACCTCAGAAAACACCAACAAACAGGAACAGAAGCGAGGGGCATCTTGAACAATTTTCAGAAGACTGTGCTCATGAGGAACTAGCTAAACTTAAAGCAGACAAAAGTAATGGGACTAAATGGGATACACCCAAGAATACTGACCTTTACAATGCCTCGTTGGAGTCGGGAGTGGTGCCAGAGGACTGGAGAGAGGCACATGTGGTCCCTTTGGACAAAAGTGGAAGTAAGGATGTGGTTGAAAACTACAGGCCAGTTAGTTTAACCTCAGTGGTGAGTAAATTATTGGAAAGGCTGCTGAAAGAGAAAATAGTGAGGTTTCTGGAGTCCAACGGATTACTGGATCCGAGGCAGCATGGATTCACCAGAGGCAGGTCGTCAGACAAACATGATTGATTTATTTGACTGGGTGACCAGGCAGTTGGATCGAGAGAGATCCCTAGATGTGGTGTATTTAGATTTCAGTAAAGCCTTTGAAACCGTTCCGCACAGGTGACTTATAAACAAAATAAGCACCTTAGGGATGGACACTAAAGTTATTGACTGGGTTAGAAATTTGTTGAGTGGGAGGCAACAAAGGATACAGGTAAATGGAGCTCACTCTGTGGAGAAGGAGTTTACCAGTGGTGTGACCCAGGATTCTGTCCTTGGTCCAATTCTTTTTAACATCTTTGTAAGTGATATAGTGGAAGGGCTGTCCGGTAAGGTTTACCTCTTTGCTGATGATGCCAAAATCTGCAATAGACACCCAGGAAGGTGTAGATAACATGAGGAGGGGTTTAGCTAAGCTTTAAGAATGGTCTAGAATTTGGCAGCTGAGATTTAATGTTAAAAAATGCAAGGTAATGCATTTGGGCTGTAACAATCCTATAGTACGTGAAGCTCTTCTGTCCACAAAAGAAGAGTATGACCTAGGCATTATTGTGTCTGATGATCTTAAAGCAGCTAAACAGGTAGACAAGGTGGCAATGAAAGCTAGAAGGATGCTTGAGTGCATAGGGAGAGGAATGGCCAGCAGAAGAAAGGAGGTGATAATGCCTCTATATAAGTCTTTGGTGCGACCTCATTTGGAGTACTGTGTGCAATTCTGGAGACTGCACCTTCAAATGGATATAAACAGGTTAGAATCGGTACAGAGGGTGGCTACAAAAATGGTTAGTGGTCTTTGTTATAAAGCATTTGAGGACAGACTTAAGGATTTTAATATGTATACTTTAGAGGAAAGGCGGGATAGAGGTGATATGATAGAGGCATTTAAATACCTCTGTGGCATAAATGCACAAGAGCAGAACCTTTTTCAATTGAAAGCAAGCTCTGATATGAGGGGACATAGGATGAGGGTGAAAGGGGATGGACTCAGGTGTAGTATGCGGAAATATTTATTTATGGAAAGAGTGGTCAATGCGTGAAATAATCTCCCAGTGGACGTGGTAGAGATGATGACCATATCTGAATTCAAAAAAGCATGGGACAAACACAGAGGATCCCTAAAGGAAAAAAGGGGACTATTTAGTGCTTGATATGGAAGGGCAAACTAGATAGGCCATGTGGTCTTTTTCTGCCCCCGGGTTTCTATGTCTCTATTGCTATCTAGAGCTCAGCATTGCCTGTAAATCCATCAAAGAGTACCCTAAAACCTCAGGTACTGTCGCAGCTGCAAGAACAATCCTGTTGCTTGAATGTTACAGACATTTGGACATGATGCCGGAGGTAGGATAGCTAAACACACTGTTTTATTTATTTATTTATGCAGTTTTTATATCCCACCCTTTCCAGAGATCAGGGGCAGTTTACATTGAACAAATGAGTTATAGAGAACAATTATAGTAAACCACAGAAAACCTTTATCTATATACAAACTAGATGCCTGGAACTGGAGCTATTATATAGGGAGCTATTGATAATATATTTATTTATTTATTTATTTATTTATTTAGCTAGATTTCTGTACCGCAAATCTGACAGTCTAAGCGGTTTACATGGAACAAAATGCCAACAGTGGCTTTACTTAAAACTTACATAAAACTTGTATATAACAAAGTTAACAGTGGTATTACAGGACTGCAGTGCTTCCGGCCCCTGCTGAATGAGCAGGTAGCAGGTGACTGGTCCTTTTACGTCAGATGCCGGGTTTTTAAAGTGGCTTCCTGGAAGGTTTTGGATTATGGCATTTCCTGAGCCATTAAGGAGAAGTGCTGTGCCTGAAGCAGGGTCTTTGAAGTATTGACCCGAAACACAGGACTGTGTCGACAAACCCTTGCTGTGAGATTTTCGCCGTGAGATCAGCTAAGTACTGGACTTATAAAAATAATTTCTTTCATTAAATAGTTGGCTTTTTTTATGTTCAACAATTTTTATTAGGATATAATGAGAGGAGTACATCAATAGAGTACATTATCAGAGATTATCTCTCCCCAACCCCGCCCTCCCACAATAAGAAACTGCATATCTCAACAAAAGCTTGACTTATAGTTGTCCTACATGGTTGGAGACCCGATGCAGGATATAATTGCATAGTTGTGGTGCAGCATGAGAAGACTTCAATCAGAGCTTAGTACCTATACCAACAAAATAAAACAAAACATATCCTTTATAACTAAACTGCGGTACCTACAATGTTCATCAAAGGTTCACTACTCGATAAGAGGACAGGTGGAAACCTAGCTTATATAATCAGTCATTCTAGCTCTCTATTAATAAAATATATACCTAATGAACAGAATATATAGTAAATTGGATATCCCAGAAACTATCCATTGCGGGGTATCCTGTAAGAAATAAACAAATAGCATATGTATCTGATATCAATCGCCCACCCCTCCCCTTCCCCCACCCACCCACACCCCCCTCCCTTCCATAAACAACCCTCCCCCGTCTCACAAGCTCAGAAACATGAACATATGGAGCTAAGGAGTGTGCAGGAACTCAATACTACTACTGCACTGAGTGACGGTATCGATCTCCTTATAACTGCTGTCAGTAGGAAATTTGTGAACGAAGTTAGGATTTATCATCAATAAGAGGTAAAAACAGAGCCCAAAGGTGTAAGACTTTATCCATATGTCCTCTTAGGTCTGCTGTAAGCTTTTCCATCCTGTATACATACCATATCTTTACCCACCATTTGGTTATAGTAGGAGCATATGACTGCTTCCAAAAACGACTGATCACCAAGCGGGCTGCCAACAGTAAGCAGTTGACCAACCCAGCTTTATCCGAAGTAGTAACCTCTTCCGGTAAATGCCCCAAAACTCAGCACTCGCACATGGAAACTCCACCCCCAGTTTAGTAGTAATTAAAGAATGAACTGCCAGCCAAAAATTCTGTATTTGGCGGCATTCCCACCACATATGCAGAAATGTACCTCGGTGACCTCATAAGACCCAACATAAGGGATCATCTGCCCTATTCCAGCGGAAGACTTTATCAGGCGTAATAGACATCCTAAATAACACACGTAATTGAGTATTGACCAGCGACAGTGAAATAGAGCATTTATGCGAATAAGCAAAAATTTCTAACCAAAACTCCTCTGATCTACCCGGAAGTTCAGCCTCCCAATGATGTTGGGGTGATAGAGGTAGGAGCAGCTATCTCTAATAAAAGAGCCCTGTAGAGTTGGGCGAGAACAGCTCGGGGACGTGAACTCTGAAATAGAATAGTCTCCCACTGCCTTGGTACTCTAGATCCTGCTGAGGTATACTTCTGCATAGAGAAACAATGCTTAAATTGAAAATACTGAAAGTCTGACATCTCCAGGCCAAAAAGTTCTTCCGTTTGCCGCTTAGACAAAACTGGGAGTTATCATACATGGACGAAAATCGGGTCCTAGCAACAATCGCTCTCATTGCCTCCCCAATATTTCTAAGGAAGGGTAAAGACCCTAGTACAGTAAAGGGAGATAATTTTGAGGGCAGTAATGCAAGTTTGCTTATCTTTCCCCAGCTGCTCCACACAGGTCCCAGAAAAACATGTTGCATAATGTTCTGGATTTCTACACGCTCATCTACAAAGGGCACCGCTAATGAAGGAATAGGGGTCAGCCATGCAGCTTCAGCTTGAATCCATGAAGATCTCTGATCATTTAGCCAGAAATATAGAATACGCAGACAAGAACAGTGATAGTATAATTCAAGATTAGGGAGCCCCGAACTTCCTAAATGCTTAGGACGGATCATCGTGTGCCAATTAATTCTGGGTCTCTTATCTTGCCATATAAATTTTGAGTAACTGGCATACCTCTATGAAGAACCCTCTGGGAATCATAATTGGCAATTGCTGAAAAAGGAACAGCATCTTTGGTAAAAGCAACATCTTAATCACATTAATTCTCCCTAACCAGGAAACTGCTAAAGATGACCATTGCTGAATCTCCGCTCTCAGGATTTTCAATAATGGCTGATAATTCAGCATGTATAAATCTTCTAATCTTTTAGGGATTATAATTCCCAAGTAGCGAAACTGGGATACTATGGGATAAAACTGTGGAAGACAAGCTTTCCTCCCCTCTCAAACTCGTGGGACATGGGAGCAAAGCTGATTTAGAAAAGTTTACCTTAAATCCAGACATGAAAGAAAAGCCATGTAACAGATCGACAATGATGGGAAGGGTATGATCTGGATCGCGGAGGAAAATCAATGTATCATCAGCGTACAAGGAAACTACATGGAACTGATCTCCCAACCTTATTCCAATATCCTTGGCCAGGGCACGCAATCGGATTGCTAAAGGTTGAAGGGCCAAAGCGAACAGTAATGGGGAGAGCGGGCAACCCTGTCTAGTCCCGCGTCCCAGTGCAAAGGGAGGCGTGCTAAACCCATTGATATGCACTGCTCCTCTTGGAGATTTGTATAAGGCCTCAATCCACCCCCAAAATTTAGGGCCAAATCTGAAATGTTGTAATGACGCTAGTAAATAAGGCCACTCTACTCTATCAAAGGCCTTTTAGGCATCCAAGGATAATACAGCGAATGTTCCAACTCTTTTCTTTAAACTAAATAGGACATTGATTAGCCTCCTTACATTTTCAAAACCATATCTGACTTTTATAAAACCTGTCTGGTCAGGATGCACAATCTCCTGGATGCTGGAGACTAACCGCAACACAAAGATTTTCGTCAGGATTTTATAGTCCAAATTTAATAAGGATATTGGTCTGTAGTTGGAACAAAGTGCAGGATCTTTACCTTCCTTAGGAATCACAATTATAGAGGCTTGATACATAGATGGCGGCAGGCTCCTCTTGGGCTAATATATCATTAAACACCCTAACTAAAATCGGAGCTACTTGATTTGAAAGGGTCTTATACAATTCTTCCGGAAACATATCCGATCCAGAAGTCTTGGAATTTTTCAGCGGACGAAAAGCCTCCCTCACCTTCTCTAACTGAGTAGGTCACTCTAATTTGTTAAGGGAATCCTCTGATATTTAGGGAAGTTTGGTTTCGGCAAGCCACTGATTAAGCTCCTGTTTATCCACAGAAAGTTGGGAGGTATATGAAGACTCAAAAAAGTTTGCAAAGCAACCTGAAATCTCCATAGATTCTCTAAGTCTACGTCCGGTGTCGTCCATAGCATGCAAAATTTTCTTTTTCAGCCTCTGGCGTTTTAATTGCCAGATAATCATTTTGTTTGCTTTATTACCATGTTCATAAAAATTCTACCTAGTTCTGTGCATTTGTAACGCTATCTCGTCAGTTTTTAAAGAGGCTAGTTCGCCACGCAAGGTTAGTAGCCAACTCCATACTTGCCTATTCTGGGTCTTCTTGTGTATCATTTCAAGAGCAGCTATCTGATTGCACAATACATCCTGATGTAATGTTTTTTTGTCTCTGAAACGCTGTTGAAAGTGAGATCAGATGACTCCGCAACACAGCTTTCCCTGCTTCCCATAATAAAAAACTTGGAGTCTCTGGTAGATCATTAAACTGCAAGTAATCTTTCCAATTATTCTGTAACTGTTCTACAAATGCTTTGTTTTTCAACAATTGCCTATTCAGAGACCATATCCGGGGGGGGGGGGGGGGAATTCTCCTGATCCCTTACCATCCAATCTAAGGAGACCAGATAATGGTCAGATGGGCCCAGAACTCCTATCTGCACACAAGAGACATAAGGAAGCAATGACTTGGAAATCAGCCAGGCATCAAGTCTTGAATGGGAATGATGTCTCGGAGAAAAAAAAGTGTAGTCCCGCTCGCCAGGGTGAAACTCCCTCCAAACATCGAGTAAATCAGAATTGGATTTAAAAGTTCTCAACGCCTTGGACCCTATTGTTTTCAATCTATCCATTTCTGAGGTTACACTATTAAAATCTCCACCTAACAAGATTTCACCTGTGGCATGAATTTGGAGTATTTCCAAAAGGTCATTCAAAGACAATGCTATATCTGCGTGAGGAATATAAGCATTAATTAGGGTCATTGGAAAGTTATGGCAAGTTCCTGAAATAAGAAGGAATCAACCCATCAAATCTGAGACTTGGTTCAGAACTACACATGGGCAATCTTTGGATATTAAGATAGCTATCCCTCGTTTATGGGAAGTAAAATTAGAATAAAAAATCTGTGGATATGCCCGTGAAGATAGGCAGGACTGTGCCCCTGGTGCTAAATGAGTCTCTTGAAGAAAAACAATGTCAGCTTTTTCCCTATGAATTTGGTATAACACTCTACGTCTCTTAATGGAATGATGGAGCCCCTGAATATTCCAAGTAATAAGTTTAATCATTGGATCTGTGTAGTGCTCGTTTACCTCGAGCAGCCAGTGGGTTCCATACCGTCACTCTATTATGTCGCAAATCATTGTACAGTTGCTTTTGAATCCCCCATTGTAGTTAAATACAATGGAGTGGAGGAGTGGCCTAGTGGTTGGGGCAAGGTACTTCAGGCCAGAAGGTCGGGGGTTCAAATCCCACTAGATGACATCAACCTTGGGCCAGAAGGACTGGGGTTTCTAGTCCCACAGGTGCTCCTTGTGGTCTTGGGCAAGCCACTTAACCCTCCATAGCCCATGTTCCCTGTTAAATAGTTATCTCCAAGTTATAATGCCCTGTTCAATGTAATTTCAGTATGTTCAATGTAAACCACACTGATGCAGAATAGTGTGGTATGTAAATAAATAAAATAATAAATACACCAAAGATGAGTCCCCTTTACCACCCCCACCCCCCGCCTGTCCCTCCATTCCCCCCTACCCCACTACCCCCCCCCCCTTTCCCTACCCCTGGTCCTGAATTGAGAGGACCAAACCTTTCCATGCCAACAGATCAACAAGTTAAACAAGTTAAATGGCACGAATGCCGCACAAAGGGTATAAAACACCCAACGAACCTCTGGCCCCCTACATCCCTCCCCCTTATCCTATACACTTCTCCTCTTAGCAGGCATGTGACACAAGTTTATTTATTTTATTTTATTTATTTAGTTTACACTTATATACCGCTACTTCCAGCGATCAGTAGCGGTTTGATTACAAATTTGGGAGATGTCAAATCAGGACAGAAAAATTGGGATAATATCTACATAGATTTGGGGTCTGGCATATCACGCAGGATTAGGCACTTCAAGGTTAGGTTTACGTATTTACATATTTACAGTTCTACAATAATTACATTTATACAGATCAGCTTCATGATTCCACTTTGGTTCACATCTGGTTATAATGATATTTGAACAGATGGGTTTTTAGTTTCTTTCTGAAGGCATTTATGTCTTTTATAGCTCGCAGTTCGTGTGGTAGATGATTCCAGATTATTGGGGCAGAGAATGAGAATGCTTTATTGCTAGTACTGGCTTTTACTGATCTGATGTTATTAGGAACTTGTAGTGTGTCAGAGTTGATAGTTCTCCTGTCTCTGTTGGTTGGCTGCTTGCTGACCAGGGTTGAGAGGAATGATAGCGCTAGGTCATGTAAGATCTTGAATGTGGTTACCAAAGTTTTATATTGTATCCTGGCAGCAACGGGTAGCCAATGTAGCTCGATCAATACAGGTGTGATGTGTTGAGCAATGCTTGTTCGTGTGATGACCCTTGCCACCACATTTTGGGCCAATTGCAAGATATTTAGCGTTTTCTTTGGCAGACCCTGTAGTATGGCGTTACAGTAGTCTAAGTGTGGCATAATGAGTGCTTGTGCCACCGTCCGAAAATCACAGGGTTCGATTAAGTTCCTCAGTGGTTGTAGGACTCTGAGTTTGTGGAAGATGGCCTTGTTGGTTTTTCGCAGGTGTTTTTCCATTTTCAGTTTGCTGTCGAGTGTGACTCCCAGGTATTTGATCTCATTTTTTGTGTTGTACGTGTTGTTACAGAGGGTGACTGTCGGAGGAGGTTCAAAGTTCGGTTTACTTGATATATACATCACTTTGGTTTTCTTATGGTTGATTGCCATGTTGTTTTGCTGGAGCCATGCTAACATCTCGTACAGGCAGGTTTCCCCTCCCTCCATTCTTAATTAAGCAATCATGCAGAGGCAAAGAAGTGTGCCCCAGCTATACAGTTTACTTATCTAAATAAGTAGATAAATAAAACAGTATTTTAGTATAATAGACAATACTCCTCCAAAAAAAACTCTATCAAATATTAGATAAGATATTTGGCTGCAATGCCAAGAAGAAGACTCGAAAGTCATCATGGCGGAGCAGCAGCAGTGTCCATTGCCTTATTGGCATGATCCTCGGGGTCCGCTTCCGATTGGCGACGCGAACGTGGGATCTTCCGTCGCTTAGGTGTTGATACTTCCCACTCATGGTGCGAATTGCACTGACATGGAGTGCGACTACCCCCATACTGTATATTATCAACAAAATCCATACATGCCGAGATGTCCGTGATTTTTTGAGTCTTATTTTGCCACTCAAAAATTAACGTAAATGGGAAGTTCCAGCGGTACTTAATCTGCTTTTGTTGTAGAATCTGAGTAAGTGGCTTAAAACTCCGACGTCTTTTCAATGTGAAGGCCGACAAATCCTTGTATATTTGAAGTTCCCAGTCATGAAAAGAAATAGAACGTTTTCCACAAAGAGCTCTCATCAGCATTGCTTTATCTTCTGAACTTTGAAAGCAGGCAATGATAGGACGAGTCCTAACATCCCCCCCAGTCCTAATGCTACCACTACGATGCACTCATTCTAATTTGACTGGAGTAGATCTTTCTGGTACGCAAAAAGCATATATTTATTTTATTTTTTTATACCGCGCTCTTTAGAATCAGTGTGGTTTGCATGTATACTAACAGGTACTTTTTATTCCCTTGTCCCCTAAGGGCTCACAATCTAAATGTACCTGAGGCAATAGAGGGTTAAGTGGCTTTCCCAAGGCCACAAGGAGTGGCTGTGGGACTAGAGACCCTAGTCCCTCCGTCCTGAAGTTGCTTGTCCCCATGCGGGAATTGAACCCCCAGCCTTCTGGCCTGAGGTAACCTGTCCTGGACTAGGGTCATAATGTTACCAGCTGTAGTAGGTGATTCCGGCACTCCACATATGCTAATGTTATTCCTTCTTTGCCTGTTTTCATGTTATCCTGATGTTCTTTCAAATCTGCAGTAAGTTGATCTATCTTGTGAATCTTAGCCTGTAGCTCCTCTGTAGAATCCATTTGCTCTCCTATATTTACTTCCGTTTGAGTTACTCTATCATCGAGAGATTTAAAATCTGACCAAAGATCTGAGATCGCTTTAGAAAAGTCCAATTGGAATGAACACAGTTCTTGTAACACTTCCATCAAGTCTGCTTTGGATACAGGTTGTGCCCCCATATTGCAGTTTGCACCAGGTTCAGGTGGAGCAGGAACAACCCCTGGGGTAACCGTCGTATGACTAGATCCCGCTGGGTCATTTTTCCTTGAAAATTTGGAGAGCGCATTATCATATTGAGATTTGGAAGACATGGTAAACAGCACCTAGCCAACACACTTCAGCTCTGCCCACCAGGTAGTATGAATGAGGATTTAGGAAGTTGTACACCTTTGCAGCAGAGTGGAAAGCAGGGACATATATGTGTTAGCCCTACCGATGAGGCTTAGCTAGATATGTTGGTCTGACACAGGCTGGGCTCTGAGCAACTAACAGAACGTCTGATCATACAGTCAAATGGAGAAGTTTTTAAAAAGGCAAAGCTTCAAAAAGATGGTTGCATTTCTGAAAGCAGCCACTAGATGGGGCTAGTTGATCAGTCAAAGATAGAGAAGCTGTACTAACTGCTAATTGCAGCACTTCGAGGTACCTTCATCCATCCCTTATAGAACTGTAAAAGGGAGAAAAATACACTTCTTCTATAAGGTCCTCAGGATCCTCCAAAAAGTGGACACTTTCTCATGTAATTTTGAATGAAATTCAGAATGCAACTTAACAAAATCAAGCCCCACTCATATAGGAAACTGTCCCGGATAGAGCTATTTCCTCCTAGGAATTCCAAAGAGTGTATCTTCTGTGAGGTACTAATGGACAGACAGTACAAGAGCCAAAGGAGATCAGGGGTGTAAATAGCTGATCCCACTTGAAATTGAAAAAATAGATTACCCACCCGTCTCTTATTATATCTCCCTAGTACCTTACAGGTTCAGGGTGTCCAATATTTCAAACGATGCCCTTAGAGAGAGTAGACTCAATGCGCTATCACAGATGTCACTGCTGAGACAGCGATCCTGAGACTGCAATTTAGTAATCGGAGATCCTGCTTGTTCCAGCTCTAACAGTTCATTATCGATATTTCTGGGTAGTCATTCAGAAATACCTCTCTATAACACAAAGGATGAACTGACCGCTATCTCAATAGTTGGATAAAATTTGTCTTGCTGAATATGGAGTCGGGAACTGAAGCGGAGGCTGTGAGGATTTGTCATTTCACTGGATACATAAGATGGAGGACGATCAGGCTGTCACCTGCATTCCAGCACTGTGTGTCAACGCCATGCGGTCATGGCCACCCTGTCACTTTCCCGCACCAAGAACTAAACAGCCTAGACAGAGCTGATTCACACTTCATCAGTTGCTAGCAACAGAATTCTTCTAATTTACCCGATCTATAATCATACCAGCGGCCCAAAGCTCTCTGGAGGAGTTAGTATAAAGTATAAACCTGACACTGCTCATATCAGAGGAGAAATGGGAGAGGAGCACTCACAACTGATCTGCGATCATCATCAGGAAATCCGATGCAGACATCACCGATGTGCCCAAACCTGTTCGCCGGTTTTGGATTTGAAGGAGCATATCGGCATCCCAAAATCTGCTCCGCTGAACATCTAGCACATCAGGAGGCATACAGGGAGCCGCATTAGATTCGGCAAAACAGTTTTGCTCTAGAGGAGGATGTTACCGGCAATGAACATACCAATTTTCAGATATCTCATCGGAGCACTTATTCCCACACTTGCTATTGCTAGAGGTTAGTTAATAAAATCACATATTTGTAATTTTTATTGGGGACAAGATGATTAGGGTACGGAGCCTCAGGGAAACCCAACCATTCCTCCATGGGCTCACTAGTGCCCCCCCCCCTGAATAGTTGGCTTTTTCAAAGGTTTTGAATCACCAGGCTTAACTGCTCTTCTCTTATGAGTAAAAGGACAAGTCTGCCCCGCCAGAGTTGAAATCTTTCTCTTGGTTGGTGGAGGGACGTTTGTCCGACAGAAAAAAATATTTTTTTGATTCTAGGAAGTTTCTCTTGATGGGAGTTCTACCTTTCTAGTGCTTTGTGATTTCTTAGCTATTATTTGAGCAGTCACATTTTGGGCTAGTTGTAAGGTGTTGATTGTCTTGTTGAGCAGACCCTGGAGTAAACTGTTGCAGTAATCCCAATGCAGAGTTATAAGCACTTGGACTACCGAATCAGAAATTCCTGGGTTCTAAGAGAGATCTTAGGTTCTGGATGGATCGTAGTTTAAAGAATATATTCCTGGCTGTTTGTCTTACATGGGATGACATACTGAGGGATTTGTCCAAGATGATTTCCAGGTATTTCACCTCCTATTTTATTTAAATGGTGGTGTTTTGCATCTTGGGGGGAGTGGGGGAGGTGGGGGTGAAGTTTTGGTTTCTTGTTGGGAACATAATTTCAGTTTTTTTGAAGTTGATTTGGAGGTTGTTATCTCAAAGCCAGGACTCTGCTTCAAGGATGCATTCAATAATGTTGTGATAGACTAGGTTTTTTGTGTTTGCTGGGGTAAACAACATAATATAATCGGCATATAAGAGGTAACCTATTTTATGCTTTTTGAAGATTGAGCAGATTGGTTGAAGATAGAGTTTAACAGGAGAGCTGATAAAGCTGAACCCTGAGGAATTCCCTGTTCTCGTGGGAAGGTCGTGGAGGATTCTTGGTCAATTCTTACATATTGGTATCTATTGGTGATGTATGATTTAAACCATTGAAGAGAGGTACCTGCTATTCCTAATTGGGTTAGTCTAGCAAGGAGTATATTATGATCCATATTGTCAAAGGCTGAGGCAATGTCTATGAAGACAAGTATGAAAGCTAGATTAGCATTATCCATGCCACAGATGAGGGTGTCAAACAGTACTGTTAGTAAGGTTTCCACTCCGTGGTATGAGTGGAAACCGTACTGGTGTTCGTCAAGGGAGTAGTTTGAGTCAATGTAGTCTTGCAACTGAGTTTGAATTATTTTATCAAAGATTTTTGCTAGAAAGGGGATACTTGCAATTGGTTTATAGGAAGCGGGATCATCTTTATTTAAGGATCTGTTCTTGAGTACAGGGCAAATGGTGGAGAGTTTGAGATCATTTGGCATTGTCCCCAGGAAGAGGGACTGGTTCACTATTCTGAGTAAGAAGAGGGCTAGTTCAGATTTAGCTGCTTTTGTCCAAGCTACGGGGCATGGATCAAGGTGAGAAGTGGTTGTGTTGATTTTAGTAATGGTATCAAGTAACTGTTTCTCTTTGATAGTGTGGAGTGTGTTCCATTTATTGGGGGGGGGGGTATAGACTCACTTGTGATAAAACAATGTTTGAAGTTTTTTTGCTTTTTAGTTTTAAAGCAAAATGAATGACAAGGGTTTGGGGGTTAATGGTAGTCTTAGGTGCCTCATTTTGGTGTGTTTTTGTTAGGGATTTGACGATTTTGAAGTATTCTGGGGTGATTGGTAGCTTTATTTAGGGTGTTAGAGAAGTGGTTCCTTTATGTAGTTTGTTTGTCCTCTTTATAGGAGTTTAGAGCTGCTATGTAAAGGGCTTTGAGGTATGGGGATTTTTTGTTCCTCCATTTTTTCTCAAGTTTACGGAGTTCTTTTTTGAGGGTGTGTAAATCAATCTTTTTTAAGGGTGTGTAAATCTGCAGGTGGTTTTCTTGCATATGTTTGTGGGTAAAGCTACTATATTCATAAATGACCTGGAAAGTGGAATAACGAGTGAGGTTATCAAATTTGCAGATGACACAAAACTATTTAAAGTTGTTAAAATCCAAGAGAATTGTGGAAAGTTGCAAGAGGATCTTGATAAATTGGAAGACTGGGCATCAAAATGGCAGATGAAATTTAATGTGGACAAGTGCAGTTATGCACCTGGGGAAGAACAACCCAAACTATGGTTACACGATGCAAGGTTCCACATTAGGAACCACCACCCAGGAAAAAGATTTAGGCGTCATTGTGGATAGCATATTAAAACCCTCGGCCCAGTGTGCAGCGGCAGCCAAGAGAGCAAATAGGATGCTAGGTATCATAAGGAAAGGAATGGAAAATAAAACAAAAGATATTATAATGCCTCTATATCGTTCCATGGTGAGATCTCACCTTGAATATTGTGTGCAATTCTGGTCGCTGTATCTTAAAAAGGATATAGCGTTATTAGAAAAGGTTCAGAGAAGAGCCACCAAAATGGTAAAAGGGATGGAAGGATACTCCTATGAAGAAAGGCTAAAAAGGTTAGGGCTCTTTAACTTGGAAAAGAGACGGCTGAGGGGAGATATGATAGAAGTCTATAAATTAATGAACGGAGTGGAACGGGTAAATGTAGATTGATTGTTTACGTTATCAGAATATAGAAAGACTAGGGGACATGCAATAAAGCTACAGGGTAAACTATTTAAAACTAATAAAAGAAAATATTTCTTCACTCAACGTGTAATCAAACTCTGGAATTTGTTACCAGAGGATGTAGTACAGGCTGTTAGTGTAGCTGGGTTTAAAAAAGGTTTGGACAACCATTATTGAGAAGGGACCCAGGATATCAATGCTTGACCCAGTACAAGCATTGCGGAACCTGTGTCTTTTGGGGAAACTGCTAGGTACATATGACCTAGATTGGCCACTGTTGGAAACAGGATACTGGGCTTGATGGACCTTGGTCTGACCCAGTATGGCATATCTTATGTCCTTATGTTCTTATGAATTATTGCATGCCAGTTCTTTACTGACTCATCCAGGTTCTGTGGAGAAGAGGTAAGCTGTGGAAGTACATCTTCTTTGTTGAAATGCCTGAAAAGAGGATTATGTTGCGCTGTGTTGGAGGGTTTTTGCTTAGTAAGTGGGATTGAGTGGTCAAACCATAGTATGAAGTGGTCCGACAAGGGTAACTGGGTTGCATTAGAGGTGTGTGTGTGGGGTGGGGGGGGGGGGTAAGTTGTGCTGTTCAGCGATGTGTTTTGGAAGTAACATCAGGTCAAGAGTATTGCCCTTGGTATAGGTGGGATTATTCATTATTTATTGCAAACTTAGGTCTTCCATGAATTCCAGGAATTCTAATGACTGTTGTGGTTGGAGGGAGGCAAGGTTAAAATCTCCAAGTTTAATGTGGGACTTCTGTATGTGGGATGTGCAGGCTGATTCTAAGATTGTTGTCAGGTTGGTGTGATTGGTGGTGGGGGGTCTATAGAGGAGACATATTGCAAGTCCTTTATTCTCTATTTTTAGAAGATCTATGCCATCACAGTTCTCACAGACACTGAAAGAGGTGTTTATGAAAGTTTTGGTTAATGTTAGGACTCCGCCACCATGTTTGGTGTTTCTGGGGCAGTTAAATAAACTGCACCCATTTGAATTCATTTGGTTTAAGAAGATGGTATATTCAGTGAGCCATATCTCTGTGATACAGAGGATGTCCGGGGATTTGTCTATTAAGAGATCATGAATTAAAGGTATTTTATTCCTTACAGAACGCATGTTCCCCAAAATGCATTTTAGAGGATTTATGCACTCTGTCAGGGTGGGGGGTATGATGTCATCACTGGGTTTTATGTATATTAGTCTCTGGTGGGGTTTGTACTTCTGCTGATAGTTATCTCTGATGTTTTTATGATATGGAGTGGTGTAAATTTGGTTATTGTTAGGGTGGTGGTAGATAATGGGGATGGGTTGGTAAGAGGGAAGTTTAGAGGGGCCAGGAGTGCCTTGGCTAATGCTGTGAGGAGTAGTAGACCTTCCATTTCTTTTTCCTGCCTCTACCCATAGCAGATGATCCAAGGCAGTGGTGCTCAGCAAGTCAGGAGCAGCAGGGATGCCATCCTTATCCAAACTCTTCCCCTTGAGGCTCTTTCTCCCTTTTATCTTCTATTTTCCAAAAACTGGTTGACTTTGTAAGATCCATTATCCAGAATAAACTCTCATTCTCTAAAGATTCTGTTATCAGAAAACTAGTGTTATTTGGTCTTAGGTCTTTGTCCTACAAATTCCAGATTAATGGTTTTCTACTGTTTACTTTTCTCTTTCAAAGCTAAAACAGAATTTTAGCAGACCTATCTGGAAAACATTGTTAGCACTCTGGAAACCTATTAAAACTAATACAAGGTAGCCATTCTTACAAACGGAGATTGCTGTACGAGGAAGGACAGCATGTTTTCCAGTGAATTGCAGTATACAGAACTATTAGATTTCCCCCTCATTCTTAAAATAGATTAAAAATGTGTTATGCACTGCAGTAGCATGAGCTCAAAAAATATTTAATATTCTACTTTACCTTTAAAAGGAACACTGAATGATGTGATGTGTTGACACTAAATGGAGAATAAAAGATTTAGATTTTATGCAGACTAAAGGGCTCAGTTATTATTTATGAATTCAAAGATGTTCTTTCCCCTATAAAATGCTATGGAAAAAAATGTAAAGTGTTCTGTACTCACAAATGCTTATTTATAATTTAGTAATGTCACCGGACATGTCTGGAGGCAAGATTATTTCTAGTTTCCCCTGATTTAGTTGTCACACGGTGGACTGGAGGATGTTACCAAACTATTTGCTTATCAGAGCCCAAAGGCAGAAAGAAATACCTAAATCCCAGTGGAATATCCTATAAGGGAAGAACAGCTGAGATGAAAAGATATAAACTAAGGGCCCGATACTGAATTGAGTTGGCTATGTATCGCTACAGCGCATAGACATCCCCACTAACTTCTAACTCTGGATATTCAATGTTGGGGTCATATGTGGCCCAGGCATTGAATATCTGGAATCGTCACACATGCCCTGGAGCCGCAGAAGCTAACTGGATGGCAGTGATGTTACATCACTGCCTGGTTAGCTCCCACAGTTAAAACTAGGCCAGCTTTTGTTTCGCTGGGTTTTACTGCAGGTGCAATATCGCCGCCACCCGGTTAGAGACTGTTGCCACCCCAGAAGCGTGTAAATGCCTTTTGAATATCAGACCCTGAAAGGATAGGGTGTCTGGAGCATTTCTATATTACAAATAACATTTTATTCTCCAGAATTTCAAAGAACAGGTAGCTATGTATATTTTCTTTCCCGAAGGAATAGGGAAATCTTACAGTTACTTTCTTAAGACAATAAACAATACAAAAATGTGGAAAAAATATTTTCTTCAGTTATGGGACCACCATGAATAAAACAAATTTACACACTCAAGTGTGTCAGTTCTTTTAAAATGAATCTTTAGTTCTAGGAACTCTGAGAGGAGTACCATATTTTGATGCAAATAATGTGCCCATGTTTATAATGCGCACAAGTGTATAATGCATAAAAATGACGCCATTCTGTTCAAGAATCTTTGGATAACACACCCATACATATAACACGCATGCACACACCATTTTTGCTGCTGACAATGTCAGAATAAAATGCAAGTCCGACACCAACGGCTTCAAACTTAAAGGCATTGTGAGAGTGGAAGAAATAAGCAAGAGTGGCAGTGAGAGTGTTTGAGGTTGGAGAGACATCCATTCGCAAATGGAGAAAGGAGAAAAAGGAGCTTGAGAATATGAACCCCCAAAAACATGCACGACCTGGGCCCAAAGCCAAATAGCTTAAACTGGAGGGTTTTTTCTTAGAGCGAACAAAATAAAGCTGTCTCTACTGTTGTAATTCAGATCAAAGCAAAGCTTCTGGATTTCTAGATTCATGAAAAAAAAAGAACTTTCAGTGAGAATGAGAACCACTCTAGGCCAGCGACTTCTAGACAACTGGAAGCAAAAGATAAACAACTTCTGTGAGTTCATCTCCAAAGAAATTTCTGAACACGGTATCTCTGCTAGGTACGTATGACCTAGATTGGCCACTGTTGGAAACAGGATACTGGGCTTGATGGACCTTGGTCTGACCCAGTATGGCTTATCTTATGTTTTTATGTTCTCTGCAGTGGACATTATAAATATGGGTGAGGTTCCAATGTCTTTCGACATCCTTGCCGCCAGGACTGTAGCTGCTTCAGGTACGAAAACTGTAGCCATTACAACCATGGGGCATAAGAGGGCTTGCTTCACTGTAGTCCTTAGATGTCTAATTTTTCCCTCCACCTATTGTCCATCCCTCTGCACATCCACCCAAAAAGTACATGTGATCCGCTTATTGTGCATACTTACAAAATAGCAACCGGCTATAGTATACATATGAAGGCCTATCAGAGCATGGAAGCCTCTGAAAATGCATGACTTATGTGCGTAGATGCTGCTTAATTTTACACGGTTCCTTATAAAATTACCTCATAGGTATCACCTTTTGGAATTTCAGCAATGGCTATGACTCCCACCTCCATGGGAATTGGGAATATTGTCTCTGCAGCATCCTCAGCTCCAGTTAATCTGGCAAACCTTTAAGGATCAAACTGAGCACTGTAACCATGGTGGTGTAAAGTATTGCCATCAAGCCAGCCAGAGTCTAAGAGGGGTATTCTGTGCTGGCTGTCTCCCCCCTGTACAGCTGATGAGAATTGGGTTGTACAGAGGTAGATCCGATTCTGATCACAAAGGGGCTAGAAATGCCCGTGGGATCAGAATCGGGACTATGGCGTGGATGATCAGCCGCCTGTCCAGCTCATACCCAGCTAACTCAGCCAGGCTCCTGAATGGAGCCACAGTGCCATGGCGTCCTGTCGCCATGGCACCATAACTCCAATCAGGAGTTGTGATCCCCTGTTGCAGAAAGTCATCTTCTTTCCCCACAGCCCAACCTCTGATCTGGCCTTCCATGGCCAGGGTCGGGCTGCAGGGAACCCCCTGCACCTCCTTGGCCTCCTTACCGGGCACAACCATGTCATTTTGCTCCGTCCAGGAGGCTTATTCCACCTCTGAGGTTAAATAAGTCCCCCATCTCCGTGGCTGACCCTGGACATACAGGGCCAACCCTGGAATTGGCCTTGTACATCTGGGGTTGCTCTCTGCCCATCACCTGCCCTCGCTCTGCCTCTGTCCTGCCCCTCCCTCTCGTGAACAGAGTTCCCCATACAAATCATCTGTTCATACATGGACCTCTGTCCCCAACAGGCTGCCTGGCCATTTAGTGGGTCTGGATGTCTGGATCGGACGTCCAGACCCATTAAATGGTGTTCAGGATGACCCCATAAGCATTCTATTAGGAAGGCAGGAATAACAATTTTACAGATAGTTTGCCTATAAATATATCTGTTTGTAACAGCAAAAATCTAAATATGAGACAGAAATAAGGAAGTCATTGAAAAATTATGAAGCAATTAAACAATTATTTTGTCTGTGCTGAATACTCTATCCTTCCAGGCCTCATAATGAGTCTTTTTGCTGAAGCCCAGTAAGAATGTGCCTAGAAAATTATTTTTGAATCATTGCCTTTTTGCCAAAAAACATAAGATGTGTCTTCAGGTCAATGCTGACTTAGCAACTCCTGCGCTTTCTTGACAGTGTGACCGGAAGTAGATTGCTAGGCCTTTTTTCCAAGGTGATGCAGGGTTAAGTGACTTGCCCAAGGCCACAAGAAGTATTAGTGGGAAATGAATACTGGTCTCTTGGTTACCAAGTCAGTGCTCTAACCACTAGACTACTCCTCCATGCCACAAAAGCTCCTTATTTGTCAACCTGAACCCTCGTAGCAGTAGTACTGCAAGATTACCCTAGGTAACATAATCTCCATTTTGAACCTGGGACTCTGATGGGGCAGGAGCAAATAGATACCATGGATCCCAGGTAAGAACTAGGGGAAATTAAGTATTTAGGTGGCTCCAGGTGGTAGGAACTATTCGGTCTGGATGTCAGGGATGTTGGCAAGGTTGGGTGTTAGGTTTCATTTATGGATATCTGAGTTGCTGGGGATTAGGGTTCGGGAGAGGATCTTTTAAGAGTGCTAGGAAATGTATTAGGGGAGGCTGGGGGTGGAGGTTGTCAGTAAAGAATGTTGGGAAAAGTATCGGAAGGGATTGATGAATGATGTTGATTGATTGATGTTTATTGATGATGTTAGGAGCATTGAGATTGGGGAGCTGCGTTTACCTCTTTAGCAACCTCTTGAGGATCAGCAGCAGTCCTGCAAGAATATTGTTTGAGTCAGATCTGCTATTTTGATCCTGGGTGACAATGGGGCAGGAGTGAAGGGGGATCACTCCTACCCTGCCCACTAAATACCAGGGATAATGCCATGGTGATGTCAGGGTGTCATGGGATGGGGGAGGTTTGGAACGCAACCTGAGTGAGGTGGTTGTGATGGGGGTAAGGGATCAGGAGAGTTCTGGATCTGTGCACCAAGGTTGGAATGGGGGTAAGGGTATAGCTGTTATCAGAGTTTTACCACACTTTAATAAACATGCTGCAATGCTCGGTGAATGCTGTTTTATTTCTGCTGAGAAACACAGTTGTACAGCGGAACTGATAATTAGGAATTTTTCATTCAGGGAGACTACAGCCAATAAGATTGTTTGCAGAATACTACTCCACCAAGCAATTTTGCATATATACAATTGTGCTCAGCCTATTTTATTTTTGGTTAAGAAACAGCAATTATTTATAAGCTTTCAGAATTAAAATGTGCTAATTACCTCAGCATTCTTTTCATTAATTCTACTTTTCACATTTATTCTGCAGTGCATATTTATTTGGCTGTGTAAAATGTCAATTTGTAAAAATGAATCAAGAGAAAGTACTAGTTTACTGTACTTTGTGCAAGTCCTGAAGGCTTTTTTCACAAAAACTTCAGAAGCTAAAAACTCCTTCTTTTTCATCCAGTGTTCTTCAAGGTAACATGCATAATTTTATCATCATTGTGTGCCATCTGGAGTATTCTGATTGAACTGCAGCTTTTTAAAAAAGTTTTTTTTAAAGATATTAAAGTCTCCTACAGTTGGCATTAAAATAATGGTAGGAAGGAGTTATTTACAATGGAAACATAAAGTGATGAAACTTGAAAATCCATCCACCAAATCTGGGGGAAGGAAATTGAAATCTTATAATTTTACACTGCAGGATTTTTCAGTTTAAATAATGGTTTGCAAAGGTGAAAGTAGTGTGATAGAAGACTTAGGGGTATGTTTACTAAAAGCCCGGTAATGTGCGGACCGCGCTAGTGTGCGGATGCCATATAAGGAGTGGGCGTTTCAGGCTGAAAAAAGAAAAACAGGGATTAATCATGCGCTAATGTGCACGGCGCTCAAGTGCGCCCCACACATTAGCGCATGAGAAAGCTGCGCGGGAAGCATAAGTGGCACGCTGATGTGCACGCACAGCAACATAGCCACAGTGCAATGGTTAAGACACTGACCAATGGTGCAGGGATCAGGGGTTCAATCCCCCACAGTGCCCAATGAACAAGGTTGGGTGAGGCATTACCTATTAGGGTTAATATTGTTTAAGGAGGCATTTTAATATTGGGCGGCATAAGACGGCGCGCTAATGCACAAGCACAGGAACAGAGCCACAGTACAATGGTTAAGAAACTGACCAATGGTGCAGGGATCATGAGTTCAATCCCCACAGTGCCCATTGAAGAAGGCTGGTTGAGGCATTACCTATTATGGGGAAGATTGCTTTAGGAGGTATTTTATTTTTATTTTAATTACTACTACTAGCAAACACACTCTCAAAGCGTGTTAACATAAGGCGCCCCATAAGGCACATTTTAAAGTGCACTGTCCGCCAAGGCACCCTAGAATGTTGCTTATAGGGCGCTTTATAGGGTGCCGTATGAGTTACCGCAAGGTCACAGCACTGTTTTTGATGGCAGCACTGTGCAGTTTAAGGAATGAAAAGCATAAGTTGGTGCGCTGACATGCAAGGAGGAGCAGCAGTGGAGCACAATGGTAAAGACACTGACCAATGGTGCTGGCGTCATGGGTTCAATCCCCCACTGTGCCTGATGAAGAAGGCTGGCTGAGGCATTACCTGTTATAGGTAATATTGCTGTAGGGGGCATTTTAGTTTTATTTTAATTAGTGCTGCCAACAAACACACCCTCAAAGTATTGTAACATAAGGTGCTGCATAAGGCGCCTCATAGGGTACCCCAGAGGGCACATTTTAAAGTGCACTGTCCGCCACGGCACCCTACAATGTTGCTGAAAGGGTGGCCTATAGTGCGCCATATAGGGTGCCCTATGAGGCACAGTAAGGTCAGAGCACTGTGTTTGATGGCAGCACTGTGCATTTAAACACATGGAAATCCTAAGTAGGTGCGCTGACATGCAAGGAGGAACAGCAGTGTAGCACAATGGTTAAGGCACTGACTGCTGATACAGGGGTCATGACTTTGCTCCCCAGTGTACCTAATACGTAAGGCTGGCTGAGGCATCAGCTTTGCAATGTACATATTGTTTCCTGCAGCACTTTATTTGTATTTTATTAATTGCTGCCAGCAAACACGCCCTCATGTGCCGTAAGTGAAGGTGCCGCATAAGGCACCCTATAAGGCACTCCATAGGGCACATTATAAAGTGCACTGTCCGCCACGGCACCCTAAAATGTCCCCTATAGGGCACCCTATAAGTTGCTCCACAGGATAACGTATAGTGCACCTTATATGGACAGTAACCATAAGGTGACCTATAGGGCGCCCTATAAAGCGCCCTCTGAGGCACCTTATGGGTACAGTACGATGAGGGTGTTTTTGCTGGCCACCCTGTCTGGGCTATACCCATGGTACCTTGCTCCTCATTATGCACATTGGCAGGCCAATACTGGCAACAGTGCTGGCAGTGTGGGCTGTGGAAGGTGTTTGCAGCCACCACACACTGTATAGACAGACACACACTCCCACACCTATGCCAGCATTGTGCTACTATAGAGGAGTTTAGCAGCCCTGCCCACCACACCAGTCCTGGGCACAGTACAGGCATGGATATGGTACGCAATACTGTTGGGGGTCACTCCCCAGGGTGGTAAACACTGTCAGAGACCAGACATGAAGCACACACCGCAGACATCAGAAAGAGTGTTATGATGGAGCTCAATCAGCAAACTGTGCTTAACGTAGGAATTTCTATCTGCCAGTGCTCATAGCAAACGTTTGATAGCTGTGTATCGTATACCCAGGTGTAGGGTGGCATTTCTAAGGTATGCAAGTGCTAGTATTGGGAGATGCACGCAAGGCCCAATGTCCTGCCTCTCCAGGAGGCATTGGCCAATGGGGCCTGTGGGTGTGGGTGTGGGTGTGTCTGTCCCTGTTGGCTGCTGCTTTTACGGCAGAGGTTCCCAACTCCAGTCCTGGTGTGGCAAACACTGTTCGGGTTTTCATGCTGTCCCTCATGAATATGCATGAGCTACATCTGCATACCATGGGGGTGGTGCATAGATATGCAGCACAGGCATCTTTATTAGAGGCAGCATGGAACCAGAATGGTGTGGGGCCCTCCAGGACTGCATTTGGGAGACTCTGCTCTAGGTAATGTGCCTGTTTATGGTGTCTGTGCTCGGTGGGGTAAAATATAGGCGTATTAACCATGCGTATGTTCTCAGCAATAAAGGTTTGTCCTTTCTATCACGGTTTAGTTGTGGGAAAAATATGTGGACTGGATTGGAAGTGGCCCCAGCTGGGTTTTGAACCTGTGACCTTTTGTTCTTGCACACACTGTCTGTATGCACTACACCACCTTGTTGTCACAGATATAATGCATTCCCTGGGGAGTCCATGACTGTACATCCGACAGGGCCTGTTTGTTGCAGTGCACGGCAACCACCTGGACTGGGCTAGGCCATGGTCTGCTGTGGGCACCAGCCGCTGCCACCTCCACCATCAGTACCGCTCCATCCTTAGATTGGAGACAGCATAAACCCTTATGGATTTGTGGCCCTCCAGGACTGCATTTGGGGGATTCTGCCGTAGGTAATGAACATTTCTATGGTGTTTGTGCTGTGTAGGGTAAAATAGAGGTTTTTGACCCATGCTTATGTTCTCAGCAATAATGGTTCAGTCTTTACTACCATGTTTTCTTCATGGGTAAAATAAGGGGACTGGGTTGGCAGGAGACCCAGCTGGGCTTTGAACCTATGACCTTCTATCTCCAAACACACTGGTTGTGTGCACTGCACCACCATGTTGCCACAGAGACAGTGCATTCCCTGATGATACCATGACTGTTTGTCCGGCAGGGCCTGTCTGTTGCAGTGCATTGCACCCACATACACAGGGCTAGGCCATGGTCTGCTCTGGGCAGTTGCCACTGCCCCCCTCCACCTCCAGTACCCCTGTGCCACCATGCTGACATGCCCTTCTGCTGGTGGTGCTGGTGGTACGCAGTCTCAGGCCATCCTGTGTGCGGGTAGGCGGCTGCCTATGGTGCAGGTTCTGGGGTAGGGGTGCCTACATATCTGTCCGCATGTCCCCCAATCACCACCTGCCAATGTTCCGTGCCCTTGGGGGTACCTGCTGGGTACTATCCCCTGTGACACTGTGATAAACACTCTCGTGCCCATGTTGGGCCCTCATCAGTTGCTGTCTGACTGCTGTTCAGTTTCAGCAGTCCTAAGTGCCATCTAGGCATCTGCCTAGTCCGCACTGTGACCCAGCTGCACCACAGCATGTGCCGCCTGCGGCCCTCTGTATCCCCTTTCCCAGCATCTGTCCAATTGACCATTCCGACCTGCACGCCCTGCTGTTGCGGAAATGTGCATGCCATAGGTAACCTGTCCAATGGAGAGGGAAACCCTGATCAGTGCTATTTCACTGTGGGATCATTCACCTTGTATGGGGACGGAGCGTAGACCCTTCTAAAATTCATATTTATTTTTTGGGGCTTTCTTGGGAGTGTTTTTTGATGTTTCCCATTACTATCACTATTGCCCAGCTAGATTATAATTTTATTATATTTTGTTGGGGTCATTTTTATTGTTTATTTGCCTTTTTGTTCCGTGCACATGTATCACACTGCTCACGTTATGTAGGTTTCCCTGGTTTTGCTGTATATTGCTGATAGAAATGGTTTCTCTTCCCTTTAAATCGGCTCTACCGCGAGGTTTTCACTCGCGGTATTTTTTTACTCAAATTTCAGCCCCGCTCCTGTGCGGGGAGCCTCCCCCCTCCCACTCTCCACCCATTGACCCCGTCTCTCCGCCCCTGGGGAGCCTTTCTCCGCCCTCCGGGAGCCTTTCCACGCCTCTATCGCTCATTTGCGTGCCACGCACATGAGCGGGCCCGTTATTGCAACGTGCACGTGTGCGGGGCACAAAAACGCATCATTAGCGCCGCGCACTTGTGCGCCGTTTAGTAAACATACCCCTTAGTGACATCTCAGTGTATATCTGTAATATTATTTCTAGTTTTTATGGTTGCTATAAATCCTTGAACTTATATTTTAGGACAAGCTGGTGAAGGAATGAGAAAGAAATTAAACTAAGGGGCATGTTTACTAAAGGTTAACGTGCATTAATGAAATTAACTTGCATTAAGCTGTTGGCACTTAATGCAGGATGGGCTAATGTTTCATGAAATGCAGTAAGTTTTGCAGTGCCCAACATCTCCCCTGTAGTCCCCACATAGAAACATTCCCGGAATTTGTAAATGGCATTCACGTGCAAATAGTGATGTTAGAAAAGCAGAATTTACACATAGATGGCCTTACTGTATGTATTTTTATTTTATTTATTTATTTATTTAACATTTCTTATATACCGCGCTATTTCTCATCAGTGCGGTTTACATCGAACAATAAAACACTTGGACATACAGATTTTGTCCTACGTTTACATAAAACAGGGTTTTAACATGGATTAACTGGGAAAACTATATACATATGAAATTATGTTACAAGAGATTAACAGGTTGAACTCATAATGGGTTTTACAGTGAGAGTTTGATTACTGCGTATTTGCACTCTCTTGGTCATGAAGAGTTAAGGAACTGTAATATCATATGGGGTATATTAAGAATGCAGTTTTAGTGTGCATATGTTCACGGTTGACATGATTGAGTGAGTGCGTTGGTGGAGGGGGAATCGTCGAGCTGAGTGAGTGTGTGGGTAGAGGGGGAGTCATTGAGCTGTGTAAAGTGCATGAGGAACAAGTGATGCTTGATGGCCTTTCTAAATTGAGTGAGGTCCCTGATTGCTCTTATGCTATAAGGGAGTTTGTTCCAACACCTTGGGGCATAGCTTGTAAATGCCCTATTGATGGTTGATTGATTAAGTTTCATAGATCCACTTGGTATAACTAGAGTATTTTCCAAGATTGCTCTTCTGGATCTGTTGTTGGGGGTGTGGAAGAGCAGATCAGCAATTGAGGAGGGTGATGATTTGTTGATTGCTTTAAAGGTAATGAGGGCCTTATAAGTGATTCTGCAGCTTATTGGGAGCCAGTGAAGCTCTTTTAGTATGGGTGAGATGTGGTCTTTTCTGGATACTCCGCAGAGGACACGAGCTGCTGCGTTCATGGCTAATTGTAGCGGGTTTAGAGTATTTTTTGGGAGGCCATGTAGTATTATATTAGCATAGTCAAAATGCGGTGTCACTAGGGCCTGGAAAAATTTCGGAAGTCGTCAATTTCCATCATGGGTCTCAGGTGGCGGAGGGTTTTGATTTTGAAGTAAATAGATCTTGCTGTGCGCTTGATGTGATCTTTGAAGTCCAAATGTTGGTCTAATATTACCCCTAGATAGCGTATGTTGGATCTGACCGGAGGTTCTGCGTCTCTGACTTTTAGTGTTGATGGTGGGGAGAAGTCTTTGTTCCGTGTGATAAATAGCACTTCTGTCTTTTTGAAGTTTATACGTAAATTCTGACTAAAGAGCCAGTCTGTTATTGCGTCAAAACATTTAGTCAACATTGTGAGATCTGGGCATGTGACCATTATAGGTGTGAATAGTAAGATGTCATCCGCATACATGAGGCAGGATATGCCGAAGGAGCGGGTTATGTCGCAAATTGGCTGCATATATATGTTGAAAAGTAGTGCAGATAATGACGACCCTTGTGGTACTCCCTGTCTTGGCTGGAAGGATTCTGATGTATTGTTGCCGATTCAAACTTGCTGCCATCTTCCTTGAAGGTAAGACTTACACCAGTCCCATGCGTGGTCATGGATTCCCTTTGCATGGAGTCTCATCAGGAGAAGCTTGTGATCAACTGAGTCGAACGCTGCTGAAATATCCAGGAAAATCAAAGCAAAGCCTTTCTTGATGTTGTCTATCCCATTGGTGAGTTTGTTTGTCAATGAGGTCAATAGGGTTTTTATGCCATGCGCCTCTCTGAATCCATGTTGACATGGGTCTAAAGGGGATGTTGTGTCAATGTGCTGTTGAATCTGTCTTTGAGTTGTTTTCTCCAGTATTTTAGCTAGGAAAGGGATACTGGAAATTGGTCGGTAGGAGTCCTCTTTCTTCGGATCAAGCTGGTTATTTTTCAATAAAGGTCTTATAGATGTTTCCTTAAGGGCGTCTGGGAAGATTCCAGTTGTAAAAGATTGCTTTGCGATATCAGCTATGAATGGGCTTAGTTCTGAGCACATTGTTCTGATCCAGTGCGCTGGGCATGGGTCATTCGGTGCTGTCGTGGTATTGATGTTGGCAATTGTTTCCTCGATGGTTTTCACTGATGGGGGTGAGAGCTTGGTGAGTGGAGAATGTATGTGATGGTTCTGATGGGATTCACGAGGTGTAGTAGTGACTACTTTTATTGCTTTAGATTGGATGTAGTTAGCGTATGTCTGGGGTTGTATATACTTCTGTTGTGGTTGGGGAGGTTGGCTGGTCAGAGATTTTACTAGATTGAAAAGGTCGCGAGGCTTATTCAACGAGCGGTTAAGAAGCTCGGCATAGAATTTTTTTCTCTCTGTCCACGTTGATTTTTCAGATGTTCTAGATATGTAGATTGGTCTGTTGAACTGCGGGTCCATCTCCACTTTCTCTCCAGTTTTCTCAGATGTAGTAATGAGGATCGTAGCTTGGAGGAGAACCATGGGGTGTTCGGCTTCTTGGAGGAACTACTATTGGTTGCAGGCTTTTTGTCATTCCTTGGCTGTTGGGCGTGCAGAGTGAGGGTGTTATTCCAGTTTGTGAGCAATTCGTTGATGTTGGCAGATGGTTTGGATAATGTTGGGAGTACCTGCTGAGTGAACAGCTCTCTGTCTAGTTGTTTGAAGCGGATTGGTTTTTCAGGTGTACAGGTGATTGGGCAGCAGTCTGTTGTTTGTAGCGTTGGTATCTGAAATGTTATTAGGTTATGGTCAGACCAGGGGACAGGGGTAACTGATAATTCAATTTGGCTCAGCCTGCTAGAGACTCTGGGTGGAATGAAGATCAGGTCAAGGAGGTTGCTTTGTTGGTGGGTGGGGTCTTTTACGACCTGTTTGTAGCCGAGGTTGGACATTGCTTCTAGGAAGGTATTAGCTAGTTCCTGCTGAGTGGAGGCAAGATTAAAGTCTCCCATCAACCAGTTTGTTTTGTAGGTGTCTTGAGGATTACAGGTTAGATCAATCACATCAGAGAGTTCATCTGATGCGGTGCTGGGTACCCTGTAAATGAGGTTTATAGTGTTATGTTTGTTGGAAACTGTTAACATATTTAGGTGTGGCGTTGTCTTAGTGAAGTTAATTCGGTATTGTAGTGCAGTCTTTGCTAGGATGAGGACATGGGGAGGGGGAGGCGTTTGGCATGGTTGGTTTGTGTCAAATATCTACATGTGTACTTCCCATTTCATATGAGGAATACACATATATGACTGGAAGTGTCCATGTCAGGATTTACACTGCTCTCTGGTTGGTTTAGGTTTTTAAAAAGTGCTATTTAGGTCAGCCTGTTATTTTCTCCTACATACTGAAATTATAAAACGTGGCACCAATAGTTAATTGACGGCATTTAACTGTGAAGCTTCCAAAATAGCTCACATACACGAGTAACTCTAAGGGGTATGTTTACTAAATTGCGGTAAAGCCAAAAGTGGTAATGGAAGCGTTAAGGTGCCTGAAGACATATAAGGCAGTGGGCGGGTAGGGGGCATCCTGGCATTAGGGCATCTTGGACCTTTTAATGTGCGCCAACAGGAAAATGTGTGGTAAGGTGCCCTAATGTGAGTCAAGGCATCCTAATATGTGACAAGGTGCCCTAATATGAGACAAGGTGCCCTAAGGGGAGACAAGGTGCCCAATATGAGACAAGGTGCCCTAATATGAGACAAGGTGCCGTAAGGTGGAAAACATGCACTTTAAGACACGAAAACGGTTGTAACCCAAATGCTGGATAGAGCATCAAGGGATGTAAATGTAAAGATGATGGAAGGAAGGACAAGTGGGAGGTGATGGACCTGCCATATCGGTGGGCACTCTATGTGGCAGCCAGTAAAGCAGACGAGCATGTGGGAGGCAGTTGTACCGATGCACAGGGTGGTGCCAATGTAAAGTGCTGCAATGTCAGTGTGTGGCATAGGATGGGGAAGACGTGGCAGAAGATGCAGAAGTGCAGAATGTTTGTGGTGACAGGAGGACAAAGTAGTAGTGGTGATGTGCAGATCAGGCACAGAGAGGCGAGCGCAAAGAGCTGAAATACAGAAAAGAGTACCAGTGTAAGTCATGGAGTAGCAGCCTGCACAAGAAGACATGACTGTACAGAGCTGACAGAGAAAGATAGATGGGCTGAAGGACGGGTGACAGCCGAGGAGAGGGTGGTATGGACTGATAGCACCAGTGTGCAGAGACCTGACTGTTACAGGCATAAAAGTGATCTGAGTAGTACAGTCACAAAAAAAAACAAGTAGGAATCAAACCCCTGTCCCTGCTTATGGAGCCCTTGCACAAACCAATAGGCTATATATCCACACCTCTCTGCACAGCAATGTCTGGATACAAAGAGACTGCTGGTCACTGCCCAAAATGTCTGCCGTGTGGACCAACATAGGGTACCCATGCTGCAGTGCACATAGAAACATAGAAACATGACGACAGAAAAAGACCACATGGCCTATGTAGTCTGTCCTTCCATATCAACAACTTCAACAGTCCCCTTTTTATCTTTAGAGATTCTCTTTGTTTGTCCCATGCTTTTTTGAATCCAGATATTGTCCTCATCTCTACCACCTCCACTGGGAGACTATTCCATGGATCCACTACTCTTTCCGTAAAGAAATATTTCCGCATATCACTCCTGAATCTATCCCCCTTCACTCTCATCCCATGTCCCCTTGTAGCAGAACTTGCTTTCAATTGAAAGAGGCTCTCTCCCTGAACATTTATGCCATGGAGGTATTTAAACATCTCAATCATATCACCTCTATCCCGCCTTTCCTCTAAGGTGTACATATTAAGATCCTTAAGTCTGCCCTCATATGCTTTATAATGAAGACCACTAACCATTTTAGTAGCCACCCTCTGCACCAACTCCATCCTGTTCACATCCTTTTGAAGGTGCAGTCTCCAGAATTGCACACTATACTCCAAATGAGGTCGCACCAAAGACTTATACAGAGCCACTATCACCTCCTTTTTTCTGCTAGCCATTCCTCTCTGTATGCCCCCAAGCATCCTTATAGCTTTTGCCGTCACCTTTTCTACCTGTTTAGCTACTTTAAGATCATCAGACACAACCATGCCTAGGTCCCGCTCTTCTTTAGTGGGCAAAAATACTTCACCCCCTATACTATATTGCTCCCTTGGATTGCTGCAGCCCAAATGCATGACCTTACATTTTTTAACATTAAATCCTATTTTAGACCATTCTTCAAGCTTAGCTAGATCCCTCCTCATGTTATCTACACCTTCCTGGGTGACTACTCTATTGCAGATTTTGGTATCATCCGCAAAGAGGCAAATCTTACCCAACAACCCTTCCCCTATATCACTAACAAAGATGTTAAAAATAATCGGACCAAGGACAGATCCCTGGGGCACACCACTCACACCTCAGAGTGAGCTCCATTTACCTGTACCCTTTGTCACCTCCCACCCACCCAATTTCTAACCCAAGCAGTAACTTTAGAGTCCATCCCTAGGGTGCTCAGTTTGTTTATAAGTCGCCTGTGAGGAACAGTGTCAAAGGCTTTACTTGAAATCCAAATACACCACATCTAGGGCTCTCCCTCGGTCCAACTCCCTGGTCATCCAGTCAAAGAAATCCATCAGATTTGTCTGAGAAGACCTGCCTCTCGTGAATCCATGCTGCCTCGGATCCTGTAATCCGCTGGACTCCAGAAACCTCACTATTTTCTCTTTCAGCAGCGTTTCCAATATTTACTCACCACCGAAGTTAAACTAACCGGCCTGTAGTTTTCAACCACATCCTTACTTCCACTTTTGTGTAAAGGCACCACATGAGCCTCTCTCCAGTCCTTTGGCACCACTCCTGACTCCAATGAGGCATTGAAAAGGTCAGTCAGTGGAGCTGCTAGAACATCCCCAAGTTCCCTCAGTATTATAGGGTGTATCTGCACTGTGGGATAAAATTTAGCCACATGCAGAACATCGGTCTACAACTGATCACCGAATTGAGAATGCACTTATCCACCACCTCAGCTCAGTAAGATGCAATGACAGTGTGTGATGCGAGCACAGAGCAGCTACAAACTGTGCTACTGAGCAGTTTCTGTGGTCATCCTGAGGGTGATGATGGGCACCCAGCACCAGGTCCCCAGTGTCTGCAATGCTAGAGATGGTCTCTGTCACCTATGCTGCAGGTCCTCATCACTGCCAGTATGTGGCAGGTATTGTCTCCAGTGTGATATGCTAGTCACCTTGTGTCCTGCTGTATGTGTCAGTCACATCTGGCCCTGTTGGACAGGGACACACCTAGAACAATGCTCATGCCATGGCCACTTGCATGGGGTTGTTACTAGGGTTCTCCTGGCCCTACCACTACCACAGGGAATAGGCCTGGAACACTTCATGTCCCAACCACCTAGGTCTAACATTCACCTGCAGCAAGCACAGTCAGAGTGCACCTGCTGCCCACTACTGGGTTTTCCAGCCATGCACATACCAACTGCGGACAGTCCGCTGGTCAGTACACATTGCATGTGCACAGAGTGACCATGTGCACCCAGGCTTGGAATATATGGCATGGACACCCAGCAGTTGGTTCAGGGCAGGAAGTGCACCCACATTACTAGAACCAGATGCTATATAGCACTATGTGGATACATAGCCATGCCATGGTCACTGCTCAGTAAGAGTGAGAGTGCCCTCCCATCATGACATGCTGTGGCCACCTGGTCCATGAAAGTGGCAGTCAGGCACTATGATGTCCCAACCATTGCCCTAACCTGATGCAGACATATCGTGGACAATCTGCCCTGTTTCAGGCCATGCCCACAATATGTTGCTCCTCATCATGCACATTTGCAGCTCACGCTGGAAACATCTTAGGCACTGCAAGGCTCAGTGAGGTGTGGAAAATCACAAAACATTGGATAGACATACAAACGCGCATACATTCATATTGACGCACTGTGCAAAAATGGGGATGGTTGGCATTCCTGCCGGCCACTCTGGTCCCAATCTCAGCTCAAGCATTGTTCAGATCTGCTCATTGTGCAGGAGCTAGTAGTGCACTCTGATGTTAATGGCTGCTCAGTGTGCCAGTGCTGTCAGCTTGACTCTCCATCCAGCTGAGGATAGTGGAGCTTGTCTGTGTGGGTGTTTGTACCCTTCGCCGATTCATTGGGGATTGCACATGTTGGTGTTGTACCTGAACTGTGGGATAAAATTTAGCCGCAGCGACATGCTCTGCATAATTTCACAGCCAGGACCAAAACCTGTGTCCCTCCGCTCTTAAACATACCAACTGTGTGTAGTATGCCACAGTGCTGCCATATGGCTACAACAGTCCTTTGAGATGGCATGAATCCCATCAGATAGACCTTGGCACATGTTGCACTGTGCATAGCGCACTGGCTCAGGGCATAGCTTTGGTCTGCTGCAGGTGGGTGTCGCTGCCCCCTCTGCCAACAACCCCATGCCATGCTGACATGCCCATGTGCTGTCAATGTTGGTGGTGCACAGTCCCAGGCCAGCCAACATGAGGGTTGGCGGATGCCTAGGGCTTAGGGTCCAGAGGGGGGCAGTGGCATACATGGATGGCCACACATCCCCTCACAACAATCTGCCTCTGCAGGGATCCCATCACTGCCTACCAATGTTATGTCTCTTCAACCTGTGGAAGAGACAGCTGAGGGGTGTTACGTTAGAGGTCTATAAGATACTGCCTGGAGTGGATTGGTTAAACGTGGATCAATTGTTTACGCTATCAAAATGTAGTAGGACTACGGGACATGCAATGTGGCTACAGTGTAAGCATTGAGGACTACTGGGAGTGAATGGTTTCTCAGTCAATGCATATTCGAACTCTGGAATTCATTTCCAGAGGATGTCATAAAGGCTGTTATTGTAGCTGGGTTTCAAAAAATTTTGTACAGGTTCCCAGGGAATGGTCCATAAACCATTACTAATGAGGGGCCCGGAATATACCCTGCTTGCCCAATACACGCACTGTGGATCCTGTGTGCCTTTGGGGTAACTGCTAGGTACTTGTGACCTAGATTGGCATCTGTTGGACACAGGATACTGAACATGATGGACTTTGGTCTGATACAGTCTGTCATATTTGCACATCTTATGTTCTTATGTGTCACCTAGGCAACTGCCTGGTCTGCCCTGTGAACAAGCAGCCCCCACTGCATGACCCACCTGCACCCTTCTTTGCCCCATTTGTACCATCAACATAGTGCCTTTCATACTTGGGCACTATGCTGTTGCTGCTAATGGAGCACCACTATCACCTGTCTGTGCATCACATTGCAGACATTTTAATAGGCTCTCTCTCCTCAAAATACACCCTTTCTGTGAGGTTTTGATATGCGTTAGTTTCTGGTGTTAATATGCCTTTGTTAAGGGATCAAGTCTTGTCCCTGCCCACTCTTTTCCCATTGACCCCCACTCTCCGTCCCGTGGACACTTACTCTCCACCCACAGGGTGCTTTACGATGCCAGTACCGTTAGCGCGTGCTAAAGTGGTGTTTTGGATGTGCTATGGGTGCAAGAGCACCGTTAGTTCATGCTATTGGCACACTTACTCCTTTACCGTGGTTTAGTAAACATACTCCTAAGTCACACAATTCTGGCCTCCACATGTAAGTGCCGGCACTTCTCTGTATATGTAGCGGTATATCTCCTTTGCTTTTTCCACGTGTAAGTTTGTAAAATGGCTCCTTGCTCTGTACAAGGGTAAGTATAGACCAAGGAGGAAACTAACACACACACATAGATTGCATTTTCAATTCTATGTGCATTATTTTCCATGGAAAAAGTTTCCATACAAAGGAGAGGAATACAATTCCGCAGTGCTTTGGTAACTATCAAAGAGAAAGTCTGCATATACTTTCTCTTGGAAACTTGCATGGTCTGTGGGTCAAAAGTAACCACCGACTTTGTACCAAAACAATCTGAAAATTGACCCTAAAATTGACACTACCAACTCAACATCTTATTCAATGAAAAATAATCAAATTATTGAACACTGAAATTAATTTTAAATAGTTTAATTAAATTTATCTGGGGTTATCATGATGTTCTATATTTTTTCATATGAACTATAAGAAATTAAGGGAACCTTTTATTGAAGGTTTGCACTTACCTCATGATTAGTGACAAACTGCATGATTAGCAGCAAAACTAACATGCAGTAAGTGCAACCATAATGAACTACCTGTTGGCAGCATGCTCAGCAAGCTCTCAGCAGATAGCACATGATCAAGTAACAGAATGCATGGCGTGATGAATGCAGATACATTTAATGACATCCTTAGATGTATCATTATGTGCATGCATGCAAATTGCCATATTACCCCTGAATGAACAGCAATTGTGCTAATGGCAATGTGCTCCCCATGACCACACTCCAATTCTATCCCACCCACTTTCCTCCCTAGCGGACAATGGCCACTTTCAGTCCATTTTAATGGCCGGTAGCTGTTAAGTATGCGATATGGCTTTCTAAGCTGCCAATTACTGCATGCTAAAATGCACTTTAACTGGCTAGCAGTCTTTAGTGAAAGGCCCATTTAGTGAAAGGGCCCCTAAATGGAACTAAGCAAGCTAAGGGGTATGTTTACTAAACTGCGCTAATGTGTGCTACTGTGCGCTAATGTGCGCTGAGCAACGTTAGCGTGTGCTAAGGTACCTTAGCGCACGCTAATGTCACGTACGGGGCACTAATATGCACGCTCATGTGCGCGGTGCTCATGTGCCCGGCGCTCATGTGCGTGGCATGCTAATTTGTGATGAAGGCGGGGAAAGGCTCCCGGAGGGCAGAGGAAGGCTCCCCAGGGGCGGAGAGAAGGGGTCAATGGGTGGAGAGAGGGAGGGGAGAGGCTCCTCGCACATTAGCGAGGCTGAAATCCGAGGCAAAAAATACCGCGAGTGAAAACCTCGTGTTAGAGTCGATTTAAAGGGAAGAGAAACCATTTCTGTCAGCAATGTACAGCAAACCCAGGTAAACCTACAAAAAAGTGATGTGTGATACATGTGCACAGAACAAAAGGGCAAATAAACACTGAAAATGACCCCAACAAAATATAGAAAAAACATAACCAAGCTGGGCAACAGTGGTTTTAATGAGAAAAATCAAAAAACACTCCCGAGAAAGCACCCAAAAAAAGATATGAATTATGGAAAGGTCTACGCTCCGTCCCCATACAAGGTGAATGATCCCACAGAAATAGCACTGATCAGGGTTTCCCTCTGCATCGGACAGGTGTCCTATGGCATGCACATGTCCCGCAACAGCAGGGCGGGCATGTCGGAACAGGCATCTGGTCAGATGCCTGAAAAGGGGCCACAGAGGGCTGCAGGCGGCACATGCTGTGGTGCAGCCGGGGCACAGTGCGGACCAGGCAGATGCCTAGGTGGCACATAGGAATGCTGAAACTGAACAGCAGCCAGACAGCAACTGATGAGGGCCCAACATGGGCACGAGAGTGTTTATCACAGTGTCACAGTGAATAGTACCCAGCAGGTACCCCCAAGGGCACAGAACATTGGCAGGCGGTGTTGGGGGGAAGCGTGGACGCCTATGCAGGCACCCCTACCCCAGAACACGCACCATAGGCAGCTGCCTACCTGCACACTGGATGGCATGAGACTGCACACTACCAGCACCACCAGCAGAAGGGCATGTCAGCATGATGGCAGATGAGTACTGGTGGTGGAGGGGGGCAGTGGCAGCTGCCCAGAGCCGACCATGGCCTAGCCCTGTGTAGGTGGGTGCCATGCACTGCAACAGACAGGCTGTGTCTGACAAACAACCATGGTATCTCCAGGGACTGTACTGTCTCTGTGAGCACAGTGTGGTGCGGTGAGCACAGCCAGTGTGTTCAGGAGCAGAAGGTCACAAGTTCAAAACCTAGCTGGGGCTACTGCCAATCCAGTCCCCATATTTTACCTGCTACCAAACCGTGATAGTAAGGACAAACCTTTATTGCAGAAAACATACGCATGGTTCAAACGCCTATATTTTACCCCACCGAGCACAGACACCAGAAACATGCGCATTACCTAGAGCAGAGTCCCCCAAATTCAGTCCTGGAGGCCCACAAATCATTCAGGTTTTATGCTGTCTCCAATATAAGGCCATGTCAGCATGGTGGCGGAGGGGTACTGTTGGTGGAGGGGGCAGTGGCAGCTGCCCAGAGCAGACCATGCCCTAGCCCTGTGTAGGTGGGTGCCATGCACTGCAACAGACAGGCTCTGCCAGACAAACAGCCATGGTATCACCAGGGAATGCACTGTCTCTATAGCAACACAGTGGTGCAGTGCACACAACCAGTGTGTTTGGAGGCAGAAAGTCACAGGTTCAAGTCCCAGCTATGGTGCCTGCCAACCCAGTCCCCATATTTTACCCACTACTACAACGTGCTAATACAGACAGAACCTTTATTGCAGATGACGTAAACATGCCCAAAACACCTACATTTTACCCTACAGAGCAAAGACACCATAAACAGGTGCATTACCTAGAGCAGCGTCTCGCAAATGCAGTCCTGGAGGGCCAAACACCATTCAGATTCCATGCTGCCTCTAATAAAGATGCCTGTGCTGCATATCTATGCACCACCAGCATGTAATGCAGATGTATCTCATGCATATTCATGAGGGACAGCATGAAAACCCGAACAGTGTTTGGCACACCAGGACTGGAGTTGGGAACCTCTGCCGTAAAGCAGCAGCCAACAGGGGCAGACACACCCACACCCACACCCACAGGCTCCATTAGCCAATGCCTCCTGGAGAGGCAGGACATTGGGCCCTGCGTGCATCTCCCAATACTAGCCCTTGCATACCTTAGCAATGCCACCCTACACCTGGGAATATGGTACACAGCTAGCAAATGTTTGCTATGATTACTGGCAGATACCAATACCTACGTTAAGCAAAGTTTGCTGATAGAGCTCCATCATAGCAACCTTTCTGCTGTCTGTGGAGTGTGCTTCAGGTCTGGTCTCTGACAGTGTTTACCACCCTGGGGAGTGACCCCCAACAGTATTGCGTACCATATCCTTGCCTGCACTGTGCCCAGGACTGGTGTGGTGGCCAGGGCTGCTAAACTCCTCTAGAGTAGCACAATCCTGGCATAGGTGTGGGAGTGTGTGTCTGTCTATCCAGTGTGTGGTGGCTGCAAACACCCTCCACAGCCCACACTGCCAGCACTGTTGCCAGTATTGGCCTGCCAATGTGCATAATGAGGAGCAAGTTACCATGGTATAGCCCGGACAGGGTGGCCTGGCCAGGATGCATCAGCACAGGGCATAGGGCACTGGCTGGGACATTGTAGTGCCCGGCCACCACCTGCACAGACAGGGTGGCCACAGCATGTCCTGCTGGGAGATCACTCTCACTCTGACTGTGCAGTGACCACAGCATGGCTAGGCAGCCCCATAGTGCTATATAGTACTTCTCTCATGTGATATTTATGGGTTTCTTTTTGGGGGTCCAGTCACTGACTTATCTACTTGGTGTGTATGCTGACATCCCAGTTCTGGGTGCACGCATTTCCACCAGGAACATGCACTATGAACTAGCTAGCAGACTGTCTGCAGCTAGCATGTGTCTTGATGGAGCACCTTGAAGGGTGCAGTGGCTGAAGGCTTGCTGCAGGAGAATATCAGATAGTGGTGGGGTGCAGCTTACCATATCCAGGCCTAATGTCTGTCTGCTGTTGCGTTATGGATGTGTACAGAGCTGCATTGACTGCCCTATAGGGTGTTTGTTTCCCAGCAGGACTGGAGTTGATGGACCCCTCTACTGCCACCATTGCAGGGAGGTAGAATGTGGATCTGTTGGTGGGAGACCCTGTTTACCACCCTCAGCCCTGGAAGAGAAGGGTGGTGGCACATAATCCTCCTAGGGGTCCATAGGGGCTACACCTGACTGAGACATACAGATACATCCAAGGTGTGTCTGCAGAAACTACCTATCTCACACATTACCACTGCTGGGGACATGCAGCATGGCCTATCTCTGCTGTGGACCTGGTGCTGGGCACCCCACCTCACCTTCAGGGTGAGTGCAGTACCTGCACAATGTAACGGTGTGTAGCTACTCTGTGCCAGTACCACACACGGTCAGTTCCCCCTACCAGGCCGAGGTGCTGTGGGGGTGCATACCCCATCTTGTGATCATCTGTAGACTGCTGATTTGCATGTGCAGTGCATCATGGGTATGGGTGGGTTAACCCTATCCTGGTGACCACAGCAGACTGTTTGTGTGGTGACTTGCAGTCCTTCTGCAGCCAGCCATGGGCTTGCAGCAGCTATAGAGCTGTAGCCCACTGGTTACTTCACTACCAATGGAGCCAGAGGTCATGGGTTCAAACCCACAGTGGGGTTATTTGATAGGGCTGTCCAAAGCATTATCTATTTTTAAAGTACATTAGTGCTGCCAGCAATAACACCCTCAGAGTTCTGTACCCATAAGGTGCCTCAGATTGTGCTTTATAGGGTGCCCTAAGGGCACCTTATGGTTACCATCCATATAAGGTGCACTGTACAGTATGCTATGAAGCGACTGATAGGGTGCCAGTCCGTATAAGGTGCCTTATAAGGTGTCCTATGGAGCGCCTTATAGGGTGCCCAATAGGGGACATTATAGGGTGCCGTGGCGGACAGTTCACTTTATAATGTGCCCTATGGAGTGCCTCATAGGGTGCCTTATGCGGCACCTTAGGTTACGGCACGTGAGGGTGTGTTTGCTGGCAGCAATAATTAAAATGCCTCAGGAAACAATACTTACATGTCAAAGCTGATGGCTCAGCCAGCCTTACGTATTGGGCACACTGGGGATCAAACTCATGACCCCTGTATCATCAGTCAGTGCATGCACCATTGTGCTACACTGCTGCTCCTCTTTGCATTTCAGCGCACCTACTTAAGATTTCTATGCATGTAAATGCACAGTGCTGCCACCAAAAACAGTGCTATGACCTTGCTGTGCCTCATAGGGCACCCTATATGGCGCCCTATACGCCACCCTTTCAGCAACATTGTAGGGTGCTGTGGCAGACAGTGCACTTTAATATGTGCCCTCTGGGGTACCTTATGGGGTGCCTTATGCAGCACCTTATGTTACAGTGCTTTGAGAGTGCGTTTGCTAGCAGCAGTAATTAAAATAACATTAAAAAGCCTCATAATATGATTTTACACATAAATGGCAGTGCCTCAGCCAGCCTTATTCATTGGGCACAGTGGGGGATTGAACCCATGACCCCTGCACCATCAGTCAGTGTCTTAACCATTGTGCTACACTGCTGTTGCTGTTTGCATGTCAGCACACCTACTTCAGCTTACCACACGTTAACATGTGCAGTGCTGCCATCAGAGTAACCTTGCCGTGCCTCATTGGGCACCCTATATGGCGCCCTATAGGCCACCCTTTAAGCAACATTGTAGGGTGCCTTGGCGGACAGTGCACTTTAAAATGTGCCCTCTGGGGTACCTTATGGGGTGCCTTATGTTACAGTGCTTTGAGAGTGCGTTTGCTAGTAGCAGTAATTAAAATAAAATTAATATGCCTCAGAATGCAACATTATACATAACAGGAAGTGCCTCACCCAGCCTTATTCATTGGGCACAGAGGGGGATTGAACCCATGATCCCTGCACCATTGGTCAGTGTCTTAACCATTGTACTGTGGCTCTGTTCCTGTGCTTGCACATCAGCGCGTCTGCTTATGCTTCCCGCGCACGTTTCTCATGCGCTAATGTGCGCGGCGCACATGAGCGCACAGCGCACATTAGCGCATGATTAATCGCGGTTTGCTTTTTTCAGACTGAAACGCCCACTCCTTTTATGGCATCCCGCACAGTAACGCGGCGCGCACCTAACGGGGTTTTAGTAAACATACCCCTAAATCTGTTTCATTCATGATATCCAGCATTGTCTTGCTCACTGGTGATGACAGTGTACCTGTAGTGTAGTAAGTGAACATGAAAACCTCCTAGTAATTCAGGTAAAACAAAGTTAGCTGCCTTGTAAGAAGCCACTTTCTTTTTTTTTTTAATATATTTATTTACCTTATCAAACTCCACACAACAAAACACGGTACATAACAAAACCAGACAACAGGATACAATATGTAAACCCCACAAAAATACACCCCACCCCCCTCCCCCCTCGCCCACCCCACCCAAAAGACAAAAGCATCATTCTGGCCTACAATAATGTCCTACGTTCCCCCCCTCCTCCCCCCCCCCACAGTGTACGCAAGATCAACAACCAAGTTATCTGACATTGAACAGCAAAGTGGGTGAAAGTACATAGATGAAATAACATAGATGAAATAGATAACATAAATAACATGAGCGATAACAGAATCCCACGTCAATGAGCATGAGCATGCGCTGCAAAACCATTAAGGGCCCTCCATTTGAGGTACTGAGTCGCATCTCTTGCCACTCCTTTTCTAGGCATTTGCTCATACTTGCTATATACACAAATAAAATTCCACCATGCTAGAAAACTAACATCATGCGTATGTTTCCAGTTTCTAACTACCAAGTATACAGCGACACCCACCATAAAATCTAGCAGAAAATAACACTCTTTTTCTAGGGTGGGAATCTCCACAGCTGAACTTAGACTTACTACAGCCCAGGAGAGAGGGGCTCGGAAGCCCAAAATTAATTGTACCCGCTCCCAAACTTGTGACCAGAAACTCTGAATGCAGGGGCAACTGAACATAATGTGTTCCAGGGTGCCTATAGATATCTGACATGACCAGCATTTATTACTGGAATCTTTGCCCCACCTACTTATTCAGACTGGGGTGCAGTATGCCCTGTGAGCAAGAAAGAACAGCGTTTGAGTAACAGAGGCTGCTTTCGATACCCTGACCAACTTTGTCCATAGCGTCTCCCACTTCACTCTAGTGAGGGAAACCCCAGTATCGTGCGACCAAACTTGGTGTAACCCACTAATTGAAAGTGGAGAATTGAACTGCAGTAGCTTATAATAGTGGGAGGCCACCCCTGCTGTTTGTGTGGCCTGAAGGATCAAAGAGCCTAAGCCTTCTTCCTTACTCAAACGCTTAGTGTCAACACCAGCCTTCCCCACACAATGCCTAATTTGTAGCCATTGAAAGTATAACGACCCAGGAAGGCTGAATTCACATTGCAGCAAGTCAAAACCTTTCCATCCACCCACTGCAACCAGGTGACCAAGGTTCCATATGCCCCGCGAATACCACTGTGGCCAGGCAAACACCTCCCGTTGTATCTTAAATAAGGGGTTGTACCACAAGGGGGTAGATACCGAAAAGTCCTTCTCATACCCCAGGGAGTGCTTCAAAGTTAAGAAGGCTCTCTGCGTATCAATTATCACTGCAGGGACCCTTGTACTTGGACAGAGCATGTTGGGCAAAAACCCAATAAGAAAGGGGGCAACCAATTTTTGTTCCAACACCAGCCATACTGGACTACGTTCTGTAACTTGCTCTGACTATCTGGATCCCTGCTTTAACAGGAAAGCGGTGTGGTAGGATCAAAAATCAGGGAAATTTACACCCCCGTCCTCTTTCCTAGCTTTAAGTTTTTTCAAGGCAATCTGAGGCGACTTATTATTCCAAAGGTATCGGTTTAACAGCCCTTCAATCTGCCGATACACATGTCTCGGCAAGTAGCATTGAAGCATTTCCAAAACATAGTTAATCTTAGGGGTAATGGTCATTTTGATCGCCTCTAGCCGCCCCCACCATGAAAGGATCAAGGGGGACCACTTGCTGGTCAGAGTCCGGGTTTGGGCTAGTTACGCCGCTGAGTTAACCTTAACCGTCTCTTCTAGAGGGTAGCAGTATTGAACCCCGAGGTATTTGATTGTCCTCGATTCCCAAACAAAAGGAAAACTAGCCAAATCAGATTTGTTGGCATAAGAATTTAGCAGAAAAGCAATAGACTTTGACCAGTTTATTTTGTACCCAGACATACCAGAGTATTGATCAATCAAACTGAGGATTGGGGACACAGAGCCAGGGGTGGTAAATAATAACAAGTCGTCGGCATATGCCGACAACTTAACATCCATCCCAGCGACCGCAACACCCTGAATATGTGAGTTCTGCCTAATCAACAAGACAAGAGATTCCAGGGCTAAATTAAATAGTAACAGGGATAAAGGGCATCCCTACCATGTACCATGGCCGAGCACCATAGCCCGTGACTGAACATTATTAACTCAAATGGTAGCAGTAGGGCGGGTATACATTACCTTAAGAAAATTAACAAAACCCTGCCCAAAACCAAACCAATCCAGGATTGCAAACATAAAAGGCCATTCTAAGCGATCAAACGCTTTCTCCACTTCAATGACAGGGTGACTCACCCATTCCGCCCCAGCTAGGATATGACACAACAATCTAGCGTTATCCGCAGTGGACCTACCATCTATAAACCCACATTGGTCCAGATGTATCAGCAGGGGAGCCACCTTGGACACTCGTTGAGCAAGAACAGTGGCATAAATTTTGTAATCTGAATTTAACAAGGAGATGGGACGGTAGTTGCTTACCAACTGGGGGTCTCTGCCTGGTTTTTCTAGCACTATGACATTAGCTGCCGCAAAAGCTCTTGAATGCTCAGGCTCCCTAGCCAGGACTTGGAAATACGCCTGATGCTGAGCACCTAGTTCTGTGGCAAAGGTTTTATAGAATTCTATGGGGAGACCATCCGGACCCGCCACTTTCTGTTTTTTTTTTTTTAGTACTTAAAAGTCAATTTCAAAGCCCTGATTTGAATATTGTATTATAAAAATTTACCAAGAAAACACACAAATAGAATCATTCAGTAACCAAAGTCTCAAAAATAACAAAACTAGTAGCTAGATTTTTCTTAGGGAATCAGCATTTAACCACAGCTCATGAAACAATACAAAAACTCAGTTTCCATATCATCCTCCTAGACCGGTCCAAACAAGTGGGTTGTGCTCCTCTACTAGCAGATTGATGGAGACAAAGAATCAAAGAAAAGCCCAGGTTTCAGTGACATCACTCCCATGCCACTATTCACCCCAGCCACCAGAGATCTCTTCAGTATTCGTCCCAAAGCATTTGGGAGAAACATGGCAAGCCTCACACAACCTCAACCATGGGAAACAATAAGTGATCACCAATAGAGAATTATGTAAAATAATGCCTAAACATAAGGCCATCAGTAGATGATGAACTGCAGAGCCAAATATAAAATTCATAGAGGAACCAAAGGTACCACAGCAGAAGAACAGAACAATACAGTTCCAGGGGAGGGCCTTGGACTGCTCTAGCAGGACTCAAGGAAAGGACATTAACTGGTAAGTAAAATGTCACCTTCCATATCGGCCTGCTAGACCAGTCTAGACAAGTGGGTTATACCAAAGCTATAACTCCACTGGGTGGGAAGAAGACACAGCAGCTTGCAAAACCCTTGAACCAAGGTTGTTTCCTCTCTCGCGTGGACATCCAAGGGTTATGCTTGACAAAAGTGGAAAGTGATGCCCACATTGCTGCCTGACAAATGTCTGCAGGGGCTACTGAGCTCCGCTCCACCCACAAGGACACCTGTGTTCGGGTAGAATGAGTGCACAAACCCTCCAAGACCAGATACACTGAGGCAATGACCTCCTTAAGACAACACCCCAAAGTGAACTTAGCTGCCTCATCACCCTTGCATGGGCCAGCAGACTGCATAAAAAAATTGTTGGACTAACGAAAGGAATTTGTAATTTCCAAGTACCAGAGAAGCACTCTCCAGACATCCATAAAATGAAGATCCATAGCCTTCCCCCGACACTGCTCCTTAGAGAAGGATGGCAGGCATACCACCTGGTTCACATGAAAGGGAGAAAGAACCTTAGGCAAGAAGGAAGGCATAGGCCTAATGGAAATGGCCTCCTTTGAAAAGAATAGCCTGCAGCTCGGAAATCTGTCTTGCAGAACAAATCATGACCAAGAAGACCATCTTGAACATCAAATCCTTTAATGTAGTGTACTTAATGGCTTAGAGGGTGCCACCATAAAGGCCTTGAGCACGAGACACAGATCTCAGAAAGGGATCATAGACCAGAGGAAATGACGCAGATGCCGAACCTCCTGGAGAAAGCACGAGACATCCGAGTGCAAAGCTAGAAACTTACCAGCCACCGAACCTCAGAATCAGGCCAAAACTGCCACCTGAACTTTCATGGAGCTAAGACAAAGGCCCTTCTCCAGGCAATCCTGTAGAAGGCCACCAGAGATGGAAACTTGGTCGCATCAGGTGCCAACCCAATTGCCGCACCATAGCTCAAAGAGGCAGCAGATCCACACCAATGTGAGCTTGGTAGACCTCCTCCAGGCTCCAAGCAGAGAAGAAACCACAGCTGAAGAGAAGCCTTTATGCATTAACTGTCTCCTCTCAAGAGCCAAGCCATAAGCGAGAAGGGAACAGGGTCCTCCAGGATGGTAGGTCCTTGCCGCAACAGACCCCAAGATGGAGGAAACCAAAATGGAGGTGCCTGCAGAAGCCACATCAGGTCTCTGAACTATGTTTTCCTTGGCCAATCCAGCACCAACAGAACAATCCTACCCAGGCAGTGTTCTATATGCTGAATCACATGCCCCACCAGAGGCCACAGACAAAACATGTACAGCAGGTGCTGACTTGGCCAAGGCATGGTCAGGGCATCAATGCCCTTGGACTCAACCTCTGTGTGGCAACTGAAGAAGCAGCAAACTTTGGCATTTTTATTTTTTTTATTTAACAGTTTTTTTTATACCGCTTTCAATCAAAGCAGTTTACATTGTAACTTAAACTTGGTAAATGTACATTAAACAGGGACATTGATAACTTGGATTTTTCTGAGCAATGGAGGCATTGGAGTGGGTCGCCATCAGATTCATTTTGAGGCGATCCCAGTGGCACATAATCAACTGAAATGCCTCCTGACTCAACTCCCACTCTCCAGGATCCAGAGATTGATGGCTGAGAAGTATGCTTCTACCCCGGCAAGTGCTGAGCTGACAAGGCTAGGAGGTTCTTCTCCACCCAGGCAAACAGGAGAGCCTTTTCTATATCTACCCTGCATTCCTCATGCCACCTTGCTGATTGACATAAGCCACTACTGTGGCATTGTCTGAAAACACTTGAACTGCCCAACCCTCGACCAGGAGCTGGAAATGCAGAAGAGCCAACCTGATGGCTGTTGCCTTGAGGCATTTGATGGACCATTCCACTTTCCTGTGGTCCCAACAGTCCTGGCCCATATGGTCTTGGTAAAGAGCTCCCCAGCCAGAGAGACTGGCATCCATTGTCAGTAGTATTCAGGAGAAATTGTCAAATAGCACACCCTTCCTCAGATGACAGGGCTGCTGCCACCATCGCAGGCTGTTCTTCAACTGGGTGCTGGGTGATTTCAACCTCCCTGCTCTCTAAGACACCCATGCCAAGGCCTTCCTCAAGGCATTCAATGAGCTAGGATACACACAGATAGTTAATACCCCCACCCACATAAAGGGGAACATGCTGGACATGATTTTCGCCCCGCGGTCAGTCCTAGACCCCAAGCATGACCGTGCCCTATCCATCACCCCAGTGCTATGGTCTGACCATTGCCTGATAACATTTCAGATGGCAATGCACCCCATCCACATCAGCTCCCAGACCTCAACCAAGCCTCCCACAACATCTTCCAGACACTTCCAGCCATTCAACAAGGAGGAAATCCTGAACAGAGCCCAACCGCTCCGTAACCCGCCAGCACACAGTCTCGATGAAATTATCTCCACATGGAATGCAAGCCTTGATGCCATCGTCCATCAACCACCCACAAACAAACCACTAGGAAGAAGGCAGTACTCTCCATAGTATTCACCCGAGCTATGGGAGTCACTTCTCCACCTTAGAAAGCTTGAGAGACATTGGCATCATTCACGCACAACTGAGAACAATGAAGAGTTCACTTCTCACCTAAGAAGGCACCGTGAAGCAGTCACAGCGAGCATGAGGCAATTCCATGCAGAGATACTACAGCACTCTCTAAACAAACCCCACGAGCTGTTTAACATTTTAAAGTCCCTAACAAAGGACCCCTCCTCTACCCAACCAAGCCTGCCAGACCCACAGGAATATGCTGACTACCTGCAGGCCAAATCGAGCCAGACTGGTGGGACCACAAACCTTTCTCCCTCACAAGGAGCACCCCACCGACCCCAACCATCCACTTTCTTGCCTCCAGTCATGAAGGACACTCGTGACATACTCACCATTTTCTCGGCCCCAACAGAGAAAGGCATTCAAGACATCATCACAGCAATAAACACCACCACAGCTCCAAACGACCCTTGCCCAGCATTTTGGGTAAAATCCCTGCGTGTTGACCTTAGCCCGTTCCTGGCCAAACTCATAGAGCTATCATTCTCGACTGGGACCTTCCCTCAAAGCCTAAAGCAAACAGCTATCAGACCTCTTCTAAAAAACAACAAGCTGGACCCGGCAAAAGTGGACTCCTACAGGCCAATCTAAAGTATCCCTCTTCTAGCAAAAATTATTGAGAAGGTCGTCCAATGTCAACTTCACCACCACATTGAGAAAAATGCACCCCTCGACCCATGTCAACATGGTTTCAGGGAGTCGCATGGCATCGAGACCCTGTTAACCACTCTGTTCAGCTCCATAACCATTGGCTTGGACAACATCAGGCAGGGGTTCACCCTGATCTTCCTGGACATCGCCGCAGCCTTCAACTCCGTAAGCCACAAAATACTCCTGACGCATCTTAAGGAGAAGGGTATCCACGGTACAGCACTAACCTGGTGTGAGTCATATCTATCGGACAGATGGCAGCACATCCGAACCGGCTCCTCTACCTCCAAACCTTTCCCACAAGAGAAAGGTGTGCTGCAGGGATCATCACTCTCAGCCCTATTGTTCAATGTTTACATGCAACCCATCTGTGCTCTCATCTGCTCCTTCAATATTAACTGCCTGGTCTACGCCAACGATGTCCTGCTTTACATGCCTATCTCAACAGAACATCCAGATCTCTCACAATTGACAGCCTGCTTCAACGTCGTCACTGATTGGCTGCATATGCAGAGACTCAAAATAAATTTCAACAAGACGGAGGTCCTCTTTATCACCAGGAACCCAGCATTCACCCCCCTCCCCCCGCCTCACTGAAGGTACGAGATGCCGAGCTCTTCAGCAAGCCCACTGTAAGCTACCTAGGAGTCATGCTTGACCAACAGATCGACATGAAGGCCCAGATCAGCAACATGGTCAAAGCAGTCTACCACAAAATAAGGTCGCTCCGTCAACTCCAGCAGCTGCTCAAGCCAGATGACTTCAGGATAATATTTCAGGCCCTAGTAATCCCACATTTTGATTATGCTAACGCCATACTATACGGACTCCCAAAGAGCACGCTAAATCCACTGAAGCTTGCAATGAATGCAGCTGCCAGAATCGTGCATGGAGCCTCCAGGAGGGAACATATAAAGCCAATCTTGAAGCACCTGTACTGACTGCCTGTCCACTGCAGACTTTCCTTTAAAGTGCTACTGCTGACCTTCAAAGCCATAAATAAGTGTTCCTCTACCTCCCTCATGGACCTCATCCAACCCACCCCCATCAACAGAGCTAGGAGGTCAGCTGCCGTTAATACAATGATACTCCCAAAGGCAATCACAAAATGCTCCCAGTCAACAAGAAAGAGAACCTTCACCTTATACACACCCACGTGCTGGAACACTCTTCCACCCACCATTCGAGCCATCACCGGCCTCGCCCAGTTTAGAAAAGCACTGAAGCACCATCTCTTCATCCAGTACTATACTGATTCATACGACATCTCTCAACCAGGCGCACCCAGGAACCAAACCACCACCCCCATCGCAGCCACCCTGCAGGATTGCAACCCCATTCACTAGATCACGAGACAATCTGCTGATGGAATTGTGCACATGCTTAGACCAGTCAATCTGTATATATTAAGTAAACAAATCTGTAAATAGTTGCGAGCTGACCACATCACCTGTGACGGCTAGCTTGCCTGTACATAGTTACCCTGTCAGTCATGTTTAGAAACCCCTATTCATTGTAAGTCCAGTCGTGGGCTCTGCCTGCGCTGCACGAGTTGTTAAATGTAAACCATGCTGATTTTAAAGAGCGCAGTATAAAAAAGACATTAAATAAATAAATAAATAAATAAACTATCATTAGTAGCAGGAGCCTGAGCTTGAATGCCTGAGAACTCGGGGACCACTGGAGAGGCCACATGTGAGCACGCACCCATGGCATGATCTCTATGGTCTCCACCATCAATCTGAGGAGCTGAAGATAATCCCAGATTCTGTAAGCCTGCTTTGCACAGAACAGTGCCAGGAAATCCAGCAGTCTTTCAGCTTTCTTCTCTGGCAGGAGAAAATCTGCTCACTTGAGTGTTGATATGTGCTCCCAGGAACTTAAGGGATTGGGGAGGCAACAGCTGGCTCTTTCCCTGATTTATCACCCCGTTGAGCATGTCCAAAAAGGACACCACTTGGGATGTAAGCTGATATGCCTCTGAACAGTAATGGGCCTGGAGGAACCAGTCATCTAGAAATGGATGGACACAGATCCCTCAGTGCAGCAGCCACCACCATCATCACCTTGGATAGCCCAAAAGGCAGGCAGTGAACTGATTAAGCCAAGCATGGCAAAATGCAGATACGTTTCTTGATCCACCCAGATCGGCATATGAAAATTTGCCTCAGCCAGATCCATAGAAGCTAGAATTCCCCTCGGCGCACTGCTTGAATCACGGAGTGCAAGGTTTCTACCCAGCAGCGCAGGACACACAAATGCTTGTTGACCTCTTTGAGGTCGAGAATGGGCCAGAAGGAATAGTCCTTTTAGGGCACCTCGAAATAGATGAAGTATCTGTCCTTGCCCCGCTTGTCTGAGGGACAGGCAACACCACCTTTAGGCACAGCAACTTGTCCAAGGCGGTTCACACAGTGACACTTTGATTTTGACACAAGGAGAGATGACAAAAGGCATCCAGAATTAGTTTTTTGAATTCCAGGACATAGCTGAACTGAAAGGTATCTAGCACCCAGTAATCCTTGATAACCCGAACCCACTCCTGAAGGAAAAGGCAAAGCCTACCACCTCTCAGAGAAACCAGGGAATGGGCCCCCAAACCTTCATTGCGCAGCTCAGGAGAGGCCTCCTCTGGAGGGGACTGAGTCCCTGGGACCATGCGTTCCAGAAAAGGACTGAGAATGAGCCTAAAGTCCATAAGAGGAAGAAGGGGTCTGCAGGCTGGTAGCGATGGAATTCCCAAGACTCCCATGAGTCCAACCAGCGGCTCCATGAGTAGGGGGTGGAGGCTAACAGAAAAGGAGCTCCTGCTCACTACACAGGCCCCAGAAAGTGGAAGATTTTGTCTCAACCAGGTCCTTTTCTTGCTTCTCCCAACTGAATCCAACAGAAGTGTCTACATTTGGATGGCGTTTTTATATTTTGGACCATTTCAGTTGCAATACTGTTACCTGCAGTATGGTCACAGATATTGCAGATACCCATGACAAAGGCCTATCTTGCTCAAATACAAACTGTGTATGGTTGAACTGTATGAGACATCAATAAAGGTTGTTTTCAACATCTTCACCTTCTGTGGTTTGTTCCGCCTCGCTCCAGACTTAAAGCCAAGCCAATGCCATATCACCGTCAACAGGGCCCAGTCCCTAGCCACTAGAGATACCAGATTGTATATGGCATCAGAAAGGAAGGCTGTAGCCAACTCTAAAAGAGAGGTTGAATCATCTGGCAGAAGAGACTGAATCCACTGGGGCAGGGCCCAAAACATCAGGCCTACATATACCGCCAACTTAAGAATAGCAGTCGCCGAAGTGAACTAGTTCTTCACTAGAAATCCACCTTTCAGTACAGAGTATCTTCCAAGGTTAATCCACCTTCCACAGGAATGGTAGTCTGTCTGGTAACTGCCATCACCTGTGTATATATCTTGGAAATATCAAACCACACAACACACTCCCTCTCCGGGAGCGCGTGCATCTTCTTATATACCTTTAGCCCTTAGGCGGAGGTTGGGGGAATCCCACTCCGACTGGAATGGGCCCTTGAGCACATCCCAGGAATGGGAGACAGTAGTGGATATCCACATCCCTTGCAGGAGTGGATGCCTCTTCGGTTCCTGCTTCATGTCTGGAGTATCTGTCAAGCTCAAGGTGGATAAGACTCTGGGATCAATGCCTCCAGCCTCCAGTTCCTTCTCCCAGAACAGGTGGATAACTGTGGCCTCCTCACAAGCCTCTGAATGTGAGAGAATTTATTCATCCACATCAAACATTTCAATGAAATCAGGTACCAGTGTAATACAATGTATATAGTTATACAATGTACATAGTTCCCCCAGTTACTTCCAAGTTGATCTCCCTGTTTATTGTAAATACAACTCAAATTTCCTTGTGTTGTATAGTTGATGTTAAATGTAAACCGCTCTGATCTAAAATAGAGCGGTATAGAAGAACTGTTAAATAAATAAATAAATAAATAAATTCAAGTGACAGTCCAAATCTCAGACAAATCCCAGCTGATCCCCATCTCTGAGGTGTGCTCAGGAGTCGGCCCCACCAGACTGATCAGCAGCACCTGCAGGGAGCAGGAAGGTGAGTTCCTCCCTGATCCCCACCACTGCCACCAATCAAGCCCGTTAGCCACCATTTAAATCCAAGACATGCTCAGGCACACCTATTCCTGAGGGCTTCACCAGAGGGCTCCTTTTCTTGGCTCTTAGTCGTGGATCAATTCACAACAGCTCCACAGCCAACAAGCAGAGCATTTCTCCCCACTTGAACAACCTTTCTGAGCTCCAGAAATATTGCAATGCTAAGAATACTATATTCAGGATATACAATACTAGCAGCCTGATGCATCACACTGAAGATAAACCCCACACTATTCCTGCTCCCCACAGCATCAACTCCAACTGCCAATGGTTTCTGTACCCATAGGACTTACAAGTACTTGTTCTTGCATTGATACTCACTAGACATGATTACAGCAATGCCAAAGAAATCACTACACAGTTCTGACCCTGTTCGTCGCAACATCTCGTCCAACCAATAAGCTCTCACCAGTATGCAGAACAGATTGCCTCATCTGACCACCAACAAAACATCACAGCAGTCTCCTCCACTACAACAGTGGCTCCACTAGTTATCCTCCTATCTCTTTACCTCACCTCGCTCCTCACTGCCACCACGGCTGTAACACCCACCCAAACATTCTTGCCTATCTTTCACTCATACCCACTCATCCTAATACAGCCCCCCACCTTTCAGAAAAACAAATCCAGACCCACACACCACATCATACACATTAAAACACATGCACCTACAGCTATCTTACCCCCTTACAGATCCACAAACAGGACCTCAAACCTGAAGAGCAGCCTGCTAAATGCTAGATCAGCAAGAAACAAGACCCAACAATTCATGAACCTTCTGCTAGACAACAGTATAGACATTCCAAGTGTCACAGAATCCTGGTTTAGCGAGACAGATAATGTCCTGTTAAACCATCTGACACCACACGATTACATCTTCAGCTCACCAAGGATGCAGCATCGATGAGGAGACCTAAACCTAAACTTCTGTACCCTCATCAAGACCTCCAAATGCAATAACAAATGGCAACATAGCCATCTTACTTGCCTACAGATCACCCAATGCCAGTCCTGAACAACTAGACACACTTCTAGAAGCAGCAAGCAATCACGGATCACAAGCCAACTACCTCACTCTCCTCAGTGACCTCAACCTCGACTCCACTACACAAAACAACACAAAGGCCTTCCTGAATGCCATGGAAGCCCTAGACTATACTCAACTTATCAATATACCCACCTATAACATACAAAACACTCTCAACTTGATCTTCCTACCACAGAGCACCATCCAAAACCACCCCATCTCACCCCCCACAACCATTGATATCCCCTGGTCCGATCACAAGGTCTTACCCCACACTAAACTAGATCAGAACCCACTCAGCTCTGAACCTACCACTTGCAGGTTCCTAAACCTTGAGAAAAAATAATTTCTGGAGAAAATCCTTCCTGATCTCCATTATAATCCTGAAGATCTCGACTCCCTCAAACAAGCCTAGAAGAAAACCATATCCGATGCAGCAACAATGCTGCCCAAACCCCGACTTCAAAAAAGACACAAATCTGCAACAAGGTATTCAATACATCTAAAAGACATGAAACGTGCCCTCAGAGCCATTGAGAGGAAATGGAGACACTCCAGAACACCTGACAATCTTGTCTCCTATAAAACCAAGCTCAAAGAATATCAAGCAGCCTCTCTCCAAGGAAAAAAGGAATACTGCACAAAGCTAATACAAAACTCAGTCAACTGCCCTCATGTACTCTTCAGGATAGTCAAGTCCCTCACTAAAAGCATGTCCCAGCAAACAGAAGGAACAAATCTGACCTCACAAGAGTTTGCAGACTACTTCCAAATCCTAACCTCTACTAACGATAACAGCACAAACACCCTTATGGATGCACCAATTCAAGAATGGTCAAAACTCCAGCACACGTGGAAAGCATTGCAACAGTCACACTTGAGCAACTAGAAGAAATAATCACCAGCATCAACACAACCACATCCCCTCTTGATCCATGCCCAGTCAGCCGGATCAAGATTGCCAGACAAGAATTCACACCAAGAATACAGAGGATCACCCAGCATTCTTTACAGCAAGGATATATACCACCTGAGCTCAAAATAGCCTCCATCTGCCCTGTAAGAAAGCGAACTGCTAACATCAACCAACTAACATCCTAAAGACCCATAGTTAGCCTCCCATTCATAGCCTAGATACTAGAAAAGATTGTACTCCACCAGCTACAGGATCACATAGACATATACTCTCCACTTGATCCCCAGCAACATGGCTTTCGACCCCACCATGGAGTTGAATCCCTAATGCCTGAATTTGGCAGTTAAACAACTCAATACAAAAATGAGACCAATGAAGATTTTCTCACATCTGTGAGGATCCTACCACCATAGAGAAAACCTGTGAATTATAACTAACAAATAATAGGTAGGTATATGCATTCATTTGAAATGACATGGTAAATATCAACCAAATTTCCTGTTTCATTTCATATCATTTTTAATCCAATCACAACACTGAAAAATCCAAAATTCAGGGCCATTTCCCCTGTCATAATTGTAGATTTTGAGGCAGATACCAATATACACAAGTTACACACTGCACATCACTATACAGACTGCACCTCTACTTTCATAATATATCTCATTATGTGCCCATGCAATTTCATGTATATTGGGCAGGCTAAATGATCTTTCCTTAAAGCAGAATGAAGCTTATGAATCATTGTTCAAAATGTAGTGCTGTGTCAGACATTACCTGTGATGATGATTCAAATTGTAATATGCAAAAGTAACATGAAAATGGGGCAAATTCATGAAAACAAAATCTCCCAAACTAACCACATTTTTCTTGCCTGTGCACATCCCCAATGGTCACTGATATTTATAGGACTATTTTCATAAAGATAAAGATGCTGGGTTCTGCTGCATATTCACTCTAAAGGCCATGGCTTGGCCATGGAACCCATTCCCAAGTGGCAAGATGATTATAGCTATGATGCCATCCAACCGTATCTTCTCTCCAGAGCTGGTGAGGAGAGGAAAAAGGTCAGTGTGAGTGGGCACACTGATGACTGCAAGGGAGCTTCATGCCGATAAAAAATGAGACAAGTGGAAGAAGGCAGAGTGTAGCAAGCAAGAGGACTGAACACCTATTCAGTCCCGTTTATGGCTGGTTTCACCATCTTCATTACCTGAGGAACATCTTATCCATCATACTTTGTCTGCATTTGGACAATGGGCATTCCTTATCTCCTTGTCCCAGTATAGAACAGTGAGTTTTATTTACCCTTTTGGCACAAAGCAAGGGCATCAGAATTTTTTTTAGTTGGGACATTGCTAGACTTAGCTCACCTTTCTCAACTCCTCAGCAATCATAGTTTTGAAGTCAAAGTTAATCAAGAAAGGAAAAGAAGTTCAATTTTTTTTCTATACCTTGATTTATGGTATGAGATGGGATATCGAGACACCTTTGTGAACTGTTTTCTATACTAGGGGATATTGATGAACCCTGGCCACTTTAATCTTCAATGGATTGGGTCAGACCTACACATAAGAGAATACCGGATCCACTCTGAGGTTGATGAAATCACTGAGGAGTGGCTATGCTACATTTGGATTGTGTGTGTTGGGAAGGGAGGTGGTGCTTTAATGGCTTCAGTCTTGTAGACCATGCAGATCACGCACATGACCCAGTGTCCTTATATCCAGCATGAACTAGTCCTAGGTTGTAGTCTTGTGTCCATGAGAACCAATGTCAGGAAATATAAACAGCTCTGTTTATATATGACACATACTGTGCTTTCTTCTGGTTATTGTGATTTGTTAAATTTTGAATGTAATCATGTACAGTATGGTGATTATTTTGTTGTAGTATGCTGCAATCTACTTCCACTCTGATAAAGTCCTCCCTTTTCTAGAAAAATATGCCAGTTTTTAGTTGCTTGATGGCCAGAAGCATTAGGGAATGGTGGGTAAGTAAGGGGTGGATGATGAAGGCAGTAATAAAGAGCAGCCCTTGTCAAACGTCTGGGCTAATGACTGAGCCACATGCAGAAATAACCCCTTTAAAACCTATCCAGCTAGGAGTAGCCTTCTATGAATTTTAAGAACATGCAGCTCCCTTGCAGATAATGTCTCACTTCCTTATTTACCATTCCTGCAAGCACCTTGTATCTCTTTCAACATCTCTAAAATATTCCATTCGAGAATTCACACAACTTATAACATAAGCCCCACCTACTGTTTTGTTAGAGCAGGTGTACTCTATCCCCCAACCCTGGCTATATATGAACACATACTACTCTACTGCAGTTAACTGTTCGCTAACACACAAAGCAGGGGCCAAACAACATCTGATCATGGCATGTTTCTGCTTGGCAGAATGTTTGACCTCCACATTTTGCTGCAGTCATTTAAAATAGATTTATTGAAATATCAGGCTGAAAACTTTGATACCACATTTTTTTTTACTTTCTAGTGCATTTTTAGCTTTCATTGCATTGCAAAAACACCTTCTGTTGTTGAAATGTGCACCCAAAATTGCCAAGTTCGGGGATATATTTTTAACATTACCTCTATTATACAACCTACACAGGTTCTTATGTAAATAAATATACCCTAACTTCATCTTAATACTTAATTTATTAGAACATTTTTATTAAATGCAACTGACTTCCTCAGGCTTAACCTAAGCGCATACTCATAGCATAGCAGTTAATACAAACACATCTCTCCAGGCTAAGGATTTATATCAACTTCCTAACATCAGTTCATACATTTAAAAAATTTTTCCCAGCATTTTTCATTACTTATCTGAAACTTCCTCCTCCCCCCTTTATACCTCTCAACATTGGCCCTCCATTTATGAATGCCCTAAGCCCTTCCCTTATAATAATATATTTGAAATTCATCAGTCCCTTGTCAGGTCTCTCATCCTTGAGCAGTGGAGCATCTACCCGTTATGCCCCTGAGTCATTCAACTCCCTCTGCAGAGCACTCACCACAAAATCCCCTGAGCTTTTAAATCCCTCTTTGAGGCTCACTTATTAAAGTTTGCTTATAACATGATCCATTGCTGACTCATACCGCAGGCTTTCACTGCAGGGGGAAAAAAACACACTTTTTTTTTTAATGTTCCTTTCTGTAGTTTAAGTGGGAAGAAAAACTGTCCCTGGCCAGCAGTTTTTCATTCAAGTTTTGCTACGGTGCATTGCATTTTTATTTGTCAGTGAATTATAAATGATTTGTGTATTTTAAGCAGCACAGACAAGAGCTGAAAGTATTTAATCCCATTTGTAACTGTGTTACTTTTTCACTTTATAAAATGCTTTGTTTACTTTTAACCTTGAAAAGTAGGAATATACTTATTATTTTGATTTCTGCAAACTTGAGCATGAAATACTTCTTTTTTTTTTATTTTCCTACCAGAAATGAAAATTTAATTGGATCCCTGGAGGCAGGCTTGTATTAATCAGTAGAAGTCCAAGGATGATTCAGTTAACTTTGATGGCTTGGCGTTCTATATAAAACAGGGTATTTTTATGAAGCACTCACAGAAATGTTATTGTTTCAGTCAATTTCTGAAAGTGCTTTACCTGTATTGGTCAACACTGTTTCCATTTTTGGTAAATTCATTAAAAGGTCCTAGACTCAAATGAGCTTTTCTTCATCCTATATAATGAAAGGAAAAAACAGTACTTGGAGAGTGTTTGACCTCAAAGATAGCTCTGGCTGTGCATTCTAATGCCTCATGTATGAGTAAATTGTAAATAAAAATGATCTCTCCAAACAGAAATGAATGATATGCAAAACTAAAAGAATAGATAAGACAGATTTCCAAAACGTATTCTTCATTCTGGATATGTGGAATTGTTTTTTAATTTAAAAAATAAATATATGAAACTGAACTCTTAGGCACATTATGTTGTACAATCTGCTTCAGCAGGTTGCAATATTGCTAGAAACAGATTGTTGACATGACTTTAAGGGAATAGACAATAGAATCACATATAGCAGAGTAAGCATGACTTACTTTTTCATGCTTTTTCCTGATTAAACTTAGAACATGAGATTTCTGAAATCTGAACAGCAGATGGCAGCTCTGTGGTGCATCTTTGCTCTCTGTGAGCAATAAAGTTATTTTTAATCTCTCTCCTTGAATGAACTGACAGCCTCTGAGCCTTATTGTTGTCTATGGATTGAATATAACAGGTTATTTCAGTATTTTTCAAATGAGCTAGGATAGCATGTCATTATTATTATTTTTCCATATATTGTTACTATCTAACCCTCATAACCCATAAGACCAAACAATTGAAACATTTTTGGGCATTTGACATAAACATATTGGAAAGGATAGGAGGGAAAATCAACAATGTATAACAGAAACAATCCCACAGACAATACTGCTATCGACCAGAAGGAACAACTCTGGTAGGGATTTCATCTTGATGGGCGGGAAGTGGGGAGCTGCGGGGACTTATCACATTTTCCAAAAAGAAGCACCTGCTTTATGTCTATTTTATAAAGACAACCTATATTCCTTCATAAAATAAACTTTCTGAAATATCCTTAGCGCATATAAATGTTCTTGAGCACCTTTACGGGCCGATGCAGAAAGCCGGCTCTGAAGTCGCGCGCTATTAATTATGTATGCCTCTATGCAGCGCACCGATAGTATGGGACTTCAGCGCCAGCATTCAGAAAGGGGTGCATATGCAAATTAGCCACACATTAAACTGTGGTGCAAATGTCAGCATTAAACCGGGACAATGAGTCAAACACATGCACATAGACGTCAGAACAAGTTTGACATGCTTTCCCAGAGAAACAGGGTCATTTGAGGAGAGGTTTGACACTTCATTTGATCCAGGTATCAGGGAAAGCACCCAATGCCCTCAAAATACTCTTGGGGGCAGTATTTGATGTCATCAGGGGCTTTCCCTGATGCCTGGATAATCTGAGGTGGGGTCAAACTTCCCTTAGATGATCCAGGCATCGGGAAAAGCCCCCAGTGCCATCAAAATACTGTCCAGGGGCCAGTGCCCCTGACATTGACCCCCCCAACAGAAACCAAATCCCTGGTGGCCCAGTGGTCCTGATCCCCACAAACACAATTAAAAATAACCCTGGTGGCTCAGCAGCCCCAATCTCCCACCCACCCAATTGAAAGTAACCTTGGTGGCCCAGAATCCCTGAACCCCCTCCCCCCATCTGGTACCTTTATGATGGAGGAGGCACATTGCCAGCATGCTTCTGCCTCTGCAACCCCATCTTGAAAAATGTCAGCATCTGGCCCCACGCAGTGCATCCTGGGATGCACCAGGCAGAGTTAGACCACCATATTTGGTAGACGATGCTTTCCCTGCTGCCTGGATCTTCTGAGGGGAAGTTGGACACTTCCGTTCAGATGATCCAGGCATCGGAGAAAGCCTCCAATGTCATCAAAATACTGTTGGGGGGGGGGGAGACCAGAGAGGACAGCCTTCCAGTCCGGAAGTGACCGGTTCCTGCTCCGGCGGCCGCGACGTCAGCGGGGGCCTCTTCAAAGGCGGAGCAGTGAGTGCGGAGCTCTTGGGAGACCAGAGAGGACAGCTTTCCAGTCCGGAAGTGACCGGTTCCTGCTCCGGCGGCCCCGACGTCAGCGGGGGCCTCTTCTTAAGCTCCGCAAGGTAGGCGCAGCCGGAGGCGCTAGTTGGGGGCTGCGATCTAAGGGGCTAGATACAAGGGGTGTGTCCGGCCCCTTGGGACCCCCTTGGAGCACTGTTGGAGATCGTAGTAAGTGGCATCTGTTGAAATGGGGAAGAGAAAAAAGAAAATAACACCAGCGGAGTCTACAGAAACAACGGTAGGCCCTATGGATAAGCATGTTAAGCCCTTGGTGGGAGCTGATGCCTCGTTAGACCCTTACTTTTTAGTTCTGTGCTCGTCCGTTGCGTCTTTGAGCTCTCCGGACCGTTCTCCTCCCTCCCCACCAATGTACATCTCACCGCCTCTAACCGGTTCTGTGGGGCAGTTTCAACAGAGTACTCCAGCTGATATCAGTGGGAAATTGGAATGTGCTGCTTGGACATCTCTTCCTGGTGTGGCTATTGAGCCACCTGAACAGGTGACTCTGGCTGACATCTGGAAAGTTGTGACTCGAATTGAACATTCCTTAGTTCCCACAGTTAAGCAGCTTTGTAGTTTTTCCTCGCAGGTTACTACAAAGCTGTGTGAGTTAGAAGGGCGGTTGGGGGATATGACTACTCAACTATCTAGCTGTGAAAATCAATGCTCTACCTTCAAGGCTGTTAGTTCATCTAGTATTAAAGATAGCTTAATTATCCATCATAGGCTGGAAATGTATGATAATATGTTTCGCGCTAAGAATATTCGACTGTTAAATTTTCCTTGTTGTCGTCTCCTATCTGCTGAGATATTGCTTCGTAAATATTTCAGGGAAGTTTTGGGCTTGGCTTCGGCCGATTCCATAGCTATCTCTAAATTATATTACTTGACTGGTCAAGGGCTGTCTGTGAATCCTCCAGGGGATTTTGATGTAGTTCAGGCCCGTGATGGACTTGATCTTACTCAATTCTTGGAGGACTCACAGGATAATATTGCTTCTAGTGCTACCTTGATTGTAGGTTTTGTCTCTGATCAGGATAAGATGTTAGTTTTTCGTAGCTACTTTAAAAATAAGTCTGTTTTATTTTGTGGTGCTGGGGTGCAAATTTTCCCTGATGTTTGTCGGGCCACACAAACTAGGCGGAAGGCCTTTTTAGCCCTAAAACCTACGGTGATGGCCCTGCTACTTTTTTTCTTAGATATCCGTGCAAGTGTCTGGTTACCTATCAGGGTTCTAAATTTATTAATCTAGATCCAGTTCAGTTGGGCAGTTTTTTGAATGGTAAAGAGGGCCAAGGTAATTTGATTGGTCAAGGGTAGGGAACTTGTTAATTGCTGTCTCATATCTAGAGCTATTGCTCTTGCTATTTTCTTTAGATTTATTACTTTAGTAATGTCTCCCCATTTATTGTTGGCTAGGGATAGAGTGTTTGCTGGATAATAATTTAGTTATGGTACTTCTTATGTAACAACCTTAGTGTTGTGTGATTTTTGTAAATGCTCTTGATTTTCTTTTGTACTTGCTTTTTGTAAGTTGAGGAAAATATTATAAATAAAAAAAAATACTGTTGGGGGCACATGCAAAATGTTTAAGCCATCTCAGACCCAGACATAGAGGTATTAGTGATTTGGCTGGTTATGTAATCCTCTACGCATTTCTCTGCATTGGATGCAGACAATATTAGCATGCTATTTTAATATGTGTAGCTGATTTGCCCATAATTAAGATACGCTTGGCATTACTGTGTTGAGATGTTTAAATATCTCCATAGCATAAATTGCTAGGGGGAGAGCCTCTTTCAATTGAAAGCAAGTTCTCCTATGAGGGGACATGGGATGAGGGTGAAAGGGGATAGATTCAGGAGTGATATGCGGAAATATTTCATCATGGAAAGAGTGCTTGATCCACGGGATAGTCTCCCAGTGGAGGTGGTAGAGATGAGAACAGTATCTGAATTCAAAAAAGCATGGGACAAACACAGAGGATCTCTAAAGGAAAAAAAGGGACTGTTGTAGTTGTTGATATGGAAGGACAGACTAGATAAGCCATGTGGTCTTCTTCTGTCATCATCTTTCTGTGTTTCTGTGTTTCCCTTTGCTGTTTACATGTGTCAGTCTCTTTTCTGCATTTGGCCTGTTGAAATGTATGCTTATAAGTTGTGTTATCTGCATGCAAAGAGCACGCTAGTTTTCTTCATCGGCCAGTTATAGAGCTACACTGCAGGCGGTACAAATATGTGCTCCATTTTTTGCACATTCTTGCTCTGGCACACTTCTATAATAACCAGTTTCCACATGTAAAATATATATTTATCCATGGAAAATTCTTTATATAATTAACTCCAAGCTCCAATGTAGCTACAGATTTATCATATACAATATATTGCATCATGATGCAAGAATTGTATTCATTGCTAGCTCTGGAAAAAATATTTTAAACAAGTTGAAAAGTGCACACACATAGGGGTATGTTTACTAAACATTCATAATGTGCGGGGCCGCGCTAGTGTGCGTGTGCCATATAAGGAGTGGGCGTTGCGTCCTGAAAAAGAAAAACACGCGGTTTACATATGCGCCAATGTGCGCCCCGCACATGTGCGTCCCGCACATTACCGCCTGGAAAAGCTGCGCGGGAGGGAGAAGGCGGCGCGCTGATGGGAAAGCACACGAGCTGAGCCACAGCACGATGGGAACGACGCCTACCAATGGAGCAGGGATCGGGGGTTCAATCCCCGCAGTGCCCAATGAAGCGGCAGGCTCAGGCAACATTTTAGGAGGCACCGAAATAGTGGGCAGCAGAAGGCGGCGCACTAATCCTTTACGAGGTAGAGGAACTTTGTGCGGCATAAGGCGGCGCGCGGATGGGAAAGCACACGAGCTGAGCCACAGCACGATGGGAACGACGCCTACCAATGGAGCAGGGATCGGGGGTTCAATCCCCGCAGTGCCCAATGAAGCGGCAGGCTCAGGCAACATTTTAGGAGGCACCGAAATAGTGGGCAGCAGAAGGCGGCGCACTAATCCTTTACGAGGTAGAGGAACTTTGTGCGGCATAAGGCGGCGCGCGGATGGGAAAGCACACGAGCTGAGCCACAGCACGATGGGAACGACGCCTACCAATGGAGCAGGGATCGGGGGTTCAATCCCCGCAGTGCCCAATGAAGCGGCAGGCTCAGGCAACATTTTAGGAGGCACCGAAATAGTGGGCAGCAGAAGGCGGCGCACTAATCCTTTACGAGGTAGAGGAACTTTGTGCGGCATAAGGCGGCGCGCGGATGGGAAAGCACACGAGCTGAGCCACAGCACGATGGGAACGACGCCTACCAATGGAGCAGGGATCGGGGGTTCAATCCCCGCAGTGCCCAATGAAGCGGCAGGCTCAGGCAACATTTTAGGAGGCACCGAAATAGTGGGCAGCAGAAGGCGGCGCACTAATCCTTTACGAGGTAGAGGAACTTTGTGCGGCATAAGGCGGCGCGCGGATGGGAAAGCACACGAGCTGAGCCACAGCACGATGGGAACGACGCCTACCAATGGAGCAGGGATCGGGGGTTCAATCCCCGCAGTGCCCAATGAAGCGGCAGGCTCAGGCAACATTTTAGGAGGCACCGAAATAGTGGGCAGCAGAAGGCGGCGCACTAATCCTTTACGAGGTAGAGGAACTTTGTGCGGCATAAGGCGGCGCGCGGATGGGAAAGCACACGAGCTGAGCCACAGCACGATGGGAACGACGCCTACCAATGGAGCAGGGATCGGGGGTTCAATCCCCTGCAGTGCCCAATGAAGCGGCTAGACGAGCCATCATCTGTCATGAGCAATAGTGATCTAGGAGGCATTTTACATGTTATTGTTGTTACTCCCCCTTGCAAATGCACTATGAAAGCACTGTAATATCAGGTGATGCATATGACGCAATATAAGGTACCTCACATGTCAAATCCTAAAGCGCATTGTCCACCAAGGAAATCACAATGTCGTGTGTAGGGTGCTTTACAGTTTGTCGTATGAGGCAGGGCATGGTCCAAGCACAGTCAGTGCTGGCATCACTGTGCAGTCTAACGCAGGGAAATCCCAGGTAGGTGAGCAGACATGCAGGAGGGAACAGCAGTGTAGCACAATGGTTAGGGCATTGCGTGATGGTGCAGGGGTCATGGTGCCAAATGAGCAGTGACCAAGGTTGGCTTAGTGACATCTGTTTTCTCAGAATACAACTGTACAGTAAGCTGTGCTGCCATCTAAACACAAGCCTAGCCAGAGTATCGTTCCGTTAGGCTGCTACACAATGCACATCATAAACAACCACATCATCAAATGCGAGTGCACATGTAACCCAAATACTGCACAGAGCCGAAAGGAAAGGCAATCCAAAAGTATAAGAAACACTGACATCACAGGTGCTGTACTACAAAGATCTCCACAAGGCTATGTGGCGGCAACAGAAATGGATAAAGACACCTGTGCCAGCTGTAGCTATGTACAGAGTGATGGATAATGTACCATGTTATAATGATGGTGTGTAACCGTGGATGGGAAGATGTGTCCAGCAGAGGGGCTGAAATGGCAGGATCTGTGAAATATCATGATTACAGTGGACTAGCGATGATATGCAGAGCAAACACAGGAGCGACCAACATGGAGAGTTGTGATGCAGGAAGGTGTAGGAGTGCAGGAAGGGTTGCAGCTGCATGCACATCAGGGTAGCATGACACAAGAGTTGGCAGACAGAAGATGGACAGATGCATGGCTCACAACTCAGATGAGTGTACAATGTGTCCACAGCACAAACCTGACAACATATGAGAGTCAAACAAATGGAAAACACAACTGCAGGACACGCATGCACATCCAAGAGAACAGAGAGGAATCACACATACCAACAACCCCAGAAATGTAAAAGCAACAAAAGGTAGGAAACAGCACCAATGTGTGTGTCTTAGCAAAGGGTGCAGTCAGAAATAGTCCAGGCCCTCACGCTACATGCATGCTGGTTGTAAGGACAGGCAAATCCACAAGGGAAACCATGAACAAATGCACCTGCAGAACTCCTGTGTACATTTCAGATCACAGTCTGTAGTTGGGACCAGGGACGCATGCACAAACACACAATGATATGTGATGCTGTAGACACAGCATGCAAAATATACAGACCACATCACCCCAATCCTGAAAGAAACATACATACAGGCACCTGAAGCAAGGAGTCAATACAAAGCCCTCCCACATACCAACAAAGTCATACATGAAGCACGCAACCCCCAAAGCAACACCAGACTGTGTCGCCCAGGCCACGGCACAACTACCAGACAAGCCCCCACCAACTCCGGTACTGTAAGCAACAAATGAACCAAAGGCCCGCAAGGGACCTGCAATCGAGACCCTGAACTTCATGCCCCATGTATCATGCACAGGCCCCCAAGATGTCCTGGTAACAACCCAGACCACTAATCCATTATAATACAGCTGAAAAACATACTGTCCCAGGAACCCCACTAATCCAACCCCTAACCCACCCCATACAAATATGACAATGTGCACAATCTGTCAATGTCCATAGTATGTCCTATGTCCCCATTTGAAACCGTCAATGTAGCCCCCCTGGCAATGGCCGTGGCCAACATGTAAAACCTCCCCCCCCCCTCGTATGAAACCCCCCTTGACCGTGTGAAAAGTGGGATACCAAAACAAATACATAAATATATACAGACATAACAAGAGCAAAGCAAGGTATCCCCAAGGGCAGTGGAGGATGCGTGGCGAAGCAATGTACTGATCATGGACAGGACAGCAGAGAGCAACACATGAAAAAGGGTGAACACACACCTGCTGAAACCCAGCACCACCACACCCCCAGGTGCACAGCAGTGTAAACAACATAATGAGAGAAACCTATGTAACAGATGATATCTGCTGGCTAGGCAGCACACAGTGCACACCCTGCTGCACCCTGATCACAGACATGGGTGTGTGTAGAGTTGATTAACCTGCAGTGAACTAATGGTCAAGTCAGCATAATGTACAAACTAATTAAAAACAAAGCATATCGTGGGCTAAACGCATAACCTTATTTGAAATCACATGCCACCAACCACACCCACAAATAATACACTGAGCCCAAGGAATACATAATATGCCAAAGACAGGGTCTGTATGTGAACCAGTAAGAACCTGTGATGTGCAAAATGCCAGACACATGCACAGCTGCCATCGTACACTGTTGTGAGCACAGGTGGACATGCACCTTGCAAGCAAACCAGTAGACACAAGTGTGAATGTGCTCTACGAGAGGAGGAGCAGCCTAGTCGTCACAAAACTGTCATGCACACAAGGCAACCAGGCCTCATTTCAGAAAACCAGATCATGTGGCCCTTGGAGAGTAACTCGAGGAACATTGTCAAGGTAACCACGGAGTCCCAAGGTCACAAGGAGTCATGACATATGCAAAGGTAGACATTGTAGTGCATGTGTGTGAACATGACCAAGCAGCAAAAGGAACTAATGTCTGTATAATACATATATTTATTTGGATCACACCTCCCAGTTACTGTACACAGTGTAATCATAATTTCAAAGTAAGCCCCTCCCTGTTTAAAGATGGGAACACAGTCAGCAAGGTACAAACACACATGCCACATAAAGGTCAATGCCTGCGCACAATTGAGTGGCATGAGATCTCTGGTGGAACAGGTGCATGATATGCACTGGGTTCCAGGGCCACATACACGAGCATCTGCTGCATGCCCACAATGTGTGAGCTACATATGAGGGCATGTACACTCGAGGCGTTGTAAGCGTAAGACCCAAAACACATCACATGTCCCCCCCCCAACATAGCCCTCATGCAACACAGGTGGCCCCCAAAAGAGAAAGACATATGCTGGCACAATGTTGACATGTGACAAACACCCTCATTAAGTTATGTCCAACCTCCCACATAATGGCTGATTGGCACATCAGAAAGTATTCAGTGTACATGACAAATATCATCTAGAGCTGAATGATTGTATGCTAACAGGTAACAGGGACACATGAACACAGAGAAAATACAAAGAACACAACTCCCTGAAAGGTGCAGACATAACACCGTGCAGTATGTCCCCTTGCATTGTTTGTTTGGCGGACAGTGTTTGGCTACCGATAGCATGGTCCATGCAATGCTGAAGTGTAGGAGGACAATGGACACCCACTCTGACCCACACCAAATATAATGGCCTAATGAGACTGTTGTCAATGCAGGGGGTAAAACAGGACTCTGCAAATGTGCACTGCACCGCGTGGACAAACATGCAGAGTGTCACATCTGTACAGTAAACATATACAATAACTAGCATATCCAGATGCAAATGATGGTCAGACAGCCTACAGTGAACTACACAGAGCCATAGGTCCACATGCAGTGTCTCACAAACATAGTTATTGAGAAGCACAGGCACCAGCTGTACACAAACATGGTACAGTGATGCCACACATGAATCTAAGCACCCCTGGCCCCTCCACACATCTAACAAGGATGGTGGCGGACATGAAAGTGTGTATGTGGCAGAACCTGCACCTTGTTCAGGTGTGGGGCAGGTGGACATAGACAATTGGATCCCTCCATGTGTGCCCCCGTGCCACAAACATGGCTGTATGCTGATGTTGAAACCCACAAAGTAACATATCATGTGTGCCATGTCACACACATGGGACACACCTATACACTAACCAACTGTGGAAGGATGTCAGAAATACATAGATTATGTCAGTCCCTGATGCGCACAGTGTCCCAAAAGCAAGGTGTCCTTGACAGGCAAAAGATCATCGCAAAACACACCATGCAAACCTGGCCATGCACAGTAAAGTGCCATCGTCCAAGATGACACAGTCCATGAAAGTCCATCTGTGTCCCTGTCAGCAGCACGACACACAGCCACAGCATGGCACACACTGTGTGTTGTACAGGTCTATCATGGGTAAGTCAGCGGTCAAAGAGCAAAATTGTCCATCACACGCCTGTGTGCCACCAACAGAGGTCAAACATCCAATGGCACATCTCCCTGGAAAGAATAAGATGAACGTCAGTCCCACAACAGACGTTGGATGGTGAGCCAGATGGCGTGGAGGAAATGGTGCTGTTATGTCACCTGCCCTGTGTCACGAGAGGAGAAGTATGGTATTGTTAGACACCTTGCCAAAACAGAACAGATTGCCAAGAATCACAATACACAAAATAAAGACCAAAGGGATGCAAAGTCACAAATTACAGCAGATGCATATAAAAAAAAAGGAGATGAGCGCCAACAGTACATGTAAATGCAGGCATGGCTGTCACATGGATATGGTTATGTACAATCCCAGGTCACACGGGCATCTCACAGCTACACACTATATGCATCTGTTTGTGTCTACAGCGATGCTACATAACATGTCCATGTGAGGATCATAAACCCCAGGACAGGTACAGCCAGATGTAATATCAAATTCGCAAAGTTAAAACAAACCCTATGTGTGCATCATGCGGCCCTCATCAATTCCTCCAAGTACTGCATAGCCACATCAGGTCACAGCGAAGGGAGACAATGTCAGCCAGACATGTCGATTTACCATGTACATCAACTGTTGATGCATCTCCACAGCATGCCTACATATGAGAGAAATAAATGTTGCTCAACACCTGTCTCTCAAAACACAAGACACATTGCTGCTCACAGCTCACCACACATGTGGACCATGGTGACAAGGCAAGCAGCACAACAGTAGAGGTAGTACACCCCACCATGCCCCCCAGGTGCACACACCCATGAGAGCACGTGATAATGTACCATGCCCGGACAATGCTGGAGGACATATTCAAAACATAAGCGCAAACACACACACAGTATGCGTTGGTCAGGGGCACAGCTGAAAAACATGGGCTGAATGTGCACAAGTGCAAACCTGTGCACATCATGGCCAAGTCACATGCACATATACCTTGGTGATGTCTGATCTAAATATGATGGTGTAGACAGAAAATGCAGTATCCGTAAAACACGACAACCAAAAACACATCTAACTCTGCTGTACATCTGACTGAAAAGGTGTCCCTGCGAACATACTGTACACAAACACATGGGGAGATGGGTCACCACCCCAAAATATGGGTAAGGGAGGCTGTCAGGGGAGAGTTGTACAACACCAGCTGCCTCATATGACACATGACAGGCGACATGTTGCTCCCATGAACCCATGTACGCACAATGTAGCTGTAGATCCACCTACCCTGGGCCACAGCATCTTGGACGATGGGCCCTCATGTGCCAATGCTACAGTGGAACAGCATCCTCATGAAGCTGGTCCTGTGGAGAGGGAAACAAACCATCACAAAATATATGTCATGTCCCATCTGTGAAACCCACAGTACACAGCAATGTCAACAGCTGGCAGACCCCACAACCTGACCCAACGACTGACTGTTCACCCTCACACTGTACTGATATACCACATGGGAGAGGCAGCATGTAGACGTATGATACCAATGAAATGTCCCCCTATTACTCATTTGCCCCCACCACCCTTGGTTGCACCTCACACCTGTCTAAGGAGGTGTCTGCAAACACCATGTGTGAAACACATCCCAAGGTCGCACCATTAGTCTGTGTTGGCCAGGTTGACAACATTACCCCCTCTCCGTGTCTATGACTCCCCTAATGTTGTTTGTTAGTCCATTGTATATACCTGTGACACCTGGTAATATGCTGTACCACCCCCTGTATCCACTGTGCAAAGGAATATTATGCAGTGTACATCCTGTACATCAATGATTACTTAGATATGTGCACTGATCATGTGCCTAAATACATGGCAATGTCATCACCATGTGTACCAGACAACACCCCCATGTCTGTCTTTCATCAGACCATGATGGCGTCATGTCAGGCCACTGGGTATCAGGGAGAATGTTAATCCATGGAGAGGCTATATGTGCACCTGCACCACATATCACCCAAATAGGTCTGTGTGTGTATGTCAACATAACATCCCTTGCCAGTGTAGACAAGGCATATGTGGCTGTGTACTGTGCTAACCTGACCGACATACAGCATGTACCAGAGCCATGACGTAGATGTTCAGATAGTATCACCCACATATGCCACTCTTTATTTGCTAAATCGGTAAACTAGCAAACATATACACACATGCAGCTCTACAGTGGGGTCCTGTAATCCACCCGTTCATGATGTGACCCGCTGCACATCCGTATGTGTGTACAGTGAGAATACTGCAATGTATGACACCTCACTATATAAGATGAAACCAATGATATCGACCCCGGGCTGTACACTGACTATGTCCACATGCCTCACCCTAGCCATGTATGTGCTACGTAAATCAACATACCATATGGTACCGTTTGTTGTGGCAGCAACACCTGTCACATGTAATCTATCCCATCATGGGTATGCAGTCATGCGCATGTGTACTGTGCTATGTAATACATGTTGCATGACACATTATAAACATACAGACATAGCTAGCCCATAATAGCATAACACACACACAAGCACACCCTGATTGTACTACATAAACAAGGTGGCCGCATGAGAGCTCTCCACAAATGTTGCCATCTACACCCCATGTAACCCCGGAACATATGCCTGACACCGTGCCACACACACACACTATAATGGAAACAGTGTGTTTGCACAGCAGTTGCTATCACACACAGACACTAACTGGTACTGTGACCCCCAAAAGCTCATAAAGGTGTCTCAACACACAAACCCCAAAAACACCAACAGCCCCTGTTGTGCCCTGTCCACATTGTCCATTGCACACCCCTGGCCCTATGTTACCGTTGGATGTTCAGCATAAGGACAATGCAGTGATGGATCTGAATGCTATATGTGCAGACACATGACCCGTTATAAACCTCACATGCACACAACAGCACATATATGTGGGAGGATGTGCAATACATACCACTGAATATCTCAGCAATCAACCTCTGCCTGACTGCTGTGCCTGCCTGTGTGTCACCACTGGCACGTACAGGGGGGCACGGTGGATCCTCCGCAAGATCCTCATTAATCTCTGCAGCAATATCATGCCTGAGAGCAATGTTGTGCAGGATGCAACAGGCTACGATTATCTCTGCAACAGTCATTGCCTGATATTGTAAGGCCCCACCTGTCCGATCCAGACACCTGAAGCGACTTTTCAAAACGCCAAAGGTGCGCTCTATGACAGAGCGGCTGGAGGCGTGGGCCTCATTGTACCTCCGCTCTGCACGTGTCCGTGGTTGACGCACAGGGGTTAGCAGCCAGGGGCGACATCCATACCCTGCATCACCTGCAAAAAGAGAATGATGCATGTGAATGCATGAGCGCATGCCACCACAAATCTGCACAGGTATGGACCTTAGAGACAAGTGCATGACACATCCTGACAGAATCATATGACAACACAAATATACATTTGACAGAATATGACCTATGGTGATAGAAATGTCAGAAAGGGCCCCTGTAGTCTGGACAGACATGGCAAATAACAGCAATGTCACAGTTTTGCAAACAAAGATCCGCTAGGTGTGGCATATGCGTCTTGGTATGCAGTCAATGTCCGCATCTCTGAAACCACCAATGGCAGCCTAAACCACCAGCACACAAACAACACGTCAAACGTATATGTTAGCAAGCTATACACCACAAGAATGTTGTATGAGGCAATGTAAACGCACACCCAAAACATGTCTGACCTGGGATTTCGACAACATCAACCCAATATCACCTCACAACACTGTGTCCAGTAAGGTCAACATACCTACAGACAGCAGTCTGATGCCATATGCTGTCGACCGCTGACCAACAACCATGTCAGTGGACACCCGGTCCACTGTCACCATCATGTTAATATCCCTGTTAAGCTGTGTTCCACAGATCTGCACACTGTAGCCCACATGAGCCCTGAACTATCACAACAACAGAGACTGTCAAGGTTCCTCTGTATGGGGTACCAACACCTCTCTGCCCGCTCACAAGTTGGCCCCTGCCCTTGCTGTCACCTCTCTCAATGTCAGAGACACATCAGATTAATGACATACACTGATGCCAAAGTAGTGGCCATCTGCAGTGGCCCAAAGTCATTCACAACACACGTGTGTATGCACACATGTTATGGGCTATGCCTAAACCAGAACCCTACCTAGGGAAAGGTGTACCCAACGTTGCCAAGGTTATGAACATCCATCATATGTGTCGAAACCCCAAACAACTACCAACCCATGTCATCCACCAAACAATGTTCAAGTAACCCAGTAATGTGTAGGGGTGTGGCCCTCACACACACAAATGATATGCGATAGGTGTATGGCTTGTGACTCACAGAAATGTGACATGACATAACACAGTTACCTCAAATGCCACTAATGCACAGGTGGGTGTGATGGACAACAATCCCACCCACCCACCTGTGGCCCGGTGAAATACACACACACGTTGAAATGCACACCCATGTACATGCATCTGAACATGTGCATATGTCCCCCTACACCATCAGCATATCACCCCCAGGTATTGTTTCCAACCAGATGTGACATGGCTCATCATGTCACATGCAACTCAATGTCTACACCCCGCCCACAATGTCTGCTGAACGTGAGCTCAGCTGCCTAACACACAGAGCGTATATAGTGCAATATATAAGAGATGTTAAGTGACAAAATGATATAACCTACAGACTACATCATATGTGTGGACATACTCACCCAGCAGGATGCAGTCCCCATACAGTCCCTCCTCAAACTGTCGAAATAGTGCTGAGCGATGCAGGATATAGGAGTCATGGGTGGACCCTGGAAACCGTGGGACCACATTCAGAATATGCAGATCAGCATCACATACAACCTGAACATTCAGGGAATGGTAGTGTTTGCGGTTGCGGAACACCACCTCCCTGTCTCTAGGTGGGACCAGGGCAACATGTGTGCAATCAATAGCTCCCATCACGTGTGGTATCCCAGCTACAGCCTCAAAGGCTTGGTTCAGGGTCCCCCAATGTTGCCTATTGTGGGGAAGGGCTATGTAATTCCCCACCCGGCTGACCATGGCACGCAGTACCTGGTGGAGACATCGGGAGAAGGAGGGTCGGCTCATGCCACCCACTGCGCCCACTGAGTGTTGGAAACAGCCAGAGGCAAAGAAATGTAAAGCAGCAAGGAGCTTAACTAAACCCGGTATGGCATGGGACCGATTAGTCAGGGGCTCGAGGTCAGGTCGTAGATCCTCATAGAGCTCCCTAATAGCCCTTGTGCTCAGCCTGTACAGGGAGATGACCTGGTCCTCACGCATGTCCTGGAGCTGGGCCCTGGGCCTGTAGAGGCGAGGCTGCCGAGCCTGCACCTCGGCACGTCTCCTGCGCTGTGCACGTACATCAGCTGCCTGGCCCTCCTCCACAGCTGCAGGTCTGATTTGCTGCGGGACTACACCCATGCCCTGTGCCTCAGCCCCATGGACACCATCCCCCATGTCCGGCAACCGCAGCATCTGCTCACCATCCAGGGCACATGCAGAAACATATATCCCAGCCATCACCTCACCCCGCAGGCCTACACAAACACACTACAACACACACACAAACCTCCCACAACAGCGACCAACTCACAAACACCGACTGACAAACTGAACAAACGGATGCGATACACAACACAATACACACAATACAATACAATACACACAGTACAACCCAAGAGACAATGAACTACACAGATAACCTAGCCTGATCAATATGTCACCCTCTCCAAACGTACACCTCTCCTACAATACAACCCTCAATGTGTACTATCTATGCATGAGGATATATAGATGTATTTCTGGTGTTGAGATGTGCGCCTGTGACGTTGTGCGTCAATGTGCGCCGTGGGGGAGCGCCGTGCGCATGTGCATCCCATAGAGCAATCCCTGCCGTCCGTGTGCGCCGCGCTGGGGCGTGTATGCGTGATGACGGCATGTGCGTCTGAATGCGCCGCACCCAAACGCCCATGCACATCTCTGACGCAGATCCGTGGCGCGCACAGACGAAAGCGCATGCGCACATCTGTGGCGCGGACAACAAAGCCGAACAGCAACAGCGCATGCGCAAACGGAAAACAGAGCGTAAACGTCCATGTTGTCCGCGCTGGGGCGTGTATGCGTGATGACGGCATGTGCATCTGAATGCGCCGCACCCATACACGCCCATGCACATCTCTGACGCAGATCCGCGGCGCGCACAGACGACAGCGCACGCGCACATCAGCGGCGCACAAAAATAGAAAACGAAACGCATGCGCAACGGCAAAAGGCAATGATAATATGGTATAAAACACACTGTACCACAGGTAAACGACGAGGGTGTTGTAAGATACAGTGAGGGAGTGAGGAGAAACAGAGGCGTGTGTGATACTGAAGAGGTAGAAGGTGTTGTAGGGGGAGAGGAGGCTGTGTGTCTGTAGAGTGCCATATCGTATTTGGTGTAGCACTGTTTCTGTGTCTGTTTTATGTGTATTGTTGTGTTCTGTGCAGGGTAGGGTGGATTGGGTGGGGTGGGGTGGTCTGCAGTGTGTAGGGTGGCGTGTGGTGTCCTGTGCTGGGTGGGGAGTGGTGAGGGGCAGAGGGTGATGGAGAGAGAGGGGGAGAGGGGGAGCGAGGGGGTGAATGTTGATGAGGCCGGTGGGGATGCAGAACAACAGTGCACTGCAGAGGTGGGTGGGGCGGTGACACCGGTGCCTGAGGCCGTTGCAGGCCCATCGGGGAATACAGGTGTGGAGGTGCAAAGACACACTGGCAAAAGAAAGCGCCCACCTGTGCCAGCTACGCAGCGGAGGAGGGCGATGAGATTCAGTGACCAGGAGAACCACAGCCTCCTGAGCATGGTTCTGGAGAACTACGATGTCCTCTTCGGCCGCCTCAGTAGCCAAACACCCGTGGGGAACCGCAATGCTGTGTGGGAGGATGTGAGGCTAGCAGTGGCTGGGGCGGGTGGCCCAACAAGAGACACGGACAGTCTGAAAAAAAGATTTTCTGACATAAAAAGAGGTGTACGGCAGGTGATGGTGGCTGAACACCAGCATGCCCTGGGGACAGGTGGCGGGGGCCCCCTCATCTCCCCACTATCGGCCCTCGAGCGTGAGCTTGCAGAAAGACTTGGAGATATCTACACATGTGGCCTGCCTGAGCTCCTGGATACTGCACACCCGCTAGCAGGTACGTCTGACAAATCTCTATGTGACAATGTCCAGGCAACAGCCTATGCGTAGCACCGTATGTAACTGCCAATATGAAACAGGTCTATCAGCTAAGCATGTGCATTTCCAAACCCTTTGTACGCTATGGCTACTAGGTAGTCCCCACAGTGTACGCCTGTAATCACATATATGTGTCAGGGTTGGCCAGGCCATGTAATGGCCAAACCAACATGGCTCACTGTAACAACACCCAGGGGACACTGAACCTGTGAGGTGACAGTAACAGAGCTCACAGCTGCAAACTGGATACCTCTGCTGCACACAGTGTGCGGATAGGGAGACCAGCAAACATTGTCCCCAGGACAACCACACAACATGCACTGTGAGGCACAGCTCACCCCTCCCATCCCCCAAGCCTCACCTCTGCTGTCACATGTATGGAACTCAGTCTGCGGGCCAATACATGACCAACGCACATACAGGATAGAACCCAGAGAAAATGCCCACAGACCTAACATCTCAACCAACAGCAACCCTATGATGTCACCAGCTCCGTCTGGAACCTATGTATGCAATGACGCAATCACGGCATCACAGAGGTCCATCAGTCACACTCTGACAGACAGGTTGCATGTCAAGGGGGTCTGTCCCTCCTGCAATAACCGTGACAGGGCACTGCTGAAAGCTCTGCACAGGCACCCTCCCCGGCCCCACGGGCCAGGACATCCCCCCCCAAGAGTCCACAGCACACTCATAACTGAGTGTGTAGGTCCACACAATGCATCCAGAGCTTGCACTCCCTCCATGATACCGCCATGACATCCCTGTGAGCCAGTACCTGGTGTGATAACTGCTGTGACAGTCCCCTCTGACACGACAGGCCCATCTGTGCTGCTGTAGCCTCTGTCATGGCTGCTGAAAGCCCAGCTGCGATGGCAGTGCCTGTTCTGTTGAGCATGTCTGTATGGACACTGTACATACCTTTCCGTCCTGCAGTCCAATCTGCCACTGTGCACCCTGTCCCTCCTGTGATGGCCCCCCTCCCACTCATTGTGTGTCACCACAAACTACCGTACAACATGATGGCTGACACACATATTTGTGAGGGATGTTGCCCAATACCCTGGCTCCATGTGTGTCCCCTATGCAATGTGTCTGAGCACCCAGCCTGGGTGAGGTCTGAGCACAGGCCGCACATGCACGTGGCACACATCTCCCTGATGTGACCGGTATGATTGTTAATTGCCACGATTAGTGGGGTCCAATCACAGGGAGATATCAAATAGATATATAGAGAATACCCTCCAGAAATACATGGCGGACTCACTGGATGAAGGTCCAGACCACCTCCACCTCTGATCAACACAGACCGGGTGTGGATGATATGCTGGTCTCACACGCACACATGCAAAGCTAGGGACGATGCTAAGACAGGATGCCCTAACGCATCACTGACCTGTAGCATGTACCTCTCCATTGACAGGGTACGATATGTTCTCTCTGTCCAATGTTCCTGTCATCCCAGGCTGTCGACGGAACATCACGCTAATCATTAACACACGTCGTATAACATGTGCCTGATCAGCACAGACAATGCTCACCTGAATGCTGCTACTGTGGAGTTCCATGGTAGCAGCAGGCAGATGATCAGTGTCCAACATGACAAAGGAGATGTTATACAAAGGTGGTCAATGATAACAGATCTGTGCAGGTGCAGCAGGAAGAGTAGCGGTGCAAGGCCGGAAAAAACATATCCTAACCTGTGAAATGAGCAGCACATGATACAGGTCGTTGATGCGAGAAGGTAATCTGCCTATGCTGCTGCAGAAGCGTTGCATGTGTGAGTCAGAGATCTGCGGTTCTGCGACAACACATGTGTGTTGATAAGAGGTGTAAGTAGTCTACACCATCCTCAGGTGACCATCCCAATGTCCCCCGGAGTGTACACCTTGTATAGCTATGTAGTTAGGTTCTTATCTATATCCCCTCATACACCGCACTATTCAGCATCAGCGTGTCTAACAGGCAAACCTAATCCCAGTACACTCAACATGCATGAGATCACAGATGACATGGGACGGAACGTCGATACCAAGGCAAACAATGTACAGAAATCCCACAGATGTACCATAAATGATCAGGGACATGTTACCACTATAAGCTGACAGGTATATATTCCAACGTCATATATACTCATCACAGGCAGGTTACTGAGATATCATGCAATCAGGTATGTGGGTGGGCTCGCTCAGGTCGACAGGTGTTGATGACTCTATAGGGAAGAGTGTGCAGGGATAGAAAGTGACGGCCTACCTGAATTGTGATTAGCTGCTGATAGGCCAGATGCCAGGGGGTGCTGCATTGCAGCACCTAGGGGCACAAAGGTGAAAGGTCCTGTGGGCTGCTGAGGAGGCAGGGCTTGTGATGGCCGTCTGTAGCTCCAGGGAGGTGATGTTCGTGGATGCTCTTGCTCTGTCTGGTGTACTGCAGTGAGTAGGGGAGGAGAAGACTGCAGTGTAGAGCCTATTAGGTTTGTTCAACGTGTGAGTTAGGGTGATAAAGATAATGCTGGCCTGAATGGCTAGCCAATGTAAGTGAATCAGCTCAGGGAAACATGGTTATCCAAGGCGTCTCCCTGAGGTAACCTTGCTGTAGCAGTCATTGGCAGCTGTAACGGGTATAAGGTGGATTAGTGCGGAAGCTGACAAATGATGGTCCCGTAAATGACGTGTGGGATCATCAGTGCATGGTATATTGTCATCAAATTGTCTGGTTCCAACATGCAGCGTAGGTGTCCCATAAGGTGGATTAGGTAGTATGCAGGTGTGCCTGTGTTTTCCAGGTGGGATATCATATGGATGCGTACCTATAAAATGAAATACTGGTAAAGTGAGGACGGGTAGGATTGCAGGTCATATACCCCAGTCCTGAGATGATGTGGTGGGATGATGTTGGGATTGCGCGTGATCAAGAGGACCTCCGTTGTTGTATGTCACATATGGAGGTATCACGAGGACGGACACCCTAACAATGCATTGGGGCAGGGTATGAGAGGGGGGAGAGACATATGTGCAGTGGAGATGGGTGTGTAAAGAACAACGTCATCGCCATAAGGCATGTAGACAACACTACAAGGATGTATGAACCCACAGATGGTTTGCAGGTAGATGTGCAATAGGGGGATAGAATGTGATGAACATTGGTTAGCACCCTGATGTAGGTGGAAGGGTTGAGATGTACTGTCCACTGAGCCGACATGCTGCCACCCTCGCTACAGATCGGACCTGCACCATATAAGCACTGTTCCAGTGATGCCCTTCACAATTATTCCCGCCACTAGGAGTTTGTGTGTCACTGAATCACGCGCTGCAGGGACGTCCAGAGTTGGGAGGTGGCAACCCAGTTGGATATCATCTATGCCATACATCAGCTAACTGAGGAGTATGGTGAGGAGGGTGTCAACTCCATGGAGGTCCCTGAGGCCATGTTGGCAGGGGTCCAGTGGTGCAGCACAATCAATATGTCCCTGTAGCTGTCGTACGTCCACGTCTCCCATCATCTCAGCAAGTATAGGTGTGCCAGAGATGGGTCCATAGGAACCCAACTGTGGAGGGTACACATTGCAGTCTGGCAACAGGGGTATAGCTGAGGTATGCCAAAGGCCTGCAGGTAATGATCCAGTTGTGAAGGAAAGGGACATGATGTTGTCGATCACTGGGCCGACGTGCCTGTGAAGCCCCTTGACCCAGGAGGCATAGCATGGATCGGACTGGGAGGTGGAGATGAATAGGGCTGCAATGGTGCCCTCATGTCCTTTGTCGGAAGGGAAACAGAATGGTGAGATGGTGCCAGGGACATCCTGCACAGGTGTAGTGATTGTCACTGAGGGACTGTTGATAAGGCACAACTGAGAGTGTAGGTGAGTTGCAAAGTCCTGAGGGTGTATCTCCGCTTGGGGCCCTGGGGATGGCCCCCTAGACAGGGTCCAAACTAGTTACAAATGTGCACGTGGACCATTGTGAGATCTCCACATGGTATCATAGTGTTACCATGTCATTGACACTGAGATTGCCGTGCGGCGAGCAGATGGGTGGCTATTGACTGTTCCGAGGGCAACATATCCATGTTAGCGATGCCAGTGTTTCCCGTGGTTCCGTAATGGGACGAGGGTATCTCCACGGACCGCTGTGTACCAGGGAGCATCCGCTCCATCCCGTGACTGCGTAACTGTTGAAGGTCGCACAGCGATAGGACTAGGACTGATGTGCCAATCTAGCAGACTGATGTCCGGGCAAGGTAATGTTGTGACGCATAGGATGACACGTTCAGCACACATCCATGTATATTGCTGTCATTGCCCACCAACACACACCGCTACCAAGTAGCTCACAGGACATACCTGTGATCAGCATTGCAGACCACGCAGCCTCGTGCAACCCCACACCCCGTATGTGTCGCACACGCCACACCCTGTAGCCATCCCCAATAGGGCATGTGGGTATGCTGTCCTAACACAAACCCTGATGTGGGGCCAGGTCGCAGGACACAGGTACCACATGTTCCTCATCCCATCCGTACCCCCACCTGTCCCATATCTGGTAATGGCAATAAGACACACCCCCACCCCCACAGCAGTCTATGACGTACCCTGTAGTAATGTGTGGACATGCAGCAAGGCATGTATAGGGAACATGTGAGCTGCCAGGCACTGCATGTGTGTGGCCAAACGCATGACGGTGCTATAAGGGTCAACTGCACAGCATCCCAGCCCACAGCCCTGAATGTCACGCACCGCGCAGAACACTATCCGTCATGGTCGCATGCCCAATATAATGGCCCTGCACACTCTGAAAGGGGGTGGCAGAGGCGGGTGCGACCACAGGGTAACCAAGGGCAAACGGTGACATGAGAGGCACATAGGGAGGGAGGTATGGGACGGGGGCAGGAAGGGATCTGCGACTATGAGCACCTTACTGCCAATCAGAACACACAGACAGGGACACTGCACCCACCTGTACCCGAGGTGAGGGGACATGGCACTACCGTATGGGTTGATGAAGGAATCAGGTGAGTGTGTAAGCAGTATGCATGCCAACATCACCGCATGTATGTGTTGACCACAGCACAAGCGGATATACAGTTTTTGCGTTGATACATATCACAGCCCCCCTCTATTGCTCACATCACAGGTGACTACAGCAGCATGGGTGCGCATGAGGCTGAGCAGGGGGAGGATGTAGATGAGCCAGACGAGGTTGTGGCTGAGACCCGGGAGGACAGAGAGGCCCAGCAATCAGGCGAACGCACAGATGCAACTGGCCCACAGCCCTCGCCCCCCAGGACCAGTGGATCATCACTTGGGATGGCCGGAAACATGCAGCAGCCTGTTGACAGCCAGGCTATGGGTCCCCCACCACAACAGCTGCAGGCCCCTTCCAGCCACATGATGGACGTTCTGATGTCTGAGATGCGCAGCCATGGCGCAGGTGGAGCACACAGGTCTGAAGGTGGGTGGCATGAGGTGGTCACATACACAAGATATATGTAACTGTTCCCTGTGTGATGTGATTGTGTTGTTTGTCACATTGTACATCAACAGCTGCTACTGGTGAGGGTTATGTACGTGGCATATTGGCGGAATAGACACAGGGGTATGGCCTTGGGTGGCGGGTGGTCAGGTAACAAACAGCACACCATTTGAGGGCCAATGAACACAGTCATATGCCGGCATAACTGCAGTGTTGTGTGAACCTGGTGAGGAGCGAGCGTGTCCTAGGTCAGGAGCGAGCCCCTGATAGGGTGAGTGACCCTGGACAAGCAAACTGTCAGTCCTGTATGGCATGTGACAGCAGGTACCTGCGATGACACACCACCGCTCCCAGAATGCACCAGGGTCCCCAGAGACAAAAAAGGAGCTGGTGTGTGGTACCGTGTGTCCATGCAAGAGGGCTATGAGGTGTAACCCAACTACACACCACAAAGGTCAGGGCCTGAGTCAGCACAGCTGTGCAGTGCTAGGGTGGAGCACACAACAAGGCATAGGCCACATGGAGTGCCATCTACAGTGGACTATCATGTCAGGGAGCATGATCAGGATCCCCAGCGACATCAGCGGATGCAAAGGACACAGTGTACAGACAGAGATGGCATGTGACCCTTCGAGGGATGATGCGACGATGCACTGTGAGGTGGCGCCGACGCAGGAGAGGTACGTGTACTGGGACACAATCAGAAGGCAGTCCCACATCAGAGTAGTGGTGAGGGTCAGGGAAATGGTGCTGTAGAGCTAGGCATCTCCAGACGGTACCTCTGCCAGCGGTGTCTGCACGTCATAGGGACCCAGGGACACATGCCAGATGGTATGTGACGAGAGTGCCGGTGTCCCTGGAACTGTGTTGGGCGGCTGAACATGGTAACTGGTGTACATAATGGCCAGAATATCTGGCGAGGAACCCTCACAGCGATGGGAGCACAGGTGGAAACACTGACCTATGCCCTGGCTACACCCCTGGAGGACAGCTGGGAAATACGTATGCAGCATGACCGTCTACATTGTGGAATCCCGCTGTGTCAGGCCCTCATATGGAAACATAACTGTTGACGGGGGGGAGGAGCCCCATGGTACAGGCTGGGGATACATGGATTACCGCATGTCCACATCCGTTATGTCATAATATGTTGGAACGTACACCTACCATCGCACAGACATACAAACCTGCTATCAAATCCACCCAGTGAGGCCCCTGGGTATGACTGATAGCCACGCAGTGGGAGGCAGGCCAGGTGGATGAAGAGCTGGGTACCTGCTATCAATTGAGCCGTACCTACATGAATGTGTGCCCTGATGCAATGACCCAGGAGTCCATGTGTGGGAGATGGAAGGTCAACCTGCAGAGAACAGGTGATCCATACGGCGATGGCTATGGGTATGGTAATGTTCTGGGTCACGGATATGGTTATGGGTATGGGTATGGTTTGTAAAAAGGGATCGAGGGGTTATCCGGGAACACACAGACCGTTGAGCCTGATGTCAGTACCGTGACAAATGGTAGATACCATCATAATGAATATATGTACTCAGCAGGTAGATAGGCACAACCTGATGGGGGACAGCCAACGTGGCTTTAGACCAGGAGGATCCTGTCCCACTAATCAGTTATGTTATAATGAGGGTGTGAAGAGGCAAGTGGACAAAGGTGAGTCGGTTGATGCTGTGTATCTGGACTGGCAGGGACCCTCTGACATGGTCCCGCATGAGAGACCGTTTGCAAAGCTGAAGATACCTGGGATGGGAGGCAGTGTACCATTGTGTATCGTGAACAGGTTGGAAGATATGAAGCTGAGAGTGGTGCTAAATGGCCAGGTTCCCCAATGGGGAAAGGTGAATAGTGGTGTACCACCGGGATCTGTGCTGGGTCTGCTGCTTCCTCAGATAGTCCTCAATGGCCTGGAAGGTGGTGTGACAGGTGAAGTTAACAGATATGCACATGACACACAACAATGTCAGGTTGCTGAAACCCACAGGGATTGCGGATACATGCAAGAGGACCCTGATAAACTGGGGGACTGTGCATCAGAATGGCAGATGAGGGATAATGTGGTGAGGTGCAGGGATATGCACCTAGGGAGGCCCAACCCAAACTATGGTGTCATGATGCTGGGTCCAACATTTGGCGCCACCACCCAGGGAGATGTTGTAGGCGTCATTGCAGATACCATATTCATACCCTTGGCCCATAGTGCAGCGGCGGCCAAATTATCATAAAGGGCGATAGGTATGATCTGGACAGCAATGTCAGTTATAACAACATATGTTAACATGCCTCTATAGCGTTCCATGTTGATGACACACCCTGTATATTGTGTGCAATACTGGTCACCGTAAAATGAATTGGGATCTAGCAAATACAGAGGTGGGTCAGATAAGGGCCACCAAAATGGCAAAGGGGATGGGAGTCCACTCCTATGAGGTGAGGCTAAATAGGTTGGTGCTCTATAACCTGGGAGAGAGACCGCTGAGGGGAGAAGTGATAGAGGTCTACATATCCATGGACGGTGTGGAATGGGTAGACATAGATGACCTGAACACCTTATCAGAATATCTAGAGGCTGGGGGACATGCACTGGAGCGACAGGGCTATCTATTTACAACTGATAACAGGATGTCGTCTTACACAAAACGTGTACTCAAACGCTGGGATATTCTGACTGAGGATGTAGTAAAGGCTGTTAGTGGAGCTGTGTATAGAACATGTTTGGACATGTACCTGTGGTAAGGTCCATGAACCATCAGTAGGACGTTACCCTGGATATCACTACTTGATCATAGACAAGCATTGTGGGACCACTGTCCCTTGGGGAGACAGCTAGATACATATGACCTAGATTGGCCACTGTTAGAAACAGCATACTGTGCTTGATGGACCCTGGTGTGACCATGTATGGCATATCTCATGTTCCCATGTTCCTATGTTTGTGTTCCGATGCTTGGTATGGATAACCTTGCCACAGCCTGCACATCAAAAGCCATGCTGTGTACAGACAGGTCTGCACACATCTTTGGGGATTCCCTGACATGTCCAACTGTTGACACCCCTGCCCCGTGTCACCGCACATCTAACACTGACAGCAGGTATCCTGTTGTGTGTGCTACCAGGCATATCTGTGTTGGTGGACGTCACCCCACATAGCAATATCCTGTTGCCGTCACACCTGAGGAGGCATAACTGATCAGTGTGAGCAGCTGTGTCTGTCATAGATGGGCTACATCCCCCACATACCCCTGCGCAACATATTAGTATATACCCCTGACAGGCCTGGGATGAATCACACCCAGGCATCTGTCTGACAGCGGCCACATGTTAACAGACAGGGGATGCATACATGCATTGACCTAGCAATAGTCTTCCGCATCGCACACATGCAGCTGACACACACGCATATGAATGGCATTTGCCACATTGTCCGGGGGAACTGGGACAGACCCACCATGCCCTATGAAGCCCTGCACCTGTTGTGGCCCACTGCCCCTTGTCACACCATGCTAGAGATGTTGTTGCCCGCCAGAATATGATAGCCCTACAGCAGACAAGGCCTGTCCAGACACCCAGATACCTGGCACCCACCAGATGTCCAGGTCAGGGACAATGTAGAGTTGGCCCGGGTGAGGGACATGTCCCACCGGGCCCCCTGATTGCGCACATAGACAATGTCGTGCATGACATATCAATGTGTGCAATAACATGTACCCCTCGTGGGGACATGACAATATGCCCCCACATTGCACAGCTGGGTCGGTCACCTACATGGACACACTGGTCATGTGCTGTCCTCTGTTGTGTATAGCGTTGGACCATACCCCGCAGGTGCCCACCCATCTGCAGGTCACGGCACTCCCCCCCTCCATGCAGTGTTGTGACGCACCACACCCCATGGGGCAGCACCTGCTATGTGCATAACCAGCATTACATTGCCTGTATGTGTGTGGGGCAGACAGCCCCTGCGGATCCATCTCTTGTCCAATCCTATCGGACCATGCCCGCCGCTTGTCTTGCCCAGGTAGTACGCACTGGTACCATGTCCCTCCCCACAAACAACATGTCCCTGCCATCACACAACATGGCCCGTACCCACTCCTAACATCATTGCCAGACGGATGCTGCAGCTGTGCACATACGCCAGTGAGGGTCTGTTGTACCAATGCACACATCGCCCCCCTGTGACCTGAGCCCCCTCCAACATGGACCTGTCAAAGGTCTGTGTTCCTGCTGCACTGTGGCCCCACCCTGTCCCCCTGACCCCCACCCTTTCGGGGACACCTGTGATGGTATGCATTTGTTGTCCCTGTCCCTGTATCAGCCATCAGCTCCCATGTCCTTGAAACATGTGTTCAGTCCCCTGGATGCACAACCGTAGCAGACCATGCATTACATGTGTGATTCAGCACAGCCACATGGGTCACGTGCATCAGAACATCTCTGAGTGTGGACCGTGTGCTGTGTGTGGGGTCTCCCCACACTAGTGGGGCACACGCTGCCACATCGCCACACACCTTTGTCTACAGGGGTAAGCCACACCACAGTACTAGCCCTGGTGATGATGTGCAACCTGTCACTGTGTTGATGTAGTTCCCAGACCACGGACTATCTCTCATACAACGCTCTGTCTCACACACAGGCCTGCGTGAGGCGTTGATGGACATCAGAGCATCCATTGATGTCGTATGCAACAAGCTGGACCAGTCGACCGCACAGATACAGGGCCTCACAGAGGTGGTGAGAGCTATACCTTACGAACGCATGTGTGTAGCCCTGGAGGGGATGCTGGCGGCAAGACAGCAGGGGGTACATGCACCGGCACCAGCAGCAGCACCAGCACCAGCACCGGCACCGGCTCCTCGGCCACGAGCGCCTCCATCTTCACAGGGGGAGGGTGTTGCACTGCAGAGGGGGGGGGGGATGGGTCAGGCCAGGCGTGGTCGGCCGCGCCGTAAAATGTAACCTTAGCCAAATAAAGGTGTAGCAAACAGTGTGTGCCAGGTTTGTAGCATATTTGTGCACCTGTGGTCCCGTATGTATTGTGCACATGCATGGTTGGTCCATGACCATTTACCCTTTACCCTTGGCACGTTGCCAATGTGTGGCTTGGCTGGCCAGTGACACCTGCAGCACTGGCACAACAGGATGGCTGTGACCCTCACAGGGTGTGTCAGCTGCCCAGGGCCAGGAGCTGGGTGCTGCTCACACACACCCATGGTCAGGGAGGGTGCATATTCCCAGACCTCACGCGTACTGATGTGTTCCATAGTAATGTTGTCCCCTACCTACACTCGCCACTGTGTGCAGCTGCCTGACATTCGCCCCTGCTTGCAAAGCACATTGCACGTCATGGCACACCCCTCGGGCATGTGGGTGGTAACGGCTGTCAGACGGCTGCCGAGGGTGAGAGCTTACACAATCTTGACGATGCATATATACATATGATTCCTGCAGGTATTGTGGGTATTGTAGTTCATTCACTCCCAAACACAGCTGATGACAATAATTTGAGTTGTGAAGCCATGTGGTAAGATCAATAACATACCTCTTGTATTGATGGGGTGTAATTCACCCAGCACATGTATGCCTGATAGCACTATAAATGAGGTTACGTGCTTGCAGTGTTACAAATGGATAACAAACGGTCACAAAGTAAACCAGACAACACCTTCAGCATGTCAGGCAATTAGCTAATGTTTTATTAGCAGATAATTCACACATATGAAGGCACACTGTAAAGAATACACTTTGCTGGTTAGGTTAACCTCTGCTTATTTTCCACGCCGATCTCAGCAGTGATTCTCCCTTGCTCACACACACAATCATGTGCAGCCCTCATTACTATCAATGGACCAGCTGAAAGCCTTTAGCTGGCTGGCTGCTACTGTGTGCGCCCAAATCCTGCTTTAAGAGCTGTTTGCAGTGGGAATAAAGAACAAAGTTAGGTTTCTTTGTGATGGCTGATGTGTTTGCTCAGAGACAGCTAGCAATAGCATCTAGATAGAGAACAGTCCATATAAACTGTACGTTCATCTGCTGTATCAATCAGCATAGGGTCAGTGTCATACGTTGGCACAGACGAGTCTTTCATTAAGGCACTATCATGAGAATGCTTATTCCCTTGCTGCCATTCTCTATTATAGATAGGGTCTGGATCAGTGTTCATACCTGCGCCTCTCCTGCTATCATTATTCCTCTCTGTATAGCCTGGCCAATATGTAACCCAATTCTGATGTCCAGCCTTCCAATCTTGATCCCTGAACACTGGATCTCCTCTCACATACCTTCTGGCCTTGGTCTGAACGTCCCGTCCACATGCAGTCTTCTCTCTTACAGGTGGCCACTGGTGATTCCTATCTCTGCCACCCCATTCCTCTGGCTGACTCCTGTGCAATGGACTCTGCTGGCTTTTGGACTACCTCCCAGTATGAGTACTGGCTTGGAATCTCCCAGACCTTCCAATGGCCTTTCCTCTCTTCCATCCAGAGAGTTTCCTTCTCTCTCTATCTGCATGGCATGGCTTCTGTTTCACCAGGTGATACTGGTGCTTGAGCTTGTAGCCGTTGCTGTCTCTGTCTCTGTATCTCTTCCTCCATCTGTAGCAGTTGCTGTAGCTGTTCTTGAAACTGTTATCTGACGAATAAGCTATTTTCGTATCCTGTTCTAATGTGTGCTGCTCCCTAACACAGCGCAGCTGTCTTGAATCAGGCCCAGCCCTTTGAGATGAGTGCTTAGGGATTACCTCATAGCTATCTTGTTTGCACACACATTTCCTCACGACAGCCCCTCTCATGGCTGCTGGAAACCTGGTGCAATCTGGGACTGGTAGTCCTTTATGTGACAGCTCTGTTTTCTTGCTTCTACCAGACCTGACAGGTTGCTTGTTCAGGGTCACATCATATGTTCTATCGCTCCTACCTGAGCTATGATAAGCTTCCTTATCATAAGGCAGACAGGGGTGTCATGTGTCAGGTGGTCCAGGCAGTCAGCAACACATGGGGCTACATAGCACACATCCATGTGTCAGTGTAATTTGGGTGGACCCCCGCCAGGCGGCATCCCATGGCCCCACCCCGTACCCACAGCCCCACACATATATGGCCCCTCTGACTGCATGTGCGCGCACGACACGTATGACACCCAAGTCCGCCCCACCTGGCCCTGCAGGTCGCAATACATATCCCGTGCTTGCATACATGTTGAATGTAGGAATGACACGTGACCATTGGGTTACGAAACCATGTAACCTTTATTTGGGCCAACATTAACAATGGCCAACATGGCCAACCAACAACACACACTCAGGGGGGTAAACACAGCCCAGCACAGGGCACATGGCGGCATCACAGGTTCCATCGCTGGTACCTGTGATGCTCTTCGGCAGGTGGTAACCGGGATGCCAAATGCACCACATCAGTTGCCACCTGCCGAACAGCCACAGTCAGAGACTGCACCGCATGTAACACGACATGGGTGTCATGTCGTGCATCAGCCAGGGCCACTAACACCTCGTCCATGCACCTGCCAGCACACAGACACACAGTGGCTGCAGTCTGTGTGCTGGCATGTGCATGTGGTGTGACAGTGGCCCTGGGTGGTGCACGCTCATGCTGCCACCCATGCCGTTCAGATGCCTGCAGTGTCTGGCTGCTGCCCCCTCGGCCCTGTGCTGGGCTGTGTTTGCCAACACCCCCCTCCCGCCCCTCCCCCCTCCCTGTGCACCCTCCCCCACCCTCCCTGGCCTGTCCGTGCCCCTCCCTCCCCCCACCCTGCCTCCACCCAGACCCCCTGTTCCCCCCTCCCCTGCACCCACTATCAGGACATCATCGTCCTCCTCCTCCTCCTCCTCTTCCCCCTGGTCATGGGTGGGTGGGGTGATGTCCTCCTCCTCCCCCTCCTCCTCCCCCACATCTGTCACATGGAGTGGCTCCGCCTCCATGGCCACCTCCTCCTCTTCCTCCGTCGGCCCCTCCTGTTCCTCCGCGTCTGGCTCCTCCTGCCTCGCGTGCCGGCTGGTGGGTCTGCGCAGGCAATAGCTGGATGTGTGTGGCGCCCCATCGCTGGTATCACTGTCTGTGAAGGATGACAGACATCAGGGCACATCCATGTGTGTCACATACAACATTTACAGATACAGGTGAGACACAGGCTGGTGGTCCCATGGCCGACCTGACCTGCAACCTAGCCCTGGCAATACTGACCATCATGGTGCTGTTGTCGCTCCGTCCTGCACCTCTCCAGGAACTCCGGGTGGTAATGCCGCAGCTCCCGCGCCTTTTTCCTCAGGTCCTCCACCTGTGGATATATAAACGTCTGTGGTCAGCACCTAACACCTGTCACTGGAGCAGACAACCAGATTACATTGCCCTGTGTGTGACGCATGTACCTGCAGCACCACCCCTGCTGTTTGTGGCATATACAGCTGCGTGACACAACCCCGGATGCCCTTGCCTTGGACATGTGGGTGTAGGTTTGCACAGCTGTGTCACAGCAGTATCAGACGAGCCTAGCTGGCACACACATGCAGTGTCACATAGGGCAGCTCTCAGCAGCATCACATGTTGACTGCATGCAGACCCACCCATATCACCACAGCCACACATGACATTGGTGGAATGGTTTTGCCACAATGATGGACAGAGGGAGATGAGCGACGGGGGCAACCGGTGGGGCGTGACAGACACACAGTGGATGAGGGGGGGAAATATCACCTAGGGGAGATGATCTACCTTGCCAGACACATCCCAGCTGTGCATTGACAGCAGCTGTCCATGGTGGGTGTGTCTGTGGTCCCATGCTCCACGTGGGACATTGTCACCATTGGTGGCGCCCCCTGGGCACCATTGGCAGGGTATGCACCCCATAATGTGTGTGCCCTGTGTGGCAGCTCACCCACACATTAGGGATCTGTGACATTCCCTATGGGGTTTGGCTCAGGGATGTGTATGTTTGTGAATGGTGTTTCACAGCATCCCTATCACACAGAGCATCCCTATGTGGGCCCCCAGCTGAGCAGTACTGGCCCTTGTTGGTCATCTGCAGTCTCCATGTCGTTGCTCGTGTGTTGACATGCACACAGACAGACTAGGGTGGGGCCCATGATGCGTCCATGTGACCCACCTGCTGGTGCATTTCAGGGTCTAGGTGGTGATTTACTTGCAGGTCCCATGTTCCAATGTGCACAATGCAGGGATGTCACAGCTGCAGCTGGTGTGTTGTTGTCAGTCTGCGACGCTGTCATGCTCGTGTGACCACAATGAGATGTGCGAGGGGCTGTGCCAGCTCCCAGGGTATCTCTGCAACCACATACATCGTAGCATGGACCTGGTGTGTGGGAGGGGAGGCAGGCCTACCCCCTGCAGTGGCTTTTTCCAGATGTCCATCACGTCCAGGTGTGGTTATACACATGTGCCCTGCCACACAGCTCGGCAGCTTTCACAGCCATGCACCATGTGCATACTGTGTGTGCTGTGTCTGGACCCAGGGTGTGAGCTGTGTGTTGAGCCGCCCCACCCCTACCAATATAGGGGATACTCTGTGGACTGACGGACTGAGGGGTGGCTGTGCACATGGTTGCCGTCATCCATGTGCTCGGGTGGGGGGGTTAGTGTGGCCTGTGGGGGAATGGTAATAAATGTTTAAGGTCGTGACATATGTCCACCTATCGCAGGGATAGACCTGGCCAGTCCTGTGGGCTCCCAGATGTGTCTGCTCCCTCCGGGTGACTCAGGTGTGCACAGATAGGGGCTGTGGAACACACCGTCCATTTCTTGGGGTGCTAACACGTGTATCCCTCCTGACCTCTCTCACACATATCCCCTGGGGTCTGATGGGGTCTGCTTCTGGGAAGTGTTCCGATGTTATGTTGTGGGTGGAGGGGTTGTTCGGGGGTGTCTCCTGGGCTGCCTCATGTGCTGGGCATGTTCCAGGCGTCCTATGGTCTGTCCCACAACACATGCATGGGTGGACATGGGCCTCATGGGATAGACTACAGATGTTTCCGTGGATGGGCAAGGGGGGGGGGAGAACTCACCAGGTACCCTGGGGTCCTGTGGGTGGTGTCGCTGGTGGACCATATACGTCTGGGTGTCTCCCACATGTGATGTTGTGTGTGTCGCTGCCAGTTATATCATCTTAAGCTGGGGGTGTGCCATGTTGGGCATCTGACTGCTAGCATCCATTCGTGCTGCACAGAGGGGGTTTGTGGGTGGTCCTTCAGTTGCGCACGCATCGTTTCTGGGACCACCTGGCCAGGACTGGCCTGTCAGCATCCACGCTCGGGATGTTTGCATGGGGATTGTGCTTGACAGTGGGAGACACATACAGGGGGTGGCTCACACCTCATCCTATGACAGGTGGTCCATTGCTGGTGCAGCAATGCAGCCACAGGTCCGTGCCACAATGTCAATGGCAGGGACCCTAACTATGCCCCGTCACCATTCCAATGCGACACTGTAAGCATGATTTTCGTTTGCCACAGGCATGCCTGACATGGCCTACCTGGCCCTCACACTTGTCATGTGTGAGGTGCGCATCTAGGTGTCAGCGATGTTGGCAGACCCACATCCATGCCATCCACAGGGAACAGGGTTCTGGACAGTATCCTGGGTGACAGCAGGGATGCATGGCACAAACTGCGAGCTAGGCATCATTGTTCATGGGCACCTACCAAGCTGTTTCACGGCATGTCCTCTGTGTCATGCTGTCCTCAGCATACCTGCGTACCCCACACTGGTACAATTAGGGTGCCATTTCTCTGGGGACGCAGGTGACGTCAACGCAGCATAGCTGTTATATAGCTGTACGGCATGTGGGGGGTTGTTGGGGGTGTATGCCATCCTGTTCATGGGGATAACCTGCACGTTTGGGTTTCCTGTAGGTGTAGCAGCCTCCCATGGGGTCTGTGTATGGTGGGGTTGTCTACCTCATGTGTCCGGTGTTGTACATCAGTTGTGACTGCACGTGATTGGACCCTGCCCACAGGACATGGCAGCCCCTGGTGGGACATGTCATCGCCCAACAACAGTTGTGTGTTGGGACATGCAGGCACCCCCTTGCAATTGACAGTACTATCCTCTGAGTGGTCACATTCACTGGTCAACACAGCGGGTTGGACGTGTATTGTCCCTGGGGGATGTGGCAGACTGCGGTACTAGGACAGAGGCACATACTACCAGGTGTGACCCTGCACCAATGGGTACCACATGCCAAACACATGCACTGATGGTCCATATGCCCATGCTGTGGCCATCATCTTTGTGGCCTGTAGTCACACCATGTGTGTGGTATGGGGTGGTTACAGATACCCTGTTGGGGCACGGCTAGCTGCACTAGCATGTTTTGTGGCCAGCACCCTGTGCGCTGGTGACACTTGCTCTGCGTGTGTCTATTTAACTGTCACAGCCCATGCCACTCAGCATGGCACATGGGGTTTAGACACATCTGCTGACCCCATACCTTGCTGTGGGCACTGAGTCGCTTTTCATGGCCAGTGATACCACCAGGGATGTTTGTGCAGTGTGCGCTCCTCAGTCCCACCACCAGGGAAACCCCATGTGCTAGGGTTCGGGACCCCTTTAGAACCAGCACACTGTATGTTGTGTCAGATGTGATACACAGGGAACATGGGGCTGCACAGGGGACATTGCTCCCCACCCAGCCATGTTTGTGTGGTGGTGGCCACTGTGCCTGGCTGCCTGCTTCAGCCTACCACCCCTGTGTGCCAACCCACTGTACAATCATCGTGACATCGCACATGCGGGCCCTCGGCAGTCAGCACACTGGGCATGGCTGACAGTGACTGGGGAGGGATCAGCACCCCCCACGTCCGTCCCCTGACACAGGGCGTGGCTTCCATGCTGGTGTTGTGGCTTTGGACTGGGCACAGATATTGTGAGGACATGGGTGTGTCATTGCCAAGGACCCCCTTGTCTTGTGCTTCGGTGAGGTCCACACAACCACTGGTGAGGGTCTCTCACATACACCAGTATCAACGGTTCTGGCGGCATCAGCAGACACAGACACAGGGATGGCTACAACGTCGGGTGTGGTGCACATACAGGGACACAGAGATGGGGAGTCGGACTAACCTAATGATCTGGGGTGCAGCATATTGGGCTGACATCAGGGACGGTGACAGGTGCTGTGTGATCCCCCCCTGTGCTTACCAGATGTCTGGTGGGGAGCTGTGGCATGCTGGCCTCAACAGGCCATCAGGTACCATCATGTGTCAGCTCATTCCTGCTTGTTCCAGATGTGTAGCTGTACCCAGTACAACCTACATGCCTAGCTGTGTGTGTTGCCATGTGTGCAGTCACACCTATGTGCATTGTGCAGGTCTCCCATAGCGCACATATCTGTTTCCCTTTGGCACCCTTGAGAGACATGGCATTGCCATGTCCATGTGTTGTGGCCACTGATGGTGTCCATGCTCAGCCCTGTCACCCTGTGGGTGTTACATCATACACATTTGGGGTCACACTATGTACACATGCCATGCACTCCACGACCAATGGCAACAGTATTTACCAGCACACATGGGTGTTTGGAGACACATAAGACATTGGGTGGGTTCCCCTATGCACCTTGGCAGGGGACACGTCCATGACACATGCCTTTGTACATAGCCAGAGATGTCACTTGCCATACCACTACAGGATCAGTGTATCCTGTATGTCATGGGGATGTTGATAGCTACGTCAGTCCAACCTTGGCAAATGTTGGACATAGCATACTGGTCATGGTGGACAGGCATCTGTCCCAAACAGGCGTATCGGGTGTTCATATGTTCCTCTAACCTGTGTCGTGTATGTGTCTGGGAGGTGTCACTGCACACACTATGGGCTATTCGCACCTCTGGTCATGTGTGCCTCTTAGGCTATCTGGGCCAACCTGACTGTGTGCTTGCAACCTTTCAAGGGCATCTGTGAGATACCTACGCACACAGGGGCGGTATGCCTGTGGGCTGTGGGTAGGAGCGACCTGAATCAACATACATAGCTGTAGACAGGTTGCCATTGCAGAGGTTGTGACCTGGTTCTCGGAGATACTGTGTGTGCGTATTTGCTCACGCGCATCCAGATCTGCATCCTACATATCATCTCCATACATCTACAGTGTTTGTCCTGGGCTATGTGGCCCCTGGACTGCGGATGCCGTGCAGCCAGACCACTATACCTTATTGCACACATTTGCCTGACATACCCTCCGTCACGTTCAGCTCCCCCGCCAACAGGGTCTTGTGTGTGCCAGGGCGCATCATCATCAGGATACAGCATTGCAACATGTTGACGCCCTGCCCACACAACGCATGTAACATGTGTGCCTGAGATACGGGTGATTGGCTCATCTGCTGTGTCACACTGCACCATATCACCTGGGTGACAGAGCCCACTTTGGTTGGCCTCTCTGGCCCCCTTGCGGTAGGGGGCTGCTTCCAACTACATTAGTACACACAGCCATATCTCCAGGGTGACACAGAGCCCACTTTGAATGTTCTCACTGGCCCCCTGGAGGTAGGGGGATGCTTCCAACTACATTAGTACACACAGCCATATCTCCAGGGTGACACAGAGCCCACTTTGGATGGTCTCTCTGGCCCCCTGGAGGTAGGGGGATGCTTCCAACTACATCAGTACACACAGCCATATCTCCAGGGTGACACAGAGCCCACTTTGGATGGTCTCTCTGCACTCCTGGAGGTAGGGGGATGCTTCCAACTACATTAGTACACACAGCCATATCTCCAGGGTGACACAGAGCCCACTTTGGATGGCCTCTCTGCACTCCTGGAGGTAGGGGGATGCTTCCAACTACATTAGTACACACAGCCATATCTCCAGGGTGACACAGAGCCCACTTTGGATGGTCTCTCTGGCCCCCTGGAGGTAGGGGGATGCTTCCAACTACATCAGTACACACAGCCATATCTCCAGGGTGACACAGAGCCCACTTTGGATGGTCTCTCTGCACTCCTGGAGGTAGGGGGATGCTTCCAACTACATTAGTACACACAGCCATATCTCCAGGGTGACACAGAGCCCACTTTGGATGGCCTCTCTGCACTCCTGGAGGTAGGGGGATGCTTCCAACTACATTAGTACACACAGCCATATCTCCAGGGTGACACAGAGCCCACTTTGGATGGTCTCTCTGCACTCCTGGAGGTAGGGGGATGCTTCCAACTACATTAGTACACACAGCCATATCTCCAGGGTGACACAGAGCCCACTTTGGATGGTCTCTCTGCACTCCTGGAGGTAGGGGGATGCTTCCAACTACATTAGTACACACAGCCATATCTCCAGGGTGACACAGAGCCCACTTTGGATGGTCTCTCTGGCCCCCTGGAGGTAGGGGGATGCTTCCAACTACATCAGTACACACAGCCATATCTCCAGGGTGACACAGAGCCCACTTTGGATGGTCTCTCTGCACTCCTGGAGGTAGGGGGATGCTTCCAACTACATCAGTACACACAGCCATATCTCCAGGGTGACACAGAGCCCACTTTGGATGGTCTCTCTGCACTCCTGGAGGTAGGGGGATGCTTCCAACTACATTAGTACACACAGCCATATCTCCAGGGTGACACAGAGCCCACTTTGGATGGTCTCTCTGCACTCCTGGAGGTAGGGGGATGCTTCCAACTACATTAGTACACACAGCCATATCTCCAGGGTGACACAGAGCCCACTTTGGATGGCCTCTCTGGCCCCCTGGAGGTAGGGGGATGCTTCCAACTACATTAGTACACACAGCCATATCTCCAGGGTGACACAGAGCCCACTTTGGATGGTCTCTCTGCACTCCTGGAGGTAGGGGGATGCTTCCAACTACATTAGTACACACAGCCATATCTCCAGGGTGACACAGAGCCCACTTTGGATGGTCTCTCTGCACTCCTGGAGGTAGGGGGATGCTTCCAACTACATTAGTACACACAGCCATATCTCCAGGGTGACACAGAGCCCACTTTGGATGGCCTCTCTGCACTCCTGGAGGTAGGGGGATGCTTCCAACTACATTAGTACACACAGCCATATCTCCAGGGTGACACAGAGCCCACTTTGGATGGTCTCTCTGGCCCCCTGGAGGTAGGGGGATGCTTCCAACTACATCAGTACACACAGCCATATCTCCAGGGTGACACAGAGCCCACTTTGGATGGTCTCTCTGCACTCCTGGAGGTAGGGGGATGCTTCCAACTACATTAGTACACACAGCCATATCTCCAGGGTGACACAGAGCCCACTTTGGATGGTCTCTCTGCACTCCTGGAGGTAGGGGGATGCTTCCAACTACATTAGTACACACAGCCATATCTCCAGGGTGACACAGAGCCCACTTTGGATGGCCTCTCTGCACTCCTGGAGGTAGGGGGATGCTTCCAACTACATTAGTACACACAGCCATATCTCCAGGGTGACACAGAGCCCACTTTGGATGGTCTCTCTGCCCCCCTGGAGGTAGGGGGATGCTTCCAACTACATCAGTACACACAGCCATATCTCCAGGGTGACACAGAGCCCACTTTGGATGGCCTCTCTGCACTCCTGGAGGTAGGGGGATGCTTCCAACTACATTAGTACACACAGCCATATCTCCAGGGTGACACAGAGCCCACTTTGGATGGTCTCTCTGCACTCCTGGAGGTAGGGGGATGCTTCCAACTACATCAGTACACACAGCCATATCTCCAGGGTGACACAGAGCCCACTTTGGATGGTCTCTCTGCACTCCTGGAGGTAGGGGGATGCTTCCAACTACATTAGTACACACAGCCATATCTCCAGGGTGACACAGAGCCCACTTTGGATGGCCTCTCTGCACTCCTGGAGGTAGGGGGATGCTTCCAACTACATTAGTACACACAGCCATATCTCCAGGGTGACACAGAGCCCACTTTGGATGGTCTCTCTGGCCCCCTGGAGGTAGGGGGATGCTTCCAACTACATCAGTACACACAGCCATATCTCCAGGGTGACACAGAGCCCACTTTGGATGGTCTCTCTGCACTCCTGGAGGTAGGGGGATGCTTCCAACTACATTAGTACACACAGCCATATCTCCAGGGTGACACAGAGCCCACTTTGGATGGCCTCTCTGCACTCCTGGAGGTAGGGGGATGCTTCCAACTACATTAGTACACACAGCCATATCTCCAGGGTGACACAGAGCCCACTTTGGATGGTCTCTCTGGCCCCCTGGAGGTAGGGGGATGCTTCCAACTACATCAGTACACACAGCCATATCTCCAGGGTGACACAGAGCCCACTTTGGATGGTCTCTCTGCACTCCTGGAGGTAGGGGGATGCTTCCAACTACATTAGTACACACAGCCATATCTCCAGGGTGACACAGAGCCCACTTTGGATGGTCTCTCTGCACTCCTGGAGGTAGGGGGATGCTTCCAACTACATTAGTACACACAGCCATATCTCCAGGGTGACACAGAGCCCACTTTGGATGGCCTCTCTGCACTCCTGGAGGTAGGGGGATGCTTCCAACTACATTAGTACACACAGCCATATCTCCAGGGTGACACAGAGCCCACTTTGGATGGTCTCTCTGGCCCCCTGGAGGTAGGGGGATGCTTCCAACTACATCAGTACACACAGCCATATCTCCAGGGTGACACAGAGCCCACTTTGGATGGTCTCTCTGCACTCCTGGAGGTAGGGGGATGCTTCCAACTACATTAGTACACACAGCCATATCTCCAGGGTGACACAGAGCCCACTTTGGATGGTCTCTCTGGCCCCCTGGAGGTAGGGGGATGCTTCCAACTACATCAGTACACACAGCCATATCCCCATTGGGTGTGGGGACCACTTTGTGTGGCCCTGTAGACTCCTGGAGATGGTGATGGTGATCCCCAGAACATTCTGACACACACACATATCCACAGAGTGACTGAATGCACACTTTGAGGGGCTCTCTGGACCCCTGAGGATAGGGTGGATGTATTAAACAACATTGGCAGACAACCCCAGATCACCTGTATGTCTGAGGCCCCATGTGCTTAACATTGCACCCCCCCTGATGGGTAACCCTATGTGTTACCCTGCTGATGCAGATACCGCCATCAACACAGGATGTTTGCATACGCTCCTTATGCAGATGCATGGCCTAGGTTTGTTACAGTCTGCTTTGCTGTATCAACACCAGCAGCTGTCATGACGCCAGGGGGCCATCATGCCCTCTTTGGCACAAACCGTCAACACCTGGCTACATGGCCACACAATCAGATGTGATACCACATTTATATGGCATGTGTTTCACCTGCTACACTAAACTTATACAGACTACTTACAACAGCATGGACAGCTGACATCAACCCTGTATGTGTGTATGTTTATTTTGACCTAGGTCCATTCACTTACCTCCCGTGGATGGTCTGCCTGCCTGTTAAAACGCCTGGTCACCCTCTCCCAGGCCCTCAGGACCCTCCCCATGTTCTTTTTCCTGGAGGGCCCTGGGAACAGCCTGTGCTGCTTTTGGGCTATCAGGGAGCCCAGGTGGCACAGCTCTTTGTGGCTGAAAGCCGGCTTCCTGGTTCGGGTCGCCATGTTTGTTTCTGGGCGTGGTGACGCGCGGACGCTCCCGGCGCAACTTCCGGAATTGCGCGTGACGTATCGCGCACGTGCGTTTCGCATGGCTGCGCGTCAGATCTCTGCACGCCCTTGCGCTCCGCATGGCTGTGCGTCTGCAAATTGCAAATACTATCTACACGCACCATTCATATTGATTAGTAAGGGTTGTGCTCAAAATATGTTTACTGTTCTGTGCCTAATTACATAGTTACTGGGGTGTCTCTAATGTCACTTTGACAAACAATTATTATTATGGTTTACCCTTGTCCACACAGTGTGGTATTGAACCTCTGGACACATAGCAACTGATTGCTGATGCATTGTCAGATGAGGTGTGCTATGTGTGTCACATAGCAGGTAGTGCTCAGACACTACTAGTTATGGGTGCAGACAAACCATCAGCATCAGGTGTCACTCAACCTGGTGATAGGGGGTTGTGTGTGCCAGTGCAATATGTTGTATGGTGTATCTCCATGTGTGGACAGACATTTTGTGGTGTTTGCCATCGGGGTTGGGGGGGTGATTCATATATGAGCATTGCACACGCAAAGTAGGTTGCGTGTTGGACATTACAGGACTATGTGGGTCCCCATGTCACCACACTGCACATTATCCTTTGGTATGTGTGACGGCATACAGTCCTGGTTTTTGCAAAATAGCTCAATGGTTGATACATGGACTGCTTAACCAGCCGTCATGGGTTACATCTTCCAGTTGAGCTCAGGACTGCCTGTCTCAGGCATCACACATTCTCATACTTGAGTGCAACAGTAGCCATGGTTTTTTTCATGTACATCTGTGCTGCAGCAGACATATATCTTCATACATTGCAACATTGTTACCTGCCCCAGACCGGTTTCCACATTACAGAGGTGCTGCTATTGGCAAGACCCTCACACTGCTACGTACATCATGTGCAGTACACCATTCTCACCAATGGAACAGCGCACCCCTGGTGACCATTGCACACTGTCTGCATGCCTGCCTCTTTCACCAGACAGGCATGTGTTCTTAGCAATCGAGCTGTGGCCCACACCTAACCTTGATACCTGTGGAGCCAGAGGTTGCATGTTTCCATCCACAGTGTGGTTCTTGGTGAGTGCAGCCAGTGACAGGTCCCTGACTGTGAAATAGTGCTGGAATCTCTGTGATCCTCACAGTGCTGTCTGCATCATGTGCTCCTTACACAACCGTATAGGGTGGACTTGGGTTAATGCACTGTGATGGTTTCGGAATTGCCAGTACTACAGGACATTACACACATTCCAGGCTTGACAGTCCCCATGAACCGTCAAAATGTTTGCTATATGTTACAATGTCATCTTCAATGTATGTTATTTTTATGCAATGTAGGCGCTGTTCCATGTAAAACCATGTTCATTATATGTTAAGTGTACACCGCCTTTGATCTTTGGAAAAAGCAGTATAGAGGACATGCATAATTATATAGATTCAGACCTGCACTGCTGCTGACTGGCGGCGTATAGGGGCCAAGGACAATATATAAATCACTTTGCTTATACACACACACTTTGGATTTGAACCAACAACCTTTCACTTCAGAGGCATTGCAGTCACCAGGGGACTACAGCTCTGTGGCTGTTATGTGAGGTCTGTCTGGCTAGAATATAACCTCTGCAGACTTTGTGCTGCAGTTACCAGGGTGTAGTCTATCCAGTCGCACCCATGATGCACTGCACATGCAAAGCAGCAGTCTAGTGATGGTCCAGTGATAGGGTGTGCAACCCCACAGCACCTCGGCCTCGTGTTGGACATTGACCTTCTGTGTTTCTTGTGCATAGTGGGTACTGACCATCCCAGTGTGTGTGTCTGTTGCTCACCCTGAGGGTGAGGTGAGACACACAGCACCTATCCTGGCTGAGATGGCCTATACATCATATCAATTTGTTTGCCAATGTCTGATAGTTTGGCACATCTGACCGTTTCTGTCTCCAAGACCCAGCTGGGCCTTGTGAGCTACAATGTTCCCGAAGGGGGCATATCCTGTGTGGGTGGCCTGCCCTTCATGATATATTTGCCGGGGGGGTGGGGGAGAGGAGGTTACAGGACCTATAGGCCGGGTATGTCTGACCACCAAACCTTCCCTGTGGAACCCAGTTTCCCCAAACAAAACATATCCACATTCTACATCCCAGCTATGGTGGGTGTAGCTGCCACCATCAGCAGACTGGGTCCAGCTGTGGTACAGAAAACCTACACGTCACTCACTGCTATTATGGACGCATCCATATTTCAGGGTGCGGCAGACAGACAGTATGGCCTGTGGCCTACGCTCACCAACACCATCTGACATTTTCCAGCAGCAGGCACATTCTGTGCCCAGCTACTGACCCTGCACGGTGTTCTAGCCAGACACATGCAAACTGCAGACAGGCCACTGGCCAGTCCATGGTGCATGCTACCAGGGAGACTGTGTGCACCCATAACTGGGATGTCAGCACACCCACCGCACAATTACCTCAGTGATTGGGCCTCACATATACACAGCACCCATATATATCACATGAGAGAACTATTATATGGCACTATGTCGGGACCTAGCCATGCCATGGTCACTGATCGTTCAGGGGGAGAGTGACCTCCACACAAGGCATGCTATGGACACCATGTCTGTGGGGGTGATGCCACGGCACAGCATGGTCCTAGGCATGCACATTTGCCCTGTGTAGCTGCATCCTGCTCCAGCCACCCTGTTTGTTGTGTACCCACAGTACTTTGCTCCTCATTATGCACATTGGCAGGCCAATAATGGCAACGGTGCTATTAGTGTGGTCTGTGGGAGGTGTTGACAGCCACCACACACTGGATAGACAGACACACACTCCCCACACCTAGGACAACATTGAACAGATGTGGTGTTATTTGGGAGCCATGGCCAACATAACAGTGATGAGCACAGTGTGGGCATGGCAACGTTGGGATGTACTTTTGGAGTAATTTCCGAGGGTGCTACTCTCTGAAGGAGATATGACCTGACACACATTGCACATACATCAGAGACGTTGGTTTGTGACAGCTCGCTGTTCTGCTTGTGCGTAGCATGAGCATTTTTATCGGTCAGTGATCATATATTGCTTTGGATATATGTGTGACATCTCCAAATGTGTAGTGTGGGATTGTTGATGTATGCACATGCTAGTTTTCTGAACGCCACACAGGGCCCTACATCCTGCCACTTCATCGGTCTTCCAATACTGGTGCCTGCAGGTGCAACTGTTTCTGCCCCTGTTGCCCACTGCTCTAGGGAGGTTTGCACAACTACAGTCAATGTGAATCAAACACCTGTTGGGCTTTCATGCTATCTGTGATTAATATGCCTGTGATACAGCTGCATACCATGGTGGTGTTCAACTCACCTGCATCACACACATCTTTCGTGCAGACATCAGACAACCTGATTGATGTGTGAGCCTCCATGGCTGCATATGGGGGACTCTGCTGTGGGTGAGGCATATGTTTATGTGGTGTGTGGTATTTATAGCAAACTATGGTATCGTGACCAACACTTATGTTCTCAGCACGGGAGCTCCATTCTTTACTTTAAGGTTTCGCGAATGGGTAAAACATTGGGACTGTGATGGCAGGTGCCCCAGCCGGGAATTGAACCTGGGGCCTTCTGTGCTTGGAGGCACTTGCTACATGTACTGCACCACCGTCTTAGCACAGCAACAGTACATTCCCAGGGGAGTCCATGGCTGTGTGTCACACAGGGCCTGTCTGTTGGATTGTACTGCAGCCACATGAGGGTGGCTAGGCCAGGATCTGCTGTGGGGCAGCAGCCTCTGCCCCCTCTGCCAGCAGTTGGCATCCGCCACCATGCTGACATGGGCCTATATTGGGTACAGCATCACAGCTGACTGACATGTGGCCCTCCAGTGATGCATTGTGTGGACTCTGCTGTAGGTGTTGTACATATTTGAGGGGTAAGTGATCCTTATGGTATAATAGAGGTCCTCTGAACATGCTGTTGTTATCTGTAAGACAAACAAAAACACCTTCTAGTCAGGGCAAATCAATAACCAATATGTGTAGAGCACCCAACCTTTTTTCGGTGACCGCACAAACTTTTTTCTTTTTGTCGGAGCTAGCCGTAGGAAGGTCGGAAGAGAAACCGACCCACACCAAGCGAGTAGCTACTTTTATTATTATAGGTTCTTCACCAAAATAAAGTTCAAGTTCATTTAACCATAAAATAGTAAAAAGACTTATCTCAGTCCAGAAATGCCAGTTATGAGAGATACACGACGCGCACGTTTCGGGCACTCTAGCCCTGTTTCAGGTGCAATAACTAGGATTCCTCAATCTTCACATACCATCCTCTGAACGCCGTCAATGCAGCTAAGGTCATTATTACAATGGCTGATTAATCACTTTTAAAATAAAAGAAACGACCAATCAGTATCGGGAAAACCCCCACATGATGTGCGGTACTTTCTGCACCCATGGTCTCTCATTGTATAGAATATTCTCATACTATTGACCAGCTTCAATGGTCTATTATTGATCATGTGCCAGCTAATCCTCGGGGAGGACAGCAGGAAGAACGTCTGCAATACATAGAACAACGATGGCATTTTCGTCTTGAAACAATGGAGCCAGGAGGTTTGAACAGGGAAATAGACTGGCAGAGTCTTATTTAAGTTACAATTCTATGTGACCATCGGGAATGACATAATAATGATATATCCCTATTTCGGAAGGATGATACCAGGTGTTTTGAAGAGCATAAGATGATGATGTCGTCATAACTTTTGAAAACCAATCAGATCAGGGGTTCCCCATCATGTGGGGGTTTTCCCGATACTGATTGGTCGTTTCTTTTATTTTAAAAGTGATTCATCAGCCATTGTAATAATGACCTTAGCTGCATTGGCGGCGTTCAGAGGATGGTATTTGAGGATTGAGGAATCCTAGTTATTGCACTTGAAACAGGGCTAGAGTGCCCGAAACGTGCGCATCGTGTATCTCTCATAACTGGCATTTCTGTACTGAGATAAGTCTTTTTACTATTTTATGGTTAAATGACCTTTAACTTTATTTTGGTGAGGAACCTATAATAATAAAAGTAGCTACTCGCTTGGTGTGGGTCGGTTTCTCTTCCGACCTTCCTACGGCTAGCTCCGACAAAAAGAAAAAGGTTGTGAGGTCACCGAAAAAAGGTTGGGTGCTCTACACATATTGGTTGTTATCTGCAAGACATGTTTTGATTTCCTCTCACGTTTTACTGGTGGGTAAAATATGTGCACAGTGTTGCTGCTGGCCCCAGCTGGGAGTTGAACTGGTAATCTTTGGCTCCCCAGCACACTGGCTGTGTCCCCTGCACCACACTGCAGTCACAGAGTGAATGTGGACCCTGGAGATGGCATGTCTGTTTGTCATAGCGGGCCTTTCTGTTGTGGTCCGGTGCACCCACATGGCATTGGCTCAGCCTCCATCTTCTCTGGCCACCTGCCACTGGCCCCCTCAGATACCAGTAAAGTTCTCCCAACATGCTACAGGCCCTTCTGCTACTGGTGCTGGGGGCGCACAGTTTTAAACCATACAGTGTGCATGTCGGCAACTACCTCTACTGCACATTCCCCCCAACTCACACATGCTGTTGTGCAACATGTGCATGCCATAGGGGACCTGTCCATTGCTGTGGGGAAACCTGCTCTATCCTACATCAATGTGTGATCATTCAACATTTATGCCGCAGGGGCTGGTGACCCTTCCAACATTCATATATTTTGGCCCTGCCTTTCTTGGGTGTGTCTGATGATGTTTCACATTGCTGTGACCATTACCCAGGTTGGTCCTCTCTTGTGCTACAATCGAGAGGTTTGACAGCTCTGGCCAACACACCAGTCCTGGTGACACTACAGGCATGGATATGTTAGGCATAGACTGTTGGGGGTCACTCCCCAGGGCGGTACGCACTATCAGACACAAGACCTGCTGCACACAACACACACATCTGAATGATTGTTATGGTGGTGCTCAATGGGACACATGTACTGAGCATTTGAATCATTATGAACATATTTTCACATGGGACCTTGGATAGCTGTGTGCCATGTACATAGGTGTGGGGTGGCATTGCTAAGGTACACATCTGCTACTTTTGGGGATTACAGGCAGGGCCCACTGTCCTGCCTCTCCAGGATGCATTGTCCAATGGGGCCTGTGGGTATGGGTGTGTCATGGCCTGTTGGTTGATGCCTTTCATATGGGTTACACACATCAGGTCATGGTGTGTCAGACACTGTTCTGGTTTTAGGATGTCCCTCATGGATATGCATGTGCTACATCTGCATAACATGGGGGTGGTGCATAGATATGCAGCACAATCATTAGTATTAGCCGCAGCATGGATGCTGAATGGTGTGTGGTCCTCCAGGTCTGCATTTCGCATACTCTGATCTGAGTGATGCCACAGTTAATGGTGTATGTGCTTTGGATGGGAAATGATAGCCATATAGACAATGCCTATCTCCTCTGCATTACAGGTTTGTGCTTACCAACACAGTTTAGTTGTTGGACAAAAATGTGGGTGGAATTGGCCATAGCCCCAGCTGAGCTTTGAACCTGTGACCTTATGTTCTTGCATACACTATCTGTGTGCACTGCACCACCATGTAGCCACAGATTGACTGGGTTCCCTGGGAGGTCCATGTCTGTACATCCATCACGGCCTGTCTGTAGCAGTGGACGGTGCCAGACTGCACATGGCTAAGCCACTGTCTTCTGTGGCTCACAGCCCCTGCCCCCTCCACCCTCTGTACTGTTCCACCAACATGCTGGCATGTCCTCATCTTAGCAAACGCATATGGCCTGATTAGTTTGAGCCACTCCAGGACTGCATTTGGGGAACTCGGCTGTGGGTGATGCCCATTGTTCAGGTGCATGTGCACTGGAGGGTAAAATATGGGTGTTTGCAACATGTTTATGCTCTCTGCAATAATGGGGTGTCTTTACTATCTCTGTTTGGTGATGGTTAAAATATTGGGACTGGGCTGGCATGAGCCCCAGCTGGGATTTGAACCTGTGACCCTCCTGTTTTGGAGGTGCTGGCTCTGTCTGCTGCACCACACTGTGGCCGCAGAGGCAGTGCAGTACCTGGTGATAGGACACCTGTCAGGATGGGGACGCACAGCTTGCTCTTCAGTCTTTTACTGTGGCCTCATTCACCTTGTCTGGTGACAAACATGCAGCTAAACCCCAGAAATAGACACATATACCGGGGCTTTACTTTTAAGCTGGGCAACAGTGATATTGGTGGGCAACCATTTGGAAGACACCCAGGACAGCCACAGGGCTGGGAATTATTTTTGGGGGAGTCTCAGCTCCATGGCCCTTCCTAAATTCATATCTTTTTTTCTGGGACTGTCCTGGGTGTGATTTTTATATTTGCCCATTACTGTAACTGTTCACAAGCTGCATTACTATTTTTATTATTGATTTTCTGGTCATTGTCTATTTTTACTTTCACCTTTCTGCTGTGCACATGTATCACACTGCTTACGTTTTGCAGGTTTCCCCGGTTTTGCTGTACATTGCTAACGGAAATGGTTTCTCTTGCCTTTATATGACCTCTAGCGCGACTGTTTCACTCGCGCTTTTTTTTCATGGGAAATTCGGCCCCGTTCATGTGCGGGGAGCCTCTCCCCTCCCCTTACCCGCCCATTGACCCCGTCTCTCCGCCCCTCGGGGACCTTCCTCCGCCCTCCGTTCGCCGTTACACGCCTCTTTCGGACATTTGCGGGCCCGTATTTGTGCGGGGCCCGTTAGTGTGTCGCGCACATTCACGGGGGTTCCTCGCACCTGTGCGGGGCGTTTAGGAGCGTTTGTCACCGTTTAAGTGGCGCGTTGCCGTGCGCTAATTTGCGGCGCGCAAATTCCCGGACTTTAGTAAACATACCCCATAGTTTTCTTATCAATTGAAAACTTAAAAAACAAATCAAAACTAGTAATGGCATTTGTCCTGATCCTGATAGTAGTACTTCTATTTTCACTCCTAAACTTTTAGCATAATGAACACACTGCAGACTAATCCCAATCAGTAATAAGAGACCTAGTTGTACCCTATTTCTCCTTGACAGCCACAGTGCAACTGACTTGTATGGTTTCAGTTTTAAACTATGTTGGTTTAGCTAATCCCCCACTGCTTCCACACATTCATTCAAATTACTAAATCTCCACCTAGCACATAAGCTATAATCAGCCCGATTTTCATTTAGGCAGGCTATGAGCTGCATCAACGCATAGACTGCCCACCGACCCCCTTAACCTGGATTTTCATTTCTGCAGTAACAGAAAGGAAATCCAGGTCATGCCACACAGGCCGGCAGCCACCAAGGCTAAGCGGGTAGCAGCGATTGTTGATGCTGCCCGTTTAGCCCCAGCGCCTTATCTTTAAGGCGCAGAGCGCTAAGTGGGCAGCATCAAAAATCGCTGTTACCCGCTTAGTGCCATTCCCCACCTCCGCTCCACCCTGGTATGCCCCAAACATGCCCTGATGCTAAGCGGATAGCATTTGGGTGCATTAGGGACTTAACTGGGATTTTCCAAAGGCACTACCCATGTAGGTGCCTTTGGAAAATCCCAGTTAAGGCATTTATATGGGTAACATGGGTTGTTACCCACGTAACTGCCTTCGAAAATCAGGCCCGATATGTATAACAATTGCAAAAACATAAAATCCTAAACTAAATTTCTACATCTCCCTTACTAGAGAAGCCAAATAGATGTTAAAAAGGAGGGGAGATGTTCTAGCCTAGTGGAATCCATGCCTAAATGGAAACTATTTAGAATAGAAGTTTCCACTTTAAAAAAAAACTACTCAATTAGGAAATATTTTGGTTAGTTCAAAGAAACATTAATCAACCTTACCTTCTCTAATTGTTCTAGAAAATGAATATGATTAATAGTATTGAAGATGGATAATAATCTAACTGTATAATCAGGGTGTCCTTACCCTGATTTGTCTGAACCCAGATACTGTCATAGTAACATAGTAACATAGTAAATGACTAGATGGACCATACTGGTCTTTATCTGCCATCATTTACTATGTTACTATATTAAATGACGGCAGATAAAGATCTGTATGGTCCATCTAGTCTGCCCAGTAAGATGGCAAGAGTAGGTGCACCTGCCGCTCCGTGCAGGCCACCCCTCCCCATGTCTTTGTTTAGGGGTGAATCCACCGCTCCATATAGGACACCCCTATTTGTTGAGAAATTAGATAGTTATGTTTATTTTGGCCATACTGCAGTCAGGATTTAAGCCTGACCGCACTAGATGTAAACCCTCATGCTGATCAATATATTTCCTTAGTTGTTCATGTGATGCCTTTTCCACTGTCTTGGCCAACAGTTAGAGATTCATCACTGGGAAAGTAGAGGAGCATCATTTCCCATTCCTACTCCCTTTTAGGAATGTGCATTCATTTGAAATGAAATGGGAAATGGTAACGATATTTCCCATTTTGTTTCATATCATTTTTTAATGAAAATGCTGAAGTTGTGTTACTTCCCGGTTTTCATTTAATAGTATACACTATTGAGCCATGATGTGCACTACTACTACTACTATTACTAATCGTTTCTATAGCACTTGTCACCACGCCCCCTGCTGGTAGCTTGTTGAAGGGACAAGGTGGACATTTTAATTATTTTTGTAGAAGTAGGAAACCTTTTTGGACCAGAGGGATCATGGTCCTTGTAGTCCTTCTTCTTAAAGAAATGAGTTGTGTACGCCTTGTGTAGGGTCAAACAAAAGGCTTTTATTCCCTTTTAGCACTAAGGTTCGCTTAGAAACCAAAAAGTAGAATTTACCTTATTTTCAGGTTTACGCCAAAGTAATTACAGAGCAAAAAAAACTGTTATGAGAGCTTCACAGTTCCTTGTAAAAATACACAGGGTTTTCAACACTGTAGTAAAACAAATAAACAAGCTCTTCTTTAGCTCAACACAGACAAAAGATATTGTTAAAACATGTTCTGGTAATTACAGCTCTGGGAGAGACTCTAGGCCAGTGATGGCTAACCTTTTTGAGCCCGAGTGCCTAAACTGCCGCACAAAACCAAAGAATTTCCTCAAAGTGCCAGCACGTCAATTAAAGCCTCATTTGCATAAGGTGCCTCATTTGCATAACTATTTGCATAATGTTACCATACACTAACTTTTAGTAAACATGCCTCTTAATGAGTATATGGATAAAGAAAGACTAAAAGGTTTCTACATTACTATAATCCAGTACCAAACCGCCAGGCACATTAGGAACTACTACAAACGCTGCCCATTTAGAACCCATAGCAAACCCGCCGTATCCTAACAGCACTACCAGGACTCACAAAGCACCATACCCTAACTATCAAAAGGCAACACTCCAAATATTAAACCAATACATTTCACAGAACAACAATACATGACCTACTGGGGAAAGAACAAGTGGACATGTCAAATAGGAATTATATAAACAGAATACCTCAGCTCAGTTACACATGCAGAACAGACCATCACCAAACAAGGAATCACAATTTAGAAACAGGAAGACAATAATTAAACTGGGAACCCCAAAAGCCAAACTTGGAATATACAACAACACTGTAGAAATAAAACTATAAATTAATTTCCTCTTGTACTAAACAAAGCGCAAAAATTAATGATGCACATTTCCCAGAGCTGACATATTCCAGTTAAAAAATTCAAAATAAATAGATATTTTTCTACCTTTTGTGCATTTTTTTTCAGTTGCAATTGTTCCAGCCACTTTATTATGTTTTCTTCTTGTCTTCTGCTAACTCTCCATCTGCTGTCCATTTGTCCTTTCTTCTGTATTGTTTTTTTTTCCATTCTCTCTCTACATCTGCTTTAACATACTAATCTTTCTCCTTTTGCTCTTTCCTCATTCCTATTTCATCTACTCAAAATTTACCCCTCCATCCTCAATCCCCACTTATTCTCCCAATACCGGCCAATTGTAGATTTTTTATCCCTCCCACACAAAATATTTTCCCCTCTCCATTTTACTCTCCCAGCCCCATCCCATTCTAATCCTCCCCCAACACCAGCTCCCTTCTAGTTCCAGCCTCACCCAGCATCCATTCCCTTCTAGTCCCTGCATCAGCCCATTTCCTGTCCTAGCCCCCCCCCATAGTCCATTATCAGTCCCATCAGCCCATTTCTTGTCCCAGCCCCCCATAGCCCATTATCAGTCCTAACCCCCCTGGCCTAGCCCCCCATAGCCCATTACCAGTAGGCTTTCAGCAATACACATCAAACAGTCCATTTGTTCTTCAGGCATCAACGGCTCTGGTTCCCCAAGCTCAATCTGCATGGGTTCCAGCTCAGCTGTGCATTCTTCTACACCTGAGCTTTCCCTGGCTGAAATTGTTTGCATTTCAGAAGTTCTCTTCCCTAGTTTCCAGCCTGGCAGTTCTGGGTTTTGCAAACCAGTATACCACTTGTTCCTATGCTTCTTTGTAGTGGTTTCCAAAACTTCTGCCAGCTTTCTTTCCTCTCAGAATTGCCATCTGAGTTATAAGTCTTTCTAGGACCTGGCTTCTTTGTGAGAAATAAAGTATCACTGTACCTTGGCTCCTTGAAGTCTGTGCCACTGGTATTCCCCCTACCAGGCACCCTCCTTCTGATACCGTCTTCTCTGAAGACTGTTTCTTGGAGTTCTCTGGGCTGGGCTTATCCTCCCTGGAGCTTAGCACTGCCACGTAAGGATTCCAAGCTCCTCTGCCTTGCAGTAAAGGAGGTTCCTCTATCAGGTCTTTTCTTCCCAGTATCCTTGGGTTCCTTTCCAGATCCTTTCTCAGAGCTTCTCTCTATGCGTAGGCCTTTCTCTAGGCATGGCTCTCTCTCTAGGCATGACTCTCTCCACAGCCATGGCTCTCCCTCTAGCCGTGGCTCTCTCTCTTGACGTGGCTCTCTCTCTTGCCGAGGCTCTCTCCCTTGCCGTGGCTCTCTCTGCTTCCTTCCTGCAGAGCTCTGCTTATAAAGCCCTTTTTCCCTTGAGTTTTCTGACCCTCTCCTCAGGTGCACCTGATTAGCTTCTGCTTCATCAGTACCTGGGTGTGTCAGCTCAGCATCTGCAGGTTCGTGCCTGCCCCCTCTAGCTGTCCTGCTAGGTAATTGCACCTTCTGCAAGTCAGTTGCTTTATGAAAAACAGAGTTTTTTTCCAAGTTCATAGCTTCACTAGCTTCAGCTCTATCACACACTACAAGGTCTATGCAGCACTGCACATATAGGTGTAAGACACAGTCCCTGCTCATCAGAGCTTACAATCTAATCAAGACAAAAAACATAGCAAAACTTGGGACTAGAGTATGGTAAGATCCACATAAGTAGTGCACAAGAGAGTGAGGAGCATCAGGATCCAAAAGCAGTTTCAAAGAGGTGGGTTTTTAGCCTGGATTTGAATAGGACTAGAAAAAGAGTCCAATGTATAGACTCAGGTAGTTTGTTCAAAACATATGGAGCAGCAAGATGGAATGAACAAAGTCTAGAGTTGGCAGTAGAAGAAAATGTCCACAGATAAAAGGGATCTGCCAGAGGAGCGGAGTTCCGAGGTGGGGTATAGAGTGAGATAAGAGAGGAGAGGTAGTGAGGAGCCACTGAATGAATTTACTTGTACAGCAGTCTTTACTTGTAGACTTGTTGAACAGGACACACTATTGACCCATAGCATGCCCTATTGGTGTGTCGTATTGCATTATAGGGCACACTATGGTTTAATAGTATGCACTATGGCTCAGTATTGCACACTATTTGCCCATAGTGTGCATTATACAGTAGCTCAATGTTGTTAAGTGCTGTCAAGTCAGTATCAACTCATGGCGTTCCTCTAGATAGTTGTCCTAAACTGTGTTCAGTCTTCAATCAGGCAGATCATTGTTGATAGAGAGGCATCTGCAGCTGCTGTTATTGTAATGATCCATGAAATTGCTGGCTTTTCTCTTTTGTGTTGACCTTCAACCTTGACAAGCATGATGTCTTTCCCTAATGGTCTCTCTCTTCGTATTTTTATTTATATTCTCTTATATACCACACTATTCTGCATCAGTGCAGTTTACATTGAACAAACTGAAATTACATTGAACAGGGCATTATACCTTGGAGATAACTATTTTACAGGGAACATGGGCTATGGAGGGTTAAGTGGCTTGCCCAAGACCACAAGGAGCACCTGTGGGACTAGAAACCCCAGTCCTTCTGGCCCAAGGTTGCTGTCCTCTAGTGGGATTTGAACCCCCAACCTTCCAGCCTGAAGTACCTTGCCCCAACCACTAGGCCATTCCTCCACTCCATACTTGTGTCCAAAGTATGAAAGTCGAAGCTCAATAGTGCACACTATTAAGTGATACTGTATACCATTGAGAAGATCAGGAAATTATGGAAAAAACATGTAAGAAGATGAAACAAAATGTAAATGTTACTATACCAACCCCAAAAAGAAACAAAACATTTTTTTTTTGCCTACACACATCTACTACTTTCTTAATGGTCACTGTGACAACCACCCTCTTGTAATTCAAAGGGACTGATCCCATCATCAGTGAGAGATGAATTATATAGCCAAAATTGTCTGAGCTTTCTCTGCTAGCTGTTGTACCAATTTAGCTGGAAGAGGATCTAGCCTAGTAGAAGTAGCTTTAAGGCATTTCTCCACTTATTACTCTTGGACAGGGAAAATAAGTGCACTACTACAGTTTCCCTTGAGCTCGGATTTGGAAAAGATCAGTAATTAAATCTAAAACCCAAATTCAGCTCCACAGTAAGAGGCCATCAGCACTGCAGCATCTCAGAGTACTGATCTGCTGTGTCACCAGGCACGGCAGGCAATATTCACTCCCACTGAAGATCTGTCAAAAGAAAGACGCTGTCGTGCACTTACTGAACTAAATTAAATGTAAATTTTCTCTGCAAAGGTGTCTGTCAGAGTGCTCGGACTATATTTTGCACTTTCTTCTTCCAAGGTAACATAAAAAAAGACACATGGCCAGAGTATATATATATATAAAATCTGTACCTTAGATTAGAAAAAAAACAAACCAGGATTGGCAGCTTTAAACTATGCTTTTGTTATGCTAATGAATGACCCAGGCTCCTTTTCTCCTCCTCCTTCCCCCATCTACCTCGGCTGGCTTAATAGGATGTATACTTTTTCATATAGGAACAAGAGTTATGATACCATAGAAACAATATAGAGATTGGAAAGCAAGCAAACTGTTGCCCCTATTGGTTTGTATGCACTTCTGTCTCTGAGTGGTCTTACCATATACAATTATTATTTAACACATGCTGCAACCATTTAACACACATCAGGGGTTATTTCAGAAGCTTTATTTGCAATTTTCACATGAAAAAATCTGGCACACATGAGGATGGCATCTACATATAAACGGTGATTTTATAAAGGGATGAATTTACATGTGGATGTTCATACTATATAGAAATTGCAAGGGGGCATTTCAAGCCTGTGGTTAGGACATGACTTGGGCAGATCAAAATGCTACATATGTATTACCTTGTTCAAGTAAAGGAGAATTTTAGAAGGGACGTCCAAGTGCAATCTGGGATGTCTAATCCAGAATGTCTGAAAAAAAACCAGGAACGTCCATGTGCAGACACGATTTCACAAATATGGACGTGCCCGATTTGAATGGCTGCGGGGATGTCTACATAGACATCCCAGAACTGTATGCTAAAACCTGGATGTCTAGGATAGCCTCATAGTTAGTGTAGTGGGCTAAAAGCAGGGCAGCCAGGGTTCAAATCCAACTGTTGCTATTGTTGAATTGTGCTGAGTTCTGGGGTTGATGGAATGCTTTCTGAAAGTCTTTTAGCAAGAAAAAAAACACTTTTCAGGTGCCTGTTTGTGCCTGGAGCAGGTCTAAACTTGCTCCAGGCACAAACAGGCATCTGAAAACTTAAAGGTGATGCTGGACACCCAGGTTCCTAGGAATGCCGCAGCCATGCCCCTATTCAGACTTGAACATCTCCAGAGCCAGCTTCTAAAATGGCTCTGGAGACATCTCTAAGCTTTGTTTCAGATTTCCAAAATTTTCCCTGTAGGGAATGCATGCATATGAGCAAACCTGTCACATAGGGGGTCATTCTGAACCCCCAAATAGCAGGTTTGGATGTCCAGGATGGATGTCCAACCCCTGTTTGGGCCCTAGATTTTTATTTATTTATTTTACATTCTCTTATATACTGCACTATTCTGCAACAGTGCAGTTTACACATTGAACAAACTGAAATTACATTGAACAGGGCATTATAACTTGGAGATAACTATTTTACAGGGAACATGGGCTATGGAGGGTTAAGTGGCTTGCCCAAGACCACAAGGAGCACCTGTGGGACTAGAAACCCCAGTCTTTTTGGCCCAAGGTTGCTGTCCTCTAGTGGGATTTAAACTCCTGACCTTCTGGCCTGAAGTACCTTGCTCCACTAGGCCACTCCTCTACTCCAATGATGTGATTCCCTACACAGCATTCCCCGCATGTATATAGGATTTGTGGAGGAAGCACTGGACTGGGGCGGGAGCGGGAGAGCCGGAGGCAGAGAGTGGGTAGGGCAGAGGCAGGCCCATGAACCCAGATGAAAAGGGTCTATTCAGGTTACGGCCCTGTACATCTGGTGCTGACAGAATGGATGTAGGACTTATTCTACTTCAAAGATGGAATAAGTCCCATGTATGGCGGTGATCGGGGTATGCAGGCCCACAGAAGTCACAGGACAGCTAGAGGTAGATCCCCACCACCGATCCCGGCTCTGGCTGCCCCACCAAGGGCTGGGCAGCAGGAAAAGATGAGCGGGACGGTGTCGGGCCTTTCAGAGCACCTGCATGGCATCCCGGTGCCATGGTGACGAGACACCACAGTACTGAGACTTCCAGCAGGAGCATAGGGGAGGGCTAGCCGGGGAGATTGATGGATGTTCAGTGTGGCAGAATCGGGACCCATCTGACCCGTTTAAGTGCCTGATTCTGCACCCGCGGAAACGTCTAGCTCCCGTGGGTGCAGAATCGGGTACACATTCGGGCCATCCATATTTTGAACATCCGGATGACCCAGATGTGCCCCGATTGGAATTGGCCTCAGAGGAATTTACAGCTGCTTCTTAGCACATACAGGTTTTTAAAAAACAGCCCTTTACAGAAAAGATTAAGGGGTTATCCTTCTTAATATCCTATAGTTTATAACCCCCTCCAAATTGAAATTAAGATAGCGGCCACTATAGTTAATTGGCAACATTTATATGTATAAGTTTGCAAAATGGTCCATTGATTTTTTTAACATGTAGATTTGTAAAATTGCAAACACTCATGTACTCCTTAATGTCTCTAGATGTATTTTAGAAAATGCCACTAAAAATGTGCATATTCCAACCTAAATATCTCAATTCCAGTCTCCATGTACTAAACTTTCCTTATTATACTGTATAGTAATAGCTCATGCAAAAATAATATAAAAATATATATTTGTTTTGTCTATTTTCTGACATTTCAATTAGAAATGGCATGCCAAATGACAGCCTATTGAGGCAATTGTGCCCCATTCAAAAGACCAATTGTGCCCCATTCAAAAGACTATGTATTTATTATATATGTATATGTTTCATGAAAAAAAAAATCTGATTCATATTTAGTTTATTTGGGTCTTTTTCCTGATTTTTGGACATTTTTCCAGTTCATTGTGCACATTCATTATAGTATCATTTTAGTATGTTTTAACATGTATTAGAATATTTTAACTTGCACTAATTATTTCAGAACCCACCGGAGAACAGTTTATGCTGATCTGGTACTCACTAATGGAGAAATGTGTCTAATGCCCAGTATATACGATATGAAAGCTAAAGCAGAGTCCAGACACACTAAACTAGTCCTGGATTTTAAACACACTAACTTCAGCAAAGTAGGGAAGTATCTGAAGGAGTAGCTAGCAGGGTAGGAGGAGAGAAAGGAACTGAAAAGATAGGGGGCTGAAAGGAGCTATAAAAAAGGAAATTGATCATTATGTGTGGAAAATGTATAAACGCAAGAGGAAGAGGAAACTGATATGGTTCTCCAAGGAAGAAGATGCAAAAATAAAGGCAAACATGGCGACCTTCTGTAGTTGTCCTAAAGATTCACAAAATACAGAATATTAAAAGAGCAGGAACATAGACAAGAATACAGAATAAAGCTGCAAGAGACCAACAAAGAAATCAGACTGGCAAAAACATAGGCAACAGAAGAAATGGCTAAAGATGGAAAGGGAGATAAGACTTTTTTTCAGGTATGTTGTGGAGAAGAAAAAAACTAGAGGTGGAACTGCTGGACTAAAAGGTGCTGAGGACCAATGTGTAGAAAATGACGAAATAAAACAAAAATGTTAAACAAATACTTCTGTTTTATCGAAGAAAATATTGGAGAAGGATTGCAGATGATTGATAAAGATACAAATGAGAATGAAATACAGTAGATACCAGACCATTCAGTGAAGAAAGTGTTTTATGAACAATTCGCAAAATTGGACAAATCCATGAGGCCAGATAAAATACATCCCAGGATACTGAGGGAGCTCAGAAAGGTTCTAGCAGGTCTCCTAAAGAATGTGGTTAATAAATCATTGGAGACAGGAGAAGTTCCACAGGATTGGAGAGAGGCTAGTAGAGTCCTTCTGCACAAAAGTGGTAATAGAGAAGAGATTGGATACTACAAGCCTATAAGCCTTACCTCAGTTGTGGGTAAAGTAACAGATAAGCTGTTGAAGGAAAGGATGGTGAACTTTCTACAACTCAAGACTGAAAGACCCGAGGCAACATGGTTTTATGAAAGACAGATTGTGCCAAATAAATCTGATTGATTTCTGGGTGACCAGAGAACTAGATCAAGGGCATACACTGGATGTGGACTACTTAGATTTCAGCAAAAACTTTGGGACTTGTTTACAAAGCCGCGGTAGCAGTTTCCGATCATTATCGGAGCCGTGGCCCCATTGATTTCAATGGGGCCGCGGCTTCGATAACGATTGGAAACTGCTACCATGGCTTTGTAAACAAGTCCCTTTGATACAATTTCACATTCCTAACAGAGGTTCTACATTTAAAACAAAGGTAAGTATTTGTGGTTTTGTTTTTTTAAATTGCTAGCTCTCTGACTGGGAGCTCTGAAAAGGGGTTTGTTACATTTTTAAAACAAAGTTGCATTCTTTGTGGTACTTTAGTTTAAAGGGAGGGATCTTTTCTTTAGTGGTGTAGTTTTAAAACTCTGCTTTAGTAAATTGCTCAGCTCTTTGAAGCCACTGACACCTAATCAGGTGTTAGTTCCCTCCCTACCCCAACCCCCCCACAACACCCAGCCACCCCTAGTGAGCACTCATGCTTTTTAGGGACTTCCCCAATTAACACAACACAGGGACTTGGAAAAGCACATTGTCAATATAATTAAAGAGATTTAACTGTTTTTTTCTCTGAAAGGACAGCTGGGAAACCAGCTGGTACTTTGGTAGATCTCTCTCTATTTCTTTAACAGATACCTAAGGTCCACAAACAGAACAATGGCTGGGAAAAATTGTATCGCTAAAGCTGTTGCCCCCATTACAGCTTCTGCCTCTATCCAGACAGAGGTCCCAATGCCAGTTGAAGGACCGATTCCATGTGCAGGATGCCTGAATGCTGAAGCTCTCAGGAAACAAGTGGAGGAACTCAGAGAAGAGATGGCGAGGCTGAGGAGCATTCAAGACAGTGAGAAGTACATTGATGAGATCCTTCTTGCAACAACCAAGCCCTCTAGCAAAAGAGAAGATGGGTGCCTACAGATTGGTGAAGATTGGACACAAGTCACCAGGGCCTGCAGAATCACCAATACAACTTCTTGAGGCCTTGAATTGAAGAACCATTATGCAGCCCTGGAAGTTGAGGAGGTGAAAGCATCCCTGGAAAGGAAAGAACCAGAGCTCAAGTACCCCAAAGTTGCAGAATTAGTGACCACAAAGAAGGGAAGGGTAGTGGTGGTTTGTGACTATCTTCTGAGGGGTACTGAGGCGTCCATCTGCCGACCAGACTTGATGTCCAGAGAGGTATGCTGTCTGCCAGATGCCAAAATCCATGACATTATGGAGAGTTTGCCGAGACTCCTCAAACCCACTGACTATTACCCAATGTTGCTAATCCATGTCAGAACAAATGATACTGCCAAGTATCCCTCTGAGCATATCAAAAGTGACTTCATGGCTCTGGGACAGAGGGTGAAACAGATAGGTGCACAAGTGGTGTTCTCTTCAATTCTCCCTGTTGAGGGTAAAGGCCAAGGCAGAAAGGCTCGCATCCTGGAGATGAATGCATAGCTGTGTAGATGGTGTCATCAAGAGCGTTTTGGTTTCCTCAACCACGGGATGCTGTTCCAAGGTTGCAGAGCAGAGATGGAGTCCATCTGTCCAAGAAAGGTCGACTCATCTTCAGTAGAAGGCTAGCTAATCTACTGAAGAGGGCTTTAAACTAGATTTGTTGGGGATGGGTGAAGACAGCTCCCAGGAAAGCAAAACATTAAACACCTTTATGGAAATGGGTAAAAGGGGTATCATATGGAAAACAGTGTGTATAAATGCCCGTAGCATGGGAAATAAGATCCCTGATGTTGAAGCTTTGAGGGAGTGGCTGACTTGGATTTAGTGGCAGTTACAGAAACATGGTTTACAGAAAACCATGACTGAGATGTAAATATACCTGGCTATACTTTATTCAGAAAGGACAGGGTAGGAAGAAGGGGAGGAGGAGTGGCACTATATGTAAAAAATAATATTAAAGCTTTGGAATTACAGAGCTTAAAAGGGAGAGAGGAGGCACTGTGGGTTAAACTAGAAAGAGGGAAAGAGAAATGTATTTGCATTGGTGTGATATATAGACCTCCCTCACAAGAGGAAGAAGTGGACAGAGAGTTAATTGAAGACATATGCAGTATTGCCAGGAAAGGGGAAGTGCTACTGATAGGGGATTTCAATATGCCAGATGTTGATTGACACATTCCTGCTGCAGTATCATCTAGAAGTAAGGAGATCCTGGATTCTCTACAGGGAGAACTATTCAGGCAATTGGTAACAGACACCACATGTGAAGGGGCCATATTGGACTTGGTGCTTACCTATGGTGAAATTGTTTCTGATGTTATTGTGGGAGATCATTTTGTATCCAGTAATCACCAGATGGTGTGGTTCAGTATTAGGACTATGGCTGTTAGAATCCATTCAAAAGTGAGGGTCTTAGACTTTAGAAAAACTAACTTTGCCATGATGGGTCAATATCTCAGGGAGTCGTTAGCAGGATGGGAACATCTGGGGGATGTAGAAAAACAGTGGGCAAAACTGAAAGGGGATATTTTAAGGGCAACCAACCTTTTTGTTAAAATGGTAAATAAAGATAAAAGGAAAAGGAGATCGCTATGGCTTTCAAAAGAAGTAGCTGAAAAGGTGAAGAAAAAGAGGGAGGCCTTCATGAAATACAAGAGATCAAAGAGAGAGGAAGACAGGTAACTATTTTTGGAAAAACTTAGAGAAACTAGCAAAGTAGTCAGGAAAGCAAAGATTCAAAAAGAGGAGGAAATAGCCAATGCAATAAAATGGGGGGGGGGGGGGGAGGGGATTACACATTTTTCAGATATATTAGTGAGAAGAGGAAGGGCAAAAATGGTATTGTCAGACTCAAGGATGAAGAAGAGGAATATGTAGAAGATAATGAAGAAAAAGCAGAATGGTTTAACAAATATTTCTGTTCTGTGTTCACAAATGAAGAACCAGGAGCAGGACCTCAGAAAACATCCAGAAACAGAAACAGAAGCAAGGGGCATCTTAAACAATTTTCAGAAGACTGTGTTCATGAGAAACTAGCTAGACAAAGTGATGGGACCAGATGGGATACACCCTAGAATACTGTGGGAACTTGGGGACGTTCTAGCAGCTCCACTGACTGACCTTTTCAATTGGGAGTTGGGAGTGGTGCCAAAGGACTGGAGAGAGGCTCATGTGGTGCCTTTACACAAAAGTGGAAGTAAGGATGTGGTTGAAAACTATAGACTGGTTAGTTTAACTTCGGTGGTGAGTAAATTATTGGAAACGCTGCTGAAAGAGAAAATAGTGAGGTCTCTGGAGTCCAGCAGATTGCAGGATCCGAGGCAGCATGGATTCACCAGAGGCAGGTCTTGTCAGACAAATCTGATTGATTTCTTTGATTGGGTGACCAGGGAGTTGGACTGAGGGAGAGCCCTAGATGAGGTATATTTAGATTACAGTAAAGCCTTTGACACCGTTCCTCACAGACGACTTATAAACAAACTGAACACCCTAGGGATGGACCTTAAAGTTACTGTTTGGGTTAGAAATTGGTTGAGTGGGAGGTGACAAAGAGTACAGGTAAATGGAACTCAGTCTGAAGAGAAGGAAGTTACCAGCGGTGTGCCCCAAGGATTTGTCCTTGGTCTGATTCTTTTTAACATCGTTGTTAGTGATATAGCGGAAGGGCTATCGGGTAAGGTTTGCCTCTTTGCGGATGATACCAAAATCTGCAATAGAGTAGACACCCAGGAAAGTGTAGATAACATGAAGAGGGATCTAGCTAAGCTTGAATAATGGTCTAGAATTTGGAAGCTGGGATTTAATGTTAAAAAATGCAAGGTCATACATTTAGGCTGCAGCAATCCAAGGGATCAATATAGTATAAGGGGTGAAGTACTTTTGTCCACCAAAGAAGAGCGGGACCAAGGCGTGGTTGTGTCTGATAATCTTAAAGTGGCTAAACAGATAGAAAAGGCGACAGCAAAAACTAGAAGGATGCTTGGGTGCATACGGAGAGGAATGGCTAGCAGAAAAAAGAGGTGATACTGCCTCTGTATAAGTCTTTGGTGTGGCCTTATTTGGAGTATTGTGTGCAATTTTGGAGACCACATCTTCAAAAGGATATAAACAGGATGGAGTCAGTACAGAGGGTGGCTACTAAAATGGTTAGTAGTCTTCATTATAAAGCATATGTGGACAGACTTAGGATCTTAATATGTACACATTAGAGGAAAGGCAAGATAGAGGTGATATGATTGAGATTTAAATACCTCTGTGGCATAAATGCACAGGAGGAGAGCCTCTTTAGATTGAAAGCAAGCTCTGCTATGAGGGGACATGGGATGAAAGTGAAAGGGGATAGATTCAGGAGTGTTATGCAGAATATTTCTTTACGGAAAGAGTGGTGGATCCGTAGAATAGTCTCCCAGTGGAGGTGGTAGAGATGAGGACAGTATCTGTATTCAAAAAAGCATTGGACAAATACAGAGGATCTCTAAAGGAAAAAAGGGGTCTGTTGCAGTTGTTGATATTTATTTATATTTTCTTATATACTGTGCTATTCTGCATCAGTGTGGTTTACATTGAACAGGGCATTATAACTTGGTGATAACTATTTGACATGGAACATGGGCTATGGAGGGTTAAGTGGCTTGCCCAAGACCACAAGGAGCACCTGTGGGACTAGAAACCCCAGTCCTTCTGGCCCAAGGTTGCTGTCTTCTAGTGAGATTTGAATCCCTGACCTTCTGGCCTGAAGTACCTTGCCCCAACCACTAGGCCACTCCTCATTTTAAAGGGATATGAAAGGACAGACTAGATAGGCCATGAGGTCTTTTTCTGTCATTTTTCTATGTTTCTATATTTCTCATAGGAGATTCATGAATAAACTGTGCAGCCTGAATTGGAAGCGAAGGAGGTGAACTGGATTAAAAAACTGTCAGAGTCAGAGGGTAACAGCAAATTGAATTCATTTGGAAGAAAGAAAGGTGAATAATGGAGTGTCTCAGGGACTGGTCTTCTGACTGATTCTTTTCAATATCTTTGTGAGTGATATTGCTAAAGGAAAGTTTGCCTTTTTGTGGATGACATAAATATATGCAACAGAGCTGACATCTTGAAGGTTGTAGACAACATGAAAAGTGATCTACAAAAATTAGTAGTATGGGCTAATGCTTGGCAGTTAAGCATGTGAAGAAATGTAGGGTGATGCATTTGAGGCATAGAAATCATAAGAAGCTATAGGGAATAAGCACTGAGAGACTGATATGTGAGGTTCTTGGGACAAACCTCAGGGTGATAGTGTTTGAGAATCTCAAGATTGCGGCCAAAACAATAAGAACATTAGGTTGCATAGAAAGGGGTATAACTAGTAGAAAGGAAAAGATGATAAAGCCCATGTACAATTCATTGCCACTGTCTCGCTAGGAGTTTTGTGAACAGTTTTGGAGACCATACTACAGATATAAAAAGACTTAAAAGCAGTTTAGAGGAAAGCAACAACTATGGGGGGTCATTCCGGGTCACGTTTAGCGGGAATGGATGTCCGGTCCGGACGTCCATCTCCACTAAATTCCAGGGTGCCAATTTCGGTAACAAAGCTCCCCGCACATACAGGGGAGATGTGTGGGAAGCTATGTACAGGGTAGAGAGGGGACGGGCAGGAGGAGAAGTGAAGGTGGGGTGAAGACAGGGCACCCAACCCGAATGTACAGGGTTGATTCTGTTGATGGCCCTGTACATCCGGGCTGAGTGCCTTAGACGGGGGACTTATTCCACCTCAGAAGATGAATAAGTCCCCCTGACGGTGGTGGACGACCATGCTGGGATCCCACACTAAGGTGAACAGGGGAGGGGGTTCCCCACAGCCCGATCCTGGACTCGGAAGGGCCATTCAGGGGTTGGGCTGCATGGAAGCAGGCAGTTTTTTTGCAGTACTGATCTGAAGTCCTGGGGGTTAAGGAAGGGTCTGAGGCCCTGTATCATTTTGTTTTTGAAAATTTGTATTTTGTTTTTTGCTATTTGTTGTTTAAGTGAGAGAGTTTGATCGAGTATGACTCCTAGATATTTCATTTGCATTTGAACTCTTATTTGGGTTATTCTTAGGGTGAGGTGGGTTGCTGGAGCAAATGTTTGATCCTTTGTGATGAATAATGCTTCTGTTTTCTTGAGGTTAATTGTGAGATTGTTTTCTTGGAGCCATCTGGAGATGTCATAGAAACAATGCAGTAATTGTTTGTTTGTGGGGTTTGTGGTGGTTATTGGTCCATATAACATAATGTTTTCTCCGTATATATGGAAGTTGATGTTGTGTGATGGTATTATTGAACAGAGTGGTAGTAAATAAATGTTGAAAAGCAGAGCTGACAGAGCAGAGCCTTGAAGTATTCCTCGAGTCTGGAGGTAGGGGACTGAGGTACCAGAGCTTGTTCGAATTAGCTGATACCTGTCTGTAAAGTAGGATTGGAACCACTGGAGAACCTTATCCTGCATGCTGGATTCTTGTAGCTGATGGAGGAGAATGCTACTGAGATATCTAAAAAGATGAGTATGTATCCAGTTTGTTTGTTTTTTATTCCTTTATCACTACATTTATTAAGGAGACCATGAGTGTTTTGACTCTGTGTGATGGCCAGAAGCCATGCTGTTGTGGATCAAGTAGGTTGTTCTTCTCAATGTAGTCTTGTAGTTGCTGCTGTACTGTCTTCTCAATGAACTTGGCAGCAAATGGGAGGCTTGCTATGGGTCTGTAGGAGGCAGGATCCAACGAGTCAAGTTCAGGCTTTTTGAGGGTGCGGCAGATGATGGACATCTTGAGACTAGCAGACATCTGGCCTTGTTTGAGTGATTCATGTGCAATGGTGGTGAGTGCTGGGCTTAGTTCCTGTTTTGTTATCTTGATCCAGCTGACAAGGCATGGATCAAGGGAGGAGGTGCTGGTGTTGAGGGTTGTTGTGATGCTTTCAACCTTCTGCTTACTGACTGTTTCAAACATGCACCATGTGATAGAGAGGGTGGTGTGGTGGCGGATCTGCTTTGAAGTGAGTGGGACATTGGAGACTGGGTGGAGCTGTTTGTATTGTGCAGCATGCTGTTGTGGGGGAATGTTCGGGAGTGGTTAGGGGGGACTGTGTGAGTGTGTGCTTATGTCTCTGTCCTATGGGGTATCATAGGATACCCTTATGAGGAAAGGCTTAAAGGTTTAGGGCTCTTCAGGATGGAAAAGAAATGACTTAGATGGAGATATGATAGTGGTCTCTAAAATAACGAATGAAGTGCTATGAATAAATGTGAATCAGTTGTTTACTCCTTCATAAAAAGACTAGATGACATGCAATGAAACTACAAAGCAGTAGCATACCAAGCATAGGGCGGTGAATGCAGCCCACCCCGTATGTGGGCTGGGAGAGGGGTGCACCCCCACTAGGCTCATGGTGGCAGTGAGGCAAACTTACTATTAAGCTGGCTTGCCACAGTGTCTCTCACTGTAGGGCCAGCCGCTTTTCTCTTCTGGCTGAAGTCATGCAAAACTTTGACCAGTAGAGAAGAGTGGGCAGCCTTGGAGCGCGAGGCACCGCAGCAAGCCAGCTTAATGGCAAGTTTGCCATGCTGCCTCCATGGGCCCAACTGGGGGGGGGGGAGGGTGCATAACGGCACTGCTGTGTGGGAGGGGGGCACTCGCCTTGCTGCCGAGTGGGCTAGAAACACTACTGCTACAAAGTACTACTTTTAAGACTAATCAGAGAAAGCATGTTTTTTAACTCAGTGCATAATTAAGGATTCATTGGGATTCATTGCTGGAGGATGTTGTAAAAACTGTTAGCATAGCTGGATTTAAAAAAGGTTTGGACAAGTTCCTGGAGGAAAAGTCCATAAACCATTATTATGTCCACTTGGAGAAATCATGATGTCTACCTTTTCTTTTTAGATCCTGCCAGGTATTTGTGACATGGATTGGCCAGTATTGGAAACAGGATACTGGGCTTGATGCACCATTGCTCTGACCCAATATGGAAAATGTTACGTTATGTAATGATTTTCAAATTCAAAAAAGGGATAAAGGGGACTAACCATCACAGACCGGCACTTGCAACCTTAAACAAAGGTATAGAGGGAGGTAACCTGCATAGAGAAGGTTACCCTCCTCTATACTCTTGCTTAGATTTAGGAGCTCTGTTCTGTCCTGGTTTTCTTCTTACTCTTCCCATCGCACTTTTAGTGTGTGTTTTGGTGGATCCTCCTCTTCTGCCATCCTGCTTTCAGTTGATGTACCTCAGGGATTTTTCTTGGGGCCTCTCCTTTTCTCTCTCTCTACATTCAGTCCCTTGGTGCACTTATTTCCTCCCATGGCTTTCAAGATCATCTTTATGCTGACGACTCGCAGGTCTACCGCTCTGTGCCTGAAATCTCTCCAGGAATCCAGGCTCAGATATCTGCCTGCTTATCTGACATTGCTGCCTGAATGTCTCACTGGTGTCTGAAATTGAATATGGCCAAAACTGAGCTTCTTATCTTTCCCCCTAAATCCACTTTCCCCCTTCCTCCCTTCTCTGTTTCTGTGGATAACACTACACTCATCCCTGTTTCCTCAGCTCGCAACCTTGGGGCCATTTTTTACTGTACTCTTTCTTTATCTGTGCACATCCAACAGATAGCTAAAACCTGCCGCATCTTTCTCTGTAACTTCAGCAAAATTCATCTCTTCCTTTCTACACAAGCTACTAAAATCCTTATCGACTCACTAGTCATCTTCTGCCTTAATTATTGTAACCTGCTCCTCGCTGGTCTCCTTCTGAATCCCTCTGGGACACTGTGATACCTGGGTACAAACTATATCGAAATGATAGAGCTGATCAAATTGGTGGAGGGGTTGCTCTCTATGTTAGAGAGGGAATTGAGTCAGAAAGGATTAAAGTTTTGCAGCCTGGCCAGAATGACCAAATGGATGATGAAATGCTCAAAGAAATCAAGGAAGCTAATAAAAGTCACAGCACAGAAATAATAATGGGTGATTTCAACTACCCCGGTATCGACTGGGTCAGTGTCACGTCAGGACATGCTAGGGAGATAAAGTTCCTAGATGAAATAAATGACTGCTTCTTGGAGCAGCTGGTTCATGAACCAACCAGAGGGGAAGCCATATTAGACCAAGTCCTTACTGGAACACCAGATCTAGTGCAAGAGATAAGGTTGTTGGGGCCACTTGGCAATAGTGATCATAGCATGATCGCCTTTGATTTAATTAGTGGAGGAGGGATAGTAAGGAAATCCAAAGTATTACCTTTTAACTTTCGAAAGGGAGACTATGATAAAATGAGGAAAACAGTTAAGAAAAAACTAAAAGGAGCAGTTGCAAAGGTTAAACACGTACATCAGGCTTGGCTGTTGTTGAAAAATACTATCTTGGAAGCCCAGACCATCTGTATTCCACGCTTTAAGAAAAGTGGAAGAAGTCCAAAAAACTGCCAGCATGGTTTAAAGGTGAGGTCAGAGAGGCTGTTGTTGCCAAAAAAGCATCTTTCAGTAAATGGAAAAAAGAGCCAAACAACGAAACCTGGAAACAACACAAGCACTGGCAGGTCAAATGCAAGGCATTGATAAGGCAGGCAAAGGGAGAATTTGAGAAGAAGCTTGCTGCGGAAGCAAAAACGCAAAGTAAAGACCTTTTCAAGTACATTCGTAGCAAAAAACCTGTGAGAGAGTCAGTTGGTCCATTAGATGATAAAGGGGCTAAAGGAGCACTAAGAGGCGACAAGGAGATAGCGGAGAGACTGAATGAATTCTTTGCTTCAGTCTTTACTGAGGAAGATGTAGGGATGTTACCCATGACTGAAGTGGTATTTAAAGGTGCGGAAGAATTGAAGGAAATATCGATACATCGGGAAGATGTATTACAACTGTTAGATAAACTGAAGAGTAGCAAATCACCTGGGCCGGATGGTATACATCCAAGGGTGTTGAAAGAACTGAAATATGAGATTGCAGACCTGCTATTAGTAATCTGTGAACTATCATTAAAATCATCTCTAATACCTGAAGATTGGAGGATCGCCAATGTAACACCAATTTTTAAAAAGGGTTCCAGGGGTGATCCGGGAAACTACAGACTGGTGAGCCTGACATCAGTACCGGGAAAAATGGTAGAAACCATCATAAAGAATAAAATTACTCAGCATGTAGATAGTCATGACCTAATGGGAGACAGCCAACATTGCTTTAGACAAGGACGATCTTGTCTTACTAATCTGTTATGTTTTATTGAAGGAGTGAATAATCAGGTGGACAAAGGTGAGTTGGTTGATATTGTGTATCTGGACTTTCAGAAAGCCTTTGACAAGGTCCCTCATCAGAGACTTTTGGCAAAACTAAAGAGTCCTGGGATAGGATGCAGTGTACTATTGTGGATCAGGAACTGGTTAAAAGATAGAAAGCAGAGGGTAGGGCTAAATGGCCAATTTTCCCAATGGAGAAAGGTGAATAGTGGTGTACCCCAGGGATCTGTGCTGGGTCCGCTGCTTTATGACATATTCATAAATGACCTGGAAAGTGGAATAACGAGTGAGGTTATCAAATTTGCAGATGACACAAAACTATTTAAAGTTGTTAAAACCCAAGAGGATTGTGGAAAACTGCAAGAGGATCTTGATAAATTGGAAGACTGGGCATCAAAATGGCAGATGAAATTTAATGTGGACAAGTGCAAGGTTATGCACCTAGGGAAGAACAACCCAAACTATGGTTACACGATGCAAGGTTCCACATTAGGAACCACCACCCAGGAAAAAGATTTAGGCGTCATTGTGGATACCATGTTAAAACCCTCGGCCCAGTGTGCAGCGGCGGCCAAGAGAGCAAATAGAATGCTAGGTATGATAAGGAAAGGAATGGAAATTAAACAAAAGATATTATAATGCCTCTGTATCGTTCCATGGTGAGACCACACCTTAAATATTGTGTGCAATTCTGGTCGCCGTATCTTAAAAAGGATATAGCGATTTTAGAAAAGGTTCAGAGAAGAGCCACCAAAATGGTAAAGGCGATGGAAGGATACTCCTATGAAGAAAGGCTTAAAAGGTTAGGGCTCTTTAACCTGGAAAAGAGACGGCTGAGGGGAGATATGATAGACGTCTATAAATTAATGAACGGAGTGGAACGGGTAAACGTAGATCGATTGTTTACCTTATCAGAATATAGAAAGATTAGGGGACATGCAATGAAGCTACAGGGTAAACTATTTAAGACTAATAAAAGAAAATATTTTTTTCACTCAACGTGTAATCAAACTCTGGAATTTGTTGCCGGAGGATGTAGCAAAGGCTGTTAGTGTAGCTGGGTTTAAAAAAGGTTTGGACAAGTTCCTGGAGGAAAGGTCCATAAACCATTATTAAGAAGGGACCCAGGATATCAATGCTTGAACCAATACAAGCATTGTGGAACCTGTGTCCCTTGGGGAAACTGCTAGGTACTGTAAACGGGGGCGCTGGTCGTGAATGTCCACAGTCTTGGCAACGGCAAAATATTATTATGACTTGCAAAGGAGTGTGGGGGTTGTAGTTCATTCATACCAGAATCAGCCGTTCACAAAATAATGGCTTCTGTTTCTGGATCTGCAGCTTCTGCTTCTCCCTGTGCTGTCTCTGTGTAGAATATCTTTTACTTTTAAAGTGCTTAGAGGGACACTCCACCCTAGCACAGCCCAGGTGTGCTGAATCAAGCCCTGCCCTTGGAGATGAGCGATTGGGGATTACCTCATAGCTCTCCTGATTGAACACACGTTTCCCCACTTCAGCCCTTCTAGAGGCTGTTTGAAACCTGGTGCATTCTGGGACTGGTAGTCTTTTATGAAAACATTCTGTTTTAGTATTTCTACCAGCAAAGACAGGTTGCTTGTTCACAGCCAATTCACCTCTTTTATAGCTTCCTCCTGAACTATGATAAGCTTCCTTATCACAGTACATATGACCTAGATTGGCCACTGTTGGAAACAGAATACTGGGCTTGATGGACCTTGGTCTGACCCAGTATGGCATATCTTATGTTCTTATGTTATCTCTCTCCCCTTCAATCTGTTCAAAACTCAACTGCACAGCTCGATTTCCATTTGTGTCACTATGCTCATGTAACCTATCAAGTCACTTCACTGGCCTCCGATGCATTTCCAAATCCAGTTCAAACTTCTCCTACTTACCCACAAAGTGCATTCATTCTTTAGCTCCTCACTACCTTTCTTTTCTTATCTCACACTACACCCCTCCACAGGAAGTTTGCTCCTCTGTCATCCCTTTAATCTGTGCCCTTCTCTAACACTGCCAACTCCAAACTTCATTCATTCCATCTTGCTGCTCCATATGCCTGTAACAAACTACCTGAGTGTGTGCATTGGGCTCCTTCTCTAGCCCTATTCAAATCCAGGCAAAAAACCCACCTCTTTGAATCTGCTTTTTAATCTTGATGCTCCTCAATCTCTTTTCCAATACTTATGTGTATCTAGTCCCCAGTTTTGCTATGTCTTTTTGTCTTGATTAGATTGTAAGCTCTGGTGAGCAGGGGTTGTATCTTACATCTATATGTACTAGGGTTGCCAACCAGCCAGTTTTCAGCTGGACTGGCTGTTTTTTACATGGCCAGGCTGGCTGTCGGTATAGATGTAAGACTGGCCGTTGAAAAGACATTATTTTTGCTTTGGCCACGGGACTGGGAGTGGCCAGAGCAGAAAACCGGTGTTTCATCTCTCTCCTGGAGTCCTTCTCTGCCCCCCCCCACCCCCCAGCACAGCCTAACCCTCTCCTCCACTCCAGCCCCAGCTCCTGCTTCTTACAGAGCAAGGTCTGCAATAACACTAATAATTAAAATAAAAACAAAACCAGTGCAGAGCCTTCCAGCCCTATGGAACCCCTGCTGCTCTGTCCCAAAGGAACTTATGCTAGAGGGGGCGGGACGCAGCAGCAGGGGTTCCATAGGGCCGAAAAGCTCTGCACTGGTTTTGTTTTTATTTTAAATTATTAGTGCTATTGCAGCCACGGCTCTGTAAGACACTGGAGCCACGGCTGCAAGGGGAAGGAGGTGGCAGGAAGGGACTGATATGGGGGGGGGGGGGTGGAAGGGAGCTTACACAGGGGGAATCTGCAGGCTAGAAGGGAACTGAAAGAGGGGGTAAAGTGGGGGATAGAAGGGAGCTGACAGAGGGGGAAGGAGGTGCATGGAAGGGAGCTAACATGGGGGAAGGGGAGGCTGGAAGGGAGCTGATATGGGGTGGAAGGAGGTGGCAGGAAGGGAACTGATAGAGGGGGAAGAAGGTGGTAGGAAGGGAGCTAACATGGGGGAGGAAGGAGGTGGCAGGAAGGGAGATGACATGGGGGGAAGATGTGTCAGGAAGGGAGATGATGGGGGAGGAGGTGGGGGCTGGAAGGGAGCTGAAATGGGGGAAGGTTGGGCTTGGAAGGGAGCTAACATGGGGGAAGGTTGGGGTTGGAAGGGAGCTGGCATGGGGAACAAGGTGGGGGCTGGAAGGGAGCTGACATGGGGGAGATGGGGACTAGAAGGGAGCTGACATGGGGGAAGGAGGTGGCAGGAAGGGAGCTGACATGGGGGGAAGGTGGGTGTGGAAGGGAGCTGACAGCTCAGTGAAGGAGGGGGCTGGAAGGAAGCTGACACCTGGGATGGGACTGGAGGGAGCTGTCTCTTGGGGATGGGACTGGTAAGTGGCTGGATAATGGGAGGGGGGACTGGAAGGGATGTAGCTCTGGGACTGGAAGGGAGGAAGCACATGGGGATGGCAGTGGAAAGGGGATGGACAGAGAGTAGAGTGACTGGAAGGGAGCTGACATGGGAAGTGGCACTGGGACTGGAAGTGAGCTGATACCTGGGATGGTATTTGGACTAGAAGGGGCTGAACAGTGGGGAAGGAGGGGAACTGAAAGGAAATGGACACCATTGGCAGTCCTGGGAATGCAAGGGAGTTGACATTAGAAGGTAATGGGAAGGGATGACTGGAATGTGGGCTGATACTGGGGAGGGTTACTGGGACTGGAAATAGGCTGATGGAAGGAAGTGAAAAAAAGCAAAAGAGACAGGAAATGGCAGATGGACTGTAGACTATAGAAAGAGAACTAAGAGAAGACAAGAAAGCAGAAGCCCCAGATCGGGACCAGAATGATCACAGAATAAAATGGTTAGACAACAAAGATAGAAAAAAATAAATGTATTTTCAAATAAGTGATTGGATTTTGTGCTATCTATATTTTACACAGTATGAGGAACTGCATCTCTTACTTATCTGATTTTGCAATACATACTGAATGTGGCTTCTTGGGGTTTCAGTTTAATTTTTGTCTACATATTTTTATTTTTACTTTAGGTTGTAGTCACTTATTCTGTACTTGGTGGGTGTGTGACTGAGTCCAGGTGTTCTGTTAACATGGAGTTTGTACGTAAGAATCTATACTGTACTGTAGTTTGTTCAGCTTTTCAAATAGGTGTATGGATGTTCTAGGGCCCATTGCAGTATTTATAGTACTGCTTTTATATTGGTTAGCCCCTTGTATGAGTTTTGGAAATTTATGCTGGTATGGTATGGTATGGCAGATTTGGCCTTGTAGATTTTCAGTAACGTTTTGTAGGTTTTTATATTAGTTTCCCTAAATGCCTGGTACTGGAGAATGTTTATGTTGTTGTTAGTGAGATGACCAGAATCAGATTTTTTTTCACTATCACAGCCTGTTTGAATGATGCCACATAAGTATTTACTGCTAGGTAGTTATTTTTATTCTGGCTATGCATTTGCCCTTTCACTGCAATTTTCTTATAAATTGTATTTGAAGGAGAAATACTAGCATCACGTGAAAAGAGTTCACAAAGAAGTTTTGGGAAAAAGGAGGGTGGTGTGTAGCCAACATTAATAATAATGAGGAAGGGGTGCCAATTTGTATGTTGCAAGGGAGATCCAGAAACCCTACCTGGCCCTGCCAAGGGCTGGCCATACGCATGTAGCAGGACAGCTTTAGGCTGTGATTGGGGCTGTCAGTGGCCATGATGGGCCCGAGCCAGCCCTGGGCAGTGGCAGCAGAAATGAAAAAGTGAAGCCATGTGGCTGGGCTCAGGCAGCATATGGGGTCATGCAGGTATAGGGGAGGGCCGCGATCACCATGGCTGCTCCCATTTAAGGCACCATGGCTACTCCCGGAAACTGCTGCTGCAATCCTCACAGCAGTCCAGCACTCTATTTATTTATTTATTTAACAGTTCTTTTATACCGCCATATCTACAATACTAAGTGGTTTACATAATAACAATTTGGCCAATAGGGCATTACATATATTTATATTCATGTTTATTGAACTACTTTATATACCGCTCCTTCATAACATTAGGTACATAGAACCATATCAATATAATATTTTATTTATTTATTTATTTAGACAGATTTGTATACCACCTTATCCTACAATCAAAGTGGTCACATCACATTGGAGGGTACATTTAACATGAGGGTATTTAACAACATTTAAACAGCACATGGTGGGTTACAATTAGCATGAGGGTACTTAACTACATTATGGAGGGTTACATTTAGCATGAGGGTACTTAACAACACTATACAATGAACTACTGGGTCTAGTTGGGATGACTGGCTGTTGGGTTGGCTGGGGTAGTTGGAATACCGTTCGGGTGGGAACTGTTGTCTGCCTGCCCATATGTTTCTTTAAAGAGCAGTGTTTTAAGGGTCTTGAGGAAGTCTGTGATGTCTTCCAATACCCTCAGGCTCGTTGGGAGGAAGTTCCATAGTGTGGATGCCAGTAGTGATGGAGCTCTTCTTGAGGTATTTTGTTTAGTCTTGTGGTATCCTGCAGGTGTGCCGATCATGTTGTCATTATTAGTTCTTCTTGGTCTATTACTGTTATCCCTTTTTATGATATCTTGGAGTGCATCTGCTGAGAGATGGTGAATGATTTTGAAGATGATCAGTATTGTTTTAAATTTTGCTCTGGCCACCATTGGGAGTTGTTGTTGTTGTTGTAAGATGGGGGTGATGTGCTCAGCTCTTGAAGTGTCTGTAATGATGTGTGCTGCAGTGTTTTGTACCATTTGGAGTGGGTGTAAGGTCTGATGAGGGAGGCCTTGATATAGTGAGTTTCCGTAGTCAAGCAGAGGTATAATGAGTGCTTGGCACACTGTGCGGAAGTGGTCCTGGCGGAGTAATGGCTTGATCTTTCTTATGGTTCTCAAACGCTGATAGGTTTTGCTTGCAGTTTTGGTGATATGAGATTTCAAATTCAGCGCTCTGTCCATTGTGATGCCCAGGTATCTAACTTCATCTTTGACTACTATGAGTTTGTTTAGAATGCTAATAGTCTGTGTTGGAATGAAGGTGGGGTTCCTGGTGATGAACATTGCCTCAGCTTTATCGTAGTTGACCGTCATGTTATTTGCTGTGAGCCAGGCATTCATGTCTTCAAGGCATTTGGTTATTGTTATGGTGTTAAATGCTAGTAGGCTGATCGGTGCATACACCATGATGTCGTCGGCATGTATGTGATAGAGGAGTTTGTGTCATTTGATGATGTTGCATATGGGTTGGATGTAAATATTAAAGAGCATTAATGATAGGGCTGAACCTTGTGGTATTCCCTATGTGACGGGGAACTGCAATGATTTCTTTTGGTCGCATTTGACTTGTGTTCGATTTTCTAAGTAGGAGGTGAACCATTTCAGGGTATTCTTGCGTAGTCCTATCTGTTGCAGGTGCTGCAGTAATATAGCGTAGGCCACTGTGTCAAGGGCTGCCGAGATGTCTATGAATACGATTAAGAATCCATTCTTTATGTTATCTATGCCTCATAGGAGGTTGTCAAAGAGGAAAGTGAGTAGCGTTTCCACGCCGTGTTGGGGTTTAAAGTCATGCTGATGGATGTCCATTGGGGCGTTCATGCCAATTTGTTCCTGAAGTTGCCTTTGCACTGTCTTTGCAACGATTTTCGCAAGGAATGGTAGGCTGGAGATAGGACGGTATGATTTTGGTTCGGATGGGTTTAGAGTGTTGCTTTTAAGTATCGGTCATATCATAGCGTGCTTGAGTGATTGCAGCATGTATCCTTGTTGGTGAGAATCTTTGATGATTTTGTGAGTGTAATGGGAGAGCTGGCTTCTTGTGACTTTGATCCAAGACACTGGGCATGGGTCTGACGTGAGGTTGTTGTGTTGAGTCCATGTATTATGTCCTCTACCTGATGTGCTGATGGTATGCTGAAGTCCTCCTAGGTTTGATGTTGCTCTTTCATTTCATGGTCATCTGTCTTATAAAAGAATATGAAATAACAGCATAACATTGTAACATATGAACTATATTACATTCAATTGAATGTGAAATTAAGGGGGGAGGGTATGAGCTTCTTAGGTTGTGTAGTTACAAGCACCACAGAAGGGAGCTGGAGCTAGAGGAGTAGCCTAGTGGTTAGAGCACTGACTTGGTAACCAAGAGGCCAGGGTTTAATTCCCACTAGTACTCCTTGTAGCCTTGGGCAAGTCACTTAACTCTCCATTGCCTCAGAAGAAAAGCCTGGCAATCTACTTCTGGTCACACTGCCAAGAAAACCCAGGAGCTGATGGGTTGTCAGGAGTGGGCATTGACTAAAGCCTGCTAGCAATCTGTGCCTTTTTCCATCTCCGACAGATCTGAGGCCTTCTCTGACTTGTGGGTCCAGGGCAGTTGCCAGATTACATCTCTCCTAATGCCATTCCTGACATCTGCTGTCTTTTATTTTGAGAGTACAGGGGAAATGCATTTCTATTTCTCTTGTGTTGCACTACATGCAGTGTCTGTATTTCTGAGGATTTAGTATAATTTTTGTCTATATATTTCTGTTTAGTTTTGTGCTCATTTATTGATGAAGGCCTGTCTGTATTGTGTGTGTGTGTGTTTACGTACAAACAATGCTGGGTATTTTGTTAGTATGGAATTTCTGTTTAAGAATGTGTAGCAATCTTGCTTGTTTAGTTTAGATATTGCCCTCTCTGTAATTAGTTTTGGAGGACAGGGGGTGGGGGTGGGACAGGGGGTGGGGAAAGGGCAGGGGTGGACATGGGCAGAGCATGACTAGTCACAGGTGGCGGGTTTTTCTCTTTCAAAAAGTTGGCAACACTAATATGTACAGTACTGCATACACATTTTATTTATTTATTTGCATTTATATACCGCTTTTTCCAGAGATAAAATGTGGTTTACATTGAACAAGGATAAGTCAATTACATATAACAGTTCATAACTATGTACAAAGAACAATGCACTTGGGACTGAGCTATCAGTCCTGTTGTAAACTATATACATTGAGACATAACTTGGGTCTTGGCTTATTTACCATTTGTGAGCAAATTACAGTGAGAGTATGCTTGCAGTATGTAGTTGTGATTGTGGACTGTGGACTTTAAGTATGGTATTGGGTAGGGTCAGTGTTTATGGGTTCATATGAGTTTCCAAAATGCAGTTTAAAAAGATGTGTTTTTAGTTCTTTAAGGAATGTGGATAGATCTTTGCTCTTAGTTCATCAGGCAATTTGTTCTATAGAACTGGCGCAAAGTGTGCGAAAGCTCTGTTGTTAGTGGCTCGATTGGATTTACGGAAGTCAGATGGAACTGCTAATTTATTCTGAGTGCAATTTCTTCTTAGTTGTGAGTCTTCTGGTTTGGCATGAAGTGAGGTGAGGTAGGATGGGGCTATTTCCCTAATGAGCTTGAATGTTGTCATTAGAATTTTGTAGTTTATGCGGCTTTGGATTGGGAGCCAGTGTAGGTTATATAGAACAGGTGTGATGTGTTCTGTTATATGGGCCTTCCAGGCTATACCTTGTAGCACTATACAAATGATTATTATTAGTAGTAGCTATAACTGAACCCCCCTCCCCCGGGGGTTTAGGAAGGGAAAATATTTTAGTGATCCCACCCCAGGGTTTTGAGAAAGTAAAGGAAAAGAGTTTATTCATCTTACAGCTTGAACTTCTAAAATTGAAGTTAGAAACTCCTGTAGTATAATATGATCCATTAGTGAGTAACCAGATGACCACTGTGCTTAAGAACACAGGCCTACTTAGTTTGCACTGGTGGGTAAAGGTTGCATACCACTATTATTTACACACACAAACAATAATACTATTCCAAAGTTTAAAGGTATCTATGATAGAAAATATTCTGGGGATTATGAGAGGGTTTCACGACTGTGTTCACTGGAAAAGCAGCCCCTTTCATCTTAACCTACAAGGTAGAGGGAAGGAACCCTATCCAGCTGTTTCCTGCCAGACATCAAAGCGGGGGAAGCTGAACTGTAGCTCAGTTGCTCATAGGGCTGGAATCATTCAGAGCCTGAGTCCATAACAGCTGGGAATGCTGAATATAGATATAGCAGGTTTATGACCTTTAGTGATGGAAACCTCCCCTAAGGAGAAAGAGCCTGATGGATACAGGCCCGGATTTAGGCATAGGCAATGGAGGTTGCTGCCTATGGTGCCAAAGTTTGTTAGGTGCCGGAGTATTACCTCAACTGCAATGCCTTGATCTGAGCCCGATGCTGCAACTCAGTGATTGTGTCACTGATCGGCTATGTCTCCCCTGTCTACTGAAAAACAGATTAATATGAATAACATACAACCTCTAAAATGCCTGTATGCAAATGCTGGAAGTCTAAAAAATAAGACGGGAGAGTTAGAATATATAGCACTAAATGAAAGGTTAGATATGATTGGAATCACAGAGACCTGGTGGAAGGAGGACAACCAATGGGGCACTGTGATACCTGGGTACAAACTATATTGCAATGCTAGAGTAGATCAAATTGGTGGAGTTGCGCTCTACGATAGAGAGTCACACAGGATGAAAGTTTTGCATGAACCAAATTACATTGAAGAATCTCTATGGATACAAATTCCATGTAAAAAGGGAAAAGCAATGGCAGTGGGGGCGTACTTCTGACTGCCTGGCAAGAATGAACAAATGATTGATGAAATGCTAAAAGAAATCAGGGAAGCTAACAAAAATTACAACACAGTAATAATAATGGGTGATTTCAATTACCCCAGTATCGACTGGGTCAGTGTCACAGCAAGACATGCTAGGGAGATATAGTTTCTAGATGAAATAAATGACTGCTTCTTGGACCAGCTAGTTCATGAACCAACAAGAGGGGAAGCTATTTTGGGCATAGTCCTTAGTGGAACACAGGATCTAGTGTAAGAGATAAGGGTGTTGGGGCCACTTGGCAATAGTGATCATAGAATGATTTATTTATCTAACATTTCTTATATACCGCCTTTCATGATATCAAGGCAGTTTACATTGAACAAACTGAAATTACATTGAACAGGGCATTATAACTTGGAGATAACTATTTTACAGGGAACTATTTTACAGGGAACATGGAGATAACTATTTTACAGGGTAATGGAGGGTTAAGTGGCTTGTCCAACACCACAAGGGTATGATAAAATGAGGAAAATATTTAAGAAAAAAATAAAAGTGTCAGTTGCAGAGGTTAAAGATTTACATCAAGCATGGGCGGAACACTCAGGAGACCACCCGGCAAACTCTTCCATCCACCGGCACAGAGAGAGTGCAAGGAAGCAGCAATTACACCAAAGTGGTAAGATCCACCCTGCTGCTGTATCATGCTTTCCCTGCACTGTTCAGCCTTTAAATTCTAGTGCTTCTCAGGTGCACCCGTGCCTAAGGGCCCTTAAACATGACCCTTGGAGTGGCCTTGGAGTGGCCAGGAGGGAGGCATACCAGCAAGCCATTCTTTTTCTCAGACCTCAAAGGGTAAGTGCTGCTCTTAAAACAAATCACTCAGACAGCCAGGGGTGGTTCTACCATTAGGCTACCTGAGGTGATCGCCTCAGGTGACAGTTTTGAGGGGGGGGGGGCGGCACTCTGACAGCAGCAGCATTCCGGCTCTGGGTTTATTTTGGATTTTGCCACCTCTGGCCTGTCACTGCCTTTGTGCTGCTTTTTTTTCTTGCACAAGCATTGAGTCAGAAAAAAAAGCATTGGGAAGGCAGTAGCAGGCCAGAGGCAGCAAAATTCAAAATAAACGCAGCCGCTATTGGTTCCTGCAAACCATCAGCCTGATTCATCAGAGTCGGACAAATCAGGCTGATTCCTTGCAGGAACCATAGTGGCTGTGTTTATTTTTTATTTTGCTGCCTCTAGCCTGCCACTGCCTTCCTGCCACTTTTTGTTCTCGGACAAATCAGGCTGATTCCTTGGAAGAACTAGTTGCAGCTGTGACAGCCACTGTTGATTCCTCCAAGGAATCAGTCTGATTCGTCGAACAAACAGCAGCGGGAAGGCAGATGTTCTTTTTTTCATGCCTAGAATATCGGTTACAAATATTTTGTTTTGCTCTTAACTGGATTATGTGCTGAATTCTGTATACCTCATGGACTGAGAATAGTAGTGGCTGCATGTTTCTGTGCAGGGCAAGAGACCCTGGGGTAAGCAATGAGAGAACACATTGTGGCCATTCTCCTCCCTGGGCCACGCTGTTGCTCAGTCTCTTTCTCCTTCCGGCTCCTCTCCTCCTTCTGGCATCCTCTCCTCGCTGTGCAAACACTACACGTCCCTTTCAGCCAAATGGACATTTCCCTGCAGTTCTTTCCCAAGAGGAAAACATCCTTGGTGAGGTGAGTGTGTGTCTGTCTCGCTCACACTGCTCTCCCACATTGCACGGTTCCCTCTCTGCTGCTGGGGGCAAAGGCTCAGGCCTCCCCTAGCGCTGCAGGAGCACAGAAAGAGGTCGTTGAGTTCAAGCTAGTTTAAATGCTGCCTATTTACAATGGGCAAAGCTAACACAAGGTTTTTAGGAAACACTTTGGGTAATGACTGGTAAAAGTGGGATTATTTCTTTCACCTAAACTGTATGAATGATTTTGAGCCAGTCTAAGAGTGGCTGTAGATGACAAGATTTCACTATGGACAACCAAGTTACAGACGAGCTTCTTGTATTTGGGTGAAAGTATGTGGACAGAAAATGAGTTTATTTTAACAGCAGGAGAGGATGCAGTCTTTCATTCTAAACTTTGTGAGAAAATAAAGGTCAACAAAAAAGTGATAACTTTTTTTAATTGGACAAAATGAACACCTCTGTTACTAGCTTTCAGAGTTGAGTTCCCTTCCTCAAACAGCTGCTGGAGCGCGGCTGACAAGCTCAGAGGGTTTGGTTTTTGTTTTCTAACTACTGCAGCTAATTTCCTCACTTCTTTTTTTGATTGTTGTCATTTTTGAGTGCAGTTCCCTCCCCCTCCATTTTTTTTCTTCTGTTTTCTGTTTCAGGAAGGAGTCTTTATTATTTTTCAGTTGCCATTTAGGAAGTTACAGTTGCTGCTGTCCTTGTTCTTGCTGATTTGCAGGAGTCTTGTGGTACCACAACACCAAGACATTTATACCGCAAGGTAAGCCTCTTCTGCTTGTTTTAGTAGAGAGGTCCTTGGGATTAGAGGGTTGACAGCAACACAGCACCCATCTTCTTTGTTTCCTCTTCTTTTCGTTGTGTTTTAAATTTGTGGGGGGTTATGTCTGATTTTGAAGTTGTTTTCTTTGGAATTGGTGTTCTGCGGTGGCTTTAGTTTTGTACTTTTCTTAAGGAAGGAGTGTGCGTTAACTATCCCTTGTCCCTTGTTTTGTCCTTTTATACTATGGTCTCCAAAGAAAAGGAAATGCTTTTTCTGCTGACTTGTTTGCATAGACAGACTAGGCCCACCAAGGTTTTAGCTTTGGAAGTAGAAGCTGATTGTGCACCTTTGTTATGCAAGAAGTGTATGCTAGAATAAGAACCTGTGAGAAGTTTATTCAGTGCCATTACTCTGCAGGTTATATATGCCCCAGCATCATGGATCTCAGAGTGGGGGCAAGCAGTGGATTTCCCAAGTCCTCTTTAATAATAGTTTCTGTACCTTTCCTACAGGAACTTGTCCAAACCTTTTTTTTTAAGCCCAGCTACACTAACAGCTTTTACTACATCCTCCGATAACTATTTCCAGAGTTTGATTACAGAAGATCCCCTGCAGTTATTGCATTTCAACATGGCAAAATGGCTGAGATAGCATTAGTCGTACCCACACTACTTGCGCTGAGCCATTATGTTAGTTTCTGCCAACAATGCAGATGCCTGTGTGTGAGTTTTTTCTATCGCCTCGCTCTGGAGTAAAGTATAATTTTAGAAAAGAAATCCTGTAAACCTAAGAGTAATGGTTAAAAGCATTTTTTGTCTGCATATGTCTGCTTTAATTTGTATTACTATATTCCCTACTTGTGTGAAGATCTATCTGTTCTGCCTGTGTGACTGAAGCTACATATTCTGTTAGCATGGAGTTTCTATGTAGGTATCTGTAGTAATCTGGCTTGTTCAGTTTTCTGACTAGGAATATGGATGTTCTAGGGCCCACTGCAATATTTATGGTGCTGTCCTTTCTGGGTATGCTTCATGTTGTGTGAGTTTTGGAAGTTAGTGTTGTTATGAATAATAGATTTGCTCTATGGGTCCTGTACTCTGGGTTCTTAGTGTAGTCAACTGTAGGATGTTGGTTGGGGGGTCCTGGAATATGTATTGTCTTTGATATTTGCAGTTTTGCATTCTTTATGTTGCCAGACTGAAATTTTAAAATATTTTGTCAGTTCAGATTCAAGGAAATTTTAAGTTTTAAGGGAATGTCTAAGTTTAATTTTGTTTAGTAGCGTGATAACTTCACCTCTGCTGAATTTTGGACTTTTCCAGCTCTAGCACAATCCAATCCAGCCTTTGAATTCATGACTACCAGGATTAGCTTTTCTTATTTTATATCTTTCCTCCTCAACAATAATCTGGTCATAGCAAAATAAATTTGATGCGCAGATACTTATAATGGTTTGATTTTTGGGGAGGGTTGTATAAGTGGCTTTTTGTTACTCAAAAGTAATGTTTCATTATTATGCTTGTTTTATTGTACCATCTGTTTACTAAATTGCATGTGTATGTTTGGAAGCCACCTAGGATTTCAGATGAGTGGCATATACATTTTAAAATAAAATATACTAAATTTATGCAAATGATGCTGCAGTAAGTCTCTGCACATGGACCTGCATCATCTTAATGCCATCCCTAAGGGGAAGTAGATAAGAGGGGGCACTGGGAGGTGGAGGAAAACAGAAACCTCAGATTGGGACCAGCATGATCAGAGAATAAAATGGTCAGATAACAAAGGTAGAAGAGAATTTTATTTTCAATGTAATGACTGGATTTGATGATATCTTTATATTTTATACCGTACAGGGAAATGCATCTTTTTATTTCTGTGGTGCTGCATTGTATGCAGAATCTGACTTCTTGGAGTTGCAGTATATTTTTTACATATGTTTATTTTTAAGTTATGGTCACTTATTCTGTACTTGGTGAGGGTCTGTGTTCTGAGTGTGTGACCAAGGCTATGGAGTTTGTACATAGGGATATGTACTGTAGAAATCTGAATTGTTTAGCTTTTCATATAGGTGTTAGATGTTCCAGGGCCCGCTGCAGTATTTACAGTTATGCTTTTTTTGGGTAGGCTCCTTATGTGAGTTTTTTAAGTTGGTGCTGGTATGGTAGATTTACTCTATAGATCCTCAGTGACTTTACTGTAGGTTTTGGCATAAGTTCACAATATGCCTGCTGCTGGAGAATGTTGTTGTTGTTAGAGAGATGACCAGAAGCAGATTTCTTTTTTTAGATATTGAGTTTTATGGGTGAATGTCCTAGTTCTACTCTGCACCCATTGTTGAAAGAGGGGGTTCTGTGAATGCAAAATATATATTCAACAAGAAAAAGCAAGTTTATAGCAACAAAATAAAAAATAATTATAATTTGGTGGTATAAACTGTACTGTGGTTCTCGCTCTTTCTTTTAGTTCCTTGATGTGCAAACATATTGCATTTCCACCACATTATCCAAGTGGCTTTTGGTTTGGTTCAGTCCCTGACTGGAGTTTTGAGAATGCCCCCTCCCCCACTGCAGGGGGGGGGGGCACCACCTCATCCCTCGCCTCAGGCAGAAAATTGCCTTGAACCACCCCTGCAAACAGCCCACCCAACTATACACACAACACAGAAGGACAGTGACAATTTGCTTTCCTGCAGATTGCACTGGAAACAACTATCAAAGGAGCAAAATCACTTCATAGGAACTATTTTCTGCAACGGCCCAGCCCAAAACAAGATTCGTTCTCCACAAGATTGTTCTTCACAAGGCTAATACACTATTCTGGCGGAAGCAAAGTATCCTAAACAATCCAATATCAACCCGGATTACTAAACCTAGTATAAACCACTGTGCTGAGATGTAAGTTTCAGGAAAGAGGTACACAATCCTGGTTTTACATACCCCCTTCCTAATATTATTAGCTGTAATCCTTACCGATGAAACACAAACAACTCCTTGAACACAAATCCCTATCATGTTTAAATCCAGGCACCTCAGACCTTTCACTCAAGCAGTTCAGACACATATGCAACAATACAGAAGAAACAGCAGAGTTGTTGAGATTAACTTAGACAATGATCTCACTCATGAACCAAACTTTTCACTAACCTCCAACACACCTATTCAATGCACCCTCATTAATGCACGCTCTGCCGAAAACAAAATACCAACATTGGTAGACTTCAGCCAGGACCATGAGATTCACATCCTATACGGAAACCTGGCTTATCGAGTCTGACTCCATCCTCCTCAACCAACAGTCCATCCTCATATACATAACTGTAATAGGGCAGGCAGCAGAGATGAAGGTGTCTGCATTGTTGCTAGATCCAACATCAAGCTCCTCACCTCAGATGCAAGCTCCTCAGATAATATTGATAAGCTCATAGTAATGAACAACTCATTTTTCATATGCTCAACTTACAGATCATCACATGCCACAGAGCTGGCCACATTCCTGGAAGTAATCTGCGCTCTCTCAACAACCCATCGCCCCCTCATTTTACCCTGGGACTTAAGGAAGTGGACTCATTCCTAGAAGCAATGGTAGCACTACAGTACACCCAAATTATCTCCAACCTAACCCATCTTAAAGGTAATATACTTGACCTAAATCCTGAGACCATCAGTACAACATATATCCACACAATCCTTCCAGTACCCTGGTCTGACCATGCAGTCATACTATTTTCCATACCCAGTAAACCCCATCAGACAACTGTTTGCAGTACTCTTCCTACGAACCACCAATTTTGACAATTTGATGAAGAAATATTCCTCGTCGATGAACTAGGAAGAAAATCTAGAATCAAAGATCAAACAATGGAATGAAATTATGACTTCTGCTGCCCTTGCCCCATCAAATAGAAACTCTTCCAAGCGTCAAAAAAATAGTCCCATGGTTCTCAAAAGCACTGCAAAAGCAAAAGTATGATCTATGATGCCTGGAACATAAGTGGGAACATTCCAATGACCCACTCATTAAAGCCATCTATATGGAGAAACAGAATAAACTGTGTGGAAACCCTACAACAGAAAAGAGAATACTACAACAACCTTATCACATGCTCAATAAACAAACCAAAGGAGTTCTTCTGAATTGCAAAGGCTCTGCCAAGGGAACCTAGGGAACAGACCCCACTGGAAAGAATATGCCCCAAAGAAATGGCAAACTACATCTGCACAAAACACAATCCTACACCCTTGGAAGTTCACCCTCCAACTACCTCGATCTCCCTAAACATCCCCCAGGGAACATGGTTGAAATTTGACCTATCATCTCTGCAAAATATCATGGAAATGATAAAGAACCTAAACACAACCACATCTGCGATTGATCCCTGCCCAGAGTCCTGGGTGAAGACTGCCAGAAATCAACTCAGCCCATTCCTGCAGAGCATCATTCACATGTCACTGTCGAAAGGTTACATGCCCACCTCGCTGAAGCAAAGTTCAATCAGACCACTCCTAAAACGTGAGAACCTAGAGTGCCCCTCCCCAAGCTCATATAGGCCAATTTAATCCATTCAATTCATCTCAAAAATAATTGAGAAAACAGTGCAGGTGCAGCTCCAAAATTACATTGACAATCACACCCCCCTAGACCCTCACCATCACATTTTTAGACCGAATCACAGCATTGGGACCCTTCTCACATCACTGCTTAATACAATCCTCACCTGCACCCAAACTGCCTCCCAAGGTAACCTCCTCATATTCCTAGACATCTCATCCACTTTTGATTCCCTTCCACATCATCAGATTCTACAGAGGTTTTATAAAATTGGCCTTCAAGACTCTACAATGATCTGGTTCCAGTTCTACCTTGAAGACCGCAGACAGCAAGTAAAAGTTGGAAATAAGACCTCATGCCCATTCATCCAACGCCAAGGAGTTCCTCAAGGTTCAAGCCTCTCAGCACTCCTTTTCAACATATTCCTCCATCCTCTATGCACAATATTCAAGGATCACAAGATTCACTACCAAATATATACTGATAATATTATGCTCTTCACCCCAATTAGCATAGCAAAACTTGAATTCTCCACTTAGATAAGTGCTTCCATAAGATAAGACGATGGCTTAAGCAACACAGTCTCCTCTTTAATAAGTCTTAATGTTCCACTATATAATTCTACTTTAGAATAGTTCATTTAAGTTCATGTATGTTATATGTATATATCTCTAGGTTTAATTCCCTGTTTAATGTAAAGTTGTTGATGTTACAATGAAAGAACTGAAAGATGAGATTTCAGACCTAATATTAATAGTCTAAAATCATTTGTAGTACCTGAAGACTGACAAATAGCCAATGTAACACCAGTTTTAAAAAGGGTTCAAGGGGTGATCCGAGAAACTAGAGACTGGTGAGCCTGAAGTCAGTACCGGACAAAATGGCAGAAACCATTATAAAGAACAAAATTACTGAACATGTAGATAATCATGCTTTAATGGGAGAAAGCCAACATGGATTTAGCCAAGGAAAGTCTTGTCTTACTAATCTGTTATATTTTTTTGAAGGTGTGAATAAACAGGTAGAAAAAGGTAAGCCGGTTGATATAGTGTATCTGTATTTTCAGAAAGTCTTTGACAAGGTCCCTCATGAGAGACTCGACAAAATTAAAAAGTTATGAGATAGGAGGCAGTGTACTATTGTGGATCAGGAACTGGTTAAAAGATAGAAAGCAGAGGGTAGGGCTAAATGGCCAATTTTCCGAATGGAGAAAGGTAAATAGTGGAGTTCCCCAGGGATCTATGCTGGATCCGCTGCTTTTTAACATATTCATAAATGACCTGGAAATGGGAGTAAACAAGTGAGGTGATAAAATTTGCAAATTACACAAATTATTTAAAATTGTTAAAACACAAGAGAATTGTGAAAAATTGCAAGAGGACCTTGATAAATTGGAAGATTGGAAGTTGAAATGGCAGATGAAATTGAAGTTGGACAAGTGCAAAGTTATGCTCCTAGGGAAGAACAAACCAAACCATGGTTACACGATGCAAGGTTCCACATTAGGAACTACCAACAAGTTAATTAATTAAATTTAGCCCAGGCTGCCCTGACCCTGTAGTGTCCCGCCTTCTCCTTTCCCTCTGCAGTTTTTCTATGGTAACAGGAAGTCCTGTGAGAGGAAAGGAACGGATGCTGCAGATTCCGGGCTGAATTTAATTAACAAACTTGCTGCTGCTGCTCAGGGACCAGCAAGACATCGAAACAGAGCCGATCAGATGGGGAGCCAGAGACGATCAAGGGGGGAGAGCTAGAGCCAATGGGGCACCAACAAAATAAATCTGGTTCTGTTTGGACTTTGAGCTTCAGAGGAACAGTGGCCCCCTTCAGATGGAAGGGGACACAGTGCAAAGATGAGGAACCCAGGAATAACCCCTCTAGGCAGAAGGAGGCATAGCACAATAGATTTATTTTCATTGCAAATGCAGAACACAGCATGGTTTATCTGCAACCTCTTCCTTACCATTACAACTAATGCAAAAGTTTTAAAATGCATATAGTGCTTTACCTTTAAATGGTATGTCTTTTTACATAATCATTGGAAGTCTTTTTCTCAGTAACCCCTATGAAATGTTTTGATACCCATACTATTTATTATCTATTATTTATTATCTATTATCTTTATATATTATGTTGTATATTTTAAATTTAATTTCTTGTTTACTACAGAGATTGTTTCATTATGTTTTTTTACAGATACATGTATAATTATTTTATCTCATTTATTTATTTATTTATTTTATTTAACAGTTTTTATATACCGTCTTTCTACTAGTCAAGACGGTTTACATGAAACAATAGTACAGTATATTACAACTGTTTACAGGGAACAATTAAACAATGTAGGATAATTAAGGATACAAGTAAAACTGTGTAATAAAATTAAGATTAAATTAAAAATAACAAGTAACAAGTTAACAAGTTAACAAAGTAACAATATGTACTGGAACAGTAGAGTTTATGGATTTGATGCATTGTCGCATTATTTGGTTTTAATGTATTGTATGTTTTTATCTGAGGCTTATATCCCTTGAGGAAGGTGTAAGCTGAAATGTATCAGAGTTTTTCTACAATAGGAGCTCTTCAAATCTACTACTGTTGTTACACCTCGCTCTATTGTTCCTGCTGCTCCTTTGCAGGTGTGTGTGCTCTCCTTTGGATCCCAATAACAAGCTACTAGGCATGTGCATGCCAATGATTTTTGGGCTCGTTTTGTTCATCATAATATACCTGTTTGGTTAGTCTTCAGGAGCTGTATCATTCATTCCCATTAAAGTTTAAGGAGGAAGCTATTGTACAATGGAACAGTCAGACTTGCCTTCTATTTTCAATGAAACCTGATTGAATCTGTAACAGCGCAACAAGCCATCAAGAATGTCCCCCCGCCAGCCAATCAGGGGCACCAGAAGAGGGGCAAAGAGTACATACAGTGGCAGGATGAGTACCAGAAACTACCATCAGATGGTCAAAGTGATACAAAAGTGCAACGAACAAGATAGTCAAAGATGGCAGAGCAGTACCACAATTAGTGGACACCAAAGCACTTTGTGAGGAATAAAGTGGCGTGAGGACCAGCACAACACCCAGGTCAGATGCAAGACTCTAAATAATGCCAGGAGGACCAGCACAACACCTTGATCAGCTGTAAGACCCTAAAACAGGTCAAGAGGACCAGCACAGCAGAGCACCCAGCTTGACTTCCAGGCCCTAGATTATGCCAGGAGGATTAGCACAGCACCAAGCTTGGCTGCAAAGCCTTAAAACACCAAAGGAGAGCCAACACAAGAGCTGAAGAGGTGGCACAAGCTCAGGCCACAAGAGTGGCGTGATTTTATTATATCTTACATCTACTTTTTTATTTTTCTATTTATATTAAAAACTGTGCATGCTGTTTAATACTTGTTCATAGATATTTCTCATTCATAGATGCCATAAATGATGCTCCCATGCATACTTAACTGGTGGCTTGAAGTTCCAGTATTAATGCTGCCCAAATGCCATCTGTGTATTGCTGCTAAGACTTTCAGGCCAATGCAGAAAGCCGCTGCTGAAGTCGCGTGCTATCAGCTTTTGCATCTGTTTACACTGCACCGAAAGCGCATGACTTCGGTGTGGCTATGCAGAAAGTAGCTCATATGCAAATGAGCCACGCGTTAAATCATGCACAAAATGGAAGCATTAAATTGGGAGAGCAAACCAAACACATGCACACAAGAAATCGGCACTGGTTTGGCATGCTCTCCCAGAAAAAAGGACACCACATGGCTAATTTGAATATCAATCCCAACAGGATTTTGATGGCATTGGGGGCAATCGTGGCATCGGGAAAAGCTTTCGATGCCTTCAAAATACTGTCAGGGTCCGGTGCCCCAATAGAAAGTCACTCCTTGGTGGTCTGGATGTCCCAGAACCCCTCACCCCACTTTAAAAAAACTAATCTGGCGGTGTAACAGCCCCAGAACTTCCACCCCCCACCACACTTAAAAAAAAAAAAAACAACTAACCTGGTGGTCTAGTGGCCCCAGAAACCCTCCTGGTATCTTTCAAAGCGGGAGTGCCACCTACATGCTCCCATTCTTCGTCTGCCATCTTGGAAAATGGCGGGGCCTGGTCCCGCGTGGTACATCCTGGGATTTAGCTTCAGCTTTGAATGATACTGGGAGGAGGTTCTGGGGCTGCCAGACTGCTAGGTTAGTTTTGTTTTAAGCAGAATGGATGGTGGGGGGTTCTGGGACCGCTAGACCACCATGTTAGATATTTTTAAGGGCACCCCTGGCCTGGGTACCACAATCCCAGTGTGCCCCTTGCCTAGGCACCCAGTCTAGGGTGCTACTAGCCCAGACACCCTATGCCAAACAATTATGTCTAATTCACTCTGCTAATTGGTGAGTGGTGAGTGAAAAGATTGGAAGAGGGGTAAGTGGGAGTTGGTGTGGTAAGGGAGGTGACTAACACTAAGGGGTATGTTTACTAAACCGCGCAATTGTGCGGGGCGCACTTGAGCGTGCAAAAATGATGCACTTAAGTGCTCTTAAGTGCCCCACACGAGTGCGCGTCACACTAACAGGCCCCGTACACGTGCGATGAACACGCGCACGTGTGCGGTGCGGTACTGTGCGATAGAGGCGGGGAAAGGCAAAAGGAGGGCGGAGGAAGGCCCCCGAGGGGCGGAGAGACGGGGGTCAATGGGTGAAAAGTGGGAGGGGAGAGGCTCCCCGCACAGGAGCGGGGCCGAATTTACAAGTAAAAACTACCGCGAGTGAAACACTCGCGGTAGACTGCATTTAAAGGGAAGAGAAACCATTTCCGTCAGCAATTGACAGCAAAACCGGGGAAACCTAAAATACGTGAACAGTGTGATACATGTGTACAGAACAAAATGTCAAATAAACAATGGAAATGACCACAAAAAAAACTTTAAAAATTATAATCCAGCTGGGCAACATTGATATCAATGGCCAACAATAAAAAACACTCCCAGGAAAGCTCCAAAAAAAAGGAATGATTTATGGAAGGGTCTACGGAGCGTAGACCCTTCCAAAAATCATTTATTTTTTTGGAGCTTACCTGGGAGTGTTTTTAATTTTGCCCACTGATATTACTGGTGCCCAGCTTGGTTATGTTTGTTTTCCCCTTTTTTTGAGGTCATTTATGAGGTTTATTTGCCCTTTTGTCACCATACAAGGTGAATGAGTCCACAGTAAAATTGTGCAGAGGTTTTCTGAGCCGTTCGGTCAGGTTATCTATCTCCAGGGACCACACTATCTCTGTGGCCACAGTGTGGTGTAGCAGACACAGCCAGTGCCTGTAGGACCAGAGGGTCACAGATTCAAATCCCAGCTAGGGCTCATAACAACCCAGTCCCCATAGTTTTACCCACCACAAAACAGTGATAGTCAGGACACCCCTGTATTGCAGAGCACATAAGCATGGTGCAAACACCCGTATTTTAACCTACACCACACACAAACCATACCAATGGCCATTACCTACAGCCAATTCCCCCAAATACAATCCTGGAGTGCCACAACTCAATCTGGTCACATGCTTTTTCCAAGATAAGAACATGTCAGCATGTTGGCGGAAGGGTACAGGTGGCGGAGGGACCAGTGGCTGCAAGCCACAGCACACAGTGGCCTAGGCATGTGCAGGCTGGCACGGTCCACTGCAACAGACAGGCTCTGTTGCATGTACAGTCATGGCCTCCCCAGGAAATGCAACACATCTGTGGCAACACAGTGGTGCAGTGCTCACAGACAGTGTGAGCAAGAACAGAAGGGCACAGGTTCAAAGCCCAGCTGGTGCTACTGCCAAACCTGTCCGCATATTTTTCCCACAACTAAACCATGATAGTAAGGACAAAACTGTATAGCTGAGAACATATGCATTGTTAATACACCTATATTTTACCACACCAATCACAGACACCATAAACAGGCGCATTACCTAGAGCAGAGTCTCCCAAATGCAGTCCTGGAGGGCCCCCACACCATTCAGGTCCCATGCTGCCTCTAATAATGATGCCTGTGCTGCATATCTATGCACCACCCCCATGGTATGCAGATGTAGCTCATGCATATTTATGAGGGACAGCATATAGTGTTTGGAACACCAGGACTGGAGTCGGGAAACCCTGCCGTAAAGCAGCAGCCAACAGGGCCAGACACACCCACACACCCCCCCCCCCACAGGCCGCATTGGCCAATGCCTCCTGGAGAGGCAGGACATTGGGCCCTGCCTGTATCTCCCAATACTAGCAGTTGCAAACCTTAGCAATGCCACCCTACACCTGGGTATACGGTACACAGCTATCAAACGCTTCCTATGATAACTGCCATATATCAATTCCTACGTTAAGCACATTTTGGTCATTGAGCTCCACTATAACAATCATTCTGATGTTTGCGGTGTGTGCTGCAGTTCTGGTCCCTGACAGTGTCTACCACCCTGGGGGCTGACCCCCAACAGTATTGAGTACCATATCCATGCCTGTACTGTGCCCAGGACTGGTGTGGTGTTTATGGCTGCTGACCTCATCTATAATAGCACAATGCTGGCATAGGTGTGGGGGTGGCTGTCTGTCTATCCAGTGTGTGGTGGCTGCAAACACCTTCCACAGCCCACACTGCCAGCAATGTTGCCAGTATTGGGCTACCAATGTGCATAATGAGGAGCAAGGTACCATGGGTATAGGCTGGACTGGGTGGCTTGGCCAGGGTGCATCTGCACAGTGCATAGGGCACTGACTGGGACATTGTAGTGCCCAGCCACCACCTACACAGACAGTGTGACCTCAGTATGTCCTGCTGAGAGATCACTCTCACCCTGACTGTGCAGTGACCACAGCATGGCTAGGCACCCCCATAGTGCTATATAGCATTTCTCTTGTGTGATAGTTATGGGTTTCCTTTTGGGGCCCAGTCACTGATATATCTGCTTGCTGTGTATGCTGACATCCCAGTTCTGGGTGCATGCATCTCCACTGAGAACATGCACTATGGACTACCTAGCAGACTGTTTGTAGCTGGTATGTGTTTTGCTGGAGTGGCTTGCAGGGTGCAGTGGTTGATGGCTTGCTGCAGGAGAATAACAGATAGTGGTGGGGTGCAGCTTACCATGTCTGTCTGTCTGCTATTGTGTTATGGATGTGTATAGAGCTGCATTAACTGCCCTGTGGGTTGTCTGTTCCACAGCAGGACTGGGGTTGATGGACCCCTCTACTGCCACCTTTGCAGGGAGGTAGAATGTGGATCTATTGATGGGAGACCATGTTTGCCACCCTTGGCCCTGGCCCATGGGGACTACACCTGACTGAGACAGACAGAGATATCCATGAATGTTTGATGCAGAAACTACCTATCTTACACATTAACACTGCTTTGGACCTCCGGCATGGCCTCCATCAGCCATGGAAGGTGTTGTGGACCTGGTCCTGGGCGCCTCATCGCACACTCAGGGTGAGCACAGTACCCGCACAATGTGATGGTGTGTAGCTACTCTGTGCCAGTAAAACACCCGGTCCATACCCCCTACCAGGCCGAGGTGCTGTGTGGGTGCACCCGGTCACTTCCTCCTACCAGGCCGAGGTGCTGTAGGGGTGCACCCGGTCACTTCCTCCTACCAGGCCGAGGTGCTGTGGGGGTGCATTCCCCATCTTGTGTTCATCTGTGGACAGCTGATTTGCATGTGCAGTGCATCATGGGTACGGGTGGGCTAACCCTATCCTGGAGACCACAGCAGACTGTCTGTGTGGTGACATGCAGGCTCTCTGCAGCCAGCCAGGGGCTTGCTAGCAGCTATAGAGCTGTAGCCTAATGGTTACTTCACTGCCTGTAAAGGCAGAGGTTATGGGTTCAAACCCACAGTGGGGTTATTTGAAAGGGTTGTCCAAAGCTTTGTTTTTCTTTAATGTACATATTTTGATGCCAGCAAAAACACCCTCAGCGTACTGTACCCATAGGGTGCCTCTGAGAGCGCTTTATAGGGCACCCTATAGGGCACCTTATGGTTCCCGTCCATATAAGGTGCACTATACATTATCCTGTGACGCAACTTATAGGGTGCCCTATAGGGGATATATTAGGGTGCCGTGGCGGACAGTGCACTTTATAATGTGCCCTATGGAGTGCCATATAGGGTGCCTTTTACGGCACCTTCCATTACGGCACGTGAGGGCATGTTTGCTGGCAGCAATTAATAAAATACACATACGGTGCTGCAGGAACAGATATGTACATTGCAAAGCTGATGCCACAGCCAGCCTTATGTATTAGGCACCCTGGGGAGCTACCTCATGACCCCTGTATCAGCAGTCAGTGCCTTAACCATTGTGCTCCACTGCTGCTCCTCCATGCATGTCAGCGCACCTACGTATGCTTTTCATTCCTTAAACTGCACAGTGCTGCCATCAAAAACAGTACTCTGACCTTGTGGTACCTCATACGGCACCCTCTAAAGCGCCCTATAAGCAACATTCTAGGGTGCCTTGGCGGACAGTGCACTTTAAAATGTGCCTTATAGGGCGCCTTATGTTAACACGCTTTGAGGGTGCATTTGCTAGTAATGATAATTAAACTAAAAATAACATGCCCCCTAAAGCACTCTTCCCCATAATATGCAATGCCTCAGCCAGCCTTGTTCATTGGGCACTGTGGGGATCAAACTCCTGATCCCTGCATCATTGGTTAGTGTCTTAACCATTGTGCTGTGGCTCTGATCCTGTGCTTGCACATCTGCATGCCGCCTTATGCCTCCCAATAATAGAACAGCCTCCTAAATCAACAGCGCACCGCCTAATGCCCATCTGCGCGCCGCCTTATGCCGCCCATTATTTGTATGCCTCCTAAAATATCACCTCAGCCAGCCATTGTCATTGATAACTGCACCATTGGTAAGTGCCTTTAACATTGTGCTGTGGCTCTGCTCTTCTGTTTGCACATCAGCGCGCTGCTTATACCTCCCAGTATTAGACTGCCGCCAAAAACGTCAGCGCGCCGCCTTATGCCGCCCAAAACATCAGCGCCCCGCTTTAGGCGGCCCAGTATTTCTCTGACTCATAAATTAACAACTCAGCCAGTGCCATTGAGCACTGTGGGGGATCGAACCCCTGCTCCATTGGTAGGTGCTTTAACCATTGTGCTGTGGCTCTGTTCTTCTACTTGCCCATCAGCGTACCACATATGCCTCCCGCGCAGCCATCTGATGCGCTAAGGTGCGGGGCGCACAAGGGCGCCACGCACCTTAGCGCATATTTAAATTCCTGCGTTTCTTTTTCAGGACGGAACACCCACTCCTTATATGGCATCCGCACTCTACCGCGGCCCGCACTCTACCGGGGTTTTAGTAAACATGCCCCTAAAAGAGCCCAAGAGCAAATATAACCTCCTACCAGCTTGTTTCCTTACCAAAGAAGACAGGAAGCACAAGAAAACCCTGTACTTGCAAGTTTTGTAAGCTGACACAGAAACATAACTTGCATGTGTTTCTTATTTTAAGCACGTAATGCATTTGATACTCTGGGGCAATAAAACTCCAGTCATGCAAACAGTGGTATACCAGTGGAGGGGCAGTGGAGGCAGCCCACCCCAGGTGCCAGATGGGAGGGGGTAAAACCCCACCGGGCCCACGGAGGCAGCTGAGTATGCCTTGTAGCGCTATATAAATGATTAATAGTAGTACTCAATGTTAAAAAGACTGCTGCAATTTGCTTCCCGCACACCTCTGCTACTCCTTCACTTGCCCCATCTCTCGCAGGCTCCATCATTACTTTAGTCCCTAAGCTTCGCTATCTTGGAGTATTCCTTGATAGCGCCCTTAGTTTTCATGACCACATTTCTCACATCTCTCGGTGCTCTTTTCTGCGTCTCCGACAAATTCGTGCTATTCGCCCCTTCTTGTCCATTCAGGCCATCACCACTCTTCTTCTCTCTTTGATCATCACCAGATTAGACTTCTGCAATACTATTTTTGCCGGACTCCCCCAATATCAAAAACGCCGTCTCCAATTAATTCAAAATACAGCTGCTCGCATGATCCTCCACGCTTCGCCCCGCGACCATGTCACCCCTCTGCTGCACCACCTTCATTGGCTGCCAATTGACTTCCGGATATCCTTTAAGGTCCTCACTTTAACCCATAGAACATAAGAACATAAGATATGCCATACTGGGTCAGACCAAGGTCCATCAAGCCCAGTATTCTGTTTCCAACAGTGGCCAATCTAGGTCATGTGTACCTAGCAGTTTCCCCAAGAGACACAAGTTTCACAATGCTTGTACTGGGTCAAGCATTGATATCTTCGGTCACTTCTTAATAATGGTTTATGGACCTTTCCTCCAGGAACTTGTCCAAACCTTTTTTAAACCCAGCTACACTAACAGCCTTTACTACATCCTCCGGTAACAAATTCCAGAGTTTGATTACACGTTGAGTGAAAAAATATTTTCTTTTATTAGTCTTAAATAGTTTACCCTGTAGCTTCATTGTATGTCCCCTAGTCTTTCTATATTCTGGTAAAGTAAACAACCGATCTACGTTTACCCGTTCCACTCCGTTCATTAATTTATAGACTTCTATCATATCTCCCCTCAGCCGTCTCTTTTCCAGGTTAAAGAGCCCTAACCTTTTTAGCCTTTCTTCATAGGAGTATCCTTCCATCCCCTTTACCATTTTGGTGGCTCTTCTCTGAACCTTTTCTAAAATCGCTATATCCTTTTTAAGATACGGCGACCAGAATTGCACACAATATTCAAGGTGCGGTCTCACCATGGAACGATATAGAGGCATTAAAATATCTTTTGTTTTATTTTCCATTCCTTTCCTTATCATACCTAGCATTCTATTTGCTCTCTTGGCTGCCGCTGCACACTGGGCCGAGGGTTTTAACATGTTATCCACAATGATGCCTAAATCTTTTTCCTGGGTGGTGGTTCCTAATGTGGAACCTTGCATCGTGTAACCATAGTTTGGGTTGTTCTTCCTTAGGTGCGTAACCTTGCACTTGTCCACATTAAATTTCACTGCCATTTTGATGCCCAGTCTTCCAATTTATCAAGATCCTCTTGCAATTTTTCACAATCCTCTTGGGTTTTAACAACTTTAAATAGTTTGTGTCATCTGCAAATTTGATAACCTCACTCGTTATTCCACTTTCCAGGTCATTTATGAATATGTCAAAAAGCAGCGGACCCAGCACAGATCCCTGGGGTACACCACTATTCACCTTTCTCCATTGGGAAAATTGGCCATTTAGCCCTACCCTCTGCTTTCTATCTTTTAACCAGTTCCTGATCCACAATAGTACACTGCCTCCTATCCCATGACTCTTTAGTTTTGCCAAAAGTCTCTGATGAGGGACCTTGTCAAAGGCTTTCTGAAAGTCCAGATACACAATATCAACCGACTCACCTTTGTCCACCTGTTTATTCACTCCTTCAAAAAAACATAACAGATTAGTAAGACAAGATCTTCCTTGTCTAAAGCCATGTTGGCTGTCTCCCATTAGGTTGTGACTATCTACATGCTGAGTAATTTTATTCTTTATGATGGTTTCTACCATTTTTCGTGGTACTGACGTCAGGCTCACCGGTCTGTAGTTTCCCGGATCACACCTGGAACCCTTTTTAAAAATTGGTGTTACATTGGCGATCCTCCAATCTTCAGGTATTAGAGATGATTTTAATGATAGTTCACAGATTACTGATAGCAGGTCTGCAATCTCATATTTCAGTTCTTTCAACACCCTTGGATGTATACCATTTGGCCCAGGTGATTTGCTACTCTTTAGTTTATCTAATAGTTGTAAGACATCTTCCCGATGTATCGATATTTCCTTCAATTCTTCCGCACCTTTAAATACCACTTCAGTCATGGGTAATATCCCTACATCTTCCTCAGTATAGACCGAAGCAAAGAATTCATTCAGTCTCTCCGCTATCGCCTTGTCGCCTCTTAGTTCTCCTTTAACCCCTTTATCATCTAATGGACCAACTGACTCTCTCACAGGTCTTTTGCTACGAATGCACTTGAAAGGTCTTTATTTTGCGTTTTTGCTTCCGCAGCAAGCTTCTTCTCAAATTCTCTCTTTGCCTGCCTAATCAATGCCTTGCATTTGACTTGCCAGTGCTTGTGCTGTTTCCAGGTTTCGTCGTTTGGCTCTTTTTTCCATTTCCTGAAAGATGCTTTTTTTGGCAACAACAGTCTCTCTGACCTCACCTTTAAACCATGCTGGCAGGTTTTTGGACTTCCTTCCACTTTTCTTAAAGCGTGGAATACAGCTGGTCTGGGCTTCCAAGATAGTATTTTTCAACAACACCCAAGCTTGATGTATGTCTTTAACCTTTGCAACTGCTCCTTTTAGCTTTTTCTTAACTGTTTTCCTCATTTTATCATAGTCTCCCTTTCGAAAGTTAAAAGGTAATACTGTGGATTTCCTTACTATCCCTCCTCCACTAATTAAATCAAAGGCGATCATGCTATGATCACTATTGCCAAGTGGCCCCAACACCCTTATCTCTTGCACTAGATCTGGTGTTCCACTAAGGACTAGGTCTAATATGGCTTCCCCTCTGGTTGGTTCATGAACCAGCTGCTCCAAGAAGCAGTCATTTATTTCATCTAGGAACTTTATCGCCCTGACGTGAGCCATTTATCTCTCTACACCTGCCTACCTTTCGGATCTACTGACTTACCATACTCCCTCACGCAGTCTTCGGTCCATTCATATTAACCGCCTTCACCTTCCAGCACCCTCCAAAGCTCATCTGCAATCTACCAGGAAATCGGCATTCTACTATTTAGGACCCTCTCTCTGGAATTCCCTTCCCACCAACCTCTGTACAGAAGAATCATATCCCAAATTCCGTTCTCTCCTTAAGACTCATCTATTCTCCCTAGCTTTCCCCCCCTGAATTTCATTTCTCTGTCTCCTATCTTTTGGTTTACCTGATTGTTCTGTCTTTACTTTCTTCTCTTTCTATCATTTATTGTAATTTCTTTTTTCTCTTTCTATAATTATTAATTTTATTTTGTAAACCACCCCAATGTTATGGGGGGCGGTATATTAAGTGTGAAATAAACAATAAACAATAGTAGTAGTAGTAGCATGACAAATTTACCATTAATCTGGCTCGAGCGGTGCCTTCGTCACTGAGAGGAGTGGCCAGCCCTGGTGGCAAGCCAGATTAATGATAAGTTTACCGCATTGCCTTCCTAGGCCCAGCTGGGGGTGGGGGTGCATCGCGGCATGCAGTGCAGTGCCACGTGGGGAGTTGCTGGCTGCATGGGAGGGGCACTTGCCCTGGGTGCCACGGGGGCTGCGAACGCCACAGCATACATATATGAAACAAATTGATCTTTACTGGATCACAATTGCATATAAAAGATTATAACAATCAATCTTATAAAATTTTACAAAATAACAACTTATAAATAAACGTCAATATGCACAATTTCAGTGAGTAAACTTTTATTGTGACACTAAGGGAGTCTTCTACTAATGTCACTAGCTGGCAGGGTGTGGTACACGTTGAAAGCATTCTGGGACATGTGTTGCCAGCAAGTGCGGGTCCATTACAGTACAGGATGATTCCTGAGCTAACTGTGCAACCCATGTTAGGGTTGTGAATGGACGGGTTGGGGCACAGAGTGGCTGTGGTGAGCTCAGCACAGATAGCGCTGGGTTCTCCTTACATCACCTCAATAGGTGGAGTTAAATGCACTCGCGCTAATGCCACCTGTGTTAGGGGGAGGTGCTCAGTATTAACTGAGAAGGAAATGTTTTCCACACCGCTGATGGTTAACATTACTACTACTACTACTATTTAGCACTTATAGAGCGCCACGCACGCAGCGCTGCACAGCTAGCCTACAAGCTCCCTCCTGAACGATCGACGGCACAATTGGAGCACCTGCACCCGCCCGAAAACATCCCAAACCGATCAGGGCAGCCTTTTATCATAATCAGCAATCCTAACTAGACACTCACTGAGAACCTCGCATGCTACCAGGACCAGAACATAAACAGCTCACAAAAGGTACTCACTACAAATAACTCTCTCGTACCAGACAACTTGCTATTATACCTGCTTGTTACCATCTCTTATGCCTGTTGTATAATCTGCTGTACTAGTTATACTAACAATTAACCTGCCTGTTACCATCGCTTATGCTTGATTGTATAACCTGTTGTACCAGCCCTTTAAAAAAAACCTCCCCACTCCCCTGTCCCACCTCAACGATCTCAACACCTCCTTAACTTTCTCCTAGCTTCTTTTTTTTTCTATTTTATTGATATCTTTATTGATTATATCATAACACATCACACAAAGAAGAAATAATACAAAATTACAAGAAAGAGAAAAAATAACACAGCACAACTAATAGTGAAAATAAACATTACAACAAGCCTGCAAGTAGGAATTGCCAGAGTCCAAGAAGACTCGTATATCCCAGTCCTATCCTTCTAATCTTCCCACCCAGTAATTAACATCAAGCTTCCAATAAAGAAAAAAAAACCCCTCACAACAGTTCCCAACCCCCCTCACCCAAGACACTGCAGACAACAGGGGTCCAAAGCAGATATACCTAATGCACCCGGTGCTACTCGCACCGCTGTAAATGCAGGATTTTAACATGTTACATTAAAAAAATGATCTACTGCGGACCACTTGGAGAGTTTTGGCATAACACCCCTCATGTGCGAAACTCTGTCAAAGGCTTTCTCATACTTGGCGAACAGGCATAATTGGTTCCACCATTCCCAGTAAGTAGGCTTGCAAGGATTCTTCCAGTGTGTGAGAATAAGCTTTATAGCTACCATTATCATAAAAGTAAGAAGGAAGCAGTTGTTCTTATCGAAATCTGGTAATGATACCACATTCCTAAATGCAATTATTCGCCAGGTCAAGTCAGCCGTAAAGTTCAAAACTCGTTGAATCTTGTCCCAAACGTTTGTCCAAAACTGCTGAATGTGTCTAAGCGTGCCTACCTCCCCACGGCAAGCCCAGCATACATTGCCCTCTTTCTTATTCCATTTGCCCAGGGCAATGGGAGTAATATAAGCCCTGTGCGCGAGGAAGAACAGAGATTGTGTAAGGGCCGCGGACTTTGATGCTCGAATCGAAGAGCCCCACAATTTTTTCCATTCCAACGGTGACAGGTTGAATTGCGTCTCTGCTTCCCAAATGCGGTGCAGCCCTACATTTGCTGGAGCAAAGTGATCCACAAACATAGCATAGAAATGCGAGACTGCTCCTCTCCGAGCGTTTATTTCTTCAACAATCTTCAGCAACCCCCAAGAGCTAGTCAACCCCTCCGGGGGCGGAAACACACTTCCGATACAGTGCCTCAACTGCAGCCACTGGTAGTGCCAAGAGGGTGGCAGGTCAAATTCCCGTTGAAGGGTGCTAAAGGACTTCCAGGAGGAACGCTCCAGTAATTGTCCAATGGTCCAGACTCCTCGCCTTTGCCACTTCGTCCAGGCACAAATCCCTTTATGGATTATAAAAGCAGGGTTGAACCAGATCGTTACTGACCGCGAAGGAGGATTTCTCTGTGCAATGACGGGGAGAAGAGACTGGAACGCTGATTGAGTCGAAGCTATCACCCTTCCCACTTTAAAGGCCTTCGGATGGACCATTCCAATGAGCAATTTAACAGGGCAAGGCGCTACAAGCCGCTCTTCCATCTTGAGCCATGTGGGCGTATCCTCCATAGTGTCGCTCAAGGCCCACAGCGATCCTTGCTTCAAAAGAAAGGATTTATGATACCAAGAAAAATCAGGGAAGTATATTCCAGTGTTTGCTTTTAGCTTCTTTAATGCAATTCTAGGGACCTTCCCAGCCCAAAGGAAGACACTTATAATCCGTTCGAGGTTTTTGTACACTGTAGGAGGAAAGAAAAAGGGAAGCATACTTAAAGTGTAGTTTATCTTTGGCACCAGTGTCATTTTGACAGCTCCTACACAACCCCACCACGTCAGGTGAAGTGGAGACCACATCAGATTCAGAGTATATGATCGTGCCAGATCCAACAATTTTGCAGCATTCAGTCGTGCAGTTTCTTCTAAGGAAACAGAGTACAGCACTGAAAGGGGAAGTTATCTACCAAGGAGGAACACGCCCAGCTGTTCAAAGGGAAAGCCACTGATTTAATCCAATTCACTTTATATCTGGAAAGCAGCGAGTACTGAGACATCAGATGCAGAAGCGGAGATATGGAATCAGGCCTGAGAAATACCAGCAGGTCATCAGCGTAAGCTGACAGTTTAACATGAAGATCTTCAACCTGGATGCCTTGAATCTCTTCAGACTGACGGATTAACAAAGCCAGCGGCTCCAATGCTAAGTTAAATAGGAGCGGGGAGAGAGCACACCCCTGCCTGGTGCCACGACGCAGAGGAAAGGACTTTGAGAGGGTGCCATTAACCAAGATTCGGGCAGTGGGATAGTTGTATAAAACCCGTACCATTGCTACGAATTCTTTGGGCAAGCCAAACCAAACTAGCACATGATACAAGAAAGGCCACTCAAGCCTATCGAAGGCCTTTTCAGCATCTATTGAGAGGCCCACTGCAGGGGAATCCATAGTAGAAGCTCGTTCCAGCACGTCACATAGCAGACGGCCATTGTCAGCTGTGGATCTTCCTGACACAAACCCACATTGGTCGGGGTGGATTAACAGATGCAGCACATTGTTCAACTGCCTGGCCAGCATACTGGAAAACAGCTTGTAATCGGCATTTAAGAGGGAAATAGGCCTGTAGTTGCCAACCTCAGTTGGGTCCTTCCCTGGTTTTTCTAGCACCACAATAGTTGCCTCAGCAAATGCACCCTTCTTCTGATCTTGCGCAAGCAATCCTTGGAAATACTTCAGGAGCTGTGGAAGCAATTCGTCTGCAAAGGTCCTATAAAATTCAACCGGGATCCCATCTGGTCCTGCCGCCTTGCCAATCTTCATAGCAGCTAACGTCTCTCTTAGTTCATTAGCTGAGAAGGGTTTCCCCAATCCGGCTGCATGATGCTCCCTCAGGATAGGCCTTTCAACCCTAGCAAGAAGATTCTCACAGGCCTTTTCATCAAAGGTTACTTCTGAGGTATATAATTGCTCATAAAACTTCCGAAATGCCGCCGCGATGTCGCAGCTGTTTGTTAGGCGGTTCTGCTGTGCATCTAGCACGTGAGTTACATGTACCTTGCTGCGACGTGCCTTTAGGCTGGCAGCCAGCAGCTTACCGGCTTTATTCTTTTCCAGGTAGTAGCGAGCTTGACCCTTAAACATGCTCTGTTCCGCTTCGGTGCTTAATATCATATTATACTGATATCTCAGCTTGTGAATACGGTTCAGCACTGTTGCATTGAAATCTCTTTGCAGTATTCTTTCCCCTGCCCTGATCTGTTGGTCAAGCTCTTGTAGCTTCGCTTGCGCCTTCTTGGCCTTAGCTATTGCGAAGCTGGTTACGTGCGCTCTAATGGAAGCTTTAAAGGCTTCCCACCAAGCCCAATTTGGCGATTCTTCCTGGCTGTTGATAGCAAAATAATCCTTTTGTAGCTTGCTTTATTGCCACCTTAAAGTCTGTGTCGATCAGGAACGTTCTATTAAAAGACCAAAACTGTTGTCCGGGCAGGTCACCAACAAGGTTTAATTCTAAAGCAATTGCCGCATGATCGGATATATGTGTACTTAGAATACTGGCTCCACAGGCTTCTTGTACCAGTGGCCTGGAAATTAAGAAAAAATCTATCCTGGAAAATGAGCCATGAGGACAGGAGAAAAACGTATAGTCTCTCTCCCTCGGAAAAAGGATTCTCCAAACATCCACAAGGCCAATTTCCTGCATGAGTGAGTTTAGCACCGTTAGCGCTCTGCCACTCCTTGGCCTGCTAGGGCTGCAATCCAACAAAGGGTCTAGAACCAAGTTGAAGTCTCCCCCAAGGATTACCGGGAGCGAGGCACTTTCCTGTACCACTTTTGCTAGGGCATAAAAAAAGTTAGGCTGATCAGTATTTGGAGCATAAATTCACATAACAACTAGATGCTTAGAACCAATGACTACATGAGCCTTAGCCCAGCGCCCCTCCTTGTCCGCTCTTGTAGACAAAACCTGAATCTGTGACCTGCCATTGCCTAAAATTGCAACCCCATTCTTCTTTCCCAGGGCTGGTGAATGTGCAATCAGCTTATAATGCTTGGAGCTCAACTTCATAGATTCCTTAGATGACAAATGAGTTTCTTGGAGAAAAACTAGATCTGCTCTTTGCTTTTGAGCATAGACCATTATCTTCTTTCTTTTTATAGGGTGCATTATACCCTTCACATTCAGAGACAAAAGCTTAAGGGGGTGCATTATCACAAAAATACAGAATATGATCTGCCAAGCTCTCCGTGGACTTAAGCAACTTGTTACCCTGCAAGTTAGACCATGGTGCAAAAGGAAACCCTAATTGTGTGCAGCGTGCTAACCTATCCCTCCCCGAAAGGAGCAACAAACAAGGGTGAGACAGCGTGAAGACCAAAATGGAGCATAGCAGCATCTGCGAGACCCAATTCAGTCAACCCCTACATCAGGAAGTTGCCTACACATAGATTATCTGCCATAGTAACTAATATACACTTTTCTGAAGCAATACAGAACAATAACATCTTATACACCGTTATTCCCATACGCCCACATTGTTACCATAGTATGATTATGCAGAAACAGAAGGTCCCTCTGCTGTTTAAGGAGGAACAGTGCCAAAAGAGTGATCGTGCTTGCGCTGATTCAGATCCAGCCAGAAAGCTTGCTGGAGCGAGACGAGAGCCGTTAACATCAGTAATTATGGCCCACTTTCCATATGCATTTTCAAGGCTTCCTGCTCTTCCAGAAACTGTAACAGTCCTTCAGGCTCCTCAAAGGTTCTCGTTCGGTTATCCAAAGTCACTTTGAAACGCGCTGGGTAGAATAAGCCATATTTCGCCTGTAGTTGCAGGAGGCGAGGCCGCAGCTCCAAGAACTTTTTCCTTCTATCCATCATTGCCTTACAGAGATCTGGGAAGAACGAAACTCTATGACCTTCAAATGTCACTGACGACAAGGCCCTCGATGCTGCCATGATTTGCATAGCCTGCTGATGTCGCAATAAGCAAAATATTAGGGGCCTCGGCCTCGGACTGCGACCTCCCATATGCGCAGGTATCCTATGCGCCCATTCTACTTCCACCGGCTTGCTAAAATTTATTTTAAGCATTTGAGGCAATACTCTCCTCAGGAAGCCTATGGTGTCCGTGCCCTCCGCTCCTTCAGGGACTCCTACTAGCCTGATGTTATTTCTGCGGGTTCTATTAGAAAGGTCCTCCACGCTCGCCTTGAGGAGATTTACCTTTTTCATGGCCTTAGACAGCTTTTGCAAGTGTTCCTCGTGTGCTGCCACCGCGCCATCCATCTTTTCCACGCGGGCTGCCAACCCCTGCGTTCTCTCCTTAATCTCTAGCATATCCGCCTGCATCTGTAACAAGGTTTCCCCGTTCGCCGAGATTAACTCCCGCACAGCCCGGATCTCAGCCAGTATTTCTCTCTTCCCCTTGTCGGTCTCACATCCAGACGCCATCTTGATAGTAGAGGGGGGATCTTGCTTGGCACGCTTAGAGCCCGCATTTCCACTCGAGGCAAACTCCAGTTTGGTTTGTTTCCCGGCCGCCATCCCTCGGGGCTTATATAGTACTACTATAGCAGAAAAGATTTGTCCACAATAGTCACCCAATTAGGCAGTAATATCAGGATATTCTCTTCGGGTCTGCAGGAGCTGAGCTCCTATGCGTCCATCCTGCTTCACCGCTAGGCTCCGCCCTCAACTTTCTCCTAGCTTCTATTCTCAAACCTATTCCAGCCAAACATAATCACCATCCCCTACTCTCCCTCCAACATCCTCCACACCCCCCTCAATCACCTAAAAATGAAACTAATCATATCTCATCCTCCTACCTTGTGGGCCGCCCTCCTCACACTACACATCACTTCACTCCTTCTCGCACATGCACTAACAGTACATCATAATACACCAATCCCCATAATCCACTCCCTCAGACACTCCAACATACATTATGCCCCTCCACTCCACACACATACCAGCTCCCACACTCGGATTTGTAAGCTCAAATAACTCCATATTAACCCAAACCTCATCTCCTACTCTCCCTCTGACAATTTCCACCCTCCCCTCAAATGTGCCCTAATCAACGTCCGCTCGGCTAGGAATAAAATCCCCTTAATTACTGACCTTATATCTGATCATGACTTGGACATCCTTTGTCTTACTGAAACCTGGCTCCAAGAATCGGACACCGTCCTTTTAAATCATTTATGTCCTAATACATACGCTATCAATGTCTGCAACAGAATATTCAGCAGAGGCAGAAGTGTTGCTATTATCTCATGAGCTAGCCTAAACCTCTCTACAGTTGAATCCCTCTCCACCCCAGGTATGGACTCCATTAGAGTCTCTAGTCCTACCATTTTCCTGCATCTTATTTATAGGGCACCTCAAACTGACCCAACCGATCTCTCTACAATACTTGAGACAGCTTGCTCCCCCAAACCTCCTCTCGCCCACTCATAATCCTAGGAGACCTAAACCTACACTCAACAACCCCAAAACAGTCCTCTTCATTCCTCCAAGCAATGGAGGCCCTTCACTTTACACAAATTCTTGAACTACCCACTCAGTCCAAAGGAAATATCCTAGACCTACTTTTTATCCCACAGCATACACTATCTTCTAAACAGATCCCACACACTATTCAACCTATTTCTTGGTCAGATCATGCCCTCATTCTCTTCTCAATCCCACACTCCCCACATAAAAAACCTCAAATAACTCCACACCAACATACCCGCAAATTCAAACAATTCAATGCTGCAACCTTCCTTGAGCAAATAATACACCAGAACCTAGACCCTCACATTGAGGAATGGAATGACATTCTGTCCACTGCTGCCCTATTACCACCCAAACAACCTTCCCAAAACCAACGCAGAAAAACTCCCTGGTACTCTTCAAAGCTAAGAGACCTAAAAAGGGAACTCAGACGCCTAGAACGACAGTGGAGACACTCCCCTAACCCAAACACACAAGAGCTCTACAAAATCAAACTCCAAATTTACTGCTCCGAAACTCTAAAACATAAAAGGGAATACAATGAAAACTTGATCCTACGTTCTCTCAATAAACCGAGAGAGCTCTTTTCTATCGCCAACTCCTTAATAATGGAACCCCAACCCCAGGATTTGACTCCTAAGATAACCTCTCAAACTATAGCCAACCATCTTATCTCAAAATTTCCCCCACCCTCTTCCACAACTATCCCCCAACCAATAAATGACCATAGTGCCCGACCTCCCACTCCCACCTCCTCAATTACCTGGAATGACTTTGAACCCCTCACTCTCAAAGACATATCCAACACCATCAAAGATCTAAATGCCTCAACCTCTGCCCTCGACCCTTGCCCTGTATCCTGGCTCAAGACCACTAATACTTCCATTAGCCCCTACATACTCCAAATTGTACAATCTTCCCTCCAGACTGGCTCTGTACCTGCACCCTTAAAACGTGCCTCTATCCGTCCCATCCTAAAAGGATCAAAACTTGACCCTACCTCCTCTACTTCCTACAGACCTATCTCCAGTATCCCCTTCCTTGCTAAAATAGCAGAAAAGCTAGTACAAAATCAACTTCAAAACTTTATAGACGAGCACTCTCCTCTCGACTTACTCCAACATGGTTTCAAAAAGAACCATGGAGTGGAAACTCTCTTTGCCTCTCTCTTAGACTCACTGTACCAATTTACCCAGAATCCCACCCAAGGATGCCTCCTTATATTTCTAGACCTATCCTCAGCTTTTGACTCCCTTCCTCACCACCAACTCCTAGATAGACTCTATGAAATAGGATTGAGGGATACAACACTAAAATGGTTCCACTCTTATCTAGAAAATAGAACTCAATAGGTCCGTACAGGCAACGACATATCCCTCCCATTCACCCTAAAACAGGGAGTTCCCCAGGGCTCCAGATTATCTGTGCTTTTATTTAACATATTCCTCCAACCAGTCTGTAAAATCTTCCAAAACCATGGAATCTATTACCAATTATATGCGGACGACATTATGTGTTATACCCCTTTCAACTTAACAAACCCTAACTTTTCAAATCTAATTGAATGCTTCACAAACCTGAAAACTTGGCTTTCAAATCACAACTTCATAATCAATCAATCAAAAACTGATGCACTTCAAGTATACACCAACACTTCTTATATCCCACCCCCTACCCTTACACTTGGAGATATCACCCTCACCATAAAAAAACAAGTGAAATATCTTGGCCTTATCCTTGATCAGAACCTCACATTCCACGAACAGATTAAAAAAACTACTAACACAATATACATGAAACTACGTACTCTTCGGAACCTCCAACCGCTTCTAAACCCAGACTCCTTCCGCACTGTCTGCCAGGCCCTTACCATCCCAACCCTTGATTACTGCAATCTCATCTATCATGGCCTTCCTAAAAGCAGCCTACACCCTATCCAAATGGCACAGAATACAGTAGCCTGGCTCATCACGAATAATCCCAAACGCTCACACATAACCCCAATCCTTCTTGATTTACACTGGCTCCCCATTCAGTCCAGAACTAAATTCAAAGCAATCACCCTAATTCACAAAATCATTTCAAATGAATCTGCTCCCTGCCTATCCCCGCTCCTATCCAATTCCAACAACAACAGAGCACGCCTCACCTCTACCAAGAACCTTCTATCCATCCCATCATCTAAGAGAAAATACAGCCAAACTACATGCAATCGGGCATTCTCCCTTTACGCCCCATCTATCTGGAATCCTTACCACATGAACTATGTATATATCTATGTATATATCTATGTATATACCCCCCCCCCCAAGTCTTGATTGACTACCCCACAAAGATTAATCAAACCGCTGCTGATCGCTGGAAGTAGCGGTATATAAATGTGTAGTAAATAAATAAATAAAATAAATAAAAATAAACTAAGGAACTGTCCCAATCACTCCAAATTCCGGACGAAATTGAAAACTCATCTCTTCCAGGAACACGTCTCCCTACTTACATAAGCTCCCCCTAACCTCTTATATAATTACCCATGTAAATAGTTCTTTACCCCCCGTATTGAATAAGTTCTTGTTATCAGTTACGCTGTGTTCTAATGTTACAATGTATTCAGTTGAAATATACTGTTTTTATGTTCCCTGTAAACCGTCTTGATTTGTAGAAAGTCGGTATATAAAAACTGTTAAATAAATAAAATAATAAATAAATAAATAAACAAGATGTGGCTAACATACAAGAGACAGTCCCTGTCCGTCAGAGTCATGCTCATCGGAGCTTACAATCTAGTTAGAGCAGAACAGAGCATTAGTCAGTTCTGCGAAAGGTACAGTGTGGTACAGTTTGGTACAGCTTGGTCTAAAATTTGGTCATAAACATTGATGGGGGTTAGGATAGGATGAGGATGGAAGTCAGGATCTGAATGCAACGGTGAAGAGGTGGGTCTTCAACCTGGATATGAAGAGGGCCAGGGAGGGCGCCTGGCGCACAAACGCAGGAAGGCTGTTCCAGGCGTGTGGTGCAGCAAGGTGAAAGGAGCACAGTCTGGAGTTTGCGGTGCGGGTGAAAGGCATTGAAAGAAGCGATTTGTTAGCGGAGCACAAATTTCAAGAGGGGACATAGGGAGAGATAAGAGATATGAGGTATTGAGGGGCCATAGAGTGAATGCATTTATAGGTCAGCAGGAGAAGCTTGAATTGGATGCGGAATTGGACAGGGAGCCAGTGAAGTGACTTGAGGAGAGTTATGTGGGCATGGTGAGGCTGGCAGAAGATTAGTCGAGCAGCATGATTTTGTATAGACTGAAGGGGAAGGAGGTGGCTCATGAGGAGACCAGCGAGGAGTAGGTTGCAGTAATCGAGGCTAGAGGAGATTAAGGAGTGGATAAGTGTTTTGGTAGTATGTTCAGAGAGGAAGGGGTGGAGCTTGCTGATGTTGTAGAGGAAAAAGCGGCAGGTCTTAGCTACAAGCTGGATATGAGCTGAGAAGGAGATAGAGGTGTCAAATATAACCCCTAGATTGCGGGCCGAGGAAACAGGAAGGATAGTAGATCCATCCACATGGACTGAGAGAGGGGGAAGTGGGGGGGAGGAGTTGGTGGAAAGACAAGAAGTTAAGTCTTGGCCATGTTCAGTTTCAATCGGCAAAGAGACATCCAGGCAGCGATGTCCGAAAGACAAGCAGAGATCTTGGTATGCGTTGCCGGAGAAATATTAGGTGTAGAGAGGTAGATTTGGGAGTCATCAGCATAGAGATGGTACTGAAAGCCATGGGAAGAGATAAGCGTGCCAAGGCCTTGGGTATAGAGAGAGAAAAGGAGGGGGCCCAAGACAGATCCCTGGGGTACACCTACATGGAGCGGGGTAGGGGAGGAGGAGAAGCCGCCAGAGCATACACTGAATGAGCGATGGGGAGGTAGGAGGAGAACCAGGATAGTAAAGAGTCCTTTAAGCCAAGCGAGGAGAGGGTGGTGAGGAGAAGGTCATGGTCAACGGTGTCAAAGGCAGCAGAAAGGTCAAGAAGGATGAGGATAGAATAGAGGCCCTTAGATTTAGCCAGGAACAGGTCATTGGTGATTTTTGTGAGTACCGTTTCAGTGAAGTGTAGGGGACGGAACCCTGATTGTAGTGGGTCCAGGAGGGCCTGGGAGGTGAGGAAGTTGAGGCAGAAAGGTGGACTGCTCATTCTAATAGTTTGGATATGAAGGGAAGGAGGGAGATGGGTCAATAGTTAGAAGGGCATGTGGGATCAAGTGAAGGTTTCTTGAGGAGGGGTGTGACAACAGCATGTTTGAAGTCAGCGGGGACAGTTGCAGTGGAGAGTGAAAGGTTGAGGATATGAGTGATGGAGGGGACAATGGTGAGGGAGATGGAACATAGGAGATGGGTAGGGATAGGGTCTGATGGACAGGTGGTGGGTTTGGAGGAGGAAAGAAGAAGTGTGGTTTCCTCTTCAGAGATCGGGGGAAGGAGGAGAGGGTGGCGGGGGGAGTATGGATGGGGGAGATGGGGGAAGATGGATGGGGGAGGAGAATTGGGGAGGAGGGAGGTAGATGGGGGGTAGGGAATTGGAGGGTAATTTTGTGGATTTTGTCATGAAAGTAGTCGGCTAGGGTTTGGGCAGAAAGGGAGGGCGGGATTAGGGGCGGGGGGACCTTGAGGAGAGAATTGATGGTATTAAAGAGACTGTCAAACTAGAGAAAAAGCTCTGTATCAAAACCTATGAAAGTAAACTGTGTCAAAAAATAAAAAACTATTATGCATTCACTGAAGAAGCAGAATTCAAGCAAAGATATTGAAAGCAACAGGAAGGTCTCAGACTTTAACGGGCAAACTGTATACCCAAGGCAATGTTCACCAACAGAGCACAGTAAAAGCCCTTACTTGCATCAACGACCTTAGATATTATGTTGCTTCAACTGAATAGCTATCACACTCCTTAAACATAAATTAGAACAGCATTTCGCTCAAAAAATCAGTATAGGAGGGTGAATAGTATGACTTAGCTGCAAAACGTCTTGCTTGAATTACCGCACAGCCTTCGTCTCGACCCCGCTCATACCCCAACGCTCTCAATCGCGCTGTTATAGCGTTTCACCCGAGCAGGTTTCTTCAGGGGGTGGCAGGCAGAGGATATCGAGAACAGGCCAATTGCAGGAACAGAGACATTACTAGACATTTTTAGACACACAAGTGGTTCGATGCCTCAAAAAGAAAAGTTTTCCAGAGTGAGTAAATTGTTGTAATTCAGTAGTGATTTCGCATATAGAACAATGCCCGCATTTAAAATGGCCTCGGGGATCATCCCCGTTAATCGATGGAAAAGCAGACCGCAAAACTGTCGGGCTCAGCCTTTCTTTCAAATTTCTACTTCTGCGCCAAACACAGTGTATAACTTTGGTTTGTAGTCCCGGAACAGCATGAAGTACTTCTAATCTCGTCTAAAAGAGGGATTACCTTTTTCACAGTTTCTGCGGTATCGCAGAAACTGTTCTGAAGTACAGAATTATAGAAAGAAAGCAAAGATCCTAGCCTCAAACTTTAGAAAGCGAGGATATCCCTCACAACTTATAACCAAAGCCTATAAACGGGCGCTTTATAATGATAGGTCTCAATTACTTATACCATCTAAAGCTGATAAAACAAGTGATTCAGATATTATAAACTTCATTACACAATACTCTCCTTTAAGTTATAAAATTAAGAAGATCATTTCTAAACATATGAATGTACTTCATGCTGTTCCGGACAGTTTTGCGGTCCGCTTTTCCATCGATTAACGGGGATGATCCCCGAGGCCATTTTAAATGCGGGCACTGTTCTATATGCGAAATCACTACTGAATTACAACAATTTACTCACTCTGGTAAACTTTTCTTTTTGAGGCATCGAACCACTTGTGTGTCTAAAAATGTAGTGTATGCGATAATATGCCCATGTAACCTCTTTTACATTGGGAAGACTACTAGATCTCTGAAAATTAGGATGTTAGAACACAAAAGCCGCCTGAAACATAGGGTGATGTCAGCCCCGTTGGTTTCACATTGTGAAGAATTGCACCATTGTTTTCAAGATCTTCGCTGCTTCTGCATTGAACAAGTAACACATTCCATGTTTGGTAAATCGTTAGATCAAACGCTACTGTTTCGGGAGCAGCGATGGATTTTTTCATTGCATACTCTTATGCCCAAAGGGCTGAATGCCGAGATTGAATGGGGAGCCTGTTAGGAAATACTGATACAACTATTAGGCCCCTGAATAGAGTTTGACTATGAGGGGAGGTTTGATACGATCACCTTGATATAACCCAGAAGTCCCTGGATGGGGAGTGACTATAAGAAGGGGAGGTCTGTTGGGAATACCCATGCGCGGCGTTTTCTGAATAACGGTTAAATTAGATTTGAGTAATTAGAAGAAAAGACGCTCTAAACAAGAACCGTGCATCAGCTACAGCTAATTCTTGGGTATGTTTTTAATCTAAGTGTTTAGACACAGTTCTAAGCTTTTTAAACATGTTTTATACCTACTGCCATATCATTTTGTAGAAAAAGACTTATGATGTTCTCATTGATTTTTTCATAGTTAAACTTTTGGCTGCTTTGTCATTAATCCCCTGAAGAACCTCAATTTTTTGAGAGAAACGCAGTTCAACGTTGGGAGTGAGGCATTGGGAATTAGAGAAACATCTTGAGAAAGAAAAACTGAATGATTGACATCAATATTACGATTCTTTCGTTACTATTGGAAGCTAAGTACAAACTTTAAATAAGTCAAATAAGTCTATATAAAACACTACGGAGAGAGGGAGGTGTGCTATTTGAAAAAGAAAAAAGACACAAGTCAGAAACTTGGCCATTGATGCAAGCGGACATAGATAGACACTATGTTAAAAGTGTCTTTCATGAAGTAGCCCATCGGTCTGAGGCCTTTCATAGTTTCTGAGAAATCATGCAATTTTGAAGCTCCCTCTCTAGGCATTTTGTTAAACATTGGAGTAATAAATATTTATAGAAGAGTGATATGGTTAGCTACGGTGGCAGCGGTTAGGTCAACCTGTAAAGTGAATCTCGCTGCTAGCCAGTTATCCCTGGGTACTACCTCCGCTCCATCCCCAGAATGCCCTGATGCTAGCTGGCAAACATTAGGGTGTTTATCGGCAGCACACAGAGATATTCGGCAGAACTAACCCTATTAGTTCCGTTGAATATTCTCCTTAGCTCCGTTGAGGTGGTTTTCAGGTGTGCAAACTGTCTAAATGGCTATGAAAATGCCCCCCAACATTGTTAAAACATTTTAACTTTTAGTACAATAAAATTGACCATTATAATACATTTCTATAGCAATACCTTTGTACACACTGAGTTTAAAGAACTAGTGCCCTTGACCGGCAGCAGAGTACAAAAAGATGCTTATCCTCTTTCAAATAAATACTACTGTTGTAGCGAAGTGTCCGCAATAAATAAGACCAGGAGTCTATGTACTAAGATTCAAGCCAATTTATTTGTGCACAGTCTCAGGCACTGTCACATTCAAAATGGTCTGAGCAATGGAGTTCAACAAAACAACATCTTTTATACCTTTCTTCATCAGTTCTATACAGACAAACTCCTCATAGGTCCCGGTGCCCCCCTCCACCCCCATCCAATGGGGATCTCTGACCGGGCTTAACACCTGTTCCCTCTGCTCAGGCCTCCCTAGCCATGGCTCAGTTTCTAGACATAACACATTCTGCTACAAGGTCCCTCCTCGGCTTAGAGAATGTGTGAAAGCAAGATACTGGAACACATCTGTTATCAACATAAAGAAGCTAAATAGAAGATTCTTGCATTCTTATCAAAGCAGTTTAAAGCAGTTTTCTAACTTCTACTGGCTTTCGGCTCTGCTCAGATATAATATTCTCAAGTGGGGGTTGGGACTCAGGCCTAACTTACAGGCCTTTCTTGCTCCTGCAGGCTATTCTAGGCCATAGCCTATCACATTCCCCCCTTTGATTATTCTCACCCGCAAGTGAGAAAGTGTGAGAAATAAATCACATATGGTACTTCATACTAGGGTGGAGGGATCACTCTGTGGTATAGGGTAGTAGTTCCACATTGCTAGTATCTGTGTAGCTGCCTTACGTTCAATAATGCTATCAATGGTTGAGTTTAGCATACGCAAGCATAAGGGGAGGAAACATGGTATACATAAGCACAGGGCCGGATTTACCTTGAGTGAGGCCCTACGCCAACAAAAATTGTGGGCCCCCAGCAGGGGCGGCCCAAGGGGGGTGCGGACCTCATTTGCATAAGGGGCCTCATTTGCATAAATATTTGCATAATGTTACCATATACTAACTTTTAGTAAACATGCCTCTTAATGAGTGTATAGATAAAGAAAGACTAAAAGATTTCTACATTACTATAATCCAGTGCCAACTGCCAGACACATTAGGAACTACTACAAACACTGCCCATAGTAAACCCGCCGTATCCTAACAGCACTACCAGGACTCACAAAGCACCATACTCTACCAATCAAAAGGCAACACTGCAAATATTAAACCAATACATTTCAGAGAACAACAATACATGACCTACTGGGGAAAGAGAACAAGTGGCAATGTCAAATAGGAATTATATAAACAGAACACCTCAGCTCAGTTACACATGCAGAACATAGACCATCACCAAACAAGTAATGACAATTTAGAAATAGGAAGACAATAATTAAACTGGGAATCCCAAAAGCCAAACTTGGAATGTACAACACTGTAGAAATAAAACAATACATTAATTTGCTCTTGTACTAAACAAAGCACAGATGTTAATGATGCACATTTACCAGAGCTGACATATTCCAATTAATAAATTCAAAATAAAGAGATATTTTTCTACCTTTTGTGCATTTTTTTCAGCTGCAATTGCTCCAGCCACTTTCTTCTGGTTTCTTCGTGTCTTCTGCTAACTCTCCATCGTCTGCTGTCCATTTGTCCTTTCTTCTCTCTTCTCCATTTTACTCTTCCAGCCCCATCCCATTCTAATCCTCCCCCAACATCAGCTCCCTTCTAGTTCCAGCCTCACCCAGCATCCATTCCCTTCTAGTCCCTGCATCAGCCCATTTCCAGTCCTAGCCATCCATCAGCCCATTTCCAGTCCTAGCCCCCCCCATCACCCCACTTACAGTCCTTAACCCCCCATCACCCCATTTTCAGTCCTTAACCCCCCATCACCCCATTTTCAGTTTAAGCCCTCCTATAACCCATTACCAGTCCTAACCCCCCATCAGCCCACGTCCTGTCCTTACCACATCCACCCATTTCCAGTAAGCCCCCCCTAGCCCATTGCCAGTCCTACCCCCCCCATCAGCCCACAGCCCATTACCAGTCCTAACCCCATCATCCCACCTCCAGTTTTAACCCCCCAGCCCATTTCCAGTCCTAGCCCCCCATAGCCCATTACCAGACAACCCCCATCAGCCCACAGCCCATTACCAGTCTTAACCCCCCGATAGCCCATTACCCGTTCTACCCCCCCCCCACAGCCCATTACCAGTCCTCACCCCATCAGCCCACCTCCAGTCTTAACCCCCCAGCCCATTTCCAGTCCTAGCCCCCCCCATAGCCCATTACCAGACAGCCCCCATCAGCCCACAGCCCATTACCAGTCTTAACCCCCCCCAAAGCCCATTGCCAGTTCTAAGCCCCCCCCAACAGCCCACAGTCCATTACCAGTCCTAACCCCATCAGCCCACTTCTAGCCTTAACCCACCCCAGCCCAGCCCATTTCCAGCACCAGCCCCCCACTAGCCCATTACCAGCCCTACCCCCCCCAGTCCATTTCCAGCCCCAGCCCCCCCAATAGCCCATTACCAGTCCTACCCCCCCATAGTACATTACCAGTCCTACCCCCCCCATAGCCCCTTACCATTCCTACCCCCCCCCATAGCCCATTACCAGTCCTACCCCCCCCGGCCTAAAGTAAAATTTCATTTAAAAAAAAACCTGGTGGCTGCCGCCGCGGGGCCCCCTCTGCTGCCGCGGGGGCCCCGTCTACAAGCTGGTCGGGTCCGGTCGGGTCGGGTCGGGTCCGGTCGGGTCTCTCTCCCTCCCGCGCTGCAGGCTGCAGGCTGTGAGAGACGCTCAATCGTCGCGGCTCTCGCAGCCTGCAGCGAGGGAGGGAGGGAGAGAGACCCGACCGGACCCGACCCGACCCGACCGGACCGGACCCGACCAGCTTGTAGCCGGGGCCCCCGCGGCCGCAGAGGGGGCCCCGCGGCGGCCGCCACCAGGTTATTTTTTTAAATTAAATTTTACTTTAGGCCGGGGGGGGGTATCCTACCCCCCCGGCCTAAAGTAAAATTTAATTTAAAAAAAAAACCTGGTGGCTGCCGCCGCGGGGCCCCCTCTGCTGCCGCGGGGGCCCCGTCTACAAGCTGGTCGGGTCCGGTCCGGTCGGGTCGGGTCCGGTCGGGTCTCTCTCCCTCCCTCGCTGCAGGCTGCGAGAGACGCGAAGGGAGAGCGTCTCCTCGCGTATGTGTTATGCCCGCAGGGGCTGATGGGAAATCCCATCAGCCCCTGCGGGCTTAACACAGACGCGAGGAGACGCTCTATCTTCGCGTCTCTCGCAGCCGGGAGGGAGGGAGGGAGACGAGACCCGACCCGACCCGACCAGACCAGCTTGTAGACGGGGCCCCCGCGGCAGCAGAGGGGGCCCCGCGGCGGCAGCCACCAGGTTTTTTTTTTAATCGAGTTGAAAAAAAAAAAAACCTGGTTCTATTTTTTGTGGGCCCCTGCCGGTTGTGGGCCCTACGCCATGGCGTACATGGCGTATACGTAAATCCGGCCCTGCATAAGCAAACAGCCACAATCAAGAATACAATCAATAGAAGTGTCTTCAGGCCGCCCATTCCTGAAAACCAAGAACCAAACCAGCCATCAAATTGCAAGCCATGCCAGGTTTGGACTGGGACATAAGTTTGCTTTCTCATGTGATTGGCTATGTCTTCTACAACTTGCCCTTCATTATCAATTTGTAAGCAGCAGTTAGTCAAATTACGTTTGCCACATACTCCTCCTTCAGCTGCAAGCAAGTAATCTAATGCTAAGCGATTCTGGTATATGGCTGTACGCATCTGTGTGGCTTGTTTAGCTAACAAGGTTAGTGCTCTACTAGTTTCATTGGTTATAATTTCAACAACAGCTTGCAAACGTATACACAGGAGTGTGGTAGCCCCAAGATCCATCTTGTGCCCAGGTAGCAGGTCCATAGTAGGAAACAATTCTCTCCGGCGGCCATTCTTCAGAAGTCGCATCCCATTTGTCCAAACCACAGGAGAAGAGGGTATCCGCAGCAGCAAGCACAAGCACAAGCGGACCACCAGAGACCAGGCCTACACACAGGTATGAGTGTATAAAAAACCTTTATTAGTGTAAGTATAAGTGTAAGGGACCATGTCTCAAAAAGGATCCTTTTTTGAGACATGGTCCCTTATACTTCAGTGTGTTGTGACTTTTATATTTTTATTTAATTTTAGAGAAACTTTTTTTTATTTTTGTATGTAATTGTTTTATGTTTTGTCTATGATTATACAGTTTATGATTGTACATTTTAATATATTTGTTTTTTAGACCCCTGAAGAAGGCCTCGGGCCGAAACCTTTTAGTTGGGTCCCCCACTAATAAAGGTTTTTTATACACTCATACCTGTGTGTAGGCCTGGTCTCTGGTGGTCCGCTTGTGCTTGTGCATCCCATTTGTCCCACTGGCCGATCTTCAGAGCCTCTCGTTTCTGTCGACTTTTATATACAGGAAATCCCAATTGTTCTCCGTGGGAAAGGGGCAAGAGGAAGAAAGAAGGTCTGATGGTTCCCAATACACACACCCCTCCCCATTTGGCAGGGAGTTTAGCATATGCTCGAGTTCCACAAATCCAATATAGTCCAGGTGGAGCTTGCCAGGTTCTATGCGTAGCAGATTTGTCCATATCCTGGCCAAGTGAGGAAAAATGATCAACGGATTAGAAGGTTCTGGAGTATTGGCACCTGTCCACCAAGATGTCTTCCCAGTAGTGGCATTGTAATATTTTTGGTTCAAACAGACTAACTGTCCCACTAGTGCAGTCAGTTGTGGTCCCGCTCATGTAAAACATAGTTTACCTACTATGGAGTGAGCTAGGACCCACTCATTGGTAGTTTTATGCAAATCAGTCTGGTTATACGGTATGGAATAGTTCAGTTCTTGTGCTTCCCAAGGCCACTGGTCTCCCATCTGAGTTCCTCCACAGAAGAGACAGTCCGAGACATGGAGGCTGGAGGCCACAGCTCCAGCTAGTTTGATGAACAAATTCTGCGAAGCGTGGGGAACTACAAATTCTGCCTTCATGGCCTCATGGAAGGTATGATGTATGCAATAAGGTGAAGAAACATGAGTCTTCACATTCAGCTGGATGTATACGATGGTTCCAGGATCCGTTCCACCTCCTGCTATGCGCAGGCCAAATCGAAATCCTTGCTTCCACTGGCTGGGGTCGAAGATCTGAAGTCGTAGGGGATTGCATGCACTTTTCTTGCACTTTTCTGGTTCCAGTAAGGGTAATCTCTCCAGTTTAGCCTTGCGGTTATCTCCAGTCTGTCCTGTAGGGCCACCAGTCCAGGTGGCATAGTACACACAGTCCCACTTGGGACACATATACTTATTGTCATAATAGTAAGCCTGTTCCCATGATCCGCACCTGTAGTAATTATTTCTGTTAATTACGTCACAAGCATCAAAATACAGGTACGCAGGTTGGGTGGGATCAGAGAGTTGACTTGTAGCGTTGACGAGGGCTCCATCTTCATCATTCCATCTCAGTTCCAGGACATAGTAAGATGGATTCTGTCTAGGTCTGAAACAAGTACGAGTCTTTCCCTTTGTACAGACGTTCAGTTCTGTACCATTATAGGTACACTGGCTGACTATGCCAGTACAAGAATAGTAAGAGTGATAAAGTAGAGTCTGAGTGACTTGCATTCCAGTCCGGGTGGTGGTTATACAGGCTGCGCAAGGGGGCAAAGCAAGAGTGGTTCTCAAGAGTCCCACGCCTACCGCAAGAATGAAACAACAGTTAGTAATCATCATGATCATAGTCTTTGGTGATAAAGTCTGAAATGTAGGTAATGCAAAACTGAAAGACGTCTTTTCCTTTGACGTCCAGGAGCAGGTTGGCAAAGTCTTTACGATGATGGATCTTTTCTTCGCAGCGTGAGTCGCAATGGTGATGCAGGATTAGCGATTGAGGTCCAGGGGCGACTCTCGGGAATTGCTGCTGGCTTCACTCGACTGTGGTGGATCCAGGAGTCGATTTCTGCTACTTTAACTGCTGTTGGGGTGGATAGCAAAACGACATATGGTCCTTTCCAATGAGGCGCTAGCGGTGTCTTCTTCCACTCTTTTACCCACACCGAGGCTCCAGGCTTGAAAGGATGCGATGGCTCTGTTAGATTGATAGGCAACCGGTCCTGCACCCAGGTATGAAGGCCCTGCAAAACAGAGCTTAGAGCAAACAATTCTTGCCTAGTGATTGCTGATCCAATCTGATTCATATCCCCCCTTATCCCCTGAATTATGGGCGGGGGCCTCCCATACAAAATCTCAAACGGGGATACTCCTAATGGCATGGTGGGGGCTGAACGTATTCGGAGAAGGGCTATGGGAAGAACTTGGGGCCACTTTAAGTGGACTTCCTGACAAAGCTTGGATAACTGAGACTTCAGGGTCCGGTTCATTCTCTCCACTTTCCCTGAACTCTGGGGTCTGTAAGCTGTGTGTAGCTTCCATTGTATTTGCAGAGCATGGGCTAGTTGCTGGGTTACTTGTGACACAAAAGAGGGCCCATTGTCTGACCCCATGGTCAAAGGTATTCCAAACCGAGGGATGATCTCATGGAGCAAGGCTTTAGTGACTTCTCTGGCCTTCTCAGTTCTGGTGGGAAAAGCTTCCACCCATACGGAAAAGGTACAGACTAGGACTAACAAGTAGTGATATCCATTTGCTCGTGGCATCTCTGCAAAGTCTATTTGAATATTTCCCATGGGGGTAACTCCTACTGACTGAACTCTTGGAGGTGGGACAGGACCTTGTCGGGTGTTTTTCTTGGCACAAGTCACACATCTTCGGGCTACTGCGGTGGTCAAAGGTCCCAGCAATGAGATATAGAAGTATGGTCTCAGAGCGTTTTCCATTTTAGTTTTTCCATAGTGTATGGCTTGATGAAAGGCTTGGACAAAAGCAGGGCCTAGTGCCTCAGGAATCGGTCATACCAGGGATTGAGCTCCCTTCGGGCGGTGGCAACACTATCCATCCAGTCTCTGATAGTTGCCCCCCCTCATGTCGACAGTAATAGTCCATCTCATTCTGGGTGTATCGGGGCGTCCATGCACTAAGAGGCACTGGGAATATGGCTGCTTGAATTATTACACTAGGGGTAGTAATTTGTCCAGCAATGGCCGCTTCTCGGGCTGAGGCATCGGCAAATCTGTTTCCTCGGGACACTTCTCCATCTCCAGTCCGATGGCCTCGACAATGCATTACAGCAACGTGTTTGGGGGCCCATACTGCTTCCAATAGAGTCAATATTTCTGGGCCATACTTGACAGACTTGCCTCCCGAGGTGATCAATCCACGCTCCTTGTACAGGGCTCCATGGGCATGTAGTGTTGTCAAAGCATATTTGGAGTCTGTATATACGTTCGAGCTGATTCCTGTTCCAATTTTGAGTGCGCGTGTGAGGGCTATCAATTCAGCCTTCTGTGCTGAGGTTCCTGGGGCCAGGGCTGACGATTCTACTACCATGTCCACCAGGGTCACCACTGCATAACCAGCACATCGCTGTCCGTCAATTATGAGGCTACTTCCATCCACGAAGAAAGTTTTTTGTCTGGGTGGCTCAAGGGGACATCAGTTAAATCTGGGCGGCTTGAGTATATGGTATCCATTACTTCCAAGCAATCATGGTCAGGAGGGCCTGGACCGGCTGGCAATAGGGTAGCTGGGTTCAGAGTTTGGCTGACACTCAATTTCAGTCGAGAATTTTCACATAGCATACTTTGATACTTCAACATTCGAGCGTTAGTGAGCCAATGGTTTCCTTTGTGTTCCATCAGGGTTAAAACAGAATGTGGTACGGTGACTTGAAGATTTTATTCTAAGGTGAGCTTGTCAGCTTTGCTCACTAGGAGGGCTGTAGCTGCTACAGCTCTCAGTCAAGGTGGCCATCCTTTGGCAACAGGATCCAATTGTTTTGACAGGTAGGCTACAGGTCGCTGCCAAGACCCAAGGGGCTGGGTCAAGACTTCCAATGCATTTCCACTTGACTCATGAACATATAAACGAAATGGTTTCTGCACATCTGGTAGTCCCAAGGCTGGGGACGACATCAATGCTGTTTTCAGGGATTTAAACGCTTTTTCTTGTTCTGGGCCCCATTCCAGGGGAGATCGTTACACTCCCTTCGTGACTTGGTACAAGGGTTTTGCCATGAGCGCAACATTTGGTATCCATATGCGGCAATAGCCTGCAGCTCCCAGGAAAGCCTGCACCTGTTTTCTGGTGGTGGGTGTTGGGATACGGCATACTGCTTCCTTTCGCTCCAGTCCTAATTTACGGGTTCCTTTGGACAGATGGAACCCTAGGTATTTCACTTCTGTCTGACACAATTTCGCCTTGGCTCTGGAGACCTTGTATCTGGCTTCATTCAAGAGGTGCAAGAGATCACTGGTAGCTTGCACACAATCAGTTTCATTGTTGGTGGCTATAAGCAAATCATCTACATATTGGAGTAAGATTCTTTTTCCCGGAGTCACAGAGTAACTTGACAGATCTTGGTTGAGGGCTGCACTGAAAATAGTGGGTGAATTCTTGAATCCTTGTGGTAATCAAATCCAAGTGAGTTGTCCTCGTCTTCCTGTGGTAGGGTTTTCCCATTCAAATGCAAACAAAAGCTGACTAGCAGATTCCAGGCGTATACAGAAAAAGGCATCTTTTAAATCCAAAACAGTAAAATGAGTGGCTTCTGCTGGAATCAGTCCCAGGAGGGTGTAAGGATTTGGTACTACTGGATGTATGGTTTCAACTGCACTGTTTACTCGACGTAGGTCTTGCACTGGGCGGTAGTCACCCGTCCCAGGCTTCTTGACTGGGAGAAGGGGGGTGTTCCAGGGTGATTGGCATTCTCTGAGGAGTCCATACTGCAGTAATTTCTTCAAGTGGCGATGAATATCTTCAATTGTTGGTCGTGAGAGGGGATACTGACGCACATGCACTGGTTCTGCTCCTGGTTTAAGGGTGACAAGCACAGGAGCTATATTCTTCGCTAGGCCAGGTGGATTATTCTCCACCCATACTCCAGGCGAGGCTGCAATGCTGGTAGGTATACAGGAGCTTGCTGCTTTGGATGTAGGTAAATAGAACCGCCATTCTTCTTCTCGGGGGACAGTTAACACCATCAGGCCAGCAGATTTTGAGTTTAAAGTCATCTCCATTTTTCCCCCTTTAACAAAGGATATCTGTGCTTGGAGTTTCGCGAGCATGTCTCGGCCCAACAGGGGAACTGGGCATTCAGGCATATACAGGAACTGGTGTGTTATCTTCTGTCCCCCTAGTTCACAGGCGCGGTTCTGCAGAAAAGGTCTTGTGGTTCTAGTTCCAGTAGCTCCCACAATTGTGACAGATCGAGAGGACACAGGGGCCACAGGCTTGGCTGCTACTGAATACTCTGCCCCTGTGTCTACCATGAAGTCCATATGCTGGTCCCCAATCTTTAAATTGACCATGGGCTCCTGGGGACCCAGGAAGAACTTGGAGCCCGGTCTGGCCTAGTCTTCATCCATAAAATAGTCTTCAGTGGTTGCCACTCCCTCTATGGCAGCCTCTTCTTGCTGAAACTGTGCACGCTGCATCCCCCCTCGTTGATGGAATTGCCCCCCCCCCGCTCTCCTAGCACTCCCGCCTCCCCTCCAGGGGGTGGAGCCAATGTTCGGGCACTCGTTCTTCCAATGTCCTTCCTCTTTACAATAAGTGCACTGATTTGCACCTAAGGGGGGCCGAGCGCTCCCTCGGCCCCTTCCCCATCCTCTGGCTCTTCTGTTAGGGTATCCTCCTCCTCGTCCCTCAACTAGTGCTGCAGTGAGCAGATCCGCCTTCTTCTTCATCTTTCTTTCACTTTCTCTTTTGCATTCTTGATCACGATTCACGAATACCTTCTGTGCGACTTCCATTAACTGTGAGTTCATGTCCGCAAATCCTTCTAGTTTCTGCAGTTTTCGTTTTATGTCTCCCTGGGACTGACTCACTAAAGCGGCATTCACCATATGTAAATTCTCCTGGGCTGCTGGGTCACATGGGGTGTAAAGTCTATAGGCTTCAGTTAATCGTTCATAGAAAGCAGCTGGACTTTCATCTGGGCGCTGAAGAACGTCCGCTACTTTACCAACATTCATAGCTCTTTGGCCTCCCTTCTTCAGGCCCTGCAGTAAGGCCTGGCGGAACCGGGCGAGGACCTTCTCTCCATCTGCACTATTTGGGTCCCACTTCGGATCTTAATTTGGGAAATCTACAGCTGCTGCCTGTTGGGGATTTAGGTCTCTTCCTTCTTCAGGGTTCTCTTCCAACCATCGAGTGGTTGCTCGCACTATCCGTGCCCACTCTTCAGTAGTAAAAAGGGTAGCCAAGAGCTGGCGGCAGTCGGACCAGGTAGGCTGGTGGGTCTGCATAATACTAGACATCAATTCTGTCAACTCTTGGGGTTTCTCAGTATAGGAGACATAATGTGTTTTCCAGTTTAATAAATCTGTTGTGGAGAAGGGCACATAAACTAGACTGGTCGGTCCAACCACAACCTGACCCTCTTCATTTACAATAGGTAATCCTGGGACTTGCCACAGTGGCATTTGGCGAACTTCTCTCGGGCCCGCTGCCCTGCTTCTAAGGGCGTAACGCAGATTTGCGGACCCGGTGGTAATTCTGCTGTTGGTGCTTGGACTAGTGGACGACCCTGGACTGGCATCTGACCCTCCGCTGGCAGATCCTTCAGGGGATGATGGTTCCACTGTAGAGCTCTGCTCAGGACTAGGGCTCCGACTTCCCCTTGTGGGAGGGATCTGGTCCTCAGGTGTTGGAAGTGGTGGTGGAGGTGGGTGATCGGGTGGGGGTACCTCAGCTGGAGGTGGTCTTTCCACTTCTGGCTCTACTCGGGGTACTAATGGAGCTGATGGGACTGGAGTATACAGAAATGTGGGTGGATAACCCGGGACATCTGGAGGCTCTAGGGCTGCATAAATAGGGGGCTTTTCTTTCTTAGCAGGGACTCCCGTTGCAGTTGCTAACATAATTCTACACTGCCCCTCACGGCAACGCTTCATCCAAGGGGGTTGTTTCTCACAGATATCTAGCCAGGAGTCTATATAGGAAAACTGTTCAGGACCATATCTTCGCACCACCTTGTGCACTCGGGACACAATTTTAACATCAAAAGTACCTTCTGGTGGCCACACGGCATCCAGCACTGGCCACACCCTACTACACAATATTTCTAAGCGGGTCAGTATCATTTTTTCCCCATAATCACCACTAAATCCCTTCTTAAAATTCATGATCATACAGTTCAGCGGAGTTTGTACGGACTCCGTCCCTCCCATTATGACGTATGACGTACAAGACAGCAAACAGAAAGGGTGGGTAGGATGGTTGCGGGTAAGGGGTCCGCACAGCCCACAGAACAATAAGGGGGACAAACACCAAACGCTTCCTCCTTTTCGCGACCTGGGCGCGGTCGCCCGGCCAGGAACTGCGCTACTTAGGAGTCCGCTCTCGCTTGGTCTGTATTGCAAGACCTCTCAAGCACACGTCACACAACCAAACTTGTTAGCATTTCCCAAATTCCAAATTCCCGGGCTAACTGACTAAACCAAAATTTACCAAACCAAAAGGGTCAGTGGCTTCGCCCCGCGCATACTCATGCAGGGTTACTAGGACCGCCCTGGAAGTTGATCAGACTCCCTTTACCTTTACCATACCATATTAGTCTTGAGACTTTCCCAGAGCCAACTGACTAAGAACCAGAAAAATCATTACTCACCGGATCTGGTAGCTAATGCGCTGCGCATCCAAGCCCTCCTTGGGTTGAATCCTGAACTCCCCTCAGGGTTCTAGGTGTTGGCCGGCCGGACCCAGCAAGCCGCTGAGGCAGGGCGGAACCCTCCGATGCAAGGGGACCGGCGGCGCCTGGGATCCTCTCCGCTGTCGGTCGGCCGCGGTTCCAGCCGGACCAAACCTGGAGGCGGTAATACGTGGTAGTATTCACTTGCGCACCATTCACGTGCCCCACCTTCCCGGCCAATGCACCAGGAATATGTTGTAGCGAAGTGTCCACAATAAATAAGACCAGGAGTCTATGTACTAAGATTCAAGCCAATTTATTTGTGCACAGCCTCAGGCACTGTCACCTTCCAAATGGTCTGAGCAATGGAGTTCAACAAAACAACATCTTTTATACCTTTCTTCATCAGTTCTATACAGACAAACTCCTCATTGGTCCCGGTGCCCCCCCCCACCCCCATCCAATGGGGATCTCTGACCGGGCTTAACACCTGTTCCCCCTGCTCAGGCCTCCCTAGCCATGGCTCAATTTTCTAGACATAACACATTCTGCTACAAGGTCCCTCCTCGACTTAGAGAATGTGTGAAAGCAAGATACTGGAACACATCTGTTATCAACATAAAGGAGCTAAATAGAAGATTCTTGCATTCTTATCAAAGCAGTTTAAAGCAGTTTTCTAACTTCTACTGGCTTTCGGCTCTGCTCAGCTATAATATTCTCAAGTGGGGTTGGGACTCAGGCCTAACTTACAGGCCTTTCTTGCTCCTGCAGGCTATTCTAGGCCATAGCCTATCACACTACTACTACTACTACTGAGCATAGTGCTACAAGTCATACGCAGCGCTGCACAGACATGTAAGAGACAGTCCCTGCTCATAGAGCATACAATCTAGTCAAGACAGATAACACAGAAGGTGTAGGCTGGGATAAAACAAGGGGGAAGGGAAAAGAAAAAGGAGATCAGGTGAGTCAAGATCCAAAAGCAGCAGCGAAGAGGTGAGTTTTCAGCCTGCATTTGAAGAGGGTCAGAGAAGGTGCCTGGCGTACAGACACAGGAAGTTTGTTCCAGGCGTAAGGTTCAGAAAGGTGAAAGGAACGAAGTCTGGAGTTAGCAATAGAAGAGAAGGGCACAGATAGAAGGCGTTTGCTAGAAGAGCGGAGTTCCCAAGGGGGGATGTAAGGAGAGATAAGAGAAAGGTAGTGAGGAGCTTCAGAGTGAATGCATTTATAGGTCAGTAGGAGAAGTTTGAACTGGATGCAGAAACGGATAGGGAGCCAGAGAAGTGACTTGAGAAGAGGAGTAATGTGGGCATGACGAGGCTGGCGGAAGATTAGCCGCGCAGCAGAGTGCTGAACAGATTGAAGGAGAGAGAGATGATTCAAAGGGAGACCAGAAAGGAGTAGGTTACAGTAGTCAAGACGGGAGGTGATTAAGGAGTTGATAAGCGTCTTAGTAGTGTGTTCAGAAAGGAAAGGACGGATTTTGCTGATGTTATAGAGAAAGAAACGGCAGGTCTTAGCTATCAGACGAATGTGTGTGGAGAAGGAGAGAGAGGAGTCAAAGACAACACCAGGATTGCGAGCCGAGGAAACAGGAAGGAGTACAGAGTTATCCACAGAGACTGAGAAAGGAGGAATAGAACAATTACTGTAATTTCCCTTCAGGATTTGTAGATTTCAAAGGTAATCTAGCTTTGAGAACGCTTCCACTCACTGCCTCTGATTATTTCAGTGTCTTGACCACTATGGATTGATTCTGTCAATCTTGATCAGTCAATCTTATATTTATATTGGAATCAGAGTGCTGTGTATTTTGCTCCAATTCATTCTTTGGTTGAGGTACTTCATTTGCAACATTTGATTCTTCCTGCTGATCAGGGAGCAGTTTATCGTATTTCGGACAGAACTCTTGCATTAGGATTCGATCCAGGCTCACATTCAGGTTGAGTGATACTGGCCTTTTTCTTCTTGTATTTCTGTATCCTCCCCTTTCTGTTTCTGAGACTGTCTAGTTTGCATCCTTTTAGCTTAAATTGTGCCATGATCAAGGGTGTTGTCTCCTGCTGAGATGAACCCACAAGACCTCAGCAGGTGGCAGCATTGTAGGAAGGCTTCTTTCAGATGTCCAGCATTAGAAGTTTTGGGGTGAAAACATTCATTGTTTCAGGCTGTGGCAGGCTTTATCAGAAGTAATTAAGTCCCATGGATTTATTCTTCCTGAGACTGTATGGGAGTAAGTGGATCATATATAGGGTTGCCAACCGGCTGGTATTTAGCCGGCCTGGCCGGTTTTTATATGGTCAGGCTGACTGCCAACAAAGAACTAAACCTGGACATTGAAGAGCCATTTTTTCCCTCTGGCCACCTCTGATCCTGTGACCAGAGCAAAAAAACGGCTTTTCTCATCTCTTCTTATGCCCCTGCAGCCTCACCCTCTCCTGCGATCCAGCCGCTGCTCCTGAGTCTTACAGAGCAACAGCTACAATAGCATTAATAATTTAAAATAAAACCAAAACTGGTGTGGAGCCTTCCAGCTTTTACTATGGAAACCCTGCTGCTGCGTCTCACCCCCAAAAGGAAGTTACACTAGAGGGAGCAGGATGCAGCAGCAGGGGAACCACAGCAGAAGCCGGAAGGCTCTGCACCAGTTTGGGTTTTATTTTAACTTATTATCACTATTGCAGCCACAGCTCTGTAAGACGAAGGAGCCATAGCTGCCAGGGCTGGCTCTATGTTTATGTTTATGTTTTTTAAAACATTTTTTATACCGCCCAATACCAGTGGGGTCTGGGCGGTTCACAATCGTTAAAATAAATTACAGGCTGCTAAGAAACAGAAAGGAACGCCAATTAAAAATAAAAGCGACAGAGGAGAGATAAAGGATAGAAGAACAAAGAAGCAGAGGTACATCAACAAGAGAGGGGGGAGGGAGACGAGGATGGGGAGGGGAGATCAAATGCCAGATTAAAAAGATGCAGCAGGGCAGCTTCAGACTGCAGTCGGGGCTATCAGCGGCTGCGATGCACCCAACTACAGCCCTGGGCAGCGGTGGCCGAATTTAAAAAGAAAATGAAGCCACATGATTGTGGCTGAGTGGAACTGTGGGGCTGGGCTCAAGCAGCAAATGGGATCATGGCAAGCGCCAACAGCGGCCAATCTAGGTTACAAGTACCTAGCAGTTTCTCCAAAAGACACAGGTTCCACAATGCTTGTATTGGACAAGCAGTGCATTTCTCGGGTCCCCTTTAATAATGGTTTATGGACCTTTCCTCCAGGAACTTGTCCAAACCTTTTTTAAACCCAGCTACACTAACAGCTTTTACTATATCTTCCGGTAACAAATTCCAGAGTTTGATTACGTGTTGAGTGAAAAAATATTTCCTTTTATTAGTCTTAAATAGGTTACCCTGTAACTTCATTGCATGTCTCCTAGCTGTTCTATATTTGGATGGCGTGAACATTCGATCTATGTTTACCCGTTACACTCCATTCATTAATTTATAGACCTCTATCATATCTCCCCTCAGCCATTTCTTTTCCAGGTTAAAGAGCCCTAACCTTTTAGCCTTTCCTCATAGAGGTATCCTTCCATCCCCTTTACCATTTTTGTGGCTCTTCTCTGTACCTTTTCTAATAACGCTATATCCTTTTTAAGATATGGCAACCAGAATTGCACACAATATTCAAGGTGCAGTCACACCATGGAATGATACAGAGTCATTATAATATCCTTTGTTTTATTTTCCATTCCTTTCCTTATGATTCCTAGCCTAGGAGTTAGAGCACTGGCTTGGTAACCAAGAGACCAGGATTCAATTCCCACTAGCACTCCTTGTAGCCCTGGGCAAGACACATAACTCTCCATTGCCTCAGAAGAAAGACCTGGCAATCTATTTCAGGTCATGTTGTCAAGAAACCAAGAAGCTGCTGGGTTGTCAGGAGTCAGCATTTACTCATAGAAACAGAGAAAAATGACGACAGAAAAAGACCACATGGCCTATCTAGTCTGTCCTTCCATATCAACAACTACAATAGTCCCCTTTTTTCCTTTAGAGATCCTCTGTGTTTGTCCCATGCTTTTTTGAATGCAGTTACTGTCCTCATCTCTACCACCTCCACTGGGAGACTATTCCACGGATCAACCACTCTTTCCATAAATAAATATTTCCACATATGACTCCTGAATCTATCCCCTTTCACCCTCATCCCATGTTCCCTCATAGCAGAACTTGCTTTCAATCAAAAGAGGCTCTCCCCCTGTGCATTTATCCCACAGAGGTATTTAAACGTCTCAATCATATCACCTGTCTTTCCTGTAAAGTGTACATATTAATATCCATAAGTCTGTCCTCATATGCTTTATAATGAGGATCACTAACCATTTTAGCAGCCACCCTCTGTACTGACTCCATCCTGTTTATATCCTTTTGAAGGTGCGGTTTCCAGAATTGCACACTAAACTCCGAATGAGGTTGCACCAAAGACTTATACAGAGGCATTATCACCTCCTTTTTTCTGCTAGTCATTCCTCTCCGTATGCACCCAAGCATCCTTCTAGCTTTTGTTGTCACCTTTTCTACCTGTTTAGCTACTTTAAGGCACACATTGTATTGCCTAAAGCCCACTAGCAAGTTGTATCTTTTTCAGTCTCAGACAGATTTGAGGCCCTCTCTAGCTTGTGGGTCCAGGGCAATTGTCAGGTTGCATCCCTCCTAATGCCTATCCTGACATCTTCTGTCTTTTATTTTGTACAGTACAGAGGAAATGCATTTCTATTTCTCTTGTGTGGCAGTACATGCAGTGTCTGGCTTTCTAAGGTTTTAGTTTAATTTTTGTCTATATATTTCTCTTTTCATTTTGTGCTCTTTCATTGATGAAGGCCTGTCTGTATTGCTGGGTATTCTATTAGTATGGAATTTCTGTTTAAGAATGTGTAGCAATCTTGTTTGTTGAGCTTGCACATTTCCCTCTTTGCTATTAGGTTGTTGTTGTTTTTTTTTTTGGGGGGGGGGGTAGGGGCAGGAAGGGGACTGGGACAAGGCAGGGCATGAGTGGGCAAGGGTGGAGCATGGATAGCCACAGGTGACATGCTTTTGTCTTTCAAAAAGTTGGCAATCCTAATCATATATGGCCTGCTGAATCGAAAGCAATGGACTTGATCCCATTTAATAGCATCAGCAACGAGGATTCCTAGGCATATACCATGTTGTACTCATACTTGAACAGCAAGCAGAGATACTGTACTGTGAATAGCAACAGGATGGATTTGTACCTTATACCTCTACCAGCCTTCCAACCTGTCCCATCTAAACTGCGCTCATTTGGGGCCCCAGGAGTCAGGACTGGAAGTGATACACAGCAGCCTGTCACTGGCACTCATCCTGCCTCAAAGCTCCTCCTTGTCTCCTGCTAGGTCTGATAAAATGAAAAAGAGAAGGACTGTCACAATTCTGCCCAAGCAGAAACAATGGTAACAACAATGGGGGGATGAGGGAGGGGGGCGGCCCAGGCAAGAAGGAGACTCGCATAGCAGTGGTAAGGCAGCGCAGAAAACTTACTTAAGTTTGCTGCACTGCCTCTGCTCTTGTAAGATTCTAGGCCAAAATCTCGTGGTGCAGCTGTTATCACGAGACTTCGGCCCGGGAGGTAACAGCCACTGGGCTTGCTAGAAACTTATAAGAGTGGAGACATTGTGCAAAGATGTTAAAGTAAATTTGACACCGATGACACCACTCAAGAGGAGGCCACCACAAGGTTGCATCGCTGCAACAATGGAGGGGCGCACAGGGGGCATGCCATCATAATAGTGGGCCATCAGCAAATTTTTCTTGGGGGCCCCTCATTGAAACTTATGTCATTGCCTCCAGACTTTTTTCCCTTTGAAGAAATGCCCTTGGGGCTGGGCGATGAGTGACTATCCCATACTGGGCTCTTCTCTGGCAGAGTGCCCACTTGTACAAAGACAGTTCATGAATTATCTACCCTCTATTCAGATCTTGAAGAATATCTAGCCAGCGAGAGTGCAGCAGAGGAAGCCAGCAGGTCAGGTTTATATGATGACAGTAACTTAGCAATAGCCTTTTGCCAATGAGCCAATACTATAGCTCATCATATGAAGTACTTGGGGTGAGGATCACAGAGCAGGAAGCTTGAGGGACCAGAATAGCTTCAGAAAGCAAAGGGGCTACAAGTGCCCTCTGACTGAAGCTTGCTAGGTATGCTGTCTTTATTCCCTCTGAAGCTATTAATATGAATTTTTTCTTGCTTTTTGATAAGTTTTGACATAGGGGGTTGGATGCTTGCCACTGGAAATGGACACCATTCCAGAGAGACTGCAGTGCGAACTGTCAAAAACACAAATAGTAGAGACACTGAAGGCAGAGAGAATGGGCAACTGCCCCTCAGTATAGCTCTACACTCTTCCTCTTCTCAGTCAAATGACAATGAAGGGAAAACACACAAGGGAAGGTTTGTCTTCAGAAACACTAGCTTTTCTACCAAATCTGGTACTAGCCATGAAGAATAGGGAGACACTATATCCCCTGCCATAAAGAACATACATTCACTGGGCAGAATGGCTGGAGGACAAGAAGGAAATTTTATGAAATCTTGGCCAGATCTGACCAGACTACCGAGTCGTGTGCCCAGTATGATAAGGGATCTGTGTGCATGCCCTCGATGGACTCTACAAGGTACAGTATCACTGAAATCCTACAGGAGTCCAACTTGTAGCAGGCTGATCTTCTTTTCCACTTAACATTGTAGCCAGGGCTTTGTTCATCAAAGATTGTCCCTGGCTGAGGCTCATGGCCACGGGTATGTAAAGCTAAGGGAGGGTGGTGGTGATAAGATGGTACTCATGCTAGCAATACTGCTTGTTAGAATGCCTGGTATTTCCCTGGTGTATCACCACTGTCATTGCCCTCCTCCCTCTACTGTTGCCATTTATCCACCTCAGTCACCAACCTTTCCTTCCTGTAAGTCAGTGATCTGCAATAAAGAGTGAAGTTCCTTTCATTTGTGGGTCTCAGAGACTAGCTAGCATATAATCACAATGTAAAATTTTTACGTTTGTTCTATGTAAACTGCCTTGACCATGGAGAAAAGTGGTATATAAACCTTGCAAAATAAATAAATAAACATCCTCCTTTATAAGGAGTGCCAACCTTTTTCCCATTTGACCATGAAAGAATCCTCTAACTTCGGAGAAACAAGATGGTGACCCTGTTAGCAGACATGTGGCAGTGAGCTCCGGGCTGTACTTAAGGTTTTCCACCAAAATGGGTAGATGAGCTGGAAAGTGTAAGGAGTATTTGGAGCCCTCACAAGAATGCCAAGTTCACAAGCTTTGTCAACCTACCATCAAGTAGGACATACTGCAGCAGCTTTCTCAGCCAGCCATTGAGGCCATTGGAGACCTGCATGAATCAGCAAATCTGGCTTAAGAAATATTATTGAGTCTAGGTGAACCTGTTGCTCATCCTATCCAAGGAATTGACTCACTCAGTTTCAAGATCTTGATGCTGACTGACCTGGAAGAGGTTGAGTCAGCATCAGTTAGGGTGTTGCCCTTCTTGGGAGAGAGCCGGGAAGAACGTGGATGTCAGCTAGAAGCAATGGTGTGGGCAATCCCTAGCCCTAAAGAATATACAAGGACCCCAGATAAGTGGCCTCTTCAATATTGGTCCTATAAAGAATATACGTGGGGATAGCTTTGCAAGGTTTTATGGCCCCTGATTTGGTTGTTGAGGAGCAGTTTGTTCAACTACTGAAGAAACTACAGCAAGTGGCACTGGACAGTCTACAGGATACTATTTCAGAGTTTAAAAGTCTTTGCTACAAATTAATTTTGCTATTCGTAATAAAGTAGCCCTGCAATACCGAGACATTAAGGCTATGGGAGAGAGTTTAGAAAAACAAGAGCATGATTCCTAATGTATCCAAGAGGTGCAGGAGTAGTTGGTGAAAGATAAGCTTGTGTTACATCAGAGGCTGTAAAATTTGGATAATGGTGCTTGTGCACTGAATTTGAACTTTCCAAGGATTGTGATTGTAACTTCTGTGGATATGTTTAAGAAATATATGAAAGAAATATTAGCTATTCCAGAATTTGCTCTGCCTCCCTTAGCTAAAGTGTGCTATATTAAGTCATCAAAAGAAGATGCTAAAGGAGCTTCTGGAAATAAACAGGGAATTTTAGTCGATAGTTTGGATCTATCAAATTATTCAGAGAAATGTAGTGTTGAAGATCATTGTAGAGAAACTTTCTTGGTGACATTTGACTTTCCCAAGAATCGTGATTATGTTTTGTGTCTATTTTTTTTTAAAAGATCTTCTTAATTTCTTTTCCAATGCACCAGGTCACCACCTTTGATGCTGCTTTTTGCCTGCCCCATGACAGCACTAATGAGAACCAGCCCATGGTAGCTTGTTTCGAGGCACATTGAGCCCTCTGCCATGCAATCTGACTGGCAGAAGAGGATAGGGGCTTCACCTGGGAAGGGGATTACTTTTTTCCTGTACCTTTCCTGTACCTTTCCCACCACTGCTATTCCCACCCCTGGATGGAGCCCCTAGCTTAGGATCAGCCCCCTCCTTTGTAGTGAGCTGGGAAGGGTGTTGTTTTTCAAAATGATTCTACATGCCATTGTTAGATGATCAATTAGCTTCCTTCTGCTAATATATTGCCTACAGTAATTGCATTCTGCATAATGTGGGTCATCAAGGACTTAAAAATGTTTTTACACGTGAGGTTTAATGTAACTTCCCTGTACTTCCTTGGGGGGGGGGAGGCTGCTGCTGGGCCTGTGGCTAGGGGCAGAGAAGAGGATGAAATCCATCCTTCCCTCTCTGCTGCCCCCTCTATATGTGCAGTGCTCTTGACTTTGGCAATTCCAGAATCACTTTCTAGTTCCTCACCAGATAAGAACATAAGATATGCCATACTGGGTCAGACCAAGGTCCATCAAGCCCAGTATCCTGTTTCCAACAGTGGCCAATCTAGGTCATATGTACCTAGCAGTTTCCCCAAAAGACACAGGTTCCACAATGCTTGTATTGGGTCAAGCATTGATATCCTGGGTCCCTTCTTAATAATGGTTTATGGACCTTTCCACCAGGAACTTGTCCAAACCTTTTTTAAACCCAGCTACACTAACAGCCTTTACTACATCCTCCGGTAACAAATTCCAGAGTTTGATTACACTTTGAGTGAAAAAATATTTTCTTTTATTAGTCTTAGTTTACCCTGTAGCTTCATTGCATGTCCCCTAGTCTTTCAATATTCTGATAATGTAAACAATTGATCTACGTTTACCCATTCCACTCCGCTCATTAATTTATAGACTTCTATCATATCTCGCCTCAGCCGTCTCTTTTCCAGGTTAAAGAGCCCTAACCTTTTTAGCCTTTCTTCATAGGTGTATCCTTCCATCACCTTTAACATTTTGGTGGCTCTTCTCTGAACCTTTTCTAATAATGCTATATCCTTTTTAAGATACGGAGACCACAATTGCACACAATATTCAAGTTGTGGTCTCACCACGAAATGAGATAGAGGCATTATAATATCCTTTGTTTTATTTTCCATTCCTTTCCTTATGATACCTAGCATTCTATTTGCTCTCTTGGCCGCCGCTGCACACTCTACCGAGAGTTTAATTTTCCACAATCCTCTTGGGTTTTAACAACTTTAAATAGTTTTGTGTGATCTGCAAATTTGATAACCTTACTCGTTATTCCCTTTTCCAGGTCATTTATGAATATGTCAAAAAAGCAGCGGATCCCTGGGGTACACCACTATTCACCTTTCTCCATTGGGAAAATTGGCCATTTAGCCCTACCCTCTGATTTCCATCTTTTAACCAGTTTCCTAGACCATGGGATGCTGTTCCAAGGGTTGCAGAGCAGAGATGGCATTCATATGTCCAAGAAAGGTCAGCGCGTCTTCAGTAGTAGACTGGCTAATCTACTGAAGAGGGCTTTAAACTAGATTCGTTGGGGATGGGTGAAGAAAGCCCCCAGGTAGGTGAAAGCTCCCAGGTAGGTGATACATTAAATACCTTTATGAAAATGGGTAACAGGGGTAACATATGGAGAGCAGTGTGTATAAATGCCCGTAGCATGGGAAATAAGATCCCTGATGTTGAAGCTTTGGTGGGAGTGGCTGATTTGGATTTAGTGGCAGTTACAGAAACATAGTTCACAGAAAACCATGATTGGGATCTAACTATACCTGGCTATACTTTATTCAGAAAGGACAGGGTAGGAAGAAGTGGAGGAGGAGTGGCACTATATGTAAAAACTACTATTAAAGCTTTGGAATTACAGAGCTTAAAAGGGAGAGAGGAGGCATTGTGGGTTAAACTAGAAAGAGGGAAAGAGAAATCTATTTGCATTGGTGTGTCACAAGAGGAAGAGGTGGACAGAGTTAATTGAAGACATACGCAGCATTGCTAGGAAAGAGGAAGTGATAGGAGATTTCAATATGCCAGATGTTTGGCACATTCCTGCTGCAGTATCATCTAGGCAATTGGTAACAGACCCCACAAGTGAAGGGGCCATACTGGACTTGGTGATTACCAATGGTGAAAGTGTTTCTGATGTTGTAGTGGGAGATCATTTTGCATCCAGTGATCACCAGATGGTGTGGTTCAGTATTAGGACTAGGGCTCTTAGAATCCATTCCAAGGTGAGGATCTTAGACTTTAGGAAGACTAACTTTGTGAAGATGGGCCAATACCTCAGGGAGTCGTTAGTGGGATGGGAACAGCTGGGGGATGTAGAAAAACAGTGGGCAAAACTGAAAGGGGATATTTTAAGGGCAACCAACCTTTTTGCTAAAATGGTAAATAAAGGTAAAAGGAAAAGGAGACCACTATGGTTTTTGAAAGAAGTAGCTGAAAAAGTGAAGAAAAAGAGGGAGGCCTTCCTGAAATACAAGAGATCACAGAGAGAGGAAGACGGGCATCTCTATTTGGAAAAAGAGAAGCTAGCAAAGTAGTCAAGAAGGCAAAGATTCAAAAGGAGGAGGAAATAGCCAATGCAATAAAATGGGGGGATAAGACATTTTTCAGATATATTAGTGAGAAGAGGAAGGGCAAAAGTGGTATTGTCAGACTCAAGGGTGCAGGGGAGGACTATGTAGAAGCTGATAAGGATAAAGCGGAATTGCTTAACAAATATTTTTGTTCTGTGTTCACAGATGAAGATCCAGGAGCAGGACCTCAGAAATCCCCCACAAATAGGAACAGAAGCGAGGGACATCTTGAACAATTTTCAGAAGACTGTGTTCATGAGAAACTAGCTCAACTTAAAGTAGACAAAGTGATGGGACCGGATGGGATACACCCTAGAATACTGAGGGAACTTGGGGATGTCCTAGCAGCTCCACTGACTGACCTTTTCAATGCCTCGTTGGAGTCGGGAGTGGTGCCAAAGGACTGGAGAGAGGCTCATGTGGTGCCTTTACACAAAAGCGGAAGTAAGGATGTGGTTGAAAACTACAGGCCAGTTAGATTAACTTTGGTGGTGGGTAAATTATTGGAAATACTGCTGAAAGAGAAAATAGTGAGGTTTCTGGAATCCAGCGGATTACAGGATCCGAGGCAGCATGGATTCACCAGAGGAAGGTCTTGTCAGACAAAACTGATTGATTTTTTTTGACTGGGTGACCAGGGAGTTGGACTGAGGGAGAGCCCTAGATGTGGTGTATTTAGATTTCAGTAAAGCCTTTGACACTGTTCCTCACAGGTGACTTATAAACAAACTGAGCACCCTAGCGATGGACCCTAAAGTTACTGCTTGGGTTAGAAATTGGTTGGGTGGGAGGCGAGAGAGTACAAGCAAATGGAGCTCACTCTGAGGAGAGGATGTTACCAGTGGTGTGCCCCAGGGATCTGTCCTTGGTCCGATTCTTTTTAACATCATTGTTATTGATATAGCGGAAGGGCTGTCAGTTAAGGTTTGCCTCTTTGCGGATGATACCAAAATCTGCAATAGAGTAGACACCCAGGAAGGTGTAGTTAACATGAGGAGGGATCTAGCTAAGCTTGAAGAATGGTCTAGAATTTGGTAGCTGGAATTCAATGTTAAAAAATGTAAGGTCATGCATTTGGGCTGCAGCAATCCAAGGGAGCAATATAGTATAGGGGGTGAAGTACTTTTGTCCACTAAAGAAGAGCACGACCTAGGCGTGGTTGTGTCTGATATCTTAAAGTAGCTAAACAGGTAGAAAAGGTGACAGCAAAAGCTAAAAGGATGCTTGGGTGCATACGGAGAGGAATGGCTAGCAGAGAAAAGGAGGTGATGATGCCTCTGTTTAAGTCTTTGTTGCAACCTCATTTGGAGTATAGTGTGCAATTCTGGAGACCGCACCTTCAAAAGGATGTGAACAGGATGGAGTCGGTGCAGAGGGTGGCTACTAAAATATTTAGTGGTCTTCATTATAAAGCATATGAGGACAGACTGAAGGATCTTAATATGTACACCTTAGAGGAAAGGCGGGATAGAGGTGATATGATTGAGATGTTTAAATACCTCCGTGGCATAAATGTTCAGGGAGAGAGCCCCTTTCAATTGAAAGCAAGTTCTGCTATGAGGGGACATTGGATAAGGGTGAAGGGAGATAGATTCAGGAGTGATATGTGGAAATATTTCTTTACGGAAAGAGTAGTGGATCCGTGGAGGTGTTAGAGATGAGGACAGTAACTGAATTCAAAAAAGCATGGGACAAACACAGAGGATCTCTAAAGGTAAAAAGGGGACTGTTGTAGTTGTTGATATGGAAGGACAGACTAGATAGGCCATGTAGTCTTTTTCTGTCAGCATATTTCTATGATCCACAATAGTACACTGCCTCCTATCCCATCACTTTTTAGTTTTGCCAAAAGTCTCTGAGGGACCTTGTCAAAGGCTTTCTGAAAGTCCAAATACACTATATCAAGTGACTCACCTTTGTCTACCTGTTTATTCACACCTTCAAAAAAACATAACAGATTAGTAAGACAAGACCTTCCTTGTCTAAAGCCATGTTGGCTGTTTCCCATTAAGCCATGACTATTATATGTTCAGCAATTTTGTTCTTCATGATGGTTTCTACCATTTTTCCTGGTTCTGACGTCAGGCTCACCGGTCTGTTTCCCGGATCACCCCTGGAACCCTTTTTAAAAATTGGCATTAACGTTCGCCATCCTCCAATCTTCAGGTATTATAGATGATTTTAATGTTAGTTCACAGATTACTAATAGCAGGTCTGCAATCTCATATTTCAGTTCTTTCAACACCCTTGGATGTATATCATCCGGCCCGTGTGCTTCTTGATTCGTTGCTGTGACCCTACTATGTATGTGTATATGTACATTCCCAATTTTTGCTTATACAAGAGGTAACAGGAAATAGTAACCATTGAATGGAAAATATTAGCCAACCAACCAATAACATGCTGACACCTGCTAGTAGGAGGTCATACATTCCCCCAGCAAGCTTGTCTAAGAAGCTGAGCCACCCATAGACTGGTGGTAGAACCTCTCACCTTCCCTGTAAAGATTTTGAATTCAGATGCTTTTTTATAATGTGTACAATACCTTGCTCCTACTATTCACTTGACAATCCCTCTGCATATCACCTGTTCCCTATAGGCCATAATCTTTTTCCCCAGAGGTATCAGAGAAAAGTTGCATGTCAGTTTGATTCATGATGTGAATGGGCATTACTACCACTCTGCCCAATCTCTCACCAGTGATCCTAAAGGCTGCTATTTTGCTATATTCTTTTGTACTGAGTCCTCATTTTTTTTGCCTGGCTTTTTTTTCTGTACAAGGATATTTTTCTTTACAATGTAAATATATGGACATATGCATTTTTCCAAATTATTCTTGTAATGCCATAAATAGATATCCTCCCAGTGTGTTTGTGCTGCATATATATTCTGTAGGTGGTGTGTCCATTGTTTATTTGTGTTAAGTGCCTGAGTGTGTGACCCTACTTCTAGCCCCATGTTTTCTGCCTAATACTGTATTCTACCATTTCCTTGATATTTCATTCCTGGCCTTCTACATGTCATCCTTCCCTTTTCATCAACCCTTTCCTAGATTGGACCTGGGCCTCAGTGCTTATCATAGTACTCACCACTTCCTTGTTTGTGCTTCTTTATAGCATCTAGTGTACAGTACTCATTCCATGAATCCAGTTCTTCCAAACGTGCAGATCCATTGATCCTTTCTCTGATCTCTTCTTGCTTGGAAGCTGGAGCTTGACTAAAAGGGCATGCAGGTATTCTGCTTCATGAACTGCCACAGCTGCCATCACCTTTCAAATAAGATTGCTACTACTTCTACTACTTATCATCTATATAACACTACTAGGCATATGCAGCACTGTACAAATATACATAAAATATAGTCCCTGCTCAACAGAGCTTACAACATGCCAAGACAGGCAGACAAGAGGGGAGTAGGGAATTCTTAAGGGAAATTATTAAAAATACATATGGGTGTAGACAGGAGAATAAGGGGGTCAGGATCCGAAGGCAGCCTTGATAAGAAGAGTTTTTAGCCTGGATTTGAATAGGACCAGGGATGGAACCTGACATACTGACTTGGGTAGTCTATTCCTGGCATATTATACAGCAAGGTGGAAGGAAAGGTGTCTGGAATTGGCAGTAGAAGAAAGGGGTACAGTTAAAAGTGATTTGCTTGATGAGCAAAGTTGCTGGGGTGAAGGGGCAGATAAGATAGATGAGATAGTGAGGAATCACAAAATGAATGCATTTGTAGGTCAGAAGGAGAAGTTTGAACTGTATGCATAAACAGTGAATCAATGAAGTGACTTCAAAGAGGGGTTATGTGAGCATAACGACACTAGCAGATTAGCCATGCATCTGAGTTCTGAACAGACTGAAGGGGAGACAGATGATATAAGGGAGGCCAGTGAGGAGCAAGTTACAATAGTCTAGATAGGAAGTGATGAGGGAGTAGAAAAGGGTCTTGGTATTGCATTCTGAGAGGAGGGGAATGAATTTTGCTGTTATTATAAAGAAATGAACAACATATATAAGAGTCCTCTACGGAGCCTCCAGAAGCGACCACGTAACTCCCATTCTTAAACAGCTTCACTGGCTCCCCATCCATGGGAGGATCATCTTTAAAACCCTAGTCCTATCATTCAAGGCAATCAAGGGTATCTCATCCTCCTCACTCACAGATCTGATTCACACAGTACCCCCCAACAGATCCAGAAGAACATCAGCCGTAAACCTACTGACAACCTCGAAGGCGTTGACAAAGTGCAACATGACAACCTCAAACAGAGCCTTCAGTTTCTATGTACCCAAATGCTGGAACGCTCTACCCTCCGACATAAGGGCCATTACTGACCTACTCCAGTTCAGGAAGGCACTCAAATACCACCTCTTCCTTCAATACTACCCTACCAGCAATTGAACCAGAGGAAGTGACCCACTCATGAACACACCATGCCGTTCTTGATATTATTAAGACTCCATTCTGTTCTATGTAATTATCTCTTGTATATAGTTTACCCCGGTTCTCCAAGTTTGTACTCCTGTTCGATGTAAACCAAACAGCTTGTTGTTATGGTCTTTATGTTATAATGTAAACCGCGCTGATGCCGAATAGTGCGGTATATAAGAACTTGTAATAAATAATAATAAATAAATAAATAAATAAGAATATAAGATATGCCATACTGGGACAGATCAAGGTCCATCAAGCCCAGTATTCTGTTTCCAACAGTGGCCAATCTAGGTCATATGTACCTAGAAGTTTCCCCAAAAGACACAGGTTCCATAATGCTTGTACTGGGTCAAGCATTGATATCCTGGGTCCCTTCTTAATAATGGTTTATAGACCTTTCCTCCAGGAACTTGTCCAAACCTTTCTAAAAACCCAATTACACTAACAGCCTTTACTACATCCCCCGGTAACAAATTCCAGAGTTTGATTACACGTTGAGTGAAAAAATATTTACTTTTATTAGTCTTAAATAGTTTAACCTGTAGCTTCATTGCATGTCCCCTAGTCTTTCTATATTCTAATAACGTAAGCAATCAATCTACGTTAACCTGTTCCACTCCGTTCATTAATTTATAGGCTTCTATCATATCTCCCCTCAGCCATCTCTTTTCCATGTTAAAGAGCCCTAACCTTTTAAACCTTTCTTCATAGGAGTATCCTTCCATCCCCTTTACCATTTTGGTGGCTCTTCTCTGAACCTTTTCTAAAATCGCTATATCCTTTTTAAGATATGGCGACCAGAATTGCACACAATATTCAAGGTGTGGTCTCACCATGGAACGATATAGAGGCATTATAATATCTTTTGTTTAATTTTCCATTCCTTTCCTTATGATACCTAGCATTCTATTTGCTCTCTTGGGCGCCACTGCACACTGGGCTGAGGCTTTTAACATGTTATCCATAATGACGCCTAAATCTTTTTCCTGGGTGGTGGTTCCTAATGTGGAACCTTGCATCGTGTAACCATAGTTTGGGTTGTATTTCCCTAGGTGCATAACTTTGCACTTGTCCACATTAACTTTCATCTGCCATTTCGATGCCCAGTCTTTAAATAGTTTTGTGTCATCTGCAAATTTGAAAACCTCACTCATTATTCCACTTTCTAGGTCATTTATGAATATGTCAAAAAGGAGCGGACCCAGCACAGATCCCTGGGGTACTCCACTATTCACCTTTCTCCATTGGGAAAATTGGCCATTTAGCCCTACCCTCTGCTTTCTATCTTTTAACCAGTACCTGATCCACAATAGTACACTGCCTGCTATCCCATGACTCTTTAGTTTTGCCAAACGTCTCTGATGAGGGACCTTCTCAAAGGTTTTCTGAAAGTCCAGATACACTATATCAACCGGCTCACCTTTGTCCACCTGTTTATTCACTCCTTCAAAAAAACATAACAGATTAGTAAGACAAGATCGTCCTTGTCTAAAGCCATGTTGGCTGTCTCCCATTAGGCCATGACTAGCTACATGTTGAGTAATTTTATTCTTTATGATGGTTTCTACCATTTTTCCCGGTACTGACGTCAGGCTCACCGGTCTATAGTTTCCCGGATCACCCCTGGAACCCTTTTTAAAGATTGGTGGTACATTGGCGATCCTCCAATCTTCAGGTATTAGAGATGATTTTAATGATAGTTCACAGATTACTAATAGCAGGTCTGCAATCTCATATTTCAGTTCTTTCAACACCCTTGGATGTATACCATCCAGCCCAGGTGATTTGCTACTCTTCAGTTTATCTAATAGTTGTAATACATCTTTCCGATGTATTGATATTTCCTTCAATTCTTCCGCACCTTTAATACCACTTCAGTCATGGGTAACATCCCTACATCTTCCTCAGTAAAGACTGAAGCAAAGAATTCATTCAGTCTCTCCGCTATCCCCTTGTTGCCTCTTAGTGCCCCTTTAACCCCTCTATCATCTAATGGACCAACTGACTCTCTCAGAGGATTTTTGCTACGAATATACTTGAAAAAGTCTCTATTTTGCGTTTTTGCTTCCTCAGCAAGCTTCTTCTCAAATTCTCCCTTTGCCTGCCTTATCAATGCCTTGCATTTGACTTGCCAGTGCTTGTGCTGTTTCCAGGTTTCGTCGTTTGGCTCTTTTTTCCATTTCCTGAAAGATGCTTTTTTGGCAACAACAGCCTCTCTGACCTCACCTTTAAACCATGCTGGCAGTTTTTTGGACTTCCTTCCACTTTTCTTAAAGCATGGAATACAGCTGGTCTGGGCTTCCAAGATTGTATTTTTCAACAACAGCCAAGCTTGATGTAAGTCTTTAACCTTTGCAACTGCTCCTTTTAGTTTTTTCTTAACTATTTTCCTCATTTTATCATAGTCTCCCTTTCGAAAGTTAAAAGTTTGTACTGTGGATTTCCTTACTATCCCTCCTCCACTAATTAAATCAAAGGCTATCATGCTATGATCACTATTGCCAAGTGGCCCTAACAACCTTATCTCTTGCACTAGATCTGGTGTTCCACTAAGGACTAGGTCTAATATGGCTTCCCCTCTGGTCAGTTCATGAGCCAGCTGCTCCAAGAAGCAGTCATTTATTTAATCTAGAAACTTTATCTCCCTAGCATGTCCTGCCGTGACACTGACCCAGTCGATACTGGGGTAATTGAAATCATCCATTATTATTACTGCGCTGTAACGTTTGTCAGCTTCCTTGATTTCTTTGAGTATTTAATCATCCATTTGTTCATTCTAAACAGGCGGTCGATAGTACACCCCCACTGCCATCGCCTTCCCCTTTTTACATGGAATTTCAATCCATAGAGATTCTACAGCAAATTTTGTTTCCTGCAAAACTTTAATACTTTCTGACTCAATGCCCTCTCTAACATAGAGTGCAACCCTTCCACCAATTTTATCAGCTCTATCATAACGATATAGTTTCTACCCAGGTATCAGTGTCCACTGGTTGTCCTCCTTCCACCATGTCTCTGATATTCCAATCATATCTAACCTTTCATTTAGTGCTATATATTCTAACTCTCCCATCTTATTTTTTAGACTTCTAGCATTTGCATACAAGCATTTTAGAGACTCTATATTATTCATAGTAATTTGACTATTGGTAGACATGAGTAATTTGGGATCTTTAATCTCTGTCTGCTCCATACTCAAGGGCATTTGGGCTACTTTACTCTTTTTTGGAACCTCTCTGCTTTTGGTAGTATCCTTCAAGGATACATTCTTCTGAACCTTCCGCTCTTGGGCGACTGTTGGTTTTCCCCTATTATCTAGTTTAAAAGCTGTTCTATCTCCTTTTTAAAGGTTAATGCCAGCAGCCTGGTTCCATCCCGGTTAAGGTGAAGCCCATCCCTTCGGAATAGCCCCTCCTTTCCCCAGAATGTTCCCCAGTTCCTAACAAATCCAAAACCCTCATCTCTGCACCATTGTCTCATCCACGCATTGAGACTCCAGAGCTCTGCCTGCCTTTTGGGTCCTGCGCTTGGAACGGGAAGCATTTCGGACAACGCTACCCTGGAAGTTCTGGATTTCAACGTCCTACCTAAAAGCCTAAATTTAGCCTCTAGAACCTCCCTACCACATTTCCCTGTGTCATTGGTACCGACATGTACCAAGATAGCAGACTCCTTCCCAGCACTATCTAAGACCTTATCTAGGTGGCTCATGAGGTTCGCTACCTTCGCACCAGGCAGGTATGTTACCAGGTGATCCTCACGTCCACCAGCCACCCAGCTATCTACATGCCTAATGAACAAATCACCAACTATAACGGCTGTCCTAACCCTTCCCTCATGAGCACATGGCCCTGGAGAAACTTCCTCGGTGCGAGAGGGTTTTACATCACCTGGAGGACAGGTCCTAGTTACAGGATCACTTCCTGCCACACCAGGGTGATGCTCTCCTGCCACGTGACCTCTCTCCTCCATGGCAACAGGGATGCTGCCAGACTGGAGGTGGGACTTCAGGACTATATCCCTGTAGGTCTCATCTATGTACCTCTCTGTCTTTCTTATGTTTTCCAAGTCTGCTACTCTAGCCTCTAGAGAACGGACTCGTTCCCTGAGAGCAAAGAGCTCCTTTACCTAGTGCACACGTAAGACCTCTCACCAACTGGGAGAAAATCATACATGTGACACTCAATGCAAAAGACTGGAAAGCCCCATCTCGGTGCTAGACTGCTGTCTGCATCTTAGTTTTAAGTTTGTGTTTAGATCTTTAAGTTCTTTACTTACTAAGGGTTGTTATGGATATTTATACTAATAAAACTGTACCAAATACGTTTAATATACCTTGTTCACCTGAATTTTAATTAATCTCAAGTCCTTAGTGTATGACTGATTTGGATAACGAGCTTCACCTGAGAGCACCTCCTGTCTTTTAAAATTTGTAAGTACCTATTAAAGCTACGATTATCCCGGGGTGGGTGGGTGTTGGGGAGGGAGGAAGGGAAATAACACTTATTAAAAGAGGGCTGCTACACAGTACCCTGTATTGTGCTGCTGAGGTAAGCTATATTCTGATTTAATTTAAATTATAGCTCTGTGCTGCTGCTAGGCTCTAACTTATTATGAAATTTAAACTACAAGCTCTCTGCTGGGTATGAAATGTAACCAGAAAGTTATCTTCTGTGTTTTAAATTTAAACTTAAACTGTTGTATAGCATGGGACAAACACATAAGTTCTCTAAAGGAAAAAAGGGACTATAGTAGTTGATATGGAAGGGCAGATTCGATAGGCCATATCGTCTTTTTCTGCTGTCATGTTTCTATTTTTCTAGATGCAGAAAAAGAGAGGGAAGAGTCAAAGATGTTCCTAAGGTTGTGAGCTGAGGAGACATGGATGATGACAGTATTATTCACAGAAATAGAGAAGGGAGGAAGAGGATTGGGTTTAGAGAGAAAGATTAAAAAGCCAGCACAGACTCAGCCCCCTTGAGGAACAGGATCTCCAGTTCATGAATGAGGTCTCTGTCACTGAGGTCCTTGGCTTTGATAGCTCCACTACCAACTCACAGTAGGTTGAGTGGCACTTGGCCCACACACTGTGTGGCACTGTGAAAGTTTTATTTATGCCCTGCCACTGTCCATGCTAGGTCACAGGTGTGCCATCACCATTGTGCCCCTCATGGTAGCATGGCCCTGCCAAGCTGGATCACAGGTTCCCTGTTGCCCCCCTCATATTCATATTCAGGGCCACATATGTACACTGCCATGTGTGTTAATGCACTGCCAACCCTGCACACTGTGTATTTGCTGTGGCACTGCTAGGCTGTCCATGGCAATCATGTTGGTGGTACAGTGACAGGGGTGCTGTATATTCAGCATGGCCATGGCAGCTGTATGGTGACTTATTCCTGTGCACCTGGTCCTGTCAGGGAAAAGGGACAGGGCAGCTAGTATGTGGGACAGTAGCAGGGTGCAGTCACCTGGACAGTGTGTCTGAGACCAGGGCAGTCCACCATTGCCCAGTCGTGGTGGTCAGTTTGGTAAATGGTGATGGGCCGAATGGTGGTAGTGTCTGTTGGCGCACAGTAACAGCCACAGCCTGTTGGTAGAACCTCCTGGGCAGCAGGGTTGTATGTGATCCATTCAGCCATGATGATGGTGCGGCATACCTGTACAGGGGAAGAAGGGGGAGAACATTAGTGTGTACACCACACAGTGTGGGGAACAAAGTGGTGTGTGCTCGTTACAGTTGGCGTCAACAGCAGGCCCACTCACCATGTGTAGGTACCCTGGCCCTGTCACCTGTCATGTTCCCTGCGGTGTAGTGGTACATCCCCCTGCATTGCCTTGGATTGGGTGCACCCTGGTTGGTGGTCAGGTAACATCCTGTGTCTGATCTGGGGGGGGGGGGGGGCTATGGAGGCTGGCTAGGTCCCCAACCTTTGTAACCTATGCTCAAATGTGTGTGTGTGTGTGTGTTTGCCTACACCACGGTTCCATCCGTGCAGGGACTGTCTGTCCATTTGGTTGGGAGTGGGGAACAGTCGCCCTCAGGGGTCCCCTTGCCCACTTCCCTGTGGGGCTTGGGCCCCAGCACTGCCATACCATACTGAAGGGCCTTAACCTATATCTCCCTTGCACTCCCACAGACCAGCCCATGACCAAATCCTTCCAGCCAGAGACAGACAAGGTGGAGGGAGCATCACCAACCCCCACTGATGACCCCACTTTGCAGCCAGACTGCAGCACAGCCACAGAGGCTGATGTGGCTGAGGGTGTGGATGATCCGTGAATGGTTGAACCATTATTCACAGAGCTGGAATTCCACATACTGGTAGAGCTGGGGGATGGAGGACATGTTGACATGGACCAGGAGTTGCTTCAGGAGGGGCCACGGTTGCGGGCCTGCACCGAGGGCATACAGTCTGAGCTGCATGGTATATGGCAGGAGCTGCAGGCTGCAGCCCAGGAGAAGCAGGCAGAGCTCCAGGAATTCTGCGACCACCAATAGAGTTTGCATTGCCACCGGCAGGCACAACTGCAACTGACATGGGAGATGGCAGCCTACCAGGCTACTACCGCTGTTGTTCTATGCCAGTTGGTGGCCCTCATACAGGACCGTGGGGCTTTGGGGTGAGGGATGCACCACCCAGAGCACCACAGTGGCCAGGACACCTGTGCAGCAAAAAGCCTCCCAGGGGAGGGGGATGATGTTGCCAGTACTATATCTGACACTGTTCCATTGCGTCGCAATGCCCGCGTTACTAAATGGCCATGGCGTGATATGGAGCTAGGGGGGAGGGGATGGCAGTGATGCCACCTAAACTCTGTGCATGCTGTGATGTCAATAGTCACTTACTGCTGGGTGCTGCGGGACCCCACAGCCACTAGAACATCTCCCGGATGAGACATGCTCGGTTTGCCTGAGCCTGGGCTTGGGCCTGCTGCTGGCTTGCTGGCTGTGATCCATCCACTTCTGTGGCCTCCACATCCTCTAGTGCATCAGGATTAGGGTTGGGTATGCCCCGCTGCCTAGCCTGGTTGTGGAGGATGTAGCATGCAGCAAATATCTGGCATACCCATTCCAAGCTGTAGAGCAGCTTTCCTCTACTCTGGTCCAGGCAGCGGAACCTGCTTATTAGTACCCCAATGGCTGTATCCACAACCAACCTGGTCCTCTGCTGTGCAGCATTTTATCGCTTCTCCTGTGTAGTCTGGGGGTTCTGCAGTGGGGGCAGTAGCCAGATCCAGAGGGGATATCCATAGTCACCTTTTGGGGCAAAAGGAGAGGCATACATAAGCATTGCAACTGTGAAAGGTGTGGTGGGTCCTGTGGGGAGGATTGGGGGGCAGCATTGGTGTGGCCTCTGTAGGTTGCTGCCATGTAGTGGGGCATCCTCTGGACAGCTACAGCTGTGCCTCTGCTCCAGACACTTGTGTGTCTCCAGGATGCCTCAGCCATGTGTTGTTAGCCGCCACTAGCATGTATCTGCAGCAATACAGCACATGTGCCCACAATGTTCATTAGCATTTACATGCACACCTTCCACCTACACACCATCATGTTTGCCCCTAGCTGTGCATATTTTAACATCTATTATGGGTTGAGTGCCTGTTTTGGGGGCTCACAGCTGTCTACACTCACCTAGCAGCCAGACATCACTGAGGTATCCACCAGCTGCTGCTTGCCTCAGGCCGGACTGGCCAAGTATGTAAGCATCATGGCAGGAACCTGGGTAACATGCACACACATCCCTGAACATCATATTGGCATCAACCACCACCTGCATATTCATAGAGGTGCAATTGTGCTGGTTCCAGTAGGCCCTCTGATCCTGTCTGGGCTCCCTCAAGGCCACATGCGTGCAGTCAATGATGTCCAGCACTGACGGGAAGCCAGCCAGGTCATAGAAGGCCTGTGTCATCTCCTGCCACTCCAGTGGTGTCTGGGGAAAGGCTATGTGGTGGCCCATGCGACACAGCAGTGCTCTGGTGATGGCATGTACGCAATAGCTTGCTGTGGATTGCATGATGCCAGTGGTTGCTCCAGCAACATGCTGGAAGCTCTCTGTTGCCAGGAAGGCTACAACAGTGGTCACCTTCAAAGCCATTGGTAGTACATGGCTTCTCACGGTGGCTGGCTCCAGGTCCCCGCTGAGTCTGGTGCACAGCTCCGTGATGGTACCTCCATCCAGCTAGTACTGCTGATACACCTCCTCCTTAGTCAGTTGCAGGTAGCTCACCCTGGGCCTGTGCAGTCTGGGGTGGGGGCACAGTACCTGTGCCTGGAGTGCTGGATCACTGCCTGCTGCTGTCTCCCTGCAGCTAGCTGCATCCTCCTCTGTGCCCAGGCACGAAGAGCGCATCTCCACCTCTGGAGGAGCCTGTGGAGTGCCCACATGGCATCCCTGGCTGTCCTGCACAGGTTTGTGTGCTCCACTGGTTGGAAAAGCTCTCCAATAGCACCTCTCTCTTGCATGGATTTGCTTCACTGTGTACGGAGATCCACGGATAGTATTGCGGTGTCATAGGCATCACAAACCCTCACCAAATCTTACATGGTTTATAGCATCTTCCGGCACCGCACAGCACATTTGAATTTTATTTATTTCTTTATTTTATTTCTTTCTTTTTTATACCGCGCTCTTTAAAATCAGTGCGGTTTACATGTATACTAACAAGTACTTTTTTTTTATTCCCTTGTCCCCGAAGGGTTCACAATCGAAGTGTACCTGAGGCAATGGAGGGTTAAGTGGCTTGCCCAAGGCCACAAGGAGTGGCCATGAGACTAGAGACCCCAGTCCCTCCGGCCTGAGGTTATGTTATGCAGGTATGATGGTGGCCATGCCTCGGCTATGTCCTGTTACACCCTCACGGCTCGGCAGATGCTGTTACCAGTTATGGCAGATTTTTGAAACAAGCCATCTTGTTGAATATTTGGTGTACATGGTTATGGTTTCCTTCCATGGGTAAATCCCTCATTTCAGCGTCCAGGCAAGCCTAGCTCTTCGAATATTGGGCCCTATATCTTTACTTGTAATAACAGCTGTTGACAGATAAGAATCTTTTAGCCCACCAATCTGCTGTAGTGTATTTTATACATAAAATAGCATAGGCCTTGCCACTTCAGTCCATTTTGTTCTCATTCTCTTGATCAAGATAGAGGTTCATTCCCAGTGGACCACTTTGTTGAGGTAAATGCTCATTAATGTATAGTCCTGCACAGAATGATTTCTTATTGTTTTGACAGACTGTTTAAAAAACCTCATAAAGCAATGCGGTATTAACACTGTTCATCTAAATGTATCATACAATGCAGAAAGAATTATTCCCATAGTCATCGTAGCAGGTGAGGCATGAATTATTCAGCACGCAAATACACATGTGGCAACCAGCTTCTGTTAAGCAAAATGCACATTTTATAAGGCATCTGTTTCTCTCTTTTTTATTCTTTATTATTATTTTAGGGGTGTATAGAGGACAAAAAGGTAACAGAATGTAAATTAAGAATCCTGTGTCTACAGCTACTTTGTTGTCTGTCTTGACTAAATTGTAAGCTCTGATGAGCAGGGACCGTCTTTTACATGTATCCGTGCAGCGTTGCATATGTCTTGTAGCGCTATACAAATGCTCAGTAGTAATAGTAGTAAATTCTAACATAATTTGTTAGTTATTTTAGCCTAAAGAATTCTAAAATGTTGAATAGATTATTAAAAGAAACAGATTGTGGGGCAAGTCGGAATAGCACACATTACTCATAATGGACATGGGTGCTTTTGGCTCTCATGCTTTATAGCCAGTTTTCAAAGGGCGACCACCTGTGTTGTTCCCTTTAAAAATGTGTGATTGCAAATTATGTACACATGGGGGATTACTTTTGGAACAGAGCAGCTAAAAAGTTTATAAATGTGCCTCTGTCATGCCTATTTCATAAATTGTATTTTATTTATTGGGAATGGAGGAGCCTAATGGTTAGAGCACTGACTGAGTAACCAAAGAGACCAGGGTTCAACTCCCAGTAACACTCTTTGAAGGCCTTCCAGTTACACTACCAAGAAAATCCAGGAGCTGTTGGGATGCCAGGAGTCAGCATCGACTCAAAGGTACACATTGTATTTGCATTTTATTTAACTATTTGCTTATACCACTTTTCACAGGGTCAAAGTGGTATACATTTAATAGGGGTTCAGTAGAGTGAACAGTATATCAGAACTTTTGATTTGACATAGCGGTTAGATATTTACATTGTGACTTATATATGTACATTTTGATGTGAAGTATTAAGAGGAGGGGCGAGAAGTTGGGAGGATAGCAGAGGGTTACGGGGGAAGGAGCGGGGGGATTAGTGGGTCTGAAATGTTCTGTGAATAGGTGAGTCTTTAGGTGTTTCTGGAAGGTGATCAGTTCAGTAATGTCTCTGATTTTCTTGGATAGAGTATTGCAGTGGCTTGGTGCATAGAGTTCAAAAGGTCTTGTGCATGCATGTTGTTTGTTTCTTGTTTTTTCATGCGGTATGATTCATAAGTTTTTGGTGCTCTGTCTTCTTGATTTTTGTTTGAGATGTATGTAGCACTGCTTGCAGAAGAGGGGAAGATTGATTGGTGTACTATTGTAGATCAGGAACTGGTTAAATGATAGAAAGCAGAAAGTAGGGCTAAATGGCCAATTTTCTCAATGGAATAAGGTGAATAGTGAAGTATCCCAGGGATCTGTGCTGAACCTGCTGCTTTTTAACATATTTATAAATGATCTGGAAATGGGAATAACGAGTGAGACAGCTGAGGGGAAATATGATAGAAGTGTATTAATTAATGCATGGCGTAGAACAGTTAAATGTAGATAGGTTGTTTATTCCATCAAAAAGTAGAGACTAGGGGACATGCAATGAAGCTAAAATGTAACCCATTTAAGAGTAAAAAGAGAAAATATTTTTCTCACTCAATGTGTACTCAAACTCTGAAATTCATTACCAGATGATATAGTAAAAGTTGTTAGTGTACCTAAGTTTAACAAAGGTTTTGACAAGTTCCTGGAGGAAAGTTCCATAAACCATTATTAAAGAGACCCTGGGAAATCCATTGCTGACCCCAGGACAAGCATTGTAGAACCTGCTAGATACTCGTGACCTGGATTGGCCACTGTTGGAAACAGGATACTGGGCTTGATGGACCTTGGTCTGACCCAGTATGGCATTCCTTATGTTCTTATGTCATGTTCGTATTGTTAGGAAAATGTGCTGCCATGCCTCTCTCTTTCTCTATTGTTTTACAAGTTTTTTATTTCAGTAAAGTGATTTCTGGAGCTTCTCTCTGAACTTCTTTCTCTGACCGCCAGAGAGAAAATGGTGCTGGACTGCTGATGTTTTTTTTTTTAAGATTCCTGGGGAAGGAGAAGTGAGGCAGGAGTGCACTTGTTTAGCTGCTTATTAAAAAGGTGTGTTTTATTTATTTATGTATTGGCTTTGCTATACCGCATATTAACTAAACTGACCTTATGGTTTACAATAATTAAAATAACTAATAGTAACAATGATAAAGATAACAAGGAAAGAAAGTTAGTGAAAACAAAGAAAACAGATATCCACCACTGTGCCCTCAGGCCCCATAGGCCCACACTGGTTCTGAAACACAGGCTACTTGCCTGGGCTACTACTAGCGCTACTACTAATCATCTGTGTAGTGCTACACGGCATATGTAGCACTGTACAAACACAAGTAAGAGACAGTCCCCGCTCATCAGAGCTTACAGTCTAGTCAAGAAAGACAATACAGCAACTGGGAACTAAGATATATCTAGGGGAATGGTAAAGAAACACATAGGAGGTGAACAAGAGGCTGAGGGGATCAGGATCCGAAAGCAGTCTCAAAGATGAGTTTTTAACCTGGATTTGAAGAGTGCCAGAGAAGGAGCCTGATGCACTGACTCAGGTAGTTTGTTCCAAGCATAAGGAGCAGCAAGGTGGAAACATCGAAGTCTGGAATTGGAAGTGGAAGAGAAGGGCAGAGATGGAAGGGATCTGCCAGAAGAGCGGAGTTCCCGAGGAGGGGTATAGGGAGGAAAGGTAGTGAGGAACAGCTGAATGAAGGCACTTATAGGTCAGTAGTAAAAGTTTGAACAGAATGTGGAAATGGATACAGAGCCGATGAAGTGACTTGAGAAGAAGGGTAAGGTGACCATAGCAACACTGGAGATTACCCATGCATCTGAGTTTTGAACAGACTGAATTTATTTATCTAAATTTGTTTATATATCGCCTTTTTCTATCCAAGGCAGTTTACATATTTATTTATTTTAAGTATTTGTTACCACCTTTCGTGAATCAAAGCGGTTTACATAGAACTAAACATTTTTTTACATTAAACAATATTAAATGTATATTATATATAATAATGATAATGTAATATTAAATTACATTAAACATAGAACTTAACAGATATAACAGTGCATGAGTGACTGTTTTACAGAGAATAAGAACATTCCAGATCATACAACTAGTAATATTCGATTGACTATGAACAGTAAAAACAATAACTATGTACAGACGGGGAGGAATATCAGGGAATTAATGGGATCAGTGGAACATAAAGTGAGGAGAGATGATTCAGAGGAAAACCAGCAAGGAGGAGGTTGCAATGGTCTAGCTGTCAGGTGACTAGAAAATGGATAAGGGTCTTAGTAGTGTGTTCAGAAAGAAATGGACAAATTTTGCTGATGGTATAAAGAAACAATAGGTTTTAGCTATCTGTTGGATGTGTGTGAAGAAGGAAAGGAAACATCAAAGATGGCCCCAAGGTTCTGAGCAGAGGAAACAGGGAGGGGTAGAGGGTTAGCCACAGAAACAGAGAAAGGACTAAGGGGGAAGGTGGCCTTAGGGGGAAAGATAAGAAGCTTGGTTTTGTTAATGTTTAATTTCAGATGGTGGTGGGACATCCAGGTACCTTTGTCAGATAAGCAGGCAGAGATCCAGGCCTGGATTCCTGGATAAATTTCAGGTATAGAGAAGAAGATCTGAGAGTCATCAGCATAGAGATGGTATGGAAGGAAATTAGTGCACTAAGGTACTATGTACAGAGAGAGAAAAGGTGAGGACCCAAGATAGAGCCCTGGGGTGCACTAACTTAGAGCAGGATCCCAATAGAGGAGGATCCACCAGAACATAGATTATGTTATTTCCAAGTTTGTTTTCCTTGTTCTTTGTAATATGTTCTGTTACAATGTAAACTGCTTTGACAAGTGGATAAAGCAGTATAGAAAAATTGTTAAATAACATACACTAAAGGTGTGCTGGGAGAGATAGGAAGAAAACCAGGGCAGAACAGAGCCCCTAAATCCAAGTGATGACAAGGTATTGAAGAGAAGGTGGTGATCAACAGTGTCAAAAGCAGAAGGTAGGTCAAGAAGGATGAGGATCGAGAAAAAGCCCTTGGATTTGGTCAGGAACAAGTCATTAGAGACTTTGGAAAGAGTTGTTGCAGTATAATATAGAGAGTGAAATCCAGATTTCAATGGATCCAGAAGGGCTTGAGAGGAGAAAAAGTCAAGACAATGGCAGTGAAACACATGTTTAAGTAGGTTTGAAATACAAGAGAAGAGGGAGATGGGTTGATAATTAGAGGGATAGGTAGGGGCTTCTCAGGGCTTCATGGGGAGAGGAGTAACCATTGCATGCTTGAAGGCTGAAGGAATTGCAGTGGAAAGTGATAGATTGAGGATATGACAGATGGAAGGGATAACAGTGGAGGAGATGGAGCTTAGTAGATGGGTGAGAATGGGGTCAGAGGGGCAGGTAGTAAGTTTGGAGGAGGAGAGATGTATGGGGTTCTTTCTCAGTGATATTAGAAAAGGAAGAAAGGGTGACAAAGTTTGAGGGAAGGATTTGGGAGTGAAGAGGGGAAAGGAGGGATTGAGATGACTCTGGGGGAACTCGAGAGTAATCTTGCGGATGCTGTCATTGAAATAGACAGCTAAAGTTTGAACAGAAAGGGAAGGAGGGGTCAGAGGTGGAGGCACTTTGAAGAGAAAGTTGAGAGTCATAGAAGCAAGAGATTTGGTAAGGTGGGCATAGTAGTCTTGCCTGGCAAGTGCTAAGGCTGACTGGAAAGAGGCTAGCATGAATTTAAAATGTAGGAAGTCCACAAGGGTGCAGGATTTGAGCACAATGTGCTCAGTCCAGTGTGCTCATTTGTGCTCAGGAACGTAGGTAGCAAGTTTTAGAGGACAGTTAGGACTGAGGTAAAGTATGCCTCACAGGATGTGGAATGGGAGGAGCAAGAGCATCAAGGGCAGAGGAGAGTAAAGAGTTAAAGCAGTACCTTCCTACATCAACAGACACAGATGACATATTAGAGATAAAGAGGTTATGAATGATAGCAAGTTTATTAAAGGTGCATGAGAAAGGGAGTGAGGAGGGGGAAAGAGAGGAGATATGAATAAGATTTGAGGAGTTACATATGGATCTGCCCTGAATGTGTGAAAAAAGTCTAGAGGGCAAGGCTTGGGATTGATATGAGGGGAGAGGAGGCATGACAATCATAAGGGTAAGGTTCTTTCAGAGATGGAGGAGATGGCTGAATGAGAGGAAGAAAATGGTGAAGATAAAGAGCAGATGATAGGATAGAAGACAAGATGGCAGGAGCGGTGAGGATGGTAAGGAGTGGTGGCAAAGAATGGGGTCTTGAGATCATTGAAATGAGAGGAGAGAGTCACCAATAGGAAAATAAAATGATGTGGAATCATCAGAATGAGATGGAGATGGGTAGTAGAAGCTGGAGAAGAAGTATGATGGATAGACAGGAGAGAGGTCCCAGAGGTCTAGAGTACACTTGTGATAATGGCAATAAGCACAGGACAGCTGAAAGAGAATGTTACAAACACACTGGTCAATTCTTTAGAGTGAAAAATGCTGTCCATGTAAGAAAAACAATCACTCAAAGTGAAACATTGTTAACTCAAAGTCCTTCAGTTGAACTTTCATATCCTTACTTGTTGCAAAATATAACAAAAGACATACACAAAGGAGGTCTCAGACTCATGTGGAATCTACTCAAGCAATCAAATGTTTAAATGTTCATGCCAAGTCGCATCACCGACCATCCTTTGCAGCACCACCAGCCTTATCCATACAGGAAAATACAAATTGCTTAACTTGTTCGTGGTTTCTCAACCACAGGAGGACTTAGGTGCTCTTCCCAATTAAATAACTTTTACCCGTAGCTTTTACCCAATGCCTATAAATGATGGCGCCAATTAAACGTTTCGCCTCATGGAAGCTTTTTCAGGGTTAGAGCTCTATCAACAAAAAACATAAAATACAATATAAATTACTACTCACTCTCATGGACTCCATTAACATAATCAAAATATACCAACACCTCATCATGACCATATTACCAAAACCTAAATCTTCAACATGTACTATCTACAGGACCACTTCAACCATTCCAGGCTATATATTTATAACAATCACAAAACACTTATGTTCAAAACTTTCAAACCTACACCTTAATCACAATGATGTTGCAGACGTCCATTCTAAATGCACTTCTCTCAACACAGGCGACATGGAACACAAAAGCGCCACCCATGTAGAGTGCGGGACGGCAACCCGACTGAAATACGGGAGCTCTAGTGATGTCAGCTTTTAAAGTAACAAAAACGCATTTAAATCAATTTTAAGAAGATCACATCCACACTATAGTTAAAGAGCACCAAACAGACTACTACATATATACAAAAATATCACAATCAGGGATTCATAACTACTTAAAGTCATAAAACCACACAATCCTCGATCTATACCCATTATGTCAGGCATGTATCCCCGGCAGAAACACAGAAAATCAATCTATTTCTACGAGTATCCAAAAGTCAAATACAACCACCCCAATCAATTTCCATGTTCAAACCCCCAGGAGACACCGTCTGCAAGTTAAAGATCCATCTTTGCTCACATAGTAACAGTGTTTCCTCACGCATTCGCCCAGCTCTCCCAGCCACTACATATTCTACACAAAAACATTGCAAGTCATCAAAAACATGCCTTTGATCGATGCAGTGTTGTACAATAGGGGCATCACACACCTTATTCTTTATTCTGCTTTTGTGCTCCATCATACGTACTTTCAAAGATCTGATTGTCTTACCAATATATAATAACCCACACGGGCATAAAATACCGTATACTACATAAGAGGACACACACGAAGTCTGACTCCTTAACTTATCGGTCACACCATGGTAAGTAAAAGCCATTGTTTCCCAAGACAAAGGACAAATTACACAATTTGCACATCTCCTGTGGCCAGCTTGAACTTCAGAATCACCAGAACCTGACACAAGAGGGCGGAACACAGCGGGACTCAATATCTCTTTAAGATTTTGATGGTGTTGCCATACACATCTAACCCGCTTGTTAGTCAGCCCAGGGATAGTGCTTAACACATTTATGTGTTTATTCACAATGTGCTGTATTCGAGAACTAAACACAGAGTATTTTGTGATGAGATTCACAAAATCAGTATCTTCTGTGTCCCTTGACAAAGTTGGCTTGAGAAGTAACTCTCTATTGTTAAACAACACCCTATGGTAGGCACATTTAACTATGTGCTGCGGATATCCTCTATCAACAAAATTAGCTGAAAGCAGACTGGAGGCTCTTTGGAAATCAACTAGCTCAGAGCAATTCCTTCGAGACCTAACAAACTGGGAGAAGGGAAGACCATTCCTAAGCCTGACAGGATGGGCACTATCATAATGGAAGAACGTATTCCTAGGTTTTCTATAAATGGAAGTGCTCCATCTAGTACTGCTTTTATAAACTACCACATCCAGAAATACAATTTTCTCCTGATGGTAAGAATAAGTAAACTGAATATTTACACGGAGTGGCCTAGTGGTTGGGGCAAGGTACTTCAGGCCAGAAGGTCGGAGTTCAAATCCCACTAGAGGACAGCAACCTTGAGCCAGAAGGACTGGGGTTTCTAGTCCCATAGGTGCTCCTTGTGGTCTTGGGTAAGCCACTTAACCCTCCATAGCCCATGTTCCCTGTAAAATAGTTATCTCCAAGTTATAATGCCCTGTTCAATGTAATTTCAGTTTGTTCAATGTAAACCGCACTGATGTAGAATAGTGCAGTATATAAGAGAATATAAATATAAATAAATAATAATATTTAGATCTAAGTTATTCAACCATTGAAAAAAATGTTCTAAACCATCAACAGATCCCTTCCATAGCATAAATACATCATCAATATACCTGCACCATAATTTTATCTGGGGTGAAAATGGAGAAGACATTATCCATTGCTCTTCATATCGCCCCATAAAAAGATTGGCAATAGAGGGGGCACACATAGCACCCATAGCCATCCCTGAAATTTGTTGGTATATTGTCCCTTCAAACAAGATATGGTTACGAAACACCACTAACTTAACAAGTTGTAATACAAACCCTATCATAGCATCCGATAAGTCACCCCGATGATGATGAAACAATTCAACTATTTCATACACGGCTTTCTGGGGAATACTCGTTTAGAATGCTGTCACATCTAATGTGACCAACACTATGCCAGGTATTTTAGCCAATTCCGAATGGTCATTCAAAACTTGGAAAAAATGGATCGTGTCCCTGATATAAGAAGGGATATCAGATAACAACAGACACAAAAATGAATCAATAAACATTGAAAGAGGCTCCAAAACTGTTCCCCTAGTGGATACAATTGGTCTACCAGGGGGATTCTCCAAAGTTTTATGTATTTTTGGTAAAAGATAGAATTTAGCTAAATTCGGAGAGACAACATTCAAAAAAATCCATTCTTTATGTGTTATCAATTTAATATGCAAAGCTTCAGTTGTAATATTTTTAATACAGATTTGTAAAGACACTGTTGGATCTTCATGTACAGGCATATATATAGACGCATCAGACAATTGGCGATTTGCTTCTGCCAAATAATTATCGCATGTCAGAACCACTATTGTACCTCCTTTGTCTGCCCGCCATATCACCAGATCAGTCCTTGATCGTAAATCTTTCGGGGCCTCTCGTTCAGGCGTGGACAAGGTGCAGTGGAAACACCGAGCCATGTCTTCTAAATGTTGAATTACACGCAAAACCAGATTTCTAAAAATTGTTAAAGCCGGATGCAACTGACCCAGAGGGGTCCAGGTAGACTTCAATGGTAACTTAATTCTCCTTAAATCGAGAGAAGGCAGCTGTTCCGCTTTCACTGGTTGTGATGCAAAAAATGTCTTAAGACTTAACTTCCTGATCAAACTTTCTAGATCTATCCTGAACTGAAATGAGTCAAAAAATGTAGCTGGAATAAAGGACAGTCCTTTATTTAGAACTCTCAAATGAAATTGAGAGAGAGTAAACCCCGACAGATTAACCACTAAGGAAGGAGTAGTCTCTCTTAGGTTTTCTGACGCGATCCTCCTCGACCCTTGTATCGACCACGGGCTCCTTCTTTCTTCTTTTTCTTTTTATCTCCTTCGTCGAAAAAATTAGACAACTTACTGGACGCAATACTGGAGGTATGTTCCAAAGTAAAATGAAAATCCACTTGCTTCAGTAACTTTTTATTTTTTTTCGATTGGTATTCATCCAAGGATATACGTATCCAACTGTATAATCATCATAATCTCACTTTAATTTTTTACTTTTCACCTTTATATCTTCACGAAGCATGTTGACCTGTTTTTTCATGTCTTTAGATTTTTGTTTAAAGACCTCATCAGTCTCAATATCTTTCAGTGAGGTTAACATCTCCCCGACCTCTTTGTTCAAATCTGCAATATTAAGCTTAGCAGTGTCTACTATTAAGACCATTAGGTCCAAAGAACACTTATTGAGGATATGATTCCATTTTGCCAGAAACGTTTGATCAGAAGCATAAATTCTTGGCTCTTTATACATTCGTAAACCCCGTGGGATATGTTGCCGACAGATGTATTCAATAAGAGACAATCTATGGAGCTCTGATCTCACTATCCGTTTCTGTAACATTATCAACTTATCCCAGCTGATACCATCAGAGGGCATATTGTTTAAATCTTCTGTCGTAAATGGAGTCTTCTCAGTGCATAACTCTGAAATATGGTCACTTGAAAAACTAAAAATGTCTTTCCAAATTGTTTGACCTTCCATTATTGTGATGAAACAAACACACTGGTCAATTCTTTAGAGTGAAAATACTGCCCATGTAAGAAAAACAATCACTCAAAGTGAAACATTGTTAACTACAAGTCCTTCAGGTGAACTTTCATATCCTTACTTGTTGCAAAATATAACAAAAGACATACACAAAGGAGGTCTCAGACTCATGCGGCATCTTCTCAAGCAGGAGTAGCCTAGTGATTGGGGCAAGGTACTTCAGGCCGGAAGGTCGGAGGTTCAAATACCACTAGAGGACAGCAACCTTGGGCTGGAAGGACTGGGGTTTCTAGTCCCACAGATGCCCCTTGTGGTCCTGGGCAAGCCACTTAACCCTCCATTGCCCATGTTCCCTGTAAGTATTAGTGTATGTGTCTCATATCCCCACGTGTTAATTGTATCCCCCAATTGTGTTGTGACCGCTTTGATTGAAGGATAAGGCGGTATACAAAACTGTCTAAATAAATAAATAAAATAAATAAATGTTAAAATGCTCATGCCAAGTCGCATCACCGACCATCCTTTGCAGCACCACCAGCCTTATCCATACAGGAAAACACAAATTGCTTAACTTGTTGGTCGTTTCTCAACCACTGCAGGGCTTAGGTGCTCTTCCCAATTGAATAACCTTTACCCGTAGCTTTTACCCAATGCCTATACACGATGGCGCCAATTAAATGTTTCACTTCATGGAAGCTTCTTCAAGGGTAGAGCTCTATCAACAAAAAACATAAAATACAATATAAATTACTACTCACTCTCATGGACTCCATTAACATAATCATAATATACCAACACCTCATCATGACCATAGAACCAAAACCTAAATCTTCATCATGTACTATCTACAGGACTACTTCAACCATTCCAGGCTATATATTTATAACAATCACAAAAAACTTATGTTCAAAACTTTCAAACCTACACCTTACTCACAATGATGCTGCAGACGTCCATTCTAAACGCACTTCTCTCAACACAGGCGACATGGAACACAAAAACACCGCGCATGCGGAGTGCGGGATGGCAACCCGACTGAAATACGGGAGCTCTAGTGACGTCAGCTTTTAAAGTAACAAAAACGCATTTAAATCAATTTTAAGAACATCACATCCACACTACAGTTAAAGAGCACCAAACAGACTACTACATATATAAAAAAATATCACAATCAGGGATTCATAACTACTTAAAGTCATAAAACCACAAAATCCTCATTCTATACCCATTATGTCAGGCATGTATCCCCAGCAGAAACACAGAAAATCAGTCTATTTCTACGAGTATCTAAGAAGTCAAATACAACCACCCCAATCAATTTCCATGTTCAAACTCCCAGGAGACACCGTCTGCAAGTTAAAGATCCATCTTTGATCACATAGTAACAGTGTTTGCTCACGCCCAGCTCTCCCAGCCACTACATATTCTACACAAAAACATTGCAAGTCATCAAAAACATGCCTTTGATCGATGCAGTGTTGTACTATAGAGGCATCATGCACCTTACTCTTTATTCTGCTCCATCATACGTACTTTCAAAGATCTGATTGTCTTACTAATATATAATAACCCACACGGGCATAAAATACCGTATACTACATAAGAGGACACACACAAAGTCTGACTCCTTAACTTATCGGTCACACCATGGTAAGTAAAAGCCATTGTTTCCCAATTTGCACATCTCCTGTGGCCAGCTTGAACTTCAGAATCACCAGACCCTGACACAAGAGGGCGGAACACAGCGGGACTCAATATCTCTTTAAGATTTTGATGGCGTTGCCATACACATCTAACCCGCTTGTTAGTCAGCCAAGGGATTGTGCTTAACACATTCATGTGTTTATCCACAATGCGCTGTATTCGAGAACTAAACACAGAGTATTTTGTGATGAGATTCACAAAATCAGTATCTTCTGTGTCCCTTGACAAAGTTGACTTGAGAAGCAACTTTCTATTGTTAAACAAAGCCCTACGCTAGGCACGTTAACTATGTGCTGCGGATATCCTCTATCAACAAAATTAGCTGAAAGCAGACTGGAGGCTCTTTGGAAATCAACTAGCTCAGAGCAATTCCTTCGATATCTAACAAAGGATGGTTGGTGATGCGACTTGGCATGAGCATTTAAATATTTGATTGCTTGAGTAGATGCCACATGAGTCTGAGACCTTCTTTGTGTATGTCTTTTGTTATATTTTGCAACAAGTAAGGATATGAAAGTTCACCTGAAGGACTTGTAGTTAACAATGTTTCACTTTGAGTGATTGTTTTTCTTACATGGTAAGAGAATGTTAGCCTAGGGGTGGGTGGGTTGTGGGGTGGATGGGAAGGATAAAGAAGGCAGAAGATAAGTAACGAACAGCTAGCAAAAGATGGCAGAAAGCTGAAGAGAATTAAAAAAATGCAGCCAAGAAAATAAATTGAGAATGAATACATACGTTGTCATCTTGTCTGTATATATATTTAAGATAAGCACAGGTAAGCAAACAAGAAAGGGAGGCAAAGGCTTGCAATGAAGTTGTTCTCATCAAAGCAGAGAACCAACAGAGAGGTTTGCACATGTGCACAGAGAGGAAACGTTACTACAAAGCCTCTGTAACAGGTAGGGGCTGGCTAAATATTGAACGCATAAATGCCAATTTATTATTTACTGTTTTATTGAATTTTGCAAATCAAAGGAAATACCTTTGAAATAGAAAATATGCTCAACTTAGACACAAGTGTCAAAGAAACCAAAAGAAAAAGAAATAAACATCACATCACTGAGTGAAGTAGTCCACAAATAGAGGGAGGTATCCAAGAAAACAAAAGAACCATGGGAAGGTGGTAATAAATGCAAAGGGAAAGAGAAAAGAGTAGACTATGCTTCCAAAAACAATTCAGCACTCATTTAAAAAAAATATATAGTTAACCCTTTATCTGTTTAGCATCCAGAAAGAATTTCTATTGTGAGGGTTCAAAGAAATGATGGGCCCAATAGTTGAAGGGTATTTATACGGTTTACAGCCCAGTAAACCATGTGAATACCCTAAATCAGAATATTCAATGACACTTACACGGTTAGTGCCATTGAATATCCCCTTCAAAGCCCTCTACATGTCCCGATGTTCTGCAGTTAGCATCGGGGCATATTAGGGGCATTCCAGGACAGAGCGGAGGCAGAGACTGCTGCTAACTGGGTAGCAGCAATATTGCACCACTACCCAGTTAGCGATATGTGGCTAAAACTAGGCAAGCTTTTGGCTCACCTAGTTTTAGCCACGGATACTAACCGGGTAGTGGTGTAATATTGCTGCTCCCAGTTAGCTTCACAAGCCCCGGGGTATGTGCGGTGGCACTGGATATTCAATGCCATCACCACGGCATTGAATATCTGGTGTTAAAGGTCGGCGGGCATGACTATGTGCCATAGTGTGGTGCATAGTCTGCCCAATACAATATAAGTCTTATTTTGATACTACAGAACACACTCACAGGGGAATCGTAATTGGAGCGTTGTCCCCAAGGCTAATGCCTCAGAGAGAAGCTCTAAGAATTTTTTTCCTCCTGTGCTGCATCCATTTGGAAATATCCGGGAAAATCTGAATTTTCCCACTAAAAAAAAGAAACATCTATTTTTTGAAAGTACAAATGCAACAAAGAATCTTTATCTTGTAGGAAAACAAAAGAAACTAATAGAATAGACCTGGCTTCTACCACCTCAGTAGACCCCTCGAACATCAGTCAGATTACCCAACTGTAAAGAGACATCCACCAGGGAGGTGCTGCCTATGGAGAGGCTTCTTTAGCCATCTGGGATGGAAGAAAATAAATCTCCTGTAGAGGAGGCATACTAGCTTCTGGGTAGCTGAAAGTCTCCTTCAGAAACCTATGAAATACTGTAGGTCCCAAGAAGTGAGCAGAGACACTTGGGGAAAATGTACAACCCGAAGTTCTAAAATCCTGCATTGGTTTTCCAGGTTCTCCACCTTAAGTTGTAGAATCAATCTATCCTGAGCTAAAGTTTGTTTAACTTGTTCTAGCTGTTTAAGAGCAGATTGAGACCCCAACCCTGCTGCTCTTCAACCTTCTTCTCCAGGCAGTCCAAATGAGGAGAGCTTAGAGCCAAAGTCTGAAGCACCACCGAGCATACCTTGTGGACAGTGTCAACGGCAGTGCATATAGAATCAAGGGTAATCACCTTTGGCTTGCACAGTGGTGGCACTAGTGCAGAGGAGGCAGACACTGAAGAAACTGACCCAGTTGGCGTGTCAAAGGAACCCTGGACTCCCACTCTTAAATCCAGGAGGGAGGACCTCTCCTCCTTATCTATGGATGAAGGCAATGCAACTCCGATAGTAACAGAAGCTGCAGCAGCAACAGCCCATCCTATTGAGTCAGCTGGCAGCAGACAGCTGGGGAGCAGGAGAGGTAGAAGGACTAGAAGGGCTGAGCGATACATTCACTCCCCAATTTGGGGCTCTTCCCAGACCCAACAGCAGGTTTGCCCATAGTGGAAGACACAGGAACCATGTAGATGTCAAACATCCATTGTCAAGCCTCAAGTGCCTTGAGTTTGGAGGGGAGACCTCCCTTGCTTTTGGCTTTGCATTTTAGCATCAAAACCGAAGAAAAAGCCAAAGACTAAAGCAATAGAAAAGAGATGCCGAGGAGTAAGGGCTAATGCATCTCACTCAGACACCATCTTGGATTTCTTCCACCAGTCCAACCTGCCAATTTAAAGTAGTTGGTTTTTATACCAGTTTTAATTTTTTTTTTAAAGTTTTATAACCTAAGATCAAGGGACAAATCATTCCAGAGTTTAGGGGCCACAGCACTAAAAGAGATAAGTCTAATAGCTTTGAGATGGAATTTTTTATATGTGGCAACAATAAGAAGATGATGCGTAAAGGCATTACTTTGGAGAATAGGTGATCAGTAAACTGGATAAAAAGAGAAGAACACCTGTATGGAAGATTCAGTATGTTAAGGTGGAGATCTTAATGTGGTCCTAAATGATATTGGAACCCAGTGTTGTTCTTATAGCAGTGGGAATGCATGACCATATTTTCTAGCACCATTGCTGTAGTTTGTATTAGCTGTATCATGATACTTTGATCACTTATTGGACCCTGGACAAATTATACACCACGCATTCCCATATCCCACAGCACTCCAACCCTCGCTCTCCCTCCTCACCCAAGCACCCCCAGCTCTTTGTAACCCCCTTCATTCTCTTATTCCTCATGAAATCACCCCCCCTAAATACCATGTGTGCCCTCCTCACTCACCCATGCTCCATGTCACTTACATATTCCCTCATGCACCCTGTACCCTCTCCATCTTTTCTCTCCCTTCAGTCCCACACCAACTCTTCATGAAATCTCCTTCAAGTTCTCCTTCCATACCGCCACCCCAAACTTCATCACAACCCCAAAGAGTAGTGACAGGCTGAAGGGCTACATATCCTATACACAGCATTGCAAGCTGTGTCTACTGTGGTGCTTCAGCAGGTGCAGGACCCAGGGATTCCCACCAGCTCTTATTTTTCAAAGTGGACATGAGGGGGTGCTCTAAGGCAACCCCTCAGGGCTGGGAATAAAGCACTGGCTGTTAGAGACCTCATTTTCTGACGAGCACTACTTAAATCCTTCATTTGGAGTCATCACACGTCTCAATGGTTCCACAGTACCAAAGAAAGAGAGGCAAGGGAATTCATTGAGACGGAACTAGTGCTGCTGCTGCTGTTGCTGCTGCCAATCAAGAGGCAGGTCTGTCATCATTCAGCACTTTCTCAGGCAGCTCTGGCTCAGTTTAGGCAGGTGGAAGAGCAGGTCAGCACCTTAGGTACTGATGCCCTGAAGGTAGCAGTTGCCTGAAACCTGCAGCAGCTCCACCATTGAAGCTGGTCACTATTGAAGCAGCCTGAGGGCAGTTTAGGTGCCTTTAGAATGCCTGTGAGCCAGTTGTCCTTGCTCTGGTGGTGCCTCATGCCTGGAAGGAAACCTGTTGCAATGTGCAGAAACAAAGCCAAAATAAAGAGGAAATGTGCCAGCCAGCAATGCCATGGCACACAGGACTCACCAATCAGGTCAGTGCCAAGGATTCAGAGTGTGTGTGTGTGGGAGGGGTGGGGGGGGGGGATAGCAGACAATGCTTCAGTCAGTAGCTCTTCCTCTTGCTCTGGGTCCACAGCAGCAAAGTCCATTTTAATGCATGTCATATGGGAGGAAACACTTTAGCTAGAATTAGCACTGCACACACTGTGGCATCTTTAAACTTTGGCACAGTACCTTTGTTGCTAACAGCGGATCTGGGTCTTGTATTCAGGACTGCTTTTATTTATGTGTCCCCTGTTAAGCAGGGCCCAAGGTAGCTGCCCCTTTTGCCCATCAATAAAAGTAGCCCTGATTGTAATAATTTCATTTGAGATACCTTCAAAGTGACTGGTGAAGTGACTAATATTTCTGTCCTCTCCCCCTCTCAAAGTAGCTCCACTGTGTATTGCAACAGTGAGGTTTCCACATTGAATTCTAAGGAATCTAGGTGAGAAAATGTATTGGACTTCTTGTTTTTAGCTCATATTGGGCCTGTTTACTAAAGTTCTGTCAGATTTTACAGTTGTTACTGTCTGCTGTGAGCAAAAACTTCACGTTTGACTGGCATTGAGACACTAACTGAAAAAAAGGTATTTTTAAGACCTCCATTCATACATGATTCTTACATGGTGCATCACATGCGAACCCCCCTGATGAAGGCTTGACGCCGAAACACGTAGGGGATTTTTACCAATAAAATTTGCACCTGTGACCTCCATTGGCCTTCGCCCATTGTGTCTTCCTGCTGCTGTTGCGAGGGCCTTGCTCCCTTTGTGTTCCTAGATTTTACAGTTACTACAACTTAACAGACAAAATTAATGTATGGTAACCGCAATGCCTCGATGTTTGTTTCATTTATTTATTTGATTCTATAGTAACATAGTGTATGACGACAGATAAAGACCTGCTCCATGCAGGTCACCCCTCCCCATGCCTTTGTTTAGGGGTGTACCCACCGCTCTGTGTAGGTCACCCCTATTTGTTGCTATAAAGGGATCCACTATGTCTGTCCCATGCCATTTTGAATTCTGTCACTGTGTTTGCCCCCACCACTTCCATCGGGAGGGCATTCCAAGTATCCACCCTCCCTTTCAGTGAAAAAGTATTTCCTGACATTGCCTTTCAGTTTACCCCCTTGCAGCTTCATGTTATTCCCTCTAGTTTTACAGCTTCCCCATCTTTGGCAGAGGTTTGTTTGTCCATTTAAGTATTTAAAGGTGTGAATCATATCTCCTCTGTCCCTCCTCTCCTTCAGAGTGTACATATTTAGGTCTTCGAGTCTCTTCTCATAAGTCTTCTGATGCAAGCTCCAAATCATTTTGGTCGTCTTCCTCTGAACCGCTTCCAGCCTTTTTATATCTTTTGCAAGATACAGTCTCCAAAACTGAACACAATATTCCAAGTGAGGTCTCACCAATGACTTGTACAGTGGCATTAGTACCTCCTTCTTTTTTCTGGCAATTCCTCTCTGTATGCAACCCAGTTTCCTTCTGGCTTTAGCCACCGCCTTACCACACTATTTCGCCACCTTGAGATCGTCAGAAACAATCACTCCAATGTCCTTCTCCTGGTCTGTGCACACCAATCTCTTGCCCCCTATCGCATATAATTCCCTTGGATTTCTGCTTCCCAAGTGCATGACACTGCACTTCTTCACATTAAATCTTAACTGCCAAGCATTAGACCATTCTTCCAGCTTTTGTAGATCTTTCGTCATGTTCCCCACTCCCTCAGGGGAGTCCACTCTGTTGCAAATTTTGGTGTCATATGCAAAAAGAGAGACTTTTCCATTCAGCCCCTCAACAATATCACTCACAAATATATTGAACAGTAACAGTCCCAAGACCTAAACCTGGGGCACACTGCTAATCACCTTCCTTTCATCCGAGTGAGTTCCGTTTACCATCACATTCTGTCGTTTGTCAGTCAACCAATTTCTGATCCAGTTTACCATCTTGGGACCCATCCCTTATCCCCTCCCACCCTCCCAACTCCTCCTTCAGGTACTTGGCCATTTTACTGAAGTCAGCATTTTTGGAGTTTAAGACTTTGAGTTTGCTGTGTTTGCATTCCACCTTGGCTTTTATCTCAAACCACACCATGTGGTGATTGCTGCTGTTCACATGGGCACCCAACTGGATATTTGACACACTATCTCTGTTGGTGAGCACTAAATCCAGCACAGAGCTCTCTCTGGTCGGTTCCATCACCATTTGTTTAAGTAACATATCTTGGAAGACATCCACAATTTTTTTACTTCTTTCCAGATTTGCAGAAGGAACACTCTAATCCACTATTTTGAAATCAGCGCGGTTTACATAGAACAGGAACAATAAAAAGTTTTACATTGAACAGGCATCAAACAGGAACAGTAAATGATTAACAATAAACAGGGACATCAACTTGGGTAGTAACAGGGGGAGCTAAATTATAAGTTGGTAAGTGGCTTATAAGAGGTTAGCATGAGGGAAGTTGTAACTTTGGGGTTGACAGGCACTGTCTCTAGCATATGTATGGTATGTGGTCATAGAATGGTTGGAACAAATGAGTCTTTATGGCTTTCCTAAAAGTTGAAAGGTCGGAGATGGATCAGATTGGGGCAGGGATGGTATTCGACAAGGTTTGTGCATATAATGAGAAGGCTCGGTTCTTGGCAGCTTATTGCTGAATGGGTGGTGAGTGGTGTTAGCCATGCTTGTTCTCCTCATTCTGTTTGAGGTCCGTTGTATGATTACTGCAGGGGAGTCTGCAGACATGTCATGTAGAACTTTAAACTTCATCAATAGGGCTTTGTAATTCAGACAGCTCGCTATTGGGAGCCAATCTAATTGCCTTAAGATTGGCGTGACATGTTCAAATCTGGAAGTTCCATACAGGGTTTGGGCTGCTGTGTTCAAGGCCATTTGAAGTGGTTGAAGTGTGTATTTTGGCAGACCATGGAGGATGATTTTGGTATAGTCAAGGTGAGGGAAGATGAGTGCCTGGAATATGATGCGGAAGTCAGTAGGGTCCAGGAGTAGGCGTAGATGACGGAGGGTCCTCATTTTATGGTACACTGCCTTGCTGGCATTATTTATGTGCATTGCCATACTCAGTCGTTGGTCCAGGATGACTCCCAGATAGTGCACCTCTTCCTTCATCATCAATTCTACATCTTTTACCCACAGAGAAGTTGGTGGGGTGGATGTTTGGTCTTTCGTTATAAATAAAACTTCAGTCTTCTTGCAGTTCACTTTAAGGTTGTGTGTGAAGAGCCAGTCTGAGATGGCATTGAAGCATTCTATAATCTTGGAGAAATTAGGACTGTCCATGGATAATGGAGTGTATAGTAGAACATCATCAGCATAGATGTGGTATAGAATATGACTGTATTATTGAGTAAATCAACTGAATATAGATGTTGAAGAGCAGAGCAGATAAAGATTAACCCTGCAGGACTCCTCACATCTGCTGGTATATGTTTGATGTTTGTGAGCCTATATGCACCCGTTGTTGACGACCTGTCAAGTAAAATATACACCAGTCTAAGGCTGTGTTCTATATTCCTTTTTGCTGTAGGCGGATAAGTAGAAGATTGTGACTGAGAGTGTCAAAGGCTGAGGCGATATCCAGGAATTTTAAGATGAAGCCCTGCTTTATTTTGTCTATTCCCATAATGAGTCTGTCTAGGAGGGTAGCCAGAAGAGTTTTGATCCCATGCTGCTGACGGAACCCATGCTGCTGTGGGTAAAGCAGAGCATGGGAGTCGATGTGATCCTGGATTTGTTGCTGGACAATCTTCTCAGTTATGTTGGCCAGGAATGGGAGGCTGGATATGGGTCTATAGGAACTTATGTCCAGTGGATCTAGTTTATTGTTTTTAAGTAATGGTCTGATGGTTTTCAGAGGTAATGGTACCACACCCATGGTAAGGGAAAGGTGTATGATTCTGGCAATGATTACACTTATTTCAGATCGTGCTAACTTGATCCAGAATGCGGGGCATGGATCGGCTGGAGATGTGGTGGTGTTAATCCCCCTTATGATGTTCTTGATGTGCTCAGTGGAGCTTGGGTGAAAGGCATTTAGCTTGGGGATAGCAGTGTTTCCTATTGGGGGATTATCCGGGACAGAATTTTCTGAATGAGGATATTCTGAATGAGGGCTACTCATATTTGTTTTGTTTTGGAAGTGTGTAGCAAAGGCCTGCGGTCTGGGGGTGCCTGTCGGATGTTGCTTAGTTGTGTCCTTTATGAGGGACTTAATGATTCTGAAAAGCTCTCGGGGCTTGTTAAGAGAGCACATCAGGATATTTGTGTGGTAATCCTTTCATTTCTAGTCAAGTGCTTTGCGGTGTTCTTGTAGGCTATTCATGTATGAGACTTGGTCCTGGGAGAGTCTTGAGTGCCACCATCTCCATTCCAGCTTCCTGAGATATATTAAGGACTCATGTAGATCGGCGGTGTACCATATGGCTGTGTGATTCTTCTTGATGGGTTTTGTGGAGTGTGGTAAGAGAGAGGCTTTGCTTAAGGTGTTCCATAAGTCCATTAGCTCATCCAGCTTGGTAGTGTTAGTATTGAGATCCTGTAGAGTTTCTTCAAGGAAGGCTTCTTTATTAAAATATCGGAAGCGATGGGCTGCTTGTGGGACAGTCACAGAGAGCACGTGTTTTTTTGAGTCCACGGGGATGTGGAAAATAATGGCATTGTGGTCTGACCAGGGGACAGGGAGGACCAGTGGTGGGTTTTGGTTACTCAATTTGTGCATGGATGAGGGTGCAAAGATAAGGTCCAAGGTGTTTCCTTTTGTGTGAGTGGGTGTGTGTATTAGTTGTTTCTAACTCAGTGCAGTCATTGTGTCCAGAAAGGCTGGGGATACTTTGCTGGGGAGGTTGAAAATCACCTAGCAGCCAAAGTGGTTTTCTTTGGGTAGTCCGGTTGCATGCTAGGTCAAGGACTGTGGAAAGATTGTGTATACAGATGGAGAATGGTAAAACAGACATGCTGCTAGATACTTATTTGAAATCATGACAAATCTTGGTTGTTTGTGTTCTGTGAAGTCAGGCATTGGAATTGTAGATCGCTTCTGGCTAGGATGAAGATTCCTCCACCCCTTGATTTCTTCTCGGGCAGTTAAAGAGGTCATAATTAGGACGCTTTAATTAACCTGTAAGTATGGTGTCTGTGTTGTTGAGCCAATCTTAGCTGTCGGGGGCATTCTAAATATTTTGCCATTCAGTTATCATAGAAAAAAGCTCTTTACAACATGTTACTTGAACAGCAGATACGACAATGCAGTTAGCTATACTGTTCTAGTAGCGTTAACTGTGCTATTATCTGGTATATTAACAGATAACACTGGTAAACAAAATACAAAACATTTTCTGTCACAGAAATTAAAATTAACTCAAAGTCAAAAAGGAATACCGCTAATCCCAAGTAGAAACCATTACTTATTTTTTGTCGGGCATAAACCGCAAGAGAAAGAGGAACCCCCTCTCCCTTCCATGCAGTACATGCCCCTTTTAATCAAAGGTGGTGGACTACTTGCGCTTCGAGTTTTGTGATCTACTTTTTGGCATGTCCCTGCCCAAAATGGTATGTAGGGAGCACTACGCATGTAATACAGGTCCGGCTGGGGGAACATGCCTCACGCATCCAACAATCAATCTTGACAGCTCCAGTAGTACAACACTGTCACGATTGCCATGAATTTGAACATTTTAAATGGACGGTGATTGATCATGTGCCGGCGGATCCCAGGGGAGGGGATCACATGTCTAGACTGCGTAGGCTGGAACAACTATGGATTTTTATTTTGCGGACTATTTCCCCCACTGGACTAAATCGGGACATCGAGTGGTTGGACCTTTAACAAATGCACGCTTGCCTTTTGCTGTAGGGGATCCCGTGATTTGTGAGGATTTCCCTATGTGCGATTGGTTCTCTGATATTGGGCGTTTCTATAATTGGCCTATCTTTGAACAGATATCCCTGACGTCACCAGCCAAGAATCTGGCGTTTTTTGTCAGTTTGATGAACGGATGGACGCACTTCTTTCCATCGGGGGCACTTGAGACAGAGGCTTCTAGCTTCAAAACGTGAACATCGTGTGTGATCGATCAGTTAAGTGTGGTCTTTTATGTTGGCAAAGTAGAAGAATGCATTGAATGAACACTTGAATAATTTTGATTAAAAGGGGCATGTACTGCATGGGAGGGAGAGGGGGTTCCTCTTTCTCTTGTGGTTTATGCCCGACAAAAAATAAGTAATGATTTCTGCTTGGGATTAGCGGTATTCCTTTTTGACTTTGAATTACTCTTCATATGAATACCGGTGTACTGGGTTTTGTGTTTTGATTGAATTCATCATTTTCCCGGATTGAAGGCCATGGATATCTTTGCCTATACTGAAGAACAGTTGGAGCGTTTGTGTCAGCGTCCAAACATATTTGATGAGACAGTGCAACCTGATGACCCTACTGGTCCCTCATGGACTGAGTTTAAGGCTTTGAGGAAACGTTTGATTCGAGCTCAATATCATGGCACGTCTATGTCTTGGTATTTGAAGACCCGTATTATTCCGCGTGGGCTACGGATGACTAGAGCGCCGAAAATGTTTCTATCAGATTCCAAATTTGTGTCTAAGTGGAATCGTATCTGTAATAAATGCAGTTTTGATTTAATTGCCTTAATACTGGAGCGGAGACTTCAGGAGGAGAAGTCATTGGATGCCCAGGTGCTGGAGGCAAAGGAGACCTTGCAGAAGTCTGTGGATGCATCGATTTTTCAGTTGAAGGAGGAGGAAATTGGTCGACAGTTGAAAGGCTTCTCGGATTATTTAAAAGCCTTTAAGACGGGTAAATGTTCCTGTAATAAAACTGATTATGATTCTGGACATGTATACCGTTGGATGTATGACCCAGAAGAGGGAGCTGAGGGGGAAGAAGAGAGGTCAAACGTGTGACATTTGAGTGTTCATCAGATGACACTGAAGAGGAATCATCTGCACCGAAACAAAAAAAGAATCAGCAGGTTTTTCAGGGGAATGGGACTCGAGGGCATTGCCCGCGGAGAGGGGGCGACTATTATCGGGAAGTGGATCCCCCGGTCACTCGACAGCGGGCCAGACAGTCTCACAATCCCTAGTGGTGAATTTGACAAATCGTCCTTTGGACCCCTCTTGTGAACGACTCTTGAACCTGGGTTTGTCTTTTATACCAACAGTGGATTACGATCCGTTTGCTATGCGGGTCGCGCTACATAAGTTTTTCCGCCGCTTGCATGTGATGCGGTATTTTGAGGACAAGCGGGCTGATATGATGGATACTTCACTGGTGGCACCGGTTTCTAAATGGATGCCACCAGGTGTGCCTGATCCAGCTATTGTGACATTTCAGTCATTGGTGCTGCGTGATTTGGAGATGAGTGAGAAAATGTTTGGGGGATGGCACTCTAACATCACTCGGTCGGATTTGAGGAATCTGGATGGGCTTTCTCGGGACACTTCTATTACGATCCGTAGTGTGGATAAGGGGGGAGCGGTCGTGTTGTGGGATACGGAGATATACCTTTCAAAGTTGAGATGACATGTGTTGGATGTGCAGACATATACCAAATTGAGTGCCGACCCCACGGAGGCGTTAAAAGGGGAGATCCGGTTGCTGCTTATGCTGGCATTTTCGAAGGGTTGGATCACTTCACGAGAACTACGTTTCCTTCTTAACCCTAATCCAAAAATACCGGTTATCTATTTTAAACCAAAAATACATAAGTCATTAAGTGATCCTCCGGGCCAACCCATAGTGTCCTGTCGGGGGTCGGTCTTGTAGCTGCTTTCAACATTTTGTGATGTGTTTCTTCGGGGGGAGGCGGCTTTGGTGCGGTCATTTCTCCGGGATTCCACACATTTTTTGAGTTGCCTTCACTCATTGGTATTTGCCACCCACAGAATGGTATATCGTGACTTTGGATGTGGTTGCGCTGTACACTAATGTGGATCAGGACAAAGTATTATATATTCTTCAGTCCAAGTTTGTACAAGCTCCGGCGCGCCTGCCCAGAGATTTTTTGGTGGAATTGGTATCACTGGTGCTAACCCGTAATTATTTTCTGTTTGAAGGTGAATTTTTTCAGCAGGTGTTTGGGATAGCCATGGGCGCCACAGTGGCCCCTTCTATCACCACTTTATACATGGCGGATATAGAGGAGCGCCACATTTTCACTTCTGCGGGTTTTACTAATGTGGCTATATGGAAGAGATTCCTTGACGATATCTTTTTTGTTTGGACGTCGGATTTGGCTTCCTTGAATGATTTCATTACTTGGCTGGATACCATCAAACCTCGTCTTAAATACACAGCTCATATTGCCCTGGACAGATTGGAATTTTTGGATATGGTGGTATATCGGGAAGGCACTACCTTGATGACTACATTATATAGAAAGCCGGTGCAGAGAGATTGTTTACTTAACTATGGTAGTTTTCATCCTGAGCCTCTTTGTAAGGGTCTTCCCTTCGGACAATTTCTAAGGATTCGGCGCTTGTGCACTTCAGTTTCACAGTAAAAGTATCATGCGCAGGACTTGTGGCAGAGGCTCTGCAGTAAGGGTTACCCGACATTAGTTATTTCTCGAGCGTATCGGAGGGCTTTGTATTCTCATCGAGAGTGGTATTTGGAAATGGCTCGGGTCCCCTCTTTACCCTCTGGAGAATTTCCTGAAAAAGTGACAGGTATTCTACCTTATATGAGCTATTCGGGGACAGTCACCTATATTTTGAAGAAACATTGGCCGGTGCTCTCTTTATGCTCTAGCTTTAATAAGCCTTTGCGGGTTGCATATTCCGGGGTCGCAATTTGCGCGACCTGTTGGTGAAATCGACAACCTTGCGGGATAGATCGTTGCTACCGGAGGCTCAATCTGGTTTTCATATGGCATGTGCTGAGTGTAGATATTGTGCAACTACCATCTCCGGGCCGTCTTGGTCCGATTTACGGTCTGGCCATGTTTTTTATCGAAGGTGGCGGACTACTTGCGCTTTGAGTTTTGTGATCTACCTTTTGGAATGTCCCTGCCCAAAACGGTATGTAGGGAGCACTACACGTGTTATACGGGTCCGGCTGGGGGAACATGCCTCACGCATCCGACAATCAATCTTGACAGCTCTGGTAGTACAACACTGTCACGATTGCCATCATGAATTTGGACATTTTAAATGGACGGTGATTGATCATGTGCCGGCGGATCCCAGGGGAGGGGATCGCATGTCTAGACTGCGTAGGCTGGAACAACGATGGATTTTTATTTTGCGGACTATTTCCCCCACTGGACTAAATCGGGACATCGAGTGGTTGGACCTTTAACAAATGCACGCTTGCCTTTTGCTGTAGGGGATCCCGTGATTTGTGGGGATTTCCCTATGTGCGATTGGTTCTCTGATATTGGGCGTTTCTGTAATTGGCCTATCTTTGAACAGATATCCCTGACGTCACCAGCCAAGAATCTGGCATTTTTTGTCAGTTTGATGAACGGATGGACACACTTCTTTCCATCGGGGGCACTTAAGACAGAGGCTTCTAGCTTCGAAACGTGCACGTCGTGTGTGATCGATCAGTTAAATGTGGTCTTTTATGTTGTCAAAGTAGAAGAATGTATTGAATGAACACTTGAATAATTTTGATTAAAAGGGGCATGTACTGCGTGGGAGGGAGAGGGGGTTCCTCTTTCTCTTGCGGTTTATGCCCGAGAAAAAATAAGTAATGGTTTCTGCTTGGGATTAGCGGTATTCCTTTTTGACTTTGAGTTACTCTTCATATGAATACCGGTGTACTGGGTTTTGTGTTTTGACAGAAATTAAAATGGCTGATTCTAGTACTGTTTTTGGTTACGAACTCGGATATGTACTTAGAAATTCTCCATCACGTAACTTTTTTGAGTGACGTGTAGTTTAAATTTAGACTATGTTTCTCATATTTACATTACATGTATATAGATGTATATTGTAACATAATGTCTCTAAAAGGTAGTTGTATATGATTTTCTGCTGTATTGCGCCTCAAGAACATCCCTCTTAAGGGTCCAACAATAGTCTGCAAACATACTGGAGCTCCACTTGCCCTGGTACCTATTTTGCACTACTAAGATGTCCTGATGAAACCTTTCCCCAAGTTCATCGCTGACTGCTCCTAGATTTGCAGGAAAAAAATCCAGGTGTGAATGCAAGAAGTGCATTTTCGAAGACATGTTATATCCCCAGTTTCTGGTAAGATTTCAGTAGAGTATCCACTGATTCTGCGTAGTTGTCTGCCTTGTTATTTCCCAAGAAGTTGCAGCAAACAGTCTTAAAGGACTCCCATGCAGCTCTTTCAATTTCATTCAACTGACCATCAAAGTTTTCATCAGTTTTCTAATATCAGGTCCTACAAAGATCCCTTCTTTGATCTTCGCCTCACTGATTCATGGAAATGCCTTCCTTAGATATGCAAATCCAAGTCCACTTCTATCCATGGCTTTTACCGAGTTCTTCATAAGACCCAACTTTATATGGAGTGGAGGTAGATATACTTTATTCGGCTCCACAAGTGGGTCATGTGCAACATTTTTCTGGCCAAATGTCTGACGAGATCATTCAAATCGCCTTGGTCCAGTAAATGTGGTTCAGAAGAGGAACCGGATGCCTCAAAGCTTGGATCCTGCATTACAGCATCGCCATCATCGTCAACATCATCAGCATTCATTGGCTCTTCTTCATCCTCATTCACTGTAAGATTTTCTGGGGGTTTTGGCACCGACAGCTCTTGACAGTGAGGCTCAGGCCTCATGGCAGATGGTAAATTTGGGTAATTTACAGTGTGTTTTGATTTTGAAGTAATGCCTGCAATGTTTGTAAGGCAAAAGTAGCTATCTGTCAAGTGATCTCTTGGTTCCCTCCAGTTCATTGGAACAGCAAAATTCATGTGTCGAACACCCTTTACCCAACCTGTTAGGAGTCTGACACAGGTAATACAGCAGACGTGAGGTGCCCAATTTTTATCCTGGTCACCGACTTGACATCCAAAGTACAGCTTATAACATGTCTTAACAAGCGGAGTAAAACATCTTCTCTGCTTCTTAAAAGTAACCTCACCGCAAATGTAGCAAAATGAATACGGATGATTAACACACTTTCGAGGCATTGTTAAACAACTACAGTACAAGCGATAACAATAATATTTATTAACCAACTGTTGTTATGAAATAGATTAATGCAAACTCACATCCATTCAGATTCTGTTTTTTTCAAACAATACAAACCACAATCGCTGACGGCGACAGAAAGCATACCAATACACGACTCAGCGTTTTCTGCTTGTATCAGCCGGACCAGTAGGGCAAGGGGCCCGGTTAATTAATTATATTATAACTACATGACTCAGCATTTTTGGTTGTGGCTGACAACATACAATAATAATTATGATGGAACTTTTCATATTCACCCTTTATTTACTGAAACAAAACTGTAACGGCTAATTTACAGTAATGTACACACTTTACTAGATGATATCTCATGAAGTATGGGTGATAGAAAAATTCTGATACCATCTTTGTAAACAATGGGAAAAATTACATATGAAACAGGTCAGAGCGGGTCTGTGACAAAAATTGTGTTGACCAGTGTAATACAAGGACACTGCAGAGTTTCCAAGTTACCCAGTTCCAGGAGTGAGATTTTAAGCAGTCCTTGTTTTCTGACAATCTTATCCTGATGCATTATGAAATCTGCAGCACTGTTTCCAATGGGTCAAATCAGGGATTACAAATACCATACTGCACTGCAATATAAATTTAAAACTAGAACTGGCAAAAAAACAATCGTACTCCTGGAACTGGGTAACTTGGCAACTCTGACACTGCTTCCATGTTAATAGTAAGGCACATTCTCCCATCCCCCTCCATGCTGGAAAAGCTGTGCTTACTAACTGCAAAGGAGTCAGGTTTGACTATTAGTGCACAGTAATTGCTGCTTTTAGCACCTAATACAGCTTAGTAAACAGGGAGATTGATATATGCCATGCATGATCAGTGTGGATACCCTGTTTTTATCTATAATGCCTGGAATGACTTTTTATAATGGATACAGGATGAAGAGGGTTATGCAATGTGTACAGAGGCAGTTAACACATTTTCTGCTGAGCTGGCCCCATATTTCTCATTATAAGATCAAAGAACATAGGGGCATGTTTACAAAGCCGCGGTAGCGGTTTGCGATCGTAATCGGAGCCGCGGCCCCATTGATTTCAATGGGGCCGCGGCTGCGATCGCGATCGCGAACCACTACCGCAGCTTTGTAAACAAGCCCCATAGTCTTAAAATGGGCCTGCACCTTAATGTAAAGAAGACAAAGATCATGAGAACTGGAAAAATCAATAAGTTCATCACTGATGGAGAAGAAATTGAAATAGTTGACAACTTTAGCCTACTTGGACCAACTATCAATAAAGAAACGACAAGCAGTCAAGAAATCTGACAACGCTTTGCTTTTGGCAGAATGGCTATGAAGGACCTAGACAAGATTCTCAAGAGCAGAAATGTCTCTCTCTATACAAAGATTTGACTTGTTCAAGCCATGGTATTTTCAATAACATCATATGGATGTGAAAATTGGACTGTGAAAAAGATAGGATGAAAATCGATGCCTTTGAATTATGGTGCTGGCAACAAATTCTTTGTATACAATGGACTGCCCGAAGAACAAACCAGTCAATACTAGAGGAGATCAAACATAAGCTTTCTTTAGAAGCTCAGATGACCAGACTTTGACTTTCATACTTTGGACGCATCATGTGAAGAGAGAGATCATTAGAGAAAGACATCATGCTTGGCAAGATAGGTCAACACAAACGACGAAGGCTAGCAATGAGATGGATCAATACAATAATAGCAGCTATGGATGTCACTCTATCAACAATGAGCCGCCAGACTGAAGACTGAACACAGTTTAGGACAACTATCCAGAGGGTCATCATCAGTCGACACCCACTCAACGGCACTAAACAACAACTTGCTATCATCCGGTTTACTAGTTTTTGATCTCCCGTTCAACCTCCTAACAAGCTTTAAATATCTTTATTTTTATTTTCCCTCATTCCAAAGTAGCTTTTCACTTTGACCTCTTTTCTAGCTTCAAGCTGGGTAAATTGCCCCTTTTGAATTTATTTATAATAGGAATAAATTGACATTGTAAGGTTAAAAAAAACATTTACAGTTTGGACTGTTCAGTTTTCAAGACAACAAGTGAAATCTACAAAACAGGTTATTTTTCTTTTAAATGTAAATCTAATATTTTTGAAGGGTGGGAGAAGGTTAACAATTTTCTCGCCTTATTATTTTGTAGAGGAAACTTGGGAGTCACATTTTTCTACTATAAAATAAATGTACATAGCGAGCAGAAGACAGCTCTCTTCATGTCAGAGTGCTACCTCTGTAGTCTCTGTAACGCAGCAAAACTTCCCTTGACTTTGCTTCACCATCAACCCATTACAGACCCTGCGGAAAAGAAGGACTCTGACAAGCACAGAGATGTATCTTAATGACCATATAAACATCTAATGTGTCAGCTGTATCTTATTATGAATATCTGGGAAGCAATTTCAGCTATTATGGAAGTAATTGCTACATCCTGAGACATATTTGGATTGAGACAAAATTACAATTAATTTTTAATTCTTGCTGCCCTTCGACATTTGTGCTGCTTTCAGAATCAAGCATCTATGTGCATTCATATGTCTGTGGTGTTCTTGTACTACATTTGAATCCAGTACTAGTGATATCTGAATGACTCCTTTTACAAGTCTTTTTCTTTCACATGCTTATTTTGGATAAGTAATTTAACCGTTTGTGTTTTTCCAATTGCAAAATAATACCAGATTCAATTGTGGTTCCCCCAGCAACTCAGCAATCAATCTAATGTTTCAGTTAATTATTCTATGTTCCACTTTCTTCATTATAGGAATTACTGAAGTCTTGGCATGAGTTTGTCAGAGGGGATAACAGAATTTTCTGAAGCTGTATTATCTCCTTTTGGCAGGATTAGATTTGCATATACCAAAAGCAGAGTCTACAAAGCATGCAAAGTGGTAGTAGATCTTATATAGGAAAACTGTCCAACCACAAGTAATTGATCTGACTGAAATCCAGAAAAGTAGCTAGAAGTTTTAATATAAAATTTAAACCTCAAAATGCATAAAAGAGTTTACAAATGAGATACGCCTTTGACTTCTACAAGATATGAAAAATTATCGCTCATAAGAAAAATCTTAGATTGCATAGGAGAGAATGTCATAAAGGGATTTGGGTTTAGCTCATGCCTTCCTCAGAAGTACAAGGTGAGTTATATTTAGGTGTAGTAGGTATTTTTCCATCATCAAAGGGCATACAATAGGGAGGAGTGGCCTAGTGGTTGGAGCATGTTCCCTCAGGCTAGACACCTGGGGGTTCAAATCCAACTGGAGGATAGCAACCTTGGACCAGAGGGACTGGGGTTTCTAGTCCCACAAGCACTCCTTGTGGCCTTGGGCAAGCCACTTAACCCTCTGCTGCCTCAGGTACAAAAATGTAGATTGTGAGCCCTTTGGGAACAAGGGAAATATATACTGTACCTGAATGTACACTGCATTACCTGAGGCAATGGAAGGTTAAGGGACCACAGTGAGTGGCAAGTAGAGACAGAGTAAGTGGCAGTGGGATTTGAATCTGGTTTCCCTAGTTTTCAGTACATTGCTCTAATCCTTGGGCTACTCTTCCTACCCAGGAGAGTGGACAATGGGCAATATTAAAAACTGACGTAACTTCTGTAAGAAAGTGCTGGAAATGATTGCTCATCTCATATCTGGCTGCAAAGTTTTGATGTCAGAAACTTTCTGTACAGGAAGGCATAATAAGGTGGCATGTCTCCTCCACTGGAACTTCATAAACACTACAACGTTATTGTACCAGAAAGAAATTGGGATCAATAGAATTATGGAGAATTAAGAGGTTATGATCATTTGGGACATTCCCATTCTGACTGATAAAAAGATGGATGCGAAGAAACTAGACATAGTGGTAGAGGAGAAAAGCACCAGAATGGCATTGATAACAGAAGGGTTGGTTCCAAGTGATTATTCTGTAAATTGTGTGGAGAGAAAGAAGATCCTCTAGCACCAAGAAATGCACTCAGAGACTAAGAAAGTGTGGCTGAAAGATACAGAAATATTTCCCCTCATATTGGGAGCCATAGTCCTGATTAAGTGTAATTTCCATAACACCTTGATAGGTTGCATGTCAATGTTAGATCGTATGAACTCTAGAGTTAGGCACTCGTTGGTACAAAGCAAATACTAGGGTGGGCATTAGCAGTAAATTTGAGAGACTGAAATCATGTTCTACATTCTCTGGCTTAGAAGTGAGTTACCTGTGTTTATTGCATTCTGAGAACCTATTTAGGTAAGTATTTATTTATTAACTTCATCTGTCCCAATAAGGCTCCAAAGTGATTTATGGTAATAGTCATGCAACTAATAGTGAGCACATATTAAAACCAAATTAATAAAATCCATAAAACACTGACCTAAGCCTGGTGGAAACCACTCCAAACAGAATGCTCTATGAAAAGACATAACATGCACTCTCTATTAAAAATAACTCATCCATCATTTTAAGATCATAGGGAATCCAGTTAAAAAAAACTGGCTTTGCATAGGAGCATGCTCATTTTTGGGGTCCCTGGCACTTTGCAAGTACTAAGAAGAGCATTAGCAGTAAATTTGAGAGGCTGAATCATATTTAATGTACTCATGCTTAGGAATGAGGTTCAATGTATTCTTGCTTAGGAATGAGGTTCATTTGTGTCATCATATTCACAAAACAAATCCATCAGGAGACATTGGCCCTAGAATGAGAGAAACATTTTCAAGATAAATTCGAACTGACTCATAAAAGAGTTCACAGTGAAGAGATACCATTTACTTCTACGGAATGTGAGAGAAACATTTTTTGATAATCAAAAGCCATATTGTATAGAAGAGGCAGTGCTGCTACCCCAACCTCCATTAAAAAAATAAAAATGCCAAACTCCAATCACATTGGTACTGTCCACCCCAATCTGATCCTCTCCTACCATAACCCCTACCTGGATCAAATCTTCCCAACTCATTATCCCACAACATCACCTCCTCATTTCAATACACAACCCTCCCCAACCCCCAACCACTTCACAACCCTTAATCAAAGTTGCCCATGGAGTCTAATAGAGTGGGCAGAAGTGATCCACCTCTGCTCCTGCCCCATTGCCACCTAGGTTCAAAATAGCAGATCGGATTCCTGGCAGTAATCTCATGATATTATCACTAGGGGTTATTTATTATCATTTATTGTTTATTAGGATCCTTGAAGAAAGCCCCAGGGTAAGTGAAACATTAAATACCTCTGTAGAAATGAGTAATAGGAGCAACATTTGGAAAGCAGTGTGTATAAATGCCCATAGCATGGGAAATAAGATCCCAGATGTTGAGGCTTTAATGCAAGAGGCTTAATTGGATTTAGTGACAGTTACAGAGACATGGTTCACGGACAACCATGACTGGGATGTAATTATACTGGGCTATTCTTTATTCAGGGTAGGGAGAAGGGGAGGTGGAGTGGCACTATATGTAAAAAATAATATTAAAGCTATAGAATTGCAGGGCTTAAAAGGAAGAGAAGAGGCACTGTGGGTTAAAGGAAAACCATTTGAATTGGAGTTATATACAGATCCCCCTCACAAGGAGTAGAAATGGACGACAATTTAATAGAAGACATACACAGTATTGCCATGAAAGGAGAAGTGCTAGTAATAGGTGATTTCAATATGCCAGATGTGAATTGGCACATCCCTGCTGTAGAGTCCTCTAGAAGTAAGGAGATCCTGGATTCTCTACAGGGAGAAATATTTAGGCAACTGGTAATAGAACCCACACATGATGGGGCCATACTGGACTTAGTGCTTACCAATGAGGAAAGTGTTTCTGATGTTACAGTGGGACATCATCTCGCATCCAGTGATCACCAGATGGTATGATTCAGTATTAGGACTAGGGCTGATAAAATCCATTCAAAAGTGAGGGTCTTAGAGTTGTTAGTGGAATGGGAACAGCTGGGGGATGTGGAAAAACAGTAGGCAAAACTGAAAGGGAATTTTTTAAGGGCAACAAACCTTTTTGTTATAAAGGTAAGTAAATGTAAAAGAAAAAGGAGATCACTGAAAGCTGAAGAAAAAGACAGTGGCCTTTAATAAAATACAAGGGATCACAGAGAGAGGGAGATAAACATCAATATTTGGAAAAACTTAGAGAAGCTTGGAAAGTAGTCAGATACAAAAAAAAGAAGAAATAGCCAATGCAATGAAATGGGGGATAAGACATTTTTCAGATATATTAATGAGAGGAGAATGCAAAAGTGGTATTGTCAGACTTACGTGTGAAGGGGAAGAATATGTAAAAGCTGATGAAGTTAAAGCAGAATTGCTTAACAAATATTTTTGTTCTGTGTTCACAGATGAAGGGTCAGGAATGGGTCTTCAGAAAACCCACAAATAGGAACAGAAGTGCAGGGTATCTTGAACAATTTTCCAAGACTGTGTTCATGAGGAACTAGCTAAACTAAAAGTACTCAAAGTAATGGGACCGGACGGAATTCATCTAAGAATATTGAAGGAACTTGGGGACATTCTAGTGGCTCCACTGACTGATCTTTTAAATACTTCTTTAGACAAGAGTGGTTCCAGAAGACAGAAGAAAAGTACATGTGATCACTTTACACAAAAGCGGAAGTAAGGATGAAGTTGAACTACAGGCCAGTTAGTCTAACCTCTGTGGTAAGTAAATTATAGGAAACACTGCTAAAACATAGGTTAGTGATGTTTCTAGAGTCCAATATATTGTAAGGTCCTAGGCAGCATGGGTTTAGCAGAGGCAGGTCTTGTCAGACAAATCTGATTGTCTTTGACTGGGCGACCAGGGAGTTGGACCGAGGGAGAGCTCTAGATGTGGTGTACTTAGTTTTCAGTAAAGCCCTTGACACCGTTCCTCATTGATGACTTAAACAAATTGAGCACCCTAGGAATGGACTCTAAAGTGATTGACTGGGTTAGAAATTGGTTGAGTGGGAGGCAACAAAGGGTACAGGTAAATGGAGCTTACTCGGAGGAAATAATATAACCAGTAGTGGACCTTGGTACAATTCTTTTTAACATTTTTGTTAGTGATATTGCAGAAGGATTATCAAGTAAGCTTTGCCTTTTTGCAGATGACACCAAAATCTGCATTAAAGTAGACACTCAGGAAGAAGTAGATAACATGAGAAGGGATCTAGCTACGCTTGAAGAATGGTCGAGAATTTGGCAGCTGAGATCTAATGCTAAAAAATGAAGGGTTATGCATTTTGTCTGCAAAATTCCAAGGGAACAGTACAGTATAGGGGGTAAAGTACTTCTCTTCATGACATTATTAAGTCTGAAAAGAGGTTACAAAGTTGTGAAAGAACTGTTGAAACTGCTGAAAAAATTTGTTCACTTGAATCTTCAGGTAGATCTGAAAAGAGAATCCAGTGTTCCTTAGGTGCTCTGCTGGGGCTCTGAAGGGTCTCCAAAGAGACATTACCTGTCACTTTGGGCATGCCCCTTCAGGTATGCACCCGTGGTAATGCTAGGCACACACTAGTAAAGTTCCTCCACTGGTACTGCTTGATGAAATCAATAGATGCCACTCGGCCTTTTGATGTCAAATAGAGAAAACATTCTTCCAGGAGCAGATTACACCTCTCCCTTGACTCACTGCATTGGGCACACACTTTTAAAATTCCTCTGCTGGTACTGCTTGGTGACATCAGTAGATGTCATTCTGCCTCACGATGCTAAATGGAGTAGAGATGTTCCCCTGGTAGCCAGAAAGACACTCTGAGCTGTACTCCTCCTTGGCTGTAAGTTGCTGATTACTCCTTTCTCTCCTTAAAAGTCTTTATATTAACAACTCTAAACAAACAAACTCATTAATACAAAGATGTAGATAGCATTCTAATAGAAGATGCGGGATATACAGTCTTTTCCATTGATGCCACATGAATTATTATCTCCTAATTTCTGAGAGGTCATATGTGTGTACTTCATGCAAAGAGCTGCTGGCTCTCAGGCTGGATTCTTTTTATTCTTTTTCTTTTTACCACCCATTTGTGTTATAACCATTTCCTTTTAGTTTTACTGTAGTCCCCCATTTGTTGCATTTGTCTGTCTTGAATGGATAGTCACTTCTCAATAGAACTTACAGTCTCTTATGTATATGTGTATAGCACTGTGTCTGTCTTGTAGTGCTATCCAAATGACAAGTGGTAGTACTAGTAGTAGAGATTGAGTCTGATCTCTGAAGGCTAGAATAGCAGATTTGAGGAGTTGAGACAGACATTAAGTTATATGGAAGAGACCTACAGACACATACTAAAAAGGTTCCACTTCCAGTCTGGCAGCCTCAGTGCTAACTTGGTATGGCAGGAAACGATCCTGTAGCTGAGGCCTGTATTTCAGGGATGCAATATCCTCTCACACAGAGGATGTGTTTCCAGGGAGTCTGCTCAGAAGGGAAGAGTTAGGACAGCTGTTTTAGTTGGTGATTCAATCATTAGGCATGCATATAGTCACTTGTCTACTGGTGCAAAGTTGACAATTCTCACATATCATCTAGATAAGATTCTAGACAGTGCTGGGCAGGAGCTTGCTGTCTTGGTACATATGAGCACCAATAATATAGGAACACGTGGGATGGAGGATCTGGAAGCAAAATTTAGGCTTTTTGGTAGAAAGTTTAAAACCAGAACCTCCAGAGTTGCTTTCTCAGAAATGTTCCCTGATCTACCTGCAGAACTACAGAGTCTCAGTGGTACAGTAAAGAGGGCTAGAAGGCAGATGCCATTGCCCAGGTTCCCACTCCAAAATCAAAGGGGAATTATTTTCTTTAGTGGGGTAGGTTTAAAACTCTGCTTTAGTATCTTTCTCAGCTCTTTGAAGCTACTGACACCTCAGCGGGTGTTAGTGGGCCTGATTATCCTGTGAAAGAACTGAGAGCAGCTGAGGCCTGCATAAAAGGCTTCAGAGCCTTGCACTTTTGAGGCATTCCTAACAGGGGCTCTGCATTTCAAGCAAAGGTAAGAATTTGTGGCTTTTTAAATTACAACTCTCTGTCTGGGAGCTCTTAAAAGGATTTTAGTACATTTTTAAAACAAAGTTGCATTCTTTTTGGTGCTTTAGTTTAAAAGTGGAAATATTTTCTTTAGTGGGTCAGTACAGAGGGTGCCTACTAAAATTGTTAGTGGTCTTCATTATAAAGGACAGACTTAAGGATCTTAATATGTACACCTTAGAAGAAAGGTGGGATAGAGGTGATATGATTGAGACATTTAAATACCTCCATGGCATAAATGCACATGAGGAGAGCCTCTTTCGATTGAAAGCAAGCTCTGCTATGAGGGGACATGGGATGAGGGTGAAAGGGGATAGATTCAGGAATGATATGTGGAAATATTTCTTTACGGAAAGAGTGGTGGATCTGTGGAATAGTCTGCCAGTGGAGGTGGTAGAGATGAGGATAGTATCTGAATTCAAAGAAGCATAGGACAAACATAGAGGATCTCTAAAGGAAAAAAGGGGACTGTTGTAGTGGTTGATATGGAAGGACAGACTAGATAGGCCATGCGGTCTTTTTCTGTCATCATGTTTCTATATTTCTATGTAAGATAGCCTTCCTTTGTTCTGTGATTGTGACCTTGTCTTATAAAATTTTATCTTCATTCACGTTTTGGTGAGAAGAATAGTTAGCAGCAGTTGCTGGAAGCCCGGTAAGCACGTGACAAGAATAATTACTCTGTCAGCACATACAGATGCTAAGTGGCCAGCTCAGTCATGGGCACACTGTGAATAACCCAATCTGTGATCTTGAGCCTGGCGAAGGTAGCGGCAGCCGCGCCCGCAGCAAGCTATGTGGACTTAGATCAACAACTACTGCTTCAAAGGTACCCTTATTCTTTTCCTTTGTCTTGTTTGTCTTGTCTGTCTTAATTAGATTGCGAGCTCTGATGAGCAGAGAGCGTCTTTATCTATGTCTGTATAGCACTGTGTATGCCTTGTAGCGCTGTAAAAATGATTAATAGTATTTATTTATTTAGACGGATTTAGTATACCGCTTTATCATTAAATCAAAGCGGTTTAGCACATCAAACAATCGATATTATTGTGTGGTCTGTAGCATGCAGTCGGAGGTTTAAGAAGAGTGATGTGTGGTGCAGTGTGCTAGATTATCGGTGAGCTATATACATAGTGAGCAATATACATATATACAAGAATAGAGCCATGTAAAAATGGTGAGCTAGGGTCATGATCTATATTGCCTTGGTTGTGTTGCAAATAGGAGTCAGTTCAGGTGATGTCCTTGAAGTGTTCTGTAAATAGAGCTGTTTTAAGAAGTTTTCTGAAGTCCTTGAGGTCTTTGGTTGATCTTAGGTGGTCTGGGAGGGAGTTCCATAGAGTGGGCGCTGCCAGGGAGAGTGCCCTTCTTGATGTGGCCTGATTTGTTTTGGCAAATTCCTTTGGTGTGCTGATGGTGTCTGTGGTTCCTTTTCTTCTTGGTCTTTTGCTGTCGTTAGTTTTTATGAGTGGTTGTAGGCTGTTAGCTGAGAGGTTGTGTATTATTTTGAATATGTTTATAAGTACTTTGAAGCGGATTCGGGAGCTGATTGGGAGCCAGTGCAGCTGGTACAAAATGGGAGAAATGTGGTCGTGACTTGAACAATCTGTTATGATTCGTGCGGCTGTGTTCTGTGCTAGCTGTAGTGGTCTCAGGGTCTTTTTTGGTAGCCCCTGGTAGATGGGATTACAATAGTCTAGTGTGGGAATGATGAGGGCTTGACAGACTGTTTGAAAGTGCTCCTGAGCGAGGATGGGTTTGAGCCTTCTGATGGTTCTCATTTTGATGTAAGCGCTCTTTGTGGTTTTGGCAATGTGGGATTGAAGGCTAAGGTCCTTATCGAGCGTCACTTCCAGGTATTTTATTTCTAGTCTTACTGGTATTATGATGCCATTCAGATTGATGGTGGCCGTGGGTGAAAATGTAGGGTTTCTTGTGATGAATAGTGATTCAGTTTTGTTGTAGTTTATTGACAGATTGTTTTTCTGAAGCCAGGTTGCCATTTGTTGGAAGCAGTTGGCTATGTTGGAGTAGTCTGGGTTATCCAGTTTGATTGGTGTGAATATCATTATGTCGTCTGCGTATATGGTGTATTGAATCTTGTGGTCCTTGATGATGGCACAGATGGGTTGTATGTATAGATTGAAGAGCAGGGCGGAGAGTGCTGAGCCTTGTGGGACACCCTGTGTGGCTCTGAAAGGTTGAGAGGTCTCTGATCCACATTTGACTTGTAGCTGTCTGTTGGTGAGGTAAGATGTAAACCAACTCAAGTTGGTGCTGAGTAATCCTGCCTCCTGTAGTCTGGTTAGTAAGGTTGTGTGGCAGACAGTGTCAAATGCTGAGGAGATGTCTAGGAATATCATGAGGACGCCCATTCTGGTGTTGTCGATCGTCTGTAACAGTCTGTCAAATAGTTGTATTAGTAGAGTTTCAACTCCATGGCTTGGTCGGAAGCCATATTTATTGGGGTCCAGGGGATTGTGGATGTCAATGTGTTGTTGAAGTTGATGTTGAACTACTTTCTCGATGATCTTGGACAGACACGGAAGGCTTGAGATGGGTCTGTAGGCGGCGGGGTCAGTTTTAGCTAAGGTGGTTTTCTTGGATCGGGCGTATTGTGGCTAGCTTCAGGGCGCTTGGCATTATTCCTTTGGAGAGAGAGTTATATATTATTTTACGTGTGACTTGTGTCAGGTCTTCTTTAGTTGCTTTAATCCAGGATACTGGGCAGGGGTCTGTAGGGGCGGTGCTGGTGTTGAGGTCCGTGATGATTTTGGAGAGCTGGTCATTTGAGGGATGTTGAATGTGCCCCAGCCTTATTTTGGTGTGGATGTCCTGTGGTTGACAATCTCCTTGCTGTTCTTAGGTGTTGCAGTGAATTTATTCTTGAGGTAGTCTGCAAAGGTCTGTGGGTCTATTTGTTGCTCATTTCTGTTGTAGGGCTCTTTGGTGAGGGTCTTTACGACTTCGTAGAGTTCTCGGGGTTTGTTAGTGGACTTCAGGATAAGATTTGTGTGAAATTCTTTCTTCTGTAGTAGTAGCAGTAGTATTGCAGTGTTGTGAAAGTACTCCACTTGGATGATTCCTTAGGTATATTAGTAAGTTAAGCTTTACCAGTATCTTACTAGTGGTCTTAGTCCCTTGAAGAAGGCTTTGGCTGAAACACGTGTCGGGCAGACCTCATTATTAATAAAGCACTTTCCTCCAGTGGCGTGGCTCTCCTGCTCCTTTGTGCTGCCTGAATATTTGTGTGCCTGCTATTTTAAGAGCCCTAGCCACCACATACCAGACACCACCACAAGATGTACATAACTAGGTATGATTTCTGCCTCTTTGACCCTAGTATTTTAAAAAGACACCTAGATGCTGACATATCTTCATTAAAAAAAAAAATTTAAAATAGGCACTTGGCCCTTTATAAAATCACCCTCCTAAAGAGCAACTTTATACATGTAAATCAGCCAATGTGAGTATGTGCCACTACTTACTGAGCCACACCCAAGCCAATCTAGCACTCAGAAAAGATAGGACCACTCAACACGATCAAAGACCTTTTCTGCATCCAGAAATAGCGCTACTGCAGGACCACGTTCACATTGCGACAACATTAGTAAATTATGAAAGTACCTAGTGTTGTCACCTATGAACCTACCTTTTATAAAACTGGTTTGCTCCTCTCCTATCAGCAAATATATCACATGGCTGAGACTAGTAGCCAGTACCTTTGCCAGTATCTTATAGTCCACATTTAAAAGAGAATTGGGCTGACAGTTGCCCATCAAGGTAGGATCATGACCAGATTTAGCAATTAGCACAACTCTAACTCCTGCAAAATTGGATGATAATAACGGCTGCGTATTCAGACTCTAAAATAACAGCTACAGCTTTGGAGCAAGAAGCAAAGCAAATTGCAGGTAAAATTCTACTGTAAAGCCATCAGGGCCTGGAATCTTATTTTTAGACGGATATTTAATGGCTGACGGAATCTCTCCATCTTGCACTGGAGCCTCCAAGCAGTCCCTCACTTGCTCAGAAGGCTTAGGGTGATCCTCTGATTAATATTACTTGCACTAGCAGTAGAGAATAGTTTCCCATAGAAGGAGGTGATGGCCTTAGAGATGTCCTCCAATTTTGTAACCATGTGGGAACCATCTGACTGAATAAATGCAGTGAAATGCTTCTTTTTATTTTAAACTTTTAAGAGCCATTCAAGTAGTCTTCCTGACTTCTCATTACACTCATAATACCCCGTCCATTGCATGAACAACTCCCACTCAGCTTACTGCATCAAGTCTATTAAACCTATAGCTAAGCAGAGCCAGCTATTGAAATGTACCTCTTCCAAAAGAGCTATTTCCTCTTCTAATCTTTTTGCTCTTTGCCTGGTTCTTATGAAGCCATGAGGAGAGACTGATAACTTCGCTACGCAGGGTGACCTTAAAGGTCATAAGGGACCTTGTCAAAGGCTTTCTGAAAATCCAGATACACTATATCGACTGGCTCACCTTTGTCTACCTGTTTATTCACACCTTCAAAAAAATAAAACAGATTAGTGAGACACAACTTTCCTTGGCTAACTCCATGTTGGCTTTCTCTCATTAAATCATGTACATATTAGTACTTTTATTCTTTATAATGGTTTTTACCAGTTTTCCTGGTACTGATGTCAGCCTTACCATTTGTAGTTTCCTGGATCATCCCTGGAACCCTTTTTAAAAATTGGCGTTATATTGGCTATTCTCTAATCTTCCAGTACTACAAATGTTTTTAATGATAGTTCACAGATTACTAATAGTAAGTCTGCAATCTCATATTTCAATTCTTTCCACACCCTTGAATATATACCATCTCATCCAGGTGATTTGCTACTCTTCGGTTTATCAAATAGTTGTATTACATCTTCCCAGTTTATCGATATTTCTTTTAATTCTTCTGATAGCTTACCTTTATATACCATTTCAGGCACAGAAAACGTCTCTACATCTTCTTCAGTAAAGACCAAAGCAAAGAATTCATTCAGTCTCTCCTCTATGGCCTTGTCTTTCCTTAGCGTCCTTTTTACCCCTCTATCATCCGATGGTCCAACTGACTCTCTCACAGGTTTTTTTGCTACAAATGTACTTGAAAAAGTCTTTATTATGCATTTTTGCTTCCACAGCAAGCTTCTTCTCAAATTATCTCTTTGCCTGCCTTATCAATACCTTGCATACAACTTGCCAGTGCTTGTGCTGTTTCCAGTTTTCACCATTTGGCTCTTTTTCCCATTTCCTGAAAAGATGCTTTTTTGGCAACAGCCTCTCTGACCTCACCTTTAAACCATGCTGGAAGTTTTTTGGCCTTCCTTTCACTTTTCTTATGGCATGGAATACATTTGTTCTGGGCTTCCAATAGTACTTTTAAACAATGCCCATGCTTGATGTAAATCTTTAACCTTCGCAGCTGCTCTTTTTAGTTTTTTCTTAACTATTTTCCTCATTTTATCATAATCTCCCTTTTGAAAGTTAAACGGTAGTACTGTGGATTTCCTTGCCATCCTTCTTCCATTTATTAAATCAAGTGCGATCATGCTATGATCTCTATTGCCAAGTGGCCCCGACACCCTTATCTCTTGCACCAGATCCTCTGTTCCACTAAGGACTAGGTCCAAAATAGCTTCCGCTCTTGTCGCTTCATGAACAGCTGCTCCAAGAAGCAATCATTTATTTCATCTGGAAACTTTATCTTCCTAACATGTCCTGCTGTGACATTGTTCCAGTCAATACCAGGGTAATTGAAATTACCTATTATTGTTTTGTAACTTTTGTTAGCTTTCCTTATTTCTTTCAGTATTTCATCCTCCATCTGTTCATTCTGGCCAAGTGGTTGGTAATATACCCCCACTGCCATTACCTTCTTCTTTTTACATAGAATTTCTATCCATAGAGATTCAACAGTGTATTTTGATTCCTGCAAAACTTTAATCCTATGTGACTCAATGCCCTCTCTAATGTAGAGTGCAACCCCTCCACCAATTTATTCTACTATATCAGTGCGGTATAGTTTGTACCCAGGTATCACAGTGTCCCATTGATTGTCCTCCTTCCACCAGGTCTCTGAGATGCCAATCACATCTAACCTTTCATTTAGTGTTATATATTCTAGCTCTCCCATCTTATTTTTTAAACTTCTATCATTTGCATACAGGCATTTTAGAGGTTGTATTTTATTCATATCAATCTGGTTATCAGTTGATGTGGTAATTTAGAATCTTTTAGTTCTGTACTTAAGTACAACTGGGTTATTTTTATCTTTATTGGAACCTCTTTTTTGGGATGTTCTAACTTCCCTCTTTTGCTAGTATCCTTCAAGGATAAATCTTTCCAAACATGCATTCTTGGGCAACTATCGGCTTTCCCCTCTTATCTATGGTAGTTTAAAAGCTGCTCTATCTCCTTTATAAAGGTTAATGCCACAGCCTGTTTCCATCCTGGCCTTTTCCTTCCTTAAAATGTTGCCAAGTTCTTAATAAATCCAAACCCCTATTTTTTGTACCATTGTCTCATCCATGCATTGAGACTCCGGAGTTCTGCCTGCCTTTTAGGTCCTGCGCATGGAACAGGTAGCATTTGAGAATGCTACTCTGGAAGTTTTGGTTTTCAACTTCCTATTAAAAGTCTAAATTTGGTCTCCATAACCTCCCTCTCACAATTCCCTATGTCATTATTACTAACATGTACCAATACAACAGACTCCTCCCCATCACTATCTAAAACCTTGTCTGGGTGGGGCGTGAGCTCCTCTACTTTCACACCAGGCATGCACATTACCAGGCGATCCTCACATCCACCAGTCACCCAACTATCTACATGCCTAATAATTGAATCGCCAACTATAATGGTCATCCTAACCCTTCCCTCATGGGCACAAGGCTCTGGAGAAACCTCCTCGGTGCGAGAGGGTTTTATATCTCCTGGTGGACCGGTCCTAGCTGCAGTATCACTTCCTGCCATATCAAAGTGATGCTCTCCATTCACATGACCTCTCTCCTCCATGGCAACTGAGAGACTGCCAGACTGGAGGTGGGACTTCAGTACTACATGCCTGTAGATCTCATCTCTGTACCTCTCTGTCTTCCTTATTTCCTCCAAGGCTGCTACTCTAGCCTCCAGAGATCAAACTCGTTCCCTGAGGGCAAAGAGCTCCTTGCACCTAGTGCACACACATAAGACCTGTATGCACTAGGTGCACACAAGTGACACTCAATGTAGAAGACTAGATAGTTCCCATCGTGCTGCTGGATTGCTGTCTGCATCTTAGTTGTAAGGTTGTGCTTAGCTATTTAAGTTGTTTAAAGTTGTTTGGGATACATGTACTGATACAACTATACCAAATAAGTTTAAGGAACTTGTTCACCTCAAGATTAATTAATTTCAGGGCCTTAATTCATCTATTCCTGGTGAGGAAAACCAGTTGGACCTAATAGTGAATTTGAAAACCTCTCCCCCTCTTTTAGGTCTAAGAGCTTATAAAGATTATGCCTGCAGTGGGCGGGATGGATTTAATACTTGGTAATAGAGTCTCTAATACATTATATAGCATCCCACAATTTTTTTATGTGTATTTCTTCAGAAGGATTTCCTATCTACCACTTCATTTAGTGACGTATTGAAATCTCCACTAAGCACCATCTTACCATTCTCAAAAGCTAACAGGGTTTGACCTAAGCCTTCAAATAAACTGGGGAATCTATTGTTGGTGAACAGACGTTCACTACAGTGCACCTATGCCTAGTAAGAGCAACATTTACACAAACCCACCGACCTTCATTATCATTTTTCTGCTGCATGATTTGCACCAGCACACCCTTTCAGAAAAATATATAAACTCCATTTTTTTTGTTAACACCTGGTGAAAAATGTGATGATCCAACCACCCAATCTGGAGCTTGACATAGGCTTCAAAATGCACATGAGTTTCTTGGAGAAACAAGAAATCCATATTCAAGGATTTAAGATAGCAAAATATATTTTTACATTTAATGGGCCATTTACATTCAAAGAGACAATTGTAAGGCCCATTGTTAAATGTTAGGTGATTTGACCAGAGTGATACTTCACTCAAAAAGAAAATGACAAAAAGGAAAAAAAACAGACCTCTGCCCAGAGAAAGAAAAAAAATAAAGCAGGAAACAATGCAAAAATGCAATGTGTGCCTTCAAGTCAGTCCTGACTCCTGGCGACCCAGAAGCTCCTGGGTTTTCTTGGCAGTGTCACTGGAAGTAGATTGCCAGGCCTTTCTTCCGAGGCAATGGAGGGTTAAGTGACTTGCCCAAGGCCACAAGGAGTGCTAGTGGGAATTGAACCCTGGTTGTTTGGTTACCAAGCCAGTGTTCTAACCACTAGGCTACTCCTCCACTCCAGGAAACAATGAACCCACCTAAAAAACAAGCCCAAGCGCATCCCCACCCCCACCCCAAACCACAAAACTGGCCAGAGCCACATAGCAGAAGATAGGCCACCCACCTATGGGAATCATACAAAAGGAGCCCAAAACCCCTAGCCCATTTATTTATTTATGTATTTATTTATTTAACATTTCTTATATAGCGCCTTTCATGATATCAAGGCGGTTTATATGGAACAAACTGAAATTACATTGAACAGGGCATTATAACTTGGAGATAACTATTTTACAGGGAACATGGGCAATGGAGCAATGGAGCGCATACAAGCAATCTTCCATACACATATCACAGTAATTCTAACAATATACAAACTATAAGGCCATGGCCAGAGCAGAAGCTCTAAGATTCTTTTCAATAATGGGGATGTGACAAGTTATTATTATAATGAACCAAACCTCTAGCAGGCAGAACTCAAAATCCTACAGCAAGCCAGCAAGAAGCCCTGTGCACAGTACCTGGTAGATAATTGCCATCTCAAAAGACCTATTCGAGCAAACCTGTGTTAACGACAGAATCCAAGAATTGAGTGAAAAAGAAGCCCTTTTTTTGTCGAACTCCAATTAGACACATGGAGGCACATTTCAAATGGGACATCCAAGTGCAATCTGGGACATCAAAGCCTGAACATGTTTATGTTTATGTTTATTAAAACATTTTTTATACCACCCAATACCGAAGGCATCTGGGCGGTTCACAATCATTAAAATAAAATTACAGGCTGCTAGGAAACTGAAAGGAACACCAGTTAAAAATAAAAACAACAGAGAAGAGATAAAGGATAGAAGAACAAAGTAAGCAGAGGTACATCAACAGGAGAGAGGGGAGGGAGACGAGGATGGAGAGGGGAGGTCGTATGCCAGGCTAAAAAGATGAGTTTTAAGTTGTTTTTTAATAAAAGCTTGGTAGGATTGCTCTGAGCGGAGAGAAAGGGGAAGTGAATTCCAAAGTCTAGGACCCAGAAAGTAGAAAGCCGAGGAGTGGATTCAAGGTGAGCTTGGGAAGGGGGTGGGAGGGACATGCGGTTAATGTGAATGGAACGGAGCAGACGATGAGGAGTATGGAAATGAATCAGGTCAGCAAGATAGAGAGGGGTGCCTGTGTGAATTACCCTGTGTGCGAACGTGAGAATCTTGTACTGAATGTGAAACGAGACCGGTAACCAATGTTGGTGTAAAAGAAGGGGAGTGACGTGGTCATAACAGGAGGCGCAAGTCAATACACGAACCGCAGCATTCTGAATGCATTGTAAACGGGAGAGTTGGGATAGTGGCAGGCCAGCTAAGGAAACATTACAGTAGTTGAGACGGGACATTACAAAGGAGAGAATAAGTGTAGCTAAAGCAGAAGGGGAGAGAAAAGGACGTTCAGCCCGAAGCTGTTTAAGAGAAAGAAAAGAACGCTGAACTATTGAAGAGTTATGTTCCTTGAATGAAAGGGAAGAATCAAGAATAACACCGAGGTACCTGAGGGAAGAAACAAGAGGAATGGGCTGGGAGGAAAAAGAGGGAGCACAAGTGGGGGAAGGACTCCCAAGGGTGAACCAAATGGCGAAAGACTTGGCAGGATTTACATGGAGAAAGTTAGAGGTGAACCAAAAAGCAACAGCAGAGAGGCAGAGGTTAAGGGGAGAGATATCGGGCACCAGGGAATCAGTATGGTGCAAGAGAATTATATTGTCCGCGTAATAATACGCGGAGATACCAAACTGCTGGATTAGTAGAGCAAGAGGGGCTAGGAAGACATTAAAGAGGAGCGGAGCGAGGACAGACCCCTGAGGCACACCACAAGAAAGAGGGGTGGGAGCTGAAGAGGAGGACCCAACCACTACTGAAAAGGAGCGACAGGCAAGAAAAGAATGAAACCAGTGAAGAACCACACCAGAAAGGCCAGCGTCTTGTAGACGAACGAGAAGAGTGCGATGGTCCACCAGATCAAAGGCTGCAGAAAAGTGAAGAGAGACAGCAAGAGTGAAAAGACCACGATCGTGAGCAGCATGCAATTCATTGAGAAGAGAAAGAAGGATTGATTCTGTGCTGTGGCCGGGGCGAAAACCAGATTGCCGGGGGTGTAGAACAAGAGAGGCTTCAAGATGGGCAGAGAGCTGAAGGAAGACAAGTTTCTTGAGAAATCTGGAAAGGAATGGGAGATTGGAGATAGGATGCCAGTTGGAGAGGACAGCGGGGTCTGAGGAGCGGGATTTCAGTATTGGTCGAACAGTGGCGTGCTTCCAAGGTGAAGGGAAGAAACCAGATGATAGACTAGAGTTGAAGAGAGAGAGGACGTAAGGGGAGAGGGATAGAGAAGGTTCCAGGAGCCAGCGGGAGGGAATGGGATCAGCAGGGCAGGTTGTCTTGCGGATGGAAAGAAAAGTTTTTTGAAGGACAGCTGGGGAGACCATCTCAAAAGAGGACCAGGAGTGAGATAAGTCAGAGGTGGAAAGGGAAGGGGATAGAGGGGTGGAGGGGTGAAAACACAGCTAAAGGGGAGAGGGGGGGACAAGAGGGGAAGGACTGACGCAGGGTTTGGACCTTGGAGACAAAAAAGGTGGCAAGGGAAGAAGGATCAGGAGAGGCGGAAGAGGGGGGGAGGGGGTAAGGCAGAATGGGGTGCCATGAGGGAACGAAAAATAGAATATAATTGCTGAGAGGAGTTCGAGGAGGAAGAAATAAACTTAGAGTAATAGTCGTGTTTCGCTGAGTGGAAGAAGGTATGGTAGTGATGATGGCAGGATCGGAAATTGAGGAGGGTAGAGGAAGACGGACGCTTGCGCCAAAGGCGTTCTCCTCGACGGAGATTTTTCCGGTGCAGGAGAAGACTGGAATGAAACCAAGGATGCTGGGGGCAGCGACGAGGGGGTGGGTAGGCGGGAATGAAGAGGGGCAATATCATCGAGGGCAGAGGACAGAGAGGAATGCCAAAGATGGGCTTGAGCATCAACAGAGAGTGAAGCAAAGTCACTAGGGAATAAGGAAGCAGAGGGAGGGAATTGAAGGAGCGTATCAGCAGTAAGCTTACGGGTTGGTACAGAAGAGGTACAGCCAGTATTGGAGGTATTGTTTGGGATCACTGAGGAGGGGTCTAAAGAATCTGTTGGAGAAGGCCAGACGGGAATAGAAAAAAGGAGGCAGAAATGATCGGACCAGGGAAGGGGTATGGAGGAAACAGAGGAGGTGGGATGGAGGAGGAGTTGGAAGTAATAAGGAGATCCAGGGAATGACCTGCAACATGGGTGGGGAAAGAGACAAATTGGCGTAGGGACATATCAGATAGAAAAGTAAGAAAAGAGAGGTCCCTTGTCGTGGAAGGAGAATCAACGTGGACGTTGAAATCTCCTAAGATCAAAAGATTGGGATAAAGGAGCGAGGTCTCAGAAATAGTAGCCAGAAGAGAATCCCACAGAGATGCGGAAAGAGAGGGAGGAGCATAAATAAGAAGAAAATAACAGGGGGGGGAGGAGGAGTTCAACCGGAGAAGCAGAGATTCTGGATAGAGCAGAGAAGAAGAGGTGGGGAATTCCGAGAGGGGGAGGGAGGAGCGATACACGACAGCAACACCTCCTCCGCTTCTGCCCCGACAAGATGTAGACAGAAATGAGTAACCAGGTGGGAGACAGCGATTAAGGAAAGACTCCTCGCCCTCTCTCAACCAGGTTTCAGTTAGGAAAAATAAGTCCAAGGCATGATGAGAGATTAGGTCATTAACCAGAAGTGTCTTGGAGTGGAGTGAACGACAGTTTAACAGAGCGAGCAGCAGAAACACAAGGGAGGACGGGGAAGGGGGTAACGGACGTGACGGTGCGTGCGAGCAGTATGTTAGGTTCGAAGGTTGACGGGCCAAGTGACCGGGAGGAACAAGGTCAGGCACAGCAGGACGCCAGCCCCAATGAACAGGGATGACTGACATAGCGAAAAGAAGAAGCAGGAACAAATAACAGAGAAGCGCCTTAGAACCCTTAATCCTTTCTCCGTGAAACAATGCACTCGGAGGACGAGGGGAGCCAAAATGGAGAAGGTTTGAAAAAGAGGTCAAAGAGTGTGCCTTAGGTGATGCGAAATGAGTAGAGACTTTGGAACTCTCGCCCCAAGGAGCTCACACAAGGAGCAGGTTGTGCTCCTTGTGTGTGCTCCTTCGGCGTGGAGCGCCGCACCGGAGCAGATCTTATGCACGGTGAGCCCCTGCGTCACTTCCAGTGGTACGGACCAGGAAGGAGGGAGTGTAGCCGGTTCCTGGGGAGACAGGGAGACACAACGAGGACACTGCAGAATGGCGATACAGCAAGGAGCAGGCAGCTAAGCAGGCAACTGCAACAGCAGACAGCTAAACGGGTAACAGCAACAGCAGATGGGCAGCAATCAGGGTGCCGCACCGGAGCAGATCTTATGCACGGTGAGCCACTGTGTCACTTCCGGTGGGACGGACCAGGAAGGAGGGAGTGTAGCCGGTACGTGGAGAGACAGGGAGACACAACGAGGAGACTGCAGAATGGCGATACAGCAAGGAGCAGGCAGCTAAGCAGGCAACAGCAACAGCAGACAGCTAAACGGGTAACAGCAACAGCAGATGGGCAGCAATCAGGGCGCCGCACCGGAGCAGATCTTATGCACGGTGAGCCCCTGCATCTGAAAAGAAAGGCAGGCACATGTAAGTTCGGGCACAATTCCAGCAATGTGGACATGCCGATATGCATGTGTATCAAATGTGTATATAGATGTCCCCAGGAGAGCATTTCGGTACTAAGACATCTGATAGCATAATGGTTAGAGTTGTGGCTTAAGAATTGGGTAGAGAGGATTCAAATCCCAGTGTGGGCCTTTGTAATCTAAAGCCATTTACTTAATTCTCTGTACTCTCTGGATGTTTTAAGGTGAGAACAAACACTTTCCTGATACCTATTTGTGCCTGGAGCAGGAAAAAACATGCACATGCCTGCAGACTGTTCTTTTGCTTCTGAAATTGAATGGGGACATGCACGTCCATTGCCCTTCCCCAGACATGCCTTCACTGCACTCCTGTGCCATACTGGAGACGTCTACAAATGGCATTTATGAAATGGTTATGGAGACGTCCATAATTTTGATGTCTACGTGCATGTCTGCAGATTTCTAAACCACAACTAAACTTCTTAGAATGGCCCTCTTAGGCTACAAGCACAATTCTGTGTGTTACAAGCTGAGTTTTGATATGGATTATATACAAATGTGCAGTATCTTGCCCACCAAATAGTGAGGTAGGTATACTCACAATGCTATTTCTGAACATTTTAGAGTGACCTTCACTGAAAGGAAACCCCAAAATTAGCGTTATTACAGCTCAGTTTCAAAGTCGTTGATCAGAGTGGTTCAATTATGAAGTGCCTGGTGTGTTGCAATTGTCTCGGAAAAAAGTAGGACATTTGTTTTAATCCATATAATGTAGGAAAGATTGGGCATACATTTTGAAAGCTAACACAGAGGGGACAGAATTCAAATATGTGAATTATTTTAAAAAATTAATATCACCAGTCTATAAGCAATTGATAAATTAAAGAGCCCTCACATGGTTTGCAGCTTGTTCTACTGTGAGGGTTTGAATACAGCTGTGATGCTGAGGACTAAGCTATTGGTAGCTTAACTATTGGCAGGTTCTCCCAAGATGAAGAGGTCTCAGCTGAGGTGTCAGACCAAGGCAAACCACCCATCTGGGCATCAGCAGAATGGGATAGTGTTGGCAGCGGAGGATCACATTTCTGTGACAATGGCAATGACTAGAATTAACTTCCACGAAAATCCAATGGATAGTCACAACAAAACAAATTGCATTATAGTGCTGGAAGATGAGATCCCCAGGTCAGAAGGCATTTAACTGGCTACTGGGGAGGAGCTGAAGACTTTTCAGAGTAAAGTCAGCATTTATGATGTGGTTGGATCAAAGCCCTTGGGACGTCTGACTGCTGAAGTAACTGTGCATGAAATGAGAGTCAGAAGATGCAAAGGTATCTTACATATTGGGACATGGAACATACGAAGCATGAACCAAGGGAAGTTGGCGGTGGTCAAAAATGAAATGGAACATGTACAACACGATCTGTTGGGAGTCAGTAAACTAAAATGGACTGGCATCAGGCACTTTGCATCTAATGATCACATGGCCTACTATGCTGGAAATGAAAGACAAAGAAGAAATGGTGTTGCGTTTATAAATAAGAAGAAAGATGCAAGAACTGTAATGAAATACAATGCAATAAGTGAATGCTTAATTTCTATTCGTCTATGAAGAATGCCCATCAACACAATTATAATTCAAGTATATGCCCCAAAAATAGCTGCAGAAGAAGACAAAGTTGATGCATTCTACAAACAAGTACAAGCTGAAATTGACAGAACATGCAAACAGGATATCATGATAGTTATGAGTGACTGGAATGCAAAAGTCAGCAAAAAAGAAGGCAAAGTGATTGGAAAATATAGACTTGGCAACAGAAATGAAGCTGGAGAAACACTGATAGAATTCTGCAAGACCAATGATCTATTCATCTCAATCACCTTCTTCGAGCAACACAAGCAGTGACTGTACACATGGACTTCAGCCAATGGATTGTACATAAATCAAATTGACTGCATCTGTGGAAGTCAGTAATGGAAAAGCTCTATAACATCAACAAAGACAAAACCTGGAGCTAACTATGGTACAGATCACCAACTACTAGTAAGCAAACTCAAGCTAAAGTTGAAAAAGAGCAAGTGACTCATGAATGTAGCAAATATGACCTTGAGACTATACCACTGGAATTTAAAGACTGCCTTGCAAAATTGATTTGCTGCTTTAGATACAAATGACAGAGCTCCAGAAAAGTTATGGGATGACATCAAGAAGGTTGTGTTGGAAGAAGGAGAGAAGTCTCTACAAAAGGTAAAAAAAAAAAAAAGGCCAAAATGGTTAATAATATAGCATATGACGGCAGATAAAGACCAGTATGGTCCATCTAGTCTGCCCAGCAAGGTGGCAAGAGTAGGCGCACCCACCACTCCAGACAGGTCACCCCTCCCCATGCCTTTGGTTAGGGGTATACCCACCGCTCCGTGTAGGTCACCTCGACTTGTTAAGATATCAGAGACAATTAAGTTTATTTTGATTTTTTCTTGTTTCTATAAAAAGATCCACTGTGTCTGTCCTATGCAATTTTGAATTCTATCACTGTATTTGCCCCACCCATATGCACTGCTGTGTCTCACATTTTAAAACCCAAAACAGATTATTGGGACTTCTCCTGTTTACACACTTGGATCTCAAACTTATCAACACTTCCACACTGGTTCTTAGGGCTTTGTATGATGCGATGTGCTATGCCTTTCACATAGCAGTGACTGCCAAGACAGTTACAACAAGGGGTCCTGACAGCCCATCAGTGTGGGCTGTCAGTCACCCTGGTGATATGGGGTTCTGTGCCAATGTTGTTCAACACATCCTCCCTATCCCCAGGAGTCCTGAGAGCCCATCAAAGTGGGCTGTCAGTCACCCTGGCGATATGGGGTTCTGTGCCAATGTTGCTCAATACATCCTCCCTATCCCCAGGAGTCCTGAGAGCCCATCAGAGTGGGCTGTCAGTCACCCTGGTGATATGGGGTTCTGTGCCAATGTTGCTCAATACATCCTCCCTATCCCCAGGAGTCCTGAGAGCCCATCAGAGTGGGCTAACAGTCACCCTGGTGATATGGTTGTGTGTGCCTAAACACTTCAATACATCCTCCCTATCCCCAGGAGTCCTGAGAGCCCATCAAAGTGGGCTGTCAGTCACCCTGGTGATATGGGGTTCAGTGCCAATGTTGTTCAATACATCCTCCCTATCCCCAGGAGTCCAGAGAGCCCATCAGAGTGGGCTATCAGTCACCCTGGTGATATGGTTGTGTGTGCCTAAACAGTTCAATACATCCTCCCTATCCCCAGGAGTCCTGAGAGCCCATCAAAGTGGGCTGTCAGTCACCCTGGTGATATGGGGTTCTCTGCCAATGTTGTTCAATACATCCTCCCTATCCCCAGGAGTCCAGAGAGCCCATAAAAGTGGGCTATCAGTCACCCTGGTGATATGGTTGTGTGTGCCTAAACAGTTCAATACATCCTCCCTATCCCCAGGAGTCCTGAGAGCCCATCAAAGTGGGCTGTCAGTCACCCTGGTGATATGGGGTTCTGTGCCAATGTTGTTCAGTACATCCTCCCTATCCCCAGAAGTTCTGAGAGCCCATCAAAGTGGGCTGTCAGTCACCCTGGCGATATGGGGTTCTGTGCCAATGTTGCTCAATACATCCTCCCTATCCCCAGGAGTCCTGAGAGCCCATCAGAGTGGGCTGTCAGTCACCCTGGTGATATGGGGTTCTGTGCCAATGTTGCTCAATACATCCTCCCTATCCCCAGGAGTCCTGAGAGCCCATCAGAGTGGGCTAACAGTCACCCTGGTGATATGGTTGTGTGTGCCTAAACACTTCAATACATCCTCCCTATCCCCAGGAGTCCTGAGAGCCCATCAGAGTGGGCTGTCAGTCACCCTGGTGATATGGGGTTCTGTGCCAATGTTGTTCAATACATCCTCCCTATCCCCAGGAGTCCAGAGAGCCCATCAGAGTGGGCTATCAGTCACCCTGGTGATATGGTTGTGTGTGCCTAAACAGTTCAATACATCCTCCCTATCCCCAGGAGTCCTGAGAGCCCATCAAAGTGGGCTGTCAGTCACCCTGGTGATATGGGGTTCTCTGCCAATGTTGTTCAATACATCCTCCCTATCCCCAGGAGTCCAGAGAGCCCATAAAAGTGGGCTATCAGTCACCCTGGTGATATGGTTGTGTGTGCCTAAACAGTTCAATACATCCTCCCTATCCCCAGGAGTCCTGAGAGCCCATCAAAGTGGGCTGTCAGTCACCCTGGTGATATGGGGTTCTGTGCCAATGTTGTTCAGTACATCCTCCCTATCCCCAGAAGTTCTGAGAGCCCATCAAAGTGGGCTGTCAGTCACCCTGGCGATATGGGGTTCTGTGCCAATGTTGCTCAATACATCCTCCCTATCCCCAGGAGTCCTGAGAGCCCATCAGAGTGGGCTGTCAGTCACCCTGGTGATATGGGGTTCTGTGCCAATGTTGTTCAATATATCCTCCCTATCCCCAGGAGTCCTGAGAGCCCAGCAGAGTGGGCTATCAGTCACCCTGGTGATATGGTTGTATGTGCCTAAACAGTTCAATATATCCTCCATATCCCCAGGAGTCCTGAGAGCCCATCAGAGTGGGCTATCAGTCACCCTGGTGATATGGTTGTATGTGCCTAAACAGTTCAATACATCCTCCCTATCCCCAGGAGTCCTGAGAGCCCATCAGAGTGGGCTATCAGTCACCCTGGTGATATGGTTGTGTGTGCCTAAACAGTTCAATACATCCTTTGCTGCTGAGGCGGGGAGGCAGGGCAGGCTGTTTGGACCCATAGATGAATTATGTAGTACCTCCCAAACTGCCCTCTAGAGCTCAGGATCTCCCACCAACAGATCCACATTCCACATCACTGCAATGGTGCTGGTGGAGGGGGCTATCAACCTAGGTCCAGCTGGGGGACAGACAACATACAGGGCAGTCCATGCATTTCTGTACACATCCATATGGTGATAGCAAAACGACAGGAGGCCTGGAAATGCTCAGCTGCCCCCCACCACTATCTGACATTCTCCAGCAGCAAGCACAGTGAATCTGCAGCCGCTGCACCCTGCAAGGTGTTCCAGCCTTACACATACTAACTGCAAGTAGTCTGCTAGCTAGTCCATAGTGCATATTACTGGAAGAAATGTGTGCACCCAAAACTGGGATGTCAGCACACCCACCAAGCAGATAGGTTAGTGACTGGGCCCCAAAAGGCAACCCATAGATATCACTTGAGAGAGATGCTGTTAGCACTATGGGAAACCTAGCCATGCCATGGTGACTGCTCAGTCAGGGTGAGAGTGACCTCCCAGGAGGACATGCAGTGGCCACCCTGTCCGTGCAGCTGATGGCCGCCCACTACAATGTCCCAGCCATTGCCCTATGCCCTGTGCTCATGCATCCTGCCCAGGCCACCCTGTCGGAGCTATACCCACAGTACCTTGCTCCTCATTATGCACATTGGCATGCTAACACTGGACACAGTGCAAACAGTGTGGGCTGAGTAAGGTGTTGCAACCAGCACACACTGGATGGACAGACACACACTCCCACACCTATGCTAGCATTGTGCTACTATAGATAGGTTTTGCAGTCCAGGCCAACTCAACAGTCCTGGACACAGCGCAGGCATGGCTATGGTATGCAATACTGTTGGGGTCACTCCCCAGGGTGGTGAACACTGTCAGACACCAGACCTGAGACACACTCCACAGACATCAGAAATATTGGTATGATACAGCTCAATGAGCATATTGTACTTAACGTAGGAATTGCTATCTGCCAGTAATCATAGCAACATTTTGATATATGTGTACCGTATTCCCAGGTTTAGGGTGGCATTGCTAAGGTGTGCACATACTAGTATTGTGAGATGTACACAAGGCCCGATATCCTGCCTGTCCATGAGGCTTTGGATAATGGAGCCTGTGGGTGTTGTTCTTTCTGCTCCTGTTGGCCGCTGCTCTAGGGCAGAGGTCCCCAACTCCAGTCCTGGTGGGCCATACACTGTTCATGTTTTCCTGCTGTCCCTAATGAATATGCATGAGATACATCTGCATACCATGGGGGCGGAGCATGGAAATGAACCACACGCATCTTTATTAGAAACAGCATAAAACGTGAATGATTTATGGCCCTCCAGGACTGCATTTGGGGGACTCTGCTGTAGGTAATGTGCATGTTTCTGGTGTCTGTGCTCTTTCGGGTAAAATGTAGATGTATTGGGCATGTTTACGTTATCTGCACTAAAGGTTCTGTCTGTATTACCACATTTGTGTGGTGGGTAAAATGTGGGGACTGGGTTGGCAGGGCCGACAGCTGGGTTTGAACCTGTTACCTTCTTCTCCTGAAGGCACTGGCTGTGTGCGCTGCACCACTGTCTTGACACAGAAGCAGTGCATTCTCAGGGGAGTCCATGGCTGTTCGTCAGACAGGCCCTGTCTGTTGCAGTGCACGGCACCCACGTGATAAGGGCTAGGCCATGGTGTGCTGTGGGCAGCAGCCACTGCCCCCTCCAACACCAGTACCCCTCTGCCACCATGCTGACATGTCCTTATATTGGAGACAACATAACACGTGAATTATTTGTGGCCCTCCAGAACTGCATTTGGGGGACTCTGCTCTAGGTAATGCGCATGTTTCTGGTGTCTGTGCTCTGTAGGGTAAAATAGAGGCGTTTGAACCATGCTTATGTTCTCTGCAAAAAAGGTTGGTCTTTACTATCACGGTTTAGTGGTGGGTAAAATATGAGGACTGGGTTGGCAGGAGCCCCAGCGGGGACTTGAACTGGTGACCTTCAGCTCCTGAACACACTGTCTGTGTTCACTGCAACACACTGTGGCCACAGAGACAGTGCAGTCCCTGGAGATAGGAAACCTGGCCAAAGGAGTCAGAAACCCTGCTCTGCACAATTTCACTGTGGGCTCATTCACCTTGTATGGAGACGGAGCGTAGACCCTTCCAAAAATCATTTTTTTGGAGCTTTCTTGGGAGTGTTTTTTACTGTTGCCCATTGATATCACTATTGGCCAGCTTGGTTATGTTTTTTTCCCTTTTTTTTTAGGTCATTTTCACTGTTTATTTGCCCTTTTGTACCATGCACATGTATCACACATCACTTTTTATAGTTTTCCCTGGTTTTGCTGTACATTGCTGACAGAAATGGTTTCTCTTCCCTTGAAATCGGCTCTAACGCGAGGTTTTCACTCGCGGTATTTTTTGCCTCGGATTTCAGCCACGCTCATGTGCGGGGAGCCTCTCCCCTCCCACTCTCCACCCATTGACCCCTTCTCTCCGCCCTCGGGGAGCCTTCCTCCGCCCTCCGGGAGCCTTTCCACGCCTTCATCGCACATTGGCGTGCCACGCACATGAGCACCGCGCACATGAGCGCCGCGCACATGAGCGTGAATATTTGGGCCCCGTACGCGACATTAGCATGCGCTAAGGTACCTTAGCGCACGCTAACATCGCGCAGCGCACATTAGCGCACATTAGCGCGGTTTAGTAAACATACCCCTTAGTGTAGTTATCTTTCACCAACAGAGTTGTTCTAGATACACAGTCCCATCTTATTTGTTCCTTAGCTATCTGACCAAAAGAACTTGCAGCATTTTCTTAACAATAATTTCTAATATTATACAAACTCTTTCAGTGGTGCTTTTCTCCAATTCTAGTAAAAGGTGTTTTCAAGGTTTGGCAACTTTCTTTTAAAGACTGCTAACTTTAAAAAGACTATAATAGATTAATAGAAACTCTGGAATTCCCAAGCCATGTAGTCAGAGATTCCTAGTTACACCCTAAACTGTTGCCTACACTGTTTCCCCAGATCTTCCAATTCTTAGCCAACTCTCCAGCCCTGCTACTTCTTCTGATTTCCACAATAGTGTACTGTATATTCATCTTCCCAATCCATTGAATTAGGTAATCTACTTCACACTACAAACCCATACAAAAAGAAAATGCTGGTTATGCACATTACATCAACGGATCAATCATAGAATCTAAGGATAGAGCTCCTAATGTTTTAAAGTTCACTTTCACCTAGCAATAATCAATTGGATGCCTGTCTCAAGTATTCTAGTACTCTAAGATATCAAAACCACACAGCAGTGAGAGACACATGAGCTCCTAATTCAGTACTACTTTCTGGTACTGCCTTTGATTTCCTGCAATAAAATCACACACTCTCAACTTCTCAAATTCTTCTATTCTGACAGAGTTCTCTAACGTAGAAACATGATGGCAGCAACAGACCACATGGCCTATCTAGTCTGCCCTTCCATATCAACCATTACAACAGTCCTCTTTTTTTCCTTTAGAGATCCTCTGTGTGTGTCACATGCTTTTTTAAAATTCAGATACCATCCTAATCTCTACCACCTCCACTGGGAGACTATTCCACAAATCTACCACTCTTTCTGTAAAGAAATATTTCCGCATATTACTCCTGAATCTATTCCTTTTCACCCTCATTCTATATCCCCTCATAGCAGAGCTTGCTTTCAATCGAAAGAGGCTGTCCTCCTGTGCATTTATGCTACGGAGATATTTAAATGTTTCAATCATATCACCTCAATCCCATCTTTTCTCTAAAGTATATATACTAAGCTCCTTAATCTGTCTTCATATGCTTTATAACGAAGACTATTTACCATTTTAGTAGCAACACTCTGCATGACTCTAACCTGTTTATATTCTTTTGAAGGTGTTGTCTCCAGAATTGCACACAATACTCCAAATGAGGTTGCACCGAAGACTTATACAGAGGCACTGTCACCTTCTACTGGCCATTCCTCTCCCTACGCACCCAAGCATCGTTTTAGCTTTCGCCGTCGCCTTTTCTACCTGTTTAGCTACTTTAAGGTCATCAGACACAATCACATCTAGCTCCCCCTCTTCTTTTGTGGACAGAAGTACTGCACCCTCAGGGGTGTCAAACTCCAGTCCCAGAGGGCCGCAAACCAGTCAGGTTTTCAGGGTATCCCTAATGAATATGCATGAGATATTTGCATGCACTGCCCCCATTGTATGCAAATATATCTAATGAATATTCATTAGGGACGTCCTGAAAACCTAACTGGTTTGCGACCCTCCAGGACTGGAGTTTGACACCCCTGCTCTATACCATATCGCTCCCTTGGATTGTTGCAGCCTACATGCATGACCTTGCCTTTATTAACAATAAATCTCAGCTGCCAAATTCTAAACCATTCGTCAAGCTTAGCTGGATCCCTCCTCATTTTATTTACACCTCCCTGGGTGTCTACTCTATTGCAGATTATGGTATCATCTGCAATGAGGCAAACCTTACCCGACAGCCCTTCCGCTATATCACTAACATAGATGTTAAAAAGAATCGGACCAATGACAGATCACTGGTGCACACCACTGGTAACCTCCTTCTCCTCAAAGTGAGCTCCATTTTCCTTTACCTTTTTGCTTCTCACTCAATCAATTTCTAACCCAAGCAGTAACTTTAGGGTCCATCCCTTGGGTGCTCAGTTTGTTTATAAGTCGCCTGTGAGGAACGGTGTCAAAGGCTTTACTGAAATCTAAATACACCACATCTAGGGTTCTCCCTTGGTCCAAATCCCTGGTCACCTAGTCAAAGAAATCATCAAATTTGACTGACAAGACCTGCCTCTGGTGAATCCATGCTGCCTTGGATCCGGTAATCCTTTGGACTCAGAAACCTCACTATTTTCTCTTTCAGCAGCGTTTCCAATAATTTACTCACCACAAAGGTTAGACCAACCAGCCTGTAGTTTTCAACCACATTCTTTAATTCCACTTTTGTGTAAAGGGATCACATTTGCCTCTCTCCAGTCCTCTGGCACCACTCCTGACTCCAAAGAGGCATTGAAATGGCCGGTCAGTGGAGTTACTAGAACGTCCTCAGGTTCCCTCGGTATTTTCAGCTGTATCCCATCTGGCCCCATTGCTTTGTCTACTTTAAATTTAGCTGGTTCCTCACCAACATAGTCTTCTGAAAATACTGGTCAACAAATTTTTACAAAAGTCATGTTACTGAAATAAAAAGTCATTTCTTATCAATTTTTATATGCTGAACACGAATACGACAGTGAAATTGCAAAGTTGGCTCTAGTTTTTTTGTAATCTACAAGAATTAATGTTTACATAACAAAATGCATGTCAATAGTAAATATAATAGGCATTCGGTTAATACCTGTAAAAAAACAAGTCATAGACTACTTAGACTTTTTCACCTCTCTCTTGTACAGCTGTTCGGGAGCTTCTCTGGGGAGTATCCAGCAGTAGTCAGCCAGCATTTTAGTGGACCATTTTCCCTGGTATCTTTGCTCCATCGTCGCGATATCCTGGTGAAAACATTCGCCCTGTTCATCACTAACCATACCACAGTTGTCAGGAAATAAATCGAGATGGGAATCAAGGAAATGGATCATTAGAGACATATTGCAGCCAAGTATCTGATACTGCATCAGCATGTCTTCTACTAGTTCCTTGTAGTTTTCTGCCCTAACATTCCCGAAAAAGTTTGTTGACACTAGGCGAAAAGCATTCCATGCTTGTTTCACATCACCCTGCAGCAAGTTGTTGAACCGGTCATCTTTGAAGAGCTCTTGAATCTGAAGACACACAAAAACTCCCTCTTTAATCTTTGCTTCTCAGAGTCGAGGGAATTTTTCATGCAGGTATCGGAAAGCTGGTAAAGTGCGGTCCATAGCTTTTATGAAGTTTTTCATCAAACCTAGTTTGATGTGAAGGGGTGGTAGCAGGATTTTGTGAGCCTCAACCAGAGCTGGGTGCTGGATATTCTTCTCTCCAACTGTTAAATTTTGTCTGCGATTACATTCCTTCCGCAAGTAGTGCCAATCCCTTGCTTGGATATTCCACTCACATAAGCAACACATCTATTTTATATATCCCTGCTGCAGTCCCATTAAAAGGGCAACTACCTTCAAGTCACCACAGAGGTGCCAGCTGTACTTGTTATAGTTAATGGAAGTCAGTAAATGCTTTAAGTTATCGTATGTCTCTTTCATGTGGACGGCATGCGCTACTGGAATAGATGGAAGACGGTTTCCATTGTTCAAAAGCACAGCCTTCAGACTCAGTTTCGAAGAGTCTATAAATAGTCTCCAGTCTTGTGGGTCATGAATGATTTTTAAGGTATTCATGAGACTTTCAATGTCGGAACAGAATACCAGATTACTTTCCTTTCCGACTGCGTATAGTACACTGCTGACGTCAGATGGCTTCAGCAGCCGTCTGGCAGTAGTATTGCATTGCCTCAGAAAATGATGCAATCAACTCTGGATGATGTGTGCATGCTGGTATTATGCAATGTGATGCAATATTACATCATTCAAGGCTTATTTGGGATGTTGTTGATGTCCTACTGGATAAATTTACACGGTGAAACGTCAAAAATGAACTACATGCAATATCTTCAAAACGAGAGCCAATAAATTTTTTAAATGTTATATTCGTGTTCAGCTCACCAAGATACTACAGATTAGGGCCTTTTAAAGTCAATAATGATTTCAGTGTTAACCAGTGAAATCGTTCAAGATGCCCCTCACTTCTCTTCCTGTTTGTTTGTGTTTTCTGAGGTCCTGCTCCTGGTTCTTTATCTGTGAACACAGAACAGAAATATTTGTTAAACAATTCTGCTTTATCCTCATCAGCTTCTACATATTCCTCCCCTTTACCCTTGAGTCTGACAATACCACTTTTGCCTTTCCTCTTTAGTCAGTAAATTCAAGCAGACTTCTTATAGCATTTTAGGGTTCTTTAAGAGTCCAGTTTCCTACAGAATACTTCACTTCAACATGAAACATCAAAATCAGCATTCAAGCTCTATCCACCCAATACCTAAGCCATCAATTGTGCCTGCTGCGCATTCCTTAGAACTTCCTGCAAGCTATAAGCTTGCTCTGTCTGCCAACAAATATTCCACTAATGTAAAATCATTTATTCTTTTCATAATTCCCTAATAATAGTCAGTAAAACCCAACTATATTACCTCGGGCCAGAGGGCCAGGAGTTCAAATCTTGCTAGAGGACAGCTTCCTTGGGCCAGAAGGACTGGGGTTTCTAGTTCCATAGGCGCTCCTTAGGCAAGCCACATAACTCTGTTGCCCCAGATATGAAAACATAGATTTTAACCCTTCATGGACAAGGGAATAATATTTACTTCTACACTGTGACTATATATATACAAACACTGAGAAATTCTGAACAAATAATACAGCACCATATGCATAACCCACTGCCTCCTGCTCACAGCACCAGGATTCTTGGCCTATACAGTTATTGGGATCCTCTCAGCATAAGAAGTTTCAGGATTTGCTGGCTTATCCGAATGGTACATTATGCTTTCTTTTTAATTTCTCTGTGTTTGTATAGACCATTGGGCTACTAATGCATGGCCTAATGCTTTATAAAATTGTCTCTCTCCCCTTTCACACACCCCAAACCCCCAGTCCCTTCTCAAATACTCCCCATCCCTAGATATCCCACCAAACCCTTCCTCCCATCACCATGCCCCTCACAGCACCTAGTTCAGTCTTCCTGGTGGATAGTGAATGAGAAGCAGGAATGATCCTCTGTCTCTTCTGCCCTGGCAGTTTCCTGCATAAAAAAGGAAGTCTCAGCCTCCCAACAGTAGTCTCGTGGTATGCAGCTATGGGGTCAAATAAAGGTGTACTTCCATATCTAATAGTCTGACCAGTGGCATAAATTCTGCCCAAGCAGAGCGCGGGGGGGGGGGGGGGAGGGCAAGGAAGAAGGGTGCCCATTTGCAGTTGCTACCATATTTTCTAAAGTGGAATACCCCCATCCTAGGGGCCCTTTAAAAATTTTGTGTTTGGGGCCCATAACTAAAAATTCTCTTGCTGGTCTGACACCTTAGCAGTAGTACCATGAGACTACTGCTAGGATGCTGAGGCTGCCATTTTGATGCCAGCAGAAACCAGGGCAGGCATGTGCAAGGATCACTCTTGCATCCCTACTACCTTCCAAGTGACCTCTAATAGGTGCTGAGAGGGTGCTAGGAAAGGGAATATTTGAAATGTGATTAGGCCTGCTATCTTTGCATTTCTGTGGCCAGGAACACCTGCTATTTTGGCTATAGCAATGCAGTACTGAGCAATGTTCTGGCTAAGCTACGCTGAGTCCTCCGCCAGTATTCCTGATGGTGAGAGGAGGTGCAAAGCGATCGTGAAAGTGATCGCGCTTGGGATCACACAGCATCAATAGGCCTTTGGGATCTGCTTATGCCACACAATCCTAAGCGTGATCGCTTTGCACCTCCCCCACCAACAGGAATGCCAGTGGAGGACTCAGTGCAGCTTAGCAGTAACATTGGTACTGAGGTATCATAGATTAGTGAATCATAACTCTGAAAATTGCCCAGAAACACAGAGGAGCTAAAGCCAGAGGAGAAAGAGAGAAAATCACAGAACTTAACAGAGATTTCCAACGTGCAGCAAGACAAGACAAGAAGTATTAGCATGATGCATTCAAGGAAATAGAATAAAAATCTATTAGAGGAAGAACAAGATTGACTTTTCTAAAGCTACAAGAGTTAATGAGAAAATTCCAGCCTTGAATTGGAATGCTAAAAGAATGATGCCAAGAAGATCAAGTTAAGGTGGAAAGAAGAAACATAGTCATTGTACCATAAAGATCAAGTGGACCAAGAACCGTTTGAACCTGTGCTTTATGATCAGAAAGAGCTGGTGATGAAAGAAATCGAAACAGCACTGAAAGTATTATCAAAGAATAAAGCACCAGGCATTGATAGTATTCCCACTGAAGTATTACAGCAATCAGATGTGGCTGTTACCATACTTATAAGACTCTGCCAAGAAATTTGGAAGACAACATCAAGGCCAACAGACTGGAAAAGGTGTGTGCTCATACCAATACTGAAGAAAGGTGTTCCTATTGACTGTGGAAATTAATGCACATTCGCTCTGATCCCAAATGCCTGCAAGATTCTGCTTAAGATTATTCAGTAGAGACATTTGTTTCTCATGATCGAGGAACGTAGGGCCATTGCCCTTTACTGATCAGCCTATGCAGCTATCCTGGATATTCAATGCTAGGGCTGAATATGAATCCAGCATTGAATATCTGGAATTAATATTCAGTGTCAGTGGCTAGCCTTGTTAGAACGCTAGCTATTGGCACTGAATATCTAGCCGATAGTTGTAAAATGGGCCTGCACCTTAATGTGAAGACAAAGGTCCTGACAACTGGCAAAATCAATAAGTTCATCATTGATGGAGAAGAAATAGAAATAGTAGACAACTTTAACCCTCTTGGATCAATAATCAAGAAAGAAAAGACAAGCAGTCAAGAAATCCAACAATGCATTGCTCTTGGCAGAATGGCTATGAAGGACCTAGACAAGATTCTCAAGAGCAGAGATATATCAGTGTATACAAAGATTTGACTTGTCCAAGTCATTATATTTTCAATAACCTCATATGGATGCGAAAGTTGGACAGTGAACAAGATAGACAGGAAGAAAATCAATGCCTTCAAATTATTGTGCTGGTGAAGAATACTGTGTATGCCATGGATTGCCCAAAGAACAAACCAGTCAGTACTAGAGGAGATCAAACCTAAGATTTCTTTAGAAGCTCAGATGACAAGGCTTCAACTTTCATATTTTGGACACATCATGTGAAGGGAGACATCATTAAAGAAAGACATCATGCTTGGCAATGTTGAAGGTCAATGCAAAAAGATGAAGGCTAACAATGAGATGAATTGATACAATAACAGCAGCTATGGATGTCATTCTATCAACAATTAGGGGTATGTTTACTAAAAGCCCGGTAAAGTGCATGCCGCGGTAAAGTGCGTGTGCCGTATAAGGAGTGGGCGTTCCGTCCTGAAGAAGAAAAGCCGTGATTGACAGATGCGCTAAGGTACGCGGCGTCCGTGTGCGCCCCGCACCTTACCGCAACTGAGAGCTGAACGGGAGGCATATGTGTCGCGCTGATCTGCAAACAGAAGAGCAGAGCCACAGCACAATGGTTAAAGCACTGACCAATGGTGCAGGGATCAGGGGTTTGATCCCCCACTGTGCTCAATGAACAGGGCTTGGTGAGGTGATATTTTAGGAGGCATACAAATAATGGGCGGCATAAGGCGGCGAGCAGTTGGGCATTAGGCTATTGCTTAAGGAGGCTATTTAATAATAGGAGGCATAAGGCGGCGCGCTGATGTACAAGCACAGGAATAGAACCACAGTACAATGGTTATGACACTGACCAATGGTGCAGGGAGCAAGGGTTCAATTCCTCACAGTGCCCAATGAACAGGGCTAGCTGAAGCATTATGGGGAAGGTTGCTTTAGGAGTCAATTTATGTTTATTTTAATTTACAGTACTAGCAAACACACCCTTAAAGCGTGTGAACATAATGCGCCCCATAAGGCACATTGTAAAGTGCACTGTCTGCCACGGCACCCTAGAATGTTGCTCACAGGGTGCTGTAGAGGGTGTCATATGAGGTACCGCAAGGTCAGAGTACTGTTTTCGATGGCAGCACTGTGCAGTTTAAGGAATGAAAAGCATAGGTAGGTGCGTTGACATGCAAGGGAGAGCAGCAGTGGAGCACAATGGTTAAGGCACTGACTGCTGATACAGGGGTCATGGGTTTGCTCCCCATGGTGCCTAATACGGAAGGCTGGCTGTGGCTGCAGGTTTGCAATGTACATATTTTGTCCTGCAGCACCGTATGTTTATTTTATTAATTTCTGCCAGCAAACACGCCCTCACGTGCCGTAATTGAAGGTGCACTCCTATACGGCACTCCATAGGGCACATTATAAAGTGCACTATCCGCCACGGCACCCTAATATGTCCCCCATAGGGAACCCTATAAGTTGTGTCACAGGATAATGTATAGTGCACCTTATATGGACGGAAAACATAGGGTGCCCGATAGGGCGCCATATAAAGCGGCACCCTATGGGTACAGTACGCTGAGGGTTTGTTTGCTGGCAACAAAATATGTACATTAAAGACAAATAATGCAGGGACGTAACCATTAGGCTACAACTCTATAGCTGCTAGCAAGCCCCTGGCTGGCTGCAGAAAGCCTGCATGTCACCACACAGACAGTCTGCTGTGGTCACCAGGATAGGGTTAGCCCACCCGTACCCATGATGCACTGCACATGCAAATCAGCTGTCCACAGATGGACACAAGATGGGGAATGCACCCCCACAGCACCTCGGCCTGGTTGGGGGAAGTGACCGGGTGCACCCACACAGCACCTCGGCCTGGTAGGGGGGTACTGACCGGGAGTTTTACTGGCACAGAGTAGCTACACACCGTCACATCGTGCGGGTACTGTGCTCACCCTGAGTGTGCAATGAGGCGCCCAGGACCAGGTGCACAACACCTTCCATGGCTGATGGAGGCCATGTGGGAGGTCCAGAGCAGTGATAATGTGTAAGATAGGTAGTGTCTGCCTCAGTCAGGTTGGGGGCCCCCCCCCAAACAAGCCAAGCCAGGCAAACATGATCTCCCATCAATAGATCCACACTCTATCTCCCTGCAAAGGTGGCAGTAGAGGGCAACATCAACCCCAGTCCCACTGAAGAACACACACCCCACAGGGCAGTCAGTGCAGCTTTATACACAGCCATACCACAATAGCAGACAGACATAAGACCAGGATATGGTAAGCTGCACCCCACCACCATCTGATATTCCCCTGCAGCAAGCCACTCCAGCAAGACACATACCAGCTACAAACAATCTGCTAGTTAGTCCATAGTGCATGTTCCCAGTGGAGATGCATGCACCCAGAACTGGGCTGTCAGCATACACAGCAAGCAGATAAATCAGTAACAGGGCCCCAAATGGAAACCCATATCTATCACATGAGAGAAATACTATATAGCACTATGGTGGTGCCTAGCCATGCTGTGGTCACTGCACAGTCAGGGTGAGAGTGATCTCTCAGCAGGACATACTGAGGTCACCCTGTCTGTGTCGGTGGTGGCCGAGCACTACAATGTCCCAGTCAGTGCCCTATGCCCTGTGCAGATGCACCCTGGCCAGGCCACCCTGTCCGGCCTATACCCATGGTACCTTGCTCCTCATTATGCACATTGCCAGCCCAATACTGGCAACTTTGCTGGCCTTGTGGGCTGTAGAAGGTGTTTGCATCCACCACACACTGGATAGACAGACAGCCACCCCCACACCTATGCCAGCATTGTGCTACTATAGAGGGGTTCAGCAGCCATACCCACCACACCAGTCCTGGACACAGTACATGCATGGATATGGTACGCATTACTGTTGGGGGTCACATCCCAGGGTGGTAAACACTGTCAGAGACCAGACCTGCAGCACACACCGCAGACATCTGTTTGAGTGTTATGGTGGAGCTGAATGAGCAAACTGTGCTTTACGTAGGACTGGAGATCTGCCAGTTATAATGGGAAACGCTTGATAGCTGTGTACCATATACCCAGGTGTAGGGTGGCAGTGCTGAGGTATGCAACTGTTAGTATTGGGAGATACAGGCAGGGCCCAATGTCCTGCCTCTCCAGGATGCATTGGCCAATGGGGCCTGTGGGGGGGTGTCTGGCCCTGTTGGCTGCTGCTTTACGGCAGAGTTCCCCAAATCCAGTCCTGGTGTTCCACACACTGTTCTGGTTTTCATGCTATCCCTCATAAATATGCATGAGCTACATCTGCCATACCATGGGGGTGGTGCATAACTATGCAGCACAGGCATCTTTGTTAGAGGCAGCATGGAACCTGAATGGTGTGGGGCCCTCCAGGACTGCATTTGGGAGACTCTGCTCCAGGTAATGCGCCTGTTTATGGTGTCTGTGAGTGCTGTGGTAAAATATAGGCGTATTAATCATGCATATGTTCCTAGCTATATAGTTTTGTCCTTACTATCACGGTTTAGTTGTAGGAAAAATATGTGGATTGGATTGGATTGGCAGTAGCCCCAGCTGGGCTTTGAACCTGTGACCATCTGTTCCTGCATACACTGTCTGTGTGCACTGCACCACCTTCTTGCCACAGATATGCTGTGTTCCCTGGGGAGTACATGACTGTACATCCGACAGAGCCTGTCTGTTGCGGTGGACGGTGCCAGCCTGCACAGGCCTAGGCCACTGTCTGCTGTGGTTTGCAGCCACTGCCCCCTCTGCTACCTGTACCCTTCCGCAAACATGCAGACATGTTCCTATCTGGGAAAAACATATGACCTGAGTGAGTTGTAGCACTCCAGGACTGACTTTGGGGGACTCGGCTGTAGGCAATGCCCATTGTTATGGTTTGTGTGCGGAGTAGGGTAAAATATAGGTGTTGGAACCATGCTTATGTTCTCTGCAATAAAAGAGTGTCTGTATTCTCACTGTTTAGTGGTGGGTAACATGATGGGGAATGGGTTGGCAGGAGCCCCAGCTGGGTTTTGAACCTGTGGCCCTCTGGTCCTACAGGTACTGGCTGTGTCTGCTGCACCACACTGTGGCCACAGAAGCAGTGTAGTCTCTGGAGATGTGATACCTGGCCGCACCAGTCAGACACCCTGCTCTTCACAATTGTACTGTGGGCTCATTGACCTTGTATGGGGACAAAGGTGCAAATGCCCTCCAAAAAATGGGAAGAAAACCATAACCAAGCTGCGCAACAGTGATATCAATGGGCAACCTGGAAAACACTCCCAGGAATGCTCCATTAAAATGCAGTGCTTTTGAATGAGTCTACTGAGCGTAGACCCTTCCAAAAATCATTTCTTTTTTTGGAGCTTTCCTGGGAGTGTTTTGTATGGTTGCCCATTAATATCACTGTTGCCCTGCTGGATTATAATTTTCTTAGAATGTGTTGTGGTCATTTTCATATCATATTTGCTATTTTGTTCTGTGCACATGTATCACACTGCTCACGTGATTTAGGTTTCCCCGATTTTGCTGTACATTGCTGACGGAAATGGTTTCTCTTCCCTTTAAATGCGCTCTACCGCGAGTGTTTCACTCGCGGTATTTTTTCCTTGTAAATTTGGGCACGCTCCTGTGCGGGGAGTCTCTCCCCTCCCACATTCCACCCATTGACCCCGTCTCTCCGCCCCTCGGGGGCCTTCCTCCGCCCTCATTTCGCCTTTCCACGCCTCTATCGCACATGAGTGCCCCGCAAATGTGCGCGTTTTCGGCGCACGCGTGCGGGGCCCGTTAATGTGACGCGCACGCGTACGGGGCACTTAAGAGCACTTAAATGCATCATTTTAGGGCGCTCAAGTGCGCCCCGCACAAGTGCGCCGTTTAGTAAACATACCCCTTAGTCACCTGACTGAAGACTCAACATAGTTTAGGATAACAATTCAGAGGACTGCCATCAGTCGACACCAACTTGACAGCACTTAACAACAAAATAGAATATTCTATCACCGCTTAGCCATTCAGGGCCTTAATGTTTAACAAACTCTGAGTGGCCAAATGTCTACCGTTCATAATATTTTGTGTTCTTTTTGGATGAGATTTCTGCATAATTTTGGACATTTTTATTTTATGCCAAATATACCATGTATTATTTATTTTTGATACACCTCTGTTTTTTTCTCTATGAATCATAGAATTATAATGAGGCCTTTCAGGATATTTTTCTTTAATGACACAAGTAACGAACACATCTGCACTTTCCAATTGCTTTCTGTTGGCCACAAATAGAAAGGTGATGTGCATATTAAGTCCATATCTCCTGCCAAAACTGTCTTCTCTGCACTTGTAAGAATGAGTGCACAAAAATGTCTTTGCTTTTTCAAATGTTGATCCCAGTGTTTTCTTTTGCTTTGCTTGTTGGCTGAGCTTTGAACATCAGACTTTAATTTCATATTTCCATTTTGACCCTCAAAAGGGTTTTTCAGTTTGTAAAAGATGTCAAGTATTTTTCCAACTGCTAGAAATGCTTTCTTTGTTCAGAGCTCAAAACACATCCCTATCAACTACTATTTTTACTATTGTCACTCTTCAGTTCTTTCAATTGCATTTTCTTTATTTGGATGCAGCATCTCTGTTCTACACATCTGTTATATTGTTGTTGCTAGTTTTCATCAAATCTGTAGAGCCCTTATGCCTTTTAACATAATTCCCTGCACATTTCTTTGATTTCCAGGCCTGCAAACACAGTTGGTTCATTGTTGATCATACCAAATCCCAAATCACAGTTTAGAAACAGTCAATTAGAAACCTTTACAAAAATACAGAATAGATTTGAATACAAAAACTGTACCAATACAAATTGAAAATTGTATACCTGCAGTGTGACATGTGCTAAATTAGGAAGGTTGAGGTTACATGTGTGTGTATCATGGGGGTACCAAGGCATGCATGCGTGTATGTATGATGTGGGGTACGTGTGTGTTTGTGTGATAGGGGTTTATATATGTGTGTGTGTCTTGGGGTGTGCATAAGTGTGTATCACATGTGAATATATGTCATGGCACTATGTGTTTGTGTGTGTGTGTGAGAGAGATGGCGGTGCATGTGGGTGTATTTCTGTATCATGGGGTTTCCCATCCCTACCCATCAATACCTCCCTCTTGCATGCTTTCTCCTTCCCTTCACCCAACTGTGCAGTCTCCCCCTCCCTTCCCAACCAACTTTGCACTCTCTCTAGTCTTCTACTTTGTCACTTGCACTATTTCTCAAGTCTCAGTCTCTCCTCTAAACCCACCCGTCTCCAAAGTTCTGTCCCTCTTCTCCCTCCTTCCTCTCTAGCTTCACAAATATCACTATGCTTTCTCTGGCACCCCCTTCTTTCCCTGCACCCATCTTTCAGTGCTCTGTTCGTTACCCACTCTTCTGTTCCTGCGCCACTCCCCTCATTGCCCCTTTCCTGCTATTAGGCAGCCAGGCTGCAGCCTAATCTTCACACAGTAGAACCTGGGGACTCCTGCCAGTGTTTTTAGGCTGCAGCCTCACTCCTCAAGCTGTTGGGACCTAAGGACTCCCATTGGCATTTTCTAGCCACAGACCTGCTCTTCAGGACAGTGGAAACAGGACTCCCATTGGCTCTTCAATCTTTTGCTTTGGAAAAGACGATACCACACGCATCTGTTTGCGCATGTACAAACAGATGTGTATGGACAGATGAACAAACATACATAACCAGCAGGGACCTACCCTATAGGTGTTATCGTTTATGCGAAAGGCACATAATAAGGAATACAATATAGTGAAAATATTCATAATTCAACACAATTTTAGTACAAACAGTACTCAAAACGTATTTCTATTAACTTAACATAAGAATGCATATTCAGCTTGTGGTTTTGCTTTGCAAAATTTTATTCACAAAGAATGTCCACTAAATTGACTTTACATATATGCAACCTTTGACTTAATGCACAAAATGTTGATTTATGCATATGAAAAAAATGTTGCAAGAGTAAACTTTTATATGCATGAAACTACCCAAAAAACTGTCCAAAACTTCCAAAAAAGGTCTAAGAATAAACTGAATATTTTTCAATGTTCACCTCTGACTTAAAGCAAGTGCATTTTAATCCCACTATGACATTTTCTCATCTATCCACCTATCAGGAATGCTGGGGTTCAAAGTCAAGATCTTGGAGACCAGAGGCCACAACTAGATAGATGAAACTCGTCTTGCTACTAAATCTGGGATAAACAGAAGGGGAAGCCTTGCCCCCTCCCCCACCCCAAAGGAACTCATTGCACCATCAAGATGTGTGCCTTATGAGCCAGTATATATTTGGAAGCCTAGTCAAATGCACCCTTGCTGGCTCAATAATTTTTGGTGGGTCTGACGTGCATCTACTTCTACCCCACTTCACTCCACTGCTTCAGTAGAGTATTCCCTCTACTACATCTGATTCCCTTTCCATGCCTGGTTCCTGCTCCATACTTGTACTGCACCATCCTGCCCTGAGCTTAGCCTCTGCACCACACTTCTGCCTGGGGTAGCCCCTATCAGGTCACACTCAGGGGCTGAGTCAGGATGGAATCAACCGCAGAGACTCAAAGGAGCCTTGTAATCCATGCAGGGTCACAACAGGTCTGCACTTCCTAGCTTAGCCTTCTGTGTCAGAGTGAGAATTTGCTTCTTCCATGGATTCACTCAAAAATTCTGAGTCAGAGTGAGAATTTGCTTCTTCCATGGATTCACTCAAAAATTCTCTCAGCAACCCAATACATTCCTATCTCATGTACTTCTTAGTTTAAGGAAATCATTCTGTTATTTGTGGATATAAGTGGTAAGTCATTCTTCAGTGTAAGTCGCCAATTTTCAAATCCCTACCCCTCTGGTTTGCTTCTCCCCACAGGCATTGTCAGGTTCCCACCCATATATACTACTTCATACCTGAGGTATCCTGTTTCTGTGAAGTTCATTCTCACTGTTTTTCAAACTCTGCTTCAGTTAGTAAAATAAAACGTTTATTCCCATGACTTTTTAATTTCACCAAATCTCTCTTGGTTGACTTTGTCAAAGGCTTTCTGAAAATCCAGATACACTATATCAACCAGCACATCTTTGTCTACCTGTTTATTCACATCGTCAAAAAATATAACAGATTTGTAAAACAAGATCTTCCTTGGCTAGATCCATGTTGGCTTTCTCCCATTAAACCACGACTATCTACATGGTTCAATGGGAGACAATGGTGCTGGTGACGAATACTGTGTATACCATGGACTACTCAAAGAACAAACCAGTCAGTACTAGAGGAGATCAAACCTAAGCTTTCTTTAGAAGCTCAGATGACAAAACTTTGGCTTTCATACTTTGGTTACATCATGCGAAGAGAGAGATCATTAAAGAAAGATATCATGCTTGGCAAGATAGAAGGTCAATGCAAAAGAGGAAGGCAAGCAATGAGATTGATCGATACAATAACAGCAGCTATGGGTGCCAGTCTGTCAACAATAAGCTGCCTGACTGAAGATTGAACACAATTTAGGACAACTATCCAGTGGGTCGCCATGAGTCGACACCGACTTGACAGCACTTAACAACAACACTTGCAGAACAGTGTTCTGTTTTGGAGGCTGTATCTCGCTAAGAGTACAAAAAGACAAAGTGGTTCAGAGGGCAGTGATGAAAATTTTATGAGGTTGAGCCAGAAGCCCTATAAGAAGAGACTTGAAGACCTGAATATGCGTACCTTAGAGGAAAGGAGGGGTGAGGAGATATGATCCAGATGTTTAAATATTTATTTATTTATTTAACAGTTTTTATATACCGTCTTTCTGAAAATCAAGATGGTTTACAGTAAACATAACAATGCAGTGTGTTTCGACTGCTCACATTGAACATGTGTATGATAACAGAACTTTTTACAATGATCAAGTATTTACATGGGTATATATAACAGAACCTTTTACAATAATCAAGTATTTATATAGATTTGCACTTTTGCAATGACAACTATTTACAACGGTTTGTACCGGTTACTGGGGGGTTGCTAGAAGGTTAGCATTTTAGGATCGGGCTAGGCGTGCTGGATACGAGAGGGGTTGTCAGGTGTAGGCTATGGTGGTAGGGAAAAATGTTCTTGGAAGAGGTGTGTTTTTAGTTTCCTCCGGAACTCTATGTGGTCTGAGCAGTTCCTTAGTTCATATGGAAGGGCGTTCCAAAGAGAAGGGGCATAGAGGGAGAAAGTTCTGTTACAGGTGGATTGCTTGCTATGTCTTTTGAAAGGTTTGTCTCTCTCTGCTCTGGGAAGAGCAGTGCCCTCACAGTTCTCTGCTAGAGAGGTGGATATTTAACTTCTGTGACAACTTTGCTGTGAGTTCTAGCTGTCTATTTATTTATTTGTTTGTCTTTATTGGTGTGCTACTTCATCTCCCTGTTTCCTTTAGTTTTGCACTTCAGCTTTCTCAGCTGTATAACTTCCCTGCCTCTTTCAACTATCTGGCCTTTGTGTGGTAGCCAGGTTAACTGTTACTCTAAATTAAATATCTCTCCCTGCTCTGTCCCCAGAACGTGCTGTGTTTTAAACTTTTTTTCCTGCTCTAGTCTACCTGAGGGACTAACCCCTCCCCCCCCCCCCCCCTGCTGAGGGTACAGGACAGGGTACCTTGTAACAGCCCTCTTTTAATAGGTCTTATTTCACTCCCTCCCTCCCCGACACACACTCGCCCCTGGGGTAATTGTAGCTTTATAGGTACTTACACGTCTTAGAGGAAAGGGGCTGCTCTCAGATGCAACTCTTTATACAAATCAGTCATACATTGAGTACCTGAGATTAATTAAGCTTCAGGTGAACAAGGTTTATTAAAGGTATTAGATACACTTTTATTAGTATAAGCATCTACACCAACCCTTAGTAAGTACAGAATTTAAAGACCTATACACATTTAAAGACCTAAACACAAGCTTTAAACTAAGATGCAGACAACAGTCCAGCAGGGAGATGGGGGCTTTCCAGTCTTTTGCATTGAGTGTCACATGTATGATTTTCTCCCAGTTGGCGAGAGGTCTTACGTATGCACTAAGTGCAAGGAACTCTTTGATCTCAGGGAACAAGTCTGTTCTCTAGAGGCTAGAGTAGCAGACCTGGAAGACATAAGAAAGACAGAGAGGTAAATGGAAGAAACCTACAGGGATATAGTCCTGAAGTCCCACCTCCAGTCTGGCAGCATCCCTGTTGCCATGGAGGAGAGAGGTCATGTGACAGGAGAGCATCACCCTGGTGTGGCAGGATGTGATCCTGTAACTAGGACATGTCCTCCAGGTGATGTAAAACCCTCTCGCACTAAGGAAGTTTCTCCAGGGCCATGTGCCCACGAGGGAAGGGTTAGGACAGCTGTTATAGTTGGTGATTCAATCTTTAGGCATGTAGATAGATGGGTTGCTGGTGGACGTGAGGATCTCCTGGTAACATGCCTGCATGGTGCGAAGGTAGCAGACCTCATGCACTGCCTAGATAAGGTCTTAGATAGTACTGGGGAGGAGTCTGCTGTCTTGGTACATGTTGGTACCAATGACATAGGAAAATGTGGTAGGGAGGTTCTGGAGGCTAAATTTAAGCTGTTTGGGTAGGAAGTTGAAATCCAGAACTTCCAGGGTAGCATTCTCCGAAATGCTTCCCGTTCCACGTGCAGGACTGAAAAGGCAGGCAGAGCTCCAGAGTCTCAATGTGTGGATGAGACGATGATGCAAGGATGAGGGTTTTGGATTTGTTATGAACTGGGGAACATTCTGGGGAAAGGAGGGGCTCTTCCGAAGGGATGGACTTCACCTTAACCGGGATGGAACCAGACTGCTGGCATTAACTTTTAAAAAGGAGATAGAGAAGCTTTTAGGGGAAAGCCAACAGTCGCCTAAGAGCGCATGGTTCGAAGAAGGTATCCTTGAAGGATACTACCAAAAGCAGAGAGGTTCCAAAAAAGAGTAAAGTAGCCCAAATGCCCTTGAATATGGTGCAGACAGAGCGTAAAGATTCCAAATTACCCATGCCTACCAATAGCCAGATTAATATTAATAAAATACAGTCTCTAAAATGCTTGTATGCAAATGCTAGAAGTCTAAACAATAAGATGGGAGAGTTAGAATATATAGCACTAAATGAGAGGTTAGATATGATTGGAATCTCAGAGACATGGTGGAAGGAGGATAACCAGTGGAACACTGTGATACCTGGATACAAACTATATCGTAATGATAGAACTGATCAAATTGGTGGAGGGGTTGCGCTCTATGTTAGAGAGGGCATTGAGTCAGAAAGGATTAAAGTTTGGCAGGAAACAGAATTTGCTGTAGAATCTCTATGGATTGAAATTCCATGTATGAAGGGGAAGGTGATGGCAGTGGGGGTGTACTATCGACCGCCTGGCCAGAATGAACAAATGGATGATGAAATGCTCAAAGAAACAAGGAAGCTAACAAAAGTCACAGCACAGTAATAATAATGGGTGATTTACCCTGGTATCGACTGGGTCAGTGTCACGGCAGGACATGATAGGGAGATAAAGTTCCTAGATGAAATAAATGACTGCTTCTTGGAGCTGCTGGTTCATGAACCAACCAAAGGGGAAGCGATATGGACCTAGTCCTTAGTGGAACACCAAATCTGGTACAAGAAATAATGGTGTTGGGGACACTTGGCAATAGTGATCATAGCATGATCACGTTTGATTTAATTAGTGGAGGAGGGATAGTAAGAAAATCCACAGTACTACCTTTTAACTTTCGAAAGGGAGACTATGATAAAATGAGGAAAATAGTTAAGAAAAAACTAAAAGGAGAGGTTGCAAAGGTTAAAGACTTACATCAAACTTGGGTGTTGTTTAAAAATACTATCCTGGAAGCCCAGACCAGCTGTATTCCATGCATTAATAAAAGTGGAAGAAAGTCCAAAAAACTGCCAGCATGGTTTAAAGGTGAGGTCAGAGAGCCTGTTATTACCAAAAAAGTATCTTTCAGGAAATGGAAAAAAGAGCCAAATGACGAAAACTGGAAACAGCCCAAGCACTGACAAGTTAAATGCAAAGCATTGATAAGGCAGGCAAAGCGAGAATTTGAGAAGAAACTTGCTACGGAAGCAAAAAGGTGAAATAAAGACTTTTTTCGGGGGGAGTGGCTTACCTAAGATGGCGGCATGAGCGTTTCTGTGTTGAATATGCCTAAGCGAAAAGGTCGGCCCAAGGCCCCTCCCGAGGAGTCTGAGCCTGCCAAATCCGCTGGTCCGATGGATCGGTTTGTGCAGTTGATGGAGCAGAAGAGAGGAGAGATTCGAACGGGCGCTGTAGCACCGGTTGAGGTGGATCCGGAACTACTTGCCCTGGAAGTGTCTCTCTCCCCGGATGAGCGTGTGCCACCTCCTCGTGTCAGCACTCCAGAGACCCTCCCCTGTGAGAGGAGAGTTGGATCTACCAGGAAGTGGTGGACCAGCCTCTCGTGTGCGGGCTCTACCCGAGGAGAGTCCTGGAGTCCAGCCCTCAGTTGCGAGGCCTGTGAAGGAGGATGAAGGTGCAGCAAGTCACCGAGCTGTGGGAGCAGACGTGCAGGAATTCCAGTTGTTGGCAGAATTTTCTAAAGGTACTCTTTTGAAACGCCCGAGGGTGATCTCACTAGAGTCGATTTGGGAGGCGATTTTGCAGTTATCTTCTGTGGTCTGCCAACATGTGGACTTGGAGACTTCGCGTCTGGAAAAGTTGGAGACTCTGTCTGGTGGATTGCAAGCTGAACTCGCTGACCTTCGTGGGAAGTTTCAAGCTGGAGAACAGAAAGTGACTCAGGTTTCTGTAGTGTCTGAAACTATTATTAAAGATAATACAGCTATGAGAATGAAGTTGGAAAATTTGGAAAATTTTGTGAGAGCGTCTAACATCCGATTGTTAAATTTTCCTGTGGTTGTGGGGGTTTCTCCGGTTGAATTGTTCAAACAATATATGCATGAAACCTTAGGAGTACTGTCTGATTTAACTCCTCCGGTTGTGAAAGCTTATTTTCTGCCTTTATTTATTTATTTATTTTATTTAGACAGTTTTGTATACCGCCTTATCCTTCAATCAAAGCGGTCACAACACAATTGGGGGTTACATTTAACACACAGGGATATGAGACTCATACACTAATACTTACAGGGAACATGGGCTATGGAGGGTTAAGTGGCTTGCCCAAGACCACAAGGAGCATCTGTGGGACTTTGAGTAAGAAAGAGGGTAAGAAAATTGAAGGTTCTTTGGAAATGGATATCTTAGATGTATCTGCATTGTTGCAATCACCTAAAGAGGCAGAATTAAAGGTATCTACTATGTTGGTGACCTTTGCTATACCATCAGATAGAGATTGGATTTTGAAGCTATTTTTTAAGAAGCGTTCAGTGTTGTTTATGGGCAGAAGATTGCTATATTCCCTGACATCTCAAGAGAGACCCAGAAAAGGCGTAGAGCTTTTTTATTATTAGGACCTGCCATTGTTCAGATGGGTGCCTCGTTTCTACTTCGTTTTCCCTGTAAATGTATAATTTACTTTAATGAGCATAAATGTGTTTTTTCAACCAGAGGAATTATCTGCATTTGTTAGCTCTCATATTGTGATATCAACTTCTCAGTGATTATTTATTTATTTATTTATTACAGTTTCTTATATACCGCGCTATTTAGAATCAGCGCGGTTTACATCATAACAAAACGACCATAACGACAAACTGTCAGGTTTTACAGGTTTTTAGTCTCATTATTGTTAGGATGCTTTGTCTTCCGCCCCCATTCTAGAATTATATGATCTTCTTTTTCATATTTTATGAGTAGGAGGATTCACCTGTCCTCTTTATCTTTATACTTGTCTTCCCCCAATAGATTTGTGGACTAACTATACTGTTGTGCCTTTTCTTGGTGGTAAATTGTTATTAGTACTTTTAATTTCTGTGGTGCAAGACGTTGTTTTCTGTACAAGCGTTTTTGCTTGATTATTATTGTAAAATTGCATAAATAATTTTAAAAAAAGACTTTTTTCAAGTACATTCGTAGCAAAAAGCCTGTGAGAGAGTCAATTGGACCGTTAGATGATAGAGGGGTAAAAGGGGCAGTAAGAGAAGACAAAGCTGTAGTGGAGAGACTGAATGAATTCTTTGCTTTGGTCTTTACTGAGGAAGATGTAGGGATGCTACCCAAGACTGAAGTGGTATTTAAAGGTGATACTGCAGAGGAATTGAGAGAAATATCACTACACCGGGAAGATGTATTACAACTATTTGACAAACTGAATAGTAGAAAATCACCTGGACCGGATGGTATACTTCCAAGGGTGTTGAAAGAACTGAAATATGAGATTGTAGACCTGCTATTAGTAATCTGTGAACTATCATTAAAATCATCTGTAATACCTGAAGATTGGAGGATCGCCAATGTAATGCCAATTTTTAAAAAGGGTTCCACGGGTGATCTGGGAAACTACAGACCAGTGAGCCTGACATCAGTACCGGGAAAAATGGTAGAAACCATCATAAAGAACAAAATTACTCGGCATGTAGATAGTCATGGCCTAATGGGAGACAGCCAACATGACTTTAGAAAAGGAAGATCTTGTCTTACTAATCTGTTATGTTTTTTTGAAGGTGTGAATAAACAGGTAGACAAAGGTGAGTCAGTTGATATAGTGTATCTAGACTTTGAGAAAGCATTTGGCAAGGTCCCTCATCAGAGACTTTTGGCAAAACTAAAAAGTCATGGGATAGGAGGCAGTGTACTATTGTGGATCGGGAACTGGTTAAAAGATAGAAAGCAGAGGGTAGGGCTAAATGCCAATTTTCCCAATGGAAAAAGGGGAATAGTGGAGTACCCCAGGGATCTGTACTGGGTCCGCTGCTTTTTGACATATTCATAAATGACCAGGAACAGGGAATAACTAGTGAGGTTATCAAATTTGCAGATGACACAAAACTGTTTAAAGTTGTTAAAACCCAAGGGGATTGCGGAAAACTGCAGGAGGATCTGGATAAATTTGAAGACTGGGCATCCAAATGGCAGATGAAATTTAATGTGGACAAGTGCAAAGTTATGCACCTAGGAAAGAAGAACCCACACTATGGTTACACGATGCAAGGCTCCACATTGGGAACCACCACCCAGGAAAAAGATTGAGGCGTCATCGTGGATATCATGTTAAAACCCTCTGCCCAGTGTGCCGCGGTGGCCAAGAAAGCAAATAGAATGCTAGGTATCATAAGGAAAGGAATGGGAAATAAAACAAAGGATATTATAATGCCTCTGTATCGTTCCATGGTACAACTGCACCTTGAATATTGTGTGCAATTCTGGTCGCCGTATCTTAAAAAGGATATAGCGTTATTAGAAAAGGTACAGAGAAGAGCCACCAAAATGGTAAAAGGGATGGAAGGCTACTCCTATGAAGAGAGGCTACAAAGGTTAGGGCTCTTCAACCTGGAAAAGAGACTGTTGAGGGGAGATATGATTGAGGTCTATAAATTAATGAATGGAGTGGAACGGGTAAACATAGATTGATTGTTTATGCTATCAGAATATAGAAAGACTAGGGGACATGCAATGAAGCTACAGGGTAAACTATTTAAGACAAATAAGAGAAAATATTTTTCACTCAACGTATAATCAAACTCTGGAATTTGTTACCGGAGGATGTAGTAAAGGCTGTCAGTGTAGCTGGGTTTAAAAAAGGTTTGGACAAGTTCCTGGAGGAAAGGTCCATAAACCATTATTAAAAAGGGACCAAGGATATCAATGCTTGACCCAATACAAGCATTGTGGAACCTGTGTCTCTTGGGGATACTGCTAGGTACGTATGACCTAGATTGGCCACTGTTGATGGACCTTGGCCTGACCCAGTATGGCATATCTTATGTTCTTATGTTCTTATTAATGAGCAAATAAACCTTTCCCAAACACGGGAAAACTTTAAAACTGGAGGACATGAAATGAAGCTGAAAGGAGGTAAATTTAAAGCAACATCAGAAAATATTTTTTCCTGGAAAGGGTAGTGAATCCTTAGAATGCCTTCCTGGTGGAGGCTGTGGGAACAATAAAAGTGATGGAATTCAAAAGACATAGGATGTATAATGGGATCTATGTTTCTATTCAAAATAAAATTACTTTCTTATTTCAAGAAAGCATAGAGCGGTGCTTTCTGCATGAAGCAGCAGTTATAACCCTAAATAAAAGATGTGCTAACCTGCACAGCGTAGCAGTTATAACCTTAACAACCTTACTGGTCAGGCTAGATGGGCAATGCTGGTCTTTATCTTACTTAGCTATGGGGTCTATTCTGTCCCATGAATAGTGGGGATGGAAGCCCCATCAGGATGTCCATCCCCGCTATTCGCTCCCCTTCCATTCCTGGCAGAAGCCTTCCCATATGAAAAGGAGTTTGTATGGGGAGACTTAGTCGGGGGTGGGAGGGGGCATTGCGGAGGCACAGCAAGGGCGGGGTGTGGGTGGTCTGCGACCCCAGACATATAGGGCTGATTTTGAGGTCGGCCCTGTACATGCGGGGTAGGCAAACTGGACAGGGGACATTCCACCTCAGCTATTGCAAGTGGAAATATGCCCTAGTTTAAAGTTGTGCAAGAATAACATAGTAGCATAAAGGCACACTCGCTAGAGTGCATCCAATAAGTCCCCCTAGATGTAGGAGGAAGGCTGGACTGGGCAGCGACAAAAAGGTGAGGGGTGCAGAGATTCCCTACAGCACGAAATCGGGTATCGGCCTGCAGATACGTACCCTATTCCCGATTCTGATCCCAGGGAGCACGTCTAGCCCCGCGGGATCAGAATCGGATCTGCCTCCATGTGTCCCATTCCAATCGGATGCACAGGGGCCTGGATGAGAAGCTAGCAAAGTAGTCAGGAAAGGAAAGATACAAATAGAAGAAGAAATAGCAAACAAATAGGGGGATAAAACATTTTTTAGAAATGTTTTTGAGAGAAGGAAGTGCGAAAGTGGTATTTTCAGACTCAAGGGTGAAGGCGAGGAATATGTAGAAGCTGATGAAGATAAAGCAAAATAGATATTTCTGTTCTGTGTTCACAGATGAAGGGCCAGGAGCAGGACCTCAGATAACAACTAGAATTAGGAAGAGAAGTGACTGGGAGCTCAAACAATTTTTAGAAGATTTTGTTCATGAGGAACTAGCTAAACTCAAAATAAGAACCAGATAGGATATATCCGAGAGTACTGAAGGAACTTGGGGACATTCTAGCAGCTCCATGCTCTGACCTTTTCAATTCTTCTTTGAAGTTGGGAGTGGTCCCAGAGGACTGGAGAAGGGCACATGTGGTCCTTTTATACAAAAGCGGAAGTAAGGATGAGGCTGAAAACAACAGGACAGTTAGTTTAATCTCTGTGGTGAGTAAATTATTGGAAAAGCTGCTAAAAGAGAGAATAGTGAGATTTTTGGAGACCAATGGATTGCAGGATTGGAGGCAGCTTGAGTTTACCAGAGGCAAGTTTTGTCAGCCAAATCCAATTGATTTTTTAAACTGGGTAAACTAGAGAGTTGGACTGAGGGAGAGCCCTAGTTGTGGTATACTTAGATTTTAGTAAAGCCTTTGACACCATTCCACACAGTCGACAAACTGAGTACCCTAGGGATGGACCCTAAAGTTACTGATTGGGTTAGAAATTGGTTGAGTAAGAAGCAGCAAAGGGTACAAGTAAATTGAACTCACTCTGAGGAGAAGGATGTTACCAGTGGTACGCCACAAGGATTTCTCCTTTGTCCGATTCTTTTTAACATCTTTGTTAGTGATATTGCGGAAGTGCTGTTGGGTAAAGTTTCCCTGTTGCAGATGATCCCAAAATCTGCAGTAGAGTAAAAACCCAGGAAGGAATAGATTACATGGCCGGAAGGTCGGGGGTTCAAATCCCACTAGAGGACAGCAACCTTGGGCCGGTAGGCCTGGGGTTTCTAGTCCCACAGGTGCTCCTTGTGGTCTTGGGCAAGCCACTTAACCCTCCATAGCCCATGTTCCCTGTAAAATAGTTATCTCCAAGTTATAATGCCCTGTTCAATGTAATTTCAGTTTGTTTAATGTAAACCGCACTGATGCAGAATAGCGCGGTATATAAGAGAATGTAATAATAATAAATAATAATGAGTAGAGATCTAGGCAAGCTTGAAGAGTGGTCTATAATTTGGAAGTTGAGATTTAATGCTAAAAAATGCAGGGTCATGCATTTGGGCTGCGAAAGTCCAAGTGAAGCAGTACAGTGTATGGGGTGAAGTATTTCTGTCCACAAAAGAAGAGTGGGACCTGGGCATGATTGTGTCTGATGATTTTAAAGTAGCTAAACAGGTAGAAAAGGCGACGGTGAAAGCCAGAAAGATGCTTGGGTGCATAGGGAGAAGAATGACCAGCAGAAAAAAGGAGGTGATAGTGCCTCTGTATAAACCTCTGGTACAACTTGTGATAAGGAAGCTTATCATAGTTTAGGAAGGAGCTATAAAAGAGGTGAATTGGCTTTGAACAAGCAACCTGTCTTTGCTGGTAGAAATACTAAAACAGAATGTTTTCATAAAAGACTACCAGTCCCAGAATGCACCAGGTTACAAACAGCCTCTAGGAGAGCTGAAGTGGGGAAACGTGTGTTCAATCAGGAGAACTATGAGGTAATCCCCAATCACTCATCTCCAAGGGCAGGGCTTGATTCAGCACACCTGGGCTGTGCTAGGGTGGAGTGTCCCTCTAAGCACGTTAAAAGTAAAGGATATTCTATACAGAGACACAGCAGACAGAACCAGGAGAACAAGGAGAGACAGAAGCAGAAGCCATTGGAGAAAGAAGAGAGAGGACTAAAACAGCAGAAGCAACGTGGAAGGAAGAAGAGAAAGACATCTTGGAGGTCTAAAGAAGGAGCCCACAGCAGTACTTGTGTTAGGAGTGATTCCAGAGGCAAGCATACTCCATTGGACTGGAGGAAGCCAGAGGAGTGGGGTTATAAAACCAGGAATTCCCAGATGGCACCTTTGAAGGAGACGGCTGCATTTGGAAGGGGCCCTAAGACCGGTGCAAGAAGGTATGTGAAGAGAGACCCAGTGTCCAGGGATCTTGATTGGAAGGCTGGACATAAAAGCTGGATTACTTACTGGCCAGGATACCTGGAAAGGAAACCTAACAGCAAAGGAAGCTCAGGTATGAACTTTGATCTATGCCCTAGCTCTTCTCCAGGAAGACAGCAGGGAAACAAATATTATCCTGAGAGTTATCAATTAAGGAATTCCTCTGAGCCAGACCATGATATTGATTCCATGATATTTGAGGAAGAAGGAGATATATCAAATGATCAGAATGAATACATGGATTGCTCTCTGTCTAGGCTGCTGTTTTAAAATAGTTTCTCACTAATACAACAACCACCAAAAGGAACTGTAACTTGTTCTTTTATCTACCCAGAAAAGTCTCTGAAAGAAAGCTTTAGGGTAGGATTGAGCCACGTAGAGAGAGTGAACCAGCAAAGGGGTTTGCAGCTGGCTAATTATTGGTAATTGAGCCAGGCACAAGTGCACGTGAGCTCTGGAAGGAAACTTCTTTTTTTTGTGTGTGTAAATAGAAGAAAGTTATCCTTGATAAAGAACAGTTTTTTTGTTACTTTTGGGTTTTTGTTTTTGCCTTTTGGAGCACTGCTAAGAAGGTCATTAGCAGGAGCCATCAAAAAGACCTTTTCTGTTTCCCATCAAGGTCTTTATTGATTATTGCTTAAGAAGTTCAGTTACCTTATAACATGTTTTGTATTTCCTGAGTACAATACTTGAAGCAAGTGTCCTTTTGTGTTACCAAGTAAATCTGTGTGGGAGAATTAACCCCATGAATAAAATCTGTTTTTCTTTGCTTACACTCGAGCATCACAACTCATTATTTTGTGAACGGCTGATTCTGGTATAAGTGAACTACATCCCCCACAATCCTTTGCAAATCATAATAATATTTTGCCTTTGCTAAGACTGTGGCCTTTCATGACCAGTGCCCCCATTTACAAACTTCATTTGGAGTATTGTGTCAATTCTTGAGACCACACCTTCAAAAGGATATAAACAAGTCAGAGTTGGTGCAGAGGGTGGCTACTAAAATGATTAGTGGTCTTTGTTATAAAGCATATGAAGACAGACTTAAAGATCTTAATATGTATACTAGTTTAGAGGAAAGGTGGGATAGAGGAGATATGATAGAAATGTTTATCTCTGTGGCATAAATGTACAGGAGGAGAGTCTTTTGATTGAAAGCAAGCTCTGCTATGAAGGGACATAGGATGAGGGTGAATAGGGATAGACTCAGAAGTAAAATGCAGAAATATTTCTTTACAAAAAGAGTTGTAGATGCGTGGAATAGTCTCCCAGTGGAGGAGGTAGAGATGAGGATAGTATCTGAATTCAAAAAGCATGGGACAGACACAGAAGACCTCTAAAGGTAAAAAGGGGACTATTGTAGCTGATATTAGAAGGGCAGGCTGGATAGGCCATGTGTTTTTTTCTGCTGTCATGTTTCTATGTTTCTAGGTTACCTCTCTCATCTTGTCTGTGTTTTCTCTTTCGCTTCTTGGAACCTTTCACTGCAAATGACACTTAATGTGTGCTATTTTATTAATGCATGTTAACCTTAAAGTGCATATGTGAAAAACAGAGGACATATGAATATTCTAATGAGGCTGACATTTAATGCAAATTTGGGGTTGGAACTAAACTAAATAACTGCATAATGGGGTTTGCATTTTTTTCTGAGGCATACGGGTTCCCTGAATCACATTTTAAATATAAGATGCAATGAGTCACCATTTTAAATATAAGATGCAATTTTATTTGATAAGGCTGGCATTTATTTTACTACAAAAATTTTGTAAGCCACAAATATGGGTAAATCAAGCCTGGAGAAATAAACACATTGAACTAGGCCCAAAACTTTCATTCAATGTCTTTTACTTTTCCAACTGAAAAATCTATTGGCCATATTCCTAACAATTTTCCAGGCAAAGCTCAAAAGACATCACTTTATCCAAATGCCCAATCCCTCTATTTCTTTCTGACTTATATTGTCCATCTGACTGTTGCTATTGTTTGGTTTCGGTAAGGTATCCTGAGCAGAATACCATATCATAGTTTCAGATAGATATATAAATATACTACAGCAACCCTTTTGTTATTGCAGCATGGCATAAATTTCAGAATATAACATTGTAGTATTTCAAGAAAATCTCACCCTAGCAACCTTTCTTTCCCTATATAATTTTAATTTGAAGAATTTGCAACTGTTATAAACGTAAGTGATAATAATGAAGTCAATTTATTTTTATTATCGGAAATGCTCATTACAACTCTTCTGACATTAAGTACCTATAATCTGTTAAATTAACAATGCCCTTGGCCTTTATTCCTTTCTTACGCAGATATACATCTTTCCTAATAAACTTGAATTTGCTTTTGTCTATATTGTGTCTGGTGAAAACTACAGTTGGCCAGATGATGTTGAAAGGTTCTTCAGAATAAAGCAAGGGAAGGTCAGACAATTAAGATTAACATTTAGAATGTAATCCAAGGTGTTTGCAACCTGTGGTCACAGGCATTTTGAGAGGTTTAATTTGAAGTAAAGGGTCTATTTTATAAACTGTTTATTTTATAACTGTATTTCCAGTAGTTCAAGGCAAGTTAATATTGTTTCCTGTCCCCAGAGAGTTTACAATCTAAGCAGTATGTTTACAAACATGTGAATACAGAGTGTGGGGTTACTGCACAGAATTTGCACCTTACTACCACTCTGGAGCCCAGCGGCAACATGTAAACATAAGGGGCATGACTGTGTTATGCTACTACTGCCATGCTAGAAAGCACACGCATGGCCCATAACATGTGCACATACGCGGTCTACACATGTGTCAGAAAATAGAATGCTGCAAGCACGATATTGTGGCATACTGTGGGCCTAGGATTCACTGTTCACAGTAAGAACTTTGCCCCTAGCACCCATACTGTGACTGTGCAAGAAAATAGTTGAGTAGGAGGCGACAGGGTAGTAACAAATGGATTTCACTCTGAACATAGGAGTATTACCAGTGGTATGTCTCCGGGATCAGTCCTTGGTCCTGTTCTTTTGACCATTTTTGTATACTGCAGAATATCCGCCAAGAAAGCTATGGCCTCTTTGTGGATGATACCAAAATCTGCAACAGGGTAGATGTCCTGAAAGGTGTGGATAGCATGAGGAGGAATCTAGCAGAGCTTGAAGAGTGGTTGAGAATGTGGCAGCTAAGATTTAATGCTAAAAAATGCAGAGTCATGCATTTGGACTGAAAAAACCTCAAGGAAGTGATACAATATAGAGAATGAAGTACTTCAATGCATGAAAGAAGGGTGTGGAAAAAGGCATGTAGAGGAGAATGTCGTCTGCATATATTAGACAGCCGACCTTGAAGGATTTGATGATGTTGCAGACTGGCTGTATATATATGTTAAATAAGAGTGATGATAGGGATGACCCTTGTGGCACACCCTGTTTTTGATGGAAAGGTGTGGATGTTGCTGTTCCTGAAGTTACGTACTGCCATCTCTGATCCAGGTATGATCTGCACCATGCCAGGGCAGTGTCGTTGATACCCTTTTAATTTAGCCGCCCTAGTAACAGATCATGATGTACAGAGTCAAAAGCCACAGCAATGTCCAGGACGATAAGCACAAAGCCTTGGCGGATGTTGTCAATGCCTGTGATGATGTTGTTGAAGAGGGTGGTGAGGAGGGTTTCTACACCGTGGAACTCCCTAAAGCCATGCTGGCATTGGTCTATAAGGTATAGTTGTATTAGTATAAGTATCCCCTGCAAATCTAAGTAAGTAAACAACTTTAATATCTGAACAAAAAAACTTAAAACTAAGATGCAGATGGCAGTCCAGCAGTGAGATGAGGGCTTTCCAGTCCTTTTCATTGAGTGTCACATGTATGATTTTCTTCCAATTGGTGAGGGGTCTTACATGTGCACTAGGTGCAAGGACCTCTTTGCTCCTAGGGAACGAGTCTGATCTCTGGAGGCTAGAGTAGCAGACTTGGAGGACATAAGGAAGATAGAGAGGTATATAGGCGAGACCTATAGGGACATAGTACTGAAGTCCCAGTCTAGGAACCTCCGTGTTGCCATGGAGGAGAGAGATCATGTGTCAGGAGAGCATCACCCTGGTGTGGGAGGAAGTGATCCTGTAGCTAGGACCTATCCTCCAGATGATGTAAAACCCTTTCGCACCGAGGAGGTTTCTCCAGGGCCATATGCCCATGAGAGGAGGGTTAGGATGGCCATTATAGTTGGTGATTCGATCATTAGGCATGCAGATAGCTGAGTGGCTGGTGGACATGAGGATCACCTGGTAACATGCCTGTCTGGTGCGAAAGTAGTGGAGCTCACGCACCACCTAGACAAGGTTTTAAATAGCACTGAGGAGGAGTCTGCTGTCTTGGTACATGTTGGTACCAATGACATAGGAAAGTTTGTGTTCATCAGCAGTATACCTGGTCCCGACTACCACAGGGGTATGTAGAGAGTCCCTCAATTTTTAACAGAGTTTTGAGTCAGGATCTGCAAGATTTTAGAGAGAGATGGGAAGAGGACTCTGTGACCTTGTTGCAATATGTGGATGATCTTATGCTATGCATAGACACACTGGAGAAGCATGAGGAAGCCATGGGGGATTTGTTACAGGTTTTAGGGGCACAGGGCTATAAGGTTAGTAAGAAGAAAGTCCAAATGTGTCAGCAGGAGGTAGTTTTCCTTGGACAGAAGGTGTCAAGAGATGGGAGGAGAGTGGCAGAGGACAGACAGACAGGGTTAAGGACAGTAGCAAAACCCCAGACAGTAACCCAGGTGCGTACGCTCCTAGGGCAATTGAATTTTTGTAGGCATTGGGTGCCCCATTATACTGCGAGAACAGCAGGTTTAAGGAAATTGCTAAAGGGTATGGGACCTAAAGATGGTAAGAAAGCAGTGGTGATATCCCCTGAGGAATGGGCATGGGTGGAGAGTTTGATTCAGGATATAATAACAGCTCAGCCATTAGATAGCCCTAAACATGGTCAACCTTTGGCATTCATGTCACCCAGGATGACCAGGGTTGGACAGCAGCTGTGACTCAGGAGGACAAAGGAGGGAGAGGTCCCCTTGCATTTCTTCCAGGTACATATTCAGAAATTGAAAAGCATTTTACTATGTGTGAGCAGGCAGTTGTTGCCTGTGCGTCTGTAGTAAAAGCAGCAGAAAGATGGATTGGAGATTTAGTTGAGATACATACCGCCCATGAAGTCCCAACACTTTCAGGTGCTCCCAGAACAGGATTTATAGTACAAAGGATGGCTAAATATCTAGCCACTCTAGATGCTCCATATATAACTTTCCTTTCTCCATCTACAAGGTTGCCCTATAAGGGATTGATTCAGGAGCAACTAGATCCAGGACATGTTTATCAGGTGGGGAAAGATAGAGCATATGTGCAGGATACACCCATTGAAGGAGGAAGGCAGATATATGTAGATGCCTCAGCGCTTGGTCCCCAAGAGAATCCCACAGGAATAGGGGTAGCTGTAGTGGAAAGAGGGAGCACAAAGAGGGATTAAGGGTGGTGCAATCACTCTCTCCTAGATATTATACTTCCCAGTCTACTGAATTGTTGGCAGTGCTGTTAGCTATTGCTCTAACCATTTCAGATCCTGTGACAATTATTTCTGATTCCGAATATGTAGTGAACACTGTAACAGAATATTTACAGACGTGGAACAGGACAGGATTTAAACATGGTTGTGGAAAAGCAGTAGGGCATTTGTCTCTGCTAATGTTGCTTTAGGAAATGCTAGCAATTAAACCTACTCTAGCAGTACCAATAGCAGTTGTTAAATGTAAAGCACATCAAAGGACAGGAGAACACTGTGAATGGAATAATCAGGCAGATTCTTTAGCTAAATAGGCAGCAGCGAGGGCTCCACCTGAGCTGTCTCCTTCAGCAATAGTACAAGCCATGACATTACGGTCTGGAGGGGAGACAGACTTGCAGGACTTACTGATAGGTACACAGACAGCAGCTACAGCAGAAGAGAAGATGGAAAGCAGAAGGATGTGAAATGAATCAGAGAGGTTTGTGGGCACACCCAAGAGGAGCATTGTGCATATCTCTAGTTGCACTACAGCTGGTGTTGCCGTCTCTGCATGGAACGGCACATCAGTCTCCCAGAGCTATGCTTGGAAAATTAAGAGAGAGTTGGTGGTGTCCAGAGATGAAGCAAATTGTGATTCAATATGTCTCTTAATACCCATAGGAGCTATGTTATCACGTCCTTCAGGACCTTTTCAAAATCTTCAATTTGATTTCACTGACATGCAGATTGTGGTACATCGGTACTGGTACTTGCTAGTGTGCGTATGTGCTTTCTCTCAGTGGATTGAAGCCTTCCCTTGCAGGAGAGAAACAGCAGGAACAGTAGTGAAGCACCTGGTGGAGGATATGATTCCCAGGTTTGGTTGTCCTCAGAAAATCCAGACAGATAATGGCACACATTTTCATAATAAATTAATTCAAAAACTTATTGAGGGGTTGGGGTGCAACATTCTTTTGTTTGTGTTTACAGGCAACAAAGAAACAGACTGGTGGAGAGAGTTAATGGATTACTAAAGACAACGCTTCGTAAGAGTTTACATTCTACAAATTTGAATTGGCTAACAGCTTTACCTTTTGCTTTGTTTTTTCTCAGGAATTCCCCATTGAAGGCCTCTCATTTGACACCCCACCAGCTTGTTATTGGTCACTCACTGTCCTTGCCAGTACTTCAGGTAGCCTCAGCTGTTCCAGCAGACAATAGTGACACCTACTGGACAGCTCTCCAGGCAGCATGGACAGTGATACGAGAAGCTGCAGATCACCTTCTACCTAATGCAAACACTGAGAAACATCTCTCGTATAGCCCAGGGGACTATGTGTATCTAAAGAACTATACTCGGGCCTGTTGGACTGAGCCATTCTTTGTTGGTCCTTACAAGGTTACTGTGGTCAACCCCTTGGCTTTGCGGGTGGAAGGATCTTCACAGTGGCATCACATTACCAGAGTGCGACCAGCTCCTTACATTGAGACAGTATGAAGTCTCTGTGGACTTTTGTGGGACTCTTTGGGGTAGTATGGGCATTGTTGCATTCTTATACTCCATCATTGCATTCTAACACATGGTATCAGGAAACTAAGCTTTTGAGCAATACCACAAATAGTATAGTATGCAGAGCTTCACCCCCTTCTGCTCTCTCCGGAGAGTACTTGGCGGCTGAACCTGTGCCTGCTAGTGACGCCTTATGTCTGTATACAGCTATGCATCCGGGGAGTGAGACTCTCCTGTCTAAGATGCCTCACTATAGTGATTTTTTGAATATACTAGTTCAGCAGATATATGCTAATGGTAATCAGGATTTGGGTATGTGGTTTAAACATCCCCTTGACCCAGCTGTTAGAGTTGTTTCTAAAAACTCTGTTTCTTTATCAAAATGTTTGAATCAATGTTCTACACATTTAGCTTTTATTGTATTTCCATATCATTCTGGTAAGGTTAGACCAGAACCCCTAAGATTCTCCCTTGCTGCACCAGCACATTTTACATTTTCTTACAAGGGTTCAGGGAACATGAAGTCTTTGGGAATTTCTCCCTTATTATTATTATTATTATTATTAAAGACTTATAAAGCGCCGCAACATACGAAGTGCTGTACAAACATAGAAGAGAGACAGTCCCTGCTCATCAGAGCTCACAATCTAATAAGACAGAAAACAAAATAAGTTACCTAATACAAATAACAAAAATTTACGGGACAAAGTAAGCAAATGTTGATAGAGAGATCAAGATAGGGTAAGACAGGAATGAAAAGCAATAGTGAAGAGGTGGGATTTTAGTCTGGACTTGAAAATGGCCAGGGAGGACGCCTGGCGCACAGAGATAGGAAGACTATTCCAAACAAAGGGTGCTGCCAGTTGGAAGGAGTGAAGTCTGGAATTGGCAGTACGAGTAAAGGGCACAGATAAACGAAGACTGTTAGAAGAGTGAAGCAACCGAGAGGGGGTGTAAGGAGAGATGAGAGATGAAAAGTAGTGGGGGGCAGAAGAGTGAATACATTTATAGGTCAGGAGGAGAAGTTTAAATTGGATACAGAGACGGATGGGAAGCCAATGAAGCGACATGAGGAGAGGAGTGGTGTGGGAAAACAAGACTGGTGGAAAGTGAGTTGAGCAGCGGAGTGTTGAATTGACTGAAGAGGAAAGAGGTGGCTTGCAGGGAGGCCGGCAAGGAGAACGTTACAATAATCAAGACGGGAGGTGATTAAGGAGTGGACAATCAATTTAGTGGTGTCAACAGAGAGGAAGGGGCAAATTTTGGAAATATTGTATAGAAAGAAACGACAAGTTTTAGCAATGAACTGGATATGTGAAGAAAAAGAGAGAGAGAAATCGAAGATAACACCAAGGTTACATGCTGAAGAAACAGGGAGGAGTACAGAGTTATCAACAGAGAGAGAGAAAGGGGAAAGAGGAGGGGAAGCATTCGGGGGAAAGATGATATGTTCAGTTTTGGCCATGTTCAGTTTTAAGCGGCTGTGGGACATCCAGGCAGCAATGTCAGAGAGGCAGAGTGAGATCTTAGACTGGATATCAGGAGAGATAACAGGTGCAGAAAGATAGATTTGAGAGTCATCGGCATAGAGATGATAGTGAAAGCCATGGGAAGAGATAAGGGTGCCAAGGGATTGGGTATAGAGAGAGAAGAGGAGTGGACCTAAGACGGAACCCTGAGGAACTCCTACAGGTAGTGGGGTTGAAGAGGAGGAGGAGCCATCGAAGCACACACTGAAAGAGCGATGGGATAGATAGGAAGAGAACCAAGATAGTACAGAGTCTTTGAATCCAAGTGAGAATAGGGTGATAAGAAGAAGGTTATGGTCAACAGTGTCGAACGCAGCAGAGAGATCAAGAAGAATGAGGACAGAGTAAAAGCCTTTGGACTTTGCCAAGAACAAATCATTTGAGACCTTAGTAAGAGCAGTTTCAGTGGAGTCTAAGGGACGGAAGCCAGATTGTAAAGGATCCAAGAGGATATGAGAGGAGAGGAAATCAAGACAACGGTGATAGACTGCACGCTCAAGTAGTTTAGAGACGAGAGGAAGGAGAGAGATGGGACGATAGTTAGAAGGACAAGTGGGATCAAGTGAAGATTTTTTGAGGAGGGGTGTAACCACAGCATGCTTGAAAACAGAAGGGAAGTTTGCAGTGGAGAGAGAGAGGTTAAGAATATAAGAAATAGAAGGGACAAGAGATGAAAAGATGGAGCTAAGGAGGTGGGTGGGGAAGGGGTCAGTAGAGCAGGTAGTAGGTTTGGAGGAAGAGAGAAGGAGCGACGTTTCCTCATCAGAGACCATAGGGAAGGAAGAAAGGGTGACAGACGTTTGGGGAGGGGAGAAATGGAAAATAGGGGGCGAAGAGGGGGAGGAGGGGAACTGGAGGGTGACTGTGTCAATATTATTTACCTTTTTCTAATTCTTCTCCCTCTTTCATGGATGTATATTACCAATGTGGTTCTCGTGTGTATGCTTATTTACCTGCACAGTTTTCTGGTGTTTATGGGCTTGTTCGCCTATATCACCTGATAGCCACCTTTCCCCTTAAAATGCTTGCTTCAGAGCATGACCATTTTCCCTCCCCTAACTACACAGATCAGAATCCTCTATTGACTAATGATAACCCAGATGCTATTGATCTTTTGTTCCGCCCCTTCCCCCCGCCCCAGGTCTAGTAAGAAGAAAACACTCAAATTATTTGAAAACATTTGATATCCCTGAAGAATTTCAATTGTTTAGTCATAGTTCTGTTGCTGTAGTTACATTCTTTACACCATGGCTTCAAATTAGTACTAATTCCCAATGGGTACAGAAGATTAGGTATGATATGATGCGAATGTTAATTACACTATTGCAGGTTTTGAAATCATATCTGCACTTATATTCCTCCTGACCCATCCTATGACAATATTACTGAAGTTATTAAACACTTACAGGAGTTGGCTGATGAAATGAAAAAGGAGGGAGATCCAGTGGAAGGTGACTGGTTTGCCTGGGCCTTTGGCTGGTTTTCTGGTTTAGGTCAAGGCTTCAGGAACTTTTTTCTCATTGTTATTCTATTAGTCCTCTTGTTCTGTTTTATTGTTCCCCTTATGCTATGCTCTACACGGTGCCTACCTCTCCTGTTCCCCCAGCGTAAGACCACCATGTTCCATATTCACCATCCTCATAAGCCGCAGTGCAATCAGGCTTTGCCCATTTGTGACAGTGTTGGACTCAGTGTTTCCCATGAGCTTTTCCGAATCAGGAGGGCGAATGTGCTCCCACATTCTACTCCTGAAGAGGGGGGAGTGTGAGAGCCAGAAGGGAAAGAGTTAACACAAAGAACATCTAAAATGTTTCCAAAATTACTGGTATTGTACTGAATGCGCGTTGTGGGATGCTGTGGGTAATAGGTGACATCATGTGAGAAAAAACACACTTATCTACAGAACACAGGAGAGAAAGACATTTAGCATGCTTATGTCAGTTTGACATGGGGCCTACTGAGGCCTAGTGTGGAAACTGTCAGAATACCAGAGAACTAATAAGATATATTTTATATAATTTCTTAAAAATAGGGGATGGAAAAACAGACAAGGTGGAAAGTCGAATAGGTGGGAAAAAGGTTAAATAACGGAATAAATTTGAAAACGGCCTGAGCACATGTTTATACACAAGGCCATAAGGGTCACAGGTCAGCAGGAATGTGGAGTGCAGATATGACAGGACAAAGGAATGAAAGAGAAAATTCAGATGCCTGGAATCGAAAACAAAGGGACTATTTGAAAAGAAAACTATATAACAGGACAGAACTCTTAAAAGATTGGGAATTTTGCACCCCATCTTCTGAAGAAGGAGGTGGTTTATAAATTCTCACCGTATGTTTGCTTGTGAGTGGGTATGTGTCTGATGTCTGTGTGCAAGTCTATTTTTGAGTATAGCTAGGAATCTCACACAGTCATATATCTTTCTCTTTCACTGTGCTAGGATCTGTCGATGGACAGGAAATCTCTAATTACTTTATAGCTGTAAGTGGGGGATGAAGGAATTCTCCAAGTTACTTTGTATTTGTTTTGGTTGTGCTACCTATATGCTTGTTTCTGTGTGTCTATATTTCTATTTCTTCTCTTTCAAGGATGAAATTATTGATTTTGCCAGTGGTCAGAATCTTTGTCTTCTTTATGGTAAAGAGCAAGTCTATTTTAATACTATGTCCCTTGATCTTGATAAGCAGATTTTTCAGATCATCTTCACTTTCAGCCAGTAATATGGTATCGTCAGCGTAGCAAAGATTGTTGATGATTCTTCTACCAATCTTCGAACCTCTGTTATGTTCATACAGTCTTGCTTCTCTGATGATATGTTCTGCATACAAATTAAACAGCTATGGGGAACCTATGCAGCCATGTTGTTCACCTTTGCTTATTTTAAACCATTCTGTTTCTCCTTGTTTGATCCAAACTGTTGCATCTTGATCAATGTAAAGGTTGTGCATGAGAACTATCAGGTGTTCTGGTATATTCATACTTCTTAATGTGGCCCAGAGTTTTTTATGATTTACACAATCAAAGACCTTATTGTAGTCAATAAAATATATATAAATATTCTTTCAGTATATTTTTGTCTTTGGCCTTTCGAGGATCCATCTCACATCCACAATGATGTCTCTTCTTCGTCATCAATTCCTGAAACCTGCTTGCACTTCAGGCAGTTCTCATTCCAGGTATGGCTGCAGTCTCCAGTGAATGATCCTGAGTAGAATCTTGCTGGCATGTGGGATCAGATTGATTGTGTGATAATTTCCACAAACAGTCAAATCACCTTTCTTTAGTATTAGTATGAATCCAAATCTTTTCCAGTCAGTTGGCCATGATGCTATCTTCCAAATTTTCTGGCAGAGCCTTGCACATAGTGCTGGAAGACGAGATCCTAGGTTGGAAGGCACTTAACAGACTATCGGGGATAAGCTGAAGACTCTTCAGAGTAAAGACAGCATTTATGATGTGGTTGCAGCAAAGCCCTTGGAATGTCTGACTGCTGATATAACCACACATGAAGTGAGAGTCAGAAGCTGTAAAGATGTCTTACATATTGGAACATGGAATGTGCAAAGCATGGACCAAGGGAAGCTGAAAGTGGTCAAGAATTAAATAAAACGTTTAAAACTCAAACTGTTAGGTACCTGCAAACTGAAATGGACAGGTACTGGGCACTTTGAATCTGATGATCACACTGTATATTATGCCAGGAATGCGAGACAAAGAAGACATGGTGTTGCATTTATAATTCTGAAAAAACTTGCAGAACTCTAATGAAATACAGTGTAATCAGTGAATGCTTAGAGCCCTATATTCAGCAGCAGCGGCTAGCCATCGACTCTGAGCTTTAGACCCGGAGGTTCAATGCCGGTGCGATATCTAGCCCTCAGCACTGAATATCCAAGTCAGCTGGATAGCGGTGAAGTTAACTGGGCAGTAGCAATATTTAGCTACTGCCTGGTTAGTTTCAACTGTGAAGTTTAAGCCAGCCTTTAGCATGCTTAACTTTTGCCACATAAGGATAACCAAGTGGCAGCTGAATATCGCTGCTGTCTGGTCAACCTTGTGTGCTTCCCTTACAACCCCACAACCCCCCCCGGAACACCCCGATGCTAGCCAGCTAGCATTGGGGCATGCAATGGCAGCACCTAAGAACATAAGAACATAAGACCGCGACCGCCGAGAGAGCTCTCCTCCCCCTTCGGCGCTCCTGCCCTATCAGGGCAGTGGGAGCAGAACACCGGGCTCCATTTAAGCAGCGTCCCTCGCCTCCAGAGGGAGCCGCGACCGCCGAGAGAGCTCTCCTCCCCCTTCGGCGCTCCTGCCCTATCAGGGCAGTGGGAGCAGAACACCGGGCTCCATTTAAGCAGCGTCCCTCGCCTCCGGAGGGAGCCGCGACCGCCGAGAGAGCTCTCCTCCCCCTTCGGCGCTCCTGCCCTATCAGGGCAGTGGGAGCAGAACACCGGGCTCCATTTAAGCAGCGTCCCTCGCCTCCGGAGGGAGCCGCGACCGCCGAGAGAGCTCTCCTCCCCCTTCGGCGCTCCTGCCCTATCAGGGCAGTGGGAGCAGAACACCGGGCTCCATTTAAGCAGTGTCCCTCGCGGGCGCGCCCACGCCTGGCGGGCCCGCGCCTGAGGGCCTCGCCAGAGGACCCTTTGGCGTGGCCCTTAGGCGTGGCACAAAGGCGCAAAAAAAAAAAAACAAACCAACAAAAAACGGAAAACGACAAGCCCAACGCCAAAAGGACCCACATTACATCCAACAGCGAAAACACCTCAACCACTACCAAAAACACCACCACCAACCCCCCAGAGAACAAGACCTCACCACCCCAAGAACACAGGCACGGCACGAAGGCGAGCAGAGCAGAAGGAAACAACCAAGTGAAACAGCAACGCCGACAGCATCACAGCAGAACCCAACAAGGAGCAGACCGAGACGAAGAACGACAGAACCGCAAGTAGAATTCTCACAGAACATCACACATCTACCACCACCAAACTCTCACCTCCACTACACACGCCCGAATAGATCCGGCTCTCACTCCACGGGACAGGCTCCCTCCACGGGACAGGCTCCCGCACCAAGGCACCCTCCGCAGATCCGGCTCTCACTCCACGGGACAGGCTCCCTCCACGGGACAGGCTCCCGCACCAAGGCGCCCTCCGCAGATCCGGCTCCCCCTCCACGGGAAAGGCCCCCGTACCAAGCCGCTCTCCGCAGATCCGGCTCCCCCTCCACGGGACAGGCTCCCTCCACGGGACAGGCTCCCGCACCAAGGAACCCTCCGCAGATCCGGCTCTCACTCCACGGGACAGGCTCCCTCCACGGGACAGGCTCCCGCACCAAGTTCAGCTCTCCTCAAACAGACAACAGACGACAGACGAAGACCTAAGAAAACAGACATCACCCTAACAGAACATCACAAAAAACCAACATGCACACCACATACTTTCTCCCCCTCTACCTACTTGTCACACAACTCACCCCACCAACCACACACCTACACTTCCCACAAGCAAACACAACATGGCACCCCCCAACTGCGTTACAATATTTAGTACCACAGCACACACACAAAGAGACACTCAGAACATCCCAGACAAAGCGACCAATCAAACACAAATCAAACCCCCACACCTGCACAAGGGAAGCACAGGTAACAGCAACCTCCTCAACAAAGACAACAACGATTGAGCTCATAAACGCCAGATCCGTCCGCAACAAGATACACACTCTTGTAGACCACATAGAAGAGCAACAGCCCGACATAATATGCATCACAGAGACATGGCTCAACCCTACCGACAATGTACTACTCAACCAACTCGTACCGGACAACTACTCAGCGTACAACTGCCCACGCACCCACAAGCGTGGAGGAGGAGTCCTGATAATAGCGAAAACAAAATTAAAGTTCAAGACACAGAACCTCACCGATACACAGCAATGTAACACAATCAGCATCAAGAACAAGAACATTGCAATCTGCCTAACCTACAGAGCACCCAGAGCTCCACCCGACGAACTAGCCTTCGCACTCGAAGAAGCCTGTGCCATAACGACAAACAACAAACCAGCACTACTGATTGGAGACTTCAACCTCAAGTCCACCAATGCCAAAGACGCAGAGGCCTTCCTGCAAGCAATGACCTCACTTCAATTCACACAGATAATCAATGCACCAACGCACAGACATGGATCATCCCCAGACCTCATCTTCGCATCTAATTACCTAACATCAAGAGACCTAATTTCTCCCCCCACCATCACCCCAGTGCCATGGTCTGACCATTACTTAATCGAGACAAAGCTGCGATCACAAGAGGATCAGACAAGCGAAAGAGCAAATCTCTCATACACACAAAGACGATTCAAGCATTTCGACAGGGACGAATTCATATAGGACACAATACAACACCTGAACATTACTACAGATGACCTGGAGGAACAAATTTCCAGCTGGAACAGCATTTTAGCGAACGCCGCCAAAACATCTGATGGCAGGACCGAGAAACAGCATCACAACAAGAGACAAAACAAACCATGGTACTCAGCAAAAATACGACAGGAAAAGAGGGAGCTCAGGAAGATCGAACGGAGATGGAGAAAAAACAAAGCAACCGCCGACCAGCATCTTTACCTAACAAAGCAAAAACAATACAATGACCACATCAACCAATCAAAGAGGGAATACCACACAAACATGATAAATACTTCCATCAACAAACCCAGAGAGCTGTTCGAAATAGTAAAGATCCTCACAAAAGAGCAAACAACAGAAGGGGAAGTACAAGTTGATCCACAGGAATTCGCCAACCACATCAAAGAAAAATTTCACTCCACAGAGCGAACAACACCTAGTGGGACCACCCTGACGGACGTACACCCCAGAACCTGGGGCACATTCTACTCACCCTCAACAGAACAGATATCCCACATCATCTCTACAATCAACACAAGCACTGCTCCTACAGACCCATGCCCAGTGTCATGGGTCAAAGCCACCAAATCAAGCTTCATCCCCACCATACATAAAATAGTACACAACTCACTCACTCAAGGACTCATGCCAAAGCAGCTAAAACTTGCCTCAGTAAGACCAATCGCAAAGAAAACAACACTCGACAAAAAAGATCCAGCAGCATACCGACCAATCTCCAGCATACCCTTCCTCGCAAAAATCATCGAAAAGACGGTTCAACTTCAACTTCAGGAACATATCAACAAACACGAAACACTTGACGACAACCAACACGGATTTCGCCCCAACCATGGAGTCGAAACACTACTGATATACCTCTTCGACAGCATCCTGAGAATAATTGACAACACCAGGAATGGAATCATAATGATCTTCATCGACATCTCCTCTGCTTTCGACACAGTGGACCACAACACACTCCTGGAAAGACTAAAGATCACCGGTATACACAGCATCACACTGAAATGGTTCCACTCGTACCTAACGGAAAGACAACTGCAGGTCAAGGTGGGACACAACACCTCCCGACCCATAAATGTCCGACAAGGAGTACCTCAAGGATCCGCACTCTCAGCACTCCTATTTAACATATACATCCAACCAATATGCAACATCATGAAAGAGAACAACATCCAATACACAATATATGCAGACGACATCATGATATACACCCCGATATCAATCGACAACCCGGACTTCTCTAAGATAACAGACTGCCTCACCCAGATGACGAGTTTATTTATTTATTTATTTATTACAGTTTCTTATATACCGCGCTATTTAGAATCAGCGCGGTTTACATCATAACAAAACGACCATTACGACAAACTGTCAGGTTTTACATTGAACAGGAGTACAAACTTGGATAACTGGGTTAATTAACTATGTACATAATCTATCTACACTGCAGTGTGCGGGCATTTCTAGATTGGGTTATTTCTTGGAGGGGATATCTGGTTCAGTTGCTGTCTGGGAAATATTGGCGGAAAAGGTATGTTTTGAGAGCCTTTCTGAACTGATATAGATTGGTAATGGCTCTAATGTCGGGGGGTAGGGTGTTCCAGCATTTTGGTACATAAAAACTGAATGCCCTGTTTGTGGTGTTCGTGTTGGACTTTGTTGAAGCCTTTGGTATTGCTAGCAAGTTTACAGCTGATGTTCTTCTTGCTCTATTGGGGGGGACCATGTGGATTAGATTCGTGAGTGAGAGGGATGAGGTGCCTTTGATTGCCTTAAATGCTAATACAAGGGATTTGAAGGTGATTCTCCCGTGAATTGGTAGCCAGTGCAGCTGTTTGAGAATGGGAGTCACGTGGTCGTTTCTGGATGCACCGTAGAGGACCCTAGCTGCGGCATTCATGGCCAACTGTAAGGGGGTTAGTGTGGATTGGGGGAGACCTTGTAGGATGGCATTTGCAAAGTCAAAATGCGGCAGGATCAGCGCTTGATATATGGTACGGAAATCGTCTGGGTCCAGCAGGGAGCGTAGGTGTTTGAGGGAACGGATTTTGAAGTAGATGGCTTTGACTACGCTGCTTATGTGGCGTCTCATGTCTAGATGTTGGTCCAGGGTAACTCCCAAATATTTTATTGCATCTTTAGTTTGCAAATCAGCTTCCTTGACACTGACGTGGGATGGGGGCGTAAAGTTGGAGTCTCTGGAGATGAAAAGGACCTCTGTTTTTTTATGCTGGATAAGTAGGTTCTGTGTCTGGAGCCATGTTGAAACTGCATTGAAACAATCTGTGAGTGGGGTCAGGTCCATGTGGGTTGTGGAGAAAGGCATGTATAAAAGAATGTCATCTGCATATATCATGCAGTTTACGTTGAATGATCTTATGATATTGCATATGGGCTGCATGTAGATATTGAAGAGTAAGGAGGATAATGAGGATCCTTGAGGTACCCCTTGTTTTTGATGGAAGTGGCTAGACTCTTCTGATCCAGACTTCACATATTGCCATCTATCGTCCAGATAAGACTTGCACCATTTTAGTGCCTTGTTGCAGACACCCTTTTCTTTTAGTCTTCCCAGGAGGATTTCGTGACTCACGGAGTCAAAAGCCGCGGCGATGTCTAGGAAAATGAGGACAAAACCTTGATGGATGTTGTCGATTCCTGTGATGATATTGTTGATTAGACCAGTGAGTAGTGTCTCAACCCCGTGATGTTCTCTGAACCCATGTTGGCAGTTATCTAAGGGAGCAACAGAGTCTATGTGATCTTGAATTTGCCGTTGTGCTTCCTTCTCAATTATTTTGGCTAAGATGGGGATGCTAGCTATTGGTCGATAGGAGTCTACCTTTTGGGGGTCCAGTTTGGGGTTTTTCAGTAATGGTCTAATGGACGTCTGCTTGAGTGAAGTGGGAAAATAACCTGTTGAAAAGGAGAGTTTCATTATATTTGCGATGACAGGACTGAGCACATCACGTAGTTCCTTGATCCAAAAAGCTGGACATGGGTCGGTCTGTGCAGTGGAGGTGTTGAGTGATGCTATGGTGTTCTCAATACATTTATTGGATGGTGTGGAAAAAAAGTCAAGTGGAGAGAGGTCCGCCGGTTCTTGATATTGGACTGCTGTGACCTTGTTAGTTTGTACAATCTTGGATTGCAGAAAATCAGCGAATTCTTGTGGATGTATGTTGATGTGTTGCTCGGGTGATGGTTCCTTTGAGAGGGATTTGACCAAATTGAAGAGGTCACGAGGTTTATTCAATGACCTCTTTAGGGTGTCAGTGTGATATTGTCTCATTCTGATAGAGATTGTTCCTCGATGTATTGCAAGGTGGGTTAGGTATGCGGTCTGATCTTCCGGTGAGCGTGATCGGCGCCATCGGCGTTCGAGTCTACGTAATTGCATGAGGGAAGCGCGTAGATCAGGAGAGAACCATGGGGCGGATTTTCTTTTCGCTCTTGCTGTATTTTTAGGGTTTGGGTGTTGTGAGATGGCAAGCAGGCTGGAATTCCAGTGAGAGATTAGTTCATCAAGGTCAGGTGTTGTTTTGTTGATGAGTGATGGGGTTTCCGAAAGGATGAGTTCCCTATCAAAGGGGCGGAAGCATCTAGTGGAAGTTCGAGAGGTGGTGTTCGTGGGTTGGCTTCTGTTCAGCTGGTCATTGTTGCTGGGAATCTGGATAATGATCAATTTGTGGTCGGACCAGGGTACATCCACGACTGATGTTGGCAGATTGTGACTTTTGTCCTTGACTGGATGTGGCACAAAAACCAAGTCCAAAATGTTCCCTTTTGTATGTGTGGGTTCATTTATGATTTGTTTGAGACCCAGGTCCTTCATTGCATCAAGGAACGCATTTGCGTGGTTTTGGTGTAGCGATGGGAGATTGAAATCACCCATTATCCAATTTGGTTTGTTGGGGGTGCGGGTGTTAGCTGCAAGGTCAATGATGGTTGGGAGGTCAATTGGAGAAGAAGATGGTGTTCTATATAAGAGGGTGAGGGAGAATTGTTGGTTAGCAACAGAGAGAGTGTCCAGGCTGTTTGTGCTAGAAGAGTCCACAGTCTGGAAGTTGAGGTCTGATTTGGAGATTATGAGCACCCCTCCTCCTTTTTTGTTTTCCCTATGTTTCGTGTGTATGGAAAAATTGGGGGGAAGTAGTTGATTGAGGAGGACGTTGTCTTCTGGTGATAGCCATGTTTCTGTGATCATGAGGATCTCAAGGTCATAGAAGGAGATTGTGTCAAGGACAACAGGCCATTTTTTGCGGATGGAACGTGCGTTAATGATGGCACATTTTAGGGGTCGGCATCTACAAGGTTTTTCCTGGTTGGGTGTATTGGATAGCTGGAATGCTACATGTATCAGGTGGGAGTGGCGTGGGTAGGTGTTACTTCCTGTGTTGAAGTAAGGGGGACTATTCCATCTTTTGCCATGGCTATTCAGGATTGGAATCCTGCCATGTGGTGTGTAGAGAGATTGGGAGGTTCCAAGCCAGTGGGTGAGGAGGTAGAGGCTAAGAATGACAGCGACCTGGAGGGCCATTCTGAGGGTTTGGATTGTGTGTGAGACACTGTAGAGGAGTGATTATATGAGAGCGCACAATAGAGCAGGTACAGTTTACATGCAAGATAGTGACTAACTTTACAGAGAGAATGCAGTATTGCAGTAATGTGAACACTGTAAGAAGTGCAAAGCTGGCAGTTTAAATTGACTTTCAACTGGCAATATAGTATTGCTAAGATAGTATCTAATACGTTATGATGCTATCAGGTTACTTTGAAAGTTAATGTGGCTTACAATAGCTAGAGATATTTAACAAACACACATTCTCACAGTTCAGATGTTGGTAGAATGCTGGAATCTTGGTCAGGTGTCAGGCAGTTAGGTTGCTGGTAAGGCATCTGAAGTGCCGCCTCTCGTGCTCCGCCTAAGGGCCACGCCAAAGGGCCCTCTGGCGAGGCCCTCAGGCGCGGGCCCGCCAGTCGCGGGCGCGCCTGAAGGCGCGTGTTTTTCAACCCCTTGCTGGGCCCGGATTGGGCGTCGGGAGTCAGCAGGCCCCTGCTGCTGCCGGTGGCTCGATCCCCGGGAAGGGGAGAGCTGCTGGTGGTGGTGGGGGCTGCCGGATGTCGGCGCCTGAAGGCGCGTGTTTTTCAACCCCTTGCTGGGCCCGGATTGGGCGTCGGGAGTCAGCAGGCCCCTGCTGCTGCCGGTGGCTCGATCCCCGGGAAGGGGAGAGCTGCTGGTGGTGGTGGGGGCTGCCGGATGTCGGCGCCTGAAGGCGCGTGTTTTTCAACCCCTTGCTGGGCCCGGATTGGGCGTCGGGAGTCAGCAGGCCCCTGCTGCTGCCGGTGGCTCGATCCCCGGTGGCTCGATCCCCGCTGATTATCCCAGGGACTGCGATTAACACGGTTAGCAAGTCTGCTGAACATTTTAATCGCGAGGAATGCCCATCAAGCTGTACTAGTTGGTATAAAACGCCAACTTTCTTGAAATATCACTAAAGGCTACTGTAAGGATGCCAGACCTGTTTCTGGCAAACCGGAACTGACAAACTACAGGTGAAAAGGGGAGAAAAGAAATTGAAATTTGAAACTCCAATTTCCTCTCCTTTCTCTTTAAAAATAGGGAAAAAAGATTACAAGCCAACCCTTTTAGGGGTAATGCAGCTTTGACTTTGACTCATTACTGCTCCCTTGCTATCTGCGTGCCCTTTTCCTCTCTTATTCTCTTCCTGCTCTTAGAAAACGCCAGATATTATTATTTCATGCTACTAGAACCATTCATTCAAGCACAGAAAGAAATGATTACATTTGCTCCTGCCTATGCTATTCAACCACCATATATCATGTTGAAATTCACATTTACCTGGTAAATTTGCTTATCTTCCAAATCTATCCATTTTCTCTGTCTTCAACATACCACAAACCTTATTCAATGCAGAGCTTTCTTTTGTTTTTCCAGCTTCATGTTTATCCAGTGCTTTATTTTACTCCATTTATTTGTCCTGGTAATCTCTTCCTTTCTAGCTGTTCTATAGATTTATGTTAACAAAATGAAAAACTAAAGTTTTTTTAAAGGCGATCAAATAAGTTGACTAAATATGTTCTATCTTGGAGATTTCTTGCCCTCTCCAAATGCATTGTTCATAATCCATAGCATCATAATACAAACATTTGTTTTTGTGCAAATAATGATTTAGTGAATCACTATTTCAATATCTCACAAAATATGTTTGTCCTTTTTTCCAGTCAGTAGTTATTCCTGAAATATTCCTTGAATATTCCTTGAATATTCAGGAAAATATTCCTGAAATATTCCTTGAATGTACCAACAGATAGTTACCAAGATTGTATATAGTTTCCCCTGTTGAACTCCATGTTATTTTCCCTGTTATCTGTAAACGAAGGCCAAATTATCTGACCAATGTGTTTTATTGTTACAATGTAAACCGCACTGATGACAAATAGCGCAGCATATAAGAAATGTTAAATAAATAAATGAATAAATATGCCAGACTCCTATACACATGCATCTTTTCTCATTTACTTTTTACTTCTTTCACTTTATATCACTTTGTTTGTGGCTGGAACACTTTGTAAATGTGAATCTGTATTGCAGATTTATGATGTGCTGAATAGGCATGCTTGTTTCAATTGAAGTTCTTTAATCTTGGAAAACTTTTTTTGCAAGGCTAATATGTATTGTAAGTTTGTTCTTGATGGGTGCTGAAAGATCAAAAAGTTCCCTGAGTTTGCAGTACCTTAAAGCAAAATTAAACTACTATGGCTTGCCAGTGCTGCAGCAAGCACTTAATATGAATATGGTGAGGAGATAACCAACATAGCTGTATTATAGAAGAAAACTGTGTGTTAGCTGCTGTCTGCCTGCTCTTGAGAAGATATAGGAAGTGATGTTGCAGAGAAGTTAAGGAATGTGAGATATTTAGCATAATAGCCTTCGAAAATATTCATATATACCACATGCTGAATCATGGGACTGAGAAAAAAACAGTTATAGAATACAAACAGGCAAAGGATAAGCCCAGAGAAAACTTTAATGTAAAAAAGTGAAGGGAAAGTCTGATATGAATTGTGGTCTATATTGTAGTACTGAGCAACAGCAGAATGGGATAGTGTTGACGGCAGAGGATCACATTTCTGTGACAATGGCAACAACATCAAACTTAAACTGCGCGGAAGAAAGGCCCGGCAATCTACTTCTGTATCTTGCCATGAAAACCCAATGGATAGTTACAACAAAACAAATTGTGCTATAGTGCTGGAAGATGAGACCCCCAGGTCGGAAGGCACTCAACTAGCTACTGGGGAAGAGCTGTAGACTTTTCAGAGTAAAGCCAGCATTTATGATGTGGTTGGATCAAAGCCCTCAGGACGTCTGACTGCTGATGTAGCTGCGCATGAAATGAGAGTCAGAAGCTGTAAAGATGTCTTACACATTGGAACATGGAACGTACGAAGCATGAACCAAGGGAAGTTGGAGGTGGTCAAGAATGAAAAGGAACGTGTACAACTTGATCTGTTGGGTGTCAGCGAACTGAAATGGACTGGCATCGGGCACTTTGCATCAGATGATCACATGGTCTACTATGCTGGAAATGAAAGACAAAGAAGAAATGGTGTTGCATTTATAATAAAGAAGAAACTTGCAAGAACTGTAATGAAATACAATGCAGTCAGCGAACGCTTAATCTCTATTCGTCTAAGAGGAATGCCTATCAACACAACTATAATTCAAGTATATGCCCCAACAACAGCTGCAGAAGAGAATGAAATTGAAGAGTTCTATGAACAAGTACAAGCTGAAATTGACAGAACATGCAAACAGGATATCCTGATAGTCATGGGTGACTGAAACGCAAAAGTTGGCAACAAAGAAGGCAAAGTAGTTGGAAAATATGGACTTGGCAACAGAAATGAAGCTGGAGAAAGACTGATAGAATTCTGCAAGACCAACGATCTATTCATTTCAAACATCTTCTTCCATCAACACAAGCGGCGACTGTACACATGGACTTCACCCAATGGATTGTATAAAAATCAAATTGACTACATCTGTGGAAGTCAACGATGGAAACGTTCTATAACATCAACAAAGACAAAACCTGGAGCTGACTGTGGTACAGATCATCAACTACTAGACTCATATGCAAACTCAAGCTAAAGTTGAAAAAGAGCAAACCACTCATGAATGCAGCAAAATATGACCTTGAGAATATCCCACTGGAATTTAAAGACTGCCTACAAAATCAATTTGCTACTTTAGATACAAATGACAGAGCTCCAGAAGAGTTATGGAATGATATCAAGAAGGTTGTGTTGGAAGAAAGCGAGAAGTCTCTACAAAAGGTGAAAAAGCAAAAATGGCCAAAATGGATGACGGAAGAAACTCTGAAAATTGCCCAGAAACGCAGAGAAGCTAAAGCCAGAGGAGAAAGAAAGACAATAACAGAACTCAACAGAGATTTCCAGCGTGCAGCAAGACAGGACAAGGAAAAGTACTACAACGATGCATGCAAGGAAATAGAAGCAGAAACTATTAGAGGAAGAACAAGTTTGGCTTTCCTAAAGCTATGAGAGTTAAAGAAAAAGTTCCAGCCTCGAATTGGAATGTTACAAGATGGTCAAGGTTCTATGTTGAATGATGCTGAGAAGATCAAGAAAAGGTGGAAGGAATATACAGAGTTTTTATATGATAAAGAACAAGTGGACCAACAGCCGTTTCAACCTGTACCTTATGATCGGGAACCATTGGTGATGAAAGAAGAAGTTAAAGCAGGATTGAAAGCCTTATCCAAGAACAAAGCACCAAGCATTGATAGCATTCCCATAGAAGTATTACAGCAATCTGATGCAGCTGTTACCATACTTACAAGGCTCTGCCAAGAAATGTGGAAGACAACATCATGGTCAACTGACTGGAAAAGATCTGTGTTTATACCAATACTAAAGAAAGGTGATTCAACTGACTGTGGAAATTATCGCACAGTTGCTCTGATCCCACATGCCAGCAAGATTCTACTGAAGATTATTCAAAAGAGACTACAACTATACCTGGAACAAGAACTACCTGAAGTGCAAGCAGGGTTCAGGAAAGGGCGAGGAACGAGAGACATCATTGCGGATGTGAGATGGATCCTTGAAAAGACTAAAGAATACCAAAAGGATATCTATTTGTGCTTTATCGACTATAGCAAGGCTTTTGACTGTGTAAACCATGAGAAACTTTGGGCCACATTAAGAAGCATGGGTATACCAGAACACCTGATCGTACTCTTGCACAATCTGTACATTGATCAAGAAGCAACAGTTCGAACAGATCAAGGAGAAACAGAATGGTTTAAAATAAGCAAAGGTGTAAGACAAGGGTGCATACTTTCCCCCTGACTGTTTAATTTATATGCAGAACAAATCATCAGAGAAGCAGGATTGTATGAAGACAACAGAGGTGTGAAGATTGGTGGAAGACTCATCAACAACCTTCGCTATGCTGATGATACCACATTACTGGCTGATAGTGAAGATGATTTGAAACATTTGCTTCTCACAATCAAAGGACATAGTCTCAAAATGGGCATGTACCTTAATGTAAAGAAGACAAAGATCATGACAACTGGCATAATCAACAGGTTCATCATTGAAGGAGAAGAAATTGAAATTGTGAACAACTTTAACCTACTTGGATCATCTATCAATAAAGAAGCAACAAGCAGTCAAGAAATCAGATGACGCATTGCTCTTGGCAGAATGCCTATGAAAGAACTAGATAAGATTCTCAAGAGCAGAGATGTCTCTCTCCATACAAAGATTCGACTTGTTCAAGCCATGGTATTTTCAATAACATTATATGGATGTGAAAGCTGGACAGTGAAAAAGATAGACAGGAAGAAAATTGATGCCTTTGAATTATGGTGCTGGTGGTGAATACTGTGTATACCATGGAATGCCCATAGAACAAACCAGTCGGTACTAGAGGAGATCAAACCTAAGCTTTCTTTAGAAGCTCAGATGACAAGACTTTGACTTTTATACTTTGGACACATCATGCGAAGAGAGAGATCATTAGAGAAAGACATCATGCTTGGCAAGATAGAAGGTAAACGCAAAAGCGGAAGGCCAGCAATGAGTTGGATCGATACAATAACAGCAGCTATGGGTACCAGTCTGTCAACAATGAGCCGCCTGACTCAAGACCGAACACAATTTAGGATAGCTATCCAGAGGGTCACCATGAGTCAACTCGGACTCGACAGCACTTAACAACAACAACATTGTAGTACTAAAAAAGGAAACAAACTAGGCAAGCTAGGTGGGTCTTATGGCCTTATCTGCCATTATATTAAAGGGGTTATTTTAGTAGTCCTACTTGCAGTTTAGACATGGACATAGTAGCAGAAAAAGATGAAAGCCGCATCCATGTGTAAAAAAAGGAATTTTGAAAGGCCGTAAGAACATGAGAACATAAGAAATGCCATACTGGGTCAGACCAAAGTCCATCAAGCCCAGTATCCTGTTTCCAATAGTGGCCAATCCAGGTCACAAGTACCTGGCAGGTTCTCAAAAAGGTACACAGGTTCCACAATGATTGTCCCAGGGCAAGTAGTGGATTTCCCCAGTCCTCATTATTAATGTTTTATGGACTTACGCTTAGGAACTTGTCCATCCCTTCTTTAAACCCAGCTACACTAACATCCTTTATTACTGTACATCCTCCGGTAATGAATTCCAGAGTTTAATTAGGCATTGAGTGAAAAGATATTTTCTCTTATTAGTCTTAAATGGGTTACATTGTAGCTTCATTGCATATCCCCTAGTCTTTCTACTTTTTGATGGTGTAAACAACTTATCTACATTTACCCGTTCTACCCCATTTATTAATTTATAGAACTCTATCAACTCTCCCCTCAGCCGTCTCTTTTCCAAGCTGAAAAGCCCTAACCTTTTATGCCTTTCCTCATAGGGGTATCCTTCCATCTCCTTTACCATTTAAAATTTTTTTTTTGATGAGTGAAATGATCTCTGCTTGTTTTTTGAGTAGTGGTCGGGGGCATTTCAGAGTGTGGCTTGAGCGCCATTGATACCTGCATGTCTATGATGTATTTGACATAGGCCGGCAATGTGCAGCTATAAATCACAAATAGCCCTGGGATTTTTCTGTCTTTTGGGACTGCTCATGCTGTAGGTGATGGGAAGAGCTTGGCCTGTGAGGGTTTGGCCTGACCATCATCTGTCTCCACACAGGTGTCGTTTGAGCTACCATTTGTTTCTCTGCAGTCCTTCCTGTGCCTGTCTCAAACTTATCCTCCTCTCCCTCTCCAAGACCCGTGTACTGTATATTCACAATCCCTGATCCTCTCCTCCCCCAATTGTGCCAGTCCCATACTCCTAGTCCCCCACTTCCTAGCCCTTTGTGTGTCAGTCTTTCTATTGTCCAGTTGCTTGGTGCCTACTGTCTGTGTGTGCCTCAATGTTCCTTGTAGCTACAATGACTCAATTCCCGTATCTCACATGGATGAGCAGGTCCCTTAACTAGGTTCTGCTTTGATAAGACAGCCATCTAACATCTCTGCTAAGAGCCAGAGTCATTCTTCTGTTCCACCTCATAGAGGGGCTAGCCCATGCTTATCCACCTCAAGGTCACTATGACCCTTGCCATCCTAGACACCGGCAGCTTCCATTCTGTGTTTGTCACCACAGTGTGCCTCAACCAGTTAGCCTTCTCACGGTGCATCTCACAGTTCCTCAGGTCCTTTCTGATCCATACAGCCAAATATGTAGCCTTCTCACAGACCATGCAGCAGAGGCAGGAAAACATGATCCAATTCCATGAGGTGGCCAGATTTCCATCGGGCCTGGGTGTCATTGATTGCATGCATGTCCTTCAGGCCTCCACAAGAAGGGAGGCACCTGCTGCAACCGGAAGGCCTTCCACTCACTCAACATGCACGTGGTCAGAAATGTGTAGGGAGAGATAATTGTTGTCTTTCCAAGGCTCCCAGGTTCCTGCCACAATGTGTACATCCTGACTCACTCTGGCAACTACAGGAGATTTGGGAGCAGACAAATCACCAGTTAATGGCTACTATGTAAGCCCTGCTCCAGCTTACTCCATCACTTAGATATATCCATGCTAGAGGATCCTAGTGATTCATGATAGCTGCAGCACTTGGCAAACAGAGCCCATGGTTGCAATGCCCAACCAGTACATGAACCACTCTGGTGCAATACCCTAATATGTGGCCCCTTTTCCTCCATCAATGCAGGTTACCCTCTGAGGAATTGGCGCCTCATCCCTATTGTGATGCTTATAACCAGGTGCTGGTCTGTCCGCTACAGTGCTGACTCCTCAAGTGCAGTCCATATGCTGGTCTCACATACTCATGCAGGAAAAGGTGGCCCCCCCCCCCAGCACTGGGATAACCTTGGGAGTGGCGAATAGTGGGGAAACCCTTTGTTATCCAGCTTGTTGCATTGGAATGAACCTCCAAGCAAACACAGGAAACAAACTCCAGGAGGGTCAAGAGAGAGAGTGAAAAAGAGAAAACAAAATCTTTTGAAGTACAGTTCAGTCCTAGGCATATGCCTGGTCCTGCGCCCAAAGAATCTTAGCCCTACAAAGGAACTGTGCTTCCCCAGTGTCCTAATTAGGCCCCTCTAGAAAAGGTCCAGTGGCTCCCCTTCATAGTCCTCCCAATATAGATGCAGCACAGACAAGAGAACCCACAGGAAAAAGGGAAAGAAAAAACTCACCAACAAAGAAAGTCCTTACTTTTGTGGCTCTCTTGTTTATGCACAATCCCAGCCACTTCAGTAGCAACTTCCCCTCAGTCTTCAGCGCTTCTCTCCTTTAACAAGCAGGCTGAGGCCCCTGGCTGTGACCCCTCCGCAAAATGACAAGGCTGAAGGGGAAAAAATATTACTATATATGACTCCTGTCTCTCAATTCCAGTTTATTAAAAGGAAAACCAAATTTCAGCTTAATAGCTTCTACTCTTCGTCCGTATGCAGCAATAATACGCTTCATTCAAGTCCAATCCAAAAGGTAAAAAATTAATCCTTTTCTCAGCCACTTTTAAGATGGCCCTTTATGGCCCAAGCAGTGGCTAGAGAAAAGAAGGCAGGTACCCACACCACTGTGACTGAAAGCCTAGTCATGCCTTCCACCTGTGCCATCCCTTAGACAACCAAAAGAAAGACAAAATAAAGTCCACAGTCTTCCAGCTTATTCCACTTCCATTTCCTCCTCTGCTGCAGGTGCAGTAAGTAAAGAGGCAACCCATCTGAAGCTTCTACCTTCATCACTTCACAAAACCCTTCAGGGAGTGGCTGGCTGCCTTCTAGGGACATTTCAGGACCTTTAAACCCCTCCCAGCTAGGATGCAAGCTGTGGGCCACATCATTCCAAGGAAATTCCCTCACTCTGACTCCTCCCCCAGTTTCCTGGATTACAGCTGATTCCCTGTTGGGCAGTGATTGGCTCCTAGGAGGAAGCACATACTGGTTATGCTCTCAGGAAAAATGCAGGTTCTCCTCCATTCCCCCTCCCCTGTCTCCTGGGCTACAGAGACTCTCCTGCCCTTGGTTCTTTGCGTAGGATTTTCCTTGCCTAGTGGAAGCTGCCGGTATTTGCTTTCTCTAACATGTGAACTCCTATGGCTGCAGGTAAGGGCCCCATCCCTTTTTTGCCCTTGGCAGAGGTAGGTCTTACCATGGAGGGGAATTCCCTATCCACCCCTGGTTATCTTGCTCCCTAACAGAGTCTTCCATGCCACACACTATACATAGATGCAGGTAATGGTATAACAGGGCCCAGAACAGGATCAAGTCTGTCGAGTGCATCTGGAGCCAGTTGGCAAACTTAGTGCCATCATAGACAGGTCATTTGGCCAGCTCAAGAACTTCTTCAGGTACCTTGATAGATCTGGGTGTGAACTGCACAGACCATCCAGGATATATCAGATATTCTTGGCCTGCTGCATGTTTCACAATGTGGTATTGAGGGTCCAACAACCCCTGCCTGTTGAAAATAGCAGACCCAGGCCTAGACGAAGGCATAAAAGGCCCAAGGTAGGAGGATACTGGCCATCCATATCAACTGGATGTGGCTGAAAGAGACAACCTTACACACAGGGACTTCATGTAAAGGTAGGTGTTTATTTGCTTACACACAAACTATCTGCATGGTAGTGCACCATCCACTACCATCAACCCTCCCCCCCTCCCCGTTCCATGCCTATCTCTACCCTAACTGCTACTATCATCACCACCAATACCATCCCCCAGCACCTGCCCTGTGCAACACCCCCCTTGTCCCATCAACCACTTACTCAGTCACCCCAGTACCCATCACTCCCACCCAGTATGGCCCTGTGAAGCAGCCCTCTGTCCTATCCCATACTCCCACCACATCATCCCACTTCCCCCCCATAAGAGGACACAAATTATGAGAGGGTTACTTTTTACCATGTCATCTCCCCTGTCCCCTGCCCCTCAGCCCCTTACCTCCCATTCCCTGCTCCAAACCCTGACTATGTTGGCACAATGGTATATTGCAACTATTTTATAAATTGAAAAAAAGCAAATCACCTAGACTGGATGGTATACATCCAAGGGTGTTGAAAGAACTGAAATATGAGATTGCAGACCTAGTATTAGTAATCTGTGAGCTATCATTAAAATCATCTGTAATACCTGAAGATTGGAGGATGGCTAATGTAACGCCAATTTTTAAAAAGGGTTCCAGGGGTGATCCGGGAAAATAGTGACTGGTGAGCCTGACGTCAGTACCGGGAAGAATGGTAGAACAAAAATGGTAGAAACAAAATGGTAGAACAAAATTACTGAACATGTAGATAGTCATAGTTTAATGGGAGACAGCCAACATGGCTTTAGCCAAGGAAGGCCTTGTCTTACTAATCTGTTATGTTTTGTTAAAGGTGTGAATAAACAGGTAGACAAAGGTGAGTCAGTTGATATAGTGTATCTGGATTTTCAGAAAGCCTTTGACAAAGTCCCTCATGAGAAAGTCTTGGCGAAAGTAAAAAGTCATGGTTACACAATGCAAGGTTCCACATTAGGAACCACCACCCAGGAAAAAGATTTAGGCGTCATCATGGATAACATGTTGAAACCCTCCACCCAGTGTGTAGCGGTGGCCAAGAAAGCAAATAGAATGCTAGGAATTATATGGCAAGGAATGGAGAATAAAACAAAGATACTATAATGCTTCTGTATCGTTCCATGGTGCGATTGCACCTTGAATATTGTGTTCCAGTTCTGGTCGCTGTATCTGAAAAAGAATATAGTGTTTTAGAAAATTTACAGAGAAGAGCCACCAAAATGGTAAAGAGGATGGAAGGATACACCTATGAAGAGAGGCAAAAAAGTTAGGGCTCTTCAACCTGGAAAAGAGTCAGCTGAGTGAAGATATGATAGAGGTCTATAAATTAATGAATGGAGTGGAACGGGTAAACTCAGATCAATTGTTTATACCATCAAATTATAGAAAGACTAGGGGATATGCAATGAAGCTACAGGGTAAACTAAGACTAATGAGAGAAAATATTTTTTCACTCAAATGTGTAATCAAACTCTGTAATTCGTTACTGGAGGATGTAGTAAAAGCTGTTAGTGTAACCGGTTTTAAAAGAGGTTTGGACAAGTTCCTGAAGCAAAGGTCCATAAACCATTATTAAAGGGGGCAAGGGAAATCCACTGCTTGCCCCAGTTCAATCATTGTGGAACCTATGTCTTTTGGGGAAATTGCTAGATACTTATGACCTAGATTGGCCACGGTTGGAAACAGGATATTGGGCTTGATGGACCTTGGGCTGACTCAGTATGGCATATCTTATGTTCTTATGCTCTCCAGTCAATGATAGACATTGTTCTTCCATCCAAAGCCCTTAGCTTCACAACTTAGGTGCACATTCACACTCTTCCAACGTTGTCTGGAGTCTCAGCAGGGGTTGTTTCTGCCTGGAGAGGGCTTCATCTTCTTCCTTTTTCCCATGGAGTCAGGTACATATGGCTGCTGGATCAAATACATAGGGAAGACATGGAGCTCACACCAAGACTTCCTTCTCTGATGCCAATGCCCCAAGTCATTCACTTTTCAGGCTTTGAAAGAATGGAATGTTCTCCCTTCAGCACTTAGATAAGAATACAATTATATGGCATTTAGAAGATCATTGAAGATGTATTTATTCAAGTGAATTTACCCTGATGCCTAGGATTGTCATTGCAGTAGGAGAGGATGTGATTAGATTATACTGGACCTGATTCTGAAGGGGAAGTTCCTGCCCTCCCGGACATCCAGGATCTGGACGGACCGGTCTAGTCTCTGATTCTGAGCCCATGGGAGCTAGACGTTCCCGCAGGATCAGAATTGGGTCTAGATGGCCAGCCCATGCCTGGATGGGCAGGCGGTTTCCTGATTCTGTGCCAACGCAAGTCCAATAGTTTCCCCGCACAGGCCTGCCCTGGCTTCTGCATGGAGCCGTGATCCATGGCCGCTGCCACAAAGTTCATTCCCCTCAGCCCAACCCTCGATGCAGCCTTCCAAAGGTAGTGTCAGGCTGCAGGGAAGCTTCTGCTCCCCCTCGCCCCACTAATCTGGCCCTGCGCCACCATCCCCCGACATCTAAGGGGATGTATTCCACCTCTGAAGTGGAATAAGTCCCCCGTCCATATTTGCGACCCTGGACATACATGCCCAACCTCAGGAATGGCCCTGTACGTCCGGTGTCAAATCCCCACCCTTACTCCTCCCTCGGCCTGCCCCCTCATGCACCTGTCCAGAGCTCCCCATACATCTCCTATATAGGTGCGGGGAGCTTTGGGCAGGGGATACGGTTCCGGCATTTGATGCTCAGCATGACCCCAGCTGTGTATGTTTAGGAAATGTATGTATTTTATGAACATCTTGGATTTTTTTTTTTTTTTTTTTTACTGTTTGTAACCCGTTCAGAACTTGTGGGAAAAGAAATGCTGAAATTAAATTTATTGTATCTTCAGCATACACCTAAAGAAAATGGTACAAATTCTACACACCTGTGCCTGTCAGATTTCCAGGTATAGGAATGCAGTGTTGAAAAAGACTTAACAAAACAATAAATAATTAAAAAATAATAATCCGTCTTAGGAATTGGAGTTCCTAAAAAGCAGCCATCTTAGTTTCTATCTAAAACATCTTCCTTCGTCACAGTCACACACTTCCCTGTAATAAACTTTTTAAAATTATTTTTGTTAAATGAAGTATTTTGTTCTCAATAAATTCTGCCCCTTTAATAATGCTGTGCATATTTTATAAAATAAATTGTTTTATTGTCAATTTGTACAATTGTGAAGGACATGAAAATGCTAAATATGACACCTTTGAATCAGTGGATAGAGGTTTTCCTCAACTCATTTTTCAATGTTCTTTTATAAAACACCATTACAGTTTAAGTAAGCCCACAAGAGGCTTTGCAGGAAAAGAAACCACATTCCAGTAAACAAAGTAAGGGATCTCTGACTTTTCAGCTCCTATTACAACATATTCTTTTCCAAAAGAAGAAACCAAAAGAGACACTAATGACAGAATAAATCTATGGGATGTCCATTTCCACTTGGCCTCAAGTTGCTGGTTCAGTGACTCTCAAATATCCCTGAATTCTAACATCCCTAGCCCTTTCTGCTAGCTCAGCCTTTCTATACGCAACTTAAAAAGCAGCAACTGGGAGCCACAGACACGTTTTTCTGCCACATGCCATTTATCAACTCCTCTGATCAGCTTTAATTCCTCTGGGTGTGCTACTTCTTAAACCCAAAATTACTGTTATGCCACATTATACTCTTCAAGTCAGGAAGCTGCTGACAACACCCTGTGCAGATGATTTTACTAAGGAAAGGTCTTATGGATTTACAGCAACAATCTATCACATACAATTTATTAAAGGAAAAGTCACATTTTGAAAACATTTAATTGCTTACCTACAAGTTAAAGAAGAAAAATAGTTCAGGGATAGTAGGGATGTGCACAGGCAAATAACTTTTGTATCAGATATCAAGTTTAGTAACATTTTTTTAATAGATATTAGAACTTTTTAATGCATGTAGCTTGATTGCACACATGCAAATTCATAGGTTAACTTGTGTTAAATCAATTTTGCATGCGCTCAGTTTTTCCAGCTGTTTTAACAGACTGAGTGTGCTCAAACAAAATGCACATCCTTAGGGAATACCTGGTGTTATACTCCTTTCAATCTCTCTTAGAATATTAGGGACTTGTTTATAAAAGTGTAGCAGGTAATGTACTGTGGTGGGGGCGCCACGGCTGTGGTAGATGCAGGGGCTGTGGCTACAGTAGGGACATACTGCCATGCTAGGCGCCTCACTACTGTGGTAGTGGCAAACACATGCACACTCAACACGTGCCCAGCAATTGTAAGCTACAACTGTATTATTAGGGCGGCAGCAATCTGCAGAACCACAGCCGTCATGTTCTTTTTCTGCCATCATGTTTCTGTTTCTATAAAGGAAAGGAAGGGACTTTAGTATGTGATATGGAAGGGCAGACTAGATAGGAGGGAGGAGTGACCTAGTGCTTGGGATGTTACCGCGGGCAAGGGTTTCAATCCCACTAGAGGACAGAAAACCTGGGTTGGAAGGACTGGGGTTTTTAGTTCCACAGGTGCTCCTTGTGGCCTTGGGCAAGCTACGTAATGTCTATTTCCTCAGGTACAACACCTCTGATCAACTTTAATTCCTTCAGGGACAAGGGAAAAATATATATACAGCACCTGAATGTACACAGCTTTGACTGGTAGAAAAGCGGTATATAAGCCTAGTTAAATAAATAAACAGGCCATGTGATTTTTTTCTGCCATCATATTTCTATGATTCTGTAAAGGAAATGGGCCCCTGTTCCTACAGGACAGTAGGGAAAGGGGCAGATCAGTGCAGAATAAAGAGGAACGACCAGGAATAGGCACAACTGGCTGCACAGCTCAGAGAAATGGGGTTAAGTACAAGAGGTTGTGGCTTACAGTACAAAGGAGCGCTCCTGCCCTCCTCAATGGTACTCAGAAAGATGGCTGCAATCTTGCAGTGCTGCCCCCTAGCATGAGGCTAGAGGGCAGCACCTCATGGTCGCAGCCATTTTGGCCACGAGGGAGCAATAGGGCAGGAGCAGAAAGTACTGGACATGTTGTGGGAGTGCTGGGTACAAACGTACAGGGGCTATTTAAGAGAGTATTCGACTGTGATCAGAAATGGGGAGGGGCATTGTTGGGTCTGTGCTGGATAGGGGGTCTATACTTGGTTGGAAGGGGAAGAGTGCTGAGAAAGTGAGGGAATTGTGATGGACAAGGAGAAACGTGCAGAGACCATAGGGAGCTATGCTGGGAAGGTGGAGACGACTGAAGCTTAGGGGACTGTGCTGGTATGGAAATACGGGGAAAGAGAAAACCCAGGTCTCAATGTAGTAAGCACTGCGTTTGAACCTTGAGTTAAACTCCAGCACACAGCATTCTGTTGCATATGCTAAAAAAATGTTTTTACTCTTGACGCAGTCAACTAATGGCTTGCAAATTACCTCTGTGATAAAGTGCACACTGTCAAAAAAACAACACACATTGCTGCTGTAATATGCAGCCATTTGCTGCATTGTGAGTTAAATGTCTCCCTTCTTGTCAGGACTTCCTTCACATTCCTTTATCAGTGATAGCTGGCTCTTCCCGGGCACTCTCAGAAATCTTATCAAAGTGATACATGAGACCCTCCATGGCTCACCAGGCAGTGAAGTTAACAAGCAGTCTTCATGTCCACTGGCCACTGACTGTTTTCATTTTTAGGGGCACTTTTCTAAATACTTTCTGCATATAAACCACCAATTTGTCCCTGGAAAAGAGGTAATAACTCTTATCTGTGAGTAAATACTGTTTTACCTGCGGAAAGGCGTGAGCTAAATAGTAATAATAAATTAAATAAATAAATAAATAATGTAAACAAGAAGAATATTCTCATCTACTTTTACGTGATCTTGGTATAGGCGTATTTGAGGGGAGGAGTCTGAGTGGAGTGTAGGTGAAGTCATGATGTATGCCCACTTTTTATAAAATACATGCATAAATTTGCACTAACTCCCTAGCAGGTGTAAATTTACAAAAATGCATTTACCCACTACTGTTGTACGTTTGTGAGGCTATTTAAAGATTCATAGGTGCCTATGTTGTCTCTTTTAAATATCCCCAAATTGTGGGCCTACCTGGACTTCCTACCTAATTGGCTTGTTATAAAATTACCCCCCTTGTGTCTGCATAGTTATAAAATTACACTCTGGGGGGAGCATTCTGTTAAATTTATTTATTTGATAGACTCCTTGTTACACAGTAATTAAGTAGAGTACAATAAAAACAATGTGACAAAATACAGTATGACAATGCATTTAAAAATAACCAATAAGACATGTATACAAAAGTTTAAGTGATTAGAAGACTAACATGTTCACATGAAAACACTTGCCTTTATTTGACAGCCTGACCCATAGCGATAGTACTATGAGATTACCGCTAGGGGTCATGTGGGCCATCTAGATCTCATGAATTTCCATGAGCAAGAGTGCTCCCATTAGACTACCAGGGACTCTGGTAAGAGTTGAGGGGGATTGAGGGCTAGGAGTTCTTCTGGGGCGGGGCGGGAGGATACATTCAGGGGGGCATGGATTTCAGGGGTGGGAGTAATTGGGTAGATAAGTTATTGGAGGGTGATTGGGGCAGATTGGCTGTTGGAGAGGTGATGGGGGGCTGCTCATGACCTTTAGATCTGCTCCTTTCAACCATTTCAACCAGGTGCTTACGTTTGCTGCAGGGCAGATATAAATACCAATGTCTAGATTTTTTCATATTAATATATATTCCCCTTGTAAAATGGGGAAAATACAATGAAATTTTCGGCCTGCCCAAACTACTCCCTCTCCATATCCTAGCCATGCTTCCTTGCAATTACTGTGTGGTGTGGATCACTATGAGGCATGTTTGCTAAGCTAACAGTTAGCATGTGCTGTTTGTAACTAAGTCTCATTGAATAACATGCCCCTATGTGTAAACAGTGGCTTTCTAAAATTGCTGTTTGCTCATGTAGGTAATCTAAACATTTGAAAGCCACTGTTTACATATGGGGATGCTTCTAAAATAACTCCCTCAGTCTCTTAATTTCCAGCTTTTTATTACTAATAAGTAAACAAGGAACTTATCATAGATGGGTGAACCTAAGAGTGCTGCAGTGATTCTGGTCCAATACATGCAGCAAGAGTCTGTCCGTAGCTGCTTTTTTTGACCATTTGCTGACTGGATGGATTGTTGACTTGAATAGTGGATGCTGAAATAATGCTGAAGGAGTGTATACTGAAACTCTGCTGAAAAAAATGTGGCAGGATGTTGAAAAAAGGTCAGAAACGTATGCAAATTCCAGGGGTGGAGAGGGAGAGAAGTTGTGAAGTGCCTTGCTTTCTATGCCCAAAATGGAGAATTTTTGCACTAGAGGGAGGGGTGCAAATGAATATTCAGAAGGAATAGAGGCCCTGGAATCAATCAATAGGGTCATAGTTTGTACCTTGGACTAAGGCATCAAGCCAGACAAATTTCAAAAAACTGGACAGAATAGGCCACATGTTGTATTTATCCCAGTAGTTCTCAACCCAGTCCTCTGGGAACCCTAGTCCAATCAGGTTTTCAGGGTATCCACAATGAATATGCATGAGATAGATCTGCATACAATGGAAGCAGTGCATGCAGTTCTATCTCAAGTATATTCATTGTTGATATCCTGAAACCCTGAATTCCCTGGGGGTCCTAAAGGACAGGGTTGAGAACCACTATTTAACCTATGAAAACAAAGAGCACAAAACCCTAGCAGGAAGCTGCTTTGCATTTTATATTACAGTACAGTATAAAATGCAAAGTGGCATTTTAGAAAGGACGTCCATATTAAACTGGGGATGTCCAAGGAGGAACATGCAGAAAAATGCCAGGGATATCTATGTCTCCAGACATTCAGTAACGCAGACATCCCCAACATGGACATCCACGCAAGTAGCCACATAGACATCAATCTTAGGAAAGCATGGGTAAGGGACACACATCTCATGCAAGCTAGGCTAACGGGACTTCCAGCAGCATTGCAAAATGAAGACATGAGCCCACATTCCCCATCGGTTTTCATTGACAGACTGTAAAATAAAGAGGATATTAGTTTGGCTCCTTCTCTATACCCTCCAGACATTTGCCTGACAAAACAATTACTTTTCAGATGGCTATTCATGCCTGGAGCAGGTATAACCTTAGACGTGACTCCGGACATCCAGAATGTTTCTGAGATCAGGTGGAGATGTCCAAATTCCTGGGAACACCCTGGTCACGCTTCCACTACACCCCAATTCAGACTTGGTCCTGGAGGCCTCACAGACCCAACTTCTACAATGTCTCTGGAGACATCTCTGTGATTTGGACATCTACATATCTGTTTGCAAGGACTAGAGGCACCCTAGCCGGACCCTCCATCCTTCTGCCCTTCTGCTGCCACACATGCCTATTGCTACTGCTTCTGTCCATCTCTGGGGATGGCTGCAGCAGCAATGGTCCCAAAGCCATGACGCAGCATTTACACACCATCTCCAAGGCTGTGTTGGGGTTCCTCTCTTGCACAATCTACTGCCTCCACCCCACTCCAACGCTGACTTCCACTATTGCATAAACTGGAAATGTGCATTGGGGGGGGGGGGAGCAGAGGTAGCAGATTGTGCAAGAAAGAAACTGTAATGCAGCCCAGGAGATGATGGGTAAGTGCTGTGCAGTAGTTTTGGAGACATTGCTAGAGAGGGATGGCAGAGGTGGAAATGGGCAGCAGTGGGTGTTCCCAGAGGGCTGGTGCTCTAGGTAGCTTCCTAGCTTGCCTAATGGGAGCTCTGGCCCTGCTCGTTTGTAGACTCCAAGGTGCAAACAGCGCTTTCAAACTAACCGCAGTAATGTAAACATCATACACAAGCTGCGAGGGTGAAACAGAATATGAAAATTGCCAGTGGTGTGAAGATTGTTACAAGGCACTGAATTATAACTCAGAAACCTCACTAGTTTTTCAGATTTTGTGTTCTAATTTTGGCATGAAAAATATTAAGTTTTTCTTCATTGCACTCAGTCCCCCAAACTCTTTGTAACTCTTCCCATCTATATTCTGTGTTCTTCTTGTGATATCATCAGAGACTTACCACTTGCCCTGTTCAGATTCTTTTTCTTTGGGGAAAAAAAGAGTCTGATAAAATCTTTAGCTACAGTGTGCAATCTAGCCCTATAACAGCCATATTTCCTGGTCACATATTCATGAGATGTCCACCTTGAGCCCCAGAAAATACTGTGCAACTCATACTGTTTGTCAGTACCATTTTCACATGAGAAATAATTTATTACAGGATTCTAATTTCATTGAATAGTTCCAGCAATCTCTAGTGAATACCAAGTCAATCAACGTTATCTTAAGATGGAATTATGATCATTAAGAGCCATAGCCCTGTAAAAATGAGTGAATTCATCACAAAATGAGTTATGCTCATCTACTGTTATCCTCCTTTTACACAATGTGGAGGCACATTCAGACATGTGCGACCCTGGACCATCTGAATGTCTAGACATCCGGATGGCCCAGGGGTGCACCCAATTCTGCTCCCGCAGGGTTAGATGTCTTCACGGAAGCAGAATCACAACACAGTGGCTAGACGTCTGGATTCAGGCACCCCAGACATCCAGCCACATCCCCGGCTACACAGCCAGGCTCCTCCATGGAGCGGCAGTGGCATGACGTCCTGTTCTCATGCCACCATGGCACCATGAAGGAGAGACTTATTCCACCTCTGAGGTGGAATAAGTCCCCCGTCTAACCTGACGACCCTGGATGTACAGAGCCAACCCCAGAATTGGCCCTGTGCATCTGGGGTCTCTTCCCCTCCCACTGCCCACCCTCTCTCCTCCCCCGGCCTACCCCCTCCTGCCCATAAACAGAGCTCCCTGCACAAATTGCACCACCGCAGCGTTATCACACCAGAAAAAAACCCGCTTGTCCCGTAACCTCTCCGGCCACACCCATAAGGCCACCACAATCGGAAACAGTTCCAGGAAGGTCACGTTACGCGTCAAACCACATGAACCCCAAGATGCAGGCCACGGCACCGCACACCACGCGCCCTGGAAGTACAATCCCATGCCCAAACCACCGGCTGCATCAGAAAACAAGTCCAAATCCCGGTTGGATAGTTCACTGGACTGTAACACCGAGCAACCATTGTAGTCTGCCAGGAACGCATCCCACACCCGCAGATCGGCTCGCATCCCCGCATTCACGCGGATGCGATGGTGCCCACATCTGACCCCTGCCATCGCCAGAGATAATCTTCGCGCAAACGGCCGTCCCATAGCAATGACCCGACACGCGAAATTCAGGTGACCCACTAATCGTTGCAGCTCAGTCAAAGTCACCTTTGCCGAGGAGCCCACCTCCGCTACCAAGAGCCGCAGCCGATCTACTTTATCCGCAGGCAACCGGACCACAAACTCGCTCGAGTCAATCTCAATCCCCAAAAAGGAGATACGAGTCACCGGTCCGACCGTCTTACCCGCTGCCAACGGAATGCCAAAATCCGCCGCCAGGCCCAGAAAAAGCCCCAGCAAGGATCCGCACACGGCGGACTGGGCCGGCCCAACGAACAAGAAGTCATCAAGATAATGCACTATAGTCCGCCGCCCAGACCTCCGAACCAGCACCCAGTGCAAGAACGAGCTAAAGGCTTCGAAGTAAGTAAGCACACGAAATCGCGCAACCCATGGGCATGCATTTGTCATAGTAATACTGATTGTCGAAACGAAATCCCAGCAAGGGGAAGGCGGACGGGTGCACGGACAAGAGACGAAAGGCTGACTCAATGTCCACCTTCGCCAACAGAGCCCCTTTTCCACATTGGCGCACCAGCTCCAATGCCTCTTCAAAAGACGCATAGCGCACAGAGCACAGCTCCCGCGGGATATGGTCGTTTACCGAAGCCCAGAGGGGGCAAGAAAGATTATGGATCAGCCGATAGCTTCCAGGCTCCTTCTTAGGGATGACCCCCAGCGGTGATACGATAAAAGGCAAGAAGGGGGGCCGTTCAAAAGGCCCAGCCACTCTGCCCAAAGCACGCTCCGCCGCAATCTTTTCTCGGGCCACCTCCGCCAATCGCAGCACCGACACCGCATTCCCCCTCTCCAACCCCCTAAGCTCCCCCCGCACCGGAATACGAAAGCCCTCGGAAAACCCCGCCCATAACATCGTCCCCGCCTTGCCATGTCTGGTAGCCGCATAGAGCTCCAGCCACGGCTGGAGCGCCAGCCTCTTAATGGGGGTAGGCGCCAGCCCCCCGCATTCCCGTCACTTACTGGTGGCCGCCGCCCCAGGCACTGCTCTACGGCTGCACTTGACGGCCGAGTGACCGGCGCCGCAAAGCGAACATGCGTGCCGGAACTTACAGTCCGGGAAGGGGCAGGACGTTTTATTGAAGCGCCAGCACAGGTCCCTGCCGGGACCACTTGCCCCCGTTCTGCTCGTCTCGGGCCCCGGGCCCGCTGACCGAAAGGGCCGAAGGCCGGCCGGAGCTGCCGTACCCGCCGCCTTACCCGACCCTGTACCCCCCCCCCCATGCCGCCCCTTTTAGCCGACATTTGCGTGAGCCAAAGGTTGATATCCTTCATTCCCCACGACAACTGCCTGTTCTCTTCCATCCTATCGCGGAACTCCTCATCGTAATTAAGCCAGGCCCAACCTTCGTGCGCCTGGGAAGCCGACAAGATAGCATCGGCATATGCCAGAAGCTCACCGTAACAACTCGGGTCCTCATGGCCCCATACGCTCGCCAGACGCAAAAAGGCCCGCGTCCAATTCAACGTGTTCCGTGACACCTTCCGTACCCTCCCCGCCTTCTCGTCCTCTTTACGCTTCTTGCGACTCTCTCCTGAACGTTTTCTCCCCTCCAACAACCGGAAAATATCCAGGTAACGCCGCTTCACGATCCGCCTCCGCAACTTGCGCGGAACACTCTCCCACAATTCCGCGCAACGGACCACCGCAGACCCCGCCCCCTCGGACCCCGCCCCCGCTCCCGAAGGCGGGACGACCGTGGAGTCCGCCGATGAAGTGGCTGAGGACCCCGAAGACGAGGAGGAAGACGACGCGCTCCTCCGCCGACGCCGTCGGTGCTTTCGCTTAGCCTTGGCTTTTTGTGCCGGCGGAGCAGATTCACTCGGTAACACCCCCGCCCCAACTCCCCCCGCAGTGACCCCAGAGAACTCACCTGCTGCCACCTGCGCCGCCGTCGCCTGCGCCTCCGACGTGGACCCCGGCTGCTCCACCGAAGTCTGGCCCGGCTGGCTGACCATCGACGACATCACAGTTGATCCCACAACCGCCGCTGAGGACCCACTCGGAGGAACCTGAGCAGACCCCGACACCTGCAATGGGAGAGGAGAGCCAACACACGGGGAAGGAGGAAAGCCCGCTCCCGGAGGCACCCACCCGTAAGGCTCCATCCCCCACCCCACACCCCGCCCCTGCGCCCCTCCAGTGGTCCCTAAGCCCCCAGCCGCCCTGGCTGCAGCCCCCAGGGGGGCTGCCCCACCGCTGGAAGACCGGCGCCCCAACGATCCCCACCCCAGCCCGCCCCCCAGGCCATAGCTTGCCCAGGTGATGGGGACCAAGCTGGCCACCCTCCCCCATGCATCCCAGCTCCACTCAAACCCAGCGGGAGGGGCCCATAAGCACCAGCCGGGGCCGGAACCCACCCAGGCCCCCCCCTCCTATACACTCAACCCCATCCACCACCCCCCCTCCAGTCACTCCCCCCCCCCAACAACCCATCGGCCTCCAAAGCTCCTGGCCCAGCGACCCCCCCAAGGGGACTCCCCCCCTCCCCAGGACCACTAAGACAGACTGTAGGGGTAGGGAGAGCTCCACGCTTCCCGGCCCCTACCCGACGCTTTCCCGCCTTCCGACCACCCCCCCGCGCCCCCCCACGACCCGCTCCGGCGCCCGGTGCTGCCCCCGCCCCGCGGGATCCCCGCGGAGTGCCCCCACCCCGTGCCCCCGACATCCTCCTGGCTCTTCTACCGCCAGCCATGTTGGGCCGCCCTGCGCAGTGCCTCCCCAAATGACAAAGGGGGCCAAAAGTAAAGCGGCAGCCCTCCTCCGGTTTCCCACAACTTTATTTTTTTATTTTTTTTTTTTTAGACGGCCCCCTGTTGCCAGAAGCACCGCCCCCACCGAAGGCGACCACCCCGCGGCATAAACTACCCCCCCCCACCAAAACCCAACTCACCGGGATCCCCAGCAAGTGGAACGCGACCGTTCCTGAGGAGCCGCGGCCAGAAAGAGACGGCCACGCGGCTCCTCGCTGCCACAGCACCGCCCCCCCCGCCGGCCGCCGGCCAATGAAATCGCTCCGACGGTGTGACGGAGCGATTTCAAGAGCCGCGCACGGCCGCCTTACTCACCACCCCTCCCCCCCCCCCCCCACCGACAGCAAGGTGGAGGCCGAGGCCGGGCCCGGGCCCAGGTTACTGACAGCCGCGGGACCCGGCCCGCGGCCTCGAGCACTACTTTATAGACTTCTATCATATCCCCTCTCAGCCATTTTTTTTCCAAGTTGAAGAGCCCTAACCTTTTAAGCCTCTCCTCATAGGGGTATCCTTCCATCCTCTTTACCATTTTGGTGGCTCTTCTCTGTACCTTTTCTAATTCTGCTATATCCTTTTTAAGATATGGTATTCAGAACTGCACAGAATATTCAAGGCGCAGTGCACCCTGGTTAGATACAGAGGCATTATAATATCCTTGATTTTATTCTCCATTCCTTTCCTTATGGTTCCTAGTATTCTATTTGCTTTCTTGGCCTCCGCTGCACACTGGGCGGAAGGTTTCTTCTTTTTATTCATGATGATGCCTATATCTTTTTCTTGGTAAAGGTCCTAATGTGGAATTGTGCATCATATAATGGTAGTTGGGGTTGTTCTTTTTTAGATGCATAACTTTGCACTTCTCTACATTAAATTTCATCTGACATTTGGATGTCCAGTATTCCAATTTATCAAGGTCCTCTTGCAATTTTCACAATCTGTGTTATAACAACTTTGAATAATTTTGTGTCACTTGCAAATTTGATTACCTCACTCATTATTCCCATTTCCCAGTCATTTATAAATATGTTAAAAATAATCAGGCCCAACAGAGATCCCTGGGGTACTCCACTATTCACCTTTCTCCAATGAGAACACTGGCCATTTAACCCTATTCTCTGCTTTCTTTTAACCAGTTCCTGATCCGCAGCACTACATTAGGCTAGGCTTGGGCCTACAGAAACCCCAAAAGCACTATTTCAGCGATTGAAGGGACTAGCGGTGAAATGGCTTGCTCCTGAAAGGAGGACGGTGGAATCTTTGATAGACACCATCATTATGGAGCAATTCCTTGAAGCCGTACCTCCCGAGGTAAAAGCTTTCCTAGTGCTCCAGAAATGCAGTTCCACCGAGGAAGCGGCTGACCTCACTGAAAGATACTTTGAGGCGGAGTTAGCCGGGACCTCTAAGAAAAATGTTTTAAAGGTGGCTGGCATGGATAAGCTATGGAGCTTAGAAAAGACCTCTAAGAGGAATGTGATTGACAAAAATGTAGAAAACCTTTCTAGAAGAAAATGCTATAACTGTGGTCAGGTAGGACACATACGCAGAGATTGTACAGTACGCACTGCCTTGATGTCTGGAAAAGAGAAACCCCTAGGGGAGGGATTTCTGCTGAAGGTCCGAGTGGAAGGGGTAGAGGCTCTGGCACTGCTTGACTCCGGAGCAGACCAGAGTATGGTCTCCCAGAAGCTGTGGAAGACCATCAGTGACCATGACCGATCCGCCCGGAGCCAAGCGATGGAAGAGTAAAAGTGAGATGTGTACATGGGGCATCCTCGTATTATCCTGTGCATAAACTGTCTGTAACAGGCTTGGGGATTGATGAGGAAGTACGCGTGGCAGTCATACCATGACTTCCTTGGGATATTGTTTTAGGGAGAGATTGGCCTCCATTTCAAAAAGAGTTAAGAAGAGGCTTAACTGAGAGAACAGGCTATCTACCCCGTATGCTAAGGCTACGGGCTGACTACTGGTGACACTATATACAAAAATATTTTGAGATCACATTTCAGCTCTCTTCCAGCCACCCCTTCCCCCCTTTCAGCTCTATTCCAGCCACCTCCTTCACCCTGTCAGTACCTTCCTGCCACCTCCTTCCCCCCTCTTTCAGCTCTCTTCCAGCCCTCGCCTTCCACCTGTCAGTTCCTTCTGCCACCTCTTTCCCCTTGCAGCTGCTGCTGCTGCTTCATCCCCCCTTAGTGCTGCTTCATCCCCCCTTAGTGCTGCTTCACCCCCCTTAGTGCTGCTTCCCCCCTTAGTGCTGCGTCCCTTGTGCTGCTTCACCCCCCTTAGTGCTATTTTACCCCTTAGTGCTCTTTCACCCCCCTTAGTGCTGCTGCACCCCTCAGTGCTGCTTCCCTTGTGCTGCTTCACCCCCACCCCCCTTAGTGCTGCTTCATCCCCCCTCCCCTTAATGCTGCTTCATCCCCCCTTAGTGCTGCTTCATTCCCCCCCCCCCCTTAGTGCTGCTTCACACCCTCTCCCCTTAGTGCTGCTTTGAAGTTCACCCCCGTGCAGCCGCTGCTTCTGCTTTTTACAGAGCAGCGGCTGCAATAAACTTAATTTGAAAAGGAAAAGGCAACCTGTGAGGAGCTCTCCGGTCAGTGCCCGAGGAAGTGATGTCAGAGGGGACGGGCTTCTCACAGGTTTCTTTTGAAAAGTAGAAGCAGTGGCTGCACGGCCCGGGGATCGATCGGGGATCGCGTTAGAGATCGTGCCGCGGACTGCGGGAGAAAAGCCAATTTTTTGCTCTGGCCACTCCCAATCTTGCGGCCAGAGCAAAAAATTGGCTTTTCAAGGGACGGTTTTATATCTGTTCCGCAGGCCGCAGAAAACTCTGTGGTGGGCCACATGCAACCCACGGGCCGTAAATTGCCCACCCCTAGTCTAGGGTGATCCCCAGTTATCATACTTCTTGCTTAGTGATTACCTCACTCGTTATTCCTATTTCCAGGTCATTTATGAATAAGTTATGAAGCAGCGGACCCAGCACATATCCCTGGGCTACTCTACTATTCACTTTTCTCCTTTGGGAAAATTGGCCATTAAGCCCTATCTTCTGCTTTCTATCTTTTAACAATTTCCTGATCCACAATAGTTCACTGCCTCCTATCCCATGACTTTTCAATTTCACCAAGAGTCTCTCAGAGGGACCTTGTAAAAAGGCTTTCTGAAAATCCAGATATACTATAACAACTGACTCATCTTTGTCTACCTGTTTATTCACACTTTTGAAAAAATATAACAGATTAGTAAGACAAGACCTTTTTTGGCTAAAGCCATGTTGGCTATCTCCCATTAAACCATGACTATCTACATGTTCAGTAATTTTGTTCTTTATAATGATTTCTGCCATTTTTCATGGTACTGACATCAGGCTGACCGGTCTGTTGTTTCCTGGATCATCCTTGTTATATTTTTTAAAAATTGGCATTACATTGGCCATCCACAAATCTTCAGGTATGACAGATGATTTTAATGATACTTCACAGATTACTAATAGTAGGTCTGCAATCTCATATTTCAGTTCTTTCAACACCCTTGGATGTATACATCTGGTGCAGGTGATTTGCTACTCTTCAGTTTATCAAATTGGTCTCATACATCTTCCTGGTGTATCGATATTTCTTTCAATTCTTCTGCAGCGTCATCTTTAAATACCATTTCAGTCATGGGTAACATCCCTACATCTTCCTCAGTAAAGACTAAAGCAAAGCATTCATTCAGTCTCTCCACTTTGGCCTTGTCCTCTCTTAGTGCTCCTTTTACTCCTCTATTATCTAATGGTCCAACTGACTCTCTCACAGGTTTTTTGCTATGAATATATTTGATAAAGTCTTTATTACCCATTTTTGCTTCCACAGCAAGCTTCTTCTTAAATTCTCTCTTTGCCTGCCTTATCAATGCCTTGCATCTAACTTGCATCTGTATAAGTCTCTGGTGCGACGTCATTTGGAATATCATGTCCAATTCTGGAGATATGATACAGACATTTAAATACCTCCATGGCATAAATATACAAGAGAATAATCTTTTTCAATTGAAAGCAAGCTCTGTTTTGAGGGGACATAGGATGAGGGTGAAAGCGGATAAACTCAGGAGTAATATGCAGAAATATATTTTTTACGGGACGAGTGGTAGATGAATGGAATAGTCTTCCAATGGAGGTAGTAGAGATGAGGAAAGTATCTGAATACAAAAAAGCATGAGACAAAAACAGATCTCTAAAGGAAAAAAGGGGACTATTGTAGTTGATATGGAAAGGCAGACTAGATAAGCCATGTGGTCTTTTTCTGCCATCATGTTTCTATGTTTCAATACTGGAGATTTAGGAAAATTAATAAACCTCAAATTGTTTCTCCTAGAAAAGGTTTCCAAATGCTCCATCTTAAGAGACAGAACTGAGGACTCCTTGGCCTGTGCATGGGAGAGATCTTGTAGCTCCCCAAACTGTGCTTTGAAAAGGACCACTTTTGTAGCCCGTTGTGTCTGCTCCTGAGAAATCACCATATATCAACAGAAAATGTGACCACTAGTATATTTTTATAAATCATAAGCACCTAAGAGTACTGCTCTTAAATGGCAAAATATTAAATTAGCCTGGGTATGGCATTACTATATATGAATAAAGAACCCTCCCCCCCATACCACGCTGGTTTACTATTTTGCTATTTAAGAGTAGTACTCTTGGGTGCTTATGACTTGTAAAAATATACTAGTGGTCCCATTTTCTATTGGAGGTTTCTGGTTGGTGTGATTTCCTGCAGTGATGGCCTGGGGATCCCATTGATATCACAGTAAAGCTGTCAGATAAACAGCTGGGTCTCGGAGGTGCAGATCTATTTTCAGGGCTAAGAGAAACCCCATTCAGGGCCAATGCCAATAATAATCCCAGCCCCACTGTAGTGCTGCTCCCAACTCCAAAATGGCTCACTCCGCACTCTGTGAGCGTCTCCTGGATCCCCAGGCCAGGCAAGTTCTTGGGCTCTTCACCCCCAATGGAGCTAGGGCCATCAGAGGGAGGGAACCGGAACTGCTTAGTCAGGAGACATCTTGCCCCCACCCCGTGCAGCAGAAACATATTCTAGAGTTGATACTGGTCAATGTTGTATTCGACCTAGGAAGAATCTTTAATGTGGTAAAATTGATTAGACCCCCTCTAACTAATAGCATTGTTAGAACAGCAGGGAAGCCCAACTGGCAGAGGCAAGTGCAAGTTCTCCTGCCAGTTCCCCTGAAGTGACTTTTATTGACCTCCATGTACCTAGACACTTTTTGAGAAGTTAGTTAAAATATAAGATATATTCTAATAGGTCAGACCAAAGGTTCATTGAACTCAACATCCTGAATATCACCGCTGCCCAGTTAACTAAAATGCTAACCAGGCACACCAGATATTCAGTACTGGTGGCTGGTTATGACTCCGGCAGTGAATATCCTGTCTTAAATTAAAGCGCTGATGACCAGCCGCTGAAGGCCCATGGCTCTTAGAGCTGACTTTGGATAGGGGTGGGGGCAGGGCTAGTCCCAAAACTGATTCAAGGTGTTGACACCATATGCAGACTTTAAGCCTTACACCTCCTTTGGCTGTCAAAATCAATTGTTTATCTTTTAATGCCCTGCTTGTTGCTGCCCCCAAGAATTTGCCACCCTAGGCAACCATCTAGTTTCCTTGATGGTTGGGGCGGCCTAGGAGATGACATGCAATTTTTTAAAAATATTGTTTACTAATTTTATTGCTTTTTATAAACCTACTTCATGTACTACTACTACTACTGAACATTTGTATAGCGCTATAAGATGTATGCAGCGCTGAACAGACACAACTTCTTTGCTCAAGGGGCAGTCAGACAAATTTCAATAAATAAATACAATTTTATTTTTTATTACAGTCGATTTCTCCCCTCATGTATTCTTCCTTTTCATTCTGATTGTCACTCATCTTTCTGCATTGCATGCTTATGAATCTCCACCTCATTTTGTCCTGTTGATTTTGTTTTTTCTTCATGAAATCTTTCTCTTTGGTGAATACTGCTGTTCGAGTAATATTTTATATAGCTCCATAATAGTACAATACTAATTGTACCTAGTAGGCCTTTGAAACATATTGTATGTTTACTAAAATACGACAAGGAGCACGAGATTAACACACAGTTAGCGTGCTTTTCTACTGATACAGGAAAATAAGTTTGAACCTGGGAAAAACTGAGGTTTTATGGATGGGGAAGGTAGTGATTCCAGATGATACCAGATTTGTCCAGTTTTTGGCACAGAAAGTTGAAATATCCTCAAAAGTACATACTTTGGGGGTTATCATTGATTCTAATTTGACTCTTGAACCATATGTACAATATATTCAAAATAGAGCTTGCCATAAGTTGAAGATAGCGAGACAATTGCAGTCAGTTTTGAGGTCACAGGACATCCGGATAGTGTCAAATTGACAGTTTTGAGTCACTTAGACTATTGTAATTTGATATTCTTAGGAATGTCAAAAGTATTGTTACAGAAATTACAATGAATTCAAAATATCGCAGCTAAAATGATCACACATAGTAGTCACAAAGATAGGGTTACTCCCTTGCTGTTAAATCTTCATTGGCTGCCAATAGAAGCTTATGTTTTGTTTAAGGTGTTGCGTCTGGCTTTTAAAGCTATTTATCAGATTGGCCCTCTTTATTTGTCTAATAGACTTCTTAATTGTTCATCGACAAATCACTTCATTCGTTGACTCATTTGACATTGATATTGCCTTCTGCTTCTGACATTTGACAAAAGGGGATAAGGGAAAGGTGTCTTTCAAGTGCAGTTCCAAATGAATTACCTGTTATAATTAGGGACATTGATGATTATGTGCAAGTTCATAAAGTTTTAAAGATGTGGTTATGGGATACATTTTTTAATCATACTTAATGTGAATTGTCTATACTTCAGTTTTGAACTCCTCTTTGTACGTCTGCAGATTGTAAAAGTGGAATATAAGCACTGTTATTAATTAAATTAAGTTAAAATAAATTAAACAAGGATGAAATGGACATACTGAAAAAGCAGGGGGCATAGTTATCAATCTAGGCACTGTTGGATGCATGGTTGCAACGACCATCCAGAAAACAGGATAATATCTTAAACTGTATTCCCTCCCATATGAAGAGCCAGTAAAGTTGTCTCAGCATGTACAGTACTGATTCCCACTTCACATGACCCAATAACATCCTGTCAGCAGCATTTTAGACCACCTGCACTCTCTTTATCAGACTCCCTGCCATTCCCACATACAGGAGGTTGCCGTGGTTCACTTGCATTACTAAATGCATAGCAGTCTCATCTGATGGCATAATTTTAGAACTGAGATCTTTTTTCTTCCCAGTAATTATTATCTGAGGGCGCCAATGGTGTTCATGAATATTTTTAAAGTGAAAATGATGTTCAGAGGATTTGGACATTATTGATTGCCATCTAATTGCCAGACAAGTCTCAGCTGTCCATATACAGCTGAGCTAATAAAAACCAGGATTCATAGAAATCAAACAGGTAAGCCTCCTTGTATATATATTTAGACGCCTTTAGGGGGTAATTTTATAAAGCTTATGTGCCAAGTATGCATATAAATATGACATATAGACAAGCATCTTGAGGATTACACAATCGGCGCTATTTTATAAAGGGGGATAAGTTACACATACATAGACCATCACTCCAAGACGTGCACTCCTACAAAAGGATTGTGTTATAGGTGGAAAGAGATTGTGTTATGGGTAGAGTTCAGAAGTAGGCATGTATTAAGTTACAAAAAGTGGGCATACATGTTTAGCAGTTATTACTTACCCCTCAAGCAGCTTGTCTTTTTGGACCTCGTAATGTTGTAAGTTAATATTTCTCTCTGTGTTTCTATGCCTCCTTCCATCCTCCTTTTTACCTCTCTCAATGTCTTGCTGCTTCCTCTTTCCTCTCTTTCTGTGTTCACTTGGTCTTTGCAACTCTCCATCTACCTGCCAATCCTCTTTGTGCCTGTCTCTCTGCATCTACCTGGTCCTCTCTCCATATGCAGGTAGGAAACAAAAGGATAGTAGACGAGACATGTACATGGGTAGCACACATGCACATAGGATCCCTAAGGAGAAGGTCAGCACCCAAGCAAAATAATAGCCTACTTAGAAAGCAACTCTGCATACACAGAGTTCCTGCTCCCTCCAAATCCTCAGGCCTGGACCTCCAGAGACATCCTTTCATCCAGAATGTGATAGCAGCTCTTGTTTACTACAGCACATTTGATGTCAGATGTCAGAGAGGTCTTAAGGCTCTAGCCTTAGGCTAGCAGAACACTGGCATCTGATAGGTCTAAGACCGACTGCTAGGTTTTCTAGAAAATAAAAATCTGCAGCAGGTCTGTCAAGTTGAGGACATCACAACAGATTTTCTTAGATTCAATTCAGATTTCTGACAATCCACTGTCGATTTTCCATGAATGAACTTTTCCTTTAAAGAGAAACCGAGCTGAAGAAGCAGGGATTTTTCATAGGTTCATTGAACCAGATTGCAAACCTCCTTTAAAGTGATTCACACATCTCTACTGAGAATATTTTTTTAAACTAAAAATAATTTAAAATATGAAGCTATTACAAATTCACTTTTTAAATTATAATTTAAGCACATGCAACACATGAATTTCATTCACCACTTGGCCTCCCCTTAAAAGCTTTCAAGTTATGTTGCCTATTCTATGTACAGTTTCTGGTTGAAGTTTAATGTAAGCTGCTTTGAATATATGATAAGGCAGTTTTGATTTTTTTCATGTCGTGTTTAGATTAAAAATGATATGTAATATTTTTCATGTCATTTCAAATGAATGCACATTCCTACTACACCCATACGCCATCAAACCAGATTCTAGGATTCCTTTTATTGCCATCATACCTCATGTAGTTATCAAATGTTTGCCTATCCATTGTATATAAATTGACTTTTCATTATATTTTGTTTAATTCAAGCCTTTAAAGTAGTTAAGGCTTGAGTAGACTTTTAGTAAACCTCAGTTCATGCAAGGCAATCACAGTTTATTAAATTCATGAGCATCACCAATGACCTAAAAAATTCTAAGGGCCTGATATTTTTCTGGGATGGCTATGTGCTGCTATGGCACATAGCCATCATTCTCGACCTTTAATCCTAGATATTCAATTCCAAGGGTCGTATGTGACTCCTGCATTGAATATCCAGGGTCGCTGCACAGCCCACAAGCCTGCAAAAGCTAACCAGGCAGCAGCAATATTGAGCCACTTCACAGTTTTCTCCCTTGGGTAAAGAGAGGCCAGCTTTTGCTGCGCCTTTTACCCTCTTGGCTAACTGGGCAGCGGTACAATATCACCACTGCCTGTTTAGTGACTGGTGCTGCCCTCAGAATGCCCACAACACATCCCGATGCTAATTGGTTAGCATCGGGGCATGTAGTGGAGATAATCGGGGATAGTTAGCAACACTAACCATATTAGTGCCGCTGAATATCCCACTCAGGTTTGTAAACTATGTAAATGCCACTGAATATTGGGCCCTAATTGTATTGAATTATTAGTGCATGTCTTGGACATTGAACATTGTTAGCAACATTGGACGTTGTAGCAAGTTGACTCTCAGGGTCATTTTAGGAACACTATTTGTGATTCCCACATCTGAAAACTCCCATTTGGATTTGTGAATCATATAGATGTCCCAAGAGCCATATTAGAACACCCCAAGTTTACACGTGTCCGGCATGATTGTGTCTATGTCACACGGGGGCATGCTGGGGTGTTCCCAAAAAGATGCTCATGTGAGCCCAATTGTAGAATGGTGCTGCATATTTGGACTTAGCGGTGGACATGTCCATATCTATACCCACCCTTGGGCATGAGTAGACATCTGCAAAGTCCTTTTTACGGAACCCAAAGACCTGTACAGAGATGAGAAGAAAGTTCTCTTACTTCCCCAGTCATTTCTGCCACTCTGAAAAAGCATACAGGTAAATAAACAAACCCTTATCTTGGCGGCTGTGCCACTCCGCATCTACACTTGCAAAATGGTAGATCAGGATGTCTATGTGACAAGAGGCACATGTGCCTGTTCTGGAATATCATCAGAGACACAACTATGTTGCTGAGCCCGTGGCCATCCATAATTAACACATGCACGTTTCTAAAATCGCCTTGAAACTTACATAAGAACATAAGATATGCCATACTGGGTCAGACCAAGGTCCATCAAGCCCAGTATCCTGTTTCCAACAGTGGTCAATCTAGGTCATACGTACCTAGCAGTTTCCCCAAAAGACACAGGTTCCGCAATGCTTGTACTGGGTCAAGCATTGATATCCTGGGTCCCTTCTTAATATTGGTTTATGGACCTTTCCACCAGGAACTTGTCCAAACCTTTTTTAAACCCAGCTACACTAACAGCCTTTACTACATCCTCCGGTAAAAAATTCCAGAGTTTGATTACACGTTGAGTGAAAAAATATTTTCTTTTATTAGTCTTAAATAGTTTACCCTGTAGCTTCATTGCATGACCCCTAGTCTTTCTATATTCTGATAACATAAACAATCGATCTACATTTACCCGTTCCACTCCGTTCATTAATTTATAGACTTCTATCATATCTCACCTCAGCCATCTCTTTTCCAGGTTAAAGAGCCCTAACCTTTTTAGCCTTTCTTCATAGGAGTATCCTTCCATCCCCTTTACCATTTTGGTGGCTCTTCTCTGAACTTTTTCTAATAACTCTATATCCTTTTTAAGATACGGTGACCAGAATTACACACAATATTCAAGGTGCGGTCTCACCATGGAACGATATAGAGGCATTATAATATCTTTTGTTTTATTTTTCATTCCTTTCCTTATGATACCTAGCATTCTATTTGCTCTCTTGGCTGCCACTGCACACTGGGCCAAGGGTTTTAACATGTTATCCACAATGACGCCTAAATCTTTTTCCTTGGTGGTGGTTCCTAATGTGGAACCTTGCATTGTGTAACCATAGTTTGGGTTGTTCTTCCCAACTTATTTGTGTCTGGGTTATAATTCTGTGTTTTTTCTATCTGAGCGAGACATTTATCTTTTGGGGTGGAGATGAGTTGATTTTAGAAAACATTACACGTGCCCACCTTCAGTGCTGCCCTTCCCATGGGATTTTTGATGTTTTAATTTGGATGTTCCAGATTGCACCTATATGTGTTGAGGTAACATTTAAAAAAACCCTACCTATTCTTGACCTCACAGAGCCTAGCCTCGAGGAAATGCTCTCCACCTGGAACAATAGCCTCAACTCCATTGCCAACCGACCATCCGTGGATGCATCACCAAGAAGAAGAAAGACCACCCCGTAGTTCTCTCCTGAGTTACGAACATCACTCCGCTGCCTAAGGAAGCTTGAAAAAAGATGGCAACGCTCACTCTCCACCGATGACCTGGGCACTTACACCTCCCACCTGAGGGAACACCGTAAGGAAGTCTCAGAGAGAATGAAACAATACCATGCAGAAATCCTGCAGCGCTCCTTGAACAAACCACAGGACTTATTTAACTTGGTGAGGACCCTCACAAAGGAACCATCCCCCACCCAGCTAAGCATGCCAGAGCCACAAGAATATGCTGACTACCTACAGTCAAAAACAATCCAAACCGACAGATCTGCACCACCCACCCCTGGGAACGGACTACACTACCCAACGCCACTAACCACCTTCTCTACACCATCAGAGAAAAACATTGAGGACATTATCACTATGATTAACACCACCACAGTGCCAAATGACCCCTGCCCAGCGTTCTGGATAAAAACACTGCGCAAGGAATTCAGCCCCTTCCTTGCCAAACTCATCAATCTCTCCTTTTCAATGGGATCATTCCCATGAAGCCTGAAGCAAACATCCATCAGACCACTCCTAAAAAACTGCAAACTGGACCCCCAGAAGGTGGACTCATATAGGCCAAGCTACAGCATCCCACTAATGGCCAAAATAATTGAAAAGCTCATCCAACAACAAATCCAACACCATATTGAGACCACCGCACCCTTAGATCCATACCAACACGGGTTCAGGGAAGCGCACGGAGTTGAGACACTCCTGATCACTCTCTTCAACACACTAACCACCAGATTGAACAACAGCAGACAAGTATACGCCCTAATCTTTCTAGACATTGCCACAGCATTCGACTCCGTTGACCATGATCTGCTCATAGGATGCCTTGCAAAGAAAGGGATCCAGGACATGGCCTTAAGCTGGTACAAATTATATCTGTCAGACAGATGGCAGCACGTACGGACCGGCCCCACAGCCTCCAAAGAGTTTCAGCAAAAACAGGGGGGTTCCACAGGGCTCCTCTCTCTCGGCGTTGTTCTTCAATATATATATGCAACCCATCTGTGCACCCGCCCGCTCTTTCGGCACCTCATGCCTCGCATACGCTGACGACATCTTACTCTACATGCGATTCTCAACTGACCAGCCGGATTTCTCACCACTAATTACCTGCTTCGATGCTATCACCGACTGGCTCCACACACAGAACCTCAGAATAAATTTCAAGAAAACTGAGGCACTGTTCATTACCAGGAACCAAGACTTCTCTTCTCCAGCAGCACTAAAAGTAAGAGGTGCTGAGCTCCAAAGCAAGCCCACAATCTTCTACCTAGGGGTCACACTTGACCAACAGTTGGATATGAAAGTCCACATAACGATACGGTCAAAGCAATATACCACAAATTATGGACAATCTGACACCTACGACCTCTACTGGAACCAGACGACTTCAGGACAATCTACCAGGCACTGGTAATCCCCCACTTCGACTATGCCAATGCCATCCTACAGGGCCTACCTAAAAATACACTGAACCCACTACAGCTGGCAATGAATGCAGCCGCCAGGAGGGACCACATAACCCCAATCCTGAAGCATCTCCACTGGCTGCCAGTCCATTGCAGACTCACCTTCAAAACCCTACTGCTGACCTTCAAAGTCATCAACAGCATCACCTCCTCCTCCATCACAGACCCCACTCCCCAAAACAGAGCTAGAAGGTCAGTCGCAGCCAACTCACTAAGTATCCTTAGCAAGATCACAAAGTGTTCCCAAGCAATAAGAAACAGAGCCTTCGTGTACTATGCACCCACCTGTTGGAATGCCCTCCCGCCTGGACTCTGGGCCATTACGGACCTTACCCAGTTCAGAAAGGTGCTGAAATACCACCTCTTCCTCCAGCACTACTCCCATAATGAGGACATACAATAGCCAACTACCCTCAACTATCAAAGCAGCCGCCCCAAAACACCTACAACGCACAGCTCCAGCCTGGCACAGTAGCACCACCAGTCTCCCGGTCAGGCACATGTATATAGTCACCTAACCTTGTAAATAGTAGCTAGGCAGCACGGTCGCTACTGCACTGCCATTGACCCTACTGCCTAGCCTGTATTATAGCTACCTAAACGAGTAGCCAAGCTACAGCGTAACATGTACATAGTTACCCCAGTTAGTCCAAGTTGCAAAACCCTGTTTTTTGTAAGTCCAGTATGGGAGCCGCCTGTACTGTACAAACCTGCTGTTAATTGTAAACCGAGCTGACTTTAAAAAGTGCGGTATAGAAAAGATGTTAAATAAAATAAAAAAATAAATAAATATGGCCTTTCTAAAATGTGCCTTCATAAACTTATGGACCAATGCATCATTATTTAGTCACATCTAGCCAATAATAACAAATTATAAGAAAATGTGCAACACTTTGCATCAGTACTGGCACAAATTGCTTATTCTAAAGTCTGTAATCCTTGGAGCTGTTCTGTTTTTTTTTTTTTTCTGTTTTGTAAAATAATCAGCTACAGCTTACTGATTACTGACTATTGCAGGCTTACTTTAGCACCAACATTTCAGCCTTCCTTTTGGCAAAATAAGAAAGGTTTCACTGCACTGAATTCCTAGAGTCGTGCATTGGATCCTACTTCCAAGAGTTTGAGGGTGGGCAATGAGCAGGAGAAGAGTAAATATCCCTTTCAGTCTCACCATGGTAGCAGAAAGACCTGAGTTTATTCCTATTTGAAAACTAGGGAGAAATTACTAAAAGTCATCTGTTGTGTATGATCCTTGCAAGTAATCATGGGCCAGATATTTAAAGAGATTAACATGATTAGCAAACTTGCTAACTGCGTTAATCACCTTGGCTGGAATATTCAGCAGCAGTAACATGGTTAATGCATCTGAATATCTGTGGGTGCCGCTGCACACACTATTGCTAGCTGGCTAGCACTGGGGCATTCTGGGGACAGAGCAGAGGTGGCCCCGGCAATCAACAGGCAGCAGCGATATTGAGTCACTGCCCAGTTATTGCAATGCAGTGAAAGTTAGGCTCTTTAAAGGCTGGCCTAACGTTCACTGCAGAAGATAACTGGGCACTGGCTGAATATCGCCGCTTCCCAGTTAGCTTCATCACTATCTGGCCGACTCAGATATCCAATGCCGATGACTGGATATGGCCCCCCAGCATTGAATATTCATGTCCTGGCTTCAGCGGCAATGGCTAGACATGTTACAATGGCTTGCCGCCGCTGCTGAATATTGAGCCCCATATTACTAGTTTAAAATCCTTTTAGAAGCCCAATCCTCTCCTGAAATCCATTGCTTAGAAAAGTGAGCAGATTACCAGCTACTATTTACTGTAATTACTTCCTTTAAGAAGCTTGGACTTATTGTAGCAGGCAGGATTGCCAAGCTAATTCACTTGCTGTATGTGTGGAGGTAACATTTAAAAATAGAGAGTGCCTGAGGACATTTGTAGGTGGTTTCACTGAGAAAAGAGAGAGAGAGAGAGAGATCATTCTACATTTCCACAAATGTCTGTTACTTAGTGGTATAGTGTGTGTGTTTTTTCAGTATGCCGCATATGCGAGTGTTGTAATGAAGTAGTTTAGGCAATGGAAGTTTATAACTAAGATACAATGAATTAAAAAAAATCTTACCTAAATAATACCTCAAGCAGGAGATGTAATTTTCTTGGAATTCTATTTATTGAATGCCTTGGTGCTTCCTGATAGAGAGACCAAGATTATGCTTCAGTACATAAACAGCACTAGGTGAGCCAGATGTGGTCCTTAACTCCCCTCACTGGGATCTCAAAGTCTGCTTATCTATTTTTGTCTCTAGGGAAGTCGGTGATGCTGCTTTCAAGCACATACTGATGCCTATCTGGAATCTGTTTTCAGATGAGCGAATGTGTACTGAATTTGAAAGTGAGGGGAATTTCACTGTAGTAAAACTGCCAGTGGCCATGCTGTCCACAAGCAGCAAAATAAATGGAACGAATGAGTGGGAAAAATATTAATTGGATCCATCATTTGATTTAATTTTTATCCACCTGGCATGTTTCCTATAAAATGAAACCAGACTACAAGCCCAGGGCTACAATGCAGTACCATTCACTTTGTCCTTTCTGTGCAATATAGATAAATATTACCGATAACTCAGAAGTGAAATAAATATGCAGTATTTCCTTTTCTCAAACTAACGTTGAAGGGCCCTGCTAACTAAATATATCTGAAATTGACTGAAGTAACAACATGGATTTAAAAAAATGGAATACTAATGTAGAGATCATAGAGGTTTTAGAGGAACATTTATTAAGTTGTCATAAAACAAAACATTTTAATGCAGTGATATTTACTGCAGCCTCTCAGTTGCCATGGATGAGAGAGGTCATGTGAAAGGAGAGCATCACCTTGGCGTGACAGGAAGTGATCCTGTAGCTAGGATCTGTCCACCAGATGTAAAACCCTCTCGCAGCGAGGAAGTTTCTCCAAGGCTATGTACCCATGAGGGAAGGGTTAGGATGGCCGTTATAGTTGGTGATTTGATCATTAGGCATGCAAATAGCTGGGTGGCTGGTAGACGTGAGGATCGGCTGGTAATATTCCTGCCTGGTGTAAAGGTAGCAGACCTCACATGCCACCTAGACAAGGTTTTAGATAGTGCTGGGGAGGAGTCTGCTGTCTTGGTACATGTTGATACCAATGACATAGAAAAGTGTGGGAGGGAGGTTCTGGAGGCCAAATTTAGGCTTTAGGAAGTTGAAATCCACAACTTACAGGGTAGCATTCTCTGAAATGCTTTTCATTCCACGCATGAAATGCTGAAAGAAATCAGGGAAACTAACAAAAGTTATAACACAGTAATAATGGGTGATTTCAATTACCCCGGTATTGACTGGATCAGTGTCACAGCAGCATATGCTAGGGAGATAAAGTTTCTAGATTAAATAAATGACTGCTTCTTGGAGCAGCTGGTTCATGAGCCGACAAGAGGGGAAGCTATTTTGGACCTAGTCCTTAGTGGAACATAGGATTTGGTGCAAGAGATAAGGTTTTTGGGGCCACTTGGCACTAGTGATCATAGCATGAGTGCATTTGATTTAATAATTGGAAGAAGGAAGGCAAGGAAATCCACAGTACTACCTTTTAACTTTCAAAAGGGAGACTATGATAAAATGAGGAAGATAATTAAGAAAAAACTAAAAGGACCAGATACAAATGTTAAAGATTTACATCAAGCGTGGGTGTTGTTTAAAAAGACTATCTTGGAAGCCCAGAACAGATGTATTAAAGGCTTTAAGAAAAGTGGAAGGAAGACCAAAAAACTGCCAGCATGGTTTAAAGGTGAGGTCAGAGAAACTGTTGTTGCCAAAAAGCATCATTCAAGAAATGGAAAAAGGAGCTAAATAACAAAAACAGGAAACAACATAAGCATTGGCAAGTTGGATGCAAGGCACTGATATGGTAGGCAAAGAGAGAATTTGAAAAAAAGTCTGCCATGGAAGTATAATAAAAACTTTTTCAAATACATTCATATCAAAAAAAGCTGTGAGAGAGTCAATTGGACCATTGGATGATAGAGGGGTAAAAGGGGCGCTAAGTGGGGACAAAATCATAGTGGAGAGACAAATGAATTATTTGTTTTGATCTTTACTGAAGAAGATGTAGGGAAATTATCCATGACTAAAATGGTATATAAAAGTGAAGTATTGGAAGAATTGAAAGAAATATTGATAAACTGGGAAGATGTATTACAATTATTTGATGAACTAAAGAGTAGCAATTCACCTGGACCGAGAGTGTTGAAAGAACTAAAATATGAGATTGCAGTCCTACTATTAGTAATCTGTGAACTATCATTAAATCATCTGTAGTACCAAAAGACCGGAGAATAACCAATATAATGCCAATTTTTAAGAAAGGTTCCAGGAGTGATCCGGGAAACTACAGACTGGTAAACCTGATGTTATTACCAGGCAAAATGGTAGAAACCATTATAAAGAATAAAATTACTGAACATGTAGATAGTCTTGGTTTAATGGGAAAAAGCCAACATGAATTTAGCCAAGGAAAGTCTTTTCTCATTAAACTTATATTTTTTTGAATGTATAAATATACAGTAGACAAAAGTGAGCTGGTTGATAAAGTGTATCTGGATTTTCAGAAAGCATTTGACAAAGTTCCACATGAGAGACTCTTGGGAAAATTAAAAAGTCATGGGACTGGAGGCAGCAGACTTGGAAAACATAAGACAGACAGAGAGGTACATAGACAAGACCTACAGGGATATAGTCCTGAAGTCCCACCTCCAGTCTGGCAGCACCCCTGTTGCCATGGAGGAGAGAGGTCACGTGACAGGAGAGCATCACCCTGGTGTGGCAGGAAGTGATCCTGTAACTAGGACCTGTCCTCCAGGTGATTTAAACCCTCTCGCACCGAGGAAGTTTCTCCAGGGCCATGTGCCCATGAGGGAAGGGTTAGGACAGCCGTTATAGTTGGTGATTCGATCATTAGGCATGTAGATAGCTGGGTGGCTGGTGGACGTGAGGATCGCCTGGTAACATGCCTGCCTGGTGCGAAGGTAGCGGACCTCACGTGCCACCTAAATAAGGTCTTAGATAGTGCTGGGGAGGAGTCTGCTGTCTTGGTACATGTCGGTACCAATGACATAGGAAAATGTGGTAGGGAGGTTCTGGAGGCAAAATTTAGGCTTTTAGGTAGGAAGTTGAAATCCAGAACTTCCATGGTAGCATTCTCCGAAATGCTTCCTGTTCCACGCGCAGGACCCAAATGGCAGGCAGAGCTCCCGAGTCTCAATGCGTGGATGAGACAATGGTGCAGAGATGAGGGTTTTGGATTTGTTAGGAACTGGGGAACATTCTGGGGAAAGGAGGGGGTCTTACGAAGGGATGGGCTTCACCTTAACCGGGATGGAACCAGGCTGCTGGCATTAACCTTTAAAAAGGAGATAGAGCAGCTTTTAAACTAGATAGTAGGGGAAAGCCGACAGACGCCCAAGAGCGGATGGTTCGGAAGAATGTATCCTTGAAGGATACTACCAAAAGCAGAGAGGTTCCACAAAAGAATAAAGTAGCCCAGATGCCCTCAAGTATGGAGCAGACAGAGCTTAAAGATCCCAATTTACCCATGTCTAACAATAGCCAAATTAACATGAATAAAATACATTCTTTAAAATGCTTGTATGCAAATGCTAGAAGTCAAAAGAATAAGATGGGAGAGTTAGAATATATAGCACTAAATGAAAGGTTAGATATGATTGGAATATCAGAGACATGGTGGAAGGAGGACAACCAGTGGGACACTGTGATACCTGGGTACAAACTATATCGTAATGATAGAGCTGATCAAATTGGTGGAGGGGTTGCGCTCTATGTTAGAGAGGGCATTGATTCAGAAAGGATTAAAGTTTTGCAGGAAACAAAATCTGCTGTAGAATCTATATGGATTGAAATTCCATATAAAAGGGGGAAGGCAATGGCAGTGGGGGTGTACTATCGAGCACCTGGCCAGAATGACCAAATGGATGATGAAATGCTCAAAGAAATCAAGGAAGCTAACAAAAGTTACAGCGCAGTAATAATAATGGGTGATTTCAATTACCCCGGTATTGACTGGGTCAATGTCACGTCAGGACATGCTAGGGAGATAAAGTTCCTAGATGAAATAAATGACTGCTTCTTGGAGCAGCTGGTTCATGAACCGACGAGAGGGGAAGCCATATTAGACCTAGTCCTTAGTGGAACATCAGATCTAGTGCAAGAGATAAGGGTGTTGGGGCCACTTGGCAATAGTGATCATAGCATGATCGCCTTTGATTTAATTAGTGGAGGAGGGATAGTAAGGAAATCCACAGTACTACCTTTTAACTTTTGAAAGGGAGACTATGATAAAATGAGGAAAACAGTTAAGAAAAAACTAAAAGGAGCAGATGCAAAGGTTAAAGATGTACATCAAGCTTGGGTGTTGTTGAAAAATACTATCTTGGAAGCCCAGACCAGTTGTATTCCATGCTTTAAGAAAAGTGGAAGGAAGTCCAAAAAACTGCCAGCATGGTTTAAAGTTGAGGTCAGAGAGGCTGTTGCCAAAAAAGCATCTTTCAGGAAATGGAAAAAAGAGCCAAACGACGAAACCTGGAAACAACACAAGCACTGGCAAGTCAAATGCAAGGCATTGATAAGGCAGGCAAAGAGAGAATTTGAGAAGAAGCTTGCTGCGGAAGCAAAAACACGAAATAAAGACCTTTTCAAGTACATTCGTAGCAAAAAAACCTGTGAGAGAGTCAGTTGGTCCATTAGATGATAAAGGGGTTAAAGGAGCACTAAGAGGTGACAAGGCGATAGCGGAGAGACTGAATGAATTCTTTGCTTCGGTCTTTACTGAGGAAGATGCAGGGATGTTACCCATGACTGAAGTGGTATTTAAAGGTGCGGAAGAATTGAAGGAAATATCGATACATCGTGAAAATGTCTTACAACTATTAGATAAACTGAAGAGTAGCAAATCACCTGGGCCGGATGGTATACATCCAAGGGTGTTGAAAGAACTGAAATATGAGATTGCATCCTGCTATCAGTAATCTGTGAACTATCATTAAAATCATCTCTAATACCTGAAGATTGGAGGATCGCCAATGTAACACCAATTTTTAAAAAGGGTTCCAGGGGTGATCCGGGAAACTACAGACCGGTGAGCCTGATGTCAGTACTGGGAAAAATGGTAGAAACCATCATAAAGAATAAAATTACTCAGCATGTAGATAGTCACAACCTAATGGGAGACAGCCAACATGGCTTTAGACAAGGAAGATCTTGTCTTACTAATCTGTTATGTTTTTTTGAAGGAGTGAATAAACAGGTGGACAAAGGTGAGTCGGTTGATATTGTGTATCTGGACTTTCAGAAAGCCTTTGACAAGGTCCCTCATCAGAGACTTTTGGCAAAACTAAAGAGTCATGGGATAAGAGGCAGTGTACAACCCACTCTCGACCCTCTTGATCCTAGCAACTACCGTCCAGTTTCCAATCTTCCTTTCCTCTCCAAATTACTCAAGAAAATTGTCTTTGCACAACTCACTCACCACCTGGATTCCACCAATCTCCTTCACCCTCGCTGGACACAGTGTCGAGACTGTTCTTCTAGCTTTCACTAACTCCCTGCACACTGCTTGCGACCGGGGTGATATTTCGGTGGTGGTAGCACTTGATCTTTCCGCTGCCTTTGACCTGGTCGACCACTCCCTTCTTCTGTCTCGCTTGCATGATATCGGCCTTCGCAGTACTGTGTTACGTTGGTTTCACTCTTTTCTCTACTCTCGCTCTGCTGCAGTTACCCCTTCCTCTTCGTCCCACTCCCCCTCCGAGTCTTTTCCGCTAGTCTGCGGGGTTCCTCAAGGTTCTGTGTTAGCTCCTCTCCTTTTCAACATCTTTCTCACTCCCCTCACACTACTCATTCAACAGTTTGGAATTACAGCTTTTTATTACGCCGACGACATTCTCCTTCTTCACCACACCTCCTCTATCTCCCCCGACTTAGCCCCGTTGAACGCCTGTTTAGCTGCTGTCTCTGACTAGTTAACACAAAATTGATTGTGAAAAATTGCAAGAGGATCTTGATAAATTGGAAGACTGGGCATCAAAATGGCAGATGAAATTTAATGTGGAGAAGTGCAAGGTTATGAACCTAGGGAAGAACAACCCAAACTATGGTTACACGATGCAAGGTTCCACATTAGGAACCACCACCCAGGAAAAAGATTTAGGCGTCATTGTGGATACCATGTTAAAACCCTCGGCCCAGTGTGCAGCGGCGGCCAAGAGAGCAAATAGAATGCTAGGTATGATAAGGAAAGGAATGGAAAATAAAACAAAAGATATTATAATGCCTCTATATCGTTCCATGGTGAGAACGCACCTTGAATATTGTGTGCAATTCTGGTCGCCGTATCTTAAAAAGGATATAGCGATTTTAGAAAAGGTTCAGAGAAGAGCCACCAAAATGGTAAAGGGGATGGAAGGATACTCCTATGAAGAAAGACTAAAAAGGTTAGGGCTCTTTAACCTGGAAAAGAGATGGCTGAGGGGAGATATGATAGAAGTCTATAAATTAATGAACGGAGTGGAACGGGTAAACGTAGATCGATTGTTTACCTTATCAGAATATAGAAAGACTAGGGGACATGCAATGAAGCTACAGGGCAAACTATTTAAGACTAATAAAAGAAAATATTTTTTCACTCAACGTGTAATCAAACTCTGGAATTTGTTACCGGAGGATGTAGTAAAGGCTGTTAGTGTAGCTGGGTTTAAAAAAGGTTTGGACAAGTTCCTGGAGTAAAGGTCCATAAACCATTATTAAGAAGTGATCGAAGCATTGTGGAACTTGTGTCTCTTGGGGAAACTGCTAGGTACATATGACCTAGATTGGCCACTGTTGGAAACAATACTGGGCTTGATGGACCTTGGTCTGACCCAGTATGGCATATCTTATGTTCTTATGTTCTTATGTTCTCCCTGAATAAATGCCTGTAGTGCATGGGAGTTAAACCCAGCATGTCTCTCACAGCATTTTTTACATTCAGGTAATTGGACGCCATATCAGCGGGCATTGTTTTGTATGCCGCTAGTGCTTCACCTGACCGAGACATAGCGAACCGGACAGCCCACTGGTTAGTCGGCCAGTTAGCTGACTCTGCTATTCTTTCAAAAGCATCGGCAAAGTCATCATAGTTATCATTTGCTTTAAACTGTCCCAGTGCTAGTGCACCGCAATTAGAAAGTCCTACCCCCCTTGTAATGAGGGAATAGTTTCCTCTTTGTCCACAGTTTTCTTCAGCAGAGTTCCCAGTAGCTCAAGAAGTGGCTGCTGTTGCGCATTCATTGCGGCTACAGTCTTTTCTTGGATCACCCTTGCCAGTTCGCTCTGCGCCTTCCATTGAGCCTCCATCCAGCTCTTTACGTCCTGGGGATCCATCTCAGGTTTCTGTACCTGCAGGGATAGAAAAAACAACAGAGGCCCACCAAGTGCGGCACCAAAAAAAAATTTTTTTTTCTGCCTCCCACCTATAGCACAGATATTGACACTTTCTCACCAATCTTTCTACACCCGTGCCCCCTTACGTTTACCTGAGCACGGTGCAGGATCTTGCCTTGAGAAAGCAAGTTCTGCGACGAGGGGACATGGGATGAGGGTGAAGGGAGATAGATTCAGGAGTGATATGCGGAAATATTTCTTTACGGAAAGAGTAGTGGATCCGTGGAATAGTCTCCCAGTGGAGGTGGTAGAGATGAGGACAATAACTGAATTCAAAAAAGCATGGGACCAACACAGAGGATCTCTAAAGGTAAAAAGTGGACTGTTGTAGTTGTTGTTATGGAAGGACAGACTAGATGGGCCTTGTGGTCTTTTTCTGTCATCATGTTTCTATGTTTCTATTAGAGAAGCTAGCAAAGTAGTCTATGTCCTTGGTGGCTCCCAATCAGGTTGTATCCGAAGTCCGGTCTGGGCTTTTCCTCTTTTCTCTCAGGATAGCCGAACTTCTCCTGATCCAAAGGTAATCCTTTTTCTATTTAACAAGCTGATATCCTTTTCTTTAATACTGTCCTTGTACTGTGTTTTAAAAATCCGTAAAACTACGCCATTTCTTATTTATTTATTTCTTATTTATTTATTTAACACTTATTTATATACCGCATCTTCCAGCGATCAGTTGCGGTGTACAATTAACAACAGTTAACAAAGCAGAGTTTGTTTTACATAGAACATTATAACTTTTTACATAGAACATCTTAACTTGCACAAAGCAGGGTTTAAAACTAAGCGGAATATTTCAACAAAAACAGTGTGTGTAACAATTTAAACAAAAGTACTGTCTCTACCGCATAGGCAGATCATAACAGTTGCAACTATATACAGTTAGGGTATCAGGGCATAGGAATGGAGTGTTTATTCATTTAAGTTTTGTATGTTATCCCTTATAGAAGGGAGAATAAGCTTAATGTGGGCAGGTTCATGTTTAGCCTTTATCTAAGCTGAGTGGAGGGTTTTCTATGGTATTATAGTGTTTAGTGAATAGATACGTTTTCAATTTTTTGGTAAAACCTATTTTTGGTAAAACCTTGTGGTAAACCTATTTCTTGTTTGTATGTGTTGGATGTTTGATTACCTGTTCTTACATTTTGTGTTCTGTTATTTAAATATGAGGTGAACCATTTATGTACGGTAGAGTTTATGCCTAACTGTCTTAGGTTGTTGAGCAATATTGAGTGATGCACGCTATCAAAAGCTGCTGATATGTCAATGAAAAGGAGGATGAACGCCTGTTTATGATTGTCAATTCCTTTTAGGAGTGTATCTATTAATACTGTTAGAAGTGTTTCTACTCCATGTGTTTCTACTCCATTTCTACTCCATGTGTTTCTACTCCAAGTGTTTCTACTCCATTTCCTGTCACCAGTAGTCAGCCCGTAGCCTTAGCGTACGGGGTAGATAGCCTGGAGACCCTTTATTGAAAGGTTGGAGTCAATGCTTTATGGTTGCATTGCCTCCTGGGAGTTGTAGTTGTGTCCCTTTTCAATAAGATGTAGTCGTGAATCGAGTGGTTCAGGCAAAGACAGGCTTTTAATTCCCCTCCCTGGGCAGATTCAAACACAATGTAACTTAGGATCAGAAAGCCATACACTCTGGCACAAGGTAAGAAAAAGAACTAATAACAGCTTCCAAACTTAAATCACAAATGGCACGGTATTCACAGCATACAGTCCCTTTTTGTAGGCAAAAGAAAATCATGTGCTCCTCAACTGCCAGTTAAACAGCTTCCTCAGATTATCTGGCTCAGCACAATGAAATCACATCATCAGTAACCGTTAATGTACAATCCATTTGATTCAGATAATTCTTCTTCTGGAGGATCAATTAACATTGACTCATGCTGACGTTCAGCTGAATACAACTTCTGCTTTGTATATAACGTTTCCAGATTTTCCTCCTCTGCCTGTTCCTGAGGCTTCCCTATTACAGCCTCTGTGAGATAGGGTTCAGCTTTACCATATCTCTTGGTAAAGCCTAGAGGAGAGTCATACTCTTTATAGTTTCTATGAGAGAAGTTCTTATAACCACTTTTATAATAATTAGACAGCCTACCTTCTGGCTTTGAGGCAGGGGAAAGTCCGTGCACAGCTCTATCAGGACAGGGTTTAAACCTCAGAGGTTTTTCTCTGTATTCTGGCTGCTCACCCTCTTCTTCTGACATACAAATGTCTTGCACCGTGTACTTTTCACTCCTTGGAGCTTGGAAGTGCTTCCCAGCTATCCTTACTGGTAACATTTCCCTCTGTGTGCCTTCACCATAGGATAATTGCCTGGAGTTCTGGCCAAATGGATTTTGTGCCCTGCTCCTCCAGTTATTCCTGCCAGTTACTTTCTGTCTTTCTCTCTCACATTCAGAATCAGAATCCACTGAGTCACTCACATACGTTTTCCTTTCACACCAAGACAGACGCTGTTTCCAAGACCCAGACTTCAGTTCACCCAGCCCTTCCAGCTGGTTCTGCTCTCTTCTGTCTTTCTCTTGTTTCTGCTCTCTGTTCTCCTTGTCCTCCTTGTTCTCCCTGTCCACCCTGCTCTCCCTTTCAAACTCTAATGAACGTTTCTTATACGTTTGCTTGGGTGCTAATCTAGCCCTTCCCCCTCCCAGGTGAAAGCTATTAGGCCCAGGAGATGGGGATTGTTTACTAGCTGGGCGGGGTTCCTGCCCTCGTGGCTGGGATTGTTTATGTTGCTCCTGGCAACTGGGAGTCCTGAGCTTTTCCTTCCTGCCAGGAACAGACCTACTGCACTCAGGTTCCTCTTTTTCCATAGCATAGGACGTCTCTTCCCCATTACAATAGATATCTGCTTGCTCCTTTTTGTCAGAGTTCCTTTACGATCGCTTTTTATTTATTTATTATTATTATGCAATTTACACTTCGCATTAAATGAAATGTAATGTTAACTAATGAATACGATCAGTTTTAGAATGTGCGGCCCTCTCAAAGTGGCCCCTGAGCCAAAACAATTGCCACCCCTGCTCTAGACCAACATTTGACAATGGAGCAACACATAAAAAATATTACCAGAGTAATATACCTAAAATTATGGACCCTTCATCAACTCCATCCCCTGCTTGAAGCTGCTGACTTCCAGACAATATTCCAAGCATTAATTACCCCACATTTTGATTATGCAGACATCATTCTCTATGGTATTCCAGATTATGCAATTCACCCCCTTCAACTGGCTATGACTACGGCAGCACAAACTCTGGTTGAAGCCTCAAAATACGAACATGTTACTCCAAACCTGAAACAGCTCCACTGGCTCCCCATTGTCAATTGTCTCAAATGTAAGGCTCTCATCATAACATTCAAAATTCTACACAACCTCTCAGCTACTTCCCTTAATGAGATTCTACAATGGACACCTGACAACAGAGTAAGACAATCTACCATGTCAAACACTCTTTCAGTTCCTTCTATGGTAAGAAAACGTTTGCAGTTTATGAATGGTTGAGCATTCAAATTATATGCACTTCCTCTCTGGCACTCTCTCCCCCCCCCCCCTCAATCCATGCCATCTTTCACCTATCTACTTTCAGAAAACTTCTTAAGACACATCTGTTTCAGCTATATTATGAACATGTACCATAGAACATTTCACGCTATCAAACCCCTTCAGCCAGACCCTCAAACTTTCTATGAAGCTCAATGTGTATTTATTATACAACTCAAATGTATATAGTTTCCTTGTTACAACCCAATTTATACCAACCTAAATTTTTTTTACATTGTTAACTCCAATATAATTGGTTCTCTAAACTTGTTCTATGTAATTGTTGTTGTTCCCCAAGATTGTTCTAGGGAAGTTGTTGTTGTTCTCGAAACTTGTTTTATATAATTTCTGTTCTTGTTTCTTGTAAACAGCACTGAATGTGAAATAACGCGATATGTAGAAACATAATCATGATGACAGAAAAAGACCACATGGCCTATCTAGTCTGTTCTTCCATATGAACCACTACAACAGTCCCCTTTTTTTCCTTTAGAGATCCTCTGTGTTTGTCCAATGCTTCTTTGAATTCAGATACTGTCCTCATCTCTACCACCTCCACTGGGAGACTATTACACGGATCCACCACTCTTTCCATAAATAAATATTTCCGTATATCACTTCTGAGTCTATCCCCTTTCACCCTCATCCCATGTCTCCTCATAGCAGAGCTTGCATTCAATCAAAAGAGGTTCTCCTCCTGTGCATTTATGCCATGGAGGTATTAATGTAAATGTGTCAATCATATCACCTCTATCCCGCCTTGCCTCTAAGGTGTACATATTAAGATCCTTAAGTCTGTCACCATATGCTTTATAATAAAGACCACTAACCATTTTAGTAGCCACCCTCTATACTGACACCAGTCTGTTTATATCTTTTTGAAGTTGTGGTCTCCAGAATTGCACACAATATTCCAAATGAGGTCGCACCAAAGACTTATACAGAAGCACTATCACCTTCTTTCTTCCAACGGCCATTCTTCTCCTTATGCATCCAATCATCCTTCTAGCTTTTGCCATCGCCTTTTCTACCTGTTTAGCCACTTTAAGATCATCAGATACAATCACGCCTAGGTATCGCTCTTCTTTAGTGGATAAAAGTACTTCACCCCTATACTATATTGCTCCTTGGATTGCTGAAGCCCAAATGCATGACCTTGCATTTTTTAACATTAAATCTCAGCTGCCAAATTCTAGACCATTCTTCAAGCTTAGCTAGACCGTTCTCATGGTATCTACACCTTCCTGGGTGTCTACTCTATTGCAGATTTTGCTATCATCCGCAAAGAGGCAAACCTTATCCGACAGCTCTTCCACTATATCACTAACAAAGATGTTAAAAAAAAAACAGACCAAGGACAAATCCCTAGGGCACACCATTGGTAACCTCCTTCTCCTCAGAGTGAGCTCCCTTTACCTGTACCCTTTTTTGCCTCCCACTCAACCAATTTCCAACCCAAGCAGTAACTTTAGGGTCCATCCCTAGGGTGCTCAGTTTGTTTAGAAGTTGCCTGTGAGGAATGGTGTCAAAGGCTTTACTGAAATCTAAATACACCACATCTAGGGCTCTCCCTCGGTCCAGCTCCCTGGTAACCCAGTCAAAGAAATCAATCAGATTTGTCTGACAAGACCTGCCTCTGGTGAATCCATGCAGCCTCAGATCCTGTAATCCTCCGGACTCCAGAAACCTCACTATTTTCTCTTTCAGCAGCGTTTTCAGTTAAACTAACCAGCCTGTAGTTTTCAACCACATCCTTACTTCCACTTTTGTTAAAAAGGACCACATGAGCCTCTCTCCAGTCCTTTGGCACCACTCCCGACTCCGAGGCATTGAAAAGGTCAGTCAGTGGAGCTGCTAGAATTTCCCAAGTTCCCTCAGTATTCTACGGTGTATCCCATCCGGTCCCACCAAATAAATAAAATAAAATAATAAATAAAATAATAATCACATTTGCAGGTGTCACAAAATTATTCAAAGTTGTTAAAACCCATGAGGATTGTGAAAAATTGCAAGAGGAGCTTGATAAATTGGAAGACTGGATATCCAAATGGCAGATGAAATTTAATGTGGACAAGTGCAAAGTTAATCACCTAGGAAAGAACAACCCAAACTATGGTTACACGATGCAAGATTCCACATTAGGAACTACCACACAGGAAAAAGATTTAGGCGTCATTGTGAATAACATGTTGAAACCCTTCCCCCAGTGTGCAGCGGCAGGCAAGAAAGCAAATAGAATGCTAGGAATCATAAGGAATTGAATTGAGAATAAAACATAGGATATTGTAATACCTCTGATTCGTTCCATGGTGTGACCGCACCTTGAGTATTGTGTGCAATTCTGGTTGCCGAATCTTAAAAAGAATATAACATTATTAGAAAAGGTACAGAGAAGAGCCACTAAAATGGTAAAGGGGATGGAAGGATACACCTATGAAGAGAGGCTAAAAAGGTTAGGGCTCTTCAACCTGGAAAAGAGACGGCTGAGGGGAGATATGATAGAGGTCTATAAATTAATGAATGGAGTAGAACAGGTAAACTTAGATTGTTTGTTTACGCCATCAAAATATAAAAAGACTAAGGGACATGCAATGAAGCTACAGTGTAATCTATTTAAGACTAATAAGAGAAAATATTTTTTCACTCAAAATGTAATCCAACTCTGGAATTCATTACCGGAGGATTACTAAATCTGTTAGTGCAGCTGGGTTTAAAAAAGATTTGGACAAGTTCCTGGAGGAAATAAATGTCTTTTGGGGAAACTGCTAGGTACTTGCGGCCTAGCTTGGCCACTGTTGGAAACAGGATACTGGGCTTGATAGACCTTGGTCTAACCCAGTATGGCATATCTTATGGCATTATCACATCTTTTTTTCTGCTGGTTGTTCCTCTCCCTATGCACCCAAGCATCCTTCTGGCTTTTACCGTCACCTTTTCTACCTGTACCTTTTCTACCTGTACTGCTTCCTTGGATTTTTGCAGCCCAAATGCATAACCTTGCATTTTTTAGCAGTAAATCTCAGCTTCCAATTCTTGCCCATTCTTCAAGCATAGCTAGATCCTTCCTCATCTTATCTATTCCTACCTGGGTGTCTACGCTTTCCAGATTTTGGTATCATCTATAAAGAGGGAAACCTTACCCAACAGTCCTTCCTCAATATCACTTAGAAAGATGTTAAAAAGAGTCGAACCAAGGACAGATTCCTGCGACATACCACTGTTAACCTTCTTCTCCTTAAAGTGAGCTCCATTTACCTCCCACTCAATTTCTAACCCATTCACTTTAGGGTCTATCCCTAGGGTGCTCAGTTTGTTTATAAGTCTCTTTACTGAAATCTAAGTACTCCACCTCTAGTGCTCTCCCTCGGTCCAACTCCCTAGTCACCCAGTCAAAGAAATAGATCAGATTTGTCTGACAAGACCTGCCTCTCGTAAACCCATGCGGCCTCGAATCCTGAAATCCATTGGACTCCAGAAACCTCACTATTCTCACTTTTAGTAGCATTTCTAATAATTTACTCACTACAGAGTTTAGACTAACCAGCCTGTAGTTTTCAACCTCATCCTTATTTCCGCTTTTGTGTATAGGGACTATATGTGCCTTTCTCCAGTCTTCTGGGACCACTCCTGACTCCAAAAAAGCATTGAAAAGGTCAGTGAGTGGAGCTACTAGAATGTCCCAAAGTTCCTTGGCACCAATTCAGATGGTCAGGAAATATCTCCAAGGTATCCTGAAAATTCTACTGGACAGTCTATCTCCTATTGCTTATGTACATTATTCGTCTTTGGGAATGACTGCCATGTCTTTAGGGGGTGAGCAAGTTCAAGCCCAGGATGGTTCTATGGGCCTAACTGGGTTTCTGGAAAGCTCCCTAGACCTGGAGCCTGATTCTGAAAGGGGCACTTCTGGGCCATCCAGATGGCGCCGTGCAGGACGGGCCTGTTAGGACCCGATTTTGTACAGCAGAAACAAAATGTTCCTGCCACACACAGAATCGGGTCCAAGGATGGCCCGATGTGCCCCTGCCTGCCTGCGGGAACATCCACCCTGCAGGCTCCCCCAACTCCCACAGCCTTGACCCCCCCCCCTTCCCCGTCACCTGGCTCATGGCTGGCCAGCCGGGGCCTGGATCAGGTGGCAGGGCTCCCCCTGCACCCGGTCGCAGCCGAGGGGGATCTCCAGGCTCAATCGCCGGGTCAGTGCTGTTTATTCCATTTTTAAGGTGAAATAAGCAACACATCCCCTCTAAACCCAACAGAACATACGTCCTGCCACCTCAGCCCTTCCCCACTCCTCCCAGATCCCTCCCCTTTCCACCCACCACCAGCTCTCTCCGTCCTGCTGTTCTGGACGTGCAGGGAGAGCCATAGGGGGAATCGGGGCAGCTCTGCAAACCCGAGTCTCTGAATTGGGCCCATAGTTAATGAAAGGACCACAGTGGTAGTCTATTTTGCACTTGAGATAGATTGTAATAATATTTTGAGGCTTTATTTTAAGATTATGCAGGTGCTGTTTTTTTGAAGCAAAGGTTCAGATTTCTTCTGATATTTCGAAGACTATCCAAATGAGGCACAAGGAATTTCTGATGTTGAAGTCTAGAGTCCTTACCCTTGGGTCTACATTTGTGTTACAGTTTCCATGTAGTTGTTTTGTTTGTATTGATGGTAAAAATGTATTTTCTTTGAACCTAAACAATTCCTAGGATTTTTGGTAGGCTGTGAAACTACACACAGTATTTAAGATGTCCTCCTTGCAAGCTTGTTGCTTTATTTTTGTTTTCTTTTTCTTATAATTTCTTACTTGCTCCCAAATTGTGGCCTAATTATTTGACTCTGATGTTGAGAGTGTTTTGAATCATTTCTTGTTTAAATTTTTCCTTTTTTTCCTTTCATTCTGTTTTTGGGATGCTAATAATTATAAAATCTTTATAAAGAAAAAATATTTTAAAAAAGCCTCAATGGCATCGCTAATCTTTCACCAGTATCGCTATGCTCATGTAACCCCTCTTCTCAAGTCTATTATTGGCTCCCTGTCTGTTTCCTCATCCAGTCCATATTTCTTCCATTGCCTCAGAAAGATCCACATTTTCAGTGTCCCTGTTTAATGTACTTTATTAAGTTTAAGTTACAATCAGGGTCATTCTGAACTGCGAATAAGCCGTTTGCATGTATGCTGGGGACATGCGCTTAGCGGTGATGTCTAGAGAGTATTCCGAATGCAGGCCTACCTGCATGCATGAAAGAGATGTGTGTGTATCACTGGATATGGGTGGGGAGGGGTGGGATGTGGGCGGGGAGAGGAGGAGCATGGACATGGCTGGTAGCAAAAACATATAGAGCGTATTCCGTTCAGACCCGTGTACGTATACTAGATTATTCATGGACATCTACGTTATACCTGCTAAAATGTGGAATAACAGAAATAGAAGGAATAAAATAAAGCAAATAAATGATATAAAATAAAGCAGGACATACTGCCCTAAGCCCTACTGCAGCCCAAAGAGATATATGGTGGTGATACTACATGTGTGCCCGCTGTTTTGGAGTGCCCAGGATGCAGATGTTCAGACCATAATGCACATAGGAGAGACATGTACAAGGTGCAGAAGAAGGAATATGCAGTGCCAGAGAAACAAGGGCAGAAGATATATATGTCCACAGTGACTGAGGCAGAGGAAAACATTGAGCCCAGTAGGTGCATGAATAAATGTGTAATGTGTGCATGAAACAACAAGGTAACACCCGCACAACTGACACCAGTGCCCAACCAAGCCCACCCCACACACCCAGGTGCCCCCCAACAGCAAAATACAGACTGCCCCTACCCCCACCCTGCAACCCCCATCCCACCATCCCACACCCCTACCCCCACCCTACCATCCCGAACCCCCACCCCCTAAGCCCCATCCCGGCAACAGGCAGGCAATCTAACCCAAGCCTATCTCTACCCCCCATTCTCTGACCTGCCCCTGACCCCTCCCATGCCCAGACCCCTCCCCTCCCCTGTTGGTTGGCCAACAGGTGGTGCAGGTGATGGCATGCCCCCTGAGACTGGGCTGCTGCTGCTGCTGTTCTCCCCACTGGTCTCCCCACATGCCTCATGGAATGGTGGTAAGACAAGTGGGCGGAGGTCCCATACCCCGGGACCCCGACACAAATGCTGCCTGTGCAGTGGCCCATGTGGGTGGCAGGGCAGATATTTGAGGCACACCAGCACTGTCAGGAGGCACTGTAGTAGCAGCTGGTGTCAGAGGCATGAACACAGAGGGCAGCACAGATACACCAATGGGGACATACGCACACTGTGGCCCACCCAACATGGTGACCAGCAGGTTAATGCGACCTCAAGGTGGTATACTGAGGCATTCAGGCAATTAGTTGTTGCCAGCTACTGTTACTGGACTGCCAACTGCCATTCATAGAGGGCCAGCTGCTGTTTCTGCAGTGCCACAGTGTGCCTGAGGAGTTGTAGCTTTTCCCGTGCATGCACCTCGTGGCCCTCCTGCTGTCCAAGCAGATGCTCAGCACAGTGCCACCCATGTACCAGCTGTCCATAGGTGCATGTGTGGCGCTGCCCATGGTGACCACTGCCACCAGGCTGGAGTTGGGACTTGGGTGATGGTGTAAGCTGGTCCTCGGTATCCCCTAGACTAGTGCCATCAGGCTCTGCACCACTGGCCAGCTCTGCACCCCCATCCACAGGAGCTGCAGGCTGGGAGGCATCCCCCCCTGGTGGTGCCATAGCCCTGTCCACTGACTGCCAGTGGAGGATCTGCCGGTGGTGAGGCATGATGCAGGCCAGGGCAGGGGACATGCAGCAGATGAATGGCAGCACAGATATGTACCTTGGACCAGTGGGCACCATGAAGTGTCCACATCTCCGACACCCTCCAATGTGATGGCATCTACAGTGGCTAGGACCCGCTGTTCTAGTTCGGTGAGGCACACACCCTGATGTTTGGGCCTACAGCATGTGCCTTCCTACATGTGTTGCATCACGCCTGCCGTCACTTGCGATTCACGTCCTCGATGTCCCGAATGTTGTGGCGTTCAAATTGTGGCATAAGGCAAGCCACCTGCGCTGCCTCTCATAGGTGCCCATGAGGACCCCAAGGTTGGCCAAAACCTCCTCAATGAGGAGGGTCTGCTCCCCATCACTGAAGTTTTGCTTCTTGGAGGACACCTTGGGAGCCATGGCAAATAACACAGCAGCTCTTGAATGGTAGTACCTTCAAGGGAAGCAGTATTGAAATAATGGCGTTTCACAGAGGTGTGGCTACGCTGGTATTACATGTTTTATAGTGGATGATTGTACAGCACCACATACGTCCAAATGCGTGGAATACAGAACACGTCTGTGCGTGTACACGCAAACACACGTCCATGTTTGCCACACAATGTATAAATACATTGCGGCTCCACACATCTTTCTTTTCCTGTGAGAAACACATCTACAATGTTGTGTGAGCTGATATATCACAAGATATTGGATTCTGCAGCCATACTGCCACTGACGTGGTAGGTACTAAGAGTCAATGATGTGACTTTGATGGTATGTATGCTGGGGCCTATGCCCCTGATGCATGTGTGTAGTGCCGGTGGCCTTGTGGGTGACAGTGACATGCATGGGCCTGAGTGCAGAGGCCAGGTGCCATGCACAGGCGCACACCACAGGGCAGGCTGGTGTGGGCATGGGGCTGTCTGGGGCATGGGATGACTGGCTTGCATTAAGACATTGCAGGGCCTGACCACATGGCACTCCTATGCACTTAGCCACCACCCCATCTGCAGCCCCAAGCCCACACAACCACTCAGTGGTCATTGTACAGGGAATAAACATGTTTGGACCCCACAGGCACATGCCTGTATGTGTGTTGCCACCAGCACTTGAACCCCTAGATGCAATGGCATGTGTGGAGCAAATGATACCTTAGCAGTTCACATATGGGGGTGTACCCAATCCTAACTGGCATGTCCACAGGCACATATGTGACCATGCAGCAGTGTGTGGTGAATGGGCCACCCACTGGGTGCCCTGGAAGCATCTGTGTGGGGAGAGGATGCAGGGCCAATGGTCAACACTGTTCTCTCTAAGCTGTGTGCATGTGCGCGCGCACACACCTCGCACATACTTTACAACAGAGCGCACAAAAATTATGGTTCTGATTCTGATAGAAAACAACACAGATGTCTTAAAATTTAAAAGTTGTGATTGTAATTACTAGAAATTTTCCGCTTCATTTAGTAATCGTCGTCTATTTTCATTTAATTTGATTAAAATCAATGTGGTGTACATACTGTATTCTGACGTGTAGTCAAATTTTAAAGTATATAACTCCGAGTGTCGTTATGTGGCGCACAAAAATTTAACCTTCCTTCAAAAGCTGCACAGCTGATTTTTTTATGTGCACACAGCCTACAGAAAATAAGAGGGAACATTGGTGGTCAAGAGTATCTCCTGTCCCCCTGTTACCAACAGGGGGCATCGGGGGGGACATTAGGTGGCACTTCCCTAGGACCCAGACTGACCATCCTGTCTCTACCTCCCACAAGTTTCAGGGGCAGCAGCCAGATGTCTGAGGATGGCACAGGAGAAGTCCAGAGCCATGTTTGCCACTGCCCTTCTAGTGGTCGCTGATCACGAGCACCAATATGCTGCATGCCAACACCTATATGTCAGGGTCCCCAGGCCCCACGCCCAGTTCCTGGACATCAGGGATGAGCTGTGCCAAACCTGGTACAGATTTGACCGTGAGGCAATCCATGACCTGTGTCAGGAGCTGGGACCACAGCTCACTACACAGGCACACAGACAGGACACAGTGCCTGTCCATGTGAAGGTGCTCACAGCTCTGGCCTTCTTGGGGACAGGCACATTCCAGTCTGTTGTGGTAATGGCAGTTGGGCTGAGCCAGGCAGCGGTCATGCAGCATCAGCCAGTTCCTGGATGCCTTTGTGGGACATGCTGCACTTACATTACCTTCCCACATACCCTACAGAAGCAGCAGCAGACTATGCTGGCATTCAACAAGATTGCACGGTTCCCGTCCATCCTCGGAGCTATTGACTGCACACATGTGGCCCTCCACCCACCGTGCCTGCACGAGGCAGCTTACAGGAACCAGAAGGTCTACCACTCCCTGAACATGAAAGTAATCTGCAATGCCCGGATGGAGATCCTGGATGTCGTGGCATGCTTCCTTGGCTTGTGCCATGATGCCTACATCCTGGCCAAGTTAGGGATACATGCATATTTTGAGGATGGTACCATCACTAATGGCTGGCTGTTTGGTGGTGGACACAGGATGGCATCTCACGCACATGCATGCAATCCCCCAAGAGGCACAGGGGCATGATCAGCCATGTGCATGCAGGCAGGCCATGCCCACAGGGGGGGGGGCACACCATGGCTGTGGGTTGCCCATATGTGGCAGGGGGGCCACTAGCACCCCTGCCATCACATGGTCATGGGTGGAGTGGCTACAATCACTGCATGGATGTGTTGGGGCCTGGGGCTTCACCACAGCTGAGGATGCACAGGGGTCAGGACTGGACAGCCCCAGGCATGGGGGGGGGGCACCACATGGCAATGTTGCAGCGCAAATGCATGTTGGTCAGTGGGGTGGCATGTGGTACATGGGTATGCCGACACCTGCGTAGCTGGCTATGGCGCAACATGTTGACATTCCTGCCACTATTCTTCTTTGCAGGTGACAGGGGATACCCGGTGAGGGACTGGCTCATGATCCCCCTGGTCAACCCGTGCATACCTGAGGAGGTCAGATACAACCAGTCACACCAGCTGACCTCCAAACATACCCAGCCACCTTTGTGTCCCCACACAGGACACACACCCCTATCCCCCATGCAGGTACCCCAACACAGCCAGGCACGTATTCCACCACACACCCACACCGGTGGTGGGTTCCCCCCTGCCCCCACGCAATACCGGTCTACACGTCCTGTCCATCTGCAGTCACAGGGTAAACTACAGGGTAAACTATTTAAGACTAATAAAAGAAAATATTTTTTCACTCAACGTGTAATCAAACTCTGTAGAAAAGATGTAGTAAAGGCTGTTAGTGTAGCTGGGTTTAAAAAAGGTTTGGACAAGTTCCTGGAGGAAAGGTCCATAAACCATTATTAAGAAGGGACCCAGGATATCAATGCTTGAACCAATACAAGCATTGTGGAACCTGTGTCCCTTGGGGAAACTGCTAGGTACGTATAACCTAGATTGGCCCCTGTTGGAAACAGAATACTGGGCTTGATGGACCTTGGTCTGACCCATTATGGCATATCTTATGTTCTTATGTTCACACCCAGCTGCAGCCCCAGCTCATCCAGTGCATGGGGACATCTCATGCGGCGGCGGCGTATCCCCTGTACCTCTGCCCCAGCCAGCCAGGAAACCGGGTATGTCCGCCCCAACACTGTAGCCAGTGGTAGACAGGCCCAGTGTGTGCAAGGGGGCTCCCACCCTGGCACCCCATCTCCCCCTTCCATATACAGTTTGGTGGCATGCCCACTGTACTGCTTTAACTGTCTTGCGCCTTCTGTTACCATTCATTCCTGGTGCCTGCTTTGGGGTTATGTCCCGTGACTGAGCATGCCCATCCCAGTCACACTTTTGGGCCCTGTGTGCTGCCATGCCCCCTGTGGCCCCTTATGGATCCCATTCCAATCAGGACATCCAGGCCCTTGTGAGCCAGATCAGATTGGTCTGCACAGGGGCAGACACAATTCTGTTACCACAGGGTGCATCACACCCTGTGGGTTCTGCATCGCAACTAGGTCTGTACATGCAGGTCGGAGCATGATTCCGGCCAGCCATGTACAGGCCTCTACCCAGCTAATCTGGTCGTGGCTCCTGAATAGGGCCATGGCACCATGGTGTACAGTTGCCATGGCTCTGCACCTCCATTCAGGGCTGCGATCCCCGGCTGCTGACCTGTTCCTAGTTTCCCCACAGCCCGAGCCCCGATCTGGCCTCACAAGGCCAGGGTCGGACTGCAGGAAAGCACCTGCACCACCACCTACCTTTATGGCTGCCTGTGCCTCCTGTCTCCTACCATCTCAGGGGACATCTTTCACCTCAGAGTTGGAATAGGTGCCCTGTACAGCCTGCCAGCCCTGGACGTACAGGTCTGACATCCGTATCTGCCCTCTTTGTCCAGGGCCATGGACTGCCCACTGCCCACCCAAACTCTGCCACCGCTCTGCCCCTTTCCCACCCCTGGCTAGCCTCGCTGAACAAATACCATGTATTGAGAGGTTATTTGTGGTTGGCAGAGGGGGGCAAATGGCTATTCATGCCTCAGATTGACCCCCCTATGTGGATATACACACAGATATAGTGTTCCGTGGTTACTGGGTTTTATTTATGGCACAGCAGCATGCAAAGTCACAAAATCACAAACGGCCATGTGATGAACCAGTAACTCCTCAGTAATGGCCACCTAATTTCAGCATCTCATCCCATTGGCCTGGATGGGGACAGGAGTGCCTCTATGAGCCACTGCACTGCCAGGGTGAGGGCCTGGAGGTTACACTTGATGCATATCTGCATATCTGGCTAATCTTATTTCCCTTCACACTCCCTACCGTCAGCTTCGATCCCTTCACGCCAATCGTCTAGTCTTGCCTGCTCCTTCACAGGCGCACCTGGAGCAGACTCGATACTCGGCTTTCTTCTTTTTGGGTCCTCTTTTATAGAATGCTCTACCATCTTTCCTCTGATTAGAATCTTCCTACCCGCATTTCAAGTCATTACTCAAAACTCACCTGTTTAAACAAGCCTTTGACCTTCCCTCTGATTCCCATCCCTGAAATATGCTGTCCTTGTCATTTTGTCTGTCCTTTTGTCTTTGCTTGTAGTATGTGTTTGGTTTTGTGATATTTTTAATAATTTTATCTCGTACTGTCTTTTGTCTCAATTTCTTCTTTCTGTCCAGTCTTTATGTACCTATTTGACTCTTTGCTTTCCTATTATTTTATGGCGTTCTTTTCTTTAATTTTGCAGTGTTAACTTTTATTTTATTTTATTGTACACCGCTTAATGCCTTGGCCATAGCGGTTTATCAAATGTTTTAATAAAGATAAAGATAAAGAAAGATGCCCTGAAGGTGCTCCGCTATTCGTTCCAGGGGCCCCGCTGCTGCAGGGTCCTGCTTCACAGCACCCATGGTGCCCATGCTATGCTGTGGTGTGCCAGCCCATGCCTGCTCAGCAACTGCCACATTTCATCCAGTTCCAGCTCATCCAGTTCCAGCTTGCTGTGGCCACACAGGTCTCCAGCCCCTACCCCATTTTACCCCATCCCCTCCCTCCACCCCCTGCCCCCTCCTGTCCCCTCCCTCCATCCCCTGCCTGCTCCTGTCCCCTCCCTCTTCCCCCTACCCCCTTCCCATCCCCTCCCTCCACCCCTGCCAGTCCTGTCCCCTCACCCCAACCCCTGCTTGGTCCCGTCCCCTCCCTCCACCCCTTGCCTGCTTCCAACACTGCCACCCCCTCCTCCACCCACTGGGTGTCCCTGGGTGGCATGTCTCTGATTTCCCCCTCCTCCAGGGACTCCTCATCCACATCCCCATTCTCCTCAGGGTCACTTCCCCAGGTGTACCCTGCTTTCCCACCCTCATCCCCTGCTGTGCCTCCCTCTGTCCCCAGAGCCTCCCACTGTGGAGTTCCCTGCCCAGACCCCATGGTACCATCCTGTTCCTCCCCCTCAGGGGAGCGGGGCATCTCCATGAGGGTGAGGGTGTAGACCTCTTCCCCACTCTCCCCTGATGGCGAAGTGCTGGATAGCACTATGGGGCTGGTTGTTGCTGCACTGTCAGTCTCCATGGCTGTGGGGGTTGGCTATTGCTGGCTGCTGCTCATCCCCCTCCTCTGCCTCCTCCCCCTCATCGTCTTCTTTGTCCTCCTCCTCCTCTGCCATGGGGGGGGGGTGAGTCTTCGACCAGGATGGCTGTGTAAGGGATACAGAGAGTTTGCTGTTAGTTACAGAAGTGGGATGTTCAGCTTCCATATCCCCATTGTCAGACACCTCCCCATGCTCTGTCCACTGTTTCCCCAGCCACTCCAGCCCTGTGCCATGTTGCATGGCATGGTCCCATTCCTGTGCCATACCTCCACACTCACCTTGCTCCAGCTGCAGCTGCTGCCAGAGTCTCACCAATATCCGTGGGCATATGGCATATGGCCTGGAAATGCACCTGGTAGGCCTCCATCTTGTGCAGGATGTGGAAACATCTGTGGAGGCAGGAGGGAGGTATCTTACATATTGTCGGCACGCCCCCGTGTGGCCAGGCGGTTGCCTAGGGCTACAGGGGAGGCGCCGATTGTCCTTTGTTGAAATTAGCCCAGTAGCATGTAGTTGTGTCCCCGAAAGGATTAGAGCCAAGTGCAAAGGTCGCAGGAAATATTTCTTTATTTTTAGAAACAAGGATTTCCTAACCGGTTCAATTCTTTGACATGAATTGATTGAAGTTGACCAAAACAAAATTCAGGATACTTCTCCAAATAACAGCACACAAGCCTATTATACAGTCCTTGGCTTGATACAGCTTTGAAACCTGCTTTCTGATAAAACTCTATTCACAGCAGTATTCTGTTTCCTGGTCTCCAGGAGGCGCTATACAACCCTCTGTTACTTCACAGTAGGTGTAGCAAAACTTCCTGGCCCCCTTAGATACTTTCACAAGCAATAGAATTATTTTCCAATTATAAGAGAAACATTCAGCACAGCTTCTTCCCAAGCAGCTTTAAACAGGACAGCTACTTTTAAAAGCACAGCTAAAAAAATAATGGGCTTTAAAATGTCCTGGTAAAAGAACCTCTGGTTTTCTTCCAGATAACAAACTTCCTCCGGTTCTTTTACTTAGCACGAGGTAACACAGATGCATTCAGTAATCAAGACCAGCTGGGTTTCTTTCTGCTTTCAAACCCTATTTGGTTCCTTTATACTTCTTTAGCACAGATTGCACAGCTTATTTCCATGTCTGAGACATTGTCTAAATCCACAGTGTCTCCCAAGTCCATATCCTCCACGCTAGACTCTTCTTGGTAACTGTTTCCCCTGGTATCTTCCTGAGAAGCCTCACCAGCTTGCACAGCCTTTAGGAGCTTCTCCCAGGTACCCTTAACAGTGTGTGAGCTTGTGGGGGAAGGGCAGGAAAAACTCTCTTTGTCTAATAAGCCTTTCAAATGTTGTAAAGGGCTCACCTTATTAGTGCTGCTTTTCCTCCTTACAGATTCCTTACTAGGAGAAGAGTTGAGCCATGAACTCTTGGAGAATATTTCCTCCTCTGAGGACTCCTCCCCTGAGCTTTCCACTGGTCTTGTCAGCTCTTTGCTCCTGGTTCTCAATTGCTTCTGTGCAAGGGGTTTCCATGGGTTTCTTGTCCTTCCTTCCTGGAACCCTCGTGTCCTCTGTGTCTGTGTCCTCTCTCTCTCATACGGGTCTCTCTCCTTCTCTCTCCCCTTCTCTGCTGTATAAGTGCAGCTTCCGTTCCTAAATGTTTGGGGCTGTCCTATCCCCTTTGACTCCGCCCCAAACCACTCCCTTCTCCTCCCTCTATCTCCATGGGAACAGGGCGTGTGCTTAGGTCTGCACTTCTCTGTGAGAAATCTTTACCTTTAGTGTTGGTGTTAACCCTTTCAGTGCCTGCAGTTTTATGGGTACAAGAAAAAAAAGGCAGTTTTCCCTTTTTTTTTCTGCCCTCAGCGGCTGCTTCTCCACCACAATATGCATATTTCTTTCTCCTCCCCCCCCCCCCAGGTCTGTCACTTCAGCTGCCTGTCTGCCATACCACCACCTGAGTACACTGGACCCTGTGACATCATGCTGCCACATCTCCAGTTCTACTTCACCCCAGTCCGGGGCTTGTCTTGGTCCCCCAGGCCTCCTTTGTCTTGTTTGCCTGCATTGCTGATTGACCAGACCACGAGCTGAAGGGGCCACAAGGACAGTGCTGCCTATAGCATTCCTCTGGGATCCTGCTACATTTGCTACCTGCCCAGTGGTGCACATGGTGGGCCTTGCTTCCTTGCTTATTGGTTTCAGACCTGGCAGCTTACATGTCCTATTCTATGGTTGCGGAGCATGCTTTTGGGCTGCAGCACTCCAGGAGGGCACTATCATGTGTGTGGTATGGTATCTCTGTACATATTTCAGGGGTGGGACCTGGTCATGATCGTGTCTGCTGCTCTTCCCAAGACTGGTCAGGTGGGCCAGGCAACAACAGATGGTACTGGGATGCCTGGGTGCATTGAGTGAGGTATGGACAAGCGAGGACAGGTGGTGATAGTGCCTCTGTATAGAATGCATTGCAAAGGTATTCATCCCCTCTGTGTTTGCACCGTTTTGTCACATTACAACTGGTGGACAAATACTCCCATCTCCGCTGTGGATCTTTGCAACTCCTTCAGTGTTCTCCTTGGTGTCCTTGTGGCATCTACTACTACTACTACTACTACTACTACTATTACTGAGCATTTGTACAGCGCTACCAGATGTACGCATTGCAGCACGGACATGTAAGAGACAGTCCCTGCTCATCAGAGCTTACAATCTAGTCAAGACAGACAACACAGAAGGTGTAGACAGGTTTACATCTAGGGGGAATGGTAAAGAAACAAGATGATCAGGTGAGTCAAGATCCAAAAGCAGCAGCGAAGAGGTAAGTTTTCAGCCTGGATTTGAAAAGGGCCAGAGAAGGTGCCCGGCGTACAGACACAGGTAGTTTATTCTAACCAGACTACACAAAGAGACACAGGTTAACAACCATACTACAAATATCTATAACTACGTGCTTTGAAGTTTAGAATAATGTATACAACCACAAGTGATAAATGATATAATTTGTAAATATCTACAATGTATATAAGTTCTAATAGTTTAATGTTCAAACTTTTATATTGTTCTAATAGTTTAATGTTCAAACTTTATATTGTACCTGTATCTAATTCCACCTGTTCTATGTAAAATGACTTGGTATGATATTACCCATACCATATTACATACTGTTCATTGTAAACCGCACTTGATACTTGGGAAAGAGCGGTATAGAAATAATTGTTAAATAAAATAAAAATAAAAATAAATAGGTGTAAGGTGCAGCAAGGTGAAAGGAGCAAAGTCTGGAGTTAGCAATAGAAGCAATTTGCCAGACGAGCGGAGTTCCCAAGGGGGGCTGTAGGGAGAGATAAGAGAAGAAAGGTAGTGAGGAGCTGCAGAGTGAATGCACTTATAGATCTGTAGGAGACGTTTGAAATGGATAGGGAGCCAGTGAAGTGACTTGAGAAAAGGGGTAATATGGGCATGACGAGTCTGACAGAAGATTAGCCATGCAGCAGCGTGTTGAAGGGGAGAGAGATGATTCAAAGGGAGACCAGCAAAGAGTAGGTTACAGTAATCAAGATGGGAGGTGATTAAGGAGTGAATAAGTGTCTTGGTAGTGTGTTCATCTCTGCTTTATACCGTCCTTGTCTAGTCTGCATGTTTCGGTGAGCAGCCTTCTCTTGTCAGGTTTGTCGTGCTGTCATGATCTTTATATTTTGTTTTAGTGGGGTTCATGGTGCTTCATGGCATCTTCAGTCTTTGGGATATCGATTTATGTCGCAGCCTTGGTCTCTACATTTCTGCAACTTTGTCTCTGACCTACAGTATTTGGAGTGTTCCTTGGTCGATCTGTTGCTTGCTTAGTGGTGTTGCAGAGTCCGAGTCTTTTGCTGCAGGTATATTTGTACAGGCATCATGTGGCAGATCATATGGCAGTGCTTGCACACAGGTGGACCCTGCTGCGCTCATTATGTCAAAAAAGTAATTGATCATTGTACCGGTGGGTGTCCTAAATATCACAGTCTACATGCCTTTTACTTACACCCATAATTTTCTTTTGTCGGGATCGACCTACCCGAGAGGGAGAGAAGAAAACCCTCCCCTCAATGCAGACAGAACCTTTTTTATCCAGTGAATGAATTCACATATGTTTGTGGAAATAGTGCAATCACACTTATCTTAAATGAAGGCGATGTTTTTCCTCAGAAGCTGCCAGGGTATAAATGTACACACATCTTTCGGATGCTGAATTCATATCGAAATGGAATTGCATTCTCAACAAGTGCAGCTTTGATTTGATCGCTCTTATTATAGATTGCACTACTGTGGAAGAAACTGCACTCTCCAATGAGGTAGATGAGTTGAAAAATTCCCTTCAGGAATCCTTGGGGAAGGAGACGTTTACAACAAAGATGGAGGACTTGGAGCGTCAGCTTCAAGGATTTTTTGAATATTTGAGGGGTTTTAAATCCAGCAAATTTCAGCGGGATAAGACATACTATGACATGGGCAAGGTTTACAGGTGGATGTATGAACAAGCTGATTCGGGAGACTCTGCTCAGGCACCTGTGAAACATGTCACCTTTGATCGCTCATCTGACGACACTGATTCTAGTGACACTTCACGGGAATGGATGAGATCCACGACAACAAATGAACCCTCGGGGGGGTTTCAAGGGGACCGACGGAGGGGAGGCCACTCCCATCGGTCCTACATGGATGACCAATGGGAGCCTCCCAAAGCCAGACAAAGATCACGATATCAACAGCAGTCATCAACATCTCAAGAGTGGTATTAACATTGGCTCAACTTGAGGTGTTAGATCTTGGCTTGTCCTTTATACCCATGATACCGTATGACCCTTTCAAAATGCGGGTAGCATTATTCCGATTTTTTCATAAGTTACGAGTGATACATTACTTTGCCGGAAAGTCTGTGACCCCAGATGGATCAGTTTTAAGTCCTCCGTCATGATGGGATCCCCCGGGCCCATGGACCCGGCTCTTTTGACATATCAAATGTTAGTTTTGAAGGAATTAGCTTCTAAGGAGAAGCTGTATGTTTCACATCATTCCAACATCACAAGGGAACATCGCATGGCTATCAAAGGGTTGGGGATGAATAGCAATCTAATCATTCGGGGAGCGGATAAAGGGGGAGCAGTAGTGGTGCAATCTTTGGAATCATATCGAGAGCAACTAGTATCGCAATTACAGGATGTGAAATATTATAAGCCATTATTGCGGGATCCTACCCCACAATTACAAATTGTTATTCGTTCTCTAGTTTTGAAAGTGCAGTCTAATGGATAGATTACCTCTCGGGAAGCTAAGCTTGTGATCCAGCAGCATCCTAAGATTCCGGTAATTTATACTGTGTTGAAGGTGCATAAATCGCTATCATCTCCTCTGGGACGTCCCATTGTTTCTTGTAGAGGTTTGGTTCTTGAACCTTTGTCACAATTTAGTGATGCTTTTTTGAAACTAGAGGCATGTGGAGTTCAATCATTTCTCAGAGACACGTCTCATTTTCTGAGTATTTTGGCGGACTTTGAAGAATCATTGGAGGGGGTAATTTTGGTAACTCTGGACGTTACAGCATTGTACACCAATATTCACCAAGGGGAGGCATTGTCCCTTTTAGAGTCAGTGTTTACTAAAGCACCCGACCGAATTCCAAAATCTTTCTTGTTAGACATTACCAGGCTGGTGTTGACAAAGAATTATTTTTCTTTTCAAGGACAATTTTACCAGCAAAGTCATGGCATTGCCATGGGTGCTACGGTGTCTCCGTCCATAGCAACCCTTTATTTGGCAACCATGGAAGAGAGATTTATCTATCCGGGGGAATCTTTACATTTGGTACGATTATGGGTTAGATTCCTGGATGACATTTTCTTCCTATGGACGTTGACAAGGGAATGACATGCAATTCATTTCTTGGCTCAGTTCTCTTAAAGAGAATATACATTTCACAGCCCATATTAGTGACAGTCAAGTTGAGTTTTTGGATGTACTTGTGAGAATTCAGGGAGGAAAGTTTTTCACGACATTGTTTCGAAAGCCCAGCCAACGCAATAGTCTACTTAGATACCACAGCGATCATCCTTTTGCTTTACGAAGAGACCTTCCCTTTGGTCAATTTTTAAGGTTAAGAAGGATCTGCTCCATGATGGAGGGATATAAATCACAAGTGTGTTGTTACAGTTGTCTCCTTGAACAGGGCTACCCTTGGAAGGTGATACAATGGGCATATATTAGAGCTCGGTTTTCGCATCGAGAATGGTTGCTGGATCGTGTTCCTCCTGAGACTTGTTTGGAGAATGATAAACACAAGGAGTGTGATCTTATTACAGGCGTGTTGCCTTTCATGTCGTACACGTCTCAAGAAATCAGTTTATTGCAGAAGTATTGGCAGGTTTTACAAATGCACACTTGCTTTCAGAAACCGGTTCGTTTTAACTATACAAGGAGTCCTAATTTGAGAGATTGATTAGTTCATTCTATTCCGAGATCTCCGTTTGTTGTGGCAGATTGCCCCACACAAGGTCATTGGGCTTGTAGCCATTGTAGGTTTTGTGCCACCACTGTGGAGGGTATTCAGTGGTTTCAATCCTCATTGAATAGATCCTCATTGAATACATATTGATTTGTCCTTGTGATCTTATTTATGTGGGGAGAACCATATGTCCGGTAAGAATTTGACTGGGTGACCACACTTCTAGGATTAAGCAGAAGGTTTTATCAGCACCAGTGGTTGAACATTGTATCCAGAAGAACCACTCTTTTAGTGATTTCAAGTGGAGGGTCATTGATTGTGTGCCACTTATCCCCCGGGGGGGGGGGGGAGATCGTGAACGTCTATTGCAGTGGTGTGAACAGCGTTGGATTTTTCAGCTTCATTCCATTATTCCTTCGGGTCTCAATTTAGAACTGGAGTGGTGGAGTCTCATTTAAGACGCAATAAGAGTGCTTTTCTTTTTTCTGCTTCATTCATAAATTTTCATTTTGGATTATCGCTTTATCTGGAGGTTTGATTGGCACACGTCACTAGTCATGTGACATGGATTTTGGACCTATCAGTGGCCATTATTGCTACATATAGGAACCGTTGGGTTCGGCATTTTTTTGGTGATGGATAGATGGCGATTGACTACGCTTGCTGAAGTCTTAATGGAGAACACTTGATACAGGGCTCTTGAGGGGCCCAAAACATACATGTCGTGTGTGTACATTTATACCCTGGCAGCTTTTGAGGACAAACATTGCCTTCATTTAAGATAAGTGTGATTGCACTATTTCCACAAACATATGTGAATTCATTTACTGGATAAAAAGAGTTATGTCTGCATTGAGGGGAGGGTTTTCTTCTCTCCCTCTCTGGCAGGTCGATCCCGACAAAAGAAAATTATGGGTGTAGGTAAAAGGCATGTAGACTGTGATATTTAGGACACCCACCAGTACAATGATCAATGACTTTTTTGATATTACCATTACACATAGTAGTCATTTGATTTTTGGAGGTTGATTCGAGTAGCACTCATTATGTGACATCTGTTGTTATTTGGTTGGACTTGATCTTATTTAGGGATTTCATATGCAGAGTGTTCAAAACATATGCACTCACACCTTTTCAGGTTTTACTTGTTTCTTTTTGTATACGATGTATTGTATTGTCCTTTCATGTCACCAATTTTGGCTATTAGACTCAAAAGGCACACATTGCATTGCATTAGGTCCCTTATCTAACATGCAAATGACACCCATCTTCATTCCAGGTTGTATATTCTTTATTCTTTATTATTCTTTATTGGCAACATTTGATATACCGCCCATTACTGGAGTATTAAAGTGGTGTACAACAGAAAGATTTGGGCTGCGGGAAAGTACAGAAGGAAAAGGAACGCCATTAAATTGATAGGAAAGTGATAGAAAAGAAAGGGAGAAAGATAGTCAAGGACAGATAACAATCAAATGAAAACGCTGAGGGAAGAGACACAGGGGAAGGAATGGGTGAGCGGGGGAGAGGGATTATAATGGATGAGGAGAACCCATAGTGTTGAGTAATTGGTGGCAGAGAGCATAGTGAACAGATTATGAATGGCTGGAGGGAGTGGGAAGGTCGAAGGCCTGGAAGAAGAGATATGTTTTGAGAAGAGCCTTAAACTGAGGAAAAGATACTTCAGTGTGAAGAGAATGCGGGAGAGAATTCCAGAGGGCGAGACTTGCAAAGAAGAAGGCAGCGTGCCGGGTGGATTTGAGGTGGACCTGGGTGGGAGATGGCAAGAAGAGGCGGTTGCCATGTGCCGAGCGGAGCAGACGGGGGGTGGGTTGAAGATAGATAAGATCGGCTAAGTACTGGGGAGTGTTAATATGGAGGACCTTATGAGTGATAGTGAGTAACTTATACACAAATCGGACCTTAAAAGGAAGCCAGTGGAGGGAGAGAAGGCGGGGGGTGATGTGATCCCGGTGTGAGGAGAAAGTAAGGAGACGTGCGGCTGTGTTTTGGATTAGTTGTAATCTTCGGAGTTGATATTGGGGGAGACCTGCGACTAGCGAGCTACAATAGTCAAGTTGTGTAATCACCAAAGAAAGAACAAGAGTGGTAAGGGACGCAGGTGGAAGAAGAGAACGAACAGACCTAATCCTGCGAAGATGGAAGAAGGAACTATGCACCACTCCTGAGATGTGCTGATGGAATGAGAGGGAAGAGTCCAGAGTAACACCAAGATAACAAAGAGTTGAGACCAGAGGGATTAGAGAGTTGGACATGAACGGTGTCAGGGTAGGAGAAGGAGCACCAAAGGTGAACCAGATAGCTGCTGATTTAGAGGGGTTAACGATAAGATAGTTTCCACGGAACCAGTCAGCAATGGAGACGAGACAATCGTTGAGGAGTGAGAGATCTGGAGCTGAAGGCGATGTGTGGTGAATCAGGAGGATATCGTCAGCGAAAAAATAGGTAGATAAGCCGGATTGTTGAATTAGTAAGGCAAGGGGGGCAAGAAAGACATTGAAAATGAGGGGTGCAAGAATGGAGCCCTGGGGGACACCACAGTGTAAAGGGAGAGCGGTAGAAGAGGTGGAGCCAGATTGAACAGCGAAGGTTCGGGAAGAGAGAAAGGATTGGAACCACTGATAGACTGTACCGTGAATCCCAAGGTCAGACAATCATTTGAGGAGAGTGCGGTGGTCGACAACATCGAATGCCGCAGAGAGGTCCAGAGAGACGGCAATGGAGAAATCACCCTTTTCGTGAGCCCAGTGGAGTTCGTTGAGAAGTGCCAAAAGGATAGTTTCTGTACTGTGGCCGGCCCTGAATCCTGACTGCCAGGGGTGTAATGAAATGGTAGAATCGAGGTGTGCAGTGAATTGATGGAAGACAAGTTTTTCGAGAATCTTAGAAAGGTAAGTGAGGTTGGAGACAGGACGCCAGTTCGATGGAACGGTAGGGTCAAGGGTGGGTTTCTTAAGAAGAGGCGGACAAATGCATGTTTCCAGACAGAGGGAAAACAGCCGGAAGCGAGACTGAAATTGATAATGTTGAGGGCAAAAGGGATAAGTGTGAGCGAGGGGTCATGAAGCCAGGAGGAAGGCAATGGGTCGAGTGGGCAGGTGGTTTTATGGGAGGTCGTGATATCATGCGCCAAAACAGGCCTGACACCAAGGAGATGAATACTTTTGCAGGCCACAGTGGGACTTCAGTGCATCCACATTTGTGGTTTCCTATGCAATTCTGGTGCCTGCCCCTTCAGAGGGATGATCTCAGGTTGGGGATGATACAGAAGGTGGCTACGAATATGGTTGGTGGTCTAGATTTTGGACATCTGCAGACAGACCAATGGAACGTTTAGGTATACTTTGGTGGGACAGCAGGTTGGCAGTGCTATGACTGCAAGATTTGTATACCTCCATGGCATGCCTGCACAGGTTGGAAGCCTCCTTCGGTTGTCAGCATGCTCTGCTGCAAGGTGTCATTGGATGGGGGTGGTGGGGGATAGACCCAGGTGTTGTATGCAGGGATGTTTCTTTTCAGACATAGTGGTGGCTACATGAGATAGTTTCTCATTGGAGGAGGTGGTGCTGTGGACAGTATCAGACTTCATAGGGCATGGGGCAGACACAGGGTTCTCTCAGGGGACTGTTGTTGTTGTGGTTATTATTGGTGGGCAGCCTAGTTCGGCCATATGTTGTTTTACTGCCATCGTGGTTCTATGTTTCTACTGCGCTGTATTTTGGCTGACAGTATTGGGCCATGTTGCTGCACTGCTACACACAGACGGTGTGTTTCACTGTGTTCATGTTTCCTTTCCGTATGTTCTTTCCCTTTTGTCTTTTCTGCATGCATTACCACCATGCCTTTCTCTTGGTCATTGTGTTTCTGTTTGCTTGTTTCTTGTGGGGTCCAGTTTTGTGTGCTTACAGTCATTTGGTGGTGTGATGGGTCCAGCTAACCCTTGCTCCTTTTGCCCTTTTACTTTGCAGTTACTTCCTGGCTCTTTGCAATGTTGTTGTCCCACCACATGCATTTCCCCTGCCCCCTCCTTTCCTGCTTTGACCTACTTACTGTGCTAGAGTGATCCTGATTCGCTCCCAGCCCCTGCGTGCTGCTGCTAGGGCTGGTCGTCTGTGTGCCATGGGGAGCAGGGCACACTCATTCTCTGTCACCAGCCTGTAGAGCAGGCAGGTCTCTGCCTCTGAAAAGTTAACCCGGCGAGTTGCCATTTTCTGAAGTGTTGTATGGGTCTTGCGACGGATAGGGGGGTAATCACTGCATCCTGTTTCCTGTCACATGTGGGAGACTCTGCAGGTGGGCACATTTTCAGAATTACATGCCCACAGCATATTTCTAGACTTGCACGCGTGAGTTACATGTGGACACGGCACTTGGTTAAATGCATGCTACAGGTTTAATAGTGTAGACATCCAGCGTCATATTCCATGTACCCCTGCATGTCGTTGTATTCGGCCACGGAATCCCATCTTTGTTGGGGATGTACCTCCGCCCGGCACATCTTTCTCTCTATCACCCCCAATGTAAACTGTTTTGATTGAAATGATAAAGCGGTATAAAAAAACACTTAAATAAATAAATATAAGTATATTCATTCTGCTGCTCCTCCCTACCTTTCCTGTCTTATCTCCCCCTACATCTCTCTTTGGGAACTTCGCTCTTCTGGCAGATCCCATCTATCTGTGCTCTTCTCTTCCACTGCCATCTCCAAACATTGATCTTTCCACCTTGTTGCTTCTTATTCCCGGAACAAACTACCTGAGTTTGTTTATCAGACTCCATCCCCAGCACTATTCAAATCCAGGCTAAAAGCATACCTCTTCGATACTGCTTTTGGATGCTGATTCACATTCTCTTAGATATATCCTAGCCCCCAGTGGCTGTGTTGTCTTTCTTGACTAGACTGTAAGCGCAGATGAGCAGAGACTGTTTCTTAAATGTCTCTCTACTGTACTAGATACGCCTTTTAGCACTATACAAATGATTAATAGTAGTAATAATATTAGTAGCATCTTTATAAAATTGTGCATAAAAAGACATCTACTTTCATGCTTAAAATGAGTATCCCCTTATAAAATTGCACTCATGCCTGCACAAATATGTGTATTTTATAAAGTACATAAGTACATCACAACCCCACCTCTGCTCTGAACAAACAACATTTTTGCGAATGGCTATGTGAAAATCATGTAAAAATAGGCACACACTTTATGTGTATGTATATTTTTCACATGTATGCTGTCACGCAATTTTATAAAAGTCCTTTTCTGTGTGTAAACCAGATTTTACACATGTTGCTGTTAAGTGCCGTCAAGTCAGTGTTAACTCATGGCGACCCTCTGGATAGTTGTCCTAAACTGTGTTCGCTCTTCAGTCAGGCAGCTCATTGTTGACAGTGTACCACCCATAGCTGCTGTTATTTTATCAATCTATCTTAATGCTGGTCTTCCTTTTTTGTATTGACCTTCTACCTTGTCAAGCATGATGCCTTCCTCTAATGATCTCTCTCTTCGCATGATATGTCCAAAGTATGAAAGTTGAAGTCTTGTCATCTGAGCTTCTAAAGAAAGCTAACGGGGGCTATACATTTCAAGCAAAGCTAAGAGTTTGTGACTTTTTAAATTACTAGCACTCTGTCTGGTAGCTCTTAAAAGGATTTTGGTACATTTTTAAAACAACATTACATTCTTTTTGGTGCTTTAGTTTAAATGGGGAAATATTTTGTTTAGTGGGGTAGGTTTAAAACTCTGCTTTAGTATCTTTCTTCAGCTCTTTGAAGCTACTGACACCTCATCAGGAGTTAGTGGGTCTGATTAGCCTGTGAAAGAACTGAGAGCAGCTAAGGCCTGCATAAAAGGCTTCAGAGACCTGCACTGTTGAGGCATTCCTAACGGGCTATATATTTCAAGCCAACATAAGAGTTTGTGGCTTTTTAAATTACTAGTTCTTTGTCTGGAAGCTCTTAAAAAGGGTTTTGGTACATTTTTAAAACAAGGTTACATTCCTTTTGGTGATTTAGTTTAAAAGGGGAAATATTTTGTTTAGTGGGGTAGGTTTAAAACTCTGCTTTAGTATCTTTCTTCAGCTCTTTGAAGCTACTGACACCTCATCAAGTGTTAGTTCCCTCCCTAACCCCCAACTCCCACCCACCCCTAATGAGCAGTCCTGCTTTATAGGGTGCCTCCTCAATTAACTACATAAATTGACTTGGTACAGCACATTTTAAACATACTTAAAGAGATTTAACTGCTTTTTCTTTGAAAGGACAGCTGGGAAACTGGCTGGTAGACCTCTCTCTTTTGCTTTAACAGATGCCTAAGCTCCATGAACTGATCAATGGCTGGAAAAAATTGTATCGCTAAATCTGTTGCCCCCATTACAGCTTCTGCCTCTGTCCAGACAGCAGTCCCAATGCCACTTGCAGGACCGGTTCCATGTGCAGGATGCCTGCATGCAAGCTCTCAGGAAACAAGTGGAGGAACTCAGAGAGGAGTAGCGAGGCTGAGGAGCATTCAAGACAGTGAGAAGTACATTGATGAGATGCTTCTTGCAGCGTCCAAGCTCTCCAGCAGAGAAGATGGGTGCCTACAGAATGACAAAGGTTGTACACAAGTCACCAGGGCCTGCAGAATCACCAATCCAACTTCTCCAGCCCTTGAATTGAAGAACCATTATGCGGCCCTGGAAGTAGAAGAGGTGAAAGCATTCCTGGAAAAGGAAGAACCATACCTCAAGTGCCCCAAGGAATTGAAGGTAGTGGTGGTTGATGACTCTCTTCTGAGGGGTACTGAGGCATCCATCTGCTGACCAGACTTGATGGCCAGAGATTGCCAGATGCCAAAATCCAAGATGTTATGGAGAGTTTGCCGAGACTCATCAAGCCCACTGACTATTACCCAATGTTGCTAATCTATGTTGGTACAAATGATACTGACAGATATCCCTCTGAGCATATCAAAAGTGACTTCATGACTATGGGACAGAGGGTGAAGCAGATAGTGGCGCAGGTGGTGTTCTCTTCAATCCTCTCTATTGAGGGTAAAGACCAAGGCAGAGAAGCTCACATCCTGGAGATGAATGCATGGCTGTGTGGATGGTGTCATCGAGATCATTTTGGTTTCCTGGACCATGGAATGCTGTTCAAAGGGTTGCAGAGCAGAGATGGTGTTCATCTATCCAAGAAAGGTTGATGTGTCCAGTAGCAGACTGGCTAATCTACTGAAGAGGGCTTTAAACTAGATTAGTTGGGGATGGGTGAAGAAAGCCCCCAGGTAAGTGAAAGCCCCCAGGTAAGTGAAACATTAATAATCTTTATGGAAATGCATAAAAGGGGCACCATATGGAAAGCAGTGTGTATAAATGCCCATAGCAAGGGAAATAAGATCCCAGATATTGAAGCTTTAACGGGAGAGGCTGACTTGGATTTAGTAGCAGTTACAGAAACATAGTTCACAGAAAACCATGACTGGAAAGTAACTATACCAGTCCATACTTTATTCAGAAAGGACAGGGTAGGAGGAGTGGCACTATACATAAAAAATAATATTAAAGCTTTGGAATTACAGAGCTTAAAAGGGAGAAAGGAGGCACTGTGGGTTAAACTAGAAAGAGGGAAAGAGAAATCTATTTGCATTGGTATGATATACAGACCTCCCTCACAGGAGGAAGAGGTAGACGGAGAGTTAATTGAAGACATACGCAGCATTGCTAGGAAAGGGGAAGCGATACTGATAGGGAATTTCAAAATGCCAGATATTGATTGGCACATTCTGGCTGCAGTATTATCTAGAAGTAAGGAGATCCTGGATTCTCTACAGGGAGAACTATTCAGGCAATTGGTAACAGAACCTACACATGAAGGGGCCATACCGGACCTCGTGCTTACCAATGGTGAAAGTGTTTCTGATGTTATAGTGGGAGATCATTTTGCATCCAGTGATCACCAGATGGTAGGTTCAGTATTAGGACTAGGGCAGTTAGATTCCATTCAAAAGCAAGGGTCTTAGACTTTAGGAAAACTAACTGCCAAGATGGGCCAATACCTCAGGGAGTCGTTAGCGGGATGGGAACAGCTGGGGGATGTAGAAAAACAGTGGGCAAAACTGAAAGGGGATATTTTAAGGGCAACCAACCTTTTTGTTAAAATGGTAAATAAAGGTAAAAAGAAAAGGAGACCGCTATGGCTTTTGAAAGAGGTAGCTGAAAAGGTGAAGAAAAAGAGGGATGTCTTCATGAAATACAAGAGATCACAGAGAGAGGAAGACAGGCATCTATATTTGGAAAACCTTAGAGAAGCTAGCAAAGTAGTCAGGAAAGCAAAGATTCAAAAAGAGGAGGAAATAGTCAATACAATAAAATGAGGAGATAAGACATTTTTCAGTTATGTTAGTGAGAAGAGGAAGGGCAAAAGTGATATTGTCAGACTCCACGGTGAAGGGGAGGAATATGTAGAAGCTGATGAGGATAAAGCAGAATTGCTTAACAAATATTTCTGTTTTGTGTTCACAGATGGAGAACCAGGAGGAGGACCTCAGAAAACACCCACAAACAGGAACAGAAGCGAAGGGTATTTTTACAATTTTCAGAAGACTGTGTTCATGAGAAACTATCTAAACTTAAAGTAAACAAAGTGATGGGACCAGATGTGATACACCCAAGAATACTGAGGGAACTCTGGAATGTTCTAGCAGCTCCACTGACTGACCTTTTCAGTGCCTCATTGGAGTCAGGAGTGGTGTCGAAGGACTGGAGAGAGGCTCATATGGTCCCTTTACACAAAAGCAGAAGAATGTGGTTGAAAACTACAGGCCTGTTAGTTTAATTTCAGTGGTGAGTAAATTATTTAAAACACTACTGAAAGAGAAAATAGTGAGGTTTCTGGAGTCCAGCGGATTACAGAATCTGAGTCAGCATGGTTTCACCAGAGGCAGGTCTTGTCAGACAAATCTGATTGATTTCTTTGACTGTGTTACCAGGGAGTTGGACAGAGGGAAGCCCCTAGATGTGGTGTATTTAGATTTGACACTGTATTTGACACTGTTCCTCACAGAAGACCTATAAACAAACTGAGCACCCTAGGGATGGACCCTAAAGTTACTGCTTGGGTTGGAAATTGGTTGAGTGGGAGGCGACAAAGAGTACAGGTAAATGGAGCTCACTCTGAGGAGAAGGAGGTTACCAGTGGTGTGCCCTAGATATCTGGCCTTGGTCCGATTCTTTTTAACATCTTTGTTAGTGATATAGCGGAAGGGCTGTTGGATAAGGTTTGCCTCTTTGTGGATGATAGCAAAATCTGCAATAGAGTAGACACCCAGGAAGGTGTAGATACCATGAGCAGGGTCTAGCTAAGCTTGAAGAATGGTCTAGAATTTGGCAGCTGATATTTAATGTTAAAAAATGCAAGGTCATGCATTTGGGCTGCAGCAATCCAAGGGAGCAATATAGTATAGGGGGTGAAGTACTTTTGTCCACTAAAGAAGAGCGGGACCTAGGCGTGGTTGTGTCTGATGATCTTAAAGTAGCTAAACAGGTAGAAAAGGTGACAGCCAAAGCTAGAAGAATAGTTGGGTGCATAGAGAGATGAATGACCAGCAGAAGAAAGGAGGTGATAGTGCCTCTGTATAAGTCTTTCGTGCGACCTCATTTGGAGTATTATGAGCGATTCTGGAGACCACACCTTAAAAACGATATAAACAGGATGGAGTCTGTACAGATTTTGGCTACTAAAATGGTTAGTGGTCTTCATTATAAAGCAAATGAGGACAGACTTAAGGATCTTAATATGTACACCTTAGAGGAAAGGCGGGATAGAGGTGATATGATTGAAACATTTAAATACCTCCTTGGCATAAATGTACAGGAGGAGAGCCTCTTTCGATTGAAAGCAAGCTCTGCTATGAGGGGACATGGGATGAGGGTGAAAGGGGATAGATTCAGGAGTGATATGCGGAACTATTTTTTTACGGAAAGAGTGGTGGATTCATGGAATAGTCTCCCAGTGGAGGTGGTAGAGATGAGTATCTGAATTCAAAGAAGCATGGAACAAACATAGAGGATCTCTAAAGGAAAAAAGGTGACTGTTGTAGTGTTTGATATGGAAGGACTGACTAAATAGGCCATGTGGTCTTTTTCTGTTCTCATTTTTCTATGTATCTAAGCTTAGATCTCCTCTAGTACTGATTGGTTTGTTCTTTTGGCTGTCCATGGGATACACAGTATTCATCGCCAGCACCATAATTCAAAGCTATCAATTTTCTTCCTATCTATCTTTTTCACTGTCAAACTTTCACATCTATATGATGTTATTGAAAATAGCATAGCTTGAATGAGTCGAATCTTCATTTGGAGAGAGACATGTCTGCTCTTGAGAATCTTGTCAAGATCCTTCATGTCCATTTTGCCAAAAGCAATGAGTCATCGGATTTCTTGACTGCTTGTCGTTTCTTTATTGATAGCTGATCCAAATAAGTTCAAGTTGTCTACTATTTAAATTTCTTCTCCTTCAACAATGAACTTATTGATTTTGTCAGTTGTCAGGATCTTTGTCTTCTTTACTATTATGCAGATGCATCACACTAATCCCATCGCTCCTGATATCACCCCCTTAACAGCTGTCTTTCCTCTATTAATTCCTGGTTGTCCTCAAACTTTCTTCATCTCAACCTCACAAAGACTCTGGCTATTTGGTTCACTTTCGGCAGTCCTGTTCCATTCTTAGTGTAGGGATGGACAGATAAAGGGATACCAGAATCCCCAATATGTAATTGAAGATGGATGAATTTCTTGATACAAAATGTGTTTAGAAGTTTGACTTCTCACCTACTTCCTTTTAAATAGACTAGGATGTCATGATCATGGGTTCTGTGTAACTGTCTTTAAAATAGATGGAACAGTGTTAACGCAAGCAAAAAGAACATAGGCTATGAACTGAGCAAGCATAAAGTTCATTGTACAGTCAACTGGAAGTCCCTGCTGACACAACATAATTTTTGCAACTTTTGCAATTATAAATTTCATCTAATATACTGTAATCAGATTTTACTCTGTAAAAAGAACTTTGGCAACACCTTGTGTTATTTCATGGTTATAATAAATGACTGTTACTTCCTCTTTTTCTCTAATAAAAGGGAGCTTTTAGGAGGAGAACTTTGAATTCAGCAGGCGTGGAACTATGCGTGTCCATAGACCGTCTGTTGCCGTCTTCCCTCTGAGCTCAAAGAAAATAGCACTTTGTGTGTGTGTGATTGTGTTCTGTATTACTCTCTGCCTGTCTCTCACTACTGATGGATCAGAGACCTAAAGAGCCGAGGTATTGTGGTCAGATCATGGAGTTTTCTTCAGTTGATGCTGGACTCGGATCTCTGTGTTCCTTCAGCAGTTGGAAACACCAGACAAGTCTCAAGGACACAGGCAGTGGTTGCCGTGAGTGAGTATACTAAAAAATTGACAGATATCTGTGTGTATATTGTGATTATAATGTAAAGTCGGTAAGGTTAATTAGAGATCTCAGTTAGATAAGTGAAGTGATATGGGGCAGAGAAAAGGAAGCCCTAATTGTGAAATGAGGCGCAAATTTTGGTGAAGCGCCCTTATGTTAATATTCGATGACTGCCAGTAACCACAGTTTGCCGTTCCCCTTGGAACATTTCAGTGGGACAAATTGAGTTGATTACAGTATGAACTATGATTAGATTTAAGCAAATTTCATACCAGTCATGTATGGTTTTGTGGCAGTTTAAGGCTAAAAAGTGCAGCAAGCCACTGACTCTGTGTTTTGAAAAGTTTAAAAATCCAGTGTTTAGGATGGATAGTGTAAATATAAAAGAAATTGAAACTTACAGGGAAAAACTTAAGTCATTGCTCTATGAAAAAATAGAATTAATCAAACAAAGTTTTGAAGGACTGATTTTCATGTCATAATTGTAGTATGAAGTTTGTTTTCTCTACTTTAGTGATTAAGTGTGCTGTGCAGTATAAGTTTTGATATTTATTGCAGTAATAATGTAGAGATTTCCGGCACAGATAACAGTTTGGCAAGACTACAGTATTAGCAGGAAGAAAGTCTTGAGCAACTGTGGTAAGCTTTTCTTTGTTAGCCTTATTGGGGAAGTTAAAAAAAACTTCAAATGTGATTAACTATTTCTCTTACTTGTGTATGTATAGTAAATAAGTTTTGTTTTTTTAGGTCTGGATCTGAACCTATTTTGGGTTATGATAATTTATTTACTGATTCCATTCTATGTGTAATAATGCAAATGCTGAAAAATATTAGACACATTATTCCTTGGTGTTTATGTCTCTGGATATTTTGGGAAAAAATGATTGATGATATATTCTCCAAATTGTATTTCTAGTTATATTTGATGTGAATGAATGGGAAGATCTTCCATGCTTTGATATATTTAGATATTTGATAAAATTGTGTGATGTAATAAAGGTTTAAAATTAAATTGTTTTAAAGGAAAGAGAAGTTAGCAACTTAACTGGAAAAAAATTGAATTGCTAGTCAAGTTAAGTCAAGCAAGTTTGTTTACTTAAAAGGGAAAAAAGTGAATGATGCAACTATATTCAAACAAGTGAATTAAGTAATTAAAACAGTATGGCGAATATATGTATAATGTTGAAAGTTCAACTATGATAGTGTATGAGTAAATGTCTGAAGAAAAAATGCTGATATTTCTCTTAGTCTCTTTTAAACTAATCTGCAGGAGTTGATTGGAGGAGTGATCTTAAATTCTCATGTCATATATGTTTTAGTTATTATGAAAGACCTCTGCAGAATTGATGTTGTTAATTGCAAGTGTGATCCAATATGCCTACCTCTTCTATTGCTACTGTTTGTGTTTTTGCTCAGAAATTTCCCACTAGATTTAAACCACTAGGTTATTTTTCAGACTTTTGTGACCCTGTTGTAGCAGGAATGCCTCCATGTTTTTAGTCTCTGGTAGCAGTAGTCTTTGCAATCCAAATTACTGATTTTCTAGTACTATAACATGTCTCATTAAGTTTTCGTGTCTTCTACACTTGGAAAAAAACCAGTTTTCGTTCAGCTCTTTTCTTGTTACTGTTTGACCTCACACTGTACTGATGATTCTGCTTTGCACAATGAATAAGGAAAACTGATGCAATTGAAAGAATTGATTCTGTGCAGAGTCGGCAGCTTTGCTATTTGCTAATGCTCAACTAGCTGGAGTGTTCGCTCTTTCTAGAGCTCTTGAGTTATCTGCTCACTTGATTGATACTGATTTTGCCTCAGGCTTCTTGCATGAGGAGCCCTATGTACTGATATTCTACTACTATGCTGTTTTGTTCTGAAAAGAAGTGGTAATTAACAGTTTTAATTGGTTCAAATTTGGTGTTAAAAAGTTTTATAGTTGATGAATGTACACACCCTTATATAAATGTTCCTTCCTTTGTGAGCTTAGATGTCTATGTGAATTAGAATGGAATGGAGAAATAGTCTAATGACTAGAGTACTAGCACTCCTTGTGACCTTGGATAAGTCACTTAACCCTCATTGCCTTACAAAGAAAAATTTCAAGTTATCAATGTTCCTGTTTAATGTGCTGTACCAAGTTTTAGTTGCAATGTGAACTGCTGTGATTAGTGGGGAAAATAGTATTAAAAAAAATAACAAAAAAAAACAAAGAAAAGTGCAAAAATAGATAAACCAGGTCAGTTGGGTGTGGCTGGGAGGTTATATGCTGAGGTGAACAGATGGGATTTAAGTAGGGGCCTGAAATTGGTGTAGTTATCTTCCAGACGGAGCGGAGTGGGAAGAGAGTTCCACAGAGCTGGACCAAGGAAGAAAAAGGCAGAATGACGGGTAGACTGTAAGTGTGCACAAGATGGTGGGGGGAAGTGAAGTCGATTAATGTGAAGAGAATGAAGACTATGTGTAGGAATATGGAAGTGGAGAAGACCAGTGAGGTACTGGGGTGTTTGTGTGTGCAGGATGTGGTGATAATGTTTAAAGTAATGTGAGTTGAATCATCACCTAAGATAAGGCAGCCTTCCTAATAACTGTTGACAAACAATTGAAATGAGTTTAGATTATTTGTCATAAACTGCTAGTTATGTTTTAATGTTGTTACCCCTTGAATAACCAGATTGACTATATCTTGTATATTGTTAAGGCTGGAGAATACATCACAAATATAATTAGTGATATGAATATGTACAAATGTGTTCCTGACAGGAAAAAACAATGTATCTATCAGGCCACATGCTAACATTTGATTTGGCAAGTAGACAGAATAAGTTTAGGAATGTAGATGAAAATAATGAGTATGTTACAGACTAGCTATGTAATAGTTTAGTGCTAGCTATGGATGTATTGTAATTAACAATGGATAATATAATTCTGTTCAACAATTTAAGACTGTCATTAAGGATGAATAATTGTGCTTGTTTGCAATTGTTTGGCATCAAGAGAGATGCTGTAGTGGAGAGTAGGATTTTTACAAATTATATATTGTATGCACTGAATCTAATGGGCCGAAGATGAAGAAACGACTGAATGAAATGCTACTGGATATGGAGACTCCTGATAAAGATCAGCGATTCCAGCGGAACTACTCATGTATGTGCAGCAGTGAAGCATGGGTGGATGGTCACTGAAAAAGATTGATCTAAGATGTGCATGGCACAGCCCATGGTGTGAAAGGATGCTGCTGACGAATCTGGAGTGATGACTGGTGTCATGATATGAGGGAGTAATCTCTGAATTATTGCTAGATCTATGAGAAGCAGTTGGCCACTGCTGGATGAGGTAGTGCTTACAAGAATAATTGGTAAAGTCTTGCTCTCTGTACACATTTTTATTGAGGCTAAGCAAAGGTAAACAATGTCACATGATTTTGTATGACTATTTCTTCCAATGAACAAGATGGAGCTCACCTATGGACCAGATGTGCCTAGGACTTTGAAAGAACATCTGCAAAATGAAGCCTACTGTAGAAGATTATTCCGGAATTGGACATGTTTCAGCTACTGTTCTTTAGTAATGATTCTTTATAGAATCACAGGGAGGACTGTAGGGATGGACAGATAAAGGGATACCAGAATTCCCAATATGTAATTGAAGATGGATGAATTTCTTGATACAAAATGTGTTTAGAAGTTTGACTTCTCACCTACTTCCTTTTAAATAGACTAGGATGTCATGATCATGGGTTCTGTGTAACTGTCTTTAAAATAGATGGAACAGTGTTAACGCAAGCAAAAAGAACATAGGCTATGAACTGAGCAAGCATAAAGTTCATTGTACAGTCAACTGGAAGTCCCTGCTGACACAACATAATTTTTGCAACTTTTGCAATTATAAATTTCATCTAATATACTGTAATCAGATTTTACTCTGTAAAAAGAACTTTGGTGACACCTTGTGTTATTTCATGGTTATAATAAATGACTGTTACTTCCTCTTTTTCTCTAATAAAAGGGAGCTTTTAGGAGGAGAACTTTGAATTCGGCAGGCGTGGAACTATGCGTGTCCATAGACCGTCTGTTGCCATCTTCCCTCTGAGCTCAAAGAAAATAGCACTTTGTGTGTGTGTGATTGTGTTCTGTATTACTCTCTGCCTGTCTCTCACTACTGATGGACCAGAGACCTAAAGAGCCGAGGTATTGTGGTCAGATCATGGAGTTTTCTTCACTTAGCCCCCTCGCTCTCCTCCTCCGCCATTCCCCTAGTTCCCACCCTATGCTATCTCGGCATAACCTTAGACTCAGCCCTATCCTTCTGTGATCTTTTTATCATCCATAATTTGCCATTCCTTCTGTTCCCTGCAACATATCCGTGCTGTTCGCCTCTTCCTAACCACTCCATCTCTGGTCATACTGCTCTCCCTTGTGATGACCCGGATTGATTATTGCAACATCCCCCTGCTGGATTCCCACAATATCAGTTACATAGGTTACAACTCCTACAAAACAATGCGGCTTGTATCATCACACATGCCTCCCATACAGATCATGTCATCCCATTACTCATTCAGCTCCACGAGCTCTTAGTTGCCTTCAGAATACAGTTCAAGCTCCTAATCTTGGTTCACAAAGTGATCTATTCCGGTACGCCACAGTATCTCTCTAATCTGGTTCATCTTCATAGCCCTCAGCGCTAACTTCAGTTCATTCACTCTAACTGCATGTCCCTCCCCTCCCCTTCACAAACACATCTGGAGTCCATCCAGTATTCTGCCTTCATTTTCTCGGTCCTAAACTATGAAACTCCCTCCCCCCGGACCTGTGACTAGAACTCTCCTTCACTTAGGGGTATGTATACTAAACGGCGCTAACGGTGCAGCTGCAATGTTATCACATGATACGTGATGTTATCGCGCGATAATGGCACATTACCGTGCGAGAACGTCACGTATCGCGTGATAACGTCTCCAGCGGTGGTAAGGTGTGCAGAGGGTGGAGTAAGGCTCCCCAGGGGCGGAGATAAGGGTTCAATGGGCAGAGAATGGGCGGGGAAAGGCTCCATGCACACTAACGCCGTGAAATGAAGGTCTGAAAAGTAGCGCCAGTGAAAACCTCGCGCTAGAGGCACATTTGCAGGGGAGAGAAACCATTTCAGTCAGCAATGTGCAGCAAAGGCAGGGAAAACAAGAAAAGTGATAGTAGTGATACATGTGCAAAAACATCATAGTGCCCAAGTACGAGAGGGCACTACTGTGAGGCTGAAAATGGGGTACAGGGGGCTGCAAGCCAGACATGCAGTGGGGCAGCAGGGGCACAGGGTGGGCTAGGCAGATGCCTAGGTGACACATAGGAATGTAGAAGCGGAAAACCAGCAAGACAGCAACTGACCAAGGGCAAACATGGCCATGAGTGTGTGTCCCCCAGTGTCCCAGGGGACAGTACCCAACAAGTACCCCAAAGGGCACATAACATTGGCAGGCAGTGCCGGGGGGGGGAAGCATGGATGTCTAGGCAGGCACTCCTACCCCATATCATGCCCCATAGGCAGCCGCCTACCGGCACAGTGGATGGCCAGGGACTACGCACCACCAGCACCACTGGCACAAGGGCATGTCAGCATGGTGGTGTAGGGGTGCTGTTGGTGGAGGAGGCAGTAACATCTGCCCACAGAAGACCACGGCCAAGTCCCGTTTAGGTGGGTGCTGTGCACTGCAACAGACAAGGTATGTCTGATGAACAGTAATGGTATCCCCAGGGAATGATCTGCTTCTGTGGCAACAGTTTGGTGCAGTGCACACAGCCAGTGTGTTCAGGGGCAGAAGGTCATAGGTTCAAGACCTAGCTGTGGCTCCTGCAAACCATGTCCCTATATTTTACCCAGTACTAAATTGTGGTAATAAAGATGGAACCTTTATTGCAGATTAAATAAACATGTCATAAACACCTATATTTTACCCTACAGAGCACAGACACCATAAACATGTGCAATCCCTAGAGCAGAGTTTCCCAACTGCAGTCCTGGAGGGCCAACTCCATTCAGGTTTCATGCTGTCCCTAAGAAATATGCCTGTGCTGCATTTGTATGCACCACCCCCATTGTATGCAAATGTATCTCATGCATATTCATTAGGGACAGCATTAAAACCTGAACCATGTTTGGCCCACCAGGACCGGAGTTGGGAACCTCTGCCCTAGAGCAATGGCTCCACTATCCAAAGCCTCATGGAGAGTAAGGCTGTTGTGCCCTGCGCAGAGCAGCATCTCCCAATACTAGCACCTGCATACCTTAGCAATGCCATCCTAAACTTGGGAACATGTTACAAAGAACATGGGAACATGTTACAAAGAACTTGGGAACATGTTACAAACATATATCAAAAGATTGCTATGATTAATGGCAGATAACAAATCCTAAGTTAAACACAATTTGTTGACAGAGATGCAGCATAGCAACCTTTCTGATATCTGTGGAGTGTGTTTCAGTTTTGGTTTCTGACAGTGTTTACCACCCCGGGGAGTGACCCCCAACAGTATTGCATACCATAGCAATGCCTGCACTGTGCACAGGACTGGTGTGGCAGCCAGGGCTGCCAACCACCTCTATATTTGCGCAATGCTGATAATAGGTGTGGGAGTGTGTGTATGTCTATCCATTGTTATGTGGCTGCCTACACCTTACTGAGCCCACAATGCTTGAACTGTTTCCAGTGTTAGCCTGCCAATGTGCATAATGAGGAGCAAGGTACTGTGGGTATGGCATGGACATGGCGGCCTGAGCAGGATGCATCTGCACAGGGAATAGGGCAATGGCTGGGACATTGTAGTGCCCGGCCACCACCTGCATGGACAGGGTGGTCACGGCATGTCATGCTGGGGGGAGGGTCACTCACACCCTGACTGAGCAGTGACCACGGCATGGCTAGGTTCCCCCATAGTGCTATACAGTATTTCTCTCAAGTGATATCTATGGGTTCCTTTTTCTGGGGCCCAATCACTGACTTACCTGCTTGGTGTGTGTGCTCACATCCCATTTTTGGGTGCACACAGTTTCTCCAGGAACATGCCCTATGTAATAGCTAGCAAACTGTCTGCAGTTAGCATGTGTATGGCTGGAACAACTTGCAGGGTGGAGACTGACTGTGTTCTCTGCTGGTGAATGTCAGATTAGGGGGGGGGGCAGCTGAGCTGTTCCAGGCCTACTGCCCTATGTGATGCGTACAGATCTGCATTGACTGGCTTCTACTGCCACCATTGCAGAGATATAGAATGTGGATCTGTTGGTGGGGGTTCCTGTCCCCTACCCTGACCACAGAGGGCGTGTTGGGTGGTGCTGTATAATCCACTTTGGGGTCCAAACACCACCCTTCACTTATAACAGGTGACCATGGCACCCACACAGGATATGCACTATTCTGGGTACATCATAGTCCACTAGGGCTAGACGTGACTGGGAAATACAGATGGACACAGGCGTATCTTAGGTGTGTCTGCAGGGACTACCCATCACACACTAGCACTGATGGGGACCTGCAGCACAGCCTACCTCAGCCAAGCAAGGTGCTGAGGACCTGGTGCTGGGTGCCCCACCTCGCCCTCAGGGTGAGCACAGGACCCGCACAATGTCACCATCTGTAGCTACTCTGTGCTAGTAACACACACGGTCAGTTCCCCCTACCAGGCCGGGGTGCTATAGAGGTGCATACCCCATCTTGTGATCAGATGTAGGCTGCTGATCTGCATGTGCAGTGCATCATGGGTACAAGTGGGTTTACCCTATCCTGGTAACCACAGCAGACAGTTTGTGTGGTGACCTGCAGTCTTTCTGTAGCAAGCCAGCAGTGTGTTAGATGTTATAGAGATGCCTCAGACAGCACTGATTTAAATTAAAAGGAAGTGCCTCAGACAGCCTTCTTACATAACACCACTGCAGAATCAAACCCATGACCTTTGCTTCCACAGTCATTGCAGTAACCAGTGGGCTACATCTTTATTGCTTTGAACACTGCGCTGGCATGAAATTTCAGGGCACGGGCAGGGTCCCAGGGCCCGCTGGTAACCGGGTGCACGGCCCGGCGCGGGACCCTGCTCGGTAGCGGGAGCGCGCGCGACGTCAAGACGCTGGGGGGAAAATTTGAACTGATTGGCTCTGCGGCGATATGGAGGTGCAGAGCCAATCAGGTGCGCGCAAACTCCATGTGCTACGGGGCTCGCGGATAGCCCGGAGCACATGGTAGCGGGGCGCGCACTTGGAAGGAGCTGCTGCAGCATTCTCGGTCCCCTTAGGCCCGGATTCCACGGCCCACGGGTGCACCGGCACGTGGCTACTACTCACCGCGTGGCGAAGCGGTGTGTTGGCGATCCCATCCGGCCCGGTTCGAGGAGGCTTCTGAGCAGCACGATCGAGGGACCGGCACGGAGGAGTGCGTGCAGCTGAGCCGTCGGGTGCTGGACGCGGCGGAGGATCGTGAGCACTAACAGAGGGGGGGGGGGAAATCGGTGCATTCGGCGGCCTGATTGACTTGTGGGGGGGTGAAAGAGGGTATTCCAGGCGGGGGCAATGGGTCCTAGGCGGCTAAAAGGGGTTAGGGCGTCTGGGAGGTCGGCAGCTTCGAGGGGAAAAACTGGCCAGAAAGGAGCGGGTAGCATGGGGAGACTGCAGCAGGGAGGTGGGGGAGAGGGGTATGCCTCCGGGGTGGCCAGGGGCAAGGGGATGGATGCTAGCACAGCTCCTAGGGTGGGGAGAGGTGCTGAAAGGGGGCGTGCAGCTAGGCCCCGGAGAGCGAAGGTAACAAGGGGGGAAGGCAGAGCTGGCAGGCTGTTGCCTGAACCGGCCCCGGTGGGGGGTGATCCGGGTAGCGCTCCAGAGGGGTGCGGTGAGGGAGCAGGAGGTCCTGATAGTGGGACTCCCCAGGGCAGGGGTGCAGGGGGTAGAATGGCGCCATGGGAATGGAATAGTATGGGGAACAGCCCAGCTTGGGGTGGGGGCAGGGGAGGAGGATGGTTTGGGGGGTACCCCCCCTCGCAGGGGACTACCAGTCCTCCCGGGCAACAGGCGGCCTGGGATAGGTGGCAAGCCGGGGGGCAAGGCTCATCGGGTGGGGACTGGATGGGGGCATGGCAGTCGGCGTGGCCGGCGTTTTTCTCCCCTTTGTGTCCCCCTTTGTTATCTCCACAGGTATCCTTTCCCGTAGCGCCTTGTGGCGCGCAGCGTCCCAGTGAATCGGAGCGAGCGATGGATGGAGCAGCCGGCGCCGGTGCGACGGAGGTGAACACGATGGCAATGGTGCAGGAGCGAGATGCACATGCGCAGCAGCAGGTGATGGACCCTAGTGGGGGCCTTCGGGTGGCTCCGGAGGGCGCTATGTCGGGAGGAGCTGCAGGTGAGTCTTCTGTGCGGGGAGTCGATGAGAGGGGGGGGTCGCGCGGGGGGCGTCCGGAAAAGGCGCGGAGGAAGAGGAAACACGTTTGTCGGCGGGGGCATAGCTCCAACTCCTCGTCCTCTTCTTCGTCGGAGGGTTCCGATTCGTCGTCAGGTGGAGCGCAGAATATGGTTGTCTCGGGTGATGGAGGGAGCGTCGGGATGGGGGGCGTTGGCTCGGCGTCTTTGGCGGCGGTCGCGGAGCTGTGGGAGGGTGTGCCGAGGAAGTTGCGGCGAAAAATTCTCAAACGCAAGTACATCGACATTTTCCGTTTGCTTGACGGCCGAAAGCGTTCCGGGGATAGCAAGAAGAAGCGTAAGGAAGACGAGAAGGCAGGCCGAGTACGTGCCGTATCGCGCAACGTGGTCAACTGGATCCGCTCGTTCTTGCGATTGGCAAGTGTCTGGGGGCATCAGTTTCCGGAGCAGTACGGCAGCTTGCTGTCCTATGCTGATGCTATCTTGGAGGCGTCCCAAGCGCATGAGGGGTGGTCGTGGTTGAACTACGACGAGAAGTTTAGGGACAAGATGGAAGAAAGCAAATCGCTAACGTGGGGGACGCAGGACATTAATCTGTGGTTGACACAGATGTCTGTCAAGACGGGTATGGGGGGAGCTGGTGGTGTTAGGACAGGGCCGGGTTATACTGGGGGAGCAAACCGTTCCTTTCGTGGGGCATCCTCAGGGGGACTGTCCAAACCGGGCCTCGGGGCCGGGACTGACCTTTGTTGGAGATATAATCGAACCACCTGTCCGTTCCCGGATTGTAAGTTCCGGCATGCCTGTTCGTGGTGTGGAAGTGCCCATCCCGCGACAAAATGCCTTAAAAAAGGGGCGGCCCCCGCGCCGCTTCCTGGAGCCAAGTGAGGTGTCTCATAGCGCCTTAGCGCCCTCCCCGATTCGGAGGCAGGTGCTAAGTAGTTGGCTTCTGGGGTATCCGAAGAAAAGAGACGGTTTGACGTTGCATTTAGGTTTTAAGTTTGGTTTCCTTATTCCCATAAGGGGGGAGGTGGTCACAGGGGCGGGGCGGAATGCGGTGAGTGTTCGGCGGTGGCGCGGGAAAAAATTACAGTGGAGTTGCGTGTAGGACGGATTGCGGGGCCGTTCCGCATTCCACCTTTTTGGAATTTCGTAGTGTCTCCGTTAGGGGTGATTCCCAAGAAAGAGCCGGGAAAGTTCAGGTTGATACATAACCTCTCGTCACCGATAGGAACCTCCGTTAATGACTCCATACCGCGGGAGCTCTGCACTGTGCGGTATGCTTCCTTCGACAAGGCAGTGGAGTTAGTAGCTGCGGCTGGACGCGGGGCGCTGCTAGCAAAAGTTGACATTGAATCAGCCTTTCGATTATTGCCAGTGCATCCGTCGGCTTTTAGGTTGCTTGGTTTTCGGTTTGAAGAGGCGTATTACTACGATAAAAGTCTGCCAATGGGGTGCGCGATATCGTGTGCATACTTCGAGATGTTTAGTTCTTTCTTGCATTGGATGTTAGTGCAGAGGGTTGGTGGCGCGGAAGTGGTGCATTACCTAGACGATTTCCTTTTTGTCGGCAGGGCCGGGGCGGAGGGATGCAAGACACTCCTGGACGGTTTCGAAAGAATGGCGGAAGAGCTGGGGGTGCCGCTGGCGGACGGCAAGACGGTGGGACCTACCACGCAGCTTACTTTTTTGGGTGTGGAACTAGATTCGGTGCATATGGTAGCGCGTTTGCCGCAAGAGAAGGTGAAAAAACTCAGGGTATTAGTGGCCAACGTGATAGCCTCGCAAAAAGTGACATTGCAAGAGCTGCAGGTGCTATTAGGGTCCCTTAATTTTGCCTGTAAAGTCATTCCGATGGGGCGTGTTTTCAGTCGGAGCCTGGCGGCGGCGACGGCCGGAGTGCAGCGGCCACATCATCGTATTCGGGTCTCTCAGGTTATGAGGGAGGACCTACGGGTTTGGGATGCCTTTTTGGAAGGATTTAATGGCACGACGGTGCTGCGGGAGGAGGCGGTCACCAGTGGCGACCTGCAGCTTTATACGGATGCGGCCGGGGGAGTTGGCCTGGGTATCTACTTCGGGGGCGCATGGTGTTCTGAAAGCTGGCCGCAGTCCTGGGTGGAAGGGGGTTTGTTGAACAATATAACTTTTTTGGAGCTCTTTCCCATATTAGTCGTGTTGGAATTGTGGCCGAATAGGTTGGTTAATCGCAGGGTGGTATGGTGGTGCGACAACGAGGCGGTGGTACATGTCGTAAATCGTTATTCGCCCCGGTGTGCTCAGGTGGCTTCGCTTATGCGGCGGGTGGTGCTCGCTTGCATGCAGTTGAATGTTGATTTGAAAGCGCGTCACATCCCAGGGCGTATTAACGAAATTGCTGATGCTCTCTCTCTCGTTTGCAGATGGAGCGTTTTCGGAAGTTGGTGCCGGAGGCGGACGAGGAGGGTCACGTGGTCCCCTTGAGCTTGTGGAGCGTTGGCCTGCAGAGATGAAGCAACTATTGAAGAGCTCGGTGGCGTCTAGCACCTGGGAAGTCTATCAGCGTGGTTGCGCAAGGGTGCAGCGGTTTTTATATGAGCGGGGATGGCAAGGGGGGAGGGCCCCTGCTTTGTTGCTGGGACAGTATGTGGCATGGGCCAAAGAGCAGGGGGCTGCGCGGTCGGCGGTGCGGGGACATTTGGCGGGTTTTGAGTTTTTTGCTAAGGCGGTGGGGAGGGAGTCTGGAGGTGCGGGTTTGCTGGCGCGGCGGCTCTTGCAAGGGTGGGAACGGTCGCACCCGGCACCGCGTGATCGCCGACGGCCAATTACGCACGAGTTGCTGGTGAAAGTGTGCCAGGAGCTGGGGCGAGTGGCGCGAGATGCGTACGAAGCAGTGCTATTCAAGGCAGTGTTTTGTTTGGCTTTTTTCGGGGCGTTCCGGGTCAGTGAGTTGGCGGAAGCTTCGCGTCGATGCGATAGCGGTAATAGTCTGCGGCGGCACCACGTATGGATTGAGGGCAAAAACATGAGGATTCTCTTGGCTAAGTCCAAGACGGATCAAAACCGCAGAGGCGCATGGGTGGTGCTAGTGGCGACGGGTGGGAGTACCTGCCCACTGTTGGCCATGCGGGCGTACTTGGCCCTTCGCCCGGCGGGAGGGAAGGGGTTGTTCGTACACAGGGATGCTTCCCCGCTGTCCCGTTTTCAAGTGACGGCGGTATTGCGTTTAGTTTTACAGCGGTTGGGTGAGGACCCGTACCAATTTGCATCGCATTCCTTTCGCATCGGGGCAGCCACCAGTGCGGCAGCAGCGGGCTTGTCTGGTGCGGCGATAAAGAGCATTGGGAGATGGCGCTCGAGGGCTTTCGAGGGCTATGTACGCTTGTAAAGTCAAAGGGGGGGGTTGGGGGGGTAACTAATGTTGTGTCTTTCTGTTGCAGATGGGGCTGTGCGTCGGCTCGGATGCTGGCTCCTGGGGCACTCCTTCGTCTATTGGGCTGGCCAGCGGGCGGCGCTACGCCCAGGAGGAGTGAATTTGCGTCTGGATCCGGCTGTGGTGGCTGTGTCATGGCTGGGCGAGCGGGGTCTGCGGTGGACACAATTGCTGCCTGTGCTTCGCCACCACCAGCGCGTCAGAGGCCAGCCAGAGATCTTGTTGGTGCATCTTGGTGGGAATGAACTTTCTTCGTGGACTTGCAAACAGCTGATTAGGGCTGCCAAAAAAGACTTTTCCATTTTGCTACGGATGTTTGAAGGGGTTGTCTTGCTGTGGTCTGACATCATCCCGCGGCCTGCGTGCTGGGGGCAGCGGCGCTGGTCGCGGGGGTTGATCAAGATCAACAGGCAGATCGGGAGATGGGTCGGGGAACAAGGCGGGTTGCAGGTGCAACACCCCTGGGTGGAGGTGGCCTGTTCCGGATTGTACAGAGATGACGGGGTGCACCTATCTCCAGTGGGTACAGATTTGTTATTGAATGACTGGCAGGAAGCGCTGGAGAAAGTGGTGCGGAGTAGGCCACACTGGTCGCAGCTTGGGACTTAAGGGGGCGGCACAGGGAGATAGGATCCCCCGTGCCGGTGGCGGGATCCCGGAGGTCCGGGGTCCGGAGCCTTGGGTGACTTGGGGAGGGGGCGGGGTGCCCTCGACCCGGGCAACCCCTGGAAGACTTTTGCTAGTAACATGGCAAAGTCGGATAGGGGGGGCCGAACTAGGCCGTTGGTGGGGACCACGGCTGGAGCGGAGGTGTGGCCGCTTTGCTAGTAGCACGGCTGGCGGTCCATCAACCCGCGGGGCCAGTTGGCTACATTTATAGATAGTTGCATTTACCTGTTAAATGTTTCATGGGTTGTTAAATAAAGCTGCGACCAGTTTTGTCCCACCAAGAATGTGTTTGTGAGTTATTTGAGACATGGGGGGAGGGGGGAGGTGCAGGATATATGAACTAAGGGGGGGGGAGGGCCAAGGTGAGAGGGGAAGCTGGGTCCGGCTACCCGGTTAATTTCAGGGCACGGGCAGGGTCCCAGGGCCCGCTGGTAACCGGGTGCACGGCCCGGCGCGGGACCCTGCTCGGTAGCGGGAGCGCGCGCGACGTCAAGACGCTGGGGGGAAAATTTGAACTGATTGGCTCTGCGGCGATATGGAGGTGCAGAGCCAATCAGGTGCGCGCAAACTCCATGTGCTACGGGGCTCGCGGATAGCCCGGAGCACATGGTAGCGGGGCGCGCACTTGGAAGCCCTCCCACCCACCCACTTGTGGAGCTGTTTGGGAGGCAATGGGGGTGTCGCAGCTGGGGGAGGGGTGTAAGTCTGGATGGGCGGGATCCCGGAGGTCCGGGGTCCGGAGCCTTGGGTGACTTGGGGAGGGGGCGGGGTGCCCTCGACCCGGGCAACCCCTGGAAGACTTTTGCTAGTAACATGGCAAAGTCGGATAGGGGGGGCCGAACTAGGCCGTTGGTGGGGACCACGGCTGGAGCGGAGGTGTGGCCGCTTTGCTAGTAGCACGGCTGGCGGTCCATCAACCCGCGGGGCCAGTTGGCTACATTTATAGATAGTTGCATTTACCTGTTAAATGTTTCATGGGTTGTTAAATAAAGCTGCGACCAGTTTTGTCCCACCAAGAATGTGTTTGTGAGTTATTTGAGACATGGGGGGAGGGGGGAGGTGCAGGATATATGAACTAAGGGGGGGGGGAGGGCCAAGGTGAGAGGGGAAGCCGGGTCCGGCTACCCGGTTACTTAGGGTTAGCACGCGTTAAAATGCCATGGCACCCACTATTGCATGATACAGATTCTTGCTACCTTGCTGCCGGAACGCCCACTCCTTATATGGCATTCTTCAGATTATCGCTGCAACTAGCACCGGTAACATTAAGACGGTTTAGTAAACATACCCCTAAGTTTAAGTCAGTGTTGAAAACCCATTTTTTCTGCTCTGCCTTCAATCTCCCCCCCCCCCCTCATGTTGAGACTCACTGATTTCTCACTTACTCCTTTGCCCCTTTATCTTCATGTCTTATTTATTTATTTATTTATTTATTTATTTAACAATCATTTGTATACCGCATCTTCCAGAGATCAGTTGCGGTTTACAATAAACAACAGTCAACAAAGCAGGAGCTTGGTTTTACATGGAACATTTTGAAGTAGTAAACAATATATCATCTAACATTTATTTATTTATTTATTTTATTTATTTAGTAAAAACTTATATACCGCTACTTCCAGCGATCAGCAGCGGTTTGATTACAATTTTGGGATTTGTCAAAAAATCAAGACAGAAAATTTGGGGCATAGATAGAGAGAACAGGGGTAATACACAGCACACATATTAGGGTCTATATTTAGACCATAATTACTATCACAATCGATTATACAGCCATTCCTCGCTTAACGACCGAGTTCCGTTACAACGACCCGGTCGTTAAGCGAATTGGTCGTTAAGCGAGGAAAGGCATACTAAAGCTAAAGGAGAAAAATACAGTACGATATGCTGAAACTTGACTTGTTTTAAGGCATATGAAGGGATGGAGCAGGCTCGTAATTTTTTAAAAAATCGTTCCCAGTATGGTATGGGGAGGCAACACATAGCTCAGTGGAGGCCGGACTAGAAGAACTACAGAAATATGACGGCAGAAAAAGCAAGTGCAGACATACCAAGCAGGAATGAATCTGAGAGCTCGCACTTGCGACCATCGCTTCGCCGTTACGACCGCTCACCGTCGGTGATATGGTCGTAAGTGTGAGCGGTCGTAACGGCGAAGCGATGGTCGCAAGTGCGAGCGGTCGCTAAACAGGTAGGTCGTTAAGTGAGGACTACCTGTATATTTATACAAGCAATTATACATTTACACACGCGATTATCCGTCATCTATGTACAGTTTTACATACAGCTATTCACTCTCTTAACATCATAAACAATATATAATATAATATTATATATATATATATATAAAATATATCATCTAACATCATAAACAATATATCATCTAACATCATTGTTCTACTCTCTCTCTCTCTCTCTTTCCTATTTAAATTATGGCGTTCTTTTCCTTTCTTAGCAGCATTTTTGATGTAAACTGCTCAGATGCTCAAGTATAGAGTGGTATATTAAAAAGCAAAATAAAGATAAAGATAGAAAGATAAAGATCGTCTTCACTTTCAGCCAGTAAAATGGCATCATCAAAATAGCAAAAGTTGTTGATGAGTCTTCCACCAATCTACACACTTCGGTTCTCTTCATACAATCCTGCTTCTCTGATCATTTGTTCTGCATATAAATTAAACAAGTAGGGGTAAAGTATGCAGACTTGTCATACACTTTTGCCAATTTTAAACCATTCTGTTTCTCCTAGTTCCGTTCAAACTGTTGCTTCTTGATCAATGTAAAGGTTGTGCAAGAGAACTATCAGGTGTTCTGGTATACCCATGCTTCTTAATGTGGCCTAGTGTTTCTCATGGTTTACACTGTCAAAAGCCTTGCTGTTGTCAATAAAATACATATAGATATCCTTTTGGTATTATTTTGACTTTTCAAGGATCCATCTCACATCTGCAATAACGTCTCTTGTTTCTCGCCCTTTCCTGAACCCTGCTTGCACTTCAGGCAGTTCTCATTCCAGGTATGGTTGTAGTCTCTGCTGAATGATCTTGATTAGAATCTTGCTGGCATGTGGGATCAAAGTGATTGTGCAATAATTTCCACAGTCGGTTGGATCACCTTTCTTTAGAATTGGTATAAACACAGATCTTTTCAAGTCAATTGGCCATGATGTTGTCTTCCAAGTTTCCTGGCAGAGCCTTGTAAGTATGGTAACAGCTGCATCCGATTGCTGTAATACTTTAATGGTAATGCCATTAATGCCAGGTATTTTGTTCTTTGATAAAGCTTTCAATGCTGCTTCGACTTCTTCTTTCATCACCAATAGTTCGTGATCATAAGGTACGGGTTGAAACGGCTGTTACTAACAGCCTGTTAGTCCACTTGATCTTTATGGTATAATGACTCTGTATATTCTTTCCATCTTTTCTTGATCTTCTCGGCATCATTCAACATAGATCCTTGAGCATCTTGTAACATTCCAATTTGAGAATAGAATTTTTTCTTTAACTCTCGTAGCTTTAGGAAAGCCTATCTTGTTCATCCTCTAATAGTTTCTGCTTATATTTCCTTGCATGCATCATTGTAGTACTTCTCCTTGTCTTGTCTTGCTGCATGTTGGAAATCTCTGTTGAGTTCTGCAATTGCCTCTCTTTCTCATCTGGCTTTAGCTTCTCTGTGATTCTGGGCAATTTTCAGAATTTCTTTGGTCATCCATTTTGGCCATTTTTGCTTTTTTACATTTTGTAGAAACTTCTCACTTTCTTCCAACACAACATTCTTGATCTCAACCCATAACTCTTCTGAAGCTCTGTCATTTGTATCTAAAGCAGCAAATCGAATTTGGTGGAAGTCTTTAAATTCCATTGGTATATTCTCAGGGTCATTTATTTATTATTTTTTATTTAGCAAGCATTTGTATACCACTCCTTCCAGCGATCAGAAGCGGGTAAGATTACATAGAAAGAGCTGTCAAATCAAAACAGTAAAATTTAAGGTATATACAGAATTGATTCGGGGGGAAAGGGAAGTACACAGCAAATTATCTACTTCTAGTCTATGGGGAAAAAAGATTACATATGTACATTTTTACATAGAAGGTCCTCTGGTTCTTTGGGTAGAATAGTTTCTCTTCCTGTGGAATTAGAGCAGGTTGAAATGACTTTGAAAAAAGTGTGTCTTGAGTTTTTTTCTAAACTCTATTAGATTTTCGCTGGCTCTTACTGTGGGCGGCAGTTGGTTCCATAGTGTAGATGCTGTGTAAGCGAATGCCCTATTACTGGTGTTGACTTTGACAGATCTTATATCCGTAGGGGTGTGAAGGGTATTGGAGTTGATGGTTCTTCTGTTTCTGTTGGGGGGTTGTGTGGCTATTAGGGTGGAGAGGAAGGATGGAGCAATGGTGTGGATGAGTTTGAAAGTGGTTGTCAGTATTTTGTACTTTGAGCGAGCTGTAATGGGGAGCCAGTGTAACTCAATTAGTACTGGTGTGATGTGGTCGGTAAGATTTTTCCTCATAATGATCCTGGCAGCTACATTCTGCGCCATTTGCAGGATGTTGAGTTTTTTTTTAGGTAGTCCATGTAGAATGGCGTTGCAGTAGTCGAAATGTGGCATGATGAGTGCTTGAGCGACGGATCTGAAGTCGTGGGGGTCTATGATGTTCCGTATAGGTTGTAGAACTCTCAGTTTGTGGAAAACTGCCCTGTTTGTTTTTCGGAGATGTTTCTCCATTTTTAGGTCGCAGTCAAATGTTACTCCAAGTTATTTTATTTCTTTCTTCGTTTGGTAGGTATTGTTGCATAAGGTTATTGTGATTGGGGGGGGGGTCAAAATTTGCTTTCCTGGAGATATACATCACCTCAGTTTTCTTATGGTTGATTGCCATGCTGCTTTGTTTTAGCCAGTGTTGCATCTCGCTAAGGCAGGATTCGAGTGGGCTGTAGTCCGGGTTGTTGGTGTCAAGTTGTGTGTACAGCATAATATCATCGGCATATATGTGGTAGTTGATTTTATGCCGAGTGAAGATTTCACATAGCGGTTGCATATAGACATTGAAGAGGAGTGCTGAGAGTGCCGAGCCTTGCGGTATACCTTGTGTTTGGGGGAAAGCTTCCGCTTTTTCACCATTGAACTGCACCTGTTGCATTCTGTTTGAGATGTATGATGTGAACCATTTTAGGGGGGTTCCTGAAATTCCTATTGACTTGATCCTGTTTATGAGGGTTCCATGGTTAACTGTATCGAAGGCAGCTGAGATGTCGATGAAAAGGAGTATGTACATTTTCTTTTTGTTTTCTAGGCCCTTGAGTAGGTTGTCAAGCAGGACTAGCAATAGGGTTTCAACCCCGTGATGTTGTCTAAATCCGTATTGCTGGGCATCTAGGGGAGCATTGTCGTTCAGGTGGTCTTGGAGTTGTAGTAGGACAGCCTTTTCTATAATCTTGTTTTGCTACATTTATGAATGGCATTTATGAATGGCTTGCTCTTTTTCAACTTTAGCTTGAGTTTGCATACTAGTAGTTGGTGAGCTGTACCACAGTCAGCTCCAGGTTTTGTCTTTGTTGTTGTTGTTGTTGTAAAGCTTTTCCATCGTTGACTTCCACAGATGCAGTCAATTTGATTTTTGTACAATCTATTGGGTGAAGTCCATGTGTACAGTGGCCATTTGTTGTTCCTGGAAGAAGGTGTTTGAGATGAATAGATCGTTGGTCTTGAAGAATTCTATCAGCCTTTCTCCAGCTTCATTTATGTTGGTAAGTCCATATTTTCCAGCCACTTTGCCATCTTCTTTGTTGCCAATTTTTGCGTTCCAGTCACCCATGGCTATCAGGATATCCTGATGCAATTTCATCTTGTACTTGTTCATAGAACTCATACACTTCTTCCTCTTCTGCAGCTGTTGTTGGGCATATACTTGAATTATAGTTGTTTTGATAGGTATTGCTCACATAGAAAAAGCTTTATAGAAATATCAGATAGAAAAAGCATTTCAAATTAAACTCTGACTGGGCCAAAATTGGCTAATTTGAGTTAGACGTTATTATTTCTGTATCTCTGGATTCTTTAAGGAATCTATCTACCAGTGTGCTGATATATGTTATACACCTGTGTTAATTAATGCAGTCATTTGACCCACATTATTGCATTAATGTTAACTCAACACAATTAGTCGTAATACAAAGAATATTTAAATGGCCAGCACAGCATGCAACTGCATTCTAAGAAACTCATTTATATTCATATGCTGTTAGCACAAATTTTGTTAAACAATGTGATTTGTCTTAATTCACCATGAATGCTGAGTTTTAACTGTACCTTCTTAGGTGTAGTCTTAGCATTATTCTAAAGCAGCTATGCCAGATCCCAAGTAAGGATGGTGACCACCCTTCTGAGTGAAAAACAGGGCAATTATTCATATTAACTTCCTAACCTTTGCCCTCATTATCCAAATCAAAAACCTGCATATTCCTAAGTAACCCCTCAACACCTAGAAACTCTATCAAATAAATATATATTCCAAAGCAATTCACCCTTTTTCCCGACATCCAGATCAAGTGATTGCATGGCCTGAAACAACCCACTTTTAGTGCCGCCATTCATATTTAGGGCTCTGGCTCAAATTAAGATCAAGGACTCTTATGGTCTCAAATGTGTTCCCTCACCTCTCTCACTTCCCATCTTGACTTCAAGTCAAGATCAAAGACCTGCTATGGCCTAATCAGTGCCCCCCTTGGCCAGGTAAGTTTCCAGCTGATAATCTTCCATGAGGTAAGCTCTGAGGTGCCAATTTTTCTCTTGCTTCCTTTGTCAGTGGACCACCTTTGAATGGGGAAGATTAACCAGGGGAGTTATATGGCTAGAGAGAAAGTCAGGACAGGGGGGTAAGATAGGTGACAAGCACTGGTTTTTGAGTTGGGGAAGCTGCTGGAGAAGTTTGGAGGCATAGCAGGGCCTGCTTCTTCACTCAGGAAGGTCAGGGGAATTAGGAGTCATCAGACCATTATTACCATTGCTAGTAATGTTGATGCATTAGTGGCGGCAGTAATGACCATAAATTATCTAGTGCAAATGCCAATTTTAAAATTAGATATACTATTGACTTTATACCTGTTAGTAAACTGAGCATTAAGAAGACTGGTTACTGAGGTGTGCTAGTGCTAATGTGGTGTCAGAACTAGGGGGCATTGTGGTGCAGAGTCAAGCTGCTTGGGCAACCTTTAAGTTATGTTGGCCTTCCTTTGGTAGCACATATGGTTTCCGAGCATATACCATGCTACACACAGTGCTGAAATATGCACAACTATCTCCAGGAACAAGCAGGAATGTAGTCTTCACATATGGGTGACGTCGGTACTGACGGAGCCCATGCCGGAATGCTCCACAGCATCCAATAGGAAAGCTTTTGGGAGCATCCCACTGCACCTACGTAGCTGCCTTCCCGCCTTTCCAGCTCTCCCTCCTCAGTTCTTCGTTTTCTGTGGAGCTGACAGAAAGCAAATCCTGTCACTGCAGAAAATTCCTGTTTTTCATATTTTTTGTGGTTTGTGTCTGCCTTCCCGTCCCATTTGCATCTGATCATACTTTTTTGGATAAATGGAATAAAATTCTAAATAAATGCTCACTGGATTAGATGGTACTAATGGTTGACACACTTAAAGATCATCTGGTGACAGTACAGGCTGATATTGTGAAGATGAATGAGCATTTGAGAATAACTGAATCGTCTGATAAATTTCAACATCAATCCAGTGAATTGGATAAACAGACTGAACAGTTGAGAAGTGATACCAAAAGATGAAGTTAAAAAAATTGAAAAGGGATTATGATGATTATACTACAGGGTATATTTACCCATGGCTTAACCTTAATCATCAAAGGGATCAAAGATCGTGGAAGAAAATTTCTTTTGAATGGTCCTCAGATGAGTCCAGTGGGGGGGTTAAGGCATTCGAAGGAAGGGTTTTTTTAGAGGATGGTCGTCAGAAGAAAAAGAAGAACCGTCAAGGCAAGGACAACAATTAAACAAACTTGGGGAGCAAAATTTATCATCTCTTGTAGTTAATCTTTCTGACATAATGCTGACAAAAAATCAGTTAGCATTGTTAGCTAAAGGGTTTTCATTTGTTCCAAGAGCTAGTTTTGATTCCTTCCAGTTCCGATTAGATTTCGAGAAATTCATGAGGAAGTTATGGTTAAAACATTTTTTTGCTTCCTCAAGGAATAATGAGCAGAATGTAATAATAGGAAATGCTAATACTGATATATTCATTGTGATGGTTCTTTTGGAAAACTTTCTTTACTCTCTAAATCTGTGTGGAATCCGCCGGGGCTGATACATTCTGCTCTCTCTGTTTTTCGACAATTAGTATTGCAATATATTGAGCTTTTAGAAAGGACGTCACATGTCAAGACTAGAAACGTTTTGTCTATGCGAGAGAGATCAGCATTGAAAGAATTATTGACGTTCCCAGAATTGGTAATCAAGCGCGCTGATAAAAGGGGCGCTATTATGATCCAGAATCAGGCATATAATTTGGCAGAAGTCTATCATCAATTATCGGATTCCTCAGTCTATATTAAATTGACTAACAATCCTACTTTAGAATTGCAGAGAGAGATTAAGGATTTAGCGGCCCAGGCTTTCCAAATGCATTGTATTACTAAGAAGGAAATTATTTTTCTGAAAGTTACATCACCTTGTGTACCCAAATTTTACTTATTACCAAAGATCCATAAGGATTTGAAACATCCACTTGGTAGACCTATTGTCTCGACATGGGGTTCAGTTTTGGAGCCTTTGTCTATGCTGATGGATTCGTTTTTAAGACCATTGTTGAGGACTATTCCATCATATGTGTGTGATACCGCACATTTTCTACAAATGCAGGCAGAAGCATCGGTATGGGCTAGTAATGATTCCATTTTGTTAGGGACTTTAGAAGTTAAAGCATTATATTCAAGCATTCACCAGGTAGCAGCCTTGACGGTGGTGAAGACTGGTTTGATACAGCGGAGAGATGTTGCTGACACGCAGTGAGGCTTTTTAATGCAGTTTGCAGAGTTAGCATTGTGTAGGAATTATTTTTGGTTTGATGGTCAGATATATCAACAGATTGAGAGGGTTGCCATGAGGGCTTCTTTTGCCCCCTCGGTAGCGAATTTGTTCATGGGATTATATGGGCAGCGTTGGCTGAGTGATTCCCCCTATTCCTCTCAGATAAAATTATGGCGTCGCTATATCAATGACATTTTTTTAATCTGGGAGGAGTTGGTGGATTCCTTGAAATCCTTTCATGATTGGTTGAATGGTTTGGATCCTCATATATAGTTTACTCTTTGTTATGACATGGAAGAGATAGTGTTTTTGGATGTGAAGATGTTCCGGCAGAGTAATGGTTGGGGCACTTCTGTTTATAAGAAGAGCACTGATAGAAATACTTTTCTACACTATTGTAGTGCCCATCCATTAAATATATTAAAGGGATTGCTGTTTTTGCAGTTTATTCGATACCGGCGGAATTGTTCAGCCATAGAAGATTTCAGGATGCAGGCCAAGTCGCTAAAAAGTGATTTTTTTTTAGCTAGGGGTTATCCCAAAAAGGTAGTAGATCGTGCCTACAAGCAGGCATTATTTAATGATAGGTCTTGGTTGCTTTCCCCTAGAGTAAAATCCCAGAAAGATAATGCATATGCTAATTTCATTTCCCGTTTTTCTCCTTTGAGTGCACAGATTCAACAAATTATTTGTAAGCATGCTAATGTTTTACAAACAGTACCTGGTTTAAAGGCTAACAGTCCTCGATCTGTTTGGCAGAGGAATTCAAATCTGAAGGAACTGTTGAGTCCTTTGGGTTTGCATCCCTTGTTGCCGGTTTGTGAGATGTCGGTGGGTCATGTAAAATGTGGTCATTGGCCATAAAAGATCGGCCCCAACGCGGGACGCGTTTAGCGGGCGCGTGCCCGTTGTGGCGTGACCGAAGGGGCGTGTCCAAAGGGGCAGGTCCCGCCCCTTTGGTGCCCCTTCGGTGCACTTAGGTGCATTGGCGTTAGTTTGATATGGGGAAGCGGAGGAAGCATCTTCCACAACCAGTTCAGTCCAAAGTAGTTAAGGTGACCGGCCCGATGGATGCCCATGTACGGGTGGAGAATCCTCCGGCCGTGTTGGGACCTATTTCATCTGACTCAACGGACTTATCAACTGTGAGTTCTATCTCCCCTACCGCTTCTGCCACCGCTAAGGGTGTAGCTCAACCCAATCAAGAGTTTGACTCTGTTAGTTCTGTGGTTCCCTCCCCTTTGGAAGTGAAACACGTGGACTGCGTCGAAGCTCTACTTCCGGATTCTTTTTTGCAAATTGACTCTTCTTCTGTGCCTTTGCCATGTCCCCTTCCCTCTGTATTTTCCTTCTCGTCTACGGCGGAACGACCGCCTCCTCCTGAAAATGTCTCCCTGAAGGATGTTTGGCTTGTTGTTTCCAGGATGGAAGCGGTACTCTCTGCGTCTCTGCAGAAGGTTTCCGCTTTCTCTAAGGAGACGGTCGGTAAACTGTCTGAGCATGACGATCGTTTACTATCTGTCGAGAGATCTGTGATATCTAATGAAAAGTTGATCTCCTCCCAGCAGGGTGTTACTACTACAGTTCTTAAAGATTTGGCATGTTTACATCGTCAAGATGAGTTTAGGGAGAATATTTTGCGATCAAAAAATTTGCGTTTTTTGAACTTCCCTAAGACTCATTATCTTTCTCCTCTATTGTTATTACAGAAATATTTAAAGGAGGTATTATTATTTACAGATATTTCAGATATATTGGTTTCTAATTTATATTATCTGCCTACAGGAAAAGTGGTTAGGGATGAGTGTGCCTCTGGGGGAGTTCAGTATGACCAATTAGTGTCTTCAACATTGGATCTCTCCGGTTTCCTTCAGTCTTCTTCTGATGATATCCCTACTAGAGCTACTTTGTTAGTCTCCTTTGTTCGTGGGATGGACAAGGATAAGATCATGCGGGTATATTTTCAGAAAAAGACTGAAAAAGAATGAGTTCAATCCATTCAGATCTTTCCGGATGTGGCTAAGGTCACTCAGGAACGGCGTAAAGCTTTTCTAGAGTTGCGTCCCCGTGTGTTAGCCATCGGAGCACTGTTTTACCTTAAATTTCCCTGTAAATGTCAAATTTCTTTTCAAGCTAAACGTTATTTGTTTTCCGAGATAGATCAATTGGTGAAGTTTCTAAAGGAGAAGGAGAGTCTCGACTAATATAGTTTTATTTTCTTTAGGTATACTATGTTTCTCTTGATTTTGTAAAATTGAGCTTATATTATATATTTTCCTCAGGGTCTATTGTTTTGTATGAAGCTTCTCCTTGATGTGGACTTGTGGTTATGATTTATGTAATCATTCTTGTATTTTGTTTTTCTGAAAATAATTAAAAAAAAAAAAAAAAAAAATGTGGTCATTGTGCCCCTCTTGGAAAACCAATTGTTTTTCCTATAGAGGAAAGAGATATTTTCTGAAGGCTAATACGTCCTGTGGATCAGATTTTGTGGTATACAGCATTTTTTGCCCTTGTGGATTGTTGTATATAGGCAAAAATGCTCGTTCTTTCTGTACTTGATTAAGTGAACACAAAAGTAGATTGCATTGCAAAAGACGGGAGGCTCCAATGGTGGAGCACTGTTTGCAAAGTGGACATGTTTTTTCAGACCTATGTTGTTTTTGTATACAGCGAGTAATGAGGGGTTATGGGACAAAGACGCATGATCAGTACCTTATTTATAGAGAACAGCATTGGATTTTCTTGCTTGGGATTGTGATTCCCGATAGCTTGAATTTTAGTATTGATTGGAAGGTTTGTGTTTAGGCGCTGGTGACTCCCTTACAGTTGATTGGTTGATATCTGGGGAAGAGGGAGTTCCCTTGGATATTTATGCACCTGCGTGGCATTTTTTAGAACGTTTATTAGGATGTTTCTGGTCGAGCTGATGGCGACATATGGGAATGAAGTTAAGTAACTTTGTTTGCTGAGATATGAATAATTAATATCAGATATCTGAAGATGGTAGCTTTTAGACTGTAGTACAGAAGTTAAGCAGTTGTTTTTAGTTTTAGTTAAATCCCCTTGAAGCAGCTGGATACGAAATGCTGAAGGGACATCCAAGCAGGCATTGGGGTTAGCTCACCTGGATCAATTGGTGCATCCAAATGCCATACAAGGATGAATTAATGAAGAAATATTGAAGAATTGTCACATGAGGATAAAATGAAAAAGATATGTGAAGAGATATTTGATGCTAATGTGTTTTTGATTATATGGTATTGCTGTTGATTCCATCATTGTGTTTATCAAAGGGAGAGAATTGAGCAAATCATTGATGTATTATCAAAGAAGATACCTATGGCCATTTTATGGTTGATTGGTAGCCTTGTAGATTCTGAGATTTGCCTTTCTACCTGATTATTATTTGCTATCTGAATGGTATTACAACGTGGTTAATGAGAGGAGCCAGATATATATTTTTTTTTGATGGTTACCTCGATGGCAAATCTATGATTTGTAGCTATTGACGAGATCTGCAAAGCAGCAACTTGTTCTTTGGTCCATACTTTTCCTGCTCACTACTGTCTGGACAAGGACATCTGCTGAGATACCATGTTTGGCCAGGCTGTTCTCCAGCATCTCTTTGAGACTTAGAGCAACTCCTCTCCATCCCGAATTTCAATACCAGACATCCAGGGAGGATACATGACCTCTTTAGGCATACCTGGGACAAACCACAGCCGATTCTGAGGTCACCTCTCTGGCATCTTCTAGCTAGGGAGTCCTATATGTGAAGACTATATTTCTGCTTGTTCCTGGAAAAAGCGTAGCTATTCACCTGTAACAGGTGATCTCCGGAAACAGCAGGAATTTAGTCTTCACAATCCACCCACCTCCCCTAGGAGTTGCAGGTCTTCTTTTTCTTTCTCTCCTTTTATCTCTGCTACAAACTCAACTGAGGAGGGAGAGCTGGCAAGGCAGGAAGGAAGCTACACAGGCATAGTCAGATGCTCCCAAAAGCTTTTCTATTGGATGCTGGGGAGCATTCTCGCGGGGGCTCCGTCGGTACCTATGACACCCATATGTGAAGGCTAAATTCCTGCTGTTCCCGGTGATCACCTGTTACAGGTGAATAACTGTGCTTTATTGGTCAGGATATAAACATAAATAACTGAAAGACGCGCCAACTCCAACTTAGGACTGACTTTCTGTCAAGCACTGACCAAGAAAAGAACAATCCGATATTATCTCGGGTTCCCCAGACTTCTATCACAAATACATTCAACTTAACACAGCTACATAAACTCTCTCTGGGTAGTTAGACTATGCAGATTTATTCTATGTAATAAACAGGTTGGGACTAGGGAGACATGTAGAGGAATTTTAGAAAGGACATCCAAATGCAATCTAGGATGTCTATGCCAGAACGTCTGAAAAAAAGCAGAAATATCCAGGTACAGACATGATTTTACAAATGTGCATGTGCCCAATATGGATGTCTGAGGGGGCATCAACACAGATGTCCCCAGAATAGTAATTCAGAATCTGGACATCTAGGAATAGCCTAATTTTTAGAGTAGTGGGCTAGGAACAGGGAAGTCTGAGTTCAAATGCCACTCCTGCTATCAATGAAATTGCGCTAAGTACTGGGGGATGATGGCATGCTTTCTTTCTACATCCTCAGAATTTTTTCAGCCAAAACAAGCATGTGCCTGGAGCAGGTCTAAACTAGACGTGACTCTGGATATACAGGACGCTTCTGAGATTAGGTGGGGGTGACCTGATTCCTTGGAACACCCCAGCTATGCCTCAACAAACTCCCATTCAGATTTGGACATCTTCAAGCTGGGGCCATCCACAGATCCATCTTCTAAAATGGCTCTGCAGACATCTCTGTGCTTTCGATGTCTCTGTGCCTGTTTTCAGGCATCCAAAGCACAAATAGGGCTTCCAAAGTAACACCCATAATGACTAGTATGGAATGGCAGCATATAAATTGATGATAAATAAATAAATATATCATTCTAATACAAATCAACCATTTGCCAGAAACGGAAGTTAGCATTTTTATCTTACATTTCATTTCACTTCATTTATTGAAAATGTTGTTGTTTGTTGTTAAGTGTATGCCGTGATGTCTCACAGAACTGTACTATACAGGTCAGAACATACATACATGTCAATCATTGTGCGATGAAGTAATTTAGTTCACAATAAAACATAATATTTTATGAATTAGAGAAGACTTCAGGTGATCTTTACCAAATCAACTAGGATTAGGGATTGAGCAAACTGGCATTCTCTTATTAGTGTGTTTCCTCATCCTATGCATCTGAGTACTCTAATTCTATCAAACTAGGACAGGGACTGTTTCCTTCAGAAATGATAAATAATAGTAAATGATTGTCTGCCTGTCTCTGCCTTTTTGGTGTCCTTGCACTCTTTTGGTTCCTTTTCTCTCTGATCTGGCAATGTAGGCTGTCTGGACCCACAGAGCCCAAGAGATTTTTAAAACTGACTTTAATCTAATACAGAGACAGAACAGCAAGTGCCTGTCTGTGCTTGTGTCCTGTGTTCTTTAGGTTCCTTTTCCACCTCACTGTGCTAGGCCTGGCTATAGATTCACCTTGACACTGCCGGAGATATTTTTAAATTGAGTCAGTTTTCTCTGACTCTGAGACAAAAACTCAGTGAAAAATAAATTCTTGCTCTAAAGGAATGAGTCATTGAATCTAGGCTAGGATGGAGAAGGAGTGTTGCTTTTTGATAGAGGACAGGAGAGATTTTGAATGGAGGAGGGTCTTCCTTCTTGGGGGTAGGGTGGGAGCATATTGTCCTAGAGGAGGTTCATGTTCGGTAGGCTGGAAAGGAAAAGGTTGCATTATTCAAAAATGAATTTTCCATTTTGTGTCCATGAAAAATCTTTAGTGTGATCTTGGGCAAGTCACTTAACCCTTCATTGCGTTATGTACTAATTTAGATTGTAAGCCCTCTAGGGACAGGAAAATATTACTTGCCTCGAACTTCTGAGAAAAGTCATGAGTTAAATCCAGTTCCCTTCCCCTTAAGTCCAATATATCCAAATTGTTGCTTTCACTCAGGAGTGAAATTTGCACTGTCTGCTCTCTCTCTCTCTCTCTCTGAGCCTTGTCTGTCTCTTTGGATACTTTCTCTAATTTTTAACAAGTTGTTTTCACCTCAGCAAATTAATTTTCTGACACATAAACCATTCTCTCACCTTTGCTCAGTTTCCTGATGAGCCACAGACATAATCTGTCATAGGATTTGGGAAAAATAAGGCAGGGATAGGCTTTCCTGGCTTCCTGTCAAAGGGTTTCAATAACTGATGAAATGACTCAGGCTTCTCCCTTCTTTCCTTCCCAAAGTTGCTCCACTGTGTCTCTCGCCACAATAGTGCTGAAAACAAATAGGCTTGAATAAGGACTCGGCTCATTCCAGCCCCACAGTCATTCACGTGGTTTAAAGGTATAAAGCAAATATGCTCTCATTTGTTGCATTGTACCATAAGTTTATAATGAATGCAAAACCTACCTCATAATTTGCATGGTTAGAATAAGGCAAATTTTTATCATCAAACTGTATATTTATTTAGATGCAGCTCATACTTTTCCAGGAGAAGTTCAAAACAAGTTACATTCAGGTACAGTATATATTTCCCTGCCCCCAAAGAGCTCACAATCTAAGTTTGTACCTGAAGCAATAGAAGGTTAAGTGGCTTGCCCATGGCCACAAGGAGTGCCAGTAGGATGTGTACACTGGTCTTGCTGGCTCTAAGGTGATGCCCTTACCACTAGGCCATTCCTCAATTCCAGCTGTTGCCCTAACCATAGTTCAAGGCAAGTTATATTCAGGTAGAGTAGGTATTTCCCAGTCCTCTTAGAGCTTACATTATAAAGGCCTTGTTTATATCTTGAATTAACACAAGTTATGTGCTTGAAGATACATTTTAAAAAGATCATCCAGGCAGCAGCAAGAGTGTACATTCAAAATGTGTGGAACACAGTGTCAATTTTAGAAAAGGTACCATGCACATCCATAGGCCTTCTGAAATCACCACTTCCTCATCTGCGAATATACATGTCCTGGCCCATTGGGCTTGCACATGCGAGTGATAGAAAATGAGATCCCATGCATGTGTAGAGTCCCATGGAGAACAGCACCCATGGAGACATTCAAGCACAACATAAAATACAGATACATGTATCATGTTGCCAATGTGGACATATGTACGGGATCCATATATGGGCATTCGCTCGCCATCCTGAGAAGAATGCCTGCACATGTGTATGCTCTCTGCACAGATAACAGCAGGATAGCTACCAGGCAGCTAATTGCAAGGGTAGAGCCTCTCATGTTATGCTAATTGGTGATGGAGGAGGAGGAGGAGCTTCTCTACCCCCTTGGCCACACAGGCCACCCCATGCTGCAGCAAGAAGAGCTCAGGAGAGGATCTGCTTAGTCTTAGCAAGGTGAGAAGACCATATCTCATCCAAAGACACAGTTCACAGGGGGACACCTAGATGCTGGCAGACAATCAATATGCAGACAGGGAAGTAAGGTAGTCAGGGCCAGGTGAAAAGGTAGCCAAGACAGGCTAGTCCCCCAGGGCAACCCCCTCGGAAAGTCATGAAAGAGCATCCGAAATTACAGCAAACAAAGAGAGCATTGTATCCAAAGACACACAGAAAACTTAGAAGCACTTTTTGAATCTGGCAGAGAGAATAAACACAAACATACAAGCAGAGTAGTGGCAAGGGAACATGAGGCATGAGACCAGCAGGATATGATTGACACATGGCTAGGGCACTGGGATGTGCAGGTGGTGATATATGGGCATGTCTAAAAATGCCAAGGACAATGGACACCAAGAGGCAAGGCCATGTTTGCAGGCATGCATGAGGCCTTGAAAGTCCCCACAACAAGGACAGGGTACATGCAGATAACAATGTGCATATGATCTCAAGCAAGGCTAGCACACTGAATCACAGCAGAGGAAACCCAACAGAAGGAAAGTAGCTATGCTGTGACCAGATAATGCACAGATACAGATGACAGCCATAAGCACTGCACATGGGTCATGCTGGGAACCAGGATGCGTGAGGAGATAGATGGAAGATGTTACCTGCAACCAATTCTAGGACACCTTCAATAACCACATTCCACAGCCTCTGTACACTTGGACAGGGCCAACCCTCAACCCAAAGTCAACAGAGTGAGTGAGGTCAGGTGGATAATAGGGGAAGAACTGCTGACATGAGTTGTCCCTAAGTACAAGGTCTCCCCTTATTCCCAACAGATGCTTCCATAACTTCTGAGATCTGAAGTCATTGAAGACAAGATTCCTAGCCATGTAGAAGAGCCAGCCCTAATTTTTGCAGTGTCTCCATCAGGAGATGCAGCAGAAACAAGGTAAGTCATGACACACATGGCATATATGTGACAGGTAGGGAAGAGACAGTGGATTCCCATATGCAATGTGCAAGACCATGAGATGCATGCCACCACCATACATCCATGACATGAAGTGTCATGCAGGGGCAGCAGATTCGCTGCCAGAGCATAGACTAGAAAGATGGCATGCAGTAGAGAGTCCTGCATAGCTGCTGACATTTGTTGTTAACAGGTCCCAAAGTGAACCAAACAGGACATTGCATCCCAAAATATATGGCATAATGGTGTGTTGGGGGAGAAACAAGGACCTAGACATACTAGAGAACCACAGCAGCACCTAGTGAACCAGCCTGTCTAGCCTGCCCAAATACTGGACCAGATGCATCATGATTAGGAGTCCAGTGCCTTGGTGGACTCTGAGATCCTGATCCACCTCACATATCTGTGATAAGAAGTTTATCAGGGATTCACTGTGATCACCAGGGCACAAGACCTCATGTTCACACCACCTGGAAGGCCTGAGATTGGAGATATATGCCATAGTTGGGGCCTTACACCAGTTCATTATATGCATCTCTACTCCAGCCACTTAAGTCAAGAGGGAGAGGGTAGGGAGTAAGACATCAGCTTGTACATATGGACTGTGTGACAATAGAAGAGTGGCTCAGAAAGGCACTTGAATAGTTTTCTATATACATGCCCAGTGTTGTCTTTGTAGGTGCACAAAAGCACTACTGTAGTTAAGCAGCTCTCCTCGGGCCAATGACTTCAACATGTGCCATGAGGCTCTGCCCTGGTAACATGAACACCTGGCTGTCCAGTATGGGAACCACCCATCTATCTCAGGCCCTGCCACATCATCAAAACCTGTAGACATCTGGGCAAGCACATTGCCACTGCAAGGGACAGGGATCCCAGCCGAAGCAGATCTCCCTCACACACAGATTCATGGTACTGACCTGCCCTTCCCAAAAACACAAGCCTGCACAACCCAACTTGCCTATAACTCCCTCTCCTCATATCACATGGTTGTTGCCAATATCTACAGTTCAATGTAGAGGTAGAGGTGACCTGTAGATCTGGTGGGGGACAATCTACATCCATGCCGGCAGATATACTATCTCTGGTATATGCACACTGTGTCTCAAGACCATTGTTCTACAACTGCCATGAGGTACACTGCAAGACATGGCTCTTGTTCCAAGGGTCGTCCATGCCTAACCATAGCTGACAGCAGTATAGGTTGAGACCCCAATATCCACAGCTATCACCATACCTGTGGACTACCATGACTGCTCAGCCATCCACCCACTGCAGCCCCCAACAACAGAAGCCCCATTGGGCAACCTCTGAACCCACATCATGTACACAAAGATTCACCAGCATATCATGTTGGAGGCATGGCAATGTATCATCCAGTACACATGCGCACATGAAGAGAGACATTGTCTCAATGTAGATAGTATATTTAATACATATCTGCCCAGAGTGGATGATACAAGGGCACAGCATACATGGGAGTTATCAAGCAATGACGCCAAGATCCTGACCCTCTGCCCCCATCTACAGGTTAAAATGAGCTCTGGGGGCCCTCCCAAGCATATATTTATATAGTTAAAACACAAGTAGAAGCTCTGACCCCCTGTTGCTATCTACAGGTTAATACCGGCTATAGGGTCCCTGCTGAGCAAATACAGTATCTACAGAGTTAAGATCAACAAGTGCCAGAATTTAAAATAAAATAAAAGCTCTGATCCCTGCCCCTATCTACAGACTTAAATGAGCTGTGGGGTATTTGTTGAGTATATACAGAGTCAAAACCCACATAAAGTCTTTCCCTACCCCTCCCTTCCACCCCTTCCTGGAGTCTCACTCTCCACTGTTTATAGTCACCACCTGCAGGGGAAGGAGAGAAGACATCCTTAGCAGCTGGCATCTGACATTGCAACACACAGAGCAGTCTCAACTACCACCCCTCATACATGTGAGCCCTTGCAAGACCATGTGTACTGCTCCCAGATCCCTGAGTTAGCTTGACATCAGTTGAGGCATTTTAGGAAGCATCCTACTTGCTGGCCATGGGCTCCCTATTTTGTATTGTTATATGTGCAGCTTATCTACATGATCCCCCCCCCCCCATGTTTTTAAAATGGGATCCACATACATTTATATGCTGTACACAAGTACACCTGTGCCTTATTTAGGAACAGCAAATGTGCAAATTAGAGATGTGCAGATACTGCCCCCCCCCCATGTATGTTTATAAAATGGGAACATAAACATCTTTGGCCCCATTTTAGAAATGCTGTGCTCAGTGCTATCACTGGCTACATCATGACACCAGAACAATGGTTGCTCACCAGAAAACACAGCTTCTGCCAGGGGGAGGTAGAACTCTCCTTGAGGGAGGTGCTCAATCACCAGAAAGTGTTCCTGGGCCATGAGAAAGTCTGTGTGAATGCCTATCAGAAACAGAGATTCTGGATGGACATCTTTCAGCAACCAAATGCCATCTACCATCACAAATACAAAACCAAGGCCATGAAACAGAAGTGGAAGAAGGTAAAGAGGAGGACCAAGTCCAAGGCCGTGGATAGAGAACCAGATGGACAGCCAAAGATCCTCATATCCTGGAGTAATAGGTGCTCCAAACAATTAATGAGGATACTGTGTGGAGGAGGTTAGTGACCGGAATAGATCCAGATTCTCCAAGGAACACATTGAGTATCTGTCCTCATCTATACCTTTCCCCACCCTCTCTGCATGCCCTGTCACTTCATGTTGCTACCTGCCCTCCACTGGAGTGCTATATGTGGGTACAGAAATATTTATCATCTTAACTCACCTATGGCACCCCTATTTGGAAATGTATGCCTGATAACCTGACAGTGATGCATACAGTGTGTGTGTGGGGGGGGGGGGACCTGGGTTAATATCACCAAAATTATCGGACAGGCATGTGGTTTGGTTGTCCTCCATTCCTTGAAGCTGGATTGCTCTAGTACCCTCACCTCCAGTCCATTCTGTGCATGCAGAGGTTGTAACTCACACAACTTGGCTGCAGTGGTCAGGCATCAATCCTCACAGCACCGAACTAATGCTAAAGCTATGTCAGAACACCTGAAAAGGGCTTCAAAGGGACACATAAGCCACTTCCAGGACACTGTTATAGAGATGTGTGAGCAGGATCCACCTCAGCCTTATCCCTTTGGGACCTGTCCCCTAGCCCTGCATCAGGTTCATAACCACCCTCTTGCCCAATTGCTGTTTCACCACTTGGTAGTCCCAGTACAGGTTGCTAACATCTTCTTTGGTTTAGGACTAACACATATCTATGGTCATTTGGGTTTTGATGCATGTGCCTTGCAGTGGGTATAGTGATAGGATTATGTGCAGGCAGCACCTTGGAACTTTGCACCAAGGCAACACCAGCTCCAAATTTGTACTACAAACAAGTGGCTTGCTGTGGACATGCAAAATATGTGGCATTGGTGAGCACAGCATGTTGATCCCTATCCATGTCGATCTGCTCACAGTTAGAGTTGATGTGATGGGGCAATGCCCACCACTCAGAGTGAAATCTTCTATTGCATTCTCTGGAATACCACATCGAATAGTAAATATGTGTGAAAGGGGCGTTCACCAATAACATGAACAGGGGTGTGTAGACAGTTGTCCCTCACTTGGTTTGCAGCTTATCGTGGTTTGAGGGCTTGTGTGCATTAGTGATGATGAGGGATAAGCCATTGGTAGTTTAACTACTGGCAGGGTCTCCCAAGATGGACAGGTCTCAGCTGAGGTGCCAGACCAAGACAAACCACTCTCATCTGGGCAGCAGACAAATGGGACAGTGTTGGCAGTGAAGAATCACATTTCTGTGACAATTGCAACAACACTAAACTTAAACTGCGCGGAAGAAAGGCCTGGCAATCTACTTCCATATCTTGCCATGAAAACCCAATGGATAGTCACAACAAGACAAATTGCACTATAGTGCTGGAAGATGAGACCCCCAGGCCAGAAGGCACTCAACTGGCTACTGGGGAGGTGCTGAAGACTTTTCAGAGTAAAGCCAGCATTTATGATGTGGTTGGATCAAAGCCCTCGGGACATCTGAATGCTGATGTAGCTGCGAATGAAATGAGAGTCAAATGCTGCAAGGATGTCTTACATGTTAGCACATGGAACATACGAAGCATGAACCAAGGGAAGTTGGAGGTGGGAATGAATGAAATGGAACGTATACAACTTGATCTGTTGGGTGTCAGCAAACTAAAATGGACAAGCATCAGGTATTTTGCATCAAATGATCACATGGTCTACTATGCTGGAAATGAAAGACAAAGAAGAAATGGTGTTGCATTTATAATTATGAAGAAACTTGCAAGAACTGTAATGAAATATAATGCAATTAGTGAATGCTTAATTTCTATTCATCTACGAGGAATGCCGATAAACACAACTATAATTCAAGTATATGCCCCAACAACAACTGCAGAAGAGGATAAAAATTATGAGTCCCGTGAACAAGTAGAAGCTGAAATTGACAGAACATGCAAACAGGATATGCTGATAGTCACGGGTGACTGAAATGCAAAAGTTGGCAAAAATGAAGAAGGCAAAATAGTTGGAAAATATGGCCTTGGCAACAGAAATGAAACTGGAGAAAGACTGATAGAATTCTGCAAGACCAACAATCTATTCATCTCAAACACTTTCTTCCAGCAACACAAGCAGGGACGGTACACATGGACCTCACCCAATGGATTGTAGAAAAATCAAATTGACTACATCTGTGGAAGTCAATGATGGAAAAGCTCTATAACATCAACAAAAACAAAACCTGGAGCTGACTGTGGTATAGATCACCAACTACTAGTATGCAAACCCATACTAAAGTTGAAAAAGAGCAAGCCACTCATGAATGTAACAAAATATGACCTTGAGAATATACCACTGGAATTTAAAGACTGCCTGCAAAATCAATTTTCTGCCTTAGATACAAATGACAGAGCTCCAGAAGAGTTATGGGATGACATCAAAAAGGTTGTGTTGGCAGAAAGCGAGAAATCTCTACAAATGGTGAAAATGCAAAAATGGCCCAAATGGATGACCGAAGAAACTCTGAAAAGGAGAAAGAGAGGCAATCACATAACTCAACAGAGATTTCTAATGTGCAGCAAGACAAGACAAGAAGAAGTACTACAATGAAGCATGCAAGGACACAGAAGCAGAAACTATTAGAGGAAGAACAAGATTGGCTTTCCTAAAGCTATGAGGGCTAAAGAAAAAATTCCAGCTTCGAATTGGAATGTTACAAGATGCTCAAGGATCTATGTTGAATGATGCTGTGAAGATCAAGAAAACATAAAAAGAATATACAGAGTTTTTATATCATAAAGATCAAGTGGACCAACAGCTGTCTCAACCTGTACCTTATGATCTGGAACCATTGGTGATAAAAGAAGAAGTCGAAGCAGCATTGAAAGCCTTTTCAAAGAACAAAACACCAGGCATTGATGGCATTCCCATATTACAGAAATCTGATGCAGCTGTTACCATACTTACAAGGCTCTGCCAGGAAATTTGGAAGACAACCTCATGGCCAACTGACTGGAAAAAGTATTCCAACTGACTGTAGAAATTATCACACAATCGCTCTGATCCCACATGCTAGCAAGATTCTACTCAAGATTATTCAAGAGATTACAATAATACCTGGAACGAGAACTGCCTGAAATGCAAGCAGGGTTCAGGAAAGGTCGAGGAACGAGAGACATCATCATGGATGTGAGATGAATCCTTAAAAAGACTAAAGAATACCAAAAGGATATCTATTTGTGCTTTATCGATTATAGCAAGGCTTTTGACTGTGTAAACCATGAGAAACTCTGGGCCACATTAAGAAGCATGGATATACCAGAACAACTGACAGTTCTCTTGCACAACCTTTACATTGATCAAGAAGCAACAGTTCGAATGAAACAAGGAGAAACAGAATGGTTTAAAATCAGCAAAGGTGTACCACAAGGCTGCATACCTTTCCCCTACCTGTTTAATTTATATGCAGAACAAATCATCAGAGAAGCAGGATTGTATGAAGACAACAGAGGTGTGAAGACTGGTGGAAGACTCATCAACAACCTTCACTATGCTGATGATACCACATTACTGGCTGAAAGAGAAGATGATCTGAAACATTTGCTTCAAAGATCAAGGAACATAGTCTTAAAATGACAACTGGCAAAATCAATACATTCATCATTGATGGAGAAGAAATTGAAATAGTGGAAAACTTTAATTTACTTGGATCAACTATCAAGAAGCAACAAGCAGTCAAGAAATCAGACGATGCATTGCTCTTAGCAGAATGGCTATGAAGGACCTAGACAAGATTCTCAAGAGCAGAGATGTCTCTCCCCATACAAAGATTTGACTTGTTCAAGCCATGGCATTTTCAATAACATCATATGGATGCAAAAGCTGGACAGTGAAAAAGATAGGAAGAAAATTGTTGCCTTTGAATTATGGTACTGGTGATAAATACTTTGTATACCATGGACTGCCCGAAGAACAAACCAGTCAGTACTAGAGGATATCAAACTTAAGCTTTCTTTAGAAGCTCAGATGACAAGACTTTGATTTTCATACTTTGGACACATCATGCGAAGAGAGAGATCATTAGAGAAAGACATCATGCTTGGCAAGGTAGAAAGTCAACGCAAAAGAGGAAGGCCAGCTATGAGATGGATCAATACAATAACAGCAGCTACAGGTTCCAGTCTGTCAACAATGAGCTGCCCGACTGAAGACCAAACACAATTTAGGACAACTATCCAGAGGTTCGCCATCAGTTGACACCGACTCAATGGCACTTAACACAACAGACAGCTGCAACATGGTAATTTATTGCATTTCATGTCCTATCTACAGGAGTTAAGGCATCTGAAGATACCCTGGAGGGTAGCAGTGCAGATCCCAGCAGCCAGCCTCCTGAAGAGGTCCCATGCTGCAGACTAATACTATCCAAGGTGATGATGGCAGAAGTGAGGGAACATCAAGGCACCGAGGTTGTTGACATCTCCGCTTCTTACACCTGGGAAGTGGCAGATGTCATTGAGGGGACGATGTATAGTTTATACCTTCCTCTCCCTATGATGAGGGAAGGTGCAGGGACAGATGATGATCAGGATGTTCTTAGCACTATCTGTTGGTCTCAGCAACTTCTGAGCTGCACTGAACACATCTTACAGCACAGTGTCCAACATAAGGCACAGCACGTTGAGAAGATTTAGCTGCTGAGATGATAACTAACTTTCCAGGCATGCTACATCCAGTTCCAGGAGAGGCAGCTGCTGGCAAGAGACCCTCAATGAGTTCATCATGGGGCCATGCAGGGATCTTCAGTAATATATGCACCCATATGCCTCTCTTTCACCAGTGGATGCCAAAAAATGCCAAGTGTTCCCATCTTCATAGGCCCTGAAGAAGAGGGCACCTCCACTGTCAGGCACAGCCACTACCAACTGCAGCTCTGCTACATCAGTGCCATCATCCATGCGGCCATAGCCCCCCTCTTCCAACATCTTCAGACATGCCCCATGGAAGGGAAGAGCCCCTTCACTATCCCCCTTCCATGCTGCCTTTCCAATGGTCAGTTGTGCTAGATGATGTGTCCAATAACTCTTCAGAGTCCAATGAGACATTAGACAGCACACTCTCATGCGTGCACAGTCAGGGTTAGGAGATAGAGGAAAGGGGTAAAGGGTCAGAGACACAGATACTGCATGGAATACAGAGTCACACACAGAGAACCAGACAGAGATACAGAGATCACAGGGAGCAGTGGGCTACACACAGACAGACAGCAAGGATCATAAGAACATATGAAATGCCATTCTGGGTCAGACATCCATCAAGCCCAGTATCCTGTTTCCAACAGTGGCCAATCCAGGCCATAAGTACCTGGTAGGTTCCCAAAAAGGTACATAGGTTCCACAATGCTTGTCCTGGAGTAAGCAGTGGATTTCCGGATCCTCTTTAATATTGGTTTATGGACCACTCTTCTAGGAACTAGTCCAAACCTTTTTTAAACCCAGCTACAACTAACAGTTTTTACTGCATCCTCCAGTAACGAATTCCAGAGTTTGATTACACATTGAGTGAAAAAAATATTTTCTGTTATTACTCTTGAATGGGTTACATTGTAGCTTCATTGCGTGTCCCCTAGTCCTTCTACTTTTTGATGGAATATATCACTTGTCTATGTTTACCCATTCTACTCCATTCATTAATTTATAGACTTCTATCATATTCCCCTCAGCTGCCTCGTTTCCAGGTTTAAGAGCCTTAAACCTTTAGGCTTTTCCTCATAGGGGTATCCTTCCATCCCCTTTACCAGTTTGGTGGCTCTTCTCTGTACCTTTTCTAATTCTGTTATATCTCCATCCTTTCTCTCCCTTCAGCTATCACCCAACCTTCATGAACTCTCTTTCAAGATCTTCCTCCCTGTCCCCAACCCAAGCTTCTGTGTAGCCGTAGATAGTAGCGATAACTGAAGAACTGCATATCCTGCACACAGCATTGAAAGCACTGAGCTGCTTCAGCAGGTGCAGGACCCAGAGATTCCCACCAACTATTATTTTTCAAAAAGGGCATAAAGGAGGGTGTTTCAAGATACCCTCCTCATGGGTGAGAACAAAGCATTGGCAGAATGGCCTCACAATTTTTCTGTTGAGCATTACTTAAATCCTTCATTTGGAGTCATCAGACATCATAATGGCTCCATGGTAGCAAATAAAGAGAGGTAGGCAAGGCAGTGTGTTGGGTTGGGGTCAGTGCTGCTGCTGCCAGTCAAATATGAGGATGTCCTCAGAGACAAGTCAGTCAGCATTCACCACTTTATCAGGCAGCTCTGGCTCAGTTTAGGCAGGCAGAAAAGCAGATCAACACTTTAAGCATTGACATCCTAAAGAGCAGAACTATGCACTGTGCTTACTTGCCTGCTGCTTGCAACAACTCCATCAATGCACAACTGGTCCTCATCGAAGCCGCCTGAGGGCAATTTAGGAACCAGTAAAATGCAGCCCGGTGGTGTCTCATGTCTGGAAGGAAACCTGTAGCAGTGTGTAGTGGCGGGGGCATGATAAAGAAGAATGTGCCAGCCTGCAGTGCTACAGCACACAGGACTCACCGGTCTGGTCAGTGCCAAGGATTCAGTGTGAGGGAGGGGTATTTGATATTGCTTCAGCCAGCAATCTTCCTCCTGCACTGGGTCATGGTAGCAAAGTCCATTTTAATGCATGTTACTTGGGAGGAACCAGGTCAGCTGTCTAGAAACATGATGGCAGAAAAAGACCATTGGGTATTTAATTCATACATAGGAGAAGTGAAGGGGGGGGTCTGCTATCTAAAGAGGGATTGTGATTGGGCAAAGGGTCTGCCATCATGGAAGGATTGTGATTGAGTGGGGTCTGTCACTGGGGGACGATTGAGTGGAGGTCTGCAATTGGGGCAACAACAGAAGTGGGGTTTTTTTGCTAGCACTGGGCCTGTATTACATGCCCCAGCAGATAGAATGGGTACATCTGTGCTATCTGCTGAAGCATTTAACATGAGCCTGTGTGATAAGTATGTGCTCCAGGGCCAGCATTACCATTAGGCAAACTAAGTGGTTCTCTAGAGCACCAGCCCTCTGGGGGAGTCTCTATCCAGAGCCTGCAAGGCGACAGTAGCTCAGTAAATGCGGGCCGACACTTACCTCAGGTTGCTGGCACTGCTTCTGCAGTTCATAGAAACATGATGGCAGAAAAAGACCATATGACCTATCTAGTCTGCCCTTCCATATCAATTGCTATAGTCCCTTTTTTCCTTTAGAGATCTTCTGTGTTTGTCCCATGCTTTCTTGAATTCAGATTTGTCCCCGTCTCTACTACCTCCACTGGGAGACTATTCCTGTGTTTTACAATGCCTCTTCCGCCCCCTCTGATACAGACTTCAAAACCAGAAGTAACATCAGAAGAGGCATTGTAAAGCACAGGAAATGTGGGGGGCAGCACCGGTGACCTGAGGCAAGCACTGCCCCGCATTTACTGAGACACTGCCGCCACTGTAGGCCTTGGAGAGGGACAGCAATGGTGGGAGGGGGAGGTGGTAGGATGGCCTAGTGCGCCTCCAATCCTTGAACCGGCCCTGGCACAGCCTTTGCACTTACCACCTATTAGGTTTTGCACCTAATGGGCAGTAAGTACAAAAATTTAATGCACTTTAGTTAACATCCCCCTTAATGTGAAAAAAAGAATAAAGTACTTGGCAAAAAGAAGATCTTTTTTATTTCAGTTTATGGATGCATTGTGTTTCCCAGAGTTCTGATGGTTAATATTTAGTTTGAAAACTGCATCTCCTATCTCAATATTTCAATTATAGGGAATACTCCAAGGAAGTTTAAGTCAGTGGGAATTTTCTTTAACGTTGGGGGCAAATACTGCCCTATCTGGACACAGGCTCTAAATTTAGCACTGAAGATATTTGCAAAGGAATGGCATTATGATTTTATGAAACGCTATTTTAAAATGAGATGAGTCAGATGCAGGGTCTATTTTTAGTGCCAGCATTGGCCTCAGTCCTGAAGATCAGAGATTTTCCCACCAGTCTCTAGTCAGCTGGAACTCCTACAGAACTATCCCAAAGTGGAAAAAATGTATGATAACCTCAGTCTCTGAAAAAAATATGTTTGAATAGCTGGGGTCGATTTTCAAAGAGCTGATCTTTTGGAGATTTTTCAGCTAAGCCTATCCAGCTTGATTTTCAACTAAAAATTCTCCTAAATCTAGCTGACTGAAATTTGAATGTAGAAATTGAGCATTGTGTTTTGTGTGACTAGGGTTCCCAACTAAACATAACAACCATCTGAGGTCCTTATTCACAAGTTTTTGTTGCATTATATGCCTAGAGATGTTCCTTATAATAACATAAGATTTTGGAGTGGTGACTTATAATTTGTGTAAACAATCAATGCTAAGCAGCTAAGACAAAAAGCTACACAAAGAACACCCCATTTGACCACCTGGGAATGGAGATACCAATTTTCAAAGCCTGGTAAAATGGTTGCTTGAACATTTTCCTCTCTCAATATGGCTCAAGAATGCATATACTCACTTGAGAGTTTTTGAACTGGATCATACCAAGAAAACCCAGGAGCTGCTGGATCTCCAGAAGTCAACATTGACTCAAAGGCACATATTGCATTGTATTGCATAAGATAATGCACATATTCCATACTGAAAAATGGTGTAACATCAGGGTATAAGATACAAGCCAGTAATCAGTTGGCAATTTCTGTACTTTCATACAGCTTTGGGATTGTAGACTGGCCTCTTAAAGATGTTGAAAAACTGGATGTATGAACAAGAAAACTCCTCCATGAGGTAATTTATAAGAACTAATGTGCTCCAAAATTATACATCCCTAGAGCCAAAGGAGGACTGAGTATCACAGAAATCAATTATGCATACAGAAATCCTATCATAAGTCTCCAGGCCTACTTAACAGCATCATAAGAACATAAAAACACAAGAATCATCAAACTAAGGGTCCATCAAGCCTAGTATCCTGTTTCCAACAGTGGCCAATCCAGGTAACAAAGTACCCAGCAAATCCCCAGAGTAGCCAATTCCATGCTACTTTGCCCTAGAAATAAGCAATGGTTTTCTCTCGGACTATATTAATAATTGTTTATGGATTTTTCCTCCAGGAATTTATCCAAACCTTTTTTAAACCTAGCCATACTACCTGTTTTAACTACATCCACCAGCAATGAGTTCCAAAGGTTATGTTGTAGCTTCATGGAGAGTCCCCTAGTTCTTGTATTTTTTTAAAAGCAAACAATTGAATTGCATGTACTGTATAAATTCTACTCCACTCTGGATTTTATAGATGTCTATCATATCTCCCCTCAGGTGTCCCTTCTCCAGGCTAAAGAGCCCTAACCTTTTTAGCCTTTCCTCATAGGAGAGTCATTCCATTCACTTTATCATTTTAGTTGCCCCTTTTTTAATACTGCTGTATCTCTTTGAGATGAGGAGACCAGAATTGCACACAATACTCAAGTTATGGTTGCACCATGGAACGATACCGAGGCATTATGATATCCTTTGTGTTATTTTCTATATATTTCCTAATGATTCTATCCAACATCTATCCAACATCAATCTCAATCATAAATACAACTATACCCGTCAAAAAAGAGGTAAAATACCTAGGGGTAATAATAGACCATACACTCACCATGCTACCACATATAAAACAGACGGTAAAAACCATATTCTACAAACTCAAAACCATACAACATCTAAGACCCCTTCTTGACACCCATGACTTTAGATCAGTTGTTAACACACTCATCACCCCACACTTTGACTATTGCAATAGTCTCTTAATTGGCCTACCACAAAAAAGTACATACCTACTTCAAAGAGCCCAGAACATCTGTGCCAAAGTAGTCACAAAAGCCCGCCTAGTAGACCACGTAACCCCAATAATGCTGGAACTGCATTGGCTCCCTATAAACAGCAGAATCAGATATAAAATCCTCCTAATCACATTCAAGCTCCTGAACAACATCGCCCCATCATATCTATCCATGCTATTACATGCCCCATCAGAATCAAGAACGCGCAGACTAAACGCAACACACTCACTTGAAATACCAAACTCATTCAAAAAAACTAAAAAATCCACCAGCACCAGAGCCTTCTCATTCACTGCCCCCATGCTCTGGAATAATCTCCCAATAAACCTTCGGATCATAAAAGACCTCACCCAATTTAGAAAGGAACTCAAGACATACCTTTTCTCCGAACACTATGAAATCCCAGACCCCCTAGTCCAACCACACACCATCCCCAAACACTCAAACACAAAGCCCTAAAACCACACTCAACTACCCACACACATACACCCACCACATACACCCACCACATACACCCCAAAATACTCCCAAGAGATGAAAAAAGGAAATAAATTCCTCCACACACACACATATAAAAGATAGAAAACTCTGACTACCTATAAAAAGGTAGAAAAAACTCTGATCAACACTAGATCAACACTACGATACAGAAACTTATTAATGTATATAAAATGTAAATAGTTTTGACAATTAATGCACAGTTATTTGTATAAAGTTACAATGTTATAAATCTCTGTTAACAACTATTATCTGTATAAAGTTAAAAAAATCTCTGTTTCATGTAATGTATACATTAGTATACAAATTTGTTTACTTGTTCCATGTAAACCGCCCCTGATCTCTGGAAGGGGCGGTATAGAAGAAATAGCTAAATAAATAAATAAATGATTCCTACAGTAACATTGTTTCTTTTTTGGCCACTGCCCCATAGTGAATAGAAGATTTGAATGTATTGTCTACGATCACACCCAGATCTTTTTCTTGAATGGTGACTTCTATCATGGAATCTAGCGATAGTTTGGGTTATTCTTCCCTACATGTATCACTTTGCACATATCCACATTAAATTTTATCTGCCATTTGGAAGCATCATTTTGGTGTGGCTGGTAGTGATTCTATAGCTAGGACCTGTCCTCCAGGAGATGTAAGACCCTCTCACACTGAGGAGGTATTTCCACGGGCACATGCTCATAAGGGAAGGGTTAGGACAGCCATGATAGTTAGTGTTTCAATCAGGCATGAAAATAGCTGGATGGCTAGTGGACATGAAGATTGCCTGGTACCTTGCCTGCCTGATGTGAAGTGGCAGACATACATGCTACCTAGATAAGGTTTTAGATAGAACTGGGGAAGAGCTCAATGTTTTCATACATGTTGGTACCAATCACATAGAAAAGTGTGGGAGGGAGATTCTGGAAGCCAAATTTAGGCTTTTAGATAGAAAGTTGAAATCCAGAACTTCTAGACAGCATTCTCAGAAATGCTTCTCATTCTTCTTGCAGGACTAAAAAGGCAGGCGTAGCTCTAGAGTCTCAAGGTATGGATGAGATGATGGTGCAAGGAAGAAGATCTGAGATTTGATAGGAACTGGGCAACATTCTGGGGTGGAGGTGGGGCTTTTCTGGAAGGATGGACTCCACCTTAACCAGGATGAAACCAAGCTACTGGCATTAAAGTTTAAAAAGGAAATAGAGCAGCTTTTCAACTAGATAACAAGGGAAATCCAACAAGGGAAATCCAACAGCTTCCCAAGAGTGCATAGTTTGAAATAATGCAATTAATGAATGCTTAATTTCTAATGGTCTACGGGGAATGCCCATCAACATAAAGATTATTCAGGTATATGCCCAACAACGGCTGCAGAAGAGGAAGAAATGGATAAGTTCAATAAACAAGTACAAACTGAAATTGACAGAACCAACTTCTGTCAATCCTAATAGTCATGGGTGTCAGGAACCAGAGGTTGGTGACAAAGAACAAGGCAAAGAGGATGGAAAATAGGGACTTGGCAATAGAAATGAAACTGGAGAAAGACTGATAGAATTCTGCAACACCAATGATCTATTTATCTCAAACACCTTCTTCTAGTAGCTCAAGCAGTGACTGTACACATGGACTTCACCCAATGGATTGTACAAAAATCAAATTGGCTACATCTGTGGAAATCAACATTGGAAAAGTTTAATAACATCAAAGACAAAACCTGGAACTGACTGTGGTACAGATCACCAACTACTAGTATGCAAACTCAAGTTAAAGCTGAAAAAGAGCAAAATTCTCATGATTGTAGAAAATTATGACCTTGAGAATACATAACTGGAATTTGAAGACTGCTTGCAAAATTGATTTACTGGTTTGGATACAAATGCAGAGCACCAGAAAAGTTACGGGATGACATCAAGAAAATTGTGCTCGCAGAAAGTGAGAAGTCTTTACAAAAAGTGAAAAAGCCAAACAGGCCAAAATGGATGATGGAAGAAACTCTGAAAACTCTTCAGCAACACAGAGAAGCTAAAGCCAGCAGTGAAAAAGAGGCAATCACAGAACATAACAGAGAAAAGGTGGAAAAAATATAGAGTCATTATACCATAGAGATCAAGTGGACCGACAGCCGTTTCAACCTGTACCTTATGATCAGGAACATCGGTGAGGAAAGAAGACGTCAAAGCAGCACTGAAAGCATTATCAAAGAACAAAGCACTGGGTATAGATGGTATTCCCACTGAAGTATTATAGCAGTCAGAGGTGGCTGTTGCCATACTTACAAGACTCAGCCAGGAAATTTGGAAAACAACATTATGGCTAACTGACTGGAAAAGATCTGTGTTTATACCAATACTGAAGAAAGGTGACCCGACTGACTGTGGAAATTATAGTACAATTGCTCTGATCTCACCTGTCAGCAAGATTCTTCTCAAGATCATCCAGCAGAGATTACAACCATACTTAGAATGAAAACTGCCTGAAGTGCAAGCAGGGTACAGGAAAGGGTGAGGAATGAGAGACATCATCACAGTTGTGAGATGAATCCTTGAAAAGATAAAAGAATACCAAAAGGATATTTATATGTGTTTTATTGACTACAGCAAGGCTTTTAACTGTGTAAGCCATGAGAAACTATGGGCCACATTGAGAAGCATGGGTATACAAGAACACCTAAAAGTTCTCTTGCACAACCTTTACATTGATCAAGAAGCAACAGTTCAAATGGAACATAGAGAAACAGAATGGTTTAAAATCAGCAAAGTTGTATGACAAGACTGCTTACTTTTCCCCCTACCTGTTTAAGTTATATGCAGAACAAATCATCAGAGAAGCAGGACTATATGAAGACAACTGAGATGTGAAGATTAGTGGAAGACTCATCAACAACCTTCGCTATGCTGATGATACCACAATACTGGCTGAAAGTGAAGACAATCTGAAACATTTGCTTCTCAAGATCAAGGAAGATAGTCTTAAAATGGGTCTGCACCTTAATATAAAGAAGACAAAGATTCTGACAACTGGCAAAATCAATAAGTTCATCATCGATGGAGAAGAATTTGAAAGAATGGACAACTTTGACCTTATTGGATGAATAATCAATAAGGAAACGACAAGCGGTCAAGAAATCAGATGATGCATTGCTCTTGGCAGAATGGCTATGAAGGACCTAGATAAGATTCTCAAGAGCAGAGATGTCTCTCTCTTCGACTTGTCTAAGCCATGGTATTTTCAATAATATCTTTTGGGTGCAAACGTTTGACAGTGAAAAAGATAGACAGGAAGAAAATCGATATCTTTGAATTATGGTGCTGCCAAAGAATACTATGTTTACCAAACCAGTCAGTACGAGAAGACATCAAACCAAAGCATTAATTCGAAGTTCAGATTTTGAGACTTTGACTTTCATACTTTGGACCCATCGTGCGAAGACAGAGATCATTATAGAAAGACATCATGTATGGCAAAGGAATGGAAGGCCAGCAATGAGATGAATTGATACAATATTGGCAGCTCTGGATGCCATTCTACCCACAATGAACCACCTGAAACCAAATACAGTTTAGGACAGCTATCCAGAGGGTCACCATGATTCAACGCTGACTTGAGGACACTTAATAACAACATTTTTGAAGGATAACAGCAAAACAAAGAAGTTAGGGCATCCCAATAAAGAGGTTTCTATGAATATAAAAGTAATTCAAGTGCCTTTTAGTAAAGAACGGACAGTTGAAATATTCCAAATTACCCTTGTCAACTGATAACCAGATTGTTAATATGAACAAACAGCAAACATTGAAATGCTTGTATACAAACACTAGAAGTCTAAAAGATAAGATTGGAGAGTTAGAATATATAGCACTGAATGAAAAGCTATAAATATATATATAACCAATCCTAACCAATCCCCTATGATAACTCCCCACCTCATCCAACTATCCCCTTTAGGGCCTGTATCATAAACTCAGATATGATGCTATCCCCTTTTGTATATAATGTACAAAGTTCTCCTGTTATCCTTGTTTAAATCTCCCTATTATTTATTATGTATAAAGTTCACCTGTTATCCATGTTTAAATTCCCTGTTCTATGTAAGTTCAATGTACGGCGGTTCCTCATTGTTCAAACCTGTTCCTTGTAAACCGCGCTGATGCCGAATAGTGCGGTATAGAAAAATGTTAAATAAATAAATATATAATAGACATCCCAGATATAATAGACATTCCAGAAAGCTGGTGGAAGGAGGATAACCAATGGGGCACTGTGATAGCTGGGTGCAAATTATATTGCAATGATAGGGTAGATCATATTGGTGGAGGGGCTGCATTATATAAAGAGGGCATTGAAGCACAATTGCAGTGATACCCTCCAGTTCTGCCTACAATAGATGGGATCCCCAAAGTCATACAGAAGAGGTCTTGCTGTGATCACAGCTGTTTTCGGCTTGCAATTGTGTATTTTTAAAGAGGTTGACAAGAAAATCCCAGGCCCGGGTGCAAATTTCTGGTCACCATGGTGACCTGGCACCTGGGATTTTTTTTGAGCCCTGTATTAGTCTTTTATTTATTTGGGACTTTGAGTATCAGATCTGAAGCATCAAGGAACCCCACATTTCCAGCTTTGTGTTAGCATGTGTAACTTTCTGTCCCACTGGTCTTTTGAAGGTGGGTGAGGGGGATCCTAGGATATGATTTAAATCAAAATTATGGTTTTCAATTGTTTTATAAGCTTTATTGGACTTCCATTGTTGCCTGGACATATTGGATTGTCCATTTTCATTGCTTAATAGAATAGTTTTAATACTAAAATATCACCAGAACTGCATACATCCTGACCTCAATACTCAGTTCCATTCTCCATGTACTATACATTTGTCTATAAGAGCTGTTTTCTGTACTAATTGTTCTGTAGAAGTTTCTTGTAGTACTGATTGGGGGGGGGGGGTAAGAATTGTAAGGGAAAACATCTAGCTCTTTTTAAAATTGTAATTTAATAAGATGTGCTTCTTATTTTTTAAATGTTCATTATTGGTAATCATACATTGTTTTATTGAATAAAACAAAACTGGTGAGAGGAAACAACTCAATTTTAACAGTGATTAGTTTCTAAAGCAGACTTACGAATGTGCCCATCTATACTCAGAGGATCATTTAAAAAGGTATAGTCATGATTTAGACATCTGAAGATGTGCATTTGTATGTCAAAGTCATGTCTTCCTAGCCATTCCACAATTGACATTCACAGACGTCTCTGGTGCTGGGTTGTCCAAGTAGGCATGGAGCTATGGCAGAGGTATGTTCAGTGAGGAGCAATGGACCTACATGTCCCCCTTTGATCTCAGAAACAGCATAGACATCTGCAGACATCCCCACATTTATACCTGCTCCAGGCACAAATAGGTATCAGGAAAGTGTTAGTTTTCACATTAAAATATCTAGAGAGTGTAGAGAAGATCAAGAATTAAGGCCCCCACTAGGATGTGAACATGTATCAGTCCACTCTTAAGTCACTACTCTAACCATTATGCTGGAAGACATGTCAGTTCAGGAATACTATAGATGTTTGATATACGGGCATGTCCACGTTTCCGAAATCGTGCCTGAACTTGCACGTGCCTGCCTTTTTTCAGATGTTCTGGCTTGCCTTTGAGCCAATGCCTTTGTTCCGTACAAATCTTTGTTAAAATGCCAATTTCTTGATCATAATCCATACACAGAATTGGACCTATTCAAATTATTGTTCCTAACACATATTAATTATAACTAGGAGTTTTAGAATGGCTTTTAGCAACAACTGAAAAAGTCTGATATCATCCCATATGTTTGTGTAATGCATTAGCAATAGGCATGTATTGTAGAAAACCAGGGAAATAAAGATTTCTTCTATTTTGAAAAGATCTTGGGGGAGGAAGAAATTGCTAAATTCAATAGATCTGTCATTGTAATAGAAAAATCAAGTGAAATTGTCAACAGTTCATGCTGTGCCAGACCTGTCAGATGCTGAGTGGAAATTGCGATAATGGGGGGTAATTATTCTTCAACCCCAGTTTCAGAAGTTCACCTTAGTGGGATTCACTAGATAATAGAAAGCAATATCCATAACAAAATGTTTTCTAATTTGCAAAATAAATACATTATGTTGTTGTTGGGGTCAAGGGTCAAAGTCTAGATTCAGTAGCTCTAGCCCACTGGAGAGGTTGCTCAATTTTATAATTTAAAAAGAGGTTAGTGATCCTCTGAAGAAAAAGAACAGTTTGCAGTGAGGCACCTCCCTGAAGAACTGAAGCTCAACAATCAGGAACTGATTACAGCAGAAATTCCCTTCGGGCTGTTTTTTTCATACTGTTAAAGGGAGGGAAAGTTCCTTCATTCTTCTTCTCATCACCCTCTCAACATTTGTCCTACACAGTATCATGGATTTAAAAACAGCATTTATTATGTTTCTGAAGCAAACACATCTTAAAAAAAATAATCAGTCATTACTTTCTGTGCTAATAACACGGTCTCAAGAGAGAACACTTTCTCTTACTTGATTTCTGTTTAAAAGGTCGGCCTACTTAATCATTGCCATAGATTTAGAAAGTCTTTACTAGAAGAAAAAAGCCTAGTCTTATTAACTACTTCCGCAAGTAGTGCTCTAGTTCTGTATACCAAGGTGGAATTGAAATGTCGCATTCAGGACAATCACAGATCCCCCAATATTTTGCAAAAGGCTCTGCTAATCACAGAGCTTTTTCTAAACACATAGCAGGGTGCCAACAAATACACATGTATTTACTGGCACGAGGGCAGCGCAAGAATATGAGCTACCCTAGGCCAGCCTTATTCCTGGCACTCCCTTTCTCCCCTCCCTGTAGTGGTGGCAATTCCTTTAAAAAGGCACTGCAACACTTACCATAACCTCCGGTGCTGTGGGGCTGCTTCTGCTTCCAACCACTCTGATCCCACTTTCTTTTGCATGGGGACAGAAATGGCTGATCCAGTCACTCCTGCCCTCATGCAAACAGGAAGCACAAACAGCACCGCAACACTGGAGGTTTTGGCAAGCACTGTAGTGCTGTTTCAAAGCATTGCCATCATTGTATGTCCTGGAAAGGGGCAGCAGCAAGCTTACCTTGGACCATGAGCACTTGAGGCAACTGCCTAGTTCACCTAATGGTAGCGCTGACCCTGACTGGCACATGAACCAGAGAAACAAGAAGAACATCTTTCCTGCAGTAGTGGAACACAAACAAAAGGAGCAGGAGAGCCACACCACTGGTAGACAGAGCTTTATTGAAGTGTCAAAGGTCAGCCCTACATGTGTTTCGGCAAAAGCCTTCTTCAGGGGACTGTGACCACTAAGTCGAGACTTATTCAATTGGATGAAGAGTAAAGCACAAATAAAACGCTTGAGTCAAGCATAAAGTCAAATAGAGGGAGGCCAAAAAATTAAATGAAGTAGTGAAGTAAAACATAAAAGCAGCTAGGTTCACATCTCACTGCTGCTCCTCGTGTTATTGGGTAAGTCATTTAACCTTCCATTGCTACAGGTACAAATTTGTATTATAAGCTCTCCAGGGACAGGAAAATGCCTGTAGTATCTAAATATAACTCGCTTTGATCTTCTGAGAAAGGCATGAGGTAAATCCAGTTCCCCCTTTTCTTCCTTTTCTCTGGGCTTGTGACTCAGTCTTGCTTCTGTTCCTCTTTGGGGGTCATTCTGTGCCGCAAATAGCACCCCCCTGCTGACCCCAGCAAAAGCCTCTGGTGAATTTAGGACAGCTTTTTTCTGTCCTAGGTTATCCAGGTAGTGGAATGAATATCACTGCTATCTGGATAATTCACCACTCCATCCTTGCGATGTCCACAGACCACCCAGAACTATCGGAATAGTGCAGAGGCGGCCTGTCAGGTATTCAGCAGTGTTCTCTGGAGAGTGCTGCGGAATATCACCAGATAGCCCTGTCTAGTGGCACGTATCTGGATAACAGGTGCTGCTATTCGGATGAGTGCCTTTGAATATTTAGCCAAGAGTTATAGATATATGCAGTAGGTGACTGTTGCAGTATATGCAACAATGAAAGGATATCTTGTAAAGATGGCCTTCATCGGGCACTCTCGGAAAGTGTGAAGAAATTCTAGAGGTCAGATAATGTGCTTTTCCAAGAATGATCTAGCAAGTTAAGAACTAATCTGGAGTACTCCTGCCCCATACTGGAGGAAATCACTTTGGGTATATCAAGGGGATAGCCTTAGAGGAGGTCACACTTGGAGCCTTGAGCCCCTTTCTCAATGGGGCAGATTTAAACAGGATACGCCTTAACAACAGGCCTTCATTTTTTTCACAATTTGGGCCACTGAAGGATGGGGGGAGTACAGTAAGTGACCACTTCAACCAGGTATTTGAGACTCCTGAGGAGCCTCTGCAATAAATAATACAACCCCATCGCATTCTCTCTACTTCTGTTTTAAAGGGCAAAGTTTAAGATTTTGTTTATGCTGCCTTGGCTGGAAACATGGAATGTTCCTGGCTGTGACACAGAGCTTAAAAGCACATGTAAATGTTTGCACCAGATGCAGATGAGCTAAGAGTGAATTTCTTGTTGTTGTTGTTAAGTGCCATTGAGTTGGTGTTGGTTCACGGCAACCCTCTGGATAGCTGTCCTAAACTGTGTTCGGTCTTCAGTCAGCAGCGTTAAAAATGATTTTTTTGCTCAGTTACCGTCTTGAATTACTTCCTGCTACTGCACACTCGAGAATGAGGGTCTCTGTTTTAGGCTGGTAAGATGCATTTCTTTTTAATATTAGTAGCGTTTTTTGGTATTCGGCATTTGTCTTTTTGGTATTAGCAGCCTTGCTTTCCTTTGTTGTTTCAGCATTAGTAGTGTTTCCTTTGAGCAGTTTCTTAGTGATTGGCAGCAAGACCTTGGTGTTTTGCCGCGAGTAGTTTATAAGTATGTACACACATATATACTGAGTGACTCACTCCTTTTCTGCCTTGATTACCTATCATTGAATGTGGCCATTTGCTGATATTTTATTTGGCAATATCGCATGTTTATATGCTCTCTGGAATCTGTTCCCTGAGCTTTGACTGCCATGAAGAGTTTTATAGGATAGATTTTAGTCAGGGTATTGTGAGTTTCTGTGGGCTTCCCGTTTAGCTTTTTGTTTTCCTTTATGGTTTCACTTTTGTTTGTTTTTTACAGACTTGATCTTGTGAGCTACTGCTCTTTCAACTGAATCCATGCAGTGTGCCATTGTGAGTACTAGTGTATTGTAAAGCACTTTTCAGCTCCTCCTCATCTCTCTTTTCACTTTTACTGTATGTTTACGTGTTATTCGTATGTCAGTGTAACTTATGATTGTGATATGTATTCCACCTTGTTTTGTCCATATGTTTTTAATATTTCTGTTTATTATATATTTTAATTAGTTATATAGTTTTTAATTATATGGTCTCAAGAACAGAACACAATATTCCAAGTGAGGCCTCACCAGTGACTTGTACAGTGGCATTAGTACCTCTTCCTTTCTGCTGGTAATTCCTCTCTGTATGCTACCAGCATCCTTCTGGCTTTGGCCACCACCTTGTCACAGTGTTTTGCCACCTTGAGATCCTCAGAAACAATCACTCCGAGGTCCTTCTCCTGGTCCATGCACACCAACCTCTTGCCCCCTATCGCATACAATTCCCTTAGATTTCTGCATCGTAAGTGCATGACATTGCACTTGTTCACATTAAATCTTAACTGCCAAGCCTTAGACCCTTCTTTCAGCATTTGCAGATTTTTCTTCAAGTTATTCACTCCATCGGGGAAGCCTACTCTATTGCAAATTTTTGTAAAATCTACTTTTTCATTCAGTCCTTCAGCAATATCACTCATAAATATATTGAACAGAACCAGTCCCAGGACTGATCCCTGGGTCACACCAGCACTCACCTTCCTTTCATCCGAGTGAGTTCCATTTACCATCACCTTCTGTCGTCTGTCAGCCAACCAATGGATAAAGAAATTGGTTGGCTACCTTTGCAATATCAATAATCAAGTCTTTATCCATTTCTTTGGTTTGAGTTGGAGGCCTGTAGACTACACCAGTTTGGATGATAGTGCCATCTCCTCTTTCCAACACAATCCACAGCGCTTTTTCTTTTTCCCACATCCCCTGCATTTCAGCAGCTTTAATATTGTTTTTGACATATAGGGCTACTCCTCCTCTTCTGCCTTCTCTATCTCTTCTAAATAAATTATAGCCAGCTATGGCTATATCTCATTCATTTGACTCGTTAAACCATGTTTCTGTAATGGCCACAATGTCGAAGTCCATTTCCACCATTAGGGCTTCCAGGTCAGGATCTTTGTTGGCTAGGCTTTGAGCATTTGTGCTTATCACTTTCCAGCATTTGTTGACTAGCTTGCCTGTATTTTACATGGATTTTGTTCTACACAGGAAGCATTTCAGAGAATGCTACCCTGGAATTTCTGGAATTCAACTTCCTACCTACCTAAAGGCCTAATTTGTCCTCCAGAACCTCCCTCACACACTTTCCTATGTCATTGGTGCCAACATGTACCAAGACAGCAGACTCCTTGTTAGCACCATCTAAAACCTTCTCTAGGTGGTGTGTGAGGTGAGCTGCCATTCACACCAGGCAGGAATGTTACCAGGCAATCCTCATGTCCATCAACCACCCAGCTATCCACATGCCTAATGATTGAATCGCCAGTTCTAACGGCCATACTAACTCTTCCCTCATGGTCACATGGCCCTGGAGAAACCACTTCGGTGTGAGAGGGTTTTTTTATCTCCTGGTGGACAGGTCCTAGCTACAGGATCACTTCCTGCCACACCAAGGTGATGCTCTCCTTTCACATGACCTCTCTCCTCCATGGTAACTGAGAGGCTGCCATTCTGGAAGTGGGATTTCAGTACTACATCCTTGTAGGTCTTGTTTATGTACCTCTCTGTCTTCCTTATGTCCCCCAAGTCTGCTACTCTAGCCTCCAGAGATCGGACTCATTCCCTGAAGGCAAAGAGCTCCTTGCACCTAGTTCACACGTTAATATCCCTCATCAACTGGGAAAAAATCGTACATGTGACACTTAATTCAAAAGACTGGATAGCCCCCATCTCGCTGCTGGACTGCTGTTTGCATCTTAGTTTTAAGGTTTTATTTAGCCATTTGTTTACCTAAAGTTGCTAGGGATACTTGTACTGATACAATTATACCAATTAAGTTTAAGAGACTTTGTTCACCTCAAGATTATTTAATTTCAGGGTCTTAATTAATCTCTTGCTGGCAAGGATAATCAGCTGAACCTGAAAGTAAATTGACCAGGCACGTATGGGATGTTCCCAGTACTTGGACTTCCTCTCCTGATTTCAGAAATGCCCTGGATGTCCCAAGCCATGTCCAAGCTTATGCCTGCTCAAGACATGAATAGGTATCCAAAAAATGCTCATTTTGTCAGCCAGGCATCTGGAGGGTGTGGAGAAGGAGGTCTGCTCATGTCCCCTATATTTTCCATGCCAATAACAAACACTGATGGGAAATGATGGAGTATGTTTTTGTTTTGCTATACTGCTGGACATCCTCTTATGCTAGCATGCAAGAGGATGTCCCTGCCCCGTGCTTTCCTGAGGTAGATGTCTATGTGGTCACTAGTGCAGATGCCCATGTCATGGATGTCTATGTTACTAAAATCAGGCAGAGACATAGATGTCCCTGGTATTTCTTAGCACATTCTGCCCTGGATTTCCTCGATCTGACTGTGACGTCCTTTCTAATATGCCACTTCATGTGCATACACAGTGCTTAATGGATACGCACATATGTAGCCCCACAAGCAAATGCACACACACACACACACACATACACACAAACACACACAAATTCATGCAGCCCTTGACTCTCCCCATGACACACACACCGATGTAGCTCACAACAGTCCCCATGACACAGATATGCAGGCACACTTGACACTTCCTTTAACACCAATGAAGCCCTGAATCCCTAATTCTGCCAATGAGGGAAGTGCACCATTGTATCACACAGCAAATGTACACTTTTCAAATTGTTTATGTTTTTTTTTTCTGGCTGCTTATCATCTGAGCTTTAATTTTGCTTAAATAATGATATGTTTTGTTACATCTTGGATTCTTTTTGCTATTATGTATCTCATTTTCATTTTAATAGATGAAAATGAATGGAAAAAAAATTAAGATGGCTAAAAAATCTCAATCAATCAATCCATCAATCAATATTTCCAAGGCATCCTGCTAAAAATTGACTTCAATTGAATTTAAGAGATGGAGAAAAAAAAAGATATATATAAGTAGTTTGGTCAATGAGTGTTGATCGAGGTAGCATTTGTATATGTATAGTTTGTATGTGGAAGGAGGTTTAAAATATTATTTTAAGGCCATTACAAATAAATTCTCTCTTTTGCCAAATACCTCCTCAAAACTGCAACTTCTAGTTTGTGCTTTTCAAATACATTTGCCCTTCAGAGATCACATATTTTAGCAGAACCAAGCCTTAATATTTCTCTAAATCAAATTAAATGCCAGCATTAAAGAGTTTGCATGCATTAGGTTTTTTTTCGGGAAGGAAAGATGAGAAATGTAGCCATGAAAAATTGCAGGTACACACTCTTATTGTTATTTAATGGGGCAGAAAAAAGGCGGTTTCCTTGTTTATTACTTTGCATCCTACCTTGAATAAATGCATAAATTTGCAAACTAACATAGGCTGATCTAATCTACCTCAAATAAAAAAATAATTATATATCCACTGGTAATTGTGAAGAAAACATTTGATTAATTTGATCAGTTCAAATGATATGCCAACCACACATTATGCCCTCGGTGGTGTGAAAATTAATAGGCACTCTATTAAAAAAAAGTATTGCGGAATATTTAGAATCCAGCAGGTTGCAGGATCTGAGACCATAAGAGGGGATATTCAAAGCCTTTTAGCCAGTTATCCCAAAGTGGCGAAAGTTAGGCACCTGAAAAGCTCGCCTAACTTTTGCCGCTTTAGCTAACCAGGCAGCAGCTAAATATTGCCACTGCCTGGTTAGCTGTGGCACTGTCAGGCAAATCCATATATTCAGAACCAGTGGCTGGATATGGCCCTAGCATTGAAAATCCAGGTGCAGAATTCAGTGGTGATGGCTAGCCATGGTACAAATGTTAGCCGCCACCACTGAATATACTCCCCTACGTTTTTGTCAGCAGCAAATTATGTCAAGCAAATCCCAACAATTTCTTTGACTGAATAACTACAGGCTTAGAGAAAGGATGTACACTGATTATGCTTTACTTGGAATTTAGCAAAGCATGTTGCTAAATTGGAGGCTCATTAATAAACTGATTAGCCTGGGGCTCCATGGTGGAAGGCTGGATTTGAAATTACTTGAGTGACAGGCAAAAAAGAGTAAAGAAAAAAGGTGATTAGTGGAGTGCCTCATGGAAGTGTCCTGGGGCTGATTCTGTTCTGAATGCTTGTGAGTAATATTATGGCAGAAAAAGAATAATCGTGCCATTCATGACTACATTACCAAGGATTTGTCCAAGTTGCCAGCCACAGAGGGATGGCTTGTGAGATACCTCGCCTGATAATAATAATAGTAATAATAATAATGTCATAAGTGTTGTGTTCCAAATGACTATCAGTTTGTATTTGAAAGTCCTGACATCACAGTGATTTATAGATATGGCAATACTCAGTCATAGTAGAATTGATGAAAAGAAGCTGGAAAAAAAATATCATACATTACAAATTGGAGAAAAAAATCAATAATACCAATTGCAATTGGAGCTCTTGGAGCAATACTAATTGAACTCCCAAAAACATTGCCCAATAATTTTGCAAAAATCTGCACTATTTGGAAGAATATACATTTTACACCAGTACTTCTATGATTCCCAGAACCTTGGATAGTTCCTGAATTAATAACATTAAAAGCAGTCAACAATGGCTGTGATGTGCCACTCATGAAGCTATGGTGACCAGTGGAGAAGCAGCCTACTGGTTAGGGTAGCAGCCTTGAACTGCAACAACCAGCATTCAAATTCCACTGAGGTGCTTTGTAGCCTTGCACAAGTCACTTAACCCTCCATTGCCTCAGGTACAAACTCAGATTGTAAGTGCTCTGGGTACAGGGAAATAATTACTATACCTGAATTAACTTGCCTTGAACTACTACTGGAAAGATGTGAGCTAAGTACTAATAAAAAAAATCATAATAATTTATAAAACACCTTTCTAGGAAGGCGATGTGCAAAATACATAAAAACATACAGGCCAGTATTTAGCTGCAGCGTTTGCCTTTTTCTTAAACTTCGGCCATGGCTGTTAAAGAAAATACAGATTTTCAGTTTTAGTATCCAGATTACATCTGGCACTAAATATCCAGATAGAGCAGCAAGTGCCACTTTATGTTTAGTCCACTACGGGGGGGGGGGGGTATTCCAAGCTGTGAATAGCAGCCTTGGACGTGAGGGCTGCATGTCCAACCCACGCTCTGCACTGCAGCCCTATTTCGCTGCCAGTGCTCTCTGCACGTACAGAGCATTTGTGTGGGGAGTGCTGGATGTGATCGGGATGGGGTGGTGCGGAGGCGGAGCAGGGAGTGGCTAGCTGCAGAAATGTTTAGAGGTCAGGCCACTGTATGTTCCCCAGCACCCCCTAGGATGCCCAGGTTACTGCACCCTAAGGGTGGAATAAGTCCTGGAGGCCTTGGGGATCATGTACTGCACATCCCTGCAGCCATGATCCGGACAGTAGGGGCCTCCAGTGCCAAAAGGACCATGGTCTGCAAGGGCAGTTGTGGGCAATGGCATTCTGAACCACCATATGGATGGCTCGTTGCCATGGTGCTGGAACGCCACTGTTCCCTTGTCCCAGCAGTGGTGTTCTGGCATTGGGATGGGCAGCTCCCCACACATCAATCTCCTCTCAGCATATGGGGAGCACCCAGATGTCTATGTCCCCAATTCTACCATCTAATGCCATCTAGCCTCCACGTGGATAGCTATCCATATTAAGGTAGGTCAGCCTTTGTGTTGTCCTACCTTTATTATCCATATAGTTATTTGGATAGCAGACTGAATATTATCGCTAACTGGATAACTACCAGCTCCACCCATGCTCCACCTACAGACTAACCCAGGACTATCCAGGTAGTGCCACTGCAAATCACTTGATGGCCTCAGCCAGTGGCACTTATTTGGATAGCAGATGCTGCTCGCCAGATAAGTGCTTCTGGATATTGACCCCATAATTATAAAAGACATTTCCCATCTTCCTTCTTGATATGTCACTGTCTTGGGTAGAAGAGTATACAAGGTTTCCATTTAGTTCAGTTCTGCATCTCGCATTGTCACCAGTTTTGTTTTGCATAATACTTAAGTCAGTGAGTATTCTTATTAGCTCTCTGGACTACAGATTTAGCTTTAATTCCAAAGATGGTAAAGATCAAGAAGTAATATCACATTTACTGTTTGTAGATGACTTGAAATTCTATAGTTCCAGTGATCAGTCCTTAGCCTAGAAAAATGTGCAAGGACAACTTTCTTTACAAGAAAATTGAATAAGCTCTTATTAAAGTGTACTAGATGTCATCTGTTTATCATTTACTGGTTGAAATCTGTTTACTGTTTGGGATTTTTCCAGATACTTGCGACCTGGATTAGCCACTGTTAGAACCAGGACACTGGGCTTGGTAGACCTTTGGTCTTGCCCAGATGGCAAATGGTGTAGTCTTATGTTCCTTGTACATCTCTCTGGGTGTTCTGCCATCTGTTAGGCATCCACTTCTTAACAACCTGAGTCCTGGAGAAACTGAACCCTGCATGGTGGGGGTGACACTACCAGCTTATCACTGTCAATGAGCCTTGAGCTATCTTTCCAAAGTTCTTTTGAAATTTCCATTATTGTACTTTTTTGGATGTTCATATAGGGTAGCTTAGCTACTGCTATATCCTTGAGCAAACAATGGTATTTTTTCTATCAGCATGTATGACCATGAAATGCTGATAGAGGAAGGGGACATCCACCTAGGCAGCCTGATAGCCGAATCAACTCTATCATGGGGTGATAAATTACCCTTATCTTCATTATCCTCCATTACTGTAGTTGTCAACTATCTGCCTTCTGCCACAGGTATTAATCTTTCATTATAGGGCTTCCATCCTATCCTGCTGCAGCACTGATCTTCCTCAACCTTTCTGGACTGTCACTATTAGTACTGCATCACTACTTTCACTGCTTTTGGGGTCTTCACCATGGTGCATCCTCTGATTCTTTTTTAAATCACTCAGGATATTATCAAAGCAACATGTGAATGCTTCTTCTCCCCTCCCCCCCCCCCCAGGAGATATTCCTCTGTTTTAAGGTTCTTATGGTGGGCTCATATTGCCTTTGCTGCTTGTCCCCTTGTAATGTTTAGGACCTTGCAACTGACCTGGGTACAGTGCTGATCCTTTTGGCATAATTTAGTGCCATGTATCCAATCTATGTTCTGTGCTGATCCTCCGGGCATAATTTATCCCTTGTAGCCAATCTGGATGATGTGCTGGTTCTCTTGACATAATTTAGCACCTTGCAGCTGATTGGGTGCTGTCTATGCTGATCTGTTTGACATGTTCAAGGACCTCCAGTTGATGAGTGCTATGCTGGTTCTCTTGGAGTATTTTAGGGCTATGCAGCCAATCTGGGTGTTGTGATGGTTCTTTTGGCATGTTTTAGGACTTTATGAGTTATCAAGGTGCTATGCTGGTCCTCTTGGCATAATTTAGGGTCTTGTAGCTAATCTGGGTGCTATGTTGACCCCTTAGAATGGTTAGGGCCTTGCAGCTGATCTGGGTGCTGTACTGTACTGTGCTGGTGCCCTTGGAATGTGTAGGGTCTTACAGCCAATCTGGATAATGTGCCGGTCCTCTTATCATAATTTAAGGCTTTGCAGCTGATCTGAGTGCTGTGCTGATCCCTTTGCAATGTTTTAGAGTCTTGTCTTGCAGTCAATCTGGATAGTGTGATGGTTCCCTTGAGATCTTGTAGGACCTTGCAGATGATCAGGTACTCTGATAGTCCCCTTTGAATGTTTTATAACTGCAGACAATCAACGTTGTGTACTCAACCTCTTGGTATGTTTTTGGGCCTTAGAGCTGATCTGAGTTGTGTGCTGCTCCTCCTGGAATAATTTAAGGTCTTGCAACCAAACTGGGTATTGTGATGGTCTTCTTGGAATGTTTTAGGATAAGGGAGGATAAGGGAGGAGTGGCCTAGTGGTTAGGACAAGGTACTTCAGGCCGGGGGTTCAAGTCCCACCTGGGGACAGCAATCTCAGGCCGGAGGGACTGGGATTTCTAGTCCTATAGGTACTCCTTGTGGTCTTGGGCAAGCCACTTAACCCTCCATTGCCCATGTTCCCTGTAAGTATGTGTGTCATATCCCCTCGTGTTAAATGTATCTCCCAATTGACCGCTTTGACCCGGTGAAAAGCGGGATATAAATACAGCTAAATAAATAAATTTAGGTGATCAAGATTCTGGGCTGGTCCTCCTGACATAATTTAGGTCCTTGCAGTCAATCTGGGTGCTGTGCTGGTACCCTTGCCATTTTACTCCTCTCAAAATGGCTTGGTGTGTTTCCATCAATTGTGGTGCTGCTTTACCCACTTCCATTATCTTGAGTTGTTCAGTTCACTCCTTCTATCACTTTGCTTTTCCCTTGGTGGTTTCTGGTACTCATCATGCTACTTTATGTACTCTTTGCCCTTCTTCTGGTGTCCCTGGGGGACTTGTGACATGCTTGTAATGCTGTTACAAATGCTTGCCATTGAATTTCAAGCAGGTTTGACTGAGAATAGATGGCAAACCTCACCAATGCATTGCAAAAATAGCTTCCCCCATAGACTTTAATGGGGACAAATGGGACAAACACAGCTCCTGAAGAGTAATCAAACCGGTATATTCAGATGAACAAAAACTAGCATGAAAATCTTTGCGCCATGCCTTTAATTTATAAGAATCAATGTATGCCACAAATGTACATTCCTAAAACCAAAGGAAGAATGGACCTTATAGAGATAGAGGCTGATGTTCAGATGTGTTTATGTGGTTTGCATCACCTTTAAACTGCATTCAGTCATTAACTATATAGGTAAACCGCATAAAGTAAGGACAGGTCAATAGCTGTCCTAACTTTAGGTGATTGCTATCTGTTTAGTGGCTGAATCATCACTAACCAGAGAGCAAAATTTCTGGCTGGTGAAACCAGATATTGGATAGGCTCCTGGGCCGAATATCTGGGTTTAGTTAAAGTGGCGGCAGCCAGGCACTTTAAAGACAATGACCACTTCACTGAATCTTATCGAGAGGGGTCGAGCACCTGAGCCAGCCATCCAGCTCAGGCACTCCAGCCCAATCGGGGCTGTGGGAGGAGGAGCAACATCGCTAAAAAAGAAGCCGCTGCCGGTGGGAACAGCCATCTTCAGGCTCCCCTGAGAGGGGTCGAGCACCTGAGCCAGCCATCCAGGTCAGGAACTCCAGCCCAATCGGGGCTGTGGGAGGAGGAGCAGCATCGTTAAAGAAGAAGCCGCCGCCGGCGGGAACAGCCATCTTCAGGCTCCCCCGAGAGGGGTCGAGCACCTGAGCCAGCCATCCAGCTCGTGCACTCCAGCCCAATCAGGGCTGTGGGAGGAGGAGCAGCATCGCTAAAAAAGAAGCCGCCACCAGGCGGGCCCGCGCCTGCCGGGCCCGTGCCTGAGGGCCTCACCAGAGGGCCCTTTGGCGTGGCCCTTAGGTAGGGCACGATAGGCCGGGTCAAACATAACCCAGATACAGCCCAAGAATCCACTCTATTAACACGGACAATGCTAAAAATCCTACGAAGCAGCTGAAGTGAACACGTTTCCCTACAACTTTAAGGTAACCTGCAGAATAAAGTATTTCGCTGCCCTAAGGTCTGTGAGACTCATACCACGAAGCTGTAATTCTCTAACAAGGTGTCTCGATATAACTAGCAATCAAGTATATCTATGCACAATCCGTGTTTACTAGATAAACAACTCTTGTATGTAGCATTGTATTATTTCCAGCCAATCATATGTATAGAGTGTAAGATGTATCTCTCCAAAGAACCGAACTTTGTCCCACCCCCATCAATCACACTATGTGACAACACTTACCAAACGAAAAAAGAAATAAAGTATCTAGGAGTCACTTTTGACTGTGACCTAAAGATGGAGAAACACCTCCGAAAGACCAACAGAGCAGTTTTCCACAAGCTTAGAGTCCTCCAACCCATCCGGAGTATTATTGATCCCCAAGATTTCAGAACCGTGGCCCAAGCACTCATCATGCCACATTTTGACTACTGCAACGCCATCCTACAAGGTCTACCTAAAAAAACGCTAAACATATTACAAATGGCACAAAATGTAGCTGCCAGGGTCATAATGAAGAAAAAACTAAACGACCACATCACACCAGTACTAATTCAACTACACTGGCTACCCATAACAGCTCGCACAAAATATAAAATACTAACAACTACATTCAAACTCATCCACAACTTAGCACCTTCTTTCCTCAACAACCTAGTCAGAATGCAACCTCCTACCCGAAGCAGAAGAACCCACAACGCCAACATCCTCCACACTCCAACAGACATAAGATCTACCAAAATTAACACCAGCCACAGAGCTTTTTCATATGTGGCACCAACGCTTTGGAACCAACTACCAACAGAGCTACGAGCTAGCAATGACCTTCTAGACTTCAGAAAGAAACTCAAGACACACATTTTCCAAACCCACTTCAACCTGAATTAAACCCTCAGTGGGGGCAGCCCCCTGTCCACATTGAACAAGAAACCTATCCTGTGTATATGTATCTATGTATATATGTAAATATTCTTCCCCATAGCTACGATTTGTTAGCTCTGTGTGACGTGTTGTTCTGATAATCTGAAACTCTGTGTGACGTGCTTTTCTGATAATCTGTATGTAAACAAAATTTGTACCTGCTTTGATCTGGCAGTTTCGCAATAATAATCTTACCGCTTCTGATCGCTGGAAGGAGCGGGATACAAATACTCTCTAAATAAAATAAAAATAAATAAAGATACCATAACTATTGTTCTATTGCAAATTTTGATAACTGCATATATACTGCACCACATTTTGAAGCTAGCCAACCTCATATGCTGTACGTATACTAGTGAGCTGGACACCTACTCCACCCATAGTTTAATCCCAATTATCTGCACCACATCGTAGCCACCAGATAGCCTCCACCCTACATACACTCAATAATTACACCCTACAGGGTTGGTAATGAGAATGTCTCCCTTAGGCATCGCCTTTATTGCTCTGTATCTCCTATCAGAATTGATCAATAATGCCAAAGCTCTATCTCCCAATCAGTTTAACATACCAATCCTTCGGAACCATAAGAGGAGATGGTCAAATGATACCTTTCAAAGATTTGACAAAACACCCCAAACCCGCCATTCTCACTTACTGCATATCGCATTACAACAGAACAAGAAATCACAACAAGCGGAAATCTCTCATACCCAAAGCCTAAGATGTGCACTCATAAACGCCCGATCAATACGCAAAAAATGCCCAGTGATCACAGAACTGATATCTTACCATAACCTTGACATTCTCATGATTACAGAGACATGGCTCTCTAGCGATGATAATGTCCTACTGAACCAACTCTTGCCATCCAATTTCACAATTCACACATGTCATAGAAACAACAAAGGAGGAGGAGGAGTACTCGCCCTCACCAAATCGGACCTACACTTCCACTTGATAAATGCAGACAGCACAAAGAATCTGGAGTCAATTACTATATCCAACAAACTCTGCTCTGTTAAACTCATTTATAGAGCCCCATCACCAGATCCGGATGCCCTTTCCTCAATAATTGACCTGGCATCTAACACTCAAAGCCCATGCACACCAAGCTGGGTTTTTGGAGATTTCAACCTACCATCACTACAAGAGACTCAGGCTTCAGCCTTCCTTGAGGCTCTCAAATACCTAGGATACACCCAACTAGTAGATCAACCTACACATGTTAAAGGAGGTCTACTAGACCTGATTTTTGCTCCACAGACATCTCCCAAGTCAAAAGACACCAACGGACTGTACATTAACTGCAGTTCCCTGGTCTGACCATAAACTGATTGTCTTCCAACTACCCATACTCAGAAACAACCAGAACAAAGTCAAAAAGCAGACTAATTCCTCCAAGGCACCAGAACGAAGGTTTCAAGCCTTTGATAGAGATGTAATCCTTAGTAAAACACACCCACTTCTTACTACGACAATGCTCAACCCAGAAGATATGGTTTCCAAATGGAACAAAACCTTCAGTAATATTGCTGTACGTCCACCATCCAACAAGCCACCAAGGACGTGAGCCTCAGCAGTTTGATACACCTCAGAACTACGATCATCTCTCACCCTCCTACGGAAGTTGGAAAGACGCTGGCATAAATCTCTCACTCAGAAATGGATCAAGAGGCATATAATTCCCATCTTGCACAACATCGTGAAGCAGTAACTGCTAACTTAAGGCAATTTCACATAGATTCTCTGAAACAATCACTGAACAAACCTCATGACCTTTTCAGCCTCGTAAAGAACTTAACTAAGGAACCAGTACCTGAACAATCAAACGATATCCACCCTCAAGACTTTGCTGACCATCTGCAAGCAAAGATAAGCCATACCAACAAATATCCAGTACCCTCAATGGCAATGGTACAAAACAATATAACACCCTTGACCATGTTCACTACACCATCTAAGAAACACATTGAAAACACCATTGCTACGATCAACACACCACCACTGCCCAGACTGACCCCTGCCCTGCCTTCTGGATAAAGGGGCTACGGTCTGATCTTAGCCCATTTATAGCCAGGCTCATGGAAAGATCTTTCACAACAGGGGTGTTTCCTCAATCCCTCAAACATACCTCCATTAGACCTCTGATGAAAAACAGCAAGCTCGACAGCCTGAAAGTGGACTCATACAGACCGATATCAAGCATACCACTTCTGGCCAAAATAATAGAAAAAGAGGTGCAAAGACAAATTCAAGACCACGTCGACAACAATTCACCACTAGACCCATGCCAACACGGTTTTAGAGAACAACATGGCGTGGAAACCCTCCTCACCACACTTATCAATAATATAACCACAGGAATTGATAACATCTGGCAGGGATTTGTCCTTATTTTCCTTGACATAGCTGCTGCTTTCGACTCAGTACGTCACGAGCTGCTACTGGTGTGCCTCAGAGAGAAGGGTATTACGGAGACAGCGATAGTATGGTGTGAATCTTACCTCACAAACAGATGGCAACATGTATGTTCAGGTGCCTCAACTTCTAAACCTTTCCACCAGAAGCAAGGAGTCCCGCAGGGATCCTCCCTCTTCATCCTCATGTTTAATATCTACGTGCAACCTATCTGTAACCTCATCTGCTCTTTTGGGGTAAACTGCCTGGTATACGTGGATGACGTCCTACTTTACATGCCCTTCTCGACAGAAAACCAAGATCTTTCACCACTTGCAGAATGCTTTGATGCAGTATCCAATTGGCTTCAATCCCAAAACCTTAGAATTCAGCACAAGAAAACTGTGGTGCTATTCATCACGAGAAATTTAAACTTCATCACACCAAAACATATAAAAGTCAAGGAAGCAGAACTTCAGACTAAATCCTCGATCCGGTACCTTGGAGTCACCCTGGACCAGCACCTTGACATGAATATCCACATAAGCAACGTAGTCAGAGCGGTATACCACAAGATCCGTACCCTCAGGCACCTTCATTTCCTACATGAACCAAGCGACTTCCGGACTATCTAGCAGGCACTAATCATGCCTCATTTTGACTACGCAAATTCAATCCTGCACAGTCTCCCTCAGTCTACTTTAAACCCTCTACAGCTTGCGATGAACTCGGCAGCGAGAGTTCTAATCGGAGCGTCTAAGAAGGTCATATCACATACAGTCCAGACTATCTTTCAAAATTCTGCTGCTTACTTTCAAATCAATCAATGGACTAGCCTCTACGTCACTAGCAGAGCTCATTCATACCACACCATCCAATAGGTCCAGGAGATCGGCAGCTATCAACACATTAGTTGTCCCAAAAGAAATAACCCACTGCACCCATGCTACAGTTAACAGAGCTTTCAAACTATGTGCACCGAGAAGCTGGAATTCTCTCCCACCCAACATACGAGCAATCACTGACGTGGTCCAATTTAGAAAGGCAGTGAAACACTACCTATTCATTCAGTACTACAAGATAGATGAAGATACAGTAGCGTCACCTGCAGTCTAAGATAGATATTATGACTAAACCTACCCTATAAGACACTCATGAGTATAGCCTGTATAATATGAAAATCTGATGTAAATATTTACCCCAAGTTATCCAAGTTTTATTTCCTGTTACCTGTAAACACAGTTCATTATATGCAACGTGTATGTTTTATGTTTTATGCAAACCGCACTGATATCGAATAGCGCGGTATAAAAAAATGTAAATAAATAAATAGAGATCTACTATCATAGGTCTTCATGCTTGCTCAATGGCACTAATAGATCCAAATGTGGAAAATGTGTTGATGTAAGAAAGTAAGGGATCAAAGGCATTTACATGGTGAAATTCCAGTTAACAGGATATTCAGCGGCACTAACAAGGTTAGTGCCACTGGATATCCACAGGTGCCTCTGCTACATGCCCTGAGGCTACACATTTAGCACCGAGGTATGTCATGGGTGTTCTGGGGTGGAGTGGAGGCGGACTGGAGGTAGTACTCATCGCTAACTAGGCAACAGCGATTTTTAGTCACTGCCCAGTTATAGACCCAGAGATAAAGTCAAGCATGGCAAATGCTGGCCTGACTTTATCCATGGAAACTAACCGGGCAGTCATTCAGTATTAACACTGCCCAGTTAGCTTCCGGGTTCTGCAGCTATCCCAGATATTCCATGATGGTGGCCGGATTTGGCCCCAGCATTATATATCCATAATTAGTCTTCAGCAGTGACAGCTATGCAGTTAGCAAGCACTAGCCACTGCCACTGAATATCCCTCCATAAACATCCAGAATCTGTCTCCATCATTAAACTTGGACAAGCATTCCGTTGAGTAGAGGGAATGAGTGAGAATCTTTTAGCACACATAGGGAAGGAAGCAACAGAATTTGCAAAGGAAGAAACAAAACTCTTTAAAAATCTGATCAGCAGATGATGAAAAACAAATGGCAAATACGCAAGCACAATGGGAAATACAATGGGTCACTCCAAGAATGGTACGATCATCAAAATCAGACACATGAATGGTTAAAGAAAAGTGAACTGAAACCTAAGGATGACAGATTGATAGTTGCAGTCCAGGCCTATGGACTACAGATGGGATGATTCACAACAAATACAGAAAAAGCTGGTATAACAGATATATGTAGATTCTGTAAGGAAGAGCTGGAAATGATAACTCATCACGTACCTGTTTGCAGAGTTCTGATAGCAAAAAATATCTATACCAAAAGGCACAATAAGGTGGCACTTCCCATCTGTTGGAAAATTTGTTAACACTAAAATATTGTTTTACCTGAAAGGTACTGGGGTTATGACCCTAAGATAACTATGAAAAATGAAGAGGTTGTCATCACCTCGAACATTCTCGACTGATAAAAAGCTGAATGCAAGGAAACCAGACATAAAGGTAAAAGAGAGGACAGCATTGATGATAGAGGTGCCAGTATCAAGTGATTATTCTGTGCATCATGTGAAAAGAGAGCAAATCCTCAGCTTCCAAGCAATGCAGTTAGACTTCAAGAAAATTTTGCAGAAAGATACAGAAATATTTCCCAGCATCCTGGACATCATAGGCTTTATTAAAAGCAATTTTCAAGCATACCTTGATAGCTTGCTTATACTCATCACATCTTATGAGGTGCATAAGGAAAGGCTCTGGCTCCAGGCAAGTACTACAGTAAGTGTTAGCAGTAAATTTTAGAGACTGAGATCATACTTTGCATACCTGTTTTTTTTTTAATATACTGCCCATAAAAATTAATATCGATGTGGTTTACAACAGTATTACTTAAAACAATAAACACTTTAAGGTGCATGTTTACTAAAATACCCTAAGTAAGCATGCGTGGGCCACAAATCTAGTACAGAGGTCCGTGCTAACATTAGGGAACGTGTGAGTCTGTCCACCTGCCATTAGCGCATTGCAACTGCATAGTACTGTGCTAACCAGCATGGGGGTGGCGTTAAGTGCACGCTAATGATAACAGCCATGGTTAGCATACATTCAAGACACCTGTGCTAACCAAACTGCGTGTCAGTACACATGTTCTGCCCCTAACCTGCCCAATCATATACTAAAGGGGTCATTCCAGAATACGAATAAGGGGTTTGTATTGCGGCAGGGACGTTTATGTGCTCAAAACATCCCAGACCATATTCTGTAATACTGCTGACATGCACATTCATGGCGCTTGCATGGGGATCTCAGAACGTGGGCGGGAGAGGGTAGAATGGGGGCAAGGTCAGCCGTGAAGATGTAGAAAGCATATTCAGGAAAGGCCCATGTACGCATTAAGTGTTTCCTGGAAACATACACATTATTCTTGCCATGGTCTAAGGCTAGGACAGAAAATATTCTGCTGGGCTCTGCAATGCGTCCCATAGAGAAGAATGGTTGTGACAAGTATGTTTTGAACTGTGTGACTGCAGTCAGAAAATACAAAATGCAATTTTAAGGTACAGGGAGCAGAGGTGAGGGAATGTTATAAGGTAAAGAAACATTTATAAAGATCCTTACAGAAATATGAAGAAGAGCAATAGTTCACCTATGTGCTACTTGTGCTAAGGTGGCCAATCTATGGGACCCTAACAATTCCCGCGTTTAGAAAAATGAGACTGCTGATGCAGGGATAGTATGGGTGTGAGCAGAGAAAAGATTCCTTTTTGGGTAAGAAACGGACATCATATCTGTAGTCCTGGTACCCCATGCAATCATGTTATGTCATAGCTGTTATGTATAGGTTCAGGACATCTTTTTCGTAGAATCAAGTTTTTGTGACAGAAAATGAGAGTATATGTGTGTGTGTTTAATTTGAGGGGTACACGGGGGGATCTGGTATACTCATCTGTAATTCAGGGGGGACATGAAAGCCTGGCCAGTACCTGAACCATATGAACGACGGCATTGTTACCAGGTGCCAGTGTGATTGGGCAGTCAAACTCAGAGAGAGTGTTCAATATAACTAAATGTCAAAACATATCCCCGTCAATAATAAGGGCACTCAACAGTGCAAAGAACACTAATGTATGCCCATAATGCACATATTGTGGGACCAATGGTGTTGCTGTTGAGCATTTATTAGTGCTACTTCCACTGATGAATGCCCTTATTCTAAGGGTCCCAATTATTGACAGAGATATGCTCTGACATTTAGCCATAGGGAACGTATGCTGATTCCTTCTGTATTATTTTACATAGGGTATTCTACTTAGATCAAATATTGTTGGCAGTGTGATGGGGCAGCCATACATCGCTGTGCCTGGCACTGGGAGACATGACTGATGTAGTGCCAACATTCCCCGGATTGTCTCATGCGGCCTTATCCTTACAATGAGAACTGACAGAGTGGTCATATATCTGGAGCCTGGCTACTTGGTGTGATGGCACAGGGATCTCCCCTTCCATGCCCACACAGCCTTGATCAGAGGAGCAGTGCCACAAAACTGTCTGTGGGAAGGCTTACAGGATTGCCCCACAGGTAGCTGATGTATACAGACCAGCATACGTCATGATGGGACAGGTGTAGCTGCTGTAAGAAATGCCAGTACCCAGATAGGTGGACCTCAGATGCCATATAGCCAGAAGGCCCTACTACAATGACAACAACTATTACTGATCATTTGTATAGCGCTACAAGGCGTATGCAGCACTGCACAGACACATATAACAGATGGCCCCTGCTCAGCAGAGATTATAATCTAGTTGGAGCAGACAACACAACAGCTATGAACAGAATACATCCAGGGGGAATGGTCAGAAAACACAAGGGAGCTTAGGCGGATCTGATCCAACAGTGGTACTGATGAGGTGAGCGCTCAGCCTGGATTTGAGATGGGCCAGGGATGAAGCATGACATACAGACTCGGGTAGTTTGTTAAAGACATAAAGAGCAGCAAGGTGAAGGGAGCAACATCCGTATTTGGTAGTAGAAGGGAAGGGCACAGATAAAAGCAATCTGACAGAAGAGCAGTGTTCATGGGGAGGGGTGTAGGGAGAGATAAGAGGGGAATGGTAGTGCAGAGCAGCAGAATGAGTACATCTATAGGCCAGAGGCACAAAAACGGTATACATTTGTTGCTCAGCAAAATTATGTATTCTGTGGGAATCTGCACAATTAGTTTGGGGTTTTGTGGATTTGGTGAGGGTTCATCCCTAGCAGTTTAATGTGAGTCTGTAGAGATTACCAGGGCAAGAATCATTGGGGTTAGTTTCTAATGCCATGTTCCATTTGATGCAAGGTATGTCCTGACATACATGTTCACATTTACATGTACATTCTGGTATATCATATTGTGTTGCCCTCTGCTTATCTAGCACTTTTCAGGGCATGAGGGGGGCTGATATATGGTCTAGGTTGCAGCAGTTGTCATTTCTCATTGGTATTTATGTCTAGTGTGCATCAACAAACTATTGTCAGTGATGAGCAGCTTAGGAGATACACGTTTTACCGAGGAGCATGGTATCCGTGGGTACATTGCGTGGATGGACAGAATCTGAAACATGTAACATTTCAGAATACAGTGGGCACAGGGACATCCAAAACATTTCCCTGCATTTGAGGCATGGGGCCAGCTGAATAGCGCTTGCACATGCCTTTCGAACACGTCTATCTCCCCGATTCTGGACCTGTAGGCATGTCCAGACCCATGGATGTATAATTAGGTTAAAAGGAAGCCCATTTTTGTTTTAGACGTGTCCAAGGGCCAGACATGCACATTATGGAACTGGGCTCCACCTGGTTAGCATGGGTATTTTACTGTGGGGCCTAATGCTAACATTTATTGTGGAAGACTTATCACATGGTAAATCTGCCCCTAAATGAAGAATCAAAAGCCTTTGAAAAATAATGGCAGAAGTCAAGATGGTGGAAGCCCCATCCTAGCTCTCTGCAACTTTGCTCTGTTGTGATTAAGAGAAAGAGGAAAGAGAGGAAAAGCTCTCTAAAGTCCACTGAAGCACCTTTGTTTTACCTGACACCTCAATGCCATCTACCACGTCAAGAAGGGCCCCAGGTTCCACAAGACCCAACTCCCACATAACTCAATGGTTGTGGAGTCAACCATACAGAAGTTGAAGATCCAGAAGAACTACTCCTCTGTCCCCCCAGACAGAGAGGTTTGGGCCCTCAACACCCTCAGGCAAAAATGCTACCAGGTGCTGGATTCAGGCCTATGAACTGTTGCGACACCCACCGGCTGGGCCAAGCGGCTGATAGCTGATAGGCGGCCTTACTGTCCTTTAGAATAAAAGTTCTTTACTCTGTAGGAATGAATTTTAGTTGAGGCAGGTGGTAAGGCTTTGCAAGATTTTTATTATTTATACAATGGGGATTTTCAAAGGCACGCGGAGGTTCAAAACACAACAAATGCACTAGGATAACTTCTCCAAATGAAAGGATGAACACAGGAAACACCAGGAGAAATGAAAAACAAAACTTTTCTTCTCTGCTGTTCTCTGTACTGCTCCGTGTGGTCACACACTATACTGCAGCAGACTAAACACAGCTGGTTTCACTTTCACCAAACAACGTCGTCACAAACTCCGTTACTCTCAACACTGAATACAGCACAGCACTGCTTTCTTCTGAGTCACAGGTAAAAGCTACCTTATTAAAAGGCTTTTAAAACTCTCTCTTGTTTCACTTTCTTACTGTGGTATTCTTGTGAGTCAAACAACTGTCCATTGGTATAGGAAAATCATCACATTCAGGCACAGTGGTTTCTATCTGCATTTCCTCAATGCTATTAGAATTACCAAAGTCTTGTTCATATGTGGGGACTTCTTTTAGCTTTTCTCTCTTTAGAAACTGGTGGAAGTGATCCCACAGCAAGTCAGCCTTTTTTTTTTTTTTTTATTTATGCAATTTTACATTATAAACCAAGCAATGAAGTCAGCCTTTTCAGGTGTTTTGGTACTAGGGGTTTGAATCCTCTCACTAGAGAATAGTCTCTGCAGTGCCCCTAATTTAGAAGCTTCACAAACGTCAGAGTTATCTGGTCTGGAGTTTGCAGCAGGTACTAGGCTTTCAATCTAACGTTTCACAGTAGAGGGGGAGGGTTCCAGCTCCTGCTCAATAAAACTAGCCTTTCTCTCTTTTGCCAGATATAAAATGGTCAGTTTTACCTTGAGGCTGTTTCTCTGTGTCAGCACTGGTGCTCTTTCCACCTCTCCAATCCTCCCAGCTGTAGCAACTGTTTGACTGGCCTGCACGGCTTCTCCAATTGTCTGTGCTTTTACCTTTGAATGCTGGCTTTGTCTGAGTGCGTGCCTTTCCCTTGGCACCTTCTCTCACACAGGCTGTTCTGCCTGGACTCTCTGGTCTCAGACTCTGGTCTTGGCTTTCTCTTGCCTTCCAACTGGCTCTCTGGATATTTCCCTGACCAACTTCTTTGTGGGTTCTCCAATTGGTTCTCCAATCGGTTCTGTCTCCAGGTCTGTCCTCGGGTCTCTCCTCAGGTCTTCCTTCAGGTCTTTCCTCAGATCTCTCCTCAGGTCTGTCCTCCTTCCCTCTGCACATGGTTTTTAACCCTGGCTTCCTGCTTCCTTGTGACCAATCAGAACGGGGGTTAGTCTCCACCCTTGCACTAGGGCGTGGTTTGCTTCCTACAGGGAACTGCCTTTTCCTCTGACATAGGCTGAGTTTTCCTTGTAGCTGTGCATTGTCATCCGTTTCCATGGGGATTTCTGGATTCTCTTCTGTGTCCATGCTTTCCACCAGGCTTTCCCCATCACACTGTACATAGGCATGTACCTCAAGGCCCTGATCCAGGAGCTCTCCAGCTTCTCAGCTGGGCTTGCTGGGGAACCCCCTCAGCGGTTCCAAGACTTAACATCCAGGATCAGAGACTCCTCTAAGTTCCTTTCCCGAGCCGCCTACAATGGCTTCGAGTCAGTGGCCCAAGTAGCAGTGGCAAGCATCAGTGCCCGGTGCCAGGCCTGGCTACAGACCTCGGACCTCGAACAATGGGTCCAAGAAAAATTACTTGACATCCCATGTACAGGGGAAAACTTGTTTTGCAAACTCATGGCCGACAAGGCGGCCGAGATAGAGGCCAAGGTGGTGACTAGGCAGAGGTTCTCTAAGAAGACCTCAGCCCGCCCCCAAAAGAATCCATCAGGGAAAAGACCTCTTTTCCCAAAGAAAAAGGCGTCCTTCCACCAAAGTCATTACCAGTTCTTCTTGGGCCATCAACAGCAGGGCCTTCAGCCTAAAGGCCAGAGCCACGGACCCAGAAAGCCAAAAACCCATAAGTCGCAGGCCCTGACTCCCACCCAACCCATGGGAAGCTTTTGTCTCCTGGGACAGGGCCTCGTCCCCCACCCAGGAGACTCTTTGCCCACAGGTGGGCCAGAGTCACCTTAGATTACTGGGTCCTGACGGTGGTCAAGGAGGGGTACCGCCTCCACCTGCAGCAGGTGTCCCCACAGTTCTTCGCAGGAGAGCCAGTGTGACCTCTCTTTCACCAGACCTTGTTGCTCTCGTTGCTCACAGGCCTACCCAGGAACGGTGCAGTGGAGCCTTTCCCAAACATCTGCAGGGAAAGGGCTTCTACTCAAGGTACTTTCTTGTCTCCAAAAGATCAGGGGGTCTCAGGTCCATACTAGACCTATGAAACTTGAACAAGTTTCTGGTGAGGGAGAAGTTCAAGATGTTCTCCCTTGGAACATTGCTGCCTTAACTCCACCATGGAGATTGGCTGTGCTCCTTGGATCTAAAGAATGCCTATAACCATACCCTGATCCACCCCTCCCAGTACCTCAGTACCTCAGGTTTGTGGTGGGAGGAGAGCCTCCTTGTCAAGGATCTTCACCAAGTGCCTGGCGGTGGTAGCCACCCACTTGCACCTACAGGGGACCTACATCATCCCCTACCTTGACGACTGGCTTATCAGAAGCAGTACAGCCTCAGAGGTCAGGAATGCCACAAAGCATACAGTCCTCCTGCTGCTGCTCCTGTGGTTTGTCATCAACTGCCCAAAACCCATAGGGGCTCAGTTGGTCACGTTACAGGTCAAGTCCATCCTCCCAAGGGAAAGGGCAGACCACCTCAGGCAACTGACAGAAGGGGTGCAACACCGCTGCTTGGTGTCAGCTCGCCTCCTGCTTCATCTGTTGGGCCACATGGCCTTAACAGTCCACGTCACACCTTAGTCCACCTCCACATGCAGACAGCCCTATGGTGTCTCTGCTCACAGTGGACTCAAGCCTTGGAACGATTAAAGGACAGGGTCACACGCCAGCTGGTGGAGTCCTTTACCTGGTGGCAAAACTTACACCATTTCCAGGTGGGAATGCCATTCTAGGCACCCACACCACAAAGGACCCTGACAACAGATGCCTTCCTCCTGGGCCTGGGGGGTGCATTGTGGGAGCCACCACACTCAAGGCAGCTGGCCCCAGGAAGAGTCTTACAAATCAATTGCTTGAATCTCAGGGCAATTTTCCTGGGCTTGCAAGTGTTCTTCCACCACCTGCGGCACTGCCCAGTGCTGATCCAGATGGACAAACAGTTGACAATGTTTTACATCAATAAGCAGGGAGATATGGGTTTGTACTCCCTCTGCCAGGAGGCAGTGGCCCTTCCATCCTTCACAATGTGTAACGGCATGCTACTGCAAGCAGTATACCTGCATGGCCAGGATAACTGCTTAGCAGACAGGCTGTGCAGAGTTCTTTGCCAACACGAGTGGCATTTGAGCTCCAGGATAATGAAGCAACTCTTCCACCCTGGGGCAGGCCCATGATGGATCTGTTCCCTTTCCCACACAACATGCAGCTGCCTCACTTCTGCTTGCTCCAACCACACCAGGGGAGAGTGGTGGCAGACACCTTCCTGATCTCGTGGTCGGAGGGCCTACTTTGTGCGTTCCACCGACCTCCCTAATCGCCAAGACTTTCTTCTACGTTGTTGAATTTAAGGCAATATATCTTACAGATTTCCCATTCTCTATTCATGTAATATCATGGAAAAGATACATAGATAGCATTCTCGTCATATGGAGAGGCAATATTGATCAGTTGATGCACTTCCATAACTGGCTTAATACATTAGATTCAAACCTTAAGTTCAAAATGAAGTACCATATGGACGAAATCCCTTTTTTAGACATCCTCATTAAGAAATACACATATGGTTTTCTTATCATCATTTTCTGTAAATCTACAGACCGTAACAAACTTCTTAGGTATGATAGTTTCCATAGCAGTAACCTCAAAAGGAATTTACCGGTCTTGCAGTTTCTCTGGCTATATAGACTCTGTACTGATATTACAGAGTACCACAGACAATCTTCTGATATGGCCAAGAGTTCTCTGCACATGGCTATCCTGGCAAATGTATTAAGAAAGCATTTAATCAAACTTGTTCTGCCTCCAGACAAGAACTGCTTTCACCTAAAGAAACATCTTCTGATAATAAGTACGTTGGTGTCATCCATTTTTCGTATCTTTCTTCGCGCATCAAAAAGATTATGAAAAAACATTGACACATTTTACAAACCCTTCCTTGTTTTTCTGACAAGCATCCAGTTATTGCCTTTAATAGAGAACAAAGTATGGCTGACACTTTGGTTCCTTCATTTATGCCTCAAGTATGCAGCATTTCCCATCAGATTAATGGACACTACAGATGTGGTAGTTGCTCTGTTTGTAAGCATACTGTGGTTCTTAAAGACGTTTTTGAACATCCAAGTACCAAAAACATTGGACAGATTGTAAATTGGGTCCTCAATAAAGTTTGACTTGAAGTTCATCCCATTGTGGCCATGGTTTGTTCTCTCCACTTTGGACCTCTGTGGAGAATATCCTCTCTTCTTTGTTCTGTTCTCCTGGAAACCCTCCACCAGATGGGCTCATGCCTTTAAGTGGAGAAGATTCTCTGTCTGGTGTGCGGAGAAGAAGGAGAATCCTTTCTCCTTTCACATGCAACAGGTTTTCCAGTACTTGCTGTATCTGTTCGGCTGATATCCAACTCTGTGAGGGTGTACTTGAGTGCAATAGCGGTGCACCACCACCCCATCGAGGGGAAACCCCTCTCAGTTCAGCTCCTGGTCTCCAGGTTCCTCCGGGGCTTTATACTAACAAAGCCCCTCCTCCACCCTCTGGTGACAGAGTGGAACCTCAACATGGTGCTCTCTCAGCTCACTAAGCCACCCTTAAAGCCCCTAGCCACTTGCTACCTAAGATATTTGTCCTGGAAAGTGGCCTTCCTGGTGGCCCTCACATCAGCACATAGAGTCAGCAAACTCCAGGCCTTGGTGGCGGAGCCACCATATACCATGTTCCGTAAGAACAGGGTGGTGCTCCACACACACCCCAAGTTCCTCCTAAGGAACTATATGCCACACATTCAATTGCAAGTGCACCCTATCCTTCTACCTGCAGCAGACCCAGGCCCATCGCAAAGTTCCTCAGCTTTCTGTGTCTATGACCCCAGCAGACTGGGACTCCCTGTGACCAAGCGAACTCTGTCCACTTGGATGGCGGACTGCATTGCCCTCACCTATGAGCGAGCTGGCATCTCCCTTGAGCACCGGATCACAGTGCATCATGTGAGGGCAATGGTCACGTCAGTGGCTAACCTCTGCTCAGTGCCGGTGACGGAGATTTGCAAGGCCACCACATGCTCTTCATTTCATATGTTCATGGCGTACTACTGCCTGGAGAGCAAGTCCCACAGGGACAGTGCCATAATATTCTCAGGGTGTAGGCACCTCCTGCCCTCTGACCCTTCTGTGTTCAGGCTACTGAAGTGATCGTGTCGCTGGACACTAGGATCTTGCAGAGTCTCTCAGCGGGAACTCAGCTTCTGAAACTCACAGCTACCCACTTGGTCGCCAGTAGTGCTATCGTGGTTCAGTCCTCAGCAGCCTGGAGCTAAGGACTCCCATATGCGAGGACTGATTTCCTGCTTGTTCACTGGGAACAGCAGGAATGAGTCCCCACAACCCTTCCTCATCCCCTGTTTTTACTGCCATCATAGCTATATCATGTGACTGAGCAAGATGACACCCTTGGGTGGGAAAGGGACCACACATGCATGGTAGCATGTCCCTAAGGCTTTCTTTGAAAACTTGGGAAATGCTCTGTGCAGGCTTCATCGGCATCAACGTCACCCATATGTGAGGACTGATTCCTACTGTTCCTAGAGACAGGGCCGGCCCATCCATTGAGAAAAAATGTTTTTTGCACAGGGCCCCACGTTTCAGGGGACCCCGCGCAAAAAACATTCTACTTCAGTCCAAGTAGATTTTAAAAAAATGGCTGCTGCTGCCGCTGCCCCCCTGCCCGGCAGAGCCTTCCTGCAGCATCAGCTCCCGAGTCCCAAAGCATGGGCTTTCAGAGCCATGAACAGAGAGCTTTTCTGATGTCTCGCGGCTCTGTTAAGGAAATCCCATCAGCCCCGGCGGGATTAACAGAGCCGTGAGATAGGGCACCTCTCGTGGCTCTGAAAGTCCACACTTTGGGACTCGGGAGCTGATGCTGCAGGGAGGTTCTGCCAGGCAGGGGGGCCCCGCGGCGGAATGCTTGATTCTGCCGCTGCCACGGCGGCGGCAGCAGCCGCAGCCAGTTTTTTTAAAAAATCTACCTGGGCTGATGGGGGAGGGGGGTTAGGAATGGTAATGGGCTATGGGGGGTTAGGACTGGTAATGGGCTATGGGGGGGGCTAAGACTGGAAGTGGGCTGATGGGGGAGTTAGGACTAGTAATGGGCTATGGGGGGCTAAGACTGGAAATGGGCTGATGGGGGGTTAAGACTGGTAATGGGCTGATGGGGGCTAAGACTGGAAATGGGCTGATGGGGGGGTTAGGACTGGTAATGGACTATGGGGGGCTAGGACTGGAAGTGGGCTGATGGGGGGCTAGGACTGGAAATGGGCTGATGGGGGGTTAGGATTGGTAATGGGCTATGGGGTGCTAGGACTCGAAATGGGCTGATGGGGGGTTAGGACTAGTAATGGGCTATGGAGGAGGGCTAGGACTGGACATGGGCTGATGGGGGGTTAAGACTGGTAATGGGCTATGGGTGGCTAAGACTGGAAATGGGCTGATGGGGTTTTAGGACTGGAAATGGGCTGATGGGGAGGGTTAGGACTGGTAATGGGCTATGGGGGGCTAGGACTGGAAATGGGCTGATGGGGGGTTAGGACTGATAATGGGCTATGGGGGTGCTAGGACTCAAAATGGGCTGATGGGGGGGGTTAGGACTAGTAATGGGCTATGGAGGGTGGCTAGGACTGGAAATGGGCTGATGGGTGGGTTAGGACTGGTAATGGGCTGTGGAGGGGCTAAGACTGGAAATGGGCTGATGGGGGGGTTAGGACTGGAAGTGGGCTGATGGGGGGTTAGGACTGATAATGGGTTATGGGGGGGCTTAGGACTGGTAATGGGCTGGGGGGGGTGCTAGGACTGGAAATGGGCTGAGTGGAAGGAGGGCTTGAACTGCAAATAGCTTATGGGGAGAGGGGCTTGGAATGGAAATGGGCTGTGAGGGGAGGAAGCTAGGACTGGAAATGGGTTGATGGAGGGGCTAGGATAGGACTGGAAATGGGCTGTTGGGGGTGCTAAGATTGGAAATGGGCTGTGGTGGGGGTTTGGTTTGAAATGGACTCATGGAGGGGCTAGAACTGGAAGTACGTTCATGGGAGGCTTGGATTGGAAATGGGCTGAGTGGAGGGGAGATAGGATTTGACATGGGCTGATAGTGGGGCTAGGAAAGGACTAGAAATGGGCTGATGGGGGGCTGGGATTGGAAATGAGCTGATGGAGGGACTCGGATAGGACTGGAAATGGATGGGGGAGCTAGGACTGGAAACGTGCTGATGGTGGGGCTAGTATAGGATTGGAAATGGGCTTATGGGGGGCTAGGACTGGAAATGGGCTGATGCGGGGACTAGAAGGGAGCGGATGCTGGGTGGGGCTGGAACTAGAAGGGAGCTGATGTTGGGGGAGGATTAGAATGGGAAGGAGCTGGGAGAGGGAAATGGAGAGGGAAAAAATATTTTGTGTGGGAGGGAAGACAAATCTACAGTTGGCCGGATATTGGGAGAATAAGTGGGGATTGAGGATGGAGGGGTAAAATTTGAGTGGATGAAATAGGAATGAGGAAAAAGCAAAAGGAGAAAGATTGGTATGTTAAAGCAGATGTAGAGAGAGAATGGAAAAAATCTAGAAGAGAGAAGAAAGGACATATGGACAGCAGACGATGGAGAGCAGAAAACATGAAGAAACCAGAAGAAAGTGGCTGGAGCAATTGCAACAGTAACATCAATTGCAACATCAAACAGTAAGTAGGGATTTGAGGGTTTCTTTGTTTGGTTTTTTTTGTTACATTGCTAGCTCTCTGACTGGGAGCTCTTAAAAGGGTTTTGTGTATATTTTTTAAAGCAAGTTTAATTTCATTTTTGCTGTTTTAGGGGAACTGTACTTGAGCACAGTAGTATTGCTGAACTCTGTAACCCCCTCAGGTTCAAGAACTGCTAACACCTAATCAGGTGTTAGTTCCCTCCCTACCCACCCCGACTCCCACCCACCCCTAGTGAGCAGTCTTGCTTTATAGGGCACCTCCCCCTTTAACAAATCACAGTGAATTGGACCAGCACATTTTGAATATAATTAAAGAGTTTTAACTGCTTTTTCTCTGAAAGGACAGCTGCGAAACCAGCTGGTACTTCATAGATCTCTCTCTTTTGCTTTAACAGATACCTAAGCTCCACAAACAGAACAATGGCTGGGAAAAATCGTATTGCTAAAGCTGTTGCCCCCGTTACAGCTTCTGCCTCGGTCCAGACAGAGGTCCTATTGCCAGTTGAAGAACCGGTTCCATGTGCAGGGTGCCTGCATGCTGAAGCTCTGAGGAAACAAGTGGAGGAACTCAGAGAGGAGGTGGCGAGGCTGAGGAGTATTCAAGACAGTGAGAAGTACATTGATGAGATGCTGCTTGCAGCAACCAGGCTCTCCAGCACAGGAGAAGATGGGTGCCAACAGAATGTCGATGGTTGGACAAAAGTCACCAGAGCCTGCAAAATCACCAATCCAACTTCTCCAGCCCTTGAATTGAAGAGCCATTATGCAGCCCTGGAAGTGGAGGAGGTGAAAGCATCCCTGGAAAGGGAAGAACCAGAGTTCAAGTACCCCATAGTTGCAGAATCAGTGACCAGAAGGAAACGAAGGGTAGTGGTGGTTGGAGACTCTCTTCTGAGGGGTACTGAGGCGTCCATCTGCCGACCAGACTTGATGTCCAGAGAGGTATGCTGTCTGCCTGGTGCCAAGATCCAAAATGTTACGGAGAGTTTGCCGAGACTCATCAAGCCCACTGACTATTACCCAATGTTGCTAATCCATGTTGGAACAAATGATACTGCCAGGTATACCTCGGAACGTATCAAAAGTGACTTCATGGCTCTGGGACAGAGGGTGAAGCAGGTAGGTGCACAGGTGGTGTTCTCTTCAATCCTCCCTGTTGAGGGTAAAGGCCAAAGCAGAGAGGCTCGCATCCTGGAGATTAATGCATGGCTGCGTGGATGGTGTCTTCGAGAGCGTTTTGGTTTCCTAGACCATGGGATGCTGTTCCAAGGGTTGCAGAGCAGAGATGGCATCCATCTGTCCAAGAAAGGTCAACACATCTTTGGTAGTAGACTGGCTAATCTACTGAAGAGGGCTTTAAACTAGATTCGTTGGGGATGGGTGAAGAAAGCCCCCAGGTAAGTGAAAGCCCCCAGGTAAGTGATACATCAAATACCTTTATGGAAATGGGTAACAGGGGTAACATATGGAAAGCAGTGTGTATAAATGCCCGTAGCATGGGAAATAAGATCTCTGAAGTTGAAGCTTTGGTGGGAGTGGCTGACTTAGATTTAGTGGCAGTTACAGAAACATGGTTCACAGAAAACCATGACTGGGATGTAACTATACCTGGCTATACTTTATTCAGAAAGGACAGGGTAGGAAGAAGGGGAGGAGGAGTAGCACTATATGTAAAAACTACTATTAAAGCTTTGGAATTACAGAGCTTAAAAGGGAGAGAGGAGGCATTGTGGGTTAGACTAGAAAGAGGGAAAGAGAAATCTATTTGCATTGGTGTGATATACAGACCTCCCTCACAAGAGGAAGAGGTGGACAGAGAGTTAATTGAAGACATACGCAGCATTGCTAGGAAAGGGGAAGTGCTACTGCTAGGAGATTTTAATATGCCAGATGTTGATTGGCACATTCCTGCTGCAGTATCATCTAGGAGTAAGGAGATCCTGGATTCTCTACAGGGAGAACTATTCAGGCAATTGGTAACAGACCCCACACGTGAAGGGGCCATACTGGACTTGGTGCTTACCAATGGTGAAAGTGTTTCTGATGTTGTAGTGGGAGATCATTTTGCATCCAGTGATCACCAGATGGTGTGGTTCAGTATTAGGACTAGGGCTGTTAGAATCCATTCCAAGGTGAAGATCTTAGACTTTAGGAAGACTAACTTTGCGATGATGGGCCAATGCCTCAGGGAGTCGTTAATGGGATGGGAACAGCTGGGGGATGTAGAACAACAGTGGGCAAAACTGAAAGGGGGTATTTTAAAGGCAACCAACCTTTTTGTTAAAATGGTAAACAAAGGCAAAAGGAACAGGAGACCGCTATGGTTTTCGAAGGAAGTAGCTGAAAAAGTGAAGAAAAAGAGGGAGGCCTTCATGAAATACAAGAGATCACAGAGAGAGGAAGACAGGCATCTGTATTTGGAAAAACTTAGAGAAGCTAGCAAAGTAGTCAAGAAGGCAAAGATTCAAAAGGAGGAGGAAAAAGCCAATGCAATAAAATGGGGGGATAAGACATTTTTCAGATATATTAGTGAGAAGAAGAAGGGCAAAAGTGGTATTGTCAGACTCAAGGGTACAGGGGGGGAATATGTAGAAGCTGATAAGGATAAAGCGGAATTACTTAACAAATATTTTTGTTCTGTGTTCACAGATGAAAAACCAGGAGCAGGACCTCAGAAAACACCCACAAATAAGAACAGAAGCGAGGGACATCTTGAACAATTTTCAGAAGACTGTGTTCGTGAGAAACTAGCTCAACTCAAAGTAGACAAAGCGATGGGACTGGATGGGATACACCCTAGAATACTGAGGGAACTTGGGTACATTCTAGCAACTCCACTGACTGACCTTTTCAATGCCTCATTGGAGTCGGGAGTGGTGCCAAAGGACTGGAGAGAGGCTCATGTGGTGCCTTTACACAAAAGCGGAAGTAAGGATGTGGTTGAAAACTACAGGCCGGTTAGTTTAACTTCAGTGGTGAGTAAATTAATGGAAACGCTGTTGAAAGAGAAAATAGTGAGGTTTCTGGAGTCCAGCGGATTACAGGATCCGAGGCAGCATGGATTCACCAGAGGCAGGTCTTGTCAGACAAATCTGATTGATTTCTTTGACTGGGTGACCAGGGAGTTGGACCGAGGGAGAGCTCTAGATGTGGTGTATTTAGATTTCAGTAAAGCCTTTGACACTGTTCCTCACAGGCGACTTATAAACAAACTGAGCACCCTAGGGATGGACCCTAAAGTTACTGCTTGGGTTAGAAATTGGTTGGGTGGGAGGCGACAAAGAGTACAAGTAAATGGAGCTCACTCTGAGGAGAAGGATGTTACCAGTGGTGTGCCCCAGGGATCTGTCCTTGGTCCGATTCTTTTTAACATCTTTGTTAGTGATATAGCGGAAGGGCTGTCGGGTAAGGTTTGCCTCTTTGCAGATGATACCAAAATCTGCAATAAAGTAGACACCCAGGAAGGTGTAAATAACATGAGGAGGGATCTAGCTAAGCTTGAAGAATGGTCTAGAATTTGGCAGCTGGGATTTAATGTTAAAAAATGTAAGGTCATGCATTTGGGCTGCAGCAATCCAAGGGAGCAATACAGCATAGGAGGTGAAGTACTTTTGTCCACTAAAGAAGAGCGGGACCTAGGCGTAGTTGTGTCCGATGATCTTAAAGTAGCTAAACAGGTAGAAAAGGCGACGGCAAAAGCTAGAAGGATGCTTGGGTGCATACGGAGAGGAATGGCTAGCAGAAAAAAGGAGGTGATTATGCCTCTGTATAAGTCTTTGGTGCGACCTCATTTGGAGTATGGTGTGCAATTCTGGAGACCGCACCTTCAAAAGGATGTGAACAGGATGGAGTCGGTACAGAGGGGTGCTACTAAGATGATTAGTGGTCTTCATTATAAAGCATATGAGGGCAGACTTAAGGATCTTAATATGTACACCTTAGAGGAAAGGCGGGATAGAGGTGATATGATTGAGATGTTTAAATACCTCCATGGCATAAATGTTCAGGGAGAGAGCCTCTTTCAATTGAAAGCAAGTTCTGCGACGAGGGGACATGGGATGAGGGTGAAGGGAGATAGATTCAGGAGTGATATGCGGAAATATTTCTTTACGGAAAGAGTAGTGGATCCGTGGAATAGTCTCCCAGTGGAGGTGGTAGAGATGAGGACAGTAACTGAATTCAAAAAAGCATGGGACCAACACAGAGGATCTCTAAAGGTAAAAAGTGGACTGTTGTAGTTGTTGTTATGGAAGGACAGACTAGATGGGCCTTGTGGTCTTTTTCTGTCATCATGTTTCTATGTTTCTAATTGCAACTGAAAAAAAAATGCACAAAATGTAGAAAAATATCTCTTTATTTTGAATTTATTAACTGGAATATGTCAGCTCTGGGAAATGTGCATCATTAATTTCTGCGCTTTGTTTAGTACAAGAGGAAATTAATTTATAGTTTTATTTCTACAGTGTTGTTGTACATTCCAAGTTTGGCTTTTGGGGTTCTCAGTTTAATTATTGTCTTCCTGTTTCCAAATTGTGATTCCTTGTTTGGTGATGGTCTATGTTCTGCATGTGTAAATGAGCTGAGATATTCTGTTTATGTAATTCCTATTTGACATTGCCACTTGTTCTCTTTCCCCGGTAGGTCATATATTGTTATTCTCTGAAATGTATTGGTTTAATATTTGCAGTGTTTCCTTTTGATAGGTAGGGTATGGTACTTTGTGAGTCCTGGTAGTGCTGTTAGGATTCGACGGTTTGCTATGGGTTCTAAATGGGCAGTGTTTGTAGTAGTTCCTAATCTGCTTGGCGGTTGGCACTGGATTATAGTAATGTAGAAATCTTTTAGTCTTTCTTTATCCATACACTCATTAAGAGGCATGTTTACTAAAAGTTAGTGTATGGTAACATTATGCAAATATTTATGCAAATGAGGTCCCTTATGCAAATGAGGCCCCGCACCGAATCTCTGCACATGGCCCCGCACCCCCTTTGGGCTGCCCCTGCCTAGAGAACACCTGTTACAAGTGAGTAGCTATGCTTTATTGTATCGATCCATCTCATTGCTGGCCTTCCTCTTTTGCATTGACCTCAACTTTGCCAAGCATGATGTCTTTCTCTAATGATCTCTCCCTTCACACGATGTGTCCAAAGTATGAAAGTCACCCCCTGAAGTTAATGTGCTTCAATGCAGCAAACTGACCACAGGTGCAATAGCGTCACTCATTGAGGTGGCATTAGTTGCACCCATTCTACCCACCTAGTTGCCGCCACTACACATACCAGCAAGGTAGCACAAGGCTTATGGCACAAGGCCCTGCATTACTTTTGAGCTCCCCAAGCCACCCTTTAGCAAATATGACCCTAAGTTCAGTAAAAGTTTTACATTTCACAGCAAATTAATTTTTAACTTCAGTACAACAATATTTTTCGGGGGGGGGGGGTTCTCTCTAATTTCTTACTAGCAATGTTTCAAGTTAAAAACAGACAACATCAGGTAAATACCTCTTTGGTGTTATATTTACTATTGTACTACCTTTTTACTTTAGCATGTAGAGGGGCATTTAAAAAGTATGTACAAGTGCTACTGAGACGACTAAGCTAGAATGTCTGAAAAAAGAGCAGGCACGTCAAAGTGCAGACACAATTTCATAAATGTGGACATGCCCATATGGGTGTCTGCATGGCATCTACATAGACATCCCTAGAAGAGGATTTCAGAACCTAGACATCTAGGAAAAGCCTAATAGTTAGAGTAGTGGGCTAGGACCAGGAAATCCAGGATTTGAATCCCACTGCTGCTATCATTCTGATTGTGCTGAGTACTAGGGATGATGGAGTGCTATCTTCTCTACACTCTCTGGATGTTTTTCAGCTGAAAGGAACACTTTTCAAGTACCTGAAGCAAGTCTAAACTTAGATGTAATGCCAGACTTTTCTGAGATCAGACGGGAACATCCATTTTCCTAAGAACGTCCCAGTCATGTCTAAACTCAAATGCGATGCGGGATGTCCAGGACAATTCTGAGATCTGGTGGGGATGTCCAGTTTCCTGTAAACCCCTCAACCATGCCCCTGTTCAGCCTTGTACATCCAGAGACCTGGCTTCTAAAATGGCTCTGGAGACTTTGAATGTCTCTATGCCCATTTTCAGATGTCCATGGTATGAATAGGGCTTCTAAAATAATTCCAGTGGGACTCAATTCCATAAAATGCACATCGGCCTGTGGGCACATCTGAATCATAGACGGGCCCCCTTTGAACCTAATTCTGCATCCGTGGGTCTAGACATGCCCGCATGTCTGCAACTGGGGATGTAGAATGTTCAGCACAGCGCTATTCAGCCAGTGTATGCACATATCTGGCTTGTGAGCGCAGGCACAGGTACAGGTCATGCATTAAAATGGAGAAACATGTCCCCCATCAATATTATCAGATATGGGTAAACATTTTGGATGTCCCCACACCCACCACAGTCTGAAAAGTTGCATGTTTCGGATCCTGCCCGTCTCTGCGATGTACTCACAGATGCCACGTCCCTCGGGAAAAATGTGCATCTCCTAAGCTGCCCTTCACACTGGCAGTAGTGTGTTGATGCAAACTAGACATAAATAGCAATGGGAAATGACTGCTGCTGCAACCTAGACCACATACCAGTCTTCCTCAGGCCCTGAAAAGTGCTAAATAATCCCAGTGCACCTTAATATGGTATAAGAACATGGAAATATAAACATGTATGTCAGGACATACCTTGTATCAAATGGTACTTGTTAGTAGGAACTGGCCCCAGTGATTCCTGCCTTGGTCATCCCTACAAACACGATTTAAACTGCTAAAGATGGACCCATACCAAGTGCACTAAACCCAAAACTAACATTGTAGCTCCCCAAAAGATGCATAATATTGCTGAGCAATAAACATATGCCCTTTTCTTGCCTATGGCCTATAAGTGTAGTCATTCTGCTGCTCTGCACTACCTTTTCCTTCTTTTCTCTCCTTAAACCCCTCCTCGGGAACTCAGCTATTCTGTCAGATTGCTTCTATCTGTGTCCTTCTCTTCTGCTGCCAAATCCAGAATTTGCTCCTTTCACCTTGCTGCTCTCTATGCCTAGAGCAAACTATCTGAGTCTATATATCGGGCTTTGTCGCTGCTTTTGGATCTGATCCACCCAAGCTCCATTGTGTTTCCTTACCATTCCCCCTAAATATATCCTGTCCACAGCTGCTGTGTTGTCTGTCATGAATAGATTATAAGCTGTTACGTGTGTCTGTTCAACGCTGCATATGCTGTGTAGCACTATACAAATTATCAGTTGTAGTAGTAGTGGTAGTAGTATGGCCTTCTGGCTATGACATCTGATTCCCACTTATCTGGATGCTGGCATTCCTCACAATAGCAACACCTCTCCCATTGTGGTGTCTGTCAATCTGTAGGCAAAGAAAAAAGCAGGACAAAGATACACCATGGAAGGAAGAATTTATTCATACTTAATAATGAATATAGATTGAAAACTGTGAAGATACTACAGATGGGGTGAGACAATGAGATATTATGTTATATGTTTACTAAAACATGCAACATTAGCATGTGTTCAACTCCAAAGATGATTGCATGCCATAGAAACATAGAAACATGATAGCAGAAAAAGATCATATGGTCTATGTAGTCTGAACTTGAATTTCAACTACTATAATCCTTTTTTTTTTCTTTAGAGATCTTCTGTGTTTGTCCCATGCTTTCTTGAATTCCGACACTGTCCTCATCTCTACCACCTCCACTGAAAGATTATTTGATGCATCTACTACTCTTTCCATAAAGAAATATTTCCACATACTACTTCTAAGTCTATCCCCTTTCACCCTCAACCTATGTCTCGTCATTGCAGAGCTTATTTTCAAATGAAAGAGGGCCTCCTCCTGTGCATTTATGCCACAGAGGTATTTAAACATCTCTATCAAATCTAAGATGTGGTGTATTTAGATTTCAGTAAAGCATTTGACACTGTTCCTCACAGGCAACTTATAAACAAACTGAGCACCCTAGGGATGGACCCTAAAGTTACTGCTTGGGTTAGAAATTGGTTGAGTGGGAGGTGACACAAGGTCAGGTAAATGGAGATCACTCTGAGGAGAAGGAAGTTACCAGTGGTGTGCCCCAGGGATCTCTCCTTGGTCCGATTCTTTTTAATATCTTTGTTAGTGATATAGCGGAAGGGCTGTCGGGTAAAGTTTGTCTCTTTGCGGATGATACCAAAATCTGCAATAGAGTAGACACCCAGAAAAGTGTAGATAACATGAGGAGGGATCTAGCTAAGCTTGAAGAATGGTCTAGAATTTGGCAGCTGGGATTTAATATTAAAAAATGCAAGGTCATGCATTTGGGCTGCAGCAATCCAAGGGAGCAATATAGTATAGAAGGTGAAGTACATTTGTCCACTAAAGAAGAGCGGGACCTTGGTGTGGTTGAGTCTGATTATCTTAAAGTAGCTAAACAGGAGAAAAGGCAACAGTAAAAGCTAGAAGGATGCTTGGGTGCATAGGGAGAGGAATGACTAGCAGAAAAAAAGGAGGTGATAGTGCCTCTGTATAAGTCTTTGGTGCGACCTCATTTGGAATATTGTGTGCAATTCTGGAGACCGCACCTTCAAAAGGATATAAACAGGATGGAATCAGTACAGAGGGTGGCTACTAAAATGGTTAGTGGTCTTCATTATAAAGCATATGAGGACAGACTTAAGGATCTTAATATGTACATCTTAGAGGAAAGGCGGGATAGAGGTGATATGATTGAGATGTTTAAATACCTCCATGGTATAAATGCACAGGGGGAGAGCCTCTTTCAATTGAAAGCAAATTCTGCTATGAGGGGACATGGGATGAGGGTGAAAGGAGATTCAGGAGTGATATGTGGAAATATTTCTTTACAGAAAGAGTGGTCGATCCATGGAATAGTTTCCCAGTGGAGGTGGTAGAAATAAGAACAGTATCTGAATTCAAAAAAGCATGGGACAAACACAGAGGATCTCTAAAGGAAAAAAGGGAACTGTTGCAGTTGTTGATATGGCAAAACAGACTAGATAGGCCATGTGATCTTTTTCTGTCATCATTTTTCTATGTTTCTATATTTCTCCTCTCCTGCCTTTCCTCCAGGCCGGTAGACCCAATTCTGATCTCGCGGGGTCTAGACACCCCCACAGGATCAGGATCTGGTCTAGCATTGTACGCCTCGAATCTGCCCTGCCACACAAGGAGCTGGATGTCCATTTGTGAATAGGCCTCTATTTGTATATCTAAAAAAAGTGAAGATGGGGCTAAAGAATAGGGAAATGAAGCAGTTAATATATTCCATAGGTAGGGCTGATGCAAGGACTGGAGGCACCCTAGCCAGACCCCCTCCATCCTACTGCCTCTCCCATTGCTGCTACAACTGGCCCTCTCCAGGGCCCGTAGTGGTGGCAATGGCTCAGAGAACGTGGGGCAGTGCTTACCTCAACTTGCCAACTCTGCCCTCAACTAGCTGTCTCTTCTGCCTCCTCCAACATAACTTCCGGTTTTGAAGTCTGTGTTGGAGGAGGGCCAAAGAGACATAGTAGAAGGCATAAACTGCAGGGCAGCACCAGTGAGTTGAAGTAAGCACTGTCCCATATTTTCTGAGCCACTGCCAACAGTGCAGGTCCCAGAGAGGGGCGGTAATGGAGATAATCAGTGCCACCTTGAAGGATACTACCAAAAGCAGAGAGGCTCCAAAAAAGAGTAAATTTGCCCAAATGCCCTTGAGCATAGAGCAGACAGAGCTTAAAGATCCCAAATTACCCATGCCTACCAATAGCCAGATTAATATGAATAAAATACAGTCTCTAAAATGCTTGCATGCATATTCTAGAAGTCTAAAAAATAAGATGGGAGAGTTAGAATATATAGCACTAAATGAGAGGTTAGATATGATTAGAGTATCAGAGACATGGTGGAAGGAGGACAACCAGTGCGACACTGTGATACCTGGGTACAAACTATATCGTAATGACAGAGCTGATCAAATTGGTGGAGGGGTTGCGCTCTATGTTAGAGAGGGCATTGAGTCAGAAAGGATTAAAGTTTTGCAGGAAACAAAATTTGCTGTAGAATCTCTATGGACTGAATTTCCATGTAAAAAGGGGAAGGCGATGGCAGTGGGTGTGTACTATTGACCGCCTGGCCAGAATGACCAAATGGATGATGAAATGCTCAAAGAAATCAAGGAAGCTAACAAAAGTTACAGTGCAGTAATAATAATGAGTGATTTCAATTACCCCGGTATCGACTGGGTCATTGTTAGAGCAGGACATGCTAGGGAGATAAAGTTCCTAGATAAAGTCGGATCCACCACATCCACACCTTTCCACCAACATCAAGGTGTTCCGCAAGGATCTTCCTTATCTGCGCTTCTGTTTAATGTATACTTACAGCCGATATGTGACATCATACGCACCTTCGATATCTCCTCTTTAATCTATGACGATGACGTTCTACTGTTTACTCCATTTAAAGTCAATCAACCAGACTTCACCAACCTTATTCACTGCTTCAACGCCATCACAGACTGGTTAGCATCGCAAAACCTCCGTATAAACTTCAAGAAGACTGAAGTTCTGTTCATTTCAAGAAACAAAGAATTCTCCCCCCCATCCTCTCTAAAAGTAAGAGATGCGGACCTCCCTAGTAAACCATCTATTCAATACCTAGGGATTACTCTAGATCAGCATTTTGAATTTAAGGAACACATTCAGAACATCACCAAGTCAGTCTACAATAAAATCAGAACGCTAAGGCACCTCAGACCCATGATACCTCACAACAACTTCCAGACCATCTTCCAGGCCCTCACACTACCTCATTTTGATTATGCAAATGTCGTCTTATACGGTCTCCCCGAGAACATCATTAATCCACTACAACTTGCGATGAATGCGGCTGCTAGAGTGCTCTGTGGTCTAGCAAGATCAGACCATATCACTCCAACTCTCATGGAACTCCACTGGCTACCAATTCATTGCAGGTTAACCTATAAAATCCTCATCATCACTTTCAAGATCATCAACAACCTTGCCCCCACGTCACTCAATGATCTCATCTCCCTCACCCCAAAAAACAGAACGAGAAGGACAACAACGGACAACACCCTGATTATCCCCAAGGAGTCCATCAAATGTACCCAATCAACCAAGAAAAGGACCTTCGCCTTCTATGCACCTAAATGCTGGAATGACCTCACACCTCAAATAAGAGCAATTAAAGACCTCACCCAATTTCGCAAGGCAATCAAGCACCACATTTTCCTTCTCCATTATGCACAAGCATCCAATCCACATCTATTCATCGGCACTCATAAACCCACAAACTCTCACTCTTCACTCCCAATTCCCTTATAAGGAAGTACGCATCAAGTGCTCTTTTGTCCTGCCTTAGTCCTGCCTTAGTCTTCCTGCGAATACTAAAGAATCCAATATGTTTGTACATAGTTACAGTTTACCCTGTTGTTCCAAGATTAAGTTTCCTGTTATAATGTAAGCACACCAAGTCCAAGGTGTTTGTACATGTAAGATCCAATATGTTTGTACATAGTTACAGCTCCTACACCTATTGTTCCAAGTTTAAGTTTCCAGTTATAATGTAAGCACACCAGTTTCTTCTGATTGTGCAGCTTCTGTTACTTGTAAACCACACTGAAAACAAATAGCGCGGTATATAAAAGATGTTAAATAAAATAAATAAATAAATAAATAAATGACTGCTTCTTGGAGCAGCTGGTTCATGAACCGACCAGAGGGGAAGCCATATTAGATATAGTCCTTAGTGGAACACCAGATCTAGTGCAAGAGATAAGAGTGTTGGGGCCACTTGGCAATAGTGATCATAGCATGATCACATTTGATTTAATTAGTGGAGGAGGGATAGGAAGGAAATCCACAGTACTACCTTTTAACTTTTGAAAGGGAGACTATGATAAAATGAGGAAAATAAGAAAAAAACTAAAAGGAGCAGTTGCAAAGGTTAAAGACTTACATCAAGTTCAGAACACCTGTATCCCACACTTTAAGAAAAGTGGAAGGAAGTCCAAAAAACTGCCAGCATGGTTTAAAGGTTAAGTCAGAGAGGCTGTTGTTGCCAAAAAAGCATCTTTCAGGAAGTGAAAAAAGAGCCAAATGATGAAAACTGGAAACAGCACAAGCACTGGCAAGTTAAATGCAAGGCATTGATAAGGCAGGCAAAGGGAGAATTTGAGAAGAAGCATGCTGCGGAAGCAAAATTGCAAAATAAAGACTTTTTCAAGTACATTCATAGCAAAAAACCTGTGAGAGAGTCAGTTGGTCCATTAGATGATGAAGGGGTTAAAGGGGCACTAAGAGGAAACAAGGCGATAGCGGAGAGACTGAATGAATTCTTTGCTTCGGTCTTTACTGAGGAAGATGTAGGGATGTTACCCATGACTGAAGTGGTATTTAAAGGTGCGGAAGAATTAAAGGAAATATCGATACATCAGGAAGATGTATTACAACTATTAGATAAACTGAAGAGTAGCAAATCACCTGGGTCGGATGGTATACATCCAAGGGTGTTGAAAGAACTGAATATGAGATTGAAGACCTGCTATTAGTAATCTGTGAATTTTCATTAAAATCATCTGTAATACCTGAAGATTGGAGGATCGCCAATGTGACACCAATTTTTAAAAAGGGTTCCAGGGGTGATCCGGGAAACTACAGAACGGCGAGCCTGACAACAGTACCGGGAAAAATGGTAGAAACCATCATAAAGAACAAAATTACTCAGCATGTAGATAGTCATGGCCTAATGGTAGACAGCCAACATGGCTTTAGACAAGGAAGATCTTGTCTTACTAATCTGTTATGGTTTTTTGAAGGTGTGAATAAACAGGTGGACAAAGGTGAGTCGGTTGATATAGTGTATCTGGACTTTCAGAAAGCCTTTGACAAGGTCACTCATCAGAGACTTTTGGCAAAACTAAAGAGTCATGGGATAGGATGAAGTGTACTATTGTGGGTCAGGAACTGGTTAAAAGATAGAAAGCAGAGGGTAAGGCTAAATGGCCAATTTTCCCAATGGAGAAAGGTGAATAGTGGTGTACCCCAGGGATCTATGCTGGGTTCGCTGCTTTTTGACATCTTCATAAATAACCTGGAAAAGGGAATAATGAGTGAAGTTATCAAATTTGCAGATGACACAAAACTATTTAAAGTTGTTAAAACCCAAGAGGATTGTGGAAAATTGCAAGAGTATCTTGATAAATTGGAAGACTGGGCATCAAAATGGCAGATGAAATTTAATGTGGACAAGTGCAAAGTTATGCACCTAGGGAAGAACAACCCAAACTATGGTTACACGATGCAATGTTCCACATTAGGAACCACCACCCAGGAAAAAGATTTAGGCATCATTGTGGATAACATGTTAAAACCCTCGGCCCAGTGTACAGTGGCAGCCAAGAGCACAAATAGAATGCTAGGTATCATAAGGAAAGTAATGGAAAATAAAACAAAAGATATTATAATGCCTCTACATCGTTCCATGGTGAGACCGCACCTTGAATATTGTGTGCAATTCTAGTCACGGTATCTTAAAAAGGATACAGCATTATTAGAAAAGGTTCAGAGAAGAGCCACCAAAATGGTAAAGGGGATGGAAGGATACTCCTATGAAGAAAGGCTGAAAAGGTTAGGGCTCTTTAACCTGGAAGAGATGGCTGAGGGGAGATATGATAGAAGTCTATAAATTAATGAACGGAGTGGAACGGGTAAACGTAGATCTATTGTTTACGTTATCAGAATATAGAAAGACTAGGGGACATGCAATGAAGCTTCAGGGTAAACTATTTAAGACTAATAAAAGAAAATATTTTTTCACTCAACGTGCAATCAAACTCTGGAATTTGTTACCGGAGGATGTAGTAAAGGCTGTTAGTGTAGCTGGATTTAAAAAGGGTTTGGACGGGGGCGGAGCCTGATGTCCAGGGGGCGGAGCCTGATGTCCAGGGGGGAGGAGCCTGATGTCCAGCGGGTTAGACGCTTCACGCTGAAGCTCCCGAGAGGCCTACACAGAATCCTGACTTAATACCTACATAAACTCAATTTTTTTTGCTCCGAACTTACCGGGGTACCTCGGGGGGGATGGCGGCCCATAAACCAGCGCGCTTGGACTTCGGGTCTCCTTCTTCTTCACACGGAAAACGCTCCAAAACAGAGGTTACTTCCCCACAGAAGATGGTTCCACTTCGGGAAAACCCCGAAATGCATCAGGAGATCTTAGAGGAAATACGCGGAGTGAAGGAACTGGTGCAGTCCAACGGCGAAGCGCTTCGAGCCCTGCGAGAAGACTTCGGTGTGCTCCAGGACAGACTTGAAAGCCTTTCATTACGGCAGGACAACATGGCGGGGGTCCTCGACTCGCACGCGGTGCGCCTGGTCAAGCTGGACAAGGCTGAGCGCCAGATACAGAATCTTCAAAAAGAGTTAGAAGATAGCAATAATCGAGCCCGTCGCAACAATGTGAGGCTCCTTGGAATACCGGAGGGGGCGGAAGCAGGAGATATCAGAGAATTCCTGCTCAAAACTCTTCCCTCCTTGTTGAAGATCACATTTCATAGAGACCTGGAAATTGATCGAGCACATCGTGTTCCTACCCATATGGCGCTCAACCGAACGACCCCCCGGCCTATTATCTTCCGATTACTACGATATCAACAAGTGGAACAAATTCTAACTGCTGCCCGGGCGAATCGTCATCTGGAGTTTGAAAGTCATAAAGTCTCCTTCTTCCCTGATTTGGCAAAGCCCACAGTTGACCGTCGGAAGAGACTCCTTGCTTTTCGCCCTCGACTTCAACAGCTACAGGCTCGCTTTGGCCTGTTGTATCCAGCGAAGCTCCGAGTGACTCTCCACAACCAAACTAGGACATTCGAAGATCCTGATCTACTATCAACATTTTTAGACTCCAAAGAAGCAGAGCAGATGCGTTAACCCAACAACTTGGACTTTATCTGCCGGCTCTGTCCGCCATTTTGAAGGGCCCGACGTGGTGGTCATCGCCAAGCACAGAGACTGCCTGGACTTTTCTTTCTGTCTTTATAAGACTTACTTGGTCTTCTATCCCTCCATGATGTGTGCCTCGGTTGGATTCGGAGCACGCACAGTTATACAGGTTATATGTTTTCAATTTCGGCCTTCTCTGGGGTTTCTCCCCGCAGACACATGGTCGCCAGTAATTTTTGGGGTTCTGCTTCTTCTCTACCGCGCTGCGGTTCTTATTTTTTAATGTGGGGCGCTTCATTGTATTACATTAGCTTATTTTCTATCATGTCATGTGTACAGCCAGATACAGTTACTATGAGGGACATTGTGAACCTAGGTGCGCTATCATGTTCTCTTTCAGAATTTTTAACCTTGCTCAATGGCCTTATGTAAGATCTTATCACTTAACGTAAAAGGCATTAATAGTCCAATCAAAAGAAAGAAAATTCTTAGCTATCTTAATCATGAGCATGCTGATTTAGTGTTTCTTCAGGAAACGCATCTAAATTCCGCTGAAACACTGAAACTCAATGCTAAACCCTACCTGGTGGCTGCCTATTCTCCCGCCGTTTCCAAACGGTGTGGGGTGGCCATTCTGGTTAAGAAGTCTTTGCAAGCTACTGTAATAGATACTAGCTCTGATAAGGAGGGTAGATGGACCCGTGCACATCTTAAGGTTGGAGATAGTGAATTCACGTGTATTTGTATTTATGCCCCGAATGTGGATAACCCTGCTTACTATGCAAGTATTGCGCAGTTGGCACAGGCCTCTGCCAATACTCCATTAATACTTGGTGGCGATTTCAATCAAGTGTTAGACCCTTTGATAGATAGACAACCGCCTAGAACGAGTAATCCACCCAAGAGTCTTGCTACCCTTACAGCTCTGATGCAAGACCTTGCGCTAGTAGATATATGGAGGCTGCTTCACCCCTCCGACTTAGAGTACACCTTTTTTTCTGCCCCCCATCACTCACAATCTAGAATAGATTTTTTTCTCATTTCCAAAGCACTGATTTCTCAAGTGGACACGGCTAGGACTCATCCTCTCCATATTTCTGACCATGCTGCCATATCTTTTTCATTGCATGTCACTTCGCGAGATGATCATCCCCGTGCTTGGTTTTTTGATAGATCCCTACTGGATCAAAAAGATTTTCAGGTTGACATAACGGCCGCTATCCAAGATTATTTTCATTTTAACTCACCCCATGACACAGCGAGCTGGGCTTGGTGGGAGGGTTTTAAGGCATCTATTCGTGCTACTATAACCAGTTATCAAATTCGACAGGGGAAACAAAGAAAGCAACACTTACTGATTCTAGAGCAACAGATACAAGCTGGGGAGCGTCTCCTTACGTCCCGTACTGACCCATGTATTTTACTCCGTTTACAGCGCCTCCACTTTCAATACAATCAGCTGTTATATACTGCTGCTGCTAAAAATATTGAATCACAACAAGGGTTGTATTACCGGGAAAATAACCGTGCTGGCAAATTATTAGCGAATGCCCTGAAAGGTCAAAAAGAAGCCAAGCGTGTTACCGCTCTCCGTAATCCGTCGGGGGGGGGGGGCCTGGTCACTAAATATACAGAAATTTTAGAACTCTTTCGTGATTTTTACACTCGGCTTTATCAATCTGAATGTGATTTTGAGCCAGAAGTATTTGAACGATTGCTCTCAGGGGTACAACGACCGACCCTATCTGACGAAGATAGAGAGGCCATGGACAAACCATTCACTTTATCAGAAATTCATTCCGCTCTCAAGAGATGTGCCACAGGTCGAGCTGCCGGCCCGGACGGTCTCCCTGCTGAATTCTACAAAACCTTTAACGCTGACTTAGCTCCAGTTTTGAAACTTTATTTTTCTGCTCTGGCCGAGGAGGGATCTCCTTCTGGGTCCTTTTCTATGGCAAATGTAGTAGTTTTTGAGAAAGAGGGGAGAGATCCGCAATTAACAGCCAATTATCGTCCAATTTCCCTCCTAAATGCGGACTATAAAATATTTGCCACCATTCTTTCCACCCGGCTCTCTGATAGGATGTCTACTTTGATACACCCAGATCAATGCAGTTTCATTCCCGGTAGATCAACCGCTGACAATGCTCGGACTCTATGTCATGTACTGACTACCGCAGTTAATCTTGATCGACCATTTGTCGGCCTCTCACTTGATGCTGAGAAGGCCTTTGATCGCTTAGAATGGCCTTTCCTGTTTGCAACTCTCCGCTGGTACGGATTCGGAGAAGGTTTTCTCCGTTGTCTCCACGCCATGTACGCACAGCCTACAGCCAGTATCTGTGCTAATGCTTTAAAGTCTCAGCCATTTCCCCTTCAACGCGGTACTCGTCAGGGATGCCCACTGTCTCCACTTCTTTTCGATCTTGCACTCGAACCCTTAGCTTTACTAATCCGGCAATCGGAGGAGATTCATGGAGTCCCCTTCTCTCATAGAGAAATTAAAATTTCAGCATATGCTGATGACCTTATGCTTTTTGTCTCTTTAGACTCGGTGCCAGCTGTCCTAGAGCAAATCGGTAAATATTCGCAACTTTCGGGGTATAAGATAAATTGGACCAAATCGGTAGCCTTCCCATTAAACTCTCTGATTCATCAAGCAGATATGCAATCCTTTCCCTTTTTATGGCAACCTCGCATGGTCAAATACCTTGGGGTCCACTATTGCTCTCCTTTGGAAGATGCTATCTCCTTTAATGCCAAAGACTTAACCTCTAAAGTCCGGGCGCTTACTCACCGTTGGACTCCTTTAACACTTACCTGGTGGGGTCGCCTAGAAACCATAAAAATGATGATTGTTCCTAAAGTGAATTACATTTTAGAAATGTTACCCTGTCTCCTACCTCGACGTACATATAAAGATTTAGAGGGCCTTCTGACTAGATACTTATGGCAAAACAAGACACCTAGGATAGCGAAGCATAAGTTGCAAGCTGATAAGGAAAATGGGGGTGTCCGATTCCCTGATTTCCTGAAATATCACCACTCTTTTCTTCTCAAACAAGGCGCTCGTTGGCTGGAAGATCTAGCACCGAGTAGACCTGTGTGGCTAGATATAGAGGAGAACCTTTGCAAACCGTTTCCTCTTACTTCTCTCCCTGGTATGACTCTCCCATCAGACTCCCACTATCCACCAATGCTTTTAGACACTTTAGGTGCCTTTAATACTCTTATTCAATCTTTAGACTCCCGATTCTGTCCATTAGACAGACTCCCGCTCTGGTACAATACTCGATTTCAAATACAAAATAAACCGATGGTGTGGAGCCCCTGGTACACTAGGGGCATTTGGACTCCTACCCAGTTGTTCCATGATGGTCGCTGGAAAACGTTTAGTGAATTGCAAATTGAATTTGGTCTCCCAGCGAAACACTACTTTCAGTTGGTGCAATTACAGCATTGTCTTCGGAGTGCTAAGGTGCTCCTGCCATCGGAATCCCCTACCCAAGACTTGTCGGAGACTATCCGATCTATCGGGAGCTCACCGGGTGTAGCATCTAACTTTTACAAAACCTTAAGTACTGCTGTAAATAGAGGTACCCCTATAGCACAGAAAGCATGGGAGCGGGAACTGCATGTAACTTTGACCCCGGAGCAATGGAGCCTTGTCTGGAGTAGAGTGACACGGGTCTCCAGATCCGCCTCACTCACTCAGACACTCTTCTTTCTAGCCCACCGGTGTTTCTATACTCCTGATAGATTAGCCAAATGGAACACCTCCCAGAGCAATAAATGCTGGACATGCCATGCGGCCATTGGCTCACTAACTCATGTTATGTATGAATGTCCCGCACTACAGTATTACTGGCGTCGGGTCTGGGGTCGTATCCAATCTATTTTACACTTTCAAGAGCCCCTGTCTTGGAGGATAGTGGGACTCCGCTCAGCTGCGGGGATCCCCTCTCTTCCAAAATCAGCTTACTTCCTTTTAGACTTCATGCTGGGCATTGCTATCTCCCTAATTACGAAATACTGGAAAAATAGCTCCCATCTGAGTCCCAATGAATGGTGGAATCATGTCTGTCTCTACAGTAATTATGAACAAATACCTCGTATGTTTGCTTCTTCCGTTCAGACCCCCCGCCATCTGTCTAAATGGAAGATGCTCAATGACTATGTTCACACCGCTAAATGCTCTCATCTGACTGTTTAAGTTTGTATAAATCTCTGTCACATGATCATTCTGTATCGCAGATGCTATTTATTTTCGTTTTGATGTACAATCATTGTTGTTTGGAAGCGCTCACATGCTGATACTGTCGACTTAGAGAAGAAGCAGGGGGGTGGGGGGTAATAGGGTTTGTTTTTCCTTATTGTATACTTGTTTTGTCTCTTTTGGTGTGTTGTTTCTTTTGTTTGTTGCAAAATGAAAATAAAAGTTTAAAAAAAAAAAATAAAAAGGGTTTGGACAACTTCCTGGAGGAAAGGTCCATAAACCATTATTAAGAAGGGACCCAGGATATCAATGTTTGACCCAGTACAAGCATTGTGGAACCTGTGTCTTTTGGGGAAACTGCTAGGTACGTATGACCTAGACTGGCCACTGTTGGAAACAGGATACTGGGCTTGATGGACCTTGGTCTGACCCAGTATGGCATATCTTATGTTCTTATGTTCACCTAGATCACCTAGTTAGTGCCAGCCCTGTCCATGGTTCATGTTAGGATTGGGATAAAATGCATCATCTTATGCTCATTTTCTCTTTATTCAACCTCCTTCGCAGCTTCTGCTTAATTCTGAATAAATATTATTTTTATTCACTGGCTTGGCTGAATATTTATTCATCTCACTCATCCTCAAACTGGGTGAACTAACCTCTTCCTCAAATCCAAATGAAAAAATTATAAGCAACTAGCCAAAAAAAAAATTGAAGCAAAACCTAAGAGCGTGACTCAGTCTGCTTTAAATTGCTTTTAAAATGTTTTAAATTATACTCTTCTGATATTAATTTCAACCTTAAGTATCAAAAAAAATCTAAAATTGCTAGTCTTTTATTTTATTTTTAGTTGTGTGGATTAGCATTCCATTAAACCACTTTTATATTTCGGTTACCAGCCAGGCTCCTGTAATGTAGAGACGGGCTTTTTTCCTCTCTTTTTTTTTTTTAGAAAATCTTGGTATAGAGTATATATTTTCAGCCAAGGTTACTCATTTTCTGCATTTTACCCACAGCACTGTTACCTTTACTGTAGCTGAATCATAAATGTGGCAAAACACAGATATAGCTAGAATGTATTGTTCCCCTTCTTCAAAAATTAGAGTCTCCATTCTTACAGCATGTAATCATGTTAAAATGAAGGTTTCTTCCAGGAATGTGGATTGAGTAAAAAAAAAAAAAAAGTACAGTACATGGCGGCTAAAGCAATTTCTGGGAGACCAGGCAAGGGATAAGCCTAAAATGGTGGTTTAAATATAACAGGAAGGAAGAGTTTTTGAAACAATATTATTATGAAATATGTCACCCAGAAAGTAAATGTGTAAGCTTGAAGAGCTAAAAATATACTGAGACAAACTGAGAAAAATACATGAGAAGCATTGGGCTACACTTGGTGGAATAAGACTTATTTAAAGATCCAAAAATTCAGCTTACAATTTTCAGTATAAGCAAATCACAGGGAAACAGCTTGAAGCCCTCAGCTTTTATATATGATTAATGACACACAAAAAGTGCACTGGGACATATCTTTAAGGGTATCTATTCAAAAGAAAGATAGTGCTTCTGAACATTTCCTCTGGCCACCTCGTCACTACCCATATAGAGAAGGGGCAGAGGCAGAGACGACACGTGTCTTGATGGCAATGATTTTCAGCGCAGCTATCCAGATAATAATTCACAAAAAGCTATCCTAAGTGCTATGTGGCTTGTCTATCCAGATAACAGCTGAACTTCACCAATAGCCAGATAGTACCGGTACTAACCACGGAACCCAGTTATTCAGTGCCAGCTGCTATCCAGGCACTGATACTGAATATTAGAGAGCTGTAGTGGCTGGCATTGCTGTGGTTTCAGTATTACCCCAAAGTATTCTGTGCAGTCCAAATATCTGATGTCAGTAAGCTAAGCTTCATTTATCCAACAGTGACTAATCAAAGTCACAAGTACCTGGAATGTTCCTAAAGAATAGATTCAATCCTTGCTCATAAGCAAGAGTAATAGTGGCTTAATAATGCTTTATGGACTTTTCTTCTAAGAACTTATCAAAAACCCTTTTTAAACCCAGTCATGGTAAAATGAAAGGTGGTGGTGTTAAGTGCCATTGAGCCAATATCGACCCTTGGCGACTCTCTGGATAGCTGCTCTAAACTATGTTTGGCCTTCAGTCAGGCAGCTAATTATTGATAGAGTGTCATCCATAGCAGCTTTTAATGTATAAATCCATTGCAATTCTGGTTGTCCTCTTTTGTGTTGACCTTCAACCTTGCCAAAAATAATATCTTTCTCTAAAGATTTTTCTCTTTGCATAGAAACATAGAAACATGATGATAGAAAAAGACCACATGGCCTATCTAGTCTGTCCTTCCATATCAACAACTACAGCAGTCCACTTTTTACCTTTAGAGATCCTCTGTGTCGGTCCTATGCTTTTTTGAATTCAGTTACTGTCCTCATCTCTACCACCGCCACTGGGAGACTATTCCATGGATCCACTGCTCTTTCCGTAAAGAAATATTTCCGCATATCACTCCTGAATCTATCTCCCTTCACCCTCATCCCATGTCCCCTCGTAGCAGAACTTGCTTTCAATTGAAAGAGGCTCTCTCCCTGAACATTTATGCCACGGAGGTATTTAAACATCTCAATCATATCACCTCTATCCCGCCTTTCCTCTAAGGTGTACATATTAAGATCCTTAAGTCTGTCCTCATATGCTTTATAATGAAGCCCACTAATCATTTTAGTAGCCACCCTCTGCACCGACTCCATCCTGTTCACATCCTTTTGAAGGTGCGGTCTCCAGAATTGCACACTATACTCCAAATGAGGTCACACCAAAGACTTATACAGAGGCATTATCACCTCCTTTTTTCTGCTAGCCATTCCTCTCCGTATGCACCCAAGCATCCTTCTAGCTTTTGCCATCACCTTTTCTACCTGTTTAGCTACTTTAAGATCATCAGACACAACCATGCCTAGGTCCCGCTCTTCTTTAGTGGACAAAAGTACTTCACCTCCTATACTGTATTGCTCCCTTGGATTGTTGCAGCCCAAATGCATGACCTTACATTTTTTAACATTAAATCCCAGCTGCCAAATTCTAGACCATTCTTCAAGCTTAGCTAGATCCCTCCTAATGTTATCTACACCTTCCTGGGTGTCTACTCTATTGCAGATTTTGGTATCATCCGCAAAGAGGCAAACCTTACCCAACAGCCCTTCCGCTATATCACTAACAACTACACTACAGGTAAAAAATAAAGGGTTACTCCTGACTCTTATTTATTTATTTAACTTTCTTATATACCGCGCTCTTCAGTATCAGTGCTGTTTACATCGAACAAAACTGTTCAGTGCAGAATGTCTGTACTGGACTTACAATATAACAGTTATAAAGTACAGCTATAACAATGTAACTAAATATAGTTAAACAGGGTAACTAGATACAGTTAGAACAGAACAGGGTAACTATATACAGCTATATACAGGTAGTATAACATATGTTCATGAATTTCTAAGGTGTGTAGCTATTGTTTCGACTGCGTGTTAGCTGACATTAGGGTGAAGGAGACACTATTTGTCAGGGGGATCCGGGTCTGGGAGATCTGAGTTTGGCGGGCTAGGTTTCGATCTTGTGCGGTTGTTATTCGCGGGTTGCCTGTATAAGGCACTGGGAGTGGTTTGCTGTTTTTTATTTTATTTATTTATTTATTTAATGGTATTTCTATCCCGCCTTATCCTTTAATCAAGGCAGTGTACACAGCAAACAATTAGCGTCATTGAGGTTAGTGTTGGTAAGTTTATGTACATTGAGGTGTGTGGGTGTAAGTGTGCTGATTAGCGTGAGCTATTTACAACATGTAGTTTTTACAGTCATATACATATATGTGTATATGTGTATAGTATATACAATGGTTTGTACGGTTATATACATATCCATATATACGTGCGCTATTTACAACATGAGATTTTGCAGCTATATACATTGGATTTGCTGTCTCTGCAGCGTATTGTGGCTGATCGTGAGACCAAGTCTGATTTTCCATTATGGACTTGGTCCGAGTCTGTAGAGATTGGCTATCTGCTTGGGCCATAGTGTTCAGTGAAGAGCAATGTCTTTAGGTGTTTTCGGAAGTCCTTCGGGTCTTCAGTTGATCATAGCTCATCTGGGAGTGTGTTCCATATTGCTGGAGCCGCCATTGATAGGGCTCTTTGTGTGGTGTTTTTGCATGCTTTTGTGTAGTTGCTGGGAGTGTTGAGTGTGTCTGTTGTAGCCTTTCTTCTAGGTCTAGTGCTGGTGTCAGGAAGTATGAGTGGCTGGAGGCTGAGGGCGGAGCTCTTGTGTTTGATTCTGAATATATTTAGTATCATTTTGTATTTGATTCAGTGGCTGATTGGGAGCCAGTGGAGTTCCTTCAGGATGGGGGTGATGTGGTCCTGCTGTGGATCGTGATCCTGATCAGTGTAGCATTGTAGGAAGAGATGATGTTTGAGTGCCTTCCTAAATTGTGAGATGTCCTTGATAGCCCTGATAGCTGGGGGTAGTGTATTCCAACGGGTACATGTTAAGCATGAGAGAGGGTACCAAAGCAAAAAGGTGGAGCTGTATAATACAAAGGCTAACTAATACATGAGGAAAAAGACCTAGCATGGTTTTCCATACTCTGGGTATAAAACATTTCACTATCGCCCCCACCCCCTCAACCTGGGAGGCAGCAGAAAGTCCTTGCATTTTTAAATCACGAAACACTCTCAAATTGCTCGGGGGGGGGGGGAATCTCCACACACCACCCCCACCCCAAACTTCACAAGACATTTATATGGATAACACAAAAGAAATGAAACCTTAAAAGCCAAAGTCTCTTGGCACATTGCAAGGAAAACATTTTGTCTGTCTTTTGTGTGGCTATAGTCATGTCAGAAAAAATCCAAACTTTATGACCAAGAAAAGTGGACTGAACTTTCAGAACATGCAGTCTAAGACACATGTTCAGAAACAAAACTAACAAACGATGTTGCTCTCTCGTGACCTCTTGATCAGAAGCCCCTAACACCGCAGAGAGATCCCAAATTCTATTAATATCCTGAGAGGCAGGCTGATATCTTAATGGCAGGAAATATGCTTTGACTAGAGGCAGAGCAGTTTCTGGAATCAATAAAATCTCCACCAGATATTTCTTAAAAATATCCAGCGGAGACATGCCCATTATTTTTGGAAAATTCAGACACTGCAAATTTAAATCTCTAACAAAGTCTTCCATCTGTTCCAGTCTCTGGTACACAAAAAGGCTCTCCTGAACCATGATATTTAACAAGATTTTCATTTATTTAGACCCAATCCTCAAAGCAGACACTTATTTTTTCATCTCCTGCTTCTGAGAGAGGGCGCCAACAGTTTGTATCAGATTAGAAATATCCACTAAACACTTAGGGGCATGTTTACTAAAGGTTAATGTGCATTAAATAAAGCCACTGCACACTTAACCTTTACTTAATTTTACTTAAAGCATGTTAACCTTTAGTAAACATAACCCTTAGAAACTGCAGCTTCCCTCTTAATCAACACTGCCAAGACAAAGTTCAGAGTTACTTTGGGAGTCAAGAAGTCCTTTACATCAGGCTGTATCATGTCTACAGCAGACTCGTTTGTGTTTTCAACAGTTAAGGGATTCAAGTTCCCCTCCTCCCTCAACATCTCCTTAGGGTAAAATGCTGCACACTCTGCCAGGTACACAGCCACAGATGATCCAGCACTTCACGGAGACAGTAGGCCCCACATCCTTCAGATGGGTTGCCGTAAACTGGAGCACAGCCGTCATGGTACCCAGCACTGTTGAGCCATGTCGCAGGAGCTTAGGCATCAAATGGCCCCAAGGGCTGAAAGAAACCTCGCCCTCAGTAAACATTGGGTCTCCATCACCTCGTGAAGCAGCTGGGGTGCCCTTAGTTACCCCGGAGGGATGCCAGAGATCTTCAATAATACTCTTCTGACCAGGGCCACCTACTGAAGACTGAGAAGGGACAAACTTCAGCTTAGCCTTTCATTGTGTGGCATAAGGAAATGAGGAAAGTACTGTAGGTAAATTGCTGTAACGTCCAGAAGCATTAGCAAAGCACCCAATGTCAGGCCACCATCTTGAAATCTTCTTTTTTACTTTTTAATTTTTCACAGTTATTTTTCTCAGTTCTTCTTATATGCACACATTTGTAAAAACTCACAGTCATCAAGCATTTACCAATAAGTGCATATCAGAAGAATGCGCTAAGCCATTTTATATATGTTAAAATGTTTTAATGGGTGTTAACATTTTTTTATTAATATTAATCTGTGAAACGAACTGAAAAAACATCCAAAAATCAAGAGAAAAGGCTCCACCCTCCAATGCTCTCTATTACAAGTTTTCTGGGGGGTTTTGGCATAAGACAGGAATAACTCCTGCTCACCCTCATAGCAATTGATGCATTCTAGATCGGGAGTCCTCAAATTCTTTGAGGCTGTGGTAGATGTGGCCAGCGTGAGGCATGACACAGGACTCCAGAGCCAGGGGTGGCTCAAGGCAATCTGCTGCCTGAGGCGAAGAATGAGATGCTGCCCCCCCACCCCAAAATAGAGGGGGCAGGGCTTTTCAGAAATCCAATCAGAGACTGAATCAAACCAAAAAGCCGATTAGATTATATGGAGGAAATGCAAGATGTTTGCACACAGGGCCGTATCGAGCTGCAATCGTGCCCTGTGCAACTTGCAGCTTGGGCACACGCCCCCCCCTCTTCCCCCATACCGCCATCCAGCGCTGCCTGCTCTTTCCCTGCTGCTGACATCCTCTGTTTTTTTTCACGATGGCGCCAGCAGCAGGGAAAGAGCAGGCAGCGCTGGACAGAGGTATGGGGAGGAGGAGGGGGTATGCACCCGATCTGAAAGGCGCCGGCACTTTGAGCAGATCTGTCCCTTCCTGCTCTGACATCGTGTCAGAGGAGGGAGGACCAGACCTGATTAAAGTGTTGCGAAAAGGCTTGGGGGCACATTTTGGTTGCCTGCTATTGTCCTGCCAGCGGCGGTAGGGCAACAGCAGACAGCTGAAATGCACCCCCCAAGCCTTTGTGCCCTGTGCGGCTGCACTGCTTGCACAGGGCTAGGTGCGGTCCTGTTTGCACACCAAGGAACTAGAAGACAGCAAGGACCAACAGCACAGTTTATAAAACTAAATTATAACTCATTTTTATTTTTTTATAAACTGCATTATGGTTCTCGCTTTTTCTTTTTCAACATATATTTTGCATCCACAATAGGTGCAGAGCAGAACCAGGACATACACCCACAGAACTCAATATTTGAAAAAAAAAATCTGATTCTGATCATCTCACTAACAACAACAACAATCACTATTCCCCAGTACCAGGCATATTGTGAACTAATAAAAAACCCTAGAACAAAGAGCAAACCTACCATACCATACCATACCATATCAGCACAAACTTCCAAAACTCACGTAAGGAGCCCATCCAAAAAAAGCGTTACTGTAAATACTACATTGAGCCCAGGAACATCCATACACCTATTTGAAAAGCTGAACAAGTCAAATTACTACAGTATAGTATAGATCTTTATATATAAACTCCATGTTAACAGAACACCTGACCTCAGTCACAGATGCACAACATCGACCCTCACCAAGTACAGAATAAGTAAACACAATCTAAAGTAAAAATAAAAATATGTAGACAAAATTTAAACTGAAACCCCAAGAAGCCAGAGTCCACATGCAGTACAACATCAGATAAATAAGAGATGCAGTTCCCTAATATTGTGTAAAATATAAAAATAGCACAAAATCCAATCACTGGGGGCGGAGCTTGCCTGCGAAGGGAAATGGCCGCTTGAATAGCACTGCTCTGACCTAACCTTCAGAATCCGATCTCTCCCCCGCGTCTGTAACATCCGGAATCGGCAGAAACAGGCTAAATACGTCGCTCAAGATGTCGACCTTAAAACCAGCGCGACTAGAATTCCAGCCGGCGGCCGGACAGGCGGTCAAGCGCTCAAAACAGGAATCGGCCTCCCCACAAAAGATGGCGCCAGAAAAGGACATTTTGGCGGGTGAACGGGAAATACTGCAAGAACTGCGAGCTGTCAAGGAAATGGTCACCTCTTGTAGCTCGGCAATAGCACAGATGCAGACTGATATGCAGGACGTCAAAGGTACATTAGCGGATGTCACCGGTCGCCTGCATGCCGTGGAAGTAGAAACATACCAATGCAGAAATTTATTGGCACATATGGGCCCACTTACCAATCGGGTAAAGACACTGGAGAATCAGATGGAGGAGCAGAATAACCGCGCACGACGAAGTAACGTTCGAATCACAGGTATTCCAGAGGGGAGAGAGGGAATGGACACTATAAAATATTTGGAGAAATTGATTCCGGATATACTGCAACTTTCTTTTACCCCACCACTAGAAATAGAACGGGCCCATCGAGTACCCTCCCGCGCTAGTAGTGGAGCACAGCACCCGAGACCTTTTGTACTGAAAGTGCTGCGGTATCAACAAGCACTACAGATTCTACAAGCTGCAAAGATGAAAACGGCACTTCAAGTAGAGGGTCATAAAATAGCGTTTTACCCAGACCTGTGCAAGACAACTGTTGAAAAACGCAAGGAACTATTAGCGTGCAGGCCTCTGCTTCAAAAATTAAATGCTCGCTATGGCCTCTTCTACCCCGCTCGAATGAGGGTGACACTAAACAACACGACGCGATCCTTTGACAATGGTGAAGCGCTGCGGTCGTTTCTTCGAGAGCAGGCCGACATGGAAATTGGGACATGAGGGTCTCATGGGACCTTTGCCTGTATTCTTGCAGATTACCCACACGAATGGGGTAATGCAGGTATAGGAGTAAGGGAATTGGGGAGGCATGTAGTCATAATCATGTTCATATTCATATTCAATTAGCACTGTTGTTAATAAATGATGGAGGGGAGAGAGCAGTGAGAATACTAAAAAAGGGTGTCTACTGGCTTGGGTGAGGGGAGGGAGCAGGGAACAGGTAGCTCGAACAGGCGGGATGAGCTACACCATACATGTTAATATAAGTTATACACTGTGGTTGGCATACAGGTCTAAGACTATGGAGACTTCCTTGTATTTTCAGAATAAGGCGATGGTGGCGAGTGGTACAAAGTATGACCCAAACGATTGTGACCATGACTAATATAGGATTAAAGCTAATTACCCTTAATGTACAGGGTATCACCAATCCTATAGAACGTAAGAAAATATTGAATTACTGTAAGAAACAACGGGCGGATGTGGTGTATTTGCAGGAGACACACCTTTCTCTCTGTGAATCGCAGAAAGTTAGCGGAGAATATTATCAGAATGTTGTGTCTTCTCCAGCACAAAGGAAAAAGGGCGGAGTAATCATTTTAATTCGGAGAACTGTGTTACCGGTAATTGAGGAAACAGGGATAGATCCTGCAGGGAGATGGGCTAAAGTGGTTGTCAAGATACGTGAAGACAGATATACCTTGATGTCAATTTATGGCCCGAATCAGGATGAGCAACAGTTCTATGAAAATGTGGCACAGGAGCTCCTGGCAATGGAGTCTACTTCAATCATTCTCGGCGGAGATTTTAACCTCATACAAGACCCATTAATCGATAGGACCCCATATAAGCAGCAACATAAGCCGAAGGCTAGTAGAATGCTATCAAACATAATGGAATCCATCGGTCTAATAGACCCATGGAGGTTAATGTTTCCTACAGCGCGAGAGTATACCTATTATTCGATGCCCCATAACACACAAACGCGCATAGATTACTTCCTAATATCCAAGACACTGCTGAATAAAATCACCGATGCGAGACATTTAGCCAAAACCGTCTCTGATCATGCAGCTGTACTGTTAGAGTTGGATTCTGGCATTGAGCGGAGATCCCAGGTGCGCTGGCATTTCGATCGATCTTGGCTGGTGGACAAGGAGTTCCGAAATAGCATTGATAATTCCATTACTGAGTACTTTAGCTTTAACCAAAGCACTGCGACGTCAACTTGGGCTTGGTGGGAAGGCTTCAAAGCAAGTATGAGAGGGCGGATGACATCATTCAGCATACAAAAGAAAAGAATGGCAAAACAACGACTGATTGAACTCGAACAAGAGATACGAACAGGAGAGCGGCTGCTCACAAAGCGGACCGATCTGCTGATATTACTTAGGCTTCAAAAGCTGAGATATCAATACAACGCAATACTGAACTCAGAAGCGGACTTGCAGATCAAGGCACAAAGAGGGGTGTACTATCATGACAGTAATCGGGCAAGTGCGTTATTAGCTCGCATGCTTAGAGCAAAGAAAGCAGTAACGAGAATAGCTGGATTGAAGGATGCACAGGGTAACTTGCGAATCAAGGACAAGGAGATACAAGCTATATGTGAAACCTTCTATGCGAAGTTGTACCAGACTGAGAAAGATAGCAGTAAGGACTTGTTTTCTAATTTTGTTGCGTCTCTCACAGGTCCTAAGCTATCGGAAGCGCAGAAGCATATGCTGGAAGATGATATAGCCACTGCAGAGATCGAACTAGCAATGAAACAACTAGCCAAAGGGAAAGCCAGTGGCCCAGAAGGTTTACCAGTTGAGTTTTATGTCACCTTTTCAAAGACATTGGTTCCTGAGATGCAACATTACTATTCCGGAATTCAAGACGAAAACCCGGCCATAGGAGGGTTCGCCTCGGCCACGATTGTCATACATCCTAAACCAGGCAGGGACTCTCAGCAGGTAGAAAACTACCGACCCATCTCGTTATTAAATGCAGACTACAAAATTTATGCCAAGATCTTAGCTAATCGATTAGTGAAAGTAATAACGGCATTAATTCACCCAGATCAATGCGGCTTTATGCCAGGGCGGTCGACCACAGACAATGGGCGCCTAATGGCGCATATATTGGAGAATTCTCAACAACATGCTAAACCAGTGGTGGGGCTCGCACTAGACGCAGAAAAAGCCTTCGATAGAGTCGAACTCCCGTATCTCTTTGCCACGATGCGATGGTTTGGTATCCCTGAGACCTACATAAAGAAGGTAGACCTCTTGTACACAAAGCCGACTGCCCGAGTTGCAGTAAACGGAGGACTCTCCACTGAGTTTCAACTAACCAGGGGAACCAGGCAAGGTTGTCCGCTATCACCATTGCTATTCAATATAGCTTTGGAACCCCTGTTGATTAAACTGCGACAACAAAATAGCATCTCAGGCATAAGATTCAATGATTATCATTGCAAAATATCAGCGTACGCAGACTACCTATTTCTGATCTTGGAGTCCAGTTCGATAGCAGCCACTTTAAATGTCATAGAAGATTACTCCCAGATATCGGGATACAAATTAAACATGTCCAAAACAACGATTATTCCTTTAAACCCCAAGGTTCCGGAAAATGTTCTCAGCCAATATCCGTTCAAAGTGGAGCGAACCTCCTTTAGATACCTGGGGGTTACCTATGGAGTCACCATACAGGAAACTATGAAGCAAAATATAGCGACATGTGAGCACATTCTCGTTGAATATGTAAATAAGTGGTCCCCGATGCATTTGTCCTGGTGGGGCAGATTAAAAACCATCAAAATGGTTATAATGCCTAAACTAAACTACATACTTAGTATGATACCGCTCCTATATGAGAAGAAATTCTATGAGAGACTAGAGAAAACTTTGGGTAGGTTTCTGTGGCGTAACAAAACACCAAGAATTGCGATGTGGAAACTTAAACTATCTAAACAGTGGGGTGGAGTTCATTTCCCAGACTTCCAGATCTATCACATTGCGGCCATATTGAAACAAGGAACATGGTGGTGTGAGGAAGACGAAGGGCCTAATCGACCGTCGTGGGTGTGTATTGAAGCCTCACTGAGTGGCTCAATTCCCTTATGGATACGCATAGGAGCGGAATCCCCCTCCCCAGAGACGGAAGATAAAATCATAGGGAATACCCAGACAGCCTTTCGGTTTCTTGCCCTTAAGACAGAAGAGAGACAGGAGTTTACAGAAGCAACTAATATATGGCTTAACCCGAAGTTCAAGATTGCCGGACACAGCTTCGTATGGGTCCCCTGGTTGAAACTGGGCATCACGACTCTAGGTCAACTAATCCACAACAAGGCGTTTAAATCCTTCCCGACCCTCCGACAGGAATATGGTCTGCCACCTTCCTATCTATTCCAATGGTGCCAATTGCGGCACTGCTTAGCCGCAGCCGGAGTGTCGCCGATACTCATTCAAGAAGGCCGAACAATATATCACAGAATTAAAGAAATGGCAGAGGAACAACGGCTGATATCTAAATATGTAGCGCTCATTAGGGAAGGAGAGAAAAGAAGATGCAAAGGAGCACAATTAATCTGGGAATCAGAAGTGGGTGAACAGACTGATCCTAAAATGTGGAATACTTTTTGGAACTCGCAGATAAGGATTACGAGGACGGCCTCCCTCACGCAAACGTTGTACTTTGTGGCCCACCGAGCCTATTTGACGCCTGTCAAGGTTGCTAAATGGCAGGCGAATCAAGGGACGAAATGCTGGTCATGTGGCTCAGAAGATGGCACGATGGCGCACATGCTCTACTACTGCGAATTACTACAAAAATTCTGGCAACAAGTTTGGAGCCGCATTACGCAACTCCTAAAATTCTGGACCCCATTATCATTTCGGATTGTGATCTATAAATCACAAGCTGGCAGGATGACAAAGGAGAAAACTGCAGACGCCATGCTAGATCTACTGCTTAGTTTGGCGCTAAAAGCGATTCTAAGCCACTGGAAAAATTTTGAAGCCCTACAGGTAGAATGGTGGTGGAGTCTGGTCTGCCATCACCGGTCTTGTGAACAGGCCTCTGTGAGTAGACAACCGACTTATCATAACATACTCAAGAAATGGGATACCCTTGACCAGCAATTGTTATAAATACCCGAATTCTAAAGAACGTAACACTCGCCACCAATAATGATAACGTGGATGAGATGAAACAAGATTATCAAGGTGGCTGATTGTGTAGAAGTCTTCACAATAAAGGTGAAATAAGATTAGTCTGTTGTAAGCCAATCACAGTGTACAGTTATATGTTCGGTTCAGTTTTAGTACTAGTTGTAGTATGTACTCTAATAGTTTCTGAATGTAATAGGCAAAAAGGAATATGTTATGTATTGTTCCAATGGTCAATGTGCTTATTGCAAACCATGTGTATAAAGTATGAAAACTTAAATAAAGATGTTAAAAAAAAATAAAAAAAACAAAAACAAAATCCAATCACTAAAATTAAATAAAATTATTTTTTCTACCTTTGTTGTCTGGCCATTTTATTCTCTAATCATGTTGGTCCCGATCTGAGGCTTCTGCTTTCCTGTCTTCTCTTAGCTCTCTTTCTGTGGTCTATGGTCCATGGTCCATCTGCCATTTCTTATCTCTTCTTTTGTTTTCTTCACTTCTATCAGCCCATTTCCAGTTCCAGTAACCCTCCACAGTATCAGCCCCCTTTCCAGTCCTCCCCTCCCAGTACCTTCCAATGTCAACCACCTTGCATTCCCATAACTGCCACTGGTGTCCATTCTCTTCCAGTCCCCTTCCTTCCCCACTATCCACCCCCTTCTAGTCCAATTACCATCCTAGGTATCAGCTCAGGTCCACTCTCAGTGTCACTCCCCAGTCAGCTTCCTTCCAGCCGCCCTACCCTCTGTCCATCTCCCTTCCAGTGCCATTCGCATGTCAGCTCCCTTCCAGCCTCTTCCCCATTACCCAGCCACCTACCACTCCCATCCACAAGTGTTAGCTCCCTTCCAGTCCCCCTTCAGTACATCCCAGGTGTCAGCTCCTTCCAGCCCCCTCCTTCCCCCCTTGTCATCTCCCTTCCTGCCCCCTCCTTCCCCTGGTGTCATCTCCCTTCCTGCCCCCTCTGCTCCCTTCCAGTCCTATTCTACCATCCCCCCACATCAGCCCATTTGTACCTTAGCCACTAGTTTTTTTCCAGGGCCAGCAGCACTCTCCTCCCCTCCCCTATTAGCCCATGTCCTGTCTGGTATTATCCCCTTTATCCACTCACGCCAGTCCTAGCCCCCCAATCAGCCCATTACTAGTCCTAACTCATTTCCAGTGCAAGCCCCCCATCTGCCCATTACCAGTCATAACCCTCCAATAAGTCCAACTGATCAACGATTTATGTTCCTAACAAAATCTTTTAGGAAATGAATGGAGAAACAATAAAACCATAAAAATTACCTGATGGAGCGTCAAATACAAGATGCCAAAAGGCACATATAACTGTAAAATGAACTACTCCACTTTTACGTTGATCAGTTAGTTTAATTATATTTATCTAAATTATACATAGACAGTTATAGTCTTTTATGGGAGTTATTCACCCCTGTATTTTATAGTGCCCTAGGGCTTTTTAAGTTAGACATTAAATTAGATAATACTTATAGATGCATTTATTTAATTTGGAGTATATTTAAGTTTAATGATCCTTATTTTTTAAAATCTGTCTGATTTGGTATTATATGTTTGTAGGGTTCGCCTTTTCACCCGCCCCCTTGCACCAGGGCAGTACAAAAACATCTTCTCCTCATCCCTCTCTTTGGTTTCACTTTTTCTTATGTTTTTTAAATTTTGTAAAAGAGATATTGTTTTATTTACTTATTGTTTATTCATATAGGTGATTGTTCCTATACACGCAGGTATGCACTTTTTCTTGGTTTTTAACCTTTCCCTTCTTAAATATTTGACTATTGGGTACTTTATGTGGTTTAATAAATGGTTTATATACGTTTTATATGTATATATATTCTCTTATTGTATTTCATTTAATGATGTTTTAATAATTCATGATTTTTTATTTTTATTAATGTTTATTTATTTTATGTGCCCTGGTCATATTTATAATGGTCTAAAGGATGTATTACAAGAATATTTTTCTACTATCTTATTCTTTTTGTATGTTTTGAATAATTGGTTTAAAATGTTATCTACTTTTATGTGTAAGTTTTTATAGCTCCCCCTTTTTTAGCCGTATATGTAATTTATAATTTTAATTTGGCATTCATTTTAATCTTTTTAATTATTTATGCTTTTAATATGTTTGTCCTTAATGTTCATTTCTGTTATAATTAGATTTTATCTTTATTATTTTATTGTTTATGTGTATTATACTTCATCCTTTTAGCCTACACGCCCCTGAAGAAGGCTTTTCTGAAACACGGCCTGTGTTGGGCCATTGGCTGGAGTGATATTATTTAATAAAATTTGGTGTGTCCTTTCATTTGCATTTCACGTTTTTATTGGGTGGTTCTTTGCACATGGATCCGTGCTTGGTGTCTAACTCCCCATCAGCCCATTTACAATTCTAACTCCCCACATCAGCCCATTTCAAGTCATAACCCCCCATCAGTCCATTTCCAGTCCTAACCCCCTCATGTCCATTTCCAGTCCTAACCTCCCATCAGCCCATTTGCAGTTCTACCCCCCCCCCCCCATCAGCCCAGTTCCAGTCCTATCCCCCCTTCCCCCCAACCCAGGGAAATTGAAAAGCTAATAAAAACCTATGGGGTAAGAAGCAGCGAGAGAATGAGGAGCCTGCCCCTTCCCCCCCCCCCCCCCCGGAGAGCCTGCAGTGCCGGTTTCCCCTCTGCTCTGTCTCAGTTTTGCAGAGCCACGGCGAAGGGAGAGTAAGAACATAAGAACATAAGATATGCCATACTGAGTCAGACCAAGGTCCAGCAAGCCCAGTATCCTGTTTCCAACAGTGGCCAATCTAGGTCATATGTACTGTGATAAGGAAACTTATCATAGCTCAGGAAGGAGCTATAGAAAAGGTGAAGTGACTCTGAACAAGCAACCTGTCAGTTCTGGTAGAAATAAGAAAACAGAATTTTCCCATAAAAGACTACCAGTCCCAGAATGCACCAGGTTTCCAACAGCCATTAGAGGAGCTGAAGTGGGGAAACATGTGTTCAATCAGGAGGGCTATGAGGTAATCCCTAAACCCTCATCTCAAAGGGCAGGGCCTGATTCAGCACAGCTGCGCTGTGTTAGGGTGGAGCACTCATCTAGGCAGAATAAAGGTAGAGTTTATTCTACAGAGAATTATCCTCATCCTCAGAATCATCATCATCTTCATGATCAACTTGGATATCCTCAGTTTCATCTGAAGGATTATCAGAAGCAGAAGCCAAACCGGACGGATAGAGAGGGCAAGAAACCCTTTGGAAGAAAGAAGAGAAAAGCCTTTGGGAGGTCTAGGGGAGTCTGGAGCAGTACGTATACTGGGAGGCATTCCAAGGGCCAGCATACACCATTGGACTGGGGAAAGCCAGAGGAATGGTGCTGCAGAGCTAGGAATCTCCAGACGGTACCTGTGAGGGAGACGGCTGCACTTGGAAGGGACCCTAAGACCCGTGCCAGAAGGTATGTGAAGAGAGACCCAGTGTCCAGGGATCTGGATTGGAAGGCTGGACATAAGAACTGGACTACATACTGGCCAGGCTATATAGAGAGGAACTCTAACAGCAATGGAAGCTCAGGTATGAACACTGATCTATGCCCTAGTTATAACCTTGAAAGACAGCAGGGAAACAAGTATTCTCCTGAAAGTGCTCCATTGAGAAATTCATCTGTGACAATCCATGATATTGAGCCCATGATTGTTGAAGAAGGGGGAGACGTGGCAGATGAAGAATGTGTTTACTTGGACTGCTCTCTGTCTAAACTCCTTTGGTAGTTTTCTGTTATAAAGCACAGCAACCATCACAAAGAAATACAAACGTGTTCTTTAATCTACTCAGAAAAGCTCCTGAGTAGGATTTTTAGCCACGCAGTAGAGCAGCAAGCCAGCTAAGGGGTTTCAGCTGGGTAACTGCTAGCAATTGAGCCTTACCTAATTGCTTGTGAGCTCTGAGGGAATCACTTCTGAATCTATGTGGGAAGATATAAGAAGTTAACCTGAAAAGAACAGTTTTTCCTTTCTTTGTGGATTTTGTTTGTTGTTTGATACGTGCTAAGAAAATATTAGCTAAAGCCTACAGAAAAGACCAGTTTCTTACCAACCAGGTCTTATTTCTTTTGCTTTGATTGCCTGACAAGTTCAAATGTTGTTTTCCTGATTTTGTTTTTCCAAGTTTAACACTGAAAGCAAGTAACCTGATTTATGTGCTACCAAGCATATCTGTGTTGGGAGAAATAACCCCATAAATAAATATCTTATTGGCTTTACACTTGAGCACAACTAAATTATTGTGAGCAGCTGTGTCGGGTGTGAATGGACTGCATTGCCCACAATCCCTTGCAAATCATATTGACATATGCACTTGCCAAGACTGTGAACATTCTCACCCAGGCAGCCGTCTGACAGTACCTAGCAGTTTCCCCAAAAGACACAGGTTCCGCAATGCTTGTACTGGATCAAGCATTGATATCCTGGGTCCCTTCTTAATAATGGTTTATGGACCTTTCCTCCAGGAACTTGTCCAAACCTTTTTTAAACCCAGCTACACTAACAGCCTTTACTACATCCTCCGGTAACAAATTCCAGAGTTTGATTACACGTTGAGTGAAGAAATATTTTCTTTTATTAGTTTTAAATAGTTTACCCTGTAGCTTCATTGCATGTCCCCTAGTCTTTCTATATTCTGATAACGTAAACAATTGATCTACAATTACCCGTTCCACTCCGTTCACTAATTTATAGACTTCTATCATATCTCCCCTCAGCCGTCTTTTTTCCAGGTTAAAGAGCCCTAACCCTTTTAGCCTTTCTTCATAGGAGTATCCTTCCATCCCCTTAACCATTTTGGTGGCTCTTCTCTGAACCTTTTCTAAAACCACTATATCCTTTTTAAGATACGGCGACCAGAATTGCACACAATATTCAAGTTGTGGTCTCACCATGGAATGGTATAGAGACATTATAATATCTTTTGTTTTATTTTCCATTCCTTTCCTTATGATACCTAGCATTCTATTTGCTCTCTTGGCTGCTGCTGCACACTGGGCCAAGGGTTTTAACATGCTATCCACAGTGACGCCTAAATCTTTTTCCTGGGTGGTGGTTCCTAATGTGGAACCTTTTATCATGTAACCATAGTTTTGGTTGTTCTTCCCTAGGTGCATAACTTTGCAGTTGTCCACATTAAATTTCATCTGCCATTTTGATGCCCAGTCTTCCAATTTATCAAGATCCTCTTGCAATTTTTCACAATCCTCTTGGGTTTTAACAACTTTAAATAGTTTTGTGTCATCTGCAAATTTGATAACCTCACTCGTTATTCCACTTTCCAGGTCATTTATGAATTTCCTGTTTCCCATCAGCTCTGCAGGCTCAGCTTTAACAGAGCCACGGTTAAAGGAAACACTCTTCCTTCTCCGCGGCTCGGCAAAACTGAGCCGGGGAAGAGGGGAAACCGGCACTGCAGGCTCTCCGAGGGGGGGGGCGCGGGCTCTTCATTCTGCTGCTGCTGCTGCTGCCAATGGAGCAGCAGCGGCAGCTGCTTCCTACCCCAGAGGTTTTTATTAATTTTATTTTGAAAGCTGAGTGAGGTGGTCTTTATGGGGGACATTTTTGCCGCCCCCAAAAGGTTGCCACCTGAGTCCACCGCCTCACTCAGCCTAATGATAGAATTGCCCCTGTCCAGAGCCAGGAGGTTTCAAAAAGGAATACTTTATTTGGGGACAAGCATCCAGACAACAGCCTTGGCCCTCCTTGTAGTTTAGGCACATATAGAGTTAAACCCTCTGTTACCCTAGACTTTTCCCCAGCTGTAACAAGTCCTTAATTGCCCTCAGCAGGGCTACTCTGCTGAATAGCTGAACACTGCTCCAGCACAGATAACTCTTCAAAACAAACAAAACTGACTCCTCAATTTCATCACTTCATACAGCACAGCACAGCAAAATGTCTCACCAACTGGGTAAAACTCCAGCAACAAGGCTCAGAAGACAATTCAAATGCTTCCTACCTCCACAGCAGGCTCTCTTTTACAAGTAAAGAGTCTTAAGGTGTGTTCCAGAACCCCGGGCTCTTCTTCTGCTAGGTCTTCCTGTTTCCAGGTTTAAACTCTGGGACCTGGCCACACCCTCCCCAGGCATCCTCCAATAACCTGACCATCTTTTCTAAGTTCAAATATGGGACACTCAATCAAGCCGGGGAGTTCAAAGTTAAGGAAAATAAAAAATATGTTTATAATTACAACTTTAATTTTAACCCAAAATTTTATTCAGTAGACTAGGTTTATAACTTTACTTATAAATGTGCCAATCAGGCCTACTTGTACTTCTCTACAGAGTGAATTTTCTTCAAAATAGCAACATTTCCACTAAGATAATTAAACAATTCTGGGCAACTCAACTCAAAATTGTACTTTACAGTCATTAGACATTTAAGAGTCTCTACAATTGGTTGAGTTTTTTTCTGTAGGCCACACTTTGTTCATAATTGAAAAGCACCTTTCAGTTGGAGCACCGGAACCTGGCAAACATTAAAAAAAATTTCAACTAGTCTTTATACATTTTCATATGGTACCTCAGTACTTTTGAGGTGTCCAAACATATCCTTCCATTTTTTGTCAACCATGATATCTGTTTTTTTTTCCATTCTTGAACTTTTTCTTTAGAAACAAATGACTTAAGACAAGAGAACTCATTAAACAGTTCAGTATCATGTATTACTGACTCTAGGCTGGGTTTTGTAGACAAAGCATATTGTAAAGATGGTTCTAGTTCATACCACTCCTGTTGTTTTTGAAGGAGAGTCCACTGCTTCCCAGTCTCCTGGAAGTGAGTGGTCCACTGATCCAAGTAATCAGTGCAAGTGGTGTAGAAAGCTGACAGATTGCTTGAAATTTGCTTCATCGATGCTGCCCTCTGCTTCAAGATCTTTTATCTTCTTTTATCTTCTGATTGTCAGATGCAAAGTTCACTTCATTCTTCCTAGTTACTAGCTTGTTTCTAAGGTCACTGATTACTCCAGCTACCTCTATCATTGAGATTTTTTGAGATGCAATTTTTAAAGTTCCATTTTGGAAAATCACTGCCTGATTGTGCAGAATGTACAGCCAAACCTTTGCTGATTCATTCTCAAAAAAGTTTTTGATGATAACTGGGCATTTTTCCTGGCTCAGAAAATATGATTTCACTGGTTGGAACTTTTTTTTTCGGTTTCTTTTTTTTTGTTGTTGTTGTTGTTTTTACATTTTACATTCATAGCATCAACAGAAGATTAAACATCAAAGAAAATACAAATAATATCCAAAATACAGCCATATTCAGCTAACGAGAACATAGTACATAATACCTATTACCCCCCCCCCCTCCCCGACACAATTGCGGGCTTCTTGTTTGTACTTATAATGATCTGGTTATTCCCCAACATTAGTAACTAGGGCTGTATACTGATCTAAAGAAGATCACCTAGACAGTTTTAACACTTTACCCTTATACATGAGACTTTATCATGAGCCTTTTCATATTTGGCGTATAAACATAATTGGTTCCACCATTCTAACCAACTTGGCTTAACAGGGTTTTTCCAGTGAGCTTACAACCATAATCATGAAGTTTAATAAAAATAGATTTTCTTTGTCGATTGACGGAATCTCTGCCATGTTTTTTAACACTATTATATGCCACGTCAAGATAGCAGTAAATTTTAATACTTGTTGAATTTTGGCCCATACCGGATTCCAAAAACTCTGAATGTAAGGGCATTCCATCATCATATGTCTTAATGTGCCCTTTTCCTTATGGCATGACCAGCAGCGGCCATTCTCCTTCTTGTTCCAATTAGCCAGTCTGACTGGGGTAATAAATGCCCGATGAGCAAAGAAATACATGGATTGAGTGAGAGCAGCAGATCTGGCAGCCTGAACAGTAGTCTCCCAGAATAATTTCCATGTCTGTTGTTCTATGCTAGATCCGATCTCTTCTTTCCATGTACTCAACAGACCTTTATTTTGTGGCGAAAAATGGCCCTTGAACAATGTATAGAATCTTGACACAATTCTAGCTTTGGAACTTATTTCTTCAATGATTCCTCGTAACCCCCATGTTTGGGAAAAATCCCCAGGACTCATTTTCAGGCTACCGACACATTGCTGCAGTTGTATCCATTGAAAGTAACATGCTGATGGTAGGCCAAATTCTTGTTGTAAAACCTCAAAGGGCTTCTAGGTCGATCCATCTACTAATTGACCTAAAGTCCAGATACCAGATCTTTGCCAGTTCAGCCATGCACATGTGGCTTTGTTGATTTTAAATATAGGATTAAACCAAATCGGTGACAGGAGCGACAAAGGGTTATCCTTTTTAATAATTGGAAGAAGGGACTGAAATGCCCTTTGTGTAGATATTATTATACGTCCCACTCTGGAATTTTCTGGGGTTATCATTCCCATGAGCAAATTGACAGGGCACGGAGCAGCCAGTCGCTCCACCACTTTCAACCAAGTAGGTTCTTGGTCAAGAGTGCTGCCTAAAGACCATGCCACTCCTTGTTTTAAGAGGAAAGCCATGTGATACCAGAAAAAATCTGGAACATGTACGCCTCCTTTAGATTTGCTGGCTCTTAGTTTTTTTAACGCTATCCTGGGTGTTTTCCCTTCCCACAGGAAAGCACTAATTGTGCGTTCCAGCTTTCTATATATCGCTTGTGGGAGCAGGACAGGAAGCATTCCCAGTACGTAATTTATTTTTGGCACTAGCATCATCTTAATAGCTTCTAAGCGGCCCCACCAAGTAAGATGCAGCAGGGACCATTTCAGAGTAAACGAGCGAGCCATATCCTGGAGCATCTCTATGTTTAGCCTCACCGTTTCATCTAGAGGTGCACAATATTGTACCCCCAAATATTTTATTGCTGAGGACTCCTACTGGAACGGAAAATCCTCTACCAGAGCAGCATTCGCCAGATGATTTATAGGAAAAGCCACTGATTTTGTCCAGTTTACTTTATAGCCGGATAGCCCTGAATACTGGGTAATCTGCAGCAGGGGCAAAATTGATCTAGGGCTGAGAAATAACAATAAGTCATCTGCGTATGCAGAAAGCTTGATTTGTAAGTCTGCAATTCTGATTCCTTGAATCTCCTCTTATTGCCGTATCAGCAGCGCCAACGGTTCCAGTGCCAGATTGAACAGAAGCGGGGACATAGGGCAGCCTTGCCTGGTGCCCCGGCACAGAGAGAAGGGTTGCAAAAGAATTCCATTGGCGAGGATCCGAGCAGAAGGGTTTGCATAGAGCACCCGTATCATATCCACAAATTCTTTTGGCAAGCCAAACCATCTAAACACATGGTACAGAAAAGGCCATTCTAGCCTGTCGAAAGCCTTTTCAGCATCAAGTGAAAGGCCCATGACAGGCATATCAAGATGTTCCACCCTTTCAAGCAAGTTGCACAGGAGTCGCCCGTTGTCAGCCGAAGACCTCCCAGCCATGAACCCACATTGGTCAGGATGTATTAGCATGTGCAAAACTCTATTAAGACGTCTAGCCAAGGTACTGGAATAAAGCTTGTAGTCAGCATTTAAAAGTGAAATAGGTCTATAGTTACTGACTATCTTTGGATCCTTCCCCGGCTTCTCCAATACGACAATTGTTGCATTAGCAAATGCACCAGTATTACTGTCTCGCACCCGAAGCGCCTGGTAGTATTTCTTTAACTGAGGGAGAAGATCCATTGCAAAGATTTTGTAAAATTCCATCGGAATCCCATCCGGACCTGCGGCCTTCCCACCTTTCATGCCTGCTAGTGCCTCTTTCAATTCCATAAGTGTAATAGGTTCACTTAAGGCAGCTATATGCTCCTCCCCAAGTTCAGGTCATACAACCTTATACAGCAGTTTCTTACAGAGTGTTTTGTGGAACCTCACTTCTGATGTATAGAGTTGTGCATAGAAGACACGAAATGCCTCTGCTATTTCACAACTATTGCTCAAGGATCTCTGCTGCTCATCTTTTATGAGAGTTATATGCGATTTGGTGCGACGAGTCTTTAGTTTTGTAGCGAGCAATCTGCCAACCTTGTTCTTCTCCGTGAAGTAACGAGCTTGCTGCACAAACATACAATGCTCCACCTCAGCGCTTAATATCATATTATATTGGTATCTTAATTTTTGAAGATGATTCAAGGCACAGAACTAAATTGTCTTTGCAGAATTCTTTCTCCCTCCCTAATCTGTTGATCAAGCTCTTTAAGTTTTTCCTTTGCCTTCCTGGTCGCAGCAATAGAGAAGCTGGTTATATGTGCTCTTATTGACGCTTTAAAGGCTTCCCACCACACCCAATTAGACGTGTCCTCTGGAGAGTTATTAATAAAATACTCTTTTATTGCTTGCTATATTTGTTCTTTAAAGGCTTCATCTGCCAACAGAGATCTATTGAAGAACCATGCCTGCTGCTTAGAGAGGTTCTCATTTGGCCTTAGTTCCAGGACTATCGCTGCATGATCTGAGATATGGCTGCTAAGTATAATTGCTTTGCTGGCTTCTTGCACCAACATTCTAGATGTTAGGAAAAAATCTATGCAGGAGAAAGAGCCGTGAGGGCAAGTGAAGAAAGTGTAATCTTTTTCAGAGGGGTGTAAAATCCTCCATATATCTACCAATCCTATTTCATGCATGAGTGACTTCAACACCACCAGTGCTCTGCTACTTCTTCTTACCCTGCTTGGTTTGCAATCTATTAAAGGGTCTAGGGCAGGGGTGGGCAAACATTTGGACTCGAGGGCCGCAATGGGTTCATATATTGGACCCGGGGGCCGGACCAAGAGTAGATGGACGGTGTGTATGTGTGAATTAATATAAATTAAATTTAAATTTGTAACATTAAATGTTTAGATTAATTTAAGGTAGAAAAGCATAAAAAGAGTTATTTTACAAAACTTTTATGCAATGTATTTCTTTCATAAAATAGTACCTTCAATTTTAGTGTGAACAGTGTTGTTGGTCTCCCTTTTTTGTTAAGGCATCAAAGTCAGGAGATAGCTTTGTTGTTGCAATTCTCAATTTCAAACACATTTACACAGTCCTAATCCAGCCCTTCATCAGCCCATTTCCAGTCCAAGTTCCCCCCATCACAGCCCATTTCATCCATTCCCCCCCACCATCACAGCCCATTTCGTCCATTCCCCCCACCATCACAGCCCATTTGCAGTCCTATCCCCCCCACCATCACAGCCCATTTGCAGTCCTCCCCCCATCACAGCCCAATTGTAGTCCGTTCCCCCATCACAGCCCATTTCCAGTCTGTTCTCCCCCCCACCACCACAGCCCATTTCCAGTCTGTTTCCCCCCATCCCAGCCCAATTTGTCCATCCCCCCCATCACAGCCCATTTCCAGTCTGTTCCCCCCCCACATCACAGCCCATTTCCAGTCCGTCCGTCCCCACCATCACAGCCCATTTCCAGTCCTATCCCCGCCACCATCACAGACCGTTTGCAGTCCTCCCCCATCACAGCCCATTTCCAGTCCTATCCCCCCAAACATCACAGACCATTTGCAGTCCTCCTCCCATCACATGCGATTTTCTTTTTGTTATGCCTCCCCACCATAACAGCCCATTTCCAGTCTGTTTCCCCCCCCATCACAGCCCATTTCCAGTACGTTCCCCCCCATCACAGACCATTTACAGTGCGTTCCCCCCCCCCATCATAGCCCATTTCCAGTCCGTTCCCCCCCCCATCACAGCCCATCCAGTCCTAGCCGCCCCCCCCCCCCCCGAAGAGCCCCGCGCTGTCTAAGGGGCTGCAGAGGGAGCCGGGGAAGCCCGCACGAGGCCCCGGCTCCCTCTGCACAGCCCGCCAGCATAAAGAACCTTTACCTTCCCGCTGGCGGCTGTTTCAATGAAGCCGCGAATGCCGGGAAAGGTTAAAGGCAATGCCCTTTAACCTCTCGCGGCATTCGTGGCTTCATTGAAACAGCCGCCAGCGTGAAGGTAAAGGCTCTTCACGCTGGCGGGCTGTGCAGAGGGAGCCGGGGCTTCGCGCGGGCTTCCCCGGCTCCCTCTGCAGCAGTCCATTTGTTCACCAGGATAACTGATACAGCGGGCCGGATTAAAAGGTCCGCCGGGCCGTAGTTTGCCCATTCCTGGTCTAGGGTCATGTTGAAATCTCCTCCAAAAATTATTGGAAATGAGGAATCTTCCTGGATTATTTCTGCTAATGAGTGAAAAAATATTGGATGGTCTCAATTTGGAGCGTACACATTCATTATAACTAAATGCTTTATACCAAGAACCAGGTGAGTTTTAACCCATCGCCCTTCACATTCAGACCTTGTAGAGAGGACCTGGGCATCCACCAAACTATTATTAGTATTGCCCCAGTATTTTCCAATAGCTGGGAGAATGAGCAATCAGCTTATAGCGACCTGTGGCCAAATTTTTTGTTTCCTTAGTGGATAAATGTGTTTCTTGAAGCATTATTATATCCACATTTTGCTTTTGACAATATATCAGTATCTTTTTCCTCTTTACAGGATGCACTATGCCCTTTACATTCAGAGATAATATTTTAAGGGGGTTCATAAGTAAAGAATGTACCAGGGTTTGATATACTCTCCATAGTCTGAACCAGCCTACCCTTATGGCAAATAGCCCACATATTTATCTTACCTTTACTTTGCCCGCAGTACGCCAACCCCACCCTCACAAAGAGGATCAACACAAATGGGTGAGTCGGCGGACCTCAACATGGATGCCGCATGACCCTGCCAAATAATTAACGCATTTACCCTGTGCATATGCTAAACTTAGGATTTATAAGATCACTCATTATTTTTATATATATTATCATCCTCGATATATATATATATATATATATATATATATATGTTTTTTTAATCTTATACAGTTAAATTAGAACTTTCCTATATGTAGTCTGCATAATCTGGGAGTCCCGTATTGTACCTATTGTTCTTCCTATTACGTCAGAACATAAGGCCACGGGCTTCCCTTATATGTTTTGGAGACTCTGCAGCCCTTTGCAACTCTGCAGATTGCATTAAGTTCTTGCATTCTATAGAGATCTTTCTTCATGCATTTTCAAAGCCTCCTGATCTTCAATGAACTGCAGTAGCCCACTAGGATCCACAAATGTTTTAGTGTGATTGTCCAGTGTGACCTTTAATCTAGTGGGATAGAGAAGACCATACCTTGCCTGCAGTTGCTGTAGTCGAGGACTCAGCGCTAAGACTGTTTTCTTTTTTCCATCGTTATTCTGCTGAGATCTGGGAAGAATGAGACCCTGTGCCCTTCATATGCCAAGGATGGAGACACTCTTGCCGCTGCCATAATTTTCATAGCATGCTGATGCCTTAATAGGCAAACGATTAATGGTCTTGGCTTCCGATTTTGTATTCCGACCTGGGTAGGTATTCTATGGGCCCGTTCAATTTCCATCGGCTTGCTGAAATTTAGCTGCAGGAGCTTGGGTATCAACTTGTCTAAGAAGACAATCGCATCGGAACCTTCTGCTCCTTCTGGTACTCCAACTATCCTGATGTTATTTCAGCGCAATCTGTTACTGAGATCTTCTAAATTCAGTTCCAAATTTTCCATCTTTTTGAAGGCCTTGTTCAACTGCTTTATCTGCTCCTCGTGCGTTGCAACCATGGCGTCCATTTTCTCCACCCGACCTGCCAGACTTCCCAATTTTGCTTTCAGATCTTGCATGTCTGATTGCATCTGATGCAATGCGTCTCCTTTTGCAGCAACAAGCGTTCTCACCGATCGCACCTCTGCCAGCAGCTCTCGCATCGTCTTGTCTGGGTCCTGCATTGCAGCCATCTTATGGGGGGAAGGAGGATCCGGCTTGGCCCTCTTGGAGCCCATGTTTGTATTTAACGAAAACTCCAGTTTGGTTGGTTTGCCGCTCGCCATCCTCGTTCAGCGTTCCAAGCTCCCAAGGTAGGATCGGTTGTGAAAGAAAAATCACCGCTGCACGTGGCTAATGTTTGCAGGTTTCTTCTCGGGTCCGCGGGAGCAAGCTCCTACACAACCATCTTGCTTCGCCGCTGGCTCCGCCTCTGGTTGGAACATTTTAATTAACCTCTGTGGCTGGTAGTAAAGCCAAACAATGAATGTACACCCCTTCCAAAGGTGCCAAAATTAAAAATGTCAAACCAAACAACAGTTGGGACCCACAAGAATGTAAATATAAAATTATTATTGTAAAAACCTTTATCTTCAACTGTTGAAAAATCACTTCAAAACGTCTATATCCGTCTCCTCTTGAAAATGTAACACTCACATTTCTCCAAATATTCAAAGCTCTTCTCTGTTGTTGTTAAGTGCCGTCGAGTCAGAGTCGACTCATGGCGACCCTCTGGATAGCTATCCTAAATTGTGTTCGGTCTTCAGTCAGGCGGCTCATTGTTGACAGACTGGTACCCGTAGCTGCTGCTATTGTATCCATCCATCTTATTGCTGGCCTTCCTCTTTTGTGTGGACCTTCTATCTTGCCAAGCATAATGTCTTTCTCTAATGATCTCTCTCTTCGCATGATGTGTCCAAAGTATGAAAGTCGAATTCTTGTCATCTGAGCTTCTAAAGAAAGCTTAGGTTTGATCTCCTCTAGTACCGACTGGTTTGTTCTTCGGGCAGTCCATGGTATACACAGTATTCGCCGCCAGCACCATAATTCAAAGGCATCAATTTTCTTCCTGTCTATCTTTTTCACTGTCCAGCTTTCACATCCATATGATGTTATTGAAAATACCATGGCTTGAACAAGTCGAATCTTTGTATGGAGAGAGACATCTCTGCTCTTGAGAATCTTATCTAGGTCTTTCATAGCCATTCTGCCAAGAGCAATGCGTCATCTGATTTCTTGACTGCTTGTTGCTTCTTTATTGATAGCTAAAAAATTTTTTTTTAAACTGCCTCTAATGTTTCGATTGATTTTTACGTTTTTTGGTGCGCTGAAACCAAATCTGGTAACCAATTTGCTCCATCACGTACAGATTTTTTGCTACATTGGGTTAGCAGTTTGAGGTGAACGTTTCAGATTGAGTGCGATCGAGATAAAAGTTTCTTGGATGAATTCTTTATACTACTTGTTTAGTAGTTATTCAAATAAGAATAAAGAAAATTGTAACAAGGCAGCACATAAGAATAGAGTAATGTCAACAAAACACACTGTGATGGTAGCAAAATTGTCTGCACTTAAAACAGCCACATACATGTGCACAAACATTGAGCATATAAGAGCGAGGTTAGACACAAAGCAAAGAAATGTGCAAAAAATGTTGTACAGGTATGTATGTAAGAATAGAAAACGCAAACCGCACCATTGCAATACATGAAGACAAACACCAGATGGTGTGAAAATAAAATTCTAATAAATGAGATCCGACACTGTGGTAATAACTAGCAAATTTTTATTTCAAAGTTTAGTAAAAACACGATATTTGTCAACACAGTTTAGATTTTAAAGTCATTCTTGGGTCAATCAATCTCCTGGTGGGCCCGTTTCTTCTTCCCCCGAATGCTTCTCTTGGTGCGCTGCTTGGCGTATTTTTCATCTGGGGTTTCCCGTAGCAGCAACCAGCAGAAATCAGCCATCATAGTGGTGTTCCATCTTCCTTGGTACCTTCTCTCTGCGTCCTTGATGTCCTGGTGAAACCTTTCACCTTGTTCTTCACTGTACGCCCCCAAGTTTTCGGGAAAGTAGTTCACATGGGAGTGCAAGAAATGGACTTTCAGGCTCATGTTGCAGCCTTGTTCTTTGAAGGCATTGAGCATCCTGGCAACAATATCCTTATAATTCTCATCCCGCCTGTTCCCCAAGAATTTGAGAACAACATCCTTGAAGGAATCCCAGGCTTCTTTTTCCTTCTCAGACATCGTTTCAGCGAATGCTCCATCTGAAATGAGTTTCCCTATATAAGGGCCAACAAACACTCCTTCCTTTAGCTTTGCTTCAGAAAGTCGGGGGAACTTTGAGCAAAGGTACCGAAAGCACTCACCATCTTTTGGAAGGGACTTGATGAATTGCTTAATGAGACCCAACTTAATGTGGAGAGGTGGTAATAGAATTTTATCACGAGGTACCAAGCTCTCATGAAGAACATTTTTCTCACCGGGTCTCAAATACTCCCGAATTGGCCAGTCTTTTTTCCCCCAGTGTAGGTCGCGGGCCCGGCTATCCCACAAGCAAAGGAAGCAGGGATATTTGGTGAAACCGGATTGCTGCCCTAATAGCATGGATAGAATTTTAAAGTCTCCACAAATCATCCACTTATGCTCATCATAACGAATCTTCTGAAGAATCAGGGCCAAATTCTCGTATTTTTCTTGGAGAATAACAGAGTGAGCAATAGGAACTGAAGCGAATGTGTTGCCATTATGAAGAAGAACACCTTTTATGCTGTCTTTTGATGAATCAATGAACAGCCGCCATTCAGCAGGATCATACTTGAGTTTAAACTTTTCCATCACTCCGTATATATCGTTGCAAAATACCAAATCTTCCTCTTTGCTGAAATACTTCAAAAATTGTGTCTTGCGGTTGCGGTACCAATAAAAAGTTGTTCCTGGTGACAATAGATTTTTCTGTTTAAGCCGAGAACCTAGCAGTTGGGCAGCATCTTTTTGGGAGTCCTAAATCCCGGACTAAATCATTCAATTCAGCTTGAGAGAAAAGTTCAGGTTTCGGATCTGGTTCAGTTTCAAACTCAGAAGTACTGGACTCATCGGGAAAAGCCATCTGATGAGTCTCATCATGATCAGAACCGTCCACACAAATATGATCCAAAGATTTTGGTGGTTCAGGCACAGGTACTTCGTTGCTATGAGGCATAGGCCTAATTGCTGAGGGAAGGTTGGGGTAACTTATTACGTTCTTATTTTTTAAGTTGTATCCCTTCACAATGCAAGAGCAAAAATAGCAGTCACTGCTGTGGTCTCTTTGTTCACGCCACATCATAGGTATTCTACGCCCCATCCCTCTGGAACTCTCTACCAAACCACATCAGAAACAACGCTGACATCACATCATTCAAGAAACAGCTGAAAACAATACTATTCCGTGAACACCTTTGAACTGAACTGCCACCCTATCCTCACAATCTAATACCTAGATTCAGCAGAAGTGTACATGTCTATGTCCGCCCAAATCTTTAATTGTTGTCCCTGGTGATGGCCCCACCCTGTAAATTACTACCCCCCCTCATGTTATATGTTACACCGCTTTGACCCGGTGAAAAGCGGTATATAAATGCAGTTAAATAAATAAATAAATAAATAAATTCCGAAACGAAATGCTTGTTTTTTACCTTTCATCCATAAGCGTAGATCTTCCTCACATGTCTTGCACACTTTGTGAGGAGCCCACGGTTTGTCTTGATCGCCTAACTTCAAACCGAAATAGGCGAAATATACTTTTTTAATAAATGCAGAAATGTTCCTCTGCCGCTTTTTCACGGTATATTCCCCACAAATAAAACAAAAACTGTCCGGAGAGTTGACGCAACCTCTGGCTCTGTGAGCCATCACAAATACACAGCACTGCAAACTACAACTGTAGTGAACCACTTCGGAATAAAGCTGGATTACGACTGAGCAAACAAAAGGTAATAATGAACTTGCAAGAAACTGAAATTTGACAGGAACGTTCATGTCGCAACCACCGTGTTTGAGCGAGCGAACGAGGCGAGGCGAACAGGAAAGAACATGCGCTAGCGTGAGTACTGGATTTAGCCCCCCGCCTCCCAATTGTCCTGTTAATATATAAAATGAATACAAAACACTCTAAAATATCATGAGGGAGTGTTTCTAGTTAGTTAACCATTACAACCTCTATTTTGGGCCAAGAAAATAAACTGCAGTCTGCTAAAAAGAAATTATGTGAACATTCCTTATATGGGTAAGAAATCTAATTTTGCAAGAAAACGTGACGTGATGGAACATTTTGGCTATTTTTCCTGGATTCAGCACCCCAAAATCTATAGGAATCAGTTGCAAAACTGGAGGCAGTTTTTTGGTAGTGTACCTGTGTAGTTGATCCAAGTAGGTTAAAGTTGTTCACAATTTCAATTTCTTCTCCTTCAACGATGAACCTGTTGATTATGCCAGTTGTCATGATGTTTGTCTTCTTTACATTAAGGTGCAGGCCCATTTTGAAACTATGTTCTTTGATTGTGAGAAGCAAATGTTTCAGATCATCTTCACTTTCAGCCAGTAATGTGGTATCATCAGCATAGCGAAGGTTGTTGATGAGTCTTCCACCAATCTTCACACCTCTGTTGTCTTCATACAATCCTGCTTCTCTGATGATTTGTTCTGCATATAAATTAAACAGGTGGGGGGAAAGTATGCAGCCTTGTCTTTCACCTTTGCTTATTTTAAACCATTCTGTTTCTCCTTGTTCCGTTCAAACTGTTGCTTCTTGATCAATGTACAGATTGCGCAAGAGAACGATCAGGTGTTCTGGTATACCCATGCTTCTTAATGCGGCCCAGAGTTTCTCATGGTTTACACAGTCAAAAGCCTTGCTATAGTCGATAAAGCACAAATAGATATCCTTTTGGTATTCTTTAGTCTTTTCAAGGATCCATCTCACATCCGCAATGATGTCTCTTGTTCCTCGCCCTTTCCTGAACCCTGCTTGCACTTCAGGTAATTCTTGTTCCAGGTATGGTTGTAGTCTCTTTTGAATAATCTTCAGTAGAATCTTGCTGGCATGTGGGATCAGAGCGATTGTGCGATAATTTCCACAATCAGTTGGATCACGTTTCTTTAGTATTGGTATAAACACAGATCTTTTCCAGGCAGTTGGCCATGATGTTGTCTTCCATATTTCTTGGCAGAGCCTTGTGAGTAGGGTAACAGCTGCATCAGATTGCTGCAATACTTCTATGGGAATGCTATCAATGCCTGGTGCTTTGTTTTTTGATAAGGCTTTCAATGCTGCTTCAACTTCTTCTTTCATCACCAATGGTTCCCGATCATAAGGTACAGGTTGAAACGGCTGTTGGTCCACTTGATCTTTATCATATAAAAACTGTGTATATTCCTTCCACCTTTTCTTGATCTTCTCAGCATCATTCAACATAGAACCTTGAGCATCTTGCAACATTCCAATTTGAGGCTGGAACGTTTTCTTTAACTCTCGTAGCTTTAGGAAAGCCGATCTTGTTCTTCCTCTAATAGTTTCTGCTTCTATTTCCTTGCAAGTGTCATTGTAGTACTTTTCCTTGTCCTGTCTTGCTGCACATTGGAAATCTCTGTTGAGTTCTGCGATTGTCTTTCTTTCTCCTTTGGCTTTAGCTTCTCGGCGTTTCTGGGCAATTTTCAGAGTTTCTTCCGTCATCCATTTTGGCCGTTTTTGCTTTTTCAAATTTTGTAGAGACTTCTCTCTTTCTTCCAACACAACCTTCTTGATGTCATTCCATAACTCTTCCGGAGCTCTGTCATTTGTATCTAAAGCAGCAAATCGATTTTGAAGGCAGTCTTTAAATTCCAGTGGTATATTCTCAAGGTCATATTTTGCTGCATTCATGAGTGGTTTGCTCTTTTTCAACTTTAGCTTGAGTTTGCATACTAGTAGTTGATGATCTGTACCACAGTCAGCTCCAGGTTTTGTCTTTGTTGATGTTACAGAGCTTTTCCATCATTGACTTCCGCATATGTAGTCAATTTGATTTTTATATAATCCATTTGGTGAAATCCATGTGTACAGTCGCCGCTTGTGTTGCTGGAAGAAGGTGTTTGAGATGAATAGATCATTGGTCTTGCATAATTCTATCAGTCTTTCTCCAGCTTCATTTCTGTTGCCAAGTCCATATTTTCCAACTACTTTGCCTTCTTCTTTGTTGCCAACGTTTGCGTTCCAGTCAACCATGACTATCAGGATATCCTGTTTGCATGTTCTGTCAATTTCAGCTTGTACTTGTTCATAGAACTCTTCAATTTCATTCTCTTCTGCAGCTGTTGTTGGGGCATATACTTGAATTATAGTTGTGTTGATAGGCAAACCTCGTAGACGAATAGAGATTAAGCGTTCACTGACTGCATTGTATTTCATTACAGTTCTTGCAAGTTTCTTCTTTATTATAAATGCAACACCATTTTTTCTTTGTCTTTCATTTCCAGCATAGTAGACCATGTGATCATCTGATGCAAAGTGCCCCATGCCAGTCCATTTCAGTTTGCTGACACCCAACAGATCAAATTGTACACGTTCCATTTCATTCTTGACCACCTCCAACTTCCCTTGGTTCATGCTTCGTACATTCCATGTTCCAATGTGTAAGACATCTTTACAGCTTGTGATAAGGAAGCTTATCATAGCTCAGGTAGGAGCTATAGAAAAGATGATGTGACTCTGAACAAGCAACCTGTCAGTTTTGGTAGAAGTAAGAAAACAGAGTTTTCACATAAAAGACTACCAGTCCCAGAATGCACCAGGTTTCCAGCAGCCATGAGAGGGGCTGAAGTGAGAAAACGTGTGTGCAATCAAGAGAGCTATGAGGTAATCCCTAAGCACTCATCTCAAAGGGCAGGACCTGATTCAACACAGCTGCGCTGTGTTAGGGAGGAGCACACATTAGAACAGAATAAGAATAGAGCTTATTCTACAGATAATAGCTACAGAAAGAGCTTCAGACACAGATACAGCAACAGCTTCAAGCTCAAGCACCAACATCATCTCGAGAAGCAGAAGCCAAGCCAAGCGGATAGAGAGAGAAGGAAACTCTCTGGAAGGAAGAGAAGAAAGGCCATTGGCAGGTTTGGGAGAGTCCAAGGCAGTACCAATACTGGGAGGTATTCCAAATGCCAGCAGAGTCCATTGGACTGGAGTCAGCCAGAGGAATGGAATGGCAGAGATAGGAATCACCAGTGGCTACCTGGAAGAGAGAAGACTGCACGTGGAAAGGACTTTCAGACCTATGCCAGAAGGTATGTGAGGGAAGATCCAGTGTCCAGGGATCAAGATTGGAAGGCTGGACATCAGAATTGGATTACATACTGGCCAGGCTATACAGAGAGGAATTATGATAGCAGGAGAGGCTCAGGTATGAACACTGATCCAGACCCTATCTATAATAGAGAATGGCAGCAAGGGAATAAGCATTCTCATGATAGTGCCTTAATGAAAGACTCGTCTGTGCCAATGTATGATAGTGACCCTATGCTGATTGATGAAGGGGGAGATACAGCAGATGAAACTATTAATTACATGGACTGTTCTCTATCTAAATGCTATTGCTAGCTTTCTGTGAGCAAACACATCAGCCATCACAAAGAAACCTAACTTTGTTCTTTATTTCCACTGCAAACAGCTCTTAAAGCAGGATTTGGGTTCACACAGTAGCAGCCAGCCAGCTAAAGAGTTTCAGCTGGTCAATTGATAGTAATTAAAGCTGCACCTGATTGTGTGTGTGAGCAAGGGAGAATCACTGCTGGGATCTGCGTGGAAAATAAGCAGAAGTTAACCTAACAAGCAAAGTTTATTCATTTCTTTGTGCCTTTTTATTTGGTAATTATTTGCTAAGAAAACATTAGCTAATTGCCTGACAAGCTGAAGGTTGTTTTCTGATTTGCTTTGTGACTTTATGTTATCCATTTAAACACTGCAAGCAAGTAACCTCATTTATATTGCTACCAAGCATATTTGTGCTGGGTGAATTAAACCCCATCAATAAAAGAAGTATTTTATTGGCCTTACCACTGGTTTCACAACTCAATTATTGTCTTCAGCAGTGTTTGGAGTGAAAGAACTACATTACCCACAATACCTTGCAAGAATCATATGAATATATGCATCGTCAAGATTGTGTAAGTTCTCACCCTAGGCAGCCGTCTGACAAATGGCGTAGTTTTTCGGATTGCTTTTGCACCAAGAGGATTTATTTGCTGTGGATTACAAATAAAATTCAAGTTTGAAGCTGAAAGAAGATTTTTTCCCTCATCTGCACTTTGGAGGAGAAGTGGTTGTTCCAGGAAGCTGTCCCAGATGAAAAGACCCTGTGCAAAGCTGGATTCATCACTGAGACAAGGTAATATGTACCTGGGCATGTCTAGTGGTGGATGTGTGTAAGCACAGGGGGTAATTGGAAAAAAAAAAAAGTTGAAAAAAAAACCACACCTGGTTGGAAGGTGCTGCACTTTGGGGTTTTTTTTCTTTATTTCTTGCAGGGGTCAAGATGGATCCGAGGGAGATGGCTCAGTGGATGGCAGCCCAATTTAGCAAGCAGCAGGAGCTATCACAGCAGGCCCAGGACACTGCTATGAAGGCCTTAATGGAACAGCAGAAGCCAGTGCTTGATCTGGTGCAAGCTCTAGTACAGCTGCAGAGCCAAAGTGGAACAGATGCAAGACCAGCAGTTAGTACTGGTACACCACATGTGGACAGTGTGGGACTCAATCAAGGGATTGGGGCATTTAATTTTGGGAAATTAACTCCAGATGATAATGTTGATGATTTTCTAGAGTCTTTTGAAAGAGTGGCACAGGCTTTAGCATGGCCAGAGACCCAGTGGGCAGTAAGGCTGGCAGCCTCATTAACTGGAGAGGCACTTGCAGCTTACAGAGCAATGCCAGCAGCCCAGGCTTTGAATTATAAGGATGTAAAGGCAGCTATTAGAGATCGCCTAGGGTTGTCTATTTCAGAGTATAGGCGAATGTTTAGAGCTGTTACATTGAAAGTGGGTGAGACACCCAGGGCTCTGAGTCAGAGAATCAGAAGTTTAGCTGTAAAATGGTTGGAGCCTGAGCAAAAGACAGTAGAAATGTTATTAGATATTATAATGCTGGAACAATTTATGCTTGGGGTACCTAAAGATTTGAATGTTTTTCTTATACAGCAAAATTGCCAAAATCTTGGAGAGGCAACCATGCTAGCAGAAAGATTCTTGGAAGCCACGCAGGCTTGCCATAGAATGGGTGGCCCTCTAAAGATGGATGCTGAGGCTAAATGTGCTGTATCAGAAAAGGGAATAATTAAGAATGTTTCTGAAAATGAATGTACTGTATCAAACCAGATGACACAGTGGAATAGAAAGAAATGTTTCAAGTGTGGAAAATTGGGACATTTAGAGAAGAGATGCCAGACACACACTAGTTTAATGGGTCTGGATTTAAAACAGCCCAAGGAAGGATTTCTTTTGATGGTTGATGTGCAGGGAATTACCACAAATGCATTATTAGACTCTGGGGCAGACCAGAGTATGATGTCAAAAAGGCTTTGGAAGAGGATAGAGGCCCAAGAAAGATTTGTGCCTAGAACCCCTGAAAGCCAAGTTCACATCAGATGCATTCATGGTGCTGCATCATCATATCCCACCTATAGGCTAAAGGTTAAGTGCCTAGGGAAACAAGAGGAAGTCCTATTAGCAGTGGTGCCTAGGCTACCCTTTGATTTGGTTCTAGGAAGAGACTGGCCAAGATTTAAGCAGGGTCTAGTGGAAGGACTAGGAAAGAAGGAGGGAGAAGGTTTAATGGTAGTAGCTCCCGGGCCTTTATTTGGAAGTCCTCAGACCCCAGCTAAAAAGATGGTTAAGCGTCCAGAAGACCAAGCTACCCCAAAGCAGATACTCATCCTAAAGTACCATAAGGTCTCTGAGAAGGCCCAAGCTCCTAAGCGGGCAACCCCTCAATCTGCTGGGTTTGACCTGTGCAGCATAGAAAATGTGACTATACCTAGCCAAGGGAGAGCCCTGGTTGACACCGGTCTCCAAGTGGAAATACCAATTGGATGTTATGGGAGAGTAGCCCCAAGGTCCGGATTAGCCCTTAAATATTTCATCGATGTGGGTGCGGGAGTAATTGATCCCGATTACAGGGGCAATATTAAAGTTCTGTTGTTTAACTTTGGACAGAATGAGTATCATGTGAAGACAGGAGACAAAGTTGCCCAATTGATCTGTGAGAGGCTGGGTTTTCCACCTGTGGAGGAGGTCACATCCCTAGAGAATTCTGAACGTGGAGCCAAAGGCTTTGGTTCTACTGATGTCAAAGGGGTTAAAAGCTTAGCTGCCACCTGTGCCCGAGAGAGGGAGGTGAGTGAAGAGGAAGATTTGGGACCCCAGGTATCTGATTGTAAAGAAAAATCAGAGCCCCAAATAGGTGAGGACCTGACAATGGTACAACAGGAAGAAATTAGGAAGTTGCTTAAGGAATTCCCAGATGTGTTGACACCCATACCTGGGGAGACCCATTTGGTGGCCCATGAAATAATAACTCCACCTGGGAAATTGGTTCGTCAAAGGCCATACCGCTTGCCTGAAGCCAAAAGACAGGAGGTAGTGGCACAAGTCCAGGAGATGTTGGACATGGGGGTAATAGAAGAGTCAAAGAGTCCTTGGAATAGCCCCATAGTCCTGGTGCCGAAGCCTGATGGATCCTTAAGATTTTGTATTGACTTCCGGCAGGTAAACGCCATATCAGTTTTTGATGCATATCCAATGCCAAGAATTGAGGAGCTGTTAGACCAGCTGGGACAGGCTCAATACTTAACCACCCTTGATATGACAAAAGGATATTGGCAAATCCCTCTCACCAGGGAGTCGAAGCCGAAGACTGCGTTCAGCACCCCCGTTGGCCTTTTCCAGTTCAAGAGGATGCCTTTCGGACTGCATGGAGCAGCGGCTACCTGCCAAAGGTTAGTGGATCAGGTACTTCGACCCCACCAAAGTTATGCTTTTGCATACATGGATGATGTCATAATCCATAGTAACACCTGGGCGGAGCATTTGAAGAGGATCAGGGCAGTCTTATGCTCTATGAAGCAAGCGGGAATCACTTTAAACCCGAAGAAGTGTGCCTTTGCAAATAGGGAGGTAAAATACCTAGGCCACCTAGTGGGAAGAGGAAAAATTAAACCTCTATTAAGCAAAATAGATAGCATCATGAATTTTCCTCCTCCAACAACAAAGAAACAACTAAGAAGTTTCTTAGGACTTATTGGATACTACCGCCGGTTTATACCGCAATTCGCAGAGAAAAGTGCCATTTTCACGGATATGCTGCGAAAGAATTGTCCAAACCAGATAAAGTGGACACCAGAAGCTGAAAAAGCGTTTTCAGTATTAAAAGAAAAATTGTGTACAGGACCGGTACTGAAAGGAGTAGACTTCAAGAAACCCTTTCTGGTTCAAACCGATGCATCGGATGTAGGGCTAGGAGCGGTCCTATCCCAGTGCCATGATGGGGAGGAGCATCCTGTGATGTACCTGAGCAGGAAGTTGTCACCGGCTGAACAAAAGTATTCCACGATAGAAAAAGAGTGTTTGGCTATCAAGTGGTCAGTGGAGGCGTTAAGGTTTTACCTTACAGGGAGAAAGTTCCAGTTGGTCACGGACCATGCCCCACTTAAGTGGTTGCAGCAAATGAAGAACCACAATGCCAGGTTGACACGCTGGTACATGGCCTTACAGGCGTTTGATTTCCAAGTTGAACATCGTGCCGGGAAGTTACACAAGAATGCGGATGCACTTTCCCGTATTACGGCTGTAGAGAAGAAGTTTCACCAGTAAAACCAGTCTGTAATAACTTAAGCAGGGGGGTATGTGATAAGGAAGCTTATCATAGCTCAGGTAGGAGCTATAGAAAAGATGATGTGACTCTGAACAAGCAACCTGTCAGTTTTGGTAGAAGTAAGAAAACAGAGTTTTCACATAAAAGACTACCAGTCCCAGAATGCACCAGGTTTCCAGCAGCCATGAGAGGGGCTGAAGTGAGAAAACGTGTGTGCAATCAAGAGAGGTATGAGGTAATCCCTAAGCACTCATCTCAAAGGGCAGGACCTGATTCAACACAGCTGCGCTGTGTTAGGGAGGAGCACACATTAGAACAGAATAAGAATAGAGCTTATTCTACAGATAATAGCTACAGAAAGAGCTTCAGACACAGACACAGCAACAGCTTCAAGCTCAAGCACCAACATCATCTCGAGAAGCAGAAGCCAAGCCAAGCGGATAGAGAGAGAAGGAAACTCTCTGGAAGGAAGAGAAGAAAGGCCATTGGCAGGTTTGGGAGAGTCCAAGGCAGTACCAATACTGGGAGGTATTCCAAATGCCAGCAGAGTCCATTGGACTGGAGTCAGCCAGAGGAATGGAATGGCAGAGATAGGAATCACCAGTGGCTACCTGGAAGAGAGAAGACTGCACGTGGAAAGGACTTTCAGACCTATGCCAGAAGGTATGTGAGGGAAGATCCAGTGTCCAGGGATCAAGATTGGAAGGCTGGACATCAGAATTGGATTACATACTGGCCAGGCTATACAGAGAGGAATTATGATAGCAGGAGAGGCTCAGGTATGAACACTGATCCAGACCCTATCTATAATAGAGAATGGCAGCAAGGGAATAAGCATTCTCATGATAGTGCCTTAATGAAAGACTCGTCTGTGCCAATGTATGATAGTGACCCTATGCTGATTGATGAAGGGGGAGATACAGCAGATGAAACTATTAATTACATGGACTGTTCTCTATCTAAATGCTATTGCTAGCTTTCTGTGAGCAAACACATCAGCCATCACAAAGAAACCTAACTTTGTTCTTTATTTCCACTGCAAACAGCTCTTAAAGCAGGATTTGGGTTCACACAGTAGCAGCCAGCCAGCTAAAGGGTTTCAGCTGGTCAATTGATAGTAATTAAAGCTGCACCTGATTGTGTGTGTGAGCAAGGGAGAATCACTGCTGGGATCTGCGTGGAAAATAAGCAGAAGTTAACCTAACAAGCAAAGTTTATTCATTTCTTTGTGCCTTTTTATTTGGTAATTATTTGCTAAGAAAACATTAGCTAATTGCCTGACAAGCTGAAGGTTGTTTTCTGATTTGCTTTGTGACTTTATGTTATCCATTTAAACACTGCAAGCAAGTAACCTCATTTATATTGCTACCAAGCATATTTGTGCTGGGTGAATTAAACCCCATCAATAAAAGAAGTATTTTATTGGCCTTACCACTGATTTCACAACTCAATTATTGTCTTCAGCTGTGTTTGGAGTGAAAGAACTACATTACCCACAATACCTTGCAAGAATCATATGAATATATGCATCGTCAAGATTGTGTAAGTTCTCACCCTGGGCAGCCGTTTGACAAGCTTCTGACTCTCATTTCATGCGCAGCTACATCAGCAGTCAGACTTCCCGAGGGCTTTGATCCAACCACATCATAAATGCTGGCTTTACTCTGAAAAGTCTTCAGCTCTTCCCCAGTAGCTAGTTGAGTGCCTTCTGACCTGGGGGGTCTCATCTTCCAGCACCATAGCACAATTTGTTTTGTTGTAACTATCCATTGGGTTTTCATGGCAAGATACAGAAGTAGATTGCCGGGCCTTTCTTCCCCGCAGTTTAAGTTTGGTGTTGTTGCCGTTGTCACAAAAATGTGATCCTTCGCCGTCAACACTGTCCCATTCTGCTGCTGCCCAGATGGGTGGTTTGTCTTGGTCTGGCACCTCAGCTGAGACCTGTCCATCTTGGGAGACCCTGCCAGTAGTTAAACTACCGATAGTTTAGCTCTCAGCATCACTGATGCACGCAAGCCCTCACAGCACGACAAGCTGCAAACCAAATGAGAGAGCTCTTCTCTAAAAATACAATATTCCTTTATCTTTACAACTTATCTATAATGAATATAGATCTTCTGTCTATCTTCCTTCTATTTGATTTTTCTAAATAGTTCACATCAGCTGAAAAATATATCTTCTGCCTAAATGGCTTTATTTGGTGATTCATAGAACCTGACCCTGGCCACTGGTTTCGCTGTATACAAAATGGCTTTGTCAAAGGGCTTGTTTGCCGCCAACTTGTAACAGCAAACTCATCAACAGAGACAACAACGATAGAGCTCATAAATGCCAGATCCGTCTGCAACAAGATACACACGCTTGTAGACCACATTGAAGAGCGACAGCCCGACATAATATGCATCACAGAGACGTGGCTCAACCCGACTGACAATGTTCTACTCAACCAACTTGTACCAAACAACTATTCAGCGTACAACTGCCCACGCACCCACAGGCTGGAGGAGGAGTCCTGATCATGGCAAAAACAAAACTGAAGTTCAAGACACAGAGCCTCACCGATACACAGCAATGTAACACAATTAGCATCAAGAACAAGAACATTGCAATCTGCCTAACATACAGAGCACCCAGAGCTCCACCCGACGAACTGGCCTTCACACTCGAAGAAGCCTGTGCCATAACAACAAACAACAAACCAGCGCTGCTGATTGGAGACTTCAACCTAAAGTCCACCAATGTCAAAGACGCAGAGGCCTTCCTGCAAGCAATGTCCTCACTGCAATTCACGCAAATAATCAATGCTCCAACACACAGACATGGATCATCTCCAGACCTCATATTCGCATCCAATTACCTAACATCAAGAGACCTGATCTCACCACCAATGTTCCCTCTAATTTTCTGTAGGCTGTGTGCGCATAAAATATCAGCTGTGCAACTTTTGAAGGAAGGTTAAATTTTTGTGCGGCACATAACGACACTCAGAGTTCTATACTTTAAAATTTGACCACACATCAGAATACAGTATGTACACCACATTGATTGCACTAGAAAATATTGTAGAACTTGTGAAAACCATAAATGCACAACAACTTTTAAATTTTAAGACGTCTGTGTTGTTTTCTATCAGAATCAGAACCGTAATTTTTGTGCGCTCTGTTGTAAAGTATGTGCGCTCGCTTGGCGAGGTGTGTGTGCGCGCACACGCGCACAGCTTAGAGGGAACAGTGCTCACCACCAACCATTACCCCAGTGCCATGGTCTGACCACTACTTAATCGAGATAAGGCTGCGGTCACAAGAGGACCAGACAAACGAAAGAGCAAACACCTCACACACACAAAGACGATTCAAGTGTTTCGACAAGGACGAATTCATACATAAGAACATAAGAACATAAGATATGCCATACTGGGTCAGACCAAGGTCCATCAAGCCCAGTATTCTGTTTCCAACAGTGGCCAATCTAGGTCATACGTACCTAGCAGTTTCCCCAAGGGACACAGGTTCCACAATGCTTGTATTGCTTCAAGCATTGATATCCTGGGTCCCTTCTTAATAATGGTTTATGGACCTTTCCTCAGGAACTTGTCCAAACCTTTTTTAAACCCAGCTACACTAACAGCCTTTACTACATCCTCCGGTAACAAATTCCAGAGTTTGATTACATGTTGAGTGAAAAAATATTTTCTTTTATTAGTCTTAAATAGTTTACCCTGTAGCTTCATTGCATGTCCCCTAGTCTTTCTATATTCTGATAAGGTAAACAATCGATCTACGTTTACCCGTTCCACTCCGTTCATTAATTTATAGACTTCTATCATATCTCCCCTCAGCCGTCTCTTTTCCAGGTTAAAGAGCCCCAACCTTTTTAGCCTTTCTTCATAGGAGTAGCCTTCCATCCCCTTTACCATTTTGGTGGCTCTTCTCTGAACCTTTTCTAAAATTGCTATATCCTTTTTAAGATACGGCGACCAGAATTGCACACAATATTCAAGGTGCGGTCTCACCATGGAACGATATAGAGGCATTATAATATCTTTTGTTTTATTTTCCATTCCTTTCCTTATCATACCTAGCATTCTATTTGCTCTCTTGGCCGCCGCTGCACACTGGGCCGAGGGTTTTAACATGGTATCCACAAGGACGCCTAAATCTTTTTCTTGGGTGGTGGTTCCTAATGTGGAACCTTGCATCGTGTAACCATAGTTTGGGTTGTTCTTCCCTAGGTGCATAACCTTGCACTTCTCCACATTAAATTTCATCTGCCATTTTGATGCCCAGTCTTCCAATTTATCAAGATCCTCTTGCAATTTTCCACAATCCTCCTGGGTTTTAACAACTTTAAATAGTTTTGTGTCATCAGCAAATTTGATAACCTCACTCGTTATTCCACTTTCCAGGTCATTTATGAATATGTCAAAAAGCAGCGGACCCAGCACAGATCCCTGGGGTACACCACTATTCACCTTTCTCCATTGGGAAAATTGGCCATTTAGCCCTACCCTCTGCTTTCTATCTTTTAACCAGTTCCTGATCCACAGTAGTACACTGCCTCCTATCCCATGACTCTTTAGTTTTGCCAAAAGTCTCTCATGAGGGACCTTGTCAAAGGCTTTCTGAAAGTCCAGATACACAATATCAACCGACTCACCTTTGTCCACCTGTTTATTCACTCCTTCAAAAAAACATAACAGATTAGTAAGACAAGATCGTCCTTGTCTAAAGCCATGTTGGCTGTCTCCCATTAGGTCATGACTATCTATATGCTGAGTAATTTTTTTCTTTATGATGGTTTCTACCATTTTTCCCGGTACTGATGTCAGGCTCACCGGTCTGTAGTTTCCCGGATCACCCCTCGAACCCTTTTTAAAAATTGGTGTTACATTGGCGATCCTCCAATCCTCAGGTATTAGAGATGATTTTAATGATAGTTCACAGATTACTGATAGCAGGTCTGCAATCTCAAATTTCAGTTCTTTCAACACCCTTGGATGTATACCATCCGGCCCAGGTGATTTGCTACTCTTCAGTTTATCTAATAGTTGTAGGACATCTTCCCGATGTATCGATATTTCCTTCAATTCTTCCACACCTTTAAATACCACTTCAGTCGTGGGTAACATCCCTACATCTTCCTCAGTAAAGACCGAAGCAAAGAATTCATTCAGTCTCTCCGCTATCGCCTTGTCGCCTCTTAGTGCTCCTTTAACCCCTTTATCATCTAATGGACCAACTGACTCTCTCACGGGTTTTTTGCTACGAATGTACTTGAAAAGGTCTTTATTTCGCGTTTTTTGCTTCCGCAGCAAGCTTCTTCTCAAATTCTCTCTTTGCCTGCCTTATCAATGCCTTGCATTTGACTTGCCAGTGCTTGTGCTGTTTCCAGGTTTCATCATTTGGCTCTTTTTTCCATTTCTTGAAAGATGCTTTTTTGGCAACAACAGCCTCTCTGACCTCAGCTTTAAACCATGCTGGCAATTTTTGGACTTCCTTCCACTTTTCTTAAAGCGTGGAATACAGCTGGTCTGGGCTTCCAAGATAGTATTTTTCAACAACACCCAAGCTTGATGTACGTCTTTAACCTTTGCAACTGCTCCTTTTAGTTTTTCTTAACTGTTTTCCTCATTCTATCATAGTCTCCCTTTCGAAAGTTAAGGGGTAGTACTGTGGATTTCCTTACTATCCCTCCTCCACTAATTAAATCAAAGGCGATCATGCTATGATCACTATTGCCAAGTGGCCCCAACACCCTTATCTCTTGCACTACATCTGGTGTTCCACTAAGGACTAGGTCTAATATTGCTTCCCCTCTGGTCGGTTCATGAACCAGCTGCTCCAAGAAGCAGTCATTTATTTCATCTAGGAACTTTATCTCCCTAGCATGTCCTGTTGTGACACTGACCCAGTCGATGCCGGGGTAATTGAAATCACCCATTATTATTACTGCACTGTAACTTTTGCTAGCTTCCTTGATTTCTTTGAGCATTTCATCATCCATTTGTTCATTCTGGCCAGGCGGACGATAGTACACCCCCACTGCCATCGCCTTCCCCTTTTTACATGGAATTTCAATCCATAGAGATTCTACAGCAAATTTTGTTTCCTGCAAAACTTTAATCCTTTCTGACTCAATGCCCTCTCTAACATAGAGCGCAACCCCTCCACCAATTTGATCAGCTCTATCATTTCGATATAGTTGTACCCAGGTATCACAGTGTCCCACTGGTTGTCCTCCTTCCACCATGTCTCTGATATTCCAATCATATCTAACCTCTTGTTTAGTGCTATATATTCTAACTCTCCCATCTTGTTTTGTAGACTTCTAGCATTTGCATACAAGCATTTTAGAGACTGTATTTTATTCATATTAATTTGGCTATTGGTAGACATGGGTAATTTGGGATCTTTAAGTTCTGTCTGCTCCATACTCGAGGGCATTTGGGCTACTTTACTCTTTTTTGGAACCTCTCTGCTTTTTGTAGTATCCTTCAAGGATACATTCTTCCGAACCATGCGCTCTTGGGCGACTGTCGGCTTTCCCCTATTATCTAGTTTAAAAGCTGCTCTATCTCCTTTTTAAAGGTTAATGCCAGGACACAATACAACACCTGAACATCACTACGGACGACCTGGAGGAACAAGTTTCCAGCTGGAACAGCATTTTAGCCAACGCCGCAAAACCACCAGATGGCGGGACCGAGAAACAACACCACACCCAGAGACAAAACAAACCATGGTACTCAGCAAAACTACGACAGGAAAAGAGGGAACTCAGGAAGATTGAACGGAGATGGAGAAAGAACAAAACAACTGCCGACCAGCATCTCTATCTAACAAAGCAAAAGCAATACAATGAACACATCAACCAATCAAAGAGGGAATTCCACACAAACATGATAAACACCTCCATCAACAAACCCAGAGAGCTTTTCGAAATAGTAAAAATCCTCACAAAAGAGCAAACAACAGAAGAGGAAGCACAAATTGATCCACAGAAATTCGCCGACCACATCAAGGACAAATTTCACTCAACAGAACAAACAACGCCTAGTAGAACCTCAAGGACAGATGTACACTCCAAAACCTGGGGCACATTCTCCTCACCCTCAACAGAACAGATATCCACATCATCTCTACAATCAACACAAGCACCGCTCCTACAGACCCATGCCCAGTGTCGTGGGTCAAAGCCACCAAATCAAGCCTCATCACCACCATACATAAAATGGTACACAACTCACTCACTCAAGGTCTCATGCCAAAGCAACTAAAACTTGCCTCAGTGAGACCAATCACAAAGAAAACAACTCTCGACAGAAAAGATCCAGCAGCATACCGACCAATATCCAGCATACCCTTCCTCGCAAAAGTCATCGAAAAAAACAGTTCAACTACAACTTCAGGATCACATCGACAAACACGAAACACTCGACGACAACCAACACGGATTTCGTCCTAACCACGGTGTCGAAACGCTACTGATCTACCTCTTCGACAGCATCCTAAGAATAATTGACAACACCAGGAATGGAATAATAATGATATTCATCGACATCTCCTCAGCCTTCGACACAGTGGACCACAACACGCTCCTAGAAAGACTACAGAACACTGGTATACACGGTATCACACTGAAATGGTTCCACTCGTACCTAACCGAAAGACAGCTACAGGTCAAGGTGGGACACATCACCTCCCGACCCATCAAAGTCCGTCAAGGTGTACCTCAAGGTTCTGCGCTCTCAGCACTCCTATTTAACATCCACATCCAACCAATCTGCAACATCATGAAAGAGAACAACATTCAATACACGATCTATGCGGACGACATCATGATATACACCCCGATATCAATCGACAACCCGGACTTCTCTAAGATAACAGACTGCCTTACACAAATGACCAGTTGGTGTAAAAACAACAACCTCGCCATAAACTACAACAAGACTGAAGCTTTAATCATCACTCGGAACCAAAGCTTCATACACCCACCAAATATAAAGATACAAAACATTACTATACCAATAAGGTCAGAAGTAAGATACCTCGGGGTTACGCTGGACAATAAACTCAATCTCAAGCCACACATAGACAAAACAATACAAAAAGCCTACTACAAGATGCGAATCATCAGGAGACTGAAACCACTCCTCGCCCCAGAACACTTCCGTACCGTCTGTCAAGCACTGATAACCCCTCTACTGGACTTCTGCAATCCGATATACCTTGGACTACCGAAACAAGCCATCAAACCACTCCAACTGGCACAAAACACCGCAGCACGAATCATATCCGGAACTGCAAGACAGGAGCACATCACACCCACCTTAAAGGACTTACACTGGCTACCAATCGATGCACGCATCAGATACAAAACTATCATAAACCTATTTAAGATAAAACAGCAAACATCAGCCAGCAGCCTGCACACCCTCATACAACCAGACACCAGCACACGTCCTAGAAGAAAACAAACACACAACCGAGTCAGCACCCCAAGTGAATACAAACACACACGCAAGGACACAACAGACAGAGCACTCTCCATGGCTGCTCCAACAATATGGAACAAACTACCGGACGATTTGAGGGCAACTACAGAGCTAAAGGACTTCAGAAAACAGCTGAAAACCATGCTGTTCATAGAACACTTTGGACACATCACATAAACTAAGGAACTGTATAGCAGCACACGTTACCGCCTAACACTAGATGTATATAAAATGATTTTAGCACCACTGTAAATAGCCCACATTGTACATAGCTCACACCAATCTAGCACACAAGACAACACACACCCAACGAACTTTCCACCCTCACTGCATGTATCAACACTCACACTACCAGATTGTTTGCTGTGATACCACCTTGATTATTATGATAAGGCGGTTTAGAAATACTGTTAAATAAATAAAATAAAAAATAATCAACCCATGATGGCCCACTATTTACTCGCCTGGCTCAGACTCCAAACTCAGACTGTGAGCTGGATGAGTAAATAGCGGGCTGATTAATATCAATTGAATTACAGGGAATGAAAAAGTTGTAATCATTTGGGTCATTCCCACTCCAATCAATAAAAAATTTGATGTTAGATAACTGAGCTTAGTGGTAAGGGAGAAAACACAACAATGGTATTACCAAGAGATAAAGGGCCGGTGCTACCAATAGACAAACTAGACAGTTGCTTAGTGCATGGAGTCCTGAAAGTGCCCCATTGCCGTTGTTGCACCCCTCTCCGTGGCTTCCACAGTGGTAATAGGTTTCAAACTGCGATGCAGCGACTACCAAAACTCATCAAGGCTGTGTCGCTGTTCCTGGCTTTTATGAGCTGCCACTTCCATACCGCCTCTGATGTCGCTTTCCGGTTTCTGCAAACTGGAAGTCTACATCAGAGGGGGACAGAAGCGGTGTTCATATAAGCCTGGAACGGCAACACAGCACCATTTGAGTTTAGGTAAGTTCTGCATTGTGGTTTCAAACCCACTGCCGAAACTGTAGGCCCCAGAGAGAGGCAACAGCGGTGACAGGATGGAAGGCTTGCTAGGGTGTCTCTAATCCTTGCACCAGCCCATGAATAGACGTGTCACTACCAAATGATTGTGCTGTACAACATAAGGAGAGAGAGGAGATCAAGTATCAAGACACAGAAAGAGCAAGAAAATGTGACAGAAAGACATAGAAAGAGTCCCAATTATATTAGGAGGTGCTGCTTGACCAAAGAGAACTAACAAGCACAACTTGATAGGCTGTCTGTACATACCGAGGATGATATTCAAAGGGTTTAAGTTCCTATATTGAGAATTAGGTTCCTAAAATGACCTCTTTGAAAATTCACTAGGGCTGAGCCCTTAAATTTATTAGGCTGATAGTCAAAGTCCTTAGCTGGCTATCCAGCTAAGGAGGCAGACTGCTATATATCTAGATAGTGCTGCTGAATGTCTCTCAACAGATCACCCCAGCACGATCCAGTAAGTGCAGGAGCAGACCATGGGTGTAGCAGGGGCAGTACCAATGCTAACTGGGTTAGTGCTGATACCTGTCTGGTTGGCACGATTTTTAGCATGAACAGCAGTTCTAAGTTGTAATCTGGCCAAGGGTCTGCTGAAAATCACACTAACCAGGTAAGTGCCAGCACAGCTCAGCCCAGATATTCAGTGGCAGCTTCTATCCTGATTCTCCCACTGAATATCTGGCCAATATTTAGGTGTCGTGGTGTTTGAATATTGGCTGCTTTGAAAATTGGGCCAACTCTTCCTAGCTTCATAGCCGCAAAATTTAAGAACCTAAAAGGTGGATACCTGCAGGGGTGGATTTAGGATAAGGGGAAAAAGTTAGGGGCCAGCAATGATTTTCAGCACTAAACACCAAAATTTATTTTCTAAGTAAATGCAAATGAATGGCAAACCTAAATGAGCATAATGTCTACGATTAAATGTAAACTTATTTTCTTTTGAAATCTTAAGATGTCAACTTTGGCTGAAAATAGGGAAATATTTTAGAGACCTAACTTTGGTTCCTAAAGTTTGCAGCTCAGTTTTTTTGAACACTGGGCCCATTATATCTCATAATATCCATAAGACACTAGCATAAATTCTGACTAAACAGCCTCTACAACATGGGGGGCCCAGGCAGAAAGGCGGCCCACACAGCAGCAGCGACATCAGTACAACAAACTTACTTTATCATATTTGCCGTACTGCTCCGCTCTTGTAAGTCTGCTGTAGACCCTACAGCTGTTCCTCACTGGGCTGAAGTCTCGTGATGACATTCACACCATGAGACTTCAGCCAGGCAGGGAACAGCCACTGGGCTCGCAGCCAACTTGCAAGAGTGGAGCAGCATGACAAATATGGCAAAGTAAGTTTGGTGTGCTGCCGCCGCCGCTGCCAATGCATGATGGGGCCGCCGCACAAAGGGGTGGCCCGCATGGGTGGGATGCACCGCTGCTGTGACAATGGCAGGCCCCCAGTAAAATTTTGCTTGGGGGCCTCTCATTGTAACTTACATCACTGCCATAAGGAAGTGCAAAAGTTAACATGTGGCAAGTGCAAAATATGGCATGCCAAATGTTAGGGAATTTCCCATCATGTTTTGGTACAGAAAAGTACTTTATCTTTATCAAACTTACTTTATCTTTGAAACCTTACTAATAACGCTGATGGATAACCTCATTAGAGGAACAGACGACAACAAACAAGGTTTCATCCTCCTTTTCATAGATATAGCCGCCGCATTTGACAACATCAACCATGATAGGCTAACAAACCTGGGACTAGGAGGCACTGTCCTCAAATGGTTTATGTCATATATATCTCACTGATTGTTACGTGTCCAACTAGGCCAAAACACCTCAGAAACATTCTCACAAGGACAGGGAATTCGACAAGGTTCGGCCCTCTCAGCCCTCCTTTTTAATTTATACCTACAGCCCATCACAAACATATTTAAAAAATTCAAAATTAACCATTACATTTATGACATCATACTTGCTATCCCCATAAATGCTAGCTGCCCCTCATACCACAATCTATCTGAATTTATTTATTTCTTTTTTTATACCGTGCTCTTTAGAATCAGTGTGGTTTACATGTATACTAATGGGTACTTTTTATTCCCTTGTCCCCGAAGAGCTCACAATCTAAGTGTACCTGAGGCAATGGAGGGTTAAATGGCTTGCCCAAAGCCACAAGGAGTAGCCATGGGACTAGAGACCTCAGTCCCTCTGGCCTGAAGTTGCTTGTCCCCATGTCGGAATTGAACCCCTAGCCTTAGATAACCTGTCCCAACCATTGAGCCACTCCTCCTTCAGCCTCTCTGAATGTATCAGAGAGGCTGAATCCTGGCTAGAAACCAACTACCTCAGCATTAACCTTAAAAAAACTGAAGCTATGTTTATATTAAGAAAACACGATGCAATCTACCCAAATCCATCATAATCAACAACACCACTATCCCTGTTAAACAAGAGGTAAAATACCTAGGGATAATATTAGATCACACACTCAGTATGCTCCCCCACATAAAGCAAACAGTAAAAACTGTATTCTATAAACTAAAGACCGTACAGCACCTAAGACCCCTCCTCGACACCCATGATTTTAGATCTGTAGTCAACTCACTAATTACCCCCCCCACACACACACTTCGACTATTATAATAGTCTACTAAATGGCCTACCACTTAAAAATACAAATATACTCCAAAGAGCCCAGAACATCTCTGCTAGGGTAATAGCAAAAGCACGTCTAGCTGATCACATAACCCCCATTCTACATGAACTACACTGGCTCCCTATAAATGCAAAATGCAATGTGTGTCTTTGAGTCTGTCCTGACTCCTGGTGACTCAGGAGCTCCTGGGTTTTCTTGGCAGTGTCACTGGAGGTAGATTGCCAGGCCTTTCTTCTGAGGCAATGGAGGGTTAAGTGGCTTGCTCAGGGCCATGGGGAGTGCTATATGGGAATTGAACCCTAGTTGCTTGGTTATCAAGCCAGTGCTCTAACCAGTAGGCTACTCCTCCCCTCCTCCCTGTAAATAGCTGGATAAAATATAAAATACTCTTAACAACATTTACACTCCTCAATGACATCTCCCCCTCACACCTAACCACCCTCCTACACTCCCCACCAGAATCCAGAACACGCAGACAAAATGCAGCCCACTCACTTGACATACCCCAAATCATCTGCAAGACAAAGAAAACTACAAGCTCTAGAGCCTTTTCATTTGCTGCCCCTACCCTCTGGAATGAACTTCCACTGACCCTCCACATGACAAAAGACCTCCAGCTATTCAGAAAAGGACTCAAAACACACCTATGCACTGAACATTTTGAAAACCCAACTGAAATCCCTCACCTCCCACGAGCTACCTCCCAACAAGCACAGAATCAACCCACTAACCTCCAGAGCCCACAGCCTATTAACCCCCCCCACCCCTTACCTAAACAACCCCAGAGCTTCTCCCCACCCTAACCAAAGAAAAAGACAAGTCAAGAAGAGGCCGACTCCTGTTTATATGTAACTACAAAGATTGACACATAAGTTTGTTTGTACAATATGTTCCTTGTAAATAGTTAATGCTGCTGTTCCATGTAAAAGTTGTTCAGCTGTTCTCTGTTTTCTATAAACCACCCTTGATCTCTGGAAAGGGCGGTATAGAAGAAATGTATAAATAAATAAATAAAATCTTTTGGTAAGTGTATTGACAATTAGCGTAGATGCACTTACCACCTCTTATTTAAATGGTTATCAGTGCATACACACTAACTGCACAAGTGACTGCATGAGGTTACGTATCACACATTAACTGCAATGTGCAGTCCATGTCCATTTCCTCCTTGCAAGCTACCCATTTCTGCCATAACATGCTATGCAGTTAGCACACGAATAAACACATGCTAACTGCCACACCAGAATGGCAGTGGTTACCAAACGTGTGTGCTATCAGTGCAGTGCTTACACATCTCTAATATTGTCTTCCTGGAAGTACTCTCTCTTCCTCCTTCTCTCCTCTCTAGCGTTCGAACAAATTTTGCATGATAGTTTCTGATTGGTCTCAAGCTAACTTCTTTAACTTTGCATACTATGGTATTCACTAAACGTTATCATACGTATTAGTGAATTTAGTACAGATTAAAATGAAGAAAACATCTGACATTTTACAACTCTACGTACATAGCAATTTTTTAAAATTTATACAGTTTTAATCTATTCTAATTTTAGCGCATGCAAAAATGTATGGGAGGGATATTCAGTGCCGGTGAGTAGCGCGGCTAATGCAGCTAGCCACCAGCACTGAATATTAAACCTGGATAATCAATGCCAGGGTCATATCCAGCCCTGACATTGAATATTGGGTTTAGCAAATTGGTAACTGGGCAGCGGCAATATCGAGCCGCTGCCCGGTTAGCGATATGTGGCGAAGGTTAGGCCAGGGTTTCACGTGCCTGGATTTTACAACATATCACTTAATGGGCAAAACTAAGGTGTGTTACGTGCAAAGCCTCCATGGATACTGCTGAGGCCATGACCAGCATGTTCCTTACAGTTATAAGGCAGATGCATACCTTAAGGCAGGGGTCTCAAATTCCAGTCCTGGAGGGCTGCAAGCCAGTCAGGTTTTCAGGGTATCCCTAATGAATATGCATGAGATATATTTGCATGAACTGCCCCCATTGTATGCAAATATATCTCATGCATATTCATTAGGGATACCCTGAAAGCCTGACTGGTTTGCGGCCCTCCTGGACTGGAATTTGAGACCCCTGCCTTAAAGCATGGCACAATTACCATAGGTGCACCTAACTCTGCCTACTGAAGTGTCATTAGTTGCACCCACCCTAAATGAAACATTGACAGCATCAATATCTCCATTTTAACTGTAACGTGCTCTCCACACCCACTCTCCACTCCTAAACCACCCATGCACTACCCCAGGGGTGGGCAATTCCGGTCCTGGAGGACCGCAGACCAGTCAGGTTTTCATGATGTCCCTAATGAATTATTCATGGACCTATTTCTATACATTGGAAGGCAGTGGATGCAAATAGATCTCATGACTATTCATTAGGGACATCATGAAAACCTGACTGGTCTGCGGCCCTCCAGAACCGGAATTGCCCACCCCTGCACTACCCCAACATGCGATTGGCAATTAACGTGCAAATCAGTGCATGCTAATAGTTACTATGGGCCCTTGCACACAGTTACCACATGCATTAATGCATGCTGACTGCTTGGTACACTTTAGTAAAAGAGCTCCTTAAATTGTATGCCCTGCAAGGATAGGAGAAAATATTTACTGTACCTAAACATAACTCACCTTGATTTACTTAAAAAGGTGTGAGATAAATCCCTGTACTGTGGCCTTTGTGAATAATATTGTATGCAATGTTAAGTATGAAATTCTTTTTTAACTTAATTAAATATAGAGAATTAGTTCCTATAGATTCTCTTAATTTCTTTGGGAGGGATATTCAGCGGGGATGGCTAGCACTTATAAAGCTCTTAGCCGCTGCCGCTGAAGACTAACCCCCGATATTCAATGCCAGGGCCATATCCAGGGTAGCCACAGACTCTGAAAGCTAACCGGATAGTGGTGATATTGAGCTTCTGGGGTGAACAAGCGCTTTTCCAATGCTTAGTCATGCCCTGGAGCAGCTGCAGATGAGGTCATGGGCCTAGACATGTCCTCATCTGCAACTGCTCCAGGGCATGACTAAGCATTGGAAAAGCGCTTGTTCACCCCAGAAGCTCAATATCACCACTATCCGGTTAGCTTTGTTCCCTGTAAAATAGTTATCTCCAAGTTATAATGCCCTGTTCAATGTAATTTCAGTTTGTTCAATGTAAACCACACTGATGCAGAATAGCGCGGTATATAAGAGAATGTAAATAAATAAATAAATAGACATGCCAGCTGTTTCTAAAATTGGGCACGCACATCTAAATTCATTGGCCCACCTTAGACATATCCCCACCATGCCTACTGCCGTATTTAGACTGCATGCACTGGGAACACCTCTAGTCTGTTCTATTAAAATGGCTCCGGGGACATATCCATGTTTGGACATCCACATGGAGACAGATTCTGGATGTTTATTCTCATATTTCAGCATTTTTTGCATATTTGGATCCGAGGATGCAGTTAAGTAGGCCTGGAGGCCTATGATGGTAGCTCTGTATGTGTAATCAATCTCTATGTGTCCTAGCCCTCCCTCAGCTTTAGGGATGTACAGTCTTGACATACACTGATTCTTGTAAATCACTTCATAGGCTTTGAGGAGTTTTCGTGTTCGCACATCCAGTTTTTCAAGATCTTTAAGAGGCCAGTCCACAGCCCCAAAGCTATACGAGAGTACAGAAATTGCCAGCTGATTGATGGCTTCTATCTTATTCCGTAATGTTAAAGCACTTTTCAATAATGATTTTAAACTCCTGTAGTATTCTTTACTGATCTTTACTCTCGGTAATTTCTGCTTGATTGTCATTCCTTCCTCTACTCTGAGATGCTTATATACGCCTTCCTGTTCAAGGTCGTTGGAGATGTTTTCTGTTTTGCTAAATTTTCCTCTAAAAAAAGTTGCCTTAGCACATTTCTCAAGGCCAAAGGTCATGCTGATGTCATCAGAAAAGCTTTTCACCATACAGATTTGCTTTGCTAATTGTTGGTTGCTGAAAATATAGAGCTTCAGATTGTCTACAAATAATAAATGAGATGTTATTTCTGGGTTGTTACCTTCTTTAGGATTCATGCTAAATCCATATCCCAAAGAATTGATGAGGATAGGATCCCCATTGGATTAAGCGCCACACAAAATAAAAGGGGTGACAGGGAACCCCCCTGAAATATTCCTCACTGGATCCTGATGTTAGGAATGATATATTGACCATCTTCATATTTCAAAAAGAGTGTGGTTGGCCACCTTGCCATGGTGAACTTAATGTACTCTATCAATTCAGGATTTATTTCATACATTTCAAGTCAATTTATTATCCATGAGTGTGGGATGCTGTCAAAAGCTTTCTTATAATCAATCCATGCTATACTGAGATTTCTGCTTTTCTTAGCACTAGTCACGATGGCCTTATTCAACATTAACTGGTGCCATATGTCCCTCTCTTATTGCCTTTTTGCTCTATTAGAATGATGTCATTGGACTCATTATGATCATATATTCTTTCTGCTTCTATTGCAGTGAACATCTTATAGATTGTAGGTAGACAAGTTATTGGTTTATAATTATTGGGAGTGTTACTTGGGTCTCCTTTTAGAAAGATAAATGTTCTTCATGTAGTCAGCTATTGTGGTGTTAAGTCTGGCTGCTTAAACAATTGATTTTTACAATTCACCAGGTCTGAGCCAAAAGTTGGTTACTCCTTCTGGGCCAGGTCTCTTCCAGTTTGGGGCATGCTTTAACCTGCTTTCCAGCTCTTTCATTGTTATTGCAGGCCATTTCATGAGTTTGATGTTTGCTTTTTCTAAATGCTCCTAAATACAGGGTAACTATTCAGCCCCACAAGCTGTCCTGGCCCAATTTCCCCTCTGGCTCTCCCTGCACATCCTAAGCAATAGGGCGGAGAGAGCCGGCAGGGGTGGAACAGGTGATGGGCCAGCCCAGCAGGACATACAGGGATGATTCAGGTCACGGCCCTTTATGTATGTCCTGCCAGATCAAAGGGGACATGCTGCCTAATCTACCTTGAAGGTGGAATAAGCAGCACTAATCTGGCAAACAGATCCAGGAATTCCCTCCCCCCCCCCCCCCAGGGCTGAGGCCGGTGTGGGAAGGTCACTGCGGCCCAATTCAGACCCCAGCTGGCCAGCTGTGGGTTAGGCAATGGGGAAGAGGGGGGCCCAAGCCACGGCAGCCAGGGGAGCCTGCAGGGAAGATGTCCCCGCAGGGAGGTAAGGGCACACCGGGCCACCCTCAGGCCCGATTCTGTGTACTGTGGGAACATTTAGTTCCTGTGGTCCAGAATCGGATCCTAATGGACCTGTCTTCATTAAGGATATCCAGATGGCCCGAATGTACCCCTCTGGGAATCAGGCTCCACATCTATGATGTGTGAAATGGATACGGGAGGGGATTTTGGGGATGTCTGAGGTTCAGAGACGGAGGGATAACTGTGTGAGATTGGGGGAGGAAGTATCTATGAGGTGTGGGATGGATGAAGGAAGAGACTTGTTATTGGAGATGGAGGGGTGTCTGTCATAGTGGTATCTCTGAATGGGATGGAATTAGATTATTTATTTTATCTATAAATTGGACTTGATATAATGCTCTTTGAAGTGGGGATGGAGGAAATTGTCTGTGGGGCAGTGGATTGACGGGGGTGGGGGGGTCCTGCAAGGTGGAAGGGGCAAGGACTGGTGAAGAGATGAGAGGCAGAGGATGGTGGATGAAAGTAGAAGGATGAGTACTGATGGTAGAAATAGAGAACTAAGAAGTGGATGAAATCTACAGAGGATATAGGAACAGGTGAAGGAAAGAGACAGTGAGGGTAATGGAATAACAGAGAGGGGTAAGAATGAGAGATGGAAATCTAGCAGATAGGTGAGGTAGAAAGTGGGAGACTAAAGAACTGGAGACAGAGAAAAGGAGAGTAGGGGTAAAATCTTCATATGAGTGGTTAGAAAGGCAGAAGAGAAAGATGGAGAAAAGATAAAAATAAAAGATCAGCATCAAAGGCGTGTAGAGGAGGAAGAGAAGAAGACAGGAGGAGAGAGAAAAAATGTAAAGGAGTCACTGAGAAGATAGACACAAAATGCAATGCATGCCTTCAAGTCAATGCTGACTCCTGGTAACCCAACAGCTCCTGGGTTTTCATGGCAGTGTGACCCAAAGTGGATTGGGTCACACTGCCATGGCCCAGGAGTGCCAGTGGGAACAGCACACTAGTTTCTTGATATCAAGCAAGTGCTTTAACAACTAGGCTACTCCTTCACTCCCGGACAGACACAAGGAAAGCAGAAAAGACAGACTGGAACCATCTCAGATAGAAAAATAAAATGACCAGATAACAAAGGGAGAAAAATAATTTTATTTTCAATTTAGCAATTGGAATATGTCAGTTTTTCTAAATTAACGTGCTATCTTTATATGCATCTCTTTCTATTTCTCTGGTGTTGCACTGCATGCAGCACCTGGGTTCTTGGGGTTTCAGTTTAATTTTTGTCTGCATATTTCTATTTTTAGTTTGTGATCCCTTATTCTCTACTTAGTGAGAGTTTATCTACTGTATGTTCTAAATGTGTGACTGAGGTATTCTGTCAGCAATGAGTTTCTATATAAGGATCTATAGTAATCTGGCTTGCTCCATTTTCTTGGTAGGTATATGTACTTTTTAGGGCTTACAACAATACTGTATTTGCGGGGTCACAACACTACTGTATTTGTGTTGTGCAAGTTCTGGAAGTTAGTACTGTTATGGAATGGTAGTTCCTTTTTTTTCTTTAGAGATCTTCTGTGTTTGTCCCATGCTTTTTTAAATTCAGATAAAGTACCTGAATGTAACTTTCTTAACCGCCTAGCTGCTACCCACGATAGGCGGTATATGAAGTAAATAAAACTATAACTATAACAGTAAGTTATTCTCAGACACAGATAGCCTGTCCAGCTTTCATCATCAATACGTACTTCCAATTTATTGCTTGATGACTGTTATCATACATTTTTATGATGGCGCAACATTGTTTACATTACCAGGAAATATCAGTTCTTAGCAAGCTATATTGCTTTTTATAAAAACATGAAGTCCAGTGGTTGTGCATGCAAGGGGGCCTATTCTCAGGAAAGAACTTTGATCCCTAGGCCAGTCATTGTTAGGGATGCCATAGAACTAAGGTTAGAGGAGTTCCAATCATCACATAATGGCAATTCCTAGTGGCTGGATGTGGGTCCTCTGATAGCAATGTTCTGAAAGAAGTGGTATGCCCCCTGCTGTGGACTATCACTGCAATAACCAGACTGAATGGTAAGTGAATAGAATGAATATTAAAAAAATATCCACAGGTAATTACAAGTGAAGGCTAATGGCATCAGATCCTAATCCTGATTCTGACTACTCTGGAAATCACTAAGCGGAAAATGAAACAAAAAAAACAACTATGCACTGTACATACAATATAGGCAAAACAGTTTGCTCATGTAAATACCTTCATTGAAGGAGAAAAGTGAATAAAGAAATTGTTCAATAGAAGAAGTTAATATTTTTCTGTCTGAACGAGCATCTCCTGGCTTTTTAACGAATGAACATCAAAGCATATTGAAATGAATATACCTTCCCAAATTTGCTATTCATAGGAACCAGACTTCGTGTGCTTCTCTGAGGGCAAGTGTTAATGAAGCTGCTTAAAGTTGAAATGTGAATTAATACCCTAAGGAACTGGTTGGGCAGTCTTAAGTAGTTTTGCTGACAAAGAATTTAAAAATGATTATGAAATGTACAATTTACAATAAAGAGGTTCAAAAGGGAAGTTAGACCTATGCTTAATATATGTTTCTAAGTATATTTTTATGAATGCTGGTTTTCATTTTCGATGTCATACAAAATATCCAAACTGGGTCAGGTTAGATAAATATAGGGGGCTATTTACTGTTTGGTGCTGCTGAATATCCCCTCCTATGTAACTATGTAGCATCGGGGCATTCTGGGGATGATCTTCAAGCATGGCATGACACTCAGTATGGCATATCTTAAGTTAACTGGCATTCAGCTGCTGGCCGGTTAATTCAAGATATGCCATACTGGGTCAGACCAAGGGCCATCAAGGCCAGTATCATGTTTCCAACAGTGGCCAATCCAGGTCACAAGTGCCTGTCCGGTTCCCAAAACGATACACGGGCTTCACAATGCTTTCCTGGAGTAAGCAATGGCTTTTCCTATTCCTCTTTAATAATGGTATATGGACTTTTCCTCCAGAAACTTGCCCAATCCTTTTTTAAACCCAGTTACACTAACAGCTTTTACTATATCCTCCAGTAATTAATTCCAGAGTTTGATTAGGCACTGAGTGAAAAATATTAGTCTTAAATGGGCTACACTGTAGTTTCATTGCATGTCCCCTAGTCTTTCTACTTTTTGAAGGAGTAAACAACGGATCTACATATACCCATTCCACTCTATTCATGATTTTATAGATCTCAATCATATCTCCTCTCAGCCATCTTTTTTCCAAGTTAAAGACCTCTAACTTTTTAAGCCTTTCCTCATAGTGGCATCCTTCCATCCCCCTTACCATTTTGGTTGCACAGTTTTACAAAAGTTATTTGCTGCATATAAAACAGGCTTTACCAATTATATTTGTACATGCAATTAATACCAAAGTCCAAGGATCTTGAGGTGTGAGCATAGTAGGGTACAAAAAAAACCTCAAAGGGTAACTGGAAACATAACCAGCGTGGTGGTTAAAGCCACAGGTTGAAAGTTAAGAAAGCCAGGTTTCTCATCGCAACTCTTTCCAATAAGTACTGTTTCAAAAAGATAGCCACTTAGCTTTTTTCTGTATCAGGGAGATCCAAACATTGCTTCCCAGGTAGTATGCCTACTCAATATACATGGTCCATAGCTTCTCCATTCTGCAGTCCTTCTGAAAAGAAAATGGCATCAGCATCTTTTTGTAACCACACACATTAAATTAAAGATTGCCATTCATTCTCTAAAGTAAGCCACCCCCTCCCTCCCAGGTGCAACCATATTTAAATCAAAAATCCAGTACTAGTCTCTGTAATTAAACCAATATTCACAATTCCCGCCATGTGGGCTCCCCTGAATCATATCTATTACATGCTATTTGAGATCCTCAATAGAGTGGTTCATTTTAACCCAATGCTGTACAAGTGGAGCATTTAAAGTTCCAGTCAATATCCAGCACTTGTGACTTGGATTGGCCGCTGTTGGAAACGGGATACTGGGCTTGATGGACCTTGGTCTGACCCAGTATGGCATCTCTTATGTTCTTATGTTCTTAGTCACTATTTTATAAGAGGTCATTTATATGTGTATGTAGCCCCATATGCATGGGGAATGACTTTATAAAACAAAACCCTAGGCATTTAACATGACACATTAGAACATAAGGATTTAAACAAGGATCCGGTGAAGCAATTTTGTGATTTAGGATGATATTAGAACATAAGAATATTATCCTGTTTCCAACAAATACCTGGCAGATTCCCAAAAAGGCACACAGGCTCCATAGTGCTCGTCCCGGCAAGAGCAGTGGTTTTCCCGGTCCTGTTTAATAATGGTTATGGACCTTTCCTTCAGGAATTTGTCCAAACCTTTTTTAAACCCAACTACACTAACAGTTTTTACTACAACCTCCAGTAACAAATTCCAGAGTTTGATTACGCGTTGAGTTAAAAACTATTTTCTCTTATTAGTCTTAACTGGGTTGCATTGTAGCTTCATTGTGTGTCCTCTAGTCTTTCTACTTTTTGATGACATAAACGATTGATCTACCTTTACCTATTCCATTCCACTCCACTCATTAATTTATAGACTTCTATCATATCACCCCTCAGCTGTCTCTTTTCCAAGTTGAAGAGCCCCAACCTTTTAAGCCTCTCCTCATAGTGGTATCCTTCCATTCCCTTTTCCATTTTTGTCACTCTTCTTTGTACCTTTTCTAATTCAGCTATATCCTTTTTAAGATATGGTGACCAGAACTCCTGACAATATTCAAGGTGTGGTCGCACCATGGAATGATACAGAGGCATTATAATAGCCTTTGTTTTATTCTCCATTCCTTTCCTTATGATTTGTTGCATTCTATTTGCTTTCTTGGCTGCTGCTGCACACTTGGCAGAGGGTTTCAATGCATTATCCACGATGATGCCTAAATCGTTTTCCTTGGTGGTGGTTTCTAAGGTGATACCTTATATGTTAAAAAGCAGCAGGCCCAGCACAGATCCCTGGGGTACTCTACTATTCTATGTTTTTGTCTGTTGCCTCAGGTACAAAAACATAGATTGCGAGCCCTTCGGGGACAAGAAAAAAATATATACACAGTACTTGAATGAACACCGCTTTGACTAGTAGAAAAGCAGTATATAAGCCTAGTTAAATAAAAATAAATAAATAAATACTATTCATCTTTCTCCATTGAACAAATTGGCCATTTAGCCCTACTGTATGCTTTCTATCTTTTAACCAGGTCCTGATCCACAATATGACACTGTTTCCAATCCCATGACTTTTATATTTCGCCAAGAGTCTCTCCTGAGGAACCTTTTCAAAAGCTTTCTGAAAATCCAGATGGGCCCCATTCTGAAACGCAGGTTGCAGGGCTGCAAGTCATCTGGGTCAGATTCCCCCTCCGGCTCTCCTTGTATATCCCAATTCTCAGGCCAGGGAGAGCTGATGAAGGGCAGGAGAGAGTGGGATCAGGGCCAAGCGGGGGTGGGCCAGCCCAGCAACATGTACAGGGCCGATTCAGCACATGGGGCAGGCCAGCTTTGAGTCAGGCGGCGGGAAAAAGGGGTTTGGAGCCACAGGAGTCAGGGATACCTGTGGGGAGGACTCCCTGCAGGTGGCAGGAAACTCTGGGCCATTCAGAATTGGGTCCAAAGAGGCCCTTCTTACTTGGGGCCATCTAGATGGCCCAGACATACCCTTACCAGAATTGGTCACCTTTACCTGTTTATTCACAACTTCAAAAAAATATAACAGATTAGGAAGACATGATTTTCCTTGACTAAATCCATGCTGGCTTCTCCCATTAAATCATGGCTATCTACATGTTCAGTAATTGTATTCTTTATAATAGTTTCTATGATTTTGTCTGCTATTGACGCCGGGATCACCAGTCTGTAGTTTCACAGATCACCCCTGGAACCCTTTTTAAATATTGGAGTTACATTGGCCACTCTCCAGTCCTCAGGTACTACAGATTATTTTAATGATAGTTCACAGATTACTAATAGTAGGTTTGCAATCTCATATTTCAGTTCTTTTAACATCCTTGGATGTATACCATCTGGTCCAGGTGATTTGCTACTCTTCAGTTATTAAACACTTGTAATACATTCTCCTGGTTTATTTATATGTTGAGCTACCTGTTAACAGATATCATGCTTAAAACCTGTGTACTAATCACCTAATGCAGTTTAGTAAATAATCCTCTTTGATAAATAGCTCTTTTAGTGAGGGACTAATGCAATGTGTACCATCAAGTCAATGCTGTTTCCTGGCAACCCAGGCTCTGGGTTTTCTTGGCAAGTTGTGACAGGAAGGAGATTGTCAGGCCTGTCTTCTACACAGTGAGACTACAGCCCCTGGTATTCCAGGGCAGTCACCCATCCAAGTACTAGCTAGGTGTGATCCTACTTAGCTTTAAGAAAGTAGTTAAGAACAGTTTCATTCAGGACAGCTGAAGACTCATACTACCTATACCTGAATTCAAAAATGTTACAAGCTATCTTATTTGGAACAGGGTAAAAACTAGATTTATTTTCACTTCAGCATAACTTCTCCGGGAACAAGCAGGAAGTCAGTCCTCATGTGGAGCAAATCCCCAGCTTTCAAAGAAAGCCTTTGGGAGTTGCTATCACGCATGCGTGGTCCCCTTCCAACCCAAGGGTGCCATCTTGCTCAGTCTCTTTTTTTCCGCGAAGCCCTTCGGACATAGTCCATAGTGTCCCCGAAAAAAAGTTGTTTTTTCCTGTTTTTTCCTTCAACCGGACACCGGTATCTCTTCCCGCCTACGGATCGGTACGCCGGTATTGATTCCATCTCATTTTTCGGTTTTTGACAATTTTGACTTGTGGCGTTTGCACCTTTTTTCTTTTCACTGGCAGCCCGGGTCTTCGACCTTGCAGGGGCCCTTTTTCCCCCGATGGCTACCAACGGGTTTAAGAAGTGCGATCGGTGTATGGAACTGATGTCCCTCACCGATACGCACGACTGCTGTCTCCGGTGTCTCGGGCCTGACCACCACCCGATGGTCTGTGGCCCATGTAGGAAAATGTCATCTAAGGCCCTGAAGAGCCGCCAGCAGCAGCATGATAGGATTTTTTCTGAGTCCCCCATGTGTCTGAGAGCCCGGACCTCGTCCGAGGCCTCTACGTCTCGGGAGGAACATTCCGAGCCTGAGCAGCGTCGAGGTTCCTCGGAAAGGGATCCCCTTTGAGGGAACACAAGAGGAAGAAGAAGTCCTTGAAGGCGGCATCTCTGGATGGCTCCGAGCGACCCGGCTCCTCCTGGGGCCTGTTGCAGAGCCCCGAGCGCTGGCCCGGATCTTCAGAGAAGGAGCGCCTGGCAAAGGTTCCTCGTCGGGAGACGGAGCAGCCGAGGCAAGTACCTACTATCTTCGTCGAGGACTCCCATCCGGGAAAACAGGCATCAGACCCGACTGTGTTGGGGCCCAAGCTGGCGACTGCGGAGACTTCCAGACTTGAGTCCAGGATGGCGACTTTGAAGCGCAGTTTCACTGCCTTCATGCAGCAGGCGCTGTTGGCCAGCCTGTCTGGTTCCTCCACCCCGACCACCGGGCCCTTGATGTTGAAGTCGACCCCGGAGGCCGAGCCGATCCGCGAGGCCTTTCGGGCTTGAGTCGATCTTTGGCCGAGGTCTCTCTCAGCCTCCCGTTTGGGACCGAGGTCGTTGCCGTCGGGCCTGCCAGCATTGGGGCAGTCGGCGCCGGGGCCCTCGATGCCTGACCAGGCCATCGATTCCTCCTTGGAGGCATCGGCATGAGAAACAGAGGACGAGGAGTCCCCGGATACCCGCCGGCATAGGGACGTCCCTTCCGATTCCCTGCTATCCGAGCCTCGGAGAAGGTCCCCTCCAGAGGACATGAGGTTCTTGGATGCCGTGCAAGACATTTGGAATTCCCCACAGAGTCCGAGGAGGATCCTCGAGCTGACGAGCTCGAGATCCTTCAGTATGAGACCCCCCCCCCCTCGGGAGGCCCTTACTGTACGTGTGTTTCTGATCCTGGAGTGACTAATGCTCCATATGTGGGAGGCACCAGCGTCGATGCCGGTAATCAGCAAACGGCGATGTATAGAGTCCGCCGGAGCCCTGGGTTTCAGAAGTCACAACTGCCGCACAACTCCATGGTTGTGGATTCGGCCATGTGCCGGCTGAACAGCCAGAAGACACACTCCTCGGTGCCTCCCAGCAGGGAGGCCCACAACTTGGATGCCCTCGGCAGGAAATGCTTCCAGGGGGCAATGCTGCATTGTCAGATCCAGGCATACCAGCTGTACTTGGGCATGTATCTGAGAGACCTGGCAAAGGAACTCACCGGATTCTCGGCTGGTCTCTCCAAGGAGCCTTTGCAGTGCTTCAGGGGCCTGTCCAAAGCTGTCCGTGAGTGCTCGAAGTTTATGTCTCGGGCGGCCTATGATGGGCTTGAGTCAGCGGCCCGGGTAGCCACGGCTGGCATCGGTGCACGCCGCCAAGCTTTGCTGCAGTCGTTGGACCTCGAACAATGGGTTCAGGACAAGTTGGTCGATGTCACATGCCAAGGGGAGAATCTCTTTGGCAAACCCATGACCGACAAGGCCACAGAGCTGGAGACCATGTACATGACGAGGACTCGGCTCTCCAAGAAGACCTCTGCCCCTTCTGACAAGTAGGGCTTGGGTAAAAAGCCCTTTTACCCAAGGAAGGGTACTGCTTACCGAAGCTACCCCCAATATCAGGCCTCCCCGGCTCCCCAACAGGGGCAGCAGGCCAAGGGACAGGGGCATGGCCCACGTAAGCAGAAAGCCCCTAAACCCCAGGCAATGGCTCTGGCCCAGCCTGGGAGTGGCTTTTGACTCCTGTAGCATAGCCCCTCTTCCAACAGGAGCCAGGCAGACCATAGGAGGCAGGCTTGCTTTGTATGCCCACAGGTGGACAGCCATTACCACCGATGCCTGGGCCTTACAGTTGGTCCGGGAAGGCTACCTTCTTCACCTAGCCCAAGTGCCTCCTCATTATTTCCCAGGAGAGCCCCTCAGTGCTCCCCTTCAATGGGATCTTCTTCTAAAGGAGTTAGCAGGTCTTCTCGAGGATCAGGCGGTAGAACCAGTGCCCCACCACCTGCAGGGCAGGGGCTTCTACTCCAGGTACTTTCTGGTGCCAAAGAGAACAGGAGGCCTCAGACCCATCCTCGACCTGTGCAACCTCCACAAATTCCTGGTGAGAAGTTCAAGATGCTCTCCCTTGGGATATTGCTGCCTTACCTCCTCCAGGGCAACTGGCTATGCTCCTTAGACCTAAAAGATGCAAATACACACATCCTAATACACCCAAGCCACAGGCAATATCTGCACTTTGTGGTGGGGGGAAATCACTACCAGTACAGGGTACTTCCCTTTGGCCTTGCCTTGGCCCCCAGGGTGTTCACAAAGTGCTTGGCAGTGGTTGCCACATTTCTCAGGCTCCAAGGGGTCTTTGTCTTCCCCTGTCTTGATGACTGGCTCATCAGAGGCACTTCAACCATTGAGGTCCACCAGGCCACAACTCGCACCATCCAGATGCTACAACAGCTAGGGTTCGTAATCAACTACCCCAAGTCCAGCCTCACTCTGACTCAACAGCTGGAGTTCATTGGGGGCCAGAATCAACACCCTTCAGGCGAAGGCCTTTCAGCCTGCAGACAGGGCAAGCAGGCTTATGGCTCTGACAAGACAAGTAAGTCGCAGGTCTGTAGTGTCAGCAAGGCAATTCCTGCACCTCCTCAGGCACATGGCTTCCACAGCCGTGACCCCAGATACCCGCCTCCATATGCAGACCGCTCAATGGTGTCTCAGAGACCAGCAGTCTCAGGCCACAGGGCACCTCAGGGACAGGATCAGTGTCCAGGCATCTGATACAGTCACTGGCCTGGTGGCTCCAACCGCATCACTTGGAGATAGGAATGCCTTTCCAGGCTCCTCTGCACACGAGGATCCTGACCACAGATGCATCCGTGCTGGGCTGGGGGGCCCATTGCCAGGGTTTCCGCACTCAGGGAGTTTGGTCCCTGAGTGAGAGGACTCAACAAATCAATTTCTTGGAACTCCGCGCCATCCGCCTAGCCCTGGAAGTCTTCAGCCAGCTCCTGGCCCACGAACCTGTCTTGGTGCAGACAGACAACCAGGTGGCCATGTTCTATGTGAACAAGCAGGGTGGTACAGGGTCCCATCTCCTATGTCATGAAACCCTGGACCTGTGCTCGTTCGCAGCCCGGCATGGCAGTCGTCTCTGAGCAGTCTACCTGCCGGGCCAAGACAACTGGCTAGCCGACAGGCTCAACAGGATTCTCCAGCCCCACGAATGGCAGCTGGACCGCGGGATAGCCAATTGGCTTTTCCAGACCTGGGGGCAGCTGGTGATGGACCTATTTGTGTGTCCAGACAATCACCAGTTGCCCCGTTTCTGCTCCCGGCTACAGCACCCGGACAGGGTGTCCGCCGATGCATTTCTGGTATCATGGTCGGTGGGCCTTCTGTATGCATTTACCCCAATGCCTCTTTTGGCCAAGACTCTGTTCAAGATTCTCCAGGACAGAGCCTCGGTCATCCTTATCACCCCACGGTGGCCCAGTCAACCCTGGTTTCCACTTCTATTGCAGCTAGCGATGGAGGTTTCCATTTCCTTAGGGTCCTCCCTGCGCCTCCTGTCTCAGGAGGGGGGCTCTCTCCTGCACCCCAACCTCAGCTCCCTCACCTTGATGGTGTGGCTGCTGAAAGGGTAATTCTCGCTCTGCTCCTCCTTCCAAGGAATATTGAGGAGGTCTTGCTGGCCTCGCAGAGGCCGTCAACCAGACGGGCCTACACCTTCAAGTGGCGCAGATTTGCACAGTGGTGCGAGGAGCAGGAGGTGGATCCTTTCTCTTGCCCGTTGGGGGTGGTTTTGCAATACCTTATCCACCACTCTTATTTGGGCCTCAAGTCCAACTCTGTCAGAGTGCACCTCAGTGCCATTGCGGCGAACCACTTCCCAGTGGATGAGAAGCCTCTTTCCACCCACCCCTTGGTCTCTTGGTTTCTGAGGGGCTTGCTTCTCTTGAAACCCCCGGTCCACCCCCCGGTGACCGAATGGGATCTGAATGTGGTGCTAGGGCAGCTTACTAGGCCATCCTTTGAACCGATGGCGACCTGCCATCTATGCTATCTCTCTTGGAAAGTGTTTTTCTTGGTGGCATTCACGTCCGCCCGGAGGGTGAGTGAGCTCCAAGCCCTAGTGTCAGAAAGGCCTTACACCAGATTTTATAGGAACTGGGTGGTGCTTCACAAGCACCCCAAGTTCCTTCCGAAAGTGGTCTCCTCATTCCACCTCAACCAGGAGGTGGTTCTGCCTACCTTTTTTCCCAGGCCGCATGCCAGTCTGGCAGAGATGGTACTGCATACCCTGGACTGTAAGAGGGCGTTGGCCTTCTATATCCAGCATATGCAAGCACATCGTAAGGCTTCTCAGCTTTTCATATCCTACGACCCCAGTAAGCTGGGGGTGGCGGTATCAAAGCGTATTCTGTCCACCTGGGTAGCAGACTGTATTGCCTGGGCATACAAGACAGCTAAGCTTCCGATGGAGGGTCGTGTTACAGCCCATAGGGTCAGGGCCATGGCAGCATCAGTGACTCATTTGTGCTCTGTTCCTCTGGCGGATATCTGCTTGGCCGTCACCTGGTCTTCGAGTCAGACTTTCGCAACCCATTATTGCCTGGACAGGGAGTCCCAACGGGACAGTGCCTTCAGCCAGGCTGTACTCCATAACCTTTTCGAGGTCTAGACAACTCCTGCCCTCTGACCCTTCTGAGTTTAGGAGTGCTATTCCTTTAGTTGGATCTCTATTGTGGCTGCTTGTGGCTCTTGTAGAGGGAGCCTTTCTTTTAGCTATGGGTTCTCGGTAGCCTATAGCTGGGAAGTCCCAAATGTGAGGACTGACTTCCTGCTTGTTCCCGGAGAAAGCGTAGTTACTCACCTGTAACAGGTGTTCTCCAGGGACAGCAGGAATCAGCCCTTACGACCCTCCCTCCTCTTCTTGGAGTTGCAGTCCTATTATTATTTTATTTGTTCTTTTTGCCGTCTTTTTTAGCTATGTCATTGGACTGAGCAAGATGGCACCTTTGGGCAGGAAGGGGACCATGCATGCATGATAGCAACTTCCAAAGGCTTTCTCTGAAAGCTGGGGATTTGTTCCGCAAAAGAGCTTCGTCTGCGCCAACGTCACTTATATGTGAGGACTGATTCCTGCTGTCCCCGGAGAACACCTGTTACAGATGAGTAACTGTGCTTTCTATTCTACAAGTCGGTAATTCTTTGCTATTTAGAGGAGTAGCTTAATGGTTAGAGCACTGTCTTGGGAACTAAACAGCCAGGGTTTGATTCCCACTAGTACTCCTTGTGGCCTTGGGAAAGTCACTAATTCTCTATTGTCTCAGAAAATCCAAGTTATCAATTTTCCTGTTTTATATACGTTACAATGTAAACTGCTTTGACTGAAATGATAAAGCGGTATAAAAAAACTGTTAAATAAAATTAAAATATCTCCTTTATTAAGATTTATGGGATACACATTCCCCCTAATAAATCGTATTCAATATGGAAAATGGAATCATATCACTGAATATGCTTCATAGTTTGATCACTGAGCAGTAGGTAATGACATTTTAGGTAAAACAAAGAATTTGTGTCAGCTTCTACCTGAGGTTCAGCTAGATAAGTCACATGACAGCTACAGAGCAAAAAGCAGTCTGTCTTAATTGCTCCATTCCTTCTGTCCCTTTTCCAGATAAGAATGATGTCATGAGGCAAGGCACATATCCTACAGATGATAATGAATAAGGAGATTCCTTATTAAGGGAAATAATATATTCCATGAAATAAGATTGAGTGAAGGTACTTAGAAGCTGCATAAATCTCCAATACACAAATATGCTCAGATGCATAACAATGAAGCCCCATATTTTGAAGCTCCATATTTGAACTCATAATGAGAACCATTTATAGTTGCTGAACCCCTGAATACCTTTGTAAACTAATTTTCAGATCAAATCAAATCAAATTTGGCAAACTCCAGTTCATTAAAAATGTTGGTAGCTATCCTTATATAAAGAATTTCAGATAATATAATAGTTTTGCCTTGTCTTACAGTGTTTGTCATAGATGTCTGAGCTGAAATGCACCACATTATTATAATGAAGGCAAACAACTGAAGTTTTGTCACACCACTGGGACTCTCTGTGGACCAGTACTAATTTGTGTTCTGTTTTCAGTCAAGGTGCAGAAAATCATCCCTTATTTCCCGCTCTTATTTAGGCAATGAATCTGCTTGAATATTTATGTGCAGCTTTTGAAGACTTCAACAGATTCCTCTGTTGGTTTGGGAGTTCGGATCATTTGTTCATAAAAGAATGTAAATTTCCAGATCTGTGGGTGGGAACTGGTGGGTTCATTAGAGTTATTTGTGATAGGATCAGCAATTTTAATTCCATATTCCTTCCAACTGAGGAAAGGCAAAATGCTGACTCACTACAAGATGTTTTTCAAAATAAAGTCACATTCTGTTAACAAAGAGGAAAAGGAAAGAAATGTATTGCATTGTTAAGTGTAGCAGATTGTTTTAGTGTTTTCATATTCATTTTGTCAAATGTCTCCACGGCATGATCATTTTTTTGAAAAGTAACTTGGAGGATGTGTTTTTCATTCTGATGCAATGGCAATGTTCTTTAATAGCATTTCAGAGATCATTCATAACATATTCTGTAGGGAAAGTCTCCTTTGTTCATGTCTGTTCGTTTTCGCAAGATGCCTTGATGTCAAGACTGTGAAATCAACATTCAGAGAGCATAAGGATAATGACTGTGCAGAGTGGGTTTGCTTTTTCAGTTACTCTGAAACCTACTTACACAAATTCCTCATGCAAGGATAATCCAGATAAAAAAAAACCTGTTTTCCTACGTATCAGGATTTGCTAATCTTAGAGCCCTCTAGGGAAACCACGTAGAATGCCTGCTGTTGGGAGCAACTGCAAAAGACACTCCATGCACACAAAAAATCATAGCAAGCTGGTTAAATAGGATTAGATAGCATGGTGCATGAAAGCTTCAGGGTGTGTTAGTCTATCTGCATATACTTTCCAATGACTTTGATTATGCAGTGTGTATGTGCTTCCATTCCTGTGTGTGGGTTCTTATTTCATATATGATGCCTGAAATTTCTTCTGCATGTACATGAGACCATAGATACTAGGGGTGGATTTTCAGGAAGGCTTAACCAGTACTCTTCAAGAGTTAGCTTATTAAACCACTATTTTGGAAAATTTCCTGACCCTTGAACAGCTAAATTTACCCACCTAAGAGGACAAATTTCAAAGGTTTTATCCAGGTAACAAAGCACTGGTCCAAGTACAATTGGCAAGTGAAAATTGCCCTACCCCTACAAGTGAAAGTACTTTCACTGTTCAGAGTGCACAGACTTTTACCTGTACTAAAAATGTTTATTTATTTATTTTATTTAATGTCTTTTCTATAGAGTAGCGACCTCACCCCGTGTCATAAGGAAGAGGCTGAACCATTCCTGGTTTTACCCTATTGCATACATGGCATTTTGTTCTGATTCTCCCATTGAGCTTCCCAAGAATAGAAAAAAACTACCCTCTATCCCAGAGGTCTCAAACTCCAGTCCTGGAGGGCCGCAAACCAGTCAGGTTTTCAGGATGACCCTAATGAATATTTATTATATATATTTGCATACAATGGAGGCAGTGCATGCAAATATATCTCATGCATATTTGCATGCACTGCCTCCATTGTATGCAAATATATATAATAAATATTCATTGGCGGCCCTCCAGGACTGGGGTTGGAGACCCCTGCTCTATCCTATTGGCCTCTCCTTGGACTTTAAGGATTGGTTTGTTTGTAGGTTCTTGGTGGAATCCTTGGAGTAGAGTCTTTTCACAAATGTTTTTAACTTGCTCCTAACTGCAGTCCGCTGAATTATAACTCTTCCAATCAACTATATAAAGCAGAGGTTCCCAACTCCAGTCCTGGAGGGCCAAACACCATCCAGGTTTTCAGGCTGTCCCAAATAAATATGCATGTGATGCATTTGCATGCACTGCCCCCATTGTATTCAAATGTATCTCATGCAAATTCATTAGGGACAGCCTGAAAACCTGAATGGTGTTTGGCCCTCCAGGACTGGAGTTGGGAACCTCTGATATAAGATAATTGACCCTGGATGTCTCTACATGATGGTGAACTCTTTTTGCCCTTTCATCTCTGCTGACTGTGAGGGAGGCTCCATTGACCCAGGAATTGATTTTTCTTATAGAGTTTTAACAGATGGGAAACTAGATAGATCTGGAGGATTGCTGGAAGTTGTACTCTTAAGATCACTGGATTTATCTGTTCTTGAATGGCTTGAAGTCAATGGAGTACCAAGGGCAGGGCAGTGGGTACGACCCATGCCAGGTGCTGGCCAGGAGGAGGGTGCACCCCTGCCAGACCCACGAAGGTAGCGCAGGAAACTTACCATAAAGCTGGCTTGCTGCTCTTCTCTCCAGGCCAAAGTCTCATGAATTGCAAGACTTCAGCCCAAGAGAGAAGAGCAGCTGGGCCCATGGAGGCAGAGCGGTAAGCCAGCTTTATGGTAAGTTGACTGTACTGCCTCCATGGGCCCAGAGGGTGGTGCATCATGGTACACAGTGCTAACCACACAGGGGCACCAGCCACAAGGGGGGGTAGTGCCTGCCCTGGATGCCAGGGGGATAGGAAGGCCACTGCTTGAAGGTCCTATAAATATCTGATCATGCTTGATCTGCATGTGTCTTGTAGATACACATACTTTATCTCCTACTGCAAACTGGGGAGCATCTTCTTGCCACTTACCTGCATGCCTCTACTGATATTATTTAGCCCTTTCCAAGTCCTATTACACTTCAAATTCTTGGTCAACTGTGCTGCAATGGGGGCCCTTAGTCAGCATACATCTCTTCAATGGAACCAGAGATAAAACCCACCACTGGCAAAGAATGGCAAAGTCTTTGTCTGAACTTACAATTACAAGAGGTAGAGGCCTTCTTCACAACATTTTTTCCTTTCTGCTACTGAGAGCTGATACTTCATGCCATGAATAATCATGGGATTATCCAAAGATCATTGAAATATTCTTTATTTGAGTCTTGGATCATCTTGCCATTTCTCTCAGCTCACAAAAGATGATAGATTTTCCAAATCTCATGGAGTATCCAGCCATGCTAAATTATCTTTTATGTGACACATAAAGCCTCCTCTGAAGTGGTCTCAGAGTAATGGTTCATTCAACTCTAAGTCAGTGGGCCAGCATGGAGATCTGGCTTTGACAAAAACACATCTGGTTGCTCTCTGCTAACAGGACTGAATCTGGTTCCCTGAAGATCTCAGAAAAACATCTATAAATTAATCCAATTGGTTCAGAAATAGATTAGCCCATTCTATCAATGGACTTTATCCTGGCCATGGTCTCCTTTGAAAGTAGACTGATAGGTATCTTTATCTTTATTCCAAGTTTTAATATACTGCCATTAGGTACCAGCAAAGCAGTTTACAAATTCAAAATTAAGTAGAATTACAGATCAGAAGAGGAAAAGAAATGCCATTTTTTCATAGTGTGTCCCACATCAAACAATAAAGTCACTTCCAGGGTGAAACAGATGACTTCTCTCTACTATGACAGACAAAATTCACTCTACTATATTTGTAGACTTCTACATCAGGCCTTATTCATTTATATCACCTGAAAGGAGAAAAAGGGTCTCAGAACTATATGAGGTAGGAGTATGGGCAGTCGTTAAATTTCATAAAGCCTCAACTCATCCTCAGCACATCAACGACCCTAGAAAAACTCCTTCTAATAATTATATCCAATTATTATTCCAATTCTATGCCATATTATATTTATATCATTCTCAGGACCTGAAATCCCTCAGAGCATGCATAAACACTAGAGCTACAATTCATCCTCAAAAGAGACACTGCTTAACTTTTATACTTCTGTGCAGCTTTTCTGTCAAACTCCCCAACGCCATTCACACTGCTGGCTGAGCATTTCGCCAGTCGCTTCCTCAGAGGGTGCACAAATAATCATCCAAAATATGCTGTGAGGGAAAACAGGATACTATATCAATATAAACTTAACATTCTAATACCATACAGAAGCTGTAGCAAGAAATATTCCCCATTATTATGTCCAAAGACCTTCCCTGGGCGTTCCCGAGCCAAGCTGTTCCCATGAATTTCCATATCACTTATCAAAAACACGTTTAATAAAACAAATCACCTAATACAAACCCCAAATGGCTAACCATATCACCATACAAACCATCACAATTTTCTGTCTCCCATCTTTAAGCATGCTGCAGATCCCACACAACTATACCCAAAAAATGCCACGCATGCGCTTCCTTAAATATCAAACTGGCAGCCTACTTCTGGGCTGGTAGATACCATGCACAAATCAAAACACAGATGGAAATCACCTAAGGTGCTACTATCCCATCAGAAGCCTACCAAAACCTACCAAATATCATGAAAAGCTTTCAAGGCCACATATTCAAGCATATATCCCTTTCTACCTAATTCAACATAAGCATACTATCGCAATTCATCAGAATAGACGTCCCAACAAACTACTCAAAAACACACATTCCAATCAATCTGTGAATTGAGACCTCCAGGATATATAGTGTTAAGATGAAATATCCATCTTTGCTCACACTGTAGTAGGGACTGCTCCTATTCCTGATCCCCCACATCATGCAAAACCCGAACTATACATAAACACTTTAAAACAGAAAACACATGTCCTTTCTCTGCACAATGTTGAACAATTGAGGCCTCTCTCCGCCAACAATGCAACTGGCTTTTATGCTCCTCCATCCTTAATTTAAATGACTGGATCATTTTCCCTAAATATAATAAACTACATGAGCATCGTATCACATGCACAACATAATTAGAACTGCAAGACATCCGACACCACAAAACATATTCCCGTCCACCATATGAAAAACTGGTAACTTCCACAGAAACTGCACAAATTAAACACGCCCCACATATCCAATGTCCCAAAGAACTACTCGAGAGCTGCTCTACAGGTCTTAAATCAGCTGGACTCCAGATCTCCTTCAAATTCCGGTTTCTGGACCAATTCCTTTCAATCCAGAAATCACTTGTGTTACCCCAAAATACTTGCGGATAATCCGCTGCAAACGATAACTTAAGGGAGAGTATTTGGTGATAAGATGTACATACTCTGCCCCCTCTCCCCTAGAACCATGAGCCCGGGGTTGGAGAAGCCAATCCCTGTTATTAAATTTTGCACATTTATACACACTTGTGGGGAGTTCTTACATATATTTTCCCCATGTGCAGTTTTTTTAAATCACTGGTCCTGCTTCACATGGGGAGCCATCAACATGCAGTTCTGCACCTATTTTACAAGAGGCTCTATGTTTGGCAAAATCTCTTGTAAAATGCTACAGGTATTTCCCACGTCCCAACCTGGATATCTAAATCCCCCTCTCCACATTCTGTCTAAAATATGCCTTTAAATGTAGCATACTATGTGGTTGCATTTTTCATTATGTGATAAATGAGCAATTTAGTGATATGACAAAAATTACTGCAAAGGGGTGTACAAATATGAAAATTCTGATGTTGATGAGTCATTAAGTCCCAATTATATATTACCATGAACTTTATTACAGTTTGATAAAAAATGCAAAAATCATGCCAAAATTAAATGCAAATTTTTGTTTGCCAAGTGAAGGCAGTCAGTAATCATCTTTCTGACACTTTATAAAAGTCCAGTCGATTCACCTCTGATGCAAGAACAGAATATTGAATGGCAAGAAAGTGAGTTTGAGCAGGAAACCCTCAGAAAAACAGAAGGAGAATATGATTGAAACAGTGATAGGAGGTATGATTCTTTTCTGAGAAGCCTAAATAGGAGGAGGAGGAGGGAAGAAAAGGGACCCAGACAGTGCATGCGCAAGATTTTCAAGAACAGGACAATGCTGCTTGGGCTTCCAAAGAATGAAGTCATCCTCAGGTACTGGTTGAATTCACAAGACATTAGGCAAGCAGTTCCCAAATTGTAGGTGATGCCCTCAAATGGGGGTCGCAAAATTTTCATCTGGGATCACATGCAGGTCTGCACAGCAAAAAAAAAAAACAACATATAGAGCCAGCACACAGCAGGCCCACATTTTCTTTTTCACCATGTACCTAAGTAGTGCAGAGCATGCAGTCGATTGCTGTCCTTTTGTTGTCCGTTCCTTTAATGCTGGCAACATTAAAGAGGGAAGAGCAGAGGCAAGGTAGTTTTCATTCATTTTCTTTTCTAGTAATCACTGCCACCAGCCCAAATGTTGACTCCTCCTTCAGTGATCATTAATGCAACTTTCATCCTAGATCTGTTTTCCCTCTTCTTCCTGTCGATCATGCCATAGCCTGCTCCTGCAATCTCTTTCTCTCACCATCATTCATGCTTCTAGACCACTCCTGCCATCCTTCCCCTCACCACTGATCATGCTGCTAGCCAGCTCCTGCAGTCCCCCTCCTCAACTGCCAATCATGCTACTAGACCACTCCTTCAGTCTCCCACTTCACCATCAATCATGCACCGTCCACTCCTGTAATCCTTCTCCTCACCACAAATCATTCCACCAGCATGCTCCTGTAATCCTCTCCTTTGACTATCAAGCATGCATCTAGATCACTTCTGAGATCCTTCCCCTCAGAGCCAATCATGCTACCAGCCTGTTCCCTCAATCCCTGTCCTCCCCACTCCCACCAGCTATGCTGCCAGACCACTACTGCAATCTCTCATCTCACCATCGATCATGCTACCAGTCCACTTCTGCAATCCTTCCCCTCACTGTCAATCATGCCACCTGTCCATTCCACTTTCTGTGTCCCCCATCTCTGCCCCAACAATTATTACAACTACCAGCAGAGTAGGAAGAGGAGGAGGACACTCCCTACTTGCCTTCCTGCCATTTCTGATAAGGCAGAGTGGGAACTTTTGAAAAGAGGATTGGGAGTATTTGAAAGAAATGAGGTAAACCTTGGGAAGAGGAGGAGAGGTGTCATCCTAGAAGGGTGAGCCTGGGAAGCTGAGAATGGCTGAGTCTGGAGAGATAAAGAGGTAATGGAGTGTGTGGTGGTGGTTGAGAGAGGTAATGAATCTCAAGAGGTGCCATCAGTGTAGTTTTCCTTCTTACTTTGGAGGAACAAAGGGTAATTGGCAGTGGGAGGCTGGCAGTCAGTTGAGCATCAACACTCACAACTCGCCATCCCGCCATGCCACTTCAAACTAAGCCTATGTGCTCTGGGGATAAAAGAGAAGGGATGAGAATGGGGGGATAATTAGGGGAAGAGGGAAGAGGGAGAATGGATAACTGAGTGAGTCTGAAGGAGTGGGTGAGAAAGGGGGTGAGTCTAGGGGAGGAATTGAACCTGCTGTCTGTGAGAGGGAGGGGGTGAACCCATGGTACAAGAATAAGAGAAGGGATAAGCTTGAAAGGAGAGAAAGAGAAGTCAAGACACAGAAAGGAGGGGAATCTGAGAGGGAAGAAACGGAAGAGGAAGGGAGGGAAGGAGGATGAGGACAGAATGAAGAGTGAAGGGAAGGGCTGAATTACTTATTGCACCCAGTCACTTACTACTTGTACAGTCATACATTCAGTAACACACATTCAACCTCCCATCCAAATCTACTCATATGCACATCTATATCCACTCTTATACTCACTTACATACTTGCATACACAGACTCCAACTACAGACTCCAACTGCAGACTGTATCCAACCCCATTCTTCATCCACTCAAAAACCTGCAATCAGTCATTCACTACCCATAAATCACTTACTCACACACACACACACACACACACACACACACACACTAATTCATCAGTCACACATACACCGCCTTGCGGTCACTCATGTACAGACTAACACACACTGATCCCAACTACACATTTGTAGACACTCCTTACTCACAGCCTCTGCTTCCAACTTGCAAGTCCGTATGTCTGAAGTATGGAGAGTGTATCAGATATCAATTACTTTAAAAATCATAAATTTGTATGCTTGTATTTTACTGAGTCTTTAAGAAATCCAATGAATTGTGTGAGTAAAAATTTGCTTTGGTTACTATCTAAGGTCACTCAAATTTTCTACTGCTAAAATGGGGTCATAGAGAAAAGTTTGAAAAACACTGCATTAGGTTGTTATATGATCAGATTTAAGACCTCTTGGAATTACAAATTCAAATCTAGGTGCACCCATTCTAGACTGAAGGAATGAACCAGAAGGAGACTGCACAAGGACCCTTTTAGGAACTGCAAAGTCTGCCCTGTTGAATGAAGGAAGAAAAAGAAGATTCTGCCACAGGAGAGTAGAGAGAAAGGAGTAATGCATCCTGGTATCAGCATGAACAAAGTGTCCAACACATGGCATTTGCTTCTGGACAGAGCTCCACAAAATTCTAAATTAGTCCAACCAGCCTAGGATCAGTAAGCAAGATCATATTGGAGAGTATATTCTCAGTCATCTTGTGATAATGCTTTTATGGGGAGGAAGTAAAAATATTTGAGTATTTCAGTGATAAGCAGATGATACCACTCTTTTGGAGGAACTGAGTGGCCAGGAAGTCATTGAAGAGAAGGAGAAATCTCTTTATTTAAGTAGTGATGAATATTTCAACTCTCCTTTGCTTTCTAAGATATGAAAGAGGATATGTTGTAAGTGGTCATGGCTGTTATATCTTGTGTCTTTTGCAATGAATCATGCAGGACAAAGGTACAGTTTAGTAGACTAATCCTCTTGCTCCCTATTGAGGGGACATTTCAACTGTTAAAAATCATATGGAAAACTCTTCCATTATGAACCAGAAAAAGTGATAGAAATAGTGATGGCTGCCCGCAATGTGATACAGCAATAAATTACAGCTGTCAGGCAACATGCATGATGATCTGGAACCAAGTACTGGATGTCTGCCTTCATGAGTCAGCAAAAACACTCAAAATGAGTCAGGCCTTTTCAATTTATTGTATATTGCTTCACCTGTAAGTACTGCAAAGTTTTGGTACACTATTAAGGCCCCTCTTTACTAACAATTAGAGCATAAAAATGTGGTTATCGTGCCTTATAAGGTTTGTAAAGTTTATTAAAACTTGATTGACTGCCTTTCATTAAAAACGGCAAAGCAGCTTACAAAGGATAAACCAATTGATCTAAAAATAATTAAAAGCTATGATTCTCAAACATAAGTCAAGGGGGAAAGACAAAACATACAAGGCAAGCCAATAAAATGTATGCTCCTTGGAATAGATAACTGCAACAAAGATCAGGTTTGTTCCTGAATGGATCTAATGGACAGAAAGTGACTCGGCATTTCAGTAAAATGGACAGTGATAAAGACATGTGTTGAAAACAGCCTTGCATTTAAGATAGCTGTGCTATCTTAAATATGGTGGAATCCCATTCCAAGGTAGGGGAGCAAGGTATGTAAAGGACTTCCTTTGCATGATCTCAAAGTGAATTTCCACAGACAAGGATAGCCATAGTTGAAAAACTTGCGTGGAACGAATGGGTTCTATGGATGCATGTGCTGGCAGCATTGTGGCAAGGTAATTGGTGCACCTGGATAGAAAGTCTGGTGAGTCAGAAGAAGAATCTCAAATTGAATTCTGAATAGAATAGGAAACCAATGTTGTTCGTGAAGAGGAAGATGAGCTATAAGGAGTTTATTGGACCAGATTGGCGAGACTGCATTAGAAGCTTACAAATAAACTATAGAGAATCACTTAGGCCCCTATTTACTAACAGTGCAAGATATCAATATTATTGCAAAATACAGCAGTAAGAATCATCGCAGGCCAAACATCAAACTTGCTAACCATGTTAATCCTCTTGTCCGGGATATTCACGGTTAGTGCTGCTGATTATCCATTGGTGCCAACCCTGCACGTCCCGCTGCTAGCCGGTTAGCATCAGAACATTCCAGGGGCAGCACCTGGTGATAACCGGGCAGCACCGATATTGAGCCACTGCCCAGTTATTGCAAAGTAGTGAAAGTCAGCTGCCCTAACATTTGCCGTAGAATCGAATCAGACAGGGGGTGAATATTGCTGCTACCCGGTTAGCTTCATTGCTATCTGAGCAACCCATATATTCAATGCCGGGACACGGATATGGCCCCAGCATTGAAGGTATACAAATATACAAATATAGGTAAAAGCAAGGAAAGGTATAGGAAGAATACACAAAACAGGAATACAAATTGTATAAATACATGCTTATGCTAAATCCTAAGTAGGACCATAAAATTGTATAAATAGAAAAGTCTTAAGCATTTGTCTGAAGTTTTTTAAGTCTCTAATTGCCCGTATGCAATCAGGTAAAGTATTCCATAGTTCGGGCACATATAATGATGGAGCCCTTCTGGATGTTGCCTGATTTGTTTTATGGAAATCAAATGGAATAGCAATTCTGTTGTCCATACTGTTTCTAAGCGGTCTCAAGCTAGTATGTTTAATTATTAGGTTTTGAAGGACATTAGCTGAGATATTATTGAAGATTTTAAAAATATTCAATGTAGCCTTGAATTTTATATGAGCTTGTATAGGCAGCCAGTGGAGTCTCTGAAGCACTGGAGTGACATGATCGCTGAATCGCCTGATCAGGACGCCCCGTACCGCATGGCCTGGTAGCACCGTACCGCATGGCCTGGGAGCTCAAGCCCAATCCAGGCTGTGGGAGGGGCTGAATTGCCCGATCGGGACACCGCCAGCCTTCTCCCGGCAACCCCAGAGCAGAGCACCGCACCATGTGGCCTGGGAGCTCCAGCCCAATCGGGGCTGTGGGAGGAGCTGAATCGCCTGATCAGGACGCTGCCAGCCTTCTCCCGGCCACCACAGAGCAGAACACCACACCGCATGGCCTGGGAGCTCCAGCCCAATCCGAGCTGTGGGAGGGGTGGAGGTCTCCTTAATTAGGACCCCCTCACCCTGGCGCCCGCGCCTGCTGGGCCCGCGCCTTAGAGCCATGCCAAAGGGCCCTTCGGCATGGCCCTTAGGTGTGCCCTAACTGTAAACGTAATCGTCTCCCCAACAATAACCCGTCCACCTTCCACCCTACGACAAGCTGCCCAGACTGAGTCATCACAGGTAAGCACCACGGGTAAGCAGCTCAAGAAATCCTGCACAGCATAGCCTACAGGACCCTCCACCGCCTCACTCCCATCTCATTGCTTGTAAGTTTACAGTTACTGCTTGCCTGGACAATCCATTGCTGTCTCATTGCTTGTAAGTTAACATTTGCTGCTTGCCTGGACAATCCATTGCTGCCTCATTGCTTGTAAGTTAACATTTGCTGCTTTGGCTGAACAATCCATTGCTGCCTTGCTGCCTCATTGCTTGTAGGTTAACCTGCCTCCCATTACTTACATTGACCTTTGCTGCACAGGCTATAGTCTCGCCATTAACCATTGCTTGCATTTTAATCTATAATGCATAGCGTGCAGTCCCCACTTGTAACTCAACATATACTGCTTAGTATATGGAATCCTTAGCCACCTAACATATGCTGCATAGCCTCCCTACTCTCCTTCTATGGCCCCACATCACATTGTCCTTCTCTTCCTCGTACTCCCCAATTGCCTCCCCTCCTACCAGCATCCTCACTCCTCTCCCCCACTCTCCCTCTACCTTCCTCGCTTCTCCCTCCATTCTGCCTTCTAACCTAACACTCAGGAATCCTCCAGCCCAATCGGGGCTATGGGAGGGACGATCATCCGGACAAAAAGCAACTGCAACAGAAGGGTATTTCCCTTTCTCTCCTCCTCTGCTGCCATCAGAGTGCTCCCTGATCGGGGTAGAGCACACCTGAGCGGGCCAGCCACCTTCCCTCTCAGGAATCCTCCAGCCCAATCGGGGCTGTGGGAGGGACGATCAGCCGGACAAAAAGCAACTGCAACAGAAGGGTATTTCCCTTTCTCTCCTCCTCTGCCGCCATCAGCGTGCTCCCTGATCAGGGTAGAGCACACCTGAGCGGGTCAGCCACCTTCCCGCTCAGGAATCCTCCAGCCCAATCGGGGCTGTGGGAGGGATGATCAGCCGGACAAAAAGCAACTGCAACAGAAGGGTATTTCCCTTTCTCTCCTCCTCTGCCGCCATCAGCATGCTCCCCGATCAGGTTAGAGCACACCTGAGCGGGCCAGCCACCTTCCCGCTCAGGAATCCTCCAGCCCAATTGGGACTGTGGGAGGGACGATCAGCCGGACAAAAAAGCAACCGCCTACAGGCGGGCCCGCGCCTGAGGGCCCTTTGGTACGGCCCTTAGGTAGCGGCCCTCTCTTAAGACGCTCAAGAGTCAGACAAGTGATTCCTCAGCATTATTGAAGAAACAAGCAACTGGAGCTCCCCTAAGGTTGAGCACTCGACATCAACACAATCAGCTTACCCATCTCAGCAAGTATATTTCACCTGTTAAGATCTGATTAAAGTGCCCCTTCAACCTTGCTACAATTAACAGCATTTGTAACCCTATATCTGCTACATGTTTAACTGAGGCACTGATGTCAGTAACTTTCACATACGTATACTGTTTTCATTAGTTTATGCTTAATTACATACTGTTGTCAGTAACCAATAATTCTTTTCTCTCTTCTATACTGTTGTCAGTATCCAATAATAATTTCATTATTGATTTCATATACTGTTGTCAATAACCTGCATTTTTACAGTCATCGGAAGCTTCAGTATGAACTATAAAAAAAATGCTACTATTTACTTTGAATCTCACTTTATACATTGTCAGCCTACTATTCTCTCTCTACCCCCTCCCTGCTAATGCACTCACCCCACCTTTGAACCTCCCTGAATTTTCATACATTCATGTTATCCCTCATCGTCAGAGACATAACACTCATCATCTATATCTAGGAAATGCTAAGATAAATCACCACAGACTGATTCAGATAAAGCAATCTTCTAAAGCCGAGCACATAAATACATTCAATGCTTTCACACACATTTCCCTCATCCTCATCAATGCAAGGTCAGTTAGAAATAAAACACCTATCATAACTGATCTAAACACACTTCAATTAGCCCAAAATGTCACTGCTAGGATCATCTATAAAGCGAAACTTTCAGATCATATATCTCCGATTCTCTACGCTCTCCATTGGCTACCTGTCTCATGCAGAATCATCTACAAATCCTTAGTTACTACGTTTAAGATCTTTAATAATATAGCACCATCTTTCTTATCTACGCTCATCAACATCCCACATGAAAATAGATCAAGAAGAATAAACCTTCACACGATACAAGTCCCTGATTCTATTCGAAAGACAAGTCAGACGACAAGTAACACAGCTTTCTCATTCTTCGCCCCTACGTTATGGAACAACCTCCCAATTTAAATCAGAGAAATCAAAGACCTTCAATTATTTAGAAAAAATCTAAAAACCCATCTATTTACCCTGTTCTACAATAACCTCCAAATTGAAGATAATCCAAACTCAGAGAAAAGCGCCGAACATCAGTCACTCACTGACCCTACCTAGACAAGGCATAAAATCTTCCCCTCACATCCACATTACTCACCTAGATTAATCTTACTCTTGAATGCAATTGCTTGTTGTTAATGTAAATAATTGTAACTATTGTAATTAATCCCTTTAATGTTGACATACTATGTTTTGAAACATTAACTAATGCTTACCCAATTTCAAACGTTCCTACTTCTCCTGTTATCTTATTGTATTTGAGTTACATTTAATAGTTGAATGTTCTTTGTTCTAAATCTGTTCTATGTAAAATAATAGTATTTTTACTATTAAAGTTTATGTTACCTGTAAACCGCCACTGATCTCTGGAAGTGGCGGTATAGAAAAGATGTATAAATAAATAAATAAAACCTAGCATCTGCTCTTGAGCTTCATCACACCTTCCCCCTCATTCAACCAGCCCCTCTCTCTTTAAGGCAACCTGACCCTCGCTTCCGCCGTACTGCCTCCGCTTTACCCCGCTCTCTACTACTCCTTCTCCTTCTCTCATCAGGTAATATAAACCCCAACCCTGGCCCCCCTCAATTTCTTTCTCACTCCAAGAAGAGTTCCTCACGTACCTTGTCTAATCTCATCCATATCCCTCTCCTTTCCCCTTCCACCCTCCCTCACTCATGCACCAATCACTCATCCAGAGATATCAACCCCAACCCTATCCCCTTCAGAGTTCAGTCTCACTCTAAAAAGAGATCCTCACGCAACCTATCACATATCATCAATATCCCCCATCATTCCCCTTTCACTCCCCCTCCCTCATGTCCCTCATGGAGGGCACACTCATCCAGAGGCACCCACCTGTACCCTGGCCCCTCTAGATCTCTGTATTATTCTGATAATAGATCCTCATGTAATGGCCCCCCTAGACCGCTGTCTTACTCTGGATAGAAATCCTCACTAACTTGTCCAACCTTATCCATATCCCTCTCCTTTCCCCCTCCACTCTCCCGTTCTCATGTGCCCTATGGAACGCATGCTCAGTCTCTAACAAACTCCCTTTTACTCATGATCTCTTTATCTCTAATGTGCTGCACCTTCTTGCCCTAACTGAGACCTGGCTCCTCCCAGACGATACCGCATCCACTGCTGTTCTCTGCCACGGGGGCTACCAGTTCTCCCACACATCTCGATCCACTGCCCGCGGTGGTGGTGTTGGGCTTCTACTTTTTCCCTCTTGCCAATTCCAACCCCTCCCACTGCCTCAGTCACACTCCTCCCTCTCTTTCGAAGTCCACTCCATTCGCCTCGTCACACCACTTCTCCTCTGAGTAGCTGTTATCTATCACCCACCTGACAAATCCAAATCGACCTTCCTTACCAACTTTGACTCCTGGCTTTCTGTCTTTCTGGATCCCTCTTCCCCCATGCTTATTCTTGGCAATTTTAACATTCACGTTGATAACCCCTACGATCCCCATGCTTTAAAGTTCCTCGCCCTCACCTCTTCATTTGACCTCCAACTTTGTTCCACTTCCCCCACCCACCTGCATGGCCACTACCTTAACCTAATACTCTTCTCTAATTCCTCTCCCTCAAACTTCCGCAACTCAATCCTTCCCTCATCTGACCATCACCTTTTAAACTTTAATCTCCAGCTTCCATTTTCTCAACCTCGTCCTGTCTCCTCCAACCTATATAGAAACCTTCATAATATTGATCCCTTGACTCTCTCCTCCACCATTTCTCCATCTCTTTCCTCCATTATGTCCTCCAAGTCTGTCGACGAAGCAGTATCCTCTTATAATACTGCACTATCCTCGGCTCTTGACACTCTTGCCCCACCCACCCCATGTCTGTCAGACGTTCTGCTCCCCAACCCTTGCTTTCATCCACAACCGGCTATTTATGCACCTGTGCCCATTCTGCTGAACATGCTTGGACCAAATCCTGCTCCCCGGAAGACCCTCTACACTTTAAATTCATGCTTGGCTCCTTCCAGTCAGCCATAGCACTTGCCAAACAAGAATACTACATCCATCTGACTAACTCCCTTGCCTCTGATCCTCGCTGCTTCTTTAATACCCTCAATTCTCTCCTCAAGGTGCCCCTGCCCACGGTCCCACCCTCCCTTTCTGCCCAAACCCTAGGCAACTACTTCCACGATAAAATCCACCAGATTACCCTCCAATTCCCCACTTCCTCATCTACCTCCACCCCTCCCCAATTCTCCCCCCTCCCCTTACATACTTCCTCTGCTACCCTCTCCTCCTTCCCTACGATCTCCGAAGAGGAAACCACATTCCTTCTTTCCTCCTCCAAACCCACCACCTGTTCCTCTGACCCAATCCCCACCCATCTCCTATACCCTATCTCCCCCACCGTTGTCCCCTCCATCTCTCATATTCTCAGCCTTTCACTCTCCACTGCAACTGTCCCCGTTGACTTCAAATATGCTGTCGTCACACCTCTCCTCAAGAAACCCTCACTCGATCTCACCTGTCCTTCTAACTATCGGCCCATCTCCCTATTTCCCTTCATATCTAAACTAATAGAATGAGCAGTCCACCACCGCTGCCTTGACTTCCTTGCCTCCCAAGCCCTCCTGGACCCACTACAATCCAGCTTCCATCCCCTACACTCCACTGAAACGGCTCTTACAAAAGTCTCCAATGACTTGTTCCTGGCTAAATCTAAGGGCCTCTACTCAGTCCTCATCCTTCTTGACCTCTCCGCTGCCTTTGACACTGTTGACCACAATCTTCTCCTCAACAACCTCTCCTCACTTGGTTTCAAGGGCTCCGTACTATCCTGGTTCTCCTCCTACCTCTGCTATCGCTCCTTTAGTGTATGCTCATGTGGCCCCTCCTCTGCTCCCACCCTGCTCCATGTTGGTGTACCACAGGGATCCGTCTTGGGCCCCCTCCTTTTCTCCCTCTATGCCCAATCCCTTGGCGCACTCATCTCCTCCCATGGCTTTCAGTACCATCTCTATGCCGATGACTTCCAAATCTACCTCTCTACACCTAATATCTCTCCAGCAATCCAGACCAGGATCTCTGCCTGCTTTTCTGACATCACTGCCTGGATGTCTCATCGCCGCTTGAATTTGAACATGGCCAAGACTGAACTCCTTGTCTTTCCCCCCAACTGCTCCCCTCCTCTTCCCCCCTTCTCAGTCTCTGTAGATGGATCTACGATCCTTCCTGTTCCCTCGGCCTGCAACCTGGGGGGTATCTTTGACTCCTCTCTCTCCTTCACCACACATACCCAGCTTGTAGCTAAGACCTGCCGCTTCTTTCTCTACAACATTAGCAAAATCCGCCCCTTCCTTTCTGAACACACTACCAAAACGCTTATCCACTCCTTAATCTCCTCTTGCCTCGACTACTGCAACCTACTCCTTGCTGGTCTCCCCGTGAGCCATCTCTTTCCCCTTCGATCTATACAAAATTATGCTGCTCGACTAATCTTCCTCCAGTCTCGCCATGCCCACATTACTCCTCTTCTCAAGTCGCTTCACTGGCTCCCTATCCAATTCCGCATCCAATTCAAACTTCTCCTACTGACCTATAAATGCATTCACTCTACGGCCCCTCAATACCTCTCATTTCTTATTTCTCCCTACATCCCCTTTCGGGAACTTCGCTCCGCTAACAAATTACTTCTATCTAGGCCTTTCACTCATACCGTTAACTCCCGACTTCACTCCTTTCACCTTGCTGCACCTTATGCCTGGAACATCCTACCTGTGTCCATATGCCAGTCACCCTCACTGTCCCTCTTCAAATCCAGATTGAAGACCCACCTCTTCACTATAGCTTTCAGATCCTGACTTCTTTCCTTCATCTCAACCTGACTCCAGTCAATTTTCATGACCGAATTGTAAATACCATATTGTGCTTTGCACCGACTTGACTAATGCTCTGTACTGTCTCAACTAGATTGTAAGCTCGGACGAGCAGGACTCCGAAGAGCAGGGACTGTCTCCTGTATATGTGCCTGTACAGCGCTGCATGTGTGGTGCTATATAAGTGCTAAATAGTAATAGTAGTAGCTTTTTTCAGAATTATTAATGATTCTAACTGCCATATTTTGCACCAATTGAAGGGGGTAAATAGATTGAATAGGGAGACTATGATTAATCAAATTTCCATAATCTAATATAGGCGTTATAACTGCTTGACATACAGTCCTAAAATGGTCTTGATTTAAAATTGGTCTGAGCCTCCTTATGAGTTTCAAATTATAATATGCTTTAGCAGTAGTGTTTTAGTTCTTTAGCCTTCTTTAGGTAATGGGATTGGTTTTAGGTTTTTATTTTGTGTCTCACGTTTTTACAGTTTTGATTTGATTTGAGGTTCAGTAAGATTGATTTTAGCGGTGTTTTTAGGGTCATGCATTTTATAGTTTAGGTTTTGAGGTGGTTCTACTATTATTATTATTAATTTTTTATTTGGTATGGTTTCTCATTTATTTATCTTTTTGGGTTACTGGAGGGGGACAGAGGGCATTTTGGTCTGCAGGTGCTTCTCAATGACTGTAGCCGCCCCATGAGGAGAAGTGGGGTCTAAATGGGCAATATTTACACACTAATGCCCATGGGAGTTGCCCGTGGGAGTTTTGTTGGTTTAGAGGGAACACATGAATAATCAGTTGGTATATGATTGTGGACGGTGTTGGTATGTATTGGATTCTGTGCCGATCAATAGTTATGATTTCTTTTAAGGTCTAATAAGGATCTTCCACTTCATGTTTTAGGTTTTTTATTTATTTATTTTTTACTTGAGGAAGGTATTAGTTATATTTGTCAGTAACAGTTCATCTATGGTTGCGGCAGCTACGTATTTAGAAGTCTGGGTCAAAGGATCATATATCTATATACCAGTGATATAGGGACTGTTCATGTGCAATGTAGATGATTGGATCAAATTTTAATAATTGGGCATGGGGCTGGCATGTGTTTATTTAGTACCTATTTTTTGTATTTTTGGCTTATAAATGGAGGGGTTTTCTTATATAAGCCTCTCTTAGGTAGGTTTATTACAAGGGATCAATGGTTGTTTTTTACCATATGTGTTATTGAACTTGGATAATATTTTATAATGTCTTACTTTTTTGATGATCTATCACCGCATGGTGTATTAGTGAGGCTTCAGGGTTTTGTAATACGAGAAAGGTCAGGTGATGTCGGCTTTCCCGCTGAGATAAGTAACTTGAACAGCGCAATTGCGGGCGTTTTTTGCAGCTTGAGAACTTAAGCTTTAATCTATACAGTTGGAAGGAACTGTGTGACTCTTTTTGTTTTTTTTAAAGTGGATTCAGATCAGGTATGATTGTTTGGTTTATGTAGCCGTCCCCTTAGGGATATTGTAATAGACCTGGAACCATGAATAGTATATTTTTACACTGAGGGGCTCCATTCATTATTATATTTTTTAACATGTATATTTGTGTTCAGGTCATTGGAGGGGGTTTTTAAACCATCTATTGGTATTTTCAAAAAGTTTTTATGCTGGGGTTTGTTTTAGAAGGTCTTTTGAAAATAACAGATGACACATTGGTTTGTTGTAGCCTACACTGGGTGCTTTGCTGGTCACTCCTGTTTCATGCATACACTATTTGTAAGTGCTGATTACATTATTTTTCTTCGTCTCCCTATAGCTCATAAGACAGAGCAGAAGAGGTTATATTCAGAAGAAAGTTTTCCTTCTATGGTTTGTAATGATGATTTTCGGATGGTTATATATCACATCCCTTGTTCTTTTGTTTATTTATTTATTTTATCTTGTTTAGCCTGTTTATTGTTTATGATATTCTTTTATGAATATTCTATATGAGTCTTTTATTATGTTATGTTTGTAGTTTACATATTCATTGATTTCTTTGTTCAATTATTTCCTGTTTTTATCTAGCTATAGTTTCTTGTCTTCTGTTCATGTGCAGGGACTATAGATGTTTATATTTGATCATGTATTTTTATGATTTTGATTCATTTCAGCAATGCATATTTTTATCTGTTTATTCTTTATTTATGATTTTTGTTTGCCAAGAGAACCCTGAGGAAGGCATAACCGAAATACAGCCTGTGTCGGGTTGGCTTGGCCATATACCCCTGTGGGAGAATTATATTGTACCCCTGGTTAAACATTTAATAAAGTGCTTTTCTTTCTTCATGGGAGGATTATTTCTTTAAAAGACATTTCAATAGAGACTTGTTTTAAACTATCCCTCATCTGGGGAGAGAAACTACTTCTTTTCTATCCTCTCCTTTCCTGTGCCAACCTTACTACCGAAACACTCCTGTTATGGATCAGGTGGGTAGAAGCCCTTGTCCTTGTTCTCAGTGACTCCACCTCCAGGACCACATTGGTTGGTGGACCTCCCATGAATGAATGGAGATGCTACAGGGGATTTTCTTGGACAGGATAAAGTGTTTGGTTCTTTGCCTTTTTCCCCTGCTGTAGTGAGGGCTATAGCCATGATAAAAGTGTAGTTCTGCAGTCACTGTATGCATACAAACTCTCCATAAATGAAAATGTATATAAAAATATAATATGGTTTAGTTTCTTTATGGAATCAAGTACCAAGGATTCCTTAATTTTTCCTACTAATTTACCTTCTTGATAAATGAGGATTTTGAGTAACAGCATAATCAATTTTATAGTAAACATAGTTATATCAATCAAATGAATTACCTTAGTAAGTGCTTACAATTAAAAGCTGTACCATTGCAAGCTTACTCCCACTGCAAAGCTAAAGGGACATACAGAGGTATCTTGAAAGATATTATTTTTATTAACAAGCCAAAACCAACCACATCCGTAAAAGGTTTATAAATTATGCACGTATCATTTGCAACAAATAAGCATTTTTTGCCATCTTGAGAATGGATTTCACATGCACAAGATATCCAATTACTTTAACAGATAGACTGTAATACAAATTAAGTCAACAATATCACTCTGGAAAACAGAAACCAAAGCGGAGAGAAATAAATATCGGGAAGGGTGACTTTCAAACAATTTTAACTGAGAACCTCAGCAGCAAACCAGGTAAACTCACTGGCTGAAAAGTCTTCAACCCACAGAGAGGTGAGTCCAGGAGTGCAGGAAAGGAGACGCCGTCAAACAATGCCAGCCTTAGGACCCCAACTTTGCAGGTGAAAGTTCATGCCCCAGATCTCCAAAAGGAAACTTGGGGGCATTTTCTTTTTTGCAAATTCATCTCTAAGCCTGCAAGTACAAAATACCAAAAGGCTTGCAAGCAGCATGATGGTTTTAAAAATTTCACCCAGGAGGAATCCTTTGCTATTTGATTGTATTTCTTATTTCTATCAAGTATAGCCATAAGAAAGAGGGGGATCCATGGGTTCTATGCTGGTTTTACCCATTTTAAGGGGTTAGCTACTAAGCTGTAGTAAAACCTGGCATTTTACCAGAACTTCATTTACTGTGGGAGTCACTAACTTATGATACTCAATACCACAGGTCAGTGAGTCTAGCGGTGAATGAAGAACACAAGCTGTGTTATTCTGCTCCCCTCGCTCCTCTACCCCGCTCCCAGAGCATCTGGCAAATGTAAATGTGTTTCTGTACTCAAACCAACATTGCAAGTCCACCCTTGCTCTGTCCAAACTACATCCCCAGGAGGACTTATATGAGTGACACATATAAGTATGCCCCAACTTGTTGGTGTGCATGCTTATCTGCATATCAGTCATCGCACAATTTTATAAAAAGTCTTTACATTGTAGAAAAAGCATGGTGCACCACCTGCGAAATACGTACAGCCTAGACTCTTAGCGGTATGTTTACTAAACAGTGGTAAAGAAGCAAGTGTGCCGTTAGTGCCCACTAACTGTGCATCTGCGACCTTTGCATGTCCAAAAAGCCACTTTAGCATGCACTAATGCTACCAGCCCCTTTAGCGTGTGCTAACGGTACCTGTGTGTGGAGAGAAGGCATGCATGGGGTGGAGAGTGGGGGTCAATGGGTGGGGTTGTAGATGGGAACAAGGCTTGCTCCCTTAACGCGGGCACCTTAACGGCAGGAACCCTAACACAACTCAAAACCTTGTGGAAAGATGTTTTGTTAGGAGAGAGAGCTTATTTAACATCGGCAATGTGATGTACAGACAGGAGAGCCCAAGTGTGTGATAGTAGTGCTCCATTAGCAGCAACAGCATAGTGCCCGAGTATGAAAGGGCAGTATGTTGATGGTGGAAATGGGGGCAAAGGAATCATGCAGTGGGGGCTGCTGGTGTACAGACAGATGCCTAGATGGCACATAGGAACATAAGACTACAAAATATGCCAAACTGTGTCAGACCAAGGTCCATCATAACCAGTATCCTGTGTCCAACAGTGCACAATCTAGGTCACATGTACCTAGCAATTTCCCCAAAAGACACATAGGATCCCCAATAAATGCAATGGGGAAAGCAATGCATAGCCTGGGTCCTCTTTAGCAATGGTTTATGGACTGTTACCCAGGAACCTATCCAAACCTTTTTAAACTCAGCTACACTGACAGCTTTTATCATATCCTCTGATAATGGATTGTAGGGTTTGAAAAAATATTTTCTCCTAGAAGACCCAAATGGGTTACGCTGTAGATGCACTGTAGGTCCCCTAGTCTGTCCTCAGTCTGATGGCATAAAAAAGTGACCTATGTTTACCTGTTCTACTCCGGTCAATATTCTATAGACCTTTATCATATCTCCCCTCAGCTGTCTCTTCCCCAGGTTGATGAGCCCCAACCTTTTTAGCCTCTCCACAAAGGGGTATTCTTCCATCTGCAGTATCATCTGTGATGCTCATCATGATCCCATAGTGACAGTGGCAGCATACAGTCCTGCTACTGCTGTGGAAAGGCAGTGTGCCACATGGGGCAGTCCAAGGGTCCTGGCACCCCAGGCAGAGATCCAGTTTGCTCCCCGCCCACTGCCACAGAACCCAACTGTGGGGGAAGAGGCTGAGAGTGCCAGACACTGCAGCCCACCAGGCAGCTGCAACATGCCGGTGCCCAGAGGACTACCACAACTGTAGCTGTCATCCTCCCCCGGGAAGTATCATTGGCAGGTGGTGATAGGGTCCCTGCAGAGGCAGATGGTTGAGGAGGGGGCTGTGTGGCCATCCATGTATGCCTCTGCCCCCCCCCCATCAGGACCATGCACCCTAGGCACCCGCCAACCCACATATTGGATGGCTGAGGCTGCACACCACCAACACAGACAGCACACGGGTATGTCAGCGTGGTGTGGGGGTATTGGCGGGGGGGGGCAGTAGCACCCACCTGCAGCAGACTAAAGCCATGTCCTGTTCCTGTGCACAGTGCGCATTACAACATGTGCCAAGGTCTGTTTGATGCGAAGTATGTCAGCCACAGGGGAGTGTTGTAACCATTTGGCAGCACTGTGGCTCAATGCACAGAGTTGGTGTGCATATGAGTGGAGAGCGGCTGCACAAATAAAAGCAAAAAACACAGCTTTCACAAAATTCAGAAGTTCGCAAACATAGGAACACAGAAAAGAATAAAAGATCAAGCTAAAAGAGAAATAAGGATAGCAAAATCCAAGGCAAAAAAAAGATGGCTAAAGATGTGAAGTGTGGCGAAAAGACTTTTTCAAGTATATTTGGGAGAGGAGGGAAATCAGAGGTGGAATTGCAGGACTCAAAAATGCTGTGAATGGATTTGAGGAAAGTGACATTGAAAAAGTGACAATGGTAAACAAATATTTCTGCTCTATTGTCACTAGAGAAAATAATGGAGAAGGACCACCTGTAATTGATAAATTTACAAATAGGAATGGAGTAGATACCACACCATTCACAAAAAATGATGTGTTAGAACAGCTTGCAAAACTGAAAGTGGACAAGTCTATGGGACCAGATGGGATACACCCCAGTATACTGAAAGAGCTCAGAGAACTTCTTGCAGGGCCTTTAATAGATGACTTTAATAGATCCTTGGAGACAGGAGAAGTTCCATAGGACTGGAGAAGGGCTGATGTGGTACCTCTCCACAAAAGTGGTAATAGGGAAGAAGTGACAAACTACAGGCCAGTAAGCCTTACCTCGGTGGCGGGAAAAGTAATGGAGGTGCTCCTGAAAGAGTGAATAGTGTACTTCCTCAAAACCAACAGGTTGCATGATCTGAGGCAACATGGTTTTACCAAAGGACGATCTTGCCAAACAAATCCGATTGAGTTATTTGACTGGGTAACCAGAGAACTAGATCAAGGGCATGCGATGGATATGATCTACCTAGATTTCAGCAAAGCCTTTAATACTGTTCCTCATAGGGGGCTTATCAATAAACTCAACAGCTTGGGGATGGGTCCCAAGATGGTGAAATGGATCAGAAACTGGTTGATTGACAGAAAACAGAGGGTGACGGTAAACGGAACTCACTCGGATGAAAGGAAGGTGATTAGTGGTGTGCCTCAGGGTTCAGTCTTGGGGCCGGTAATGTTCAATATATTCATGAGTGATATTGCCGAAGGGTTGAATCGAAAAGTCTGTCTTTTTGCAGATGACACCAAAATTTGCAACAGAGTGGACTCCCCTGAGGAAGTGGATAACATGAGGAAAGATCTACAAAAGCTGGAAGAATGGTCTAATGCTTGGCAGTTAAGATTTAATGTGAAGAAGTGCAGTATAATGCACTTGGGAAGCAGAAATCCAAGGGAATTGTATGCAATAGGGGTCAAGAGATTGATGTGCACGGACCAGGAGAAAGACCTCGGTGTGATTGTTTCTGATGATCTCAAGGTGGCAAAACAGTGTGACAAAGCGGTGGCAAAAGCCAGAAGAATGCTGGGTTGCATACAGAGAGGAATTACCAGCAGAAAGGAAGTGGTATTAATGCCACTATACAAGTCGCTGGTGAGGCCTCACTTGGAATACTGTGTTCAGTTTTGGAGACTGTATCTTGCAAAGGATATAAAAAAGCTGGAAGTGGTTCAGAGGAAGGCGACCAAAATGATTTGGAGCCTGCGTCAGAAGACTTATAAGAGACTTGAAGACTTAAATATGTACACTCTGGAGGAGAGGATGGACAGGGGAGATATGATTCAGACCTTTAACCCTAGGAGTACTGATGGGGTCAAAAGTGACCCCATTGCAAGATTCACAACGCGTATCTCGGAAACTAGGGGGTATGTTTACTAAACTGCGTTAGTGCAATTCGAGTTAGGAGCCGCGTTAGTGGAAGGAAAGCCAAAAAAGGACATAGGCGGTACATCGTAACCGATAACGCACAGTTGCGTGCGTTATTACACGCCGCGCAGCAATGATCGCTACAGCACGTGCGCTACTGTGCAAGCTTAAGACAGCGCGCAGACACCCAAATACAGAAACAGAGATGTAGCACAATGGTCACTACACAGACTGGTGGTACAAAGGTCATGGGATCGATTCCCCAGTGTGCCTAATGAATAAGACTGGCTGAGGCATCATGTGTAACCCTTTGAAGGCCTACTATAATATTTTAATCCACATTCTGCAGCCGGGTTAATGTTTGCACATGTCAGGAAAATTGTACCCGTCGTATCCAATATGTTCCAATAGTGACGTTCCCTCTGGCATGGTCATGTATTATATACCATTTGATAGGAATATATAGGCAGAAGCTGAGATACCAAAAGTACTGGGCTTGGCCTGGAAAGAGTTAAGTAGTGGGCTGTGAGGAAGTTCAGTTGTACCTGAATAGTGCTGCCAGCAAACATAAGGCACCATAGAGGGCACTCCATAGGGCACATTATAAAGTGCGCTGTCTGCCAAGGCACCCTATTATGTCCCCTATAGGACACCATATAAGGCACCTTATAAGGCGCTTTATAGGGCGCCATATAAAGCACCCTATAGGGCGCCTTATGAGCCACCTTAAGGGGACAATACCCTGAGGGTGGTCCTGCTGGCAGAACCAATGTACAATAAAAATAGACAATGCCTAAGACAGCCCTATTGATGAACCCCACTGTGGGTTTTGAACCCATGTCCTCTGGCTCCACATGCAGTGAAGTAACCAGTGGGCTAGAGCTGCTAACACACAACTGGCTGGCTACAGGAGGACTACACGGCATCACACCAACATTCTGCTGTGGTTACCAGGATAGGGGTAACCAACCCGTACCCATGATGCACTGAACATGCAAATCAGCAGTCGAGAGATGGGCACAAGATCGGGTATGCACCCCCACAGCACCTCGGCCTTGTAGGGGGAACAGACCGTGTGTGGCACTGCCACAGAGTAGCCACAGACAGTCACATTGTGCGGGTACAGTGCCCACCCTGAGGTTGAGGTGGGGCGCCCAGCACCAGGTCCACAGCACCTTTCATGGCTGAAATACGCCATGCTGCAGGTCCCCATCAGTGTGTGATAGGTAGGTCCGTTAGACACACCTAGAATACAGCTGTGTCCTGCTGTATGTCCCGGTCATGTCTAGTCCCTCTGGGCGCTGTTGCACCCAGACCAGTGCATATCCTGTGTTGGTGCCATCATTACCTGCTGTAGGTGAAGGGGGGTGGTGTATGGACCCATAGGCAGATTATGTACCACCACACAACCCACCCTCTGGGGCTCAGTGTGGGAAACAGGACCACCCACCAATAGATCCACAGTCTACCTCCCTGCAATGGCAGCGGTAGAGGGGACCAGCAACAGCAATCCTGCTGGGGAACAGACAGAGCGGCACACATCCATAACGCAATAGCGGACAGACGGCAGGCCTGGTAATGCTTAGCTGCCCACCACCATTATCTGATATTCTCCAGCAGCAAGCCTCCAGCCGCTGCACCCTGCAAGGTGTTCCAGCAAGACACATACTAGCTGCAGACAGTCCACCAGCTAGTCCATAGTGCATGGTCCTGGAGGAGATGCATGTACCCGGAACAGGGATGTCAGCATACACACCAAGCAGATAAGTCAGTGATTGGGCCCCAAAAGAAAACCCATATATATCACATGAGAGAAATGCTATATAGCACTATGGGGGAACCTAGCCATGCCGTGGTCACTGCTCAGTCAGGGTGAGAGTGACCTCCCAGCAGGACATGCTGTGGCCACTCTGTCCATGCAGGTGGTACCGGGCACTACAATGTCCGAGCTATTGCCCTATGCCCTGCGCAGATGCGGCAAGGCCAGGCCACCCTATCTAGGCTATTCCCACGGTACCTTGCTCCTCATTATGCACAGTGGCAGGCCAATACTGGGAACAGTGCTAGCAGTGTGGGCTGTGGAGGGTGTTGGAAGCCACCACACACTGGATAGACAGACACACACTCCCCACACCTATGCCAGCATTGTGCAACTATAGAGGTGTTGGGCAGCCCAGGCCACCACACCAGTCCTGGGCACAGTGCAGGCATGGCTATGATACGCAATACTGTAGGAGTCACTCCCCAGGTTGGTAAACACTGTCAGACACAGGACCTGTAGCACACTCCACAGACATCAGAAAGGTTGCTATGATGCAGCTCACTCAGGAAATTGTACTTAACCTAGGAATTGCTATCTGCCAGTAATCATAGCAACCTTTTGATAGATGTGTACCGTATTCCCAGGTTTAGGGTGGCATTACTACGGTATGCATGTGCTAGTATTGGGAGACGCACGCAGAGCCCAAAGCCTTGCCTCTCCAGAAGGCTGTGGATAATGGGGCCTGTGGGTGCGGGTGTGTCTGCCCCTGTTGGCTGCTGCTTTACGGCAGAGGTTCCCAACTCCAGTCCTGCGGTGCCAAACACTGTTCGGGTTTTCATGCTGTCCCTCATGAATATGCATGAGATACATCTGCATACCATGGGGGTGGCGCATAGAAATGCAGCACAGGCATCTTCATCAGAGGCAGCATGGAACCGGAATGGTGTTTGGCCCTCCAGGGCTGCATTTGGGAGGCTCTGCTCTAGGTAATGTGCATGTTTATGGTGTCTGTGCTCTGTAGGGTAAAATGTGGGTGTTTTGGGCATGTTTACGTCATCTGCACGAACGGTCCTGTCTGTATTAGCACATTATAGTAGTGGGTAAAATATGAGGACTGGGTTGGCAGAAACCACAGCTGGGACTTGAACCTGTGACCTTCTGCGTCTGAATACACTGGTTCTGTGCACTGCACCACCATGTTCTCACAGAGATGGTGCATTCCCTGGTGCTACCATGACTGTTGTTCAGACAGGGCCTGTCTGCTGCAGTGCATGGCACCCACCTACACAGGGCTAGGCCACAGTCTGCTGTGGGCAGCTGCCACTGCCCCCTCCACCACCAGTATCCCTCAGCCACCATGATGACATGCCCTTCTGCTGGTGGAGCTGGTGGTGCGCAGTCCCAGGCCACCCAGTGTGCAGGTAGGCAGCTGCCTATGGTGCGGGTTCTGGGGTAGGGGTGTCTGCATAGCTGTCCACGCTTTCCCCCAGCACCACTTGCCAATGTTCCGTGCCATTGGGGGTACCTGCTGGGTACTATTCCCTGTGACACTGTGGGAAGCACACTTTTGCCCATGTTGGGTCCTCAGCAGTTGCTGCTCTACTGTTTCAGCATTCCTATGGGCCAGCTAGACATCACCCTAGTCCCCACTGTGGCCCAGCTGCACCACAGCATGTGCCGCCTGCAGCTCTCTGTATCCCCTTTTCCAGCATCTGCACGGTTGCCCGTTCCGACATGCCCGCCCTGATGTTGCGGGACATGTGCACGCCATAGGAACCCTGTCTGATGGTGGGGAAATCCCTGAGCAGCGCTATTTCACTGTGGGCCCATGCACCTTGTATGGGGACGGAGTATGGACCCTTCCACGATTTATATCTGTTCTATGGAGCTTACTCGGGGGGGGGGGGATTTGATGTTTCTTTTTGATACCACTATTGGCCAGCTTGGTTGTTGTTTTTTTCCAGTTTGTTGGGGTCATTTTCAGTGTTTCTGTGCCCTTTTGTTCTGTGCACATGTATCACACTTATCACCTTATTTTGGTTTCCCTGCCTAGGCTGTACATTGCTGACACATAAATGGTTTCTCTCCCCTTTAAAGTGCTTTTACCGGCAGGTTTTCATTCGTGTTGGAATTCAGCTCTGAAATTCAGCGCGTTGGTGTGAAGGGAGCCTCTCCCTGCCCACTCTCCGCCCTCTCTCCACCTTCTGCAGTGTTTTACCGCGCCGCGGAGTATTACGCTCGTTAGCGTGTGATAACGCGCGCTGTATAACGTTAACGCTATCATGCGCTAACAAGCGTTAACATTATACAGCACGCGTTATTCACGATTACCGCAGTTTAGTAAACATACCCCTAGATGTTCAAGAATGCAATCTTTTTATGACTTTTCACATGTCAATATTCTCTTTATATTGCACCATGAGAGGAATAATTTTCATCTGCTAGGTGAAGCTAGTGATGAATTGCAGCACAGAGTACCAGTGGGGTCATTTTTGACCCCAGTTGCTTACGTCCGGTTTGGATCGTGATACAATTTGCAGTTTTGTGAATTTTTTGATCTGACAAAGGTATTTATCATTAATTATGTATCATTTATTTTTTGTACTCTTATTTTATGAAAATTACACATTTTCTGTAATTGATATCATACGTTCTCTCATTATTTCCGATGAAATCTAAAGGCTTTCAGCTCGTTCTTGACGATTATTGTACACCTATAGTAAAACTGCTTTGCGTTTTATTCAACTTTATCTTTGTTTATTTATTTTAGGTTATTGTTTATGATGTCAAAACAAAAGTATTCAGCTGCCCAAGTATGAGAAATATTGCAACCAGATGCTGAAAGTGACGGCTCTGAGTTGTCTGATGATGCAGCATATTCAGCAAGCGAAGAAGCATATCAGCCAAGTTCGGGCGATAAATCTGATGATGACAGTCATGATTCAGATGGCGACAGCAGTTGGTCGCCAAGTGAATGTGAGACTGATGTTGAGCCGGTAACATTGCCTGCAGGAAAGAGTCAAGTTACAGGTCGAGGCTGTGCTGGACGGGGAAGAAGGCAGGAGTCCTCGGTGTCAGTATCATCTGTGAGGAATCTTAGTTGTGGTCGTAGAGGAGCTAAGAGGTCATCAACTATAAGCACAAATGTTGCCATTGAAGCCTATGTATCTAAGGATGCCACATCATGGAACAGGAAACCTATAAAGCAAGCTGCTGGAAGATACGCCAGAGCTAATGTAATGCTCATACAACAAGGTCCTACAAGGTATGCTGTACGAAATGTTGATGGCCCTCTCGCAGCATTCCACTTGTTCATGAGGAAGAACTTATTGAATGAAATCACGATGTGGACGAGCAAACAAGGAAGACACATTTATGACAATACCTAGAAAGATTTGACAGACGGAGAATTTCAACATTTTCTTGGACTTCTGATCCTCTCAGGTGTGTACAAGTCACAAAATTAATCCATAGTTCAGTTGTGGAACCTTGAAGATGGTCGTTCTGTTTTTGGCAAAAATATGGCCCATAACCGTTTTCAGCAAATTTCTTGTGCTCTCAGATTTGATGATGCAACCAACAGACGTGAACAACGAGGTGTTGATAAGCTTGCTCCAATCAGACACATTTTTGATACCTGGGAAGCAACTCTAAGTGACGCCTTTGTTCCTGGTGAAAATGTTACCATGGATGAGCAACTGCTTACATTTCGTGGCCGTGTTCCATTCAGACAATATATTCCCAGCAAACCTGGGAAGTATGGCATAAAGCTATGGATGTTGTGTGACAGTGCAATGTCATATGTTCTGCGTCTTCAAGTATATACAGGAAGGGAACTCGGACAAAACAGGGAACAGAATCAGGGTGAAAGGGCTGTGCTGCAACTCACTGAAGGATTGACGCTATCTGGCAGAAATGTTACTGTTGACAATTTCTTCAGTAGTTTATCCCTGTCACGGAAATTGCAAGAAAAACAAATGACACTTTTGGGGACAATTCAAAAGAACAGAAAAGAATTACCTCCAGAATTTGTAACAGCAAAGGGCCGAGAGGTATTCACTTCACTGTTTGCCTTTCGCGATGACGCCACTCTGGTTTCCTATTGCTTGAAGAAAGGAAAAGAGGTTGTTCTTCTGAGCAGTTTGCATGATCAAGAAGAAGTAGATAACACACGTCCAGACAAAAAAACACGCATGATGTTGGACTATAATTCTAGTAAAGGTGGAGTAGATACGGCAGATCAAATGTTGTGCACGTATACCACAAAACGAATGACAAGACGCTGGCCAGTGACAATCTTCTACAACATGTTGGACATCAGTGCTTTGAACGCCTTCATTGTTTGGATGTCACTAAATCCAGAATGGCAGTCCAAGTCAAAGCACACACGTTGTCTATTCCTCTTGGAATTAGGAAAGCAGCTGCTTCAGAGTAATTGCAGCGAGACTTCTTCCAGCATTGCTGTTTGCAATGTTGGGATCCCAAAGAAAAGGGCAAGGTGTCACTGCTGTTCCAGAGAAAAAGACAAGAAAAGCAACATAGTTTGCACCTCCTGCAAGCGCAATGTTTGCAAAGAACATTCAGAAATTGTCTGTGTCTCATGCAAATGACTGTAGTACTTTACTGTGTTCATCAAGTGCATGCATGCTTTCATGGCAACTCTTCTTCATGTAATTTTATGATAAAGCATTAAATTTCAAAACATTTAACCTTCATGTAATAAATATTAATTCAGAATAATATTTTGTCTGTTTAGTTTAAATTGTTCATGGTTAACAATTAAAATTTGTTGTAGGGTCATTTATGACCCCAACGGTATTCAGTGCAAAAAATCTCGGTAATTCCAGGGTTAAATGCTAAAAGAGTTTTAATGAACAAACAAACCTCTTCCAAAGACTGGGAAGCTGTAAATCTAGAGTGCATAACATGAAGCTGCAAAGGGGTAAACTGAAAGGCAATGTCAGGAAATACATTTTCACTGAAAGGATGGTGGATGCTTGCAATGTCCTCCCAATGGAAGGTGTGGGGGCAAACGCAGTGACAAAATTCAAAATGGCATGGGACAGACACAGTAGATCCCTTTATAGCAACAGGATAAAATCAAAATAAGCATAACTATCTCTTATATCTGAACAAATACGGGTGACCTACACGGAGTGGTGGGTACACCCCTAAACAAAGGCATGGGGAGAGGTGACCTGCACAGAGCGGCAAGAGCAGCCCCCTTTCTGGGCAGACTAGATAGACCATACTGGTCGTTATCTGCCGTCATATACTATGTTACTATGTTACCTGTCTGTGCAGCACATTGCAGACATTCAAATAGACTCTCTCCCCTCAAAATGCACCCTTACCAACAGGTTTTGATATGCTTTAAGGTTCCTGATGTTAAGGTGCCGCCATTAAGAAAGCTCGCCTTGCTTTCTTAATGTGGCACCTTAACATCAGGGACCTTAAAGCATCAGGAACCTTAAAGCATATCAAAACATCTCCACTCATAGGGTGCTTTATGCTACTGGTACCGTTAACGCATGCTAAGGTGACATTTAGGACACGCTAAGGGCACAAGTGCATCATTAGCTCGCGTTAACAGCACACTTGCTCCTTTACTGCCTTTTAGTAAATACACCCCCAAGAGTATGTACATCTCTGTCATGCCTATTTATTAGGGATGTCCTGAAATTCTGACCCATTGACAGCCTTTGAGGACTAGGAGTAAACCAAAATGGGTTTTTGAACTCAAACATAAGCATCCCTCACAAGAAAAGTTATTTTAGTCCTTAAAAATGGCATTCAGATAGAAACTTTAACCAGTACATAAAACTGGGGACAAAAATATTTCTAATACAAAAGAAAAATAACTTTTTTATTTTGACCAGAAGCATAACAAGATTTAATATAGGATTTCAGTCTGTTAGTGAAGGGTAAAATTGTTTGTTAGGTTGTTTAAAGGATCATAAACAGAGGATGGAACCCAAAGATGCAAGCTCCTTAGTGAAGGCATTGATTAATCATGTTGCTCCTGAATAGATAGGAAAATGGACTATCAAACATTAGTGTTAAGCAGTACATCTTGGCTGTATTGCATTAATCATTTACCTCAGGTGTGATATCTAAAAAAAAATGGTCATCATTTTAACTTTTTTTCACCAAAAAAAGTGTCCATTAAATAAAAATTATAAAAAGAAATAACAGAACAAATATTTCTATGAAAAAAAGCAGTTCATAGTCTCCTTTCTGGGATCACAACTAACACAAAGGTTTGTTTACTAAAGGGCAGTAAGGGAGCAAGTGTGCCATTAATACTTCTTATTGGCACACTTGCATCCCGAACGCAGCAGAAAGGGTCAATAACACCGTATTAATGAGCGCTCGAGGGGCCCATAGCATTAAGGGAAAAGGAGGTGGAGCGTGGGCGTTAATGGGGCGGAGAGTGGGTGGAGAGGGGGCATTGACAGCATGTGTTCCTTTATCACCAGCTTGCACAATCACATGTTAGAGCCCTTAGTGTTGGAAACCTTAATGCCAAGTAAAACCTCACAGAAAGGGGTACTTTTGAAGTGAGAGAGCCAGTTTAAATGTCTGCAATGTGCTGCGCACACAAGGGATCCCAAGAAAGTCATAGTAGTGCTCCATTAACAGCATCAGCATAGTGCCCTATTATGGAAGGGCACTATTTTGATGGTGCCATTGTGGCAAAGGAGGTATCACATGGGTGATGCTCTGGGGCTGGCAGGTCCATTAGACTGACATGGCTGCCTAAGGAGAACATTTGTGATGGCTGTGACAACGGCAGCACACATACATGCTGCCGCAGTCAGAAGGGAATTCCGCCAACCCCACTGCCACCATGCCTCCATGTCGGAATTGTGCGAGTGTGGGGATGGCGGTGCAGTGGGTGCAGCCTGTAGCTGGAGAGATCTGTGTTCCGATGTTGTGTGGCAGGTGCAATGCGGCAGTTGCCACTGTCAGTGGGATGCCAAGCATGTCAGCAGCAGGCACAGCAAAGCACATCCTCCACCTCCCCTTCCTGAGGTCTAAGGCATCAGCACCTGTGTCCACAGCCCCTGGTAGAGGAGAGCAGGAGTGGCATGGTGTGACTAGCTGCAGGTGTGCTACCTAAATAAGACCACTGGCAGCACTGCAGTGTGGCAGGGGCATGCTTGCAGGGAGTGAAGAATTGGTTGCCATGCTGCCTACCACCAGCTGTGAACCCTGGGACACAGCTAGAGTGCCTACTGGATGGGCTGGGCCTGGGATTAGGATGCCCACACCTGCGCATATTGAGTGGATATGTGCCTGAGGTGTGTAAAGAGTGCACCGAGCCAGGAATACTATGCAATATGAGAGTAACCTTACTAGTTTAATTTCTTTCAGTGGCAGACAAGACCAGGGTTTCGAAGCTTCATTTTAAGTATAAAGCTATATTATTTTGTGGGATGAAACTTGGCGTATTCCCGGATGTTTCCAGGAATATGCAGCTTCGCAGAAAACAGTTTCTGGCTCTGAAACCTAAGGTGTTGGGAAAAGGTAGATCCTTTTTATTTTTTTTTTACATTTTCCTTGCAAGTGCATTGTCACTTAGCAACGAAGTATGTTTTTCTTTTTTTGATTCCACCCAGTTGGAGACTTTTTGTCTGATAAGAAAGAATCAAATGCAGGGGTCTAATAGATTTTTTTATACCTAGTAATTTAGTTTCTTGAATGTAGATGTTGGTTTAATATGACTTCTTGGTTCCCTGGATGTGAACTAATATATGCGACCTTTGGGATTTTTGATTTCCTGATTATGATTTGAACTGTTTCTTGTACATCATGTATTTCTTGTATTGTATCTGATTTTGTATTATTTGCAAAATTTCAATTTAAAAAAAAAATGACGTTCAGAATAGTGTTTCGTGAAAATTTGCCCAGCATGTGCACTCTGAGTTGACAACAGGATCAACCAAGAATCATGATTTTCATCAATTTTACCATTCATACAACCACACCTTGAATATTGTATGCAATTCTAGTTACTGTATCTTAAAAAGGATATAGCAGAATTAGAAAAGGTACAGAAAAGAGCCACCAAAATGGTAAAGGGGATGGAAGGATAACCCTATGATGAGAGGCTTAAAAAGTTAAGGCTTTTCAAACTGGAAAAGAGGCGGTTGAGGGGAGCTATGATAGCAGTCTTCAAATTAATAAATGGAGTGGAACAGGTAAACGTAAATCAAATCTTTATGGCATCAAAATGTAGAAAGACTAGGGGACATGCAATGAAGCTACAGTGTAACCCATTTAAGATTAATAAGAGAAAATATTTTTTTTTACTCAATGCGTAATCAAACTGGGGAATTCGTTACCGGAGGATATAGTAAACGACACAGAGGCATTATAATATCCTTTGTTTTATTCTCCATTCCTTTCCTTGTGATTCATAGCATTCTTGGCTGCCACTGCACACTGGGTGGCGGGTTTCAATGTGTTATCCACAATGACGCCTAAATCTTTTTCCTGGGTGGTGGTTCCTAATGTGGAACCTTGCATAGTGCAACTATAGTTTGGGTTGTTCTTTCCTAGATGCATAACTTTGCACTTGTCCACATTAAATTTCATCTGCCTTTTGAACGTCCATTCTTCCAATTTTTTAAAGGTCCTTTTGCAATTTTTCACAATCCTCTCTGGTTTTAACAGTGGTGAATAATTTTGTGTCATCTGCACATTTGACTACCTTACTCGTTATTCCCATTTCCAGGTCATTTATGAATATATTAAAAAGCAGCAGACCCGGGGGGGCGGAGCCTGATGTCCAGCGGGTAGGACGCTTTGCGTTGAAGCTCCCGAGAGGCCTACTCAGAATCCTGACTTAATACCTATATAAATTTACTATTTCGCTCCGAGCTGACCGGGGCACCTCGGGGGGGATGGCGGCCCATAAACCAGCGCGCTTGGACTTCGGGTCTCCTTCTTCTTCTCACGGAAAACGCTCCAAAACAGAGGTGTCCTCCCCACAGAAGATGGTTCCATTTCGTGAAAACCCCGCAATGCACCTGGAGATTTTGGAGGAAATACGCGGCGTGAAGGAATTGGTGCAGTCCAATGGAGAAGCGCTTCGAGCCATGCGAGAAGACTTTGGAGTGCTCCAGGACCGACTTGAAGGTCTTTCATTACGGCAGGACAATATGGCGGGGGTCCTCGACTCGCACGAGGTGCGCTTGGGCAAACTGGACAAGGCTGAGCGCCAGATACAGAATCTTCAAAAGGAGTTGGAAGATAGCAATAATCGAGCCCGTCGCAACAATGTGAGGCTCCTCGGAATGCCGGAGGGGGTGGAAGCAGGAGATATAAGAGAATTCTTGCTCAAAACTCTTCCCTCCTTGCTAAAGATCACTTTTCACAGAGAACTGGAAATCGATCGAGCACACCGTGTTCCTGCCCGCATGGCGCTCAACCGCACGACCCCCCGGCCTATTATCTTCAGCTTGCTACGATATCAACAAGTGGAACAAATTTTACATGCTGCCCGAGCGAATCATCATTTGGAATTTGAAGGTCGTAAGGTCTCCTTCTTTCCTGATTTGGCAAAGCCTACCGTTGACCGTCGGAAGAAACTCCTTGCTCTTCGCCCTCGACTTCAACAGCTACAGGCTCGCTTTGGCCTGTTGTATCCAGCGAAGCTCCGAGTGACTCTCCACAACCAGACCAGGACGTTCGAGGATCCTGATCTACTATCAACATTTTTGGACTCCAAAGAAGCAGAGCAGATGCGCTAATCCCAAATCTTGGACTCTAATCTGCCGGCTCTGTCCGCCATTTTGAAGGGCCCGATGCGGCGGTCATAGCCCAGCACAGAAATAGCCTGGACTTTCTTTCTTTCTCTGTATGACTTTTATCTTTGGTCTCCTATCCCTTCATGATGTGTGCCTCGGTCGGATTCGGAGCACGCACAGTCTTACAGGTTATATGTTTTTTCAATTTCGGCCTTCTCTGGGGTTTCTCCCCGCAGACACATGGTCGCCAGTAATTTTGGGGTTTTGCTTCTCCTCTACCGTACTGCGGTTTTCTTTGTTAATGTGGGGCGCTTCATTGTATTATATTAGCTTATTTTTCCTATGTCAAGTGTACAGCTAGATACAGTCAGTTTGAGGGACACAGTGAAATTATGTGTGCTATCATGCTCAGAATTTTAACTTTTCTGAATGGCCTTATGTAAAATCTTATTATTCATCGTCAAAGGCATTACTGGTCCACTCAAAGGAAAGAAAATCCTTAGCTATCTTAGCCACGAGCATGTTGATTTGGTGTTTCTTCAGGAAACGCATTACACTCTGCTGAAACACTGAAACTCAATGCTAGGCCTCACATGGTAGCTGCCTATTCTCCCACCGTTTCCAAATGGTACGGGATAGCCATTCTGGTTAAGAAGTCTTTACACGCTACTGTACCTGATATTAGCGCTGACATGGAGGGTAGATGGGCCCGTGTACACCTTGAGGTTGGAGATAGTGAATTCACGTGTATTTGCACTATGCCCCGACTGTGGACAACCCTGCTTACTATGCAAGTTTTGCGCAGTTGGCCTCGGCCTCCGCCAATGCTCCATTACTACTTGGTGGCGATTTTACTCAAGTGTTCCCTCAATCTTTTCTTCTCAAATAAGGTGCTCGTTGGTTGGAAGCTCCAGTACCGAGCAGACCTGTGTGGCTAGATATAGTAGCGGGCCTTTGCTTACCGGCTTCCTCTTACCTTACTCCCTGGTATGACTCTCCCATTAGACTCCCACTACCCACCAATGCTTTTCGACACTTTAGGTGCCTTTAATACTCTTATGCAACCTTTCGACTCCCGGCTCTGGTCAGTGCAACTTCAGCATTGCATTCGGAGCACTAGAGTACTCCCGCCATTGGCACTCTCTGCATAAGGTTTATTGGAGACTTCCGATCTCTCGGTAGTTCACCGGGTGTAGCATCCAATTTTACTAAACCTTATGTAATGCTATCACTAGAGATACCTCTATAGCGCAGAAAGTATGGGAGAGCGAATTGCATGTGACTTTAACATTGGAGCAATGGAGCCTTATCTGGAGCAGAGGGACACGGGTTCCCGACCCGCCTCACTCACTCAGACCCTCTTCTTTCTAGCCCACCGGTGTTTTTACACTCCTCACAGATTAGACAAATGGAACACTACTCAGGGTAATGGTTGCTGGACACGTCCTGTGGCCATTGGTCTATTACTTCATGTTATGCATGAATATCCCGCACTACAGTATAACTGGCGTCGGGTCTGGGGTCCTATTTAGTCTATATTGCACTCTCAGGAGTCCCTTTCTCGGAGGATAGTGGGACTTCGCCCAGTTGCGGGGATCCCCTCTCTCCCAAAAAATGGCTTATCTCCTTTTGAACTTTATGCTTGGCATTGCTATTTCCCTAATTAAGTAATACTGGGAAATTAGTTCCCATCTGAGCCTCAATGAATGGTGGAATCATGCCTGTCTCTACAGTAAATATGAACAACTACCTCGTCTGCTCGCTTCCTCCGTTCAGACTCCTTCTCATTGGTCTCAATGGAAGATGCTCAATGAATATGTACATTTTGCTAAATGCTCTCATCTGACTGTCTAACTTTGTATATATCTCTGTCTCATGATCATGCTGTATTGTGGATACTTTTTTTTTTTTTTTTTTTTGATCGTTTGATGTATAATCACTGTTAATTGGAAGCGCTCACATGCTGATATAAACGGGTAGAGAAGAAGCACCGGGGTGGGGGGTAATGGGTTTACTTTTCCTTATTGTATACTTGTTTTGTCTCTTTTGGTGTGTTGTTTCTTTTGTTTGTTGCAAAATGAAAATAAAAGTTAAAAAAAAAAAAAAAAAAAGCAGCAGACCCAGCACAGATCATTGAGGTACTCCACTATTTACCTTACTCTATTGGTAAAATTGGCCATTCAATCGTAGCCTCTGCTTTCTATCTTGTAATCAGTTCCTGATCCACAATAGTACACTGCCTCCTATCCCATGACTTTTTAACTTCACCAAGAGTCTCTCATGAGGGACCTTGTCAAAGTTTTTCTGAAAATCCAGATACACTATATCGACCAGCTCATCTTTGTCCACCTGTTTATTCGCATCTTCAAAAAAATATAACAGATTAGTAAGACAAGATCTTCCTTGGCTAAAGCCATGTTGGCTTTCTCCCATTAAACCATGACTATCTACATAGGGGCTTGTTTACAAAGCCACAGTAGCAGTTTCCGATCGTTATCGGCCACGGCTCCGATAACGATCGGAAACCGCTACCGCGGCTTTGTAATCAAGTCCCAAATTCAGTAATTTTGTTCTTTATACTGGTTTCTAACATTTTGCCTGGTACTGACGTGAGGCTCACTGGCCTATAGTTTCCTGTATTACCCTGGGAACCCTTTTTAAAAATTGTAGTTACATTGGACATTCGCCAGGTACTACAGATGATTTTAATGATGGTTCACAGATTAATTATAGTAGGTCTGAAATATCATATTTCAGTTCTTTCAACACCCTTAGGGGTATGTGTACTTAATGGCTGTAAGGAAGCATGCGTTTCCAAGCAGTAATAGTAGTGAAAAGGGATTTCCTTGTGAAAAGGGCTCTGGGCGTGTAGGAGGCGATTTAACATGTGGTAATGGAACATTAGGTGTTAAGGTATCAAGCAGGCATTTTAACATCTGAAAATGGCTGTAACCTAATGCTGGATAAAGGAGCAGCAAGGGAAGACAATCTGAAGATGATGGATGGAAGAATAGGTGGGAGATGATGGATCTGCCAGCCCAGTGGGCATCCAATATGGTAGCCAATAAAGTGGATGAGCATGTGGGAGGCTGGTGTACGGATGCACAGGGGATGTTAATATAATATGGCACAATGTCAGTGTGTGGCATAGGATGTGGAACATGTGTCTCCCAAAGGAGTCAGAAGTGGCAGGATGTGTACAGTAACAGGAGGACAGAATAGGAGTGGTGACATGCAGATCAGGCACAGAAGAGGTGTGTCTGTGGTCCCATATTGTGGGAAAGAGTACCAATGTAGGCCATGGTATAGAAGCCTGCACGAGAAGACATGACTGCACCCAGCCAACAGAGGTAGATGGATGGACTGAAGGACAGATGGCAGCAGAGAAGAGGGTGGTATGGGCTGGTAGCCCCGATGTGCTATAGGTACCATTCCCAATGCAACTGTACTGTGCATGAAAATGTATGGGATTGCTACCTGAAGAAAACCCCGTGATCTGGCCACAATACCATGGCTCTTTCGGTCCCTGGTCCTCAAGCAGTGAGAAATAGGCAGAGAGTAACACAGAATACAATCACACACAAAGTTCTACTTTCTTTGAGCTCAGATGGAAGACAACAGATGGTCAAATTCTTCCTCCTGAAAAGCTCCTTTTATTAAAGAAAAAGGGGAAGTAACAGTCATTTATTATAAACGTGAAATAACACAAGGTGTCGCCAAAGTTCTTTTTACAAAGTAAGATCTGATTACAGTGTATTAGATGAAATTCACTTGATTATGACAAAATTATTTATAATTGCAAAGTTTCAAAAATTATGTTGTGTCGGCAGGACCTATAGTTGACTGTACAATGAACTATGGTTGCACAGTTCATAGCCTATGTTTATTCTTTATGCTTGCATTAACAATGTTCCAGACTATTTTAAAGACGGTTACACAGAACTCATGATCATGACATCCTTTTCTATTTAAGAGGAAGTAGGTGAAAAGCCAGACTTCTAAACACATTCTGAAATTCATCCATCTTCAATTATATATTGGGGACTCTGGTATCCCTTTATATGTCCATTTCTACACAACCTGGAAGGCCTGATATGTTGGACTCACACCTGTCCTAGCCACACAGCCACCAGACAACACCTCAGACAACTTCCAGGGTAGCGTTCTCCAAAATGCTTCCTGTTCCACGCGCAGGACCCAAAAGGCAGGCAGAGCTCCAGAGTCTCAATGCGTGGATGAGACAATGGTGCAGAGATGAGGGTTTTGGATTTGTTAGGAACTGGGGAACATTCTGGGGAAAGGAGGGGCTCTTCTGAAGGGATGGGCTTCACCTTAACCAGGATGGAACCAGGCTGCTGGCATTAACCTTTAAAAAGGAGATAGAGCAGCTTTTAAACTAGATATTAGGGGAAAGCCGACAGTCGCCCAAGAGCGGATGGTTTGGAAGAATGTATCTTTGAAGGATACTACCAAAAGCAGAGAGGTTCCACAAAAGAGTAAAGTAGCCCAAATGCCCTCAAGTATGGAGCAGACAGAGCTTAAAGATCCCAAATTACCCATGTCTAACAATAGCCAAATTAATATGAATAAAATACATTCTCTAAAATGCATGTATGCAAATGCTAGAAGTCTAAAAAATAAGATGGGAGAGTTAGAATATATAGCACTAAATGAAAGGTTAGATATGATTGGAATATCAGAGACATGGTGGAAGGAGGACAACCAGTGGGACACTGTGATACCTGGGTACAAACTATATCGTAATGATAGAGCTGATCAAATTGGTGGAGGGGTTGCTCTCTATGTTAGAGAGGGCATTGCATCAGAAAGGATTAAAGTTTTGCAGGAAACAAAATCTGCTGTAGAATCTATATGGATTGAAATTCCATGTAAAAGGGGGAAGGCAATGGAAGTGGGGGTGTACTATCGAGAGCCTTGCCAGAATGACCAAATGGATGATGAAATGCTCAAAGAAATCAAGGAAGCTAACAAAAGTTACAGTGCAGTAATAATAATGGGTGATTTCAACTACCCCGGTATCGACTGGGTCAATGTCACGTCAGGACATGCTAGGGAGATAAAGTTCCTAGATGAAATAAATGACTCCTTCTTGGAGCAGCTGGTTCATGAACCGACCAGAGGGGAAGCCATATTAGACCTAGTCCTTAGTGGAACACCAGATCTAGTGCAAGAGATAAGGTTGTTGGGGTCACTTGGCAATAGTGAACATAGCATGATCGCCTTTGATTTAATTAGTGGAGGAGGGATAGTAAGGAAATCCTCAGTACTACCTTTTAACTTTCGAAAGGGAGACTATGATAAAATGAGGAAAACAGTTAAGAAAAAACTAAAAGGAGCAGTTGCAAAGGTTAAAGACGTACATCAGGCTTGGCTGTTGTTGAAAAATACTATCTTGGAAGCCCAGACCAGCTGTATCCCACACTTTAAGAAAAGTGGAAGGAAGTCCAAAAAACTGCCAGCATGGTTTAAAGGTGAGGTCAGAGAGGCTGTTGTTGCCAAAAAACATCTTTCAGGAAATGGAAAAAAGAGCCAAACGACGAAACCTGGAAACAGCACAAGCACTGGCAAGTCAAATGCAAGGCATTGATAAGTCAGGCAAAGGGAGAATTTGAGAAGAAGCTTGCTGTGAAAGCAAAAACACAAAGTAGAGACCTTTTCAAGTACATTGGTAGCAAAAAACCTGTGAGAGAGTCAGTTGGTCCATTAGATGATAAAGGGGTTAAAGGAGCACTAAGAGGCGACAAGGCAATAGCAGAGAGATTGAATGAATTCTTTGCATCAGTCTTTACTGAAGAAGATGTAGGGATGTTACCCATGACTGAAGTGGTATTTAAAGGTGCGGAAAAATTGAAGGAAATATCAATACATCGGGAAGATGTATTACAACTACTAGATAAACTGAAGAGAAGCAAATCACCTGGGCCAGATGGTATACATCCAAGGGTGTTGAAAGAACTGAAATATGAGATTGCAGACCTGCTATTAGTAATCTGTGAACTATCATTAAAATCATCTCTAATACCTGAAGACTGGAGGATCGCCAATGTAACACCAATTTTTAAAAAGGGTACCAGGGGTGATCCGGGAAACTACAGACCGGTGAGCCTGACATCAGTACCGGGAAAAATGGTAGAAACCATCATAAAGTATAAAATTACTCAGCATGTAGATAGTCATGACCTAATGGGAGACAGCCAACATGGCTTTAGACAAGGAAGAACTTGTGTTACTAATCTGTTATGCTTTTTTTAAAGAGTGAATAATCAGGTGGACAAAGGTGAGTCAGTTGATACTGTGTATCTGGACTTTCAGAAAGCCTTTGACAAGGTCCCTCATCAGAGACGTTTGGCAAAACTAAAGAGTCATGGGATAGGAGGCAGTGTACTATTGTGGATCAGGAACAGGTTAAAAGATAGAAAGCAGAGGGTAGGGCTAAATGTCCAATTTTCCCAATGGAGAAAGGTGAATAGTGGTGTAACCCAGGGATCTGTCCTGGGTCCGCTGCTTTTTGACATATTCTTAAATGACCTGGAAAGTGGAATAACGAGTGAGGTTATCAAATTTGCAGATGACACAAAACTATTTAAAGTTGTTAAAACCCAAGAGGATTGTGGAAAATTGCAAGAGGATCTTGATAAATTGGAAGACTGGGCATCAAAATGGCAGATGAAATTTAATGTGGACAAGTGCAAAGTTATGCACCTAGGGAAGAACAACCCAAACTATGGTTACAAGATTCAAGGTTCCACATTAGGAACCACCACCCAGGAAAAAGATTTAGGCGTCATTGTGGATACCATGTTAAAACCCTCGGCCCAGTGTGCAGCAGCGGCCAAGGGAGCAAATAGGTATGATAAGGAAAGGAATGGAAAATAAAACAAAAGATATTATAATGCCTCTATATTGTTCCATGGTGAGACCGCACCTTGAATATTGTGTGCAATTCTGGTCGCCGTATCTTAAAAAGGATATAGCAATTTTAGAAAAGGTTCAGAGAAGAGCCACCAAAATGGTAAAGGGGATGGAAAGATACTCCTATGAAGAAAGGCTAAAAAGGTTAGGGCTCTTTAACTTGGAAAAGAGACAGCTGAGGGGAGATATGATAGAAGTCTATAAAATAATGAACGGAGTGGAACGGGTAAACGTAGATCGATTGTTTACCTTATCAGAATATAGAAAGACTAGGGGACATGCAATGAAGTTACTGGGTAAACTATTTAAGACTAATAAAAGAAAATAATTTTTCACTCAACATGTGATCAAACTCTGGAATTTGTTACTGGAGGATGTTGTAAAGGCTGTTAGTGTAGCTGGGTTTAAAAAAGGTTTGGTCAAGTTCCTGGAGGAAAGGTCCATAAACCATTATGAAGAAGGGACCCAGGATATCAATGCTTGAACCAATACAAGCATTGTGGAACCTGTGTCCCTTGGGGAAACTGCTAGGTACATATGACCTAGATTGGCCACTGTTGGAAACAGAATACTGGGCTTGGTGGACCTTGGTCTGACCCAGTATGGCATATCTTATGTTCTTATGTTCTTAAATGTACTGATAACAACTGCACAGGTGTTATCCATACCGGGCACATGGGGTACATATGGACATAAGCTAAGACCTACAGATGGATATCCAAGGGATTCAGATGTGTCCGCATGTACTGCAGAGATACAGAGATGTAATGGAACCAAAGCTGTACAGTAACAGACATGATGTCAGACATGACTTGTGTTGCCCAAGTAGGTTACAGCTCTATGCATTTAATTGCCTGTAGCAGCGCAGTTACATCGGGGTACATCTTACCATCAATTGGTAATGTCTGATGTTAAACAGGGACTGTATAGACCTGCAGTCAGCTGAGCCTTTGGTAGGTTAAGCAATATGCTCAAGGTCACAAGGATTTGTTGTCGGTCCATGAAGGTTGTGGCAAACATAAAATGTGACAGTAACACATTCTGAAATGTCACATAAGGAGTGGTGGTGGGCCTCAAACCGTGTTATCTTGGCCACCATGCAATTGACATGACCAGTCTGCCATGCCTCCAAGCAAGGGCCTGACATCTGCAGAGTGAACATATTTGACCCCCTGCAATGGGCTGTAGCAGAGCCAAGAAAGTCATGCTCTCAGATGAGCATGATGTGGACTATCACACTTGCTGACCCAAAGTGTGGCCAGAATGCATAACAATGTAGAAGGATGCAAGTCACAGCAGAGCCTGGACTGTTACAGGTAGGGATATGATGTGAGTAACACACAGGCACAAAATGAGCAAGCAGGAATCAAACCCTTGCCCCCTTGTTTAAGGGGTGGGGGGGTGGGGCATTGCACTAAGCAGTATGCTACACCTCCATACCACTGTACCCAGCAGTGTCTAGATTCAGATAGCCTGCAGGTCTCTGTCTAAACTGTTGGCTGTGTGTGTCGGTATAGGTTAGCCCCTCCAGTACCCATGATGCACTGCACATGCAGACCAGCAGTCTGTAGCTGATCACCAAATGGATAATGGACTGATGCATCACATCAGCTCAGTATGATGCACTGATAGTGTATGCTTCAATCACTTAACAGCTACAAACTATGCTACTGAACAGTTTTAGCAGAGGATGGGTGCACAGCACCTGGTCTGAAGAACTTGCACTGCTAAATGTGGTCTCTGCTGGTTCTGCTGCCGATCTACATCACTGCCGGTATTGTCTGCAGTGCGTTATGCTAGTCACCCTGTTTTCTGCGCAATTGCAGCATGCTTTAGGTACCAGTTATAACTGGGCTCTGTGTTCTACCCCTGTTGGACAGGGACTCTCATAGAACTGTGCCCAGTGTTATAAAGTTGTTGCCATGGATACCAAATGCAGGGGGGGGGGGTTCTAAGTCTACATGGAACATTGCTACTGACCTGCTATGACCACAGGAACAACTGCTGTCCCAACCATCTAGGACTAACAATCCACCACAGCAAACAGAATCACACTGCATCTGCTGCCCACCACCGGCCTGTTTCAGCCATGCACATACCAACAGCAGCTGGACCACTATTCCACACACACCATTATGCATGCAGAGCAACCATATGTACCCCAGCTTGGAATAAACTGCATGGACACTCAGCATTAACTCAGTGAGTGGACTCCACAGAGAGAAAGACTGCACCCATGTCACTAGTATCAGACATCATATGAGCACTATGTTGATACATAGCCCTGCCATGGTCAGAGTAAGAGTGCCCTCTCCACATGACAAGCTGTGGCCACCCAGGCAATGCATGTGTCAGATGGGCACTACAGTGTCTTAGCCATTGACTCTACTGCCAAGGCAGACACATCCTGGCCAATCTGCTCTGCTTCAGGCCATACCCACAATCCTCTGCTCCTCATCATGCACATTTGCAGACTAATGCTGGGAACAGCTTAAGTAGTGTGCGGCAGAGTGAAATGCAGAAACCACAGAACAATGGAGAGAAAGACACACACACACACACACACACACTCACATCGCCGCGCTGTTCAAAAGTAGGGATGGTTGGCATTCCTGCCTGCCACTTTGGTCTCCATATCAGCTCAAGCATTGTTAATGTGTGCTCACTGAGCAAGTGCTAGAAGCGTGTTCTGACATTAATGGCCGTTCAGTGTGACTGTGCTTCAGCCTGACTCTCCATTCTTCTGTGGATAGTGGAGCCTGTCTGTGTGGCTGATGGGCGTTTGTACCCTTGCTGGCTGGTTAATTGGTGGTTGCACATGCTGGTGCTGTACCTGCACTGTAGGTTAAAGTATAACCACAGGGACATGAAATACATGATCCTCAGCCTGAGCTTGAACCTGGGGCCCTTTGTTCATATACACACTTGCATGTGGAACCACAGTGCTGTCATGGGGGCTAATCATACAGGCCCTGGCACATGTTGCAATGCGCAAGGCACATAGGACCAGGACATGGCTTTGGTCTGCTGCAGGCAGGTGCTGTTGCCTCCTCCGCCAACACCCCCTCACCATGTTGACATACCTGCCTGCTGTCAGTGGTGGTGGTTCGCAGTCCCAGCCTGTCCAACATGTGAGTTTGGTGGGTGCCTAGGGCACAAGGTCTGGATGAGGGGGCAGAGGCACACATGGATGGCCAGGCAACCCCCCTCAACCATCTGCCTTTGCAGGGATTCCATACTGCCTGCCACCAATACATCTCAGAGGGAGGATGACAGCCACTGCTGTGGTAGTTCCCCAGGCACCTGCATGTTGCATTACCTGGGAGGCAACAACTGCTGGCACCATTGACCTCTTCCTCCACAGTTGGGATCAGAGGCAGTGGGGGGGGGGGCAGTCAGGATCCTTGCCTAGGGTGCCAGGACCCTTGGATTTCCCCACGTGGCACATCTCCTTTTCACAGCAGCAACATGTCTGTGTGCCACCACTGTCACTGTGGCATCATGCTGGACATCACAGATGGTACTGCAGATGGAAGGATACTCTTATGAGAAGAGGCCAAAAAGGTTAGGGCTCTTCAACCTGGAGAAGAGACAGTTAAGGGGAGATATGATAAGGGTCTATAAAGTAATGAATGGAGTACAACGGGTACACGTGGATCGATTGCTTATGCCATCAAAATGTAGAAAGACCAGGGGGCATGCAATGGGGCTACAATGTAACACATTTAAGACTAATAAGAGCAAATATTTTGCCAGTCAACGCATAATTGAACTCTGGAATTCATTACCGGAGGATGTAGTAAAAGCTGTTCATGTAGCTGGCTTTCAAAAAGGTTTGGACTGGTTCCTGGAGGAAATGTCCATAACCCATTATTCAAGGGGATCCAGGAAATCCACTGCTTGTCCCAGTGCAGGCATTGTGGAAACTGTGTCTTTTGGAGCACAGTTAGGTACTTGTGATCTACATTGGCCACTGTTGGACACAAGATACTGGGCATGATGGACCTTGATCTGAACCATTCCGGCATATCATATGATCTTCTGTTCTGATGTTCTTATATGCCATTTGGGCATCTGCCTGGTCCCTCCTGTACACCAGCAACCCCCACTGTATGACCCCCATGCCACCTCCTTTGCCCCATCAATATAGTGCCCTTTCATACTTGGGCATCATGCTGATGCTGCTAATTGAGCACTACTATCACCATCTGGGGCTCCCCTGTCCATGCATCACATTGCAGACGTTTAAATGGGCTCTAAATACACCCTTTCCGTGAGGTTTTACTTGGAGTTAGGGTTCCCAGTGTTAAAGTGCTTTTCATCATGTTGTGCAACAGGCGTTAAGGGAGCACATGCGATTACCACCCACTGTCTGCCCTGTTAACACCCATTCTTCACCTACTGTGCCCTTAGTGCTGCAGAAGCCTTTAATGCCCGTTAAAGTGGCTTTTTTGCTGCGTTAAGGGTGCCAGGGTGTCAATAACACTGGCTCCCTTAACACTGTTTAGTAAACATACCCTTAATTTCTATATGTGGGATCAAAAATCTTTGTGACTCCATGCAAATGCTCGTGAGGACTGCTCTTCTGTGTCCTGTAATGTCTTCCTGCTTAGCATTCTTTTTAGCATGCACAAGAGAGCCTTAATATGCATGTTCAAGTTTATTGCATAGGTCCCACAGCAACTATGGAGTGTTAAAATTGTTTATTAAAATGAATATGTGAAACAAACTTAAAAATAGTTAAAAATTGGGAAAAATTCAGACATAAATGCAAATGAACTATATTTTTGCCTGTGCATATCCCTAATAACAATCTATTTGTTCCTCATGGAAAATCAGCAACTAGACCGTTGAACACAATATAAAGCTTGCAACATCTCGCTTAAGACTGTGTGAATGTGAGAGGAAGTAAAAGGAACTGGAATTTTCATTATAGCCTACAACATTCTTGTTGATTCCACATTTAGCTGCTGGAAGCATTGGCAGATGTTACCTCCTAAATACTGGTACTCTAATCAATGCCTTTAACATTTTTAGCCTCCAGAGAAACTTTAAAAAAAAAAGTAAAAAAGAAAAGCTAAGAAGCAACCAGGACAGAGAGAATTTTCAATAGCAGAATAAGCCGCACAGCTCTCCCAGGAGGGATAGCAGCTGAAAAGATCCAGCCTTAAGTAACAGTGTGCCTGCCGCGTGCTGCCCAATCAGAGCAGCCCCCAGCCGATTCAAATAGCGGCGCTACCCAGACCGAAGCCTCTTCGCCGCACAGCTCTCCCAGGAGGGATAGCAGCTGAAAAGATCCAGCCTTCAGCAACAGTGTGCCTGCCGCGTGCTGCCCAATCAGAGCAGCCCCCAGCCGATTCAAATAGCGGCGCTACTCAGACCGAAGCCTCTTCGCCGCACAGCTCTCCCAGGAGGGATAGCAGCTGAAAAGATCCAGCCTTCAGCAACAGTGTGCCTGCCGGGTGCTGCCCAATCAGAGCAGCCCCCAGCCTATTCAAATAGCGGCGCTACCCGGACCGAAGCCTCTTCGCCGCACAGCTCTCCCAGGAGGGATAGCAGCTGAAAAGATCCAGCCTTCAGCAACACTGTGCCTGCCGCATGCTGCCCAATCAGAGCAGCCCCCAGCCGATTTAAATAGCGGCGCTACCCGGACCAAAGCCTCTTCTCCGCACAGCTCTCCCAGGAGGGATAGCAGCTGAAATATCCAGCCTTCAGCAACACTGTGCCTGCCGCGTGCTGCCCAATCAGAGCAGCCCCCAGCTGATTCAAATAGCAGCGCCACAGGCACACCGGCGCCTTGCGGGCCCACGCCTGAGGGCCTCGCTAGAGGGCCCTTTGGCGTGGCCCTTAGGAGGGGTCCTACACTCCACCGAATACACCCAGCAACTGAGTCTACTGTGAGGCGATCCTGCTTAAGCACTGTGGCCTGCCGCACGTGCTGTGGATAGGCTGAATGAAACATCAAAACCTCGAGACTCTAGCTTTACTTGTAAGTGTTACAATTGTGCTTGTAGCTATTACACACTATCCTGTAGCTGTTACAATTTACCTGAAACTGTTCAATCTATCCTTATTACAAAACTAAACTGATAACAGTTCCTCTTGCAAGTGATACTATTGTACTTGACGTTACATTACTCTGCTCTGGTAATTGCACCCCCACCTGTAATAACTCTCTGTTACAAGCTTAATTCCTGAAAACATTACACTATACCTTTCCTGCACGGCCCTTGAATTTACCTAGCCAAAAAAAAAAAAAAAATTGCTATACTGAATTTCTATACTGAACTGTTCTACTGAATTGTTATACTGAATTGCTATACCGAATTGTTAAACATTTCTACTGCCACAACATATAACCAAACACCACCAGTAAACACCACCAGAAAAACACATACAACACTGCAAGACAGCACCTACTAACCTAGAGAGGTCCCATATCAGAAACATAAATGGCATACCCGTTATTTACTCTTGCCCTACTCAATACACTGGTCAGCACATTCTATGATTCAGTTGTATTTGCAGATGGATGCAACCCTATCCAACTACTAAGGAGCACAAACAGTAAACAATACAACAACCAATACCACCGACAGCCAAACCCTTACCACAGAAGACAATCACACTTAATGTATGTATATATAGAGACCTCAAACCCCACAAAACATAAAGATACAAAACATCAGCAAGAACTTAGGTGCGCCCTTATCAATGCACGCGCGGCCCGTAATAAATGGCCGGTAATCACTGACCAAATCACTACTCACAATCTAGACATGCTAATGGCCACAGAAACATGGATCTCTGAATCTGACAACGTCATACTGAACCACCTTACACCACCTAACTTTTCGATCTACACCTGTAACAAGGAAAACAAAAGAGGTGGAGGTTTACTGATTCTTGCAAAAAAAATGTTACAATACTGGGCTAGCCTTACCAAGAGCACACAACACCTGAACACACTAACCATCACCAGTAAATTCAATACTATTAACCTCATTTATAGAGCACCAGGAACTGGATCAGACGAGCTCTCAGACATCATTGACTTAGCATGTAATCCGGAAGACCCCTCCAAACCTAACTGGCTGCTAGGAGACCTTAATCTTGCATCTACTCAACCCACCCTAGCCAAAGCCTTCCTTGAAGCAATGTCTGACCTCAACTACAAGCAGGTTATAGCTGATCCCACCCACCAAGGAGGGAACCTACTTGACCTAATTTTCATCCCCCACACAGTTATGAGTAAGTTAAACCAATTTGACCTTACCATCTCACCAGTCCCCTGGTCAGACCACAACCTGATAACATTTCAGTTACCAACGCAGCAAACTACATGCCACCGCCCAAATGCAATGGCTACATCAAGAGTTGCACACTTCAAACAACTCAACAGGGAAACAATCATTAGTGATGCTCTCCCAAAACTTGCTCAACCGGCGACCAACCTTAATGAAATGTTGTCCAACTGGAACGAGACCCTCTCACATTACGCCCAACAACCTGCCGACAGCAAAAAAGCTACACCGGACAAGAGACACTAAAAAACAGACCGCCCCATGGTTCTCCCCGGAACTGCGAGCTTCCCTACTCCAACTCCGAAAATTTGAAAGAAAATGGAGAGCTACTCGAAATACATCAGACCAAGCCAGTTATTTACAACACCTAAAGACCCATCGCGAATCAACCTGGGCCAAAAGGAAGCAATTCCATACAGAAATCCTCAACCGCTCGCTAAATAAGCCAAGAGACCTATTCCAACTGGTGAAATCCCTTACCAACCAACCCTCCCCACCTCAACAAGAAGGTATTCAGCCACAGGCATACGCGAACTACATCCAATCTAAAGCAATAAAGATAACTACAACTGCATCGCCACCTCATCACAACCATACCACAAACCCCAAAACTACTCATATCCAGTCTACAATCACCAAACTCTCACCGCCATCAATAAAGACCATTGAAGAAGTAATTGCCTCAATCAACGCCACGACCGCACCAACTGAACCCTGCCCAGTACACTGGATCAAGACGATGCGCACTGAACTCAGCCCTTTCATAGCCAACATTACCAAGTTGTCTTTTGAAATGGGAGTCTTCCCAGATGCACTCAAGCACACATCCATTCGCCCATTACTAAAAAACAACCAACTTGACCCAAAGAAAGAAGAATCTTACAGACCAATCTCCAGTATCCCATTACTGGCTAAAATTATCAAGAAACTAACCCTGAGACAGATCCAGCAGCATGTTGACTCATCTTCACCATTAGACCCCTCTCAACATGGATTCAGAGAAGCCCACGGTATTGAAACTCTACTAACGACATTAACCAGTTCACTGATCAATGGAATAGACAGTATAAAGAAGGGCTTTGCACTAATCTTCCTTGATATAGCAGCAGCGTTTGACTCCGTAGACCATCTGCATCTTCTTACGCGACTATATGAGAAGGGAATCCGGGATCGAGCATGGAACTGGTGTAAATCCTACCTTGAAGACAAATGGAAACAAGTCTGTATTGGAAATGCCACTTCCGAACCTTTCCAACAGAAGCAAGGTGTACCCCAAGGTTCCTCCCTCTCTGCGATGCTCTTCAACATCTATATGCAGCCAATTTGCGACATCGCCCGTTCATTTGGCATATCTTGCCTTATGTATGCTGATGATGTACTGCTATTTACACCCATAACCATCACTTGTCCTGACTATACAGTGCTAGTCAACTGCTTCAATGCAATAACAGACTGGCTAATCACTCAGAACCTCCAGATAAACTTGAAAAAAACAGAAGTCCTAATAATCACAAGGAATAAAACCTACTCTCCTCCACCAACACTCAAAGTCAGAGATGCGGAACTTCCAATCAAATCCAACATATGATATCTTGGGGTCATACTCGATCAACAACTGGACTTCAAGGAACATATCAAACGCACTGTCAAAGCCATCTACTTCAAGACCAAAATCCTACGGCATCTTAGGCCCATGATGGAACCCGACGATTTCCGCAACATCTTCCAGGCACTAATCACACCGCACTTTGATTATGCCAACATAATTCTACATGATCTCCCAAAGAGTTCCCTCAAACCCCTACAGTTAGCTATGAATACAGCAGCCTGTGTGCTCTACGGAGCTGCAAGGGCCGATCACATCTCCCCCATCCTAAAGGAACTCCACTGGCTTCCCATAAGCAGTAGGATCCTATACAAAACCCTCCTCATTACCTTCAAGGCCTTCAACAAGATAGCTCCATCATCCATTTCCGACCTCATCACACATTCTCCAGACAACAGATCCAGGAGATCACTGGCCACTAACATGCTACTAATACCGATTGAATCCACAAAGCTCAACCAGATCACCACCAATAGGGCATTCTCAAACTATGCCCCCGTGTGCTGGAACAAACTCCCCCCACACATTAGAGCAATTAGGGACCTTAGTCAGTTCAGAAAAGCTCTCAAACACCACCTTTTTCTTTTACATTATACCCATCCTGATATCCCCCCCCCCTTATTTCTCACACACCCCAACTATATCAAACAGCCGCTATATGATGCAAAACTATACTATGTAGTCATATCTAACATGTAATGTAACTGAATTGTACATAGTTTCCCAAGGCTATATATATAGACTTGGATTGTAGATAGTTTCCCCAAGTTTATCCCCATGTTAAACCCCTGTTCTATGTAAATGACGGTCAATGTATCTGACCAAGTGTTATATTGTTTTAATGTAAACCGCACTGATGACAAATAGCACGGTATATAAGAAATGTTAAATAAATAAATAAATAAGCCCAGAGTGAGTTCCCCTTCTTTAGATAGATATAAGAGAGGTGACTAATAGAAACATCTAAGAAAATACAAAAATTTTCAGAGAAACTTCACCCCCATCCACTTTCTTATCTTTGGTGGTCTGGTAAAATAGAAAGTATGTCTTGTCATAAAATGATTAAAACCTCATTTATATTGTGAGATGTCATAGTCTATTGTAGGCAATGTGCATCTGAAAATTAATCATTTAAGACTGACTCTTATGTTTTAATATTTGCAAACACACAAAATAGATTTCAGAATTAATCTTCAACAAAACCAAATACCAGCTACCATTATTATTTGACCATAGAATTAGATGGCTATTTAGCAGACTACATCATCTCTTAGCCCACATAAAAGATTGTAGTTCTCAACAATACCCTCAGGAAACTGATGATATAAAACTATGCATATCGTTTCCAAAGGAAAATTACACCCAGAGAAACCAGGTGCAGATCTCTGTGGCCAATTTTTCTTAGTCAATAATTATTGAAGCAAATGTTATGGATTAAGATTATGTGGGTCACAGAACTGTGCAGACTAATTATTGCCCCCAAATAGTTAAAATAAAAGGAGAAAGAAAGCACAACTGTATAATGGGGATGATAAAGAAAATAAAATGCAATTGCAAGGCTTAGAAAGGATAACAAGGACAATTCCCATAGTAGTCCAGGGTGTGAGGCTGGTCAGGTTGTACTTCTAGTCTAATGTCAAGATTCCACGTATTTTGCTGTTATTTCTTCTATTACACTCGGTTTGTTCTTTTTGAGAAGTCCTTGATTTTCTGTTAGTTTTGAAAAACATGCATCTCTCATGCCTTTAGGGTTCGTATTCCTAAGATTTTTCTGGGTAACTAGAAGTTGCCAAAGAAATCTTTTCATTTCAAATTTGCAGCCCACAGACTGGTTAAATATAGTAGCAGAGAGGTGTACAGAGGTTGCAGTTACCCTTTAATAGGTTAGTGCTGATCAGGGGTGTTATTAGCAGTGGATGCCCTGAAACTCTCAAGTCTCTAGATGCAGAATCTTATTTCTCAGACTATGGGCATTAGTATACAAAGCTTTCCAGATGTTGCCCTTTTTTCTCATTCCTGTACAGGTATTTAATATCTTACAAACCCGAGGTAAGTAAAAACTCTCAGGTAAGTAAAATATTGATGACCTGTATAGGAATGACGAAAAAAGGGTAATATTTGGAAAGGTGTGCATGCTAATGCCTGTAGTATGAGAGATATAATTCTGGATCTAGAAATTATAATGGAAGAGGTTGACTAGGATGGTTCATTCAAAAGTGAGGGTCCAAGACTTCACGTGAAGTCTCAAGGACTTGTTAGATGGATGGGAACATGATATAGAAAGGCAGTGGGCAAAACTGAAGGACATATTTTAAAGGCAACAGACCTTTTCTTTAGGAAAGTAAAGAAAAATAAGAAGAAAAGGAGGCCAATGGTTCTCGAAAGTAATAGTTGAAAATGTAAGGAAAAAGAGGTTAGCCTATAAAGTAAAACGGGGGGGGGGGGGGAGGGGTGGTATAAGACTATTTTTTAGATATGTTAGTGACAGGGAGAAGTGCAAAAGTTGTTTTGTTAGACTCAAGGGTGAATGGGAAGAAATTTCAAAAGCTTGTGAGGACAAATAAGATTGCTTAACAAATATTTCTGTATATGTTTACAGATGAAGGGCCAGGAATTGGACCTCAAAAACAAAGGATAACTCAATTTCTGGAATTTGATGGATTGCAGGATTCAAGGCAGCATGGCTTAACTAGAGATAGATCTTGTCATATGATTCTGCTTAATTTCTTTGACAGGGTGACCAGAGAGTTGGATCAAGAGGGAGAACACTAGATGTGATATACTTAGATTACAAGAAAAGTTTTGACACTGTTCCACACAAGTCATTTTCAAATAAACTGAGTGCCCTTGGAGTGGTCCCTATAGAGACTGAGAGCCCGATCATAGAAGGGCCATGTTTGGGCCGTGTGGACGGCCCCAACCATGATGAGCCTATTAGGACCCAATTTTATACTGCAGGAGCAAGATGGCCCCGCTGGTACAGGATTGGGTCCTGGGAGACAGCCCAGCGTGCCTCTGCATCGCCATGGGGACATCCTCCCTATGGCACAACGTGCCCACTGGCCTGGAGTGCCCCTTTTCCTACCACTCAACCCCAACGGGGGCAGCCTGGGCCCAGATCAGGTGCCGGGGACTCACCCTGCTCACCGCTGTCTCAGCTGGGAGGGCTGGCCAGCTGATCCAGAAGGACGGCCAATGCTTATTCCACGTCTGAGGTGGAATAAGCTGGCCATCCCCCCAGCGATCCCCGGATGTACAGGGCCCTGACCAGAATTGGCCCTGTATGTCCAGGGGTCGGTCCCACCCACATTCCACCCACTCTCCGCCCCGTGCCACCCCATCCCCTGCAGTATGCACAGCGACTCTATGCATGCAGGGGGGGGGGGCGAGGAGGTGGCATACGGTGAAGGCAGATAGTGGGGCTTTTCTGGATCGGGCCCTGACTGGGTTAGAAACTACTGTAGTTGAATTGTTGGGTAAATTTTGCCTGCTTGAAGATGATACCAAAGTGCAATAGAGTAGACACCTTAGAAGATGTACATAGGCCGGAAGGTCGGGGGTTCAAATCCCACTAGAGGACAGCAACTTTGGGCCGGAAGGACTGGGGTTTCTAGTCCCACAGGTGCTCCTTGTGGTCTTGGGCAAGCCACTTAACTCTCCATAGCCCATGTTCCCTGTAAAATAGTTATCTCCAAGTTATAATGCCCTGTTCAATGTAATTTCAGTTTGTTCAATATAAACCGCACTGATGCAAAATAGCGCGGTATATAAGAGAATGTAAATAAATAAATAAATAAAATAAATAGCATGAGGAGATATCTAGGAAAGCTTGAGGAATCATCTTGAATTTGGCAACAGAGATTTAATGCTAATATATGCAGAATCATGTATCTGGGTTGCAAAATCCCAAAGGGGCAGTATAGTATAAAGGAAGTACTTCTCTGCCCAAAAAAAGAGAGGGACTTGGGAGTGATTATATCTGATGATCTTACGGTGGCCAAACAAATAGAAAAATCAGATGGCAAAATTCAAAAGGATGTTTGATTGCATAAGGAGAGCAATGGCCAGCAGGAAAAAGGAGGTGATAGTGCCTCTGTAGATGTTTATGGTGAGACTTAATTTGGAATACTGTGTACAATTCTGGAGACTGCACCTTCAAAAAGATATAAACAGGATGGGGTTGGTGTAGAGGGTGGCTACTAAAATGGTCAGTGTCCTGCCTTATAAAGTCTATAGGGACATACTTAAAACCTCAATAGTATACTTTGGAAGAAAGGTGGGAGAGTGTAGATATGCAAGATACATTTAAATACCTACATGGCACAAATGCACAGGAAATGAGCCTTTTTCATTTGAAAGATATCTCTGGAACAAGGGGGCATAGGATGAAGGTGAAAGGGAATAGACTCAGGAATAATTGAAGGAATATTTCTCTATTGAGGAGGAGCCCACTGAAGCAAAAGGAGAGGCAGAGCAGGGGACCGAGGAAAGGAAGGAGATCCCTGTAATAATATAGGAGGAGGAAGAGGAGAAGAGGGGCTAAGAGCACAGAGTATCAGACTGGGGACTCCAATCTGTATTTGGGAGGGGTGGCTCAAGACAATCTACTGCCTGAAGCATGGGATGCATTGCATCCCTCCTCCCCAGCAACCAAAATGGAAGGGCATCCTCAGAGCTCTAGTAAGGGAACAGGTGGTCCCTTCACTCAGAACACCGGTCGCGTGGTTGCTCCAAGAATAAAGAATGCAACATATTCACAGGCTACATAATTTTTAAAAAACCTTTACAATGATGTTTATATGCAGCTAAAACTGTAGCAGTTTGTAATTACTTAATATAAAACATATTGACTATTGACACTAAACACCAGACCAGCATGGTATTTAAGGTAAATATATATTCTGCAAAAGACAAAGGAGATGCAAGATGTTCACATACCAAGGAGAAAAAACAAAAAGCTAGAATCACAGCATAGTTTATAACACCAAAATGAAATTATTATAACTAATAATACTACTTATAACTAATTTTGGTGTTTTAAACTGTGCTGCAGGTCTCGCTTTTTCTTTTTTAACATATATTCTGCATCCAAAGAAACCCCTCTCTCAACAATGAGTGTAGCAAAACTAAGACATTTCCCACAAAAAGCTCATATATCGTTCCACTTCTCCCTTTCTTCATATCCTGTCTTTCCGGAATCGATTATGTCCTGGCCAGGGCTGGCCCTAGAGTTGGTTCAAGGTGCTGCTGTCCTAGGCGAACCTCAAGCTTTACACCCCATCTCATTGTCAAAATCTATTATTTAGCTTTGAATGCCCTGATTCTGCTGTCCTCTGGAAGTTGCTGCCCTAGGCAACTGCCTAGTCTGCCTAGTGGTTGGGCTGGCCCTGGGCCTGGCATAACTGTGTCACAGTCATTGTTTTCGGTATACCATGTCTCTGTGACTAGCACTATATCCCAGTCAGCCTCTTTCATTACAGCTTCTAAATATGGAACTTTATTTCACATACCATGGTCATTAGTAACACAGTAAGATAATAAACGATGGCAGATAAAGACCAACATGGTCCAACTAGTCTGCTGAGGGAGGTGGCAAGAGTTTATTTATTTATTTGGCTTTATACACTGCTTTATCATTTCAATCAAAGTGGTTTACATTGAAACTTAAATGTGTACATTGATAACTTGGATTTTTCTGAGGCAATGGAGGGTTAAGTGACTTGCCCAAGGCCAGAAAGAGTGCTAGTGGGAATTGAACCCTGAGTTCCCAAGCTAGTGTCCTTAACCATTGGGCTATGCCTCCACTCCAGTGAGTTGTACCCACTGCTCCATGCAGATTACCCCCTCATGCCTTTGTTAGGGTTGTACTTGCCACTCCATTCAGGTTACCTCATTTATACCTTTGTTTAGGGTTGTATCTGCCCTACCCCCCTTATGCCTTAGTATATGCAGTTCTCCAGATGTTGACCTTTTTCCTCTTTCTTTTCTAATTTTTAATGTTTATCTATTTATTTATTTTAGTGACATTTCTTACCCACCTATCACAAAATTTCCAAGTGGTTTACAGTGATACTTACATAATAATATATACAAAGCAGATATTCTTAAAAAAACTACTAATCATTTAAAAGCAATCTCAAAAAGATATGTTTTGGTAACTTTCTGAAAGTTTACATAATGTCGGATAGTATGGGCTATAGATGGCAGAGCATTCCATAACTTGTGCCTTACAACTGAGGGCTTACCTACGAGTTTTTACTTACCTGGGGGCAATATTCATTATTGACAACAATTCTCAGATGACTGAGGAGAAATATGATAGAGGTCTACCAAGTAATGCAAGTAGTGGAGTAGCCTAGTGGTTAGAACAACAACCTTCCTAGTATCACTCCTTGTGCCTTTGAGCAAGTCACTTTGCCTCAGAAGAAAAGGCTGGGCAATCTACTTCTAGTCATACATTGCCAAGAAAATCCAGGGGATCCTGGGTTATAAGGAGTCAGCATTGACTTGATAGCACTTAAAAAAATAAAAAATGAATGGAGTGTAGCAGGTAAATGTTGATCAGTTGTTAACTCACTTAAAAAGGAAGGCACAATGTGGCACATTTAAGACTAATAGGAGAAAACACTTTTTAACTCAGCATGTAATCAAACTCTGGAATTAGTGTAGCTGGGTTCAAAACAGGTTTGTATGACCTCTTGAAGGAAAAGTCCATAAACCTTTAATACTAGGGAAATCTATTGCTTATCCCTGGGACATGCAGCATGTAATGTGTATAACTTTGGGAACCTGACAGACACTTGAGATCTGGAATGGCCACTGTTAGAAACAGGCTACTGGACTCGATGGACCCTTGGTCTCACCCAGTATGACATTTCTTATGTTCTTATGCCAAAAGATTAATCTGTATATCTCCTTCACAGAATGTCCCTCATATCCCTTTCACTCTTATCCTCCACATGAGCCTGGTCAACTACACTTACCAAGGTTGAAGTGCCAGTATCCTGAGCTATCCATGCACGTGACACACATACACATGGAACTGGCAAGCTATTCACAAGCACTTAGTTCCCCACCAAAGTAGGTCTGGGGTGGAGCTTAATAATGAGCTGCCATAGATGCAGAGGACATTTTCTAGCTCTGTCAGTGGTAAAGATGCAACATTTCAAAGATCCTCTTGAAAATTTCTAGTAACTATAAGTAAATAGGATACATACGAAGCGTGGATATACCAGAACACCTGATCGTTCTCTTGCACAATCTGTACATTGATCAAGAAGCAACAGTTCAAACGGAACAAGGAGAAACAGAATGGTTTAAAATAAGCAAAGGTGTATGACAAGGCTTCAGACTTTCTTCTTACCTGTTTAATTTATATGCAGAACAAATCATCAGAGAAGCAGGATTGTATGAAGACAACAGAGGTGTGAAGATTGGTGGAAGACTCATCAATAACCTTCGCTATGCTGATGATACCACATTACTGGCTGAAAGTGAAGATGATCTGAAACATTTGCTTCTCACAATTAAAGAACATAGTCTCAAAATGGGCCTGCAACTTACTGTAAAGAAGACAAAGATCATAACAACTGGCATAATCAACAAGTTTATCGTTGAAGGAGAAAAAATTAAAATCGTGAACAACTTTAACCTACTTGGATCAACTATCAATAAAAAAACAACAAGCAGTTAAGAAATCCAATGATGCACTGCTCTTGGCAGAATGGCTATGAAAGACCTATACAAGTTTCTCAAGAGCAGAGATGTCTCTCTCCAAAGATTTGACTTGTTCAAGCCATGGTATTTTCAATAACATCATATGGATGCGAAAGCTGGACAGTGAAAAAGATAGACAGGAAGAAAATTGATGCCTTTGAATAATGGTGCTGGCGGCGAATACTGAGTATACCATGGACTGCCTGAAGAACAAACCAGTCAGTACTAGAGGAGATCACACCTAAGCTTTCTTTAGAAGCTCAGATGATAAGACTTCGACTTCATAATTTGGACACATCATGCGAAGAGAGAGATCATTAGAGAAAGACATCATGCTTGGCAAGATAGAAGGTCAACGCAAAAGAGGAAGGCCAGCAATGAGATGGATCGATACAATAACAGCACCTACGGGTACCAGTTTCTCAACAATGAGCCGCCTGACTGAAGACTGAACACAATTTAGAACAACTATCCAGAGGGTCACCATGAGTCGACACCGACTCAACAGCACTTAACAACAACAACAACAACATGAATTATCTTTTCAAAAATCACCATTAACCACTAGGTGCTGGATATACTGGATGAAGACCCGCTACAGGGGTGAACCAGCTGGATACATCATGCCTTCCAGAGACACCCAGTAAGTAGATATTATATACCTCTCCTCTTACATCCTCCTAGTCTCTGGTTTGTGACTCCACTCTTTAAAGCATTTTCCATAACTAGTTCTGATATAATGTCTTGCTGTCTGGTAGCACTCACTGGCACTTGCCTTGTGCATTGCCCACAACTCTGGACATCCCTTCCTCAGGTGCAGCTTACTGTTCACATGTCTTCAGCAAGCTGTGCATATCACCTTTTTCCCACTGGCATGGTGCTGTTTGCCCCTAATTCCTTGCATACAAAATCAAGAGATAGTCTGTTCGATGCACTGGAGAAATGGCCCTATTTAGATGTGATCTACCAGAGGCACTGGTCAGTTTGGAGTCATGCCCTGTAGCTTCAAGGGCCTTTCTATACTGAACCCTAAAACCATCAGTTGATGCTGACTCATGGCGACCCTTTGGATTGTTGTCCTAAAATGTGTTTGGCCTTCAGTTAGGTCGCTAACTGTTGATAGAGTGGCATCCATAGCAGCTATTATCATATTGATCCATCTCATTGCTGGCCTTCCTTTTTTGCATTGGCCTTCAACCTTGCCAAACATGATGTCTTTCTCTAATAATCTCTCTCTCTTTACATGATGTGTCCAAAGTATGAAAATCAAAGTCTTGTCACCTGAGCTTCTAAAGAAAGCTTAGGTGTGATCTTCTCTAGTATGGATTGGTTTGTTCTTCAGGCATAGTATACACAGTATTCTTCACCAGCACCATCATTTGAAGACATCAATTTTCTTCCTATCTATATTTTTCATTGTCCAGTTTTCACATCCATATGACATTATTGAAAATACCATGGTTTGGATAAGTCAAATCTTTGTATGGAGAGATACATCATAGCTCTTGAGAATCTTGTCTAGGTCCTTCGTAGTCATTCTGCCAAGAGCAGTGGGTCATCGGATTTCTTGACTACTTGTGGTTTCTTTATTGATTATTGATCCTAGCAGGTTGACGTTGTCCACTATTTATATTTGATCTCCATCAATGATGAACTTATTGATTTTGCTAGTTGTCAGGATCTTTGTCTTCTTCAGGTCTAGCCCTCTATATGGGGAATGGACATACCTGGCCTGAAGAGAACAAATAATAAATACCCATGAAAACCCATCCCATTAGCAATAAAAATAAGGAAAAAACAACAAGGAAAAGTAGACAAGCTGCTGGCAAACAGGTCCTGTTATCTAAGAAACTAACAAGCTGTACTGGGTCCATATACATGTGGAGGCACATTCTAATGTGTGCGTCCAGGCCTCTGTGTGCCCATTCAGAATCGGGACACAGAGATAGATCTGATTCTGATCCTGTGGGGGCTAGACGTGCCCCGTGGGATATAAATCAAGTTTAGGGTCTGTACGTGCAGGCTGGGACACAATTCTGATTGGCTTGCATGTACAGACCCTTGCCCAGTTAATCAGTCAGGCTCCTGAATGAAGCCATGGTGTCCCATTGCCATGGCATATTAGCTCCATTCAGGAGCTGCGATCCCCCGGCCACCAACCACAATTTCCTTTCCCTGCAGCCCAACCCCGAATTGGCCTCCCATGGCCAGGGCCGGGTTGCAGGGAACCCCCTGCACCTCCATATCTCACTGGCACTGCCCAGACCGGCTGTCCCCTGACATCCAGGTGGAATAAGTCCGCCATCTAGTCTGCCAACTTCAGAATCAGCCCTGTACATCCAGGGTCTTGGACCACCCACTGCCCACCCTAACTCCACCTCCACAATGCCCCATCCTGCTCCCATCTAAGCCTCCCCATACAAACCCCTTGTTCATACAGGGAGGCTTTTGCTAGGGATAGAAGGGGGGGTGATCAGCGGGGATGGACATCCCAACAGGACAAACTTTATTCTGCAACTGCGGGAGCTAGACGGTCCTACAATTGCAAGATCGGGCACTTAGATGGCCCAGTGTAGCCCTGATTCAGCGGCACATGATGTCCTCCCTACAGCCCATCCAGCCTGCCCTATGCTCTTGATGGGTTGCCAGTGCCATGGTGTCCCATTGCCATGGCACCGGGATGCTCAGAAGGAGCACAGAAACTCTGCAGTAGAGAAAACCCTCATTTCCCTGCCGCTCAACCATCAGCATGGGCAGCCAGGTCTGGTATCAGTCAGCAGGGCCACCCCTGCATCTGCCCAGCCAGTTTGGTGAGGCTGCCTGGCCCAAACCCCACAGTCAGTGGGACTTTTTCTACCTCTGAGGTGGAATAAATGCCACGTCTATCTCTCCCCCACCAGACGTACAGGGCCATGACCTGAGTAGGCCCTGTACATCCAGGTGCTTCAGCCTGCCCCCACTCCACCCACTCCCTGCCTTTGGCCCTCCCCCTCCTACCCCCATCCAATGCTCCCCGCACTACCCCTAAGTACATGTGGGGTGGGCTGGACTCAGGATTGAGTGCCAAACCAGAACAGGGGTTGGACGTCCTACCAGGACGTTCAACCCCACTATTTGCATCTCTGTATCGGGCCCTATATATTAAAGTGAATTTGGTAGAGTTTTGGGTGGGTCACATGTACTATATTTTTCAAATGCAGATGATATTCTTTTTTTATTCCTTCTTAGGAGATATTGAGCTCCATATACAATTCTGAACACTTGTTATAGTAAGATTGAAGGTTAGATGAATACTCAGTGATTACTGTTGAGGAAAACAAACTTACCTTAGGTAGGAGGAAGGAATAATTGAATGTCTGATAAATATCCTAAAATTTCTGGTTACTCTATTCCCTTCTTATCCATTTTGAAAATCCTAGTTGTGGTTTTTTGATTCAGCCTTATCCTTTCAACTACAAGTTGTTCATATCACATGCAAAGTATTCTATTTATTGTGATTTATTCATCAAGTAAGATCTTGTATAGCTAAGGAGCACCTGGTTATGTTAGTTCGAGCTCTTATATTATCTCAGTTTAATTTCTGCAACATTGTTTATGTAGGACTAGCAAGTAAATTGATGCAAAGAATGCAAATATTACAGAATACTGCTGCAAAGTTAGTGTTGAAAGGTACACAGGAGGAACATGCTACCCTTTTTCTTGTGGCACTTCATTAGCTTCTGATTCATGTTCAAATATGATTCATAAGAACATACAGTAAGAAATGCCATACTGGTTCAGACCAAAGGTCCATTGAGCCCAGTATCCTATTTCCAACAGTGGTCAATCCAGGTCACAAGTACCTTTCAGGTTCCCAAAAGATAGAAATCCCAGAGGTAAGCAGTGGATTTCCTCAGTCCAATTTAATCATGCTTTATGGACTTTTCCTCCAGGAACTCGCCCAAACCTCTTTTAAATCCAGATACACTAAAAGCTTTTACTACATTCTCTGGTAATGAATTCCAGAGTTTGATTACGCGTTGAGTGAAAAAATGTTTTCTCCGATTAGTCTTAAATGTGCTACAGACCAAATTGCTCTGTTTAGTCTTTAAGATTTTACATGGCCTAGTTCCTAGCTATCTGCCTTCTTTGAAAATTTCAAATCATGTAGATCAACCTATGAGATCTGCTAGATTCTCCAGTGTTGGCATGCAAGGCATTATACATTAAGGGTCAACATGCAGAAAGTTTTTTTCTACTGTGCTGTGCAAGCCTGGATTGCACTGCCTGTAAACATTAGGACTAAATCTAAATTTATGACCTTTTGCAGCTTATCAAAAACCCATCTATTTGAACAGTACTTAGGGGTATGTTTACTAAAGTGTGGTAACGTAGTGGCGGCTATGTTAACGCGCGGTAATGTTACCAGATGTAATGTTAATGCACGGTAACATTACCAGATGCAACGTTAACACGCGGTAACGTCTCTGGCCACGGTAAGTCCCTCAGAGGGTGGAGAGAAGGGGTCAATGGGCGGGGAGTGGGCAGGGAGAGGCTCCTGCTACACTAACGCGGGGACATGAAGGGCCGAACAGTACTGCAAGTGAAGACCTGTCTGTAGATGCACATTTGCAGGAGAGAGAAACCATTTAAGTGTCAGTAATGTACAGCACAGGCAGGGAGCCCAAGAAAAGGGACAGTAGCGCTCCATCTGCAGCAACAGCATAGTGCCCAAGTATGAATGGCCACTATGATGATGGTGCAAATGGGGCACAGGGGGCTGCAGGTGGGACATGCAGTGGTGGCAACTGGGATACAGGGTAGACTAGACTGTCACCCAGGTGGCACATAGGAACACAGACACCGGAAATCAGCATGACAGTGTCTGAGCAAGGTCAATATGCCCAGTAAGCTGTGTACCACAGTGTCCAATCAAGGGGACACGTACACATCAGGTACCCCAAAAAGCACACAGGAACCACAATGCCCATAATGGGGCAAGCAGTGCACATCTGGGGACCACATTAACAAGGGTCTATGGGCATTCCCCAGGATAAGTCCCAAACTGTCCATAAAACCAGCAAAATGAACACCCATTATCACAGCCCCTGGTAAGGCAGTACAGGGTGTGACCACACATTGAGTGAAATATGTAAAGACCCAGTAGTCCATAATGGAGACACTGGACCCGCATTACTTGCCCCAGCCTGACCACAGTCTGCCAGCAGAACACAATCAATCAACCAGGTCCACCCTAGCCAACTGTTGCCAGATCACACACCGCACACCCCATAGCCATCTCACCTCCATGTGGAAGTGACAGAACAGTGGCAGTCGGTGATGGGGGGATGTGTGGATATCCATGTATGCCACCGCACACCAGACCCTGAACCTAGGCACCCGCCTACCTGCACAGTGGATGGCCTGGGATTGCACACAACCAGCACCACTAGTATATGGGCATGTCAGCATGGCAGGGGGGTGCCGGCGATGGTGGCACCTGCTTGCAGTGGACCAAGGTCATGACCTGCCCCAGTGTGCCATGTCCAGTCTGTCTAAGAAAGAGCAAATGTAGCCCCAGGGACTGCACTGCCTCTGTGGTAACAGTGTGGTGCAGTGCACATAGGCAGTGTGTCCTGGAGCAGAGAGTCACAAGTTCACATCCCAGCTGTGGATCGTGCAATGCATGTTCCTACATTTTACCCACATTACAGATACAACATCAACATGTGCAATCCCAAAAGCATCAGCCAAAAGGAGTACAAACATCCACACACACAGGCCCCACTAACCAAAACGTCATGGATTGTCTGGCTGTTTGCACCGGCTCGGAGCAGCAGTTATCAGCAGAGCCCACAACTAGCTCTTGCACCCCTTAGCAATGCCTGTACTGTGATCGGGACCAGTGTCACGGTCAGGTTTGCCAACCACCCCTATCTTTGCACAATGTCGCAATAGGAGTGGGTGAGTGCATGTCCATCCATTGTGGTGTGGCGTCCTACTCTGCGCCAGCCTGCAAATCTGCATACTGAGGAGCAAGGTATTGTAGGTATGGCCCAGAGAGGGCGGACCAGGCAGGATGCGACTGCAGTGGTGGTAGGGCAATGGCTTTCCTGGAGGAAAGGTCCATAAACCATTATTAAAAAGAATCTGGGAAATCCACTGCTTACCTCAGGACGAACATTGTGAAACTAGTGTGCCTTTTTGGGAACCTGCCAAGTACTTGCGACTTGGATTGGTCACTGTTGGAAACAGGATACTGGGCTTGATGGACCTTGGTCTGACCCAGTATGGCATATCTTATGTTTTTATGTAAACACACACACAGATTGAGATTAACAAACAACAGAGATACATCCTAGGTCAAGGATAATAAACACTGGGAGTTTGAGAAGGAACACAGTCGCTGAGGTGGGGGAAGAGGGAGTCGGGGAATGAGATAAGGGAGATGCTACAAGAGAAATGAGAGGGGCATGGTAATAAATGATAGGAAAAGATAGATCTACATAGACTCAGATCAAACAAACAAAATTGAATCTTCTCCAGTCATGAACACCGCAAGCAATCTCAAGAGACATGAGGTTGGCATTTGCACAGAATTTATAGTAATTGTAAATGCCAACATTTTAATTAATTAATTAAACCAGACTTCTATACTGCCTTATCCTTCAATCACGGCTGTTTACATTGTAACTTAACATGAACTGGGGTACAATGAACTAGAGTAAGAGGGGGTAGCATGCAGGGATTTAACAAACTATAATGTATTTATAGTTGGGTTGGTTGATTTATGGCATTTACAGTATGTACAGGTTATTTACAGTTTGAGCGGTATTTACCGTATGAGTAGGTTATCAAAGAGCAGTCCAGTTGGCCTGATGGGTTTGGGATGCGACCAATCGAGTCTGGATCAGAAGCCAATGTAACTGACAGAGAACAGATTTGGCTGTTCCGGTGATGATACGGGCTTCAGTGTTTTGGTCTAGCTGCAGGGGATGCGTGATTTGCTTTGGGAGTCCTTGATAAAGTGAGTTGCCATAGTCCAGTATAGGGGTGATGATAGCCTGGCAGACTGTGCGGAAATGTTCCTGGTTTAGGAGTGGTTTTAGTCTTCTAATGAGCTTTAGTTTGTGGTATTCTTTTACAGCAGTTTTGTTTACGTGAGACTGTAGATTGAGATTTTTGTCCAAGATAATTCCTAGATAGCATAGTTCACTCTTCACTGCTATTGTCTGGTTTAGTAGATGGATTGCTTGAGGGAGGTTGAAGGTAGTGTTTCTGGTGATGTGGAGTGCTTCAGTTTTGCTGTAGTTCAGAGTAAGGCTGTTGTTGTTGAGCCAGTTACTCATTTCTTCTAGGCAGAGGGTTATAGCTGTGTGTCCAAATCAATCAGAGAGGTCGTCAGCATATATGTGATACTGTATATTGTGCTTCTTGATGATGCCACAGATGGGATGTATGTATAGGTTGAAGAGGATTAAGGAGAGTGCAGAACCTTGTGGGAAGCCTTGTGGTATAGTGAAAGTTGTTCGTTTGCTCCACATTTGACTTGCTGTGCTTAAGTATGATGTAAACCATTTTAGGGTGTTGTTGCAGATTCCAGTATCCTGAAGGCACTGGATCAGTGTATTGGAGTGGAGGGGTGGCCTAGTGGTTGGGGCAAGGTACTTCGGGCCAGAAAGTCGGGGGTTCAAATCCCACTAGAGGACAGCAACCTTGGGCTGGAAGGACTGGGGTTTCTAGTCCCAAAGGTGCTCCTTGTGGTCTTGGGCAAGCCACTTAACCCTCCATAGCCCATGTTCCCTGTAAAATAGTTCTGTGTGCTGTGCTTTCCTGTCTAATCAATGTGTTTATACCTCAAAAATTTCCTGTCATGATTTGACAATTTCCAATCTGTAATCAAACCGCTGCTGATCGCTGGAAGTAGCGGTATACAAATGTATACTAAATAAATAAAATAAATAAATAAAATAAATATTGTGTGAGACACTATGAAAGGCAGATGAGATATCCATAAATAAGAGGAATCTGGTCCTGATGTTGTCCATTCCCTTTAAGATACTGTCAAAAAATGAAGTTAGAAGTGTTTCCACATTATAGCGTGGTTTGAACCCATATTGATGGGGGTCTAGAGGCATGTTGTGGTCTATATGGTCCTGCAGCTGTCTCTGCATATTTTTTTTCTATGATTTTTGCGAGAAATGGGAGGCTGGAGATCGGGTGGTAAGCCATGGGGTCACTTTTGCAAAGTGATGAGTTCTTTAAAATTGGTTGTATAGATGCCTGCTTGAGAGTTGATGCCATGTATCCTTATTGGAGGGAGTATATAGGTATATAGGTTGGATTAGATGATCCTTGGCTGATTTTATCCAGTGAACTGGACATGGATCCTCTGGTGAGGTGGTTGTGTTGAGCGAGCGGACGATCTGCTCTATTTGTTGAATAGATGTACAGCTCTCCACATCAACATACATTGCAAACATGTTCTATACTGCCCAGGTCATATCTCCAACATGCCTCTTTTTAAACTTAAATCATGGCTTTACAAAATTGTAATTTTCACATGAATAACACTTCTACGTATAAATGCCGGAAGTTTCAGATGGAAATCACAAATATAGCTTCTAAAATAGCCTCCTTTTGTCTGTTAAGGGTACTTCCAGAGAAAGCATTGCTGCTAGAGCTTGGATTGCCAGGACTTGGAATGGAGTGGTATAGCAGCATGGAACAGGAAACAAATTGCTGAATATAGAACAGGAACCAACAAAACAGCAGGAAAACCAGACAGAGGGCCCAATGGACATTTCTTAAGGATCTGCTAGTCCAACACCAGCTTTTCTTATATACTACTTCCAATCAATGTACTGGGTCAATGGAGCCTTGCTGAAGTGTATTTCACTCCAGGGGAATCAGAAGCTAAAGAACTGCTGGTCTTTCTTTGGTGCTCAAGCACTGGGGCCTTTGAGGCAGATTAAGGGCCTTTGTTTCCAAGAGAAGTCAACTCAAATCCTGACACATTTTCTCACCACCATATCTGATTAAAGCTATTTAAGTCAGGCTGTAAAAGTATCTCCCCCAAAGTTAACCAGTCAACTTTGGGCGAGTATATTCAGTGTTCCTAAATCAGATGTAAGTTGGCTAAATATCCATGTAAAGTTAACTGGATTAACTTTACATGGATATTTACAAATAGGGGTGTCCTACATGGAGCGATGGGGGAGGAGCGGTGTGTTCACCCCTAAACAAACAATGAAACAAATATATGGGGAGGGGTGAAGACATGGGGAGGAGTGCACCTACTCCTGGTGGGTGCACCACTAAGCAAAGACATGGGTAGGGGTGCACTTACTCCCTAAAAGACATGGGAAGGGGTGCACCTACTCCTGTCATATTGCTGGGCAGACTAGATGGACCATACTGGTCTTTATCTGCCGTCATTTACTATGTTACTGTTACTATGGATATGGAGCCACTGAGGATCATCTGCTGTGTACTTTGCACAGTACAGGAGGAAAAAGCTAATAGTTTGATTATGTTCTGTCTTTCTTAATGACTTCATGTTTTGCAGCTCTTAGACTATGGTTTATATTTTTTTGTATTAATATGTGTTGGTTTTTTTCAACTATTATTATTACCTATTCCTATGGAATATGTTTATGTGCAACATTCATACTGGTCTGAGACAGGCTGCAGGAGCTGTGGAGCTTTCACAAAGCCAAAAGCTAAGACTATAATTTTCTTTCTTATCTCTGCTAGTTTCTAGCTACCAATATAGAGTTTAACTGTCTGTTTTGGGGAAATTGTTAATATAAAGTTTAACTGTGGTTATACATAAAGCTTGGGGATATTCAGCCTACTGGGACCTGAGTATCCAGATAACAAAGGTTTAAATCTGTTGGAGAAAGCTTGCTTTCAGGGAGGGGGTGAAAGTTTGCTCTCAGGGAGGGGCTAATTTTAGACCATCTTACACCTGGCCACACCTACCGGTCTGAGGCAGGCTGCAGGAACTGTGGAGCTTTCACAAAGCCAAAAGCTAAGACTATAATTTTCTTTCTTATCTCTGCTAGTTTCTAGCTACCAATATAGAGTTTAACTATCTGTTTTGGGGAAATTGCTAATATAAGGTTTAACTATGGTTATACCTTAAGCTTGGGGATATTCTGACTGACTGACTGCTTTCCTGGGTAGCCTTGGAGCAGATATCTGTGGGTGCCCCCAGTTCAGGAACAGCCTTCTGGCCAGAGACACCTAGGTTCCCACCTACCCTACCCCTCACCCCACCCACCCAGAGCTGCATTGCCTATATAGTAATTGCATACGTTGCCATCTATCCTTTTAACTTGGGTTAAAGCCCACATCTTTATTTAGTTTATTTATTTATTTAGCTGTATTTATATCCTGCTTTTCACTGGGTCAAAGTAGTCAATTGGGGGATACATTTAACACAAGGGGATATAAGACACATATGCTAATACTTACAGGGAACATGGGCAATGGAGGGTTAAGTGGCTTGCCCAAGACCACAAGAAGTGCCTATAGGACTAGAAATCCCAGTCCCTCCGGCCTGAGATTGCTGTCCCCAGGTGGGACTTGAACCCCCCAGCCCTCCGGCCTGAAGTACCTTGTCCTAACCACTAGACTACTCCTCATCTTATTTTTCCTTTCTTCTTCTCCTTCCTCTTCTCCTTCTAGGACTGCTTATTCAACATGTCATGTATTCAGTGCAATAACTGCAGTACATTCATTCCAAGACGAATTATTTGGAACCTAAGAGCTTGTCCTCTGTGCCTCAGCCCAGCTGCCATGCATAAAGAACTGACTCTACTAAGGAAAGACCTAGCTGCCATGCATAAAAAGGTGACCCTACTGAGGGAGGAACTGGCTTCAATGAAGCGCACCTCTTCTAGGATACAAACTGAACAATGTCCACCACCTCTCCCACAAAGAATCAAACACCCCAGGGACAAGTGGATAACAGTAGGTTCTGGTAGATTGCAACCTGTAATGCACAGACATTCTATGCATCAAGAGATATCCCTGCATAATGCCTTCTCTGCCTTGGCCAATGAGGAACTGTGGGAGGAACTGGCAGCAATGAAGTGCACCTCTTCTAGGATACAAACTGAACAAAGTCCACCACCACTCCCACAAAGAATCAAACACCCCAGGAACAAATGGATCACAGTGGGTTCTGGTAGATTGCGACCTGTGACACAGAGGCATCCTATGCATCAGGAGATATCCCTGCATAATGCCTTCTCTGCCTTGGCAAATGAGGATGCCCAATCCAAAGAAACTGAAGGGCCCTTAAATGAGACAGACAATGCCCAATCTCTTGCTAAAGGACCAAATATGAAAAAACCTCACCAAACAGCAAACTACTACTACTTGGTGATTCCATCATCAGTGGCACCAACTTGGGAACACAGTTCAAATGAGAGAAGATAGTCAATTGCCTCCCAGGCTCTTCAGCCAGCAGGAATACAAACCACATTGTTGAACTATTTAGCGCAGAAAGTGAACACTCCAAACTTGATGTTGTTATCCACTTGGGCACAAATGACCTGGCTAGAGACAGTGCCTCTACAGTCCAAAAGGACTTCCAATCTCTGGGAGAGAAACTCAAGCCCATTGTTAACACTGTTGCATTCTCAGAGGTTCTACCTGTTCTTGGTAAGGGGGCAAAAAGGCTGCATCACATTAACAGCTTTAATACATGGCTCCAGACCTGGTGCAAACAAGAAGGATTCAGATTTATTGGCGACTTGGGTAACAGATGGAACAACAAGAGACTATACTGTGCTGATGGACTACATCTCTCTGTCGCAGGGAAAAGAATCCTAAGTGAAAAATTCAAGCAATATGTGGATATGCATTTAAACTAGGAAAAGGGGGTGACGGATGTGGAAGGTCAAGTTCTGGACATCACCCCCTGTAAAAGCAGATTAAACTCAGAAACAGCCACACTTTTAAACCGTACATCAAAAACAAGTGTGGAGATGTAGGCAGAACAAAATCAATGCAAAATACACACAAGCCAGTTAAATGCTGGAAAGCAATGAGCACAAATGTTCGAAGCTTAGCCAGCAAAGTTCCGGACCTGGAAGCCCTAATGGTGGAAATGGATTTGGACATTGTGGCCATTACAGAAACATGGCTAAATGAATCACATGATTGGGATATAGCCATAGCTGGCTATAATCTATTCAGAAGAGACAGGGAAAATGGGAGAGGAAGAGTAGTAGCCTTGTATGTCAAAAGCAATATTAAAGCTACTGAAATGCAGGGGGCATGGGGGAAAGAAGAAGCACTCTGGATTGTGCTGAAAAGAGGAGATGGCACTGTCATCCATACTGCTGTAGTCTACAGACCTCCGACACAAATTGAAGAGATAGATAACAAACTGATTATAGATATTGCCAAGATAGCCACAAAGGGGGAAGCGATAATATTGGGTGACTTTAATCTACTTTAATCTAATTTCACTTTACTACTATTGACCCATGCCACCCATGAATACACGTACAATATCCACTCGAGTTTAAATATGGTATATAATAAAAGCATATTCATAGTATAATGTTGATTGTACATAGTTATCCCTGTTATTCCATGTTATATATTCCCTTGTTCTCTGTAAACTTCGATGTTACCTGTACACATTGCAGTATATTTTGTTCAATGTACACCGCACTGATTTTAATAGCGCGGTATATAAGAGATGTTAAATAAATAAATAAATAATAAATAATACTGGATGTGGATTGGATTATTCCTTCTGTAAATCTGGAAAGAAGCAAAAAAATTGTGGATGGTCTCCAAGATGCGTTACTTAGACAAATTGTGATGGAACCAACCAGGGAAAGCTCAACACTGGATTTAGTGCTCACCAACGGTGATAACGTGTTGAATGTCTGCGTGAGTGCCCCTGTGAGTAGCAGCGATCATCACATGTTGTAGTTTGAGATAAAAGCCATTGTATAGGCCAATCATAGCAAGCTCAAAGTCCTAAACTTCAAAAACACCGACTTCAATAAAATGGCCGAGTACCTAAAGGAGGAGCTGACAGGGTGGAAAGAGATAAGGGACGTGGAATTGCAATGGGCTAAACTAAAGGTGACAATAAAAGGGGCAAGAGATAAATATGTAAGAAAAATAAACAAAAATAAGAGGAGAAAAAAACCTGCTTGGTTTTCCAAAGACGTGGCTGCTCAAATAAAGGCAAAAAACACAGCTTTCACAAAATTCAAAAGCTCACAAACAGAGGAACACAGAAATGAATACAGGATCAAACTCAAAGAGACAAAAAGAGAAATAAGGATAGCAAAATCAAAGACAGAGGAAAAGATGGCTAAAGATGTTAAGTGTGGTGACAAAACTTTCTTCAGGTATATACGGGAAAAGAAGAAGATCAGAGGTGGAATTGCAGGACTCAGAAGTGCTGCGAACGGACTCGTTGAAAGTGACATTGAAAAAGTGAAATTGCTAAATGAATACTTCTGCTCTGCTTTTATTAAAGAAAGTCCTGGATAAGGACCAACTGTGACTCCCAAATATAAAAATTGGAATGAAGTAGATACCATACCATTCACAGAAGATGAAGTGTTAGACAAAACTGAAAGTGGACATGGCTATGGGACCGGATGGGATACATCCCAGGATACTGAAAGAGCTCAGAGAGGTTCTTGCAGTGCCGTTAAAGGATGTTTTCAACAGATCCGTGGAAACAGGAGAGGTTCCTCAGGACTGGAGAATGGCTGATGTCGTACCTCTAAACAAAAGTGGTGACAGGGAAGAAGTGTCAAACTACAGGCCTGTGAGCCTTACCTCAGTGGTGGGAAAAGGCGGGAAAAGTAATGGAGGCACTCCTGAAAGAGCAAATAGTGAACTTTCTCAAAACCAACAGGTTGTAAGACCCGAGGCAACATGGTTTTACCGAAGGACGATCTTGCCAAACATATCTGATTGAGTTCTTTGACTGAGTGACCAGGGAACTAGGTCAGGGGCATGCAATGGATGTCATCTACTTGGATTTCAGCAAAGCCTTTGATACTGTTCCTCATAGGAGGCTTATCAATAAACTCAGTAGCTTGGGGATGGATCCCAAGATGGTAAATTGGATCAGAAATTGGTTGACTAACAGACGACAGAAGGTGATGGTAAATGGAGCTCACTCGGATGAAGGGAAGGTGATTAGTGGGGTGCCCCAGGGGTCGGTCTTGGGCCCAGCACTATTCAATGTATTTGTGAGTGATATTGCTTAAGGACTGAATGGAAAAGTCTGTCTTTTTGCAGATGACACAAAAATTTGCAACAGAGTGGACTCCCCCGAAGAAATGGTTAACATGAGGAAAGATCTACAAAAGCTGGAAGAATGGTCTAATGCTTGGCAGTTAAGATTTAATGCAACGAAGTGCAGAGTCATGCACTTGGGTAGCAGAAATCCAAGGGAAATGTACATGATATGGGGTAAGAGGCTGGTGTGCACGGATCAGGAGAAAGACCTTTTTGTGATTATTTCTGAAGATCTCAAGGTTGCAAAACAGCGCGACAAGGCGGTGGCAAAAGCCAGGAGGATGCTGAGTTGCATACAAAGAGGAATTACCAGCAGAAAGGAAGAGGTACTTATGCCACTGTACAAGTCACTTGTGAGTCCAACAAAAAGCACGGTCCACGTACCAACAGCAACCCAGTAAGTCACTTGTGAGGCCTCACTTGGAATACTGTGTTCAGTTTTGGAGACCGTATCTTGCAAAGGATGTAAAAAGACTGGAAACTGTTCAGAGGAAGGCGACCAAAATGATTTGGAGCCTGCATCAGAAGCCTTATGAGAAGAGACTTGAAGACCTAAACATGTACACTTTGGAGGAGAGGAGGGATAGGGGAGATATGATTCAGACTTTTAAATACTTAAAGAGAAATAATGAACAAACAAACCACTTCCAAAGATGGGGAAGCTGTAAAACTAGAGGGCATAACATGAAGCTGCAAGAGGGTAAAATGAAAGGCAATGTCAGGAAATACTTTTTCACTGAAAGGGTGGTGGATGCTTGGAATGCCCTCCCGATGGAAGTGGTGGGGGCAAATACGGTGGCGGAATTCAAAATGGCATGGGACAGACACAGTGGATCCCTTTACAGCAACAGGATAAAATCAAAATAAACTGAATCATCTAATTTCTCAACAAATAGGGGTGTCCTACATGGAGTTGTGGGTTCACCCCTAAACAAAGACATGGGGAGGAGTGGCCTGCATGGACCAGCAGGCGCACCTACTCTTGCCATCGTACTGAGCAGACTAGATGGACCATACTGGTCTTTATGTGCCGTCATTTACTATGTTACTATGCTACTATGAACATCTAACAAACAGTAAAAAACAAACTGTCTCTTCAAATATGCCTAATTTGTACAAAAACACTGTCCTGTGCAGAACATGAAGTCTTCTTTGTGATTTCTCTGTCCTCTGTGTTCATTTACAGTAGCACTTCATTTTATTTTAATAACACTGTCACAGTGGTTTTGAGCTATAAACTCACAACCTTTTGATGTTTAAAGTTTCTAATCGCCCAAGAAGGGCTGCTTTCAAAAACCAATTAAGCCTATTATCCTTGAAATGTGCCTCAAAGAACAATGAGGGTCTTGGCATTTCCAAGGTTTGGTTCAAAGTTCATGCAAATCTGCCTTTGAGGATTTCAATGGGTCTCTTGTTGAAACAGAGAGCAAGCCTCTTAAAGCGCTACAGGTCCTCCTCAACAAGAACCACCATGACAGCAATTAGTGATTTGGGGTAAACTTAAAAAGCTTAACTGGGACTAATGCAGGTAAATAAGGTGTTCTGAGTGTAGATTGTTTTAATGCCCTTGAGTAGATTTTTAGACAAATTTTGTGCAATTTCAGAAAACACATTTGACCACATAAAAATAGTCATGATGGAGAGTGTTTTAGAGCCGTGCTCTGAATCTACAGTACAGTATATGCATAACTTACAATTTCAAAGACCCATAACTTGCCCCATAGTTTTGAAATGGAGAAAGTAACAGGCATATAGTTAGCTGCATGACAACACAATATTTAGATATATACGAGTACCTCATGTTTGAAAATTATGTTGTCTTGTGTGCGTTTAGAACACATGTAATTGTTCTGTAATATGAATAATATGAGCGGTAGTTTGGAATCGCTGTAAGTTAACCTGTGTAAAATCTTGAGCAACAATTGGTAACATTTTTGTTATTCTAATTTTATTGGCAATTTTTGTTTTTATTCATAGTTGCCCTGAAGAAATCCTGGTGGGGTGAAACCTACTGGCCAGGTAGGGTTTATGGAATTTGATATGGCAACATGCACCATTGCACTTGCTTGACCATGGAGAATTACAGATAAGTTGTGGCCATGTTTGTTATTGCCTTGTGGGCTCGCTCAAGTTTGATAGCATAAGGAGTGAATACTAATTAAGATTGTTTTTCTACAAGAAGATTCATGTATAAGTTGGTGGAATATATGCATACTTGTATATATTGAAAAAGGGGAGCAATGATGGATCTTAAGTTGTAGTGGATGTTTTTCAGTACGTGAAGAAATTTGAGCTGCTGCTTTCTCATTTTAGTAATACAGTGTGCTTGAATATAAAATTGATTATTTTCTTGCAATCTACTGAGAATGTATCCATGTATCCAAGGTACAAAACATGACTGCATTCTACTTTGTCTATAATACTTTACAGTTTTTACTGAAACAGTTTCTAACTCATTGAGAGAGATATCACTTTCAGTCAAGGAAGATTCCCCAGACCATAGTCCTATTTCACATGTGTACCCTACATCTTTGTGAGTGTGTCACAAAGTTTCTCTTGTTAACGTGCATGGCTCCTGTGTACCCTGACTACAGGACTGTACCAAACTAGAAATGTGTCTTGTGTGACTAATGATTCTGGTGCACCCCTCCACCCAGCCGTCTTCAGTAACTCACTCTTTTTGAGCTTCCTGGAAGCCCAGTGGTTATATCAGCACCTCCTTCTGTGCTTGCACCCGGTGCGGCCATACCATTCGCACAACTCTTGGTATGGCCCTGCCTGACTAAGCTTTCAGTGAGTCACTTGGCCATATCAGGCAACAGATGTCCCTGAACTTATTAAATTCCTCACATAGTACTGAAACTTGCTCCTATGGTGCATCTAGGCTGCTGTGCATCAGCCATGGAAAAGACACCAGCAAGGTGCCAAGGGCAGAGAGTATGCACCCACCAGCTGTGTGTCTATGCAAGACTGGTCTCATCTGAGTCCATACTAGAGCTGCATCTTAGAAATCAATTATGCATAGTGTGACAAGGAAGCCTGTTTTGAGCCTATGAGCATAGAAAAGGCCAATGACTTTAACTTAGAGAAAGGAGAAATCCCCGCAGGGCATGGATTTCAGGCCCCTCATAGAGAAAGAAACCTGAGGGAGAGAAAGTTCAGGCAGCCACACCCTAACTCCTATGACGTAACTGCAGGCTTGAGAGGTGATTACAATCACCTGGGAGGAGTGGAGGAAGGGCTGGAGCCCTGGAGAGGGAAATATAAACCCCTGCTAAAGCAGAGGGAAGCTCAGGGGGAAGCTCAGAGGAAAGGAGAAGCTCAGAGGTCTTAGGAGGTTCGGAAGACTCAGAGGATTCAGAGGAATCAGGAGTGGAACCAGGAGCACCTGCAGATCTCCAGGAGAACACCCACAGAGGAATACAGAGAGCTGTTCCAGAGAGGCTGGAAGGAGACAAGGAACCATAGGGAGCACAACCAGGGAGAACTGCCCAGTGCTTCAGGTACTGACTGTCTTTATCGGGGAGAGTTGAGCTCAGGAGAGACATTAGAAACCCCAGGGAGGCTGTATTCTAAGCACTGTGTCCAGAGCTCAGAACAGGACACTGCCCTAACAACACCAGAGGATATGCAGATTGAGTTGGCAGGGGAGGAATTGCAAGATCTAGATATCCCCATGGACTGTACCCTGTGTCAAGCTACAAGCATGGAATCATTATGCTAAAGGCTAGCATTTAATGAGAAAGTCTCCTAGAAGCAGGTAACTGGAATTGAGCCAGGAATTGGGTTTGAAGAAAACTCCACGTGTTTGCATTTCTCAGGCAAAGTGCTGAGTCACGCTGAAGAGAAAGCTTGTGAATGTTTGTTACTTGTTTTCTTATTTTGAGTTTAAAACCTATCCTGAAAGGAAGGAGGGAAAGAAGAAGTTGTTCCAGAGGAGCTGAGTTATTCTTTTGTATTAAGTGCTTCACAAACACAAGGTTAAAAAGAAGTATTTTTACCTTGCTGAGCAGAGCTGTTTTCTCTAAGACTGAGCAACGTTGTTAACCAGCTGCATGAGTTTAAAAGACTGTGAAGCAGTTATTCTGATCTAAATGCTCTGTTGCAAACAATCCTGAATGGACAAAATTCCTGTGTACAGTTTACTGGAACCTTTACTTTAAAATAAATTCTGTCATTTGCCTTAACATCGGACCATGACTACACTTCTTCTTAAGAGCCAAAATACATGTCCCAGAATCCACCTGAGGAAAAGCTAGTTTATTTGAGCTCATCAAGAGACATTCTCCGTAACCTCGCCCCTCTAAGCCAGAGGCCAGGGGCAAGGGCATGACAATAGTTACTGTCATAGTCTTCCAGGCCTATTTAATAGCATCATCAAATCGAAATACACAAAAAAAATGCTGAAATATGAAAGCAAACATCCAGAATCTGTCTCTATCATCAAACCTGGGCAAGCATGCCAATGACTAGAAGGAAGAGTGAGAATCCACCAGTGCACAAAGGGAAGGAAGCAACAGAACTTGCAAAACAAGAGAAAAAAAACTCCTCAAAGAAAAAACAAGCAAATATACAAATATAGTGGGCAATTCAACGTGTTACTCCAGGAACCATTTGTTGACCAAAACCAGACACATGAAAGGTGAACTAAAACCAAAAGATGGCAGATTGATAGTTGCAGCCAGGTAAATGGATTATGGACAAAATGTTTTACAGCAAGCATAGAGCAATCTGGCAAAAGAGGTATATGTAGATTCTCTAAGAAAGAGATGGAAACAGTTACTCATAGCTGGATGTAAAATTCTGATGGCAGAAAATGTCCATAGAGAAAGGCACAGCAAAATGGCATACCTCATACATTGGAAACTCTGTAAACACTACAATATCACTGTACCCAAAATGAATGATCCTAAGAGAATTATGAAGAATGAAGAAGTTATGATCAGCTAGATTACTCCCATTCTGACTGGTAAGAAGCTGGACAGAAGGAAGCCGGACATAGTGCTAATGGAAAAACACACCAGCACGCATTGATTATAGAGGTCTCAGTCCCATGTGACTATTCTGTGAACTGTTGAGAGGGAAAAGATCCTCAAGTACCAAGAAATGCAATCAGAAATCAAGAAAATGAGTGAGAAAGATACAGAGATATTCCCCATCATGTTGTGTGTCCCAAGCTTGATTTAGAGGAATTTTTAAGCACACCTTGAAACAATACAATATGTTACATCTTATGAACTCCAGAAGGAAGCTTTCTTTGGCCTGATGCAAGTCCTATGCCAAGCCTTAGAAATAATTTTAAGAGACTGAGATAATTACTCCACATACCCTGGCTTAAAAGTGAAGTTCTTCACTGTCATGGTAGTTGCAAAACTAACCCATTTCGAAAAATTGCTCCCAAGAGTAACTTTCCCTTCAAGTTACCCTGCAAACCTATCCCCCACCCCCCCCCCCACACACATACTAAGATTATGCAGCGATTCTTAATTATATCCCCTCATAAATTCTTGCCTCTTTTCTGAAGAAAACCTGTCTATCTAAGTGTTTCTGAAGCCTGGCCCAGGCCTGCGTTAATGTTATTAATGTCCATTAAAACTTTTAGTAAACATGCCCTACTGTGGTTTCTTTAATTTTTTTGTGTAGTCCATGCCACATCATACAAATCTATCAATTCAAAAAAGTGACATCTCTAAATTTAAAAATAATTTCAAGCAGTCAAGAGGCAACTAGACAGTTAAAGTGGAAAGTAGAAAATTCCTGTAACATCAAGATTGTCAAAGGATAGCTAAAATTGTTTGTTCTTCATAATGTTCTTAGCCTAAAGAAGGTAAAACAGTTTAGAGAGAGGAAGAGATAATGCTGCGGTACCTTAAACAACTCAAACACATCTTAAGCATATCATAAACTGATGCAGAAAATAATTTAGGAAAATTCCTGTGACTGATGAATATCTCAAAATTTTCAGCTTTAGTGTAATATCAAATATCTTTAACCAACAGAAAATTATTAAATGTCAGCTCCTTTAATTTATCATGATGTTTTATTTTTATCTGTGATTTCATCAAAAACATAGGGGATTTTAGCTAATGGCTTGTAGTAATGACTACCACATGCAGTCTATGTACTATGCGGTTGAGTTCCATGTAAATCGCTATAATACTGTGAATGGCAGTATAAAAGAAATGTTAATAAATAAATAAAGCAGCCAGCGTAAAAATCCCACGCTAACTGCTCTAGGCATGATGGGGTAGGATCAGAGTGAGATTGAGGCAGAGACTGGGTATGTCAACCCGCGACAGCTAATGCATGGGATATTGCCACAAGCTAGTTGTCACAACTGCTGATAAAGCAGCTGCACTTAGTTCCACCTCAAGAGGCAGTCCAGTAGTGTGCCATTGACCAGAAAAAAAACCCTAAGGGGTATATTTACGAAACCACGGTAATGTTACCCGCGTTAAGTTCCCCGGTAATGTTATGGATGCCCATATAAAGGAGTGGGCGGTGCATCATTAAAACAAGCCGTGTCAGGTAACGCGCGTTACAAGGCGCCTAACACGTGGTACAGTGCGCCATGGACCCACCGCGCATGAACACCACAGCAGACGGGAAGCAGCAGTGCGTCTGAAGGGGTTGCAATCTAAGGCGCACTGACAGTAGAAGACATGCTGAGGGATGTGCAGACATGGTGCCACATGAGAAATGGAGCCGTAGGTGTAAGGCCATAGAACACAGGCAGCTGATATCGTAGTCTGTAATGGGGACGTGAGCCACAGGTAACACAGGCACACACACCATGAAATGGTGTGCAGTGAACCCAGCATGCAGAGGAGTAAACAACGGTAATGGAAAGGGCATCAGGGGTCAGTCTGAAGGGCCAGCTGTGTGGATGGTGTGTGTCCAAGGGCAAAATGGGAAATAGATCCAAAAAGGAGTAAGTGGGAATTGAAGTGGTACACTGAAGAGCCCAAACCCAGCTTACTGACACCAATACAAAACCACTGAACCACCTGCCCACCCAGACAACCCAAAGAAAGGGAGCATATGTAACAGCTAGTGTGTGACAGATAGGCAGCATGGAGGGGACACTGCAGTGTACAGTGAAGAGCGGGAAGGGTGTGTTGAGAAGGGACAAAGCTGTAGCCATTGTATGGTAAGGAGAGGAGAACAAATGAAAAGAAAGGAAAAGGAACCTGTGGGACCCAAAACCACAACCTATGTTGGTGCCACGCACATCTGCAACCACTATCCCAAACAACCACAATGAGCACAATGCAAACATGTTCCACCAAGTGGCCATCGTGTCTGCTAGATTATCATACAGTAGTGCATCCTATGTGCATTGCATCATACGCGTGTTGCAGAGAACGTGCGTAGCAGGGCATCAGACATGCAGCACGCACAATAATGCATGTGACCGTACAGAGCTTTTTACGTGTCCTATAAAATATGACTAGGCACCTTAGCATATGTGGTCAGATTATGGTGCATAAAAACGCACATCCCAAACAGACATCACGTATGCTATTGTGCACGCTGCAACACGTGTAAGTTGCAACACTGCACACTACAGTAGACTACCTATCCATTGCCCTCCCCCTGTGCCACCACCAGTTCTAGGACTACAGCTGTACCCCAGAATCCAACCATGGTCTGACATTCACCAGCAGCAGGCACACTATGCCTGCTTCACCACACCAGGTGTCCCAGCCATGCACAAACTAACCGTGGGCACGCCGCTAGCCAGTCAATCCCATATAGTCACAGGAGAACTGCATGCCCCCAGACCTTGGTTGTATGGCACAGGCACCTGGCAGGTGCTCCAGTGACTGGCACACATATATACCACTTGGGACAGATACTCTGCAGCACTATGTGGGAACATAGCCAAGCCATGGTCACTGTTTGGTCAGTGTGAGTGTGCCCTAACAGCAAGATGTGCTGTGGCCACCTTGTCCATGCAGGTGGTGGTAGGGCATTACATTGCCCTATGCCCTCTGCAGATGCATCCTGCCCAGTCCGCCCTGCCCGAGCCATACCTTGCTCCTCATTATGCACATTTACAGGCTAACGCTGGTAATAGTGGGACATTATGGGCCCAGAGAGGTGTAGGCAGCCACGAAACAATGGATAAACATACATACACACACACACACCTACTGCAGCATTGTGCAATGATAGGGATGGTTGGCAACCCTGCCCGCCACACTGGTCATGATCACAGTGCCGACATTGCCAAACTGTGCATGAGGTAGTAATAGTGCTCTAGTGATAACTGTGACTCCCTGCTGGGGCCAACAGCCTGACTCTCCATGGAGCTTTGGATAGTGGAGCCTGTGTGAGTGGGTGTTTTCACCCCTGTTGGCCACTGCTTTGGGGTTTGTACATGTGGCTGTTGTATCTGCATTGTAGGTAAAATAAAGTGACATGCTCTGCAGGATCCACAGCTGGGACCTGAACCTGTGACCCTCTGCTCTATGACACACTTGCTGTGTATACTGCACCACACTGTTGCCACAGAAGTGGAGAAGTCCCTGGGGCGACCTTTACATCTCCTCAGCCAGACCTTTTCTGTTGTACTGCACACCACATACTGGTACAGGGCATTGCCTGGGTGCACTGCAGGCAGATGCCACTGCCCCCTCCAGCACCAGCATACGCCCCCCTACCATGCCACCTGGGCATATGCTGTCAGTGCTGGTAGTACGCAGTCCCAGACCATTCACTATGCAGGTAGATGGTCGCCTAGGGAGAGGGGTCTGGGGTGGGGAGGCATACATGGACATCCTCACATCCCCCCCATCACCGCCTTGGTCAGCTGCTGTCTTGCTGATTTCCAGTTTCTATGTTCCTATGTGCCACCTAGGTGACAGCCTAGTCCACCTTGTGCCCCAGCTGCCCCCACTACATGTCCTGCCTGCAGCCCCCTATGCCCCATTTGCACCATTTCTATAGTGGCAGTTCATACTCAGGCACTATGCTGTTGCTGCATATGGAGCACTACTATCACGTTTCTTGGGCTCCCTGCCTATGTCGTACATTGCTGACACTGAAATTGTTTCACCCTCCTGCATATCTGCAGCTAACGATTTCATTCCCGGTAATATTCAGCCCTTCAGTACCCCGTGTTAGTGCCGTGGGAGCTTCTCCCCACCCACTCCCCACCCATTGACCCCTTCTCTCTGCCCTCTCTCTGCCCTCTGCAGGATTTACCACAGACAGTGACGTTACCCTTAACATGTGTTAACGTTACTTAACGCGCATTAATGTAGCAGCTGCTACGTTAGCACGGTTTAGTAAACATACCCCTAAGAATGTGATGACCATGGAGGTACCTGAACCTCCCCAGCGCAGACCCCCTCAGGTTCTGAAACCCTCCCATAGCACACAACCCCCCCCCCCCCCTGAGATATACCCCCAGAAAGCAAAGCCAACTGTAAGGCAAAGCACCCTCAAACAAACCTTCACACACACATAAGGCCTTAATGCTTCCCCCCCCCCCCACAAGTGACCTCCCTAAGTCTTACTGATGGGCACCCTAGTGGTCCAAGTGATCTTTGGGTCAGGAGCACTCTCACTCCACTCCTCCTCCAGCTGTGGAGGCTGTCAAATGGCACTGCTATATTTAGTGGTAGCCTGGGGAGTGGGTACTGCTGGAAGGGGGGGGGGGTATGCTTTGGGTAGTTGTGCTCAGGTGTTTATGATCAGTGGGGTGTGTGATTAGGGAGGGAGTGTCATGCCATGGAGGGGACCGGGTATGGGTTTAACATCACAGCCTCTTCCATTATCTTCTGTGGTGTTGGGCCCATGTTCCCTGCTTCAGCAAGTGGCATGAGTGCCCCTGCGCTACCCAACAGGCAGTGTACATAGCTCCCTTATGGTAAGGTCTACCCTGCAACTGGCATGAGTGCCCCTGCGCTACCCAACAGGCAGTGTACATAGCTCCCTTATGGTAAGGTCTACCCTGCAAGGTAAATGCAGGGCAGATGTTGTGCATATCCCTTGCATCCACCACATAGGTTTGCACTTACCGCACCTTAACCTTTGCAGTTAAGGTTCAATAAGTGCAAACACTTACGGCACTTTAATAAAAGACCCCTTGCTATTTTGTTGGGCAGAGAATTCTGAATATGTCCAGAGATTTAAAAAAAACAACATCCTGTAATGTTCAAAATTAAAAGTTTCAGGGCATTTCAATACTTTAATGCCACTTGAGAATCCTTAAGATTTCCCAAGACATTGCTTCTTCTAGTCCCTGAGGTTAGCTGCAACACTTCCCAATTCATGGACACTGCCCCAAATTCTGTGCATTCGCTTCCGTCCAATCACAGTCTCTGATATCTTCTCTGCTCTAGTGCATCCTTAGGTAAGGCTCCAAATGATGCTCGGTTTCCTGGCATGTGACCCAGTGCCACAACCACCAGCAACAGCATCATTAGCAATCGCCTCTGCTCAGGAGCTTCACGCTTTGCAGCATGCTATCATAGGCAGTTCATTTTGCACTGCCCCCAATGCTGAATTATTCATTTTTTTCATGTTTTGACTCTGATAACTTTTTATTACTGCTATGTATCATGCTTCAGTTTTTTATCATTGTAACCTAAAACTAATTCTTACTGTATAACAATCAATAATATATCTCCACAGATATTGCCCTTAATTTATTTTTTTCAATTAGCAATTCATTTTCAAAAAACATTCTTAAAAAAAATTAAGACCATCATGAAGACTTTCTGTGTTTCTTTTTTAGTCTCTTTATGTTTCTTACAGTAAAATCATTAGTTGTATATTTCATAGTTCATATTCAATAATTAGTTTCCTACAAGTTCCTATTCATTTCATAATCCACTGTTAAATATAAAATCTTGAAGCAGTCACATGTTATAATTATGGCCCAACATGAATTCATTTTGCAATCTGCATCTGGGAGTAGGGCAGTGAATCAGTGTTCATCATCCACATACTGGCAGCTTCACGTCTCTAAATGCAAGTCACAAAATGGCATTAGTGTCTTTTTGACTGTGGCACATCTTCAGTGTACAACAATCACCAAACTCCATGTAAGCTCCTGGTAATCAAAGCATCATCTACTTTCATCAGATGCAAAGAACTTTCAAAACATATTAGATCAATGAGCCCCTTTAAATTACATTATTTGATCTTCTTCACCCTGCACTAACTGTCAGGGTATTGTGCTTAGCACTTGGTTAACCCCATACCAACCACTAACCCACTTTAGTAAACATGCCTCTTAGGTTTAATCATCTCATTCAGGGTTTTAGGTCCTAAGAAGTCCTTTGAGTATGTTTTATTGAACTGTATTTTAAGGCTTTTTGCATATTACTGTCTGTTTTTATATTAGCTTTTATTGTTTATGCATTCATTTTTAATGTGTTAGAACAGTTGTTCCTGGTCTTGAGCACTACCAGTGATGTTTCAATAAATAATTCTGGTGATGCATGGCTTAATGAGCTAGAGTAAACATGGATTTAGCAAAAGAAAGTCGTATCTAATTATTTTAAAAAAATTAAGGTTAAATAAACAAGTGGATGAGGGCAAACTGGCTGATAAGAGTATCTATATTTTCAGAAGGCTTTCTAAAAAATACCTCATGAATGACCGATGAGGAAAATTTTAGTCATGGGATAGGAGGATTTGTGATGTATATTCATATTTTATAAAAATTTACTCCTTCTTCAGGGAAGGTGTAAATTTGTGCAAGTGAATTTGTGTACTATTGGAGGTCATGTACAAGCCTATTTTATAAAGGCATATAAGCACCTATATTGCCATTATGAAATGGGCATTAGCCAAAAATATCTCAGCAATAATAGCCTAATATTTTTTTTATGAAAAGAGCCATCAAAACCACTAGGAGAGTACAAGATTCACCTCTCAAGGTCATCTCATCAATAGTCCAGTCATATGGCACTCACAAATAATTCTTAAATAGTTCTTTCTTCTTCTATCAAAAAACATTGGAGTATGTTTACTAAAAGGCAGTAAGGGAGCATGTCTTTCTGAGCGGTAAAGGCAGTGATAAGGGATTACCGTTTGGTAAGTGTGCTGGGCGTGTTAGAGGCGTTCCAGCATTAAGGGGTGTAGTGGACATTTAACAAGCGGTAACAAGAGGTATATCTATTTGTGCTTTATTGACTATAGCAAGGCTTTTGACTGTGTAAACCATGAGAAACTCTGGGCCACATTAAGAAGCAGGGGTATACCAGAACACCTGATCGTTCTCTTGCGCGATCTGTACATTGATCAAGAAGCAACAGTTCGAACGGAACAAGGAGAAACAGAATGGTTTAAATAAGCAAAGGTGTAAGACAAGGCTGCATACTTTCCCTCTACCTGTTTAATTTATATGTAGAACAAATCATCAGAGAAGCAGGATTGTATGAAGACAACAGAGGTGTGAAGAATGGTGGAAGACTCATCAACAACCTTCGCTATGCCAATGATACTACATTACTGGCTGAAAGTGAAGATGATCTGAAACATTTGCTTCTCACAATCAAAGAACATAGTCTCAAAATGGGCCTGCACCTTAATGTAAAGAAGACAAAGATCATGACAACTGGCATAATCAACAGGTTCATCGTTGAAGGAGAAGAAATTGAAACTGTGAACAACTTTAACCTACTTGGATCAACTATCAATAAAGAAGCAACAAGCAGTCAAGAAATCAAAGACGCATTGCTCTTGGCAGAATGGCTATGAAAGACCTAGATAAGATTCTCAAGAGCAGAGATGTCTCTCTCCATACAAAGATTCGACTTGTTCAAGCCATGGTATTTTCAATAACATCATATGGATGTGAAAGCTGGACAGTGAAAAAGACAGACAGGAAGAAAATTGATGCCTTTGAATTATGGTGCTGGCGGCGAATACTGTGTATACCATGGACTGCCCAAAGAACAAACCAGCCAGTACTAGAGGAGATCAAACCTAAGCTTTCTTTAGAAGCTCAGATGACAAGACTTCGACTTTCATACTCTGGACACATCATGCGAAGAGAGAGATCATTAGAGAAAGGCATCATGCTTGGCAAGATAGAAGGTCAACGCAAAAGAGGAAGGCCAGCAATGAGATGGATCGATACAATAACAGCAGCTATGGGTACCAGTCTGTCAACAATGAGCCGCCTGACTGAAGACCGAACACAATTTAGGATAGCTATCCAGAGGGTCGCCATGAGTCGACTCCGACTCGATGGCACTTAACAACAACAAGAAGAAGTAACAGGACATGCTGTGTTAAGAGGTGGTAGTGGACACTTAGGGGTATGTTTACTAAACTGTGGTAACGTTACATACGGCGCGTTATGTAACATTAAAGTTCGTTAGGTTACGTTAACGCGCATTATGTAACATTAACGCACGTTATCATTAAATAACGATCGTTAACGTACCCGGCCGCGGAAAACACTACGGAGTGTGGAGAGAGGGCGGAGAGAAGGGGTCAATGGGCAGGGAGTGAGCAGGGAAAGGCTCCCTTCACAATAATGTGCTGAACTGAAAGGCTGAATCCTAACGCGAATGAAAACCTGCCATTAGATGCACATTTGCTGGAGAGAGAAACCATTTAAGTGTCAGCAATGTACAGCATAGGCTGGGAGCCCAAGAAACGTGATACTGTGTCCATGGGTTCGATCCTCTATTGCCCCCCCCCCCATGCGTGCCCAACTCAGATACCCTGCATGCCTCTAAAACTCATCTTTTTGCAGATATGTGCTGCCAGCCCATAAGAGACTCGCCACAGTGGGCGACAGTCCTCTGGTCCGGCTATCTGCGTCTATCAGCTGAGTACAGACTGCCTATGCAGGCTGCCACCACAGGTCATGCACTGTGCACCTGTCCTGCATTGTGCCTCCATGTTGCCTGCCTCGCCTGTACCCCAGCTGTATGGTACAACCACACCTCTGTCCACCCCTCATCGTAACCATCCTGGCACCCCATATGCCCCTGGGGGATTCGTATGCCCACCATCTGTCATCTACTGACCTCCCAGTATGTTCCATTGCCCACACCCAGTGCTGGGGTAAAGTTTTGAAACTTTAAACTCCTACTCATATGACTCTATGTAGCAAGTTTTGTAAATAGTTTACCCCTGTTATCCAAGTTTTATGCCCTGTTATCTGTAAACTCATACGTGTTAACTGTACTGAGCATTTTTGTTCCATGTAAACCGCGCTGATGCCGAATAGTGCGGTATATAAGAGACTGTAAATAAATAAAATAAATAAATAAATAATAAAGTTGCCCACAACATATATGTCACCAGTGCTGACAGGCAGATGGTCTGGCCACAGATATGGCACGTCCAGGAGCCTCAAGCCCTCACTCGCAAGCACCTGTGCAGTGGCAGCAAACCATGGCCAATCCATTGTTAGGGTGACATCAGTATCTCTGGGCATACGTAATGCATGCCAACCTGAGGCACCTTGCAAGCCACAGGGCAAAGTAACCTAGGGCAACGTCACATTGTTATACCACTGTGAACTATGGCGAAATATCCCAGGGAGCCCATGAGGATTACCTGTCCAGGTGTGCCCAGGACGTTGCACTGCCAAGGGACCCCGAGATGGTGCCGCAAAAGCTGTCGCACAGGGCACATGATGAGCATTTTACACGGCACCATACAATATGGAACCCAGTAACGCGCTCACCAAGGCACCCTTGTTCAATATACCATAGAACAAACCCATGAACGCACCATGTTCTGAGGTGCGGTACCGGGCGATGTACAACGTGCTATTAGGGCTGGGGAGCCCCAGGACGCGTCCCTAGCATAGTGATGCTTAAGGCGCGCACCAAAGCACCATAACCATCATTAGTCCAATACGCGCCTGAGGGCCAGATGGCTGAAAGCCTGACACTCTGTAACCTCAGGCCCCAATGCCCACAAAAGGATGGCCCGTCAGACCAATATAATGTGGAATGTGTAGCGCAGTGGTTAGGCAATATGTCAGACTAAAATGTCTTGTGATTTCAAATCCCAGAAGGGGATACCAGAATGGGAGAAAGATGGGGACAGGGCGTGTCAGAAACAGAAAGACTAGCTGTACTCAGATATATAGAAAAGGATACTTCTAACATAAACAAATAGACCGACAAAACAGACCAACGCAAGCCACAAAGGGAGGATACGTGCGTGGGTACACACAGTGAGAAGCACGCACTGCACAGGCACATTTTTACTGTGTCATATGAGGTCTGATCACATACAGCAGACATGATGGCTGCCAGGTCTAGAAAGCCTGCATACAGCCATGCAGACCTGTATCTGCTGGCAGAATTAGTATGACTCTGCCAGGAGCACCTCTTTCCTGGCTCCTCCCGTAGGCAGGACTTAAGCTACGTTAGGAAGGCCTGGGTGCACATCACCAGGCAATACAATAGAGGCTCAGACTACCCACCTGAGGTAAGTGCATGGGGACAGACACCCAAACCTAGGGACGTAAAAAAGAAACCTGGTAATCAACACACATATCAGACATGCACAGCAAGGGAAAAACAGGTGGCAGTGCGTCCAAAGGGGATCAATGTAGGCCTCCCCATCGATGCCAACAGATCTGCCCTGTCCCCAGGGGGCCGCATAACCCATTACAGAAATATCTTATCTATCCCAATGCTATGGTATTTGACCCTGTGGCAGTGTCACAGATGTGCCCTATCCCCAGGAAACTGCAGGCCCACTATTCATCCTGGTGTTATGGTACCTGCTTCTGGTTAAGTTGCACAGGTCTGCTATATCCCCAGGATGCTGCAGGCCTCAATACAGAGGTCTACTATCCCTCCTGGTGTTATGGTACCTGCTCCTGGTTAAGTTGCACAGGTCTGCTATAGACCTAGGATGCTGCAGGCCTCACTACAGAGGCCCACTATTCATCCTGGTGTTATGTTACCTGCTCCTGGTCAAGTTGCACAGGTCTGCTATATCCCCAGGATGCTGCAGGCCTCAATTCATAGGTCTACTATTCATCCTGGTGTTATGGTACCTGCTCCTGGTTAATTTGCACAGGTCTGCTATAGCCCAGGATGCTGCAGGCATCACTAAAGAGTCCTACTATTCATCCTGGTGTTATGGTACCTGCTCCTGGTTAAGTTGCACAGGTCAAATATATCCCCAGGATGCTGCAGGCCTCAATACAGAGGTCTGCTATCCCTCCTGGTGTTATGGTACCTGTTCCTGGTTAAGTTGCACAGGTCTGCTATAACCCCAGGATGCTGCAGGACTCACTACAGAGGCCCACTATTCATCCTGGTGTTATGGTACCTGCTCCTGTTCAAGTTGCACAGGTCGACTATATCCCTAGGATGCTGCAGGCCTCAATACAGAGGTCTACTAACCCTCCTGGTGTTATGGTGCCTGCTCCTGTTCAGGCTATAAAGGTCTGCTATAGCCCCAGGATGCTGCAGACCTCACTACAGAGGCCCACTATTCATCCTGGTGTTATGGTAACTGCTCCTGGTCAGGTTGCACAGGTCTGCTATAGCCCCAGGATGCTGCAGGCCTCACTACAGAGGCCCACTATTCATCCTGGTGTTATGGTACCTGCTAGTGGCTAAGTTGCACAGGTCGACTATATCCCCAGGATGCTGCAGGCCTCAATACGGAGGTCTACTATCCCTCCTGGTGTTGTGGTACCTGCTCCAGGTTAAGCTGTACAGGTCTGCTATAGCCCCAGGATGTTGCATGCCTCACTACAGAGGCCCACTATTCATCCTGGTGTTATGGTACCTGCTCCTGGTCAAGTTTCACAGGTCTGCTATATCCCCAGGATGCTGCAGGCCTCGATACAGAGGTCTACTATCCCTCCTGGTGTTATGGTACCTGCTCCTGCTTAAGTTGTACAGGTCGACTATATCCCCAGGATGCTGCAGGCCTCAATACAAAAGTCTACTATCCCTCCTGGTGTTATGGTTCCTGCTCCTGGTTAAGTTGCACAGGTCTGCTATAGCCCCAGGATGCTGCAGGCCTCACTTAGGGTTGCCAACCTTTTGAAAGAGTAAAACCCGCCACCTGTGGCTAGTCACGCTCCGTCCCTGCCCCGCCCCTACCCCACCACCTGCCCCACCCCTGCCCCTGCCCCTTCCCCACCCCTGCCCCACCCCACCCCACCCCACCCCTACTCCACCTCCTGTCCCCAAAAGAATTGCAGAGAGGGCAATGTGCAAACTGAACAAGCAAGACTTCTACAAATTCTTAAGCAGAAATTCTATACTGACAGAAAACACAGTATTGGTTGTAAACACACAATACAGACAGTTCTTCATCAATAAATGAGCACAAAACAAAAAGAGAAATATATAGACAAAAATTAAACTGAAACCCCAAGAAGACAGACTCTGTATGCAGTGTAATATCAGATAAATAAGAGATGCAGTTCCCCATACTGTGTAAAATATAAAGGTAACACAAGGTCCAATCATTCAATTGAAAATAAAATTATTTTTTCTACTTTTGTTGTCTGACCATTTTATTCTCTGATCATGCTGGTTCCAATCTGAGGCTTTCGTTTTCCGTCTTCTCTTAGCTCGTTTTCTATGGTCTATAATCCATCTGCCATTTCTTGTCTCTTCTTTTCTTTTCTTCACTTCCTTCCATCAGCATATTTCCAGTCCCAGTGCCCCCTCCCCATTACCCAGTCACTTACCACTACCATTCCCAGGTGTCAGCTCCCTTTGAACCCCCTCCTTACCTCCTCTGTCAGCCCCTTTCCAGCACCTCCTCCCCCCCTTTCAGTCTCTTTCAGCCACCTCCTTCACCCTGTCAGTTCCTTTCTGCCACCTCCTTCCCCCCTCTTTCAGCTCTCTTCCAGCCCTCACCTTCCACCTGTCAGTTCCTTCTGCCACCTCCTTCCCCTTGCAGCCACTGCCGCGGCTGCTTCACCCCCCCTTAGTCCTGCTTCTCACCCCCTTAGTGCTGCTTCACCCCTTAATGCTGCTTTCCCCCCTTAGTGCTGCTTTCCCCCCTTAGTGCTGCTTCCCTTGTGCTGCTTCACGCCCCTTAGTGCTGCTTCACCCCCCCTCCCTTAGTGCTGCTTCACCCCTTAGTGTTGCTTCACCACCCCCCTTAGTGCTGCTTCACCACCCCTCTTAGTGCTGCTTCACCCTTTAGTATTGCTTCACCCCCCCCTTTTTGTTGGTTAACCAACCCCTTTTTGCTTCTTTAACCCCCCTTGTGGTGGTTCAAACCCCCCAACAGTGGTGGTTAAACCCCCCCCCCAGTGCTGCTTCAACCCCGCCCCCCCCCTCTTATGGTTAAATCCCCCCCCCCCCCCCCATGCAGCAACTGCATCTGCTTTTCACAGAGCAGCGGCTGCAATAAACTTAATTTGAAAAGAAAAGACAACCTGTGAGGAGGTCAGCCCTCCGGTCGTCCTTCTGCAGCCCCAGAGGAAGTGATGTCAGAGGGGGTGGGCTTCTCACAGGTTTCTTGCAATTTGCAGCCGCTGCTCTGTGAAAAGCAAAAGCAGCGGCTGCACGGAGGATCAATCGCATTCGCGTTTACACCGCGAGAGTCGGGAGAAAAGCCGTCTTTTTGCTCTGGCCGCTCCCGATCTCGCGGCCAGAGCAAAACACTGGCTTTTCAAGGGCCTGTTTTACATCTATGCCAGCAGCCGGCCTGGCCATTGAAAAACCGGCCAGGCTGGCTGAAAACCTGCCGGTTGGCAACCCTAGCCTCACTACAGAGGCCCACTATTCATCCTTGTGTTATGGTACCTGCTACTGGTTAATTTGCACAGGTCTGCTATAGCCCCAGGATGCTGCAGGCCTCACGACAGAGTCCTACTATTATTCCTGGTGTTATGGTACCTGCTCCTAGTTAAGTTGCACAGGTCGACTATATCCCCAAGATGCTTTAGGCCTCAATACAGAGGTCTACTATCCCTCCTGATGTTATGTTACCTGCTCCTGGTTAAGTTGCAGAGGTCTTCTATAGCCCCAGGATGCTGCAGGCCTCACTAAGGAGTCCCACTATTCATCCTGGTGTTATGGTACCTGCGCTTGTTTAAGTTGCACAGGTCTGCTATAGAACCAGGATGCTGCAGGCCTCAATACAGAGGTCTACTATCCCTCCTGGTGTTATGGTACCCGTTCCTGGTTAAGTTTTTTACAGGTCTGCTATAGCCCCAGGATGCTGCAGGCCCACTATTCATCCTGGTGTTATGGTACCTGCTCTTGTTTAAGTTGCACGGGTCTGCTATAGCCCCAGGATGCTGCAGGCCTCAATACAGAGGTCTACAATCCCTCCTGGTGTTATGCTACCTGCTCCTGGTTAACTTGCACATGTCTGCTATAGCCCCAGGATTCTGCAGGCCTCAATACAGAGGCCCACTATTCATACAGGTGTTATGGTACCTGCTCCTGGTCAAGTTGCACAGGTCTGCTATATCACAAGGATGCTGCAGGCCTCAATACATAGGTCTACTATCCCTCCTGATGTTTTGTTACCTGCTCCTGGTTAAGTTGCAGAGGTCTGCCATAGCTCCAGGATGCTGCAGGACTCAATACAGAGACCCACTATTCATCCTGGTGTTATGGTACCTGCTCCTGGTTAAGTTGCACAGGTCGACTGTATCCCCAGGATGCAGCAGGCCTCAATATAGAGGTCTACTATCCCTCCTGGTGTTATCGTACCTGCTCCTGTTCCGGCTATAAAGGTCTACTATAGCCCCAGGATGCTGCAGGCCAACCTGAACATGCGCAGCCACAACGCGCACATGTGCATTGCAGGGACAATGGCCAGGGGTCGACACATGGCACACAATAGGGGCAGCCACCTGCTGCACGCAGGTATCTATGTGGTGCATCCCCGGCTGGTGATGGATATCTTTCCACTAATGTCCCCACACGTTATCTCCCCTACAGGTCGATGACCTGCGCAAGAAGGCCCGTGAGCTGCGAGCAAGGTACCCCTGCTTCGCTGGCCCACCGTAACAGTGAGTAATGCGGCACGTCCCTGTGGCTCGATGTCCTGCGAGACCACAGGACATGTGTGTATGATGTGCCAGATATGTGACCATAGTGGACGGCGTTTTTTCAACCACAGTTGCTGGATATTATGACTACTTGGCACTTGATACAGGGTTTTATCCCGAAACGTGCACGTCGTGCAAAGCAATATTCTTGGGCAACGGTGTGGAATATACTTGTGGAAAGTGGACTTTTTACAGATAAGTTACGTCTTTTATGCGATTTAGAAGGTGGAGAACCTCAATTTAAATAAAAGCAACTTGCCGCTTGGTGGGGGTGGATTTCAGTTCCATCCCTCCTACGGCACGCTTCGACAAAAAAATATAAAAACTTTTGGGACGGGTTTGATGGTGAATTCTATTTTGTATTGTATCTTTCCATTCACTATTTTTGGGTTTTGGTGATACTAGATATGTGAGCATGGCAGAATTTACATACCTCTCCCCCACAGTGGACACACGTGCAGAAAAGGGCCCAGCAGGGCTGAATGCTGTAGCCGGGCAGGCAGTGCCGGCCGAAGATGCCCCGGAGGCCATGGTCGTGGCTGATGGCGGGGAGTCCGAGGAGGTGGGGGACGCCGGAAGCAATGAGGGAGAGGGGAGGAAGGAGGGGGGAGCGGGGTAGAGGGGGCGGCTGGAAGCCTGGGGAGGGGGAAGGAGGGGGGAGGAGGGGGCAGGGTGGAGGTGTTTGGGTGGAGGTGGAGGAGGGGGTGAGGGGGGTGGTGTGGGCAGAGGCTGGGGAGAGGGAGGGGGAGGTGGTGGGTGAGGCAGGGGGAGTGGAGGCAGGGGGGCCTGGGAGGGTGACGGTGTGGTGGGAGATGGGGAGGGGGTGGGGGTGAGGGTGTGAACAGTCCAGAGGAGCCCAGGCTGTCACAGGGTACCAGGGGCCCCAGCCATCTTCTCCATGGTGCCAGCGATGTCCCCCATCTGTCCACGGGCCTTCCCCACATAGCCACAGACAGGCGCGCCGTACATGCAGCCACACAGACAAGGGGAGATGTGTGTCTGTGCAGGTGCATGTGTGGCCTACATCTGGATGCGTCTATGTGTGCCCAGGCACACGCCCAGCAGCAGCACGCCCGCATCCTGGGGTAGGTGCTGGAGACTATGGCCATGGTGGCTGACCGGCTGCGCAGGCTCAATGACAGACCCGCAGCAGGTGCACACGGCCAGCCACCCGGCAATGGGGGACCCCAGGGGGTGTCAGTGTGGGCACCATGCATGCCACCCCCGCCCTGTGCCAGCCTGTGCCATGGGCTTGCCACCACTGCCGGTGCCTGGGGTGTTAGGGCCCCTCCCGCAAAGGGTCCCACAGCTGTGTCCCCACCCCAAATAAACAATGTACATATGTTTGACAAACTCACGATGGTCAGATGTCCCTTATTGCTACATGTTAGTGGTGTGTGAATGATAGGTGTGAGCATCTACATCTGTGTCTGTGCGCATGACAATGGTCCCATACATGGTACCGTACCCATGGCAAGGGCAGGGTATGGGCATGGGAAATGCACAATGTAGCACCATAGATGGACACCATCACACACAGGACAGGGACGGCATGGAGCAGTAGTGATGGGACATGCAAGGGTACGGCCAGCAGTGGCAATGGGTATGGAACAGGGCATACACTGCATTGAACATAAGAACATAAGATATGCCATACTGGATCAGACCAAGGTCCATCAAGCCCAGGATCCTGTTTCCAACAGTGGCCAATCTAGGTCATACATACCTAGCAGTTACCCCAAAATGCACATAGATGTAGGGATGGCGGACACAGGGGCAAGTGTGGCAGTTGGCTGGGGGGGCCCAGAGACCAGGACCATGTATGCAGGGTGTCAAGGGATGGGCGGCTCACAAGTGGCCCGGGGGGTGGGGCCTAATCCACACTAGTGTGGCTGCACAAGCGTGTATGGGGAGGGGGCAGGGATGTACCTGTGCCATGGGGTGGGGCATGTTGCAGGAGCAGCATGCCTTGTGGATAACTATGGGGGATACACAGTGCACCCATTAAATGCCTGTGGACCGTGGCAGGCCCTATAGGATGGGGATGATGTGGGCAGGCCACGCAGCATGCGTCTGCCTATGTATAGCAGTAGTGTTTACGCATCCCAGGGGATGGGCCCGCAAGGGGGGGTGCATCTACATGGCACACATCACACTGAACAGGACAGGGCAGGTTACGGGACACTAGCAATGTGCTACCAGCGTGCTGCCAGAGGTGGATGTATGGACGTGACAGACAGCGTGGACATGACAATGGACGTACAGGGTATGATGTCCAACTGATGAGATGCGGACAGCACTGCATGGAGATGTATCTGGCACCACTCCAACGTGCCCTAAGCGAGTACAGGTGGGTACAGGTGGTGGGGAGGGGGCAGAGGGACAGGGGGTGGGTGATGCTACAGACACTGGTGGGGCAGGGGGCAGCAGGGCTGTTGGGGGCTGGCAGGTGGTTGGGAGTGATATTGGTACTGGCACAACCCATGGTAATCCCAGCTAGGGGGTGGGACACAGGCTGGCCATGGGGGTGGCATGGGGTTGGTCCCCGGGCCAGCCCCAGGTAGGGCAGGGCGTATATGGCGCTCCCACAGTAAACACACAACTCGTGACATCAGACAATGCCGCATGTGCAGCCATTTATTTCCCACGTGCTCGGCCGCGCCTTGTGCAGCCCCTCCCACCCCATGGTGCAGGTGCCACGGCTGGCTCTGCTGCTACTGCTGCTGCTGCTGCTGCTGGCCATTGTTGTCCCGAGGGGGTCCCCCAGCCAGCCGCCAAGAGTTTAGCGCTGGCAGCTATGGCCTGCGCTGATGCGACCAGGCCCTGCATCTCGCCAAGGATCCCCTCCATTGCATGCCGCATGCGGCATGCCTCGTGCCACTGCCATTGCTGTTCATGTAGGACCCCATGCAGTATATGCCGTACACCTGTGGAGGAGACAAGTTGTGTGCTGTGGACATGGTTTCACCTGCCACCTGTACACAGGCAACATCATATGACCACAGTTGGATGCTTACCCTCTGCATCGCCATGTGCCACCTCAGAGTGCGCCTGCATGTCCCCTATTACCTCTGCCAGGGCAGAGCGCATGTCCCGTGTGGCCTGCTTAAGGGCAGCAGGCACCGCCTCCCCAGTGGCTGTAGCGGCAGGTGGCACGCTGTCTTTGGCCGACCCCTGGCTTGGCCCACCATCGCCCTCCAGGGGTATTGCTGGACCCTCCACCTCCACGTGTCCCGCAGTTGTCTCTCCTGGTGGCACTGGCTCCGGCCCAGCATTATCAAGGGGCCATGGCCCAGGGTCTGTGTGCTCCGCCCCCTCCTCCGCCTCCACAATGGCATGTTTGTCACCTGTGGGGGAACAGGTTACACAGCTCAGGTGGGGCGTGGCTGCCTGACTGCCCCGTCACACCCTGTATCTACTTGACGTGTAGGGTGCAAGGCACCCTGGTCAGTGTGTGGGCACCCAGGCTGCATATGTGTGGCCATGGACGTGACCTGTGCAGGGATGAGTGTGTTACCATCCCATGTCCATGTCCCAGGTGCCTGTGGTGGGCCACCAGTGACCGTGTATGACTGGGGGCACCCCACATGGCCAGACATGGCTGGTGGGGTGGGGCCATGGTGCTGTTCCGGTGCAGCCAGGGACAGGTGTGCCCTGTGGTGACGGAGATATGCAGGCATGGTTGCATGGGCCAGGGTGGGGTGGGGTGGGCCTGTGGCAGTGTGACTGGCAGCAGGCTGTGGGTGGCTGCATGTAGCAGGTGCATGTGTGGGTGTGAGCCACATGGGTCTGTTTTGGGGCCCGTATGCCCCCCACCGGCACCGGCCCTTGTATAGTGGTGCCTCCTGTGTCTTGTATCCAATGCTACCAAGGCCATTCCCCCCCTGCTCATGCAGTCACCCACCCCATGCCACCCCTTCGCCACCTGTGTCCCTGCACCCAGCACCTATGACATGCACAGGTGCAGTGCACCTCTGTCACCCCTGCATAGCTACTCGTGTGGCTCTGCTGTCCTCGCCACCACTTGCACTGTGTCCCCACAACATATTGTCACCCACCGCTGCTACCACAGGCTTGAACCCCCCCTGCACCCATCCACTCTGCTATGCCACCCCCTGCTCAATGTCGCCACATCCATCCCCATACTGGCCCCTGCACCGACAGCTGCACCTGTTCCGCCCCACTCACTGCCCCTGTGTCGGTGCCCTCCCCTCAATCTATGGCAGCCATACCCTGCTTCTGCGACACTGAACCCTCTCTGGCCACCACCCTGCCCCCTGAACCCTCTCTCAGCGGGGGCTGTCGCCCCCGGCACCTGCCCCACACAGAGCGCTTTTGCTCCCTGGAGGGTGGTATCAGCACACAACATGCCTGTTGCGCTTCCATGGCCCCCATCCACCCCACAACCCACGCGTTTTCTGGTACCATGTATTGTGCACGCCCTGCTCCTCCTGCTCCAGCTCCCGGACATGTTCCCCCATTTCTACTGGCCAGACCCAGCATGCACTGCCAGACACCTGCTGGCCCCCTGACGGGTCCGCACATGGTTCTGCGCTATGTCCTTGGGTCCCTGCGTTCACCCACACCCCCTTTCCTCTGGCTGGGGTGATGGTGTTGGCCCTGGCACCCCTCCCCCCACATGCCAGGCTGGACCCCCCTTCCAACCCTGTACTGGCACCCCCACCATTGAATGGTCCATCCAATGTTGGAACCCCTCTGCCCCCCCCCCCCCCGCTGGCTGGCAACTGCTGGGTACATCCTTGTGTCTGTGTTCTCGGTTGGGTGTATGGCTCTATACTGTCCCCAGTGGCCCCACACTCTACACCATGCTATCTCTGTGTGTGTACCTGTTGCTGCACCCCACTGCTATGCTGTGCCTGGGGTTTGGGCCCAATGGCTCTGTTTGTGGCCTGCTCATTCCACCCTGCTTGTACAGTCCCTTGGTGCATTACGTATTCCCATGTGTGCAGTGGTGGTCTGTGCACCTCGTAGGTCTATTGCTGGCACAGGGCAATGCATGGCAGGTGGCGGAATGCTGTCCATGTCCCTTTCAGCAGTTACGAGGGCTGCAAGCCCATGGGTGGGTGTGTGGGGTCCCTGGACCTGGCCGTGTGCCATTGCAGGGCCCTTCTGGGATTGGCAGGTGCCAGGGGGTGGCAATGCATGTTGGCCAGTGTTGTGTCAGGGCCACATGGTGTGGTGCTGGGGATATAGTGGGGGGATATGGGATGGTGACCCCCATTGGGCCAGGTTGCGGCCCTCTGCATGTGTGGGCATATGCGTGTGGTGGTCTATGCAGTGCATGGCTGACAGGGGGCTGTGGTCCATGGGCAGTGTGGGGATGGTGCACCTGGTGTGGGTTACACCATATGTTGCATGGGACTGGCTGGTGTCATGCATATTTCTGTGACCACTGGCATGGCCTTCCCCCCATGCCCCTGCATCCATCCCTGCACTCGCTTGTTTATAGACTGTCACTGGAACACCTCTCTCCATCTTACCTGCACGTGGGTGCGCTATGTCCAGTGCAGAGGGCAGGCCATGTATATACATGGGCCCAAGTTGGTCTGCTAGGCACTGCTTCAGGCTGGTCAGGGTGGTCCCCTGCGCTGGTCCCCCTCCAGTGCCCTGTGCATTCTGCCTTTCCAGAGTGAGTTGGGCACAAATGTTCCACTTTATATCACAATACCGCTTGCGGAGACTCTCAATGTCTCGATGCGGGCCCCTGCTGCCGCCACCTCTGCCTGTACCTCGGCTCATGCCCTTGTGTGCGTGGCAATGGTGGTGGTTGCACTCATCCAGCTGACAAGCACTTCAAACCTCTCGAGGATGCTGGCCAGGAGGAGGTCATTCTCCTCCTGGGTGAAGCGGACCGCCCTCCTCCTGGCTTCCTTGGCCACCGGCGTCTTGCTGCGCTTCTGCCCTGGTGCACCTCCAGGCTGTTCTGGGGGGTGGTGTATGGCCCCAGATGGGCCTGCCCTCTCATTCTCCGGCTCTTTGGCAGGGTGGGCCACTAGGGCCTGTGCTCCCCTCCTGCCTCATGGCTGTCTCCTGCCTTGTCCTCCATGCTGTGGTAGGTTCTGTGTACCATAGCCCTTGCCATTCTGGGCATGCTGTGCCAAGTTATGTGCCTTGGGTGTGGTCCTATGCGCGTTCTGCATGGGCATTACACAGATGTGCAGTAGCACGCGTTACCTTAGCGCATGCCATCTGCCCCATACAGGCACCTCTCCTGACCCATGCGTATGTATGTGCCTTATGTCTGACGTATCCTCACGTGCACATGTTGCTAGGCACGCTACACACTATCCCTATGCTCTCCATCCTCAGATCTGTCCTTGTCACTGCTCTTGGTGTGCACTGCTCCATACAAACACCGTTTATCCTCCGGCGTGGTTCATGCTGCATGCACGCACACTCTGCTGGTTATAATTTCTTTGGGTGTTCAGGCACATTCCGCCGTGTGTAGGTAGGTAATGCTATGTGTCCCCATGCGCTACTCTGCGTCATACGTATGTGTGTCCATGATGTCAATGCACGTGGGAACGTGCCTTGCACTCTGCTCTCAGCTAGGTGTCTGGGTGGGGCACCTAATGCAGAATGCCATACATTTGCACCCTGCTGGGGCACAGGAACATACCACATGCTCCTCCTACCCTCATTCATCGTGCCCAATCAGGAACATGCATTTTTGGGAACGTGTGTTCCTGCGCGCGCTATGGCGTTATGCTTCTGAATGTGCAGGATGTTGTCTCATGCTGTTGATGGTGTACGTCCCAGCATCACCAGGTATGTAGGGTTTACTCTGATTATTTGCCGCACCCCACACCCTATTTAACATATACCTGTGCTCCATTCCGTCTATCATGGCTCAGATCGTGAATGCGGGTTGTGCGGTAATGGCACTGGTGGAGATGGCGGAGCTGCGGTTGCCTGAAGGGGGAGATGGTGTCCCTGGGGCTGTAGCACTGGGCATGGGTGCAGTCCCACTGCAACTCAGACCTGCAGCTGTGGAGGATCCACAGGTGGAGGTGAGACCAGCATGATGCCATAGGCATGCTGAGGTACGGCCCCGCCTGCCATGCTCCAGGACATACGTGAGGACCAGGTCAACTCCCTCTACCATCTGGACACAGGGGCTATTAGGGAGCTCTATAAGGATCTACGACCTGACCTCGAGCCATGGACTGCCCGGTCACATGCCATACCGGGATTGGCCAAGCTCCTTGCTGCCCTACATTTCTTTGCCTCTGGCTGTTTCAAATCCTCAGTGGCCGCAGTGGGCGGGATGAGCAGGCCAACATTCTCATGCTGTCTTCACCAGGTACTGCGGGCCATGGTCAGCTGGGTTGGGAATTACATTGCGATTCTAAACTGTGGGCAACATTGGGGGGCCCTGGGCCAGGCATTCCAGTGGATTGCAGGGATACCACACATGATGGGAGCTATTGATAGCACACATGTTGCCCTGTTCCTGCCACATGACAGGGAGGTTGTGTTCCGCAACCGCAAACACTTCCATTCCCTGAATGTGCAGGTTGTTTGTGATGCAAATATGCATATTCTGAATGTGGTTCCACAGTTCCCATGTCAGCCCATGACTCCTATGTCCTGCAGCACTCGGCACTGTTCGGTCAATTTGAGGCTGGACAATATGGGGACTGTGTCCTGCTGGGTGGGTATTTACCATATCTCACATGCGTGTACTGTGTATGGTATCTGGGGTCCCATTGTCACCTGTGTCCTCTGCATATCTTTCCTTGCATTGTGGTTGTGGGGTGCTGCCTTGTTATAGGGCTTTGTACAATGGCACACCCTATCACTGGGGACATGGTTATGTACCTCTGTGTGCTGCTACACGTCTCTATGTATACCATGGATGTTTTATTGCTCATCTGGGTGTCTTGGCACACATGTGGTTGAGACTGGTTTCTGCTACTGCTGTTCAGTTGCACAGGTCTTATGTACATGGACACTCAGAGAACATATGGCATATCCCTTCTATTGCTGGGTGCGACACCTCTGGTTTGACCATGGCTCCCGCACATGGCCTCAGACAGACCACACATGCAGATGTACATGTGTATGCCTTTGTGGTGTATCCCTCGTGGACCCCATATGCAATGTGTGTGAGTGTGTTCTGTCCAGAAGGGGGGGGAGTTATGCACACAGACTCATCCTCATGTTGTACGTTGTTCATGTGTACGACAACACGTGGGTGGAGCTGTGGTCGCACTTGATATCACACATGTATGCTGTATGTCTGCACATGTTATCTTGTCTCTACTGCCTATCCGACCTCAACCCTCAGGTATGTGTTCCTGTCACTTCTGCCGTGTGTGCACTGTATCATGGGCATCACATAATTGCACACATATGCATCTCTGCCCCTTCCAGTATGCTTTGCCACTGTTGGCCAGATGCCTTCACACCTGCCACTGCTGCCATTTGGGCACAGGTTTTTGGCAGTGTGCTTTGCCTAGAATCAGTTGATGTGTGTTTTGCCCTAATTAGCCTTCCCTGGGGCTCTGGGGCTCCCAGCTTCTGATGCTGTTGCAGTGCCATCGTGTGCCATTCTATGGCATTGTATGTTTGTGTCCCTGTTTATCTGCTGTCCAGTTTAACATTGTTACTTCTATGCTTTTGTGTGTCCATCTGCCCATAAGAACATATGGGCAGCAAAGGGAGGATTGTCCATGAGTGCTCATGTGGAGTAGTCACAGGAGAAGTATGCATGATATGGCTGACTGCTGCAAATGACACTTGATGGCCATGGTGGGGCAGCTTACTGGATTACTGGCTTAAGTAAGCTGCCCCACCATGAATCCCCCTGATGGCCAAATGTGGGTGCAGGGCTGCGCCATGGATTTTCCAAGCAGAGTTTGCAATGTGTGTGGTGGGTGGATGTATGGGATCATACTGGCCAAAAGCATTTGGTGTGTATGATCCAAAAATAGCAGTGCCATGGAAGCACCATTTGTATGGGTGGGACTGGTGCCTCAGCAAGACAATATACCTGACAGAGTGACATGATAGAAAGGGACAAGTTGAACCCATTTGCCCCATTTGGAGCAAGTAATGATGGCAGAACAGTGCAGGGGATGGCTATGTAATGAGTGTTATGTGCTTGAATGTATGAGATATATCCTCTTTACATAAAGCTGGGAGGTCGCAATGATGGCACAACAGAAAATGCATCCATACCAGTTGTCCCAGACATCTGCTGCATATATAGTACATCACTGACCTGTTGCAATGGGCTGTGGCAGAGCTGCTAAAGACATGTTCTCAGATGTCCATGATGAGGAATGCCTTGTTGGGCTACTCAATGTGTGGCCATAATGCATAGAAACATGATTGTCTGCAGGCCACAGCAGAGCCTGGGCTGTGTGAGGTGGGCAAGTGATCTGAGAAGCATTCAGGCACACAATGAACAAGTGGGACTTGAAACCTAGAACTTTGACTATGAAGACATTGCACTAACCAGTAGGCTACATCTCCACACAAATGTGTGGAGCCTGCAGGTCTCTGATCAAAGTGTTTGCTGTGTGTGCCAGCATATGTTGGGCCCTCCACTACCCATGAGGCACTGCACATGCAAAACAGTGGTCTGCAGCTGAAGAACCAATGGAGAATGCACCGATCCAGCATATTAGCTCAGTAAGACTCACTGACTGCATGTGCTACACGCACATAACAATTGCAAGCCATGCTGCATAGCAGTTTTAGCTGTCACCCTGAGGGTGAGGATAGGTGCCCAGCACCTGGTCCACTGAACCTTCACTGTTAAAGATGGTCTCTACTGTAGGTCCATATCATTGCTAGTGTGTGAAGCTTATTTTTCCTTGTTTTCTTCATGCTGTAGGTAACAGCTTGACCTTGTGTTCTGCCCTTGTTGGATTCTAATCCTCTGATAACAGTGCAGGTCAGTGCCTGTGTTAATGCTACTGCTATGGACAGCCACTGCAGTGGGGATTATACAGGGTGGCCCAAAAAAAGTGAGAACATCTTGTAGCATATGTTATTTAAAATTTCAAAAAGACAGAAGTAAATGATTGACAAATTTTAAAAAAAATTATGGCAACTGGAAATTGTGAAAATAAAGACGTTATATAGCTAAAAAAGGTAAATAAGTAAACTATTTAAGCTTTTAATTATACAAGATGTTCTCACTTTTTTTGGGCCACCCTGTATATGTGGGCATGGGACTACTGTCCTGCCATGAACTACTGCTGTCTCAACCATTCAGAGCTAACAATTGACTATAACATGAGCAGTAAGACTGCCTCTGTTGACTGTCACTGGGCTGTATCAGTCAAGCACAAACCAACTGCCATGGATCTGCTGCTCAGCACACATGGCATGTGCTTAGTATGACCACAAGCACTCTACCTTGGGAGACTCAACATTGACATCACCTCTATGTGGATACATAGCCGTGCCATGGTCACAGTTTGGTCATAGTGAGATTGCCATCTCAGCATGACATGCAGTGCCACCCAGGCAATGCACGTGGCAGACGGGCACAATGACGTTTCAGCGATGGACCCTACCATTGCAGCAGACACATCCAGGCCAATCTGCACTGTTTCAGATAATACCCACAATCCTCTGCCTTACGTTATTCACATTTTCAAACAAAGGCTGGGAAAAACTCGGACAATGTGAGCCAATGTGCAGTGCAGAAAGTCACAGAACAAGGGGGAGCCATACACACATACACACGCATACACCCTCAATGGCGCACTGTGCAAAAGTGAGGATGGTTGGCATTTCTGCTTGCCACTCCTGTATCACTGTCAGCTCAAAGACTGATAATGTGTGCTCTGTGTGCAGGTGCTATTAGCGTGTCTTGGCCTCACTGCACATTGTTGCCGCCCGGTCAGTGTGCTATTAACTTCCAAATAGCTGTGGCTAGTGGAGCCTATCAGTGCTGCTGGTATGTGTTTCCACACTTACTGGCCACCCCCTTGGGGGTTGAAAATGCTGGAGCTGTACTTGCTCTATCAGCTAAACCTTGTCCACAGGAAGATGCAATATACGAACATAAGAACATAAGATATGCCATACTGGGTCAGACCAAGGTACATCAAGCCCAGTATCCTGTTTCCAGCAGTGGCAAATCTACTGTTGTCATAAGTACCTAGCAGTCTCCCCAAAAGATACAGGTTCCTCAATGCTTGTATTGGGTCAAGCAGTGATATCCTGGGTCCCTTTCAATAATGGTTTATGGACCTTTCCTCCAGGAACTTGTCCAAACTTTTTTTAAACCCAGCTAAACTAGCAGCTTTTATTACATCCTCTGGTAACAAATTCCAGAGTTTGATTACACATTGAGCGAAAAAATATTTTCTCTTATTAGTCTTAAATAGGTTACCCTTTAGCTTCATTGCATGTCCCCTAGTCTTTTTACATTCTGACAACGTAAACAATCGATCTACATTTACCCGTTCCACTCCATTCATTAATTTATAGAACTCTATCATATCTCCCCTCGCCGTCTCTTTTCCAGGTTGAAGAGTCCCAACCTTCTTAGCCTCTCTTCATCCTTCCATCCCCTTTACCATTTTGGTGACTCTTCTCTGCACATTTTTTAATAATGCTATATCCTTTTAAGATACGGCGACCAGAATTGCACACAATATTCAAGGTGTGGTCGTACCATGGAATGATAGAGAGGCATTATAATATTCTTTCATTTATTTTCCATTCCTTTCCTTATGATACCTAGCATTTTATTTGCTCTCTTTGCCGCCGCTGCACACTGGGCGGAGGGTGTCAACATGTTATCCACGATGATGCCTAAATCTTTTTCCTGGGAAGTGATTCCCAATGTGGAACCCTGTATCGTGTAACCATAGTTTGGGTTGTTCTTTCCTAGGTGCATAACTTTGCACTTGTCCGGATTAAGGGGCATGATTACTAAACTGCAGTAACGTTACAGACCGTATGTTAGGTAATGTTAACGATCATTAGGTAACATTAATGCGCAGTATGTAACATTAACGCGCGAAAACATTAACTAACAAGCGTTAACGTTCCCGGCCACGGTAAACACGGCAGAGGGTGGAGAGAGGGTGGAGAGAAGGTGTCAATGGGTGGGGAGTGGGGAGTGGGTGGGGAGAGGCTCCCTGCACACTAACGTGCTGAACTGAAGGGCTGAATCCTACCGCAAATGAAAACCTGCTGTTAGTTGCACATTTGCAGGAGAGAGAAACCATTTCAGTGTCAGCAATGTACAGCATAGGCAGGGAGCCCAAGAACGTAATAGTAGTACTTCATTTTCAGCAACAGCATACTGCCCAAGTATGAAAGGCCACTATGGCAATGGTGCAAGTGGGGCATAGGGGCTGCAGGCAGGACATGTAGCGGGGGCAGCTGGGGCACAGGGTGGACTAGGCGGGCGCCTAGGTGGCACATAGGAACATAGAAACTGGAAATCAGCATGACAGCAGCTGACAAAGGCCAAACACATGCCACCTACATCTACCTGGTCCACCCAAGCTAACAGTTGCCATGGCACTGACCTAACATCCCCCCAGCCAACCCTCCCCCAAGCAGAAGGGACATACTATTGGTAGGCGGTGATGGGGGGATATGAGGATGCTCATGTATGCCCCCTGCCCCAGACCCCGCTCCCTAGGTGACCACCTACTCACACAATGGATGACCTGGGACTGCACACTACCAGCACCGACAGCATATGGTGATGTCAGCATGGCAGAGGGGGGTGCCCGTGCTGGAGGGGGCAGTGGCACCTGCCTGCAGAGGACCTAGGCCATGCCCTATACCAGTATATGGTGTGCAGTGCAACATAAAAAGTCTGGCTGAGGAAAAGTACAGGTAGCCCCAGGGACTACCAAGCATCTGTGGCAGAGGGTCACAAGTTCAAGTTCCAGCTGTGGTTACTGAAGAGAATGTCCCTATATTTTACCCTACAATGCAGATACAACAGCAACATGTGCAAAGCCCAAAGCAGCGGCGAACAGGGGTACAAACACCCACTCACACAGGCTCAACAATCCAAAGATGCATGGAGAGTCAGGATGTTGGCCCCAGCATTGAGCTGCAGTTATCACCAGAGCACTACTACTACCTCCTGCACAGTTTAGCAATGTCTGCACTGTGATCAGGGCCAGTGTGGCAGGCAGGGTTGCCAACCACCCCTATCTTTGCACAATGCTGCAATAGGAGTTTGTGTGTGTGTGTGTATGTCTATCCATTGTTCTGTGGCTGCCCACCCCTCTCTGGGCCCAAAATGTTCCACTGTTACCAGTGTTAGCCTGAATATGTGCATAATGAGGAGCAGGGTGTGGGTATGGCCCGGACAGGGCGGATTGGCCAGGATGCATCTTCACAGGGTGTGGGGCAATGGCTGGGACACTGTAGTGCCCAACCACTGCCGGCATGGACAGGGTGGCCACAGCATGTCATGCTGGCAGGGCACTCACTCTGACTGAGCAGTGACCATGGCATATCTAGGTTCCCACATAGCGCTCTACACTGTCTGCCTCCAGTGATACTTTTGTGCTCCCAGTGCTGGGGCCCCAGTCACTGCAATGCCTGCTTGGTGTACATAATGCCTCTGTGAGTATGCACTATGGACTGGCTAGTGGACTGTTTGCAGTTAGGCTGTGCATGGTTGGAACACCTATAAGGTGCAGTCTGACTGTGCTGTCTGCTGGGGACTGGCAGACAGTGGTGTGAGGCAGTTGTTGTTTTACAGACATACCCCCACCATTGCTGATGGTCTGCCCCAGTCACAGGTATGGCTCTGGCCCACCAACCATAGAGGGCTGTCTTCTACCAGCAGGATGGAGGTTGCTTCACAGGGGGTAGGGCACCTGCTCCTTACCTACAAAAAGGGTGATGTCGTGTATACCACTTTGAACTTATAAAGGCACTGCTACACAAACCACATGCAAGTCTAGAAATCCCTCTGCCCAGATAACAGGTACACATGTCAGCCAGACCCTAACACGGAGTACACACTAATATGGGTGGTGTCTGGTCCCAAAGAGCCACATGTGACTGCAGAATAAAGATGGACAGCGAATTACCTTTGTCTGCACTGCAAGGAACACCTATCACACACTGGCAGGAATGGGGATATACAGCAGGCCCTATCTCTAGCACCTCATGTACTGCGGACCTAGTGCTGGGCACCCATCCTATCCCTCAGGGTGAACACAGAACCTGCACAATGGCATGGTCTGTAGCTACACTGTGCCAGTATCATGTACTGTCAGTTCGTCTTTCCAAGCTGAGGTACCGGAGAGGTGCAGACCCCATTTGGTGATCAGCTGTAGACAGCTATTCAGCATGTGCATTGCATCATGGGTACTGGTGGGGTTACCCTATCCTGGCACTCAGAGCAGACCGTTTGTGCGGTGACCTGCAGTCCTTCTGTACCCAGCCATTGCTGTGACATACACCACGGAGGTATAGCCTACTGGTTAATACAATGCCATTCTCGGCAGTGTTCATGGATTCAATTCCTCATTGTTCCCTTCTCTCATGCCTGTCTTACTCAAATAGTGTGCATGCCTATAACAGTCATATTTTTGCAGATCTGTGCTGCCAGCCCATAATACCCTCACCACAATTGCCAGCATTCCCTCGGTCCATCTATCTGCGTCTGTCAGCTGTGTAGAGTCCTGTCTGCCTGTGCAGGCTGCCACCCCATGTCCTGCACTGCTACCCTTTCCTGCATTGCGCCTCATCGTGCTTGCCTCACTTGTGCCTTATCTGCATGGCACCACCACTCCTCTGTGCACCCATCATTGTAACTATCCTGCCACCTCCGCCTCCACTGGGGGACACGTATTCCCATCATCTGCCACCAACTGTCTTTCCAGTACTTTACATTGCCAACACCATGTTTGTCAACAGTAATGGCAGCCACATGGGATGCCCGCAGATATGGCGGGTCCAGCAGCTCCCAGCTCTCCCTCCTTCACTCACCTGTTCATTGCCTTTCCTGAGTGCTCCATCTAGTGTTAGGGCTACACCTGTCTCTGTTCCTCACAGGTCATGCATGTCATCCTGCGACACCTTGAAGCCCTTAGGGCCCACTAACCTAGGGTACCGTAACCTTGTTAGGCCACCTTAACCTATGGTTCCATAGCCCAGGGTGCCTTCTACAGTGCCTTGTCCAGGGGTGCCTAATATGGCGTTTAGCTTAAGGAGCCCTATAGGGCGCCTTATGAGGCACCTTACAAGGCACCTTACATGGCACCTTATAATGCACCTTACAAGGCACCTTACAAGGCGCCTTATAAGGCACCTTACAAGGTGCCTTGTAAGGTGCCTTGTAATGTGCCTTATAAGGTGCCTTGTAAGGTGCATTAGTCTAAGGCACCTTGTAACATGGTTAGCTGATATGGCTTGCTGTAATGATGCACCGCCCATGCTTTTATATGGGTATCTGTACCTTTACCACGGAACCTAATGCGAGTGACATTATCGAAGTTTAGTAAATATACCCCTGTTTCATCTGCCATTTGGATGCCCAGTCTTCCAATTTATCAAGATCCTCTTGCAATTTTCCACAATGTTCTTGGGTTTTAACAACTTTAAATAGTTTTGTGTCATATGCAAATTTGATAATCTCACTCGTTATTCCCTTTTCCAGGTCATTTATGAATATGTCAAAAAGCAGCAGACCCAGCACAGATCCCTGGGGTACTCCACTATTCCCCTTTTTCCATTGGGAAAATTGGCCATTTAGCCCTACCCTCTGCTTTCAAACTTTTAACCAGTTCCCGATCCACAATAGTACACTGCCTCCTATCCCATAACTTTTTAGTTTTGCCAAAAGTCTCTGATGAGGGACCTTGTCAAAGGCTTTCTCAAAGTCCAGATACACTATATCAACGTGACTCACCTTTGTCTACCTGTTTATTCACACCTTCAAAAAAACATAACAGATTAGTAAGACAAGATCTTCCTTGTCTAAAGCCATGTTGGCTGTCTCCCATTAAGCCATGACTATCTACATCTTGAGTAATTTTATTCTTTATAATGGTTTCTACCATTTTTCCCAGTACTGAAATCAGGCTCACCAGTCTGTAGTTTCCCGGATTACCCCTGGAGCCTTTTTTAAAAATTGGCGTTACATTGGCAATCCTCCAATCTTCAGGTATTACAGATGATTTTAATGATAGTTCACAGATTACTAATAGCAGGTCTGAAATCTCATATTTCAGTTCTTTCAACACCCTTAGATGTATACCATCTGGTCCAGGTGATTTGCTACTCTTCAGTTTATCAAATAGTTGTAATACATTTTCCCAGTGTATAGATATTTCGTTCAATTCCTCAGCAGTATCACCTTTAAATACCACTTCAGTCATGGGTAACATCCCTACATCTTGCTCAGTAAAGACTGAAGCAAAGAATTCATTCAGTCTCTTCGCTATAGCCTTTTCCCCTCTTACTACCCCTTTTACCTCTCTATCATCTAATGGTCCTACTGACTCTCTCACAGGTTTTTTGCAACGAATGTACTTGAAAACGTCTTTATTACGCGTGTTTGCTTCGATGGCAAGTTTCTTCTCAAATTCTCTCTTTGCCTGCCTTATCAGTGTCTTGCATTTAACTTGCCAGTGCTTGTGCTGTTTCCCGTTTTTGTCATTTGGCTCTTTGTTCCATTTCCTGAAAGATGTTTTTTTGGCAATAACAGCCTCTCTGACCTCACCTTTAAACCATGCTGACAGTTTTTTGGACTTCCTTCCACTTTTCTTAAAGCGTGGAAGACAGCTGATCTGGCTTCCAAGACAGTATTTTTAAACAACACCCAAGTTTGATGTAAGTCTTTGATCTTTGCAACTGCTCCTTTTAGTTTTTTCTTAACTATTTTCCTCATTTTATCGTAGTCTCCCTTTTGAAAGTTAAAAGGCAGCACTGTGGATTTCCTTACCAGCCCTTCTCCATTAATTAAATCAAACACAATCACTCTATGATAACTATTGCCAAGTGGCCCCAACACCCTTATCTCTTGCACCAGATCTAGTGTTCCACTGAGGACTAAGTCTAAAAGGGCTTCCCCTCTGGTCGGTTCATGAACCAGCTGCTCCAAGAAGCAGTCATTTATTTAATCTAGAAACTTTATCTCCCTAGCACGTCCTGCCATGACACTGTCCCAGTCAATACTGGGGTAATTGAAATCATCCATTATTATTACTGTTCTGTAACTTTTGTTAGCTTCCCTGATTTCTTTGAGCATTTCATCATCCATTTGTTCATTCTGGCCAGGTAGTCAATAGTACAACCCCATTGCCATCGCCTTCCCCTTTTTACATGGAATTTCAATCCATAGAGATTCTACAGAAAATTTTGTTTCCTGCAAAACTTTAATTCTTTGTGACTCAATTCCCTATTTGACACAGAGCACAACCCCTCCACCAATTTGATCAGCACTATCATTATGATATGGCTTGTACCCAGGTGTCAGAGTGTCACACTGGTTGTCCTCTCCAGTGGGTCCTGAACCTGTGACCCCCCCCCCCAACACACTTACCATGTGTGTTGCACCACAGTACTGCCATATGGCAATAACATCCCCTGTTGCTGTCATGCTTCCCTTTGGCTGGATTTTGGCACCTGCTGCAATGTGCATGGCACACAGGACTAAGAGAAGGCTTCTGTATTTTACAAGCTAGTGCCACTGCCCGTGCAGCCACCTCCACCACACTATGCAGACATGCCCACATGCTGTCAGTGGTGGTAGTACACAGTCCCAGCATGTTAAACATGCAGGTTAGGTGGGTTCCTTGGGTGCAAGGTCTGTATGGGGGGGTGGGGAGAGATTAGAGGCACACAAGGAAGGCCATGCAGCCTCCCACACCAGCTGCCTATGCAGGGGCCCCATCACTATCTGCCACTGATACGTCTCAGGTGGAGGATGGCAGCCACTGCTGTAGTAGTTCCCCAGGCACCTGCATTTTCCAGCTACCTGGAGGGCTACAACTGCAGGCATTATCAGCCTTTTTCTCCAGTGCTGGGTTCAGTGGCACCATGAGGGTGGCCCACCAGAATCTCTGCCTAGGGTGCCATGTCTCCTGGATTGCCCCATGTAGCAGACCTCCTTTCCACAGTTACCATATGTCTCTTTTGCCAAAGTTACTGTGTTATCATGATGGACATCACAGATGGTGCAGATGGGGGGGGGATTCCCCTATGTGCGGAGATTACAACAGTTGGGCCCCTTCAACCTGGAGGACAGATGGCTAAGGGGAGATATTCTGGTGGTCTATGCATTGCTGAATGGCGTGGAATCTGTAGACTTTGATCAGTTGTTTATGCCATCAAAATATGGGTGGACAAGGGGACAGGCAATACAGCTACAGTGTAACGCATTCCGGACTGATAGGGACATATAGTTTGTCAGGCAATGCGTAGGCAATCTTTCGAACTCCATTCACAAAGATGTCATAAAGGCTACTTGTGTAACTGTGCTTAGAGAAGGTTTGGTTAGGTTCCAAGGGAACAGTCACTGCACCATTATGCAGGGGGCACTGCGGATCCACAGCTTGCCCTATTACAGGCATCGCTGAACATGGGTACATTTTAAGGACTCAGGTAGTTAATTGTGAGTGTGATTGGCCACTGTGGGACAGAGGATATGGGGCTTGATGGACCACGGTCTAACCCAGTATACCATCTCTCCAGATCTTCTGTTCTTATACCACTATGTGCCAGCTGGGCAGCTCCATGGTCCACAATGTCCACCTGCACCTATCGCTTCATGACCAATGTGCCACCCACTTTGCTCCATTGGCAGTATCAGCATGGTGCCCTTTCTTACTTGTGCACCATGCTGCTGCTGCTGCTGCTAATGGAACACTACTATCACTGACTTGGGCTCTCTTGTCATGTCATCACACTGCTCACATTAAAATAGGCTCTCTCCCCTCTGCAAACAGCCTTTCTGTGAGGTTTTACATTGGAGCACGGTTACAGGCATTAAGGGGCTCTTGGGGTGTTAATGCAAGGGGCGCTAAAGTAACACATGGTGTTACCTCCCCCTCTCTGCCCACTTTCCACCCCTTCATGCCAGCTCTCCTCCTCCTGTTCCCTTTATGTTGCAGGAGCCTTTTACACACGGAAACTCTGCATTTTTGTGGCATTAAGGGGACATGTGTGCCATTACCACACATAAATGGCACACTTGTTCCCTTACTGCCATTTAGTAAACATACTCCATTGTTTCATAAATTCATTTTATCAATAGAGTTCACTTACCTCTGCACAATTTGATGTGATATCCCATTTCGACGATTCTCATATACTGTATCTTCTGTATCAGGAAACATTTTGAACATAGCTCTTCAAAGGAACATATTTTTCAGCAAAACAGTTTATTCATTTTTAGTTCTGCATTTCATTTTTAGTACTACATTTGAAAGCAAAAACATGGTAGCAGTATTTTAACCAGTCAGTCACATGATCTTCAGCCATCAATAACAAAATCATAGCAGCAAAGCTCACTCAATGACAAAATACAGTCCGTGTGGGGCAATGACATTGAGCTTAAAATTCCATGATTGTTCACGGTAATTAAGTCAGCATTCTCAGTCATTACCACCTACCTGCCATCGACAAACATCAATGATTTGCCATTTCATGTCCTCCAGAGGATATTTTTTATCAATCCAGTGTTCAACCAACAGGGATGACATATTATTAGGGGGATGTTTACTAAACCGTGGTAAAGTTACCAGTGGTAAGGGCAGCGTTAAAGTGCCTGAAGTCATATAAGGCAGTGGGCAGGTAGGAGGCGTGCTGGCATTTGGGTGCCTTGGGCCATTTAATGTGAGCTAACAGGACCAAGTGTGGTAAGGTGACAAGGCACCTTAAGTTAGGGCACCATAAAGATGTCTTAACTTAGGGCACCTTAACTTAGGGCATCTTAAATTAGGGTGCCTCAAGTTAGGGTGCCTTAACTTAGGGCATCATAAAGGCACCTTAACTTAGGGCACCTTAAAGGTGTCTTAACTTAGGGTGCCTTAATTTAGGGCATCTTAACTTAGGACGCCTTAAGTTAGGGTGCCTTAACTTAGGGCCCCTTAAAGGTGTCTTAACTTAGGGCATCCTAACTTAAGGCACCCTAAGTTAAGGTGCCTTAAGTTAAGGTGCCCTAACTCAAGATGCCCAAGGGCACTTAGGATGTTTAAGGTAACAAGCATGCACCTTGAGACACGAAACCTAAACACCAATGTAAAGGTGATGGAAGGAAGGATAGGTGGGAGTTGTTGGACCTGCCATATCGGTGGGCACTCTATGTGGCAGTCAGTAAATTGGACAAGCATGTGGGAGGCAGCTGTACCAATGCACAGGAGGGTGCCAATGTAAAACGGCACAATGTCAGTGTGTGGCATAGGATGGGGAAGACATGTCCTCTAGTGGAGTCAGAAGTGGCAGGATGTTTGCAGTGACGAACAGAGTATTTAGTGGTGATGTGCAGATTAGGCACAAGAGAGGCAAGCACGAAGAGCTGAAATGCGGAAAAGAGTACCAGTGTAGTTCATGGAGTAGTAGCCTGCACAAGAAGACATAACTGTACATAGCCGACAAAGACAGATAGATGGGCCAAAGAATGGATGGCAGCTGAAGAGAGGGTGTTATAGGCTAGCAGCACCAATGTGCAGAGCCCTGTTACAGGCTTGAAAATGATCTGAGTAGCACAGTCATGAAAAGAACAAGAAGGAATCAAACTCCTGTCCCCTGCTAATGGAGACATTGCACTAACCAGTAGGCTATACCTTGATGTCTGGCTACATAGTCATGGCTGGATACAAAGAGACTACAGGTCACTGCCTACAACATCTGCTGTGTGTACCAACACAGGGTAGCCCCACCAGTAACCATGATACAGTGCACATGCCGAACAGCAATCTACAAATGGAGGATCCCCAAATGGAGAATGCACATATCCATCACCTCAGCTCAGTAAGATGCACTGACAGTGTGTGATACAAGCACAGAACAGCTACAAACTGTGCTACTGAGCAGATTCTGCAGTCAACCTGATGGTGAGGATGGATGCCCAGCACCAGTCCCCAGTACCTGCAGTGCTAGAAATGGTCTCTGCTGCCCGTACTGCAGATCCTCATCACTGCCAGTTTGTGGCAGGTATTGTCTGTGGTATGATATGCTAGTCATCCTGAAGCATATGCCTGTCATATTTGGCCCTGTCTAATAGGGACCCACCTAGAACAGTGCATGTCAATACCCAATGTTGCATTGCTGATGCCATGTCTGCCAACTACCTGGGGGGGGGGGCAGCAGCAGCTGTGACTGAACTTGCATGGGATTGCTACTACAACCCTGCTGGCCCTACCAATACCACTGGGATTAGGTCTGGAATATCTCACATCCCAACCACCAAGATCTAATATTCACCCACAGCAAATACAGATAGACTGCACCTACTGGGTTTACCAGCCATGAGCAAACCAACTGCAGACAGTTCATGGGTCAGTACACATTGCGACCATGTGCACCCAGGCTGGGGTTATATGGCATGATACCCAGCGGTTGGTTCAGTGATTCGGCTCCCAGGAAAGGAAGTGCAACCACATCACTAGAACCAGACATTATATGCCACTATGTGGATACATAGCCATGACATGGTCACTGCTCAGTCAGAGTGAGAGTGCCCTCCCAGCATGATGTGCACATACCCACAATACTTTGCTCCTCATCATGCACATTTGCAGGCTAATTCTGGAAACAGCTTAGGCATTGTGAGGCTGTGAAGAGTAGAAAACTACAAAACAATGTATAGACATACACACACACACACACACTCAAATCGATGCACTGTGCAAAAATGTGAATGGTTGGTATTCCTGCCTGTCACTCTGGTCCCAATCTCAGCTCAGTGATTGTTAATGTGTGCTCATTGTGCAGGAGCTAGTAGGGTGCTCTGATGTTGATGCACGCTCAGTGTGTCGGTGCTGTCATCCTGACTCTCCATCCAGCTGAGGATAATGAAGCCTGTCTGTGTTGGTGTTTGTACCCTTGTTGGCTGATTCACTGGGGATTGCACATATTGGTGTTCTACCTGCACTGTGGGATAAAATCTAGCCACAGGGATATGCACTGCATGAGCCACAGCCAGGCCCCAAACCTGTGCCCCTCTGCTCTTATATATATCAGCCATGTATAGTGCACCACAGTGCTGCCGCATGGTCAAATCAGTCCATGGGGATGACATGCTTCCCATCAGACAGAGCTTGGCACATGTTGCACTGTGCATGGCGCACTGGAGCAGGGCATGGTCTTGGTCTGCTGCAGGCTGGCGTTACTGCCTCCTCCAACAACACCCCCCACACCATGCTGAGATGCCCATGTGCTGTCAATGTTGATGGTGCACAGTCCCAGGCCAGCCAACATGTTGGTTGGTGGGCGCCTAGGGTACAGGGTCCAGCAGGGGGGGGGGTGGAAGCATACATGGACAGCCACTCATCCCCCCCCCCCACAACCATCTGCCTTTCCAGGGACCCCATCACCATCTGCCAATGTTATGTCTCTTCAACCTGGGGATGAGACAGCTGAGGGGTGTTATGTTAGAGGTCTAGAAAATATTGCCTGGAGTGGAATGGGTAAACATAGGTCATGTTTATGCCTTCAGAATGTAGAAAGACTAGGGGACATTCAATGTGGCTACAGTGTAACTCATTTAGGACTTCTAGGTGAAGATATTGTTTCAGTCAATGCATTTTCAAACCCTGCAATTCATTACTGTAGGATGTAGTAAAGGTTGTTAGTGTAACTGAATTTAAAAAATGTTTGGACAGGTTCCTGGGGAGGGTCCATAAACCATTGTTAAAGAGGACCCGGGATATGCACTGCTTGCCCCATTACAAGCATTGTGGATCCTGTGTGTCTTTTGGGGAAGCTGCTAGGTACCTGTGACCTAGATCAGCCACTGTTGGACACAGGATATTGGGCATGATGCACATTGGAATGACACAATCTGGCATATTTTCAGGTCCTATGTGCTTAGGTGCCACCTAGGCAACTGCCTAGTCTGCCCTGTGCACAAGTAGCCCCCACTTCACATGCACCCTCCTTTGCACCATTTGCACCATCAAGATAGTGCCCTTTCATACTTGGGCACTATGCTGTTGCTGCTAATGAAGCACTACTATCACTTTCTTGGGTTCACCTGTCTCTACAGCACATTGTAGACATTTAAATAGGCTCTCTATCCTCAAAATGCACCCTTACTGACAGGTTTTGATATGTGGTAAGGTTCCTGGCGTTAAGGTGCTGTCGTTAAGGAAGCAGGTCTTTGTTCCTGCTCACTCTCTGCTCATCAACCCCTACTTTCTGCCTACTCTCCGCCCATATGGCGTTTTGCGCTGCCAATCCTGTTAATGCATGCTAAAGCGGCGTTAACACGTGCTAATGGCACATTAGCATATACTAACGGCTCAAGTGCCCCATTAGCGCATATTAACAGCACACTAGCACCTTTAGCACAGTTTAGTAAACATCCTCCTTAGTCTTAATACAATTGTAATGTCCATTTAATCACAATCTAATTTTTCTTTTTGCCTTACATACATATATAAGAAAGAATGGGAGACAAATGACAAACACTCAATCACTATTTTGTGAGATAATTTTGAATATGTAGGATTCCTGATTAGCCCAGTTCGTCTGGTCTGGAGCTCTGTAGAAATATTTCTTTGAGTTTTTGCCTTCTGACTCTATTGGTTCCTGCTCTAGAGCAGTGGTTTTCAATGCAATTCTAGAGGGCACTCAGTCAGTTAGGTTTCAGGAGTCCCTAATGAATATGTATGAGAGATTTGTATACAACTGGAGCAGTGCATGCAAATGTATCACATGCATATTCATTGTGGGCATCCTAAAAACCTGACTGGCTGGGTGAGCTCCAAGGACTAGTTTGAAAATTGCTGCTCTACAGGCTTACTCCAAAGACTTTTCTTCTAAGATGTTCTTGTGCCAGAAAACCTGTGAAACCATGTCTAAGTACTGTATACTTTCAGAGACGTTTATCAAGACTACTTCAGATCCTAGATGTCCATTTTGTGATGATCACTAATTGGATAACCACGATCTGGGGTGAGCTTGGTAAATGTCTCTGGTGGTATACTTAGACATGTTTAACAGAATTTTGGCACAAGAGCATTTTAGAAGAAAAGTCTTTGCAATAAGTTTGTAAAGCAGGAGTCAAAAGATTCACAAGACAAAAAAATCCAGGAAAGCGTTTCCACAGAGCTCCAAACCAGATTATTTTGGACCATTCAGGAAATAGGAACAAATATTGCCAGAAATGCAGGACACAGTTAAGAGCAGGCTGACTGCAATCAGTCCTCTTGGAGACAAAATAGATGTTCTTGCAGACACCTTCCTTCCAATCCATGCTTTACTGCTTCAGTGCCAGCCTGTGATGATGCTAGGGAAAAACAGAAATTTGGTTTCTTTGATGCTGTGTTCAAATTAAAAATAATATGAAATGGCATAGGAAATATCATTTTAAATGAATGCACATCCCTACTTGCTACACCCTAACCAGAAATAAAACAATTTGTAAGTACAAGCATTTTGTAGGAAGCACTATTCTTAGTCACTGAAGCATATTTGTGTTTAGTTTTCAATTTTTTGTTTGCCTTTTTTTTTTTTTTTTTTTGCTAAATGGTTTGAGACATCTGAAAGATGCATAGTGACACACAAAAGCATTGAGCGACACGCATGTACAGAACACATGGGAAATATACTTGCCTGATCTTGAAGCAGGTAAAGAGTCTTGAATTCCTGTGGGGGAAAAAGAACAACAAAGTATCAATAATTCTGTGAAACAGGGTACTTAAGTAACAAAGTAGTTTAATGAAAAGTGTAAGGCTGAATGGGCTGATATCACAGGTTGAATGTTTACTTGCTGTTAAGTAAATATTTGTTGAATTAATTCTTGATGCTTCAAGAGAAGAAAGTATGCCAGCTAATGTCAAATAATTTGATAGAACAGTAATAAAATATATTAATTTTCTTATGACTTTATTGACCATTAGTTTTTTAAAGATAATAATTTTACTTTTCTGAAATCTTTCTGAGCGTTCCATCTGGAGAGGACCAAACTGATATCTGACCCATTTAGCCATGATGCCATTTCTTTAGCAGGGGAGTGTCCAGATTTACAAGAGTTTATACTAGCTATCCAGCTGTTTAAGGTATTTGAAAATTGCTCACCCTCTCAGATGTAATAGTATAGACTGATGGCACTTTGAGTATGTGTCAGCACCTATTATTCTATTTTTGGACTGCATGTGCTTTTGCTGTCCCCTCCCCCCAAAGATGCCACCCTAGATGACTGCATGTGCTTTTGCTGTCACCTCCCCCCAAAGATGCCACCCTAGATGACTGTGTAGTTTACCTAAAGCTTAAATTGGCCCTGTGCATAACTCACTTTTTGAAAATTGTCCCCATACTGAACAAAAACAAGGCAATGCTATCTAGCAAATTATCTTTCCAGTGATGATTTTCAGTTGAAAAACTTACAGAATATTAAAACAAAACATCAGGAAGACTATGCAATCAGCCATTTTGCTACCAAATGACAGAGATCCCAAAGCAACCCCCAAACGGTAATCAAAGTGACACCACAAAAATAAGATACCGTTATAATCCCCCAAAAAATTATTTCAATACATTTTTTTGTGTCGGACATAAATCGCGAGGAGGAGGCACTGTGAACCAACCCCCAAACACGATACATATCCCTTTTATTCAACCACATAGGTTTAATTAGTCCAAACTTTAAATATGCCAAATATGCTTTGGCATATTTAAAGTTTGGACTAATTAAACCTATGTGGTTGAATAAAAGGGATATGTATCGTGTTTGGGGGTTGGTTCACAGTGCCTCCTCCTCGCAATTTATGTCCAACACAAAAAAATGTATTGAAAGAATTTTTGGGGGGATTATAACGGTATCTTATTTTTGTGGACCAAATGACAGAGATACATATCCTGGGCCTAAGCGTGAAGATAAAGATTTTGACTCATACGTGCTGAGTATTTTTGCATTGTGTAGTCAGTTGCCAACCCTATCCAGCCCTGAGTGAGTTCTTGCTGTGCATTTATTCCAATGATCTGACATTTTCAGAAGACCATTCATAACATTCAGCTACTTGATCCATATCTGATGGAAAAAAATCGCATCTAGGGGCATGCTATTACAAAACAATGAACCATAATCTAAAATAATACTCTTTTAGTACTACTTATCATGCTTCAATGCTGTGTATACACTTTTAAGCTTTTTTTAATATGAATTACATAAAATCAAAGACCTAGTGAAAATACATAGCCCTACAGCATTTAACAGACAAATTAAAAACTGGCCACATTGCGCCTATATTAAGCATCAAATATGTGCCTTTTTGAATTTTACTTATAGCTTCCTGGTTATAAACATAGCCCACACATGGTTTCTAATGCTATACTCATTTGTGTGTTTTTCATTAACGGATATGGACCAAGTGCATATGTATTAATGGCCTTAATAGAGGGGTATGCATCCAGAGCTATTTTGTAAGGGGAGGTAATATGAAATGACAGAGGAAGTGATGCAGGGAAGTCTGCACCTATAAATGGGGATTTTTTCTGAGTGGGAAATGGCATGAAATGGGCAGGGCACCTATAGAGACACACATGACATATTATATAATATAAATATGCACCTACGTCATTAAAAATGCTTTTCCACTTTTACAGCTGCTATAGCTAGAGAGCAATTTTATAAGACGTGCCTAGGTTAATGCACATTTTAATGTATATATTTCACACCTACTTTATAAAATAAAGTATGTTGATACTTTACAAACTAGGGAAGCTAGAGGAGGCAAAGAGCAGAGGAGAAGGTGGAAAAGTAGTATGGGAGTAGAAATGATAGTAATAGGGGCATAAGTGGTCGAAAAATGCATTCAATCCGGGCACAAGCATTTATACCAGTTCTAAAGCTGGTATAAATATTTGCACATACCTAACACACATAAGCCCATATTTTATAAAATTATTGTATAACTGTATGCTTCACCCACAATAAAGATATATGTCATCGGCTTTACATGCTTGCTTATAGAATAGCAACTGCCTAATGTGTGTAAAGGCCCATTAATGGCCATCAATCACACACATGGTGCATAATTATTCACAGCTCTTTATAAAATTAGACCTACATGTCCAAAAGTGGGGCAACTTGTTAGTTGGCAGCTAGTGCACGGAGGAGTGGTCAGTGCTGGAGATTTGCTTAAGAGTCTGAGGTCAATCTTTGTTCCTCATCATACTTTGCTGTCCTCTGCCCTCTCTTACTATCCTTTCTACTGCCATACGACTTTGTCACCCTCTCCTCTGCTTTTTGCCTTTATTTAGCTTGCATTTTCCCTCTTCCTTTCTCCTTCTCTATTTCTACATGCTACTTCTCTTCCCCTACCTCTCTGCCCCCCCCCCCCCCTTTCTCTTACTCTGATCTTCTGTCTGTCTCTGCCTATGATTTTCTGTGTGTGTGGATGCGGTATGCCGGACCGAAACTACCATGAGGTGAACCAGGCAGTCAATCAGAGCACCAGCCACCTGAGGGAGCCCAATGCTGCACCTCGCCGGGAAGTGCAGCAGCAGCAATGCTTTTAAAATGACACCAAAGTTGCCAAAGTTAACCTTCAGCTTCTGTGCTGCAATGCCATTCCTGCTTCCACACCATCTGAATTCACTTCCTTCTGCATGGGGGCAGCAGCAGCAGCGGCAATCAGGGTGGGGGTTGGAGCAGGAGGGGCACAAGGCATGCGGTTCATCTAGGGGACCACATACCATTGTACTGGCCCTGGCTGTATGTCCCTGTGTGTATGGCTGTGAGTGTGGCAATGGTACCAGTGGTGTTGGGTCTGGCACTTCAGGTGGTGAGTGGGCTGGCTACAATGTGTGATATGCATGAGTGCTTCCCGTATGCTGTGAGTAAGAGAAATGGATTCCTTTTGCAGAGGATCTACAAGCCTAGAGCACAGGTCCTGGATGTGTCTGAGGACTAATGCCTGTGCAAATGTTTGAAAAGGAAACCATTTTTCACCTAAGGCATCAGCTAGAGGAGGAATGCCATGCTAATGCCCTTGAGCATCACTACAGCCCTCCCCTTCTTCACCTCTGGAAGCCACTGCCAGCATAGCACCAGCAGATGTATAGTCAGCCTCCTTTCTCTGCATCATTCAGTTTCTGAGTGCTATTCTAAGGAAAATCATCAGGCTATTGCTTTCCTGAGCAAGAACAGCAGGTACATGCAACTATGACAGAATTTTATGAGCAAGCAAATTTTTATATGTGTGGGAAACTATCAATTGCACCCACCTCATGATCAGGCTGCCTGCACAAAAGGAGGGCAGCTACAGAAACAGAAAGTCCTTTCACTTCCTTTGCATGCAGATGATTTGCAGTGCCTCCAATATCATTGCTGATATGTGTGCATAGGGTTGCCAACTGGCTCCAGATGTGCCCAACAGGCTTGATCCAGTCCTGGGTTTACCATATTGCATGCAGGGACTTGTAGTTTTGCTTTTCCTATGGAGAACAATAGAAAAATCAGATCTAAATGTCTCTGTATGCCGTGGGGTTATCCCAGGACTGGATTAAGCCTGTCAGGTGTATCTGGAGCCAGTTGGCAACCCTATGCGTGCATGCTTCTCAGGTTCCTATCATGATGCCGGCATTCTATTACAATTAGGAATGTATGACTGTTTTGAGGGTGGTAACATCACTGATGGCTTCTAGGCAAGCAAACACCTCTCACATTCACTTTCCACACTTAACACTCCTCTTTTCTCTTCACAGAATATACTCTGCCCTTGCCTAATCAACCCAGCAAGCCCCATGTATATAGCTCTTGGTTCCAACAGTCCCCACTAACCATCTTGGTGTGCACTGCTGACAGCTGACAGGGCCCCTCAAACACCTACCATTATCTGGCATGTGGCATGTATCCCTTTTCTAGTAGGGTATGGGAGATCATGTGTGAATACATGTCTGCAAGCTCACAAGGGGGGATATGCCATGCTTTTGAAGGGGCTACCTGCTGTCCGTGGTAGATGTTGGGCTGCCCTAGTAGTGCTCCTGTAAGTCTGGGCCTGGATATTTGTTTATTTATTTAACATTTCTTATATACCGCCTTTCAATGTTATCAAAGCTGTTTACAATTAACTCAACAATTATACATGGAACTAGTAAAGAGAGAACTATAATATGTCATTCAGTGGTAACTATATTGCATCAAATAGTGGCAATTATTTATATTTAAGGGCTGGGGTTGTCATTCGGATTGGGGGTGGAGGGATATATGAACCTCCTTAGGTACCTATGTGCTGACAAGACCTAGTTGCCTCTCTAGGTACTTTGCATCACCTAACACATATGGCACCTTCCCAGGCGCTTTAGTGTTCAGAGCTTATGCATACAATTATTTCACACTAACATATTTGCAACCTCTATAACAATAAATAAATTTATTTATATAACAGCTAACAGGATCTGATGACAAACATAATAGTCTAACACAATTCCTTCTCCCTATCTTCATTGGAATAAGGGCAGAGATACATGCCAGCAGTTAAGGTCCTGGGACCATGTAAGCACACCAGAACCCTGCTGCATCTACTGCCAGATGGCCTAGACATGGAGCAGAACTTCAAGCTCACCCAGGACTGATGGGTGGGGGAGGTTTGGGGATGTTCATGTTGGAGCGTCTGCCAGAGATGACAAAGAACGTTCAGATGTGCCCTCTCCCCAGTGTACCCCTCCCCCTCCTCTCTAAACTCTTCTTTTTCTATAACCAGGTCCCTGCATGTCTGTCTCAGTGCATTTTCCTTCTGCTGTAAGTGCAGTTTGCAGTCTGGTGGCCTACATTGAATTCCCTGAGTGTTCAAATGGTGATTTCAGATGCCCAGGTCTGAAATCGGCTCCATCCGTTGCACATCCCTATTTGCCCATCTCCCCTGCTGCCGAAACCTGGAAACAGCACAAGCACTGGCAAGTCAAATGCAAGGCATTGATAAGGCAGGCAAAGGGAGAATTTGAGAAGAAGCTTGCTGCAGAAGCAAAAACGCGAAGTAAAGACCTTTTCAAGTACATTCGTAGCAAAAAACCTGTGAGAGAGTCAGTTGGTCCATTAGATGATAAAGGGGTAAAAAGAGCACTAAGAGGTGACAAGGCGATAGCGGAGAGACTGAACAAATTCTTTGCTTCAGTCTTTACTGAGGAAGATGTAGGGATGTTACCCATGACTGAAGTGGTATTTAAAGGTGCAGAAGAATTGAAGGAAATATCGATACATCAAGAAGATGTATTACAACTATTAGATAAGCTGAAGAGTAGCAAATCACCTGGGCCGGATGGTATACATCCAAGGGTATTGAAAGAACTGAAATATGAGATTGCAGACCTGCTATTAGTAATCTGTGAACTATCATTAAAATCATCTCTAATACCTGAAGATTGGAGGATCGCCAATGTAACACCAATTTTTAAAAAGGGTTCCAGGGGTGATCCGGAAAACTACAGACCAGTGAGCCTGACATCAATACCGGGAAAAATGATAGAAACCATCATAAAGAATAAAATTACTCAGCATGTAGATAGTCATGAACTAATGAGAGACAGCCAACATGGCTTTAGACAAGGAAGATCTTGTCTTACTAATCTGTTATGTTTTTTTGAAGGAGTGAATAATCAGGTGGACAAAGGTGAGTCGGTTGATATTGTGTATCTGGACTTTCAGAAAGCCTTTGACAAGGTCCCTCATGAGAGACTTTTGGCAAAACTAAAGAGTCATGGGATAGGAGGCAGTGTACTATTGTGGATCAGGAACTGGTTAAAAGATAGAAAGCAGAGGGTAGGGCTAAATGGCCAATTTTCCCAATGGAGAAAGGTGAATAGTGGTGTACCCCAGGGATCTGTGCTGGGTCCGCTGCTTTTTGACATATTCATAAATGACCTGGAAAGTGGAATAACGAGTGAGGTTATCAAATTTGCAGATGACACAAAACTATTTAAAGTTGTTAAAACCCAAGAGGATTGTGGAAAATTGCAAGAGGATCTTGATAAATTGGAAGACTGGGCATCAAAATGGCAGATAAAATTTAATGTGGACAAGTGCAAGGTTATGCACCTAGGGAAGAACAACCCAAACTATGGTTATACGATGCAAGGTTCCACATTAGGAACCACCACCCAGGAAAAAGATTTAGGCGTCATTGTGGATACCATGTTAAAACCCTCGGCCCAGTGTGCAGCGGCGGCCAAGAGAGCAAATAGAATGCTAGGTATGATAAGGAAAGGAATGGAAAATAAAACAAAGGATATTATAATGCCTCTATATCGTTCCATGGTGAGACCGCACGTTGAATATTGTGTGCAATTCTGGTCGCCGTATCTTAAAAAGGATATAGAGTTATTAGAAAAGGTTCAGAGAAGAGCCACCAAAATGGTAAAGGGGATGGAAGGATACTCCTATGAAGAAAGGCTAAAAAGGTTAGGGCTCTTTAACCTGGAAAAGAGACGGCTGAGGGGAGATATGATAGAAGTCTATAAATTAATGAGCGGAGTGGAACGGGTAAACGTAGATCGATTGTTTACCTTATCAGAATATAGAAAGACTAGGGGACATGCAATGAAGCTACAGGGTAAACTATTTAAGACTAATAAAAGAAAATATTTTTTCACTCAACGTGTAATCAAACTCTGGAATTTGTTACCGGAGGATGTAGTAAAGGCTGTTAGTGTAGCTGGGTTTAAAAAAGGTTTGGACAAGTTCCTGGAGGAAAGGTCCATAAGCCATTATTAAGAAGGGACCCAGGATATCAATGCTTGAACCAATACAAGCATTGTGGAACCTGTGTCTTTTGGGGAAACTGCTAGGTACATATGACCTAGATTGGCCACTGTTGGAAACAGAATACTGGGCTTGATGGACCTTGGTCTGACCCAGTATGGCATATCTTATGTTCTTATGTTCTTAGGGCATCCTTTCTAAAATACCACTTCATACCAGCAGCAACTCAGAAAAAAAATGTTGCTATTAACTTTAAAGTGACTGAACATTTCTTCAGTGTATATGCACCAAAACAATTCTGAGATTCAAAGCATAAACACAGTACTCATTTGTGGTTCAATGCCATCCAACAACTACTCAGAAAAAACTCTGCTTGTAAATTTAAAGGCAGATAGAGATTTTTTATTTTTATTAAAAAATTTTCATCATACAAGTACAACAAACTCAAATTAAGAATAGGGAGTTTAGATACAAAACTAAAAAAGAAGAAGAACAATTCAAGACAGAATAACACTCAAACTACCTGTAGTCCACAATAAAGATGTGGGGTGGGTGTTGCACATTCAAAGCAAATTATGAAAAAGAAAATAAAGAAATCTATATTTTTACTAATCCAGTCACATTTATCAATCTACATTCCCATATATATGAGACAAGCAAAATATTAAATTAACTCCTTACCACTAAGACCCTTATCCACTCACTAGTCACCTCCTACTTTTACTATTGTAACTGGCTCCTCACTGGTCTCCCTCTGAATCATCTCTCTCCCTTTCAGTCTGTTCAAAACCCAGCTGCATGGCTTATCTTTCATCAGTGTCGCTATGCTCATTTAACCCCTCTTCTCAAGTCACTTCACTGGCTCCCTATCAGGTTTTGCTTCCAGTTCAAACTTCTCTTGCTGACCTACAGGTGCATTTATTCTGCAGCACCTCACTACCTTTCCTCTCTTTACAATCCTCCTCGGGAACTTCACTCCTCTAGCAGATTCCTTTTATCTGTGCCCTTCTCTGCCACTGCTAACTCCAGACTTTGTTCATTCCATCTTGCTGCTTCATATATATTTATTTGATTTTTATTTTTTATTTATTTTTATTTTTATTTTGATCGTTGATTTTTATTTTTGTTCTTCTTTGTAAACGCTTAGACTTTTAGATTTGCAGTACTAAAATTTAGATAAATAAATAAATAAATACCACTCTTTTTTAAGATCAGAATGGTTTATTTAGAACAGTAACAATAAACGTTTTACATTGAACAGGGATGTCAATGGGGATAGCTAATGGGGAAGAACTATATTACATACTGGTATATGTTTCAGAATCAGAAATTATTAGAGGAAGAACAAGATCGTCTTTCCTAAAGCTACGAGAGTTAAAGAAAAAATTCCAGGCTCGAATTGGAATGCTACAAGTTCCTCAAGGATCCATGTTGAATGATGCTGAGAAGATCAAGAAAAGGTGGAAAGAATATGCAGAGTCATTATACCATAAAGATCAAGTGGACCAACAGCCGTTTCAACCTGTACCTTATGATCAGGAATCTTTGGTGATGAAAGAAGAAGTCGAAGCAACAATAAAAGCCTTATCAAAGAACAAAGCACTCCTCTGATCCTACATGCCAGCAAGATGCTACTTAAGATCATTCAGCAGATTCTACAACCATACCTGAAAAGATAAAAGAATATCAAAAGGATATTCATATGTGTTTTATTGACTACAGCAAGGCTTTTGACTGTGTAAACCATGAGAAACTCTGGGCCACATTAAGAGGCATGGGTATACCAGAACACCTGATAGCTGTCTTGTACAACCTTTACATTGATCAAAAAGCAACAGTTTGAATGGAACTAGGAGAAACAGAATGGTTTAAAATCAGCAAAGGTGTACAACAAGGCTGCATACTTTCCCGCTACCTAAGAACATAAGAACATAAGATATGCCATACTGGGTCAGACCAAGGTCCATCAAGCCCAGTATTCTGTTTCCAACAGTGGCCAATCTAGGTCATATGTACCTAGCACTTTACCCAAAAGACACAGGTTCCCCAATGCTTGTACTGGGTCAAGCATTGATATCCTCGGTCCCTTCTTGATAATGGTTTATGGACCTTTCCTCCAGGAACTTGTCCAAACCTTTTTTAAACCCAGCTACACTAACAGCCTTTACTACATCCTCCGGTAACAAATTCCAGAGTTTGATTACACGTTGAGTGAAAAAACATTTTCTTTTATTAGTCTTAAATAGTTTACCCTGTAGCTTCATTGCATGTCCCCTAGTCTTTCTATATTCTGATAACGTAAACAATTGATCTACGTTTACCCGTTCCACTCCGTTCATTAATTTATAGACTTCTATGTTATCTCCCCTCAGCCGTCTCTTTTCCAGGTTAAAGAGCCCTAACCTTTTTAACCTTTCTTCATAGGCGTATCCTTTCATCCCCTTTACCATTTTGGTGGCTCTTCTCTGAACCTTTTCTAATAACACCATATCCTTTTTAAGATACGGCGACCAGAATTGCACACAATATTCAAGGTGCGGTCTCACCATGGAACGATATAGAGGCATTATAATATCTTTTGTTTTATTTTCCATTCCTTTCCTTATGATACCTAGCATTCTATTTGCTCTCTTGGCCGCCTCTGCACACTGGGCCGAGGGTTTTAACATATTATCCACAATGACGCCTAAATCTTTTTCCTGGGTGGTGGTTCCTAATGTGGAACCTTGCATCGTATAACCATAGTTTGGGTTGTTCTTCCCTAGGTGCATAACTTTGCACTTGTCCACATTAAATTTCATCTGCCATTTTGATGCCCAGTCTTCCACCTCTTTAATTCATATGCAAAACAAATCATCAGAGAAGCAAGACTGTATGAAGACAACTGAGGTGTGAAGATTGGTGGAAGACTCATCAACAACCTTTGCTACACTGATGATACCACATTACTGGCTCAAAGTGAAGAAGATTTGAAACATTTGCTTTTCAAGATCAAGGAACAGTCTTAAAATTGTTCTGCACCTTAACGTTAAGAAGACAAAGATCCTGACAACTGGCAAAATCAATAAGCTCGTCATTGATGGAGAAAAAATTGAAATAGTTGACAACTTAACTTACTTGTATCAACAATCAATAAAGAAAGGACTAGCAGTCAACAAATCCGATGATGTATTGCTCTTGGTAGAATGGCTATGAAGGACCTAGACAAGATTCTCAAGAGCAGAGATGTCTCTCTCCATACAAAGATTCGACTTGTCCAAGCCATGGTATTTTCAATAACATCATATGAATCTGAAAGTTGGACAGTGAAAAAGATAGACAGAAAGAAAATTCATGCCTTTGAATTATGGTACTGGCAATGAATACTGTGTATATCATGGACTGCTCGAAAAACAAACCAGTCAATACTAGAGTAGATCAAACCTAAGCTTTCCTTAGAAGCTCAGATGACAAATCTTCAACTTTCATACTTTGGACACATCTTGTGAAGAGAGAGATCATTGGTGAAAGACATAGGAGTGGAGGAGTGGCCTAGTGGTTGGGGCAAGGTACTTCAGGCTGGAAGGTCGGGGGTTCAAATCCCACTAGAGGACAGCAACCTTGGGCCGGAAGGACTGGGGTTTCTAGTCCCACAGGTGCTCCTTGTGGTCTTGGGCAAGCCACTTAACCCTCCATAGCCCATGTTCCCTGTAAAATAGTTATCGCCAAGTTATAATGCCCTGTTCAATGTAATTTCAGTTTGTTCAATGTAAACCGCACTGATGCAGAATAGCGCGGTATATAAGAGAATATAAATAAATAAATAATAGTGCTTGGCAAGGTAGAAGGTCATCATAAAAGAGGAAGGCCAGCAATGAGATGGATTGATACAATAACAGTAGCTATGGATACCACTCTATCAACAATGAGCCACTTGGCTGAAGACTGAACAGTTTAGGTCAACTATCCAGAAGGTCACCAGGAGTCAATACCGATTTGGCGGCACTTAACAGCAACAACAATATGTTTCAAAAGATGTAAGGGTAAGCATAAGGGGAGGCAGAGACATGGGACCATTAGTTTATGGCTATTGATTACGTTATGATATATGATCATAGAATAGTCAGAACAAATGAGTCTTTATTCATAAACTTTATATACTGCTCTTAATGACACCAGAGTGGTTTACAATACCAAAACATTTCAAAAAGAGGGCCAAAGGCCGAAAAGAAAAGGAACTACAATTGGTGATAGGACAGAAGATAGACATTTGCATTAGTTAAAGAGGGAGTTGGACAGTAGGAGAAATTAGAGGGTGGAGGGGGTAGGTCGAAGGCTGAGAGGAATAGATGAGGAGAGATTTGAACCAGGGGAAGGAGGGTTCAAGTTGGAGAGCAGAGTGGAGAGAGTTCCAGAGAGAGGGGCCCAGGAACAAGGTTGAGAGGTCAGAGGTGGTTTGGATCATAGCAAAGAGGGAGAAATGGAGAAAGTTTGGTTCCTTACAGCTTGGGTACTTTTTATTATTGCTGTAGGGGTTATAAGTGTGTTTGTCATGCCTTTTCTCTTGTTCTGTTTTTTGTTGTTATTTATTCATTTAGTTTTTATTTATTTATTTGAGAAATTTATATACCGCATTTCCAATGTTCAATATGGTTTACAAATAACAGAACAGAACAAAGCATTACATGGAACATGTAAAAATTATAAATAACAATAGCTACAAAAAGCAACCCATATAATTATATGTTAGATGTATGATGTTCAAGAGGGAATCTGAGACAGGTTATTTAGTATTTGAAATGTCATCATTAGTGCTTTATATTTTAGGCAGCCTGCTATTCATAGCCAATGTAGTTTCCTTAAGATGGGCATGACATGCTCTGACCTCGAGGCACCATGCAGGGTTCGGGTCACAGAGTTCAGGGCCATTTGAAGTGGTTGTAGCATGCATTTTAGTAGGCCTTGGAGGATGATATTGGCATAGTCGAAGTGTGAGAGAATAATGGCTCGGAATACAATGCAGAAGTCATGTGCATCCAGGAGTGGGCGTAGATGTCTAAGAATTCTTATTTTGTGATATACTGCTTTAGTGATGTTGTTTATGTGTGTTTGCCTGCTCAGTCATTGATCCAGGGTGACTCCAAGATAGTGCACTTCTTGTTTTGTCATCAGTTCTTTATCCTTTACCTTTAGAGTAGTTGGGGTGGTGAAGGCTTTATTTTTAGTTATAAACAGCACTTTAGTTTTCTTGCAGTTCACTTTAAGGTTGTGTCTATGGAGCCATTCTGAGACTGCATTGAAACATTCAGTTATATTGGTGTAGTTAGGTTTGTCCATGGAGAAGGGTGCTTATAGCAGGACATCATCAGCATATATGTGGTAGAGTATGTTGTAGGATTGTGATGATCCTCGTGGGACTCCTTGCTTTTGTTCGTACATGGTTGATGCGTGAGTGCCAATGCATATCTGCTGTTGGTGACCTGTTAGGTAGAATCTGCACCAGTCAAGGGCTGTGTTTTGTATTCCTTTCTCCTGTAATCAGCAGAGCAGGAGCTTGTGATTTATTGTGTCAGATGCTGAGGTAATATACAGGAATATTAGGATAAACCCCTGCTTTGCTTTGTCAATGCCTTTTATGAGCCTGTCAAGGAGAGTAGCCAAGAGGGATTTGACTCCATGCTGATGTCTAAACTCTTGCTGTTGCGGGTCTAGAGGAGCATGGGAGTCAATGTGATGTTGGAGTTGTTTCTGTACTATTTTCTTGATTATTTTGCCCAAGAATGGGAGGTTGGATATGGGCGTATAAGGATTTATGTTAAGTGGGTCCAGTTTGTTGGTTTTTTAGTAGTGGTACAATGCCCATGGTTAAGAAGAGGTGCATGATTCTGGCAACGATTGCACTTAGGTCAGTTTGTGCTATCTTGATCCAGCTTGTGGGGCATGGATCAGTTGGCGAGGTGGTGGTGTATATCCCCCTTATGATATTCCCGATGTGTTCAATGGAGCTTGGGTTTAAGGAAGATAACTTGGGTATGGTGGTGTTGCCTATCAGATAACTTACTGGATTGAAGTGGTTTCCATCTATTTTCTTTTGGAAATAAATTGTGAAGGTTTGTGTGTGAGGGGTGCATGCGTGATGCTGCTTGGTTGCATCCTTTAAGAGGAATTTAATGATTCCAAAGAGTTTTCGAGGCTTTAGCTAGGCATTAAGATATTAGTGTAGTAATCATTACATTGTTGATCTATCACTTTGGGTGTTCTTGTAGGCTGTTTATATAAGCATCATGGCCCTGGGGAAGTCTTGAGTTGTACCATTCTCTCTTGCGTTTTCTGAGTCAGAGTAAGAAATTTCATAGTTTAGCAGTATACCATATGACCATGTGATGCTTCTTAGTGGGCTTTGTGGATTGTAGTAAGAGCGAGGCTTTGCTATCGGGGGCATGCTCATCAAATTCCCAGTAGTTAGCATACAATCAAGTCCCAGGATGCAGGGTACGATTAACGTAGGTGCAGCTAATGATGCCCATGGAGTTATCATTCTATGAACTCACACTAATTGCCACATTGCCGATGAGAGTGTGGCAGTTGCCCTCATGCTATGGCAATATGCTCTTCCTGCCAACACTCTGCTCCTTGTCAGTGCTATTTCTTATTCAAAGCAGTTTAGTCTTTGTCAAATTTAACTCAAGTCAGTTCTAAGATAAACAACTGTAAACACACTGCAAGGATTCAGAATAAGTGATAGAAAATTTTAAAAAGATAGCAAGTGGTAGATAAATTTAGATGCAGAACTGATATCCAGGTGGCTGCAAGTAGATGTTATAAAGAATTGCTGATAGAGCAAATCTTTGGGGGACTCCTGAAGATAATGACTTCCATACAAGCTTATTACGGTTAACATCACCTACTGCTTCCTGTCCATCAAAAATTATTGTAACCACTCTAGCATGGATCCAGATAATAAAGGTAGCCTAACAAGATCAAATAGTCCACCATAACAAGGAAGAAGAGAGATCCAAGGAACAGCAACATGGTTGAATTTTATCTGGATCTATCTGTAAGAACATCTTACATAATCAAGAACTGAGGTTAGAATGGTTTCTGTACTATGGCCTCTACAAAATCCATCCTGGCAACAAATGATTCTCAAAACCTCCAACAGGTATACTAAAGCAAATATTTGTACATTGCTTGCCAGATGAAAGCAAGTCAGATATAAGGCAATAATTATTGAAAGAAAATCCATCATGGTTACTTTAAAAAAAAAGTGAACAGACTACTGCTTATGTAAGCATAAGGGTATTAAGAATATATGTTTGCTGAGCATTTAGATTTAAAAAAATTCTTACAGAGCAAAACTACTTCTACACAAATCTGTTTAACAAAAGTGTGTTAGAAAAGAATGAATGAGGTAATCAAATACTGGGTTGTTTTCTGATTAGGGGAAACCATTTGTTTTTCCTTTTCTATTTTGATTTTCTCTAGAAAATATCCCTTCCACATTTCTCCTTTGTGGACATCTAAGAGTACATTAATTTCTTGTTTAGTCATTTTGATTGTATGATGTGCAGTTCAATTTTGCATAGGGCATGTACAGTACATGGGAAATGGGATGTCCAAAGTCAGGATATTCATAATTGTCCATATATTTTACTAAAACTTGCTGAACACAGAGCCTTTTTGTAAAAAATATGTATAAGGACACTAGAAAATTCAAGTTTCACTGCCAGAATGTCCAGTGGGATCAGCCATGTAAATAGTTGCAGAAATGACGTCCCATGTTTTATCCAAGTTTTCTGACCTTGTTCTCTGTAAAACCTAACAGTTTGTTGTTATGGTATGTTGTTATATTGTGAACCGCGCTGATTCTGAATAGAGCGGTATATAAGAGCCTGTAATAAATAAATAATAAATAAATAAATAAATAAATGTTGGTACGAAACACATTTAAATAAAGAGTGGCGTCACAAGGGATTTTTGACATATTAGTGTTGGAACTTGTAAGTGTGCAAGTGTTGATTTTACACCTTATATGCATGTAAATCTTTACACGTACAGATGAGATATACGGGCAGTCTGGACGTGGGCGTGGAGTGGAGGAGCGTGGGCGTTATCGGCCATGTAAACATCTAAACCGTATTCTGACAAAAATGTGTACGGCCATTTTGGACATCTGCGTTAGACCTGCTAAAGAGTGGAATGACAGCCTATGTCTGTTAAAGTAGAACTCTACTGTAACAACACAGAAGGACATCTATGTGTAAATAAAGCAGGTAGCATAGCTTGGTTAAAAAAGAATATGGAACAGTACCTGAAAGAAAGGTGTCTACTGTAGACATGGGAAAAAAGAACTACATACCCTGGGGGTAAGCAATGTAGCATGTTGCTATGTTTCGGGGATGATACTCTGTAATTGTGATCCAGACTGGCCACCTCTGGAAATAATAATGGGATACATGGACCTCTGATCTGAATCAATATAGAAATACCCATGCCCTTATGTTCAGTTAGGTGCAAGAGTATGCAGACTGAAGGAAAACAAACTGAACCATGTTGAAGAAATAGGGGTCCAAAGGTAGCCAGAAACAGAGGGACCAAAAGAAGGGAAAGAAAAGGCACTGCATACAGCCAAACATAGTGTATACCATTCTGTGCCCCACCGCATTCCAACAAGAGGTGTGACAGTGACACTACCTGTGTGCCAGCCGTAGGAGGGTGCACAGGATGCAGATGTATGGTGATGCACAAAGGAGGGACATGTATAAGGTGCATGAGAAACGACAGACAGTGTCAGGGAAACAGGACCAAAAGATACATATGGTCACAGTGACGGAGGCAGCCACATGTGCCTCCTCAGTGCCCATGAGTGTGCTATAATTGGTGAGCACCATCTCAATGAGGAGGACCTGCTTCTCTTCAGTGAGGCTCCTCTTTTGTGAGGACACCTTTGGGGCCATTTACATATGAAATCACCTGTATTGACATCTGGTTTGCAGTCAGTAGTATGGCATTCCCAGAGGTGTGTCCATGCCGGAGTTACACATTTTGTAGCTGTTACCTATACAGTGACGTAGATGTCTATCTTTCCAGAATACCGAACATGTTTACACATTCAAAAACACATGTGCGTTTGCCTTCCGCAGAACACATCTAATGCTGGGACAGTTCCACATGTTTTTCTAGGCCCGTGTTCAACAAGTCTTGGACATTGTAGTTATGGAAATAGTTCCTTTTGGGCTCTAGGCAAATGACATCATGATATTTCTCACCAATGTCTTTATTTGGACAGCTATGAATCAGCTGTTGCTAAATATGCAAAACTCAGAAGTACTGGTTGTTACTCTGTTTCTTTAGTGTTACCTAAACATCTGATGGCAAATAATTACATAGTTCTCATCCATAGGGCCACCAAAACGACCCTGCCATGCAGCTCAAGGCATAACATTTATTTTCTTTATTTACTCACATATTAGTTGTTATATACCATTTTGTCTTAGTAATCAGAGTGGTTTACAGATAACATTGTAACTACTGCACAAGGCAGTTTATAAGGAACAATTATAGAATGGTTTACAAGGAACAAGTATGTAACAATTGTACAACTAATAAACAATGACGTGCAAAAGATATTTAACAATAACAAAGAAGTGCAGAACTATTTACAGGAGGTATTAACATTAGTGGTCTAGGTGATATCCTGGAGTAATGTGAATCAAGTGCATGAAGACAGGAAGTTGTTGATGATTGTGGTGAAGTGTTGATAGGGCAATGTATGGGGTCTATGGTGGCTGATCACATCGATAGTAGTCTGTAAAGATGAATGTTTTGTGCTGTTGTCTGAATTGAGTTAGATCTTTGATTTCTCTTAGAGTGTTAGGAAGACTATTCCATAGGGTAGGGGCATAGAGTGAGAATGCCCTATTGGTTGTAGATTAGTTTAGTTTTCTGGCACTAATAGGAGTGGATAACATGTTTGTCAGGATGCCTCTTTTTGTTCATGTATGTTGTTGAATGTTTATCAGTGTGCTGCGTTATGTTGGTGCTATGTTGTTTATTGTTTTAAAAATGATCATGAGAGCTTTGAATTTGTTTCTTTGAAGTATTGGGGCCAGTGGAGCTGAAATAGGATGGATGTTATGTGATCAAATATATTGTCTTTCATAACTGTGTGTGCCACTGTGTTTTGAGCACGTTGTAGGGGCTTTATGGTTTTCTTTGGGAGACCATGGAGTATGCTGTTACTGCAGTCAAAATGGGGGCGTATGAGTACTGGGCTACAGAACGGACATCCATGGAGAGAGCAGTGGTCTCAGATGCTGAATCATTCTGATTTTATTGTAAACTGTGAGAGTAGACATGTGAATGTGTTTGATGGAGTCCAGGTTTTGATCAAGATATATTCCAAGGCATTGTATATCTTTTTGTATTTCAAGTGAGGCATTGTTTACATGTAGTGAACTAGGGGGGTTGAATGTTTCATTCCTAGAACCAATGAGTGCTTCTGTTTTCTTCAAGTTAACTGTGAAGTTAACTGAGTTGAGCCATTCAGAGACGTCATTGAAGCAGCTGGTAATCTTTGTGTAGTTAGAATCTCTGGTGTCAAAGGTGGTGAATAGCATTATATCATCTGAATACATTCTGTAGTCTAAGTTGTGTGATCGGCTGATATTGCAGATAGGTTGTAGATATATATCAAACAGAAGTGCAGATAATGCAGATCCCTGGGGGACACCCTGAGGTTGAGTGAAAGAGTTAGATAGGTTGTTTTCGATGCAAACCTTTTGGGTATGGTTGAACAGGTAGTCTTGAAACCATTGTAGAGTAGTACCACCTATGCTCAGGGGTTTTAGGCAGTTGATTAGGATGTTATGGTTTACAGAGTCAAATAAGGATGGTATATCTAGGAGGATGAGAATGAAAGAGAGGAGCTGAGGGAGAGAACAGGATGGTGGGCATGCTCAGTGACAAACTAAGAGTCAGGCTGAAGGCAGGGGGAAGCGGGGCCATGTGCAGTAACTTATTGGGGGGCCTCATTTTCAAATGTCAGGGGTTGAATTGTGAGACTGAAAAGCAGGGCCATGTGCAAAGAACACAGTCTCTCAATGGTAGGGTCAGCCCTGGGGCCAGCAGTAAACATTAGGCCTATGTGACATAAGGGATCTGAGAATCCCACCCAGACATTTACTATTAAGAGGCTCCATAAAGGGTGTATGAAAAAAGTCTCCAAAACCAGTGACAGCAGAAGGCCCATCCTTAGTGACATGACAGGTGCCTTATCCAGTATGTGGCTGATTTTGTGCAATATATCCACATTTACAGAAACACTGCCTCTGACACGGTAGATACAAGGGGTCTATGATGTGACTGCGATGATATGTGTGCTGGGGCCTCTCCCCCAGATGAGGTCTCTCATAGATACGCACTTTGTTTGATGTAGGCTGCCTGTGCCGCTGGGACTGGGGTGGTGGATGGCAGGGCTTTCCTGGGAGTGTTTTTTAATGTTTTTTAATGTTGCCCATTGATATCACTATTGGCCAGCTTGGTTATGTTTTTTTCCCATTTTTTAGAGGTCATTTTTGAGGTTTATTTGCATGTTTGTCTCCATACAAGGTGAATGAGCCCACAGTAAAATTGTGCAGAGCAGGGTTTCTGACTCGTTCGACCAGGTTTCCTATCTCCAGGGACTGCACTGTCTCTGTGGCCACAGTGTGGTGCAGCAGACACAGCTAGTGCCTGTAGGACCAGAGGGTCACAGGTTCAAATCCCAGCTGGGGCTCCTGCCAACCCAGTCCTCATATTTTACCCACCACTAAACAGAGATAGTAAAGACACTCCTTTATTGCAGAGAACATACGCATGGTTACTACGCCTATATTTTACCCCACCGAGCACAGACACCATAAACAGGCACATTACCTAGAGCAGAGTCTCCCAAATGCAGTCCTGGAGGGCCACACACCATTCAGGTTCCATGCTGCCTCTAATAAAGATGCCTGTGCTGCATATCTATGCATCACCCCCATGGTATGCAGATGTAGCTCATGCATATTCATGAGGGACAGCATGAAAATCCGAACAGTGTTTGGCACACCAGGACTGGAGTTGGGAACCTCTGCCATAAAGCAGCAGCCAACAGGGGCAGACACACCCACACCCACACCCACAGGCCCCATTGGCCAATGCCTCCTGGAGAGGCAGGACATTGGGCCCTGCCTGCATCTCCCAATACTAGCACTTGCATACCTTAGCAATGCCACCCTACACCTGGGTATACGGTAAACAGCTCTCAAACGTTTCCTATGATTACTGGCAGATAGCAATTCCTACGTTAAGCACAGTTTGCTCATTGAGCTGCATCATAACGATCACTCTGATGTCTGCGGTGTGTGCTTCTGGTCTGGTCTCTGACAGTGTTTACCACCCTGGGGAGTGACCCCCAACAGTATTGCATACCATATCCATGCCTGTACTGTGCCCAGGACTGGTGTGGTGGGTATGACTGCTGATCTCCTCTATAGTAGCACAATGCTGGCATAGGTGTGGGGGTGGCTGTCTGTCTATCCAGTGTGTGGTGGCTGCAAACACCTTCCACAGCCCACACTGCCAGCACTGTTGCCAGTATTGGGCTGCCAATGTGCATAATGAGGAGCAAAGTACCATGGGTATAGGCCGGACAGGGTGGCCTGGCCAGGGTGCATCTGCACAGGGCATAGGGCACTGACTGGGACATTTTAGTGCCCGGCCACCACCTACACAAACAGGGTGACCTCAGTATGTCCTGCTGGGAGATCACTCTCACCCTGACTGTGCAGTGACCACAGCATGGCTAGGCACCCCCATAGTGCTATATAGTATTTCTCTCATGTGATATGTATGGGTTTCCTTTTGGGGTCCAGTCACTGACCTATCTGCTTGTTGTGTGTGCTGCCATGCAAGTCCTGGGTGCATGCATTTCCACCAGGAAAATGCACTATGGACTAAATAGCAGACTGTTTGCAGCTGGTATGTGTCTTGATGGAGTGCCTTGCAGGGTGCAGTGGCTGAAGGCTCGCTGCAGGAGAATATCAGATAGTGGTGGGGTGCAGCTTAGCATATACAGGCCTAATGTCTGTCTGCCATTGTGTTATGGTTCTGTACAGAGCTGCATTGGCTGCCCTGAAGGGTGTTTTCCCAGCAGGACTGGGGTTGATGGTCCCCTCTACTGCCACCATTGCAGGGAGGTAGAATGTGGATCTGTTGATGGGAGACCCTGTTTGCCACCCTCAGCCCTGGAGGAGGAGGGTGGTGGTGGTACATAATCCTCCTAGGGGTCCATGGGGGATACACCTGACTGGGACAGACAGGGATATCCAAGGTGCTTCTGCAGAAACTACCTGTCTCACACATTAACACTGCTTTGGACCTCCAGCATGGCCTCTTTCAGCCATGGAAGGTGCTGTGGACCTGGTGCTGGGCGCCTCACCGCACCCTCATGGTGAGCACAGTACCCACACAATGTGACGGTGTGTAGCTACTCTGTGCCAGTACAACACACGGTCAGTACCCCCTACCAGGCCGAGGTGCTGTGGGAGTGCACATGATTTATTTATTTATTTAGCAAACATTTATATACCGCCACTTCCAGCGATCAGCAGCGGTCTGATTACATAAGGAGAACTGTCAAATCAGTACAGTAAAATTAGGGGGTGTACAGGTTGATTCGGAGGGTAGGCACAACACACAAGCGGCTTCTGTTTGAGGATATGGGGACTAAATACATATATACATATATACATTTTACATAACTGATCAGGTGTTTGAGGATATGGGCACTAATTACCGATATACATATATACATTTTACATAAACGAGCAGGTGTACATAAATATGTTTTGGTCTCCCGGGGTGGTAAAGCTTAGATCCCTTGGGTTAAATCAGATTGAAATGACTCTGGAATAGATGAGTCTTTAGGTTTTTCCTAAATCCAGTTAGGTCTTTGCAAGCTCGTAACTCTGGCGGCAGGAGATTCCAGAGTGTAGGTGCAGTGTATGAGAACGCTCTGTTACTAGTATTGGTTTTAACTGCTCTAATATCAGCTGGAACGAGGAGGGTGTTGGAGTTGATGGTTCTTCTGCTCCTGTTGGGTGGTTGCGAGCAGATCAAGGTGGAGAGGGAGGACGGAGCAATGCTATGTAGGAGCTTGAAAGTGGTCATGAGTGTTTTATATTTTATACGAGCAGCAATGGGGAGCCAGTGTAGCTCAATCAATACCGGGGTGATGTGATCAGCAAAACCTTTTTTCGTGATGATCCTAGCGGCTACATTTTGCGCCATTTGCAGAATGTTCAAGGTTTTCTTTGGGAGACCCTGAAGGATGGCGTTGCAGTAGTCAAAATGTGGCATGATGAGTGCCTGCACAACGGTCCTGAAGTCCTGTGGTTCGATGATGCTCCTTAGCGGTTGAAGGACTCTTAGTTTGTGGAAAACGGCTCTGTTGGTTTTACGGAGGTGTTTCTCCATCTTTAGGTCGCTTTCTAACATTACCCCCAGATATTTTATTTCTTCCTTCGTTTGGTATGAATTGTTACATAAGGTGATTGTTGCGGGGGGGGGGGGGTCGAAGTTTGGCTTTCTGGAGATGTACATCGCCTCCGTTTTCTTGTGATTGATCGTCATGTTGCTTAGGTGTAACCAGGCTTGCATCTCACTTAGGCACTCTTCTAGTTGGGTGTAGTTTGGGTTGTCCGTGTCGAGTTGAGTGTACAGCATAATATCGTCTGCATAGACGTGGTATTTGATATTATGATGTTGGAAAATTTTGCAAAGTGGTTGCATATAAACATTGAACAGGAGTGCTGAGAGAGCCGAGCCCTGTGGTATGCCCTGGGTTTGCGTGAAGGCTTCTGCCGTTTCACCGTTGAACTGCACCTGTTGCATTCTATTCTAAATGTACGAGGAGAACCATTTTAGGGGGGTTCCTGCTATCCCTATTGATTTAAGCCTGTTTATGAGGGTTCCATGGTGAACCGTATTGAACGCGGCTGATATGTCGATGAATATGAGTAGAAACATTTTCTTTTTGTCTTCTAGACCTTTGAGGAGGTTGTCCAGCAGCGCCCCCTACCAGGCCGAGGTGCTGTGGGGGTGCATTTCCCATGGTGTGTATCTGTGGACAGCTGATTTGCATGTACAGTGCATCATGGGTGTGACTGGCACAATCCAACCCTGTGTAAATCCAGCACCTGCTCACAGGCTCTGATAAACCATAGGCCATCACACTTACATCTGTTAGCATAATTCATAGGTGCAAGACACCCTAAAGAGTCTGTAATATAAAGTGCCCACGCTGGTAAAAACACACGTACCCACGCACGATGTTACGCACGCACCAACGCACGTGGCTACGCCCGTAGCCACGCCCGCACCAATGCACGTGGCTACGCACACTGTGAGGGTGTGTTTCTGACAACACTACTGAACGTAAAGAAAAACATGCCTCCTCATTCCCTATGTAATGTACAGGGTGCTGCCTGGGCCAGCCTTCTGTGTTAGGCACACTGGGGACTCGAACCCATGCTGCTTGTAACAGCGGTCAGTGAGGTAACCATTGTGCTACAGCTCTGTTTCAGTGATTTGTGTCTGTACACCTTCTTAAGATGAACACGCGTTAATGCGCCACGGCGCCCTGTAATGCTCGTTAGTTTTTGGAACGCGCGTTAGTGGTAACGATGTACCGCCCATGTCCTTATTTGGGGTTTCTGTCTCTACCGTGGCTCCTAACGCGAATTGCACTAACGCAGTTTAGTAAACATACCCCTTAGTTTTGAAGTAGATTGTGCTGGATGTTATTTTTACATGAGTTTTGAAGAAGAGCTGTTTGTCAAGAGTTATCCCCAGGTATTTTAGCTCTGGTTTAACATTTATCTGGGTGTTGTTTAGTGTGATTGTGATTGGTGGGGTGAATGAAGAGTCCCTTGTAATGAACATGGCTTCTCTCTTTTTGTAATTTATTGATAGGTTGTTTTCCATAAGCCAGTTGAAGCAGTCCTGAATTTGTGTGTATGATGGTTGTTTAGTGTGCAGTGGACAGTATAGCATAATGTCATCGGCATATATTGGAAGTGGATCTTGTGCTTTTTAATGATCAAGCAGATGGTTTGGAGATATAAGTTGAAGAGAGATGCAGAAAATGTGGAATCTTGGGGTACACCTTGGAATTGTTGTTATTGCTTGGAGGTGCTCATGCCCGATTTTATCTGTTGTTGTCTATTAGTGAGGTAGGACTAAAACTATTTGAAAACAATATCTTAGATGCCATATGACTGTAAGTGCTGGAGGAGCATGACTGTAAGTGCTGGAGGAGCATGCCATGGTTGACTGTATTGAATGCTGCAGAGATATCCAGGAATATCATTAGGTAGGCTTGTGAGCGGTCTTGTATTCCTTGGGTTAGTGTGTTGATAAGTTAAGGCATTAGAGTTTCTACTTCATGCAGTGGGTGGAAACTGTGCTGTTGTGGGAATCGACTTCTCCTACCCAAGATTGCCTCAAACTCACCTGCCACTCTGCTTACTTTTTCCTTGCCCCTGCACTCTGGAACTCACTCCCCTCAGATTTGCCTACCGAGGCTTCATTCCCTCGCTTCAAAGCATTGCTGAAGATTCACTTATTTCATCTAGCATTCGATCCCCCCCCCCCAACCCTTGCGTCTCTACTGTTAGCTATTCCGCTCCTGTATCCCTCCTTTGTGTGTCGCTGCTCTGCTCTCTGTCATTTTTTCTGCCTGTTCTGCTACTGTTCTATCCAATTAATGATGTTCTTTTTTCGCTCTGTAGCCTTTGTTTTTATGATTGTGCACCTCTCTAATGCAATTGCCTGGGTGGTATATCAGATGTCTCAATAAAGATAAAGATAAAATAAGCAGTTCTCACCAATGTGATCTTGAAGCTGGAGCTGTACGGTTTTCTCAATGACTTTTGCTAAGAAGGGGAGGCTGGGGATGGATCTATAAGATGCAGGGTCTGAAGGGTCAAGGCTTGGCTTCTTTAAAGTGGGGCAAATAGAGGATAACTTGAGACGGTTTGGCATTATTCCTTGTTCTAGAATTTCATTTGTTAGTTTGTTGAGGAATGGGCTGAGTTTGATCTTTGCAGCTTTAATCCAGTTAGCTGGGCATGGATCAAGTGGTGAGGTGGAGGTGTTAAGCATTGTTAGAATATTTTCGATTTCTTCACTAGTGATCTTTCGACAGGATGACCAGCAGGAGGTGTCAGGTAGAATGGTGATGGAAAAGGAGGTGGTGAGGTCCTGGTGAGGGTGTAGCTGCTTGTAGTGATTAGCTAATTGTTAGTGATTGACAGCAGCAGTTTGGTTGTGGGTGATGGGCGGTTCTGTGAGGCACTTGACTAGGTCAAATAATTCTCGTGGGTGATTGATAGAGATATTGATGATCTTTGTGTGATAGCCCTTCTTGGTCTTATCTGTGATTGCATGGTAATTCTGAAGTAGTGTTAGGTATTTGTTGCAGTCTTCGATCTGTGTGGTTTTACACCATTTCCATTCTAGTTGTCTTAGTTTGGGTTTTAGCTGTCAAAGGGTACGGGAGTACCAGGGTGTTTTGGGGATGTGTTACTTTTTAGTTAGATTGTGTTGATTGGGTGGTATTTTAGCTGTATCTTCAAGTACTTTGTTCCAAGTGTCTGTCAGTATTGTTGTATCTGATGTGTCCATCTTTATGTTTGTTCTGGTATACTTCAAGAAGGCTTCCTAAATTGAATCGCCGCGTGGTCTGTTGCTGTTCTGTCTGGATTATTGGGGATTTTAGGGGAAGAGAGAAGGTGATGAGGCTGTAGTCAGTCCATGTTATTGGGTAGGTTCGTAGTGTGTGTGGGGGGTGAGGGGCTGGTATGGATTGAGAGGATGGGGAGAAGATTAGGTTGAGGTTGTTGCCTTTGATGTGTGTAGGGGATATTACGTTTTGAGTGAAGTCCATTAATTCCATGGCTGAGAGGAGGTGTCTGTCACATTGGTTGGTAGGGAGGGGAGGTTGAAGTCTCCTAGGTTGAAGGTCCATCTTGGCAATGGAGTTTTCAATGATGTATTCTATTATGCTGGATAGGTCATTGGAGGTAGAGGAGAGAGTTCTGTAGTTGAGACTGGTGGTTAGATGTTTTTGTTTTTTTAGACAGTTTTGTATACCACCTTATCCTTCAATCAAAGTGGTCACAACACAATTGGGGGGATACATTTTAACATGAGGGGATATAAGACATATACACTAAGGGGTATGTTTACTAAACCATCTTAATGTGCGCTCTGTGATGTTATCACATGATAAGGTACCTTATCGCGTGATAATGGCGCTTTATCAGGCGCACAGGTACCTTATCGCGCGATAATGCGCGCAGTGGCACAAACGAGCGCTGAAGGCGAGGAAAGGCTCCCGGATGGCGGAGGAAGGCTCCCCAGGGGTGGAGAGAAGGGGTCAATGGGTGGAGAGTGGGAGGGGAGAGGCTCCCCGCACACTAACGCTGTGAAATCCGAGGCTCAAAACTAACGCTAGTGAAACCCTGGCATTAGAGCTGATTTAAAGGGAAAAGAAACCATTTCCGTCAGCAATGTACAGCAAAACCAAGGAAACCTACAAATAGTGATAAGAGTGATACACGTGCACGGAACAAAAGGGCAAATAAACCTTGAAAATGTACAGAGGAAAATGTAAAAATAAAATAACCAAGCTGGCCAATAGTGATATCAATGGGAAACATCACAAAACACTCCCAAGAAATCTCCAAAAAAAATATATGAATTTTGGAAGGGTCTATGCTCCGTCCCCATACAAGGTGAATGAGCCCACAGTGTAATTGCGATGAGCAGGGTTTCCGACTCCATTGGCCAGTTTTCCTATGGCGTGCACATGTTCCACAACAGCAGGGCGGGCATGTCAGAACGGGCAACTGGACAGATGCTGGAAAAGGGGACACAGAGGGCTGCAGGCGGCACATGCTGCGGTGCAGCTGGCCCACAGTGCGAACTAGGGTGATGCCTAGCTGGCCCTTAAGGAATGCTGAAACAGTAGAGCAGCCAGACAGCAACTGCTGAGGGCCCAACATGGGCACTAGTGTGCTTCCCACAGTGTCACAGGGGATAGTACCCAGCAGGTACCCCGAAGAGCACGGAACATTGGCATGCGGTGCTGGGGGGAAGCGTGGACAGCTATGCAGGCACCCATACCCCAGAACCCGCACCATAGGCAGCCGCCTACCTGCACACTGGATGGCCTGAGACTGTGCTCCACCAGTACCACCAGCATAAGGGCATGTCAGCATGGTGGCAGAGGAATACTGGTGGTGGAGGGGGCAGTGGCAGCTGCCCAGAGCAGACCGTGGCCTAGCCCTGTTTAGGTGGGTGCCATGCACTGCAACAGACAGGCCCTGTCTGACGAATAGTCATGGTATCACCAGGGAATGCACTGTCTCTGTGGCAACACAGTGGTGCAGACAAGGAAGGAATTGTTTATTTATTACTCTTGTTTCACAAAGCCAGGCCCAACACAGGCCGTGTTTCATTTATGCCTTCATCAGGGGCTATTGGCTATAATAACATATAAAAACACCATTAAAAACATTCATAAACTTTAAAAACAAATGATATCAACACAAAAACAGCACCTATGAGTTCATTAATACAAATTGATTAACTAATATATCCATCAATAAATAACTAAATAAATGTTAAATGCTAAAGTACAGCAAATAGTCTGTCGGCTAAAAACATAACTAAATAAATATACATGTATAAAATAATCCATAATACATTTAAAACACATTTATAAAATAATCCATAATCCATATAAATATCAAACCATACATGTATAAAAAGTAAACTAAAATATATGTACCGAAGGACATGAATTAATCATTATAAATAACCAAATAAAAAACACAATTTGAGAAAACATAACCTGCATCTTCCTTTTATGGAAAAAAACTATCATTACTCTCACCTATTCAATTCTTCTTCAACACTATAATTACTAAAATAAAAAAGGGGATTAGAAGAATTGAGGAATTGAAAAGGGGGACCACTCTCGACGACCATGCCCATAAAAAACATTATTTATGCAATCAGCAAACCAATATTTTAAAAAAATTCTTTATATAAAAAACTTTAGGTAAAATGAAAACATGAACATAAAACATATACTTAAAACTAGACTTATGGAGAACCATAAATGAATAGATAAATAAATAATAAACAATAACCAGGAAAAGCGCAACAGGATTAATTTAATGATCTACTTATAATCTTTCAATCTTTTTACTTTTCTTATGCCTATGCTTACCTCTGCAATTGATGCTTCAACAAGCATATGCTCTGTGTACCTCACTGTTATTAACCCTCTATCAGCTGCAACGCAAACAACAGGCTTGTATTAAAACCACCATACTACCTTTTATTTGGAAACCTTTGATTCCTTTAGCCATGGATTATAACAGTCATACAATTCATTGATTCTACTCAAATCTCCTACCAAAATTTAAAACTCACTGTGATTAAAAAAACTCTTTTTAAAAAAACTTTTTAAGTTATACCTTGCTACACTCAATAGTCCTAATAGATGCAATGGATACCGACTTTCCTACACGCATTCATGTACCCTAATAAAATGCTGTTTTTTACATTTTTTCAGCAATTTCTACCCCAAGCGTTGTCCCGAGTCAGAGATGTCTCCTTCAATTATGTCATATTTGCCCAACTGCACTCGTTGAATTGACTGGACACTCAAGATGGTAAAAATGATAATATATTCAACGCGATTCAACCCAATGCTGATTTTAAGCAAGGAAGGACATGACTCTTCTTATTACTCCATCGCCGAGGATTTTTTGTTTTCTCTACATTTACATCAACGATTCCAAACCCTTATAACTTACCAAATCTTTAAAAATACTCCGTGCCAAACTGAGCAGAGCAGCTACTTTTAACCAGTCCCCATATTTTACCCACTATTAAAACGTGCTAATACAGACAGAACCTTTATTGCAGATGACGTAAAAATGCCCAAAACACCTACATTTTACCCTACAGAGCACAGACACCATAAACATGCGCATTACCTAGAGCAGAGTCTCCCAAATGCAGTCCTGGAGGGCCAAACACCATTCAGGTTCCATGCTGTCTCTAATAAAGATGCCTGTGCTGCATTTCTATGTGCCGCCCACATGGTATGCAGATGTATCTCATGCATATTCATGAGGGACAGCATGAAAACCCAAACAGTGTCTGGCCCACCAGGACTGGAGTCGGGAACCTCTGCCCTAAAGCAGCGGCCAACAGGGGCAGACACACCCGCACCCACAGGCTCCATTATCCAATGCCTCCTGCAGAAACAGGATGTTGGGCCCTGCGTGCATCTCCCAATACTAGCACTTGCATACCTTAGCAATGCCACCCTAAACTTGGGAATACGGTACAAAGCTATCAAAAGGTTGCTATGATTACTGGCAGATAGCAATTCCGAGGTTAAATACAATTTTCTGAGTGAGCTGCAGCATAGCAACCTTTCTGATGTCTGTGGAGTGTGCTATAGGTCTTGTCTCTGACAGTGTTTATCACCCTGGGGGATGACCCCAACAGTATTGCGTACCATAGCCATGCCTGCACTGTGCCCAGGACTGGTAAGGTGGCTAGGGCTGCCAAACACCTCTATAGTTGCACAATGCTGGCATAGGTGTGGGAAGTGTGTGTCTGTCTATCCAGTTTGTGGTGGCTGCAAACATCCTCCACAGCCCACACTGCTAGCACTGTTGCCAGTATTGGCCTGCCAATGTGCATAATGAGGAGCAAGGTACTGTGGGATTAGCCAGGATAGGGTGGCCTGGCCTGGATTCATCTGTACATAGCATAGGGCAATGGCTCGGACATTGTAGTGGCCGGCCACCACCTGCATGGACAGGGTGGCCATAGCATGTCCTGCTGGGAGGTCACTCTCACCCTGATGGAGCAGTGACCATGACATGGCTAGGTTCCCCCATAGTGCTATATAGCATTTTTCTCATGTGATATTTATGGGTTCTCTTTTGGGGCCCAATCACTGACTTATCTGCTTGGTGTGTATGCTGACATCCCAGTTCTGGGTATATGCATCTCCTCCAGGACCATGTACTACGGACTAGCTAGCAGACTGTCTGCAGCTAGTATGTGTCTTACTGGAGCACCTTGCAGGGTGCAGCTGCTGGAGAATGTCAGATAGTGGTGGGGGACAGCTGTGCATTTCCAGGCCTACTGTCTGTCTGCTATTGCTTTATGGATGTGTACAGCTCTGCATTGCCTGCCCTGTAGGGTGTCTGTTCCCCAGCAGGACTGGGGTTGATGGTCCCCTCTACTGCCACCATTGCAGGGAGGTAGACTGTGGATCTGTTGGTGGGAGATCCTGTTTCCCAACCTGAGCCCCAGAGGGTGGGTTGTGTGGTGGTACACAATCCGCCTATGGGTCCAAACACCCCCCCTCCTTCTTCACCTACAGCATGTAACCATGGCACCAACACAGGATATGCACTATTCTGGGTGCATCATAGCCCATAAGGGCTAGACATGACTGAGAAATACAGGAGGACACAGATGTATCCTAGGTGTGTCTGCAGGAACTACCTATCACACACAGTAGCACTGATGGGGACCTGCAGCATGGCATACTTCAGCCATGAAAGGTGCTGTGGACCTGGTGCTGGGCGCCCCACCTCACCCTTAGGGTGAGCACAGTACCCGCACAATGTGACGGTCTGTGGCTACTCTGTGCCAGTACCACACACGGTCAGTTCCCCCTACCAGGCTGAGGTGCTATGGGGGTGCATACCCCATCTTGTGCCCATCTGTCGACTGCTGATGTGCATGTGCAGTGCATCATGGGCACGGGTGGGTTAACCCTATCCTGGTAACCACAGCAGACAGATTGTGTGGTGACGTGCAGTCCTTCTGCAGCCAGCCAGGGGTTTGTTGGCAGCTGTAGCCTACTGGTTACTTCACTGCCTATGAAACCAGACATCATGGGTTCAATCCCATGGTGGGGTTATTTGATAGGGCTGTCTGAGGCATTGTCTATTTTTAATGTACATTAGGGCTGCCAGCAAAACCACCCTCAGAGTACTGTAACTTTAAGGTGCCTCATAAGGCGCCCCATAAGGCACCTTATAGGGTGCCTTATAAGGTGCCCTATCAAGCGCCTTATAAGGTGTCCTATAAGGGACATTATAGGGTGCCTTGGTGGACAGTGCACTTTATAATGTGCCCTATGGAGTGCGTTATGGGGTGCCTTATGTGACACCTTAGGTTACGCCACCGTGAGGGTGTGTGTGCTGGCAGCACTAATTAAAATAAAAGTAAAATGCCTCAAAAAGCACTACTTAAATGTAAAGGGTGATGCCTCAGCCAGCCTTATGCATTAGGCACACTGGGGGATCAAACTCATGACCCCTGTTCCATCAGTCAGCATATTAACCATTGTGCTACACCTCTGCTTCTATGCATGCATGTTTGCACGCCTACTTAAGATTATTGTGTGTTAACGTGCTTAGCGGCATTTTGCCTGATAATGTGTGCAGCACACGTTATCATGCGATAATCCCATTTTGCTACATTAAGACCAAAACACCCACTCCTTTTATGGCATCCTGCACACTATCACCGGGCGCACATTAAGACGGTTTAGTAAACATACCCCTAATACTTACAGGGAACATGGGCAATGGAGGGTTAAGTGGCTTGCCCAAGACCACAAGGAGCACCTGTGGGACTAGAAACCCCAGTACTTCTGGCCCAAGGTTGCTGTCCTCTAGTGGGATTTGAACCAGCAACCTTCTGGCCGGTGGTATCTTGCCTCAACCACTAGGCCACTCCTCCCTTGTTTGTCCTTGATTGTGATTGAGTCTATTTCATTGGTGCTTCTGGATGATAGGGGACAGAAATGGAGGTGTGTCTTGGTTAGTAGTAATACCCCTCCTCCTCTCCGGTTATTTCATGTACAGTGGAATAGTGAGAAACCTTCTGCTTTAAGTTGATTGTGGAGGACATTATCTGTTTCTGAAAGCCATGTTTCAGTAATGTCTAGTATGTCTAGCTGGTATTCTGTGAGTAGGTCCGTAATAGTATGGATGTTATTTCTCACTGACCTGGCATTGATCAGTATGCATTGTAGTAGCTGTGCTGTTGTTTAAAGGGCAGTTGAGATAGGAATGATGTGGGAAGGAGTTGGTATGGTTATGAGACATATGTATGAGTGTTTCTGTGAATGGTTGACAGGAGTATATGCTAAGTACTACATATGGAGGGTGCAGGGGGAGTATTGTGTGGAGGGGAGACTATTGTGTGCAGTCATTAAAAGGAGGAAAGCAAACACGGTGTGCACTGCTAGATATAAACTGAGCATGGTGGATTATATAATAGTGTGTGGGTGATGAGGGTCTTCTGTTGCAAGATTTTCAATGGATTTATTTGTTCGAAGAATGACACAGTCCCTATTGGTAATGTACTAGCTGTCTTGTGCGCTGTTATTTTATTACCTTACTTAATACTGTCTTTGCCTGTGGTCTTCCCCTAAGGGCCTCACCAAAGGGCTCTCTGGCAGGGCCCTCAAGTGCAGGCCTGCCAGCCGCGGGCGTGCTCGATGGTGCTCAGTCTTTTAAATGTAATTTTCCTCTCCTCTTCGTCATGATTTGGCCTTGGTGGTGGGGAGCAGGGAGGGGCTTGTCTTCCCGTTCCCTTCCCTGATGCTGATCAGGGCTGAGGGCTGCCACATTTTCCATTTCCTTTATGTATGTGTGTATATAAATATCTATGTTCTGTTATTAGCTGGAAAAACTGAGGAACAATTTAAATTGAAAATAAGATTTTAATTTAAAAATTTAAAATTAAGCTTTGCTAAAACAAACAAGATGAATAAACCCCTGTGACTGAAGAGGAGATAATTAGTCTAGCATAGGAGTTCTCATCTTAGTCCTTGGGATATACCCTGCCAGTTAGGTTTTCAATATATGAACAATAAATATGCACTAATGTGGGGTCAATGGGATCTAGGCCTGGGGTACAGTATATCAGAAATATACACCATTTGTAAAAAGATAATAAAATATCTTTATACTTCTGATCTAGTCCACTCACCAACTGTTTAATGGTAATTAGGCTTCAAAAAAATATAACCACACCTTCTCCATGCTGAGAAGCCTGGGGTTGGTGTTCATAGTGATAGACCATAACAGCAATTATATTACATTTACATAAATCAATATCAGAATGTCACAACTCACTTATACAGCATTATCTGTCTTTAATTAAAGAAGGTCAAATAAAACCTGCCACCTGTTGTTAACAGTGTGGTAATCAAGGTTAAGAGATATTAGTGGATCTATTGATTGTTGTAGTAGATATTTTACAAGGATAGCAATGATGCTAAGCCAAACTAACACCTGTGAATGATTCTCTAAACATTTCCTGCAACGCAGGAGTGAATGGGGACCATACCACCCCTGCCTTATTAACACTGGAATAGACATTCTCAAGGAAGAGAAATTACAAAAGTACATTCATGGCTTGATTCTGTCCCGCACAGCTATCCCCTTTGTACGTCTGGTCTGAGCCAAAAGTACAAAAGAGATCACGATTCTGATCCCACGGGGCATATCTAGCCCCACGGGATCAGAATCGCAAACAGGCCTGTATGTGCAGGCCGGGACTGCGATTCAGTCCCGGCCTGCATGTACAGGAACTGCCAGATAGCTCAGTCAGGCATTTAAATGGAGCCGCGGTACCATGGCGTCCCGTTGCCATGGCACCGTGGCTCCATTTAAATGCCGCGGTGCTGGCTGCCAGCAATTAGGTTTTTTTCCCCATAGCCCGACCCCCGATCCGGCCCTCTAAGGCCAGGGTTGGACTGCGGGGAAGAAACCCTGGCCCCCCAGCCCCTTCTGCGCCCCGATTTTAAAGAAAAACAATGTCCAGGGAAGTTATTCCACCTCAGAGGTGCAGTAACTTCCCTGGTCATTTCACCAGCCCTGGACATACAGGGACAACATTAGAATCGTCTCTGTACATCTAGGGCCGGTGACCGCCCACTGCCTGCCCACTCTCTGCCCCGAGCCGCCTCTTCTCCGTCCCCGACATGAATAGCGTGGATGGATGTCCCATTGGGACATCCATCCCTGCTATTCGTATCTCAGATTAACCCCCACAAAGTGCATGAAGGGGCATACAAAGGGGCATGGGTGCCAAATTCAGTTTGATTTCTAAATGGCTGGTAATTGGCTAGTGCAAAGTTAGTTGGCTTCTAAATGGCTGGCGGTTGGCTAGTAGTGATGACACTGCTTTTCAGGGGCATGGAGTTTACCACCCCCAAGGCAATTCAGTCTGAACTAAGAAGCAGATGAAACAGTCACTCAACAGGGTCTCTGGAGTAGCAGACATCATTTGGCTGAATAAGTGAACAGATCATACAGAAGCAATATTGAATGATATGAGATTGCATTTGGAAAAAGGGGTATATTCAGTACTTCTTCCTCCTAATTATAGGGCAACATTTGATACAGCTTGTTTTGAGATTTTCTTGTACAGTACATATTGTTCAGTAGAGCAGGGAACACCACTAAGGTGAATTTCTTTCTCTCTGGTAGAACCCAGTATGTGACAGTGGATAAAAAGGCTTCTTCTCGATCCTACAAGGTAAGATATCTCAGGACTTTCAATTATTTCCTCTTCTTTATCCAACAGCAAAAATTTGTAGAAGATTTGGAATGCATTGTGAGTTATTTATGGATTGGGCAACAAATGGAAAGAAGTCCTTAGTAGGCTGAGGGGTCTATTCTGAGCCCCGAACAGTGGGGATGTATGCCCTGCCTGTACATACATCCCCACTATACGTCCCCCTTGCCATCCCCATGCAAGGCTCCCTCAACAAACAGTGGAGTTGTACAGGGAGCCTTAGATGGGGGTGGGAGGGGCGGGTGGGAGGCAGAGCGAGGTCGGTGCATGGGCGGGTCATCACCCTGGACGTACAAGGCCGATTCTGAGGTCGGTCCTGTACATCTGGGGTAGGCCAGTTAGACGGGACTTATTCCACCTCAGAGATGGAATAAATCCCCCTGGATGCGGGGTAGTGGCAGTGGCCAGCGGGGACAAAACATGGAGGCATGCAGGGGGAGCCCCGCAGCCAGATCCTGGGCATGGAAGGCCAGATTGGGGGTCTGGCTGCGGGGAAAGGGCAGTCTTGGTGGCGACCGACAATCGCAGTTCCTGAATGGAAATGCAGTGTCGTGGAGATGGGACACCATGGCATCTCGGCTCCATTTAGAAGCCTGTCAGGAGTAGATATGGATGTGGCTGGACATGCAGACTGACAGAATTGGGGCCCAGCCTGCACATACAAGCCAGTAGATCGGATTCTGATCCCGTGGGGTCTAGATGCCCCTGCAGGATCAGAATCGGGTCTACTGGTGTAAGCCCTGATTCTGAGGGGATGTACATGTGCTGGACGTCCAGTAGAGAATAGGCTTCCACACGTTTGGTAATAATAGCTTCCAGGTATAGATTAGATAAGATGACATTAAACAGCTAAACAATGATACCATAAGATCATAAGAAATGCCATACTGGGTCAGACCAAGATCCATTGAGCTCTTTATCCTGTTTTCCACAGTGGCCAGTCCAGGTCTCAAGTATCTATCATATTCCCAAAAGGTAAAAAGATTCTATGCTGCTTATCCCAGGGAATTCCCGAGTTCAATTTAATAATGGTTTATGGGATTTTCCTCCATGAACTTGTCCAAAATCTCTTTTAAACCCAGCTACACTAATAGCTTTTAGTGCATCTTCTGGCAATGAATTCCAGAGTTTGATAATATGTTGAGTGAAAAAATATTTTCTTCTTTTAGTCTTAAATGTGCTACATTGTAGCTTCATTGCATGTCCCTTTGTCTTTCTACTTTTTTAAGAAGTAAACCACCCATCTAGGTTTACCCATTCCACTCCACTCATTTTATAGACCTCTATCAGAGATTGCTTCCTTTGGAGATATAGGCATTGGGTCACAGGTGAGCATGATAGAGCCTGTAAACCATCTCTTTTGTGCTTGTGTTACTAGTATCTCAACAGTTCTCTAAGTTTCGTCCATATTTTTTGAAACAACATCAAGTGAAACTATCAAACGTCTGTACAAAAGCTAAAGTGCTTTTATTTATAAGCCCTGATGAATTGGAAACTGTGATAGAATTATTGCACTTTTCAATGAAAAGAGTTTAGAGCTGCTAATCATTTCTAACCCTCATGTGTGTAGTTTTAGAAAAATATCTTTTGACACAATGCTTGTTTTTTTATGTTGATCTTTCTACAGTGATAATTGTGAATGAACCTTAGGTTTGTTTTCAAACTGCATTATAGCCCATAGTCTCTGAAAAATGTGTTAAGCAATGACAATTTTTCTTTAGTTCCCTTTTTAAGAAATTAGATATGATTTCTTAAGTAAAAACACATGGCATCTGCTTTTAATTAAAGTATTTTCATAAAAATTAGTAAATTACAAGTTGAAAAGTGTACATATAGTATGACAAAATGGCATGTTTCCCTTTTCGAACCTCTACTTACCCCATTATCTGGGCCCTGGGCCTCTTGCTCCCCCCACCCCTTGAATTCCCTTCCATGTAATTTAAAAAAAGAATACTTACTATTTAGGTTTCCTCTTTTTCACCGCACCAGTGGCTTGTCTCAGTCTTCCGATGGCCAGTGGGCAGGTAGGATCCGCAGTCTTTCTCACTCTTTCATTGGACGGCCAGTGGGTAAGCAGGCAGGATCCACAGCCTGCCTCACTCCTACAATGGCTGGCCAGCTGGAGGGCATGATCCGTGGGCTTACTAGACGGCAAGGTGGCTAAGAGGCTTTCTGTAGTTCTCAGTCCCCGCATTGGTCTGTGTATAATATCCCAGAAGTGCACCCAAGGAGAGTCGGAGCAGCCATACAGACGGAATCACATCCTCAGCCAGCAGGGGGACAGAATGCCCGCTTGCAGGCAGGCGTCATCTTTGCCACAGCCACAGTCCAGTGGATTCTTCAGCCAGTGGGGGATGGGTTCTGCATTGCAGCGTCCAGAACTTTATTGCTCCTGGATGCAAAGGTATGTTTGCACAAATGCAAAGAAAGCTATGCGTACAGATAGACAAAATAAAAAAGAGAAAATGAATCAAATCTACACAATAGGCACTATCACTAATGCAAAATGTGCCTAAAAATGCATTTCAGTTCATAGCAGGATGGATTCAGCATTTATACCTGAATGTATAGAACCACTGAAGATAAGAGTAACTTTAAGTGGCTAAATCTACCCATTTAAAGATGTGTTCACCACTTAGCTGAATATTCCTAGATGCATGTTTACTAAAGTGTGGTAAGTACTTAGCATGGGTTTTTAAGGCTTCCTAAAAATTAACTCTTTCTTTATTTTGTCAACTTTCCCATAGTCTCTATTTCCCATCTACCTTCCTGACTCCTCCCCAGAGTCATCTCTGACCCTTCCCTAGTTTCCACTTTCTGCTCTTTGCTTTTTTCTTTCTTTTCCCAACAAATTGTTTCTATTTGCCCCATCCCCCACCAAAATCTCACCTCATATTAAAAAATATGAATTTTCAGGTCTGAGTTCCTCATCTCTGGTTGACAAAAATTCACCAGTGGTGCTTTTCAGCTCAGAGTGGAGGAGTAGTCTAGTGGTAGATCAATGGACTGGTGACTAAGAAAATGGTGTTTGATTCTTACTGACACTCTTTGTGGCTTTGGATAAGTCACTTTACCCTTCATTCCTTTGGAAGAAAGACCTTAACCAACACAAATCAGGCCCAAAAAGAGCTATAACTAACCAATCCAGTTCATATAAGCATATGCAAAAGATGTTTTTGTCAGACTGTTTGTAAACAGGGATGTCTCCCAGAAGGAGGGGATGTGGGTAGCAGGACACTGGAAGAGTAGGCGGCTTATAAGTGAGAGGGAGTCGGGGTCCATGAGAGACCCCCAGGAGGCAGCAAAAAGAACTATTGCAGCATCTGGGGGGTCACTCTCTGCACCCTACAAGGAAACACCAGCACATTAATCTAAAGGAAAGTGGGTGGATGGAAGAGGGAAGGGGGGAAGCTGTGACTCATAAACGGGAGGGGGGAAACAGAAATTGTAAATGAAACATAAGATGTAGGACACTTTTTTGTAGTTGTTGCACCGTTTGTTATAAATTACTTGTTACACTGTGTTTCTACAATTGAATAAAAAAGATTCATACAAAAAAATTCACTCTCAGTGGAACTGGATACAAAGTATTGCTCTGCTTAAAGAGCTGAATACAATGAATCCATCGAACTGGGGATGACGCAGTATTGTTTTGAACCTTCTTCAGATTTCAAAGAGTTCTGCGTCAGGAACCGCCAATCTCCCAAAATAGCATTCTCCAAATATGAGCCCAAACCCAAGGCTTTTTTCTAGCAACCGGAAAAGCACAGTCCTTGTTTACAAACAATCTGGAAAAAACATTTTTTGCGTATGCTTATGTGAATTGGATTGGTAGTTATAACTCTTTCTGGGCCTGATTTGTATTGGTAATATTTTGATGTTCAAAGCCCATTTTTGGGTTACTTTTTTGATGATTTCAAAGAAAGACTTGGCAATCTATTTCCAGTTATACCTAGCCAAGAAAACCTGTGGGCGGCTGGGTCACCAGGAGTCAGCATTGACGCAACAGCTTGCATTGCATTTGATTTTCAGATCATTGTACCTGGCTCCCATGGTGAAAGAGAGGCAGCTTTCAGCAATAGAGGCAGAAAACATACAAATCTCACAGTCAGGCAGATATTACAATGGTGCCCAGTTGTCAGCCATTAGGAAGTATAAGTATCAGAAAAGGTGAATTTGGGGATTAAAAGGTTTAAGGTACTGACATCCCTCTTTGCGTCATGGGATTATTATGATTCACATTTAATTTTTTCATGTCTCTCCTAATACAGTGTACTTGCCCAAAAGTACCAGACTGCCCTAGAATGAAGGCTGATAAAGCAGGATAGGATAAAGCAGCACCTGATGACATGGATTTAAGCTGGCAAAATCAAAAGAGAATCTTATATAATATCATAGTATTTGTCAGGTGGCAGCTCATGCCAACCCTTTTCTTGATTTCCACTGCTCACAATCAGTATCAGCAGTGCTCTCTCTCTCCTTATTTCTAACATCCATTTGTGTATCTTACCACTTTGAGCACAGCTCTGTCATCACCTCCAATGCATTATAGACATTGGGAGCTTACAGAATCGGAAAGGAAAAATTTCCTGTCATCATCTAAAAGTTCTTCAAATGTTCTTTCTTTCTTGAACAAAGCAACAGAAAAAAAATATCTAAATGCCTGAAAGAGACCTAAAACAGAGTAATGATTTGTATTTTTAAGATTTATTATTAATTGCAATTACCTTCAAGTGATAGACCACATAGTGTGGTAGATTTCCCCTGAATTCCTTCATATTAGTCTATAGGCATATGCATTTTGGCCTCATTTGGTCATTTGTTTGGGCGCCTAATAAATTAGGTGCACACACAAATTGCTTGCTTTCATAAACCTATGAATTAACATGCACACAATCAATTTGTGCATGCAAAAAATCTGCAGCATGCACAGCATATATGCAATTACAACAAAAACGCTTTGTTTGTTTTCATTTGAAATGATGGTTTCTTTTGCCCTGCGCATGCCTATTTATCTGTATTTGTCCAGGGATGTAGCTTTCAGAACTGCACACTAACCCAATTATTCTTACTTCCAGAGTTGTTAGTCACATCTTTGTTACACCTCTCCTGTGCTTTTTAGCATTTTACTGACTCAACCCAGAGCCTTGGGACACTGGTTGGCAACCAGAGGTCATCAGATGTTGCAAATTAATAATACAGTTTCTAGAGTAGTCATTTCATAGGGCCCATATAAGCCTGGACTACAGTGCACATAACACCATAACACAGCACAGACGTTTTCTTTGCTTTTATTTATGTAGAACATTTTTCTTTAGGATATGGTATTTACAATTGTGGGAGGAACCTATCCTGTACTGATAATTTGCTTAATCTGTTGATATTTCTTCTGTTGTCAATGCAGATTCATAGTGCTAAGTATACATTTGTAATATTCTGATAGAATAGCCCCAACCGATAAACACTGCAGGAAGATAGGGTAGACATAGTGCCCTTTCGACTCAGACTTCCCTTCCCCTTCTCTTTTAAAATAACTTCCCCTATCTCATGGACCATTTCTACTGAAGCTGGGAATTACAGTGGCCACAGCAGCAGTCTGTCCTGAAACAACACAGGCTGAGGACTGATTCACTGTGTGCTCTACTCCCAGGTCCACTATGATGGGGGCAGAATGTCACCACAAGCTCTAGGAGCAGAGCATGAGATGGCTCAGTCCCTGGTCCATGCTTCCTCAGAACATGCCATTACTATTGCCCCCTATTCAATAGAGAAGATCTAGTGGGTGGGGAGTCTGTGCTGTAGAAGAAGAGCGCTGAGGCTGAGCTGGGAAGGAAGAGTGCTGGGATAATTGTATGGGGTGGGAGAGTGATGGGCCGTGAAGGAGAGTGCTGGATCTGTGATAGAAATGCTGGAGCAATAGGGGAAAAAGATAGGCTGTGGCAAGAGCGTATGGTAGTTGTGGAGTCTCTAATGCAGCTGTGCTGAGTATACAGGGGAGGCGGGCATTGAAAATGTAGGGGGCTGTGAGGAGAAAACATTGTAATTAGGACTTCTAATGAGTGCTTACATACATATTGATAATTGCAAATAACTAAGAAAGAACTCTATAAATGTTATAGCAATGCAAAAACAATGGTTTTAAGCAAATTAAAAACTCTAATTTACTAAGAAAATAAACACCAGAATTTACAATTTATGAATACCTAAATTCAGAAGCACTAATTATAATCTAGTGAAGACATAAGAACATAAGATATGCTATGGAGAATCAAAGCAGTGGTCCATTGAGCTCAGCATCCCGTCTCCTTGGGTCGCCAAGCTGGGTCACCAGGAAGTATATATCAAACCCCAAGGAGCCGATCATTCCTTGCTACTCACTACAGGGATAAGTGATGACTTTCCCAAATCAATCTGGACAACAAATTTGTTCAAAGGTTTTGCTTACGGGACCAGATAAGTGCCTAAGGGAATCAGGCTCCACATCTTTTAAGATATCTCTCTTTATCACGCTTTCGGAGAGTAATTTAAGGCTTACATTATGTTAACGTCTTCCTTTGGCTGAGACAGGAAGACCCCATTATATGGGGATGTTAAAGCAGGGGTACATAATTTTAAACTTATCTTTCTTTTTATGTGTTCAATCAGATTAATACCTGTGTTATCATATTAAATCCTTCTGTTGTTTTTATAGGGGTTTTTTAAGTGCGCTATAACACAACCATGGGATGCTAGGCACACATTCTGTTAGAGTGGCTCTATTGACAAGGTCCTATTTGTGATCACGGAATAGGGACTTCTCTTCAGTTAATTTTTGCCATTGTTAAATATAATCCATTTATACAACAGATCATACACTTTTCAGCTTCATTTCCAAATAGTCATTCCTATACACAATTAATTAGATGCCCAGATGATATCACCTTAGACATGACAATACTATAAATGTTTTTACTAAATTTAAATTGTCTATAAACCTTTAGTTTTAATAAGGATGGGACATTATACTTGTAATTATCTAATGCAGTTCTCCCAATGTGTTTTTACACCTGTGAAACCCAACTAGAGGTTTGAGCCGTTTTCTCTATGTAGATGTTTTTGGCTAATGTCCAGTGGGATCGATTCACATGACAGGATGGTTACTTTTATACTTCGGGTTATTTTTTGCCTTATATCATTCAAAATTCATAGATTGCCTAGATAGTGACACCTGGACAGTGGAATATTACAAACACTTTTACCCTTCAGATCTAACAGAAGGCAATTTGACACTCACAATCTATGATACTATGCATTAGCAACACAGCTTTAATGTGATATAAGAGTGTTGTCAATAGCCTCCCTTTAATGCCTTTTGGCACCAAACATTTTTCCTTCGATTTATTTTTTCCTTTGACTTTCATTGAGATCTTCAGATTGGAGATAAGAGTTATGTATGCCCGTAATACAGGTAGTTTTTCATTTTTGATTGTTTTATTTAATACACACCAGTTTAGCTATACAGCGTGTTTTTATACCTTGGAGAGGCCATGTCTCTGACTGTCCGGTGCTCCTTCCTATAGACATACTTCTTCACAAACATTATAACATTTGTATTGCACTGAGTTTTTAGACTACACTTTCCTCTAACATACGAAGTTAAGATTACGGCTGTTCCAAGCAGCAACAGCTTACCCTGAAATAGAATGATGTGTATGCAATTTCCCACATTATGGCTTTATATCGAGTCACGGTAGATCTAACAAATGCAGGAAGATAAATATCTCCATCCTTAAAAGACAAAGAGCCTGATTTTGATCCCAACATACATCTCCTTTGTATGTCTAGCCCTGTGGGATCAGAATCACGAACAGGCATGTACCTCCAGGCCAGGACTGCAATTCATTTCCGGTCTGCACGTACAGCCTTAACCCAGCTAACTCAGCCAGGGCTTTCAAATGCAGCTGCAGTGCCATGGCGCCCTGTTGCCATGGCACCGCAACTCCATTTAAAAGCTGTGATGCCGGCCGCTGCTAAAAAGTTAATTCCCCGCAGCCCAACCCCCAATCTGGCCTCCTAAGGCCAAGGTCGGGCTGTGGGATATTAACTTTGCCCCCTCCAGTCCCTTCCACACACCGAGTCTGCCAAAAAGAAACGTCCAGGGAACTTATTCCATCCCAGGAGTGGAATAACTTCCACGGCCATTTTGCCAGCCCTGGACATACAGGGCCGACATTAGAATCGGTCCTGTACATCCAAGGAGAGCGACCGCCCACTGCCCGACCACTCTCCACCCCGGTCCACCTCTTCCCCGCCCCAACTAACTTCCCTGCACAACCAGCAGGGAAGTTAGTTAGGGCATGCAGCCGGCACGAATAGCCACCAAAGCATATTATGCTATGGTAGATCTAATCAATGTGAAAAGATATACATTTTCATCCTTAAAAGACTATGCACACACCTTATTGGTCACTGGCTATTAATTTTAGATACTTATATAATAGGAGATTATGCGTTTGGGGCCTGATAATGGATGTCTACCCTTACACAAACGCCCAATATTTGAAAAAAAACAAGTCTTATATTTTGTGGCCTCTACTCCCTAAATGGGTACTGGGTGGGGTCAATTCAACTCATGACCCCACCCATCTCCCCCAGAGATATGAGCTCTTGGAGATAGATAATCATCAATTTGTAGGAGATTACTACCCATTTATTAATATCACAATCCCTTTGCTTTGATACATTTGGTGGCCACATTTTGGAATTAATGATTGACCAAAGTCAGATAGCAATCATGCCTAATTTGGATGTAACTAATCCCATCCATAGGTTCTCAAAATTATCTTTTGGAAGGCAGGAGTGTATATATATAGTATCCCTACCGGTGGTGAGTCATCAATTGTCACACTTTTATTTATTTATTTATTTATTTAACTAGGCTTATATAGCACTTTTCTACCAGTCAAAACAGTGTACATTCAGGTACTGTATATATATTTTTCCCTTGTCCTCAAAGGGCTCAAAATCTGTTTTTGTACCTGTGACAACGGAGGGTTAAGTGGCTTGCCCAAGGCCACAAGGAGCACCTGTGGAACTAGTTGTTTTTCAATCAATTTCTTATATTTGTAATTTAATACATCAGCTCTGCTTTTTTTGTTATTCTTCTTTTATCTTCCTGATTTAACTTGATCTATTATTTTTAACATTAATCCTTTTTACTATTGCTTTATGTTTTATATCTTATTATTCATATATTGCCTTTATACTATAATTTAATGGTTATCTTTTAATGTTACCTTTAATATTTTAGTGCCCTTAGCACTTTTGGTTCATTACATTGGCATATTGGTTTTATATGATGTAGCTTTCTATGATTTTATTTTCAATGAATTGGTATTATACATATATGCTTAATATATTTTTATGTTTTCATATGATATTGTGTTTTAGAGGGGTCAATGTCCCCTGAGTAAGGCTTTGGGACAAAACACATGTAGGACGATCTCACGGATACTAATAAAGCTCCTTTGGAATGGTGTGACCTTCTCATTTCTGTACCTGCCCCTGTGACTTGACAGATCCCATATGTAAGACATGAACCAGCAGCATTGCAAGGCAGTGCAACATACAGACCTAACAAAATGCCCCTCACCCACACCTGCTGAACATACTTTGTCAGACAAGTTTGGTACAGATCCTGCAGACATCTAAGCAGACATAGGCATACCCCAACACGTGCCTTAATGCATCTTGACAATGACCACTTAGCTGCTCTGTGGTTCCAAACACATGGTCAGTGTGTTTATGAGAGAAGGGTCACAGGTGACCTGTGGATCAGGAATGGTATATCTAGTTGTGTTACATAGAAACAGAAATGTAGAAATATAGAAACTTGATGGCAGAAAAAGACCGCATGGCCTATCTAGTCTGCCTTCCATATCAACCACTACAACATTCCCTTTTTTCCCCAATTTTAGTTCTGTGTTCAGAGAGCAAGATGCTATGTGTGAACTGGGGACCCCTCCAAGGTAGTGAACCCAGTCACCAACAGCCATCTAAGGCACATGTGAATCCATGTCATCCAGGTCCATTTGCGAGATGTGACTTCATGGTCTTACTGCTGCACAAGCACCAACCCAGTAAGAGTGACCATGGCAGTTCTGCTTGTTCTGCCATGCCATGCAATGGGTGTGTGCCTGTTGCCTGGGCTGTCCCTCTGAGTGTACATATCCCATGTGTTAGACAGGAATGCCAGTTTCGCCAGCAGTATAGACAGGTAGTACAGTCCACAGAATGAACAACACGTCTCCCTCGCACACCTGCAGAACACACCTTGTCAGACAGGTATGGCACAGGGACTGCAGAGATACTAGCAGACATGGGAAGACCCCTCTGCATGGCTGCATACACCCTGACAATGACCATATCTACACCCATCGGTTGCTAAATCATAAGACAGTTCTGTGGCTCCACACACAAGGGCAGTGTGTATAAGAGAGGAGGGTTGCTAGTCCAAGTCCTGGTGATGGATCATGTATAGCATGTTCCCATGTGTAAATTTTATCTCACTTTGCAGGTACAACACCAGCATATGCAACTCCCTCTGACCCATCCAGCAAGAGGTCACACACCCATGAGCTGCACAGACAGCCTCCACTATCAACACCTGTATCGAGGGGCAGGCTGATAGCACAGGTGACCTGAGTAGGAGTTAACAACATGCAATTATTTCAGAGCATGCTAATAGTGCCTGCAAAATGAACACACATCAGGAATGCTTGCATGGATAAGGATAAGAAATTGGCAGGCAGGAATGCCAATCTTCACCACTGTTGCACGTTGTGGTGAAGTGTATGTGTGTACATGTGTCTCTCCAGAGTACTGGGGTCTTCTGCAATGTACAGTGGCCCACATCGCATAAGCTGTTCCCAGCGTTGTTCTTGAAATGTGTATAATGAGGAGCAGAGGACTGTGGGTATCGCCTGAAACTGAGCGGTCACACCAGGATGTGCATGCATCAGAGGTGGGCTCAATGGCTGGGTCCTTGCAGGCTCCATCTGCCACGTGTGTGGCCTGGGATTCCACAGTCTGTCACGCAGAGAGTGCACTCTCACCGTGACCATGTCACAGAAAGGTATCCACATAGTGCTCTATAGTGTCAAGCAGCAGTGATTCAGATGCTCTCCTTTCCTGAGAAACTAAATCACTGTGCTGACTGGTGGGTGTCCATGCTGTTTGCCCTAAGCCAGAGTGTACATGGTTGATCTGTGCACATGCAGTGTGTGCTTGTGCACAGACTATCCATAGTTGGTTTGCGCATGACTGAAGCAGCCCTGTGGTGGGTTTCAAATGCAGACTTACTGTGTTTGTTGTAGTGGATTGGTAGCTTATGATGGTTGGAAGAGCAGCTGTCCTTGTACTGCTCACTATGACCTAGCCAGGCCCTTGCCAGCCTGCATTCTGCCTCACTGGAAACAGCTATCTTAACCCCTAGCCAACAGAAGCAGAATACAGAGCCCAGATGTGACAGGCAGCACCCACATACTATAGAAAACCCCCAAATAGCTAGCATTACAGACAGGATATGTATCAACAGCAGGACTAGCAGAGTCCAACTCTAACAGGGCAGGCTCTAGGGACCAGGTGCTGTGTGCTCCACCTCACCTTCAGGGTGACCACTGAAACTGGTCAGTAGCACAGTTTGCAGCTGTTAAATGCTTGTAGCAAACACTGTCACTACATATCACTGAGCTGCTGTGATGAACCACTACATCTCCCATTTGGTGTTCAGTTGCAGGAAGCTGTTCTGCATGTGCAGTGCACCCTGGGTAACAGAGGGGGCTAACCTAGTCTGGAACACTCAGCTGACATAGCAGGCAGGGTTCTGTAGTCTCTGTGGTCTCTGTGGTTCCAGCCATGGAGGTGTAGCCTAATGGATGCTGCCCCCCCCCCCATAAGTAAGGGACATGGGTTTGATTCCCATTTGTTCTCTGTGTGCTGTTCAGGTTCATACCTGGGGCAGTCCAGGGTCTGCTGACACACATTTTGATGCTTTGTTATGTATTACTCCACACTTTTGATCTGCACACATGCAATTTGCCTTCATGTCCTTATTGGCTCTGTTAAAGGCCATTGCAGGGGGTCAGACATGCTCATCCTGCAGATGCCTGCTACCTGATTGAAGGCATAGCCTAATGGTTATGACCCTTGCTTAGGAGCCAGAATACCTGGTGTCAATACCCAATGCCATTCCTTGTGGGACTAATGTGATGGTCTAACAGCAGCTTTTTATGTATGGCACAATCTTCATAGGATGTCCACAACTCACCTTTTCCACCTTTTCCAATCCCATTACGGCATCACCTAGACAAATCTACCTCTACTTATCCCACCCTGCTGACCTACCCCTAAGTTAATATATATATGTAGATAATCTAACCCCCAACTCCTCTTAGATTAAATGCTCCCCCTGATCAAATTTTAACTGTACATTATGTGTCCTCCCCCATGTAATCAGATTGTATGCTTAAATTGTGCTGTTCTCCTCTCTGTAATCAGTCTGTATGCTTAAATTGCACTGTACATCCTTCCTCTCAAGTTACCGCTGCTGATCGCTGGAAGTAGCGGTATACAAATTTATAATAAATAAATAAAATAAACTCCTTTTGACCTTGGGCAGGTCACTTAATACTCCATTGCCTCAGCAGACTGCAGCTTCTCACAGTCCCTGTTGTTCATCATATATTCACTATATATAGTCATTGAAGAAATGTGACCAGTAGCTACCCTGGTAACTATGACGACCAACCTGAGAGGAGGGAAGGAACCCAACTCCCCATGTTGGAAGAGCCCTTTTATTCAAGAGAGCCGCAGCCCTCATTTTAAACTAGTGTAACTTGCACACTTTACTGGGTGAAGGCGTCAATTCAACAAACACACCACTTAACTTGAAATAACGGCCATTCCATTCCAGCAAGACTTCAAGGAGGGCGATTCTGTCAATTTTCCACCTTTGTTGGTTCATCACCATCACAGTGTGATGGTGATGAACCAAGAAGTGCAGGGCCGGGTTCTCGGGGCCTGGTCCTCGCCTTTGGGAGCGTGGCGGCTGGTGGGAGTAAGAGGTGGGGGGCGATTTCATTGGCCCGGGCAAGAGGAGGCGGGGTTTGTGGTTGGTTGGGCCACGTGGAGCAAGGGTACCTTGCTTTGCGGCTCCTGTCTGCGGTGGTGTTTCCCGCCCGCCCTCCCTCCCTTAAGGGTGTGGGGGGAAGGGGTGAGGGTTGTTGCAGCTGGGGGGGGGGGGGTAGAGAGCTAGCGCTCACCGAGGTGGCAGGGCTTTAACAGATTAAAATGCTTTTCGGGGATGAGACATCCCGGTTGGGGTCTTGGCCCGGTATAGGGGAGTGGGGCCGGCCTTTTCTACTAGCATGGGGTTTGGGGGAGGATGATGCTCCACCTTGGGGTTTGGGGGAGGATGATGCTCCACCTTGCTAATAATATGGCTGGTGTTGGCATTGTCCGGAGCTAGGGGCGGGGTTATGTTATGATGTTACAAATGTTGGGCCCGTGTTGGGGCCGGTGTTTATGTTGTAAATAAAGTTGCGACCAAAGTGCTTCCAGAATAGGTGTGTGGACTCTTATTCCATGTGGGGGTGGTGGGAAAAAGGGGTATGGTGAAAAGGGGGAGAAAAAAGGGTGATGAGGTCAGTGCCTGGTAGGGCGAGGAGGAGGTCCTCTGGGATACCCTGGTTACCTTCCAGGCCTTTTGTTTTTATGAGCTATAAAATTCTATTGGTTCCCCTGGTTTCAGAATCTTTGGTTCTGAAATAGAAAGCCAATGATTATTTACTTCCGCTTAAGGAAATTAGGAGAATTAGGTACCCACTTGTTTTAGTATAAGTGGCCTAATCCACATCTACCTTACAAGTGCAGACAGTTATACCAGCCCAGAGCTTGTGTAAAAGTCTGTGCCTATATTCCCCAAATACATGTGTAAATTATGGTATTTTATAATCCATGAGAGTACTTGTACACTCCACCTATGCTCCACCTTTGTGCATGCCCACTGGCAAAATCCATGCTTTGATTCCAAAGCACATGTTTTTATGCCAGACAGTATTATATAAGAGATCATTTACATCCATATCTGGCCACATTCATGTGGGAATAACTTTATAAAATTACCTCAACTAAATTTAATAAAATGTGATAAAATGTTAAAAAATTGTCAACCAAAAGGAGACAGTATAGGCTGGTTATTAGACAACTGACACATAGGCCAGGAAAGCCTCCAAGAGTAATGAGTTAAAATATTCCCTTTTGTAAGTATGATGTCAGAGCCAGCAGCAATGTGAAGGGTTACCCACTTACAGGGACTGGCCATCACTAAAAAAGCAAGCCAAAGGGATGTGCCCCTTTGTGAGGCCCTTTATAAGAGGGGATTGGGATAATTAATTAAGTTTATGATATTGCTTATTGTCATGTGTCCCTATCCCCAGCCACATGCTTAGGGGATTAGGGTTGCCATTTTAGTCCTCTTTAAAGGGTTTGAAAACTATTTCCTTCAGGAGCAGTGCCTTCTGGGAGTTGTAGTTTCCCTCTTAAAAAGGATAGTCGTGGATACATCGAGTGAAGGCAAACATGACACAGTTTATTTCCCAAAAATATGCACAAATAAGGTTCAAACGCAAAGTATCTGGATATTTCCTCCAGGACAAAAAGTACAGAAAATATTTACATCCTTAAGCTGAGTAACTTCTCAAAGGCATTAAACCGACGCAGACGTTTCATCAATCCAAACAGGCAAATCAAAAGTACAGCTTCTTAGGTTCAGCAAAGTAAAGAATGTCTTTCTGCTTCCTTAGTGCGATAATATACAGTGCTGTGTAAGCTTGTCTTACTTAACCTGAGTCCTACCTTAGCAAGGTTAAGTTTTCTTGGTAGCGCTTTTTCCCAAAAGCATTTACTCAGGCTGCTACTCCTTAGCCAAGGATTCAGTAGCCTCTGCACGACACAAAGAACAGTCCATTGGCAGTTCAGTAATCAAGGGGTCTGGTTCATTATACTCCACTTGCATTTCTTCCTGCTCTGGAATTATAATATCCTCTACTGAGCCCTCATGACCTGCCTCTGGTGGAATTCTTGCTGAGGATTCCTGTAACTCCCTCCAGGACTTCTCTACCCAGTAAGGAATATGGAGAACTGTATTACTGGATATCTTTCTTTGATTCTCTTGCCCTAGTTTCTCTCTGAGGTTTAACCACGGCTCTCTGTTGGAAGCTGGGTTCTTCTGCCTCCTGGTTTGAAACCTAGGCATCCACCTCTGAGTGTTGTGAACCTCTTGGTCAGGAACAGAAGTTTGGAACCTGCCCTGCTCTCACCGTCTGAGCAGCTCTTACCTGGTTTCCCTTGTGCCAGACTCTTTCCAGGTCCTTCTTCTTTCCTCTGCTTGGAACTTTCTTTCTGGGAACTTCCAGCTCAATTTCCAGTCCTGCTCTGAGTCCGTCTCTGACTCTGTCTTCCTGGACTCTCTCCTTGAGTGTTTGCTTGCTCTGCTCTTCCCTTCTGAGCAACCTTTTCCTCCTGAGCAGCTCTTCTTCCCTCTGCTTTTCCCTAAGCAGGGTTTATAAAGGTGCTTCCTGGGCAGCGTTTCTCTCTGCCTTAACAGGTGTTCATAATCATGCTCCAAGCCTGCTACTCCATCAGCAGAGCTTGGGTGTGGCAGCCTAGCCTCAGAAACTCTAAGCTTGCTCTGAAGCCTGTGCACTGCTGGAATGTTTTTAAAGGTACAATCACTGATTTTCTCTAACTCTGCAGGCTCACCAGTGCCTTCCTCATCACATAATCTATCCTCTGAATTTGTTTATACAGTATGAATCATATGTTGCATTTATTGATGTACTATATTTTTTATAATGCTGTTTTGAATGATTTTATATTTTCTGTTTTATTATTAATGCATTTGTTTCTTATTATCTATGCTGCAATTTGATATTTTCTCTATGTTGTGCAGCTCTAGAGACTTTTCTGCTTTCTCTGATGTTCCTGCCAATTAGATGAACCTTAGTCCCACTCATCCCACAAACTCTGAAGTGGTGTCAACTATTTCTATAGACTTTCCTATCCTCTCTGGTATTTCTGCCAATCAAAAACATCTCAGTCCATTCTATTTCATGAATTCAAAAGTGACATCATCATATGCCAGCAGCATATTGATAATTTGCAATAGTCTGTTATTATCTGTGCTGTAATTTGTTTTCTTTCCAGCTTCTGCAGATTTTCCTGCCTTCTCTGATGTTGATGCCAATCAAAAGAGGCTTAGCACCACCCTCCTCATGAACCCAGAAAATAATTCATCTAATGTAAGAGTTAAATTTCTGACTGTAGGTGTGCACACAAGGAGCACATGGCTGTTTCTCCAACTAGGTTAGTTTTATGCATACCATAACAGTAAGCCAGGTTATGTGGAGTTCTTAAGATGTAACACGTATGGGTAATATATCATGGTGTGCTTGGAAATTTCTCTTAATAAAGCCTATGGCACCCAACGTGATAGGAAATATCCCAATATCTTTCTGCCACTGTATTTCTTGGTACTTGAAGATCTTCTCCCTCTCAATGTGATTCACTTTTTCAGCTACTTCTTTCGAAAACCATAGCGGTCTCCTTTTCCTGTTACCTTTATTTACCATTTTAACAAAAAGGTTGGTTGCCCTTAAAATATCCCCTTTCAGTTTTGCCTACTGTTTTTCTACATCCCCAGCTGTTCCCATCCCACTAACGACTCCCTGAGGTATTGGCCCATCTTCGCAAAGTTAGTCTTCCTAAAGTCTAAGATCCTCATCTTTGAATGGATTCTAACAGCCCTAGTCCTAATATTGAACCACACCATCTGGTGATCACTGGATGCAAAATGATTCCCACTACAACATCAGAAACACTTTCACCTTTGGTAAGCACTAAGTCCAGTGTGGCCCCTTCACGTGTGGGGTCTGTTACCAATTGCCTGAATAGTTCTCCCTGTAGAGAATCCAGGATCTCCTTACTTCTAGATGATACTGCAGCAGGAATGTGCCAATCAACATCTGGCATATTGAAATCTCCTATCAGTAGCACTTCCCCTTTCCTAGCAATGCTGCGTATGTCTTGAATTAACTCTCTGTCTACCTCTTCCTCTTGTGAGCAAGGTCTGTATATCACACCAATGCAAATAGATTTCTCTTTCCCTTTTCTAGTTTAACCCACAATGCCTCCTCTCTCCCTTTTAAGCTCTGTAATTCCAAAGCTTTAATAGGTTCTGGCCAAGTGAACATAGACTTTGTCCACCAAAGCCACCTATGAGGGGCATGCTAAACATATCTGGTACTGCTTTCAGCACCACTACTCCCACCCCAACAATCACCTCAAGGCACTGATGCAAAGACCAGCATGACATCCTGTGCCACATTTCGGCACCTGGAAGTGTGCACGCACCATTCAGAGGTCTGTATTGCACTGTCCAAATCAGGCACACAGGTGAATTTGGAATTTCATTTGGGGTAATAGATACTGTACTGCTGGATGCTTTAGCCAATGATCATGAGACAGTGTTGAGGTGTCAGTTCCTGTGTGCGACTTTGCCTGCTACGTATCTCCCTCTATGTGCATGCACTGCATGGGTCACAGGGACCCCCTCGCTTGTGCTCTGCCAATGCAGCTTGGGAAACGACAACATGCATGCACGTAAATCACAGATTCCTGCAAGTGTCACCAACTGAGTGGATGGATTAGACACAGAAGTAAGCCTTCCCTCTAAGTCTAGTTACCAATAGGCTGCAGCTGTGCCAGGTGGGCAGACACTGTTGAAAGGATATAACTGTTAAGGCAGTTTAAGGTCATCTGGCCACTCACTTGTGCACAGTGGTGTGTCCTGAGGCCTGGAGGCTGTGTCAGAGGCAAGGGTTGCAACACACACGTGTCCCCCTGTTCACTCCAGTCAAGCCAGCAGATGATTATGCAGCTGCACAGCAGTAACATGTTGGGAGGTAAGTGTAGGAGAATGCTGTGGTGATGGACTTTGTTGATGGTGTAACTGGGAATGCATTACAGCATCGCAGCCAGAGGCTTCAACTGCTTGCTGCAAACTAAACTTCTTCTTGTAATTGGTGTCTCATGCAGTATATGGGCTTGCTGTGCAGCTGACCCGCAGCATGCTATAAGCACAGCCATACAGCCTGGGCACCACATGCAGGCACAGTGCATTGCTGAAGTTCACAATACTCTGGAGACACACACACTCACACACACACACACACACACACACACACACACACACACACACACACACACACACACACACACATATGACCCCACTGTGCAAATGTGGAGCTGGTTTGCTTTCCTGCCTGCCCCATAGGCCTCCTTAAGCTGCTCAAGCATTGTCAATATCCAATCAGTGTTTAGGGGCTATTAGCGCGCTCTACAATGCTCAGGTACTCAGCCTGTCCTACCAACCGGGCAGATTCAGAAGGATGTGATAAGGAAGAAAGATGACTGATGATGGAGTAGTATTAGTCGTGCCACAGTTGTCAGGGGAAACTGGACAGACTAGGTGAATGGACAGACTATATGGAGCATGCTGGCCTTTATCTACCATTATTTAGTTACCATGATCTGTCAACTACTATGTTACTGTTGTTAAGTTGTTAAGTGCCGTCAAGTCAGTGTCGACTCATGGCAACCCTCTGGATAGTTGTCCTAAATTACATTCGATCTTCAGTCAGGCGGCTCATTGTTGACAGACTGGCACCCATTGCTGCTGTTATTGTATTGATCCATCTCTTTGCTGGCCTTCCTCTTTTGCACTGACCTTCTATCTTCCCAAGCATGATGTCTTTCTCTAATGATCTCTCTCTTCACATAGTGTGACCAAAGTATGAAAGTTGAAGTCTTGTCACCTGAGTTTCTAAAGAAAGCTTAGGTTTGATCTCCTCTAGTACTGACTATTTTGTTCTTCGGGCACTCCATGGAATTTTCAGTATTCGTCAGCAGCACCATAATTCAAAGGCATCAATTTTCTTCCTGTCTATGTTTTTCACTGTCCAAATTTCACATCCATATGATGTTATTGAAAATGTCATGGCTTGAACAAGTCAAATCTTTGTATGGAGAGAGACATCTCTGCTCTTGAGAATCTTGTCTAAGTCTTTCATAGCCTATCTGCGAAGAGCAATGTGTCATCGGATTTCTTGACTGCTTGTTGCTTCTTTATTGATAGTTGACCACTTTAACCTACTTGGATCAACTATTTCAATTTCTTCTCCATCAACAATGAACTTATTCATTTTGCCAGTTGTTAGGATCTTTGTCTTCTTAACATTAATCTGCAGACCCATGTTAAGACTATATTCCTTGATTTTGAGAAGCAAATGTTTCAAATTGTCTTCACTTTCAGCCAGTAATGTGGTATCATCAGCATAGCAAAGGTTGTTGATGAGTCTTCCACCAATCTTCACACCTCTGTTGTCTTCATACAGTCCTGCTTCTCTGATGATTTGTTCTGCATATAAATTAAAGAGGTAGGGGAAAAGTATGCAGCCTTGTCGTACACCTTTACTGATTTTAAACCATTCTGTTTCTCCTAGTTCCGTTCGAATTGTTGCTTTTTCATCAGTGTAAAGGTTATGGAAGAGAACGATCAGGTGTTCTGGTATACCCATGCTTCTTAATGTGGCCCAGAGTTTCTCATGGTTTACACAGTCAAAAGCCTTGCTGTAGTCAATAAAACACATAGATATCCTTTTCGTATTCTTTTGTCTTTTCAAGGATCCATCTCACATCCGCGATAATGTCTCTCATTCCTTTACCTTTCCTGAAACCTGCTTGCACTTCCAGCAGTTCTCGTTCCAGATGTGGTTGTAGTCTCTGCTGAATGATCTTGAGTAGAATCTTGCTAATATGTGGGATCAGAGCGATTGTGCGATAATTTCCACAGTCAGTCGGGTCACCTTTCTTCAGTATTGGTATAAACACAGATCTTTTCCAGTCAGTTGGCCATGAATTTGTCTTCCAAATTTCCTTGCAGAGCCTTGTAAGTATGGTAACAACTTCATCTGATTGCTGTAATAACTCAGTGGGAATGCCATCAATGCCTGGTGCTTTGTTCTGTGCTAAGGCTTTCAATACTACTTCGACTTCTTCTTTCAACACCAATGGTTCCTGATCATAAGGTATAGGTTGAAATGGCTGTTGGTCAATTTGATCTTTATCATATAATGACTCTGTATATTTTTTCCATCTTTTCTTGATCTTCTCAGCATCATTCAACATGGATCCTTGAGCATCTTGTAGCATTCCAATTTGAGACTGGAATTTTTTCTTTAACACTCATAGTTTTAGAAAAGCTGATCTTGTTCTTCCTTTAATAGCTTCTGATTCTATTTCCCTGCATTTGTCATTGTAGAATGTCTCCTTGTCTTGTCTTGCTGCACATCTCTGTTGAGTTCTGTGTTTGCCTCTCTATCTCCTCTGGCTTTAGCTTCCCTTCGTTTCTGGACAATTTTCAGAGTTTCTTCAGTCATCCATTTTGTCCGTTTTTGCTTTTTCACCTTATGTAGAGACTTATTACTTTCTTCTAATACAACCTTCTTGATGTCATCCCATAATTCTTCTGGAACTCTGTCATTTGTATCTAAAGCAGGAAATCAATTTCTCAGGCAGTCTTTAAATTCCAGTGCTATATTCTCAAGGTCATATTTTGCTATATTCATAAATGGCTTGCTCTTTTTCAACTTTACCTTGAGTTTGCATGCTAGTAGTTGGTGATCTGTACCACAGTCAGCTCCAGTTTGTGTCTTTGTTGATATTATAGAGCTTTTCCAATGTTGTCTTCCACAGATGTAGTCAATTTGATTTCTGAACATCCTATTGGGTGAAGTCCATGTGTACAGGTGGCACTTGTGTTGCTGGAAGAAGGTATTTGAGATAAACAGATAATTGGTCTTGCAGAATTCTATCAGTCTTTCTCCAGCTACGTTTCTGTTGACAAGTCCATATTTTCCAACCACTTTGCCTTCTTCTTTGTCACCGTTTGCATTCCAGTCACCCATGACTATCAGGATAGCCTGTTTGCATGTTCTGTCAATTTCAGCTTGTACATGTTCATAGAACTCATCAACATCTTCCTTTTCTGCAGCTGTTGTTGGGGCATATACCTTATAGTTGTGTTGATGGGCTTTCCTCACAGACAAATAGAAATTAAGCGTTCACTGACTGCATTGTATTTCATTACTGTTCTTGCAAGTTTCTTCTTAACTATAAATGCAACACCATTTTTTCTTTGTCTGTCGTTTCCAGCATAGTAAATCATATGATTGTCAGATGCAAAGTGCCCAAAGCCAGTCCATTTCAGTTCACTGGCACCCAACAGATCGAGTTGTACACATTCCATTTCATTCTTGACCACCTCCAACTTCCCTTGGTTCATGCTTCGTACGTTCCATGTCCCAATATATAAGATATCTTTGCAACCTCTGACTCTCTTTTCATGCACAGCTACATCAGCAGATCCAACCACATCATAAATGCTGGCTTTACTCTGAAAAGTCTTCAGTTCATCCCCAGTAGCCATTTGAGTGCCTTCCAACCTGAGGGTCTCATCTTCCAGCACTATATTACAATTTATTTTGTGACTATCCATTGGGTTTTTGAGGCAAGATACAGAAGTAGATTTGCCAAGCCTTTCTTCTGTGCAGTTAATTCCAGTGTTGTTGCATTTGTCACAGAAATATGATCCTCCGCTTTCAACACCGTCCTATTCTGCTGCTGCGCAGATGGGTGGTTTGTCTTAGTCTGGCATCTCAGCTGAGACCTGTCTATCTTGGGAGACCCTGCCAGTAGCTAAGCTACTGATAGCTTAGCTCTCAGCATCACTGATGCACGCAAGCCCTCACAGCATGACAAGCTGCAAACCAAGTGAGGGACTATGTTACTAGGTAGCTATAATTAATTGATAAATTGTTCCAAAGCAGTATTTGGCATGCCCCAGTTCCGCTGAGGGTGCATATGGTCTTGGAAATGTCAAAACATTATGAAAGTTTAATATAGTACACCGACACAAATCCTTTCTGGCTATCAATGAGTACATCTCAAAGTTTCAGAAAAAAAAGGCAAGAAAAAACTTTGAGCAAATTTAGCAGGGAACCCAGTTTAAGACTGATTTTCCTTTGCTCTACCTTTTCAATTCACTTACATTATGAAATTATTGTAAAATTTGACAGGAATGACGAAAGATAGGTGACTGAATGGGGTATGTCTACTAAGCCCAGTATTAATGGTTAACTCAGCCTATCTGCCCCTAGGTCCCATTGAATAACATGAGACCTAGTTGCAGATAGGCCAGTTTAACTGTTAGCTCAGCTTAATAGACATACCCCAATGTCATTTTCATCAAGCATAAGAAAATATCATTCGGGCACACATCGGCACGCTGTTCATTCCAACTTGTGTTTTCTTGCAGTCACTAAAGAGCCTTTATTTTGATAAATAATTTTCATCCCTTCTTAAAGACAGAGTAGGATACTGCTACAAAATATATATTTTAACTTCTGACATGACCTGAATCAAACTTTAATTTATTCACTGTAAATCTATTCTCCTTTTCACTGTATAATACACTCAGCTCACTAACTCTAAATAAAGTAGGTCAAGACAGCATCTTTGCCAGAATTTCTGTTTAATCATATTCACATCAAAGAAAGGATTTAAAATAGAATTTCAACCTTCCAGATCAGCTACAATCAGCATGCAGTGCTATTCTTTAATGATATGTTTGAAGGGAAGGAGGTGAAACCCTTACAAATCTATGAACCAAATATATTTTTCTGGTCCCTATTAAATGAAGTCAAGAGAAAGGCTGTGAGAAGGCCTGAGGAGAACAAGAAAGTGACAGCTGGATAAAGATAGAGAGAGAGGCAAAAGGAGTACAGCGTGGATAATGTGGGATAGAGATGGTTATTGGGAGAGAGAACCCTGTTGTGATGCAGCCCCCCCTGACAAAGAAGATTGCATTCCTGAAGTAATGCTAGGATCTTTTTATGGGTGGGATTTAGCATTAGCCAATGAGGAGGCAGGAATTTTTCCTGTTCCATTAGGTGTTGCTTCACTCCCAGTCATTTTGACCTCCGAAGACAAATATTTCTAGAGTTCTGTGATTTGCTAAATAGCAACTGTCATAAAAGGGGATATTCAAGAGATATTACTAGTGATTAAAGAGATAATAACCATGTTTATGGTATGCTGGAGGTAGAGACTCTATACGAGTCACTCAAACCCTCCACCCACAAACTGTCCCATAGAGGGCTATTAACCAATATATTTACGCTATTTTTATTTTTCTCCAGAAGCTTTCCAAAATGAATATATTTACTCCTGCCGCAAGCTAGAATATTTGTGTCAGGTCCCTTGGTGCAGACACACATCTTTCCGTCTAGTCTATGGAAGTGATTCTGTCACTTTAATTTTCTTTTCTTCTCCCAGTAAAGTTGACAAGTCTAGCTAATAGCTATGCTTTTTACTGTATCATATGCCATGAGAGGGAAAGGTAGCAAACCCTTCAGCTGCCTACAAATCAATTTCTATTCTTTCTTATCACAAGCACAACTTTTAAAGAGACAGCACTGTTCTCTCTACACCAGATAACTCAGCTCACTTTTTTGTAAATACTTTAGCACTGTAGCATCTTTACTCTCACTTTGTGCAAAAATAGAGAGGCCTACGTAAAGACGTTTAATATGCATAATGAACCACTTTAAAGCCACGAAAATAGACTGCTATGCAGTAAGGCTTTAACATGCATATTAAGATGGTCCCTCATCACATTAACATGCAGATATCCCACACAGAAACATGCAAATATAGAAAACAATAGCAGATAATGAATATATGGTGCAAGATAAGAGAGATGGATTGGGGGGGGGGGCGGCAGCAGTGGCAGTAGGGGGAGGGAGTTGCAGGGGCTTTCTGCCTTGGGCAGTAGAAACCCTTAGACTGGGCCTGCCCAGGAAGGGTGGGTAGAAGGATGTAGGGCCCACCTAGGGCACCTCTAATCTTTGCACTGGCCCTGTTAGTAATTAGTATGGATGAGTAGACTAGATAGTAATTAGTATGGATGAGTAGATGGCCTAACAGGGCCATTCCAAGGGTTTGTACTGACAGCATTTGGAAACCAGCTTAGTGCCGCCATTTTCAAAACAGAGTCAGGCCTCCCTCAGGATCTGCCTCCCAACGTAGCTGCCTAGTGGACTGACCATCCCTGCTCCTGGGGCACCCATGTGGCAACTGCCACACCTCTCCTGAGTCTGCAGCAGCAGCAATGGCTTTCAAGCCACAATGCAGCATTTACCTCAAGCGGACCTGCTGCTTTCGCCCACTCCGACACAAATTCTGATTTATGCAAACCAGAAGCCTGCATCAGAAGAGGGTGAAAGCAGCCGGACCTAGAAGCCACAAACCTCAGCACAGCACCGGAGGCTATAGGTAAGCAATGTGCCATGATTAGAAAGCCAGGGCCACCACTGCAGTGCCCCAGAACACCAGCTCACCGGGCAATCATCTAATTTACCTAAGGGTAGCACTGTCCCTGCTGGGACTTATGTGCACACTTACAGAATAGCGACCACCTAAAGCGTTTGCATAAGTGTCCATCCATGTACAAAAATTCTTTAGAATAGGGACTTGTGCAAATTTCATGTACATACCATCCCATGCGTGCTATATAAAATCATCCCTGTGAGTTTTAGCACTAGGAGGGTAATTTTTTAAAAGGGCAACTAGAATAAGAGGGTAAGCAGATGCCTTTTGAAAGCAGGGCCGGCCCAACCACAAGGCAAACTAGGCGGTCACTTAGGGCAGCAACCTCTGGAAGGCATCAAAATCAGGCCTTTCAAAGCTAAATAATAGATTTTGACAGTCAGAGGGGTGTAAAGCTTGAGGTTTGCTTAGGGCTCCAACACTTTGGACCAACTCTAGGGCTTGCCCTGCTTGTAATCCTATTTTATAAAAACACACAGACTCCCATTTGTCTTTATAAAATACCAACCTAAGCAGCAGGGATCACATCTCTATAGCAGGTGTAAATGAACATAAGTAAAGAATACAAGTATGCATGCAAATTAAATTATTTTATAATCAATGTGCATACTTGTGAACTCCTTCCACACTCTACCCAGACTGTGCCATGGCTATACCTACCAGCAAATAATGCAAATTCATGCCAGTGCACATACTTCTATGCCAGCAAGTATTGTATTAAAGGCCATTAACACTCATATGTGGATGCAAATGCGGGTTAATGACTTCATAAAATCACTCCTGTGACGGACAATTTTAAAAGAGAGCACTGAGATTTAAGGGTGCTCCTAATTACTTGAAGGAGTTGTTTCATCTTGTTAAACATATCAGTGTTTCTGATTTGCCTCCCCTTAATCAACTAGCTAATTATTTTGAATCTGGATATGAAGAAGTGAAATAAAAGTGAGCCCTCCTGTCTTTGCTGGCCAGGTCACAGAGGGACCTTCTAGCAGTATTAAATGGAACTCTTTTCATTCAGTCACAACTGATGGGATATCCTGCATACTAGTCATTAAGTACAAAGGTTTCATTTTAGATCCCAGTCCATCTGGGCTATTGGGTAAGTTGGATGATCTTTTTGTTACGGTTCTGTTGTCATTTGTAAATGGTTCCTTGAGTACGGCTCTCCTAGACTTGAAGTGTGTAGCAGTGCATCCTAGTTTGAAGATGTCAAATGCTAATGTTCTCAGGTAGTAAATTATTGCTCAATTTCTAATTTGCCAGTCTTGGCAAAGTTGTTGGAGAAATGTGTGCTGTGGCAGTTCAAGCAGTTTGTAAAAAAATATCAAGAAATAAACGCCTGACCACCATGATCCATCCATAATTTCAACGAGTTTAATAAGTAAAATAAATAAAGCCTCAGTGCTCAATCCTATTGAAAAATATCTTTTCAATAGGATTGAGCACTGAGGCTTTATTTATTTTACTTATTAAACTCGTTGAAATTATGGTTGGATCATGGTGGTCAGGCGTTTATTTCTTTTATTAGATTTCACCGTCACATCTGACACATTGGACCACTGTCTCCTGTTTGCAAAATTAGAAGTCCATGGTTTTAATAGGCATTGTATTACAGTGGTTTTGATCTTTTCTACACGATAGATCCTTCAAAGTAATAAACAGAACTTATGAATCAACCTGGCAGCTCCCGAGACATCAGTTTCCGCAAGGGTCAGCATCTTTATTGTTTAATATTTATATGCTTGCACTAGCTCATCTTTTGCAGTCATTGAATTTAAAAATTTTAAGCAGATGACTACAGATTTTATTGCCTATAACACTGGCCTCTGATGTTTCAGTTTTGGTGGATGTGGCAGTGTGGCATGTGGTGTGAAGGGGTTTTCTGTACAACACAGACCAGACAACATTTCAGGGAAAACAAATCAGTTTTTTTTTTTAATATAACTTTTATTTATAATATTTTCTTGAATACAACACAACCATTAAGAAAATAAAAAATACATCAAAATGATCCATAGAATAATTTAAATCACATAATAAGAAACACATCAAGAGAGAGAAGCCAGCCTATATAAACTAAGAAAAAAGAAAAAAAAGGTAATCGGGAGTTAATACTCCACAATAGGGAGCTAAATATTACTAATCCATTCCCTCCCACTATTTCCCAACAATTTCCCTTTCACTCAGAAAAGTTAATAATGATGAAACATCAGTAAATACATAAGTCTGCCCCTCGAAAGTTATAATACAACGGCAGGGAAATTTTAAAAAGAAATTAGCTCCCAATGCCACTACTCTGGTTTTTAATCCCAAAAACTGCTTACGACGAAGTTGGGTATGACGGCCGACATCCGGAAAAACCTGGACTTTAAAACCACAAAAAAGGGCCTCCCTACATTTGAAGTAGGCCCTTAGAACACGCAATTTAATAGACTCAGAACCAAACTGCACCACAAGGGTGCAACGCTTGGAAATGATGTCTTTGGAATCCTCCAGGAAAGCTGTGAGGTCCTGGCCGACAGAACTGGGGGAAGGTGCTGAGCCTCCAACTCCTAGCGGTGTTGAACCAGGGCCTCCCATCAGATAATACATATGGCGAGTATCCACACTATCTTGCAGATGTAGAACCTCAGAAAAATATTTCTCAAGCAAAATGTTTGGAGACAGCAAATGGGTCATAGGGAAATTAAGAAAACGAAGGTTGCACATTCTATACTGATTCTCCAGTGCTTCCACACGATAAGATAACAAAGAGGAATCTCGAATTAAAGCAATACCAGTATCTCGGGAGGATTTGATCTGGGAATCAGACTGTGCAACCGAATTTGTTAAAGAACCCAACTGCTGATCTACACTTTTCAATTTGCAAACAACATCTTGTGAAAATTTACATAATGATGACACAGTAGAAGTTAATCGACAATCAATATTTTGGATAGCAGTCCATATGTCTTTTAATGTCACTTCCTCAGACGGGGAAGCAACAGTTAATGCGTCAGCAGACACCAAATAGACCGGAAGTGGCAATGGAGGAGAAACTTCGGAAGGGCCTTCTAATATAGTGGATAAAAAGGGAGGTTGCGGGAGAGGAGGAGGAGACCGGAACTCAGGACTTAACGAAGCCCCTTCCGGTGACTGGATAGCAGGCAGCAAGGGAGTCAAGTGTTTGTCCATTGGGCCCATCACCTTACCTCCTTTTTCACTCTCATTCGGCTTGGAACCAAGCTTCCCCTTTCTCTTACCCATAGCGTCGGAACAAACACTCGAACCTCCAGCTCCGCTCGACTCTCCTCACGTGCGCCGAAGGGGCGCAAAAGGGGCGTGACCTGCCCCTTGGTTCACGCCCCTTAGACCACGCCACGCAGGCCGCGACACGCGGCCGCGTGTAGGAACCTCTGGGCTTTATACAGCAGGTAGGGGGTCCTCCAGCCCTGGGATCATCCTCCAAAATGCCTGCCAGGTATTCCACAGCACCAGACCTCACGCTGCACAGCTCCACAAGAATGTCACAAGCGGCAGCTCCCTCGAGCAGCGGGCTCACTCTCCACCCGGATACAGGTACCTCTGGGCTTTATACAGCAGGTAGGGGGGGTCCTCCAGCCCTGGGATCGTCCTCCAAAATGCCTGCCAGGTATTCCACAGCACCAGACCTCACGCTGCACAGCTCCGCAAGAATGTCACAAGCGGCAGCTCCCTCGAGCAGCGGGCTCACTCTCCACCCGGATACAGGTACCTCTGGGCTTTATACAGCAGGTAGGGGGGGGTCCTCCAGCCCTGGGATCATCCTCCAAAATGCCTGCCAGGTATTCCACAGCACCAGACCTCACGCTGCACAGCTCCACAAGAATGTCACAAGCAGCAGCTCTCTCGAGCAGCGGGCTCACTCTCCACCCGGATACAGGTACCTCTGGGCTTTATACAGCAGGTAGGGGGGGTCCTCCATCCCTGGGATCGTCCTCCAAAATGCCTGCCAGGTATTCCACAGCACCAGACCTCACGCTGCACAGCTCCGCAAGAATGTCACAAGCGGCAGCTCCCTCGAGTAGCGGGCTCACTCTCCACCCGGATACAGGTACCTCTGGGCTTTATACAGCAGGTAGGGGGGTCCTCCAGCCCTGGGATCGTCCTCCAAAATGCCTGCCAGGTATTCCACAGCACCAGACCTCACGCTGCACAGCTCCGCAAGAATGTCACAAGCGGCAGCTCCCTCGAGCAGTGGGCTCACTCTCCACCCGGATACAGGTACCTCTGGGCTTTATACAGCAGGTAGGGGGGTCCTCCAGCCCTGGGATCGTCCTCCAAAATGCCTGCCAGGTATTCCACAGCACCAGACCTCACGCTGCACAGCTCCGCAAGAATGTCACAAGCGGCAGCTCCCTCGAGCAGCGGGCTCACTCTCCACCCGGATACAGGTACCTCTGGGCTTTATACAGCAGGTAGGGGGGGTCCTCCAGCCCTGGGATTGTCCTCCAAAATGCCTGCCAGGTATTCCACAGCACCAGACCTTACGCTGCACAGCTCCGCAAGAATGTCACAAGCGGCAGCTCCCTCGAGCAGCGGGCTCACTCTCCCAACAAATCAGTTTTTATTCTTTTACAACTTGTTAAACCTCCACAAAGCAAAACCCAGAACAGACAGCAGTTCAGGGAAAAGTAGCTTTATTTCTGTTCCAGCTTATTAAATCTCCACAAGCTGGTTCTCCCACCCCTTCTTCCAGCCCCATTTAAAGTTTCTCCCTCAGAACTCTTCTGCAAGGCTTGCCTTGGAAGGACTTCCGGTTCCATGGGCCTCTCTCCCTTATGCAGCCTGCTGGATTCTTAACTTTTCCCTGTAAGCCACAACCTCCCAGCCCTGAACTTTGGGCTGCAGACTCTCTTAAAGGGGACTGTTGATAATCCCTTTGGCGAGGAACAGGCAACATTCTATAGACCCCATTATACACCCTCCTCCTCAGCTCAAGCATGTCCCATTGAGCATCTGCCTTACTCGGGACACCCACCCAGGAAAGAAAGTCTGCATTCAGGTGAGTCTGACCAGCCCTATGTCAGACCCAAAACTGGTAGGGTTGGAGACTCAAAAACAACCACATAATATGGCCATTGGTCTCCTAACATTGAGCCTTCCACTTGAGGGGTTGGTGGTCTGTTACCAGCATAAATGGATGGCCGAGCAGGCAGTATTTGAAGGTCTCAAGCACCCACTTGACAGCCAAGGCTTCCTTCTTGATCACCGCATAATGCTATTCCCGAGGAAGCAGCTTCCTGCTGAAGAATGATATGGGATGTTCTTCCTAGGCCCACCTCTGAAACATCAGTTTGCACGATAAACGGTAGAGAGAAAACAGGGCTAATCAGAATGGGTTCAGAGCACACAGGTTTCTTGAGGTGCTGGAAGGCAAGGTCCAGGTTCAGAGACCACTGAATCTATTCAGGAGCTCTCTTCTGGAGGAGATTGGTTAATGGCTCCACCACCTCGGCAAAATTAGCGATGAACTGATCATAATAGCTAATCAATTCAAGGAAGGCATGAACCTCTTTCTTTGACTTTGGGATGGGGACCTGGGCAATGGCATCCACCTTCCATAGTTGAGGTCACATTTGCCCATTCCCGATTAAATATCCAAGATATTGAGCATCCTGACCTCCCAGAAAACATTTCTTGGGGTTGGCTGTCAACCTGGCCTTCTGCAGGCTGATTAACATGACTTGTACTTGGGTTAGATGGGTGAGCCAGTCTCTGCTGTAGATGATGATGCCATCAAGGTATGCAGCCTCATACTCCTTATGCAGTCTCAGTAGCTGGTCAACTAGGCATTGAAATATGGCAGGATCCCCATGTAATCGAAAGGACAGTACTGTAAACTGGAATAGACTTTTCAGTGTTGAAAAAGCAGCCTTCTTCTTGGTAGCCGGAGTCAAGGGCACCTGCCAGTATCCCTTGGTCAGATCCAAGGTTGATATAAAGTGTGCTCCAACGAGTCGCTCAATTAGCTCATCTACTTTTGGCATGGAATAAGCTTCCAGTTTAGAAGCTGCATTAACCCTCTGGAAGTCAATGCAGGATCTGATGCTTCTGTCAGGTTTAGGAACCAAGACAATGAGTGACAACCAGTCACTCATAGACTCTTGGACCGAGGGAGAGCCCCAGATGTGGTATATTTAGATTTCAGTAAAGCCTTCGACACTGTTCCTCACAGGTGACTTAAAAACAAACTGAGCATCCTAGGGATGGACCTTAAAGTTACTGCTTGGGTTAGAAATTGGTTGGGTGGGATGCGAGAAAGAGTACAGGTAAATGGGGCTCACTCTGAGGAGAAGGATGTTACCAGTGGTGTGCCCCAAGGATCTGTCCTTGGTCCAATTCTTTATAATATCTTTGTTAGTGATATAGCGGAAGGGCTGTCGGGTAAGGTTTGACTTTTTGCGGATGATACCAAAATCTGCAATAGAGTAAACACCCAGGAAGGTGTAGCTAACATGAGGAGGGATCTAGCTAAGCTTGAAGAATGGTCTAGAATCTGGCAGCTGGGATTTAATGTTAAAAAATGTAAGGTCATGCATTTGGGCTGCAGCAATCCAAGGGAGCAATATAGTAAGGGGGTGAAGTTCTTTTGTCCACTAAAGAAGAGCGGAACCTGGGCGTGGTTGTGTCTGATGATCTTAAAGTAGCTAAACAGGTTGAAAAGGCGACGGCAAAAGCTAGAAGGATGCTTGGGTGCATACGGAGAGAAATGGTTAGCAGAAAAAAGGAGGCGATAGTGCCTCTGTATAAGTCTTTGGTGTGACCTCATTTAGAGTACAGTGTGCAATTCTGGAGACCACACCTTCAAAAGGATGTGAACAGGATGGGGTCGGTGCAGAGGGTGGCTACTAAAATGGTTAGTGGTCTTCATTATAAAGTATATGAGGACAGACTTAAGGATCTTAATATGTACACCTTAGAGGAAAGGCGGGATAGAGGTGATATGATTGAGATGTTTAAATATCTCCATGGCATAAATGTTCAGGGGGAGAGCCTCTTTCAATTGAAAGCAAGTTCTGCTATGAGGGGACATGGGATGAGGGTGAAGGGGGATAGATTCAGGAGTGATTTGCGGAAATATTTCTTTATGGAAAGAGTGGTGGATCCATGGAATAGTCTCCCAGTGGAGGTGGTAGAGATGAGGACAGTAACTGAACTCTTAAAAGCATGGGACAAACACAGAGGATCTCTAAAGGAAAAAAGGGGACTGTTGTAGTTGTGATATGGAAGGACAGACTAGATAGGCCATGTGGTCTTTTTCTGTCATCATATTTCTATGTTTCTATAACTCCCAAGTTAAGCATCCTTTGTGATATCCTGTCGCCAAGCATCCAGAATCCGAAAGGGTCATTGCCAGACAACCACCCCAGGGTCAGTAACAATATCATGATAAATGAGATGCGTTCATCCTGGGTGGACAGAGGACATCTTTAGGTTCCAGTGGATCAAACCTTCTAGAACTCTTCTCTGGACAGCAGAGAGCTGGTCTCCAATCAGGACTTGGGTTGGATCCGACAGGGCTTAAATTTCCGGCCCAAAATCATCTCCCTGTATCACCATAGCTACCACCGGAGTCCACTTTTTCAATCAGTTAATATGGTAAATTTGGGCTTTCTTTCATTTATCTAGTTAAGCAATCTTGTAGTTTCTCTTCCACCTTATGAAGTCTCTGCCATTTATAGAGTAACTTGCTGACGGATGAGGGCAATGAGAATAAAGCTCTGTCTTCCAGTTGGAAGGTGTGATGCACCGTTACCCAATTGTAGCCCCTGGCCTGCTTTGCTTGGGCTTTTTCCAGACTGAGTTTGGCCACCTCTCTGGCTTTCCTCAGCTGGTCTTTCATTTGTATAATGTACTCCATCAAATTACGGCCGGTACGGGATTCTTTTTTCCAAGTTTTCATTACTACATCTAATATGCCTTTTGGCCTTCTTCTGAAGAGCAACTGAAAAGGTGAAAACCCTGTGGAACTCTGAAGTACCTCGTGGATGGCAAACATCAAATAGGGTAGGAGAACATCCCAATTCTTTCCATTCTCCTGCATGAACCTTTTAAATATCTATTTCAGAGTTTTATTGAATCGCTCAATGAGGCCATCCGTCTGTGGGTGATATACTAATGTTCTCAGTATCTTGACTGTCACCAAGGCACATACTTGCTTCATCACTTTGGATACAAAGGGTGTTTCTTGATCTGTGAGGATCTCATTCAGTATACCTAGCTACAAGAATACTTCCCTGAGGGTATTTGCGATCATAGTATCCTTCATATTCCTTAGAGCAATGGCCTCTGGCTATCGGGTAGTGTAGTCAAGTATGACTAAAGTATGCTTGTTGCTTCGGGTGGTTTGCTACAAGGGTCCTAACAGATCCATAATCACTCTTTCAAATGGGGTTTCAATGATGGGCATCAGTACTCAAGAGGCAGGTCAGACTCTGGTGGGGTTATGAAGCTGGCAGGTGGGGCATGTCTGGCAATATAACTGTATGTGTATCCTGGGTCAGAAAAATCTATCTAAAACACGCTCTATCGTATTCTCCATCCTCATGTGTCCCCCTAATAAATGGCTATGGGCCAACAATAACACCTTCTGATGATAGGGCCAGGGAACTATCAATTGTTCTACCTAGAAACATAAAAGTATAAAAACATAGAAATATGACGACAGAAAAAGACCACATGGCCTGTCTAGTCTGTCCTTCCATATCAACAACTACAACAGTCCCCTTTTTTCCTTTAGAGATCCTCTGTGTTTGTACCATGCTTTTTTGAATTCAGTTACTGTCCTCATTTCTACCACCTCCACTGGGAGACTATTCCATGGATCCACTACTCTTTCCGTAAAGAAATATTTCCGCAAATCACTCTTGAATCTATCCCCCTTCACCCTCATCCCATGTCCCCTCGTAGCAAAACTTGCTTTCAATTGAAAGAGGCTCTCCCCCTGAACATTTATGCCATGGAGGTTTTTAAACATCTCAATCATATCACCTCTATCCCGCCTTTCCTCTACTTTCACCACTGGATATGGGAGCCAGGGCAGTACCATGACCTCGAACGTGGCTTGCCCTGCTGGAGTCTTAAGTGAAACTTGTGCCATTGGATACTGCCTCTGTTCTCCATGTACATAGGCCAATGTTACCGTCTTTGCATAGTCAATTTGAAATCGGGTTACAGCTTCCTAGCAAATGAGAGTCTGCATACTCCTGGAGTCTAGCAAGGCCTGGAGATGGTTTCTCTCAAGCTCCACTGGAATCACAAAAAGGTGAGTTTTCAGGCTGGATTTGCAAAGGGTCAGAGAAGGTGCTTGGCGTACAGACTCAGGTAGTTTGCCTGGAACAAACTACCTAAGTCTGTACATCAGGCGCCTTCTCTGACCCTTTTCAAATCCAGGCAAAAAACTCACCTCTCTGCTTTTGGATCTTGACTCACCTGATCTCCTTTGTGTTTCCTTTCCATTCCCCCTAGATGTACTGTATCCTGTGTCTACAGCTACTGTGTTGTCTGTCTTGACTAGATTATAAGCTCTGATGAGCAAGGACTGTCTTTTACATGTGTCTGTGCAGCACTGCATATGTTTTGTAGCACTATTCAAATGTTCAAAAGTAGTAGAAGTAGTAGTAGTAATGCCGCTGGGTGGGGAGTGTCCACAAAAGCGCAGGTGTGAGGAGTGGTTAGGCTGACATACATGGGTTTATCTGTACCCAGAAAACATTCCTAAGCAAAGTGTCTATGGGCTGCACACCTAAAATAGATGAAGAGATTGTGGCTGGGGCCATGCCCTCGCCTAGAAGGTGACTTTGGGTGTTGGAACATGGGAACCAACATCCGTTCCAGCTTTTCCTTCCATCCTCCTGGGCTGACAGGTGACTTTTCCCTTCTCACTATCTACTTCAGTTGCCGGCTGGGCTTCAGGATACCCCTCGACTATTTCCAGTGTATTCTCTAGTGTAAGCTTCGGTTGCTGATGTACCCACTATTTCATTGGGGTGGTCAAATCCTCCAAAGGCTGCTCCAATAGCACAATCTTGGAAATGCTGGGCCCGGTCTTTCCCTCTGGTTGCAGCAACTTCTTTGCGAGATCCTTCAACCGATAGAGGAACCTCTGAAGATTCTCTTTTAACTGGAGCTCCCCTTTCTGAATTGCTGGCAGTAGGTCTCTGGGGTACAGCCTGCCCATTCCAGTATGGTGGTCTTGACAGCTGCATACATAGCTCACTCTTCTGGGTTGGCATCCTGGAATACAGCCTGACTGCTGCCCATCAGCATATTCCCCAGATAGGTAGTCCATGTCACTTCCGGCCACCCAGCCATGCAGATGGTTCTTTCAAAGTTCACCAAAAAGTGGTCCAGTTCATCTTCTGCCAACATTTTAGAAAGAAAGCATTTGCGCTGGATGGTGGAGTTGCAGTCTCTGCAGGGCCTGAACCAACTGAACTAGGGAACTCTTCTGTAGCTCTCCCTAAGCTTGAATAAGGTCCTGTATCTGTTGCTGTTGTTGTTACTGCCCTTCCGGCAAGGCATCTTGAAAATGCTGCTGACACTGTTGCTGTTGCTACTGACCTTCTTTTGAAATCTGGAGGAGCTGCTCCATCCTGATTTGCCACTGATCTTTTGTAACACCACCATAGCTTCCTCTTTTGCAGTTGAGTTAGCACTGAAGTATTCCAGCTCCAACAAACTTTTAGTGGCCTTTAGTGGCCAAAACAAAGCCTGCCTGTCCGGCACTGACTATTCCTTCTTCAAGCTCCCTAACTAGGGTGAGGCTAACCCTCAACACATATAAACAAAAAAAAAATCCTGCTGTAGAGGCCCAGCCCTGGATGGACATGGATTTGTCCTCAGTCACATGGTTAGAGGAAATCCCCAAGCTGCCACCATATGTGGTAGTGTGGTGTGAGGTGGGAAGGGGTTTTCTGTATAACACAGGCCAGACAGCAGTTCAGGGAAAACAAAGCAGTTTTTATATTGTTCCTGCTCGTTAAACCTCCACAAAGCAAAACTCAGAACAGACAGCAGTTTAGGGAAAACAAAATCAGCTTTACTTCTGTCCCAGCTTGTTAAACCTCCATAAGATGGTTCTTCCGGCCCTTCCTCCAGCACCAGTTAAAATTCTACCCTCAGAACTCCTCTGCATGGCTTGCCTAGGAAAGACTTCTGGCTCCAATGGCCTCTCTCCCTCCTGCAGTCTGCTGGGTTCTTATACTCTCCCTGTGAGCCACGCCCTCCCAACCCTGAACCCTGGGCTTCAGACTCTTTTAAAGGGGACTGTTGATAATCCCTTTGGAGAGGGACAGGTAACATTCTATAGACTCCATTACAGTGGGCAATACCACTATAATTGGAATGTGGATGGCTAACCATGTTAGCCCTTAATTTATCAAAGACTGAGATACCGTGGGTTAGACCACTCTCAGTAACTATACCATTGACCATGATTAAGATTCAGAACATGGAGGTTCAGGTAACCCCGGCATTCAGAAGCTTAGTTGTCATATTAGGTAAACATGTTACCATAAAGGAACAACTTAAGCCCATTATTCAGAGCACCTATTTCAAGGTCAGGTTGCTGAGGTGCCTGTGCTATGATTTTTGAACTACCCTGCAAGCAACTGTGTAAGCTATGCTTGACTATTGTAATGTTTTTTATATTGGGTTGACATCTACCTACTTGTGGTCATTATAGCTAGTTCAAAATGTGGCTAACCATTTGTTAATGGGTACTATAAAGCATGACAATATAACCCCTGTTTTGCATTCACTTCACTGGTTGCCTATCAACAAATTGGTTAAATTCAAAATTTATTGGTTAATATTTTGCATCATGCGAATTGATACTGCTCTGCCTTGTTATTTGAAGACTATGTTGATCTGGTATGTTTCAATGTGGACTTTGCATTCTGGGGAAACTACTTTGTTGAAAGTAACTACAGGCCTGATACTCTTATGGGATAGCTATGCGCTGCTATGGTACATAGCTGTTGCCGCCAACCTTTAACCCCAAATATTCAATGCCAGGGTCATATGTGGCCCCGACATTGAATATCCAATGTCACCACACAGTTACAAGCCCACAGAAGCTAACTGAGCAGCGTCTATATTGAGTCGCTGCCCGGTTAACTTCCACTGGTAAAGATAGGCCAGCTTTTGATGCGCCCCCGGATTACCCCAGAATGCCCACAACACACCCCAATACTAAGCAGTTAGCATTGGGTCATGTAGCGGAGATAATCGTGAATAATCAGGTCTGTAAACTGTGTAATTGCCTTTGAATACTGGGCCCTACATTAAAAATAGAGTGGTTATCTAAGATAAGTACTGTGGCATTTTCAATAGTCTGCCTCTGCCAATTCAGTTGAAAACTGATGCTAAATATTTTTGAAAATCATTGAAAGTCATTTTGAATTTGAATTTTAAGTTCCTATTTGCCCCATCTGTTTTATTGTGCAATTCTTATTATTATAAGTATTATTTATATACTCTATTTTATTAATGTGTTTATTGCAACGATTATCATGAACATTTTTAAGTAAATCACATAGAATGGTTTGAAATTAGTTTTGTGGCATATAACTTTGTTTAAATTAATTTAAAAAACTAAAGCAAGTTGTGTCAGAGGGGTCAGAAGCGGCAGGCCATATGTGCCAAAGAACATGGCCTGTCGCTGCCATCAAGCCTCCAAGTCTCCCCCGACCCCACTACCAGAATCAGCAGGAGCAGGAGACAGCAGCATGGCTCAGCATGGGGAAAGGGGGGCGGCATGGTCAGGGCTTATGAGAACACAACTTAGGGGTATGTATAGTAGGTCGGGCTAACAGTTAACCCAGGCTATCTACAACTAGGTCCCATTTTATTCAATAGGGCTTAGTTTCAAATAGCCCAGGTTAACCGAAGCCCAGCATAGTAAACATACCCCTTAAGGTGCAATCACTTACACTAGCCCTCGAGCAGGTATAAATGACCACACACAGAGTCATTTTTACCTGTGGGCAAAAGGGGCAGCTGTCCTAGGCTTCTGGGTAACAGCAGCCCCATACCCATTACCGCCACTGCCACTCATCTGCGGCAGCAATGCATTCAAAAAGGCACCACAGAGCCAGAGTAATCTTCCCTTCTGGAGCCACGGTGCCTTTCACGGAGCCAGAAGAGAGGTAGCTCCAGCAGGGCAGCACCTTTTTAAAAGTATTGCCAATGCTGCACTCTGGAAGAGGGGCGGCAGCAGCGGCAGGAGGAGGGGGCCCCGTGAATGGGATGACACATATGAAAATGAGGGGGACCACCAGAAATGTTTACCCAGAGACCCATAAGGGGTTGACGTAACCCTGACTGCACCTACCTTTTGCAAGTATGCACGTAAATGATCATATTCTATAACCAATGCATGTACATGCTGGCATCCGCATTCTGCCCAAACTTCATCCATGTGCACATCCATAACACAGACTTCCAGTTTGCATAAATCAGAAGTCTGTATTGCAGCAGGCAGAAGAGGTAGACAATAGAAGGCAGAAACCACGGCACAGTGCCAGAGAGTTTAGGTAAGCACTGCACTGAGGTTTTCATTCCATTGCCTCCACTGCATGCCCTGGAGAGGGGCAGCGGTGGTGGCAATGATGGAGCAGGGTGGTGGCAGGATGGAGTACATGCCTAGGGCACCTCTGATCCTTGCACTAACCTTGGGCATGATCACTTTCACCAGCCCTAGAGCTAGTGTAAATGTTTGCTCTAGATTTCTAAAAAGCATGCTTAAATTATAAGATTGTATAACTCTATGCGTACTTGTGTGCTCTGCCACTCCACCCACGCGCACGCCACAGTGCAAGTATACAGCATCAGATCTGCACATGTACTTATAAACTAGCGCCCAGTATGAAAGTGATTACACAGGTACACTACCAAAAAACTACCTCCAGTTTTGCAACTGATTCCTATAGATTTTGGGGTGCTGAATCCAGGAAAAATAGCCAAAATGTTCCATCACGTCACGTTTTCTTGCAAAATTAGATTTCTTACCCATATAAGGAATGTTCACATAATTTCTTTTTAGCCGACTGCAGTTTATTTTCTTGGCCCAAAATAGAGGTTGTAATGGTTAACTAACTAGAAACACTCCCTCATGATATTTTAGAGTGTTTTGTATTCATTTTATACATTAACAGGACAATTGGGAGGCGGGGGGCTAAATCCAGTACTCGCGCTGGCGCATGTTCTTTCCTGTTCGCCTCGCCTCGTTCGCTCGCTCAAACACGGTGGTTGTGACATGAACGTTCCTGTCAAATTTCAGTTTCTTGCAAGTTCATTATTACCTTTTGTTTGCTCAGTCGTAATCCAGCTTTATTCCGAAGTGGTTCACTACAGTTGTAGTTTGCAGTGCTGTGTATTTGTGATGGCTCACAGAGCCAGAGGTTGCGTCAACTCTCCGGACAGTTTTTGTTTTATTTGTGGGGAATATACCGTGAAAAAGCGGCAGAGGAACATTTCTGCATTTATTAAAAAAGTATATTTCGCCTATTTCGGTTTGAAGTTAGGCGATCAAGACAAACCGTGGGCTCCTCACAAAGTGTGCAAGACATGTGAGGAAGATCTATGCTTATGGATGAAAGGTAAAAAACAAGCATTTCATTTCGGAATACCTATGATGTGGCATGAACAAAGAGACCACAGCAGTGACTGCTATTTTTGCTCTTGCATTGTGAAGGGATACAACTTAAAAAATAAGAACGTAATAAGTTACCCCAACCTTCCCTCAGCAATTAGGCCTATGCCTCATAGCAACGAAGTACCTGTGCCTGAACCACCAAAATCTTTGGATCATATTTGTGTGGACGGTTTTGATCATGATGAGACTCATCAGATGGCTTTTCCCGATGAGTCCAGTACTTCCGAGTTTGAAACTGAACCAGATCCGAAACCTGAACTTTTCTCTCAAGTTGAATTGAATGATTTAGTCCGGGATTTAGGACTCCCAAAAGATGCTGCCCAACTGCTAGGTTCTCGGCTTAAACAGAAAAATCTATTGTCACCAGGAACAACTTTTTATTGGTACCGCAACCGCGAGACACAATTTTTGAAGTATTTCAGCAAAGAGGAAGATTTGCTATTTTGCAATGATATATACATAGTGATGGAAAAGTTTAAACTCAAGTATGATCCTGCTGAATGGCGGCTGTTTATTGATTCGTCAAAAGACAGCATAAAAGGTGTTCTTCTTCATAATGGCAACACATTCACTTCAGTTCCTATTGCTCACTCTGTTATTCTCCAAGAAAAATACGAGAATTTGGCCCTGATTCTTCAGAAGATTCGTTATGATGAGCATAAGTGGATGATTTGTGGAGACTTTAAAATTCTATCCATGCTATTAGGGCAGCAATCCGGTTTCACCAAATATCCCTGCTTCCTTTGCTTGTGGGATAGCCGGGCCCGCGACCTACACTGGGGGAAAAAAGACTGGCCAATTCGGGAGTATTTGAAACCCGGTGAGAAAAATGTTCTTCATGAGAGCTTGGTACCTCGTGATAAAATTCTATTACCACCTCTCCACATTAAGTTGGGTCTCATTAAACAATTCATCAAGTCCCTTCCAAAAGATAGTGAGTGCTTTCGGTACCTTTGCTCAAAGTTCCCCCAACTTTCTGAAGCAAAGCTAAAGGAAGGAGTGTTTGTTGGCCCTGATATAAGGAAACTCATTTCAGATGGAGCATTCGCTGAAACGATGTCTGAGAAGAAAAAAGAAGCCTGCGATTCCTTCAAGGATGTTGTTCTCAAATTCTTGGGGAACAGGCGGGATGAGAACTATAAGGATATTGTTGCCAGGATGCTTAATGCCTTCAAAGAACAAGGCTGTAACATGAGCCTGAAAGTCCATTTCTTGCACTCCCATGTGAACTACTTTCCCGAAAACTTGGGGGCGTACAGTGAAGAACAAGGTGAAAGGTTTCACCAGGACATCAAGGACGCAGAGAGAAGGTACCAAGGAAGATGGAACACCACTATGATGGCTGATTTCTGCTGGTTGCTGCTGCGGGAAACCCCAGATGAAAAATACGCCAAGCAGCGCACCAAGAGAAGCATTCGGGGGAAGAAGAAATGGGCCCACCAGGAGATTGATTGACCCAAGAATGACTTTAAAATCTAAACTGTGTTGACAAATATCGTGTTTTTTATAAACTTTGAAATAAAAATGTTCTAGTTATTACCACAGTGTCGGATCTCATTTATTAGAATTTTATTTTCACACCATCGGGTGTTTGTCTTCATGTATTGCAATGGTGCGTTTGCGTTTTCTATTCTTACATACATACCTGTACAACAATTTTTGCACATTTCTTTGCTTTGCTTTGTGTCTAACCTCGCTCTTATATGCTCAATGTTTGTGCACATGTATGTGGCTGTTTTAAGTGCAGACAATTTTGCTACCATCACAGTGTGTTTTGTTGACATTACTCTATTCTTATGTGCTGCCTTGTTACAATTTTCTTTATTCTTATTTGAATAACTACTAAACAATTAGTATAAAGAATTCATCCAAGAAACTTTTATCTCGATCGTACTCAATCTGAAACCTTCACCTCAAACTGCTAACCCAATGTAGCAAAAAATCTGTACGTGATGGAGCAAATTGGTTACCAGATTTGGATTCAGCGCACCAAAAAACATAAAAATCAATCGAAACATTAGAGGCAGTTTAAAAAAAAAATTTTTTAGTGTACCTGTGTTATTCATACATGTAAGTGCCCACCTTAAATATGTATATGACTAAAATACTGAGATTTAGGTGCATTCTTACTGCTTAAATTGAGGTGGCTCCTTATAAAATTACCTCTTAAAGGATACTTTTATAAGAGACTGCCTAGTTAAAGCACTATTTGAGATGCCTATCTTAAGTCTATTTTCTAGAAACAAGTACGTACCAACTCGTCTTTATAAAATAAAAGCGTAAATGGCAGAGATCATACCTTAAGCTAAGATACGTGCATTTACACCCACCTAGAACTCATGTACATGCCCATACCTAGATTTTCAAAGGAACTCAGTAAAATACAGTATTTTATAATCTATGGACCCGATAGTCAACTGGGCAGGGCTAAGCAACATAGCCGCTTAGCCCTGCCCGCTGACCCACAAACCCCGGATATCCACTTCCATGGCAACAGAAGTGAATATCCAGGTCTGGCCTTGCTGCCTGGGAGCCGCCGAAGCTAACTGTGCAGCATCAATATTAGCCCCAGAATGCCCCTGGCATGCCCTGTTGCTAGCCGGCTAGCATTGGGGCATGTAGGGGACTTAATTGGGAATATTCAACAGCAGAACCCATGTATGTGCCATCAAATATCCAGTTAGCAGGTGTTTACACGGTTAACTGACTGTTAACCGTGTACATGCCTTTTGAATATCAGGCCCTACGTGTGTACTTGTACATTCCTCCAATGTTCACACCTACCAGCAATGTATGCGCCATTATGCAATATGTGCAATTTTGAGCTGGTCAGTATTTATGAGGCCATTAACGCACATATGTGGCCACATAGGCGCTTTAATGACTAAAAAACCTCCAGTTAGGTGCATACATTGGAGATCATTTTAAAAGTCTTAGTCATGATTTAGGACACCCAGAGATGTGAACGTGGATGTCAAAATCAAAGAGGTCTCCAGAGCCATTTTACAAATGATGATTAAAGACATCTCCAGTGCAGTGATGTCTAGTTAGGCAAGGGGTGTGTTGGAGGCATGTCTGGGGAAGTGCAATGAACTTAGACATCTGCATTTGATTTCAGAAATGTCAGGGATGTCTGCAGGAATGTCCACATTTACAGTAGACTGCTCCAGACATGAATTGGCATCAGGAAAGTGTTTGTTGTGGCCTTCCAACATCCAAAGAGCATAGAAAATGCGAAGAGCTATATGACTAACCTAATATCACAAAGGCCCATACTGAGATTTAAACCTACTTCATCCTGCTTCTAACCCACTCCTTTAACCATTATACTATCAGATATCCATGTTCTGAGCTGCTATTCTGGGGATGTCTATGAAGACGTCTCTATAGACGTTCATACCAGGCATGTCCACATTTCTAAAATCGTGCCTGAACTTGCACCTGCCTGCTTTTTTTATCAGACATTCTGGCTTTGATATCCCAGATTGCACTTGGACCTCCCATTGTAAAATGTGCTTTACTGTGCCTAAAAGTATGCACCTCCTTATAAAATTACCACTTATATAAATACTCGCACACACTGCAAAGATCTTGTCTTAGACTGAAGGCACATACATAATGCCTGTTCTCCAGCAGGCATAAATGTTAGCATATACATTTTCATAGATATGTGCATATTTTCTAAACTACATGTGCAAATTGTGACTCCGCCCTTGATCCACACAAATTCTTCACCTAAGCATGCCTACAGGCTTGCACCACATGTACTGTACTTTTTATAACAGGTCTTTTCTGCTCATTAATCAGTGTTTGACATGTGTATAAGGATTATAAAATCACCCTCTTAACTTTAGACTGCCCTCCATCTAGGCATCAAGATGTGTGGTCTTTAATTTGGAAATAACGATGTAATTCTTAAAGCACAGAAAATCAAAATGCAATGTCATTTATTCATCTAAACCAAAACTGGGTTATCTAAGGAGAAGAGGTGTGGGTGTTTGTCTTGTGTTTATCTGTTTTAGTGCAACTCTTCAAACTCACCTTAAATACAACAAATAAGATGTATTGCTTGACGGTATTTTTTAAAAAAGTCTGCATTTCAATTTCGTCATAATAAAAATATTATTTGAGGCAATATTCTAAGACAATTTTGCATTTGCTGGTGGTTGGCTAAAACACAATTAATATGGGCAAGTCACTTAACCCTCCATTGCCTCAAAAGAAACCAAGTTATCAATGTCCCTGTTTAATGTGCATTACTAAGTTTAAGTTACAACTTAAACCACTTTGACTAAAATGATAAAGCGGTATAAAAAACCTAATAAATTTAAATTATTAAATAGCCATATATTGTCCTTATAGTTAGGGGAAGATTTAATGGTGGAACAAAGGCAAAGATAGGCTAAAAAAATTGTATTTAGTGGTGATCCAGATAAGTTATAAATTTAGGGGGTCTTTTACTAAAGGGTGAAATCTGGCACTTGTCTGCACATGCAAACAACACACCTTGGACAAATGTTGCCAGCTAACTCAGGACCATGACAATGCAGGCTGATTCCCATTCTGTCTGTGCACCCCTGATTAGGGGCACAAGTGTGTGGGTTAGAGCAGGGAGGTGGGTGTGATGAGCTCTGTGTAGTTAGTGAAGGCTACACACCGCACGCTAACCACCTCCCACACAGTTAGCATGGGTTCACCTAACACCACCTCAATAGATGGAATTAAGTGTACTCGCACTAATGTGGCATGTTAGGGGACAGGGCTCCACGTAAGCTACTGGGAAAATGCTGTCCAAACCACTAACAGTTAACATGATGATGTTGAACCTAACATGCCATAGTTTTGGAGCTACTGGCATGTTAGGTGCCATACCGTACCATCCTTTAGTAAAAGATCCCTTAGTTTAGACCTCCTAAATAAGTTAAATGGCCTAAATTAAATGGATAGGGGGTAATTTTATCAGAGGTTTCCTATTTTTAGGTACTAAACATGCATATAGATAGCAGTAATTTAGTCATTCAAATGCTCTGCACATTACACAATGCTGTGTACGTAGGATTTCCCCTGTACGTATCTGGTAGGATTAAGGATTATGTTCCTGCTCGACAACTGTAGTCTTCAGAGCTAGCTTTACTTCATTTACTATCCTTGATGGAGATACTTCTGTCAACACTGAGAAGTAGAAAGTTTCATTATATAGGTCCATCTTTGTGGAACATTCTGTCAAGTGATTTGAGTAGTTATCTTTTTGGAGGTCTCTTAAAACTTGGCTGTTTTCTTTGTACTATAGCTTTTGAGAACTTGAACAGAAAGGCTCCTGGATATTTGACATCCACTTATTGTACATGTTCCTTCTTGTTCATTTTGGTAGCTGATAATGTTTAATTTTACATAATTAAACTCTGGAATTCATTGATAGAGGATGGGGGAAAAGCAGTTGCTTAGCAGGGTTTAAAAAAATTTGACCAAGTTTCAGGAGGAAGAGTCCCTAACCATTATTAAGGTAGATGTGGGGAAATCAATAATTTACCCCGGGGCTCATGTAACATGCCTTGACAGATACCAATACTGTTAAATTACACCACTGTAACCAACTCACTCAGAAGAAAACGGGAGGGTGATACTGTATTCTGTTTATAATTTCAAAGAATGAGCTATGAAATCGTCTCAGACTTATCGGCAGCCTATTGCTGGAACTTTGAAAAATCAGGTAACCAGCGGCGCCTATTGGCATCAATGACTGATTTCTGCTCTTTTGTTAACTTTTTATACACCCCTCTCTCCACGTGTTATATAATTCAATCACAAGTCTCTGCTTATAGTGAAATAAACACTTAGCTCCTCCGTTGCTTCTCAGATTATATCTGCTTCTCTTGTGTTTTCCCAACGCCTCACATTCAACGTTGTTATCGCGTTTCTCTCTGTATTCTGAGGTTCATCAGGGGATCAAGACATTAGCCGAGTGTTTAACCAAATTCAGCCAAACTTCCACACAGCGTATTGGATCGCTTCACAATCTTGTCAAAAGCGTGCTCCAGGATGCAGCTTCACCCTTCATTGAAAAAACGCCGCCCCTGATGAACCTCAGAATACAGAGAGAAACGCGATAACGTTGAATGTGAGGCATTGGGAAAACACAAGAGAAGCAGATATAATCTGAGAAGCAACGGAGGAGCTAAGTGTTTATTTCACTATAAGCAGAGACTTGTGATTGAATTATATAACACATGGAGAGAGGGGTGTATAAAAAGTTAACAAAAGAGCAGAAATCAGTCATTGATGCCAATAGGCGCCGCTGGTTACCTGATTTTTCAAAGTTCCAGCAATAGGCTGCCGATAAGTCTGAGACGATTTCATAGCTCATTCTTTGAAATTATAAACAGAATACAGTATCACACTCCCGTTTTCTTCTGAGTGAGTTGGTTACAGTGGAGTAATTTAACAGTATTGGGAGCAATTCGATTACTCTGGAAATTAGACCCGTAATTTTTATAGGTTGACAGATACCAAGGCATGTAAAACAGGCCCTATCCAAAAATGTTTATCCTTTGCCATGGAAGCGCTACCATTCCCTATCCCCCTGGACTACAGCCCCCACAATCAGATCCCCCCAAACTGAAGCCCCCAAGCCAATTCCCCTCATCATCATTACCCACCTACAACCAATGCCCCCAACAAGAAGACCCTTTCAAGTCCCCACTCACCTAGCTCAGAACCTCCCAAGATCAATAAGGAAACCACACAAGACCCTGCCCCTCCCCCAGGAACTTCTATCCCCCAAAGAAAATCTCTCCCATAAAGACCCATGTCTGATCCCTCCTCCAGGGCTTAAGGGCAGGGACAGTTCCCCTCCACTACTAGTCCAGGCACCATTGGTATCCAAAATGGCAGCTATAACCACTAGCAGTAGTCTCATAGTACTTCTGCTAGGGTTCAATCAGTAGGGGGGAATCAGATCAGAGGGGCTTCAGTGGAGGGGATTGGCTAGGGTTCTTTGTGGGCTGGCTTCTCTTTGGGGGAGATGTTTTTGAGGGGTTATCAGAGGAGGCTTCCATATAGGTCAAAGGGGAACTTAAAAGGGTCTACTTGGGGGAGGTGCTGGCTATCTAACCCCTCAAAAACATCTCCCCCAAAGAGAAGCCAGCCCACAAAGAACCCTAGCCAATCCCCTCCACTGAAGCCCCCCCCCCCTTCTTCCTGCCTATACTACACTCACTACATTTGGGTTCTTTGTAAGCAGCTGTCACAACCTTAGGAAATGACATGAAAGGCTATAGGAGAGTCTGTGGCCTATAGGTGCAGGACACAAAGGCCAGATAAGACAGGTCACTCCTACATACAGAAACTATACAGGAAACCAAATAGCTAATATCATACACTACAGACAAAGCTGTAACACACTGGCAGTGCTATAGATCTCCTCCAGAACCTGGAAAGTCCATAACTACTCTCTGGGGTCCAGGTGATGTGTGCCCTTCCTCACATTTAGGGTGCCTGCTGAAAAAGGTCATTTGCACATATGGTGACTGTTAAATGCATGAAGCACATAATGTCCCTGCATATTACAGAGCTAATGTGATGAATTGCTGCACTCTCCGTATGGGCAAAAGTAGCATATATCTGCTCAGGTTGTGAGGTGCATCATGGGTAATGGAGGGGGGTTAACCAATACCAGCACCCAGAGCCCCAATTTCATCCACAGTGATAAATGTGATCACTGGAGCATTGCCCAGTATCTGCATGTCTTCTATGATGATGGACGAAGTATGCATGGTCCCCCGAAATGTGCATGGCTCCCATGAAGTCTGTGATGGACCTCATGGGTCATGAATGTGGTTTGAGTTAGGTGTATGTGCAAATGTAACTTCCTTGCAGTGTACAGCAGGTCACAAGGGACTGCACGTCCTGCACATGTGTTGCCTCAAGAGTTAGTGCCACACTGCAGCCCAGTGGACCTCTGTGTGTGACTGTTGTTTGGAGGTACAGTGGAGGATAGGCATCTTGCCCTCACATGTAGCTTAACCTTTGGACAAGAGATATATTCTGCAGCTGTGTGTCTGTTATGCAACTATAGTACTGAATGTCCAGTGCAGTATATACTGCATGTGTGCCACTGTAGACAGGTCCTAGGTCTCTTTGATTCTAGACATTGCTATAGAGCAAGCAGTGGAGGTATAGCTTAATGGTTTAAGCACAGGCACAATAAGCAGCAGACCAGGGTTTGAATGTCACTTATTCTCTTTGTGACTGTGGGAAATTCGCTTCAATATACTTCCAGAAACAGTCCTGGTTCTGCATTGACAGGAGGACACACATTCTTATTCTTTTTTATGTGTTACTATAGCACATTGGGTCTGCAAACATGCACATTGCAATCATGCCCATCTGACAGCATGACTTTATTGGCTCTGCTGTAGCACATTGTAAAGGGTCAGACATGTTCACCCTGCAGATGTATGGCACATGTACATGATTGGAATATTTCATCAGAACTGTGACAGAACATCTTTGGCTCCATCACATATATACAATACATGCAGACACATCCCACTCCTGGGATGGTCACCTGCAGGGATCATCACACATCCTTACTTGATCCATATGGCCAATATGAGAGACACTTGTCCAGTTGTTATATGCACATGTGTCAGGAAGATTGTATGATGGTTAGAAATACTGAGGCAGCTGTCACACCCAAATAGCTGTCACAGCTACTATTTTTTCACACAAACTACAACTGCATTTGTGCGATCAGATCAGGTACATCGGGGCCACAAGGCCATACTGCACTCTCATCTACCACCATCCATCCTTCAGCCCATTATGTACAGTCATGGATTCTCCTGCCAGCTGCTACAGCATGGCCCACACAGAAACATTTTAATCATTAGGAGTATCACTCGCACCTCTCCTGTGAATGATCTGCACCTCACCACTCCTGCTCAGTCATCCTTTTGATGTCCATGTCATGGCCATGTTGGCTTCTCCAGGGCACAGTCTTCCCAATCCTATGCCACACACTGACATTACAGCAGATTATGTAAACACCCCTCACTTTTACAGTAGAAATGCATCGCATATGCTCATGCCACTTACTGACTAAGGTACGGAAAGGTAAGATCTGACATGTCCATCAGCTCTTATCTTTCCTTTTATCCATCACATAAAATAACTATTTAAAAAAATTTCAAAATACAGAAATTCAAATAGTGCTCATTTGATTTAGCAAAACAAAAAAGTGTATAAATCTAAAAGTTATAATAAACTTCAAAAAAAATGAACATATCTGCAGTATATATTCACTAAGGAGCATATTCATTTAGGGGTATGTTTACTAAAGAGCAGTAAGGGTACACTGGAGATTGAGCATAAACGGCAGCATTAAGGGTGTTTTCGTGCGATAAAGGATGGGGCGGGGAGTAAATGTTCCGGTGGTAAGGGCGCTTGGCTCCACTTTTTGGGTGCTAATATGTCACTAGGCAGTAAGGTGTCAAGCATGCATCTTAACGCTCAAAAATGGTGGTCATTTTAGTGCAGGATGAGGGAGCCCTTGTGAAAGTCATATTCTTAAATCAAACAAACACGGAAATAGTGGAAAATACAATTACAGCTTACCATTAAACAAAAAGGAAAAAATAGTCAAGCAGAAAGTGACTGCAATAGGATATTATACTGACAAATCTATACTGTGCAAAACTGAGAAGGCTGAACCAAACTACAATTTAAAGAAATAATAGAAAAAGAGGAAAAAGCCAGACATTAACTTGATCCATCCTTTACCTTAATGCACTCTGTGCACAGCTACATCAAATAGGGGATAGCATTTGCCTCAGGACTCTGATATGCCTTATCAGAAAGAAATCTTGTTAGCTGGCAAGGTTCATAAAGCACATATCTGACATTTCTATATTTCACAACATATATACATGGAAAATTCAGCCAAAAGTTGACTCCCAGTTGCAAAACTTCTGGGTTAAGCAATAAAGATGTGTTCCTTCTACTCTGTGTGATTTTTGACATATCAGACACATCCTTACTTTTAATTCATAAAACAAAATGTCAGCATTTTGAAAAAAATAGTCTAAGCAGAAAATTCCTATCAGAGTTCAGTACTAAGGGGCATGTTTACTAATGAGCTTGTGTTTGAGGTGCAACATTAGTGCGGAGAGTATGGCGACCCACATTAACTTAGGGGACGTGTGTATTAGTGTGTGGCTAATGCACAGCACCACGCTAGTTGGCACACAGGTGCACTTAACACCATTTATCGAGGTGGCATTACGTGCAACCGTGCTAATGGCAACAGGCATGGTTAATACATGCCCAAAATACACATTCTAAAGTCGATGCATTAACGCCCATGTTCTGTTCCTAGCCCCCTAGTCCCCACCCAGTCATTACTACTACTACTACTACTGAACATTTGTATAGCGCTCCAAGACTTACACGGTGCTGCACACATGTAAAAGTCAGTCTTTGCTCATCACAGCTTGCAATCTAGTCAAGACAGACAACACAGTAGCTGTAGACATGGGATATATCTAGGGTGAGTGGTGACGAAATGCAAAGGAGATTAGGAAAATCAAGATCTGAAAGCAGCAGCAAAGAGAGGAGTTTTCAGCCTTGCCAGTTACTTGGGGGTTTTTAGCAAGAAGCCCTGTGCTGTTAGCAGGATGCACTTAGCATGCCACAAACCCTGCGCTAATGGTTAGTGCATGTTTGTAAACATGCCTTTAAGTTGAGCACTAGCATTGCAGGAACCAGAACTTCTACAACAGAGGTTTTCAGCAGTCCAGTAAGATGCAAACTATCAATGGTTTGCTGATCTTCAGACAATTATTCAAGGTCTCTTAAATGGAGGGAGGCAATAGAAATGCTTTATCAGGTATATTACGTAGGCACATCTAGCATGTGAAGGGTAATTTCCTAAACGATCTCTATGTATTTATTTATTTACTTATTTGTATTTTAAAACATTTATATCCCCTCAAAATGCCCAAAGGCAATCAAGGCAGGATAAAACAGTGCTTTCAGAAATGCAATCTTATAAAATTAGATCATGCCTAAAAGCATACATGGTGCAAGCCAGCACATTCTTGAACAATAAGCATGTACAGGGTCAGAGTATGGGCAGAGTCACGATTTACGTGCGTATGATATAAAATAATCAAAAACAAAAAAAGAGTCCATAAACAGGCTTTAAAAATTGGGAATCATAGTCATATTCTCAAATAGGATCCAAAATATTCTTCTTTCTCCTAGTTCTATTCACGTTCTTTCCATATCGAAATACAGACCAATAGAGTTTAAAGGGCTCAACAGGTGGAATTATAGGCAGTGATGGGATTCAGTCAGGTAGGAACCAGTTCGGCCCGCAGCAGGAAGCAGCCGTTTCGTGGCATTACCCACGTTTGATGAACCACTGCCTATCGGCTCTGTCCCGGCAGCAGCAGGACTTGAGATCGGCACAGCCCCTGAAGGAATGTTGATGTCATCGGGGAGCGCTACCAACATACCTTCAGGGGGCCTTGATTCTGCGCAGTGCCACTTCTGCCAGGACAGAGCCTGTCCGTACCGGTATGGCGAATGCAGGGAACTGTAAGGAACTGGTTCGCATGAACCAGTGCGAACCAGCTAGATCCCACCACTGATTATAGGGCTCAAATATTAATGCCCAAACATTACCCCAGAAATACACTCTAAATAATTAAAAAGCATCTATGGCACTGGAAACATTCAAAACAGAGTTAACAATCAATTAGTAAAAATTCATAAAGGTCACATTTAACTTGACTCCATACTTTTCTTGGCTTTCCTTGACATTTGCTTTGACACAGGTAATGTAGTGCAATCCATTCCATAAAATCTCTGCAGGCATCAAATCAACAGCGAAAAAATCTCGGTGGGATTAGCAGAGCAGAAATGAAACCGCAGCTGTCACCTACTAGGCTACTCCATGCAAAACAAACTCAAGCTGACCATGGCCATTGCTGGCTTCACTATAAAACCGGATTCATCAAAGCTGTATGCCACAAAACACCAACCGTTCCACATAGAATAGTGCTATTCTATGAGGAACATAGGCATTTTCTGGCATATAGCTTTGATGAAGCCATGTATATAATAACTAATTGTTTAACATAGTGGTTTCAAAGGATCAGATGAACAATAAAAATGTAAAAATATATGGGGGAAGGGAAGGTGAGGGTGGAGGGAGGAGGGATGGGAATGAAGAGGGGGAAGGGGGAAGGGGGTAGGTGGAAGGGGGGAGAGAGGGATCAGTTGGAAGGGGAGGGGGGAAGGAGGGAAATACCAGATAAAAAGTGGGAAATTGGTAGTAAGTGTTTTAAGGGTTCTGTGCTATCCTGGTTCTCTTCTTATCTCTCCCATCACTCTTTCAGTGTTTGTTCTGGTGGATCCTCCTCTACTGCTATCCCACTCTCAGTTGGTGTAACCCAAAGATCTATCTTGGGTCCACACTCAAGTCCCTTGGTGCACTTATCTCTTTCCATGGCTTTCAGTACTCCTTTAGCACAAACAGCAAATAAGTCAGAATAAACACCATTGCTCTTCTAAATATTTCTGTAGGGGTGTTTATTACTGTTTCTTTACCTTGCAACCTTCCCTCACTTCTGCTTTCTGTTCTTTTAAACTACATCTTGTATTTTTCCAGACGGCAGACACACCAGTTCAAAACATAATTGTCACAACCATTCTTCAATATGGGATGCACTGAAGAGCAGAGCAGAATATTTTCTAAGTTCTGGCCTTATTCCACGTTTCCGCAGGAATAATGGGGACATCTGCGGGAAACACTGAAAATGTACACGGGCCTTTCCTGAATATGCTTTATACGTCTCCGTGGCTGACCACATCCCCATTATGCCCTACTCTGACACTCAGATGATTTTGCTAGAAAAATGTCTATGGCGCATGTCCAAATGGCTTATTAGTGTTATGGAATGACCTCCTTAGTAAATTACAGGAAACAGCTGTAGGGTTTAACTGTAATGAACATAGCTTTCAAAATGAAACAACTTAGATAAGTAGTACTCCTACTTATCATTTATATACTACTGAAACGGCTCTTGCCAAAGTCTCTAGTGACCTGTTCCTGGCTAAATCCACTTTTGACAGTGTTGACCACAACCTTCTCCTCAATATCTTGTCCTCACTTGGTTTTGAGGGCTCTGTGCTATCCTGGTTCAATTCTTATCTCTCCCATCGCTCTTTCAGTGTTTGTTCTGGTGGATCCTCCTCTACTGCTATCCCGCTCTTAATTGGTGTACCCCAAAGATCTGTCTTGGGTCCACTCCTTTTCTCTCTTTATACCCAGTCCCTTGGTGCGCTCATCTCTTCCCATGGCTTTCAGTACCATCTTTATGTTGATGAATCCCAGATCTACCTCTCTACACCTGAAATCTCTCTGTAATCCAGGCCAGCATCTTTGCCTGCCTTTCTGACATTGCTGCTAGGATGTCTCACAGCCACTTGAAATTGAACATGGTTAAAACTGAGCTTCTTATTTTTTCCCCTAAACCCTCCTATCCCATTCCACCTTTCTCAGTCTCTGTGGATAACTCTCGATATCTCCCTGTCACCTCAGCTCACAACCTTGGGGTCATCTTTGACTCCTCTCTCTCCTTCTCCACACACATCCAGCTAAAACCTGCAGTTTATTTCTCTATAATATCAACAAAATTTGCCCATTCCTTTCTGAGCACACTACAAAGATACTTATCCACTCCTTAGTCACCTCCCGTCTAGACTATAGTAACCTACTCCTTGCAGGTCTTCCTCTGAATCATCTCTCTCCCCTTCAATCTGTTCAACACTCTTCTGTGCAGCTAATCTTCCGCCAGCCTCGTCATGCTCATATTACCCCTCTTCTCAAGTCACTTCATAGGCTCCCTATCCGTTTCTGCATCCAGTTTAAACTCCTCCTGCTGACCTATAACTGCATTCACTCTGCAGCAACCCACTACTTTTCCTCTCTTATCTCTCCCTACGCCCCTCCTCGAGAACTCTGCTCTTCTGGCAAATCACTTCTATCTGTGCCCTTCTTTTCTGTTACTAACTCCAGATTTCTCTCCTTTCACCTTGCTGCTCTTTATGCCTGCAACAAACTACCTGAGTCTGTATGTCAGGTGCCTTCTCTGACTCTTTTCAAATCCAGGTTGAAAACTCACCTCTTAACTGCCACTTTTGGATCTTGATTCATCTGATCTCTTTAGTGTTTCTTTACCATTCCCCCTAGATCAGGGATGGGCAATGGTTTTGGCTCGGGGGCCACTTTGAGAGGGCTGTGGTTAGCAGAGGGCCGCACCTTCTAAAACCCCTCCTCTTGCTGTTGCCTGGTTTCCTCCGCTCCATTCACCCCTTCCTCCAGTTCCAAGATGGAGAGATCCAGGGCCAGCTTGAAGACTTCATCGTCGGACTGCTGCTGCTCCTCGCCTCCTTCCGGTAGCGACTCCAGCGGAGGCAGTGGCTGCTGCTCCCTCTGCTCTTAATCCGGCAGCAGCTGCTGCTGTTCCCCTGCAGCCTCCAGCCCAGCGCAGCCCGTCTCCCCCTCCGGCTGGTAGATGGAGCTGGGCATGGCGCTGCATGAGAGGAGCCACCACGCATGTGCTTCATCCCTCCTTGCCTCCCAGCCCTCTCCAGTCTCCGCTCCGGCTATGCGTGATGTCACTCCCCGGCGCAATAATGGGCCATGCGTGGCAGGGGGACAAGAAGATAGGAGCAGGGAGACAGCACACATGGTGCCTAAGAACGATTCCGTGGGCCGCAGAAAACTCTGTGGCGGGCCACATGCGGCCCACGGGCCGTAAATTGCCCACCCCTGCCCTAGATGTATCCTATATCTACACCTACTGTGTTGTCTGTCTTGACTAGATTGTAAGCTCTGATGAGCAGGGACCATCTTTTATATGTGTCTGTGCAGTGCTCCATACATCTTGTAACACTATAAGAATGTTCAGTAGTAGTAGTAGTAAGCAGTGGATTTCCCGGGTCCTCTTTAATAATGGTTTTTGGACCTTTTCTCCAGGAACTTGTGCAAACTTTGAATTTGTGTTATACATGGTTTGTTTCAGAATGCAATTTATTGTCTATACAATTCTAATTAGAAGAATGATTGTGATACTGAGTAGTTACAAATGAGAAAACGGTTCTGCTGTTGTGACTAACCATAATTTCTCCCTCTGTCAGAATACAGGGAATTGTTTGATTTGATTTATGACACCAATGTGAACTTTTGACTTTTACTGTATGACATTTCTCTTGCTTTCTCTTCAACAAACAATGTGAATATCATTAAGCATGCATTGTACAGCAGACAGAGGAGCTATTTGGTTATTCGATAAGAAGTATTTTCAGGGAAAAAAACTGCATGATTTTCTTCTTACCTGTTTCAGTATGAGACATCAGTAAACTCTGTTCAGGAAACAGCTGTCAGTGATCTGTCCTTTGCATATCATTAAGCACAGTTTCTAGCTCAGAGCTCCAATTTTCTGTTTGCAATAATTTTCTTTATATTATATAAATTCTAACATCAGGGTAAAACCTGCATAACTTCCAGAATGAAAGGCAACATTTATGTCAGCTAAATGGCAAAATTATTTGACTGAAAACATAGGGAGGATAATTTTCTAAGACATTTTGGCTGGCTAAACAGGACTTTACACAAGAAAAGAGCTTTTACAAAATTGTATGCCCTACATGCATAAACTTATATGTTTAGTACCTGGATGCACCCCAAGTTTAATGGCAATTTGAAGAGGTATCTCTGATGGCAGAGCTGGGGAGGTGTTTGCACTTCTGTCCATGCTTTTGGATTTCAAAAGGATGTATGCTTTTTTTGCAGGAATAAATGATCCACCGACGTTAGCAGGTATAAAAATGTGTGGGCATTCTTCTTGGGAGAATTTTCAAAGTGAAAGTATGTATGCCCTTTCACTTCGAAGATCTGGCAAAGTCTGCAGAATGGCAAGTATATGCATGCTTTTCTCTTATATAGACTTTTATAAAATTGCCTCCTCAGTACTTAGGGCCCGATATTCTTCTGGCAGGCTATGCACTACTACGGCACATAGCTCTGCCCGCCAACCCTTAATACCAGGGTCATATGCAGTCCTGGCACTGAATATCCAGGGATTGCCACACACGCCAGAAGCTGCATTAGATAACTGGACAGCAGTGATATTGCATGCTGCCCAGTTAGCTCATGCGCCGAAAGATAGGTGAGGGTTTTCCTCACCTATCTTTTTGGTGCAGATCACTAACCGGGCAGCATGCAATATTTCTTCTACCCAGTTATCATTTGTCACTGCCTCCACTCCGCCCCAGAACACCCCCAAATGCCTTGATGCTAACCAGATAGCTTTGGGGTCGATAGGGGAGTTAGAAGGGGATATTTAATGGCACTAACCATGTAAGTTTCATTGAATATCCCGATTTAAGGGATTTACACAGTTTACTTCGCTGCAAACCATGTAAATGCCTTTCGAATATCAGGCCTTAATGTTTATCAAATTTCTCATGGCTGTCAGGGAGGCACATTTTCACAATAGGACGTCCAAGTGCAATCTGGGACATCAAAGCCAGAATGTCTAAAAAGAAAAGCTGGCCTGTGCAAATTCAAGCCTGAGTTCAGAAACATGGACTTGCCTGATATGCGCGTGTAACAAACGTCTATATAGATGTCCCCTGGACAGCATTTCTCAACCAAGATGTCTAATAGCATAATGTATACTTAGAAATTCTATCTAATTGCACCAGAGACCAGTCAACTGACATCTAATTTGTTATTTAAATATGCAATATTTTGTACTGATCGTTCTGTAATATTGTGCAATATTTTGCACTGATACTATAATTTTCCGAAATCATTTATATCTACTGCAATTCACAGCTCTCCTTTTATCATTAACTGCCCAGACACAATGGGTCCGATTCCGTTCCAGACATAGATTCCCTCTGTATGTCCACTCTGAACCAGATGTACAGAGGGGATCGCGATTCTGATTCCGTGAGGCACATCTAGCCCTGCAGGATCAGAATTGCAAACAGTCCTGCAGGTGCATAGTGGATTCAAATCCTATCCCTATTATCCATAGCGCTAGCTATATGAACACTAGAATCCCACTGGTTTGAATAAGAAATAAGCCTCACTCCTATGTTATCCACATCCCCCTGATCCTTACCATATCGATAGACTTCCATGCTGAGATCCAACCCACACTGCCCCTCTCAAATGTCTACTTGTTAATTCGTGCTCAGTGAGACAAACAGAACTTTTGAATGAATACCTCACACAGACTATGACCTGGACATACTGTGCATCATGGAGACATGGTTTACTGATGCGGATACTATCCTGATTAATCAACTAAAACATCCAAACTATGATCTATTCATTTGTACTAGGCTAAGGTTCCAGGGAGGTGAAGTTTGTATAATTACCAAGATGTCCCTTCAGTTCACTCTCATAACCTCAACAAATAGCAAGGGTCTGAACACTGTTGCAATTTCTAATAAACAATCTCGATATGCCTTGTCTAAAGATCTCCAACATCAGAGACCGAAGAATTGGAATCCATTCTGGAAATTATCAGCACATATGCAAATCCCAACTGTCCATTAATATTGCTGAGTGACCTAAACCTATGCTCACTTACTCTGAAGCAAGCAACAGTATTCACTGATGCAATGACCTTCCAACATTACACCCAGATCATAATGGAACCAACACACACCAAAGATAATATTCTAGACCTTATTTTCTTGCCATCTCTTCTATTGGAGAGATATCCATCCCCTCCCCTCAACCTACTGAGGTTCCATGTTCAGATTACTATACAATCTCTTTCCACCTGTATCTGCAAACTCGTATGATCCCCACCCACCAGAGAGAGAAGCACTACAGAGGATTCAAACAATTTAACGGAGAACACTTCCGTGAAACCATCATCCCTAAACTAGACTTGGATTCTGATGATTTGGACGTCTTTGTATCTAATTTGAATTAGACAATTTCTTACATTGCAGCAGCTCTTCCATTGAAATCAACTGCTCACAATCTTTGATATCACACACCATGGTACACAACAGAACTGAGGAAGATCAAACAAGAAATGCCGAACACACTTGGAGACATACGTCAGATGAACAAACCAAGAAAATCTACCTTCAAATCCTCCATTCATATAGAATCCACACCAATAAAGCAAAGAAAGATTACCACACCAGAATAATCCTCAAATCTTTAAACAAACCCAGAGAATTATTTGAAATCGCCAAGTCCATGCTGAGAGAACAATCCCCCAACTGCACAGACTGTCCCCAGCCCTCAAACACTCGCCCTACATTTCTAATCCAAACTCCAATTTCTCCCACCTCCTGCATTAATAGCTTACACCCAGAAACTCTGCAACTGCAGCACCCTTCATTCATTCAGTCAACTTCCACCTTACCACTTGGATAATATAATTGGAAATCACAGCACAACCACATTTCCACTAGACCCCTGTACTGCAAGCTGGTTAAAAAGACAAGCTTACATCTACAATATACAAAATGATACAGCTCTTCTTCACCCAAGGATGTATGCCAGCTATCCTAAAGATTGCTTCCATATGCCCTTTCCTAAAAAACTCAAAGCTGCACCCCACAGAACTCAGCTCATACAGACCTATCTCAAGTTAACCTTTCCTTACAAAAATAATAGAAAAAGTGGTGCAGCTCCATCTCCACAACTATATTATCCTAAATGCTCCACTTGGCCCACATCAGCATGGCTTCCATCCTAACCACGGTGTGGAAACATTGCTAATTTCACTCATTGACCGACTCATCAAGGGAATAGAGAAACCAAAACAAGCCTTCATACTCATTTTTCTTGATATCACCACAGCTTTTGACACAATATGTCATGAGATTCTCATGCAGAGACTACACTCTATTGGTATCACTGACAATGCACTAATCTGGATACGATCATATTTGACCAATCGCCAACAAATTGTTAAAATTGAAGACAAAAGTTCAGACCCTTGCCTGCAAACACGAGGTGTACCCCTGGGCTCATCTCTACCAGCTTATTATTTAACATCTACAACTAGCCAATCTGTGAGATCATCCCGTCACATGATATATTATTCCATCTATATGCAGATGACATAATGTTTTATGCATCATTCTCAACCACATTTCCGGACTTCATCCCTATATACAGTGCTTCAACTCCATTGCCCACTGCCTCTCACAACAAGGCCTTTCCATTACCTATAGACAAACTGAAGTACTTTTCATATTCAAAGATCAATCCTTCCATTCACCAAAGTCAATTAAAATCAGACATGCTGAACTAGCAGTCAAATCAGAAGTATGCTATCCTGGGGTGACTCTTGATCAATATATGAAACTGCGGACCCACATTAACAGCATGATAAAGAATGTGTACAGTAAAATAAGGACACTCCAATGGCTCCGTCCTCTCCTTGACCCCCCGACTACAGGACTGTATTTCAAGCGATGATATTTCCCCCATTTGACTTCAGCAATTCAGTCCTCTAAGGCCTTCCAAAATCACAGCTGCTCCCACTACAGCTTGCTCAGCACACTGCTGCTAGAGTCCTAACTGGAACATCAAGGAGCTCCCACATCACCCCCATCATGAAGGAGCTCCACTGGCTACCATTACTATACAGAGTTAAATACAAAAACATAATGACAATATTTAAAATCCTTCACGAACAATCCTCAGACTACCTGCATATGCTAATAGGAAAAATCCCCAACAATCGCCAGAGAAGAAGCACTGCAGAACACTTCCTGGCATCCCACCCAGACTGTTAAATTCAGCCAATCAGCATGTGGACGAGCATTCTCCTTATATGCTCCAACCAACTCAATACCAGTAAAAATTAGGACTACCGCTGACCTGAAGGACTTCAGGATGCTGTTAAAAACACACCTGTTCCGAATGCACTTTGAGGGGGTCACAAAAATATAGACTAATTAGTGCACTCTTAACCCCTGTCATAAACATAACCATCATGCCAGAGGATTTAGATCCACCTGACCCCTCCCTTCACACCTTTATGTGACTGCTATATCCTAATGGTCTTAAGTAATGGTAACTGTGTTCCTAGCATTACTGGTTACCCTGTAATCTTCTACTAGTTCACTATACAGCAAGAATTCTTTGACTTGTTATGCTAGTTTTTGTATTTTAATGTTAATGGGTTACTTGCATTGCTTCCTGTTCCTTGTAATGTTATCTTGTTCCATGTAATGTTATGTTACAGTTACCTGTAAACCATGTTGATCTTTGGAAATGCGGTATATAAACTTTTCAATAAAGACTTTTCAACCCTTATGTCAAATTATTAAACAGCATGGAATAAATTACCATCTCTACAATCAAACAGTTTCTATCCAACCCCAGTCCTTCGCCGAGTACCTACAATCTAAAGTTATAAAAACAAACTTTACGCAAAGCTCCACACCATGCTTCCTCCCCCAGATACATCAACCATTGACAAAATTCACCTCTCCGACAGAGAAGTACATTGCTGACCTTATTGCCACCATCAACACCACTACGGCGCCGAATGATCCTTGTCCTGCCCATTGGATCAGATCGATGCGTGTAGAACTTAGCTCAACTCTAGTCTACATCATGGAACTCTCCTTCACAACAGGAACATTCCCAGAATCCCTGAAACAAACTTCCATACGCCCTCTCCTGAAAAGCAACAAACTTGACCCAGCAAAGACAGACTCATACCGCCCGATTTCAAGTATACCCTATCTAGCCAAACTTATAGAGAAGGTGGTTCAAAGGCAACTACAACAACACATTGACATGTCAGCCCCTCTTGATCCTTGTCAGCATGGATTCCGTGAGTCACATGGTGTAGAGACTCTACTCACTATACTCATCAATACATTGTCCAGAAGTATTGACAAAATTGAGAATGGGTTCGCGCTCATATTTCTTGATATAGCGGCTGCATTTGATTCTCTTAACCATGTACAACTCCTCTCCCACCTCCAGGAAAAGGGAATTCATGGCCTTGCCTGGGAATGGTGCAAATCCTATCTCATGAACCGCTGGCAACAAGTACGGATAGGCTCCTCAATATCGGAACCATTCCATCAGCAACAAGGAGTACCCCAAGGATCATCCCTTTCGGCTCTACTCTTTATTTATATGCAACCCATTTGTGACATCATCCATTCTTTTAACATCTCCAGTCTGATCTATGCTGATGATGTACTGATTTTCGCTCCAATTAAAATCAAGCAACCAAACTTTGTTCCACTTATTGAATGCTTCAATGCAATTACCGATTGGCTCCTGTCCCAAAATCTTTGCATAAACTTTAAAAAAACTGAAGTCCTTTTCATAACCAGGAACAAAGAATTCTCTCCTCCTGCTTCATTGAAAGTTCGTGCTCCCATGCAAGTCTTTAATATGATATCTGGGGATTACAATAGACCAGCAGCTCAACTTTAAAGAGCATATAAAGAATACCACTAAATCCATTTACAACAAAATACGGATACTACGACATCTAAGACCTCTACTAGCCCAAGACGACTTCAGAACAATATTCCAGACACTCGTAATGCCACACTTTGATTACGCCAACATCATCCTGCATGGACTCCCCAAGAGCACTCTCAATCCTCTTCAAATGGCGATGAACACAGCAGCCCTCATTCTCTGCGGCATCTCCAGAAAAGACCACATAACTCCCATACTTATGGACCTACACTGGCTACCAGTACAATGCAGAGTCACCTACAAGGCGTTAATCCTGTCATTTAAAGCAATTAACTGGATATCTTCCACATCCCTCTCATCACACCTGACCAGTACCCCCACTAACAGGCTAAGAAGATCAACAACTAGCAATACGCTATCTATACCACCTGAGTCCACTAAATGTACCCAAACAACTAGAAACAGAGCATTTACAATATATGCTCCGAAGTGCTGGAACAATCTCCCACCTCATATAAGATCAATTACTGACCTCTCACAATTCAGAAAAGCTATTAAACATCACTTGTTCTGCCTTTATTTTACCCACACTAACCTAATACATTCACATCCAACACTTCATCTCACCCACACAGCATCTGAAGTAGCAACATAACCCCCAGTGATTTACAAAAGAAACTCACCATTAGGAAAACTCACAATCAGCATGACTACATTACGACTCTATTACATAATATAACTTAAATAATTTATAAGCTCCTTTGTTTGAACTGTATATAGTTACCCTGTTACTTCCAAGTTACAATCCCTGTTATAATGTAAGCAAAAGATCTTGTTCTAATGCAAAATGTTGTTACAATGTAAACCGCACAGATTCTAAATAGCGCGGTATATAAGAATTTGTAATAAAATAAATAAATAAATAAATACACTGACAACATTATGATCTATACTACAATCGACCAAAATTCTTTAGACACAGTAATACTTGATAAATGTTTGATTGACATGAACAACTGGCTTGCAAATAATAATTTTAAAATAAATTCAGACAAAACCGAAGCACTATTAATCTCTAAATGTCAAAACCTAAAGGCTCCTAAAGAAATTAATATCCTAAACAAGTCCATAAAACTTAGTGAAGAAGTAAAACTTGGCATAACCATAGATAAACATCTAAATTTAAAATCACATGTAAATAAAATTACAAATAAAGCTTACCATTATTTAAAAATCATTAGAAGACTTAAACCAATTTTGCATACAAATCATTTCCGAACAGTATGCCAAGCAGTTAGTACACCTTTACTTGACTTTGGAAACATCCTTTATCAAGGTCTTCCCAAAAATACCATCCACCCACTTCAAATGGTTCAAAACACCACTGCAAGATTTATAATGGGATCCACAAAATATGATGTAACTCCCTTGCTTGAAGAACTTCATTGGCTTCCAATCACTGCAAGATCAAAGTACACAAATCTGATGATCATTTTTTAAATTCTGCATGGACAATCAGCAGATATTCTAAAATCTATTATTTCTAAAGACACAAGCTCAAGACCCAGACGTTCCCAAGCTACCAACAGACTTAATACCCATCTTAATTTTAATAAATCTAAATAAATGACTTCTAAAAGGGCTTTTTCATTTATGGCACCAAAACTATGGAACTCTATTCCTGAGGAATTAAGATTTCAGACCGACATGAAAGACTTCCGCAAGTCCCTTAAGACATATCTATTCATCAAAGCTTATGGCAAACAACCTATCACATAAAAGTTCAAGATACCTTACTAACTGTTTCTACTCAATTTGTTATGTTATAGTATAATATTATAGTTTATCTTTATATACTATTACAATGTACTGTAATTTATTGTAAATTAATATGATGTACTGTAATTTATTACAATGTCTTGTCTCTCTGTCCTCTATGCCCCAATGTATACTCTTTTGTTGTCCTGTTAACCACTTTGATTGAAGGATAAGGAGGTATACAAAACTGATTAAATAAATAAATAAATAAATAAATAAATAATGGTTAGAGTAGTGTCTTAAGAGCAGAGTGGTCAGGGTTCAAATTCCAGTGTGTGCCTTTGTGATCTAAGGCTAGTCACGGAATTCTCCATCTTCTCTATACTCTCTGGATGGTTTAAGGTGAAAACAATCACTTTCCTAATGCCTATTCATGCCGTGAGCAGGTATAAACATTGACGTGCCCACAAATGTCTACGAGGTTTCTGAGATTGAATTGGGATGTGTAAGTACTTTACTACTACCCAGACATGCCTCTGCCACACCCCAATTCCTACTTGAACATCCCTGAGCTGGAGACATTTATGAATGTCATTGTGGAATGGCTATGGAGATGTGTCTTTGATTTCGATGTCCACATGCACATCTTCAGATGTCCAAATCATGATTAAACCTTTTCAAATGATCTTCTTAGCTTCTTTGTATGTAGGCTTTTGAGTTAAATGCCAGTTTCTTTTGTGTCTGCCATATTGCCAAACCTCAAATTGGTTCCTGGATTCTACAAAATTGTTTCTTTTTTTTTGTCATTTTATACTTGCTGTTTTTCAAGGGATGACTAACAAAATGGCAGTCTGTGGTGATTTCAAAATTGAATCTCCAAGCTTTCTCAGCCAGGGAAATGGCTTTTTCAGTGAGAGCTAGTGCTATATTCCTCAACTGCAACTGTTCTGTTGTAGTTTTTATAATCAAACTGAGCTCGATAAGGCTTTCAGTGGGCAACTGCAGCTCCAGCTCTGTGGCTTCAGAAAACCCTATGAGTGCAGCTTTTTGGTATTCACTGCTTGACTGTTACATTTCATGTAAACTCTTTCATGTATAATATGCTCTGTGCAAAAAACGTATGGAGGGGAATTTTAGCAAGCACAAGCAAGTGCAATCTGAGACATTCAGGGTGGAACATGCAGAAAACTTCCAAGGACCTCTATGTCTCCACCAGTGTCAGGAACATAGACGTCCCCGATGTGGACCTCCACAGCCCCATCCACATAGACATCCTGTAAGGTAACCAGATGTCCCTGATTTTTGGTATTATCCTGCATTTTAGAGGTCTGCACCTGGCTTCCACCTGTTAGGCAGCTTCCTGTCCCTGATTCCAGCAATGGGGAAAGAGGGGGCTAAAAAGAAATGTATTTTCAATTTAGTGATTGGAATAGGTCAAGTTTTAAAATTTGAATCCATTATATTTATATTTTACACAGTATGGGGGAAAGGCATCAAAATGGCATGAAACAGACATAGTGAATCCCTTTATAGAAACAAGATAAAATCAAAATAAACTTAACTGTCTCTGATACCTTAACAAGTTGAGGTGACCTGCACAGAGTGGTGGGTATACTCCTAAACAAAGGCATGGGGAGGAGTGACCTGCACAGAGCGGTGGGTGCACCTACTCTTGCCACCTTGCTGGGCAGACTAGATGGACTATGATGGTCTTTATCTGCATCATATACTATGTTACTATGTTTCTATTTCTTTGCAATTTGCTTGCTGTCAATACTGTTGCTGTCATGGGATGGATGGGTGGGGGGAGGGGGCTGCAAGTTACTGGCTTCTCTTCCTTCTTTCATGCCATGTTACTCAAGCCTGGAACTAAAGTGTCTCTTCCCCCTCACAACCACCACACTTTGGATCTGTCCCAGATTTGCCTGCAAAACGTCTGGTAACCTTAACATCCTGGCTACAGAATAGTGGGATGGGGCATCTAGTGCGTATTAGGCTGCATACGGGAATGGCCAGTGGTGTTGCAAACTGGAAATATGATCCTCCATTCTCTGGCAGCGTTCTTTGCCAACACGGAAAAAATATGGGATAAATGTTTTCCTCCTTCTCCATTCTCTCTGGGTGTATGGGAGGCAGAACGAGCACTTTTCTGCTGCCTATTTATGCCTGGAGCAGGAATAAACTTGGACACGGCACGGGACGTTCAGTGCATTTCTGAAATCGGGCGAGGAGATCCACAAACATGCTTCTGCCACGCCCCATTCAGATTTGGACATCCTCACGCTGGAGACATCCACAGAACCGGCTTCTAAAATGTCTCCAGGAACATTTCTGTGCTTTGGACGTCTCTGTGCCCATTTTCAGACATCCAAAGCACGACAAGAACTTCTAATCCAACCCCCTTAATGATCATTTATAGATGATTTTGTCGGCTCATTAATTTCATTTCACCTTCCTAAATCAATTACTTTGCCAATGTCTCAAGCCCATTTATTTCAGTTTTATCCAGTCCTTTCACGTTTTTGAGCAACATAAGCTTTCCTTTTCTTTTTGTGATCTGCATGCTTGTCTCCTCACAGTCCAGTCGTGTGAGTTGTATAAGGTTATATCAAACTTTCTATCTTGCAGATATTGTAAGAACATTTCTGGAGGCCATTTCACCACTTCAGATCTGTTGAAATTATTTTAGGAGGTCATTTCAGAAACCCATACACTTGTAAATAAAGGTTTGTATGTGTGTAAATAGCAATTTGTACAGATGTAATTTGCAATCACATGTAAATGACTCCGAAGGCTTCTATTTACTCATGTAGGTGGCATGGATGCAGAGATTTTAAGGGGGCGTGTTTTAGACATGGTTTGGATGTCTAAAACATCCAAAAAGGTATGCATGCGTTTCCCATTTTACAATGGGAATACAAATATACTTTAAGAAATGTTCTTACCGACTTTTGCATCTGCTCCAAGGCATGCACAAGGAGTCAGCTATGTGATCCTTGGGACCTCAGATCACCACCAGCGATTCGGAGGGAATTGCACAAACCTCTGTAGTGTCTACCACCACCTCAAAAATCCAGAAGAAAGCAACATCTCTCTTTCTCAGTTAGCTCCTGAGGTGCATGCGGTTGTTCATCATTTTATAAAATATGCATGTACACGTATACTAACAATTACATAGTAGCTGCTCCTGAAGAGGCATAAGTGTCCATGGATGCAATCTCTGATTTCTGCCAGTTTGCCCCTGGTATGTAATAGAAACATTTGTCTTTATAAACTAGGGTCCTACTTAGACTTCACACATAGGCAGCCAGTTAGAAAACTTCATCTCAACATGTGGTATATATTCACAATCCATCTTAGATTTTTCTTTTTCCATGGTTGTAGTTTGGATTGCATCAAACCTGATAGCACAACTGGACGAAATTAAATTAGGGGTCAATTTCTAAAAGAAGTTATTTATTATTTGTTTATTTATTTCTCATGTTTCTATACCACTTGCTACTTCCCCAAATGAATTTCATTTGAAGAATATTTGCATGTCTGAGACTGTGGTTGTCTCATTTTTCTTTTATTTGTTTTACTATACTGATTGATCACAGAGTTTCCCTTCCTCCTTTTGACATTAACTGCTATGTCTGCAAATAACACTCTGGCAAACCAATGTAGAGAGAGTTACAGTGATCAGGACAAGAGAGGAGAAGTAGCCTGGCAAGCAAGAGACCAGGGCTTGATTTCCACTGGCATTACTTATGGCCTCGGGCAAGTCATTTTACCCTCCATTGCCTCAGAAGAAAGCCTCAGAATATAAAAATAATTGCCCCAATCAAATGCTAAATACTGAAAATGTTTTATATATGGATAAGGGTCTCAGAATGAATGGGGAAGGGTAACTACAGGCCACAGCAAGCTGAAAAGCCTGAGAAATCCCTATCCCCTTCCTTACATTAAGGACCCATGCAATCCTATTTTCTTATATTTTCTTATTGGAAAGTGATTAAGAAGTGATTAAGAAACGCAGATTTTAACTATCAAGAGCTCTGCTAACTCTTATCAAAAAATGATGACTACTTATTGATGCTTCCATCCATCTATAACACTTATGGTTTAAGAGGGAGACTACTGACAATTGAATATAAAGTCAGACGACTTATCTGTTGAAAACCATAAAGTCAGAAATAGTCTCCTCACTCCCGACGCAAAGTTCCAGCGCTGATGCGTTTCACCGCCAACGCGGTTTCATCGGGGGAAAGTTTTCTGCAAACGATGTGTCATACTCTTTCTGCTCAATTCATACTAGAAACTTTGAAAAAGAAGTATACATATCAGTATTATAAATGCATAACCATGTCAGATAATGCAAAGAACAGACCCGGTTTTCACATATAGCTGAAACAGCAAACCTTGAGGCTTCGCCTTCCAAATGCTTGTTGAAACCAGAAAAATGCCGCGCATGCGTATCTGGGTGCACTGACAGTCATCTTATAAGTCATGAAAATTGACGTAAGAGACGTTGATTAGCCAATCAAAAAACATCATCAAAAGGGTAAATCCAAAGATGTTAACAGGGCCCCCTTTGGAGCACACGATGTAGTCAGTTACAGTCTAAATCTTTCATAAACATACTGACCAGTCTATTTGTGAGTTAAGACCTTCAGTTAATTTTCAGTATTTAGCATTTGATTGGGGCAATTATTTTTATATTCTGTGGCTGTATTGCTCCACAATCCCCCACATTGGATTTTGTCTGGCACAAGAATGGAAGGGGCCTGGAAAGAAACGATGAGTTTCACGGAAGCTTACATTTCGGATATATGCAAAGACCCGACACCGTTTACACTAGGTGATTCCAACATGGAGGAAGGCGAGGGAGCTGTTTTGGATTCGATCCTGAAATTGGAAAGACGGATAGCCAAGTTAGAACTCCATCGGTTCTCCTTTATTGAGTATCTTCATCGTCAGCAAGTGCCTCGAGGACTCAGAATATACAAGGAACCTAAGATGTTTCACACAGATCCCTTGTTTGTAACTACATGGAATCAAATTCTTACAAAATGTTTCAGGGATTTAATGGTTCTGTTGGTTGACGCCACTAAACCGCTGCTCGAAACTTTACAATCTGAAGTTAAAACATCTCTTGATAAATTAAAAAGTTCAGTATCGCCTGATAGTTTCTCTAAACATATGAGTGAACAGAAATCACAAATAGAAAAGGTCCGGGATGAGATGAAAAAACTTAAGACACAGAAGTTAGCACGAGATTATGCTGCTTATACCACGGGCTATGTCTTCCCGTGGATGAATCCTAAAAGAAAAACGAAAATACAACGTCGAAAGGTTGATTTTGACACCCAGTCAGAAGACTCTCATTCTAGTGAATCTACCAGAAGTACTAGGAACGATTTTTTAGACGACGGAGAGTCCGATTCCAAATGCAAGAAAGACAAAGTGAAAGACAAACGCAAGGGACAAAACAGAGTGTCACCTCGTCACAAAGTTTGGATTTAGCAGCAGGAGATTGATCATTAGTTGTTAATATATCTTCCTTGCCACTCTCTGAAGCCCAACTTCATCTTTTAAATAAGGGTCTCTCTTATATACCAAATATCAAGCATGATGGGTTTCAGTTCCGCTTAGATTTTGAACGTTTCATACGTAAATTGAATTTAAAGATGTATTTTGCAGATAAACCCACTATTATTTCACCAGTTTTGACAGCTACTGATGATACATTACCAGGACGTATACCTTTGCCCCTCGTATCTACCTGGAATCCACCTGGCCCAATCCCTTCTTCCTTGCTCTTATATAGGGATTTAGTACTTCGAGATGTCAGCCATTTAGAGCGAGGCTCTCGATTGGTTCGTGATACACTCTCCAAGGAGGAGAGGGAGGCTCTCTCTTCATTAGTCACACAAACCGATTTGGTGATTCGCAGGGCAGATAAGGGAGGAGCGATTGTACTTTTAGATCAAGTACAATATTTAGAAGAAGCTCAACGTCAGTTATCTGACATCCATACCTATGCTGTCTTATGTCAAGATCCTACTTGTGATCTGCAAGATACAATTAAGAAGTTAACAACCCAAGCTTTGCAAGAGAAACTTTTGACAAAAAAAGAGTGGAATTATCTCAATGTATCTGATCTTTGCTTAGCTAAATTTTACTTAGTACCCAAAATACATAAGCGGCTCGATAATCCTCTGGGCCACCCAATTGTTTCAACCAGGGGTACTCTGTTGGAGCCATTGTCTACCTTTTTGGATTCCTTTTTAAGACCGCTGTTATGTCATATTCCATCATATATTCGTGATACGACGCATTTTTTACAGCAACTCTCTCAATTTGATCAGCTGGCTGCAAATTCTACCACTATATTAATAACCTTAGATGTAGTATCATTGTATACTAGTATTCCTCAAGATGCGGCATTTTCCTGTATGATGGCCACTTTGCGCAATAGAAGAGATTTGTCTGAGAAGCACCTGATGTTTTTAGAACAATTGGCAGAACTAGTCCTTTTTCAAATTTTTTTTACTTTTGAAAAAGTTCTTTATCAACAGACAGCCGGTGTTGCGATGGGGGCCACAGTGGCCCCTTCTGTGGCTAATTTATATATGGCAGCATTTGAGAAGAGATGGTTGTATCCGTCTAAATTTTGGCAACATATTCCCTTCTGGGGTCGCTACATAGACAATGTTTTTCTATTGTGGACTGCCTCTGAGACCCAATTCAATCTCTTTTACCAATGGCTTAATCAGTGTGATCCACACATCCGTTTCACTAGTAATAGTGATTTAAATAAGATTACATATTTGGATCTCGAGATTCGAAAAGGCAGATTTAATTGGGAGACTACAGTATATAGAAAGGAAGTAGCTAGGAATGCATTATTGCACTATCAAAGTGCTCATCCTTTACAGCTTAAGAACAGCCTTCCTTTCTCCCAATTTCTCGCTTTTGGCGAAATTGTTCCGAGTTGATGGATTTTAGATCACATTCCAAACAGTTACAGAAGAATTTCTGTGATCGTGGATATCCAAAAGCAGTTGTCAAACAAGCCTTCACATGAGCATTGTTCAATAACCGGGATTTATTGCTGCAGGAGAAACGACCGATAGGTCAAAATGAAGATCAAATAAATTCCATTTCAAAGTATTCTCCGTTAAGCAATAAGCTCAAAAAAATTTTGAACCGTCATAGCAACATCCTGAGTCACTTACCTGGATTGGAAGACAAATCTATCCATTGTGTTTGGCAGAGGAATAAGAATCTTAAGGAATTACTGAGCCCTACTGAACTACGTTCGCCTAACATTACTACTACCGCTATGACTGCAGTCGCTTCAGTGGGACATGTTAGATGCGGGAATTGCGCTATATGTAATGTCACTCTAGAGCTTACACACTTTACCTATCATGGGATGACATATCACTTGCGCAAGTCTACTACCTGCACTTCTACTTTTGTAGTTTATGCAATTCAATGCCCATGTCAGCTTTTTTACATCGGGAAAACAACTAGAGCTTTTAAAACACGAATCAATGAACACCGTAGTCGTCTCCATTGTCAGAAACTAGAAGCACCAATAGTGGCTCATTGTTTAGCTTTTCATCATCAGTTTGATCAGCTTCGTTGCTTTTGTATTGATCAAATTTTGACGGGATATGCCGTTAGAACCCGGGATCAAAATTTACTCATTAATGAACAACGCTGGATCTACCGTTTGCAATCGGTCCAAATAGACTAGTCAGCATGTTTATGAAAGATTTAGACTGTAACTGACTACATCGTGTGCTCCAAAGGGGGCCCTGTTAACATCTTTGGATTTACCCTTTTGATTATGTTTTTTGATTGGCTAATCAACGTCTCTTACGTCAATTTTCATGGCTTATAAGATGACTGTCAGTGCACCCAGATACGCATGCGCGGCGTTTTTCTGGTTTCAACAAGCATTTGGAAGGCGAAGCCTCAAGGTTTGCTGTTTCAGCTATATGTGAAAACCGGGTCTGTTCTTTGCATTATCTGACATGGTTATGCATTTATAATACTGATATGTATACTTCTTTTTCAATGTTTCTAGTATGAATTGAGCAGAAAGAGTATGACACGTCGTTTGCAGAAAACTTTCCCCCGATGAAACTGCGTTGGCAGTGAAACGCATCAGCGCTGGAACTTTGCGTCGGGAGCGAGGAGACTATTTCTGACTTTATGGTTTTCAACAGATAAGTCGTCTGACTTTATATTCAATTGTCAGTAGTCTCCCTCTTAAACCATAAGTGTTATAGATGGATGGAAGCATCAATAAGTAGTCATCATTTTTTGATAAGAGTTAGCAGAGCTCTTGATAGTTAAAATCTGCGTTTCTTAATCACTTCTTAATCACTTTTCAATAAGAAAATATCAGAAAATAGGATTGCATGGGTCCTTGATGTAAGGAAGGGGATAGGGACTTCTCAGGCTTTTCAGCTTGCTGTGGCCTGTAGTTACCCTTCCCCATTCATTCTGAGACCCTTATCCATATATAAAAAATGTTCAGTATTTAGCATTTGATTGGGGCAATTATTTTTATATTCTGTGGCTGTATTGCTCCACAATCCCCCACATTGGATTTTGTCTGTCAGAAGAAAGCCTGACAATCTACTTCCAGTCCACCTTGCCAAGAGAACCCAAGGGCTGCTAGGCCGCCAGGAGTCACCATTGCCTCAACAGCATACATTGCTTATTTCTATACCACTTATCCTAAGGTGATATATAAATTCAATATTAATATTAGTCACATGTAGTACCAGATTCCAAATCTAAACATTTAAAGCCAACAGAAAACAACCAGACCTTGCAACATTTGCAAAAAGGTTGCTACTTCACGAAATACCTTTTATTTAAAGAATATTTGAAGCTGTGGTGGACCTCCATTCTTGTTTTGTTTGTTTTCCTGCATCGATCGATTACAGATTTTCCCTTCCTCCTTTTTTTTGGCATTAACTGCAATGTCTGTAACTGGCACTTTGGTAAACCAATGTAGAGTGCATTAGAGTAATCTGGACAAGTAGTGATTAGTGTGTGTACTACTGTAAGTAGGCCAGACTGCTCTAGATAAATATCTGATGTTCTACAAATGGAAAATGTAAGATTTCACTACAGAACTTATATGTGTCCATATAATCAAGAAGCATTCCAGCCAGATACCCAGGACTTTAACTTCCGCAATGGGAACGGACTTCTCAGTCTGCAATATAACCTCTGGACAAAAGAAAGGCATCAAGGACCTACAGACGCACGACATCTCAGACTTGGATTTAATTTACGTTTATCATCGTTCAGCACTCGAATTAGATCATTGATTTAGACATTGATTTACATTTTGAATAAACTTTGCACAGTCCTTCCTTATAAACAGTATATCTGAATATGATCAGCATACCAGTAATTTATGTATGTATGTTCTATTTACAAAATAGGCATGAGGGGCTGCACAAATAAATAAAACTGGCAACAGGATTGAATCTTTAGTGACTCCTGACAATAATAGCCATAAGTGAGATGTTACAGAGCCCAACTGCATACACTGCAACCTACCTGTTAAGAAAGATGGAAAACAATCCAAAGCTTTGCCATAAATTCCACAGGCCTGAACTATAACTAGTACAAAGTCATAATCTACTGTGTCTAAAGCTGCTGACAGATCTAACAGAATAATCACACAGCCGCAACTAGCGTCCAAAGTTATATGCAGATCATCAATCAATGATAAAAGGACAATCTTCATGCTATATCCCACACGGATATAGCATGAAGACTGCCTTTTTGCCAAGAAATTACTTTCCTGCAGTAATCCACCAGTTGCAATGTTAATACCCTCTCTATCAATTTACCTAAAAAAGGTAAATGAGCAATAAGCCTCAAAGCATAAGGATCATCAACTTCAGAGTAACCTCTTTTTTAATGTGGGGAATATTACTTCCTCCTTCAGTTCCTTTGAAACATCCTCTAGCTAAGGGAGGAATTTACTATCAACAATAGTGCAGGTGCAAATATGTCTTTAGGCTCATTAATTGACTGGGCTGGTACTACATTCTGTAATTTATTACTTAGCTTAAGCCCAAGACAATAAGTAATATCAGCAGTTGTTCTTTATGAGGCAGGACAAATGATCCAAAGGATGGTAGAGATGATCCCTTTTGAGTGCATCTCAATCAGTTGCCAGTACTGTATTATCTTTCAAGGCAACTGCTGACTGAAATGCCTAATACCCTGAACTTTATTACAGAAATGTCTTGCAAAAAAGTGAGATATATCAATATCATTCACAATACTATCCTCTGGCTGCAAGTTTCTTAATAATTAACAATCCAAGAACTTCTCTCAATTTATACCCTGCCTTTGAAATCCATCATGAAAAATAATTATTTTTTGTACCTAAGGTTTTACATGTATCCTCTATTCTTCTTTTTCTTTCATGCCATAGGTCTTACACAATATGCGCTCCAGCCTTCTGGTTTAGTGCACTAAGATTCTAAGTTCCTCATTAAACCATGGTGGAGGTTTCTTTATTTTCCTAGAAAATTGGTATGAAAGGGGAAGTTCTTTTGTTTCTTTTTATTTCGGTCTACAAGATGTAAATCAATACACCCTAGTTCAGTATTAGAATATAGGCAGCGATGGTTCATTTAATAGCAAGGACTCTAGACTTCAGGAAAACTAACTTAATTAAGATGGAGAGATGCCTCAGGGAGTCTTTGGCTGGATAGGAAAATCTAGAAAATATAGGGCAGTGGGCAGACTTGAAAGGAGATAACTTAAGGGCAACCAGCCTTTTTGTTAGGAAAGTAATAGGAAATGTATGGGTGAAAACGTTAACATTTATAAACTACAAGGAATTGCAGAAAGAGGAAGGCAGGCAGCAATATCTGGAAAAGCTAAGAGAAGCCAAGAAAGTAGCCAGGAAATCAAAGATGCAAATGAAAGAAAAAATGGCTAATATAGCAAAACTGGAAGATAAGACTTCTTTTAGATAAGTTGCTGTCTAGAGAAAGTGCAAAAGTAGTGCTGTGAGATTCAGAAATGAAGGAGAGGAATATGCAGATGCTGACTAGCAAAACGTTGAATTGCTTAACAAATATTTTAGGACCACATTAAATTGACACAAATATGAATGGAAGTGAGGTAGACCTCAAACAACTTTCAGAAGACTATTTATGAGCAACTCACTAAACTAAAAACTGATAACATAACGGGACTAGAAAAAATACATCTGAGAATATTAAGGGAACTTAGGAAAGTTTTGGCAGCTCTGCTGTCTGGCTTCTTCAATGCAGTTTAGAAAGAGGAATGGTTCTGGAGGACTAAAGATGGGAACATGTGGTTCTTCACAAAATGGAAGAAAAGAAGGGGCTGCAAACTACAAGCTGATTAGTCTGACTGGTGGTGAGTAAATTAATAGAATCACTGCTGAAATAGAGGATAATGCTGTTTCTGTAATCCAGTGAATTATAGGAACTGAGGCAGCATGGTTTTACAGATGAAAGTCTTGTTAAGTAAATCTGATCAGTTTCTTTGACTCTATGACCAGAGAGCTGGATCTGGCAGAGTCTAGATATGGTGTGCATGGATTTCAGCAAAGCTTTTGACACGGTTTGTAGGTGACTTATAAAGAAAATGAATGCCTATGATATCAGTCTTAAAATGACTGACTGGATTAGTAACTGGTGAGTGAAAGGCAGCAAAATACAGTGTTAAATGGAATTCACTCTGAGAAAAGGAACATTACAAGTGGTATACTGCAGAGATCAATCCTTGGTCCGGTTCTTTTCAACATTTTTGGAAGCAATATTACTACTAATACTGCTACTTTCTGAATGATACCAAATCTGTAACAGGGGAGACAATCTGGAAGTTGTGCATAATATGAGAAGGGATCTAGTAAATCTTGAGAAATGTTCTAGAGTTTTGCAGCCAAGATTTAGTCCTAAACAATCGCAAGTGTCATTTATTTGGGCTGCAAAAATCCAAAGAAATAATACAGGATGAAGGTAATTTTATAAACCATTTTAGTTTGTATGTCATAATATACATGCATGACATGGCTCTTATAAAATTACTTCAAGCATAAATATACACACGGTGGCTTCAATGCACATATTTTTATTGCGAGATCCAATAAGATCAGCAAAAGTCAAAACTATCTATTTATTATCCTATGAGACCATCAGGGAATTCATAGAAAGGATTCCCTTCCAATCTCTCCAGTAGTTTTTGTAATCATTAATCTGATTTATTTTTTAATATACCGTGGGCCCAATTAGCATTGGGTAAACATCCAGCCCGTCTGGACGTCCAGAATCTGGACAAGCAGGATTTGCACCCGATTATAAACCCGTGGGAGTTATATGTCCCCATGGGATCAGAATTGAGAGCAACAGGCCTGGACGTGCCAGCTGTGCCCCAATTCTGTGCTGCTGGATGCACAGACCCCCATCTAGGCCTCCCAATGCTTCTGCATGGTGGCTGGTTCTGTGGCATCCCATCGCCAAGGCACCGGGACAACATGCAGAAGCCCCGATCTGCCAGAGTGATTACAAATGCTGAGTTCCCCACCACCCAACCTCCAATCGGACCTGCAGAGGCCTGGATTGGGCTGTGAAGAAACCTATGGAGCCACCTACCATGCCATCTGGCCCCTCAATGGCTGTTTGGCAATGGCAGTGGGGTTTATTTCATCTCTGAGGTGGAATAAGTTCCCCTGTCTAAGTTGGAGACCCAGGACGTACAGGGCCGTGAACAGAATCGGCTCTGTACATCTGGGGTCATGGTCACGCCTCCTGCCCACTCTCGCTCCTCCTCCAGCCTTCCCCCTCCCGCCCCTGTCCAGGGCTCCACGCACATCTCTATACATGCAGGGAGTTTTGGATCCTGAATCAGACCCAGGCGTTTAGCAGGGGATATACGTCTGACCCAGACATATATCCCTGCTAATCACCATTTGGAATGACCCTCTGTATATATTTTATATTGTATATAAAAATAGTTCATCAATTTAAAAAAAAAATAAATGCCTTTGACCAAACATTATATAATAAATAAGAACATAACATATGCCATACTGGGTCAGACCAAGGTTAATCAAGCCCAGTATCCTGTTTCCAACAGTGGCCAATCTAGGTCATACATACCTAGCAGTTTCCCTAAAAGACACAGGATCCACAATGCTTGTATTGGGTCAAGCATTGATATTCTGGGTCCCTTTTTAATAAGGGTGTATGGACCTTTCCTCCAGGAACTTGTCCAAACCTTTTTTAAACCCAGCTACATTAACAGCCTTTACTACATCCTCCGGTAACAAATCCCAGAGTTTGATTACATGTTGAGTGAAAAAATATTTTCTTTTATTAGTCTTAAATAGTTTACCCTGTAGCTTCATTGCATGTCCCCTATTCTTTCTATATTCTGATAACGTAAACAATCGATCTACGTTTACCCGTTCCACTCCACTCATTAATTTATAGGCTTCTATCATATTTCCCCTCAGTCGTCTCTTTTCCACGTTAAAGAGCCCTAACCTTTTTAGCCTTTCTTCATAGGGGTATCCTTCCATCCCCTTTACCATTGTGGTGGCTCTTCTCTGAACCTTTTCTAATAACGCTATATCCTTTTTAAAATACCGGGACCAGAATTGCACACAATATTCAAGGTGCGGTTGCACCATGGAACGATAAAGAGGCATTTTAATATCCTTTGTTTTATTTTACATTCCTTTCCTTATGATACCTAGCATTCTATTTGCTCTCTTGGCTGCCACTGCACAATGGGAGGAGGGTTGTAACATGTTATCCACAATGACGTCTAAATCTTTTTCCTGGGTGGTGCTTCCAAATGTGGAACCTTGCATTGTGTAGCCATAGTTTGGGCTCTTCTTCCCTAGGTGCTTAACTTTGCAATTGTCCACATTAAATTTCTTCGGCCATTTTGATGCCCAGTCTTCCAGTTTATCAAGATCCTCTTGAATTTTCCACAATCCTCATGGGTTTTAACAACTTTAAATAGTTTTGTGTCATATGCAAATTTGATAACCTCACTCGTTATTCCCTTTTCCAGGTCATTTATGAATGTCAAAAAGCAGTGGACCCAGCACAGATCCCTGGGGTACACCACTATTCACCTTTCTCCATTGGGGAAATTGGTCATTTAGCCCTACCCTCTGCTTTCTATCTTTTAACCAGTTCCTGATCCACAATAGCTTAGTACCTATGACCCATAGAGATCAATTTCAGATTACATGTTCAAATATTCCACCTTCCTTCCTAAGGAATACAATGAGAGGGTCGTTTTAGAAGCTCTTTTCATAATTTCCACATCTGAAATTGACCAATCGGATGTACTGTAGGAAAAGTCCCAGGAGCCATTTTTGAAACCTCCAAAATTACACATGTCTACCACAATCACATCTATGTCACATGGGGGCATGGTGGAGGCATGTTCTAAGTAGCTCTGAAAAAGATACACGTGTATTTGTGATTTTAGAAATGATGTCTATGTCTACACCTGCTTCAGGACACAAATAGGCATCAGAAAAGTGCTGTTTGGGTGCTCCAAAAAACTTGAGTCTGTCAAATTTATTCCTCGCATAAACATGTATCTTTTGGGGGTGGATATGAAATGAATTTAGAAGGCACATACACATGCCTTCCTTCACCACCTTCACTTCCATGGTATTTTGAGCATTTTGACCTGGACCTCCCAGATTGCACCTAGATGACCTTTCTAAAATGTGCCTTCACCAGTTCTTTTAAAGCCGTTTTTTCTTCAATGGAAATGTTATGATGGATATATTGTTTATCAAATTTTGCATCCAGTGTCTCTAGATCACAAAGCAGTAGATCCCTGGAAGTGCTGATCTTATAATACATCAATTCAGAAGGTACCCAGGGGACGGAGCCTGGTGGTTGGTTAAGATGGACGTGTAAGAGCTGAACGGAGGGCAATTAGCAAGAATCCTGGCTTCTGTTGTCTTTAATCAAATAGTTCCTACCTACTTGGTTATTATTCGATCCCGGATATGTCAGGACCCAAACCGACGTGGCTGGATTACCAAGTTCCTCAAAATGCCAGCCCAAAGAGAACCAAAATGGAACCTCTCTCTCCTCACAAGATGGGGGTTATCCAAGACTGTCCTGAGACTTTGCAGGAGCTCCTGGCGGAGATTTGGGCACTCAAAGACCTGGTCAAGTCCAATGGTGAGTCACTGTGTGCAGTGAAGGAAGATATTAACACTTTGAGAACTTCCATGGAGGCCATTACGGCTCATTTCGAGAAGGTGGAGGATGATGTGGCATCACATGGGGAAAGGCTTTAGGCCATTGAGAAGCAGGCCAAGCTGATATGGTCACTACAGAGAGAGGTGGAAGATGGCAATAACCTTTCAAGAAGAAACAACATAAGAATTTTAGGAGTACCTGAGGGTGCAGAGGGTCCTGACATGGTGACCTTCCTGCAGGCCATGATTCTGGGTGTGTTAAGTTGCAGTTTGTAATGCCATTTGAGATCGAATGCGCCCATAGAGTGCCTACTCAGCCTGTAGCTGCGGGTAAGCGTCCACGCCCAATCATTTTGAAAGTTCGTTTTCAACAAGTAACGCAAATAATGGGAACTGCCAGAGCTCTTTCAAATTTGGAATACTAGAGACACAAACTCCTGTTCTTCCCAGACTTCGCAAAGGCGACGGTGGATCATAGGAAAAGCTTTCTGCATTGCACCCACGTTTGTTGCAGCTGCAGGCCCGTTTTGGGCTGCTCTATCAGACCCGCATGAGAGTCACGCTGCACAACCAGACCAAGACCTTTGATGATCCAGGAGAATTACATGCGTTTCTGGAAGACAAGGAAGCAGCAGTGATGCGGTGAATTATTTTGCAGCTTTATTTGATGCAGATTGCTGGCACTCAATATCATGGTGTTGGACTGGTCGGAAGGTCGTGTAAAGGAGTTCTATTTACACAGAAGTGACATTTTATCATGCAGTACTATTATGTATCAGGACATTTATTCCATTTTTCTTTGAAGGAAGGTCAGAGTACTTCCTGGTCAAGATGTTATGTCTTGTCTTTCTTTTCTTCCTTGGCTTTTCTTTGTTGTTTTCTCTCTATCTCTTCTTTTGTGTTCTATGTTGTTTGTGCTGTCTATGGTGGTTAAGTGAGATTTGGAGCTTGGGAAAGCGAAAGGGCCCCTAGTTATTTGGTGAGGTCTTTCAGCTCATAAACTGTTCAGTAAGGGCTGTCCTGCCATGCAGTATTGATAGTTAGGGTTTGGGGTACATTGCCTTTCTTTTACTGTGGGAGGTGGGGAAAGTGTGATATTTTATGTAGTAACAGGAATGTAGTAGGTCAGTTTACCCTCTTGTCCTGGTAGGCACACCCACTAACTTTGTGGGTTGTATAGTCTCCCTGGGTTTAGGTTGGTGGGTTTGGTGTGGTGTTTTCAGAATTATGTTTTTTTTATTATGGGCAATCATGCACAGGGGCTAGGGACAAATTATATCTCCTTTTGTTGGGCTTTCTTTGTTGGGCTATAAGTGCAGTTAATACTCAGGGCGTTTAAGATGCTGTTCTACAATGTAAAACTATATGCCACAATTGGGTATGTTTTTGCAACATTTGACAATCAACTTGATCTATTTTATCAGTATGTCTTTCTTTTAAGATAGTTTCACTGAATGTTAAGGGCATTAACAATCCCATTAAGAGGAAAAAGATTCTTCTATATGGTAAGATGGAAAGTGCTGACATCCTACTGTTGCAAGAGACACATTTGAATGCAAAGGAGTCATTAAAACTAGGGGCAAATCCCTTTTCTCTAGTGGCTTTCGCTGCGGCCCAGTATAAGAAAAACGGGGTAGCCATTTTAGTAAGGAAAGCTCTATCCCCCATGATTATTCAAACTAGGTCGAACTTCAACCCCGTGCTAGATCCATTGATAGATAGGAGTCCAGTGAGAACTGTTAGGGTTCCAGGGCTCATCCAGTTCTTGTATCTTTAATGCAGGACCTGGGTCTGATAGAGATTTGGTGACTGCATCACCCCACAGATAAAGAATTTACCTTTTTCTCTCCCCCTCATAACTTGTTATCATGTATAGATTTCTTCTTAGTCTCCAAAGGACTTTGTTCTAAAGTTAGTGAGACTACTATTCATGCAGCTCATATTTCAGACCATTCTGCAATCTCTCTTACTTTACTTGACTCAACGAGTCATCAACTTCACTCTCGGTGGCAATTTGATAGGACTCTTTTAACCAGCAAGGAATTCCGGGAGAACATCCTAGTAGCCATAAAGCAGTAATTTCAATTCAATCTACCGCAAGATTCCTCAGGGTGGGCTTGGTGGGAAGGCTAAGGCTAGTATACGAGCCACTATTACTAGTTTTCCTATAATGAAGTCTAAACAGCGTAAAACAGAACTTAGTAACTTGACAAGAAAATTAAAGAGGGCAAACTTATTTTAGGCCAGAAATCTGATCCTAATATTCTGATAAGACTGCAACGTCTTAGATTTAAATATAATTCAATTTTGACCACAGAGGCCTCACAGAATATTCAAGGGCAGAAAGGACGATATTACTTAGAGGGTAATAGAGCTGGATGGCTGCTAGCCAACTCATTAAAGAGTCGTAAGGAATCTTCACGTGTTGCAGCTCTAAAGGATCCTCAGGTGCAACAATTAATTGTCAAGGATCCTGACACTGCGGAGACTTTTTGCCAATTCTACACCCAGCTATACTCCCCAGAAATTGAATTTTCTGCAAAGGAGTTTGATAGTTTGCTAAAGAATATCCAAAGGCCAGTGTTAGATCAAGAAACTGCTGCAGGATTAGACAAGCAGATAACCGTCATGGAAATCATCCAGGCTATTGACTCTACACAAACTAGCAAGGCTGCTGGATCAGACGGTCTGCCGGCTGAATTTTATAAAGTCTTTTCCAGAACTTTAGGGCTATATCTACAACAATACTATAGAATTCTTCTTGACAATATGACACAGACTGGAGCGTTTGCCTCTGCAAACATTGTTGTCCTAGAAAAACCTGGGAGGGACCCTCAGTTTGTCAGCAATTATCAGCCAATTTCATTGTTAAATGTAGACTATAAAATTTTTGCGACCATTGTCACCAGGCGTCTCTCCAAACTGATCCCTTCCTTGATACACCCAGACCAATGCGGCTTTACTGAAAGACGTTCTACAGCCGATAGTGCCAGAGTGCTTTGTCATGTCCTGGAAGGTGCAGAGGAATTAGAAGACCCTCTTGTGGGACTCTCATTAGACACAGAGAAAGCATTTGACCAGTTGGAGGGGCCTTTTTTGTTTGCTGTCTTGAAGTGGTTTGGATTCAGTGAAGGTTTCTGCAATCTAATTAAATTTATGTATAAGAGACCGAGTGCGAAAATATCTGTGAATGCGACTCTGTCTAGAGAGTTTCTCCTAGGGTGGGGTACCTGGCAGGGTTGCCCTCTTTCCCCCATTCTCTTTAATCTGGCCTTGGAATATTTGGCCTTATTAATAAGGCAAAGCCTCGCGATTAAGGGTGTATCTATTGCTGGCATGGAAATTAAACTATCTGCATATGCGGATGATCTATTGCTCTTCACCACACCTAGCTCCATACCGAGTATTTTAGAAGTGATAGATACATATTCAGGACTATCTGGCTATAAAATAAATTGGTCAAAATCTGTTGCCTTCCCCCTAAACTCAAGAGCACGTAGAACGGATATGGAGGAACTTCCCTTTGTATGGGAATCTAAGATGGTGAAATATTTGGGAGTTCAATATTGTTACCCACTAAGTGAAACCCTATAGCACAATGAAGAAGATATCCTAACTACATTTCGTAATATAACAGCAAAGTGGTCGCCAGTCTATCTTTTCTGGTGGGGTCAACTTGAAGCTATAAAAATGATTAACACTCCTAAAGTGAATTATATATTAGAGATGCTACCTGTCTTTCTCACAAGTAAAGTGTACTGTCAAATTGAATATGGAATAATAAACCACCTAGAATTGCTCTTAGGAAACTTAAATCTAAAAAAGAGGAAAGGGGAGGGGGGATTTCCCTGACTTTCAGGCATATCACTGTGCTTTTTTGCTAAAACAAAAGTTCCGAAGTTCCCTTTATACCTCTTCTGAGTTTCTGGTAACTTTGTTTCATTGTAATATTATATTTACTGATCTGGTAACACTGTCTTTACTCTATGTAAATACTTCACCTCATATGCTATTAGGCAGCCTCGTTGATCTTCCTTAGCTTGCTAATCTGCGAGTTTCAGCCTGCTTATCTAACCTTTTATTTAAGGAAAAGATTTGTAAGATTTGCTTGCCAGAACCAATCCATGCATAGATTGATAAGATTTGCCTGTATGCAGCTTCAATGAGAACCCACCCGGTAGAAACGTTCAGTTCCCTCTCCTCACACTAGAACTAACTCACTGCCTAGAGCTAGCAAGATGGGATCCCCCATCACTTTAACTGGCCTTTGCTTCCTCTTCTCGTTCTGCCCCTCATTCTCCCGAGCTCTATCCCCTGAGTTAAACCAGATACCTATACTACATAACCATGGAAAAAGATGGACAGGTATACCTAAGCACAAGTATAATTGGGACTCTCGCTCACATCACCCACATCTGATACACATTCCACTCCAGCACTCGACGAAAGCCAAACAGCTCAAAAGCCTCCTCCCACAAAGCTTAAAATGTGCCCTCATCAACTCCCGCTCAATTTGTAAAAAGTGGCCTGTGATTGGAGACACAATTTCCCTTCACAACCTTGATATTCTCATGGTTACTGAAACATGGCTTTCTTCGGAAGACAATGTCCTACTCAACCAGCTCCTTCCATCAAATTTCACAGTGTTCACTAGCCACAGACACAACAAGCGAGGAGGGGGAGTGCTTATCCTCACCAAGTCTGATCTACAATTCCAGCTGATCGACGCCACCAGCACTGACCACCTGGAGTTAGTCTCTATATCCAACAAGCTCTGTGCTATAAACCTTCTATATAGAGCTCCTTCAGCCTCCCCAGACGACCTCCCAGCGATTATAAACCTAGCATCCAACATCCAGAATCCTAATACTCCAAATTGGATTGTAGGTGATTTTAACCTGCCAGCACTTCAAGATAGCCAAGCATCAGCCTTCCTTGAAGCCCTTGATACCCTTGGATACCAACAATTAGTGAACGAACCTACTCATGTAAAGGGAAATATTCTTGACTTGTTTTTGCCCCACAGTCAGTGTATGATCAATCATAAAACACCGCACTGTCCTTATCAGCTGTGCCGTGGTCAGACCACAAACTTATTACCTTCCAGATTCCCACTCACAACATGAAATAAAAGACCAACAGTGCTCCAAGCAAGGGCTCTGGATCTCTGGCCAGAAGCTTTTTGCCATTCAACAGGGATCATATCCTGGCCGGAACGTGCTCGCTTCGTAATGAGACATCCCTAAATCTGGAAGATCTAATCTCTTGCTGGAACAACAGTCTCAACGTGATAGCTCTTCGACCACCACTCAACAGGCTGCTAAAGGAAAGAACTGCTGCACCATGGTACACAGAGGAGCTGAGACTATCACTCTCCCGACTACGGAGTCTTGAGAAACGCTGGTGTCTATCACGCTCCATGGTAGACCAGGCAGCTTACATCTATCAGCTTTCCGTCCACCGCAATGCCATCACAGAGAGAATGAAACAATACCATACAGACACCCTGAAGCGTTCATTAAACAAACCTCATGATTTGTTTAATTTGGTCAAGAATCTCTCCAAAGAACCAGCTCCAGAAAAGCAATTTGAGATCCATCCTCAGGAGTTTGCATTTTATCTACAATCCAAGATTGCACAGACAAACAAACCTTCAATGGAATCTGCCTCCATGGTCCAAAGTTGCCCAACAGCTCTAACCATTTTTTCTACTCCTGCCAAGAAGTGCATCGAAGACTTATTCATATCGCTCAATACCACCACTGCACAGACAGACCCTTGCCCAGCTTTTTGGATAAAGGAACTGCGTAGTGAATTCAGCACAATAATAACCAGAATAATGAACCTGTCCTTCACCTCTGGTACGTTCCCCTCTGCCCTCAAGCAAACATCTATCAGACCGCTTCTAAAAAATAGTAAGTTAGATCCCCAAAGGGTAGACTCCTACAGACCTATCGCAAGTATTCCTTTTCTTGCAAAGTTAATTGAAAAAGAGGTACAAAGTCAATTACAAGACCATATCGATACTGCTGCTCCACTTGATCCTTGCCAACATGGTTTCAGAGAGTCACACGGTGTAGAAACACTCCTTACCACCCTCCTCAATAATGTAATCTCTGGTATTGACAACATCAGGCAGGGAATTGCACTAGTGTTCCTGGACATCGCCGCAGCCTTCGACTCCGTAAGTCATGAGATCCTCCTAATACGGCTAAAAGAGAAATGCGTCAGTGGAACTGCACTTGAATGGTGCAGATCATACTTGTCCGGAAGATGGCAACACGTTCGATCTGGGGGTGCCACAGGGATCCTCCCTCTCTGCTCTGTTGTTCAATATATACATGCAACCTATTTGTAAGATTATCCGGTCTTTCAATGTAAGTTGCATGGTATATGCTGATGATGTCCTGCTATATATGCCTTTCGATGTAGACAAATTAGACCTATCCCCCCTGACCACTGTTCCCTATAAGCTGCGCGCGTGTGCGCACGCACACACCTCGCCGAGCGAGCGCACATACTTTACAACAGAGCACACAAAAATTACGGCTCTGATTCTGATAGAAAACAACACAGACATCTTAAAATTTAAAAGTTATGATTGTAATTACTAGAAATTTTCCACTTCATTTAGTAATCGTCTATTTTCATTTAATTTGATTAAAATCAATGTGGTGTACATACTGTATTCTGACGTGTAGTCAAATTTTAAAGTTTATAACTCAGAGTGTCGTTATGAGGTGCACAAAAATTTAACTTTCCTTCAAAAGCTGCACACAGCTGATATTTTATGCGCACACAGCCTACAGAAAATTAGAGGGAACATTGCCCCTGACCAATTGCTTTAATGCCATATCAGAATAGCTCACGTCACAAAACCTCAGGATTCAACATAAGAAGACAGAAGTGCTCTTCATATCGAAGAACCCGAATTTTATCCCTCCACAATACTTGAAGGTGAAAGAAGCTGATCTGCAAACAAAGCCCTCAATAAGGTACCTAGGTGTGACACTTGATCAAAACCTCGACATGAAGGCACATATAGCTAATACTGTAAGAGCTATATACTACAAGATCCGTTCACTCAGACATCTTCACCCCTTACTTGAACCAGAGGACTTCCGTCCCATATACCAGGCTCTGATCATGCCTCACTTTGATTATGCTAATGTCATTTTACTAGGCCTCCCTCAATCCACCTTGAACCCCTTACAGCTCGCAATGAATAACGCAGCGAGGGTTCTCCATGGGGCATCTAGGAGTGACCATGTGACGCCCCTTTTGAAGCAGTTACACTGGCTTCCTATACAGGCCAGGATCATCTTCAAGACAATGTTACTGACCTTCAAGGCAGTAAATAATCTCTCCTCCACATCTTTAACCGACCTCATCAAACCCATAACCCCGAATAGATTGAGAAGATCAACTGCACTAAATATGCTAATGATGCCTCGAGAACTTACAAGATGTACCACAACGGCAGCAAACAGGGCTTTCAGTCTCCGTGCACCTAAACTCTGGAACGCCTTGCCAACAAACATTAGAGCAACCACTAGCCTAATTCAATTTAGAAAGGCCCTCAAACATTACTTATTCCTCAATTACTTCCCAGCGATCACAGAAGCATGCCCCCTCTCCAAGAGTGATAGTGACACCAAATCACCTAGTGAGCCATGATACCGCACGTAGTAAGGTGTCCTATGACCATCAATTATGCATTTATATTTTCTGTAACTCGATGATGTAAATAGTTATCCTCGCATTCCAAGTTGGCTGTCCTGTTATTTGTAACTACCTTGTTATCCAAGTTTTGTAATCCTGTTTTATTGTAAACTCAGACACATATATCTGTCTGAATTTTTGTTCGATGTAAAACGCGCTGATGTCGAATAGTGCGGTATATAAGAAATGTAAATAAAATAAATAAATAAAATAAATAAATAAAATAAACAAGGATCACGATGGGTCGAAGGGGCAGTAGGCATATGGCCAATATGGCTTGAAATAGAAGAGAGACTGAGCGCTCCTCTCCCCTTGAATGTTTTCCCTGGCATGGTGTCTGTCAAGAGGTTGAAGTCTCATAGAACCATATTGGACCCTCAGAAGGCTTTTCAGCAGTTAGCAAATGCAATTCCCAAGGAAGATTGCTCATCAAAATCAATGCCTATCTGGCACAGTCCCTTTTTTAAAATTAATCAAAGCTTATTTGCATGGCAAAAATAGTTTTACAAAGGCATTTGGAGTGTTGGCCAACTAATATTTGATGGCAAGTGGAAACCCTTTCCCATTTTGCAAAGTGAATTTAATCTACCTCAGTCTCTATATTTCCAGTGGATCCAGCTGAGACATTGCATAGAAAAATCCCAGTTAGAGATTACTTCATTGACTGATGATTGGGGGTTAATGAATAAGATAAGTTCTATATGTATGACCTCTGGGGTGGCTTCCCAATATTATAAACTAGTTCTCAAGCCATTGGGGTTCAACGGATATGGGAACATGACAATGGAGAAGTCTTCTCTCCCGAAAATTGGACAAAATTTTGGGGTAAAGTAAAAAGGTTTTCCCAGTCTGTCTCTGTCTCACAAGCTTTGTACTTTTTTACACGCAGAGCACACTTTACCCTGGTAAAGGTTGCTAAGGTTGAAACATACTGCTAAATATGTTCTATGTAAACCGTCTTGACTTGTAGAAAGACAGTATATAAAATTTGTTAAATAAATAAATAAGGCAGCTGGGAATGAGTGTTGGTCTTGTCAGGGAGATGTCGGCACTTTGAGGCATGTGGTGTATGATTGCCCTAACATTCAGTCTTACTGGAGTGCAGTATGGAATTGTATTCAGGAGGTGCTGGGATTTTGGGACACTCTCTCTTGGTCTGTGGTCATATTTCGATCAGCAGGTGACATCTCATCGGTACAGAGGGATTGTCAGTTTTTACTGGACTTCATGCTGGGAGTGGCCCTACATCTTGTTATCTCTAACTGGAAACATACTGCAGAGCTCAGTTGGCATGAATGGTTGAACCGCTTGTGCTTATACTGCAAATATGAACAAATGCCACAATGTGGCAGAACCCTCACACCCTCCACTCTTCTTAAGTGGAAACCCTTACAGAAATATATCTCTAAAGCGAGATATGAGATATAATAAAAGGTTGTTAAACAATCCTCGTGCCACTTAGGTTATGGAGGGGTGATCCTCTAAAGCCCTTATAGATATGGTTGGCCTTCAGCTGTGCTGTTTCTATGCCCCTTGATGATCGCATGTTTGTGGGAGGGATAGGGTAGGATGGGCTTGATTTCATGTTACAGAGAAGAATTGTGTATTTTATTTACTGTAATTTGGTTTTCCCTTTTATTTATATTTTGTTGGAAATATAAATAAAGAAGTTAAAAAAATCAGAAGATACCCATTTAGTCTTAGTTTTAGACAATAAAGGCTAAACACCAAAAATGAGGAAATTGTTGGACATCATCAAATGTCATTTTAGGTAGAAACCATCAGAATTTCAGGGGACAAGACTGAATTGATAGCAGACAAATGCACAGAATGGAATTTCAAGACAAGGATTGACAGGTCTCTTGACTCATTCATGAAGAAGCACGAATCAGTAGTTATAAATCTAACCTCTCATCCACTAACTGAAGTTCAGAATAGAGTGCTAACATTTGGCTTGTCATTTGTTCTGAAAATCCGCCATGATAATTTTCAATGACATATTTGTTTCGATTTAAATTACAAGTGCATTTATTCTTTGTAAATAGACTTGTAGCGTTAGATATTTCATTGCTTATACCTATGTCAAAAACGGGTACCTCCATTTGATGGAGTCTAAGATCACCATTTTTAGGGATCTAATGCTTTACGATTGACAGATAGAATTGGTGCATGTCAATTGCAGAAAGAAAGAGTTTAAAAGAACTATGCAATAATCAACAATTAAAAGGGCAATTTTATAAACTCCCATACAGTTAGTATGTGTATTTGGGGCCTATTTTGTAAAGTGCACATTTAACTTATAAAATAGGGGCATAAAGATGGGCCTCAAACTAGTTATGACAGTTATGCTTGCTCTAGAGCAGGCGTAAATGCCCAAGCCTAGATTGCTAAAAAATGTGTGTAAATTACAATATTTTATAGTTTATACGTGTAAATTTAAGCTCTACCCAAACTCAACCCCATTCATAGCCAAACTGAAAGTATGCATGATAGGACTTACGTGCATGTTTACAGAATAGCGACCACATAAAGTGTGTGCGTAAGTGCCCTTTCATGTGTGTAAGTCTTTTAAAATAGGGACTTACACATATAACTAGCACATGACTTCACACATCCCTTATAAAATCAACTCCTAAAAGATAAGGGAGGATCTATTGTGATTTAGACTTGTAATTAATATACAAGAGAAGTGATGTGTCAACAAGGAGATGGTCAGTTTTATAAAGATTAGGATCAGATCCTACAGCAAATTAAAGAATTAGTACAGGGAGCTGCAGACCAGAATATGCAATTAAAGAGCAAAGCATTTTAATAAATGAGTCTCCATTTATTCCAGTCATTTGCATGCTACCTAAGACTCATAAAACATTACAATATCCCCCGGATGTCCAAACATGTCCCTTAGGGAGGATTGTGGAATTTTCAAATATTTAATCTGATTTCTATATGAGACACAGATAGGTGCATTATATAATTTATGATTGGAGGCATTTTATTCTTTTTGAAAAAAATTGTTGAACTATTTTTATAAGATATATAAAATATATTAAAAAAATAAATCAGGCTGATGATTACAAAAATTACTGGAAAGATTGGAAGCAAATCCTTTCAATGAATCTCCTAAGTGGTCTGATAGGATAATAAATAGATCATTTTGAATTATGCTGGTCTTATTGGATTGGATTGTCTAGTTCTGGCAAAGGGTGGAGACTCAAAGTAAGTGTGTTGATAAAATACGCTAAGCTACCACATACTTGCATACTCTACATGTGTCTTCAAGCAGATATAAATGTCTGCAACTTCAGTATAGTCATGATGGATATTGGATTTGTGCTAGTATTTTATAAAAATACATAGGCACTTATGTGTCTTTGGGAGGTGTTCACTAAATGGCGGTAGCGGACGCCATGCAATATTGGAGCCATGGCCCGATTGATTTCAATGGGGTCACAGCTCCAATATTGCATGGAGTCTGCTACCACCATTTAGTAAACATCCCCCTTTGTAAAACTGGGCTAAAATTAAGGAGAACAGTTTTTCTGTCCACAAAACAAAAGCGAGATCTGAAGTAATCATATATGATAGTTTTTAAAGTGGCCAGACAATTACGCAAGGCAACAGCAAAAGCCATAAGTCTGCCTCGATGCAAAGGGAGAGGAATGACTAGTGGGCAAACACAGTAACATAGTAACATAGTAAATGACGGCAGACAAAGACCAGTATGGTCCATCTAGTTTGCCCAGTAAGATGGCTGGAGTAAGACGGCAGGAGTAGGTGCCACTCTGTGCAGGCCACCCCTCCCCATGTCTTTGTTTAGGGGTGAACCCACCGCTCCATGCAGGACACCCCTATTTGTTGAGAAGTTAGATGGTTCAGTTTATTTTTATTTTATTCTGTTGCTATAAATGGATCCATTGTGTCTGTCCCATGCCATTTTGAATTCTGTCACTGTATTTGCCCCCACCACCTCCATCGGGAGGGCATTCCAAGCATCCACCATCCTCTCAGTGAAAAAGTATTTCCTGATATTGCCTTTCAATTTTCCACCTTGCAGCTTCATGTTATGCCCTCTCGTTTTACAGCTTCCCCTTCTTTGGAAGAGGTTTGTTTGTTCACTATTTCTCCTTAAGTATTTAAAGGTCTGAATCATATCTCCCCTATCCTTCCTCTCCTCCAAAGTGTACATATTTAGGTCTTCAAGTCTCTTCTCATAAGGCTTCTGATGCAGGCTCCAAATCATTTTGGTCGCCTTCCTCTGAACAGTTTCCATTCTTTTAACATCCTTTGCAAGATACAGTCTCCAAAACTGAACACAGTATTCCAAGTGAGGCCTCACCAGTGACTTATACAGTGGTATTAGAACCTCTTTCTTTCTGCTGGTAATTCCTCTTTGTATGCAGCCCAACATCCTCCTACCTTTTGCCACCGCCTTGTTGCACTGCTTTGCCACCTTGAGATCTACAGAAATAATCACACCAAGGTCTTTCTCCTGATCTGTGCACACCAACCTCTCGCCCCCTATCGTGTACATTTCTCTTGGGTTTCTGCTACCCAAGTTCATGACTCTGCACTTCTTTGCATTAAATCTTAATTGCCAAGCATTTGACCATTCTTCCAGCATTTGTAGATCTTTTCTCATGTTAAGAACTCCCTCAGGGGAGTACACTCTGTTGCAAATTTTTGTGTCATCTGCAAAAAGACAGACCTTTCCATTCAGTCTTTCAGCAATATCACTCACAAATACATTGAACAGTGCCGGGCCCAGGACTGAACCCAGGGTCACCCCGCTAATCACCTTCCTTTCCTCTGAGTGAGCTCCATTTACCATCACCTTCTGTTGTCTATCAGTCAACCAATTTCTGATCCAGTTTACCACCTTGGGACCCATCTCCAAACTGCTGAGTTTATTGATAAGCCTCCTATGAGGAACAGTATCAAAGGCTTTGCTGAAATCCAGGTAGATGACATCCGTCGCATGCCCCTAATCTAGTTCTCTGGTCACCCAGTCAAAGAACTCAATCAGATTTGTTTGTCAAGATCGTCCTTCAGTAAAACCATGTTGCCTCCGATCTTGCAACCTGTTGGTTTTGAAAAAGTTCATTATTCGCTCCTTCAGAAGTGCCTCCATTACTTTTCCCGCCACTGAGGTAAGGCTCACGGGCCTGTAGTTTGACACGTCTTCCCTGTCACCACTTTTGTGTAGAGGTACGACATCAGCCATTCTCCAGTCCTGAGGAACTACTCCTGTTTCCAAGGAACTGTTGAAAACATCCTTTAACGGCCCTGAAAGAACCTCTCTGAGCTCGTTCAGTATCCTGGGATGTATCCCATCCGGTCCCATGGCCTTGTCCACTTTCAGTTTTGCAAGTTGTTCTAACACATCATCTTCCGTGAATGGTGTGGTGTCTACTTCATTCCCATCTTTATATTTGGGAGTCACAGTTGGTCCTTCTCCAGGATTTTCTTTAGTAAAAACAGAGCAGAAGTATTTGTTTAGCAATTCCGCTTTTTCAATATCCCTTTCCACGAGTCCATTCCCAGCACTTCTGAGTCCTGCGATTCTACCTCTGATCTTCTTCCTTTCCCAAATATACCTGAAGAAAGTTTTGTCGCCACACTTCACATCTTTAGCCATCTTTTCCTCTGCCTTTGATTTTGCTATCCTTATTTCTCTTTTTGTCTCTTTGAGTTTGATCCTGTATTCCTTACTGTATTCCTCTGTTTGCAAGCTTTTGTATTTTGCGAAAGCTGTGTGTTTTGCCTTTATTTGAGCAGCCACTTCTTTGGAAAACCAAATAGGTTTCCTTCTCCTTTTGTTTTTATTTACTTTTCTTACATATTTATCCATTGCCCCTTTTATTGCCACCTTTAGTTTAGCCCATTGCAATTCCACTTCCCTCATCTCCGTCCACCCTGTCAATTCCTCCTTTAGGTACATGGCCATTTTATTGAAGTCAGTGTTTTTGACATCTAGGACTTTGAGCTTGCTATGATTGGACTGCACCTTGGCTTTTATCTCAAACCACACCGTGTGATGATCGCTGCTGCTCACAGGTGCACCCACCCAGACATTTGACACGCTATCACAGTTGGTGAGGACTAAATCCAGCGTTGAGCTTTCCCTTTTTGGTTCCATCACCATTTGTCTAAGTAACGCATCTTGCAGAGCATCCACAATTTTTTTGCTTCTTTCCAGATTTGCAGAAGGAGTAATCCAATCCACATTGGGTAGATTAAAGTCACCCAATATGATCGCTTCCCCCTTTGTGGCTATTTTGACAATGTCTATAATCAATTTGTTATCTAGCTCTTTGATTTGAGTTGGAGGTCTGTAGACTACAACAGTATGGATGACAGTGCCATCTCCTCTTTCCAACACAACCCAGAGTGCTTCTTCTTTTCCCCATGACCCCTGCATTGCAGTAGCTTTAATATTGCTTATGACATACAAGGCTACTCCTCTTCCTCTTCCATTTTCTCTGTCTCTTCTGAATAGATTACAGCCAGCTATGGCTATATCCCAATCATGTGATTCATTAAACCATGTTTCTGTAATGGCCACAATGTTCAAGTCCATTTCCACCATTAGGGCTTCCAAGTCTGGAACTTTATTGCATAAGCTTCGAGCATTTGTGCTCATTGCTTTCCAGCATTTAACTGGCTTGTGTGTGTTTTGCATTGATTTTGTTCTGTCTGCTTCTTCCCACTTGGTTTTGATATGTGGTTTAAAAGTGTGTCTGTTTCTGATGTTGTTCTGCTTTTGCAGGGAGTGACGTCCAGAACTTGACCGTCCCCATCTGTCACCCTCTTTTTCTAGTTTAAATGCATATCCACATACTGGCTGAATTTTTCACTCAGGATTCTTCTCCCTGCAACAGAGAGATGTAGTCCATCAGCACAGTATAGTCTCTTGTTGGTCCATCTGTTTCCCCAGTCGCCTATAAATCTGAATCCTTCCTATTTGCACCAGGTTTGGAGCCATGCGTTAAAGCTGTTTATGCGATTTAGCCTTTCTGCCCCCTTACCAAGAACAGGTAGAACTTCTGAGAATGCTGCAGTGTTAACAATGGGCTTTAGTTTCTCTCCCAGAATTTGAAAGTCCCTTTGAACTGTAGTGGCACTGTTTCTAGCCAGGTCATTTGTACCCAAGTGGATGATAACATCAATTTTTGAGTGCTCACTTTCAGCACTAAGTACATCAACAATTTAGTTTGTATTCTTGCTAGATGAAGAGCCTGGGAGGCATTTGACTAGCTTCCCTCCTTTGAACTGTGTTTCCAAGTTGGTGCCTCTGATGATGGAATCACCAAGTAGTAGTAGTTTTCTGTTCCTTGAGTCTCTCTTCATAATTTGTGCTTTATCAGGAGTTTGGGCATTGACTATCTTATTTAAAGGCCCTTGAGCTTCCCTGGCTTGGGCATCCTCATTAAACAAAGCAGAGAAGGCACTATGCAGTGATATCTTTTGATGTACAGTGTGTTTCTGCATTACCGGACGTAGTCTACCAGAGCCCACTGTGATCCATTTGTTCCTGGGATGTTTGAGTCTCTGTGGGAGTGGCGGAGGACTATATTTGGTTTCTATCCTAGAAGAGGTGTGTTTCATTGCAGCTACGTCTTCCCATAATAGAGTCAATTCATTTTGTATGGCTGCCAACTTGAGGCATATAGGGTAAGCTCTTAGGTTCCAGATGATTCATCTCAGCATGAAGGCACCACAGTTATTGCACTGAATACAAGACATGTGTGGTCGAATTAAGAGGATAGATGTCAACATATATGACCGCTATATAAGCAATGCAGTCCGGGGATGGGTGGGGCGAGGGGTGTGGGGGGGGGGGGAACCTACGTGTCCTTGGCCAGCAGGCCTTACCTGAACCCAGGGCACCTTTAGATTTCTGATGGGAGGGCTACCCAAGGAATGCAAGCAGAAAGATTATTCCCAGAAGTGAATGTAAAACCAGCAGTAACTCTGGTAACCCGGAAGCCCTCCTCGCCTCCTTCCCCAGCATTAACACCCACCCCAAGTACTTCGCCCCCACCCCTCCCCCAACAAATTCACAAACAACTGTATTTGGTACAAACATTTTGGTCGCAGCTTTATTTACAACCTGTAAACTGACCCAACCAGGGCCTGAATAACAATTGAACATAACCCAGCCCCGCACCCCTTTACCGGAGGATGCCCCCCCACCCGCCATCTTAGTAGCAAGGCGGAGCATCCTCCTCCCCCCCAAACCCCGCCGCCTGCCTCGCCATCCTAGTAGCAAAGGCCGGCTCCCACCCCCCCCGCTACCGGGTCGAGACCCCCAACCGGGCTGTCTCGCCCCACCCCGAGGAGCACTTCGCCCCCACTTCTCGTAACCAGGTCAAGCCCGCGCCGCTCCTGCGAGCGCTGGCTCTGTACCCCCAACCCCACCAGCTGCGACAACCCCGAAACCACCACCAACAAAGGGGCGGGAACGCGACCGCTTCCCGAGGAGCCGCGGCCAGAAGGAGACGGCCACGCGGCTCCTCGCGGACACAGCGCAGCCCCCCCCACGACAGCCGGCCAATGAAATCGCTCCGACGGTGTGACGGAGCGATTTCAAAAGCCGCGCACAGCCGTCTCGCTCTCAACCCTCCCCCCCCCCCCTTCCATCAGCATGCTGGAGGCCGAGGCCGGGCCCGGGCCCAGGTTACTGACGGCCGCGGGACCCGGCCCGCGGCCTCGAGCATTTAATTTAGCTACACAACAGCCGTTAAATATTATATATCAGCTACACAACCAATAGGATAGGTAAGAAAATAGGTAAGAGATACCAAGCTGCAAACTTATTAAAAGATACAAAGCTATAAGCTTATCTGTTTGTATGAGAAGCTGTGGAGCCCAGATTCAACCAGGTGTCTGCAGGAAGTCCACTATTTGCCATTTTAATAAGGCCTTATGGAAGTACTGTGCACATCTCTGGAGACTACACCTAAAAAGGGTATTAAACTGCATGGAGTTATTTCGGAAAGCTATTAAAATGGTCAGTGGTCTTCATCATAAATCATGTTTGGGAAGACCACTGTACGGTGGTCTTCCCAAACATGTACGGTGGGTGAAAGGCAGGAAAGTAAAGACTAGATAGAGAAATTTAAATACCTCTAAGGTATAAATGCACAGGAGATAGGCCTCTTTCAACAGAAAAAAGGCTCTGAAATGAGAAATCACAAGATGAGAGTGAAAGGGAGTAGATGCAGGAGTAATCTAAAGAATTTTTTTTTTAACCAAAGGTGATGGAACTGCCTTCCAGTGGATGTTTTGGAGTAAGGATTTCTGAGGGAGAAAAAGGCTCAGTTGATGTGACTAGGTAAACTAAATAGGTGGTGTGGTATTTTCTAGCTACAATGTTTCTCTGTTTTCAACTTCGTGAGATCCTGCAGCAACCACCAAACCTCCCGGGTTAGCACCAACACATACCTTGCTTCGAGGGTCCCTGCCAGGTATCTCTTCCATCACCCAGAGTTGTCTGTGCTGTTTGCTTTTTTATTATAGGTTTTACTTGTGAACATTTTTAGACTGGGTATTTGATTCAAAATATTTCACTTTTGTTTTTATGGGCCTACCGTTAACAAAGTGTTTAATTGAGTCAGTTTGTGCTTGGTTGTGATTATTGTTTTCTGTTTTTGCTTTGCGCTGTCCTTTTTCTTTCTTTCCTGTTAAATTTTGGCGTTCTTTTTCCGTAGTTTGCAGTGTTGACCTTTTTATTTTCTTTGTACACCGCTTTAATGTTTCGGCCTAAGCGGTCTATCAAATTTTAAATAAAGATAAAGATAAATACACTGGGTCTTCTGAGTTTGTAACTTTTTATTTATAACACCGTTACAGTATATTTGGATACATGTGGTCCAGTACAGTTTATGTTAAAATTTCTATAAATTCCCTATTTACTCTTTGCAACATCTAATTAACTATTTTGAGAACTCATTGCCATTTTTGTTTTCCCTGGTGGAGCCCTCACGCCCTTTGAACTCTTAGTGGCGCAAAATGCCTGGTATCTTTTTGAGTTCCTGCGCATTGTCCTTTCTTAGGATGTTATGGATTTAACTTTCTTTTAATATCCCCTGGTTTAATACATTTTTATGGTAAAGGGCTTAGTTTATTTGAGGTGCACTTTTACATGTCTTCACAAACATCTTATATCTTCTTCTCATTAATTTTTTTGTCCGTTTAATTAATGTCTGTTGAACACTTTTACTTTACAGCATTTCTAACTATTTGATTTTGCATTATCATTGTTTTATGTACATATGAATTGTGTTATGTATTATTTATATTGATATTGGGCCCGATCTCCTTTGTACGTATGGGTATACCTGGATGTACAAAGGAAATCAAGATTCTGATCCCGCGGGGCATGTCTAGCCCCATGAGATCAGAATCACAAACAAGCCTGTTCGTGCAGGCCAGGATTGTGATTCAGTCCCAGCCTGCACGTACAGGCACTGCCCAGCTAACACAGCCAGGGCTTTTAAATGGAGCCATGGTGCCATGGTGTCATGTTGCCATGGCACTGCTGCTCCATTTAAAAGCCGCGATGCTGGCCACCTGCTACAAAAGTTAATTCCCTGCAGCCTGACCCCCGATCCAGCCTCCTAAGGCCAGGGTCGGGCTGCGGGAAATTAACTTTGCCCTCCCCAGCCCCTTCCGTGCCCCGATGGAGACCCAAAGAAACGTCCAGGGAAGTTATTCCACCCCATGGATGGAATAACTTCCCTGGACATTTCGCCGTTCCTGGACATACAGGGCTGGCAACCGCCCACTGCCTGCCCACTCTCCGCCCCCGTGCTGTCTCTTCCCCGCACCCGCATAACTTCCCCGCAAAACCGGCGGGAAAGTTATACAGAGGCAGGAGCCAGCACCAATAGCGGGGGTGGACGTCCCATCAGGATGCCCATCCCTCTATTTGTGCCTCAGAATGACCCCCACTATGTTCATATATGTTATTTTTGAGACTTTACCCCGCTGAAGAAGGCTTGTGTTTGTGCCTGTTGTTTCTACTGTGAGTGTGAGAGCTCTCACTGGGCCTCTGAAGTAAAATGTTACACATTTCAGCCTCAAAATGAACTGAAGCGGCAAGAAGTTTTAGAGGAATTTTCCACAAAAACAAACAAACAAGATTTATTTATTTATTTAACAAACATTTTTATACCGCACTTTCCCATGATCAAGTGCGGTTTACAAATAACTATATTCTGAAAAGTACATTAAACATTGTCTTATTCAGTTACATGGAACAAGGATAACAATTAGATAAAAGGATAAGAAACATACTTAAACTAAACGGGCATCACAGTAAAAAGGTGTAACATATCTACATCATGTGACACTCAAAGCAATAAAGAAAGAAAGAAAGAAATAGTAATATCATGTATATAGATAAAAAGTATCATACATAAAAATACCATACATAAAAAATATATATATATTGTATAGTGTGACTTAAAATTGACTTACACATGAACTCAACAAAGGAAGAAATAGACTCAGGGCAGTAGGACAATCACAAATTAATGGTGAAGACACTCAAAGGAATGCTAATCATTTAATATTCACAATAATGCACCATGGGTAAAATTCCCATATGGTAAAATCTATGTTGTTGACACTGTTAAACTGACAGGAAAGAAGTCTTGCTAGTATGGAACTGTGTGTGTCCTTTAAGCATCTACACACATGTTTCAGGCACTGCTTTGATGTTTTAGTGTCAGTGCTTTCAGTAATTTTTATTAACTTTATAATTATTTTACTTGTTAGAATGAACATTATGCCATGTAGTTTTTAACTTAGATTTCCGTTGGATAACATGTTGAGTATTGAGTTTGTTTGTCCTCTCATTACTATATATATTACTATATATGTTTTAATTATGGATTCATTATATTGCAGTTCTTTTAATAAAGGACACACACAGTTCCATACTAGCAAGACTTCTTTCCTGTCAGTTTAACAGTGTCAACAACATAGATTTTACCATATGGGAATTTTACCCATGGTGCATTATTGTGAGTATTAAATGATTAGCATTCCTTTGAGTGCCTTCACCATTAATTTGTGATTGTCCTACTGCCCTGCGTCTATTTCTTCCTTTGTTGAGTTCATATGTAAGTCAATTTTAAGTCACACTATACAATATATATATATATTTTATGTATGGTACTTTTTATCTATATACATGATATTACTATTTATTTATTTATTTATTGCTTTGAGTGTCACATGATGTAAATATGTTACACCTTTTTACTGTGATGCCCATTTAGTTTAAGCATGTTTCTTATCCTTTTATCTTTTTATCTGTTTTAATGTATTTTTACTTTACTTTTTTTGTAAGTTATTTCACCCCCCCTGAGGAAGGCGTTCGCCAAAACGCGTTGGGGTATTCCAATAAAGTACCTGTGTCATCATTACTCTTGCTCCTTGTGTTTCCTGATTGACTTTGCAAGAGCTGTTGCTCTTTTTGTGCCTGACACAAGGATAACAATTTACATTGATAAGGATCAAAACTTAACTATATACAAGGATGAGCATAGATTGTTTTTGCTCTTTCTGTACAATCATACTAGGGTAGGTGCACCCTTTAACTATAATTTGCGATTGCAGATGAATAATCCAGTAAACACCTATTGTTAACACATAATGAGATGTCATTTTCAAATACTACAGCACTTTACATAAACAATATTCAGGAATGCCCCACACCACCATCCCCCCCCCCCCCCCCCGTCTTTGCAACAGATTCTTCCTAGATGATTTAGCATTGATTATAGATATATTGCAAAAACTTTCTGTACTTTCCAATGGGCTTCAAAACAGAAATTTAAATTTCCCAAGAGCTGAAAAATTAATATTTTTTTATTTATTTAGCCGTGCTTATATACCGCTTTTCACCCGGTAAAATAAAAAGATTCATTAGAGCATTTGAAATGCTCAAAGAACATTCTGGAAGCTTTGAGAAGAAAGTTGGTCCTATCATAATTTCTGGAGATTTTACAAGTATTGGCTTTGTTGAGAATCAAAAATATGTCAGCCTTCCTGTCAAAAACTACTAGAAATGATAATAAAAAATATGGAAGCCAGGTTGATGGACTGTGATCATTTGGAATCAAGGAATATATTCAGATAAAAGAAGCTGCCTCACATTTCAGAATGCTGCAGACTTGATGACGATTAACCTGATCGGCCTTCCATTGGATTCCTGGGACCCAGTTCCATCTGTATAAGCATGGCTAAGAGTTAACCACACAGCCGATGAAAAGAAAGTGAAAGATAAGGGAGATAAACAGTATGATGAAAATCAACTTTCAATTTGGAAGTATTTGAAGGGAAAATAAATATTAATAAACTATATTTGAGTTTGTTTATTTTCTACCTTGAAATGGGGAGTAAGGTATCTAAGACGACACAGAACCTGTTCCTAAGATTTTTGAATCCCACCACTGAGTTCTACCAATACTCAAACCCAGACCCTTTGGTATTTGAATTTGTTTTAATCTAGGAGGTATGTTTACTAAAAAGCGGTAGCAGCCTCCGTAGGATATCAGAGCTGTGGCCCCATTGGGGCTAGGGCTCATATATCGCACAGAAGCCGCTAGCACTGTTTAATAAATATACCCCTAGGTGAACCTCCAGGATCTCAAGGTATAAACTTATGGACTGATACAGAAATGTTAGCAGAGCATTTGCTCATAGTTTATGTTTATTACATTTGATATACCGCTCGGGCCAAGAAGCATCAGAGCGGTTTACAATCCTACATTTATGTTATGGAAAATAAGAAAAGAACGCCATTAATAAGATAGGACAGAGTAGGAGAAACAGATAGACAAAGTGATAGCACAGATAGGAGAAAACAGAACAGCAGACTACCTTCACAAACTACAGACATGACAAATAGACTCACAATTTCTGTATGATTTTAATCATTCGCCACGGACCCCACCTAAGGGCCACGCCAAAGGGCCCTCTGGCGAGGCCCTCAGGCGCAGGTGCGCCTCCGGAGCGGCGGTTTAAATGCCGGTGAGCAGGGCAGTTGCTAGGCAGTCTGTGAGGTGAGGAAAGGTTCCCGCCCACACACCAAGATGAAATCAGCTGCATTCCCTGATCTTAGCGCGGCACCTGCATAACCTTACTACCATGCCACAATGGAAAGAAGAGTTTGGCGCTAGCATTACCTGCACACAAATGGCTGTGCAGGTAATAACGCGGCACCTATTAAAAGTACATTCTAATGGGCTGTGCATATTCAAATGACATGGTATCATGGTTGATAGCTATTCCATCTGGATGCAAAGAAATGCGCAGAAGACCCAAAGGCCAAGCTTGGAATTCAGTAGTGTCATTGTTCAAATGCCTGATCAGAGGTGAAGTAAAACTTTGGCACGTGTAGGAGACGGAAACTTTGTTGGTGTAGGAGAAAAATCTTTGGCATCTAAAACTTTGGCACTAGTGGCTTTGCAGTGGGGTCCATTCTTCACGGTGTCTACAAACGTGTAGGTGCCCTCCATGAACCACTGTTTCTGGCACTAAAGTTAAGCATGCAACTTTTCCCACCACCATGCAGATAAACAATTATTACTCCGTGCTGACAATTGTTTTTTTAGATTTCATTACAGATATGTCCCTGCAAGAGCATCAACATTCTGCACTTAAATCTTGTGCCTGCCAAATATTTAGTGCAGAAGTTTTGCACATATTTTATTTGCATACATTTTGCTTAGGACATACCAGTGCATACATTTTGTGGTGCCCTTGACTAGGAAACCGTGAGCATGACTTTTTGCACTGGGCTTAGGGTTGCCAACCGGCCGGTTTTTCCGTGGCCAGGCCGGCTGCTGGCAGAGATACAAAACCGGCCATTGCAACCGCTGCCCTGTAAGAAGCAGGAGCAGTGGCTACAAGGGAAAAGAGGTGGCAGAAGGGACTGACAGGTGGAAGGTGAGGGTTGGAAGAGAGCTGAAAGGTGGGGAGGAGGTGGCTGAAAGGGAGCTGACAGAGGGGGTAAGGAGGGAGCTCAAAGGGAGATGACACCTGGGAATGGTACTGGTAAGTGACTGGGTAATGGGGAGGAGGCTGGAAAGGAGGAGGGCATTGGGGCTGGAAGGCAGCAGAAATGTGGGGATGGCACTGGAAGGGGGACAGACAGAGGGTAGGGTGACTGGAAGGGAGCTGACACAGGGAAGGCACTGGGAGTGGAAGTGAACTGATACCTGGGATGGTGTTTGGACTACAAGGGGCTGGCAGTGAAGAAGGAGGGGGACTAGAAGGGAATGGACACCACTGGGAACACAAGGGGATTGTCATTGGAATGTAATGGGAGGGGAGGACTGGAAAGGGGGCTGATGGAGGGTTACTGAGACTGGAAATAGGCTAAGGAAGTGAAGAAAAGAAAAGAAGAGACAAGAAATGGCAGATGGACTATAGACCATAGAAAATGAGCTAAGAGAAGACAGGAAAACAGAAGCCTCAGATCAGAACCAGCATGATCAGAGAATAAAATGGTCAGACAACAAAGGTAGAAAAATAATTTTATTTTCAATTTATTGGACTTTGTACTATCTTTATACTTTACACAGTATGGGGAACTGTATCTCATATTTATCTGACATTGCACTGCATGCAGAGTCTGTCTACTTGGGGTTTCAATTTCATTTTTGTCTGTATATTTCTCCTTTTTTGTGCTCATTTATTGATTTTTTATTTATTTATTTATTTACATTTCTTATATACCGCACTATTTGCGATCAGCGCGGTTTACATAAAACTAACAGTATCCGACAATAAACAAGAGTCAGGTCATTACAATAAACAGGAGCAATCAACTTGGATAACAGGGGAAACTATCTACATGTGTGAAACATTGAAATAGGTAACTGTATGCATGTGGGATGGAGTTATTGTGAGTTGGTCATACCTGGTGGCTGTGGTTCGGGGGAGTCTATAAGGTATCTAATAAAGAGGAGTTGTTTTAAGGCCTTCCTGAACTGGCTCAAGTTGGGGATAGCTCTGATGTGTGGTGGTAGGGAGTTCCATAGGCTTGGGGCGCTCAGACTGAAGGCTCTATTTGAAGTTGATATGGAGCATCTTGTCATGGCTTTTGGTATTGCTAGCATGTTGGCTGCGGTGGTTCTTCTTATCCTGTTGGGTGTGGGTGGTTGTATGAGGTCACATACTGAGGAGGCGGAAAGCCCGTTGATGGCCTTGAATGTCATCACTAAGGTCTTGAAGCTAATCCTGGCTTGAATGGGGAGCCAGTGCAGCTGCATCAGGAGGGGTGTGATATGCTCTCTCCTTGGTGCTCCGAAGAGGATTCGCGCTGCACTGTTCATTGCGAGTTGTAAGGGATGTAAGGTTGCCTGAGGGAGTCCTTGTAGGATGGCGTTTGAATAGTCAAAATGAGGGATGATGAGAGCTTGGTAAATGGTGCGGAAGTCGCTCAGCTCGAGTAGGGGGCGTATGTGTCTAAGGGATCTGATCTTGAAGTAGATCGCTCTTACTGTTTTTGCTATGTGCTGCTTCATATTGAGGTTTTGATCCAATGTGACTCCGAGATAACGTATGGCTGATTTTACTTGCAGCTTGGCGTTATCTACTTCCAAATGATTGGGTGGTGTAAACTCAGGGTTTCTAGAGATGAACAGGACCTCCGTTTTCTTATGTTGGATGCGCAGATTTTGGGAGAGGAGCCATTCGGATACTGCGTTGAAACACTTAGTTAGTGGGGTGAGATCCGGGCATTCCAGGGATATTGGCAGGTACATTAGTACATCGTCTGCGTAAATCATGCAACTCACGTTAAACGATCTAATGATGTTACAAATGGGTTGGATATAGATGTTAAACATAAGTGAAGACAGTGAGGATCCTTGAGGGACTCCTTGGCTCTGTAGGAATGGCTCGGATGTGGTTCCATTTGCTCGTACGTGTTGCCATCTTCCAGACAGGTAAGACCTGCACCACTCCAGAGCTGTTTCGGTGATGCCTTTCTCCCTTAGCCGAATCAGGAGAATCTCATGGCAGACTGAGTCGAAGGCTGCGGCAATATCCAAGAAGATGAGTGCGAAGCCTGTACGTGAGTTGTCAATGCCTGATATTATGGTGTTGAAAAAGAGTAGTGAGTAGTGTTTCTACTCCGTGTGATTCTCTGAATCCGTGTTGCGATGGATCTAGAGGTGCGTTGGTGTCCACATGATCTTGTAGCTGCCTGTAGACTATTTTTTCAACGATTTTAGCGAGCATCGGAATACTAGAAATAGGTCTGTAGGACTCGACCTTTTGAGGATCTAATTTGATATCCTTGAGCAGCGGTCTGACGGAGGTCTGTTTGAGCGTGGATGGGAACGACCCTGTGCTCAATGATAGTCCTATCATTTTGGTTAAGATTGGGGCAAGGTCGGATCGCAGATCTTTTATCCAGAATGCTGGACATGGGTCTGAGTATGAGGTGGAAGTATTTATGGTAGCGATGGTGTCTTCGATAGTTCTCTTGGATGGTGTGGTGAAGGTGGATAGATATGTTGCGCATACTTGAGAATCAGGGGGGTCCGGTATAACCATCTTGTCAGTTTTGCATAATTTTGATTGCATAAAGACGGCATACTCCTGTGGGTGTATAGATCCTGTGCGCTCCGGAGTCGGTTCTTTGGCAAGAGATTTGACCAGGTTGAAGAGGTCATGCGGCTTGTTTAATGAATGTTTCAGAGTGTCTGTGTGATGTTGTTTCATCTTGTCGGTGACAGCCTTGCGATGTGTGTGTAGGAGTTGGATGTATGCTGTTTGGTCACTGCTGGTACGTGATTTCCTCCAGCGCTTTTCCAATCTTCGTAGGAGGGTTAGAGACGCCTTTAGGTCAGCTGTAAACCATGGTGCGGATGGTCTTTTCTTTGGGGCTTTAGTTGTGGTGGGACAGATTGTGATCGCGCTGAGTTTGCTGTTCCACGTGGAAATTAGGATGTCTAGGTCTTGTGAGGTCTTGTCAAGGAGAGAGTTTGTTTCAGCAAGGATGCGTTCTTTGTTAAACGGTTGAAATCTTCTGGCGTTTGAGATTGTGTTTGTTTGTGAGTTCATGATAGGCCTTTGTGACTTGATGGGGGTTGGAATTTGGAAGGAGATAAGCTTATGATCCGACCATGGGACTGCTGTTAGTGATAACGTGACGTTTTGTGCTTGTTGAAGCACTGTTTGTGGGGCGAATATCAGGTCGAGAATATTGCCTTTGTGTGAGTAGGTTCTTGTACCAATTGGGTATATCCCAGGATGTCTAGGGCCTCTATGAAGGCGGCTGCCTGATTGTCCTGTAGGGATGGCAAGTTAAAATCACCTAATATCCAATTTGGTCTATGTGGAACATAGGTGTTAGATGCTAGGTTTATGATACTGGAGAGGTTGTCTGGATCAGGAGAGGGCGCTCTATAAATAAGGTTTATGGAGCAAAGGTGGTTGGATATAGATACTGTTTCAAGAGCATTGGTGTTGCTGGCTTCTACCATTTCAAATTGAAGGTCAGATCTGGTGATGACGGCAACTCCTCCACCCCTTTTGTTTTGCCTGTGGCTGGTGAAAGTAACGAAGTTAGGTGGTAGAAGTTGATTGAGGATGGTATTATCTTCCGGTGAGAGCCAGGTCTCGGTGATCATAATGATATCTAGGTTAAGATGCGTTATTGTTTCAGTGATTGCTGGCCATTTTTTGCGAAGTGATCGAGAGTTAATGAGTGCGCACTTCAGGCTGTTAGTGTGTGGGCGTTTATTTTGCTTGGGTTTTGAGGAGTTTTGTAGAGGGATATAAATTAAGTGGGGGCGGCGTGGATAGCTTGCTCCATGATAGAGGTTGTTGGAGTCATCGGGCCATTTTCTTCTTCCACCAGTTGAGAGCTTTGGGATGTGGTTTTGTGCTGCCGTTAGAGCTAGTGAGCTGGATGGCAAGATAGTAAGTAGAAGGTAAAGACTCATAAGGGTGAGGGTTATGTGCTTCATTTTGGATCTTTCTGTGTCGGTACAAGGGGGGTAGAGGAGGATGTAAGACAGTTGGAGAGGTTTCTAGTTGTGAATGTTTTTCGACAGGCAGTTGCTTCTAATTTATTACAGGAAGATTAAGCGTGACACAGTTGAGTGAGGGTGAGTTACTGGCGAGAGTAGTACGGGGACTCATTTGAGTGAGGGTAGAGTTACTGATGAAGACCAGTCTGTATTGTGTGTGTGTGTGTACAACCAATGCTGCATATTCTGTCAGTATAAAATTTCTGTTTAAGAATGTGTAGAAATCTTGCTAGTTCAGTTTGCACATTGCCCTCTCTGCAATTTTTTTGGGGACAAGGTGTAGAGCAAGGGGGGGTGGAGGGCGGGGCAGGGGCAGGGTTGGGGTGGGCATGGGCAGAGTGTGACTAGCCACAGGTGGCGGGTTTTTCTCTTTCAAAAAGTTGGCAACCCTAACTGGGCTCCAACATCATTTTTCTGCATCAGCCCCTTATGGGAACAGAAAAATACTTACTGAATGTTAATGTAACTCGCTTTTAACTTCTGAGAAAGGTGGAAGCTAAATCTAATAATGCTGTCTTCCTTTCAGTCACTAAGGCCTTGGCCCTGGAATCACCTTTGATTCCTCTCTTTCCTTCTCTGCTCAAATTCAAAACATTGCTAAAACATGTATTTTCTTTTCATATATCACCAAAACCTGTCATTTCTTCAGAACACACTAGCAAATCTTTATCTACTATCTTGTCAAGTCCCAATAGGAATACTGTAACCTCCTAAGGGGATCTGCAGCTGAATTTTCTTTCTCCACTACAGTCTATCCAAAATTTAGCTATTCATATAGCAGTACTGAAACGTACCCATGTGGATAACTGCTTGATCCATGCTGGCTCCGCCCCCAATCATAATAACATAATAAATTACTACAGATGAAGAACAACATGGCCCATTTAGTCTGCCAATGTAACACCAATTTTTAAAAAGGGTTCCAGGGGTGATCCGGGAAACTACAGACCGGTGAGCCTGACGTCAGTACCGGGAAAAATGGTAGAAACCATCATAAAGAATAAAATTACTCAGCATGTAGATAGTCACAACCTAATGGGAGACAGCCAACATGGCTTTAGACAAGGAAGATCTTGTCTTACTAATCTGTTATGTTTTTTTGAAGTAGTGAATAAACAGGTGGACAAAGGTGAGTCGGTTGATATTGTGTATCTGGACTTTCAGAAAGCCTTTGACAAGGTCCCTCATCAGAGACTTTTGGCAAAACTACAGAGTCATGGGATAGGAGGCAGTGTACTATTGTGGATCAGGAACTGGTTAAAAGATAGAAAGCAGAGGGTAGGGCTAAATGGCCAATTTTCCCAATGGAGAAAGGTGAATAGTGGTGTACCCCAGGGATCTGTGCTGGGTCCGCTGCTTTTTGACATATTCATAAATGACCTGGAAAGTGGAATAACGAGTGAGGTTATCAAATTTGCAGATGACACAAAACTATTTAAAGTTGTTAAAACCCAAGAGGATTGTGAAAAATTGCAACAGGATCTTGATAAATTGGAAGACTGGGCATCAAAATGGCAGATGAAATTTAATGTGGACAAGTGCAAGGTTATGCACCTAGGGAAGAACAACCCAAACTATGGTTACACGATGCAAGGTTCCACATTAGGAACCACCACCCAGGAAAAAAATTTAGGCGTCATGGTGGATACCATGTTAAAACCCTCGGCCCAGTGTGCAGCGGCAGCCAAGAGAGCAAATAGAATGCTAGGTACGATAAGGAAAGGAATGGAAAATAAAACAAAAGATATTATAATGCCTCTATATCGTTCCATGGTGAGACCGCACCTTGAATATTGTGTGCAATTCTGGTCGCCGTATCTTAAAAAGGATATAGCGATTTTAGAAAAGGTACAGAGAAGAGCCACCAAAATGGTAAAGGGGATGGAAGGATACTCCTATGAAGAAAGGCTAAAAAGGTTAGGGCTCTTTAACCTGGAAAAGAGACGGCTGAGGGGAGATATAATAGAAGTCTATAAATTAATGAACGGAGTGGAATGGGTAAACATAGATCGATTGTTTACCTTATCAGAATATAGAAAGACTAGGGGACATGCAATGAAGCTACAGGGTAATTATTTAAGACTAATAAAAGAAAATATTTTTTCACTCAACGTGTAATCAAACTCTGGAATTTGTTACCGGAGGATGTAGTAAAGGCTGTTAGTGTAGCTGGGTTTAAAAAAGGTTTGGACAAGTTCCTGGAGGAAAGGTCCATAAACCATTATTAAGAAGTGACCGAAGATATCAATGCTTGACCCAGTACAAGCATTGTGGAACTTATGTCTATTGGGGAAACTGCTAGGTACATATGACCTAGATTGGCCACTGTTGGAAACAGAATACTGGGCTTGATGGACCTTGGTCTGACCCAGTATGGCATATCTTATGTTCTTATGCTCAGTAAGGTGGCTGTACCAGCCACTCTGTGCAGGTTATACTCCTCTATGCCTTTGGAGTGGAGGAGTAGCCAAGTGGTTAGAGCAACTGTATAGTACCCAGAAGATCAAGGGTTCAGTTCCCACTGGTACTCCTTGTGACTTTGGGCAAGTCACTTTACCCTCCATTGCCTCAGAAGAAAAGGCTGGCAATCTACTTCTGGTGATACACTGCCAAGAAAACCCAGAGGTAGCTGGGTCACTATGAGTCAACACTGACTTGATGGCACTAAAACAAAAAATGCCTTTGTTTAGGGTAGTACCTGCCACTCTACAGAGAATGCCCCCTCAATTTTTTGAAGTGTAAAAGTCATTTAAGTTTGCTTTGATTCCATTCTCTCACTATGAAGGGGTCCTCTATGTTTGTCCCATGCTTTTTTCAATTCCAAGACTGTTTTTGTCCCTACCACCACCTCCTCCAGGAGGGCATACCAGGCATGTACCACCCTTTCCATGAAAAAGTATTTCCTGGTCCATATACATCAGGCTTTCATTTCCTATCATATGCATCTCTTTTGGATTTCTGTACCCAAAATGGATCACTCTAGATATAGGCAGTCGTTGTGCAACTAATGGTAAACCACAACAAATTATGGCATTTTTTTTTATTATTTCTGGGGCAAACTAACCAAATGCACATAAGTAACAAATTTGATGAATTGCCATTCATAAACTTCATTTTCATCATGCACGTGCAAAAGGGAAGGCAAACGGGAGCCTCTCTGGGAGGGAGAGAAGGAGAAGAATCAAGGACAAGCAAGCAGCATGAGACACTTCAGCCAATCATGTTAGAAATCCTTGACAAGCAAGGTAAGAAACATACTTCTGCCTGAGTTATGCAAATCCCATAGGTCAGTGTCATTGCAGGGTTGGAAGATATAGCCCTGCACAAGCTCAAGAGAACCATTTGTATGACTGAGGGAGTGAGTAAGGAATCTGGTGTTGGGGCTTAGGACTTTAAAGCAGATATAAAAAAATACAATGGAGAAAATATTGCAGGGAGCAGAGTAGCTCCCTGTTTTTAATAGAGGAGTGCTGCTGCCCCAGTGTCTGTTTTTGAGCTTTCAGTTTCAGAGGGTTGTGCAGGGCTGCCTGCTCTTGCACAGACAGTCTCTTTGGGAAACTGGGGATCAGGAAAGTAAAACTAAGGCTGGGAGTGGTGTACTTTTATAGTTTCGAAACATAGAAACGTGACAGCAGGAAAAGACCATATGGCCTGTCCAGTCTGCATTTCCATACCAACTACTATAGTCCTTTTTTTTTCCTTTAGAGATCTTCTGTGTTTGTCCCATGCTTTCTTGAATTCAGATACTGTCCTTGTCTCTTCTACCTCCATCGGGAGACTATTCCATGCATCTACCACTCTTTCCACCAAGAAATATTTCAGCATATTACTCCTGAGTTTATCCTCTTTCACCCTCATCCTACCTCCCCTCATTGCATTGAAAATCATAGTGGCCTCCTTTTCCTTTTACATTTGTTTACCTTTCTAACAAAAAGGTTTGTTGCTCTTAAAATATCACCTTTCAGTTTTGCCCATTGCTTTTCTACATCTCAACCCACTAATGACTCCTTGAGGTATGTCCCATCTCGGCAAAGATAGTTTTCCAAAAGTCTAAGACCCTTGCTTTGGAATGGACTGCTTTCTTAGCTTGTGTGCATTGGTAGCAGGTGTGTGTGCTGCAGAGTTAGAGTGTACATCTGGACAATATTTAGACTAGTAAACAGGCACAGAAGAGTGCAGCAGTGAAAGGTGAAGGGGAAAGCAGCTTACTATATCTATTACATTCCATGATCAGAGGATACAAAGAAATTAGAGTCCGATATTCTACTAGGCAGGATATGTCCCACTACGGTGCAAAGCCCTGCCTGCTCACCCCTAACTACAGATATTCAATGCCACGGTGACAGTATTGAAGATCCAGTTTGGTGCCTAGGGAAACCCGCCGCAGAGCCTAAAAGAGTAGCGGCAATATTGCACTGCTACCAACTTAGCACCCTGGCTAAAACTAAGCGAGCCAAAAGCTGGCCTAGTTTTAGCTGCGGATTGCTAACGGGGTAGTGGGGCAATATCACCGCTATCCGGTTAGCAGTATTCCTCGCCTCTGCTCTGCCCCGGAATACCCAAAGCACGCCCTGATGCTAACCGGATAGCATTGGGGTGCATAGGGGACATAGACAGGGATATTCAACAGCACTAACCATGAGGGTGCTGTTGAATATTCCCGTTTAGGGCACTTGTATGGTTTACTGGGCTGTAAACCATGTAAATGCCTTTTGAATATCGTGCCCTTAGTTCTTTGTAACAATCTAGCATCTTTTGCCTGTATAAAAAAACTCATAAACCAGTAGAAATAAAGAGGGGCATATTCAAAGGCATTTGTGCAGTATGCAAACCTGCAAACTATATAAATGCTGCTCACTGGTATATTCAGAGGCATTTAGCAAATTGGTGCTGAATATCCCTACCTAGTTCATCTAAATGCCCCAACACAAATCAGCTAGCATCATTGCATTGTGGAGGTAGAGCAGTGGTGATATCCAAAGATAACCAGTTATCTGTGATATTCAGTCAATAAGGGGGTCATTCTGCACCATGAATAGCATCCCCACTATTGGTCCCTCTGCTGCTCCTGGTGCACGGGGTTGTACAGGGAACCTTAGACAGAGGTAGGAGGGGGTGGTCTGGAGGCAGAACGAGGGTGGGGCATGGGTGGGCCATGAACCTGGCTGTACAGAGTCGATTCTGAGGTCAACCCTGTATTCCAGAGTCGGTCACGTAGACGGAGGACTTATTCCACTTCAGAGGGGAATAAGTCTCCCTGGACGTCGGAGGACACCGGAGCCAATTGGTGGTGATGAGGTGAGGGGGTGCAGGGGGATCCCCACAGCCCAGCCCTGGCCATGGGAGGCTGGATTGTGGTTGGGCTGTGGGGAAAGAACGTTGGGTCTTGTGGTCAGTGAGCGTGGCTCTATTCAGGAGTCTGGCTGAATTAGCCGGGAATCTTCTGGGCATACGGCCCATTAGAATCAGGGCCCGTAGACTCCATTCGGATCCCATGGGCACGTCTAGCCCTCGCAGGATCAGAATTGGGTGCTACCGCTGTACGCCCTTATCCTGAGGGGTCGTACAGGGGTTGGATGGCCAAAATAGAATTGGCCTCTAAGCATTGATCTCCACTCTTTGTTTCCTCAACTCTCAAGCTTGAAGTCATCTTTGACTCCTCCCTCTCCTTCTCCACACACATCCAACAGATAGCTAAAACTTGTTGCTTCTTTTTCTATAATACAAAATAGATGGTGGTCTCTTATCGTCAGAGCAATAGTATAAACTATATAGAAAACAAGCTCTGCGGGGGGCGGAGCCTGATGTCCAGCGGGTTAGACGCTTCGCGCTGAAGCTCCCGAGAGGCCTACTCAGAATCCTGACTTAATACCTACATAAACTTAATATTTTGCTCCGAACTTACCGGGGTACCTCGGGGGGGATGGCGGCTCACAAACCAGCGCGCTTAGACTTCGGGTCTCCCTCTTCTTCACACGGAAAACGCTCCAAAACAGAGTTGTCTTCCCCACAAAAGATAGTTCCACTTCGGGAAAACCCCGAAATGCAACAGGAGATCTTGGAGGAAATACGCGGTGTGAAGGAACTGGTACAGTCCAACGGAGAAGCGCTCCGAGCCATGCGAGAAGATTTCGGTATGCTTCAGGACCGGCTTGAAGGTCTTTCACTACGGCAGGACAACATGGCGGGGGTCCTCGACTCGCACGCGGTGCGCTTGGTGAAACTGGACAAGGCTGAGCGTCAGATACAGAATCTTCAAAAAGAGTTAGAGGATAGCAATAATCGAGCCCGTCGCAACAATGTAAGGCTCATTGGAGTACCGGAGGGGGCGGAAGCAGGAGATATAAGAGAATTCCTGGTCAAAACTCTTCCCTCCTTGCTGAAGATCACTTTTCACAGAGATCTGGAAATTGACCGAGCACATCGTGTTCCTACCAACATGGCGCTCAATCGGACGACCCCCCGGCCTATCATCTTTCGATTACTGAGATATCAGCAAGTTGAGCAAATTCTAAATGCTGCCCGGGCGAATCATCATCTGGAGTTTGAAAGTCATAAAGTCTCCTTCTTCCCTGACTTGGCAAAGCCCACAGTTGACCGTCGGAAGAGACTTCTTGCTTTTCGCCCTAGACTTCAACAGCTACAGGCTCGCTTTGGCCTATTGTATCCAGCGAAGCTCAGAGTGACTCTCCATAACCAAACTAGAACCTTCGAAGATCCTGATCTACTAGCAACATTTTTAGATTCCAAAGAAGCAGACCAGAGGCGCTAATCCAACAACCTGGATCTGTAATCCGCCGGATCTGCCCGCCATTTTGAATGGCCCGACGCGGTGATCACAGCCTGGAACAGAGACTGCCTGGACTTTTCTTTCTTTCTATATATAACTTTCTTGGTCTCCTATCCCTCCATGATGTGCACCTCGGTTGGATTCGGAACACGCACAGCTATACAGGTTATATGTTTCAATTTAGGCCTTCTCTGGGGTTTCTCCCCGCAGACATATGGTCGCCAGTAATTTCTGGGGTTCTGCTTCTTCTCTAATGCACTTTGGTGCTGATTTTTTATATGGGGCGCTTCATTGTTTTTCATTAGCTTATTTTCTATCATGTCATGTGTACAGCCATATACAGTTAATATGAGGGACATTGTGAAATTATGTGCGTTATCATGTTCTTTCTCAGAATTTTTAACCCTTCTGAATGGCCTTATGTAAGATCTTATCACTGAACGTAAAAGGCATCAATAGTCCAATCAAAAGAAAGAAAATCCTTAGCTATCTTAATCATGAGCATGCTGATTTAGTGTTTCTTCAGGAAACGCATTTAAACTCCGCTGAAACACTGAAACTTAATGCTAAGCCTTACATGGTGGCTGCCTACTCTCCCACCGTTTCCAAACGGTGTGGGGTAGCCATCTTGGTTAAGAAGTCTTTGCAAGCTACTGTAATGGATACTAGCTCTGATAAGGAGGGTAGATGGGCCCGTGCACACCTTAAGGTTGGAGATAGTGAATTCACGTGTATTTGTATTTATGCTCCGAATGTGGATAACCCTGCTTACTATGCAAGTATTGCGCAGTTGGCACAGGCCTCTGCCAATACTCCATTAATACTTGGCGGCGATTTCAACCAAGTACTTGATCCTTTGATAGATAGACTGCCGCCTAGAACGAGTGGTCCACCCAAGAGTCTTGATACCCTTACAGCTCTGATGAAAGATCTTGCGTTAGTAGATATATGGAGGCTGCTTCACCCCTCCGACTTAGAGTTCACCTTTTTTTTCAGCCCCCCATCACTCACAATCTAGAATAGATTTTTTTTCTTATCTCCAAAGCACTGATATCCCAAGTGGACACGGCTAGGATTCATCCTCTCCATATTTCAGATCATGCTGCCATATCTTTCTCATTACATGTCACTACGCCAGGTGAACATCCCCGTGCTTGGTTTTTTGATAGATCCCTACTAGACCAAAAAGATTTTCAGGTTGACATAAAGGCCGCTATCCAAGACTACTTTCATTTTAATTCACCCCATGACACTGCGAGCTGGGCTTGGTGGGAGGGTTTCAAGGCGTCTATCCGTGCAACTATAACTAGCTATCAAATTCGACAGGGGAAACAAAGAAAGCAACATTTACTGATTCTAGAACAACAGATACAAGCTGGAGAGCGTCTCCTCACGTCCCGTACAGACCCATGTATTTTACTTCGCTTACAACGCCTTCGTTTTCAATACAATCAGCTTTTATATACCGCTGCTGCTAAAAATATTGAATCACAACAAGGGATGTACTATCGGGAAAATAACCGTGCTGGCAAATTGTTAGCCAATGCCCTGAAAGGTCAAAAAGAAGCCAAGCGTGTTACCGCTCTCCGCAATCCGTCGGGGGGGAGCTTGGTCACTAAAGATACAGAAATTTTAGAACTCTTTCGTGATTTTTATACTCGGCTTTATCAATCTGAATGTGACTTCGAGCCAGAAGCATTTGAACGATTACTATCAGGGGTACAACGGCCGACCCTATCTGACGAAGATAGAGAGGCCATGGACAAACCATTCACTTTATCAGAAATTCAATCTGCACTCAAGAGATGTGCCACAGGTCGAGCCGCAGGCCCGGACGGTCTCTCCCAGCTGAATTCTACAAAACTTTTAACGCTGACTTAGCTCCGTTTTTGAAACTTTATTTTTCTGCTCTGGCCGAGGAGGGATCTCCTTCTGGATCCTTCTCAATGGCAAATGTAGTAGTTTTTGAGAAAGAGGGGAGAGATCCGCAACTAACAGCTAATTATTGTCCAATTTCCCTACTAAACGCAGACTATAAAATATTTGCCACCATTCTCTCCACCCGGCTCTCTGACAAGATGTCTACTTTAATACACCCAGATCAATGCGGTTTCATCCCCGGTAGATCAACTGCTGATAATGCTAGGACTCTATGTCATGTACTGACTGCCGCAGTTAATCTTGATCGACCATTGGCTGGCCTCTCACTTGATGCTGAGAAGGCCTTCGACCGCTTAGAATGGCCCTTTTTGTTTGCAACTCTCCGCTGGTACGGATTCGGAGAAGGCTTTCTCCGTTGTCTCCAAATCATGTATGCACAGCCTACAGCTAGTATCTGTGCTAATGCTTTAAAGTCTCAGCCATTTCCCCTGCAACGCGGTACTCGCCAGGGATGCCCACTGTCTCCACTTCTTTTCGATCTCGCACTCGAACCCTTAGCTTTACTAATCCGGCAATCCAAGGATATTCATGGAGTCCCCTTCTCTCATAGGGAAATCAAAATTTCAGCATATGCTGATGACCTTATGCTCTTTGTCTCCCTAGACTCAGTGCCGGCTGTCCTAGAGCAAATTGGTAAATATTCACAACTCTCGGGCTATAAGATAAATTGGACCAAATCGGTAGCCTTTCCACTAAATCCTCTGATCCATCAGGCAGATATGCAATCCTTTCCCTTTTTATGGCAACCTCGCATGGTCAAATACCTTGGGGTGCACTACTGCTCTCCTTTGGAAGACACCATCACCTTTAATGCCAAAGACTTAACCTCTAAGGTCCGGGCGCTTACTCAACGCTGGACTCCTTTAACACTTACTTGGTGGGGCCGCCTAGAAACCATTAAAATGATGATTGTTCCCAAAGTGAACTACATTTTAGATATGCTGCCATGTCTCCTACCTCGACGTACATATAAAGATTTAGAGGGTCTTCTGACTAGATACTTATGGCAAAACAAGACACCTAGGATAGCGAAACATAAGTTACAAGCAGATAAAGAAAATGGTGGTGTCAGATTCCCTGATTTCCTGAAATACCACCATTCTTTTCTTCTCAAACAAGGCGCTCGTTGGCTGGAAGACCCAACACCGAGTAGACCAGTGTGGCTAGATATAGAGGAGGACCTTTGCAAACCAATTCCTCTTACTTATCTCCCTGGTATGACTCTCCCATCAGACTCCCACTATCCACCAATGCTCTTAGACACTTTAGGTGCCTTTAATACCCTTGAGCAATCTCTAGACTCCCGACTTTGTCCGCTAGATAGACTCCCGCTTTGGCACAATGCTCGATTTCAAATACAAAATAAACCGATGGCGTGGAGACCCTGGTACACTAGGGGCATTTGGATCCCTAACCAGCTGTTCTATGATGGTCGCTGGAAAACTTTTAGCGAATTACAAATTGAATTTGTTCTCCCAGCGAAACACTACTTTCAGTTGGTGCAACTTCAGCATTGTCTTCGGAGTGCTAAGGTGCTCCCGCCATCGGAAACCCATACCCAAGGATTGTCGGAGATTATCCGATCTATCGGGAGCTTATCGGGTGTGGCATCTAACTTTTACAAAACTTTATGTAATACTGTAAATAGAGGCACTCCTACAGCACAGAAATCCTGGGAGCGGGAAATGCATGTAACTTTGACCCCGGAGCAATGGAGCCTAGTCTGGAGCAAGGTGACACGGGTCTCTCGATCCGCCTCACTCACTCAGACACTTTTCTTTCTAGCCCACCGATGTTTCTATACTCCTGACAGGTTAGCCAAATGGAACGCCACCCAGAGCAATAGATGCTGGACATGCCATGCGGCCATTGGTTCACTAACTCATGTTATGTATGAATGCCCCGCATTACAGTATTACTGGAGTCGGGTCTGGGGTCGTATTCAATCTATTTTGCACTTTCAAGAGCCCCTCTCTTGGAAGATAGTGGGACTCCGCTCAGCTGCGGGGATCCCCTCTCTTCCCAAATCGGCTTACTTCCTTTTAGACTTTATGCTGGGCATAGCTATTTCCCTAATTACGAAATACTGGAAAAATAGCTCCCATCTGAGCCCCAATGAATGGTGGAATCATGTCTGTCTCTACAGTAAATATGAGCAAATACCTCGTATGTTAGCTTCTTCCGCTCAGACCCCCCACCACTTGTCTAAATGGAAGATGCTCAACGACTATGTTCAAACTGCTAAATGCTCTCATCTGACTGTTTAAATCTGTGTAAATCTCTGTCACATGATCATTCTGTATCGCAGATACTATTTCTGTTTGTTTTGATGTACAATTACTGTTGTTTGTAAGCGCTTATATGATGATACTTATCAGCTTAGAGAAGAAGCATAGGGGTGGGGGGTAATTGGGGTTGCTTTTCCTTATTGTATGCTTGTATTTGTTTCCTTTGGTGTGTTGTTTCTTTTTGCTTGTTGTAAAATGAAAATAAAAGTTTAAAAAAAAAAGAAAACAAGCTCTGCATTCACTCTAGAAAGTATGCTGTATTTCTTTTCAGACTTGTATTGTTTCCAAACTATACCTGAACTAGTCAGCTGGTAGAATCAGTGGCTAAAAAGGTCTCAGAATTATGGGCCGCCAATGACTTTCAATATCATGTCAAATGGCATCACTGCCCCCATATACATCAATGAGCTTAACTGAAAAGCCACTATTCAGAACATTTTTGAAACAGTTAAACGTATGGGAACTTAATAAACAATTCCAACACTTTAGTGCTTAATTTTCAGGAATTCAACCGTGAATTTCCATAATTCAATTGTGAACTATACTTAACTTCTGGAATTTCAACCGGTAATTTCCTCACTCCCAACGCTATCGAGCGCGCCTTATAAAAGCGTTTCACCCCAATGGTTTCTTCAGGGGAAAAGCGAACCAGCACTGTAAACAGAAAACAAGTGCATTTAGTACAGACTTTCCTATTAATGATTAGAGAAATAGGGGAATCGATGAAAAACTCCAAACCTTTAGATTCATCAGATGGTAAACCTTGCAACCTTGCTAATCACATCTGAGTCTTGGTAAAAAACGCCGCGCATGCGGGCTGGTTTAAATAGGCTCTAAACTGCCACCTAGCGGGGATTATACTTCAAAAACAGACTTCCCATTCAATCCGCTTATTTAAACCCCGTGGAATGACTGTTTGTAACCTATGTATCCAACGCTGTTCATGATATAGTAAGGCTTGATCAAGGGTTTTCCCAGGCTGGGATTTAAATACTTGCTCAATACAGAAACAAGTTAGATCTTCAAAAACGTGATGAAATTTTAAACAATGGTCAACCATAGGTGCTTCTCATCTGCAGCATTTAAGCTTGCTTTTATGTTCATTCATTCTAACTTTAAAAGAACGTGCGGTCTTTCCAACATATAACAATTTACAAGGGCAACGAACACAGTATACGACATGTGTGGAGAGACAAGAGGTTGCATTACGGAGTTTGTAAGTTCGTCCTTCATGTTGAAATTCTAATAACTCTTGAGTAATAGTGCATATATTGCAAGTCCCACATTTAGAATGCCCCGTTGTTGCTGTGGATGTCAAAGGTATAATGGGCCGTAAGACAGTTGGACTTAATATTTCCTTAAGATTTCTTTGTCTCCTCCAAACACACCGAACCGTACAATTCTCGAGGCCCGCGGTACCCCGTAAAACATTCATATGTCGTTTAACACTATGTGTAAGGTGAGAACTAAATGGGGTAAAACCTGTGATCAAATTAATTTGATGAGAAGTATCATCCGGCCCTGTTCTTTCTGGTGGATACAGCAATAAATCACGATTGGTGTAAAGAGCCCTTTTATAAGCTCTATCTACTACCCCACAGGGATAGCCTCGTTGATGAAAATTCTTCTTTAAACTTTTGGCCTGAATTTTGAAATCTTGAGTATCAGAACAGTTCCATCGATAACGAATGAAATGGGACACAGGTAAACCATCTTTTATTTGTATTGAATGTGCACTATTGTAATGTAATATTGCATTTTTATCTATGGGCTTACGAAATACTGATGTGTGCCACCCGGCCGGCGATCTTCTAACCAAAACATCCAAAAAAGTAATCTGTTCCATGTGATGATTTAATGTGAATTTGATATTGACATCTCTGTTATTCAGCCAAATCATGGAATTGAATCAAATTTGCCAAAGTGCCCTGCCATAAAAGAAAAACATTGTCTATATATCGCCACCACAATTTGACGGATGCCACATAAGGAGAATTAGCAAGCCATTTTAGCTCAAATTGTTGCATATAGAGATTGGCCACGGAAGGGGCACATGTGGCACCCATGGCCACTCCTGACAATTGTTGGTAAATATGATCTTCAAAAATAAAAAAATTATGATACAATGTTAGAGCTGTTAAATTGGATAACAGATTCAACTGTTGTTCAGACAGATCACCCCGGTCGAAGAGAGCTGTCATTATCACATCATGTGCTTGTCTTTGAGGGATTACTGTATATAATGAAACAACGTCCAAAGTTGCCAAGATCACCGCCGGTTCTAATGCCAATTGGGTATTTTCCTGTAGAATCCGTAGAAAATGGGTAGTGTCCTTTATGTAGGAGGGAATCGAGGTCATAAGAGGTCTTAAAAAAGAGTCCAGAAAAATCGATAACGGCTCCAGCACTGAACCACGAGTGCAGACTATAGGTCTCCCAGGGGGTTATGAATGTCCTTATGAATTTTTGGAACAAGGTAAAATTTTGCAATATTGGGATCAGACGGGTTCAAAAAACGCCATTCCTTTTTGGAAATCAGCTTGGCCTCCAGTGCCGATGTCGTGATACTTTTAATTTGGCATTGGAGTGTAACTGTAGGATTCTCTTCCATCTTCTTATAAACCTTTAAATCCGACAACTGTTGATACGCTTCCTTCAAATATTGTTCCCGACTCCAAAGCACAATTCCACCTCCCTTGTCTGCTCGCCTGATGACTATGTCTGTTCGAGACTGAAGAGCACGTAATGCTGTTTGTTCAAAAACATTAAGAGTGGAACGTGAATTACATCAAGTTGATTCTACCTGTTGTATATCTTTCAGAATCAAATCACGATACAGAATTAAAGATGGGGGAAGGGGAGTTGGAGGAGACCATGTTGATTTTAGAGGAAGGGAAATCCGATTCGCGTATGTAAGAGTCACATCAGAAGCTGATTGTTGCCCAAAATAGACCTATAAATAAAGCTTTCTGATCAGTTGTTCCAGATCAACTCTCAGTTGAAAAGAATCATGTTGCAAACGGGGGACATAGGATAGCCCCTTATTAAGAACTGCCAGCTGTTCTGCCGGTATGGTTATACCAGAAACATTCACTATCAGGGAATCTACATTCGCCGTCTGGAACTGACACCCTGCTGTGATTTCGTTCGTTGATCACCATTCTTTTTTTTCTTGGTTGATTTTTCTGTTTCGTCCAAAAAATTCTTCCGACGTCCAGAGCCTTCAGAATCAACTGAATCTGTATCTTCCAAGGTGTTATCGAAACTAACTTGCTTCTTTTTTGATTTTTCCTTTTGCTTCTTTTTCTATGACATTGGCAAAATTCATCCCTTCTTTCCTGAACACACTACAAAGACCATTGTCCACTCTCTTGTCACCTCCTGTCTAGACTTTTGCAACCTTCTCTTCACTGGTCTGTTTCTGAATCATCTCTCCCCAGTTCAAGCTGTGCCACTATCCTCATGTCACCCCTCTTCTCAAAAAACTACAAAATACAAAATGAATCCTTAAGGACTCTCACTCATTGAAACATCCAAACCAAAAGAGTCACAAGGTACAAAAACGCATAATGAAGGAAGGAAATATAGTGTGGTAAAAGAGCACTCTCAGCACTTACAATCTATATGCCAGCTACCATAGGATATGCTGCAAATATAAAGAGGCCTCAGACAGGGGGAAATTCAAACACAAGTCAGCTGAATTGTCAATAATCCATAGGCTGGCTATAATAACTTTCCCCAAATATCATTCATCAGCCTTAATATGTTTTACTATTTTTTCAATGCATTTAAAACTCTAGAAAACACTTGTGTGTATCAGCAGTACCCCACGCAGAAGCTGCAATCGCTCTCTTGATCAGCTGGAAATGTGTTGACTCAAGTTTCGTCCGTCACTTCTATTTGGGCTGCATCAGGACAAAGAATTCCAGCTTCATGGAAATTCCTTCAAATAGAGAAACCTCACGCCCATTGAACATTGAAGTCTCGGTTGGCCATAAGAACACTTACTGCACCCATGGTTCAACATTGACTTCAATTGGGTCATAGTTGGGAGGATCTTCATTGGTTTCATTAATGGATACAGATTGCGCAAGTTAACTAGACTTGAATTGAAATGGATCTTCATCCTTAATACTGTCCAGCCCATGAGATTGAATGACTCATTGGATTGGCTGACAGCACAGTGATGTCATTGGCCCTGTTTTGGACCTATTGGTTGATTGGAACATAATTCATCAACGTCATTGGCCAAGGACTTTTGACGCTTTTATTGCCGCCACCTTTGAAATATTCAATGGAGGTGGCTGGACAGACAACCCCCAAGACAAATATCCGAGACACCATAATTGAAGTTCTGGTATCCCCAAGTTGAAGATGCCTAGTGGGTGGAAGAAAGCCATAAAAGAAAGGTAGCCCCCATCCTGAGGAACTGACAATCCAGTCTGATCATATCACAGTGGAGTGGAGTGGAGTTGAGTGGAGAAGGGAGTGAAGGGGAGAGCAACAGTGACAGAAGTGCACAGACAGAGAGATAATTCCCAGGATTTGCTTATGGCCTTTGCTAATCCACCTAGGGGGAGAGTAGAAAGGGCTGCATATTCCACTGCAACAGTGAAAGAGCAGGTATCCAGTGTCATCTCCACAGAGGTGGTTAGGGGAACAGGAGAGAAGCAGTAGGCACACATTATTCCCCGCTGAAAAGTGTATGGAGCTGGCCTTGAGTGATAAAGATTCTAAGGAATCCTCATGAGCAGGATTTCCATTAAAATAATCAGATATTGAAAGTTCTATAGCTGAAGAGGTTGTTGTTAGCACAGTATGTGGTAAGGAGGTAGGACATGATACTGCTGGCAGTGCCAAGGTCAAGACCACCCCACATGTAGAGGAGATAGTAGAGAGTGGGAAAGATGCTGCTGGCCTTTCATCTTCTCTTCCATCTTTATTCTCAGTTCCAGCAGTAGCAATAGAAACAGCCTCCTCCCCAAAGAAGTAAAGGATAAGTCTTCTAAAACCTCATTCCCCATGATATGCAGAATGCAGTTACTGCAGAAAGCACATTAGTAGAGGGAAGCTGATGGGCCATCTTATGAATAGTGGCATACAGCATCATTTGCTCTAAAAACAACACCCTTTCCAGCTCAGAATAAAGGAGGGTGCACATCCTGAACTGGGGTCTTGATCCAGGAGTGGAAATAGCTGTGGTGGGAAAGGTACAGAAAAAGGAAATCCATTTCCCAAGTGGAGCTCCCAGCCTCTTCTCTCAGTGAAGTGGTATGCCAGCAACCCCAATATGATAATTGCATATCCTGTTATGGGGCAGAAATGTGCAGGTTATAAGCTGGAAAGGAGTGTAGACTCTACCTTGCAGTTAGCACATGGAACTTATCATGTGTTGTCACTGTTGGAAATAGCATGGACAGACAATGTCTTCTAATAAGGAAGGAGTAAGTGTATCCATGCTATCTGCAACTACACTTACCACATGGCAAAGCCTTTTTCTGTGTGGCAACTGTATGGAAATGCCACCAATAGTGATCATACAAACTCTGCACTTACTGCTTGCAAAATGCAAAACTTTAGCACACTTTATTAAACGGATCCAATGTCCCTTATGAGAAAATATGCCATATCATGTAACATAGACTCAACAACTCTTATCATTGGAAAGCCACTTCACTATCTAAAATGTCATTGTGCTAAAGGATATACTGGGCATCCAAATGGCAGATGACATTTAATGTGGACAAGTGCAAAGTTAGGCACTTAGGGAAGAACAACCCAAACTACAGATACAAAATACAAGGTTTCAGATTAGGAAAAGGAATTTAGCTGTCATTGTAAACTTTGAAATCCTATGCTAAGAGTGCAGTGGCAACCCAGAAAGTCAATAGAATGCTAGAAATTATAAGGAAAGGAATGGAGAATTAAAAAAAGGATATCATAATGCCTCTGCATCACTTTATGGGGTAACCGCACCTTGAGTATGATGTGCATTTCTGGTTGACATATCTAAAATGTCTCTGTTTATTAAAATCCTGATATACCGCCTTTTGCATGGCTAGCAGCAAAGCAATTTACAAATTAAAAATTATTACTAAAACCAGAGCAGAAAAGATCTCTGTAATTATTGAAAGGACAGGCAGGAGAGGTTAGAGAAAAAGTAGTTGAGACAGACAAACCATGTATGAGTCCGAGGCATCTGGCACAACCCCTCCTCCTGGAATTCCAGGAAAGCCTTCTCAAAGAAGTATGTTTTAAGAACTGTTTAATGTTTCTAAAAATTTGATTCTAGTCAAAGAGAGTATGGCAGGATGTTCCAGAAGTAGGGTGTCAAAAAGCAAAATGCTGTATGATGCGTAGATTCCAAATATGCGCAGAAAATGGATGGCAGCACCATAAGATTGGATGTTTGTGAACGAAGAGCCTAAGTTGGACAATAGGGAATGAGGAAGGTAGCTAGATACAGTGGGATATAATTTAAATCAAATCAAAATATAGCTTACCTCAGCAGCACAAGACAGGGTACTGTGTACCAACCCTCTTTTAATAAGTGTTATTTCCCTCCCTCCCCTGGGATAATCGTAGCTTTATAGGTACTTACACATCTTACAAGACAGGAGGTGCTCTCAGGTGAAGCTCATTACACAAATCAGTCATACACTAAGGACCTGAGATTAGTTAAGCTTCAGGTGAACAAGGTATATTACACGTATTAGGTACAGTTTTATTAGTATAAATATCCATAGCAACCCTTAGTAAGTAAAGAACTTAGATCTAAACACAAACTTAAAACTAAGATGCAGACAGCAGTCCAGCAGCAGGATGGGGGCTTACCAGTCTTTTGCATTGCGTGTCACATGTATGATTTTCTCCCAGTTGGTGAGAGGTCTTACGTGTGCACTAGGTGCAAGGAGCTCTTTGCTCTCAGGGAACGAGTCCGTTCTCTAGAGGCTAAAGTAGCAGACTTGGAAAGCATAAGACAGACAGAGAGGTACATAGACGAGACCTACAGGGATATAGTCCTGAAGTCCCACCTCCAGTCTGGCAGCATCCCTGTTGCCATGGAGGAGAGAGGTCACGTGACAGGAGAGCATCACCCCGGTGTGGCAGGAAGTGATCCTGTAACTAGGACCTGTCCTCCAGGTGATGTAAAACCCTCTCGCACCGAGGAAGTTTCTCCAGGGCCAAGTGCCCATGAGGGAAGGGTTAGGACAGCCATTATAGTTGGTGATTCGATCATTAGGCATAGAAACATAGAAACATAGAAACATGATGACAGAAAAAGACCACATGGCCTATCTAGTCTGTCCTTCCATAACAACAACTAAAACAGTCCACTTTTTACCTTTAGAGATCCTCTGTGTTGGTCCCATGCTTTTTTGAATTCAGTTACTGTCCTTATCTCTACCACCTCCACTGGGAGACTATTCCATGGATCCACTACTCTTTCTGTAAAGAAATATTTCCGCATATCACTCCTGAATCTATCTCCCTTCACCCTCTTCCCATGTCCCCTCGTAGCAGAACTTGCTTTCAATTGAAAGAGGCTCTCTCCCTGAACATTTATGCCACGGAGGTATTTAAACATCTCAATCATATCACCTCTATCCCGCCTTTCCTCCAAGGTGTACATATTAAGATCCTTAAGTCTGTCCTCATATGCTTAATAATGAAGCCCATTAATCATTTTAGTAGCAACCCTCTGCACCGACTCCATCCTGTTCACATCCTTTTGAAGGTGCGGTCTCCAGAATTGCACACCATACTCCAAATGAGGTTGCACCAAAGACTTATACAGAGGCATTATCACCTCCTTTTTTCTGCTAGCCATTCCTCTCCTTATGCACCCAAGCATCCTTCTAGCTTTTGCCGTCGCCTTTTCTACCTGTTTAGCTACGTTAAGATCATCAGACACAACCACGCCTAGGTCCCGCTCTTCTTTAGTGGACAAAAGTACTTCACCTCCTATACTGTATTGCTTCCTTGGATTGCTGCAGCCCAAATGCACGACCTTACATTTTTTAACATTAAATCCCAGCTGCCAAATTCTAGACCATTCTTCAAGCTTAGCTAGATCCCTCCTCATATTATCTACACCTTCCTGGGTGTCTACTCTATTGCAGATTTTGGTATCATCTGCAAAGAGGCAAACCTTACCCAACAGCCCTTCCGCTATATCACTAACAAAGATGTTAAAAAGAATCGGACCAAGGACAGATCCCTGGGGCACACCACTGGTAACATCCTTCTCCTCAGAGTGAGCTCCATTTACTTGTACTCTTTGTCGCCTCCCACCCAACCAATTTCTAACCCAAGCAGTAACTTTAGGGTCCATCCCTAGGGTGCTCAGTTTGTTTATAAGTCGCCTGTGAGGAACAATGTCAAAGGCTTTACTGAAATCTAAATACACCACATCTAGAGCTCTCCCTCGGTCCAACTCCCTGGTCACCCAGTCAAAGAAATCAATCAGATTTGTCTGACAAGACCTGCCTCTGGTGAATCCATGCTGCCTCGGATCCTGTAATCCTCTGGACTCCAGAAACCTCACTATTTTCTCTTTCAGCAGCGTTTCCAATAATTTACTCACCACCAAAGTTAAACTAACCGGCCTGTAGTTTTCAACCACATCCTTACTTCCGCTTTTGTGTAAAGGCACCACATGAGCCTCTCTCCAGTCATTTGGCACCACTCCAGACTCCAACGAGGCATTGAAAAGGTCAGTCAGTGGAGTTGCTAGAATGTCCCCAAGTTCCCTCAGTATTCTAGGGTGTATCCCATCCGGTCCTATCGATTTGTCTACTTTAAGTTGAGCTAGTTTCTCACGAACACAGTCTTCTGAAAATTGTTCAAGATGTCCCTCGCTTCTGTTCTTATTTGTGGGTGTTTTCTGAGGTCCTGCTCCTGGTTCTTCATCTGTGAACACAGAACAAAAATATTTGTTAAGCAATTCCGCTTTATCCTTATCAGTTTCCACATATTCCCCCCCTGCACCCTTGAGTCTGACAATACCACTTTTGCCCTTCCTCTTCTCACTAATATATCTGAAAAATGTCTTATCCCCCCATTTTATTGCATTGGCTATTTCCTCCTCCTTTTGAAGCTTTGCCTTCTTGACTACTTTGCTAGCTTCTCTAAGTTTTTCCAAATACAGATGCCTGTCTTCCTCTCTCTGTGATCTCTTGTATTTCATGAAGGCCTCCCTCTTTTTCTTCACTTTTTCAGCTACTTCCTTCGAAAACCATAGCGGTCTCCTGTTCCTTTTGCCTTTATTTACCATTTTAACAAAAAGGTTGGTTGCCCTTAAAATACCCCCTTTCAGTTTTGCCCACTGTTTTTCTACATCCCCCAGCTGTTCCCATCCCACTAACGACTCCCTGAGGTATTGGCCCATCTTCGCAAAGTTAGTCTTCCTAAAGTCTAAGATCCTCACCTTGGAATGGATTCTAACAGCCCTAGTCCTAATACTGAACCACACCATCTGGTGATCACTGGATTCAAAATGATCTCCCACTACAACATCAGAAACACTTTCACCATTGGTAAGCACCAAGTCCAGCATGGCCCCTTCACGTGTGGGGTCTGTTACCAATTGCCTGAATAGTTCTCCCTGTAGAGAATCCAGGATCTCCTTACTTCTAGAGGATACTGCAGCAGGAATGTGCCAATCAACATCTGGCATATTGAAATCTCCTATCAGTAGCACTTCCCCTTTCCTAGCAATGCTGCGTATGTCTTTAATTAACTCTCTGTCCACCTCTTCCTCTTGTGAGGGAGGTCTGTATATCACACCAATGCAAATAGATTTCTCTTTCCCTCTTTCTAGTTTAACCCACAATGCCTCCTCTCTCCCTTTTAAGCTCTGTAATTCCAAAGCTTTATTAGTAGTTTTTACATATAGTGCCACTCCTCCTCCCCTTCTTCCTACCCTGTTCTTTCTGAATAAAGTATAGCCAGGTATAGTTACATCCCAATCATGGTTTTCTGTGAACCATGTTTCTGTAACTGCCACTAAATCCAAGTCAGCCACTCCCACCAAAGCTTCAACTTCAGGGATCTTATTTCCCATGCTACGGGAATTAATACACACTGTTTTCCATATGTTACCCCTGCTACCCATTTCCATAAAGGTATTTAATGTATCACCTACCTGGGGGCTTTCACTTACCTGGGGGCTTTCTTCACCCATCCCCAATGAATCTAGTTTAAAGCCCTCTTCAGTAGATTAGCCAGTCTACTACTGAAGATGCGTTGACCTTTCTTGGACAGAATAGATGTATCGATATTTCCTTCATGTAGATAGCTGGGTGGCTGGTGGACGTGAGGATCGCCTGGTAACATGCCTGCCTGGGGCGAAGGTAGCGGACCTCACACGCCACCTAGATAATGTCTTAGATAGTGCTGGGGAGGAGTCTGCTGTCTTGGTACATGTCGGTACCAATGACATAGGAAAATGTGGTAGGGAGGTTCTGGAGGCTAAATTTAGGCTTTTAGGTAGGAAGTTGAAATCCAGAACTTCCAGGGTAGCATTCTCTGAAATGCTTCCTGTTCCACGCGCAGGACCCAAAAGGCAGGCAGAGCTCCGGAGTCTCAATGCGTGGATGAGACAATGGTGCAGAGATGAGGGGTTTGGATTTGTTAGGAATTGGGGAACATTCTGGGGAAAGGAGGGGCTCTTCCGAAGGGATGGGCTTCACCTTAACCGGGATGGAATCAGGCTGCTGGCATTAACCTTTAAAAAGGAGATAGAGCAGCTTTTAAACTAGATATTAGGGGAAAGCCGACAGTCGCCCAAGAGCGGATGGTTCGGAAGAATGTATCTTTGAAGGATACTGCCAAAAGAGACCTAATTTCTACACCCACCATCACCCCAGTACCATGGTCTGACCATTACTTAATCGAGACAAAACTGCAATCACAAGAAGACCGGACAAACGAAAGAGCGAACATCCCACACACACAAAGACGATTCAAGTCCTTTGACAAGGACGAATTCATACAGGACACATTACAACACTTGAACATTGACTCAGAGGACCTGGAGGAACAAGTTTCCAACTGGAACAGCATTTTAGCTAACGCCGCCAAACCATCCGATGACAGGACCGAGAAACAACACCACAACAAGAGACAAAACAAGCCATGGTACTCAGCAAAAATACGACAGGAAAAGAGGGAGCTCAGGAAGATTGAACGGAGATGGAGAAAAAACAAAACAACTTCCGACCAACATCTTTACCTAACAAAGCAAAAACAATACAATGAACACATCAACCATTCAAAGAGAGAATTCCACACAAACCTGATAAATTCTTCCATCAACAAACCCAGAGAACTTTTCGAAATAGTAAAAATCCTGACAAAAGAGCAAGCACCAGAAAGCGAAGTACAAGTTGATCCACAGAAATTCGCCGACCACATCAAAGACAAATTTCACTCCACAGAGCGCACAACACCCAGTGGAACCACCAGAACGAACGTACACCCCAAAACCTGGGGCACATTCTACTCACCCTCAAAAGAACAGATATCCCACATCATCTCCACAATCAACACAAGCACTGCTCCTACAGACCCTTGCCCAGTGTCATGGGTCAAAACCACCAAATCAAGCCTCATACCAACCATTCATAAAATGGTACACAACTCACTCACTCAAGGACTCATGCCACAGCAACTAAAGCTTGCCTCAGTAAGACCAATCACAAAGAAAACTACTCTCGACAAAAAGGACCTAGCAGCATACCGAGCAATCTCCAGCATACCCTTCCTCGCAAAAATAATCGAAAAGACGGTTCAACTACAACTTCAGGAACACATTGACGAACACGGAACTCTCGACGACAACCAACACGGATTTCGTCCCAACCATGGAGTCGAAACTCTACTGATCTACCTCTTCGACAGCATCATAAGAATAATTGACAACACCAGGAATGGAATTATAATGATCTTCATCGACATCTCCTCAGCTTTCGACACAGTTGACCACAATACGCTCCTGGAGAGACTAAAGAACACTGGTATACACGGTACCACTTTGAAATGGTTTCACTCGTACCTAACCGAAAGACAGCTACAGGTCAAGGTGGGACATGACACCTCCCGACCCATAAATGTCCAACAAGGAGTACCGCAAGGATCCGCACTCTCAGCACTCCTTTTTAACATCTACATCCAACCAATATGCAACATTATGAAAGAGAACAACATCCAATACACAATATACGCAGACGACATCATGGTATACTCCCCGATATCAATCGACAACCCGGACTTCTCTAAGATAACAGACTGCCTTACCCAAATGACGAAGTGGTGCCAAAACAACAACCTCGCAATAAACTACAACAAGACCGAAGCTTTAATCATCACTCGGAACCAAAGCTTCATACACCCACCAAACATAAAGATACAAAGCACCACGATACCGATAAGATCAGAGGTGAGATACCTTGGGGTTACTCTGGACAGTAAACTCAACCTCAAACCACACATAGACAAAACAATCCAAAAAGCCTACTACAGGATGCGAATCATCAGGAGACTGAGACCACTCCTCGCCCCAGAACACTTCCGTACCGTCTGTCAAGCACTGATAACCCCAATACTGGACTTCTGCAATCCGATATACCTTGGACTACCGAAACAAGCTCTCAAACCACTCCAGCTGGCACAAAACACTGCAGCTCGAATCATATCCGGAGCCGCAAGGCAGGAGCACATCACACCTACATTAAAGGACTTACACTGGCTCCCAATCAGTGCTCGCATCAGATACAAGACTATCATAAACCTATTTAAGATAAAACAGCACACATCAGCCAACAGCCTCCACACGCTCATACAACCGGAAACCAGCGCACGTCCTAGAAGAAGTCAAACACGCAACCGAGTCAGTACCCCAAATGAATACAAGCACACACGCAAGGACACAACAGACAGAGCTCTCTCCATGGCTGCTCCAACAATATGGAACAATCTACCGGACGATCTAAGGGCAACTCCAGACCTCAAAGACTTCAGAAAACAGCTGAAAACCATGCTGTTCATAGAGCACTATGGTCACATCACATAACCTAAGAGAATGTATAGCAGCACTCCAATCCTCCTAAACACTGTATGTATATAAAATGTGTTTTTAGCACCACTGTAAATAGCCCACCTTGTATATAGCTCAAACAAATCAAGCACCCCACACAGCCCTCACACAACTAAGTTTCACCCTCACTGCATGTATAACGCACACACTTTACTTGATTGCTTGCTGTGATACCACCTTGATTATTAAGATAAGGCAGTTTAGAAATACTGTTAAATAAATAAATAAATAAATAAATAAAAGCAGAGAGGTTCCAGAAAAGAGTAAAGTAGCCCAAATGCCTTCAAGTATGGAGCAGACAGAGCTTAAAGATCCTAAATTACCCATGTCTAACAATAGCCAAATTAATATGAATAAAATACATTCTCTAAAATGCTTTTATGCAAATGCTAGAAGTCTAAAAAATAAGATGGGAGAGTTAGAATATATAGCACTAAATGAAAGGTTAGATATGATTGGAATATCAGAGACAAGGTGGAAGGACGACAACCAGTGGGACACGGTGATACCTGGGTACAAACTATATCGTAATGATAGAGCTGATCAAGTTGGTGGAGGGGTTGCTCTCTATGTTAGAGAGGGCATTGAGTCAGAAAGGATTAAAGTTTTTCAGGAAACAAAATCTGCTTTAGAATCTCTATGGATTGAAATTCCATATAAAAGGGGGAAGGCAATGGCAGTGGGGGTGTACTATCGAGCGCCTGGCCAGAATGACCAAATGGATGATGAAATGCTCAAAGAAATCAAGGAAGCTAACAAATGTTATAGCACAGTAATAATAATGGGTGATTTCAACTACCCCGGTATCAACTGGGTCAGTGTCACGGCAGGACATGCTAGGGAGATAAAGTTCCTAGATGAAATAAATGACTGCTTCTTGGAGCAGCTGGTTCATGAACTGACCAGAGGGGAGGCCATATTAGACCTAATCCTTAGTGGAACACCAGATCTAGTGCAAGAGATAAGGTTGTTGGGGCCACTTGGCAATAGTGATCATAACATGATCGCCTTTGATTTAATTAGTTGAGGAGGGATAGTAAGGAAATCCACAGTACTACCTTTTAACTTTCGAAAGGGAGAGTATGATAAAATGAGGAAAACAGTTAAGAAAAAACTAAAAGGAGCAGTTGCAAAGGTTAAAGACGTACATCAGCTTGGCTGTTGTTGAAAAATACTATCTTGGAAGCCCAGACCAGCTGTATTCCACGCTTTAAGAAAAGTGGAAGAAGTCCAAAAAACTGCCAGCATGGTTTAAAGGTGAGGTCAGAGAGGCTGTTGTTGCCAAAAAAGCATCTTTCAGGAAATGGAAAAAAGAGCCAAACAACGAAACCTGGAAACAGCACAAGCACTGGCAAGTCAAATGCAAGGCATTGATAAGGCAGGCAAAGGGAGAATTTGAGAAGAAGCTTGCTGTGGAAGCAAAAACGCGAAGTAAAGACCTTTTCAAGTACATTCATAGCAAAAAACCTGTGAGAGAGTCAGTTGGTCCATTAGATGATAAAGGGGTTAAAGGAGCACTAAGAGGCGACAAGGCAATAGCGGAGAGACTGAATGAATTCTTTGCTTCAGTCTTTACTGAGGAAGATGTAGGGATGTTACCCATGACTGAAGTGGTATTTAAAGGTGCAGAAGAATTGAAGGAAATATCGATACATCGGGAAGATGTATTACAACTATTAGATAAACTGAAGAGTAGCAAATCACCTGGGCCGGATGGTATACATCCAAGGGTGTTGAAAGAACTGACATACGAGATTGCAGACCTGCTATTAGTAATCTGTGAAATATCATTAAAATCATCTCTAATACCTGAAGATTGGAGGATCGCCAATGTAACACCAATTTTTAAAAAAGGTTCCAGGGGTGATCCGGGAAACTACAGACCAGTGAGTCTGACATCAGTACCGGGAAAAATGGTAGAAACCATCATAAAGAATAAAATTACTCAGCATGTAGATAGTCATGACCTAATGGGAGACCGCCAACATGGCTTTAGACAAGGAAGATCTTGTCTTACTAATCTGTTATGTTTTTTTGAAGGAGTGAATAATCAGGTGGACAAAGGTGAGTCGGTTGATATTGTGTATCTGGACTTTCAGAAAGCCTTGGACAAGGTCCCTCATCAGAGACTTTTGGCAAAACTAAAGAGTCATGGGATAGGAGGCAGTGTACTATTGTGGATCAGGAACTGGTTAAAAGATAGAAAGCAGAGGGTAGGGCTAAATGGCCAATTTTCCCAAAGGAGAAAGGTGAATAGTGGTGTACCCCAGGGATCTGTGCTGGGTCCGCTGCTTTTTGACATATTCATAAATGACCTGGAAAGTGGAATAACGAGTGAGGTTATCAAATTTGCAGATGACACAAAACTATTTAAAGTTGTTAAAACCCAAGAGGATTGTGGAAAATTGCAAGAGGATCTTGATAAATTGGAAGACTGGGCATCAAAATGGCAGATGAAATTTAATGTGGACAAGTGCAAGGTTATGCACCTAGGGAAGAACAACCCAAACTATGGTTACACGATGCAAGGTTCCACATTAGGAACCACCACCCAGGAAAAAGATTTAGACGTCATTGTGGATACCATGTTAAAACCCTCGGCCCAGTGTGCAGTGGCGGCCAAGACAGCAAATAGAATGCTAGGTATGAAAAGGAAAGGAATGGAAAATAAAACAAAAGATATTATAATGCCTCTATATCGTTCCATGATGAGACCGCACCTTGAATATTGTGTGCAATTCTGGTCGCCGTATCTTAAAAAGGATATAGCGATTTTAGAAAAGGTTCAGAGAAGAGCCACCAAAATGGTTAAGGGGATGGAAGGATACTCCTATGAAGAAAGGCTAAAAAGTTAGGGCTCTTTAACCTGGAAAAGAGACGGCTGAGGGAAGATATGATAGAAGTCTATAAATTAATGAACGGAGTGGAACGGGTAAACGTAGATCGATTGTTTACCTTATCAGAATATAGAAAGACTAGGGGACATGCAATGAAGCTACAGGGTAAACTATTTAAGACTAATACAAGAAAATATTTTTTCACTCAACGTGTAATCAAACTCTGGAATTTGTTACCAGTGGATGTAGTAAAGGCTGTTAATGTAGCTGGGTTTAAAAAAGATTTGGACAAGTTCCTGGAGGAAAGGTCCATAAACCATTATTAAGAAGGGACCCAGGATATCAATGCTTGAACCAATACAAGCATTGTGGAACCTGTGTCCCTTGGGGAAATGCTAGGTACATATGACCTAGATTGGCCACTGTTGGAAACAGAATACTGGGCTTGATGGACCTTGGTCTGACCCAGTATGGCATATCTTATGTTCCTATCTTGTGTTCTTATGTAAAGGGTGACATGGTCAAACTTGCAATAGCAGAATTGGAAAAGGTACAGGGAAGGGCAACCATAATGATAAACAGGATGAAAGGATATTCCTGTGAGGAAAGGGTTAAAAAGTTGGAGCTTTTCAGCATGGAGAAGACACAGCAGGGAGAGATATGATAGAGATGTATAAAATAATGAGCGGAGTAGAACGAATAAACATGAATCAGTTGTTTACTCCTTCAAAAAGTATAAAGCCTACGTGATATACAATGAAGATGGAAAGTAGTGCATTTAAGACTAATTGGAGAAAATATTTTTCATTTAATGCATGATTAAGCTCTGGAATTCATTGCCAGACAATGTAGTGAAAACTGCTGGTGCAGCTGGGTTTAAAAAAGATTTGGACATGTTCCTGGAGGAAAAGTCCATAAACTATTCTTAAAATGGATGGCGGAAATTCACTGCTTATCCCTGGGATAAGCAGCATCGAATTTGTCCACCTTCTGGGATCTTGCAAGGTATTTGTGACCTGGATTGGCCATAGTTAGAAACAGAGTACTGGGCTTGAAGGACCTTTTGTCTGACCCAGTATGACAAATCTTATGTTCTTATGTTCTTAATTAAGAACCAATATTTTCTTCTCTGAGAAGGAGAAACATAAATTCAGGTATTTCTTACATCTTTCCTATTTACTTAATTTTTATTGATTACTTATTATTCTTAGACAAAAGAGAGCTGTAAAGATAGCATTTGTTTAAGAATAACACATAAAAAGTGATTTACTTTGAAGTTGAAAAGTACATATTTGAGTTCAAAAGGCATTTTTGGCTATGTGCTTTGAAGACAACAGAAGGCCAGTCGCAAGAATGCAAATAAAGCTGGGCTTGTACTTGGAGTTTCTAAGTATAGGCAAATGTATTCAGTCCACTTTAATATTTGTTTAAAGATGTATTGCATGTCTGCTTCATTTATTTGAACAGCTATATTTTAATCAATATAGGCATTGATCATTTACAGCAGGGATTACATACTCTGACCTGTTTGCACCATAACCATGACTGGGTTTCAGGATCAACAAAGCATGTAAAGTAACAAAACCCTTATGGCTGTATTCATTTGAATCGCTTGAATATTTATTGCACATCAAGGTTAATTTTATAGAGGTTTTTTTGCATGTAAAGGCTATTTTACACATGGAACTGACCTTTTATATGATTATCTCATAGTTTACAGTAATGTTGCTGCTACTACTATTATTTGTCATTTGTATAGTCTCGTCTCATGAGAGCTTACAATCTAATTAAGACAGACCACACAACAACAACAGGGTATTAGGATAATTAAAGGGGGAATGACAAGATACAGATAGGTGGTAAGTAGGAAAATAAGGAGATCAGGAACCAAATGCAGCCTCAAAGAGATGGGTTCTTAGCCTGGATTTGAACAGGGCCAAAGAAGGAGCCTGACATACTAACTCGGGTAGTTTCTTCCAAGAATACAGAGCAGCAAGATGGAATGAGTGAAGTCTAGAGTTTGCAGTGGCAGACATGTTCCAGCCGAGCTGCAAAGGAGTCCTCCACCTGTGCTGCTGCTGGTAGGGGGCAGTGCTGCGATATGGCATTTTCAGTTGCGATACTGTAGTACCTTCCCCTAATGTCTCCTCTGCAGCTTGGCAGGAACATTGGTTTACATGTGTATAAGTGAATGTAGAGACAAGATAGTATGTATTTATATGCGTTACACATGTAGCCATTTCTGGGGGCATAGTTTTGGTGTGTGCCTTCGAGTCAGTGCTTACTCCTGGCGACCCAGCAGCTCCTGGATTTTCTTGGCAGCATGACTGGAAGTAGATTGCCAGGCCTTTCTTCTGAGGCAATGGAGTGCTAGTGGGAATAAAACCCTGATCTTTTGGTTACCAAGCCAGTGCTCTAACCACTAGGTCACTCCTCCACTCCAGTGCTTCTATCTTCCTCCACCAGGTTACATTACTGCTGTGGAGGAGTAGCCTTGTGGTTAGAGCGTTCGATTCCCACTGGCACTTCTTGTGGCCTTGGGCAAGTCACTTAGCTCTCTATTGCCCCAGAAGAAAGGCATGGTAATCTACTTCCAGTCACACTGCCAAGAAAGCCCGGAAGCTGCTGGGTCGCCAGTAGTCAGCAATGATGCAAAGGCACACATTGCATTGAAATTTTGATGTAACAGGGCCAGTTCTTATGTGAAACGTTAAATTCCCCTTTCAAAAGAGCAATGATAGCAGGGAAAATGAATGATTCCTCAGTGAATGTGCTGATGATATAAGACATGCATTTTAACCCTGGGAGTACCGATGGGGTCAAAAGTGACCCCATTGCAAGTTTCACAACGCATATCTCGGAAACTAGTTGTTCAAGAATGCAATCTTTTTATGACTTTTCCCATGTCAATATTCTCTTTATATTGCACCATGAGAGGAATAATTTTCATCCGCTAGGTGACGCTAGTGATGAATTGCAGCACAGAGTACCAGTGGGGTCATTTTTGACCCCAGTTGCTTACGTCCAGTTTGGATCGTGATACAATTTGCAGTTTTGTGAATTTTTTGATCTGACAAAGGTATTTATCATTAATTATGTATCATTTATTTTTTGTACTCTTATTTTATGAAAATTACACATTTTCTGTAATTGATATCATACATTCTCTCATTATTTCCGATGAAATCTGAAGGCTTTCAGCTCGTTCATCATGATTATTGTACACCTATAGTAAAACTGCTTTGCATTTTATTCAACTTTATCTTTGTTTATTTATTTTAGGTTTTTGTTTATGATGTCAAAACGAAAGTATTCAGCTTCCCAAGTATGAGAAATATTGCAACGAGATGCTGACAGTGACGGCTCTTGAGTCGTCTGATGATACAGCATATTCAGCAAGCGAAGAAGCATATCAGCCAAGTTCGGGCGATAAATCTGATGATGACAGTCATGATTCAGATGGCGACAGCAGTTGGTTGCCAAGTGAATGTGAGACTGATGTTGAGCCGGTAACATCGCCTGAAGCAAAGAGTCAAGTTACAGGTCGAGGCAAAGGTCGAGGCTGTGCTGGATGGGGAAGAAGGCAGGAGTCCTCGGTGTCAGTATCATCTGTGAGGAATCTTAGTTGTGGTCGTAGAGGAGCTAAGAGGTCATCAGCTATAAGCACAGATGTTGCCATTGAAGCCTATGTATCTAAGGATGCCACATCTTGGAACAGGAAACCTATAAAACAAGCTGCTGGAAGATACGCCAGAGCTAATGTCATGCCCGTACAACAAGGTCCTACAAGGTATGCTGTACGAAATGTTGATGGCCCTCTCGCAGCATTCCACTTGTTCATGAGGAAGAACTTATTGAATGAAATCATGATGCAGACAAGCAAACAAGGAAGACACATTTATGACGATACCTGGAAAGTTTGACAGACAGAGAATTTCAATGTTTTCTTGGACTTCTGATCCTCTTAAGTGTGTACAAGTCACGAAATGAATCCATAGTTCAGTTGTGGAACCTTGAAGATGGTCATTCTGTTTTCGGCAAAAATATGGCCCGTAACCGTTTTCAGCAAATTTCTTGTGCTCTCAGATTTGATGATACAACCAACAGATGTGAACAACGAGGCGTGGATAAGCTTGCTCCAATCAGACACGTTTTTGATACCTGGGAAGCAACTCTAAGTGACGCCTTTTTTCCTGGTGAAAATGTTACCGTGGATGAGCAACTGCTTACATTTGGTGGCCGTGTTCCGTTCAAACAATATATTCCCAGCAAACCTGCGAAATATGGCATAAAGCTATGGATGTTGTGTGACAGTGCAACGTCATATGTTCTGCGTCTTCAAGTATATACAGGAAGGGAACTCGGACAAAACAGGGAACAGAATCAGGGTGAAAGGGTTGTGCTGCAACTCACTGAAGGATTGATATGATCTGTCAGAAATGTTACTGTTGACAATTTCTTCTGCAGTTTATCCCTGTCACGGAAATTGCTAGAAAAACAAATGACACTTTTGGGGACAATTCGAAAGAACAGAAAAGAATTACCTCCAGAATTTGTAACAGCAAAGGGCCGAGAGGTATTCACTTCACTGTTTGCCTTTCGCGATGATACCACTCTGGTTTCCTATTGCCCGAAGAAAGGAAAAGTGGTTGTTCTTTTGAGCAGTTTGCATGATAAAGAAGAAGTAAATAACACATGTCCAGACAAAAAAAACACGCATGATCTTGGACTATAATTCTAGTAAAGGTGGAGTAGATACGGAAGATCAAATGTTGCGCACGTATGCCACAAAATGAATGACAAGACGCTGGCCAGTGACAATCTTCTACAACATGTTGGACATCAGTGCTTTGAATGCCTTCATTGTTTGGATGTCACTAAATCCAGAATGGCAGTCCAAGTCAAAGCACAGACGTCGTCTATTCCTCTTGGAATTACGAAAGCAGCTGCTTCAGAGTAATTGCAGCGAGACTTCTTCCAGCATTGAAGAAGCCACTGATGCTGTTTGCAATGTCGGGATCCCAAAGAAAAGGGCAAGGTGTCACTACTGTTCCAGAGAAAAAGACAAGAAAAGCAACATAGTTCGCACCTCCTGCAAGCGCAATGTTTGCAAAGAACATTCAGAAATTGTCTGTGTCTCATGGAAATGACTGTAGTACTTTACTGTGTTCATCAAGTGCATGTAAAAATTGCTTTCATGGCAACTCTTCTTCATGTAATTTTATGATAAAGCATTACATTTCAAAACATTTAACCTTCATATAATAAATAATTAATTCGGAATAATATTTGTCTGTTTAGTTTAAATTTTTTCATGATTAACAATTAAAATTCATCGTGGGGTCATTTATGACCTCAACGGTATTCAGTGTGTGCAAAAAATCTCGGTAATTCAAGGGTTTAACTGAAAAATAAAAGTATTACATCTTGATGGTGTCATATCATAGAGGATCAAAGAAAGCTGAGATGAATAATAATTGGGAACAATGTAGAATTTAGGATAGAAAAGGTAATACAAGGGAAAGAGTGAGGGATACAGGACTGACTTAAGATGTCCAAAACCTTTGTCAATATTTATGCACTGAACAAGAGTCATGGCTTATTTTTTGAACAGGAAGTGGTCCAGATGATTGACCACTGGATGGAGTATCTAATCAAAGGGAGTACCTGAACCCTTAGTTAGATCATTGGAAAGGGTCAGAAGTAGGTAGAAAGACAATGAAAAAGAGGGGATCTCTTTTAATATGGAGTGGAATAACTTTAAGACCTTCATAAGAGAAAATTAATACAATTGGAGGCTAGGAATAAAAAAGCAAAGCTTAGCAAGGTGCAGGAGTTACAGCACAAAATTACAGATACATAATTCCTGCCCAAATAGAAACCTATCTCCTTAATTCTGAGACGTTGAGCCCAATTCCATCCAGCTCCTTTCACACAAACAGCAAATGTCAGCATAGCCAGAATAAACACCATTGATCTTCTTAATGTGTCTGTAGGGGTGTTTATTAATGTTTCTTTACATTACAACCTTCCCATGTTGAAGCCATGGTATTTAGATTGAGGGAATGTTTTTCTGGATGTGGTTTTATGATTTAAACTGAGGCTGAAAGATTTTTGCTGTGAGATGTTTGTGGGGGGTTTTTGATGGTGCTTTTTATGTGTTTTTGCTGCTCTGTAAGCTGACGTCATTAGGATTTCCGTATTTTAGGAGGGTGGCTGTTCTGTACTCCGCATGCGTGGCGTTTTTGTATTCCGTGTCGCCAAGATTGAGATGTGCGATTTAAACGGACATTTGCAGCATCACTGGTATTTTGGATTTAGTTTATGTATGTTCCGACTATAATGTGTATGGGTCTTTTTTGAGACTGAAGGGGTAGTTTAGAGTGGTTGGGAGTTTATTTTATGTGTATTAGCATGGTTGGGATGATAGGTTTGAGTTTACATAACTTGATGTTAACTATGTTTAATTTTTGAGTGAGTATTTTTTCTATTTTTGAGAAAAACATCTATGGCACACATCCGAATGACTTATTCATGTTACAGAATGACCTCCTTAGTAAATTACAGGAAGCAGCTCTAAGATTTAACTGTAATGAACATAGCTTTCAAAATGAAGCAACTTAGACAACTACTGATGCTACTTATCTTTTATATAGTGGTACAAAATGTACTCAGCACAGTACAGAGACATATAAGAGAACATCTCTACTCCTAAGAGCTTACAGTCTAGTCTAGGCAAGACAGACAATGCAAATGGGGACTAGGATATATCTTCACTTAAATCTCACTAAGACTATTGCTATTTGGTTTTCTCACAGCAGCCCTCCCCCTTCAATAGCCCCTTCTTTTTCCGGCACTCCGGTACCTTTGGTCTCCACTTTTTGCTATCTTGGTGTGCACTTTCACTCTGACTTATCTTTTCACACTCACATTTCCCACATTACTAAAACATCTTGCTTCTTCCTTTGCCAAATTCGTTCCGTTCGCCCTTTTCTCTCCCCTTCAGCCCTTGTCACACTGGTACTGTCTTTAATCATGTCCTGTGTGGACTTTGCCAACTCTCTTTTCATTGGTCTTCCAAAAAACCAACTAACCCGACTTCAACGAATTCAGAGCACTGCCGCACGCCTTGTCACACACACCTCCCCCCGGGATCACATAACCCTCTATTATTTCATCTTCACTGGTTGCCTGTCACTTTCCGTGCCACATTCAAACTACTGACCCTGGTACATAAAGCTTTCCACGTAAGCACCCCGCAATACTTAACAGATCTCCTCTTCTTCCACTCTCCCAGACATACCCCTCGCTCTTTTCATCTCAATCGCCTTACCCTCCCCTCCCCCTCCCGCGCTCACTTGCAGTCCACCCGTTCTCCTGCCTTCTTTTTCGCTGGTCCCGCCCTCTGGAATGCCCTTCCCCCCTCCCTCCGTCTAGAACCTCAATACACCACATTCAAACAAAATTTAAAAACCCACCTGTTCTCTCTAGCTTTTAATGTTCCCTCCCCTTTTGTGTGATCTATACTCTCCCCCACCTCTTGTTTCCCCCTAGGCTCATACTTCACCTACGTTTTGTCTTGTTCTTCTTAATTCTTTTACTGTCCTGTAAGATATTGTACATTTCTTTTCCTTTTCATTGGCTACTAGCCTTCTTTTATTGAATTTTAATGTACACCGCCTTGGTTATTGTAGAAAGGCGGTTTTTATCAAATGAAATAAACATAAACATAAACATCTAGGAAAATGGTAAGGAAACACATATGAGGAGAACAGGAGCCAGGGGGATCAGGAGCCAAAAGCAGTCTCAAAGAAGTGAGTTTTTAGCTTGGATCAGAACAGGTCCACAGATGAAACCCAATATACCAACTTAGGCAGTTTGCTCCAAGCATAAGGAGTGGAAAGGTAGAAAGATTAAAGTCTGGAGTTGGCAGTGGAACAGAAGGGCATATTCAATATTTCTATATGGGACAATCACAGAAGATCTCTAAAGGAAAAAAGGGACTATAGTAGTTGATATGGAAGGGCAGATTAGAAAGGCCATATGGTCTTTTTCTGCCATGATGTTTCTGTGTTTCTATGAAAATGGGCAGAGAGACGGCCAAAGCTCAGAGATACTGTATCTCCAGAGCCATTTTAGAGACTGGATCTGTGCACTTCCCCAGCTCGAGAATGTCCAAGTCTGAACAGGGGTGTGGTAGAGGCATGGCCAGAGCATTCCCAAGAACTTGGACGTTCCCGCCTGATCTCTGAAATGTCATGGAAGTCTAGAGTGCTGCTTAAGGCTATACCTGCTCTAGACAAGAAAAGGCATCTGAACAGTGCTCTTTTTGTCAGGTAAAGATCTGGAGGGTGTGGAAAAGGAGCTACACTAATACCCCCTTTATTTTACCATGTCAATGAACACAGACTGGAAATGAAGGCTCATGTTTTTGCTTTGCTATGGCACTAGACATCCCCTTATGCTAGCTTGCATGAGATGGACATCCCTACCCCACACTTTCCTAAAGGTAATGTCTATGTGGCCACTGGCATGAATGTCCATGTTACTAAAACTGGCCAGAGACATAGATACTCCTGGTGTTTTTCTGCATATTCCACCCTGGACATCCCAAATTTGATTTGGACATCCTTTCTCAAATGCCATTTCTTATGTAGGGAGAAAGGACAAGGGTCTTTGGGAGCAGAGGAGGAATACCTGGATCAAATTAATGATAACTGAGAGTGAATGTAATTTCCTGGAAGACAGAATTTCTATGGAGGAAATTTGGTCCTGTATAAAGCATTTGAAATCTAGGAAGGTGCTCGGTGTGGATGGAATGAGGGGTAATTTGTAGAACAGTTTATGACCCCTTTGCATAAATTATATAATCTCTTAAGGAAGGCAAGGCCCCCCACACTTTGCAGCTCATATCATCTATTTTTGCTAAATCTAGATATCAAAGGGGCATGTTTACTAAAGTGTGGTAGCCAGTAGTGTGGGGTTTAGCACGGGGTTAATGCATGTGTGAGCTGCCTGGTACCAAGGAGCGTACAGCCCAAAGGTGACCATGCTAAAAATGCCATGCTACCCAAGCAGCATGCGAATAGGAGGGTTAAGGTTGAGAGTGGGCGGGGGAACGGCAGGGATAGGGCGCACAGCTGCGGCAGGTGCACTAGTTGTGCACCAGCTACACAAACACGCCCCATTGTACTTTGGCTCATTTCTCTGAGCTGTGCAGTGGGATGTATCTATTCCCAGGTCAGCCCTCTCTATTCTTCACTGGCCACTTACTAAGTGCCTTGAAGGGGCCCTGGTACTGCTGTATGATATCTCTGCAGGGGTTTGGTGGCTTACTGCCAGCTATAACATCACATTGGCAGGACACAATAGCAAGGCTCTCATAGTCAGTGCCTTAGAAGTGTGCATGAGCTATGGGGACATGTATCCTACTATCACATTAGGGATGTGTCTAGTGTGGCCATATGTCCCTACTGTGGCTGCAACTACTGCTTGTACTGTGGCCACCATGACTCCTCCATGGTATATTTGAGTGCTAACCACATATTTGTACTGTGCTACTCACAGCACTTTGGTCAAAAATTGTCCCATTGTGAATTATCACCAAGAAAATATCCAATTGACCCAAAAGGAGTGGAGGAGTGGAGGAGTAGCCTAGTGGTTGGGGCAAGGTACTTCAGGCCGGAAGGTCAGTGGTTCAAATCCCACTAGAGGACAGCAACCTTGGGCCGGAAGGACTGGGGATTCTAGTCCCACAGGTGCTCCTTGTGGTCTTGGGCAAGCCACTTAACCCTCCATAGCCCATGTTCCCTGTAAAATAGTTATCTCCAAGTTATAATGCCCTGTTCAATGTAATTTCAGCTTGTTCAATGTAAACCACACTGATGCAGAATAGCGCGGTATATAAGAGAATGTAAATAAAATAAATAAAGAAAAAAAAAGAAAATTCTACCAAACGCCTAAAAATATTTTTTTGTCGGAGTGAGTCTACCCAGTGTCCAGAACCAGTTTGTCAAAGACACAGCCGAGACTGCTCCATTTTATTATTTAATTTAAAAATGAACAAAAAGTCCATCACTTAGCTGTAAATCACCAGAATGCCGAGGCCTGTATGCTGTATGCCTGTATGCTGTAGGCCTGTATGCTGTATGCCTGTATGCTGTATTCTGTATGCTGTATTCTGTATGCCTGTATGCTGTAGGCCTGTATGCTGTATGCCTGTATGCTGTATGCTGTATGCCTGTATGCTGTAGGCCTGTATGCTGTATGCCGAGGCCTGTATGCTGTCCACTTACCAATTGCTGGCTTGGTTTTGACCTGAAGCAGGGTTTTTAGAGTTTTAGAACTAAAACCCGAAACGCGAGCCGCATCGTCTACTGAGAATCTCGGCATTCTGGTGATTTACAGCTAAGTGATGGACTTTTTGTTCATTTTTAAATTAAATAATAAAATGGAGCAGTCTCGGCTGTGTCTTTGACAAACTGGTTCTGGACACTGGGTAGACTCACTCCGACAAAAAAATCTTTTTAGGCGTTTGGTAGAATTTTCTTTTGGGTCAATTGGATATTTCCTTGGTGGTGTTCCCTTTCTAATCCAATTGAGGTTCGTTTTCATTCACCATTGTGAATTATATCAAAACTGATGCACTGAATGCAACAAGAACAGCTATTCCTAAAAGAAAATTTCCCAATTAAATGGGCCCAGAGGAAAGTAAATACTTAGGAACACATTTTTTTTTTTTTTGTTAATGGTAATTTTTATTCAGTTTAAACATATAAAATAACAGTACAAACGATCATGATATAGAAGGATACAAGCAGATGCTATTGATCAAAATAGCAAAAGAATATAATAACTTGAACAAGTCAGTACAATACTTTAACAAGAACTAGTATCAGTCCATGCCAGCACGCCACCCTCCCTCTCTCTCCGTTCAATGTGGTTACAGCAGAGACCATTCCACAAGGCAGCCTCCATCATCACTTTCATCAAACATAATTTTGTAAAGCTGACCATTTCTTACTTAGTTTACCAGACCATGGGTTCTTGGCTATATAGATCTCTTCGTAGGTCTTGTGTAGGATTAAGAGACTCCACCAATGCTCGAAACAAGCTTTGTCGAGATTCTTCCAGTGTATTAGAACTATTTTAAGCGCTATCCCATTTCATCAGAGTAGGTTCCAGAGCTATGGATTTATATATTACTATCCGATAAGTGATAGGAGTTTGTAAGTTGAGGATTTGTGATATGCGTTCCCATACTCTGTTCCAATATATTTCCAGGGATTTACAATGGAACAACATATGTGCCAGTGTCCCAATTTCCATGTTACAGGACCAACATCGATTTCCCCTCCTGTAGTGTCCATTTCATTTTCTTAGCCGGTGTAATATGCGCTCGATGTGCTATAAAGTACATAGATTGTGTGAGAGACGCTGCTCTCGTGGCACGTATTTGAGTTCCCCAAAAAGTGTCCCAATTTTCCGGAGGTATATCTTGACCGGTTTCAGTAGCCCACACCGACTGTATCTTAAAACATGTCTTGTCACTTTTGGATCGGAGAATCGCAACACATCTCGAAACAGCTTTGGCATCTGTTTGTAATTCTTGAAGTTTCTGTCGCAGTGGCCATCCAGTACGTATCAAGACAGGTGACACACCCGCTTTGCTCATGCAGTACCGGAGCTGACACCATTGGAAATAGCATGTATTAGGCAATCGGAATTCCGTTCTTAATCTGTCAAAGGTTTTAAATGCACTTCCATTGATCAGTGTCCAATGGTTATAAGATCATGTTCCACCCATTTTTTCCATAAGACAGGCTTCCCTCCGATGATAAGGCGCGGGTTCAGCCATAAGGGCATATCTGCGGCGAAGTCATCCCCTCCATCGATACATGATGCCAATAATCGACAGGCATGCTGTGTTTCTCGGATATAGCATTATTGGTACAGTCTGGTCTACTACTGTGCCAACCATTAGCCAGGTAGGTAGGGGGGAATGTATGGCCCGCTCCACACTCAACCATCTAGGTCCTTTATCCGTGTCGTCAGAGTCGACCCATTGAGCACCCTGCTTTAAAAGAGAGGCAGTGTGCAGCCAGCCGAGATCTGGGAAATGGACACCTCCTTGTGCATTAGGTAACTTCAGTTTCCAGGCAGCTATTCTAGGTACTCGGTTGTTCCATAAAAAGGCTATCAGTTGACTATTCATTTTCTTATAGAAGGCTGACGGGAAGCGTAAGGGAATCATACTTAATATATAGCTGAGTTTTGGTACCAACATCATTTTTATCGTTTCTAGCCTGCCCCACCAACTCAAATGAAGGGGGGTCCACCTGCAGACGTTATCATGTACAATTTCTTGACACATCTTAATGTTGATTGCGACAGTCTCTTCCAAGGTGGTGCCATAGGTCACGCCCAGGTATCTAAAGGATGACTTCTCATATTGAAAGGGGTATCCACGCATCATTTCTTCGCTGACCTGTTCATTCAGAGGAATAATTGTTGTTTTATTCAGATTTACTTTATATCCGGATATCGCTGAATATCATCTATGAGTTGCAGTGTTTCAGGAAGGTCTGATGGTTGTAGAAAAATGAGCAGGTCACCTGCATATGCTGACAATTTACAGGGACCATCAGCTAACTCAATTCCTTTTATGTTTTCCTTCTGTCGGATCGCTATTAATAAGGGTTCCAGGGCTAAATTAAAAAGCATCGTGACAGGGGGCAACCCTGTCTGGTCCCTCTTGCAACTGAAAAGGGGCTGAGAGGTGTGAGTTGACCGCTATTCGAGCTGTGGGTTTGGTATATAACAATTCAACGCGTTTTAGGAACTTTTCTCCTATCCAAACCACCGTAGGGATCGAAATAGAAAGGACCATTCCAGTCGATCGAAGGCTTTTTCGGCATCCAATGCTAGCCCTATCAGGGGCTCGGCCTTAGTCTTGGCAGATGCCAGTACATGTGCCAATAATCTTCCATTATCTGTAGTGGATCTGTTTTGTATAAATCCACATTGATCCTCATGTATCAAATCTTTTAAGATCCGTCCTAATCGGTTAGCAAGCACTTTAGCATAGATTTTATAATCAGAGTTTAGGAGAGAGATGGGTCTGTAATTCTCTATCTTTTGTGTATCCCTGCCCGGTTTTCGGGTGAATTACACCACAGCCTCTGCCAGGGCTCCAATCTCTGGAGATTCATCTTGCAGGCCACTGTAGTAGATCTGTAGCATGGGAGCCAATTGAATGCAATATTTATTATAGAATTCCAGTGGGATACCATCTGGACCGGCGGCTTTGCCACGAGCCATCTGTTTGATCGCATCTTGTATTTCAGTTACAGAGATCTCTTGTTCCAGCGTTCGACTTTGATGACTGGTAATGTGGGTCCTACTATCTTGGAGACAAAATCTTCAAAGGCTCTGTCACTACATTGGGTATCTGAGCGATATAGTTCCTCATAGAATTCTTTGCAGCGGTCTAGTATTTTGTCAGATCTCAGGAGAAGGCCCCGGAATTGTCTTGCAACGCCGCTATAGCGGTCTTGCTGGTCTTTGGTTGAGCTGCCGAGCTAAGAGGGATCCAGAGCGGTTGCTTTCATAGTAGTTGTACTACGTTGTAGCTGGATACTACTCAGTGCTTCTTGTTGAGGAGAGCATTATATTGGTATCGCAATTTTTGGAGTCTAATCAATATCATTGAGTCAGCTCTTTTGGCTAGTAACCTTTCCCCAGCTTTTATTTGGAGTTCCAGTTCATCTTTTTCTTTTTCCTGGCTTTACACCGTCTAATGGTGTAGGTGGTAATATGAGCTCGTATTGTCGCTTTAAAACCTTCCCACCAGCTCCAGATGGAGGTATCAGTGGGTGTATTATATTTAAAATAGGTCTCAATTTCCCCTGACAGTAGCTGTACAAAGGAGTCATCTGCTAGTAGGGATTTATCAAATGTCCATCTTGGCGGAACATGTTGTGTAACGTTGGTATCCAGCACTAGGGAGACAGCGGCGTGATCCGATACTGTTGTAGCATATATCTCTGTGGACAACACTTGAGGCATCAGCTCTGTGGACAGTAGGAAGAAATCGATCCTTGTTTGGGTATTATGTGGGATGGAATAAAATGTGTAGTCTCTTTCTTGGGGATGAAGTAGGCGCCATGGGTCTACCAAGTGTAGCTCTGTTATGATTCCTTTAAGAATCGCCTGCGATTTGACTTTGTCTACAGCCCGATACGGCGTGCGATCTAACAGTGGATCCAAGATGACATTGAAATCGCCCCTAAGATGATATTGGTGTGAGCTGCGGCTGTAACTTCTTTAGCTATCAGTTTGAAAAGTTAGGGTCATCGAGGTTGGTGCGTAAATATTGAAGAATGTGTAAAGCTGTTGATTTATTTTCATCGTCACTCTGGCCCATCGACCTAGCGGATCAATCTGTGTGCCGGTAATGGCGGATTGCAGGAATTTGCGCACTAATATTATTACCCCCCTTTGCGTTGAGTGGCAGAGGCCGAGGCCGCCACCAGGAAATATTTAGAGGTTACTTTCTGCGATTCAGTATCTGTTAAATGTGTCTCTTGTAAGAGGGCAATATCTGCTTTTTTTTGTTGGCAGTACGCTAAAATCTTCTTTCGCTTGACAGGGCCAGTAATACCTTTTACATTTAACGAAAGCATTAGGAGATCACTAGACATCAATGTTGGAATAAGCTGTCTTATAGGTGAAAGCTATCCTATGGATAGGTCTGCCGCGTACTTGCATTTTGCGTGTATGTGGAGGGTTTTGCACTGGACTGGACTGACACAAATAACTGCATAACTGGCAAACATTGTATCGCTAAGGTGAACACAATCCACTGAAACAGTAACCAACCCCGACCTCCCGTTGCCACCCCTACATTTCAAGCAGAAATATCTGGTTAATTAAAACTATTTAGAACAACAGAAATACAGTCAATGAGGTGTTTAACAAGGCTAAAGGCGTTCTAAAATTTGTGAGAACGCACGGCCGCACCCCCTGAGTATATGCTGAGTTCTCTACACTGCGTGAGAGATCAGAATATTGACCTCAGGTTTCCATACCGCATTTTTCTTGTAGGAAAGTTTTCAGTTTTTCAGCTTCAACAAAATTCCTCGTTTCATTATGCAGCGTGACCCGCATGGTTCCTGGGTAGTATAGCCCGTATCTTGCCTGTGCACTTTGTAGCATGGGTCTACAGGCCAGCAACGCTTTTCTCCGATCTACCGTTTGCTTGCTCAAATCTGGATAGAGTGCCACTTTGTGTCCCTGGATTTGCAGTGATCCGGCTTTCCGTGCAGCTTGAAAGATTTGTAGGACCTGTGGGTATCTCAGTACCTTCATTATGAGTGGGCGCGGGTATCGTGTGTTTTCAGCTTTGTGTGTTGGGATTCGATGGGCCCGTTCTAGTTCAAAAGGCCTTGCAAAGACAAGCTGCAGCATCTCCGGTATGGTTTTTTCCAGAAATCCAATCGGATCGGTGCCTTCAGCGCCTTCAGGGACTCCAACAAGGCGGATATTATTTCTACGGGCATGGTTGTTTTGATCTTCAATCTGACTTTCTATGTGCCGGACTCGTTTGACCAAAGGGCCCAGCTGTTCTAATGTAACGCCATGCTTCTGGGTTTGTAATTCAACTGCACTAAGTCGAGTGGTGATGGTGAGGAGTTTCTCTTTTACCTCCAGTAAGTCTTCTTGAATCATGTTCAGTGAACTAGAATTGGCTGCGATCATTTCTTTAACGCATTTCAATTCCTGTAGCACTTCACGTAGGCCACCGGCAGTCACTCCCTCCTTCTCTCCCGCAGCCATTTTCTGCGGGGAACCCACTTCGGGTTTGGATCGTTTCGCTGCTGAGCCGGATCCCTGCGGAAATTCCAGCCGGGCAGGCTTCAGGGATGCCATCCAGCTATATTTCGGTGTTATTGATGTAGGTAGGGGGTACAAACTTCAATTTAATACCGGGATATGTTCAGGATTCTTGGGCAGCAACGGGAGCAAAAATTCAGGCGTCCATTCTGTTCAGTGGCTAGCTCCGCCCCCCTCTTAGGAACACATTTGACAAGTTCTCTTGCAAACTTCTATGATGTGGACTACAAATCTTTATTCAGAACAGCATAGAAGGCATCCTGAGGAATTTATAATTTTAAATGCATTATTGAATAGATTCACACTTCCCAGTCTTCCAATCATCCAGAAGAATTTAGGAGCATAAGGACGGCTTGAGGGAACTGGAGTGGCAGTTTGAATGGTGGAAAGTGTCACATATATATAGATTAATGTAAGATTCATAGGTCTATATCTGTTTTTCTATTCTTTGCTGAATGACTTAAGCATTATGATCATATTGATCTCAGTATTCATTAAAGTAACTTTGGGGCGGGGGGTTCTTTCAATCATGATCTGGGGCAATGTATATGATGCTGGAGTTTGTATTCTGGTTTTAGTCAATTATGCTGGCATCCCAATATATGTACAATGTTGTTATAAAATTAAATTTAAAAAGAATCATTATTATAATAATAATAAATACCAAGGGACATGTTTACTAAAGTTAATGCACATTAATGAATTTACACCATTAAGTGCAACTGTGTCCATAGAAATAAAAGGACTACAGATACTTAATGCACGGTAATTTCATTAATGTGCATTTTAAACCTTTAGTAAACATGCCCCTTACTGTGCTATAGATGATACCAGGAAAACAAAGGAAGATTAGGGAGGTCAATGGGTAATTTTGCGGATGATATGAAAAGCGCTGGGATTCTGCTACATTCCAGGAAGTTCTGAGAGAACCACAACTTCTATTAGGTTGACAGATTGCATTTGATAAAGACGGCAACCCATTGCCACAGAGTATATCGAATCTGTTGGGGTAGTAAGAATCCTAGTTAAATTTGTGAATCCTGCAGTATATTTATAGTGTACCACAATAAATAAGAACACAAAACAACCACAACCACAAAATATACCAAATAATCAAGGTGGACTAAAAAGAGCAAAATTGAGAAAGTTAGAAAAACAAATTTTTGCTGGATTGTCATGGGAGGGGATACCCCTCTATCAAGATAAACATTCCTTTTAATCAAAATTTTTAGTAGTTAAACTCCATTTGAAATATAACTCTTTTTGTATATATATATGTGAATTTAAAGCACTTAGTTTGAACACATGCAGAAGAACTAGACAGCGCGACATCCAAGACTGGACAAAGTAGCACCAAGTTTTGAGTTCATAAATCACTTCAAAAGAGCCCTGCACCAGATACAAAAGAGATTATTTACGCCAAAGCTTTGCTAAACCAAAGGAATGGAGTCTGTATCATACATCTTCAACCGCTCTTTTTTATAATTGAAATCAGCGTCTGATGTCACAATCAACTGGACGAAAACTGCACCCTAGTTGCCTAACAGCCTAACCACAATAAATGTGTGATGGCCGCATATGTCAATCAGAGGAGGCTTAGTCAGTCCTGTTCCAGTTCAGACCATCAGGGGTTACCATCCACAATAAAAATATCCAATGCTGTTCCAACCACTGTAGATGGGCAACCCAGTCCCCACTCCAATTATCTGGGGGAACATGATCTATGGGCCACCACTGAAAATCCTGAAAGACATGTTTTAATTGCATACAGGTACAATTTTACAATAGGATCTGTCAAAGTTTCAGTCTTAATTCTAGATGAATGCTTGCTCAATCGAGTTTTGACGGGTCTGGTGGTCCAACCAATGTACTGTAAGCCACAAGGACAGATCAATAAATATGGATGACGTACAATTGCACACCTAATAACCAACGCATGTAGACAGGCTCAAATCACCCCTGTCATCAAGGACCTCCACTGGCTCCCTATATACAGGCCAGGAGAAAATTCAAAACCATCGTCCTAATACACAAAGTACTGCACAATGAATCTGCCCCTTGTCTTCGCTCACTCATCTCTAAACTAAATTGCTCCAGACCATGCAGATCAAACACAACAAACATCTTAAACATACCCACACAGAAGAAAAAGAGCACACAATCCACATGTAACCGAGCCAAATAGTTCTATTGAACGTGTCCCAATATTGTTCAAATTGTTCTTGTTCTTTGTAAAAACAGCTGCGAAAGCAGTTACTTCATGTTCTATGTCAACCATTTTGAACTATAGAAAGAAGATATATAAAAAGTGTTAAATAAATAAATATACTATAAAAGTGGAACTACATGCAGTATGCCATCTAATACAGTACTTTCTTTTCGTGCATTGGTCAATCCAGAAAGGACCAGTTATGGCCTGTCTACCATGCTTACATCCCGTGCAACAAAAATGACCCAGATCTGGGTGTGAGCTAGGTTTGCTATCCTTACCACTTGCTGAATGCACCACCATGTCCTGCATAATTTGACCTCTCGTGTAAGCTATAGTCAGGTCATTTCAAAAGCACTCATGCGATAAAGAATGTGCCAGTGCCTTCGTAATGAGCTGTCACTTCTGTCACACAATTCCTAAACAGGAGAACTCCTACTATACGTTCTTTAGTATATTGGGTTGGCATAGATGATGCTGTCAAAGCTGAACCAGTAGAAGGTAAAAACCATTCAAGAATACTGAGGGAACTTGGGGACGTTCTAGCAACTCCACTGACTGACCTTTTCAATGCCTCGTTGGAGTCGGGAGTGGTGCCAAAGGACTGGAGAGAGGCTCATGTGGTGCCTTTACACAAAAGCGGAAGTAAGGATGTGGTTGAAAACTACAGGCCGGTTAGTTTAACTTCGGTGGTGAGTAAATTAATGGAAACGCTGTTGAAAGAGAAAATAGTGAGGTTTCTGGAGTCCAGCGGATTACAGGATCCGAGGCAGCATGGATTCACCAGAGGCAGGTCTTGTCAGACAAATCTGATTGATTTCTTTGACTGGGTGACCAGGGAGTTGGACCGAGGGAGAGCTCTAGATGTGGTGTATTTAGATTTCAGTAAAACCTTTGACACTGTTCCTCACAGGCGACTTATAAAACAAACTGAGCACCTAGGGATGGACCCTAAAGTTACTGCTTGGGTTTAGAAATTGGTTGGGTGGGAGGCGACAAAGAGTACAAGTAAATGGAGCTCACTCTGAGGAGAGGATGTTACCAGTGGTGTGCCCCAGGGATCTGTCCTTGGTCCGATTCTTTTTAACATCTTTGTTAGTGATATAGCGGAAGGGCTGTCTGGTAAGGTTTGCCTCTTTGCGGATGATACCAAAATCTGCAATAAAGTAGACACCCAGGAAGGTGTAGATAACATGAGGAGGGATCTAGCTAAGCTTGAAGAATGGTCTAGAATTTGGCAGCTGGGATTTAATGTTAAAAATGTAAGGTCATGCATTTGGGCTGCAGCAATCCAAGGGAGCAATACAGCATAGGAGGTGAAGTACTTTTGTCCACTAAAGAAGAGCGGGGACCTAGGCGGTAGTTGTGTCCGATGATCTTAAAGTAGCTAAACAGGTAGAAAAGGCGACGGCAAAAGCTAGAAGGATGCTTGGGTGCATACGGAGAGGAATGGCTAGCAGAAAAAAGGAGGTGATAATGCCTCTGTATAAGTCTTTGGTGCGACCTCATTTGGAGTATGGTGTTGCAATTCTGCAGACCGCACCTTCAAAAGGATGTGAACAGGATGGAGTCGGTGCAGAGGGTTGCGTACTAAGAGGATTAGTAGTCTTCATTATAAAGCATATGAGGACAGACTTAAGGATCTTAATATGTACACCTTAGAGGAAAGGCGGGATAGAGGTGATATGATTGAGATGTTTAAATACCTCCGTGGCATAAATGTTCAGGGAGAGAGCCTCTTTCAATTGAAAGCAAGTTCTGCGACGAGGGGACATGGGATGAGGGTGAAGGGAGATAGATTCAGGAGGTGATATGCGGAAATATTCTTTACGGAAAGAGTAGTGGATCCGTGGAATAGTCTCCCAGTGGAGGTGGTAGAGATGAGGACAGTAACTGAATTCAAAAAAAGCATGGGACCAACACAGAGGATCTCTAAAGGTAAAAAGTGGACTGTTGTAGTTGTTGTTATGGAAGGACAGACTAGATGGGCCTTGTGGTCTTTTTCTGTCATCATGTTTCTATGTTTCTATGTTATAAGATTAAACAACCACTTTCCAGGGATAAACGTGAGCAGAACTTTAGCAGAACTTTGGGGCGAGTAATCTCTTTAGTACCTGATGCTGGGCTCTTTTGAAGTGATCTATGAGCTTGAAACAAAGCGCTATGTCAACCAGTCTTGAATGCCTCGCCGTCCAGTTCCTCTGCATGTATTTAAGCTAAGTGCTTTCAATTCACATATATATACAAAAAGATGGAGTTTACCTACAAAACAATTTTGATTAAAAAGAACGTTTATTCTGAGAGAGGAAGACAGTCCTACAAAAAGATATTTTTCTAAAGGGTATGTTTACTAAACAGCGACCCCATTGAATTCAATGGGGCCGCGGCTCCGATATTGCACGGAAGCTGCTACCGCTATTTAGTAAACATGCCCCTAACTTTCTCAACTTTGCACTTTTGCAGCCCAACCTTGGTTATTTGGTATATTTATAGTGTGGCACATTTTGCTGTCATTTATAAATAATAGCAATATGCATATTCCTTCCTTGATAAAAAGATACCAAACAACGATCTAAACATAGACCTTCAGGGGCCATACTTATCAGTTTATTCCACTTGTAATATGTGCCCTAATGATAAAACACTGGTGGTTTCTCTTCACTCATTTCCTTACCCACTTACAAATGGTATCTTTAAACTCTGATCTTCGTGAAAAGAGATGCTGGCGACTTGTGATTAAGCACGACCAGATGCTGCTTGTCATTTCGTATTCTCCCTGACACAGCAATTGCAAAATACTGACAGCATCGCAGACTGATTTGAAGCACTGGGGATTTATCTGAATGAAAGAAATATCACAGGGAAATATCCCTTTGTTGCTGGATAAATGGGAGAATTCTTTAGAAATTTTACTTTGGGAGTAGTAGATCATTGAAAACTGGTATAAAATATGGAAGGTTTTTATAACCAATGATGTGAAAGAGAAGCCTTTTATGACATTGTGGCTTGTGCAGCTCTCCAAGGTCTTTTTCCTTCCTGCAAATATGATTTATTCTGATGAGGCCCAATTTAGGATTTTAAGGATTGAAGGGAAATTTTCTATATAGATATGGTCTGTACCCATATCTTCTGAGTCATTTTTGGAATAGTTTCTGCATGTCAAATTTTGAAAGATAGAAACGCAGAACATGATGGCAGAAAAACACCAAATGTCCTATGCACAACAGCTACTAAACTGTTAGTTTAATAGCTGTTGTGCATAGTCCCTTCCTCTCCCTAGCAGATCCTCTGTACTTGTTCCAGGCCTTTGTGAATTCAGATGTTCTCCTTGTTTCTGCCACTTGCAGGCTGTTCCACACATCCATCACCCTTTCTGTAAACAAATATTTCCTTTGATTACTCCTAAATTGACCCTTTCACTGTCATCCTATGACCCCTCATTCCAGAGCTTTTTTCCATTGAAAGAGGATTGCCTCCTGTGCATATATTTCCTTTGAATTTAAATGTGTCTATCATATCTCCCAATCCCACCTTTCCTAAAGGGTCTGTATATTATCTTTAAATCTGTCACTATGTACTTCATGATGAAGATCGCTTTAGTAGCCTCTCCATCCATGTTATATCTTTTTGAAGGTGCAATCTTTACTGTTGAATACATAATCTCCTTTATCATTTCCTTACTCTTGCTGGCCATTTCTGTCTGTATGCAACCAAGTATCCTTAAGGACTATGCCCTTGCCTTTTCTAACTGGCCACCTTAAGATTATCAGATATGATCATCCCAGATCTCGCTCCACTTTCGTGCACAAAAGAATTTCAGCCTCTGCACTGTATTGCTTCCTTGGGTTTTTGCAGCTCAAATGCATGACTTTGGGGGGTGGGATGGTTAATACAGCTAGCCTTTGCCACTGTAAAGTGAGTCCAGATATGCAATGCTGGGGTCATATCTGGCCACCGGCATTGAATATTTGGGTTGGCCAGATTGTGATTCTGTAATCTGATCAGTGGCACTATTTAGCCACTGGCTGGATTGCAAAGGTGGCAAAAGCAGTTTGGGATAACCAGCTGGCGGCTGAATATGGCTTTAGCCAATTATCCTCAGGTGCTGCATCCACGCAGCCCCCAGAATGCTGCGATGCTAGCCAGCTAGGGTCGGGGCGCTTAGTGACTGAAACCAGGGATTTTTTTTTTAGCATTAAATCTTAGCTGCCAAGTTTTAAACCAGGGGTGCACAAATTCAATCCTTGAGGGTCACAAATAAGTCAGGTTGTCAAGATATCCCTAATGAATATGCATGAGACATATCTGCATGCATACTACCTTTATTATATGCAAATCTATCACATGCATATTCATTTGGGATAGTCTGAAAACCCCACCTGCTTGTAGCCTTTGAGGAATGAACTTATGCACCCTTGCTTTAGATTATTCCTCATGTTTTGCTAGATTCCTTCTCAAGTTTTCTGCATCTTCCAGGGGTCTACAGTTGGGGATTTTGGGCCCGATATACAAAGGCACTTACACGGTTTGCAGACCTTAGTGCTGCTGGATATCTGCGAGTGCCACCTAGGGCTGGCTCGTCCACTAAGCAGGCGAAGCGGCCACCTAGGGCAGCAGACCTCTGTGGGCAGCATGGCATGGCACCTGTGGCAGGCCATAAGCTTCGGCACACATTTCCTGCCACTTCTAACCCCCCTCTAACAGGACGTTGTGTCAGAGGTAGGGCGGAAGCAGCAAGCCATATGTGCCAAAGCACATAAGGCCTTCCATGGCCACTGCTGCCCCAAGCTGAGCTGTCCCCCCTACGGCCCCACTGATGGAATCGGCGGCAGCGGGGGGCAGGGGTGCAGCAAAGAGGAGGGGAGGACAGCATGGTTTAGAAGGGAGGGGGGCGGTATGGCCAGGTTGTCTGCCTGAGGTGGCAAAAACCCTTGGGCCAGCCCTGATGCCACCACTGCACACCCCAATGCTATGCACTTAGTATCGGGGCATGTCATGGGCATTCTGGGGTGCAGTGGAGGCAGCACCTATCACTAACTGATCAACAGCAATATTGAGCCACTGCCAGTTAGCGAACGTTGGGCAAAGATAGGTGCAGTAAAGGCTGGCCTAACTTTGCACATGGGAGCTAACCAGGCAATGACTCAAAATTGCTGCTGCTGGGTTAGCTTCTGGGCTATGCGGCAACCCAGATATTCTATGCCAGTGTCCAGATATGGCCCAGCATTGAGTATCTGGGGTTAGTATTCAGCAGCGACAGCTAAGTGCTGTAATCACGCTAGCCACCATCACTGAATGTCGGGCCCTTAGTTACAGTATTAACCCCTAAAAGGCAAATTGTTACCAACAGCCCTTCTGTAGTACCACTTATGAAAATATGGAAAAGAAATGGACTGAAGACCAATCCCTATAGCACATCACAGTTTTCTGAAAATCATTTGAGTTCTATCTCAATTCCATTCCTATTTGTTGCAATTTTCTATGGTCCTCCTCCTGGCCTTTCTCACTGAACACGGAGAAAAAATATTTGTTAAGCATTTCAACTTTTTCCTCATCAGCCTATTCGTATTCTTTCCCATTCCTTTTGAATCTCAAAATGCCACTTTTACACTTTCTCATTACTAATATATCTAAAAAAAGGTCTTGTTTCTCCATTTTAGCATAATAGCTATTCCTTTTGTATTCTCTCTCTCCTGACTACTTTACCAGCTTCTCTTGCTTTTTACAAATAGTGCTGCTAGTTCTTTAGTAGCCTCTTCTTCTTTTATCTTTACTTACTTTCCTAATGTAACACCACAGAAATGTAAGAGATCCCTGCTCAGGGTGCCAAGAGTTTTGTACCTGTCTCAAGCACTAGACCCAAAGCAAGAATTCAAATACATTTATTCTCTCCTTCCAAAAGGTTGGGGGATGCTATTTAGATTCAAATCAAATGGCAGATAACCTACTATTACTGCTACTGATCATTTGTATAGCGCTACAAAGCGTGCGCAAAGCTGTACAGACACGTGTAAGAGACGGTTCATGCTCATCAGAGCTTACAATCTAGTCAAGACAGACAGCACAGCAGTTGAGGACAGGGATACACTAGGGGAATTGTAAGGAAACACATAAGAGTGGATCAGTATCCAGAAGTGGCATCGAAGAGGTGAGTTTTCAGCCTGGATTTGAAAAGGGTAAGAGATGAATCCTGCCATACAGACTCAGATAGTTTGTTCCAGGCATAAGGAACAGCAATGTGAAAGGAGTGAAGACTGGAGTTGGCAATAGAAGAGAAGGGAACAGATAGAAGGAATCTGCCAGAAGAGCAGAGGTCCTGAGGAGGGGTGTAGGGAGAGATAAGATAGGAAAGATAGTGAGGAGCAGCAGAGTGAATGCACTTATAGGTCAATAGGAGAAGTTTGAACTGGATACGGAAGTGGATAGGGAGCCAATGAAGTGAGAGAAGAGAGGTTATGCGAGAATATCGAGGCTGGCAGAAGATTAGCCGCACAGCTGAGTTTTGAACAGATTGAAGGGGAGAGAGATGATTCAGAGGAAGACCGCTGCTTTTTGACATATTCATAAATGACCTGGAAAGTGGAATAACGAGTGAGGTTATCAAATTTGCAGATGACACAAAACTATTTAAAGTTGTTAAAACCCAAGAGGATTGTGGAAAATTGCAAGAGGATCTTGATAAATTGGAAAACTGGACATCAAAATGGCAGATGTAATTTAATGTGGACAAGTGCAAAGTTATGCACGTAGGGAAGAACAACCCAAACTATGGTTACACAATGCAAGGTTCCACATTAGGAACCACTACCCAGGAAAAGGATTTAGTCGTCATTGTGGATAACATGTTAAAACCCTCGGCCCAGTGTGCAGCGGCGGCCAAGAGAGCAAATAGAATGCTAGGTATCATAAGGAAAGGAATGGAAAATAAAACAAAAGATATTATAATGCCCCTATACCGTTTGGTCGCCGTATCTTAAAAAGGATATAGCGTTATTAGAAAAGGTTCAGAGAAGAGTCACCAAAATGTTAAAGGGGATGGAAGGATACTCCTATGAAGAAAGGCTAAAAAGGTTAGGACTCTTTAACCTGGAAAAGAGATGGCTGAGGGGAGATATGATAGAAGTCTATAAATTAATGAACAGAGTGGAAAGGGTAAACGTAGATCGATTGTTTACGTTATTAGAATATAGAAAGACTAGGGGACATGCAATGAAGCTACAGGGTAAACTATTTAAGACTAATAAAAGAAAATATTTTTTCACGCAACATGTAATCAAACTCTGGAATTTGTTACCGGAGGATGTAGTAAAGGCTGTTAGTGTAGCTGGGTTTAAAAAAGGTTTGGACAAGTTCCTGGAGGAAAGGTCCATAAACCATTATTAAGAAGGGACCCAGGATATCAATGCTTGACCCAGTACAAGCATTGCGGAACCTGTGTCTTTTGGGGACCTAGATTGGCCACTGTTGGAAACAGGATACTGGGCTTGATGGACCTTGGTCTGACCCGGTATGGCATATCTTATGTTCTTATGTTCTTAAGACCAGCAAGGAGGAGGTTGCAATAGTCCAGAGGGGAAGTGACTAAAGAGTGGATATGCATCTTTGTAGTGTGTTCAGAGAAGGGGCATATTTTGCTGATGTTATATAGAAATAAGCGACAGGCTTTAGCTATCAGTTGGATGTGTGTGAAGGAGAGGGAGGAGTCTAACAGTGGGACCCTTTTATTAAGGTGTGGAAGGTTTTGCATTTACCATGCATTTTGAGTAAAGCTTAATATGCGTTATGTGCCAAAGGAGTGCACTAATAGCTGGGAGTGTGGCCAGCATGTTCCCTGCCACACTCCCCCCGCCCCTGTAAAATATCTATCACATGGCAGCGGCATTAACAATAATGTGAGTGTACTTAATATCACTCATTGAGGTGATGTTAAGTGCACCCACACTAATTGCAACATTACAATTAAAGTGATAGTGTAATGTGTAATGCGTATTGTAATATGTACCCCTGCACTAACCGCAATATGCAGTCCACACCCACTCTGCCCCAGCAACTTATTTCCCACTCCATCGAGCAATGTGCTGTTAATGCAGGAATTAGTATGTGGTAAGTATCATGCCAGCGTGGTAACAGCGCCCTCACTAACAGTTACCATGCGCTAATTTCCACATTAACTGCTTAGCACACGAAAAAAGGGCCCCAATATTTTTCAGAAAGCAATGCTCAATCAATGCTTTAACACAAGAAACATTTAATAACCCATTCTGTATTTTTATCGCTATTATGAACTAGTTTTCTTTCTTAACAGTTTCCAACAAGAAGCTTTAATATCAACCACGTACAACAAAGTTTCTCTTTATATTTTTGTATTCTTCAGACTCTCTCAAGAAGGAAATTATTTTGCCAGGTAAGTATATGTAAAGTCTGCAAATAAAGTTACTGAGATCTCAACTTGTGATATTACTCAGAATTACTCAGAGCTCTATGAAATCTCTCTCTAGTATAAGATACTGGCATTTGCAGAAAGTGCAAGCCACCCAAGCTGTGAATAAGATTGGATCAGCCCAGAGCCGGCCCATTGAGCAAGAATGTTGTTCGCACAGGGCCCCGTGCTTCAGGGGGCCCCGCACCAACAACATCCTGCACACTCTGAGCTCTCAGCTCACTTCCTTTTAGCAGGTCACAGCTCAAAGGACATTTCCAGTGTCCCGGTACTCAGCACGCCTGCGATCTTCATTACAACACAGCTGCCGAAGTGAAGGAAACAACACTCTTTACTTCGGCGGCTGTAAGGAGCTGTTACTGACCTGCCGGGAGCTGCGACCTGCTAAAAGCAGGTGAGCTAGGGCCTCTAAAACCTGCTGCGGGGCTCTTCAGGGAAGGGGGGACTTTCGCTTGAAATGGGCTGAGTCGGGGAAGGGAGCTGAGTTGGAGCAGGGGGCTAAAATCGTAAATGTGCTGAGTGGAGTGGAGTGGAGTGGGGGGGGAGCTAAGATTGGAAATGGGCTGGGGGGGTAGGATTGGAAAATGGACTGAATGCGCGGGCGCTTGCACTGGAAATGGATTGATGTGGGGCTGGAATAGGATAATAATTGGTTTGTGAGGGGGGCAAGTATTGGAAATGGCTGATGGGGGCTAGGATTGCAAATGGGCTGATGGGGGAAGCTTAGACTGGAAATGGGCTGATGGGGGCTGGAATAGGGCTGGAAATGAGCTTATTGGGGGAGGGCTAGGACTGGAAATGAGCTGATGGGGGCTCGGACTGGAAATGGGAAGATGTGGGGCTGGAATAGGATTATAATTGGTTTCATGGGGGGGTGCTAGGCTTGAAAATAGGCTGATGGGGGGGGGCAAGTATTGGAAATGGCTGATGGGGGCTGGAATGGAAATGAGCTTATTGGGGGAGGGCTAGGACTGGAAATGAGCTGATGGGGGCTCGGACTGGAATTGGGGAGATGTGGGGCTGGAATAGGATTATAATTGGTTTATGGGGGGGTTAGGACTGGAAATGGGCTAATACGGGGGTGGGGGTGGGAGAATGGAACTACAAGGGAGCGGATGATGAGTGGGAGTGGAACTAGAAGGGAGCTGATCTTGGGGAAGGACTAGAAGGGGATGGGGCTGGAGGAATGAGGATGGAGGGAGAAAAGATATGTTGTGTAGGAGGGAAGAAAAATCTACGAGTGGCCGGGTATTGGCAGAGTAAGTGGGGATTGAGGACAGAAGGGAGAAATTTGATTGGATGATAAAGGAATAAAAAAGAAATCAGGGAAAGAGCAAAAGGGGAATGATCAGTATGTTAAAGCAGATGTAGAAGATAGAATGGAAATAATCTAGAAGAGAAGAAAGGACAAATAGCAGACAATGGAGAATTAGCAGAAGACAGAAGAAACCAGAAGAAAGTGACTAGAGCAATTGCAATTGAAAAATAAAATGCCCAAACAACAAAAGGTAAAACAATACTTTTTTTATTTTGAATTTATTAACTGGAATGTGTCAGCTCTGGGAAATGTGTATTGCTAACGTCTTTGCGTTTTTGTTTAGTACAAGAGGAAATTAATTTATAGTGGTATTGTACAGTCCAAGTATGGCTTTAGGGGTTCCCAATTTAATTATTGTATTCCGATTTCTAAATTGTGATTCATTGTTTTTTGTTTAATGACGGTCTATGTTCTGCATGTGTAACTGAGCTGAGTAATTCTGTTTATGTTGTTTCTATTTGACAGTGCCACTTGTTCTCTTTCCCCAGTAGATGTATTGCTATTCTCTGAGATGTATTGGCTTAATATTTGCAGTGTTGCTTTTTGATAGGTAGGGTACGGTGCTTTGTGAGTCCTGGTAGTACTATTATGATATGCTGGGTTTGCTATGGGTTCTAAATGGGAAGTGTTTATAGTACTTCCTAATGTGCCTGGCAGTTGGCACTGGAGTATAGTAATGTAGAAATCTGGTAGTCTTTCTTTATCCAGACACTCATTAAGAGGCATGTTAACATTATGCTAATATTTATGCAAATGAGGCATTTATGCAAATGAGGCCCCACAATGAGTCTCCGCACATGGCCCCGCACCCCCCTTGGGCCACCCCTGGATCAGCCATATGGTCCTACTCCCACACGGTAACTCTCCATGGGCCTCTTGACTTTCACAGGGTACCTATTACTTTATCTTAATAAAATTAAAAGGGAAAAGAAATTCTCTGTGCTATCACAGGCATATTTCAGTTCTAAAAAGGATATTGCTTTGCTGTATCTGACTTTAAATAGAGCCTTGGCAACAATGGAGATCTAGCTATTAAAATTAACCATTCAGGTTCTCTTTCTAGATAAAGGGAAAGAGTAATTTACAATTACTTGTGACTCATGCACACAAGCACAGTGCTTTCTCATTCACAGAAGCTGATTCAGTACTGATGATACGGTGACCAGAATTGCACACAATATTCAAGGTGCGGTCTCACCATGGAACAATATAGAGGCATTATAATATCCTTTGTTTTATTTTCCATTCCTTTCCTAGCATTCTATTTGCTCTCTTGGCACCGCTGCACACTAGGCTGAGGGTTTCAACATGTTATTCACAATGACGCCTAAATCTTTTTCCTGGGTGGTGGTTCCTAATGTGGAACCTTGCATCGTGTAACCATAGTTTGGGTTGTTCTTCCCTAGGTGCATAACTTTGCACTTGTCCACATTAAATTTCATCTACCATTTTGATGCCAAGTCTTCCAATTTATCAAGATCCTCTTGCAATTTTCCACAATCCTCTTGGGTTTTCAACAACTTTAAATAGTTTTGTGTCATCTGCAAATTTGATAACCTCACTCATTATTCCTTTTTCCAGGTCATTTATGAATATGTCAAAAAGCAGCGGACCCAGCACAGATCCCTGGGGTAACACCACTATTCACCTTTCTCCATTGGGAAAATTGGCCATTTAGCCCTACCCTCTGCTTTCTATCTTTTAACCAGTTCCTGATCCACAATAGTACAGTGCCTCCTATCCCATGACTCTTTAGTTTTGCCAAGAGTCTCTGATGAGGGAACTTGTCAAAGGCTTTCTGAAAGTCCAAATACACTATATCAACCGACTCACCTTTGTCTACCTGTTTATTCACACCTTCAAAAAAACATAACAGATTAGTAAGACAAGATCTTCCTTGTCGAAAGCCATGTTGGCTGTCTCCCATTAAGCCATGACTATCTACATGTTCAGCAATTTTGTTCTTTATGATGGTTTCTACCATTTTCCCTGGTACTGACGTGAGGCTCACCAGTCTGTAGTTTCCCGGATCACCCCTGGAACCCTTTTTAAAAATTGTCATTACGTTGGCCATCCTCCAATCTTCAGGTATTACAGATGATTTTAATGATAGTTTACAGATTACTAATAACAGGTCTGCAATCTCATATTTCAGTTCTTTCAACGCCCTTGGATGTTATCATCCGGTGCAGGTAATTTGCTACTCTTCAGTTTATCTAATAGTTGTAATACATCTTCCAGATGTATTGATATTTCCTTCAATTCTTCCGCACCTTTATATACCACTTCAGTCATGGGTAATATCCCTACATCTTCCTCAGTAAAGACCGAAGGAAAGAATTCATTCAGTCTCTCCACTATTGCCTTGTCACCTCTTAGTGCCCCTTTAACCCCTCTATCAGCTAATGGACCAACTGACTCTCTCACAGGTTTTTTGCTACGAATGTACTTGAAAAAGTCTTTATAACGTGTTTTTGCTTCCGCAGCAAGCTTCTTCTCAAATTCTCCCATTGCCTGCCTTACCAATGCCTTGCATTTAACTTGTCAGTGCTTGTGTTGTTTCCAGGTTTCGTCATTTGGCTCTTTTTTCCATTTCCTGAAAGATGCTTTTTTGGCAACAACAGCCTCTCTGACCTCACCTTTAAACCATGCTGGCAGTTTTTTGGACTTCCATCCACTTTCCTTAAAGCGTGGAATACAGATGGTCTGGGCTTCCAAGACAGTATTTTTCAACAATACCCAAGCTTGATATAAGTCTTTAACCTTTGCAATTGTTCCTTTTAGTTTTTTCTTAACTATTTTCTTCATTTTATCATAGTCTTCCTTTTGAAAGTTAAAAGGTAGTACTGTGGATTTCCTTACGTCCTTCCTCTATTTATTAAATCAAATGCGATCATACTATGATCACTATTGCCAAGTGGCCCCAAAACCCTTATCTCTTGCACCAGATCTGGTGTTCCACTAAGGACTAAGTCCAATATGGCTTCCCCTCTGGTCGGTTCATGAACCAGCTGCTCCAAGAAGCAGTCATTTATTTCATCTAGGAACTTTATCTCCCTAGCATGTCCTGCTGTGACACTGACCCACTCGATACTGGGGTAATTAAAATCACCCATTATTATTACTGTGCTGTAACCTTTGTTAGCTTCCTTGATTTCTTTGAGCATTTCATCATCCATTTCTTCATTCTGGCCAGGCGGTCGATAGTACACCCCACTGCCATCACATTCCCCTTTTCACATGGAATTTTAATTCATAGAGATTCTACAGCAAATTTTGTTTCCTGCAAAACTTTAATCCTTTCTGACTCAATGCCCTCTCTAACATAGAAACATAGAGCGCAACCCCTCCACTAATTTGATCAGCTCTATCATTACGATATAGTTTGTACCCAGGTATCACAGTGTCCCACTGGTTGTCCTCCTTCCACCATGTCTCTGAGATTCCAATCATATCTAACCTCTCATTTAGTGCTATATATTCTAACTCTCCCATCTTATTTTTTTGACTTTTATCATTTGCATACAAGCATTTTAGAGACTGTATTTTATTCATATTAATTTGGTTATTGGTAGGCATGGGTAACTTGGGATCTTTAAGCTGTGTCTGCTCCATACTTGAGGGCATTTGGGCTACTTTACTCTTTTTTGGAACCTCTCTGTTTTTGGTAGTATCCTTCAAGGATATATTCTTCCGAACCATGCGCTCTTGGGTGACTGTCGGCTTTCCCCTATTATCTAGTTTAAAAGTTGCTTTATCTCCTTTTTAAGGGTTAATGCCAGCAGCCTGGTTCCATCCCGATTAAGGTGAAGCCCATCCCTTCAGAAGAGCCCCTCCTTTCCCCAGAATTTTCCCAGGTTACTAACAAATCCAGAACCCTCATCCTTGCACCATTGTCTCATCCATGCATTGAGACTCCGGAGCTCTGCCTGCCTTTTGGGTCCTGCATGTGGAACAGGAAACATTTCAGAGAACGCTACCCTGGAAGTTCTGGATTTCAACTTCCTACCTAAAAGCCTAAATTTAGCCTCCAGAACCTCCCTACCATATTTTCCTATATCATTGGTACCAACATGTACCAAGACAGCAGACTACTCCCCAGCACTATCTAAGACCTTATCTAGGTGGTGTGTGAGGTCCGCTACTGTCGCACCAGGCAGGCATGTTACCAGGAGATCCTCACGTCCCCCAGCCACCCAGCTATCTACATGCCTAATGATCGAATCACCTACTATATGGCTGTCCTAACCCTTCCCTCATGGGCACAGGGGGCGAGAGGGTTTTACATCACCTGGAGGACAGGTCCTAGTTACAGGATCACTTCCTGCAACACCAGGGTGATGCTCTCCTGTCACGTGACCTCTCTCCTCCATGGCAATAGGGATGCTGCCAGACTGGAGGTGGGACTTCAGGACTATATACCTGTAGGTCTCGTCTATGTACCTCTCCGTCTTTCTTATGTTTTCCAAGTCTGCTACTCTAGCCTTTAGAGAACGTACTCATTCCCTGAGAGCAAAGAGCTCCTTGCACCTAGTGCACACGTAAGACCTCTCACCAACTGGGAGAAAATCATACATGTGACATTCAATGCAAAAGACTGGAAAGCCCCCATCTTGCTGCTGGACTGCTGTCTGCATCTTAGTTTTAAGCTTGTGTTTAGATCTTTAAGTTCTTTACTTACTATGGGTTGCTATGGATACTTATACTAATAAAACTGTACCTAATACATTTAATATACCTTGTTCACCTGAAGCCTAATTAATCTCAGGTCCTTAGTGTATGACTGATATGGATAACGAGCTGCACCTGAGAGCACTTCCTTTACTTTAAGATGTGTAAGTACCTATAAAGCTATGATTATCCCAGGGGTGGGTGGGTGTTGGGGAGGGAGGGAGGGACAGTCGCCCAAGAGCGGATGGTTCAGAAGAATGTATCCTTGAAGGATACTACCAAAAGCATAGAGGTTCCACAAAAGAGTAAAGTAGCCCAAATGCCCTCAAGTATGGAGCAGACAGAGCTTAAAGATCCCAATTTACCCATGTCTAACAATAGCCAAATTAATATGAATAAAATATATTCTCTAAAATGCTTGTATGCAAATGCTAGAAGTCTAAAAATAAGATGGGAGAGTTAGAATATATAGCACTAAATGAAAGGTTAGATATGATTGGAATATCAGAGACATGGTGGAAGGAGGACAATCAGTGGGACACTGTGATACCTGGGCACAAACTATATCGTAATGATAGAGCTGATCAAATTGGTGGAGGGGTTGCGCTCTATGTTAGAGAGAGCATTGACTCAGAAAGGATTAAAGTTTTGCAGGAAACAAAATCTGCTGTAGAATCTATATGGATTGAAATTCCATATAAAAGGGGGAAGGCAATGGCAGTGGGGGTGTACTATCGAGCACCTGGCCAGAATGACCAAATGGATGATGAAATGCTCAAAGAAATCAAGGAAGCTAACAAAAGTTACAGTGCAGTAATAATAATGGGTGATTTCAATTACCCCGGTATCGACTGGGTCAGTGTCACGTCAGGACATGCTAGGGAGATAAAGTTCCTAGATGAAATAAATGACTGCTTCTTGGAGCAGCTGGTTCATGAACCGACCAGAGGGGAAGCCATATTAGACCTAGTATTTAGTGGAACACCAGATCTAGTGCAAGAGATAATGGTATTGGGGCCACTTGGCAATAGTGATCATAGCATGATTGCCTTTGATTTAATTAGTGGAGGAGGGATAGTAAGGAAATCCACAGTACTACCTTTTAACTTTCGAAAGGGAGACTATGATAAAATGAGGAAAACAGTTAAGAAAAAACTAAAAGGAGCAGTTGCAAAGGTTAAAGACGTACATCAGGCTTGGCTGTTGTTGAAAAATACTATCTTGGAAGCCCAGACCAGCTGTATTCCACGCTTTAAGAAAAGTGGAAGGAAGTCCAAAAAACTGCCAGCATGGTTTAAAGGTGAGGTCAGAGAGGCTGTTGTTGCCAAAAAAGCATCTTTCAGGAAATGGAAAAAAGAGCCAAATGACGAAACCTGGAAACAGCACAAGCACTGGCAAGTCAAATGCAAGGCATTGATAAGGCAGGCAAAGGGAGAATTTGAGAAGAAGCTTGCTGCGGAAGCAAAAACGCAAAATAAAGACCTTTTCAAGTACATTCGTAGCAAAAAACCTGTGAGAGAGTCAGTTGGTCCATTAGATGATAAAGGGGTTAAAGGAGCACTAAGAGGCGACAAGGCGATAGCGGAGAGATTGAATGAATTCTTTGCTTCAGTCTTTACTGAGGAAGATGTAGGGATGTTACCCATGACTGAAGTGGTATTTAAAGGTGCGGAAGAATTGAAGGAAATATCGATACATCGGGAAGATGTATTACAACTATTAGATAAACTGAAGAGTAGCAAATCACCTGGGCCGGATGGTATATATCCAAGGGTGTTGAAAGAACTGAAATACGAGATTGCAGACCTGCTATTAGTAATCTGTGAACTATCATTAAAATCATCTCTAATACCTGAAGATTGGAGGATCGCCAATGTAACACCAATTTTTAAAAAGGGTTCCAGGGGTGATCCGGGAAACTACAGACCGGTGAGCCTGACATCAGTACTGGTAAAAATGGTAGAAACCATCATAAAGAATAAAATTGCTCAGCATGTAGATAGTCATGACCTAATGGGAGACAGCCAACATGGCTTTAGACAAGGAAGATCTTGTCTTACTAATCTGTTATGTTTCTTTGAAGGAGTGAATAATCAGGTGGACAAAGGTGAGTCGGTTGATATTGTGTATCTGGACTTTCAGAAAGCCTTTGACAAGGTCCCTCATCAGAGACTTTTGGCAAAACTAAAGAGTCATGGGATAGGAGGCAGTGTACTATTGTGGATCAGGAATTGGTTAAAAGATAGAAAGCAGAGGGTAGGGCTAAATGGCCTATTTTCCCAATGGAGAAAGGTGAATAGTGGTGTACCCCAGGGATCTGTGCTGGGTCCACTGCTTTTTGACATATTCATAAATGACCTGGAAAGTGGAATAACGAGTGAGGTTATCAAATTTGCAGATGACACAAAACTATTTAAAGTTGTTAAAACCCAAGAGGATTGTGGAAAATTGCAAGAGGATCTTGATAAATTGGAAGACTGGGCATCAAAATGGCAGATGAAATTTAATGTGGACAAGTGCAAGGTTATGCACCTAGGGAAGAACAACCCAAACTATGGTTACACGATGCAAGGTTCCACATTAGAATCCACCACCCAGGAAAAAGATTTAGGCGTCATTGTAGATACCATGTTAATACCCTCAGCCCAGTGTGCAGCGGCGGCCAAGAGAGCAAATAGAATGCTAGGTATGATAAGGAAAGGAATGGAAAATAAAACAAAAGATATTATAATGCCTCTATATCGTTCCATGGTGAGACCGCACCTTGAATATTGTGTGCAATTCTGGCCGCCGTATCTTAAAAAGGATATAGCGATTTTAGAAAAGGTTCAGAGAAGAGCCACCAAAATGGTAAAGGGGATGGAAGGATACTCCTATGAAGAAAGGCTAAAAAGGTTGGGGCTCTTTAACCTGGAAAAGAGACGGCTGAGGGGAGATATGATAGAAGTCTATAAATTAATGAACGGAGTGGAACGGGTAAACGTAGATCGATTGTTTACCTTATCAGAATATAGAAAGACTAGGGGACATGCAATGAAGCTACAGGGTAAACTATTTAAGATTAATAAAAGAAAATATTTTTTCACTCAACGTGTAATCAAACTGGAATTTGTTACCGGAGGATGTAGTAAAGGCTGTTAGTGTAGCTGGGTTTAAAAAAGGTTTGACAAGTTCCTGGAGGAAAGGTCCATAAACCATTATTAAGAAGGGACCCAGGATATCAATGCTTGAACCAATACAAGCATTGTGGAACCTGTGTCCCTTGGGGAAACTGCTAGGTACGTATGACCTAGATTGGCCACTGTTGGAAACAGAACACTGGGCTTGATGGACCTTGGTCTGACCCAGTATGGCATATCTTATGTTCTTATGTTCTTATGAGGGAAATAACACTTCTGAGATAAGTGGTCACCAACTTCCTGAGTGATTAACAGTCCTTGCTTGGATAGGAGTCTTTCAAAATAGCCTTTTGACCTGCCACATGGCGTTAACACCTATTGAAAAAGTTTCACAGGTCTCTTGCCCCCTAAGTAGAAGGCCTTTTTGTAAAAGTCTCTCAAAGACTTTATTTGTTGCTCAAAGAATACTGACCCTGTTTTGCCTTTCATGCTAAGTTATATTCTGATTTGATGTATATTAAAGCTCTTTGCTGCTGCTAGGCTCTGACTTATTATGAAATTTAAGCTAGAAGCTCTCTGTTGGGTTCTAAATTTAACCAGAAAGCTCTCATCTGTGTTTTGAATTTAAACTAAAAGTACTTTGCTGATACTAGGCCCTGAGTGAGTATTAAATTTAAACTACAAGCTCTCTGCTGGGTATGAAATCTAACAGAAAGCTCTCTTCTGTGTTTTAAATTTAAACTTAAACTGTTGCTACTAGGCCCAGACTTATTTAACAAATACACTGGGTTCACAGATTAATCAGCTTTAATCCAAATAAGTCCCTTCAGAAAAATGCCCAGAAGAATATACTCACAATTGCAGATGTCTCTCCAGAAGTAGCAGTCCCCTTTTCTAGTCCTTCAAGATCTGTGTTTATACCAATAATGAAGAAAGGTGATCTGACTGACTGTGGAAATTATTGCACAATCACTCTGATCCCACATGCCAGCAAGATTCTACTGAAGATCATCCAGCAGAGCTTCTATATCTGTACATCTATATCTGTAACTAAAACTGCCTGAAGTGCAAGCAGGGTTCAGGAAAGGACAACAAGCAAGAGACATCACTGGGGATGTGAGATAGATCCTTGAAAATACAAAGGAATACCAAAAGGGTATCTATATGTGTTTTATTGACTACAGGAAGGCTTTTGACTGTGTAAACTATGAGAAACTCTGGTCCACATTAAGAAGCATGGATATACCAGAACACCTAATAGTTCTCTTGTACAACCTTTGCATTGATCAAGAAGCAACACTTCAAATGGAACAAGGAGAAATAGAATGGTTTAAAATCAGCAAAGGTTACATAATTTCCCCTTACCTGTTTAATTTATATGCAGAACAAATCAGCAGAGAAGCAGGACTGTATGAAGACAGCCAAGGTTTGAAGACTGATGGAAAACTCATCAACAACCTTCGCTATGCTGATGATACCACAATACTTGCTGAAAGTGAAGACGATCTGAAACATTTGCTTCTCACAATCGAGGAACATAGTTTTAAAATGGGCCTGAATCTTAACATAAAGAAGACAAAGATCCTGACAACTGGCAAAATCAATATGTTCATCGTTGATGGAGAAGAAATTGAAATACTAGACAACTTTAACCTACTTGGATCAATAATCAATAGAGAAATGACAAGCAGTCAAGAAATCCGATGATGCATTGCTCTTGGCAGAATGGCTATAAAGGACCTAGACAGGATTCTCAACAGCAGAGATGTCTCTCTCCATACAAAGATTTGACTTGCCCAAGTCATGGTATTTTCAATAACATCTTATGGATGCAAACGTTGGACAGTGAAAAAGATAGACAGGAAGAAAATCAACGCCTTTGATTTATGGTGCTGGCGAATAATACTTTGTATACTATGGACTGTCTGAAGAAAGAACCAGTCAGTACTAGAGGCGATCAAACCAAAGCATTCTTTAGAAACTCAGATGACAAGACTTTGACTTCATACTTTGGACACATTATGTGAAGAGAGAGATCATTAGAGAAAACATCATGCTTGGCAAGGTTAAAGGTCAGCACAAAAGAGGAAGGCTAGCAATGAAATGGATTGTTACAATACAACTTTCTTATACTCACAACCTTTTTATTTTCAATTCATTCAACCTTCTTACTCTAATAGAAACTTGGCTCCTTCCAGAACATACCATCTCTATTGCTGCCCTCTGTCATGGTGGGTTACATTTTTCTCACACTCCCTATCCCTCTGGCCATGGTGGTTGTGTTAGAGTTTTGCTTTCTCCATCCAACTACGTCCTCTTCCTCTGTCACACATCATTTCCTCTTTTGAGGTCCACTCTATCTACATTTTTTAACCCTTATCTCTTCAAGTAGCTGCCATTTATAAACCCCCTGCTAAATCCATCACCTCCTTTCTATATGATTTTGATTCTTGGCTTTCTCAATTCTTCGACTCTTCGTCTACACTAATTATCCTTGGTGATTTCAACATTCATGTCGATGACCTATCCGATCCATACATTTCTAAGCTCCTTTCCATAACCTCTTCTTTTAATCTTAAGCTCTCTTCCTCAGCCCCTACTTATCACCTTGGTCATTGTCTTGATTTGGTTTTCTTCTCTGTTTAATCTCCAACTTTTCTATCTCAATTCTTCCTTTATCTGATCATTCCCTCCTAAGTTTCTCCATCACTCCCCAACTCAATCATGCCCTGCTTCCTCATGCCTTTTCAGGAACCTTCATTCTATTGATCCTTTAACTCTTTCCTCTATGGTCTCTCCTTCTCTTTGTTCTACCCTGTGTTCAGTATCTGTTGATGAAGCTATTGGTTCCTACAATACCTCACTCTCCACTGCTTTTGCTCTCTTGCCCCACCTATTTCCCGCCCTGTCAGACACTCCTCACCTCCATCTTGGTTGTCCTCTACTTGCTGCTTTCTATGCACTTGTACCCGCTCTGCTGAATGTATCTAGTTAAAATGTTTATTATTAATAATAATAATAATAATAATAATAACCCTCCTCTCCCCTTCCTTCTTTCTAATTTCTTACATTTCAAATTCGTGCTTAACTGCTTCCAGCCTGCTTTAGCTCTCACTAAGCAAAACTACTATATTCACTTGACTGAGTCCCTTTCTTTAATCTCCATAGTCTTTTCTCTACATTTAATTCTCTTAAGGCTCCTCCCCCTTCTATACCTCTCTCTCTCTGCCCAATCTCTTGCAGAATTTTTCCACAACAAAATACATGTCTGCGCCTATTATCCCCCAGACATTGAGCAGCAGGCCTGTATTTCTTCCTGCCTCTCTGATATTGACACTTGGATGTCTCCCCGCTGTCTTAACTTAATATAAACAAAACTGAACTGCTTATCTTTCTATCCAAACCCTCCTCTCCCCTTCCTCCTTTCTCCATCTCTGTTGAAAACTCACTTCACCACCCTGTTTCCTTTGCCTATAACCTTGGTATTATCTTTGATTCCTCTCTTTCCTTCTCTGCTCATATCAGCAGACTGCAAAAACCTGTCATTTCTTTATTTATAATATCTATAAAATCTGCCCCTTCCTAATTGTTACCACCACACAAATTTTTGTCAACTTTTTGATTACCTCTCACTTCGACTATTGTAATTTCCTTCTTACCGGACTCCCTCTAAGTCATCTCTCTCCACGTCAATCAATTCAAAACTCTGCTGCATGTCTCATCTTTTGCCAGCCTCAATTTACACATACAACCTCTCTTCTCAAATCACTTCATTGCCTTTCCTTCCATTACCGCATCCAATTCAAGCTTCTCCTTTTAACTTTTAAATGCATTCATTCTGCTGCTCCACCCTATCTCTCTTCTCTCCTCTCTCTCTACTCTCCTCCTCGTGAACATCGTTCTTCTTCTAGTTTGCTTCTTTCCCTGCCCTTTTCCTCTACTGCTAACTCCAGACTTCAGTCATTTCACCTTGCAGCTCCTTATGCATGGAACTCTCTTCCTGATGCTGTTCGTCAGGCTTCATCACGCCGCCTCTTCAAATCTTTGCTAAAGGCTCATCTCTTTAAGGCCCTGATCCCCATTCCTTGTGTCTCCTTTGTCATTTTGTCTCCCTTCCTTACTCTATCCTCTCCTTCCTTGTCCTATTTGTCTTGATTAGATTGTTAGCTCTAAGGAGCAAGGCCTGTCTTTCTGTGTTTGTACAGCACTGCGTACGCTGTATACCGCTCTATAAATGTTTATTAATAATAATTATAATAATAATAATAATAATACACTAACAATAGCTATGGATGCCTCTCTATCAAGAATGAGCCGCTTGACTGAAGACCGAATAAAGTTTAGGAGAGCTATCTAGAGGGTCACCATGAGTCAACACTGACTCAACAGGACTTAACAACAATGTGCAGCACCACAATAACACAGCACAAGTGGCACATGAACTTTGCCTGCTGGGTGATGCCAATGGGCCAGGCATTCATCAGGCGCCTGGAGGATGCCACAAGGGCATTCGCGGGGGGCACTACTTCCTTAGGGTCACCGCACCAGTGAGAGAGGACCTGGCGGTTTGGCAGTGGTTTCTGTCCCACTACAATGGCAGAAACATATAGAGAGCACCAACCATCTGCATCAAAGACCTGGAACTCTACAGATGCTACTGGGGGGTGGATTTTGGTATCTATTTTGGGGGGCAATGGTGCCAAGAGCATTGGCCAGCCAAGTGGCACCAAACCAGAGTAAGCAAGGACATCACCTTCCTTGAGTTCTTCCCAATTATGGTAGCTATAGTCATTTGGAAGCAAAAGTTTGCAAATAGGAAAATAGTTTTCCACTCCGACAACACGGCGGTGTTTTTCGCCATAAATAAGCAGACAGTGAAGGGGGAGAGAGTGATGTGTTTGGTCAGGAAGCTGGTGCTGCTGAGCCTGGAACCAAATGCATTTATTATAGCCAGACACATATTGGGGGAAAGCAATGAGATAGCTGATGCTCTTTCTTGTTTCCAGCTTCAGTGCTTCCATCAACTCGCCCATGGAGTGGCATGGAAAACAGCTTGCATGTCCAAGGAGATGTGGACCTTTGGATGTAGAGCACTGGCAGACTGTTGATGGCTTCACTGTCGCCAAGTACCTGGAGACCCTATAGGAGAGCCTGGAAGTGGCTGGAGAGGTTTGCCAGACAGCAGGAAGCCAATCTCGGACAGGAGGTGGCAACATGCCTCCTGCCTGGGTTCCTGGCACACCTAATGCTGAGGGAGTGTCAGGCAGGCAGGCTAAGCTGACATTGGCAGGGGTGGCTTTCTTCCTGAGAGTGAGGGGATTCAAGGATGTTATGAAGGAGCTCATCATGAAAAAAGTAATGGAGGGTTGGGCCAGGGAGGCTGCTCCGTGACTAGATGATCGCCAGCCAGTCACCCTACCCATGCTGAGCAGGGTCATGCAGCAGGTGGCATCCATCACCAGAGACAGGTTCGAGAGCACACTGTTCCAGCTGACAGCCCTGCTGATATTCTTTGGTGCATTCCGCATGGGTGAGATTCTACCTAGATTCACCAGGGACATGGAGGGCATGGCCATGCAGGTGAGTGAGGCATCAGTGGTGGGGGACAAGGCATGGTGTGGGAGGAGTGGCCTAGTGGTTAGGACAAGGTACTTCAGGCCGGAGGGCCGGAGGGCCGGGGGTTCAAGTCCCACCTGGGGACAGCAATCTCAGGCCGGAGGGACTGGGATTTCTAGTCCTGTAGGCACTCCTTGTGTTCTTGGGCAAGCCACTTAACCCTCCATTGCCCATGTTCCCTGTAAGTATTAGCGTATGTGTGTCATATCCCCTCGTGTTAAATGTATCTCCCAATTGACCACTTTGACCCGGTGAAAAGTGGGATATAAATACAGCTAAATAAATAAATAAATGCTTGTTCCTGGCCCGGTCAAAGACTGACCAGCTCAGAAAAGGTAGGGCAGTGTGGCTGAATGCGATAGCGGTGCGAGGGCTCTGTCCAGTCGCTGCCCTGCGGGAATATTTGCAGGTGCGCTCAGCGGTAGGGAGCCCTCTGCTGCACCACGCGGACAGTTCTTGTTTCTCCCAGTATCACTTTTGGACCCTGTGACTGAAGGCGGTAAGGGAGGCTGGGTTCGGAGTCTGCGGGCTGACATTACACTCCTTCAGGATAGGCACAGTGACTGCAGAGCATGGGCTGAAACTGGAGGCAGGTCAGATCCAGGCTATCGGAAGGTGGGCTTTGAGCAGGTATAGTTTATACCTTAGACTGTAAGACACTCGCTGACACTGTTCTCCCTCTTGCCTACTAGGTCCCAGACCGATAGCCTGGATATGGGGCACTCCTATGTCTACTGGGCGGGAAGAAGGGCAGCGGGGAGACATGGTGGCAAACAGCTCGGCTTCCACCCTCACAGTGCCCGGATACACTGGATGGGACAAAGAGGGATGCAGTGGTGCCAGCTGAGGCATGCCCAAATCAGCCGGAGGTGAATGTACCCTCCGCTGGACTGGGTGGTCCTGTAATGATCTGGTGGCCACAAAAGGCATAGATCTTATCATCAAGAACAAGGCGGATTTGGCCTGGATATGTGCCGAGTTGGGGGCAGGGGTCGTCTGGTCCCACATCATCCCATGGAGGAACAGGCAGGGGCGGAATGACCAAAAGGTATTGAGAGGAGCAGAAGGAGGCTAAACAAGGAAGTCAGGGCCTTCATGCGGTAGTTGAGCAGGATGGCAGTGGAGCACCATGGCATAATGGCAGGGGGTGAGATGGTGTACAACGGGGATGGCATCCACCTCAACGACATCGGCCCAGAACTATTCCTCGAGGGCCTGTGGTGGGCTATCGGCTTGGTACTCACTATGGGGTAAATGGGGCCGCAGACCCTCCTGGTGGTGGGACCTCGCCGAAGAAAAGGGGAAGGGTAGAGGTACCACAGAGAAAATGGGGAGACCCAGATACCAAAAGGGGGTGCCGGGGCCCAGGTGGCAGGGAGGCCAGGTACCAGGGGCCAGGGGTATCTGGTCTCAGTTGTCAGGAGCATAGAACAAAGGAGGCCACCTGGGCACTGACACAGAGTGGTTGGCGACTGGGGGGTCTAAGGGGCGGGACACTGGCCATGGTGTGGGCCGGGCCACTGCCAGGCAAAAGGCCTGTGGTACCCCTCCAAAGCAACAGTTGGCTCATATTTGGTTATGTTTTGTTATGTTTGGTAGGTTATGGAATCTCTTGCTATTATATCCCTATTGTGTACAGATTGTCTAACTAATGTTCACTGATTTTGCACAAATGTTAACAGTGCAATAACACTGTATCCGCATGCTGTGGCCATTAAGATCCATTAATAAAAGCGGGTTTGCAAAACAGTGGATCGAGCCTGTTTTTGGGTGGCATGCAGTGCTGTTGGAAAGGTGGGGGAGGGGAAGGGGAAAGGAGGGGTAGAGAGCAGGAGGAGCCCGAAACCAGTCCAGCATGCCCAGGTTATGGCAGGCCAGCATCGATAGGGTGCAGGCCACCATAACAGGGCAGCCGGATGGGGAGGACAGGGATAGGCAGATGGGACTGGGGGGAGGGGAGCTGTGCCAGGGATAAAGGGAGGAAGGTGACCTCCAAGCGACGTGACTCCCACCCTCCACTCCCGAGGGAATGGGCAGGGGGGTTTCAGTCACAGCAGGCGGGACCTTGCTGAAGAAAAGGGGGAGGGGAGGGGTACTATGGAGAAAATGGGGGGACCCAGATACCAAAAGGGGGTGCCAGGGCCCTGATGAAAGGGGGGGCAGGTACCAGGGGCCAGGGGTGCCTGGCCTCGGTTGCCAGGGGTATAGAACAAAACAGGCCACCTGGCACCAACACGGAGCGGTTGGTGACCGGGAGGTCTAAAGGGCGGGACACTGGCCATGGGGCAACAGGCCTGTGATACCCCTTCATAGCAACAGCTGGCTCATGTTTGGTTATGTATCGTTATGTTTGGTAGGTTATGAAATCTCTTGCTATTATATGCCTATTGTGTACAGATCATCTACATAATGCTCACTGATTTTGCACAGATGTTAACAGTGTAATAACCTTGTATCCACATGCTATGGCTATTAAGATTCACTAATAAAAGCGGGTTTGCAAAACAGTGCATCGGGCCTGTTTTTGGGTGGCATGAGGGGCTGAGGGAAAAGCCACCCAAAAACAGGCCCGATGGGGAAGGGAGGGGTAGAGAGAAGGAGAAGCCCAAAACCAGTCTGGCATGTCCAGATTATGCAGATACAGACAAGTGTGTGCATGTACACACACACACAGATGGGTTGGAAAGAATTCCATAAAGTGTGCTCTGCATGCTTTCCCCATTTGTTTGTATTTTTACAAATTTAGGGGCATATTTACATGGAGGCCGGTTCCAAAAGGTGCAAACCTGGGCCATGGGGATGCCCAGAACTTGCATGGGGCCAAGTTGGACCCGATTCTGCAACTGCAGGAGTTATATGTACCTGTGACTGCGGAATTGGGCAGATAGATGGTCCAGTGTGCACCTGATTCCATTGAGAGAGATGACCCAGAGGCTGCCTGCCCAGACCGCATAACGCTCCGGCTGGTGTGCTGGTGCAGTGGCGCTCCATCGCTATGGCACCAACACATCCAGCCAGAGTCACAGAATGCCCCGAGCAAGAGCGGCCCCGGCACACCATCATTTGATCCTCAGCGGGGGTCAGCAAGGCCTGGATCAAGCAGTAGGTGCTGTACCATGGTATTGCCATGGGGTTGGGGGCTGCATCCCGCAAACACCGTAGTGTCCAGCACTTATTCCACCATAGGGGAATAAGCCAGGCATCCATCTTGTTGCTGGGGAGCATACAGAGGCATATAGAACTGCTAGATCCCTCTTTACACACTATAGTATCAGTTAACTTAGATCCATTACAATTTTGACTGTACATGGAACAATGGTTTTAATTGGTTTATTTTTGTCAAAGACATTTTTGCCTTAATGCAAATTTCCTTTGACTGGCAACTTACTTTTGAAATGGCTGTTTTTCCCAGCCGCAAGATCATATTTAAAAGTCTGACTATATTTTGAATAAGAAGAAAGCTTGCAGTTCATCTTGGTGAATACATCTCTTGCTAGAATACAAGCAGTAATAGCACTGAACCACGCTTAAAAGATTTACAACATGGATTCATGGTGAGTGACAGATAACCTCTATTTAGGCCTTAACGTCACTTTTCTTTTTCTTTTATCTGTATCGACCCACCCTGAATGAATCCCTGCCATTACCTACACAGGCCAAAAATGTCTTTGTACATCAGATATCCTCTGTGAATTTTAGTTTCGTGCAACATTGGATTTCAGTGGTTTTTGCCTCTGCCTTTTTGGCTATTTCTACTTGTTTTTCCTTCACACAAGGTTCCCCTTTTTTTCCAGTTTACCTTTCCTCAATTTTCCCTTCCCCTATCAGCCACCATTTCCTCCTTTCTCTCTTCTTTGCTTCTATTTTTGTTCATCTAATCATCTGACATTACTGAGAAGGTTTAAATAAACATGAAGTGATCACCAGTAGTGAATATTAAGGCATTCTGAAAGATGACCTCTTAGGATAATAAAGGACAGATAGCTGTGGTTGATGCTTCAATAAAAAACCTGCTTAAGCTAAGCTATAGTCGAGTTCATTTTAAATATTTAAGACAAATAACCATTTATTCATTGTGCATCATGACATTTATATTTAAATACAATTGATTTACAGAGGTCAATACTCTGTGTAATGGCTGCTGTTTAAACATAGAAACGTGACAGCAGAAAAAGACCATATGGCCTATTTAGTCTGCCCTTCCATATCAATTACTATAGTGTCCTTTTTTCCTTTAGATCTTCTGTGTTTGTCCCATGCTTTCTTGAATTCAGATACTACCCTCATCTCTACTTCCTCCACTGGGGGACTATTCCACGCATCTACCACTCTTTCCGTAAAGAAATATTTCTGCATATTACTCCTGAGTCTATCTTCTTTCACCCTCATCCTATGTCCCTCTATGTCTACATAATAAGATCTTTAAGTCCATCTAGCTCCATTTGTATATAATACAATATACAGGGTGGCCCAAAAAAAGTGAGAACATCTCGTAAATTAAAAGCTTAAATAGTTTACTTATTTACCTTTTTTAGCTATATAACGTCTTTATTTTGACAATTTCCGGTCACCATCTTTTTTTTTAAATTTGTCAATCGTTTACATCTGTCTTTTTGAATTTTTAAATAACTTATATGCTATGAGATGTTCTCACTTTTTTTGGGCCACCCTGTATATAATACAATTGTATATAATACTACAATTTATAATATTTAGTATGATTGTTAGCAACTGTTTCAATTGTTAACTGTTAATCTATTCCTTGTATGACATATGTTTGCTGTAAAATATTCTGTTCCCTGTAAACCACTTTGACCCGGTGAAAAGTGGTATATAAGTCTAGCTAAATAAATAAATAAGTCTGTTCCCATATGGTTTATAACGAAGACCACTAACAAACCAGTCAGTACTAGAGGAGATCAAAACTAAGCTTTCTTTAGAAGCTCAGATGGCAAGACTTCGACTTTCATACTTTGGACACATCATGCGAAGAGAGAAATCATTAGAGAAAGACATCATGCTTTGCAAGATAGAAGGTCAACGCAAAAGAGGAAGGCCAGCAATGAGATGGATCTATACAATAACAGCAGCTACCGGTACCAGTCTGTCAACAATGAGCCGCTTGACTAAAGACCAAACACAATTTAGGACAACTATCCAAAGGGTCGACATGACTCAATGGCACTTAACACCAACAACAACAACAACACGGTGATGGAATTCAAAATGGCATGGGACAGACACAGTGGATCCCTTTACAGCAACAGAATAAAATAAAAATAAATTGAACCATCTAAATTCTCAACAAATAGGGGTTTCCTACATGGAATGGTGGGTTCACCCCTAAACAAAGACGTGGGGAGGGGTGGCCTGCATGGAGCGGCAGGTGCAACTACTCTTGCCATCATACTGGGCAGACTAGATGGACCATACTGGTCTTTATCTGCCATCATTTACTATGTTACTATGTTACTATGTAACAACCATTTTAGTAGACACCCTCTTCACCGACTCCATTCTGTTTATATCCTTTTGAAGGTGTGGTTTCCAGAATTTCACATAATACTCCAAATGAGGTAGCACCAAAGACTTATACAGAGGCACTATCACCTCTTTTTTTCTGCTGGCCATTCCTCTGTCTATGCACCCAAGCATCCTTCTGACTTTCACTATCTTTTTTACCTGTTTAACCACTTTAAGATCATCAGAAATAATTGTGCCCAGGTCCCACTCTTCATTCACAGACAGAAATACTTTGCCCCAATATGGCATATCTTATGTTCTTATGTTCTTACATTGTACCGCTCTCTTGGATTTTTGCAGCCCAAATGCATGACCTTGAATTTTTTAGCATTAAATCTCAGCTGCCAAATTCTTGACCATTCTTCAAGCTTATCTAGATCCCTCCTCGTGTTATCTATTCCTCCCTGGGTGTCTACTCTATTGCAGATTTTGGTATCATCCACAAAAAGGCAAATCTTACCCGACAGCTCTTCCACAATATCACTAACAAAGATGTTAAAAAGAATCAGACCAAGGATCTCCTTGGCACATCATTGGTAACATCCTTCCCCTCAGGGTGAGCTCCATTTAGCTGTATCCTTTGTTTCCTCCCACTCAACCAATTTCTAACCCAGTCAGTTACTTTAGTTTGTTTATAAGCTGCCTATGTGGAATGGTGTCAAAGGTTTTACTGAAATCTAGGTATACCACATCTAGACCTGCCGTTCCTTTCTCTACAATATCAGCAAAATCCACCCCTTCCTTTCTGAGCATACTACTAAAACCCGTATGCACTCCTTAGTCACCTCTCGTCTTGACTACTGCAACCTGCTCCTTGCTGGTCTCTTTCTGAGTCATCTTTTTCCTCTTCAATCTATTCAACATTATGCTGCGCGACTAATCTTCCACCAGCCTCGCTATACCCACATTACTCCTCTTCTCAAGCCACTTCAGTGGCTCCCTGTCCGCTTTCGCATCCAGTTCAAACTTCTCCTCCTGACCTTTAAGTGCATTCACTCTGCGGCTCCTCAGTACCTTTCATCTCTTATCTCTCCTTACAACCCCTCTTGGGACCTCTGCTCTTCTAACAAACTACTTCTGTCTATGCCCTTCATTCCTACTACTAACTCAAGACTTCGCTCCTTTCACCTTGCTGCACCTTACGCCTGGAACAAGCTACAGGTGTCTGTACGCCAGGCACCCTCTCTAGCCCTCTTTAAATCCAGGTTGAAATCTCACCTCTTCACTGTTGCTTTCAGATCTTGACTTCTGTGCCGTGACTAGATTGTAAGTGCCGTGTTTTTGTCTTGACTAGATTGTTAGCTCTGTGTTTGTCTTGATTAGATTGTAAGCTCTGACGAGCAGGGACTGTCTCTTACATGTCTGTACAGTGCTGTGTACGACTGGTAGCGCTATATAAATGCTCACTAATAGTAGTAGTAGTAGTAGGGCTCTCCTTCAGTCCAGCTCCCTGATCACCCTGTCAAAGAAATCAATCAGATTTGTCTGACAAGACCTGCCTCTGGTAAAACCATGCTGTCTCGAATCCTGCCAACCATTGTACTCCAGAAAATTCACTATCCTAGAAGCATTTCCAATCATTTACTCACAACAGTGGTTAGACTAATCGACCTGTATTTCTCAACCTCATCCTTACTTCTGCTTTTGAATAAAGGGACCACATGTGTCTTTCTCCAGTCCTCTGGGATCGCTCCCGACTCTAAAGAAGCATTGAAAAGATCAGTCAGGGGAGCCATTAGACTGTCCCCAAGTTCCTTCAATATTCTTGGATGTATCCCCTCTGGTCCCATAGCTTTGTCTACTTTTAGTTTAGCTAATTCCTCACGAACACAGTCTTCTGAATATTCTCTTGAAGGACTACCAAAAGGGACTGTTTCTGCTGGAAAGAAATGTACACTTGTAAGTATTTACTTCTGGAAAATTCTCTAAATCTTGGGGAAAAGAGAATTTTTTGGGTTAAAACTGATCAATCTGTGTATTTTAGAATCCAGTGTCTTTGTTAATTCAGTCAGGACCTAGTATCAACAGAGAGCTGTTAATTTAAATTTAAAACTCTGTCAGGGCCTAGTATCAGAAGATAGATTTTAGTTTAAATTTAAAACCTAGCAGAGAGCTTTTAGTTTACTTTTAAAACCAGAAGAGAGCATTTAGTTTAAATTTAAAACCAGCAGAGAGCTCTTAGTTTAAATGTAAAACTCAGTTAGGCCTAGTATCAGCAGATAGCTTTTAGTTTAAATTTAAAACTCAGCAGAGAACTTTCAATTTAAGCTTTTAGTTTACTTTTAAAACCAGCACAGAGCTTTTAGCTTAAATTTGAAACCAGCAGAGAGCTTTTAGCTGAAATTTAAAAATCAGCAGAGAGCTTTTAGTTTACTTTTAAAACCAGAAGAGAGCTTTTAGTTTAAATTTAAAACTCAGTCAGGGCTTAGTATTAGCAGAGAGATTTAAATTTAAATTTAAAATTCAGGACCTAGTATCAGCAGAGAGCTTTTGGTTTAAATTTAAAAACAGCAGAGAGCTTTTAGTTTAAATTTAAACCTCAGTCAGGGCCTAGTGTCAGCAGAAAGCTAAGCTTGAAGAATGGTCTAGAATTTGGCAGTTGGGATTTAATGTTAAAAAATGTAAGGTCATGCATTTGGGCTGCAGCAATCCAAGGAAACAATACAGTATAGGGAGTGAAGTACTTTTGTCCACTAAAGAAGAGCGGGACCTAGCATGGTTGTGTCTGATGATCTTAAAGTAGCTAAACATGTAGAAAAGGTGACGGCAAAAGCTAGAAGAATGCTTGGGTGCATACGGAAAGGAATGGCTAGAAGAAAAAAGGAGGTGATAGTGCCTCTGTATAAGTTTTTGGTGCGACCTCATTTGGAGTATAGTGCACAATTCTGGAGACCGCACCTTCAAAAGTATGTGAACAGGATGGAGTCGGTGCAGAGGGTGGCTACTAAAATGGTTAGTGGTCTTCATTATAAAGCATAGGAGGACAGACTTAAGGATCTTAATATGTACACCTTAGAGAAAAGGCGAGATAGAGGTGATATGATTGAGATGTTTAAATACCTCCATGGCATAAATATTCAAGGAGAGAGCCTCTTTCAATTGAAAGCAAGTTCTGCTACGAGGGGACATGGGATGAGGGTGAAAGGGGATAGATTCAGGAGTGATTTGCGGAAATATTTCTTTATGGAAAGAGTGGTGGATCCATGGAATAGTCTCCCAGTGGAGGTGGTAGAGATAAGGACAGTAACTGAATTCAAAAAAGCATGGGACAAACACAGAGGATCTCTAAAGGAAAAAAAGGGGACTGTTGTAGTTGTTGATATAGAAGGACAGACTAGATAGGCCATGTGGTCTTTTTCTGTCGTCATATTTCTATGTTTCTAAATTTAAAAAGAGCAAAGAGCTTTTAGTTTAAATTTAAATCTGTCAGCACCTAGTATCAGCAGAGAGCTTTTAATTTAAATTAATTAGAGTACAGCTTAGCATAGAAGGAAGAAGAGGTAAGATATCATTTGAGTTGAAAAAAATAAATTGCTTCTAGATACCACAAACCATTAAGAGGACCCGAAAAATCCATCACTTGCCCGAGGACAAGCATTGTGGAACCTTTGTGTCTTTTGGGAACCTGCCAGGTACTTGTGACCTGGATTGGCCACTGTTCGAAACAGGATACTGGGTTTGATGGATCTTGGTCTGACCCAGTATGGCATTTCTTATGTTCTTATGTCTGAAACATGGCCATGTCTGGTATATTCTTCCACTGGTGATATTAACTTTGGACTGCATGGACGATGAATATTTGTACATCATTTGAACATCAATCTGATGAATTGAAGCACTGTATTTTTAAAGGTATGACCTAAGTTTGTACTAGGTCTCCTGCTTGGCTAATTGCTATTATAAGGTATGAAGATTTTATTAAAAGGGACTTAAGTGATCATACAGGGACCATAAGAAGTTTGATTGGTACCCTAGAACAAAGTCCGACATAAAGATATTGAAAAATATACGTGGTATGCTTAATAAGGATATTAGCTATTTTTTTATATGTTGGGTTAGTCTGAATAACTTGTCTACCACTTTTTGTTTCTATATCCAGGTGAATAAGACATTTGCATGTTGGAAGGTTAACAAAAAATCTGATTGCAATGTCGGTCTAGAAAATATATGATCATGGATGGAAATATCCTGCAGCTTTATATCAGTTTGATAATGATTATAAAATTAACTTTGCAACAAAACTACTCACCCTCCTCCCCACCCCCACTAATGAAGGACCATTTGGTACAGGGATGAGGGATGATGAAAATTAAATTAATGGTTCATGAAAAAGAAAAACACTTAGGGCCCAATATTGAGTTGGGCAGGCTATGTCCCCTTAAGGTGCTTAGCCCTGCCTGCTGACTCTTAACCCTGGATATTCAATATGAGGTCATATGCAGCCTCGGCATTAAATATCCAGGGCTTGCCACTCACACCAGAAGCTGCAGTAGCTAACCGGACAGCAGTGATATTTCATGCTGCCCATTTAGTTTCTGCGCCTTAAAGATAGGCAAGAGTTTTCCTTGCTTATCTTTTAGGCATAGGTCATTAACTGGGCAGCATGCAATATCATAGCTGCCTGGTTAGCGACAGACTCCATCTCTGCTCCACCCCAGAATGCCCCCAATATGCCCCGATGCTAATCGGATAGCATCGGGGCACATAGGGGAGTTAGAAGGGGCTATTCAAATGTCTTTCGAATATCGGGTCCTTAGAAGTAATCTAGTCAGGAAGTGTGCTTACTGTGTATCTGTTGCATTCTGTTCCTGTATTGTTAGCTGACTGCCTGCTGAAAAAGCAGCCTGATGCTTGTCAGGAAGCTGTGGCCATTCCCCCATGCTGTGGCTCTAATACTCTGGACATTCTGTGCCTTCCTTTTTCCCAGCCAGGCACAATGAGATGCTGTCATCTGGCTGCCTGCTGAAAGATTGGCCTGACATAGGAGGCACAAGCCAAAATTCAAGCTCTCCTTGGCGTGTCCTATAGAATGAACTCTCACAATATTAGTCGTTCACTATTAACTATGTAAGAATCGGAGCACTTTCAAATCTTTTCTCATGGAATATATCAACAGCCATTAATGTGCTAAAGAAGTTCTCAGTCTTATACTGGCACTACTCCTTAGACCAACGTCTTAATGGAGCAATGTGCCGTTTAATATCAACGACCTCCAGTTTATCAAACAATCATACTAGTCATACTTTTATACTGCCATAGATCTTCAATCCTCCAATGGCAAGTTTTTAGTATTATATGGCTATATACTTAGCTCTAATGACTAGAATGACTAGAATCTTCTGTGTTAACAAATCCAATCGATCCCAACGCTTGTCCCCGGTACAGTCCATGCGTTTCACGCTATTGGTTTCATCAGGGGATCATTTGTTTCTTCATTGTGCTGTATACAAATAAAATATAATATACCTTCACTTATTTTTCAGCATAATTTTTGATTTTGTATTGTGTGTTACTCAGCCTGAAAATGTTACAGGGGTTTTGCAAAATGCATTGTGTGCCTTTGAGTCAATGCTAACTCCTGGCAATGCAGCAGCTCCTGGGTTTTTTTGGCAATGTGACTGGAAATAAATTGCCAGGTCTTCTTTCTGAGGCAATGAAGAGTTAAGTGACTTGCCCAAGGCTATAAGGGGTGCTAGTGGGAATTGAACCCTGGTCTCTTGGTTCCCAACCCAGTGCTGTAACCACTAGGAGCCTCTAGGGCTCAGCCAATATTTTTGTGTCCTGTATGTATGAGACGGAGAAGTTTTCAGGTGAGGGAGGCTTCCAGGAGTTTGATGTAAGATCATAGGTGATAAAGTCAATTTCCTCCAGGGTTTGAACATGATTATATGTTTCAATCTTTTTTATTATTAACACAACAACTTTCCCAACATGCGGGTACACTTACACATTGCCAGGAGTATACAGTGAAAACATAACCTTTTTGTTTCGTCATTTTCCCACCCTTCCCTATTCTAGATTCCCCCCTCCCCTTCATCTCCTTCCCTCCTCGCCATACACTTATATATCGTCTGTATCCTTAATCCAATCCAATATTGAGAAATTACAATCAGGTCTTTAAATTTACAGTTGTGCCTTAAATAGCTCTGGCTTCCTTATAGTAGGTAAGTTACATTCGTTGACCTATGCTCTTTCTGTCTCTTGTTAGCCTTCAACAAGGATAATACAGATAATAGCATTTGTTTTGTGATACTATCTACCATTTAGCTGCTACTAGCCCATCTCACTCCCTCCTATCCCACCCCTCCCCTGCCTCTGGAGCTTGCAGTGTGGGAAACCAGTGTCCTCCCCCGGGCCTGTGGTCTGACAGTTATAGAACATTAAGAATTTGACTTCTTTCCTTTGGAATCAGTGTTTGAATATATGGGTCCCACTCCTCTAAAAGATTTTTCTCTGAGCAATCATTTCTTCAAGCCCCCACATGTTCTATTAACATGTATGAGTGCAACTCTTTTTTCCATGTCCCCAGTATGGGTCCTGCCTGGGTCAGCCAGTTCCGTAAGGTGAGGTGTCGCACAAGCAGCAGGACATGGCCCAACCAGCCTCTGTATTTCCGTGGCACTTTCAGCAGACTATTTACTAGACCCAAAACCATAATCTGTAGTCAGACAGGTATGGTACATTCTAATAAATGTTCCAAGTATTGGCACAATTCATCCCAGAAACGGGTCATCATTTGACAACACCACCACATTTGCCCTAGATTAGCTCTGTTATGGTTGCATCTAGGACAACCCACCGTCACACTGCACCCAGCTCTAAATGCTCTATGAGGTGCAAAATGACTCCTCTGTATTATTTTATATTGCATTTCTCTGAGGTTGGCATTGGGACTACATTGTGGGATTTGCTTGTGTGCTGTCCTAACATCTTCTCCCGCTATATCTACCTGTAGCTCTTGAGACCAAATGGTCACTGTCGCTGCCTCTGTCTATGTTTTCTCCAGAGCTAGATATTCTTTGTGAAGTGTAGTTATCCATGCTTGGGGCAATGTACCTGCATATAGCAGTTCCTCTAAACGGGAGCAGAACCTGCTCTGTAATCTAGGGTAGACGGGTGACTTATATAACTGTGGACCGGAGTAGAGGAACATCAACAGGCGTTAGCCCATACCTCCTCTGCAGTTCATCGAAAGACACGATAATGCCCTCTGCATCCACAAGTTGTTCAACTGCCATGATACCCTTGGATTCCCATTGGCCAAAGGCCTCCCCCTCTATACCTGGCAAGAAGGCACTGTTACCATATAAAGGGAGGAATGATGTAGACAGAGGATTCCCCCTACATTTCCTATAAATCAGACACCACACCCATTTCATGGTCTAAAAAAACACATGTTGGCGGAGTACCCTAGAGAGAGCAGTGTCCAGTGCATGTAACAGATAACGAAGTGCCAGCAGAGAAGTTAGCTCTTGTTCTAGTTGCAGTGGGGTATAATCTTCTGTTGAACTAAGCCAGTCACACAGATTCCGCAATAAGTGTGCTATCTTATACCAGTGAAAATCCGGTAGTCCCATCCCACCACGATCCCAAGGCTATTGCAAAAGACAGAGTCTGATTAGTGGCTTTTAACCTTTCCACAAGAAATGGTTCAGTAGTCGTTCCAACTGTCGCAGGTCATTCCAAGATACTAGAAGAGGAAGCAGCTGCAATATGTAAAGCCATTTAGGGAATATAACCATCTTGTATAATGCTATTCGCCCCCCCCCCCCCAATGAGAGAGGGATGTCTTTCCACCGAACAAGTCTGTCTTGTGTGTGGGATAGGAGAGCCCTCACATTTAGCGCATAAAGTTTTCCAGTTTCCTCAGGCATCTGAATTCCCAAGTATTTAAAGGACATCAAGATCCATTTAAGAGGAAATACATCCGTCCAGTCAGAGCGAGTCTGCTGGGGTATAGGTAGAGCCTCTGATTTATCCAGATTTAATTTTAATCCGGAGAATTTACCAAAGTTTTCAAAAGTGCATAGTAAAATCTGCAAGGTTTCCCAAGAGGAGCCCAAATATATGAGACCATCAGCGAATGCTGATATACGAAATTCCTCCTTTCTTATATGTGCCCCCGCAAGCGCAGGATGAGTTCTTATACGTTCAAGTAATAGCTCAAGTGTGAGTACAAAAGGAGAGGGGATAAAGGGCATCTTTGACGAGTGCCTCGCCAAATAGGGAAGTCGGACGTTAATGCACCATTCACCAAGATCTGCCAATATGGATTGGAGTAGAGCAATCATATTGTCTCTACAAAAAATCCATCAATTCCAATCATCCCTTTACAGCAACAGGATAAAAGCAAAATAAACAGTACCATCTAACTTCTGAACTATCTAGCGTCTCAACAAATAGGGGTGTCCTACATGGAGTGGTGGGTTCACCCCTAAACAAAAACATGGGGAAGGGTGGCCTGCACAGAGTGACAGGTACACCTACTCTTGCCATCTTGCTGGGCAGACTAGATGGACCATGCTAGTCTTTATCTGCCGTCACTTACTATGTTACTATGTTACTATATAGGTCCAGTCCACATGGTCAAATGCGTTTTCAGCATCAAAAATGATTAGCATTGCTGGAACTTCAGTCGCCTCCATCAGGTGAAGAGAGGAAAGACTCTTCCGAATATTTTTAAATAAATATCGACCGTGGACAAATCCAACCTGGCCCTTATGTATGAGGTGAGACATAACCGGTGCTAGCCTTTCTGCCATTATCTCGGCAAGCAACTTAATATACCCATTCAAAAGAGATATTGGCCAGCAGGAACCTGTCAGTAGTGGGTCCCGGCCTGGTTTGGGGAGCATGGTTATGATTGTTCTATTTGCCTCGTATGAGAAGGTTTGTTTCTGTACTAAATCAGTAAAGAAAGCCATTAATGTACTCGCTATTTGAGGGGCCATCAGTTTGTAGAACTCTCCCCTAAACCGTTCCTGGTGCCCGAGACAGCCACAGGCTTTTGATTTCATTTACTACTTCTATGACATGTATCGGGGCATTAAGGGCATCCTGCTGATCTGTTGTCAAGCTTGGCATTTGGATCTGACTCCTAAAGGTTTGTTCGACTTCCCCAACACTCGGCTCCGCTTCATATAAAGATGTATAGTAAGCCCGAAAGATTTTCTCTATTTGGGCCTGTGTAGTTCTAATCTAACCTCCCATTTCTCATAGGGCTCCTGTAGCAGCAGAGCACAGACAAACCAATGATACCAGGAGTCTGTTCAGAAGGTCCAAATCATTTATTTGTGCACAAGTCTCAAGCAGAATCAAATTCAAAATGGCTGAGCAATGGCTGTTAGTAAAACAGCAACTTTTATAGCTTCCTTTCCCATTCTAGACATAGGCAAACTTTTCATTGGTCCCGGTAACCCCTCGTACACCTTCTATTGGTTCCGGTACCGATATGGCTATCCAATGATGTCCCTCGACTGGGCTTAGCACCTGCTTACCCCCCTTTCAGTCCCAATTACAATGGTCAGTTCACCAACTTTGATACTTCTCTCCTCCAAGGTCGCTATCCAGCTGGAATATGTGGGAAAGCAGGGCACTGTAACCTTTCTTTCAGCAGAGTTAATTAATTTCACAGAAGCTTCACTCTCTTATCAATACTAATTAAACCTTATTTTTCTATATTTTCTAAGTTTCGATTCTGCCTAGCTAAGCTTAATTGTGCTTAGTTAAGTTTCAGTTCTATGGTAGCAGCATTTTGGGGGGATGTGTAATTCCTTTGGGCCTCTCCACAGGCTTCATTTACAGGTCAAGCTGTTCGGGCCTGTCTGCTTATTCCAGACACCATGGATCATAGGCCTTCGCCTACCACATTCCCCCCTTTGATTAATCTCACCCTATTACTTAATAAGGTGTGAGAGTTAAATCACTTAATTCGATTATACTGGGGTTGGGTTGCGACCGTATATAGTAGGCCGAGGATGCCATAAGGCCAAAATCTTAGTTGCGGTTTTCCGCTCTACTGTGTTTTCAATAACACTGTTTATAGAACGCATACAACATGGAATTATACATGGTAATAGTAAAAACACAGCAATAATTACTAATATGAGCATAAGGAAAGTAGTGAGTCCTCCTAAACCTGAGAAGATAGAGGCGAACCAATTAGGAATCTTAAGACCATGCCAAGTCTGTACTGGCACGTAAGCTTGTTTTCGCATATTTTCAGCAATCTCTTCAACTACTTGACCTTTATCATCTATCTTTAAACAGCAATTGGTTAAATTCAGTTTACCACATACTCCTCCTTCAGCTGCCAATAAGTAGTCTAATGCTAAGCGATTCTGATATATGGCAGTACGCATTTGCGTGCTTTGTCTGGCTAAAAGTGTGAGTGCTTGGCTAGTCTCATTAGTTATTAATTCAACTACTGCTTGCAAGCGGATAATACGATTAATCATGTACACAGGGGTCCGATAGCCCCACATGCCATCTTCGTTCCAAGTGGCAGGTCCATAATAGGCAATTATTCTCTCAGGTGGCCAATCATCACCATCCCATTTCTGCCACTTGCCTATCTGCAAGGCTGCTCTCTTCTGTCTCTTAGTGTATACTGGGTATCCTAATTGTTCTCCATGTTCTGTGGGCAATAAGAAGAAAGAAGGTCTAATGGTCCCCAGGACACAAGCCCCTCCCCAGTGTATAGGGAGTCGGGCATATGCTCGAGTTCCACAGATCCAATATAAGCCAGGTGGGGCTTGCCAGACATGGGGCTGGGCAAGATTAGTCCATAAATCGGCGAGCTCAGGAAATTTTGCTAATGGATTAAGGGGTTCAGATGCATTAACCCCTGACCACCAAGACGTTTGTTTGGTAGTGTCATTATAGAACTTTTGGCTGAGACAGACCAGCTGTCCCACCTGTAGAGTGAACTGAGGTCCAGTTCTGGCATAGCAGAGCCGTCCAACTATTGGGTGTGCCAATACCCATTCGCTGGTAGTCTTATGTAATTCAGTATGATTATAAGTCATAGAATAATTCAATTCTTGGGCTTCCCATGGCCACTGGTCACCCATTCGTGTCCCACCACAAAAGTAACAATCTGAAATATGGAGACTAGATACTACTGCTCCAGCTAATTCTAGGAATAAGTTCTGAGAGGGATGGGGAATGTCAAACTTATTCACATGCATGGTTTCATAAAAAGTGTTATGGATATGGTACTTGGATGATCGATAAGCTTGAGTATTTAATCTTATATATACAATGGTTCCTGGATCTGATCCAGATCCTGCAATTCGTAGGCCAAATTTATATCCTTGTTACCATGCACTAGGGTTACGTATAAACAACTCTAATGGGTTACAGGCACCTTTCTTACAATTTTGTATATTCTTCACATATGGCTTAGTTAAGGCAGCCATTCGATTGTCCCTGGTATTCTCTATCATACCAGTTTTCCATGTAGCATAGAAAACACATTCCCATTTCGGACAATAATAATCTGCAACTGGGGCTGTACTATATTCATTGGCTAGGACTCTTTTACCTGTACACTCTCCCCATCCAGTGGTTCCCTCCAGACACATATATTTGTCATTATGAGTGTAAGTTTTTTCCCAATTGGCACATTTAGAACGACTATCTCTATTTATGGCATCGCAAGCGTCAAAATATAGGACAACAGGCTGTGTGGGATCGGTGAGTGGGGGTGTAGCATTAAGCAAAGCTCCATCTGCATCATTCCATCGTATCTCCAAAGTATAATAGGATGGATTCTGATGCGGGTTAAAACATACTTTAGTATTACCTTGGGTACAAACATTCAGTTCCGTGGTGTTATAAATACACCGGGTTACTTTACCAGTACAGGTATAGTACGAATGATAGAGCAAAGTCTGAGTTACTTTCATTCCAGTTCGAGTGGAAGTTATGCAAGCAGTACATGGAGGCAAGGCACAAGTCATTTCGAGGCCCCCCAAGCAAGCAACCAGGACAAAGTAAAAACAAAGATGCATGTTGATTGGAGTTCTTCTGAATCCTCACTCGAAAATCTTGACCTCGTCGTCCTCTTCTTGGCACAACGCCGTCCCGTTTGCTAATGAAGCAATTCAACGGGTGTTGAATGTTGATTGAAGATCCTCTCGATGTCCGTCGTATGCCAACTTATCAGCTACAGTTGGCTCTGAATATTGTTAGTCAATATAGTAACAATTAGTGTACAGAATCGTACACATGAGGTTTATGTGAGCAAATCTTGCTGTGTTGGAAACAGCAATCCTCTTCGAAAGACTTGTCTACTGCAAGGCACTGTGGTTGTTGGGATAATCCCAAAAGAGTCTAGGTCGCTGGTTGCCGTCTCAGGGTGAGTCGCAAGTGTACATCAGGATGTTGTACCGCTGTCCACTGCTCGGAATCTGTAACGGCTGCTGGCTTGACTCTGCTGTGATGGATCCAGGAATCGATCTCTGCTACCTTTATGCAGTTGGGGTAGACAGGATGACGGTGTATGGTCCCTTCCAATGAGGTACCAACGGTGTCTTCTTCCAATCTTTGATCCACACCGAGGTACCAGGCTTGTAGGGATGTAGGGGTTCTGTCAAGTTGATGGGCAGCTGGTCCTGTATCCATGCATGAAGAGTCTGTAGAACAAAACTAAGAGCTAGAAGTTCTTGTCTGGTTATTTCTGAACCTATCTGGGTTAAACTACCCTTAATTCCCTGCACTATTGGTGGGGGTTTGCCATACACTACCTCAAAAGGGGAAAATCCTGTTGCTTTCACAGGAGCTGAGTATTCTGAGCAAAGCTATTGGGAGCACTTGGGGCCACTTTAGGCGAGTCTCCTGGCAAAGCTTAGACATTTGGGCTTTCAAGGTATGATTCATTCGCTCAACTTTCCCTGAACTCTGAAGTCTATATGCAGTGTGTAGCTTCCATTGTATCTGTAGGGCATTTGCTAACTGCTGAGTAATCTGAGACACAAATGAGGGCCCATTGTCTGACCCTATTACTGCTGGAATTCCAAATCTGGGGATAATTTCTCTCAGCAAAACTTTGGTAACTTCTCAGGCCTTTTCAGTCCTGGTGGGGTAAGCCTCCACCCACCCAGAGGAGGTACAGACTAACACTAACAAGTATCGGTATCCATTGGCTTTTGGCATTTCAGTAAAGTCAATTTGCAGGTGGTGCATGGGGGTTACACCTCCTGACTGAACTCGTGGTGGTGGCGTGGGACCCTGTTTGGCATTGTTCTTGGCACAAATTAGACACTGGCGTGCTACTGAGGCTGATAGGGCTCCCAACAAGGCAATGCAAAAATGTGGCTTGAGTGCTTTTTCCATAGCACTTTTTCCATAATGTGTGGCTTGGTGGAAAGCCTTGACAAAGGCTGGTCTCAATAATTCAGGGATCACTATTCGTCCTGGGGGTTGGCTGCCCTCGGTTGGTGGCAGCTCAATCCACCCATCTTTCAGCACTCCCTCTTCCTTAGTACAGTAGTAATCCAATTCTTTGGTGGTATATCGTGGTGTCCATGAATTAAGGGGTACTGGAAACAATGCTGCCTGCAGTGGCATGGCTTGTGATGAAATTTGGCCTGTCATGGCTGCTTTTCGCGCTGAGGCATCAGCGAATCTGTTTCCTTGGGCAACATCTCCTTTACCTGCTTGGTGTCTTCGGCAGTGCATGATGGCTACACGTGTTGGGGCCCATACTGCATCTAGTAACATCAATATTTCTGGGCCATATTTGATCGATTTTCCTCCTGACGTAATGAGCCCTCGTTCTTTGTAGAGAGCTCCATGTGCATGCAAAGTGGTGAAGGCATATTTTGAGTCTGTATACACGTTCAGTAAAGGTTTGGCACCCAATACTAGTGCTCTGGTGAGTGCTATCAATTATGCTTTCTGGGCTGATGTGCCTGATGCCAGGGCTGATGATTCAATGACTTCCTCCCGGGTGACTACTGCATACCCGGCACAACGTCGTCCATCGATAATGAGACTACTTCCATCTACAAAATAAGTCTGATCAGGATTCTCTAGGGAAACATCTGTCAGATCAGGCCGACTTGAGAATACAGTATCCATGACTTCTATAAAATCATGCTCTGGGGGTTCTTCGCTGACAGGTATCAATGTGGCTGGGTTCAAGGCATGGCTCACTTCCAATTGTATCTGTGGGTTTTCACATAGCATACTCTGGTATTTCAGCATTCGGGAATTGGTGAGCCAATGATTCGCCTTCTGTTCCATGAGGGCAAGTACTGCATGTGGCACAGTGACTCGTAGACTCTGTCCTAAGGTGTGTTTATCTGCTTCACTCACTAACAATGCTGTAGCTGCAACTGCTCTCAAGCATGGTGGCCATCCTTTGGCCACAGTGTCCAATTGTTTCGATAGGTATGCTACAGGTCGCTCCCAATGTCCTAATTTCTGAGTCAACATGCCTAAGGCGTTCCCTTGCACCTCATGCACGAATAGATGGAAAGGCTTGTGAACATCTGGTAATCCGAGTGCTGGTGACGACATCAATTCTTCCTTCAACGTCTTGAAGGCTACATCCTGCTCAGGTCCCCACTCTAGTGGCGACTTTTCTTCTCCTTTGGTGGCATCATATAGTGATTTGGCAATTTGAGCAAAGTTGGGAATCCAGATTCGGCAATATCCTGCTGCTCCCAGAAAAGCTCTAACTTGCTTTCTGGTAGTTGGGGTTGGGATTCTGCACACAGCTTCTTTTCTTTCTCGCCCTAATTGTCGGCTTCCTTTAGTCAAGCGAAAGCCCAAGTATTTCACTTCTTTTTGGCATAGCTGTGCTTTTGCTCTGGAAACTTTGTATCCAGCTTCATCCAGTAGCTGCAAGAGGTCTTTGGTAGCTTGTATACATTCACTTTCTGATACAGCAGCTATCAGCAGATCGTCCACATATTGGAGAAGTACTCTCTTCCCTGGGGCCACTGGATAGCTTGAAAGATCTTGGTTTAGTGCAGCACTAATAATGGTAGGTGAATTCTTGAATCCTTGGGGTAATCGTGTCCAAGTGAGTTGGCCCCGTCTTCCGGAGACAGGGTCCTGCCATTCAAAGGCAAACAGCAATTGGCTAATTGGGGCTAATCTTATGCAGAAGAACGCATCTTTCATATCCAAAACAATAAAATGGGTAGCTTCCGCTGGAATCAATCCTAAAAGTGTGCAAGGATTTGGCACGACTGGATGTATGGTCTCAACTGCTTCATTCACTCTCCTTAGGTCCTGCACTGGATGGTAGTCACCTGTTCCAGGCTTCTTTACTGGCAGGAGTGGAGTGTTCCATGGTGACTGACAAACTTTGAGTAGGCCATATTCCAGTAGCCTTAGCAAGTGGCGATGAATGCCTTCAATTGCTGCTCTTGGGAGGGGGTATTGCTTGACATGCACTGGTTTGGCATTAGGCTTGAGATTCACAATTATTGGAGCTATGTGTTTGGCTAGGCCTGGGGGATTGCCTTCTGCCCATACTCCAGGTGGGGCGTCAATGCTTTTCAGAGTATGTTCAAAATAGGTGTCCTGGGCAGACTCATTACTATAATATCTCCATTCTTCTTCTCGAGGAACAGTAAGCAGCATTAATCCAGCAGGTTTCGTCTGGGAATTCACTGTCATTTGCATTTCTCCTTTCTCAGTGAAGGATATTTGGGCCTGCAGCTTGGCTAACATATCTCGTCCCAGTAATGGCACTGGGCACTCGGGCATATAGAGAAATTGATGCGTTATTTGCTGTCCTCCCAGATTGCATATACGGTTCTGGAGAAAAGGCTTTGTGGCTTTAGCACCAGTTGCTCCCACAATGGTGACTGCTTTTGCGGAAAATGGGGCGATTTGTTTATCTACTACAGAATGTTCTGCTCCAGTATCGACCATAAAGTCCATAAATTGGTCTCCTATTTGTATGCTGACCATAGGCTCCTGGAGACCTAAAGCGAATTCGGAGCCCGGTCTGTCCTAATCTGCTTCATCTACATCGTAGGTCGCTGCGGCCACCGCCTGTATGGCCTCTCCCCTTTCTCGTTGAAACTGTTCTCGATTGGCCCCTCCGCGGTTCCGGGGTCGGCCTCTTCCTCTTTCTCTCCAATGTGCATTATTTTCGTCATCCTGAGAGGCGTCTTCGAGTTGCGGGCACGTATCTCTCCAATGTCCTTCTTCTTTGCAATAAGCGCATTGGTTCACGCCTAGTAGGGGCCGACCATCTCCTCGGCCCCGCCCTTTTCCTCTGTTCCTTCGACTAGGGAAACCTCCCCTTTTCTGTTCAACTATGGCCACAGCCAAAAAATCAGCTTTCTTCTTCATCTTTCGATCACATTCTTTCTGTCTTTCATTATCACGATTCACATACACTTTATGAGCGACTTCCAGTAACTGAGTTGCATTCATGCCCGCAAACCCTTCTAGTTTTTGTAACTTGCGTCTAATGTCTGGTTGTGACTGATTTACAAAAGCAGCATTCACCATGCATAAACTTCCTGGTGCATCTGGATCATAGGGAGTATACATTCTGTATGCTTCAACTAATCTCTCGTAAAACACTGCTGGGCTTTCATCTATGCCCTGATTAACTTCGGTCACTTTAGAAAGATTCATAGCTTTCTGGCCCCCCCTTCTCAGACCTTGCATAAGGCCTTGGCGAAACCGTGATAGAGATTTGGATCCTCTCTCTGTATTCGGATCCCACTGAGGGTCTTCATTTGGGAATTCTCCTTGGGCCACTTCTCGATGGTCTATCCCTCCCCCATCCCCCGGTACTAGAGGATTATCTGCCAGCCAGTCGACAGCTGCTCGCTTAATCCGTGTCCGCTCCTCAGTAGTGAATAAGGTAGACAGGAGCTGATGGCAATCTGCCCAAGTGGGTTAGTGGGTTTCCATAATGGTATGCATCAATTCTGTTAGTTCTTGGGGCTTGTTGGTATAGGAAGCATAATGCGTCTTCCAGTTTAACAAATCAGAAGTGGAGAAGGGCACATATACTAAACTTAGGGGTCCCGCCACCACCTGATTATCTTCATCTCTTACGGGCACTCCCGGGACTTGCCGTAAAGACATCATTTTCGCAGTAGAAGTCTTTCTGGATCTGAGGGGGATTTTAGAGACTCTCCTGGCAGGGGCTTTCTTCTTGCCCGTGCGCTTAGTCTGGGACGCTTTACTTTTGACTGATGAGCTCACACGGTTGTCTTTATACTGTCAGTATCGCTCTGGGAAGACCCTTCCTCTTTCTCTTCTGCCTCAGACTCAACTTTCTCCTCAGTCTCGGTCGAGTCATCCTCCTCATCTGAAGTGAGCTTATCTGCCTGCTCTTCAGGTGATGGGTCTGGGGTTGGGTCCCGCTCCCGCTGTCTCTGTGGCTCTGGGGCGGGACGCGGTGGCACTTTTACTGGATGCTGGGCTCGGGGCTGTCTAGTTATCACTTCTGGGGACTCAGGATCTGCAAGGACAGGTTTTCGTCTGGATTTCTCATCTGTCCCTGTCTTTTTAGTCTGATCTTTTTTCTGTGTTTGATCTGTTAATGCTAACATTATTCTGCACTGTTCTTCATAACAGCGCTTCACCCAAGGGGGCGGGCTCTCACAAATACTCAACCAGGAATCTATATAGGGGTACTGGTCAGGGTGCGCTATTCGCACTTTCTGGTGAACTGACTGAATAATTCCTATAGTAAAAGTTCCCTCTCGGGGCCACATAGGATCTAGCGCAGGCCACTCCCTAGTACACAAAACTTGCAATCGGGTCGCAGTCATTTTAATCCCATAATCTCCTGAATATCCTTCCTTAAAATGTGTGATCATACATTCTAATGGAGTGTGCCTAGTAGACCCCGTCCCTCCCATATCGATGTGTGCGTGCAACAACAGACAGAAGGGAAAAGGGAGGCGGACCGTGGGTAAGGGGTCCTCACGGCCCTAGAAACATATAAGGGAAACAAATAACGAGACAAGACGACGGTAGCTTCCTCCTTTTTACGACCTGGACGCGGTCGCCCGGCCAGGAAATGCGTTACTCAGGAGTCCGCCTTCGCTTGGTCCGTGCTGCCAGACCTCTCATTCACACTTCAATCACACAATCATGCTAGCAACGTATCCAAAAAACACAGCCCAATCCTGTCTGTTCTGACTAGGCTATGTTCAAATTCCAAAATTAAGAAGACGATAGTTTCGCCCTGCGAATACTCATGCAGGGGTAGTCGGACCGTCTTGAGAGGTGATCAAGCTCTCTTTTCCAAGTTCCAAGTTTCCAAGTTCCAAGTTCCAAGATTCAAACAGCAGTACTGCTCTGACTCATCTGTCTAGACATACCAAATTAAAACTATACTCACCGGATCCTGTTCCCAAAGTTCCCAAGCAAGCGCATGAGTTGGACCTCGGACTCCCCTCTCTCGGGTTCGAGGTGTTGGTTCCAACCGGGCCCGACACCCGCCGAGGTCCGGCCAACTCCCTCCGATACAAGGGACCGGTGGCGCCAGAGAGCGAGCCCGCGTCGGGAGGGCACGATCCCGGCAGGACCAACCCTGTTGAGGTGGAAAGTCATGGTATATTGCCCTATATACCCTCTATTACCACACCTTCCCAGCCAACGCACCAAGAATATGTAGCAGCAGAGCGCAGACAAACCAATGATACCAGGAGTCTGTTCAGAAGGTCCAAATCATTTATTTGTGCACAAGTCTCAAGCAGAATCAAATTCAAAATGGCTGAGCAATGGCTGTTAGTAAAACAACAACTTTTATAGCTTTCTTTCCCATTCTAGACATAGGCAAACTTTTCATTGGTCTCGGTAACCCCTCGTACACCTTCTATTGGTTCCGGTACCAATATGGCTATCCAATGATGTCCCTCGACTGGGCTTAGCACCTGCTTACCCCCCTTTCAGTCCCAATTACAATGGTCAGTTCACCAACTTTGATACTTCTCTCCTCCAAGGTCGCTATCCAGCTGGAATATGTGGGAAAGCAGGGCACTGTAACCTTTCTTTCAGCAGAGTTAATTAATTTCACAGAAGCTTCACTCTCTTATCAATACCAATTAAACCTTATTTTTCTATATTTTCTAAGTTTCGATTCTGCCTAGCTAAGCTTAATTGTGCTTAGTTAAGTTTCAGTTCTATGGTAGCAGCATTTTGGGGGGATGTGTAATTCCTTTGGGCCTCTCCACAGGCTTCATTTACAGGTCAAGCTGTTCGGGCCTGTCTGCTTATTCCAGACACCATGGATCATAGGCCTTCGCCTACCACACTCCCACTTGTTGCCCCCTGCTGGCCTTGAAAAGGCCTGTCATCAATTTTCCCGCTTTGTTTCCAAATTTATAAAGCTGGTATCAATAGTATAATTGAAATTGTGTGGCCTACTCCTGCAGAAAGATTTCACTTTCTTTCTGCACATGAAATAATTTCTCTTTGGTTCGCGAGTTGGGATTATTCAGAAATTTTTGCATGCTAAGCAGAGTTCCCTCTCTAACTGGAGTAATCGCCTGTGCTGTAGTAGTCGCCAAGTAGCAGCATATTTTATTACTTGGCCTTGTAGGACCGCTTTAGCGGTCTCCCAATAGAATGTTGGGTTATCTTGATGTGCCTTGTTGTTTTTGGTATAATCTTCCCTTTGTGTCTTTAGAAAGTCACAAAATCTCCCATCGTTATGTATATCCCACTAGAGGACAGCAACCTTGGGCCGGAAGGACTGGGGTTTCTAGTCCCACAGGTGCTCCTTGTGGTCTTGGGCAAGCCACTTAACCCTCCATAGCCCATGTTCCCTGTAAAATAGTTATCTCCAAGTTATAATGCCTTGTTCAATGTAATTTCAGTTTGTTCAATGTAAACCGCATTGATGCAGAATAGCACAGTATATAAGAGAATGTAAATAAATAAATAAAATAAATATCCTAGGAGTGCCCCTTTGGCTGGGTCCCCATTTTAAATCAATCCAGATGAGTACATGGTCTGAGATAACAATGGGGCCCATCTCTGCGCTTATCAACCATTCAAAGAGCTTAGTGGATCCAAGAAAGTAATTTATCCTGGATCCTGTATCATGTGCTCTCAATACAGTGCCTTGCAAAAGTATTCATCCCCTTGGTTTTTGTCCTGTTTTTTTGCATTATGTACAACCTGGAATGAAAATGCAGGTTTATTTGGATATTAGGTAATGGTGAAGTGAAATGACAATAAAATACTTTGTATATATGAAAAAAACAAGTAAAAACTGAAACGTTGTGAGTGCACATGTATTCATCCCTTTTGCTATGAAACCCCTAAATAAGATCTGGTCCAACCAATTAATCTCAGAAGTCACATAATTAGTTGATTAGGATCCACCTGTGTGCAATCAATGTCACATGATCTGTCACATAATGCCTGCATAAATATACCTGTTCCAAAAGGCCCCTGTCTCTACAACACGACTAAGCAAGCAACATGAAGACCAAGGAGCACTCCAAACAGGTCAGAGACAAAGTTGTGGAGACGTACAGATCAGGGTTGCATTATAGAAAAATATCCCAAATTCTGACTACCCCACGGAGCACCATTAAATCCATTATAACAAAATAGAAAGAATATGGCACCACTACAAACCTGATAAGAGAAGGCCGCCCACCAAAACACACAGTCTGGGCAAGGAGGACATTAATCAGAGATGCTACAAAGACACCAAGAATAACACTGAAGGAGCTGCAAAGATCCACAGCAGAGATGGGAGCATCTGTCCATAGGACCACTTTAAGCCATACACTCCACAGAGTGGGGCTTTATGGAAGAGCGGCCAGAAAAAAGCCATTGCTTAAAGAAAGAAATAAGAAAACATGTTTGGAGTTTGCTCAACAGCATGTGGCGGAACCCTCAACACACATGGAAGAAGGTTCTCTGGTCAGATGAGATGAAAATTGAACTCTGGCCATCATGGGAAACGCCATGTGTGGTGCAAACCCAACACTTCCCACCACCCTGAGAAGACCATTCCCACAGTGAAACATGGTGGTGGTAGCATCATGCTGTGAGGATGTTTTTCATTGGCAGGGACTGGAAAACTGGTCAGGATTGAAGGAACGATGGATGGCACTAAATACAGGGCAGTTCTTGAGGAAATCCTGTTTTCAGTCTGCCAGAGATTTGAGACTGGGATGAAGGTTCACCTTCCAGCAGGACAATGACCCTAAACATACTGCTAAAGCTGGTTTAAAGAGAAACATTTAAATGTCTTGGCATGGCATAGTCAAAGCCCAAACCTCAATCCAAATGAGAATCTGTGGCATTACTTGGAGATTGCTATACATCAACACAACCCATCTAACTTGAAGGAGAGGGAGCAGTTTTGCCTTAAGGAATGGGTGAAAATCTCAGTGGCAAGATGTGCTAAGCTAATAGAGACATACCCCAAGAGACTTGCAGCTGTAATTGCTGCAAAAGGCGGCTCTACAACGTATTACATATGCACACTCCTAGCATAGTAACAAAAGATAGTATATGACAGCAGATAAAGACCAGCATGGTCCTTCTAGTCTGCCCAGCAAGGCGGTAAGAGTAGGTGCACCTGCCGCTCCATGCATGTTGCCCCTCCCCATATCTTGGTTTAGGGGTGTTCCCACCGCTCCGTGTAGGTCACTCCTATTTGTTGAGATATAAAAGATAGTTATGTTTATTTTGATTTAATCCTGTTGCTATAAGGGGATCTAGTGTGTCTGTCCCATGCCATTTTGAATTCTGTCACTGTATTTGCCCCCACTACTTCAATTGGGAGGGCATTCCAAGCATCCACCATCCTTTCAGTGAAAAAGTATTTCCTGACATTGCCTTTCAATTTACCCCCTTGAAGCTTCATGTTATGCCCTCTAGTTTTACAGCTTCCCTGTCTTTGGAAGAGGTTTGTTTGCTCATTAATACTCTTTAAGTATTTAAAGGTCTGAATCATATCTCCCCTGCTCCTCCTCTCCTCCAGAGTGTACATATTTAGGTCTTCAAGTCTCTTTTCATAAGTCTTCTGATACAGGCTCTAAATCATTTTGGTCGCCTTCCTCTGAACCGTTTCCAGTCTTTTTATATCATTTTAGTCTCCAAAATTGAAAACAATATTCCAAGTAAGGCCTCACCAGCAACTTATACAATGGCATTAGTATCTCTTCCTTTCTGCTGGTAATTCCTCTTTGTATGCAACCCAGCATCCTTCTGGCTTTTGCCACTGCCTTGTCGCACTGTTTCGCCACCTTGAGATCCTCAGAAACAATCACTCTGAGGTCCTTTCCTAGTCCATGCACACCAACCTCTCGCCCCCTATCACATACAATTCCCTTGGATTTCTGCTTCCCAAGTGCATGACTCTGCACTTCTTCACGTTACATCTTAACTGCCAAGCATTAGACCATTCTTCCAGCTTTTGTAGATGTTCTCCACTCCCACAGGGAAGTCCACTCTGTTGCAAATTTTCATGTCATCTGCAAAAAGACAGATTTTTCCATTCAGTCCTTCAGCAATATCACTCACAAATACGTTGAACAGTACCAGTCCCAGGACCGAACCCTGGGGCACACCACTAATCACCTTCCTTTCATCTGAGCGAGTTCCATTTACCATCACCTTCTGTCATCTGTCAGCTAACCAATTTCTGATCCAGTTCAACACCTTGGGACCCATCCTCAAGCTGCTGAGTTTGTTGATAAGCCTCCTATAAGGAACAGTATCAAAGGCTTTGCTGAAATCCAGGTAGATGACATTCATCGCAAGCCCTTGATCAGGTTCTCTGGTCACCCAGTCAAAGAACTCAATCAGATTTGTTTGGCAAGATCGTCCTTTAATTAAACCATGTTGCCTTGGATCATGCAACCTGTTGGTTTCGAGAAAGTACACTACAGGTAGTTGTCGACTTACGACCTATGCGACTTACGACTGATCGACTTTACGACTGAGGAAATTGTCTTAAGTCGCATAGGTCGTAAGTCTTGCCGGATTCACAACGCAGCACCCCGGCAGCAGGTTCTCAGTTTCAAAGCTGCCTGCGCCTGAATCCTCTGCAGCAAGAGCTTTCCCCACACCCGCAGCCCTTCAGCACTTCCACGCAGACGACGAGCGCTCCGCCAAGCAAACCATCTGCTCAGTGGAGCCCCACTCGCCCTCCCTCCTGTCCTTCTATAACCTCCCCCCCCCCCTCCCTCCAGCTGCGGTAGGTCACGGCTCCGAAAAAGAAAAAGCAGCGCAGCACAGGCCCTTCATCTTTTTAGTTTAGCTTTTTAAACCAGTTACTTGTCTTATCTGGATGGAGGCTGCGTCTGGCGTTTGGTTCACTTGGTCTGGCATTTGGCATAAGTACAGTACAGTAATTTAACATAGGCCGACTTACGACCAGATCGACTTACAACCGGTCTGTCGGAACCAGACGACTAAGAACATAAGAACATAAGAAATGCCATACTGGGTCAGACCGAGGTCCATCAAGCCCAGTATCCTGTTTCCAACAGTGGCCAATCTAGGTCATACGTACCTAGCAGTTTCCCCAAAAGACACAGGTTCTGCAGTGCTTGTATTAGGTCAAGCATTGATATCCTGGGTCCCTTTTTAATAGCGGTTTATGGACCTTTCCTCCAGGAACTTGTCCAAACCTTTTTTAAACCCAGCTATACTAACAGCCCTTACTACATCCTCCGGTAACAGATTCCAGAGTTTGATTACACGTTGAGTGAAGAAATATTTTCTCTTATTTGTCTTAAATAGTTTACCCCGTAGCTTCATTACATGTCCCCTAGTCCTTCTATATTCTGATAGCGTAAACAATTGATCCACGTTTATCCGTTCCACTCCATTCATTAATTTATAGACCTCTATCATATCTCCCCTCAGCCGTCTCTTTTCCAGATTAAAGAGCCCTATCCTTTTTAGCCTCTCTTCATAGGAGTAGCCTTCCATCCCCTTCACCAATTTGGTGGCTCTTCTCTGTACTTTTTCTAATAACTCTATGTCCTTTTTAAGATACGGTGACCAGAATTGCACACAATATTCAAGGTGCGGTCGTACCATGGAGCGATACAGAGGCATTATAATATCCTTTGTTTTATTCTCCATCCCTTTCCTTATGATACCTAGCATTCTATTTGCTTTCTTGGCCGCCGCTGCACACTGGGCGGAGGGTTTTAACATGTTATCCACGATGACTCCTAAATCTTTTTCCTGGGTGGTGGTTTCTAATGTGGAGCCTTGCATCGTGTAACTATAGTGTGGGTTGTTCTTTCCTAGGTGCATAACTTTGCACTTGTCCACATTAAATTTCATCTGCCATTTGGATGCCCAGTCTTCCAATTTATCCAGATCCTCCTGCAGTTTTCCACAATCCTCTTGGGTTTTAACAACTTTAAACAGTTTTGTGTCATCTGCAAATTTGATAACCTCACTAGTTATTCCCTTTTCCAGGTCATTTATGAATATGTCAAAAAGTAGCGGACCCAGTACAGATCCCTGGGGTACTCCACTATTCACCTTTTTCCATTGGGAATATTGGCCATTTAGCCCTACCCTCTGCTTTCTATCTTTTAACCAGTTCCCGATCCACAATAGTACACTGCCTCCTATCCCATGACTTTTTAGCTTTGCCAAAAGTCTCTGATGGGGGACCTTGTCAAAAGCTTTCTGAAAGTCCAGATACACTATATCAACCAACTCACCTTTGTCTACCTGTTTATGCACACCTTCAAAAAAACAGATCAGATTAGTAAGACAAGATCTTCCTTGTCTAAAGCCATGTTGGCTGTCTCCCATTAGGCCATGACTATCTACATGCTGTGTAATTTTGTTCTTTATGATGGTTTCTACCATTTTCCCTGGTACTGACGTCAGGCTCACCGGTCTGTAATTTCCCGGGTCACCCCTGGAACCCTTTTTAAAAATTGGTGTTACGTTGGCGACCCTCCAATCTTCAGGTATTACAGATGATTTTAATGAAAGTTCACAGATTACCAATAGCAGGTCTGCAATCTCATATTTCAGTTCTTTCAACACTCTGGGATGTATACCATCCGGTCCAGGTGATTTGCTACTATTCAGTTTATCAAATAGTTGTAATATATCTTCCCGGTGTAGCGATATTTCTCTCAATTCCTCTGCAGTATCACCTTTAAATACCACTTCAGTCTTGGGTAACATCCCTACATCTTCCTCAGTAAAGACCAAAGCAAAGAATTCATTCAGTCTCTCTGCTATAGCCTTGTCTCCTCTTACTGCCCCTTTTACCCCTCTATCATCTAATGGTCCAATTGACTCTCTCACAGGCCTTTTGCTACGAATGTACTTGAAAAAGTCTTTATTTCGTGTTTTTGCTTCCGTAGCAAGTTTCTTCTCAAATTCCCGCTTTGCCTGCCTTATCAATGCTTTGCATTTAACTTGCCAGTGCTTGTGCTGTTTCCAGTTTTCATCATTTGGCTCTTTTTACCATTTCCTGAAGGTTGCTCTTTTGGCAGCAACAGCCTCTCTGACCTCACCTTTAAACCATGCTGGCAGTTTTTTGGACTTTCTGCCACTTTTCTTAATGCGTGGAATACAGCTGGCCTGGGCTTCGAGGATAGTATTTTTAAATAACACCCAAGCTTGCTGTAAGTCTTTAACCTTTGGAACCGCTCCTTTTAGTTTTTTCCGAACTATATTCCTCATTCTATCATAGTCTCCCTTTTGAAAGTTAAAAGGTAGTACTGTGGATTCCTTTACTATCTGTCCTCCACTGATTAAATCAAACATGATCATACTATGATCACTATTGCCAAGTGGTCCCAACACCCTTATTTCTTGCACCAGATCTGGCGTTCCACTAAGGACTAGGTCCAGTATGGCTTCCCCTCTGGTTGGTTCATGAATCAGCTGCTCCAAGAAGCAGTCATTTATTTCATCTAGAAACTTTATCTCTTTAGCTTGTCCTGCTGTGACACTGTCCCAGTCGATACCGGGGTAATTGAAATCACCCATTATTACTACTCTGTTGTGGCTTTTGTTAGCTTCCTTGATTTCTTTGAGCATTTCATCATCCATTTGTTCATTCTGGCCAGGCGGTCGATAGTATACTCCCACTGCCATCACCTTCCCCTTCATAAATGGAATTTCAATCCATAGAGATTCTACAGCAAATTTTGTTCCCTGCAAAACTTTAATCCTTTCTGACTCAATGCCCTCTCTAACATAGAGCGCAACCCCTCCACCAATTTGTTCAGCTCTATCATTATGATATAGTTTGTATCCAGGTATCACAGTGTCCCACTGGTTATCCTCCTTCCACCATGTCTCTGAGAGTGCAATCATATCTAACCTCTCATTTAGTGCTATATATTCTAATTCTCCCATCTTATTGTTTAGACTTCTAGCATTGGCATACAAGCATTTTAGAGACTGTATTTTATTAATATTAATCTGGCTATTGGTAGGCATGGGTAATTGGGAATCTTTATGCTCTGTCTGCTCCTTACTCAAGGGCATTTGGGCTACTATACTCCCTTTTGGAACCTCACTGCTTTTGGTAGTATCCTTCAAGGATACCTTTGTCCGAACCATGCGCTCTTGGGTGACTGTTGGCTTTCCCCTATTTTCTAGTTTAAAAGCTTCTCTATCTCTTTTTTAAATGTTAATGCCAGCAGTCTGGTCCCATCCTGATTAAGGTGAAGCCCATCCCTTCGGAAGAGCCCCCCCTTTCCCCAGAATGTTCCCCAGTTCCTAACAAATCCAAAACCCTCATCCTTTCACCATTGTCTCATCCACGCATTGAGACTCCGGAGCTCTGCCTGTCTTTTGGGTCCTGCACGTGGAACAGGAAGCATTTCGGAGAACGCTATCCTGGAAGTTCTGGATTTCAACTTCCTACCTAAAAGCTTAAATTTAGCCTCCAGAACTTCCCTACCACATTTTCCTATGTCATTGGTACCAACATGTACCAAGACAGCAGACTCCCCCCCAGCACTATCTATGATCCTATCTAGGCGGTGCGTGAGATCTGCTACCTTCGCACCAGGCAGGCATGTTACCAGGCGATCCTCACGTCCACCAGCCACCCAGCTATCTACATTCCTAATGATTGAATCACCAACTATAACAGCTGTCCTGACCCTCCCCTCATGGGGACATGGCCCTGGAGAAACTTCCTCCGTGCGAGAGGGTTTTACATCACCTGGAGGATAGGTCCTAGTTACAGGATCACTTCCTGCCACACCAGGGTGATGCTCTCCTGTCACGTGACCTCTCTCCTCCATGGCAACAGGGATGCTGCCAGACTGGAGGTGGGACTTCAGGACTATATCCCTGTAGGTCTCGTCCATGTACTTCTCTGTCTTTCTTATGTCTTCCAGGTCTGCTACTCTAGCCTCTAGAGAACGGACTCGTTCCCTGAGAGCAAGGAGCTCCCTGCACTTAGTGCATATGTAGGACCTCTCACCAACTGGGAGAAAATCATACATGTGACACTCAATGCAAAAGACCGGAGAACCCCCATCTCGTTGCTGGACCTCTGTCTGCATCTTAGTTTAAAGCTTGTGTTTGCAATGCAATGTGTGCCTTCGAGTCAGTCCTGACTCCTGGCGACCCAGAAGCTCCTGGATTTTCTTGGCAGTGTCACCGGAAGTAGATTGCCAGGCCTTTCTTCCGAGGCAGTGGAGGGTTAAGTGACTTGCCCAAGGCCACAAGGAGTGCTAGTGGGAATCGAACCCTGGTTGCTTGGTTACCAAGCCAGTGTTCTAACCACTAGGCTACTCCTCCACTCCAAAGCTTGTGTTTAGGTCTTTTAAATTCGGTATATAATAAGGATTGGTGTAGATGCTTATACTAATAAAAGTGTATCTAATACCCCTAATACACCCTGTGTACCTGAAGCTTAATTAATCTCAGGTCCTCTGTGTATGACTGATTTGGATTAAGAGCTGCACCTGAGAGCAGCCCCTTTCCTCTAAGATGTGCAAGTACCTATAAAACTACAATTACCCCAGGGGTGGGTGGGTGCTGGGGAGGGAGGGAGGGAGATAAGTCCTATTAAAGAGGGCAGTTACAAGGTACCCTGTCCTGAACCCTCAGCAGGGGGATGGGGGTACCACACAAAGCCCAGTTAGTTGAGAGAGGCAAGGTAAGTACAGCTGAGAAGGCTGAACTAGCACACCACTAAGACAAACAATAAATAATTAAACAAACAGTTAGACAAACAGTAAATAATTAAATAAACAGCTAGAACTCACAGTAAGATGTCCCAGGAGGCAAATATCCACTCACTAGCAGAGCTCTGTAAAAGTACAGCCCTTCTCTGATCAGAGAAAAGCAAACTAAAACAGACTATGCAAACGTGGAGAAAACAGGAAGAAGGCTACACAATACCTCAGGGGGAGGGGGGGAGGGGCAGGATTCACTCAGGCAGGCAAGGACAGGAAAAAAGTTTAACAAACAGCAGGTTCTGGGAAGAGAGATTTAATTCAAAATGGCTACCACACACAAAGCCCAGTTAGTTGAGAGAGGCAAGGTAAGTACAGCTGAGAAGGCTGAACTAGCACACCACTAAGACAAACAATAAATAATTAAACAAACAGTTAGACAAACAGTAAATAATTAAATAAACAGCTAGAACTCACAGTAAGATGTCCCAGGAGGCAAATATCCACTCACTAGCAGAGCTCTGTAAAAGTACAGCCCTTCTCTGATCAGAGAAAAGCAAACTAAAACAGACTATGCACACGTGGAGAAAACAGGAAGAAGGCTACACAATACCTCAGGGGGAGGGGGGGAGGGGCAGGATTCACTCAGGCAGGCAAGGACAGGAAAAAAGTTTAACAAACCGCAGGTTCTGGGGAGAGAGATTTAATTCAAAATGGCTACCACACAAAGCCCAGTTAGTTGAGAGAGGCAAGGTAAGTACAGCTGAGAAGGCTGAACTAGCACACCACTAAGACAAACAATAAATAATTAAACAAACAGTTAGACAAACAGTAAATAATTAAATAAACAGCTAGAACTCACAGTAAGATGTCCCAGGAGGCAAATATCCACTCACTAGCAGAGCTCTGTAAAAGTACAGCCCTTCTCTGATCAGAGAAAAGCAAACTAAAACAGACTATGCACACGTGGAGAAAACAGGAAGAAGGCTACACAATACCTCAGGGGGAGGGGGGAGGGGCAGGATTCACTCAGGCAGGCAAGGACAGGAAAAAAGTTTAACAAACAGCAGGTTCTGGGGAGAGAGATTTAATTCAAAATGGCTACCACACAAAGCCCAGTTAGTTGAGAGAGGCAAGGTAAGTACAGCTGAGAAGGCTGAACTAGCACACCACTAAGACAAACAATAAATAATTAAACAAACAGTTAGACAAACAGTAAATAATTAAATAAACAGCTAGAACTCACAGTAAGATGTCCCAGGAGGCAAATATCCACTCACTAGCAGAGCTCTGTAAAAGTACAGCCCTTCTCTGATCAGAGAAAAGCAAACTAAAACAGACTATGCACACGTGGAGAAAACAGGAAGAAGGCTACACAATACCTCAGGGGGAGGGGGGGGAGGGGCAGGATTCACTCAGGCAGGCAAGGACAGGAAAAAAGTTTAACAAACAGCAGGTTCTGGGGAGAGATTTAATTCAAAATGGCTACCACACAAAGCCCAGTTAGTTGAGAGAGGCAAGGTAAGTACAGCTGAGAAGGCTGAACTAGCACACCACTAAGACAAACAATAAATAATTAAACAAACAGTTAGACAAACAGTAAATAATTAAATAAACAGCTAGAACTCACAGTAAGATGTCCCAGGAGGCAAATATCCACTCACTAGCAGAGCTCTGTAAAAGTACAGCCCTTCTCTGATCAGAGAAAAGCAAACCTGTATTTGCTCTTTCAGGAGCGCCTCCATTACTTTTCCTGCCATCAAGGTAAGACTTACTGGCCTGTAGTTTGTCATTTCTTCCCTATTACCACTTTTATGAAGAGGTACCACATCAGCTTTTCTCCAGTCCTGTGGAACTTCTCCTGTCTTTAACGATCTATTAAAAACATTCTTTAACGGCCGTGCAAGAACCTCTCTGAGCTCTTTCAGTATCCTAGGATGTATCCCATTTGGTCCCTTGGCCTTGTCCACTTTCAGTTTTGCAAGCTGTTATAACACATCATCTTCTGTGAATGGGTGGTATCTATTCCATTTCCATTTGTATATTTGGGAAGCACATGTGGTCCTTCTCCAGGATTTTCTCTGGTAAAAACAGAGCAGAAGTATTTGTTTAGCATTTTTGCTTTTTCATTGTCACTTTCCACAAATCCGTTACCAGTACTTTTGAGTCCTGTAATTCCACCTCTGAGTTTCCTCCTCTCCTAAATATACCTGAAGAAAGTTTTGTTGCCACACTTCACTTAAGTGTCCCTGGCCAGTAGACCTTACATGAACTGGAGGCACACTCAGATATCTGATCTAAGGGCTATGCAAGGAATGTAGGTAGTCAGAATATTCCTAAAACTTATATCCAATTGTTAAAATTTATATATAAAAAACAAAACAAAACAGGCAATTGTAAAGTCTGAAAGCTTAGCTGTGTGGAGTCTCTTGAAGCTGTGATGACCAGAGTTGATCAGGTATTTGTGGACAGGCTGTAGAGATGATTCAATTAGCCCCACCCTGTGAAGCAGGCTTGTAGCAGACAATGGAAACTGAAATATTCAAACTGAAATCTTATTTCTATGTATCAGCCTACTATACAAAGATCCCTGTAACCTTAAAATGTATACCTTTGCTGCAAAATTAAGTAGGAGACTTAGGTAGAAGACCAGGTCTCTGCGAATCTAAAAGCAAATGTGTACTTCTATTTCTAGTAACTATATAGCACAAGTGTCCCTGGCCAATAGACCTTGCATGAACTGAGGGCACACTCAGATATCTGATTTAAAGGCTATGCAGGGCATGTAGGCAGTCAGAATATTCCTAAAAACTTATATTCAATGGTTAAAATTTATATTAAAAAAACAGGCAATTGTAAAGTCTGAAAGCTTAGCTGTGTGGTCTCTTGAAGCTGCTTTCAGTTTTTTATTTGTCTTAATTATTGTTTGTGTCACAATAAAAAATATTTTCACCTTCAAAGTCGTAGGCATGCTGTGTATATCACATGGTGCTAAAGGACAAACACAGAGGGGATGCACATTTTTATAATGCACTGTATATGTGTATATTCTCTATCCAAGGAATGTGTGCCCCTCCAATAGTCCACCAGATCATAGCCCTCACATATACCTCTCACCCACTGTATTCTACAGTGCCCCGAACGATCCGTGTTTTCTTCCATGACACAGTTAAAATCTCCCCATGTGAGAAGTGGACACGCTCCCACTATGTCTAGACATTATTTAGTTTAACATAGAATTCAGTATCATATGTGTTAGGGGCGTACAAATTTAAGAGGGCTACGGATTTGCCTTGAATGTTCCCAATCACCAAAACATATTGTCCTTCCAAATCTGCAATATTTTTGGTTACTTCAAATCCCACCTTTTTGTGCACTATTATAGCCACCTCGGCCTAATATCTCTCCGACCCACCATCGCTTAAGCTTGGAATGCTCCAGTTCCATCTGCTGGGTTTCTTGCAAGACGGTTAAGTCTACCTGTTTGTCTCAGAGCATCTGTAACATCTTATTTCATTTTATCGGGCTCCCTAAGCCACATAAATTCCAGGAAACAAAATGGAGTTGTTTATCCATTATCTATTGGCCTTTGACTTTCAATATCTCTTTATTTTGGCTTCATAATTCCAGCAAAGGGTTGGTCCTCCCAGCCTAAGGCCCTCTTCCAACTGTGCAAACAATTTACATGTGCAAGTCTTTAAAGTATTCCCAAATTTTATGTCCTCCCCCTGTGGGTTACTCCATCGTCTACGAGCTCCAGAGGCTTTGCCCCCCTTTCATTTTCTCTAGCCTCCCTCTCCCCATCCTCCCTCTCTCCCCACACTGTTACCCCTCCCTTCCCCCAACCAATGTGTAGCTCCACATACTAGTGGAATTTGGTGTCATGATATCAATCAGGCCCCGCCCTGTATTCTGCAGCCCTCCCACAGCCATCCACCTAGCTCTCTGTTCCCCTATCATCCTTACCTCCCCGGTATCAGCAGCCCTTTCATCCAATATAGCATATACCTAGACCCCCCCCATCCACGTCCTCCCCCACCCATTCATGGTTACCCCCCTTCCACTTACATGACCAGGTAGATGCATCCATGTTCTGAGCCTGCACATTAACCAGAAAGGGATGTGTGGCTAGAGATATTTGCAATAATACTATATTACAAAATATTAAAATTATAAAAGTATAAAAATAATAACACATGACAAAGATAATCTTGATACTTCTTAACTGAGAAGTAACAAAGCATTTACAAATATGTAGGAAAAGGGCAGTGGGGGTGCAGGCCCCGAACACCCAGACCATCAAGAAGGGGTGATATCAGAGAGGACCATCCATTCCTCCAAGACATCCCCCATTGCAGATATTATAGAACAGAAAGTTTTATTCTGGCACTCAAAGCACCCAACCCTCCCCCCACTCAGTCCCCTTTAAAAATTAGGTTATAGATATTGAACTGGTCATTTTAACCTTAACTTGTACTGGCCAAGTGGCCATCAGGACAGACAGTTAATGGTATTCCAGCACCATGTTCATTGTTTTCATAGCAGAAACGAAAGGCACACTCTCGTGTCCCTCTTAATGTTTCTGCTGATAGATGAGTGATTTATTTGCAGTTCCCCAGGGGGTCTTCATTTGGTTTCCTAAGCTCTCCCATGCATAGGCCTTTGATTTTGGTGCATTAATCCGTCTAAAGAATCTATCTACTATCCAACAGTTTCAGGCTTCGTGTGCCAAAAGTCTTGTTTAAGCAGTGAGAGATTCCACAAAAAGAAACCTCCTCCGGGGTCTTGAATGTCTTGGTCTGACCCTGATGTTCCACCCTCAGTCGTACCTGGTATATTAGGGAGAATTGCATCCCCCTGTTTGACAACTGACCACAGACAGAAGAAAAGATCTGGCGTCCCTGGCTCACCAAATAATCTTGGAATATCAGCAGGGATTTGGCAGCGTTTTCTAAGCCCTGTGGTTTGTGATTGCGAGCTGCCCACAAAATAGCTTCTTTTTGTAAGTAGTCATATAATTGGGCTACAACTGTTCTGGGCCCTGGCTCTCTGTCCTCCACTGGCCTAAATGATGTTCCCGTTCCATCTTAATAGGGCTGATTTCAGTACTTGTGTGTCAGATATTCTTTGTTCTAGTGAGTCTAAGTGGCTGGTGAAATCTGTCACCGTTTGCCCGATTTGGGTAATTTGGTCCAAGAGCACTCAAAATCGGTCTTTCAAAGCTTGTACAATGGCTGCAGAGACTTTGGATACCATATTGGATGGTGGTATAGCGTGTGTGCTGGATGGAACAGTGTCAGCCATCTTAACTTCTGCAGCCTTCCCTCTGTCCCTGTGGGTATTTTTAAAGGCCATCCACCATAACAAATGGTTTAGTCTTGTGGCATGTTTGTCCATCGATTGCTTTAACCTTGGTATAGTTGAACAGTGAGAGTTGGGTCTATATTCTGAAAATGTATATTGAAATTAGAGCAGGTAACCCGGAGCTAGGAGAAGTGCATCCTTCCCAGCTCACAGCATCACATGACCTGGACAGGATTATAACATAGAGCCTCGACGAGTCTTGGGGTTTGTTGACAAGAGGGAGCAGTGGGAGTCACTCAGTGAGGCTGTGCTCTCAGATGCTCCAGTGGAGAAGAAATCATTCACTTGCTTTCTACTTGGAGACAAGGTGTCTCTCTTGCTGTAGCTTGAAACTAGTCCAGAAGAGTCTCAACTGAGCAGCATCCAGGAGGCAAGCATTCTGGTTCTACCACAAGATATTGAGGTGATTTTTATATTATAGGAGGGAGAGAAGGACTTTCAATCAGGAACAACTGTTGCAGCCCTCCCTTGAGCTGATCTGCCTTGGACCTCCCTGGGTCTTGTGGCTCCTAGTTCAGAATGGACTCTCTGCTGCTGCTCTCTCAAGAGCTGATTCTCCAAATGCATCCATCGCTGTAGCTCCCCCTGGAGCTGATTCTGCTGTCATAACTCCCTCTGGACTGATTCTGCTGCCGTAGCTCCCTCTGGAGCTTATTCTGCTGCCGTAGCTGATTCTGCTGCTGCAGCTCCCCCAGGAACTGATTCTGCAGCTACAGCTCCACCTGGATCCAGTCCAGCACTGTAGCTCCCTCTGGAGCTGATTCTCTGCCACTGTAGCTCCCCAATGAGCTGATCTGCCACTGGACCCTTCCTGGGCCTTGTGGCTCCTGGATTCTCTGCCGCTGATCCATTACTGGACTCCCAAGCCTGGATTAAGCTCTCTACTCCTGGATTCTCTGCCGCTCTTTCTGGAGCTGATCCACCACTGGACTCCCAAGCCTGGATTAAGCTCTCTAATGCCATCTCTCTGAGTTGGTAGGAAACCATCTGCTCCCATCTTCATGCTGAGCCTGCCTAAGCTTCAAGGAGGTTTTCCACTACCATCTTCAAGAAAAAAGCCTACACAGCAAGAAAGCTCCCTTCACCCCTCAAAGAAGGGTTAATATTTTTTCCAAGAAAAAAGGCCTGATATTTTTAAATAATAAATAACTGTTTTTCAAATTCTTCTCTGCACAGGACTGCTGGTGCCAGTGCGAAGTAATACTATTTCTGTTAGGGTGAGCAATTTCCACCAGCCCCAGAATTTACTTCTTCACCTTCTGTCTGATGTATGCATTTTATTCTGCTACACTATTCCTTATAGATTTAAAGTTAAATCTTAATAATAGAAATAAGTGTGAGCAAACATTACCCTTGCTCCTTCAGCACAGGCAGTGATTTGCATATCCTCCCTAAATGTTTACTTTCCAGTAGCTCTAGTCCTGTGACTGTTACTGCAGGCTGTTCTTTTAATGTTGCCCTTCATTTGACGTCTTCAGCAGCATACAGTGACCCTTTTACCTTTGATTCTATACTATCCAGCACACTCTGAAACACCCACCTTTAGGGGAGTTTCATTTAAATCACTAAGTTGAAACTCCAAAGAAGTAAGCATTCTTTCAGTGATATATAACTTTGTAATATAGGAATCCTAGGGGTATGTTTACTAAACTGTCTTAATGTGCGCTCTGCGACGTTATCGCGAGATAAGGTACCCTATCGCATAATAATGGTACTTTATCGGGCGCACAGGTACCTTAGCGCGCGATAACGCGCGCAGCGGCGCAAATGAGCGCTGAAGGCATAGAAAGGCTCCCGGAGGGCGGAGGAAGGCTCCCAGGGGCGGACAGAGAGGGTCAATGGGCGGAGAGTGGGAGGGGAGAGGCTCCCCGCACACTAATGCTGTGAAATATGAGGCTCAAAACTAACGCCAGTGAAACCCTGGCGTTAGAACCGATTTAAAGGGAAAAGAAACCATTTCCGTCAGCAATGTACAGCAAAACTAGGGAAACCTAAAAAATTGATAAGTGTGATACATGTGCACAGAACAAAAGGGCAAATAAACAGTGAAAATGAACAGAAGATATCAATGGGAAACATCAAAACACACTACCAAGAAACCTCCAAAAAAAATATATGAATTTTGGAAGGGTCTATGCTCCGTCCCCATACAAGGTGAATGAGCCCAAAGTGAAATTGCGCTGAGCAGGGTTTCCGACCCCATTGGCCAGGTTTCCTATGGCGTGCATATGTTCTGCAACAGCAGGGCAGGCATGTCGGAACGGGCAACTGAACAGATGCTGGAAAAGAGGACACAGAGGGCTGCAGGCGGCACATGCTGAGGTGCAGCTGGCCCACAGTGCGGACTAGGGTGATGCCTAGCTGGCCCATAGGAATGCTGAAACAGTAGAGCAGCCAGACAGCAACTGCTGAGGGCCCAACATGGGCACTAGTGTGCTTCCCATGGTGTCACAGGGGATAGTACCCAGCAGGTCCCCCCAATGGCATGGAACATTGGCAGGCGGTGCTTGGGGGAAGCGTGGACAGCTATACAGGCACCCCTACCCCAGAACCCGCACCATAGGCAGCCGCCTACCTGCACACTGGAGGGTCTGAGACTGCACACCACCAGCACCACCAGCAGAAGGGCATGTCAGCATGGTGGCAGAGGGATACTGGTGGTGGAGGGGGCAGTGGCAGCTGCCCAGAGCAGACCGTGGCCTAGCCATGTGTAGGTGGGTGCCATGCACTGCAACAGACAGGCCCTGTCTGATGAACAGTCATGGTATCCCCAGAGAATGCACTATCTCTGTGGCAACACAGTGGTACAATGCACACAACCAGTGTGTTCAGAAGCAAAAGGTAACAGGCAATGTTCCCTCTAATTTTCTGTAGGCTGTGTGCGCATAAAATATCATAAGCTGTGTGCAGCTTTTGAAGGAAGGTTAAATTTTTGTGCACCACATAACGACACTCGGAGTTATATACTTTAAAATTTGACTACACGTCAGAATACAGTATGTACACCACATTGATTTTAATGAAGCGGGACATTTCTGGTAATTACAATAATAACTTTTAAATTTTAAGACGTCTGTGTTGCTTTCTATCAGAATCAGAGCTGTAATTTTTGTGCGCTCTGTTGTAAAGTATGTGCGCTCGCTCGGCGAGGTGTGTGCGCGCGCACACGCACACAGCTTAGAGGGAACAGTGGTCACAGGTTCAAGTCCCAGTTGTGGTTCCTGCCAACCCAGTCCCCATAAGAGCATAAGATATGCCATACTGGGTCAGACCGAGGTCCATCAAGTCCAGTATCCTGTTTCCAACAGTGGCCAATCTAGGTCATACATACCTAGCAATTTCCAAAAAAGACACAGGTTCCACAATGCTTGTACTGGGTCAAGCATTGATATCCTGGGTCCCTTCTTACCATATTTTACCCACTACTAAAACGTGCTAATACAGACAGAACCTTTATTGCAGATGATGTAAACATGCCCAAAACACTTACATTTTACCCTACAGAGCACAGACACCATAAACATGTGCATTACCTAGAGCAGAGTCTCCCAAATGCAGTCCTGGAGGTCCAAACACCATTCAGGTTCCATGCTGTCTCTAATAAAGATGCCTGTGCTGCATTTCTATGTGCGGCCCCCATGCTATGCAGAGGCATCTCATGCATATTCATGAGGAACAGCATGAAAACCCGAACAGTGTCTGGCCCACCAGGACTGGAGTCGGGAACCTCTGCCCTAAAGCAGCGGCCAACAGGGGCAAACACACCCGCACCCACAGGCTCCATTATACAATGCCTCCTGAAGAGGCAGGATGTTGGGCCCTGCGTGCATCTCCCAATACTAGCACTTTCACACCTTAGCAATGCCACCCTAAAACCTGGGAATACAGTACACAGCTATCAAAAGGATGCTATGATTACTGGCAGATAGCAATTCCGAAGTTAAGTACAATTTTCTGAGTGAGCTGCATCATAGCAACCTTTCTGATGTCTGCCAGGGGTTTTTTTTGCGAGGCGGGGGGAGGGGGGGTACTCAGCTGCCCAATCATTGACAGCTACATTGCATTTAATAAAAAAAGAAGATTAGAGGCCTGGAGGAAGCAGGAGAAGCAGGTATCTGGCTGTCGGGGGGAGCCGTAGGTTTGCACGGCTGGCTCCAACAGTCAGGGTGGTGTACTGGCAGTGATCAGGTGCAGCCGTGGGCGCACATTATCGAGTGATAATCCCATTTTGCTACATTAAGACCGAAACGCCCACTCCTTTTATGGCATCCTGCACACTAACCCGGGCGCACGTTAAGACGGTTTAGTAAACATTCCCCCTAATGTTCAATAATAAACAACCATCATACTAATAAAAATTTCCTAAACTACTATTCTCCAAGGGAGTGTCTTTTTTAAGTCATATGTTTTCTCAAGAAAATTCATATCATTTTTTTAGACAAACAGAAAATTTACTTTCTTTAAGATGGGTAAACTTATAAATAAAGACATCATGCTTGGCAAGGTAGGTCAATGCAAAAGAGGAAGGCCAGCAATGAGATGGATCGATACAATAACAGCAGCTACGGGTGCCAGTCTGTCAACAATGAGCCGCCTGACTGAAGACCGAACACAATTTAGGACAACCATCCAGAGGGTCGCCATGAGTCGACACTGACTTGATGGCACTTAACAACAACAACCAAACTTATAAATTCCCTTTTTTTCTATATTTGAGCTCAAATATTATTTAAAGTTATAAAGTACTTAATAGTCAATGGTCCAAATGGTGGAGCCCAATATTCCTTCTGTTCTTAGGAACTTCCGTAGAAGTTCTCTTCTTCTTTCTTGCAAGCAGGTCCAGACTGAAATCTCTTCTTTGGAGGTGTTCTGTTATTTTCTTTTTCCCTTAAATTTTCATCTATCTCTCACTACCATTCCCCTTCTCAGGAGATAACGATATATAGGGATACTTTATAGTAAGCTTGCTATCAAAAATAATTTCATGCTCACTGGCTCACTCCTTTCATTTCACACTAGTACCTTTCACAACACTCCTTATACCACTATAAACATCTTTCACTCAAACCACTCTTACATATAGATTCAATCACTCTCTTCACAGTCCAGAACATTTCCTCACACTATCTCCTCTACATTCAATTCAGTCACTCTCTCACCCTACTTTCTACCTCTGTCCTGTGGTTTCCCTTCCCCCATCCCCTTTTTTTTCTTTATTAGTTAAAGTTGATGTTTCCCTTAAAGGAAAAACCTTATTTAAAAATATCTGACAATTCACTTGCTTAGCACTGTTTCCTTCAGTTTTTATACCTTATTAACTCTCTTTCTCCATGATACGAAAAAAAAAACAGTTCCCAATAAATTCTGCAATATTTATAGGAAAAAAAATAAAACTCCTCAAATTGTTCACTTCTCTTCAAGTTCCCTATCCCTCCTTAATCCTTGCCCCAAGTTTTGACTCTTCAAAGTAAACCCAAGAGACTCTTCTCCATCCCTGACTAAAACTCTATTTAAAATCAAATAAAAACATTTGCATGTGTCAATTTCATTCTCATACTAGCTCAAACTCTCTCTGTTCACCAAAAAAACTCAAATTAAGAGGCCTCTTCATTCACATTTCATACACTTCTGCTTTCTTTCACATCCCACAGGCAACGGACGAAAACATTCACCTTCACCTGCATTCTAAAAGAGAGCAATGGTGTCCCTACTCTCGCTGTCATCAAATAGCCCCATTTATTCTTAATAAAATTCCCAATTTCCCTTAATACTTAAAAATTTCCTCATATCTTTCCTTAATAAAACCTGCAGTAATTTTCTGACCTGTCAAGTCCTTCTATACTCTGCTTACTATCTGCCTGTTCCAGCTGTTCACTGCAAGTATCAGTTATAGCTGGAACCTGGAACCAATTTGTAACAATTTGGAATCACTCCACTCCCCCTTTCATTCTGACACTTTTATATACTAAAAACCAATATTCCTTATCGTTCCTCCAGTGCAGTCCTCTACGTCTGGGTTGTCAATCTCCTCCTGCAGCTTGGAGACTGGTATGTCAAAACTGATGACATCACTGGATATAGCCTGCTGTACTCCGCCTTCCATCCCAGTGTTACCAGTCTCCACGCAGCAGGAGGACTTGACGAGCCTTGTAGCAGGGCTCTCTGGAAGAATGGATAAGGAGCTGTTGGTATAGTGTAGCTAGGGTTAACATCATTATTATCATCATTATTACCATTATTATTATTTGGGTACTATCTTTTTAAAAAAATAAAAAAAAAGTCAAACAGGAAAAGCACCTCTGCTCAGGCCGGCTCTTTTGCTCCTTGCCTTGGTATAAGGAGTCTTTTGGGGGTGCGGACTCAGGAATTTCGAGCCCCCCCCCTTGGAGCACGGAGGTCTCTCCCCCAGGACTGTCGGGGGAGCGCCTCTTTTGACCTCGGCGGCATTTCCTGTTCGTCGGCATTGCCGCGGCTCCCCTATCAGCGCTGCAGCCGTCGGGGAGCCTTCAGGCCGGTGCGGTAAGTTCCCAGCAGGTCCATTTTTGTCCAGGCAGCTGCGGAGAGAGCCGGTAAGCCTTTTGTCGGCTTCGGCCTGTTTGGCTGCGGGGGAAAGTCTTCTATTCAGGGAGGCTTCACACGGGGTGTTTGGCGCCCTTTTTCTTGCCGGCGCGGCGTCTCTCGGCGGCCATTTTCTGAGCCACGGGAGAGACCGCGTGTAGGAGAGCCGCCGGCCATGCAGCTGCGGGTAGCAGGACAGTCAGCTTCGGGGGCTCATTTTTCCTTTGTTTTCCTTTGTTTTTCTTTACTTACTTTTTGTTGCCTTTATTTTGGGTTTGCTTAATTTTCGTTTTAGGGGTCTCCTTCATCGTTGTCTCCTCTTCCTTCAGTTTTCCCACAAGAAGGGGGGGGGGGCAGCTGGCTGGCAGGAATTTTTTCTCCTGGTGCTGATAGTCTGTTAAAAAAAAAAATAATAATAATATATCATAATATATATATAAGGTACATATAAAAAAAAAAAAAAAAGAAGGCGGTTGGGCTCTGTGACCTTGGCTAGTTGCCCTTATGGCGGCCAGACCCCAGTGTCTTGTGTGTGGCACCAGAAGAGGGACGGTGGCGGATACTGGCGTTTGTCAGGGTTGTACAACGCTATCATCCGCCGTGGAGCAGCAGATGGATCTGCAGGAGTCCCCTGAGACGCAGGGAGCGCCTGCTGATGGCCGGGCTGTGTCCCCACGCTCTGTGCAACAGGGGACCCCGGTAGAGGAGTTGCCAGGGACTTCTGGAATCTCCCTACCCATACCGTCGCCAGCCCTCGGTGAATTTAGTCCGGAGTTTGTGCTGCTCATGCATCAGGCTTTTTGCCTAAAGCAACAAGAGGCAGCAGTGGGCCCTGAGTCGATAGCGTCGCCCCTTCCGCAGATGGAGGCCGCAGAAGATTTGGGTGAGGGTCCTTCGGTGACTAAGCGGGCGAGAACCAGGGACCCTGCGCTGCCTGAGGCGTCTTGGCCTGAGGTTTCCGTCCCGGACTGGGATCCGGAAGAGGGTACCCAAGATCTCGAAGAGGGGGAGATTCCTAAACCTGAAGATCAAGCTACGATAGTTAGGGTCTTTCGTAGAGAGGAGTTGGCTGCCTTGATCTCGGAAACATTGCAGATGTTGCATCTCGCACCGCAGGTATCGGTGGAGGAGGAGCTGGAGGACCCGGTTATCCAGGCAGTCCGACAGACTCAGGTGGTGTTTCCAGTACATAAAGTGGTGGAAAAAATGACTCAAGATGAGTGGGACAAGCCGGAAGCAGGCCTGCGGGGCTTGCGGACCTTGAAGAGATTATATCCCATTGCCGATAAGGATAAGGAGCGGTTCCGGTCTCCGCGGGTGGATGCGGTGGTTTCGGCAGTTACAAAGAAAACCACCATTCCGGTGGAAGGCAGTGCGGCCTTGAAGGATAATCAGGACCGTAAGGTGGACGGTTTACTCAAGCAGGTTTTTGAGGCGGATTCTATGTCACTGCAGGCGTCCATCTGTGGGGCCTGGGTGGCCAGAGCTGCTCTACGTTGGGCTCAGCGGTTACGTCAGTCTCCTCATTTAGATCTCGAGTAGCTGAAAGAATTGGATAGCCTGGAGTCAGGGACAGCTTACTTGGCTGATGTTCATTACGATTTGATCAGGGCACTGGCTAATAGTACCGCGTCCGCAGTAGCTGCCCGGCGTTTACTGTGGTTGAGGAATTGGGCGGCGGATGGCCCTTCGAAGTCCCGTCTTAGCAAGCTACCCTTTAGGGGAGGTTTGCTCTTTGGTGACGACTTGGATAAGTTGGTGAAAGATCTGGGAGAGTCCAAGGCGGGTCGTCTTCCGGAGGATAGACCGAAGCAGGCCAAGTCTGGCCAAGGCTTTCGTGGTCAGTTTCGCGATTTCCGGAGATTTCGTTCCCCTCGTTTCGGAAGTTTCCAGAGGGGCAGGTTTCCATCTCGGGTCCAGGGCTTTCGCGGGTTTCGCGGAGCGAACAGAGGTTTTGCTTCCGTCCCTTCGACCGCTGCCCGTAAGTCTCAATGAAACGAGGCGGGTCCCGGCGGTGGGCACTCCAATAGGCGGACGCCTTCAGGAGTTTCTTCCCGCTTGGACCCACATCACTTCCGACCAGTGGGTACTAGAGATCGTGCAGCATGGCTATGCCCTGGAATTTTCGAAACCCGTGCTGGATTCGTTTGTCCTGTCGCCGTGCCGAGGTCCACAGAAAACGGCAGCGATTCGCGAAACCCTGGAGCGTCTACTTCAACTGGGGGCCATGGTAGACGTACCCATAGCCAAGTACGGTTCGGGTCGGTACTTGATTTATTTCGTCGTGCCAAAGAAAGGCGGCACTTGGCGTCCTATCCTAGATCTGAAGGCCGTGAATCGTTGCTTGCGCGTCCCACATTTCCGGATGGAGACTCTCCGGTCGGTCATTGTGGCGGTGCATCAAGGAGAGTTCTTGACGTCTCTGGACCTTACGGAGGCGTATTTGCACGTTCCAATCCGTTTCGAACATCAGATGTTTCTGCGGTTCGCCTTTCCTTGGGGGCACTATCAGTTCCAGGCATTGCCTTTCGGGTTGGCCACTGCGCCGCGGACCTTCACCAAGATCATGGTGGTGGTGGCGGCGGCGTTGCGCAAGGAAGGCATTCTCGTTCACCCCGTATCTCGACGATTGGTTGATCAGGGCCTAGTCCGAGGAAGAGAGTCTTCGGGTTACCGACAGGGTAGTGACCTTTTTGCAGAGCCTCGGTTGGGTGGTCAACACGGCAAAAAGTCAGTTGAAACCAACCCAGGTCCTCGAATACCTCGGGGTTCGCTTCGACACCGAGAGAGGGCAAGTGTTTCTGCCGCACAAACGGGCCGAAGGGTTGCAACACTTAGTTCGACAGTTTCGGTCGGTGGGTGCGCCGTCAGCGTGGAACTATCTCCGAGTCCTAGGCACAATGGCGGCCACGTTGGAGGCGGTACCCTGGGCCAAGGTCCATATGCGGCCTCTGCAACGAGCTCTGCTTCGTCGGTGGTCACATCAGTCCAATTCCTTGAGCAAGCGGCTCCCTTGTCCGCTCGCAGCCCGGCGTTCCCTTCGGTGGTGGTTGCTCAGGTCATCCCTAGGAGCGGGCATGCCACTGGAGCAGCCGGTATGGGTACCGTTGTTGACGGATGCCAGTCTAGCGGGCTGGGGAGCTCATTGCGAAGGTCAGTTTGCGCAGGGGCTTTGGTCTCCGCTGGAAGTATCATGGTCGATCAACCGTCTGGAGCTGAGAGCGGTGTTCCTGGCACTGCAGACCTTCGAAGTCCTACTCCGCGGCAGGCCCGTAAGGGTACTATCCGACAACTCAGCGACAGTGGCGTACATCAACAGACAGGGCAGCACGGGAAGTGCCGCCCTGGAGGCGGAGGCAGACGAGTTGTTCGCTTGGGTCGAACTTCGGTTGCCAGCAATCTCGGCAGCGCATATAGCCGGAAAGGACAATGTCACCGCGGACTTCCTCAGCAGGGTGCACGTGGATGCAGGGGAATGGGAGCTGCATCCCGACGTCTTCGTGCAAATAGCCGAGCGTTGGGGTCCACCGGTGATGGATCTCATGGCAACCTTTTGCTCAGCAAAAGTCGCCCGGTTCTTCAGCAGGAGGCGCGAGCGGATGTCCGAGGGCATAGACGCGTTGTTGCGCCCGTGGCCTCCGGGCCTTCTGTATGGCTTTCCCCCATGGGCGTTGATCGGCAGAGTGGTACAAAAGATTGGGGCGCACCAGGGGACAGTTCTGTTGGTGGCACCCGACTGGCCGAGACGGCCTTGGTATGCGGATCTGGTGCGCCTGTTGGAGGGCGTACCCTGGAGGCTTCCGCAGCGGGCGGATCTGTTATGACAGGGACCGCTGTTCAAGCCGCAGGTGGATCGATTCTCGCTTACGGTATGGCCCTTGAGAGGGCTAAGCTGAGAAAGAAGGGCTATATGTCAGCGGTTGTGGCAACCTTGCTTAGGGCGCGGAAGTATTCGACATCCTTGGCGTATGTGCGCATGTGGCGTATCTTTGAAGATTGGTGTTCTCATTGTCGTGTCCGAGCTCTCACTGTGTCCATTCCGGTGGTATTGGAGTTTTTGCAGGATGGTTTTGATAAGGGTCTGGCCGCCAGTTCCTTGCGCGTCCAGTTGGCGGCTCTGGCCTGCTATAGGGGTAAGGTCAATGGGGTGCCTTTAGGGACGCATCCTGATGTAGTTCGTTTCTTGAAGGCGGTCACTAGGTTGCGGCCAGCACGTAGGGTGTACATTCCGCCGTGGGACCTCAATCTCGTCCTCGCGGCTTTGGTTAAGTCACCCTTTGAGCCTTTGCGCCGGGAATCCCTTAAAGATTTGACGTTGAAGATGGTGTTTCTCGTGGCCATTTGTTCGGCTAGAAGGATTTCCGAGTTGCAAGCGTTATCGTGCCGGGTGCCTTTCTTATCTTTTTCGCGGGAGAAGTTGATTCTCCGCCCAGTGCCGTCCTTTTTACCGAAGGTGGTTTCCCCTTTTCATTTGAATCAGGCGGTTTGTTTGCCCGTTCTTGGCACGCTGGAGAGCGGCGGTTCGGATCGCAATCTTCATCTTTTGGATGTTCGGAGGGTCTTACGTCAATATTTACGGATTACTGAGTCCTTTCGTAAGTCGGATCGGTTGTTTGTACTGTTCGGCGGAGCACGCAAAGGGGAGGCAGCGGCGAAGGCTTCCATCGCTCGGTGGGTGAAGGAAGCGATTGCCTCCGCTTATTTGCTTCAGGGTCGAGTGGTTCCTGTCGGCTTACGGGCCCATTCTACAAGAGCGCAGGCGTGTTCCTGGGCGGAACACGGTTTGGTTCCGCCGGGTGACATTTGTAGAGCGGCGACATGGTCGTCGTTACACACTTTCAGCAAACATTACCGACTTGACGTCGCGGCGGTAGCAGATGCTCGTTTTGGGTCGGCGGTTTTGTCTGCTGGCTGGAAGGGTCCCTCCCACTAATTACTGCTCTGGTACATCCCAGACGTATAGGACTGCACTGGAGGAACGATAAGGAAATCATAATTACACTTACCTGGTAATTGTAGTTCCTTGAGTGACGACAGTGCAGTCCTCATTCCCGCCCGGAGATTTCTAGGAGGTTCCAGCCAGGGTACGGGACAGGAGACAGTTACAGGTGAGATCTGTTTTTCCTTTCTCTTATTTTGAAGTATTCACTTTCTCTATAGCAAGGCAAAGAGTACGAAAGCCTGCTCGGAGGGGGTGGTGGTTTAGGTGTTTAGTTATTTTGGGTTCACCTATTTGCATTGCTTTGTAGTTGGCTACTTATTTGTTGCTCCTGTGAGTCTGCTTTGTTAATAGTTTCACACTGGGATGGAAGGCGGAGTACAGCAGGCTATATCCAGTGATGTCATCAGTTTTGACATACCAGTCTCCAAGCTGCAGGAGGAGATTGACAACCCAGACGTAGAGGACTGCACTGTCGTCACTCAAGGAACTACAATTACCAGGTAAGTGTAATTATGATTTTTAGTACCTTTAATAATAATTATAAATACAATTTTTACATAAAACATCATTCCATAATACAAGCTCATGCTTTATGAACTTGATTGATTTTTAAAACTCATTTCTGTATTTGAATTTCTTTAAATCACCACTTTTAACCCATTAATGCATGAATTCTACATTTGTTCCTAATACAATATTTGCATGATTGAAGTGTTTTATGCGTGGTTTCATATGACCTGAGGCATAAAAGTTGAGCATTCCCTTTTCGGGGACGCTATGCATAAGAAAACTGAAAAAAAAATGTTGTCATGTTCCACCACCTTCCAGGACACTTTCCATGTACTTTAAAACTTTTAAGTTTTATAAAAATATACTTTTAACATTGGGGTTAGGCCCCTCAAACTTTTAATGAGCTCCATTTTGAATTAGAGCTCTCTTATAGCCTCAAAAAATATTTTTCCCAGCTCCCTAGCTCCTCCTCTTTTCAATTCCAGCCCCAAGGAACTCAAATATTGATTTTTATTTATGACTAAAAAACAGCAATTTCCAGCGGATTGAAACAGCTTCCCCCCATTCATTTGCATGCAGGGATGCCCTGCTGCCTGCGTGCAGCACTTTCAGGCAACTCATGGTCACTGCTTTCCTATTTTGGAGCCCTCTGGCTCAACAAACACCTGGGACTGTCCTTCCCTTTTTAACTTTGGACCCCATGACCGCCCTATTTCCCTTTTCTACCCTAATCGGGGCATTTCCAATCAGGACCCCTCTTGGGTCCAACAGATCTCACTCCAAGGCTCCCTCCTTTATTTAAATATGGGTGTTGCAGACACCATTGGGGTCCTCCAGGCCAAAACCCCTTTTTTTGTTGGGCCTTTGCAGCCCTCACTCTGACTCCAGGTAGCCCCCCCCCCCCCATCAATACTGGGCCTGCTCTTGGCCCAGTGTGTCTCCGGGACCCCCCTCCTTTTCTTTCTGACATCGTGGCAAGATCAGCATCCACCTCCACTCTCTCTAATGGCAGGAAGGCTTCTCTGGCTTCTCCCTCAGCATTGGGGACAACCGCGCTCCCCCTGATGCCCCCAGGCACTTCCACAGGTGACCAGGGAAGCCATGCTAACCCACGGCTGCACCTGATCACTGCCAGTACACCACCCTGACTTTTGGAGCCAGCCGTGCAAATCTACGGCTCCCCCCGACAGCCAGATACCTGCTTCTCCTGCTTCCTCCAGGCCTCTAATCTTCTTTTTTTATTAAATGCAATGTAGCTGTCAATGATTGGGCAGCTGAGTACCCCCCCCCCCCCTGCCTCGCAAAAAAAACCCCTGACAGCCATCAACTGCCCCTGATCTGAGGATCCTCCCCAATCCAGCAGCAAATTGTCAGGGGCAGCTATAAACCCCTGCCAGGTACTATTAACCATTGATTTATGGTTACACAGACTTGTAAACTTGTGTATCTGCCTCTAAGCAAGATATTCAGTGGCACTAACATAGTGCTGCCGAATATCTCCGGATACCACCACTATATGTCCCGATGTTACACAGCACTGGGGAGTTCTGGGGGTGATACCCAGGAATAATCAGTCAAATGGTGATATTCAGCCTCTGCCCAGTTATCCCTCAGTTGCTAAAGTTAGGCACAGCAAAAGCTGTCCTGACCTACGCTGCCTAACTTAACCGGGCAGTGGCTGATTATTGCCACTGCCCAGTTAGCTTTTGGCTTCCACAGAAAACCCAGATATTCAATGCCATTGGCCAGATATGGTCCCAGCATTCAATATCCGGGTTACCTCTTCAGCAGTGACGGCTAGGCACTGCACTTGCACTAGCAGCTGCCACTGATATCGGGCCCTCCATTTATATGTGTAAATTGTATATAACATTACCAAGAAATGTGAAAATCAATGTATTTCATATCATACAGCTAAATTTCTTTGCCTAGATATCAAGTTTTGTTACAATCAACCCAATGTCTTTCAAGATATGAAGACTTGATTTGCACCCCATGCATTCTGTATGGGGAAGTTGCCAACTTGAATCAGTTGCTAACTTTGAAAGGTACAAAAGTAACATGTTCTCCCTGAGACCTAGCGCCACATCAAAAGGCACTTTTACTGTACCACAGTAACTGTTAGCATGGGGTTTAGCATATGCCAAGTGCACTGTGCTATACCTGTACATAGTTCAACTGTTGCATGTAACTGATTCTGTTCTATGTAAACCGCCTTTGATCTTCTGGAAAAAAACGGTATAAAAATACAAAACAAATAAATAAATAAACCAATACCAAATATGTGGCTATACTAACTGCTTAGGGTGGGTTGGCGTGGAGACTGGGTGATTTAGGAACAGAGCATGTACAATCTAGTCAAGCATCTTTAACTCATGCTAATCATCAGTTTGCCCTTAGAGTGGGTGCACTTACCACCAGCTCAATGGGTATCATCAAGTGCATATGTGGTAATAGTGGTAAACTGCTTAGCGTAAGGGTGACACAGAGCCCATGCTAACTACATTGGGACACGCCAGGCAATCCTGCATTTCTTAGCGTGAATCTGGTGCCACCCCATATGCTAAGTTTTAAAGCTTAGTGTGTGGTATACTGCTGTAATTGGTAAACAGGCTCCCAAGTTTAGTTCAGCTGGATCTAACCATTTAGAAATGATGACTTGAATTTTCCCTCATGAATTTTCTATGGGGAAAATAGTCAGTGGCCTTCTCTTATATCCCTAAAATCTTGACCTTGAAAAATATAAAAGTTAAGGTGCTCCCTCAAAAGCCTAGTTCCATATAAAGTTTGCTTCAACTGGGTGTAGCTAATTAGAATCTGAAATTTGGAAGGGGAAAACATACAGAAAAATAAACTTGTCAATCTCACAGGCCCCTGTTCCTAAAAAGCCGAGGCTATAAAAGGCAGCTGAGTTTTACTGGAAGACTCTATGTGGTCCACAGAAACTTTGCCCTACATTTTAATGTGTCAGCCAAGGGAACACATCAGGAAATTAGTTGTTAAGAATTGTGGAAGAGAAAGAAAAGTAGCCCACCACAAAGGAAGCAAAACTGAGATAGATAGTGATGATAAAAATACCATGACAATAAAAATAAAACAAATGACAAAAATATGTGAAATCAAAATATATTTTAAATACATTGAAAGGCCCATTTTAAATAGGTTATGGAGCAGGGAATGAAGGTGTCTAGGTCGGGACATGGAATATTCCCCTCGTAGTTTACAAAGGCTCTGCCACATGCAGAGCTTCTTGTAAAATATCTTATAAAGGTGTGCAGGGACGCAAGTCATTAAACTGATAATGTTGCTGAAAGTCATAACTGACTGCTCCAGCTCAAGCTGAATAGCACCAGGATGATCCACAGGTGCAGCAAGGGTGGTCCCTGGAGTTATCTGGCAATATTCAGTCCACTAACTTGCTAAATATCTAGATAAAGCGAGGTCACCAAAAGGTCTGTCCTAATTTTATCTGGTTAGCTATTCGATTAGTGGACTGAATATTGCTGGTATCTGGATAGAGCTGGTGGTCAGCACTGAATTCAGATATTCAGCACGAGCCACTATCCAGATACTAGCACTGAATTTCTAGGTTTATTTCAGCCACGGCAGCTGGAGCTAAAAAAAACAAAGCTGACTGCCTAGCTGAATATTGACCCCTGATATATAGATCTCCTTCACAGGAAGAAGAAGTGGACAGAGATTAATAAAAGACATACGCAGTATTGCCATGAATGAAGGAGTGCTACTGATAGGTGATTTCAATATGCCGGATATGGATTGGTACATCTCTACTGTGGTATTATCTAGAAGTAAGGAGATCCTAGATTCTGCACAGGGACAACTATTCCAGCCATACTGGACTTGGTGCTTACCAATGGGGAAGGTGTTTCTGATGTTATAGTGGGCGATCATCTGGCATTCAGTGATCACCATATGGTGTGGTTCAGTATTAGGACTAGGGCTAATAAAATCAATTCAAAAGCGAGGGTCTTAGTCTTTAGGAAAACTAACTTTGCCAAGATGAGACAATACCTCTAGGAGTCATTAGTGGGCTGGGAGATGTAGAAAAGTAGTGGCCAAAATTGAAAGGGGATATTTTAAGGGAAACAAACCTTTTTTGTTACAAAGGTAAATAAATATAAAAGGAAAAGGAGGCCACTATAGTTCTCAAAAGAAGTAGCTGAAAAGGTGAAGAAAAAGAGGGTGGTCTTCATAAAATACAAGAGATCACAGAGAGAGGAAGACCAGCATCAATATTTGGAAATTTTAGAGAAGCTAGGAAAGTAGTCAGGAAAGCAAAGATACAAAAAGAAGAAGAAGTAGCCAATGAAATAAAATGGGGAGACAAGACATTTTTCAAATATGTTATCAACAGAGCGAAGTGCAAAAGTAGTATTGTCAGGTTCAAGGGTGAAGAGGAGGAAAATGCAGAAGCTGATGAGAATAAAGAATTGCTTAACACATATTTTTGTTCTGTGTTCACAGATGAAGGGCCAGAAGCAAGACCTCAGAAAGCACACACAAATAGGAGCAGAAGTGAAGGGGATCTTAAACTTAGGAACATAAGACATGCCTTACTGGGTCAGACCAAGGCCCATCAAGCCTAGTATCCTGTTTCCAACAGTGGTCAATCCAGCAACAAGTACCTGGCAGGTTCCAAAAGAGGCACACAGGTTCCACAATGCTTGTCCTGGGTCAAGCAATAGATTTCCTTGGTCCTCTTTTATAATGGTTTATGGACCTTTCCTCCAGGAACTTGTCAAAACCTTTTTTAAATACAGCTACACTAACAGCTTTTATTACATCCTCTGCTAATGAATTCCAGAGTTTGATTATGCGTGGAGAGAAAAAAATATTTTCTCTTATTAGTCTTAAATAGGTTACATTGACCCTAAGATTATGCAGAGTATGCTATTCCAACACTGCAGACTGAGTGTGGTCTATTTAAGAGCTATAACACTGTAGGCTGAGCTCTGAGCATGTATACGCATTCAGTCGATCCTGATAATCCAAACCAGGAAGAGGTCTGCCTTGCTCTGTTCTATGCAATGCTTAAATCTCTGTGTCTGTAATTAAGATTTCAAGTTGCCTACTGCTCGTCAAGTATGAGAGTCTTTCTGCAATTGGCTATGAGAACTGGAAGTTCTAGGTGGCAATCAGCAACCTGCAGGGATAGCCTGCACCATTGCATTGTGCTTTTTACTAACAGTAGACTGGTACTTCTTTTGTTGGGTTTTTAACAGCATTTAAGAGGTTCATGAAGTCATGGTGTCACTGACATTAAATAGGTCATAAAGCTTTCCCTAGAGCTGGATGACAGCTTTTTCTATGTTGTTGCCTATGCTAGCTTTAACATTGGCATCCACACACTACCTGCCCCCTCCCCCCCAATTCAGCTTTACTCCAAGGTTAGTGGCAAAGCTTGGCCAGAGCTTTATGACTGTTCTAAACTTTATAACGTCATTGTCTCCCTCAGTAGAACATTGACTCCCAGATTGGCTACAAGTTTATATGGTAAAATCCTAAGGCATTTACACGGGTAATGCCCTAGTTACCTGTGTAAATGCCTTAATCAGGATTTTCCAAAGGTACCTGCATAGATAGAGCCTTTGGAAAATCCTGGATCAGTCCCTAATGCTCCCAGATGCTATGTGATTAGCATTGGGGCATATTGGGGGTGTTCTGGGGCCGAGCGGGAGTGGAGGAAAGGGCTAAACGGGTAGCAGTGATTTGTGATTCTACCCACTTAGCCCTCTGCATCTTAAAGATAGGCAATGTTTTTCATCAAGTGATAAGATACTACCAAACCCCCTAAAAGCACTACAAAGTTCTATATTTCTTCATTGACATGCCTGCACAGGCTTTTGACCACTTTGGGCTTGATGGCATTGTGTCACACTCTCCTAAGAATAAGTTTTGACCAAATGAGAGTTACATAAAGAAAACAGCAAGAGCTCAAAAAAGAAATCACACTTCATTTGATGGATCTGCTCTATGCCATTAATCTCACAAATGTTATTCCCCCTTAAGTGCATGAATATACTTAAGGGGCCCGATTTTCATTTAGGCAGGCAATGCGCCACATCGGCACATAGCCTGCCCACTGACCCCCTCAACCTGGATTTTCACTTACGTGGTGACGGAAATGAAAATCTGGGTCCCGTTGCACAGACCAGCAGCCTCCAAGGCTAAGCAGAGAGCAGCGATTTTCAATGCTGCCCGTTTAGCCCCAGCACCTTAAAGATAGGCAAGGGTTTTCCTCGCCTAGAGTTTTCCTTGCCTATCTTTAAGGCACAGAACGCTAAGCGGGCAGCATTGAAAATTGCTGCTACCTGCTTAGTGCTATTCTCTGCCTCCGCTCTGTCCCGGAACTCCCCAAACACACCCCGATGCTAAGCGGATAGCACCTGGGTGCATTAGGGACTTAACTGGGATTTTCCAAAAGCACTACCTGTGTAGCTGCCTTTGGAAAATCCCGGTCAAGGCATTTACATGGATGTCATGGGCTGTTACCCGTGTAACGGCTTTCAAAAATTGGGCCCAAGGTTACCAAATGTTCCCAATTTGTATCTCTGACTCCCATCTGTTTGGCAGCCTCCAGTCCCAGATTCCAGCAATGGGGACAGAGGCAGTGGAAAAAAAAATATTTTCAATTTTATGGTTTGAATATGTCAGTTGTCCCTCTTCCAGGCCTTGTTGCTGAAATCTGGAACTAACGTGTCTCTTCCTCCCCCCACCCTTCAGATAAGTGTCCCAGATTTGCCTACAAAAAAACCTGGTATACTTAAATATACATTGAGGATTGAACAAATAGCAAGCATCTAGGCACAGACAATGAAATGGACTGGGCCACAGGGGCCATGGCCTCACTAGGGTTGCCAACTGGCTCCAGATGCGCCCGACAGGCTTGCTCCAGTTCTGGGTTTACCCCATTGCATGCCATTACTTGTAGTTTTCCTTTTCTTATGGAGTGCAATGAAGAAATCAGAACTACATGTCCCTACATGCAATGAGGTAAACCCAGGACTGGAGCAAGCCTGTCGGGCGCATCTGGAGCCAGTTGGCAACCCTAGGCCTCACCAATATTTTGTCCATTACAGCATTAGCAACTACAAAGTTCGGAGATTAGTTTGTTAGGCGTTTACAACTAAAAGATGTTCCGCTGCCCCTGATCTAGGAAAAGAGGCAGAAGTGTGAAACATCGTATGCCCTCAGGCCTAGCCACTGCAGTTGCACTCCTCCAGCCGTCAGACCTAAATTCAGCCCCCCCATCTCAACTCCACTGCTCTCTTTGAGGCCCAGAAAACAAAGGAGTGCCTGCACATCCATATAAAACAATTGTAGATTTCTCGCACCTGTAGAACAGACTGATGAAAAACAACATTACACGGTCCCAAAGACCACAGATTAACGAATGCAGATCTTGTAACAGTCAAAACGGCAGCATCTTACTCACTCATTGACTAGCCTGCACAGAGAAGCCATACACTGCTGCAAAAGACACTGCCCTGATTCTAAAGGAATGTATTCCAAAGCAGTGAAGCGGGAAACCTGCCAATGTCGAGATGTACTTCAATACTGCTACAAATTGATTTCTGGTTAGGGGTGACCCATTGCTATGACTTAACCATAATAAACCTCCCCAAACTCTTACTTGCAAAAAAGCTTGTGCACAGTGAATTAGGTAGATGAGTAACCTGGGTACACAGCGCAAAGTAACCCATGCTCCCTTGCCCAGCTCATCAGTCTTGGAGCACCTGATGAACAAACACACTTTCTGCTCATATTCCACCAGGTTATCCCATAGCATCCCCATATAGTTCACTGGCTCAGTGCTGTGAAAATGGCAAATGAGAAAACCATCTGAACAAATGAACCTCATATAGTGTATAGCATACCTTGGGGAGGACTTCAAAGAATGCTAGCAACATATTGTGCAAGATGGGTTGCCGTGCAGCCACTGCCACACTGGATCCCTGAGCCTCCACAAAACCCCGTGCAAACTTGTACACCGAAAATGATACTGTGGGACCACAATAGCCAAGCATCTTGGACTTATTGCAATTCCACACCCCTCTTGCAGCCTTTGCTCTATTTATATTAACCGTCTGGTGCTCCCATCTCCCTCCCGTGCTCACCTCCAGTCCACCCAGCACTCTGCATTCTTTTTTCTGGGACCCTCACTATGGAACTCTCGTCCCTCTGCAATACTGTGAAATTCAAAACCCTTCTAAAAACTCATCTTTTTCAATCCACTTTTGATTTGCCATCCACCTTTTCCTAAACTCTCTCTTCCAGATCCTCTATGGTAGCTCTCTGCTATATCTCCCACTCCCCCAAATTTCCTCTCTTTCTTACTCTTTTCCGTTTTCCTTCTCCTTTTCTCTTTCCTGTCATTTAATGGAGTTCCTTTCTTTTCTCTGGCCTAAGGCCATTGTTTTTTATCGTTGATTGTGAACCGCCCTGGATTAATAAAGTGTGGTACATCAAGTATTTTAATAAGCATAAACATAAACAAAGATAACACTGGTTAAAGATGCTGATAGGAAATGAGGAGACAATTTTAGTTCTGCTGTTTGAGCGATAAACTCCAGCACTGCATCCTGCACCAATGATTTCCCAGGTGAGCCTGACATCTGTACCAAGTAAATTAGAAAAAAAACCCGCACGAGGTAAAATCAATTAGAACAGAGCAAAACCTTGGCATACCAGTAACAAACCTCCATGTCAGTAACTTTTTGTCGGAATAATCATTCAAAAGAGGGAGGAATATCAACCTTCCCCTCGCCGTGAGTATTCCTTTTAATCATTTGAAAACAGTGATAAAATAGAAACACTTAACTTATAAATTTTCTAGGAGCTTGAAGACCCACAGAACTTATGATGAACACAACGTAGCATGTTTCGGGCTAGGAAAACCCATCTAGCCCTGCATCAGGTTGGATATATGAATTCTGTAGTAAAAGCTTCAATAACCAGAATGAACTGAACGGTCAGATTTATAGAATTGGCGTGTGACGTAAATTGCGAAAGAAGCTCATCAGCCAATCAGATGTGGAAATTCATAGCAGTCAATAGATCATGGGGAAACCCTATGGTTAAGGGAACCCCCTATTTCTATTGGCCAGAACCTAAATGATGAATCTGGATCAGTCAGTACGTCATTACAACATACTGTACCATTCCAATGAGGCATTCAAGCCCGAGGGAAAAACAGTCTTTAAATCAAAGATCCACCATTGTTCCAACTTCTGTAATTTAGCAGTACGGTCACCTCTCCTAGGGTCCAAAGGGACAGCATCCAAAACACTCCAGTTTAATTGGTCAAAACTGTGTGCCTTCTGCAGGCAATGTTCTACCATAGGTGCTGTCAAGGTCTTCGTCCGCAGACGAGAAGTATGCTCACCTAGACGGACCTTTATACTTCTTGTGGTATGGCCAACATAATAAAGCTGACAAGGGCACTGAACCAGATAAACCACAAAATTAGAGTCACAATCAGTATGCCATTTAGAACTGTAAGTAACTGAAGTATGATAGCCTACTCAAGAGAACCTAATTTGTGAGATAAGGTTGTCAAGACAACATCTCCTTTAGATCGACCTCCTATGGCCCACTCCAATCCTGGCCACTATATTTGTGGATCTTGTTCATTTTGTCAATCAGCTCTCGTGGGTTCTTATTGGTTGGATGTACATACTTCAGTTACTTACAGTTCTAAATGGCATACTGATTGTGACTCTAATTTTGTGGTTTATCTGGTTCAGTGCCCTTGTCAGCTGAAGTGGAGGCCATTCCTGTTGTAAACGTCCTGCCTCTGTACAAGCGCTCAAAATCGGGGCATGCAGAAGTAGCACCCGATTCTGATCCCGCAGTGGCAAGACGTGCCTGTAGGATCAAAATCAGGTCTACCGGTCTTGACGTGCAGGCCGGACCCCAATTCTGATCATCTGCATATCCTGCACCTGCCCCTATTCAGGAGCCGCAATCACCAGCCACAGGAAATTGCGTCCCTTCCCTGCAGTCCACCCTCCCCCCCCCCCCATTCCAGCCTTCCATGGCCAGGGTCAGGCTGCAAGGAACCCCTTGCACCCCTCACCTTTTGGAACTGGTCCGGCTCTGTGGGCCCCCAACATCCAGTGGGACTTATTCCACCTCTGTGGTGGAATAATTCCCCATGTCTACCTTGCTGACTCTCGACATACAGGGCCGACCTCAGAATCGGCCCTGTATGTCCAGGGTTGCATTCCCACCCACAGTCCGCCCTCGCTCCTCCCACAGCCCCCCCTCCCGCCCATAAACAGAACTCCCCACACAAATTGGCAATAAATGTGGGGAGCTCTGTCGCCAGCAGCACGATCCTGAGGTTTAGTAGGTCTGGATGTCCGGATCAGACATCCAGACGCACTAAATTAGGGTCAGAATGACCCCCATAGTGTTATTTGGATTTTCAGAAAGCCTTTGACAAGCTTCCTAATGAGAGAGTCTTGGCAAAATTAAAAAGTCATGGGACCGGAGGCAGTGTACTATGGTGAATCAGGAAATGGTTAGAAGATAGAAAGCAGAAGGTAGGACTAAATGGCCAATTTTCTGAATGGAGAAAGGTGAATAGTTGAGTACTCTAAGGATCTGTGCTGGGTCCACTGCTTTTTAGCATATTCATAAATGACCTGGAAATAGGAGTAACGAGTGTGGTGATCAAATTTACAGATGACACAAAATTATTCAAAGCTGTTAAAATCCAAGAGGATTGTGAAAAATTGCAAGAGGACCTTGATAAATTGGAAAACTGAATATTCAAATGGCAGATGCAATTTAATGTGGAGAAGTGCAAAGTTATGCACTACGAAAGAACAACCCAAACTATGGTTACACGATGCAAGGTTCCACATTAGGAGCTACCATCCAGGGAAAAGATTTAGGTGTCATCATGGATAATTTGTTGAAACTCTCTGCACAGTATGCAGCGGTGGCTAAGAAAGCAAACTGAATACTAGGAATCATAAGGAAAGGAATGGAGAAAAAATGAAGGATATTATAATGCCTCTGTATTGTTCAATGGTGCGACCGCACCTTGAATATTGTATGCAATTCTGGTCGCTGTATCTTAAAAAGGATAAAACGGAATTAGAAAAGGTACAGAGAAGAGCCACCAAAATGGTAAAGGGGATGGAAGGATACCCCTGTGAAGGGCTCTTCAACTTGGAAAAAAGACGGCTGAGGGGAGATATGATAGAGGTCTATGAATGGAGTGGAACGGATAAACGTAGATTGGTTGTTTATGCATCAAAAAGTAGAAAGACCAGGGGACATGCAATGAAGCTAGAATGCAACCCATTTAAGATTAATGAGAGAAAATATTTTTTCACTCAACGCGTAATCAACCTCTGGAATTCGTTACTGGAACATGTAGTAAAAGCTGTTAGTGTAGCCAGGTTTAAAAAAGGTTTGGACAAGTTCCTGGAAGAAAAGTCCAAAACCAGAGCAGAATCAGCAGCCCCGATCGGCGTCTGGGCAGACAGGGGGAAGCCAGATCTCCTCCCGCTCTCTGCAACAGGGCCAATCAGGGCCCACCGGGACTCCACAAAAAGCAGCACTGCCAGCAGCCGATGTCAGAGCAGCAGCAGCAGCCCCAATCGGTGTCAGGGCAAAGAGCTGGAAGTCAGAACTCCTTCCGCTCTCCGCCGCAAGGCCAATCAAGGCCCTCCAAGACTCCACAAAAAGCAGCACCACCAGCAGGCGCGCCCGCGCCTGGCAGGCCCATGCCTGAGGGCCTTGCCAGAGGGCCCTTTGGCGTGGCTCTTAGGCGTGGCACATAGGTGGAAGGACGGACACCTCCAAAGGGGACCAACAAGAACAGAGCCCTACAGCATACACCAACAAAGACCTAACAACGCAATGGAGACCGACAACCACTATGATGTGACACTCCGGCAACAAAGCAATAAAACACAGCCATCCACAGCATTAGAAGATCCAACTGCAGCCAGAAACACACAAGGTATCCACCTTGACCGACACAATGCATACCATATATTACCTCCCCATAGCTCTCCTCATCACACAGCTGCTTCCCCACCACACAAACCTCTCAAACACCATACAGGCACCTCCATGGATCTACACACATGCTCCGCAGTACCAGGAAACCTTGCAACCCACATGAAAGAGACCCTGTCAATGAAATCTCACCAATGCAAACACAGGTTCCTGCACTCTCGCAAGGCGATCACCAAAAACCCACAAGGACCTTCTCCCAATCACCATAGAGCTCATTAATGCAAGATCAATAAGGAACAAGATCAACACCCTAGCAGACCACCTAGAGAAAACAGCAGACTGACATATTATGTATCACAGAGACATGGCTCACCCATTCTGACACTGTGCTTCTCAACCAGCTAGTACCCCCAACTCACACGGCCTTCAGCTGCCCATGCACACACAAAAAAGAAGGAGGAGTCCTGATCCTAGCCAGAAACAACCTGAGGCTCAAGACACGGACAACTGCAAATACACCAAAATGCAAGACAGTCCTCATTGAGAACAAGCACCTAGCCCTATGCCTCACTTACAGAGTTCCACATGCCTCCTCGAATGAACTATCTTCAATACTGGAAGCGGTCTGCACAGTCAATACCCTCCACAAGCCTATGATCGTGCTGGGAGACTTCAGCCTCAAATCAGCCACTAACAAGGATGCAGAATCCTTCCTAACAGCTATGAGATCACTGCAATACTCCCAGATCATAACAACCGCGACCCACAGACACAGATCCTCACCTGATCTCATCTTTGAGACCGACTACCTAATAGACGAGGACATCATCACAAGCCTGGTGATCACACCGGTACCTTGGTCAGACCAGCACATAATAAAAATCAAAATAATGTCAACTAGCCCAAAAGATCGTCAAGATAAACCTCACACAGGTAGGAGATTTAAAAGCTTCAACAAGGACACATTCCTCCAGGACATACTACCCAACCTGACCACAATAGAGAATGACTCAAACAACCAAATAGAAAATTGGAATGACATCATATCATCTGCTGCCAAAGCCCCAGAAGCCAGGACCTCAAATAATCACTGATTGGAAGCCAAGAATGCCCCCTGGTATTCACAAGAGATTTGGAAAGCAAAGAGAACACTACGGAGACTGGAAAGACGCTGGAGCCGCACCAGATCAGAAACCACCCAGAAGCTCTACCAGACAAAACAAAAGGAATACAGTGAACTCATCAACTGGCAGAAAAAAGAATACTACACAAACCTCATCCTCAAGTCCTCCAACAAATCCAGAGAACTATTTGAGATAGTGCGAACCCTCACAAACGAACCAAAACTTGACAAAGATGAGATGATACATCCTCAGACCTTCGCTGACTATCTACAAGTAAAATTTACGACCCCCACAAGACCAACATTGAACACCCCCTCCGAGGCCTCAGCTCCCAACCAAAGTTCAGCACCCAACCAAAGTTCAGCATCCCATCGACGGAATAGATCTCCCAAATAATCACCAAGCTCAACACTAGCACCACCCCGACAGATCCATGCCCAGTAGTATGGATCAGATCAGCGAAGGACGAGCTTATCCACATCATCCACAATATAGTGCACAATTCCCTCACCCTCGGGAAAATGCCAGATGCATTAAAACTAACAACCATCTGCCCCATCCCAAAGAACACTACACTGGGCAAGGAAAACCCAGCTGCCTTCATACCTATATCTAACCTTCCCCTCCTGGCTAAGATCATTGAAAAAACTGTACAACACCATCTCCAGGACCACATCAACAACTATGCCCCTCTAGATCCACATCAACACAGGTTCTGCCCACAACACAGTGTCAAACCCTCCTGATACACCTCAACATCAAAAGAGGGGTCATCATCATTTTCATCGACATCACATCAGCGTTTGACACAGTCGACCTCAAAACCCTGCCATCAAGACTACAAAGTATTGGGCTACATGGCACCACCTTGAACTGGTTTACCTCCTACCTCACTGGTTTACCTCCTACCTCACTAACAGCACAAGTTAAATGTGGCCCTGTAACTTCCAGACCATTCTCAGCCAAACAAGGCATACTGCAAGGTTCCGCCCTCTCTGCACTGCTATTTAACCTTTACATACATCCCATCTGTGCCATCATCAGAAAACCCAATATCCAATACTCGATCTATGCTGACAATATAATGATATACACCCTGGTAGACATGGGGAACCTGGTCAACCTTGACAACTCAGACTACTCAAAAACAGCGGACTGCCTACAACAAATGACAAGCTGGCTCCTACAAAGCAACTTGACCATAAATTACAACAAGACTGAAGCTCTACTTATAACCAGAAACTCCGCCTTCATCTCCCCACCCACCATTGAACTCAACAACATCACAATATCCATAAAACCAGAAGTAAAATACCTTGGAGTAAACCTCCAATCTCACATCAGCAAAACCACCAGGAATGCCTCCTTAAGATAAGAACCATCAGACGCCTCAAGCCAATTTTTTCACAAGACCACTTCCAGACTGTTTATCAAGCCATCCTCACACCTATATTGGACTACTGTAATCCCATTTACCTGGGGCTCCCAAAACAAACACTCTGGCCCTTGCAGTTAGCGCAGAACACCACAGTTCGCATAATTACTGGCTCTGCAAGGCAGGATCACATCACCCCCATTATGAACCTCCTACATTGGCTTCCGATCAACTCTCGCATCCAATATAAAACCATACTGAACATTTTCAAAGTCAAACAGGGAATTTCAGCGAACAGTCTACAGTCCATCATCAGTTTAAACCCAAACAGCAGATCCAGGAGGAGAGGCACCGCCGACAACATCACAACCCCTAAAGACTTCACCAAAACGAGGCAAACCACATCAAGGAGATCAACATCCCTAGCAGCACCAGCCATATGGAACTCCCTACCTGCCAGCTTAAGATCAACTGTGGACATGAAGGACTTTAGAAAATTACTCAAGACCACACTCTACAATCTACCGGACGATCTAAGGGCAACTCCAGACCTCAAAGACTTCAGAAAACAACTAAAAACCATGCTGTTCATAGAGCACTATGGTCACATCACATAACCTAAGAGAATGGATAACAGCACTCCAATCCTCCCAAACAACTGAATATATATAAAATATGATTCTAGCACCACTGTAAATAGCCCACCCTGTATATAGCTCAAACAAATCAAGCACCCAACACATCCCTCACACAACTAAGTTTTATCCTCACTGCATGTACAACACACACACTTTACCTGATTGCTTGCTGTGATACCACCTTGATTATTAAGATAAGGCGGTTTAGAAATACTGTTAAATAAATAAATAAATAAATACATAGAGCATTATGGCGACATCATGTAACCTGTCCAGAGACCTCAGCCACCTTCTGCTCCTGACTTCCCCTCCTCCTCCCCCAAGTGCCCCCCTCCTCCTCCTGCCTACCCTAACCTACCCCTCTTCTTCACTGTATATAGCACTTTGTAAATAGCTCATGCTGTATATATTGCATCTATTAATTAAGCTACACATGTATACACCCACACAAACACTACAATCCAGCCACTGCATGCAGACACCCCCACCCCTTACAACTTGAATAGTTTGAAGTCAAAACCACCTTGATTTTAGGATACAAATCCATTTAAATAAAATAAAATAAATAAATTATTAAAGAGGACCTGGGAAATCCACTGCTTTATCCTGGATAAGCATTGTGGAGCCTGTGTATCTATTTGGGAGCCTGTTAGGTACTTGTAACCTAGATTGGCCACTGTTTTTAAATAGGATACCCGTATATCCGGCACCTGGGCCTGCCAACACTCTGCCCTTGCCCTGCCCAGTCACAGCCCCCTCCCGCCCCTGTCAGGAACTCCCCACACGAAGGCCCTGTGCATGCGGAGAGCTACAGCTGCAGAATACAGTCCCAGCAAATAGCGGAGGTTGTATGTCCAAACTGGACGTACATCTCCACTATTCGTTGGTCAGAAGAACAGCCAAAACTATGGCCATGCAATGCAAGGTTCCACATTAGGAACCACCACCCAGGAAAAGGATTTAGGCATCATTGAAGATAATACATTGAAACCCTCTGTTCAGTGAGCAGCAGCGGCCAAGAAAGCAAATAGAATGCTAAGAATCATAAGGAAAGGAATGGAGAATATTACAAAGGCTATTATAATGCATCTGTGTCTGCTCACCTGAGCACCTTTGGCTTAAATCACCTACCCTTGCTGACTACCTACATTTCAAATTCATGCTAACCTCTTTCCAGTCAACATAATATTAGTCAAGCAAGAGTACTATGTCCATCTGATTAACTCTCTTGCCTCTGACCCTCACCATCTTTTGCTACATTCAACTCTCTTCTCACGGTCCTTCTTCCCCTAATCTCTCCTTCACTGTCTTCCCAAACCTTGGCTATTTCCATGATGATGTCCAGAAGATTAGCTTTGAATTCTCTGCAAGGTCACCTTCACCTCATCTTCCCCCTCTTCAATCCCAAATCCTTCCCTCACCTTTGGTCATCTTTCTTCCTTTTCTGAAATCACTGAAGAGGAAATGGCAAATCTCTCCTCCTCCAAACTGACTGCCTACTCCTCTAATACCATTCCCACCCATCTACTAAGCTCTATCTCTTCCACCGTCATCCCTTCCATTGATCATATCCTTAACCTATCACTTTCCACTGCAACTGTTCCTGTGGCCTTCAAACATGCTGTGGTTACACCTCTCCTCAAAAAGACTTCAATAAATCCTACCTGCCCTTCCAGTTATCAGCCTATCTCTTTTCTCCCCTTTGCTTCAAAACTACTTGAACGAGTGGTTCACTGCTGCTGTCTTGACTTTTTTTCCTCTCAAACTCTTCTGGATCCACTGCAAGCTGGCTTTTGTTCTCTACATTTCACAGAAACGGCTCTTGCTGAAGTCTCTAGTGACTTTTTTCTCACCACATCCAAAGACCTCTACTCAATTCTCATCCTTCTTGACCTTTCTGCTGCCTTTGACGTTGTTGATCACCACCTTCTCCTTGATACCCTGTCCTCGTTTGGATTTAGGGACTCGGTTCTGTGCTGGTTTTCTTCTTATCTCTCCCATTGCACTTTTAATGTATGTTCTGGTGGATTCTCCTCTACTGCCATCCTGCTTTCAGTTGGTGAACCTCAGGGCTCTGTCTTGGGATCTCTCCTTTTCTTTCTCTACACTCAGTCCCTTGGTGCATTTATTTCCTCCCACGGTTTTCAGTGCCGTCTTTTTGCTGATGACACTCAGATCTACCTTTCTGCACCTGAAATCTTTCCAGGAATCCAGGCCCAGATCTCTGCCTGCCTATCCAACATTGCTGCCTGGATGTCTCACCGCCATCTGAAATTGAACATGGCCAAAACTGAGCTTCTTATCTTTCCCCTTAAACCTACCTCCCCTCTTCCTCCCTTCTACTTTTCGGTGGCTAACACTACACTCCTCCCTGTTTCCTCAGCTCGCAATCTTGGGGTCATCTTTGCCTCTTCTTTCTCTTTCTCTGCACACATCCAACAGATAGCTAAAACCTGTCACTTCTTTCTCTATAACATTGGCAAAATTTGTCCCTTCCTTTCAATACACACTACTAAGACCCTTATCCACTCACTAGTCACCTCCCATCTTGACTATTTTAACCTGCTCCTCACTGGTCTCCCTCTGAATCATCTTTCTCTCCTTCAATCAGTTCAAAACTCAGCTACACAGCTTATCTTCCACCAATGTCTCTATGCTCATGTTACCCCTCTTCTCAAGACACTTCACTGACTCCCTATCCATTTCCACCTCCAATTCAAACTTCTCCTACTTACCTACAAGTGCATTAATTCTACGGCTCCTCAGTGCCTTTCCTCCCACCTCACTCTATACTCCTCCTTGAGAATGCCGCTCCTTTGACAGATCCTTTTATCTGTGCTCTTCTCTGCCACTGCCAACCCCAGACTTCATTCATTCCACCTTGCTGCTCTATATACCTGGAACAATCTACCTGAGACAGTGCATCGGGCCCCTTCCCTAGCCGTTCAAGTTCAAGCTGAAGACCCACCTCTTTGACGCTGCTTTTGGATCCTGGTGCTCCTTGTTCTCTTGTTCACTACTTATGTGTATTTTGCCATACTCTAGTTCCCAGTTTTGCAATGTTTTTTCATCTTGATTAGATTGTAAGCTCTGATGAGCTGGCACTGTGTCTTACAACTACTGTATATATACTGCACTGTGTAGACCTTATAGCCCTATGCAAATGAGTAGTAGTAGTAGTAGTAGTAGTAATCTGTATTGTTTAATGGTGTGACAGCACCTTCAATATTGTGTACAATTCTGGTCGCTATATCTTAAAAAGGATATAGCAGAACTAGAAAAGGTACAGAGACGAGCCACCAATATGATAAATGGAATGGAAAGATACACCTATGAGGAAAGGCTTAAAAGGCTCGGGCTCTTCACCTTGTCAAAAAGATGGCTGAGGGGAGATACGATAGAGGTCTATAAAATAATGAATGGAGTGGATCTGTTGTTTACCGCTTCAAAGAGTAGAAAGACTAGTGGACATGCAATGAAGCTAAAATATAGCCCATTTAAGACTAATAGGAGAAAATATTTTTTCACTCAATGCATAATCAAACTCTGGAATTCGTTACTAGAGGATGTACTAAAAGTTGTTAGTGTGGCTGAGTTTAAAAAAGATTTAGACAATTTCCTGGAGGAAAAGTCCTTAAGCCATTATTAAAGAGGCCCCGGAAAATCCACTGCATACTTCTGGGATAAGCAGTACAGAATCTGTGTACCTATTTGGGAACTTAGAAGAGAACACCCCTCCTGTAGAGCACAAGGAACAAAGAGGAATAGGAGAGCCATGCCACTGGAAGAACGAGCTTTATTCATGTGTCACCAGGTCTGCCCTACACGTATTTCAGCACAAAGCCTCCTTCAGGGGACGGCGACCTGCCAAAAGCTGGAAGACTATGCTTCTGGAGAAAAGCCTATAGAAATCCTGCAAGACGTTGCATCAACTGAAGCAATTCTGTCTATCCACCTGAAAATACAATGTGTGCAGAGCCAATAATCCTTCTCCTAAAGATCTCACATGAGTGCCAGTGCTTGAAAGAGCTATTTGGGAACTTGACAGGTACTTGTGATCTGGATTGGTCACTGTTGGAAACAGGATAATGGGCTTAATAAACCCTTGATCTAACCCAGTATGGCATATCTTACAGTATGTTCAATTTCACACTTCAGGCCTCAAGCTCACTCCAGACACTGCTCCACCGATCCCGCAGCTTGCTTGAAAAATGAAGCAGACAGCAGCAACCAGCATGAATTGCTGCTGAGACTGCACCACACTACTAGAGTGGCCCACCTTGAAATCCGCCAGCACCACTCTTGCCCCAACATCCTGCAGAGCCTAGGAACCAACTAAACCCAGGGACCATTTCTTGTGCTCGTCTTCCGAACCTCATGCTCCTGTGTTTTCCTGCCTCTCTTCCTATTCCTGTCTGAACTTCTCCCTGTTTCCTACTGTTTCACCCATCCCAAGACATGGAGATTCTCATGTGGGTGGCTCAGCCATGTTATGAGCCCACTCCTGAGTCTTCTATGGAAGTAGGCCTTACCTAGTGTTAATGAACTTCAGACCTCTAAAAGGAATAGTAGAAGATGAGAGAGCCATTTTCCTTGGGCCCCTGAGAAGTTACCATTGCTCTCTCAATGGTCAGCAAATGAGCATCTGCTTTTGCACTGGTAAGGGTCTGTTTTGCTTAGGCAATTATTTCAGCATCTGGGATCAAAGTTGTTGCTATCCTGTGCTTGGAACTGCAGCTCTGCAGTCTATTTGACAGCATCTCAAAAGAAATACTGATAGTGTCAAACATATTCTGAACTTTTTGGAAAAAAACAAAACTTCCCACATAAACAAGTCTCATGGATGAGAAAAAAATATGGTATTTGCTTCTGCCCTCTCCTGAATCAAATACACCAATACTGCTTTCTCCAAATATACAATAGGAATTCATTTTAGCCAAAATTATCCAACTAGGAATCAGACCTTTACATCTCAGCAACTGGGATTCAACTGGAAGCAGACCTCTACACCTCAGCATTCAGTGTTAGAGCTAGGATGTACACCTGTGGATCCCCTTCATCGGACTGAGCAAAGTAGGACAACTGGACTAGAGTACTCCTGCACTGAATCTTAAGTACTAGGCCATTCTTAAGCTTTTCTTCAAGTTGTCTTATACAGCGGCGTTCCCAGCCGCCTCGGCACCCGGGGCTGGCACACTCCTGCATGGCTGGCACACCCCTGGATGGCACAGCGCTGTGTCCTCCCACCCCCACTTGGCCTACAGAAGCAGCGTGGGTAACTTACCACAGTACTGGTTTGCACTGTTGCGTCTGGGCCTGGCCACTCTTCTCTCCTAGGCTGAAGTCTGGAAATTCATTGGCTGGGAGAGAAGAGTACCTTGGCCTGGAGTAGAAACAGTGTGGTAAACCAGCTTTATGATAAGTTTGCCACATTGCCTCCATGGACCCAGTGGGGGTGCACCCCTCCCGTCCGGCACCCAGGGCGGGATGCACCCATCTTCCCATCCTTGGTACACCACAGGACTTATTTTGGTTGTGTAAACATTTTATTAATCTCTAAAAGTTTCTGGGACCCTCAGTTCATCCCACCACGTTTCCTTGATCCTGTCTCCTTAGCGCCAAGCTGTCCCCACTTGCTCTCTTTATCTCTCTTCCCCTCCCTGTCTCTACCAATTTCTCTCTCTCCCCCTTCAGCAAAGACTCACCAGTCTCAATCTCTTTCTCTGTCATTCTCCTGGCCAGTTCCTTCCATTTTCTCTTCCTCTCAGCCAAACCCCACCAGCTTGTCTCTTCTTTCTCTTTTCTGCGTCCTGCAGACCCCCTATAATAGTCTCAGGGACCACCAGGAGTCCAGAGACAACACGTTGAGAATCACTGGCTTAGATCCAGAAAGAGTCTCACTTACCTGATGTTTCTCTTTCAGCACTTACCTGGGGTTAACGCTTGCATTATGGATAACAGCACTCTCTGTCTAGTATGGCCAGCCCTCAGGAAAGTTAATTCCCAGGTTGCATCTGATCTTGGGCTCCTGCAGGACTTTTCTCTCCTCATGAATTCCTGTGGCGGGAGACTCCAGGCCCCCAAAAGTAGTGGAGGAAACACCCCCCTGACCAGTGAGTGGCAGGCATGCCCAACCTCCATTACCTTACTCAGCATGGCAAGATCAGATCAGAGGCAGGGACTCCAGAATCTTCCCCTTTGTACAAATAGGAGAAGCTTTATCTGCCCTACTACATGAGGATAACATAAGCCAGAAACACCAGCATACACTTTCAATTACACCATTTCTAGGTAGCAACAGAAAGCAGGAATGAAAAATACTTATTTCATTTCAGTTTTAGAACATAGAAATTAAAGAAAAAAATAATTTCATTTACCCTGAATATCAGGTTCAGACTCTTATTGTGGACTCTGCCGTGCTTCTGACCTTTAGGCAATTAGCCAGGCTTTAAACTTCTCCCTGACTGTGGGAATGCTTCCTACTGGCAGCAGCCTGCAAAATCATTCTCCTGATGTCGCCAACATCTGGAAATGGTCAGAGCAAACGCAGCGAGTGAGTTCACAATGTGCTGCCTGCTTGAACTAAGTGCAAATAATCTTGACCATACTTCATTCATTTCCCTGCTTCTTTCAAATATTTGAAACTATTTGCATAGCTCAATGCTATATAAAGAAGTAGGGAAAACACAGCAATCTCGAGCTGCTAGTGTAAAACCCTATAAATATCTTTCAGAAAGAAAATTCAGGGCCCGATTTTGATTTAGGTAGCCTATGCGCCGCATTGGCGCATAGCCTGCCCGCTGACCCCCTTAACCCGGATTTTCACTTCCTCAGCGATGGAAGGGAAAATCCAGGTTATGCTGAATGTGCCGGCAGCCGCCGAGGCTAAGCGGGGAGCAGTGATTTTTGCTTCTACCTGCTTAGCCCTTTCCTCCACCCCCACTCCACTCCGGAACGCCCCCAACATGCCCCGATGCTAACCGCAGAGCATCTGGGCGCATTAGAGGCTTATCCAGGATTTTCAAAAGGCACTATCCATGTAGGTGACTTTCGAAAATCCCAGATAAGGCATTTATATAGGTAACTAAGGCAGTTACCCATTTAAATTCCTTCAAAAATGCCACCCTCAGTTTATTATGCAGGCTATTTTAGAAACCTTATTTGGGTTTTACACTTATATGTGCTGGTACATACCCAGAAAATGACCACTTCTAAATAGCCATTTGAAGAAGTGTTCTATTTACATGTGGATATCCTGATCACATCTAAATTACATGGTTAGGAAGTGGCCAGGGTGGGTCAAAAATCTACATGTGTAGTCCCCATTTCAGATAGGAAACGCGCATGTATGACTTCAGTAGTGCACATCGCGATTTACACCTGCTCCATGTCATGTGCAGGTTTTCAAAGGATGCCTGTTTTGGCCAGCACTTTACAGAAGGGATTAACCCCCCTCCCCCTTCCCCCTAGTTTATTCGTCACTCCAATTTGTACTTAGATAAAAATAGAGGTCTCTTCTGTTCAGTACAGCAGCTAAACGTTTGTGTTTGCAAAGAGGGCTAACTGCATGGGTGAGTGCCAACATTTACATGTGCAAGTTGTGAAATGCCAGCACTTGTCCGTTAAGTTGGCAGGTTTCCCCTGCTAATTTTTCCCATGTGTACATTTCTAAAATGGCTCCTGCCGATGCACATGGATATATATTTTAGAAATGTATCCATGTTGAGCAAAGCTCTTCAAAAAATACCATCAGAATTGAGAATGTTCCATTCTCCACATCCTACCCCACTTTGAGGCAATATACTGTAAATAGCGGTATAGTAAGAGCCAATGTAATTATGTGGTAGGCGAAGGCCTATGATCCACGCTGCTTGAACTAAGCAGGCAGGCCTAAGCAGCTTGACCTGTAAAGGAAGCATATGGTTAGGCCCAGAGGAGTGAACCCCCCCCCCCCCCCCAATGCTGCTTCCATAGAATCGAAACTTAACTAAGCATAACCAAGCATAGCTAAGCAGAATCGAAACTTAGAAGAGATAGAAAAAACAACTTTAATTGGAACTGATAAGATGTGTGAAGCTTTTATGGAATTAATTAACTCTGATGAAAGAAAAGTTACAGTGCCCTGTTTTCCCATATGTTTTGGTTAGCCAGTGACCTTGGAGGAGAATTGTATCAAGAGTCTAAGAACTGACCATTGTAATGAGAACTGTAAGGGGGGCAAGCAGGTGCAGAGCCCAGACCAAGGTCCTCATTGGACAACTACGTAACGGTACCGTGACCAATAGATGGAGCGAGAGGGGTTACCGGGACCAATGGAAAGTTTGCCTATGTCTAGAATGGAAAAGAACAGTATAAAAGTTGTTGTTTTACTAACAGCCATTGCTCAGCCATTTTGAATGTGATTCTGCTTGAGTCTTGTGCACAAATAAATGATTTGGAACTTCTGAACAGACTCCTAGTATTATTGGATTGTTTGCGCTCTGCCGCTACATATTCTTGGTGCGTTGGCCGGGAAGGTGTGGTTAGTAGAGGGTATACGAGCTGATATACCACGACTTTCCGCCTCTATAGGTTTGGTCCTGCCGGGCTCGTGCCCTCCCGACGTGGGCTCGGCTCCTGGGCGCCACCGATCCAGTTCCATCGGAGGGAGCTGGGCCAGGCCTCGGCGGGTGCCGGACCCAGACGGAGCCAACACCTCGAACCCGTGAGGGGAGTCCGAGGTCCAACTCATGCGCTTGCTCGGGAACGGGGACCGGATCCGGTGAGTATAGTTTTTGGTATGTCTAGACAGATGAGTCAGAACTGCAGCTTGTAACTTGGAACTAGTAACTGGCCACTTGTAACTTGTAACTTGTAACTTGGAATTTTGGTAAGAGAGCTCTCAAGACGGTCCGATTAACCCTGCATAGTGTATTCGCGGGGTGAAACCATCGTCTTCTTGATTTTGACTTTGATTTTGAATTTGGTATAGCCTAGTCAGAAGAGACCCTGGGTTTTTGGGATACGTTGCTAGCATGATTGTGTGCATGAAGTGTGATTGAGAGGTCTTGTAATAAAGACCAAGCGAAGGCGAACTCCTGAGTAACGCATTTCCTGGCCGGGCGACCGCGTCAAGGTCGTGAAAAGGAGGAAGCGACTGTCGTCTTGACTTGTTTTGTGTTTCCCTTGAGTGTTTCTAGGACCATGAGGACCCCTTACCCACGGTCCGCCCTCCTTTCCCCTTCTGTTTGTTGTTGCACGCACACATCGAAATGGGAGGGGCGGGGTCTACTAGGCACACTCCATTAGAATGTATGATTAAGTATTTTAATAAAGGATATTCAGGAGATTATGGAGTAAAAATGACTGCGTCACGATTACAACTCTTGTGTACTAGGGAGTGGCCCACCTTAGACCCCATGTGGCCCCGAGATGGAACATTTAACATAGGAATTATTAAGTCAGTTCATCGGAAGGTGCGAGCAGTGCACCCCGACCAGTATCCCTATATAGACTCCTGGTTAAGTATTTGTGAGAACCCGCCCCTTTGGGCACAGCGCTGTTATGAAGAACAGTGCAGAATAATGGTAGCGCTGTCAGAACAAACACAGAAGGCAGGGCAAGAAAAGAAACCTGTCCATGTTGATCCTGAGTCCCCGGAGGTTGTAATTAGACAGCCCCAAGCTCAGTGCCCCGTAAAAGTACCACCGCGTCCCGTGGCAGCGCCCCGGGACCGGCGAAGACCACCCCCCGACCTGCAGCCAGAAGATCCACCCTCTGACGAGGCCGATCAGCCTGAGACTGAGGGAAATCTTGAATCAGAACTAGAACTAGAAGAGGGAGAGGAAACGTCTTCACAGGGTGAGACAGAAAGCGAAAAATCAGCTGTCAGTGCAAGTTCATCTGTTACGAGTGAGGCTTCCCAGACTAAGCGTATCTTGAGACAGAAAGCCCCAGCCAAGATGCAGAAAGCTCCTATCAAGATGCAGAAAGCTTCTACTAAGAAAGTAATGCCACTGCGGCAAGTCCCGGGAATACCCGTAAGAAACGAGGAGGACCAGATAGTACCAGGACCCACAAGTTTAGTTTATGTGCCATTCTCCACCACTGATTTGTTGAATTGGAAATTGCATTATGCCTCATACACTGACAAGCCCCAAGAGTTGACAGAATTAATGAATACAATTATGCAGACTCACCAACCCACTTGGTCAGATTGCCGTCAGCTCCTGTCTACTTTATTTACTACTGAGGAGCGGACGAGAATCATGCGAGCAGGCATTAATTGGTTAACAGATAATCCCCTAGCAGAGGGACAAGGAGGAATAGATAATCGCGAAGCAGCCAAGAGAGAATTTCCGAATGAAGATCCTCGGTGGGCTCCAAACACCGATATAGGATCTAGAGCTCTAGCACGATTTCGCCAAGGCCTTTTACAAGGTCTGCGAAAGGGGGGTCAGAAAGCCATGAATCTCACAAAGACAGCTGAAGTTATCCAGGGCGTAGATGAAAGCCCGGCAGTGTTTTATGAGAGACTATCTGAAGCATACGGAATGTACACTCCCGATGACCCAGCTGCACCAGGAAGCCTATGTATGGTGAATGCCGCTTTTGTCAGCCAGTCTCAACCAGATATTAGATGAAAACTACAGAAATTAGAAGGCTTTGCGGGCATGAATGCAACTCAGCTACTGGATGTCGCCCATAGAGTGTTTGTGAATCATGATAATGAAAGACAGAGAGAAAGTGACCGTAAAATGAAGAAGAAGGCCGATTTTTTGGCTGCCGCTTTAGTTGAACAGAAACGGGGAGGTTTCCCTAACCGAAGGAGCAGAGGTAGAGGACGGGGCCGAGGACATAGTGGAGTGGAGGAGTGGCCTAGTGGTTGGGGCAAGGTACTTCAGGCCGGAAGGTCGGGGGTTCAAATCCCACTAAAGGATAGCAACCTTGGGCCGGAAGGAATGGGGTTTCTAGTCCCACAGGTGCTCCTTGTGGTCTTGGGCAAGCCACTTAACCCTCCATAGCCCATGTTCCCTGTAAAATAGTTATCTCCAAGTTATAATGCCCTGTTCAATGTAATTTCAGTTTGTTCAATGTAAACCGCACTGATGCAGAATAGCGCGGTATATAAGAGAATGTAAATAAATAAAAATAAATAAATAGCCGGCCCACGCTAGGCGTGAATCAATGCGCTTATTGCAAGGAAGAAGGACATTGGAGGAATGCATGCCCGCAACTCGAAGATGCCTCACACGAAGAAGAAGAGAACGCCCCTTGGCGAGAGAGGGAAAGAGGCTGACCGCAGAATCGCAGAGGAACGACTCGAGTACATTTCCAACGGGAAAGAGAAGAGGCCGTAGAGGCAGTTGTAGCCACCACGGACTATGATCTCGATGAAACAGATTAGGACAGACCGGGCTCCGAATTCATCTTAGGTTCCCAGGAGCCTATGGTCTGTTTAAAAATAGGGAACCAATTCATGGACTTTATGGTTGATACTGGAGCAGAACATTCTGTAATAGATAAGCAAATAGCCCCTTTGTCCACAAGAGCAGTCACTATTATGGGAGCAACTGGTGCAAAAGCCACCAAGTCTTTCCTGAAAGACTGAGTATGTAAATTAGGGGGACAGCAAATAGCACACCAATTCCTTTATATGCCTGAGTGCCCCGTGCCACTACTGGGACGAGATATGCTAGCCAAGCTGCAGGCCCAAATATCCTTCACTGAGAAAGGAGAAATGCAAATGACTGTAAATCCAAAACCTGCAGGGCTAATGGTGCTTACTGTTCCCCGAGAAGAAGAGTGGAGATATTACAGTACTGAACCAGTTCTTGATACCAATCTTAACATACCAGCAAGCATTACGGCTCCTCCTGGAGTATGGGCAGAAGATAACCCACCAGGCCTAGCCAAGCACATAGCCCCAGTAATCGTGAACCTCAAGCCTGGAGCAGTACCAGTGCATGTTAAGCAATATCCACTCCCGAGACCAGCCATTGAGGGCATCCATCACCACTTATTAAGATTACTGAAGCATGGCCTTCTCCAGGTATGTCAATCACCTTGGAATACACCTCTCCTGCCAGTTAAGAAACCTGGGACAGGTGATTACCGCCCAGTACAAGATTTGAGGAGAGTGAACGAAGCAGTTGAGACCATACATCCAGTTGTGCCAAATCCCTATACACTCTTAGGATTGATACCTGCTGAAGCTACCCACTTTACTGTCCTGGATCTGAAAGATGCCTTTTTCTGCATACGATTAGCTCCGATTAGCCAATTGTTGTTTGCCTTTGAATGGCAGGACCCTGTCTCAGGTAGACGGGGCCAACTCACCTGGACATGATTGCCTCAAGGATTCAAGAACTCACCCACCATTTTCAGTGCAGCACTGAACCAAGATCTTTCGAGTTATCCTGTAACCCCTGGGGAAAGAGTGCTTCTTCAGTATGTGGATGACTTGTTGATAGCTACCACCTCAGAGAGTGAAGGTGTACAAGCCACAAATGACCTCTTACAACTATTAGATGAAGCAGGATATAAAGTTTCCAGAGCCAAAGCACAGCTATGCCAAACGGAAGTAAAGTATCTGGGTTTCCGGCTGACCAAAGGAAGCTGACGACTGGGACCAGAAAGAAAAGAAGCTGTGTGCAGTATCCAAACCCCAACTACCAGGAGACAAGTCAGAGCCTTCCTGGGAGCAGCAGGATATTGCCGAATATGGATACCCAACTTTGCTCAAATTGCTAAGCCACCAAAGGAGAAGAGAAATCACCACTAGAGTGGGGACCTGACGAAGATGAAGCTTTCAAAACCTTGAAGGAAGCATTAATGTCATCACCAGCACTTGGACTGCCAGATGTCCAGAAGCCTTTTCGTTTGTTTGTACATGAAATGCAAGGGAACGCTCTGGGAATGTTGACCCAGACATTGGGACATTGGGAGCGACCAGTAGCATACCTATCAAAACAGCTAGATACTGTAGCCAAAGGATGGCCTCCATGCTTGAGAGCTGTGGCAGCCACAGCATTGTTAGTGAGTGAAGCAGACAAACTCACCTTAGGACAGAACCTGCGTGTTACAGTGCCACATGCAGTGCTTGCCCTTATGGAACAAAAAGGGAATCATTGGTTCACCAATTCTCGAATGCTGAGATACCAGAGCATGCTATGCGAAAATCCCAGAATACAATTGGAAGTGAGCCATGCTCTCAACCCAGCCACCTTGCTACCAATCAGCAGGGACCCACCAGAACATGACTGTATGGAAGTCATGGACACTGTGTTTTCAAGTCGACCTGATCTAACTGATGTACCTATAGCAAACCCTGACCAGACTTATTTCGTGGATGGAAGCAGCCTCATCATCAATGGACGATGTTGTGCCGGGTATGCAGTAGTCACCCGGGAGAAAGTCATTGAATCATCAGCTCTTGCCTCAGGAACATCAGCGCAGAAAGCAGAATTGATAGCGCTAACAAGGGCACTAGTATTAGGTGCCGGACTCCAGTTGAATGTGTATACAGACTCAAAGTACGCTTTCACAACTTTGCATGCTCATGGAGCTCTGTATAAAGAACGAGGACTTATTACCTCGGGAGGCAAATCAATTAAGTACGGCCCAGAAATATTGATGCTACTAGATGCGGTATGGGCCCCAGCGCAAGTTGCTGTTATGCATTGCCGAGGACACCAAACAGGAAAAGGAGAAGTTGCCCAAGGAAACAGATTTGCTGATGCCTCAGCGCGCAAAGCAGTCATGACAGGCCAGATTTCACCACAGGTAACACCAGTACAAGCAGCATTGTTTCCAGTACCCCTCAACTTGTGGACGCCATGATATACCACAAGGGAACTAGACTATTATTGCACTACAGAAAAGGGGGTACTGAAAGATGGATGGATTGAGCTGCCACCAGCCGAGGGCAACCAACCTCCAGGACGAATAGTGATCCCTGAATCATTGGGACCAGCCTTTGTAAAGGCCTTTCATCAAGCTACACATTATGGGAAAAGCGCAATGGAAAAGGCACTCAGACCCCATTTTTGCATTGCACTGTTGGGAGCCTTGTCAGCCTCAGTAGCCCGCCAGTGCATAACTTGTGCAAAGAACAATGCCAAGCAAGGTCCTACACCACCACCCCGAGCCCAGTCAGGTGGTGTAACTCCTATGCACAACCTGCAAATAGACTTTACTGAAATGCCAAAAGTCAGTGGATATCACTATTTGTTAGTTTTAGTTTGCACCTTCTCTGGGTGGGTGAAAGCTTTCCCCACCAGGACTGAAAAAGCCAGAGAAGTCACCAAAGTATTGCTGAGGGAAATCATCCCCCGATATGGAATCCCTGCAGTAATAGGATCAGACAATGGGCCCTCATTCGTATCTCAGATTACCCAACAGTTAGCAAGTGCCCTACAGATACAATGGAAGTTTTAATTTGTTTAATTTTAATTTGTTTTAATTTGTAAATAGTTACCCCTGTTATCCAAGTTACTTTTGCCTGTTCAACTGTAAACACAAAGTACCATCGGAAATGTGTAAATTCTTTGTTCACTGTATACCGCGCTGATGCCGAATAGCGCGGTATAGAAGAGACTATAAATAAATAAATAAATAAATAAGTTACACACTGCATATAGACCCCAGAGTTCAGGGAAAGTTGAGCGAATGAATCGCACACTAAAATCTCAGTTGTCTAAGCTATGCCAGGAGACCCACCTGAAGTGGCCCCAAGGTCTCCCAATAGCTTTACTTAGAATACGCTCAGCCCCTGTGAAATCATCAGGATTTTCTCCCTTTGAAGTCATGTATGGTAGGCCCCCACCAATAGTACAGGGGGTCAAAGGGAGTTTGACACAAATTGGTTCAGAGATAACCAGACAAGAACTCCTAGCTCTTAGTTCTGTTCTGCAGACTCTTCATGCGTGGATACAGGACCAGTTACCCATCAACTTGACGGAATCCTTGCATCCCTACAAGCCTGGTATCTCGGTGTGGATCAAAGATTGGAAGAAGACACCGCTGGAACCGCATTGGAAGGGACCGTATACCGTCATCCTGTCTACACCAACAGCTGTCAAGGTCGCAGAAATCGAATCTTGGATCCATCACAGCAGAGTCAAGCCAGCAGCAGTTCCAGAGCCAGATCAGTGGACAGCAGTGCAGCATCCTGATATTCCTTTGCGGCTCACCCTGAGGCGGCAACCGGTGGCCTAGAGCTCCTCTGGGCCGCCTAAGAACTGCAGTGTTCTACAGTTGACAAGTCTTTCGAAGAGGACTGCTGTTTCCAACACAGCAAAAACACTTGTTTCTTCATTGAATAACTTTGTACTCACAGACTTTCTTCAGGCCAACTACGGTTGGTAAGTGGGCATACAGCAGAACCTTGAGGATCTTCAATCAACATTGACACCCGTTGAATTGCTTCATTAGCAAACGGGTCGGCATTGTGCCAAAAGACAGTGAACGTCGAGGTCAAGATTTTCCAGCGGAGACTCAGAAGGACTACAATCAACATGCATCTTTGTTTCTACTTTGTCCTGGTTGCCTGCCTGGGGGAATTTGAACTTGTTCTTGCTTTACCCCCATGTACTGCCTGCATTACTTCCACTCGAACTGGAATGAAAGTAACTCAGACTTTGCTTTATCATTCTTACTATACCTGTACTGGTACAGTGAGCCGGTATATATACAACACCACTGAACTGAACGTTTGTACTAAGGACAGTGATGCAAGCTGTGACACTCCCTCATCTGGATTTCTGCAACATAATCTATCATGGACTTCCTGCCTCGCACACCAACTCCCTCCGTACTGCCTTAAATACTACAGCAAGGATTATTCAAAATGCAAAAAAACGGGAGCACATCACCCCAATCCTAAGAGACCTTCACCTCCTTCCACTGCAAGCAAGAATCAAGTACAAAGCCATCTTACTCATCCACAAAACTATCCACCAAGCACGGAACACCTCACTACACTCCTTACTGCCTCGACCATCCCACAACAGATCAACCAGACATTCCTCCAATAACTCTATCGTTGTCCCCCACAAAAGAACCAAATCCACACAACGGACCTGCAACAGAGCATTCGAACTTTATGCTCCATCCCTCTGGAACTCTCTACCAAACCACATCAAGAACAACAACGACATCACATCATTTAAGAAACAGCTGAAGACAATCCTATTCCGTGAACATCTCTCAACAGAAACACCACCATGACCTAATACTTAGATTTAGCAGAAGTAAATCATGTCCATGTCTACCCATAATCATTAATTGTTGACCCTGGTGATGGCCCCACCCTAAAAGAAATTACCCCTCCCTATGTTACATGTTACACCGCTTTGACCCGGTGAAAAGCGGGATAAAAATGCAGTTAAATAAATAAATAAAATAAATAAGGGAGATACTAAAGTTTGTTTTAACCCACATCAGAACCCATCCTATTATACTCTAGAAATACGATGGGATGATGCAGATGGAGCTTTACTTAATGCCACACCCCCACTCACTGACCCTACAAAGGGTGCTGTTTTGTATTTTGATGCTTGCGATGCTATAAATAGAGATGGTCGGTCTCATTGTGCTAACTGGGAAAAAACATATTATTATGATCATAAGTATATGTGTCCAGAAGGAACCACCGGGTGGGGGGCATGTACAGGTAAACGAGTTTTAGCAAATGAATATAGCACAGCACCAGTTAAAGACTACTATTGTCCAAAGTGGGAATGTGGTTCTATGCTACATGGAAAACTGGTATGGTAGAGAATACCAGGGATAATCGAATGGCAGCCCTACTTAAGCCCTCTCTAAAGAATCCAGAAAAATGTAAGAAGGGTGCCTGTAACCCATTAGAGTTACACATAATAAACCCCAGTGCTTGGAAGCAAGGATATAAATTTGGACTACGTATTGCGGGTACTGGATCAGATCCCGGAACCATTGTATATATAAGACTGAATACCCAGGCCCATCGTTCATCACGGTATCATATACATAATACTTTCTATGAAACCATGCATGTAAACAAGTTTGACATTCCCCATCCGTCACAAAATCTGTTCTTAGAATTAGCTGGAGCAGTCGTATCTAGTCTCCACATTTCAGACTGTTACTTCTGCGGAGGAACTAGGATGGGTGATCAGTGGCCTTGGGAGGCCCAAGAACTGAATTACTCAATAGCCTACAATCATACAGAGCTGCACAAGACCACCAGTGAATGGGTATTAGCACACCCAATATTGGACATCTGTGTTATGCTCGGACTGGACCCCAGTTCACCTTGAAGGTAGGACAGCTTGTCTGTCTTAGCCAGAAGTTTTATAATGACAACACAAAACAGACATCCTGGTGGTCAGGAGTTAATGCATCTGAACCTACCAACCCATTATCAAAATTCCCTGAGCTTGCTGATTTATGGACTAAACTTGCCCAGCCTCATGCCTGGCAAGCCCCACCTGGCTTGTATTGGATCTGTGGAACCCGAGCATACGCTCGACTCCCTATTCACTGGGGAGGGGCATGTGTCTTGGGGACCATCCGACCTTCTTTCTTTCTGTTACCCACAGAACATGGAGAACAATTAGGTTACCCAGTCTATACCAAGAGACAGAAAAGAGCAGCTTTGAAGATAGGCAAATGGGAGAGATGGGAAGGGGAAGACTGGCCACCTGAGAGAATTATTGCCTATTATGGACCAGCCACTTGGGAGCAAGATGGCACTTGGGGATATCGGACCCCTGTGTATATGATAAACCGTATCATACGTTTACAAGCAGTGGTTGAACTAATTACTAATGAGACTAGTCAAGCACTTACACTTCTAGCTAGACAAAGCACACAAATGCGTACTGCCATATATCAGAATCGCTTGGCATTAGATTATTTGTTAGCAGCTGAAGGAGGAGTATGTGGTAAGTTGAATTTAACCAATTGTTGTTTGAAGATAGATGACAAGGGTCAAGTAGTTGAAGAGATTGCTGAAAACATGCGAAAACAAGCTTATGTGCTAGTACAGACCTGGCATGGTCTTAAGATACCTAACTGGTTCGAATCTATCTTCTCTGGCCTGGGAGGACTTACTACTTTTGTTATGATAATATTAGTATTTGTAGCCTTGTTTCTGTTGTTACCATGTATAATCCCATGTTGTATGCGCTCTATTAACAGTGTGATCGAAAATATCGTAGAACGCAAGACTGCCACTAAGATATTGGCCCTATGGCACCCTAATTCTAGTATGTATGGTCGTAATCCGACTCCAGTGTAATTGAGTGATTTAACTCCCACACCTTATTGACAATAGGGTGAGATTAATCAAAGGGGGGAATGTGGTAGGCGAAGGCCTATGATCCACGCTGCTTGTACTAAGCAGGCAGGCCTAAGCAGCTTGACCTGTAAATGAAGCATATGGTTAGGCCCAGAGGAGTGAACCCCCCCCCAATGCTGCTTCCATAGAATCGAAACTTAACTAAGCATAACCAAGCATAGCTAAGCAGAATCGAAACTTAGAAGAGATAGAAAAAACAACTTTAATTGGAACTGATAAGATGTGTGAAGCTTCTATGGAATTAATTAACTCTGCTGAAAGAAAAGTTACAGTGCCCTGTTTTCCCATATGTTTTGGTTAGCCAGTGACCTTGGAGGAGAATTGTATCAAGAGTCTTAGAACTGACCATTGTAATGAGGACTGTAAGGGGGGCAAGCAGGTGCAGAGCCCAGACCAAGGTCCTCATTGGACAACTACGTAACGGTACCGTGACCAATAGATGGAGCGAGAGGGGTTACCGGGACCAATGGAAAGTTTGCCTATGTCTAGAATGGAAAAGAACAGTATAAAAGTTGTTGTTTTACTAACAGCCATTGCTCAGCCATTTTGAATGTGATTCTGCTTGAGTCTTGTGCACAAATAAATGATTTGGACCTTCTGAACAGACTCCTGGTATTATTTATTTATTTATTTTATTTATTTATTAACAATTCTTATATACCGCACTATTAGACATCAGCGCGGTTTACATTGAACAAAAAAACATCCGACAATTTACATATGTCTGGTCAATTACATTTAACAGGAGATATAAACTTGGGAAATAGGGGAAACTATACAAAGGTGTGTTATCTGACAAGAGATATCATAGTTAACTATATACAAAGGTGGTGCAATAGTATATGGAACTGTTTGTATTTACATTGTGTAGTTGGCCTGTTGCGATGGTCTGTCTGTTTGGCCACTCCTGCTATTCACCTGGAGGTTATGTTCTGAGCTGTCATTGAGATATTTAAGGAAGAGGAAATGTTTCAGTGACTTTCTGAACTGACTCAAATTTGGTACTGATCTGATTTGTGCTGGTAAGGTGTTCCATAAAGTGGGGGCACAGAGTCGGAATGCTCTGTTGGCTGTTGATCTGGCACATCTTGTGGTGTCGTTTGGGATAGCTAGTGTGTTCATTTCTGCTGTTCTTCTTGGCCTGTTTGGTGCAAGTGGTAGTATGAGGTTGGAGAGAGAAGAAGAGGTGAGCCCCTTGGTCGCTTTAAATGTTAGCAGTACAGTCTTGAAACTGATCCTTGCTTGAATGGGAAGCCAGTGTAGCTGTTTTAGGAGTGGTGTCACGTGGTCTCTCCTAGATGCCCCGAGGAGTACCCTCGCTGCACTATTCATGGCCAGTTGCAGGGGGTTCAGGGTGGACCGGGGGAGCCCCTGTAGAATAGAGTTTGCAAAGTCGAAATGGGGAAGTATAAGGGCTTGATAAATGGTACGGAAATCATCTGGTTCAAGTAGTGTGCGTAGGTGTCTGAGGGTTCTAATTTTAAAGTAGATTGCCTTGACTGTGTTGGCTATGTGACTCTTCATGTCAAGGTTTTGGTCCAGTGTTACTCCAAGGTAACGTATTGCAGGTTTCACTTGGAGCTGGGCATCCTTTACATTAATACAACTAGGAGGAGTGAAGTTGGTGTTCCTTGAGACGAAAAGGACTTCCGTCTTTTTGTGTTGTATTCTCAGGTTTTGGGATAGGAGCCACTCTGCTACGGCGTCAAAACAGTTAGTCAGCGGTGTGAGGTCCAGGCAATCCAATGATATTGGCATATATAGTAGCACATCGTCTGCATATATCATGTAACTGACATTAAAGGATCTGATGATGTTGCAGAGGGGTTGAATCGATATATTAAACATCAATGCAGATAAGGAGGATCCTTGGGGTACACCTTGACTTTGTTGGAATGGTTCAGATGTATCCCCGTCAATTCGGATGTGCTGCCATCTGTCGGACAGGTAAGATTTGCACCATTCAAGTGCTGTTCCGCAGATGCCTTTTTCCCTTAACCGGCAGATGAGAATTTCATGGCATACCGAGTCAAAGGCCGCTGCTATATCGAGAAATACAAGAGCGAAACCTTGGCGTATGTTATCCATACCTGAGATTATGTTGTTGAGGAGTGTTGTAAGTAGTGTTTCAACTCCATGTGACTCTCTGAAACCATGTTGAGCCGGATCAAGTGGAGCAGAGGTGTCTATATGATCCTGTAGTTGCCTGTGCACTACTTTCTCAATGATTTTTGCTAGCATAGGTATGCTAGATATGGGCCTATAAGATTCTACCTTCTGAGGATCAAGTTTAGTGTTCTTTAACAGCGGTCTTACAGAGGTCTGCTTGAGCGTAGTTGGAAATGAGCCGGTGGTGAAGGACTGGTTTAAAATTTTTGCTATAATTGATGATATGTCACAACGCAGGTCCTTTATCCAGTGTGCAGGGCAAGGGTCTGTGTGCGCAGTGGATGTATTTAGTGCTAGGATGGTATCTTCAATGGTTTTCTTTGAGGGAGTGGAGAAATATGCCAGAGGTACTGGGTAGTCTTGTTCATCAAGAGGTTCCGGTATTAATATTTTATTAGTTTGGCACATTTTAGATTGCATATAAATTGCATAGTCCTGTGGGTGGATCATGCTGTGGTGCTCCGGGGTTGGTTCTTTGGCAAGTGTTTTAACTAAGTTAAACAGGTCATGAGGTTTATTCAATGACCGTTTCAGGGTGTCTGTGTGGTATTGTCTGATTTTATCTGTGATGGTTCTACGATGCTCTGCCAGGTGTTGGATGTAAGCTGCTTGGTTACTACTGGTGCGTGATTTTCTCCATCGTTTTTCTAGCCTTCTTAGAATAGTTAGTGAGGCTTTTAAGTCCGCTGTGAACCATGGGGCTGTAGATCTCTTTTTTGGGTTCTTGTTTGTTGGAGGGCGGATAGCAATAGTGCTGATTTTGCTGTTCCAGGAGGAGATCAGTTCTTCAAGGCTTAGTGAGGTGTCATCAGAGAGTGTGCTAATCTCAGAGAGGATGCGTTCTCTGTTAAATGGTTGGAAACTTCTGGTAGATGAGTTAGTGGGCTTGCTTTTATCCATTATTGTCTTGTGTGAATGGTTAGTGGTATGCATCTGGAAGGTGATGAGTTTGTGATCGGTCCATGGGACTGCCGTTATGGATAGTACTATGTTTTGTGGTTGGTCCAAAATTAGCTGTGGTGCGAATATGAGGTCGAGGATATTGCCTTTCTCGTGAGTAGGTTCTCTCACCATTTGCGTGTATCCGAGGCTCTCTAGGGCATCTAGGAATGCTGTTGCTTGGGTGTCCTGTAATGATGGTAGGTTGATATCTCCTAAGATCCAATTGGGTTTGTTTGGGCCCTGGGTGAGAGATGCCAGATTTATTATGGTTGCTAGGTCGTCTGGATCTCCTGATGGTGATCTATAGACCAGGTTTATAGAGCATAAGTTGTTTGAAATAGATACTGTCTCTAGATGGTTGTTGCTGTTGGATTCCTCAAATTTAAACTGTAGGTCGGCTTTGGCGATGATAATTACTCCTCCGCCTTTTTTGTTCTGTCTGTGTCCGGTGAAGGCTGTAAAGTTAGGTGGGAGCAGCTGGTTAAGGATGATATTGTCTTCCGCTGAGAGCCATGTTTCGGTTACCATGAGAATGTCTAGTTTATGGGATATTATTATGTCTGTGATCGCTGGCCACTTGTTTCGAAGTGAGCGGGCATTTATAAGTGCACACTTCATGCTACTAGGGTAGAACTTTTTAGATTGTCTGGTTTTCTTGTTGTGTTGTAGTGGGACTTGTAATAGGAGGTTGTGGTGCGAGAGGTTGGCCCCACGTGAGTTGTGATAGGGGTCTCCTGACCATTTTCTCTCCCTATGTGGTACAATAGGAATGTGGTTTTGTGGGGTGGTGAGGGCCAAAATATTGGATGGTAGTGCTATAATAAGTAGGAACAGGCATATCAACCTGATGATCATGTCTTCCATGTTAACCCCAAGAGGTAGGAGGCTTGCAGGAGGTGAGTCAAGGCGGTTTTTGGTACACTAGAGCTGACTGGATCTTAGCTGGTATATTGTGTAACCGGTAAACAGGCTAGTGTGTCATATCGTATGATGAGAAGACAGTATTTGTAAATTTATGGGTGGTGACGACAGTATGTCCGTCTATCTACTGACAACAGTATAATTTTCTGGAATATGGCAACAGTATGTCTGTCTATCTACTGACAACAGTATAATTTTCTGGAATATGGCAACAGTATGTCTGTCTATCTACTGACAACAGTATAATTTTCTGGATTATGACAACAGTGTGTCTGTCTATCTACTGACAACAGTATAATTTTCTGAATTAGGACAACAATACATTCTGTCTAGCTACTGGGGACAATAGTTCACAACTAGTGAGTATTGGCAACAATTTATCTTATTAATATGAACAGTGTATGTTTATAGCTACTTAGTATATTTACTGATATGGTTACTAACAATAGTAAGCAAGGTTTTAAGGGATATGCAGGATATCAGTTAGAACATAGTTCCATTTGTATGTGGTATACTTGCTGTTCTCGGAGAGGGATCAATTCAGCAGTGGAGCGAGCTGCTCGATTTTGTTTGAAGTATCGGTTGCCGATTTGCTATTAAGTTGTTGAGGCGTTAGGCCAGCGTTCTTTTCCCACCTGTCGTGCCCCACCTAAGGGCCACGCCAAAGGGCCCTCTGGCGAGGCCCTCAGGCGCGGGCCCGCAAGGCGCGGGCACGCCTGCCGGTTCGATCTTTTTGAGTCAGTTGGTCTGGCCCGATTGGCCGGAGCTGGTTTCCTGGGCTGCCCTCACCTCTGGAGGCTCAATCCCCCGACTGGGGAGAGCCGATGAAGGAGGTGGGTGAAGAGAGAACGTGCGCCTGCCGGCGCGCTCCTTTTGAGTCAGTTGGTCTGGCCCGATTGGCCGGAGCTGGTTTCCTGGGCTGCCCTCACCTCTGGAGGCTCAATCCCCTGACTGGGGAGAGCCGATGAAGGAGGTGGGTGAAGAGAGAACGTGCGCCTGCCGGCGCGCTCCTTTTGAGTCAGTTGGTCTGGCCCGATTGGCCGGAGCTGGTTTCCTGGGCTGCCCTCACCTCTGGAGGCTCAATCCCCCGACTGGGGAGAGCCGATGAAGGAGGTGGGTGAAGAGAGAACGTGCGCCTGCCGGCGCGCTCCTTTTGAGTCAGTTGGTCTGGCCCGATTGGCCGGAGCTGGTTTCCTGGGCTGCCCTCACCTCTGGAGGCTCAATCCCCCGACTGGGGAGAGCCGATGAAGGAGGTGGGTGAAGAGAGAACGTGCGCCTGCCGGCGCGCTCCTTTTGAGTCAGTTGGTCTGGCCCGATTGGCCGGAGCTGGTTTCCTGGGCTGCCCTCACCTCTGGAGGCTCAATCCCCCGACTGGGGAGAGCCGATGAAGGAGGTGGGTGAAGAGAGAACGTGCGCCTGCCGGCGCGCTCCTTTTGAGTCAGTTGGTCTGGCCCGATTGGCCGGAGCTGGTTTCCTGGGCTGCCCTCACCTCTGGAGGCTCAATCCCCCGACTGGGGAGAGCCGATGAAGGAGGTGGGTGAAGAGAGAACGTGCGCCTGCCGGCGCGCTCCTTTTGAGTCAGTTGGTCTGGCCCGATTGGCCGGAGCTGGTTTCCTGGGCTGCCCTCACCTCTGGAGGCTCAATCCCCCGACTGGGGAGAGCCGATGAAGGAGGTGGGTGAAGAGAGAACGTGCGCCTGCCGGCGCGCTCCTTTTGAGTCAGTTGGTCTGGCCCGATTGGCCGGAGCTGGTTTCCTGGGCTGCCCTCACCTCTGGAGGCTCAATCCCCCGACTGGGGAGAGCCGATGAAGGAGGTGGGTGAAGAGAGAACGTGCGCCTGCCGGCGCGCTCCTTTTGAGTCAGTTGGTCTGGCCCGATTGGCCGGAGCTGGTTTCCTGGGCTGCCCTCACCTCTGGAGGCTCAATCCCCCGACTGGGGAGAGCCGATGAAGGAGGTGGGTGAAGAGAGAGATTGGATTGTTTGCACTCTGCCGCTACAATTATATCTACAATACTGCACAGAACATCCACTCCTGTTGTACAGTACTGCCAACACACATCTGAATGGGCAAAGCTGGGCCCTCATGCCATGTGCCTCTTGGTTATCTGGATAAGCCAGAGACCAACATCTTGTGTATCGCACAACATCCCTTGATTGCCCACTAACGTTTCCCTAAAATGTTCATCACAGTTTAGTTGTACAAATGTTTTTAGTTCTTGAACATACCAGAAAGAGTAACTTAAGTATGATAACATGGCCAGATGCAGTAGGAAGTCAACCTTGATCCTAATGGTGGCCAGCCTTGAAGATCACCAAACAAAGCTGATAATATAATGCTGCACTTTCTTTCCAGCAATAGAGGCCTTGTTCCTCTTCCTTCCCTTTCACTCCTCTCCATGCTTCCATGTTCTTATGACTCCCTTAAAACTGCACAGGACAGAGGCAGCAGGGCAGAGCGCATGGTTTCTAACAAGTCCAGCACTGTCTCCTCCTCTATCGGAGAGCTAGCACAGACACAGAAATTGTTGCACCTGTTAGAATCCCCTCTGCTCACGCTGCTGCTTCTCATCAGGAGAGCTTGGTGGGAAGGGGGGGGGGGAAGAATGATGTAGTGCAGGGATGGGGAGATAAAAAAGGATGAAGGGGAAGGGTGGTGGGAGAAAGAAATGAGAAAGATGGAAGAGAAAAGAAGAGGGGAAAAAAGTGGCAGAGGAGAAGAAAGGTGATGGAAAAAGGAGGGACTGAGCTTCTGCCCAGTTATGGTGAACAGGACAAGCTGTATATATTTAAAAGATGGAGATGGGATTGAAGTGTGAATGTGAGAGGGAGAGTTTGGGAGGGCTGTGTGTGAAGAAGAGATCTGTAGATTTCAAAGAAGAAGAGGGAAGTGAGGGAAAGGATAAGCATAGTAAATATCATGCAATAAGATAAACAAGAAGCAAAATTACATGTCAGAAAAGAAAAGAGACCTGGAATTGAATGCAGCAAAAGATAAAATGAGGAATATCTAAAAGAAAGACTAAATATCTAAAGAAATATCTAAAAGAAATTTCTCTTCTCATAAGTCTTCTGATGCAGGCTCTTCTCTTAAGTCTAGAATATCTAAAGAAATATCTAAAAGAAAGACTAAGGGGTATGTTTACTAAAGGGCGTTAAGGGAGCCGGCATTAGAGAGCATTAACAGCAGTGTTAAGGGGTTTTACATGCGAAAAGGGCTCTGGGTGTGTAGGAGGTGTTCCAGCTTTAAGGGTGCTATGGGCCATTTAACATGCATTTACACAATGTTGGGCATTAAGGTGTCAAGCATGTACCTTAACGTCAGAAAATGGCTGTAACCCTAATGCTGGATAAAGGAGCAGCAAGGAAAGTCAATCTGAAGGTGATCGATGGACGGACAGGCGGGAGCTGATGGACCTGCCAGTACCTTTTGCACCCTATGTGGCAGCCAATAAAGTGGACAAGCATGTAAGAGGCAGCTGTACCGATGCACAGGGGTGCCAATGTAAAATGGTGCAATGTCAGTGTGTGTAATAGGTTGGGGAATATGTGTCCCCCAGCAGAGTCAGAAGTGGCAGGATGTGTGCAGCAACAGGAAGACAGAGTAGGAGTGGTGAAATGCAGATTAGGCACAGGAGAGGTGTGCGTGAAGAGCCAAAATGTGAAAAAGAGTACCAGTGTAGGCCATGGTGTAGGAGCTTGCACAAGAAGACATGACTACACACAGTCAACAGAGGCAGATGGATGGGCCGAAGGAAGGATGGCGGCTGAGGAGAGGGTGGTATGGGCTGGCAGCACCGATGTGAGATAGGTGCCATCCTCAACATATTTGTACTGTGTGTGAAAATGTTCACCAGTGCCTCTTAGAAGGCCTGATACCAGGCATGTGGAACTCACACCTGTCCTAGTCACACAGCCACCATACAACATCTCAGACAAATTTGCAGATAACAACTGCACAGGTGTCATCCAAACTGGGCAAATGGAGCAGGTATGCAGGTAGCTATCCAAGGAGTAGGATGTGTCTGCATGTACTGCAGAGATGTAATGGAACAAAAGCTGTACAGCCACAGTTATGATGTCACACATGACTCATGTTGACCAAGTAGGTTATAGCTGTATGCATGTAACTGCCTGTTAGTATACTTCTGTAGTAGTGCAGTCACATCGGGGTACATTTTTAATAATAACCAGGGACTGTACAGACCTACAGTCAACTGAGCCATTGGTGGGTTAAGTGATCTGCTCAAAGTCACAAGGAGGTGTTGTCAGTCCATGAAGGTTGTGGCAGACATAAAATGCGACCGTAACACATTCCAAAATATTACATAAGGAGTGGTAGTGGGCCTCAAATGATGGTATCTTGGCTCCCAAGGCATTACCAGGACCGTCATGCCATGCCACGCCTCCAAGCAGTGGCCTGACACATGCAGGGTGAACATGTCTGACCCCCAGCAGCAGAGCCAATAAAGCCTTGTTCTCAGAAGGCCATGATGGGGAATAGCATGTTTGCTGACCCAATGTGTGGCCAGAATGTATAAAAAAGTTGGAATTGAGCCCTTAAACATAAACATAAAACATAAAGAAATGCCATACTGGGTCAGACCAAAGTCCATCAAGCCCAGTATCCTATTTCCAACAGTGGCCAATCTAGGTCACAAGTACCGGGCAGTTCCCAAAAAACTATACAGGTTACACAATCTTGTCCCAGGATAAGCAATGGATTTCCCGGGTCCTCTCATAATGGTTTATGGAGCTTTCCTCCAGGAACTTGTCCAAGCCTTTTTTAAACCCAGCTACACTAATAGCTTTAACTACATCATCCGGTAGCAAATTCCAGAGTTTGATTATGCATTGAGTGAAAAAATATTTTCTCTTATTAGTCTTCAATGGGTTACATTGTACAGTAGCTTCATTGCATGTCCCCTAGTCTTTCTTCTTTTTGATGGAGTAAACAACCGATCTATATTTATCCATTCCATTCCTTTCATTAATTTATTGACTTCTATCATATCTCCCCTTAGCCACCTTTGTCCAAGTTGAAGAGCCCTACCTCTTGCAGTGGTGGTAAGTACTGGAAGACAGCATTCCTGTTGCACTGAGAGTGGAAGATAAAACTCCGCCTCAGAATATCTGAGTTATAACCACATGACTTTCCCAAAAGTACACAGTTGAAATTATGTTCCTATGGCAGAAAATCAGAGTATACTATGTTGAATGCTGTTTGAATGTGAGAAAAAATAAGGGGCGCTTTAATTCAAGCATAATAAGTGTTTTCACTTACCACAACTTACTTGCAAAGTCTGTGCGGTAATTATAGAGGGCTTGCCCAGCATCTGCTCTGCATTTAGCACACCGGGCAGACACTTACCGCAGAGGCCTGCATTCCCTGACTCGACCCAATCTGACCCCACCCCCACTGATCAATCCCCCTTAATCTGGAACTGTGTTTCTGAAGGGGAAGGATGCTCGAGGGAGGTGCTGATCAGTAGAAGAGCGTCTGATCATGGACACTTATTGATTGGGGGGGAGGTTGATCAGAAGTAATTGGATTGGGTTTTGTATGGGCGACAGCTCTGTTGTTAGACTGTCTGCAGCATGGCTGAGCATAATGCTACCTCTTGAGGTAGCATTGAGTGCAGTCATGCAATTGGCAGTCATGACAGCTAACGTTCAGTTCCATCCCACATGCCTGCTGTTTCCAACCAACATGCCAACGCTCTTCCCTATAGCACTAAGATATTTAATGCACTGGCTGCTTTTAGAGCTCAGTAGCGCATATGCAAAAACACACGGTAACCATTACAGCACTTTAGTTAAAGGGCACCTAAGATACCTGCATCTGTAAAATCGTCCTGCCAAGGGCACTAAAAGCCTCTTTTACAGCCTGAAAGAGCAGAGGGTGGATCTCTTAATAGACAAGTAGGAAGCAACAATAGCAGTAATATTTAGAGAAAAATACAGTAACCCCTTATGGTATGAACACAGAGATTGAATGGTGGTCAATTAAATGAATTTCAGATTTTTGTTGCTGACGTCCTCTTTAGTCCCGCTGCGTAATGCTGATGTCATCACGTGTGAAACCGGAACAGGAATTAGGACGGGTTTTGCTTGAAAAAGAGCCAGTGTCATTGCAGGCTTGAAACACAACGATTGTGTCGCAAGATAACCCGACCTTGCTGCGATTGATTCATAGACGACTTACTGGCGGGCTTGTTTTAAAGAGTCAGTGGGAGTAATTCGGGAATTTTGACTAACTCTGCGATATCCTGATTGGAGAGGTGGTGAATTTACATCATTGAAGAACCCATCGAGTTCCTCCATTAATATTCCCTGGGTGATCCCAGCTACTGGTCATTCTTGGGCCCAGCTAAGTATCTCTATGATTAAAAGCTTTTCTATCTCAGATTTGTTTCTGAATTGGAACATTCCTCATTGCATGTGTATTAGCAATTCAGTTTATGCAGAGGCTTGTCCTTTTGGGCTATTTATAGTCTCTAGCGTATTTGGGTCGAACTGACCTTTTAAATAAAAGTTGATTAAAAGGAGGGTCTGTCACTCGAGTGTGTTACTGCGCCCTCAAGACAGACGATCCGACAAAAAATTCTATTTTTGGTTGATATTAACTGTTCGGACCATAATTGATTATCATACACGGGAATGATTAAGTGATTTTTTCCACTTTTAGATGTAATTTTTGATTCACTTATAGAGGTTTAATTTTTTGATATTAACTGTCTTACTATGAACACAGTGAGTAGGCCAGGAACAACTGCTGTCCCAACCATTTAAGACCAACAATCCACCACAGCATGCACATGCTGCCCACCACTGGACTGTTTCAGCCATACACATACCTACTGCGGTCAGTCCGCTGATCAGCACACAATGCATGGGCACCCAGCATTTGACTCAGTGACTGGGCTCCCTGGACAGAGATTGCACCCACATCACTGGAGCCAGATATTATTTAGCAATATGTGGATATATAGCCGTGCCATGGTCACTGATCGGTCAGAGTGAGAATGCCCTCACAGCATGACATGCTGTGGCCACCTAGGCCATGCCTTTGGCAGACAGGCACAATACAGTCTCAGCCATTGACCCTACCACCAAGGCAGACACATCCTAGCCAATCCAAACTGTTTCAGGCCATTCCCATAATCCTCTGCTCCTCTTCATGCACATTTGCAGACTAATGCTGGGAACAGCTTAGACAATGTGAGGCACAGTAAAGTGCAGAAAACCACAGAACAATGGAGAGACATATACACACACTCACTCACATCGCTGCACTGTGCAGAAGTGGGGATGGTTGGCATTCCTGCCTGCCACTTCTGTCTCCATAGCAGCTCAAGCATTGTTAACATGTGCTTATTGTGCAGGCGCTAGTAGCATGCTCTGACTTTAATGCCTGTTGTTAGCACCCACTCAGTGTGCCCATGCTATCAGCCTACCTCTCCATCCAGTTGTGGTTAGTGGAGCTTGTCTGTGTGACTATTGGGTGTCTGTACCCTTGCTGGTTGATTCATTGGGGATTTTATATGCTGGTGCTGTACCGTAGGCTAAAGTTTATAGACAGGGATATGCAATACACAACCCACAGCCAGAACTTGAACCTGTGACCCTCTACTCATATACACACTGACTGTGTATGTTAAGCCACAGTCATATGGCAGCCATAAGGCTGAAAAAGCCCCTGGGGTGATATGCTTCCCATCAGACAGACCTTGGCACATGTTGTAATGCGCACAACACACAGGACCAGGACATAGCTTTGGTCTGCTGCAGACAGGTGCTGCTGCCCCTGCTGCCAACACCCCCACACCATGATGACATACCTGCGTGCTGTCATTGGTGGTGGTGCACAGTCCCAGCCTGTCCAACATGCGTGTTTGGTGGGCACCTAGGGCACAAGGTCTAGATGGGGGGAAAGAGGCACACATGGATGGCCACGCATCCCCCACTCCCCCCCCCCACCATCTGCCTCTGCAGAGTCCCCATCACCGCCTGCCACTGATACATCTCAGGAGGAGGATGACAGCCACTGCTGTGGTAGTTCCTTGGGCACCTGCGTTTTGAAACTACTTGGAGGGCTACGGCTGCTGCCACTGTTGGTCTCTTCCTCCACAGCTGGGATCAGTGGCAATGGGAGGGGGGGAGCCAGGATCTCTGCCTAGTTTGCCAGGTCCCTTGGACCACCCCATGTGGTACATCACCGTTCTGCAGCAGCAATATGTCTGCATGCTGCTACTGTCACTGTGGGATCATGACGGACATCACAGATGGTAATGTAGTTGGAAGGATACCCTATGAGGAGAGGCTAAAAAGGATAGGACTCTTCACCATGGAGAAGAGACAGCTGAGGGGAGATATGATAGAGGTCTATAAATTACTGAATGGAATGAAACGGGTAAACGTAACTTGATTGTTTACACCATAAAAATGTGGAAAGACTAGGGGACATGCAATGATGCTACAGTATAACCCATTTAATACTAATAAGAGAATAAAGTTTTTCACTCAATGTGGGATTCATTACCGGAGGATATAGTAAAAGCTATTTGAGTAGCTGGGTTTAGAAAAGGTTTGGACAGGTTCCAGGAGGAAAGGTCCATAAACCATTATTCAAGGGGACCCAGGAAATCCACTGCTTGCCCCAATACAGGCATTTTGGAACCTGTATGTCTTTTGGGGAAACTGCTAGATACTTGTGACCTAGATTGGCCACTGTTGGACACAGAATACAGGACTTGATGGGCCTTGGTCTGGCCCAGTATTGTATATCTTAGGATCTTATGTTCTTATGTGCCACCTGGGCAGCTGCCTGGTCCTCCCTGTGCACCAGCAACCCCCCAACGCATGACCCACGTGTCACCTCCTTTGCCCCATTTGCATCATTAACATAGTGCCCTTTCATACTTCGGCACCATGCTGTTGCTGCTAATGGAGCACTACTATCACTGACTGGGGCTCCCCTGTCAGTGCATCATATTGCAGAGGTTTAAATGGGTTCTCTCCCCTCTAAATACACTCTTTTTGTGAGGTTTTACTTGGCCTTAGGTTTCCCAGCGTTAAAGGGCTTTTAAGCCCGTTGTGCAACAAGTGTTAAGGGAGCACACACTGTTAACACCCACTCTTTGCCCTTTTCACACCCACTCTCTGCCTACTGTGCCCTTAATGGTGCTGGAGCCTTTAATGCCGGTTAAAGCAGCTTTTTTGTTTCGTTAAGGGCATAAGGGTTCCAATAACAGGCATTAATGGCATACTGGCTCCCTTAACGCACTTCAGTAGACATATCCCTAAGATAATAGAATGGGTAAGAGAAGAAAAGGACAAAAAAAGAGAGGAGAGGAAATGTAACAAAATAGAAAATTAAGATAAAGAAAAGATGAAAAAAATGAAGTATAAATAAAAGAATAAAGAAAACATGAAAAAACTGAGTTGGGATCAAGAGACAGGAAAAAGAAAGAAAGAAAGAAAGAAAGATGAAGTCAAAAGCAGTGGATTTCCTGGGTCCTTTTTAATAATGGTTTGTGGACTTTTCCTCTAGGAACTTGGCCAAACCTTTTTTTAAATCCAGCTAAACTAACAGCTTTCAATACATCCTCCGTTAACAAATTTCAGAGTTTGATTACATGTTGAGTGAAAAAATGTTTTCTCTTATTATTCTTAAATACGTTACACTGTAGCTTCATTGCATGTCCACTAGTCTTTCTATATTTTGATGTCGTAACCAATTGATCTACATTTACCCGTTCCACTCCATTCATTAATTTATAGACTTCTATCATATCTCCTTTCAGCTGTCACTTTTCCAGGCTGAAGAGCTCTAACCTTTTTATCCTCTCCTCATAGGGGTATCCTTACAACCCCTTTACCATTGTGGTAGCTCTTCTCTGTACCTTTTCTAATAATGCTATATCATTATTAAGAAACGACAACTATAATTGCCCAAAATATTCAATGGAATGATACAGAGGCATTATAATATCCTTTGTTTTATTCTCCATTCCTTTCCTTATGATTCCTGGCATTCTATTTATTTTCTTGGCTGCCGCTACACACTGGATGAAGAGTTTCAAAATGTTATTCACAATGATGCCTAAATCGTTTTCCTGGGTGGTGGTTCCTAATATGGAACTTTGCATCATGTAAACAAAGTTTGGGTTCTTCTTTCCTAAGTGCATAACTTTGCACTTGTCCTCATTAAATTTCATCTGCCATTTGAACATCCAGTCTTCCAATTTATCAGCGTCCTCTTGCAATTTTTCACAATCCTCTTGGATTTTAACAACTTTGAATAATTTTGTGTCATCTGCAGATTTGATTACCTCAATCGTTATTCCCATTTCCAGGTCATTTACAAATATATTAAAAAGCAGCAGACCCAGAACAGATCCCTGGGGTACTCCACTATTCACTTTTCTCCAATGGGAAAATTGGCCATTTAGCCCTACCCTCTGCTTTCTATCTTTTAACCATTTCCTGATCTACAATAGTACATTGCCTCCAATCCCATGACTTTTTAATTTCACCAAAAGTCTCTCATGAGGGATCTTATCAAAGACTTTCTGAAAATCCAGATATACTTTATCAACCAACTCCCCTTTGTCTATCTGTTTATTCACACCTTCAAAAAACAACAGATTAGTAAGACAAGACTTATCTTGGCTAAATCCATGTTGGCTGTCTCCCATTAAGCCATGACTATCTACATGTTCATAATTTTGTTCTTTATAATGTTCTCTACCTTTTTTCACAGTACTGATGTCATGCTCACCGGTCTGTAGTTTCCTGGATCACCTCTGGAGCCCTTTTTAAAAATTGGCGTTACATTGGCCATCCTCCAATCTTCAGGTATTACAAATTATTTTTATGATAGTTCACAGATTACTAATAATAGGTCTGCAATCTCATATTTCAATTCTTTCAACACCCTTGGATGTATACCATCTGGTCCAGGTGATTTGCTACTCTTCAGTTTATCAAATAGTTGTAATATATCTTCCCGGTGTATTGGTATTTCTTTCAATTCTTCTGTGGCATCACCTTTAAATACCATTTTAGTCATGGGTAACATCCCTACATCTTCCGTACATCATTAAAGACTTTATTCAGTCTCTTCGCTATGGCCTTGTCCCCTCTTAATGCCCCTTTTACCCCCTCTATCATCTAATGGTCCAACTGACTCTCTCACAGGTTTTTTTGCTATCAAAGTACTTGAAAAAGTCTTTATTATGCATTTTTGCTTCCAAAGCAAGCTTCTTGTCAAATTCTCTCTTTACCTGCCTTATCAATGGCTTGCATCTTACTTGCCAGTGCTTGTGTTGTTTCCAGTTTTCGTCATTCGGCTCCATTTTCCATTTCCTGAAAGATGCTTTTTTGGCAACAACAGCCTCTCTGACCTTACTTTTAAACCATGCTGGCAGTTTTTTGGACTTCCTTCCACTTTTCTTAAAGTGTGGAATACAGCTGCTCTGGGCCTCCAAGATAGTATTTTTAAATAACACCCATGATTGATGTAAATCTTTAACCTTTGAAACTGCTCCTTTTAGATTTTTCTTAACTATTTTCCTCATTTTATCATAGTCTCCCTTTGAATGTTAAAAGGTAGTAATGTGGATTTCCTTGCGATCCTTCCTCGATTTATTAAATCAAACACGATTGTGCTATGATCACTATTGCCAAGTGGCCCCAACTCCCTTATCTCTTGCACCAGATCTTATGTTCCACTAAGGACCAGGTCCAAAATGTCTTCCCCTCTTGTCGGTTCATAAACCAGCTGCTCTAAGAAGCAGTCATAGGACAGCCAAGCATTCTCTATGTGACTGCTGGCACCTTTCTTTTCCTAGAAACAACTGTAGATTTTGGTAGTTTGTAAAATTTCCCTGAGGGAGCTTTCCCTGGATTGCTTATAATAGTGGTGGTCAGACTATGTTCTGTGGGGGTCTTCTGCTCAGCTGTGTTCCCCAGATTGCTTGGAAGTGATATTGTTGCTGTCACAGGATGCATAAGGGGGGACTCCCTACCCCATTCTTCAATCCTGGAATTAAGGGGACTCCCACCCAGTGGCGGGATTCTATCTGAACAGGAATCAGTTCGGATCGATGCCGCCACTGGCAGGATTGAGCGGGTGACAGCACGGCACGCGTTTGCATTGCCGGTGCCGCACACTCAGGCTACTGGCGGTCACCGCAGGGCAGGAGCTCCCTGGTGGCCCAGCGGCTCAATTCCCCCACCCGCAAGTGATTTGATGGCATCGAGGGCTTCCCATGATGTCACAATCCCCCAGTGCCGTCACATCACAGGTGAGTAGGGGGAGTCCTGCCAGCACAGTGCCAGCACCTGGATGCTATTTTTGACCTGGTTCACCGAACGCAGCCCATGGCAGGAACTGGTTCGCACGAACCAGGCCAAACCAACCGGATCTCACCACTGCTCCCACCCCTTGGCTTGGGAAAACAAGTGTCCCAGATTTGGCTGCCAAAAATCTGATAGCCTTAATATATGTATTTTTGTATTTAATAAATGTATTCTTCTTTATTTTATTTAATACATTTATTTATTCTTTATTTCATACTGCCTTTCTAAGAGTCAAGGCAGTTTACAATAAACTGCACAATTGAACAACTCATTAAGTACATGGTAAGTCTTACCTATAACTTGTGTTGCCTAAATGAGGACATTTATAGAGGCACAAGAACTGCAACGTCACTATATAATTATTTACATTATTTAAACAAAGAGAGTCTATGGCTTGTTTGAGTTACAGTAGCATCTGCTCATTGTACATTATAATAACTCTTAACATTTATTTTCATAGTGCAATTGGATGCACAGAGTGCTGAACAGTGGTGAATGCACTCAAATTCAATAACTGTTTTCCAAAGAAAATATTCCCATTATAGACAAATAATCACACTCTCAGACACAGAAATAAGGAACTGCAGAAGCACATTTTTAGAAGCCACTAGAATTTTAATAATGAACACTGTCACTGTACTCATCCTACAAAGTAAAGCTTGAAAAAAAGATCTTGCAAAAGAACTAAAATCTGACTTGAACAGCTTGCAGGGGACGAAATGGGTGGACACCCTTTCTACATGGCAGATATCACAACACCTACAGATTTAGCACTAACAGAAGCTTAATCAAATGTTTTATGCATTCACTTATAACTGCAAATTCAAATCCATATTAGCACCATGTTTACTTCCGCCCCTCATGCATTGCAGAGCCAGCTACTAAAGAGCCTTTCAAGGCCATTTTCTTTACAGATTTCATACCATCAAGGTAATATTCACAATAATTCACTCTGGCACAGTGCCTCATTTACTAAGGTTTTTCTCCATTCTGTGTCTATGGGAAAGGACCTTGATAGAATAAGATAATTTTAAAGAAATACAGTCAATCAACTGTCCTCAAAGAGATACACAAAAGATCTTGTCAATTTTAAATTCTTTCTCTATAGTAATCTTCAGACTATCTCACTAGAGGAGGCAAAAATGAAACCAGGGAGTCTAAAATTTCAAGGCATATCATCAGATCTCATGGACTATTTTAACAAGCAGCAGATATTAAACTGAGATGATCTCCCATGTTTACCATTAGATATCTCAGGCCAAAAATAAAGGCATATAAGGAAGAACAAGGATGCACCCACTATTAAAGCACATTGAAGTCAATATTCAGTGATGCGGCCTCCACAAAAAGATAACCTGATAGTTACTAAGCCGTGGCTTGCGCAGTAAACTGAATTGTGTGCTGATTTAGCCTTGAACATCACACATTGCTGGCTACAGAAACATAAAGATAGCAAGTCAGACCTATCTTCTAAAAGACTGGCCAGTTGTGGGAAAAAATTACACCCCCAATCCACCTCACTCCCACCCTCTGATACTCTAATCCATTTTACCCCATACCATTAATCCCCTTTCCATACAACCCTCCCACCCCTTGCACACTCTGGCACCTTGCCAGGGGTCTCTATGGTCTCCAGTGCAGGAGACAGAAAGAATCTCTGGATGATCCTGCTTTGGCAGCTGCCATATTCAAAATGGCTACTTCAGTCCCCCCCAGTGGTAGTCTTACAGTACTATAACTAGGGGTCAAGCTTGCCAAATAATGGAGCACTCCCTTTTTGGCAGCTTGATTTCCTAGTAGAAGTACTGAAAGACTAGAACTGAGGGCCCGAGATGGCCATTTTGAAGACAGAAGCTGCTGGGACAGGATTACCTGGGAACTGCACATTCCCCTCACTAGCATCTGGATGCAGGGAGGTGCAGCAATGGTTGCATGGAAAAGGAATCAGTGTTGAAGGGTTAATTGTTTTCAGCATCATACCCTTTAAGAGGGTCTTTGGGAGCATCAGGCAGCATGTTATAATGGCTTGATGCTCCCAGGGCAGAAAGGCAACACTACCTCAGTTAACGTGCAGTATGTGGTAAATAACATGCACCATTCCCTTAGTGCATGTTACTAACTTTCCCTCTTAGCCACGTACCTTTACATAGATTTTCAGCCATGCTATCCATTTAAGTAGGTTCTGGATAAACTTAGATAAGCTTAAGTTGGGGCAGATATTTATTCAGTCCTACCTAAATGGTCAAAGTTATCTGGATAACATTGAATATTGGTACTATCCACATAAATTTTGGCCTCATCTCCTGAAACACCTCCAGGACCTTCTCCACTTACACACATAGGGAGGTATTTTAAAAGCATTTCTATGTCCAGAAAGCAACATCAAGATGTCTAAATGGACATACATATCTCAATGCCATTTTAGAACCTGCTTTTTGGAGACGTGGGAATGCTCACCGTGACTACCTAGCCAGGGGGAGTGGTGAGGGACAGAGAGTGGAAGTGGTGGGAAGGGCCTACAATACAGACATGGATTCCCCAATTTATAAGGGGAATCCATATCTGGAATAAAAAATATAGACATTGGCATTTACACCTGCCCCCAGGCATGAATAAGTGCTTACTTACAGTGTCAGATGTGCATACCGATATCAGGGCTTCCTGGCACCTGCACTCCAGACCACAGGAACCCCCCCCCCCACCTGGGCTCGGTAAGAACCCCCCCTCCCCCAATGCACTCTGCCACTCCCCCCCCCCCATTACCCAGAAGTAGTAGTCCAATGACCCCTCCCTCTTCCCCAAAACCAGCAATCCGATCCCCCTTCTTACAAAAGCTTCCCAACCAAATTTTTAAGTGGACACTCCCCTCTGAAAGATCCCCCCAAGTGCCATGGCACCTCTACCCCCCTGCCTGACATCACCAGGCTTACCAGGAACATTGGTACCCAATGGAAGCAGGAGTGAGGCCCTCTTGTTCCTGCTCTGCACATGGTCACTCCAAAATGGCACCGCTGACCCCTAGTAGTAATCTCATGGTACTCAAGAAAGGTCTTTTAGGGAAGGAGTTGCTATTTTACATTTTGGTTTGAGGGGACTTCAGGGGGAGGGAGATCAGACTGTTGCTTCGGGTAGGTGGAGGAGAGAATCAGACTGCTGCTTCCCAAAAGGTGGAAAGGGCATCAGCAAAGTGCATTGGGAGACAATGAGGCATTGTCATAAATTGTGCGGAGCATTCTGTTTCTCTCTGATCTGTTTTGGCTGTGCACTTGACAAAGAAAGCCTTAAAGATAAGCACAGAAAGAGACAAACTGAAAAATAAGACCATCAGCAACACTGTGTACTTTTTGGTGTTAGCAAAATGAGTACTGAAAGCAGCAGCAAAAGCAGAATTTATGAAAAGAAAATCTATGGGAATGAACTGAATCCTCAAGCAATCAATATTAGAATGGTATTCCTCTGAAGCTGTACCTCCACATACTAGCTGCTTCCACTACCATAAGTCAGAAATATCTCTCTGAATGAATTTGTAGCAGCAGTCTATGGAAATTAAGGAGCAATAATAGGTTACTCTTTGTTCGAACTCCAGTTAGCATAACAGTCACCAAAGAGATGTGTAGTACTCACCAGAAGGAACTTCTACTGCTAGGTCTTGACAATTCAGTCCCTCCTTTTTCTATTAGCAGCAAGAGATGTGGGCGAAAGGATCCCAGCACAAGGTCAGCTTCTTACTTCACCCTCTGAAAAGCCATAAAACAGGCTGCCTCTCTCTCTCAATTCCAGACAAGTCTCATGGCAAACCGCTCCTGCGCTCACCTTCTGGAAAAAAACAGTTTGGTCTTCTCTTTCTTACTGCAGAAACTTGGCCTTTCTACTGCTGTACTCATCTGTGATTCTTTCCCCTGCCAAAAAAACCTCTCCTTTTTCTCCCTTATGTACCAAGTCTTTTACTTTTGTCCCAAAGTCAGGTGAAACATAGCAAAATGCAATGCCAGGAGTCACTGGCCATCTGGGTCAGCCATTTGTAGCAAGATCAGAGTTCAGAAGCCACAAGCCAATATTATCATGGCTGCAGTGCTCTAATATGGGTATGGGTATGAGTGTATGCTGATGATATCTTGCAAGTAATAACTGGGGTACATCACACTGCATTTAAAAATAAGGTGGCCAAGAATTTGAAGATTATTGGATAATTACTCATAAGCTTAAACTCAATCCATCAAAGTCAGTGGTTATTTGGGTTACAGATCATAAGGTTCTTCCTTACTTTAGACCAACTAAAGTCAGCTGCCCGATATTGTTGAAGGATACTGTCTCCTCACTAGGTGTTCTCTTGGGCTGTGAGTTGTCCTTTTCACCTCAGATCTCTGCTACAGTCCAGAAATGGTGGGGGAGGAGGAGTTTGCCCTACATCAGATTCTATCGCTTCTTTCTTCTTCATAGCTGAAAGCTTGTCATACTCTGTTTCATACATTGGTACTTAATAGACTCAACTATTTTAACTCGCAGTTAGTTGGGCTTCCTGTAATGCATTTCAAAGGGTTACAGGGTTTGCAAAACTTTGCAGTAAAAATATTGCATAAGACTAGAGTTTCGGATCATGTTACCCTTCTCCTGATTACGAAACATTGGCTCCTAATCATGGGGGTATGTTTACTAAACCGCGGTAGCGGACTCCATGCGATATCGGAGCCACAGTCCCACTGAAATCAATGGGGCCACGACTCCGATATTGCACGGAGTCTGTTTCCATGGTTTAGTAAACAAACCCCATGGCCTGTATTCATTTTAAAATTTTATTGCTCATGTACCATGCTCATTCTTTGGGTTTGCTTTGCTTATTCACTTTTCTCCCATGTGCTGTCTGAGGTCCTCTCAGGCCAACTTGCTGGCAGTTCCTTTATTTAGGGTCCTGAGATATGAATGACTTCACAGTGTTTGTTTCAGTTATGTTGCACCCTCATTGTGGAACTCATTGCCTGCTTATTTGCATTTGGAACCTTCTTATACCAGATTTAAGTCAGGAGTGAAGACATGGTTCTTTGAGCAATCATATGCAGGTTCTTAAGTTAGCCGGTTTTACTTTTTTCTTTAGTGGACGGCATTAGTATTATTGGAGATTAATATTATTCTCCTTTCTCTTCGTGGTCTATTTGTATCATGTCTCCTGTGTTTTTATTGTTGTGCTACTCTACCTCCCTCCCTTTTGGTGCTTCTTGTGGTCTTAACCTTTCAGTATTGTTTGTTTTATTATGTTTCTGTTCACTCTGGATTTGTAAACTGCTTCAATATCATTCTATTATGATATTGTGGTATATCAAATGGTGAATAAATAAAAATAAATAATTTCATACAGGGTCAGATAGAAAGATTCTACATAGGACTTAAATTATTGTGTATTTCAGGATATTTCCTTTTATTATTTTTTTTATTCTAAAAATGTATTGATATAATATTGCTTTTTTAGAGATATTATGATTGCTTTCTTTTAGGTGACGTCCACTATTGTTGAGAATGGATGCAACTGGTGTTCTGCCTCCACAGCATCTGTGTACATGTTTATATTATACTGTATTTTGTATTGAGCTGAGGAGCCTATAAGCTAAAGCAAACAGCTTCCTGCTAGGTTCATGTAATCTTTGTTTTCATAGGTTAAATGTTACAGGTATCCCTCTGAGCATATCAAAAGTGACTTCATGGCTCTGCGATAGAGGGTGAAGCAGCTAGGTGCACAGGTGGTGTTCTCTTCAATCCTCCCTGTTGAGGGTAAAGGCCAAGGCAGAGAGGCTCGCATCCTGGAGATGAATGCATGGCTGCGTGGATGGTATCATCGAGAGCATTTTGGTTTCCTAGACCATGAGATGCTGTTCCAAGGGTTGCAGAGCAGAGATGGCATTCATCTGTCCACTAGATTCATTGGTGATGGGTGAAGAGAGCCTCCAGGTAAGTGAAAGCCCCCAGGTAAGTTAAACATTAAATACCTTTATGGAAATGGGTAACAGGGGTAACATTTGGAAAGCAGTGTGTATAAATGCCCGTAGCATGGGAAATAAGATCCCTGATGTTGAAGCTTTGGTGGGAGTGGCTGACTTGGATTTAGTGGCAGTTACAGAAACATGGTTCACAGAAAACCATGACTGGGATGTAACTATACCTGGCTAGACTTTATTCAGAAAGGACAGGGTAGAAAGAAGGGGAGGAGGAGTGGCACTATATGTAAAAAACTACTATTAAAGCTTTGGAATTACAGAGCTTAAAAGGGAGAGAGGAGGATTTGTGGTTTAAACTAGAAAGAGGGAAAGAGAAATCTATTTACATTGGCGTGATATACAGACCTCCCTCACAAGAGGAAGAGGTGGACAGAGAATTAATTGAAGACATACGCAGTATTGCTAGGAAAGGGAAAGTGCTACTGAAAGGGGCTTTCAATATGTCAGATGTTGATTGGCACATTCCTGCTCCAGTATCATCTAGAAGTAAAGAGATCCTGGATTCTCTACAGGGAGAACTATTCAGGCAATTGGTAACAGACCCCACATGTGAAGGGGCCATACTGGACTTGGTGCTTACCAATGGTGAAAGTGTTTCTGATGTTATAATGGGAGATCATTTTGAATCCAGTGATCACCAGATGGTGTGGTTCAGTATTAGAAACATAGAAACATGAAAAAGACCACATGGCCTATCTAGTCTGTCCTGCCATATCAACAACTACAACAGTCCCCTTTTTACCTTTAGAGATCCTCGGTGTTGGTCCCATGCTTTTTTGAATTCAGTTACTGTCCTCATCTCTACCGCCTCCACTGGGAGACTATTCCATGGATCCACTACTCTTTCCGTAAAGAAATATTTCCGCATATCACTCCTGAATCTATCTCCCTTCATCCTCATCCCATGTCCCCTCGAAACAGAACTTGCTTTCAATTGAAAGAGGATCTCTCCCTGAACATTTATGCCATGGAGGTATTTAAACATCTCAATCATATCACCTCTATCCTGCCTTTCCTCTAAGGTGTACATATTAAGATCCTTAAGTCTGTCCTCATATGCTTTATAATGAAGCCCACTAATCATTTTAGTAGCCACCCTCTGCACCAACTCCATCCTGTTCACATCCTTTTGAAGGTGCGGTCTCCAGAATTGCACACTATACTCCAAATGAGGTCGCACCAAAGACTTATAGAGAGGCATTATCACCTCCTTTTTTCTGCTAGCCATTCCTCTCCGTATGCACCCAAGCATCCTTCTAGCTTTTGTCGTCACCTTTTCTACCTGTTTAGCTACTTTATGATCATCAGACACAACCACGCCTAGGTCCCGCTCTTCTTTAGTGGGCAAAAGTACTTCACCCCCTATACTGTATTGCTCTCTTGGATTGCTGCAGCCCAAATGCATGATCTTACATTTTTTAACATTAAATCCCAGCTGCCAAATTCTAGACCATTCTTCAAGCTTAGCTAGATCCCTCCTCATGTTATCTACACCTTCCTGGGTATCTACTCTATTGCAGATTTTGGTATCATCCGCAAAGAGGCAAACCTTATCCGACAGCCCTTTCGCAATATCACTAACAAAGATGTTTAAAAGAATCGGACCAAGGACAGAACCCTGGGGCACACCACTGGTAACATCCTTCTCCTCAGAGTGAGCTCCATTTACTTGTACTCTTTGTCGCCTACCACCCAACCAATTTCTAACCCAAGCAATAACTTTAGGGTACATCCCTAGGGTGCTCAGTTTGTTTATAAGTTGCCTGTGAGGAACAGTGTCAAAGGCTTTACTGAACTCTAAATACACCACATCTAGAGCTCTCCCTCGGTCCAACTCCCTGGTCACCCAGTCAAAGAAATCAATCAGATTTGTCTGACAAGACCTGCCTCTGGTGAATCCATGCTGCCTCGGATCCTGTAATCCGCTGGGCTCCAGAAACCTCACTATTTTCTCTTTCAGCAGCGTTTCCAATAATTTACTCACCACCGAAGTTAAACTAACCGGCCTGTAGTTTTCAACCACATCCTTACTTCCGCTTTTGTGTAAAGGCACCACATGAGCCTCTTTCCAGTCCTTTAGTACTAAGAAATGTGATACCGTAAAGACCCTCAGTAATATTTTATATCATTTTTGTCGGACATAAATCATGCAAATCACAATACATATCCCTTTTATTCAACCCAACAGGTTTAAAACTATCTCAAAAAACAGAAAAATTCAATAATAATGAAAAAATCACACTTATCAGAACACACGTGCGACGTGCACGTTTTGGGGGAAAAAACCCCTGTATCAAGCGCTCTCAGCTCCGCTTGTACAAAACTACAATCCACCATGTAACTGGCAAAAAACGCCAAAAATGTTGGCTGATTGGCAACCGGTCAAAACGACAGATGCAGATATGGTGACGGGGGTTTTGCCATATATGTCCAATTCATCTCGAGTAGTGGGCATACTGAAGAGGTATTGGCCACTTTTGTCTTTACATCCGAGTCTTAACAAACCTTTGCGGATAGCATATTCTAGGGGATCCAACCTTAGGGACAAGTTGGTCTCTTCTACGGTGCCATTGGACCGTCCAGTGCAACCTCATCAACGAATTGGGACACATGTGCCTTGTACCAAATGTCAGTTTTGTGATACTACTATATCGGGTTCATCGTGGACTGATTTACATACAGACCGTATATTTCATCGCCGATGGCAAACTTCCTGTAATTCTACATATGTTGTTTATTTTATTGAATGCACTTGTCCTTTGAGATATGTGGGTAGTACTACACGGAAGATTAAGGTCCGTTTAACTGAACATGCTAGTCGTCTTAGACAAATGTTATTGACGGCTCCGATGGTTCAACATTGCTTACAATTCAATCATAACTTTCAACATTTGAAGTGGACGGTGATTGACCATGTCCCAGAGGACCCTCGGAGGGGGGATCGAATTTCTAAATTGCGTAAGCTTGAACAGCATTGGATATTTGTTCTACAAGCTGTTTCTCCTACTGGAATGAACTGTGAAATCGATTGGCTGGGTGCTGTTTGACATCAACCTTTCACGGCAGGGGATTCCCTAATTAGAGGGGATTCCCTTCGAGTGATTGGTGAATTGAGATGATAGGCAGATTCAAGGTGGCCAATCTTGAGTTAGTATCCTCGTTTTTATCAGCCAACATTTTTGGCGTTTTTTGCCAGTTACATGTTGGATTGTAGTTTTGTACAAGCGGAGCTGAGAGCGCTTGATACAGGGTTTTTTTTCCCCCGAAACGTGCACGTCGCGCGTGTGTTCAGATAAGTGTGATTTTTTCATTATTACTGAATTTTTCTGTTTTTTGAGATAGTTTTAAACCTGTTGGGTTGAATAAAAGGGATATGTATTGTGATTGGGGGATGGTTTACAGTACCGTCCCTGCACGATTTATGTCCGACTAAAATGATATAAAATATTACTGAGGGTCTTTACGGTATCACATTTCTTAGTACTATAATACAATTTTGATTACCATTAGGGGGTTGCTTGTGGACTTGATAGTATATCACTTAACCCCGATTGATGGCTATGGATACTTTTGCCTACACGGAAGAGCAATTGGATTTACTATGTCTACGCCCCATGCTACTTGATGAAGCAGATACCGCGGATGATCTTACTGGACCTTCATGGACAGAATTCAAGGCTCTTCAAAAACGTTTACTTCGGGCCCAGTATCATGGGGCTTCTATGTCCCATTATTTAAAGACCCGATTGATCCCACGAGGGTTACGTATGACCTGTGCCCCAAGGATGTTTTTGACAGATGATGATTTCCTATCTAAATGGAATCGCATTTGCAATAAGTGTAGTTTTGATCTTATTGCTTTGATCTTAGAATGGACATTAACTGAAGAAAAATCATTAGAGGAACAAATATCTCAGGCAAAGGAGGCGTTACAAAAATCTGTGGAGCCTTTAGTTTTTCAGTCCAAGGAGGCAGAAATCATTCGCCAGTTGAAAGGTTTCTCGGATTATCTCAAAGCATTCAAGCTTCGCAAATTCACAAGAGACAAGACAGATTATGACTCAGGACGTGTCTATTATTGGATGTACGAGTCGGAGGCTGACGGTGGTGATGCTCATAGGAGGGTCCCTTTTGATGTATCCTCTGATGACACGGAGGACGAACGACCTCCTAAACCCAAATCAAAGGGACAGCAGGTTTTTCGGTCGGCCGGAACACGCCGTTACAGGGCGCGATGAAACGAAGATCATTTATCAGAGGTGGAACCCCCAGTCACTCAACAACGAGCCAGACAGACCCGGACTCCTTAGTAGTAAATTTGACTTCTCGTCCCTTAGATCCTGCTAGTGAACGACTTCTAAATTTAGGCCTTTCTTTTGTCCCGACCGTTCTTTATGACCCTTTTGTCATGAGAGTTGCTTTACATAAATTTTTTAGAAAGCTGCAAGTTTTACAATATTTTGAAAATTATCCAACTACTACTTCTGATTTATCCGTGGTTAAGCCACAATCCCGATGGTTGCCACCAGGTTCACCGGATTTGGTGATAGCCACGTTTCAATCTTTAGTATTAAGGGATCTGCAGTCACAAGAACGGCTTTTTGTAAAATGGAAGTCTAATTTAGCGCGTTCAGATTGGTCGAGTCTACAACAATTATCTCAAGACCCCACTTTAATGATCCGTAAGGGTGGCGCTATAGTGCTATGGGACATGAGGAATTATTTGACTAAATTGAGATCCCATGTGCTAGATCCGCAGGTTTATGTGAAATTGGACATAGATCCCACGTTGTCTTTACAGGAAGAAATTCGAGTTTTAACTATGGATGCTTACTCTAAAGGTTGGATAACATCAAGAGAATTACGGTTTCTCTCAATATCAAATCCTAAGATACCAGTAATTTCTTTGGTGCCTAAGGTGCATAAATCCTTGACAGATCCTCCGGGTAGACCCATAGTCTCTTGTCGGGGATCAATCCTCGAACCTTTGTCCAAGTTTTGTGACGTTTTTCTAAGTAAGGAAGCGGCGACTGTACGGTCCTTTATTCGAGACTCTACACATTTTTTACAAGCATTGCAACAGGTGGTATTACCATCTGCTCCCATTTTTTTGGTTACGTTGGAATTTCACAGCGTTATATACAAATGTGGATCAAAAAGAGTCTCTTCATCTGTTACATTCTTCATTTGTATATGCTCCTTCCTGTCTCCCTAAGACCTTTTTCCTGGCATTGATCACTTTTGTCCTCACTCGCAATTATTTTTTGTTTGAGGGGGCTTTTTTCCAACAAATTCTTGGTATCGCCATGGGGGCTACGGTTGCCCCTTCGGTTGCTACATTGTATATGGCGGACGTGGAGGAACGATTCATTTATGGATCCTTACAATTTTCACATATACTGTTATGGAAGAGATTCCTTGACGACATCTTTTTTATTTGGACCGCAGATTTATCTTCCTTACATGATTTCATCACTTGGCTGAATGGGTTAAAAGCCCATTTAAAATACACTGCTCATATTGACCCTCAGCGGGTGGAATTTTTGGACATAGTTGTCTTTCGCGAGGGGACCTCTCTGGCTACCACACTATACCGCAAACCGGTTCAGCATAATAATTTGTTAAATTATCATAGGTTTCACCCAGAACCTTTACGTAAAGGCTTGCCTTATGGTCAATTCTTGAGGCTGCGAAGATTATGTACCTCGGTTGATCAATTCAAACACCATGCTTCTGATTTAAATGCCCAACTTTTGAATAAAGGATATCCTAAGTCAGTGATCTCTCGGGCCTATCGTAGGGCTTTATACTCCCATAGGGAGTGGTTTTTGGATTGGCAACCGGTCAAAACGACAGATGCAGATATGGTGACGGGGGCTTTGCCATATATGTCCAATTCATCTCGAGTAGTGGGCATACTGAAGAGGTATTGGCCACTTTTGTCTTTACATCCGAGTCTTAACAAACCTTTGCGGATAGCATATTCTAGGGGATCCAACCTTAGGGACAAGTTGGTCTCTTCTACAGTGCCATTGGACCGTCCAGTGCAACCTCAACAACGAATTGGGACACATGTGCCTTGTACCAAATGTCAGTTTTGTGATACTACTATATCGGGTTCATCGTGGACTGATTTACATACAGACCGTATATTTCATCGCCGATGGCAAACTTCATGTAATTCTACATTTGTTGTTTATTTTATTGAATGCACTTGTCCTTTGAGATATGTGGGTAGTACTACACGGAAGATTAAGGTCTGTTTAACTGAACATGCTAGTCGTCTTAGACAAATGTTATTGACGGCTCCGATGGTTCAACATTGCTTACAATTCAATCATAACTTTCAACATTTGAAGTGGACGGTGATTGACCATGTCCCAGAGGACCCTCGGAGGGGGGACCGAATTTCTAAATTGCGTAAGCTTGAACAGCATTGGATATTTGTTCTACAAGCTGTTTCTCCTACTGGAATGAACTGTGAAATCGATTGGCTGGGTGTTGTTTGACATCAACCTTTCACGGCAGGGCATTCCCTAATTAGTGGGGATTCCCTTCTTGTGATTGGTGATTTGAGATGATAGGCAGATTCAAGGTGGCCAATCTTGAGTTAGTATCCTCGATTTTATCAGCCAACATTTTTGGCGTTTTTTGCAAGTTACATGGTGGATTGTAGTTTTGTACAAGCGGAGCTGAGAGCGCTTGATACAGGGGTTTTTCCCCCGAAACGTGCACGTCGCGCGTGTGTTCAGATAAGTGTGATTTTTTTCATTATTACTGAATTTTTCTGTTTTTTGAGATAGTTTTAAACCTGTTGGGATGAATAAAAGGGATATGTATTGTGATTGGGGGATGGTTTACAGTACCGTCCCTGCACGATTTATGTCCGACAAAAATGATATAAAATATTACTGAGGGTCTTTACGGTATCACATTTCTTAGTACTATAATACAATTTTGATTACCGTTAGGGGGTTGCTTGCGGACTTAATAGTATATCACTTAACCCCGATTGATGGCTATGGATACTTTTGCCTACACGGAAGAGCAATTGGATTTACTATGTCGACGCCCCATGCTACTTGATGAAGCAGATACCGCGGATGATCCTACTGGACCTTCATGGACAGAATTCAAGGCTCTTCAAAAACTTTTACTTCGGGCCCAGTATCATGGGGCTTCTATGTCCCATTATTTAAAGACCCGATTGATCCTGTGATAAGGAAGCTTATCATAGCTCAGGTAGGAGCTATAGAAAAGATGATGTGACTCTGAACAAGCAACCTGTCAGTTCTGGTAGAAGCAAGAAAACAGAGGTTTCACATAAAAGACTACCAGTCCCAGAATGCACCAGGTTTCCAGCAGCCATGAGAGGGGCTGAAGTGAGAGAATGTGTGTGCAATCAAGAGAGCTATGAGGTAATCCCTAAGCACTCATCTCAAAGGGCAGGGCCTGATTCAACACAGCTGCGCTGTGTTAGGGAGCAGCACACATTAGAACAGGATAAGAATAGAGCTTTTTCTTCAGATAACAGTTACTACAAGCTCCAGCCCAGCTTCAGGGAGAACTTCAAGAACAGCTTCAGAAAAAGCCACAGAAAGAGCTTCAAGGAGAGTTTGAAGAACAGCTTCAGCAAAAGCCAAGCAGATAGAGAGAGAAGGAAACTCTCTGGAAGGAAGAGAAGAAAGGCCATTGGAAGGTCTGGGAGATTCCAAGGCAGTACTCATACTGGGAGGTATTCCAAAAGCCAGCAGAGTCCATTGGACTGGATTCAGCCAGAGGAATGGAGTGGCAGAGATAGGAATCACCAGTGGCTACCTGGAAGAGAGAAGACTGCATGTGGAAGGGACTTTCAGACCAAGGCCAGAAGGTATGTGAGAGAAGATCCAGTGTCCAGGGATCAAGATTGGAAGGCTGGACATCAGAATTGGGTTACATATTGGCCAGGCTATACAGAGAGGAATAATGATAGCAGGAGAGGCTCAGGTATGAACACTGATCCAGACCCTATCTATAACAGAGAATGGCAGCCAGGGAATAAGCATTCTCATGATAGTGCCTTAATGAAAGACTCGTCTGTGCCAATGTATGATAGTGACCATATGCTGATTGATGAAGAGGGAGATACAGCAAATGAAACTATTTATATGGACTGTTCTCTATCTAAATGCTATTGCTAGTTTTCTCTGAGCAAACACATCAGCCATCACAAAGAAACCTAACTTTGTTCTTTATTTCCACTGCAAACAGCTCTTAAAGCAGGATTTGGGCTCACACAGTAGCAGCCAGCCAGCTAAAGGCTTTCAGCTGGTCCATTGATAGTAATTAGGGCTGCACCTGATTGTGTGTGTGAGCAAGGGAGAATCACTGCTGAGATCTGCATGGAAAATAAGCAGAAGTTAACCTAACCAGCAAAGTTTATTCTTTTCTTTGTGCCTTGGTATTTGGTAATTATTTGCTAAGAAAACATTAGCTAATTGCCTGACAAGCTGAAGGTTGTTTTCTGGTTTATTTTGTGATTTTTGTTATCCATTTTAAACACTGCAAGCAAGTAACCTCATTTATAGTGCTATCAAGCATACATGTGCTGGGTGAATTAAACCCCGTCAATAAAAGAAGTATTTTATTGATCTTACCACTTGGTTTCACAACTCAAATTATTGTCATCAGCTGTGTTTGGGAGTGAATGAACTACAATACCCACAATACCTTGCAAGAATCATATGAATATATGCATCGTCAAGATTGTGTAAGTTCTCACCCTAGGCAGCCGTCTGACAAATGGCGTAGTCGGCAGGATTGCTCTTGCACCAAGAGGATTTACTTGTTGTGGATTACAAATAAAAGTCAAGTTTAAAGCTGTAAGAAGATTTCTTTCCCTCATCTGCACTTTGGAAGAAAAGTGGTTGTTCCAGGAAGCTGTCCCAGATGAAAAGACCCTGTGAAAAGCTGGATTCATCACTGAGACAAGGTAATATGTACCTGGGCATGTCTAGTGGTGGATGTGTGTAAGCACAGGGGGTAATTGAAAAAAAACAAAAAAAAACCCCACACCTGGTTGGAAGGTGCTGCTCTTGGGTTTTTCTTTTTTCTTTTCTTGCAGGGGTCAAGATGGATCCGACGGAGATGGCTCAGTGGATGGCAGCCCAATTTAGCAAGCAGCAGGAGCTATCACAGCAGGCCCAGGACACTGCTATGAAGGCCATAATGGAACAGCAGAAACCAGTGCTTGATCTGGTGCAAGCTCTAGTTCAGCTGCAGAGCCAAAGTGGAACAGATGCAAGACCAGCAGTTAGTACTGGTACACCACATATGGACAATGTGGGACTCAATCAGGGGATTGGGGCATTTAATTTTGGGAAATTAACTCCAGAAGATAATGTTGATGATTTTCTAGAGTCTTTTGAAAGAGTGGCACAGGCTTTAGCATGGCCAGAGACCCAGTGGGCAGTAAGGCTGGCAGCCTCATTAACTGGTGAGGCACTAGCAGCTTACAGAGCAATGCCAGCAGCCCAGGCTTTGATTTATAAGGATGTAAAGGCAGCTATTAGAGATCGCCTAGGGTTGTCTATTTCAGAGTATAGGCGAATGTTTAGAGCTGTTACATTGAAAGTGGGTGAGACACCCAGGGCTCTGAGTCAGAGAATCAGAAGTTTAGCTGTAAAATGGTTGGAGCCTGAGCAAAAGACAGTAGAAATGTTATTAGATATTATAATGCTGGAACAATTTATGCTTGGGGTACCTAAAGATTTGAATGTTTTTCTTATACAGCAAAATTGCCAAAATCTTGGAGAGGCAACCATGCTAGCAGAGAGATTCTTGGAAGCCACGCAGGCTTGCCATAGAATGGGTGGCCCTCTAAAGATGGATGCTGAGGCTAGATGTGCTGTATCAGAAAAGAGAATAATTAAGAATGTTTCTGAAAATGAATGTACTGTATCAAACCAGATGACACAGTGGAATAGAAAGAAATGTTTCAAGTGTGGAAAAGTGGGACACTTAGAGAAGAGATGCCAGACACACACTAGTTTAATGGGTCTGGATTTAAAACAGCCCAAGGAAGGATTTCTTTTGATGGTTGATGTGCAAGGAATTACCACAAATGCCTTATTGGACTCTGGGGCAGACCAGAGTATGATGTCAAAAAGGCTTTGGAAGAGGATAGAGGCCCAAGAAAGATTTGTGCCTAGAACCCCTGAAAGCCAAGTTCACATCAGATGCATTCATGGTGCTGCAACATCATATCCCACCTATAGGTTTAAGGTTAAGTGCCTGGGGGAACAAGAGGAAGTCCTATTAGCAGTGGTGCCTAGGCTACCCTTTGATTTGGTTCTAGGAAAGGACTGGCCAAGATTTAAGCAGGAACTAGTGAAAGGGCTAGGAAAGAAGGAGGGAGAAGGTTTAATAATGGAAATAGCTCCCGGGCCTTTCTTTGGAAGTCCTCAGTCCCTAGCTAAAAAGATGGTTAAGCTTCCAGAAGGCCAAACTATGGGTAATAAGAGGGGCCTTGTATCCACCCGCTCGCAGGCTAAGTTAGAGAGCCAGCAGAAGGAGGAGGGGGAGCAGGCAGAGTTATTAGGAGATTTACCCTCTCATGATGATTTAATAACCCCATCATCTGGTAAAATAAGAAAGTTGAAAGCACAAAAGAAGCGTGAGAGACTTTGCAGAGCACAGGGTAGGGCTGAGATGTTAAATGGTCAAAGTTTACCCTGGGTGCCAGCTGAGTTGGTGGCAAAGTTTCCTAACTTTCCACAAGAGCAGCGAGCTGATCAAGCTCTCACCCGAGCTTTTAAGTATGCTCAGGAGGTCAGGGAGGAGTTGCCCAGATTCAGACTAGATAATGACATATTATATAGAGAGAGTCAGGACCCCAGAAATGGTGCCATACGTAAACAATTGGTGGTACCCACAACTTTCAAAGGGCTAGTACTTAGACTAGCACATGATCATCCAGTGGGAGGTCATAAAGGTATGCAAGGAACGCTGGATCAAATTCTTGTGCGTTTTTACTGGCCAGGTATATTCAAAGAAACTGCCCAGTTTTGTGCTGCATGTCCAGCGTGTCAGCGAGTTACAGCGGCTCACCCACCGGTGGTGCCATTGATCCCCATGCCAATCATCACAGACCCAATTGGTCACATTGCCATGGATATTGTAGGCCCATTAGTTAAAACGCCCCGAGGTTTCCAATACATCCTAGTTATGGTAGATCAGGCAACAAGGTTTCCCTGGGCCATACCATTGAGGAATGTTTCTGCAAAAACAATAGCTTTAGAGCTAGTAAAATTGTTTTGTGAAGTGGGATTCCCAAGAGAGGTGTTGACTGACCGAGGGTCCAATTTTGTATCCAAATATTTGGCCCAGGTCTGGGATGCCTTTGGCATTCGTCACGTGAAAACCTCAGCCTACCATCCACAATCAAATGGTTTGGTGGAGAGATTCAACCAAACTCTCAAACAAATGTTGAGAAGGGGGTTAGCAGGAGAGGTAAAAGAATGGGATATGTTATTACCCTTTGCCTTATATGCCTGCAGGGAAAGAATTCAAGTGTCCCTAGGTGTAACTCCGTATGAGTTGATGTATGGTAGGGCTCCCCGGGGTTTGTTGGATATTTTGAGGGAACAATGGATTGATCCTGAACCAGGAAGTCAGGAGGTGCCACTGTTTCTACGTGACTTGAAAGCACGTTTGAAAAGGACGTCGCAGGTTGCTGAGAGGAACCTGCAGGACAGTCAAGTTCGCCAGAAAGGGTGGTATGATAGAAAGGCCAAAAGCCGCCAATTAAGCATTGGTGAAAAGGTTTTGGTTCAAGTAGCAGGAACTGCTCCAAAATTTGAGGTACAGTGGAAAGGGCCATGGGAGGTTGTTAAACAAGTAAGCCCAGTGTCTTATATGGTAGAAAATGCCAGAGGGCGTAGGCAGACCTACCATATTAATGTACTTAAGTCTTGGAGGGAGAGGCCTGTAAATAATGACCTTGAACCCAGTCAGGAAGTAAGTGAGCTTCAAGAAGATAACACTCTCGTAGGTATTACGGACTGTAGAGAAGCAGTTTTACCAGTAAAACCAGTCCGTAATAACTTAAGCAGGGGGGTATGTGATAAGGAAGCTTATCATAGCTCAGGTAGGAGCTATAGAAAAGATGATGTGACTCTGAACAAGCAACCTGTCAGTTCTGGTAGAAGCAAGAAAACAGAGTTTTCACATAAAAGACTACCAGTCCCAGAATGCACCAGGTTTCCAGCAGCCATGAGAGGGGCTGAAGTGAGAGAATGTGTGTGCAATCAAGAGAGCTATGAGGTAATCCCTAAGCACTCATCTCAAAGGGCAGGGCCTGATTCAACACAGCTGCGCTGTGTTAGGGAGCAGCACACATTAGAACAGGATAAGAATAGAGCTTTTTCTTCAGATAACAGTTACTACAAGCTCCAGCCCAGCTTCAGGGAGAACTTCAAGAACAGCTTCAGAAAAAGCCACAGAAAGAGCTTCAAGGAGAGTTTGAAGAACAGCTTCAGCAAAAGCCAAGCAGATAGAGAGAGAAGGAAACTCTCTGGAAGGAAGAGAAGAAAGGCCATTGGAAGGTCTGGGAGATTCCAAGGCAGTACTCATACTGGGAGGTATTCCAAAAGCCAGCAGAGTCCATTGGACTGGATTCAGCCAGAGGAATGGAGTGGCAGAGATAGGAATCACCAGTGGCTACCTGGAAGAGAGAAGACTGCATGTGGAAGGGACTTTCAGACCAAGGCCAGAAGGTATGTGAGAGAAGATCCAGTGTCCAGGGATCAAGATTGGAAGGCTGGACATCAGAATTGGGTTACATATTGGCCAGGCTATACAGAGAGTAATAATGATAGCAGGAGAGGCACAGGTATGAACACTGATCCAGACCCTATCTATAACAGAGAATGGCAGCCAGGGAATAAGCATTCTCATGATAGTGCCTTAATGAAAGACTCGTCTGTGCCAATGTATGATAGTGACCATATGCTGATTGATGAAGAGGGAGATACAGCAAATGAAACTATTTATATGGACTGTTCTCTATCTAAATGCTATTGCTAGTTTTCTCTGAGCAAACACATCAGCCATCACAAAGAAACCTAACTTTGTTCTTTATTTCCACTGCAAACAGCTCTTAAAGCAGGATTTGGGCTCACACAGTAGCAGCCAGCCAGCTAAAGGCTTTCAGCTGGTCCATTGATAGTAATTAGGGCTGCACCTGATTGTGTGTGTGAGCAAGGGAGAATCACTGCTGAGATCTGCATGGAAAATAAACAGAAGTTAACCTAACCAGCAAAGTTTATTCTTTTCTTTGTGCCTTGGTATTTGGTAATTATTTGCTAAGAAAACATTAGCTAATTGCCTGACAAGCTGAAGGTTGTTTTCTGGTTTATTTTGTGATTTTTGTTATCCATTTTAAACACTGCAAGCAAGTAACCTCATTTATAGTGCTATCAAGCATACATGTGCTGGGTGAATTAAACCCCGTCAATAAAAGAAGTATTTTATTGATCTTACCACTTGGTTTCACAACTCAAATTATTGTCATCAGCTGTGTTTGGGAGTGAATGAACTACAATACCCACAATACCTTGCAAGAATCATATGAATATATGCATCGTCAAGATTGTGTAAGTTCTCACCCTAGGCAGCCGTCTGACAATCCCACGAGGGTTACGTATGACCCGTGCCCCGAAGATGTTTTTGACAGATGATGATTTCATATCTAAATGGAATCGCATTTGCAATAAGTGTAGTTTTGATCTTATTGTTTTGATCTTAGAACGGACATTAACTGAAGAAAAATCATTAGAGGAACAAATATCTCAGGCGAAGGAGGCGTTACAAAAATCTGTGGAGCCTTTAGTTTTTCAGTCCAAGGAGGCAGAAATCATTCGCCAGTTGAAAGGTTTCTCGGATTATCTCAAAGCATTCAAGCTTCGCAAATTCACAAGAGACAAGACGGATTATGACTCAGGACGTGTCTATTATTGGATGTACGAGTCGGAGGCTGACGGTGGTGATGCTCATAGGAGGGTCCCTTTTGATGTATCCTCTGATGGCACGGAGGACGAATGACCTCCTAAACCCAAATCAAAGGGACAGCAGGTTTTTCGGTCGGCCGGGACACGCCGTTACAGGGCGCGACAAAACGAAGATCATTTATCAGAGGTGGAACCCCCAGTCACTCAACAACGAGCCAGACAGACCCGGACTCCTTAGTAGTAAATTTGACTTCTCGTCCCTTAGATCCTGCTAGTGAACGACTTCTAAATTTAGGCCTTTCTTTTGTCCCGACCGTTCTTTATGACCCTTTTGTCATGAGAGTTGCTTTACATAAATTTTTTAGAAAGCTGCAAGTTTTACAATATTTTGAAAATCATCCAACTACTACTTCTGATTTATCCATGGTTAAGCCACAATCCCGATGGTTGCCACCAGGTTCACCGGATTCGATGATAGCCACGTTTCAATCTTTAGTATTAAGGGATCTGCAGTCACAAGAACGGCTTTTTGTAAAATGGAAGTCTAATTTAGCGCGTTCAGATTGGTCGAGTCTACAACAATTATCTCAAGACCCCACTTTAATGATTCGTAAGGGTGGCGCTATAGTGCTGTGGGACATGAGGGATTATTTGACTAAATTGAGATTCCATGTGCTAGATCCGCAGGTTTCTGTGAAATTGGACATAGATCCCACGTTGTCTTTACAGGAAGAAATTCGAGTTTTAACTATGGATGCTTACTCTAAAGGTTGGATAACATCAAGAGAATTACGGTTTCTCTCAATATCAAATCCTAAAATACCAGTAATTTCTTTGGTGCCTAAGGTGCATAAATCCTTGACAGATCCTCCGGGTAGACCCATAGTCTCTTGTCGGGGATCAATCCTCGAACCTTTGTCCAAGTTTTGTGACGTTTTTCTAAGTAAGGAAGCGGCGACTGTACGGTCCTTTATTCGAGACTCTACACATTTTTTACAAGCATTGCAACAGGTGGTATTACCATCTGCTCCCATTTTTTTGGTTACGTTGGAATTTCACAGCGTTATATACAAATGTGGATCAAAAAGAGTCTCTTCATCTGTTACATTCTTCATTTGTATATGCTCCTTCCCGTCTCCCTAAGACCTTTTTACTGGCATTGATCACTTTTGTCCTCACTCGCAATTATTTTTTGTTTGAGGGGGCTTTTTTCCAACAAATTTTTGGTATCGCCATGGGGGCTATGGTTGCCCCTTCGGTTGCTACATTGTATATGGTGGACGTGGAGGAACGATTCATTTATGGATCCTTACAATTTTCACATATACTGTTATGGAAGAGATTCCTTGATGATATCTTTTTTATTTGGACCGCAGATTTATCTTCCTTACATGATTTCATCACTTGGCTGAATGGGTTAAAAGCCCATTTAAAATACACTGCTCATATTGACCCTCAGCAGGTGGAATTTTTGGACATGGTTGTCTTTCGCGAGGGGACCTCTCTGGCTGCCACACTAAACCGCAAACCGGTTCAGCGTAATAGTTTGTTAAATTATCATAGTTTTCACCCAGAACCTTTACGTAAAGGCTTGCCTTATGGTCAATTCTTGAGGCTGCGAAGATTATGTACCTCGGTTGATCAATTCAAACACCATGCTTCTGATTTAAATGCCCAACTTTTGAATAAAGGATATCCTAAGTCGGTGATCTCTCGGGCCTATCGTAAGGCTTTATACTCCCATAGGGAGTGGTTTTTGGATTGGCAACCGGTCAAAACGACAGATGCAGATATGGTGACGGGGGCTTTGCCATATATGTCCAATTCATCTCGAGTAGTGGGCATACTGAAGAGGTATTGGCCACTTTTGTCTTTACATCCGAGTCTTAACAAACCTTTGCGGATAGCATATTCTAGGGGATCCAACCTTAGGGACAAGTTGGTCTCTTCTACAGTGCCATTGGACCGTCCAGTGCAACCTCAACAACGAATTGGGACACATGTGCCTTGTACCAAATGTCAGTTTGTGATACTACTATATCGGGTTCATCGTGGACTGATTTACATACAGACCGTATATTTCATCGCCGATGGCAAACTTCGTGTAATTCTACATTTGTTGTTTATTTTATTGAATGCACTTGTCCTTTGAGATATGTGGGTAGTACTACACGGAAGATTAAGGTCCGTTTAACTGAACATGCTAGTCGTCTTAGACAAATGTTATTGACGGCTCCGATGGTTCAACATTGCTTACAATTCAATCATAACTTTCAACATTTGAAGTGGACGGTGATTGACCATGTCCCAGAGGACCCTCGGAGGGGGGACCGAATTTCTAAATTGCGTAAGCTTGAACAGCGTTGGATATTTGTTCTACAAGCTGTTTCTCCTACTGGAATGAACTGTGAAATCGATTGGCTGGGTGTTGTTTGACATCAACCTTTCACGGCAGGGCATTCCCTAATTAGTGGGGATTCCCTTCTTGTGATTGGTGATTTGAGATGATAGGCAGATTCAAGGTGGCCTTTTTTTTTTTTTTTTTTTTTGAAATTTTAACAAAACTTACAAAAGCAAGCATAAAGAAACTTTTGATGAAATAATGGAAATTAATACATACAACATAAAATATAAACAGACCATCAAACCTAGCCCACAATTTGGGGAGATATTTAAGGAAACCTACTACAGGCAATCCGAGTATAACTCTACATACAGACAGCTATTTAAACTAACCACCAACCCCAATCAACTAATTAGTGCCAGGCCCCTCTTTATCAGTAAGAAACAACTCCAACTGAGAAGGATCAAGAAATATAAATTTTGATCCCTGAAAGGTTATCAGACACTTGCAGGGATATCTAAGAAAAAACGTTGCTGATAGGGCAACCACCCTAGGTTTAAGGGCCAAAAAACCCTTCCTCCTAGCCTGGGTTGCCCTACAAACATCAGGAAAAATTTGTACTCTAAGTCCACAGAACGGAACAGACATATTTTTAAAATAACTACGAAAAACAAGAGCCCTCTCTAATTCAGACAGAAAAGATACCAACAAAGTAGCTCTAGAGGAAATATTGTCATGCGAGTCCTCCAGGAATTTGGTGAGCCCTAGGCTATCTTGGCCCCGGACTACATCAAACCCTCCCGGAGAACCCGGAGAAAGGCCCTTGCCTGTCAAATAATAAATATTAGAGAGAGCAATGGAGTCAGCCGAAGCCAACCCCAAGATCTCTCTAAAATATTTCCTCAAGAGAATTTCAGCAGATAATAAACGACAAATAGGGAAATTCAATATACGAATATTTTTGCACGTAACATATTATCATATTGTTCCATTCTGTGATGTAACACCAAACTATCCTTAATATAGGAAGAATTAACCGCCTTAAGAGCCTGACATTGAGATTCACAACCAGAAACCAACTTTGAAATATTCCCCATCTTTGTGTCTACTTCTGACAACCGTGTAGTAACTTCAGAAGAGAAACTACAAAGTTGTGCCACAGTAGGAATCACAGAACTTTCAATACGGGTTACCACGTGCCAGATATCCGCGAGAGTCACCTGGTCATCAGGTATAACCCTCATTTCTCCTGGCACGGGCACCCATACCACCAGTTTCAGTTTTTCCCCCACATCTATTGGGGTTTCTGCAAGGTGGCCAATCTTGAGTTAGTATCCTCGTTTTTATCAGCCAACATTTTTGGCATTTTTTGCCAGTTACATGGTGGATTGTAGTTTTGTACAAGCGGAGCTGAGAGCGCTTGATACAGGGTTTTTTCCCCCCGAAACGTGCACGTCGCGCGTGTGTTCAGATAAGTGTGATTTTTTCATTATTACTGAATTTTTCTGTTTTTTGAGATAGTTTTAAACCTATTGGGTTGAATAAAAGGGATATGTATTGTGATTGGGGGATGGTTTACAGTACCTTCCCTGCACGATTCCCTGCTGTTAGAATCCATTCAAAGGTGAGGGTCTTAGACTTTAGGAAGACTAACTTTGCCAAGATGGGCCAATACCTCAGGGAGTCATTAGCGGGATGGGAACAGCTGGGGGATGTAGAAAAACAGTGGGCAAAACTGAAAGGGGATATTTTAAGGGCAACCAACCTTTTTGTTAAAATGGTAAATAAAGGTAAAAGGGAAAGGAGACCGCAATGGCTTTTGAAAGAGGTAGCTGAAAAAGTGAAGAAAAAGAGGGAGGCCTTTATGAAATACAAGAGATCACAGAGAGAGGAAGACAGGCATCTATATTTGGAAAAACTTAGAGAAGCTAGCAAATTAGTCAGGAAAGCAAAGATTCAAAAAGAGGAGGAAATAGCCAATGCAATAAAATGGGGGGATAAGACATTTTTCAGATATGTTAGTGAGAAGAGGAAGGGCAAAAGTGGTATTGTCAGACTCAAGGGTGAAGGGGAGAAATATGTAGAAGCTGATGAGGATAAAGCAGAATTGCTTAACAAATATTTCTGTTCTGTGTTCACAGATGAAGAACCAGGAGCAGGACATCAGAAAACACCCACAAATAGGAACAGAAATGAGGGACATCTTGAGCAATTTTCATAAGACTGTTCGTGAGAAACTAGCTTAACTTAAAGTAGACAAAGCAATGGGACCGGATGGGATACACCCTAGAATACTGGGGGAACTTTGGGACGTTCTAACAGCTCCAATGACTGACCTTTTCAATGCCTCGTTAGAGTCGGGAGTGGTGCCAAAGGACAGAAGAGAGGCTCATGTGGTGCCTTTACACAAAAGTGGAAGTAAGGATGTGGTTGAAAACTACAGGCCGGTTAGTTTAACTTCGGTGGTGAGTAAATTATTGGAAACGCTGCTGAAAGAGAAAATAGAGAGGTTTCTGGAGGCTATCAGATTACAGGATCTGAGGCAGCATGGATTCACCTGAGGCAGGTCTTGTCAGACAAATCTGATTGATTTCTTTGACTGGGTGACCAGGGAGTTGGACCGAGGGACAGCCCTAGATGTGGTTTATTTAGATTTCAGTAAAGCTTTTGACACTGTTCCTCACAGGCTACTTATAAATAAACTGAGCACCCTAGGGATGTACCCTAAAGTTAATGCTTGGGTTAGAAATTGGTTGGGTGGGAGGCGACAAAGAGTACAGGTAAATGGAGCTCACTCTGAGGAGAAGAATGTTACCAGTGGTGTGCCCTAGGGGATCTGTCCTTGGCCCGATTCTTTTTAACATCTTTGTTAGTGATATAGCGGAAGGGCTTTCAGGTAAGGTTTGCCTCTTTGCGGATGATACCAAAATCTGCAATAGAGTAGACATCCAGGAAGGTGTAAATAACATGAGGAGGGATCTAGCTAAGCTTGAAGAATGGTCTAGAATTTGGCAGGTGGGATTTAATGTTAAAAAATGTAAGGTCATGCATTTGGGCTGCAGCAATCCAAGGGAGCAATATAGTATAGGGGTTGAAGTACTTTTGTCCACTAAAGAAGAGAGGGACCTAGGCGTGGTTGTGTCTGTTGATCTTAAAGTAGCAAGCACGTAGAAAAAGCGACGGCAAAAGCTAGAAGGATGCTTGGGTGCATATGGAGAGGAATGGCTTGCAGAAAAAAGGAGGTGATAATGCCTCTGTATTTTGGTGCAACCTCATTTGGAGCATAGTGTGCAATTCTGGAGACCGCACCTTGAAAAGGATGTGAACAGGATGGAGTCCGTGCAGAGGGTGGCTACTAAAATGGTTAGTGGTTTTCATTATAAAGCATATGAGGACAGACTTAAGGATCTTAATATGTACACCTTGGAGGAAAGGCGGGATAGAGGTGATATGATTGAGATGTTTTAATACCTCTGTGGCATAAGTGTTCAGGGGGAGAGCCTCTTTCAATTGAAAGCAAGTTCTGCTATGAGGGGACATGGGATGAGGGTGAAGGGGGATAGATTCAGGCGTGTTATGTGAAAATATTTCTTTATGAAAAAAGTGGTGGATCCGTGGAATAGTCTCCAGGTGGAGGTGGTACAGATGAGGACAGTAACTGAATTCAAAAAAGCATGGGACAAACACAGAGGATCTCTAAAGGTAAAAAGGGGACTGTTGTAGTTGCTGATATGGAAAGACAGACTAGATAGGCCATGTGGTCTTTTTCTGTCATCATATTTCTATGTTTCTATGTGACCAATTTCCTCCTGCCTCTATGAGACTTGCATGGCTTCATGCCCAGCCCCAGGTACAACCTTTGACCCTATAGGTCATCCTCAGAGTAGCTAATCCTTACAGGTAATCTGTTGCATCCCTCCCTCTGAAAAAATATCCATTTTGGGCTTAGAAAAAAGCCTCTTCCCTTCCCGTCATTTGCACTCTCAAGAATCAAATTTATTCATACTCCCCTTACCTAATCAGGCACAGCATGAGTCTACTTGAATAGCAGCCTTTTATTTTCTCACCTCATTTCCTTGGAATTTCCAACCTGCAGATTTATGATTCGAATCCTCCTTTAAGCAATTTAAGAAAGGCTTGAAAACACACTATTTTAATATGGCTTTCAACAAAAACACAGGCTGCAGGATATGGTGGCTTGGCTTAATGCCATCACCCACTCTTCTAACTCCTTCTAACCTTGTCCAACTAATTATCCTTCATTTTTCTCGCCACAATTTTATAACTAATTTTACTGTAATTTCTTCCTGATCTCAAGCAATATTTTTAATATAAATGACTTTGCTATTCAAGAAAAGTAGTATATCAAATATTTTAATAAACTGTAAACTCTTTCTACTTCCTCAAATTTGTATCATCCCTTTATCACACAATCAGCCTCCATATCTTCAGTCATATTCAACTATCTATCTCTGCAGTCATTCAGTTTGCATCTATCCCTGTAGTCACTTAATTCAACAATCCATCCAGTCAGCAGCTATTCAGCTGAAGCAGTGACAGACTCCCCCTGCTTGCATTAAACCAGAATCAGTGCAGCACTCTTGGTTTCAAGTAACTCATATTTATCATAAGTTACTTGTTTGCTTATTAGTAATAAACAGTTGGAAATTAGGAGACTGTCTTCTCCCTGCAAGTACTTTAACGTACTGTTTAGTAGTGCACTGAGATAAGCATTATGAGAACAGAATAACTGGTATGAACCCAACATTTTTCCACAGTTCTTATTTTCTATGTTTTTTTATGTTTAGATATTTTCTATAAAATAGTACAAAGCTACTTTTTTATGACTAATCAAGTTGTGTGAATGTTTTTTTATTTTTTTCTTATGGATTTCATTGCTTGATGTTAATGGCAATAAAAATGATTAAACAAAATCTGAGTGTACTGGAAACGCAAGGAATAGAAGGAAAGCTGCTTGGTTTAAAATGCAAGAAGATCCTTCTCTGCTTTTATAGAACGCTTGAAGTGAGGCCCATAAGGCTAAATCTGGCAGTAAGCCTTGCTTTGATTGGAGGTGCCAAACCAGACACTGAGGAGTTGTAAGATCCTGTTGCAGCTGGGAAAAGGCAATTAAATGAAAATATAACAAACTAGTTCTACTTCATCTAGATCTCTACATATTGATGCTGCTGTTGATGATAATGGTGGCTATGAAACAGCTGCAGCAAATGGCAGTGGCAATAGCTCCAGTACTGAGGAGAAAGAGCTAGATTAGCTGCCAGATATCAGAACACAGTAGCTGCCAGATATCAGAACAAAAACACTGAGATCAATATTCAGCAGGACAGCCAGCCATAAAACTGCATAGGTATAAGTTTATTTGACTTTTCAGTCAAGCCATGCGTTCAAGCCTGAACACTAAAAATGCTTACGTAACATTATTAAACAAATAACCAATTCTCTTAAAGTTATACCTGCTATTTCTACCTACAGAATACATAAGTTAGACCGAAAGCAGATGAATTTCGCCTCTGTCCATATAATTCTTAGCCCTGCCCCTACATGGATTTTGATTTGGGCTCTGCAAATTATATATGTGTTTTTGCGTACAATCCAGCCTTCTCCTACAGACCTGCAAGTACATTCACTCTGTAGCTCTCCATTACCTCCCCTCTCCTGTGTCTGACCCCTTTTATTCTGTTTAACATCCATATGTGTTTTAATCATTTCTCTCTAGAACAGTCCCCTGACTGTTTTGTTTGTCTGTCTTGAACAGATTGTAAGCTCTCTGGAACATCTCTTATGTACATAGCGTTGTCTATTCCATGTAGCAATATACTTATGCTAAGTTCTGTGAACAAAGATAGCCAGCAGCTACTGAATTTGCTGTCTTGAGTAGCAGTCCCTCTGATGTACAAACTTACAAGAGTGGGGTATCAATACAACTGTAGATACTTCTTATAAAGTCACAACAATCCTGAGTTAAAATATTTTTTTTATATATTAGTGGAGGAGTGGCCTAGTGGTTGGGGCAAGGTACTTCGGGCCAGAAGGTTGGGGGTTCAAATCCCACTAGAGGACATCAACCTTGGGCTGGAAGGACTGAGGTTTCTAGTCCCACAGGTGCTCCTTGTGGTCTTGGGCAAGCCACTTAACCCTCCATAGCCCATGTTCCCTGTAAAATAGTTATCTCCAATTTATAATGCCCTGCTCAATGTAATTTCAGTTTGTTCAATGTAAACTGCACTGATACAGAATAGCATGGTATATAAAAGAATGTAAATAAAAATAAAATAAAATATTAATTCCAGTAGTAGTTCAAGGTAAATTACATTCAGGTACAGTATATATTGGAGTGGAGGAGTAACCTAGTTCCTACTACTACTACTACTACTACTGAGCATATGTATAGCGCTACAAGATGTACACAGCGCTGCACAGATATGTAAGAGACAGTCCCTGCTCATCAGAGATTACAATCTAGTCAAGACAGACAACACAGTAGGCGTAGACAGGGATACATCTAGGGGGGAATGGTAATGAAACACAAAGAAGATCAGGTGAGTCAAGGTCCAAAAGTGGCAGTGAAGAGGTGAAGTTTCAGCCTAGATTTGAAAAGGGCCAGAGAAGGCGCCTGACGTACGGACTCAGGTCGTTTGTTCCAGGCATAAGGAGCAACAAGGTGAAAGGAGCAAAGTCTGGAGTTAGCAATAAAAGAGAAGGGCACAGATAGAAGCAATTTGCCAGAAGAGCAGAGTTTTTGGGTAGGGGTGTAGGGAGGCATAAGAGAGGAAAGGTAGTGAGGAGCTGCAGGAGAAGTTTGAACTGGATGCGGAAATGGATAGGGAGCCAATGAAGTGACTTGAGAAGAGGGGTAATATGAGCATGACGAGGCTGATGGAAGATGAGCCGCACAGCAGAGTGTTGAATAGATTGAAGGGAAGAGAGATGATTCAGCGGGAGACTAGCAAGGAGTAGGTTACAATAGTCAAGACAAGAGGCGATTAAGGAGTGGATAAGTGTCTCAGAAAGGAATGGGCAGATTTTGTTGATGTTATAGAGAAAGAAATACAAAAAACTGGTCTATTAATCGAGCTATTACTATCAAAATGTAAAGATGTGCTATTTGCTCGAATATTCACCACTTGAAACTAGTAGGACATATTGTAGTTATGTACCAAGGTCTCAGTTAAAACGTCTGCAGCTGTTTGTAAAAGGGCTTCTTTCAAAATTCACCACCCTTACTAGCGCTGCTGTTCTCATCAATGACCTTCAATGTACACTTCGACAATTGTCTTGTTGTTTTTCTTTTTTGATATATTTTTATATTTTTAATTTATCTTATTTGTGCTTATTTATTATTTAAAGTCCTTCATATTAAAAATTCAAAATATTCTTCAAAAAACGAGCTCCCTCAGCTTCAATGAGTAAAGTTATTTGTTACGACACAATATTGCACGGTTTCATTCACCCGTGCATTTTGAAAGCTTCCACTTTGTCTTTCGCTCCTTCAAAACAGGTATATTATTGATATTGTTTTTTGGCGAAATATACTGGTGTACCGTTAATACTTAGCTTCAATATGCCATTTGGAATATCAATCATTGGGTTGAGTGGCTGTAATATTCTGATGCTAGCGGCTGTTGTTCGAATCCCAACGCCGTGTATCTAAGGCGCCCAAGCGTTTCACATTATGTGTTTCTTCAGGGGATCTCTTGGCAATCTGCCATATAGACTCTTGGTTTTTTCGCCTTACCATCAGAATTTGCAGACACCGTTCCCTTTATTCAAGGAGAGGCAAGTGGCAAGAGTCTATATGGCAGATTGCTAAGAGATCCCCTGAAGAAACACATAATGTGAAACGCTTGGGCACCTTAGATACACGACGTTGGGATTTGAACAACAGCCGCTAGCATCAGAATATTACAGCCACTCAACCCAATGATTGATATTCCAAATGGCATATTGAAGCTAAGTATTAACGGTACACCAGCAATGTTCCCTCTAATTTTCTGTAGGCTGTGTGCGCATAAAATATCAGCTGTGTGCAGCTTTTGAAGGAAGGTTAAATTTTTGTGTGCCACATAATGACACTCGGAGTTATATACTTTAAAATTTGACTACAAGTCAGAATACAGTATGTACACCACATTGATTTTAATCAAATTAAATGAAAATAGACGATTACTAAATGAAGCAGGAAATTTCTAGTAATTACAATCATAACTTTTAAATTTTAAGACATCTGTGGTGTTTTCTGTCAGGATCAGAGCTGTAATATTTGTGCGCTCTGTTGTAAAGTATGTGCGCTCGCTCGGCGAGGTGTGTGCGCGCGCACACGCGCACAGCTTAGAGGGAACAGTGTACACCAGTATATTTCACCAAAAAACAATATCAATAATATACCTGTTTTGAAGGAGCGAAAGACGTGGAAGCTTTCAAAATGCACGGGTGAATGAAACCGTGCAATATTGTGTCGTAACAAATAACTTTACTCATTGGAGCTGAGGGAGCTCGTTTTTTGAAGAATATTTTGAATTTTTAATATGAAGGACTATAAATAATAAATAAGCACAAATAAGATAAATTAAAAATATAAAAATATATCAAAAAAGAAAAACAACAAGACAATTGTCGAAGTGTACATTGAAGGTCATTGATGTGAACAGCAGCGCTAGTAAGGGTGGTGAATTTTGAAAGAAGCCCTTTTACAAACAGCTGCAGACGTTTTAACTGAGACCTTGGTACATAACTACAATATGTCCTACTAGTTTCAAGTGGTGAATATTCGATCAAATAGCACATCTTTACATTTTGATAGAGAAAGAAATGACAGGTCTTGGCTAGCAGATGGATGTGTGTGGAGAAGGAGAGAGAGGAGTCAAAGACGATCCCAGGATTGCAAGTCAAGGAAACAGGGAGGAGTAGAGTTATCCACAGAGTCTGAGAAAGGAGGAAGAGAACTAGCCCAGCACCCGACAGATCAGGGTTCAATTCCCATTGACTCTCCTTGTGACCTTAGGCAAGTCACTTTACCCCCAATTGCCTGGGAGGTAAAAGCCTGGCAATCTACTTCTAGTCTTCATTTCACCTTTCATCTTACCGTAAAACTACCTGTCGCTCTGACCCCATTCCCTCCTACTGGCTGTCCGAACCTTCTTTGGCTCACCTTCCTCCCCTCCTCACTATGTTCAACACTAGCCTCTCCTCTGGCACTTTCCCTTCCCCTTGGAAACACACCTTCATTCATCCCCTATTTAAAAATCCTTCCCAAGATCCCTCCATTCTAGCACACTGGTGCCCTGTCTCTAACCTCCCCTTCCTCTCTAAGGTATTGGAAAAATTCGTGTTTGGTCAACTTTCCTCATACCTTTCCACCACTCTCACCCTTCACCCTGTCAGATGGCTGCCTGGGTGAGAATGTTCACAGTCTTGGCAAGTGCATATATCAATATGATTTGCAAGGGATTGTGGGAAATGCAGTCCATTCACACCAGACACAGCTGCTCACAATAATTAGTTGTGCTTAAGTGTAAAGCCAATAAGATATTTATTTATGGGGTTATTTCTCCCAACACAGATATGCTTGGTAGTACATAAAACAGGATACTTGCTTTCAGTGTTAAACTTAGAAAAACAAAATCAGGAAAACAGCTGAACTTGTCAGGCAATCAAAGCAAAAGAATAAAGACCTGGTTGGTAACAAATTGATCTTTTCTGTAGGCTTTAGCTAATATTTTCTTAGCAGTGTATCAAACAACAAACAAAATCCACAAAGAAGGGAAAAACTGTTCTTTTCAGGTTAACTTCTTATATCTTCCCACATAGACTCAGAAGTGATTCCCTCAGAGCTCACAAGCAATTAGGTAAGGCTCAATTGCTAGCAGTTACCCAGCTGAAACCCCTTAGCTGGCTTGCTTTCTACGGCGTGGCTCAAATCCTACTTCAGGAGCTTTTCTGAGTAGATTAAAGAACCAGTTTGTATTTCTTTGTGATGGTTGCTGTACTTTGTAACAGAAAATTACCAAAGGAGTTTAGACAGAGAGCAATCCATATATTCACAGCCTGTATCTAAGACCGCTCCTTCCCCTTCTTCAACAATCATGGGTTCAATATCAGGGATTGGCACAGAGGAATTTCTCAATGGAGCACTTTCAGGAGAATACTTGTTTCCCTGCTGTCTTTCAAGGTTATAGCTTGGGCATAGATCAGTGTTCATACCTGAGCTTCCATTGCTGTTAGAGTTCCTCTCTAAATAGCCTGGCCAGTATGTTGTCCAGTTCTTATGTCCAGCCTTCCAATCCAGATCCCTGGACACTGGATCTCTCTTCACATACCTTCTGGCAAGGGTCTTGGGGTCCCTTCCACGTGCAGCCGTCTCCCTCACAGGTACCGTCTGGAGATTCCTAGCCCTGCAGCACCATTCCTCTGGCTTTCCCCAGTCCAATGGTGTATGCTGGCCCTTGGAATGCCTTCCAGTATACGTACTGCTCTGGACTCCTTTAGACCTCCCAAAGGCTTTTCTCTTCTTTCTTCCAAAGGGTTTCTTGCCCTCTCTGTCCATCCGGTTTGGCTTCTGCTTCTGATGATCCTCCCGATGATGAAGATGTCCAAGATGAGGATCTCCAAGCTGATCCTGAGGATGAGGATCTCCCAGATGAAACTGAGGATGAGGATAATTCTCTGTAGAATAAACTCTACCTTTATTCTGCTTTGATGAGTGCTCCACCCTAGCACAGCGCAGCTGTGCTGAATCAGGCCCTGCCCTTTGAGATGAGTGCTTGGGGATTACCTCATAGCCCTCCTGATTGAACACATGTTTCCCCACTTCAGTTCCTCTAATGGCTGTTGGAAACCTGGTGCATTCTGGGACTGGTAGTCTTTTATGGGAAAATTCTGTTTTCTTATTTCTACCAGAACTGACAGGTTGCTTGTTCAGAGTCACTTCACCTTTTCTATAGCTCCTTCCTGAGCTATGATAAGCTTCCTTATCACAACCCATGTCAATCTGGTTTCCATCCTGGCCATAGCACTGAAACTGTTGTCTTGTCCTTTCTTTTTTTTTTTTTTTTTTAAATTTTATTTTCCATTTATAACACAACCAAAGTAAAAGACATACAGAAAGATACAAATACAAAACCATACATATAAAAGCAACCCCATATTTCCCCCCACCCCCATGCTTCTTCTCTAGGAAAGGAATACAACGTTCGGGTAATCAATGATTAATTCTCATTCTTTGTGAACCAGTATAGAGCAAGTGAAGATCATAATAAATGAGTGTACATGATAAATGGAGTTAAACAGTTAGATGAGAGCATTTGGCAGTTTGCACATAATCATTGAGCATATTCCATTTAGAAACATGATGCAAGGTTTGAGCGTGGGGAGCCATTCGGCGTGGTATCTGTTCATATTTACTATATAAACATACAAGAGTCCACCACGCATGGGGACTTAGATGGGAGCTATTTTTCCAGTGTTTCGTGATTAAAGATATAGCTATACCCATCAAGAAATTTAGCAAAAAGCGGCCCGACTTTGGAAGAGAGGGGATCCCCGCCGCAGAGCGAAGTCCCACTATCCGCCAAGAGAGAGGCTCGTGAAACTGTAAAATGAGTTGAATACGACCCCAGACCCGACTCCAGAATTGCTGTAGTGTAGAACATTCATACATTATATGAGCTAGTGTGCCTATGGCGGTGTGGCAATTCCAACACCTGTCATTAACATTGGCATTCCATTTGGCAAGCTTCACAGGCGTATAGAAACTTCTATGTGCAAAATAGAAAAGTGTCTGGGTTATCGATGCTGACCGAGAGACCCGAACAACTTTACTCCAGAAGAGGCTCCATTGCTCAGGAGTCAGTGTGATTTGTAGTTCCCGTTCCCATGTTTGTTGGACTGCGGGAATGCTACTGTTCTCATGATTGCTTAACATTTTATAAAAGTTAGAGGCTACGCCAGATTGACTCCCAATAGAGCGAATTATCTCTGCTAGACCTTCATCATTAGTTTCAGTTAGTGGAAGAATCCGAACACTCCTAAGGCAGTGCTGAAGCTGCACCCACTGGAAATAATTTCTTGCTAGTAAACCAAATTCCTCTTGCAATTCTTTAAAAGTTTTCCAGCGCTCACTGGCAATCAATTGGTAAGGCATCCATATCCCTTTGGAATACCAGGGGGTCCATGCTATCGGTTTATTTTGTATTTGAAGGCGCAAGTTATGCCATAGCGGGAGTCTATATGGCGGGCACTGTTGTGGTCCCTGAGACTGAATGAAAGTGTTAAAGGCAAGTAGTGTATCCACAACCATTGGTGGATGGTGGGAATCTAGTTGGAAGGTCATGCCGGGAAGGTAGGTAAGAGGAATGGGCCTACAGAGTTCCTCCTCAATGTCGAGCCAGACTGGCCTACCTTCTACCGGGGGATCTAACCAACGGGCACCCTGTTTAAGAAGGAACGCCTTATGATATTTAAGAAAATCTGGGAACCGGACCCCTCCCTTTTCTTTGTCCGCCTGTAACTTACGCTTAGCTATCCTTGGTGGTTTGCCATGCCACAAATAACGAATCAGGAGACCTTCTATATCTTTGTATATGTGTGCAGGCAGGAGGCATGGTAGCATTTCTAGGATATAATTTATTTTGGGAACTATCATCATTTTGATTGTTTCCAGTCGGCCCCACCATGTGAGTGTTAAAGGAGACCACCGGTTGGTAAGATCGCGCGCTTTGGAGATTAGCTCTTTAGCATTATGGCTAAGAGTATCTTCTAATGGATAACAATAATGAACCCCCAGGTATTTGACCATACGGGGCTGCCATACAAAGGGGAAAGCCTGCATGTCTGCAGCATGGACTCGATGAGTCAAAGGGAAGGCAACAGATTTAGTCCAGTTAATCTTGTATCCCGAGAGTAGGGAATAGCTATCAATCTTTTTTAAAACAGCAGGGACGGAGTCCAAGGATACAAAAAGCATGAGATCATCTGCATATGCAGAAATTTTAATATCTCTATGTTGAAAGGGGGCTCCATGGATATCTGTGGCCTGTCGGATGAGGAGGGCTAGGGGTTCAAGTGCTAGATCAAAGAGCAGAGGAGATAAGGGACATCCTTGCCGAGTGCCCCTATGAAGATTGAACGGTTGAGACTTTGTGGCATTGACAGAAATAGTGGCTGTCGGATGTGCATACAGAGTTTGAAGGTATCGGAGAAAGCCTTCCCCAAACCCATACCAGCGGAGAACCGCATATAGAAAGGGCCATTCTAAGCGGTCAAATGCCTTTTCGGCATCAAGAGAGAGGCCGACAAGGGGTTGATCATGATGCGCTGCTGCAGCTAGTATATGACACAAGGTCCTGGCATTATCAGCAGTGGACCTACCAGATATGAAACCACATTGGTCTGGGTGAATTAGAGCAGGCATTTTATCGGATAATCTAGTGGCCAGAATGGTTGCAAATATCTTGTAATCAGCATTAAGAAGGGAAATTGGACGGTAATTTGCAGTCAGCATCGGGTCTCTCCCCTCTTTCTCAAAGACTACAACATTTGCCGTCGAGAAAGATCCTGTAAAGGAGCTATCTTTGGCCAAAGCAGAGAAATAGAGTTGTAGGAATGGGGCCAAATCAGCGCTGAAAGTTTTGAAAAATTCTGCCGGGAGGCCATCTGGGCCGGCAGCCCGACCCGATGCACATCGCTTGAGTGCGAATTGAATTTCTGAAAGAGTAAATGAATGATCTAGTGACTCCTTGTCCTCTACAGAAAGGGTCGGTCGTTGTATACCAGCTAATAGCCGGTCAAAAGCCTCTGGGTCAAATTCACATTCTGATTGATAGAGGCGGGTGTAGAAATCCCGAAAAAGCTCTACTATCTCTGTATCATTTGTGACTAAATTCCCCCCCGTTGGACTACGCAGGGCCGCTACGCGTTTGGCTTCTTTTTGACCTTTCAGAGCGTTAGCTAAGAGTTTACCGGCACGATTGCTTTCCCGATAGTACGTCCCTTGCTGTAGTTCAATATTTTTGGCCGCTGCAGTCGTTAAGAGCGAGTTATATTGGAAACGCAAGCGTTGCAAGCGAATCAACACACATGGGTCAGTACGAGAGGTAAGAACACGTTCACCGGCCTTGATCTGCTGCTCTAGTGCTAAGAGTTGCCGTTTACGCTGCTTCCCTAAACGGATTTGATAGCTAGTGATGGTTGCACGGATAGACGCTTTAAAGCCCTCCCACCATGCCCAGTTCATTGTATCATGGGGTGAATTAAAGTGGAAGTAATCTTGTATGGCAGCCCGTATGTCAGCCTGAAAATCCTGCTGTTCAAGCAGGGTCCGATCAAAATACCAATCCCGTGGATTATCCCTCTGTGCACTAGTGTTCAAAAGGAAGGAGATAGCAGCATGGTCTGAGATGTGCAGAGAGTGTATCTTAGCTGTATCCGTGCTGGAGATTAATGCTTTGGATACGAGGAAAAAATCTATCCTAGATTGTGACTGATGTGGGGGGGAGAAAAACGTGAATTCTAAGTCCGAAGGGTGTAGCAGTCTCCACAGGTCTACTAAAGCTAGATCTTTAATCAAAGACGCTAGCGTGAGGTGACTCTTGGTGGGACCACTCGTTCTGGGTGGTCGCCTATCTACCAATGGATCAACCACCTGGTTAAAGTCGCCTCCTATTACTAACGAAGTATTGGCAGAAGCTTGTGCAACCTGGGCAAGGTTAGCAAAGAAAATAGGATCATCCACATTAGGAGCATATAAACATATACATGTCAGTTCAAGATCACCCACTTTAAGGTGGACGCGGGACCACCGACCCTCAGTATCAGAACTGCTATCGATAACAGTGGCTTGTAAGGATTTCCTAATCAAGATGGCTACCCCACATCTCTTCGCTATAGCGGGAGAGTAGGCGGCCACCATGTAGGGTTTAACATTGAGTTTCAGTGTCTCCTTGGCATTTAGATGCGTTTCTTGGAGAAAAACCAAATCAGCATTTTCGTGACTTAAGTAGCCAAGGATTTTCTTCCTTTTTATCGGATTATTAATACCTTTGACGTTCAATGATAAAATCTTACATGGGGCCATAGAAATAGCTGAGTCTATTCAAGACAAAAATATCATAATGCACACAATTTCCATTATCCCCCATCTTGACTGCTTGATTCAGAGAAGACCTAACCAAATCATATACAATAAGCACTATATCTGGTATTCCCCCAAACCAAAAGTAAACACCGAAGTGTAGTAGAGAAGAAGCATAACCCCAATGATTAATGGTGACCATATGTCTGCGGGAGGAAGCCCCAACGAGGGCCAAACATTCTACATATTAACTGTAATAGCTACATAGGCTCCGGAGCCCACCGAGGTGCATGCTATGGAAAGGTCCCTCACAGGAGAGTCCGACGGTCAGCAGGCCACGATAAGCTAGGCCGCAGGGCCTCCGATCCAGGCTGCATGTGCAGCGTCGACGACACAAAATGGCGATCAGTTCCAAATCGATGGGCAAATGAAAGGCCCCTGGTTCAGCGCATTTGGTCCGCTTCTTTGGCTTCCAGATAGGCCGCAAGCACGTCCGGATCCTCAAAAGTCCTGGTTTGATTATGAAGAGTAACTCTAAGTTTCGCCGGGTACATTAGGCCATAGCGCGCTTGAAGCTGCTGCAAACGCGGTCGAAATTCAAGGAGTCTTTTCCTGCGGTCCACTGTGGGCTTCGCCAGGTCGGGGAAGAATGAAATCCGATGGCTCTCATAATCCAGCCGGGGGTTTGCACGGGCAGCGTTTAGAATTTGTTCAACTTGCTGATATCTCAACAACCGGAAAATGATGGGCCGAGGGGTTTTCCGGTTGAGCGCCAAAGTCGTGGGCACTCGATGGGCCCGATCAATCTCCAAATCCTTGGTGAACGTTGTTTTAAGCAAGGAGGGAAGCAATTTAGAGAGGAACTCTTTCATATCTCCTGATTCTGCTCCCTCCGGAATTCCCACGAGCCGTATATTGTTGCGACGGGCTCGGTTGTTACTGTCCTCCAGCTCCTTCTGAAGTGCCTGCATTTGTCGTTCGACCTTGTCCAATTTTGCCAAGCGGACCGCATGCGAGTCAAGAGTACCCTCCATTTTGTCCTGTCTCAGCGATAACCCCTCTAGCCTGTCCTGTAGCTTGCCGAAGTCTTCCCGCATGGATCTGAGTGCTTCACCGTTGGATTGCACAAGTTCTTTCACGCCGCGGATCTCATCTAAGATCTCCTGCTGCATCGCGGGACCCTCCCGGAGTGGAACCATCTTCTGTGGGGACGGCGGCTCAGTTTTAGAGCGTTTGCCATGTGAGTTCGTTGAAGAGCCGAATTCTAGACGCGCTGGCTTGTGCCCCTCCATCTCCCCGAGGCACCCCGGTAGGATCAGAGCCCAATTGAAAAGATAAGTTGTATTAAAGTCAGGAGTCTGAGTAGGCCACTCGGGAGCTTCAGCATTAAGCGTCCATCCCGCTGGACATCAGGCTCCACCCCCCTGTCTTGTCCTTTCTTAATGAAATTCACAATTTCCACGATTCTAGTGATATTTCTCTAGCTGTCTCGCTGGATCTTTCTTCTGGTTGACCACTCCACTCTCCTCTCCCCACACTGGTATCCAAAGGACTGTTCTGCACTGGCTCCACTCCTTCCTCCTTACTAGATCCTTCCCAGTTCTATCTGGTATCTCCTGCTCTGCCCCTGTTTCACTCCCATGTGGTGTCCCGAAAGGCCCTGTCCTGGCTCCCCTTCTCTTCAGTGTCTTTCTTGCTCCTCTGTTACTACTCATCCAACAGCATGGTATTTCAGCCTATTCATATGCCGATGACATTATCCTCCTGCATTGTTCTGATCCCTCAGCCCCTGATCTGTCATCCAGGGGCGGCCCAAGTGGGGTGCGGGGCCATGTGCGGAGACTCAGTGTGGGACCTCATTTGCATAAGATCTCTCATTTGCATAAATATTTGCACAATGTTACCATACGCTAACTTTTAGTAAACATGCCTCTTAATGAGTGTATGGATAAAGAAAGACTAAAAGATTTCCACATTACTATAATCCAGTGCCAACCGCCAGGCACATTAGGAACTACTATGAGTACAAACACTGCCCATTTAGAACCCATAGCAAACCCTCCGTATCCTAACAGCACTACCAGAACTCACAAAGCACCATACCCTACCTATCAAAAGGCAACACTGCAAATATTAAACCAATACATTTCAGAGAATAACAATACATGACCTACTGGGGAAAGAGAACAAGTGGCAATGTCAAATAGGAATTACATAAACAGAATACCTCAGCTCAGTTACACATGCAGAACATAGACCATCACCAAACAAGGAATCACAATTTAGAAACAGGAAGACAATAATTAAACTGGGAAGCCCAAAAGCCAAACTTGGAATGTACAACACTGTAGAAATAAAACTATAAATTAATTTCCTCTTGTACTAAACAAAGCGCAGACGTTAATGATGCACATTTCCTAGAGCTGACATATTCCAGTTAATAAATTCAAAATAAAGAGATATTTTTCTACCTTTTGTGCATTTTTTTTCAGTTGCAATTGCTCCAGCTACTTTCTTCTGGTTTCTTCGTGTCTTCTGCTAACTCTCCATCGTCTGCTGTCGATTTGTCCTTTCCTCTCTCTTCTAGTTTAATTCCATCCTCTCTCTACATCTCCTTTAACATACTAATCTTTCTTCTTTTGCTCTTTCCTCATTCCTATTTCATCCACTCAAATTTTATCCCTCCATCCTCAATCCCCACTTAACTCTCCCAATATCCGGCCAATTGTAGATTTGTCTTCCCTCCCAAACAAAATATTTTTCCCTCTCCATTTCACTCTCCCAGCTCCATCCCATTCTAATCCTCCCCCAACATCAGCTCCCTTCTAGTTCCAGCCCCACCCAGCATCCGCTCCCTTCTAGTCCCTGCATCAGCCCATTTCCAGTCCTAGCCCCCCATCAGCCCATTTCCAATCCTATCCTAGCCCCACCATCAGCCCATTTCCAGTCCTAGCTCCCCCATCCATTTCCAGTCCTATCCAAGTCCCTCCATCAGCTCATTTCCAATCCCAGCCCCCCATCAGCCCATTTCTAGTCCTTTCCTAGCCCCACCATGTCCATGTCAAATCCTAGCTCCCCTCCACTCAGCCCCTTTCCAATCCAAGCCCCCCATGAGCCTACTTCCAGTTCTAGCCCCTCCATTCCATTTCATTTCAAGCCCCCACTACAGCCCATTTCCAATCTTAGCACCCCCCAACAGCCCATTTCCAAACCTATGCTAGCCCCTCCATCAGCCCATTTCCTGTCCTAGCCCCCAGACTCAGCCCATTTCCAGTCCTAGCTCCCTCCCCTCACAGCCCATTTCCATTCCAAGCCCCCTCCCTATCAGCTATTTGCAGTTTAAGCCCCCCCTTCCACAGCCTATTTCCATTCCAAGCCCCTGTCCCCATCAGCTATTTGCAGTTCAAGCCCCCCTTGCACTCAGCCCATTTCCAGTCCTAGCAACCCCCCAGCCCATTACCAGTCCTAGCCCCCCATAGCCCATTACCAGTCCTAAGCCCCCCCCCACAATCCATTACCAGTCCTAAGCCCCCCATCAGCCCACTTCCAGTCCTAAGCCCCCATCACCCCATTTTCAGTCTTAGCCCCCCCATAGCCCATTACCAGTCCTAACCCCCCCATCAGCCCATTTCCAGTCCTAGTCCCCCACATAGACCATTACCAGTCCTAACGCCCCCCATCAGCCCATTTCCAGTCCTAGCCCCCCATAGCCCATTACCAGTCCAAATCCCCCATCAGCCCACTTCCAGTCCTAACCCCCATCACCCCATTTTCAGTCTTAGCCCCCCCATAGCCCATTACCAATCCTAACCCCCCATCAGCCCACTTCCAGTCCTACCCCCCCATCAGCCCATTTCCAGTCTTAGCCCCCCGCCCCCATAGCCCATTACCAGTCCTAACCCACCATCAGACCACATCCAGTCCTAACCCCCCCATAGACCCATTTCCAATCTTAGCCCCCCCCCCCCCATAGCCCATTATCAGTCCTAACCCCTCCCCCTCCATCAGCCCAGCTAGATAATAAAAAAACACAAACCGGTTGCTGCTGCTGCCGCTGCCGCCATGGCAGCGGAAGAATCGAGCACCCCGCAAGGTCCCCCCCTGCCCTGCAGAGTCCTCCTTTCAGCATCAGCTCCCAAAGCGCGGGCTTTTCAGAACCGCGAAGGGAGAGCTTCTTCTCTCGCGGCTCTGTTAATCCCGCTGCGGGACTGATGGGATTTCCCATCAGCTCCGGCGGGATTAACGGAGCCGCGAGAGGAGAAGCTCTCCCTTCGTGGCTCTGGCAGCCGACGCTGAGGGAGTTGATGCTGAAAGGAGGATTCTGCAGGGCAGGGGGGCCCCGCGGGGTGCTCGATTCTGCTGTTTCCATGGCGGAAGCGGCAGCAGCAGCCGGTTTGTGGTTTTTTTTAATCTAGCTGGGCTGATCGCTGATGCAAGATGTTTTTTGCATGGGGCCCCCTGAAACATGGGGCCCTGTGCAAAAAACATTCTTGCTCAAGGACGGGCCGGCCCTGCTGTCATCCCTCAGTTCATGCCTCGTAGCCTTTAGCTCCTGGTTGTCATCAAGCTTCCTACACCTTAATCTGTCAAAGTCCACAGCCATCTGATTCATGTTTGTTGGTTCCTGTCCCTCTCTGACATCCTTGCTCTCTAATGTCCCCATTCCTCTGGTCTCCACTCTTCGATACCTTGGCATTACCTTAGAACCCTCTATGTCCTTTTGGAAACATCTCTCCACACTCATACACTGCTCTTTTCAAATCACTGCCTGCTTTAGAGAGTCTGCATTTATCTCAAAGTTAAGTGGAGGATCATTTTATAAGGCACACTTAGGTCAACAATAATGTCAAGTATACGCATACTTTAGAGGTGCAAGTAGTGGAAAACGTGTTGAATCTAGGCAGGATCACTTACACCTCTGGCTGGTGTAAGTGACTGTGCATATCTAAGAGCATACACCCATATTTTATAAAATATGCATGTAAATGCATACTCCACCTTTGTGAATGGCCATATGCATGAATTTATAGAATAGCAACTGGCTAAAGTATGCCCATAAAAGCCCATCAATGCACATAAGTCATTGAAAATACATAATTTACAGGGATCACATGATGACGCGGAGCTGAGCAGGCACTTCATAGCAGAGCTCTGCTCCCAGCACTCCCCAAATGGTGAGAAAAACAGCATTAAACAGCAAAGCCTGACCCCAAGACCCCTAGCAAAATGCAATGTGTGCCTTTGAGTCAGTTCTGACTTTTCTTGGCAGTGTCACTGTAGTAGATTGCCAGGCCTTTCTTCTGAGGCAATGGAGGGTTAAGTGACTTGCCCAAGGCCACAAGGAGTGCTAGTGGGACTTGACCCCTGCTTGCTTGGTTACCAAGCCAGTGCTCTAACCACTAGGCTACTCCTCCCCCTAGCAGCAGAAGTGAAAATGATGGGCATGGCAGGCATGACAAACAATGGGAACTGCAAGGGGGATGCCTGTTAAAACCCCCAGGCCCACCAAAGAACGTGCCTCAAAGATGGCGGCAGAGCAGGCAGCATCAGTTATTATTCTTCAGGATGAAGCTTTAAGGGAGAAAGCACGGTCAATTACCGCAGTTCTTGATGAAAGGCTCTCTTGACTACACAACTCATTTGAGGAGCTAAGGGCAGCTTTGAATTACAAATCCGATGGGTTCAGCAAGTGGAAGCCCAAGTAGAGCAACAGGAGGGCAGGATAGAGGCCCTGGAGCAAAGTGTGGAACAGCTGGAGCAGAACTGAAAGCAGCTCATAGAACAGCTCGATGACCAAGAGAACAGAGGAAGGAGAAATAATATGCGGGTGACTGGGTTGCCTGAGACATGCTGGGAAAATGAGCTCTGGGACTTAATAGAAGAATGGCTCCTCAAGCAACTCGGTGTGCAAATGGCAGGAAAAAGATGAGGGTGGAAAGAGTGCACCGGCTTGGGCCCAGATGGGAAAACATAGAAAGGCTCAGAACTGTCATAGCACACATATTAAAATTTCCAGACAAAAACAAAACGATGGGAAAATGCCGCACACAGCAACAATTCAACAACCAGGGACATAAACCGCTACTATTCAGTGATTACTCCAACCAGGTGGCAGAGCTTTGATGAGCAATGGCACCATACTGCTCCTAACTAGCACAGAGAGGAATAAGATTTGCATTGCAATATCTGGTGCATGAATGGATCCAACATGAAAACTAGGCAAAATATTTTGATCCACCAGCTGCACCCTACCAAGGGTGTGAGGATGTGTGGGCACTCTCATTGATGAAGATGGACCGAGGATTTATATAGGGAGCATATAAAACTGGAATGTGGCACAGCAGACTCTTATGCATGTGAGACAGTCAGCCTTCTCCACCCCTTGATTCATGCCTCATCCCTATCTCTTTGACATGGCACCTGGGGCGGGCAGCCAGCTAAACTTGTGTAGGAGGGACAGAGGCATGACTGACTGTAGGATGCCTGTAACGAGTCCCTGACAGGGCTGACATATTGCTATAGACTGGAGCTGCACTACAATGGGGCCTACTAAGAGCATGTGATGGGTCATGAACTCACCTGGTCCTGATCAGTTCTGGAGTGATAGGAAGAACTTGCAGACATGCTGGGGACTTAGCTGGCAAGGAGTCTGCATCTTTGATATGAGCTGGCAAGTTTGAAATTTGGGGGGAAGGGGGAGTGTGGCGGGGAGGATGAATGCGCTATCAGATGAGTGGAGAGGTGTCTTGATGGCTAAATGTGGGTAGGTGAGCTTGGGGGGGCAGAGGAGCTAGAGCGGAGGAGGGGGCTATCAGGGGGAGTGCTGGGGATGAAGCAGGCTGTCATGCTGGTAGATGGGGAGGGAGGGATTGGGAGAAGTGAAGGCTGAGGGAAGGGAATGTGAAAGGGGACAAGTGGGGGGATGGGACACGGCGAGGTCAGTGGGGCAGGAACAGTGAGATAACCAGGGTGCAGAGAGGCTCGTGCAGCTGGGAGGCAAGCGTCCCTATTAGGATGTTACACATATATCTAGATTTACCACAGGCTGACCGACATGGCATTGGATAAACTAAAAATCTATACTCTTAATGTAGATGGGATCTATTCACCAGTAAAACATACCAAGATACTTAACTATCTCAGGAAGGAAGAGGCAGGCGTGGTACTCTTACAAGAGACCCACCTAACTGCAACGGAACATGGGAAGTTCTTGAGGGGATGGGTGGGTGGGACAGATTGGGCGCCCCTCATATAATGGGCGTAGGCAGGGTAGCAACTCTTATACATCATAGAGTTCCTTTTGATATCCATAAAAGTATCACAGACCCAGAGGTCTGCTTTCACTTATTGGGGGGGGGGGGAGCTGGGAGGGCACAAGATAGTTTTCTGCAACATATACAGTATGCACCTAACATCTATAGCCACGACTTCTTCCTCAATCTCAGTTCCAAACTCCTGCAATTTTGGGAGTGCCAATTAATAATAGGGGGGAGATTTTAACATACCCAGGGACTCGGCTCTTGACTGTAAACTACTCCAGGGGCCACGGGCACAAAATTAGGGGAAAAGGGTGGAGTACCTATTTGGAGAACATGGATTGCTTGATATCTGGCATACCATACATCCTGATGAGGTGGACTTCACTTTTCACTCCACCCCTCACAATAGTCACACTTGGTTAGATTACCTCCTGGAGCCAGAGACGCTACTCCAAATGGTTGAACAGGTGGAAATTGGGGACATGGGACTATCGGACCACTCCCAGTGTGGATGGTTCTGTGGCTTGAAGGTGGAGGGAATACAGGGAAAGCCCAGTGGCAGATGAATCCAACTCTATACAAAGACAAGGAGTTTCACATACACCTGAAGGAAGCCTGGGGGCACTATTGGCAGGAGAATAGCACAGAGGGAATGGATCCACGGGTCCTCTGAGAGGCTGTTAAGGCAACAATGAAAGGAGTCATCATAGCATATACCTCAAGGAAAAGAAAGGCTAGGGATGCCCAGCTCATAGACCTATCAAGATAGTTCCAAGCTTTCTATAGAAAACACATCCAACACAAGGAGGCAAAGGACAGGGAACAATATTTAGTTCTTCAGACAGCCATTAATGCTTTCTTAGATCAGTGTGCAGAAGCTGACATCAGGCTATAGAAATACCAGCTTCACCGCTAGTGGAATAAGTGTGGCAAGCTACTAGTGCACTTAGTGAGTCCTGCTAAACACAAAACAGTGGTGCACAGAGCACACAGGGAGGTCTGGAGGGAACAGGAAGAAGCCATCCGCCATCAATTCCACCAATTTTATAGCAAACTCTATAATAAGGGTCCTGATGATAAGAGAACTAGAGACCTGTTTTTCCAAGGGCTGAATTTACCTCAGGTAACAAAAGAAGAGATGGTGGCGCTGAACAGCCCCTTTATAGAGGAAGAAATCATTCAAGCTCGCAAAGACTCTAGGGCCAGATGGCTTCGGAGCAGAGTTATACAAGATCCTGAGCGAGGAGGTTGTGCTCCCCTTCCAGATGCAGTGCAAGGAGTCGCTTAAAAAATGGGACTTAGGGTCAGACAAAATCTGGCCATCATAGTAGTTTATTTGACTGTATATAAATAAATAAATAAAATAGTAGTTCTGCCCAATCTCGGCCGAGACCCAAGATGTAAAACAGGCCTCCAACTCAAACCAAAGAAATTGTTAGAGACTCGATTACTGATTTTGCAAAGGTAGCCATGAAAGGGGACGTGATCATATTGGGTGACTTTAATCTACCCGATGTGGATCAGAGTATTCCTTCTGCAAATCTAGAAAGAAGTAAAAAAATTGTGGATGCCTTCCAAGATGCATTGCTTAGACAAATGGTAATGGAACCGACCAGGGAAAGTTCGATGCTGGATTTAGTACTCACCAATGTAGATAGCGTGTCGATTGTCCAGGTAGGTGTCCATGTGAGCAGCAGTGATCATCACATGGTGTGGTTTGAGATGAAAGCTAAGGCAGAGTCTAATCACAGCAAGCTCAAAGTCCTAGACTTCAAAAACGCTTACTTCAGTAAAATGGCCAGGTGCCCAAAGGAGCAGTTGGCAGGGTGGGGGGAGATAAGAGAAGTGGAACTGCAGTGGGCTAAATTAAAGGAGGCAATAAAAGGGGCAAGGAGGAAAGTTAATAAAAACAAGAGGAAAAGGAAACTATTTGAGTCTCCAAAGAAATAGCTGCATAAATAAAGGCAAAAAACACAGCTTTCACAAAATTCAGAAGTTCGCAAACAGAGGAGCACAGAAAAGAATACATGATAAAACATTGCCATTGTCTTTGCATTGCCAACCTTTTATTGTACACCGCTTTATGTTTCGACGAAAAGCGGTTTATCAAATTTTAAATAAAGATAAAGATAAAGATAAAAGAGAAATAAAGATACAAAATCTAAGGCAGAAGAAAAGATGGCTAAAGATCTAAAGCATGATAACAAAACTGTTTTCAGGTATATTTGGGAGAAGAGAAAGATTAGAGGTGGAACTGCAAAACTCAAAAGCACCAAGAACGGACTCGTGGAAAATGACATTGAAAAAGCAAAAATGCTAAACAAATACTTCTGCTCTGTTTATCCTGGAGAAGGACCACCTATAATTGACAAATATACAAATGGGAATGGTGTACATACCACACCACTCACAGAAGATGATGTGTTAAAACAGCTTGCAAAACTGAAAGTGAACAAGGCTATGGGACCAGATGGGATATCTCCCAGGATACTGAAAGAGCTCAGAGAGGTTCTGGCAGGGCCTTTAAAATATATTTTTAATAGATCCTTGGAGACAGGAGAAGTTCTACAGGACTGGAGAAGGGCTGATGTGGCACCTCTTCACAAAAGTGGTAATAGGGAAAAATAATGAAGGCGCTATTGAAAGAGAGAATAATGGATTTTCTCAAAACCAATAGGTTGTATGATCCAAGGCAACATGATTTTACCAAAGGGTGATCATTCCAAACAAATCTGATTGCATTCTTTGACTGGATGACCAGAGAACTAGATCAAGAGCATGCGATGGATGTGATCTACCTAGATTTCAGCAAAACCTTTAATACTGTTCCTCATAGGAGGCTTATCAATAAACTGAACAACCTGGGTGGTGAACTGGATCAGAAATTGGTTGACTGACATACGACAGAAGGTGATGGTAAACGGAACTCACTTAGATGAAAGGAAGGTGATTAATGGCGTGATCCAGGGATCGGTCCTGGGACCAGTACTGCTTAATGTATTTGTGAGTGATATTGCTGAAGGACTGAATGGAAAAGGCTGTCTTTTTGCAGATGATACGAAAATTTGTAACAGGATGGATTCCCCTGTGGCAGTGGATTACATGAGGAAAGATCTACAAAAGCTGGAAGAATGGTCTAATGCTTGGCAGTTAAGATTTGGGAGCAGTGGGTACACCCCTAAACAAAGGCACAGGAAGTGGTGACCTGCACAGAGTGGCGGATGCATCTTCTCTTACCACCTTGCTGGGCAGACTAGATGCACCATACTGGTCTTTATCTACCGTCATATACTATGTTACTGTGTTACTATGTCATGACTATCCTAGCATGCCAACTCTCCCAGGTGATCAGGTGATCCCTGATTTGGTCCATCTGGACCAGGTGGGATTCATCCTGGGACAGTTTGTGTCAGCCAATATTTATTTATTTATTTAACAGTATTTCCAAACAATCAAGGAGTGATCATGTGTTTTCATGCAGTGGTGTGTGTTGTGTGTTAGTGGTGGCGTGTAATTGATCTGGGTTGTACTTTCTACATTGTGTGCTATTATACATCGTGAACTATTATACATTCATATATACAAGCTTAGGGTGGGGGGGAGGGACCGATGTTCTGATGTATGATAAAAGCAATGATGGTACTGCAGCACAGGAAGAAAAGGGAGGGTGCTGACATTATAGTCAGTTTAGATGCAGATAAAGCTTTCAATAATGTCTCGTGGCTGGGACTACCTTTTCTAGGAAATAGAGCAATTCAGCATAACAGGACGCTTCTTGGAATGGATACAAGTGTTGTATCACCACCCACAAGATCAAATATTGGTCAAACGCGAGTTATCGGAGAGCTTTATTCTCTGCCGGGGCACTCGGCAGGATTGCTCAATGTCCCTTATGCTCTTTTTATTATCTCTCAAACAGCTGGCCATTAAGATCAGATTGCAGGCGGACTGGCCAGGTATTCAGGTGGGTTCCAAGACTTATAGGATCAATCTCTTTGCGGATAATATGCTGCTGTTCATTGGGCAAGAAGATGAGACGATACATAGAGTGATGGATGTAATAGCCCAGTTTTGAGCTTTTTCAGGGCTGAAAGTCAATTGGACTAAATCAGAAGCAATGCCGGTAAATCTGAGGTATGATTGTAGAAAGATCCCTCTCCCTGGGCAGGTGACTCGATGAAGTACCTAGATGTACATCTTAGTGCAGATTTAAATATATAAAAAGAATGTGAACACCAAGATAGTACAAATGAAGGAGTGGTGTGATAGATGAAAGGGCCTGCCACTCACGTTGTTTGGGAGGGCCGTACTTATTAAAATGATCCTGATCCCACAGCTCCTCTACCCTCTGCAAATGCTACCCCTATGGAAGAAGGGGACGGAGGAGCAGCTCTACAAAAGCATAGTAACTACTTTCTTATGGAGGGGGAAACAGCACATATTAGCTATGCTAAGTTGACAGTGGGGAAGGAAGGAGAAGGATTGAACCTACCAGATTTATGCCTATATAACGTGGCCTTGCTATGCAGATGGGTCCATGAGCTACATATGGGAGGGGATAGATACACCCCGAAGGGACTGTTGGATGAGGGATGAGTATCCTACAAGCTTTTTAGCATGTTTCAGTTACCCCAAGGGAAGCAGGGGGCAGCACAGTGAGTTAGGTGGTATGTCGACCCCATATGGAGAGCTTGGCAGAGGTAGAGAGTGAAGGCGGGAGGGGGCCAAAGGGAAGTCACCCTTGGGCTCCTTTTTGGGCAACCCTGAGTTCCTCTCTGGGTCAGAAAATCTGGCCTTCTGAAGATGGGTAGCCAGCGGCTGTCAGTACGTGGGGCACATCCTAGAACTGGGACAGGGAGAGGTCCTGACCTTTAGCCAAGTCAAAGCAAAATGGGGGGTTCCGAATGAACAGTTGCTGGCATATCTGCAATTCCGTCACTATATTATTAGCAGTTATAGGTCAGCAGACGACTTGGGGGGGGGGGGCTTTACAAACTGGATAAGATCTTTCTAATGACACCAGCTAAATATAATAGGACGGCCTACTGGTACATAATAGCAAGAGAGACACAGCTGCAGGAATGGCATCAGACACTAGGGCAAGCTTGGATAGGGGAAATGAGAGAAGAAATCGATGAGCACCTTATGGGAAGACTATTTTCAGACTTATCCTCATACACCTCGAATGTTGAACTAAGAGAAATGAAATATAAAATTTTGCACAGGGCCTCTTTGACTCATGAGAGGGGTGCTCAGATGCGTTTATGGGAGAGCCCTAACTGCCGGAGTTGCAAAGGGTTAAAAGGTATATGAATCCATTTCTTTTTGGAATACTCAACCCTATACCAATATTGGAGGGGGGTGCTCCATGGGATTCAGGAGATTATAGGCACCCAGGTGGAAAGGGACTACAAAACACTGTTGCTGGGAGATGGGATGACTTTGAGTGAGCAAGTGCACAACATAGTACAGAGAAAACTGGTGCATATAGCACTCATGCTAGCCAGAAAAGTCATAGTGGTACACTGGATAGAGACCATGGCCCCAACCTATACTGAGTGGAAAGCGAGGACGCATGAAATGGCTGATTGGATACTGAGAGAGAAAGGAGTGAATGGAGGAATGGAGAAAGCATTGGACCATGTGGGAGAAATGCCTTAACTGTTTATGATCCCACCAACTTGGGAAGGGGTTGTACCCACAGAGAGGGAGTAGGGAGAGAGGGAGGAGGGAGATAAGAGGATGGGATGGGGGTTGGGAAGAGGGAAGGGGGGAAATAAAGAGAAAATGACCTTCTGTTGGTAGGGACAACTCCACGAATATACAGGAGGGGCTAAAGAGCTGTCCTCCGTTGGTTAAAATGAAGGGCTAAAGGGAAATTGGGAAGAGAGAGACCGGTTAAAATAATCAGACTAGTTGTTATTCACAAGGTGTTATTATCATGATTATTGTTGATTATGCTCAAAGACATTGGTTAACTGTATTATGCAAATGGTCAAATTAATTCTATTAAAAAACACATGATTTACACGCGTAGATGGTGCGCAACTTTGTGTAGATCCTTATAAAAAGCTGTCCATTTTGTCTATCATGGGGAAGACCACATTACTCTGCAGAGGCTCACACCTTCAACATGGACAGGAATTCATAGGTTAATATGCATTAACAGTGGCGTACCAAGGGTGGGGTGGTGGGTGCAGCCTGTTCCAGGTGCCAGGAAGGAGAAGAGAGCCGCTTCCACGAATATACAGAAGGGGCTAAAGAACTGTCCTCTGTTAGTTAAAATGAAGGGCTAAGGGGAAATTGGGAAGAGAGAGACCGGTTAAAATAATCAGACTAGTTGTTATTCACAAGCTGTTATCATGGTTATTGTTGATTATGCCTCACAGAGGAGGCATACACAGCAAGCATATCTTTGCTGGCTTGCATGTTCTCCAGGTCCGGTGACTGTTCCCTCCCGGCCAAAGTCTTGCAGTGCAGCTTTCTTGCAGGACTTCGGCCAGGAGGGAATAGCCACGGGGCATGGAGAGGAGGCAGTGCGGCAAGCCAGCAAGGGTATGCTTGCCGTGCTCAGCTCCTCCATGAGGGTCCACTGGGAGAGGGTTGTTTAGGGGAGGAAACCATTCTGGGTGCCCTATAACAGAGGAATGCCACTGTGCATTAAATCAATTTAGTGCACACTCTAATTTTTAAAGTGTAAAGAATCAAATGCGCACCAATAAATGCACATTCCTACAATCTTTGCTTCGTCTTTTTGACGGAACTTTGGCATTCTAGAATTGCCTTTTTGCATAGAAACATAGAAACATAGAAACATGATGACAGAAAAAGACCACATGGCCTATCTAGTCTGTCCTTCCATAACAACAACTACAACAGTCCTCTTTTTACCTTTAGAGATCCTCGGTGTTGGTCCCATGCTTTTTTGAATTCAGTTACTGACATCTCTACCACCTCCACTGGGAGACTATTCCATGGATCCACTACTCTTTCTGTAAAGAAATATTTCCGCATATCACTCCTGAATCTATCTCCCTTCACCCTTATCCCATGTCCCCTCGTAGCAGAACTTGCTTTCAATTGAAAGAGTTTCTCTACCTGAACACTTATGCCACGGAGGTATTTAAACATCTCAATCATATCACCTCTATCCTGCCTTTCCTCTAAGGTGTACATATTAAGATCCTTAAGTCTGTCTTCATATGCTTTATAATGAAGCCCACTAATCATTTTAGTAGCCACCCTCTGCACCGACTCCATCCTGTTCACATCCTTTTGAAGGTGCGGTCTCCAGAATTGCACACCATACTCCAAATGAGGTTGCACCAAAGACTTATACAGAGGCATTATCACCTCCTTTTTTCTGCTAGCCATTCCTCTCCGTATGCACCCAAGCATCCTTCTAGCTTTTTCGGTCATCTTTTCTACCTGTTTAGCTACTTTAAGATCATCAGCCACAACCACGCCTAGGTCCCGCTCTTCTTTAGTGGACAAAAGTACTTCAACCCCTATACTATATTGCTCCCTTGGATTGCTGCAGCCCAAATGCATGACCTTACATTTTTTAACATTAAATCCCAGCTGCCAAATTCTAGACCATAGCTAGATCCCTCCTCATGTTATCTACACCTTCCTGGGTGTCTACTCTATTGCAGATTTTGGTATCATCTGCAAAGAGGCAAACCTTACCCGACAGCCCTTCCGCTATATCACTAACAAAGATGTTAAAAAGAATCGGACCAAGGACAGATCCCTGGGGCACACCACTGGTAACATCCTTCTCCTCAGAGTGAGCTCCATTTACTTGTACTCTTTGTCGCCTCCCACCCAACCAATTTCTAACCCAAGCAGTAACTTTAGGGTCCATCCCTAGGGTACTCAGTTTGTTTATAAGTCGCCTGTGAGGAACAGTGTCAAAGGCTTTACTGAAATCTAAATACACCACATCTAGAGCTCTCCCTCGGTCCAAATCCCTGGTCACCCAGTCAAAGAAATCAATCAGATTTGTCTGACAAGACTTGCCTCTGGTGAATCCATGCTGCCTCGGATCCTGTAATCCGCTGGACTCCAGAAACCTCACTTTTCTCTTTCAGCAGCGTTTCCAATAATTTACTCACCACCGAAGTTAAACTAACCGGCCTGTAGTTTTCAACCACATCTTTACTTCCGCTTTTGTGTAAAGGCACCACATGAGCCTCTCTCCAGTCCTTTGGCACCACTCCCGACTCCAATGAAGCATTGAAAAGGTTAGTCAGTGGAGTTGCTAGAACGTCCCCAAGTTCCCTCAGTATTCTAGAGTGTATCCCATCCAGTCCCATCGCTTTGTCTACTTTAAGTTGAGCTAGTTTCTCACGAACACAGTCTTCTGAAAATTGTTCAAGATGTCCCTCACTTCTGTTCTTATTTGTGGGTGTTTTCTGAGGTCCTGCTCCTGGTTCTTCATCTGTGAACACAGAACAAAAATATTTGTTAAGCAATTCCACTTTATCCTTATCAGCTTCTACATATTCCCCCCCTGCACCCTTGAGTCTGACAATACCACTTTTGCCCTTCCTCTTCTCACTAATATATCTGAAAAATGTCTTATCCACCCATTTTATTGCATTGGCTATTTCCTCCTCCTTTTGAATCTTTGCCTTCTTGACTACTTTGCTAGCTTCTCTAAGTTTTTCCAAATACAGATGCCTGTCTTCCTCTCTCTGTGATCTCTTGTATTTCATGAAGGCCTCCCTCTTTTTCTTCACTTTTTCAGCTATTTCCTTCGAAAACCATAGCGGTCTCCTTTTTCTTTTGCCTTTATTTACCATTTTAACAAAAAGGTTGGTTGCCCTTAAAATACCCCCTTTCAGTTTTGCCCACTGTTTTTCTACATCCCCCAGCTGTTTCCATCCCACTAACAACTCCCTGAGATATTGGCCCATCTTCGCAAAGTTAGTCTTCCTAAAGTCTAAGATCCTCACCTTGGAATGGATTCTAACAGCCCTAGTCCTAATACTGAACCACACCATCTGGTGATCACTGGATGCAAAATGATCTCCCACTACAACATCAGAAACACTTTCACCATTGGTAAGCACCAAGTCCAGTATGGCCCTTTCACGTGTGGGGTCTGTTACCAATTGCCTGAATAGTTCTCCCTGTAGAGAATCCAGGATCTCCTTACTTCTAGATGATACTGCAGCAGGAATGTGCCAATCAACATCTGGCATATTGAAATCTCCTATCAGTAGCACTTCCCCTTTCCTAGCAATGCTGCGTATGTCTTCTATTAACTCTCTGTCCACCTCTTCCTCTTGTGAGGGAGGTCTGTATATCACACCAATGCAAATAGATTTATCTTTCCCTCTTTCTAGTTTAACCCACAATGCCTCCTCTCTCCCTTTTAAGCTCTGTAATTCCAAAGCGTTAATAGTAGTTTTTACATATAGTGCCATTCCTCCTCCCCTTCTTCCTACCCTGTCCTTTCTGAATAAAGTATAGCCAGGTATAGTTACATCCCAGTCATGGTTTTCTGTGAACCATGTTTCTGTAACTGCCACTAAATCCAAGTCAGCCACTCCCACCAAAGCTTCAACTTCAGGGATCTTATTTCCCATGCTACGGGCATTAATACACACTGCTTTCCATATGTTACCCCTGTTACCCATTTCCATAAAGGTATTTAATGTATCACCTATCTGGGGGCTTTCACTTACCTGGGGGCTTTTTTCACCCATCCCCAACGAATCTAGTTTAAAGCCCTCTTCAGTAGATTAGCCAGTCTACTACCGAAGATGCGTTGACCTTTCTTGGACAGATGGATGCCATCTCTGCTCTGCAACCCTTGGAACAGCATCCCATGGTCTAGGAAACCAAAATGCTCTCGATGACACCATCCATGCAGCCATGCATTCATCTCCAGGATGCGAGCCTCTCTGCCTTGGCCTTTACCCTCAACAGGGAGGATTGAAGAGATCACCACCTGTGCACCTAACTGCTTCACCCTCTGTCCCAGAGCCATGAAGTCACTTTTGATACATTCCGAGGTATACCTGGCAGTATCATTTGTTCCAACATGGATTAGCAACATTGGGTAATAGTCAGTGGGCTTGATGAGTCTCGGCAAACTCTCCGTAACATCTTGGATTTTGGCACCAGGCAGACTGCATACCTCTCTGGACATCAAGTCTGGTTGGCAGATGGATGCCTCAGTACCCCTCAGAAGAGAGTCTCCAACCACCACTACCGTTTGTTTCCTTCTGGTCACTGATTCTTAAATTTTGGGGTACTTGAACTCTGGTTCTTCCCTTTCCAGGGATGCTTTCACCTCCTCCACTTCCAGGGCTGCATAATGGTTCTTCAATTCAAGGGCTGGAGAAGTTGGATTGGTGATTTTGCAGGCCCTGGTGACTTGTGTCCAACCATCGACATTCTGTTGGCACCTATCTTCTCCTGTGCTGGAGAGCTTGGTTGCTGCAAGAAGCATCTCATCAATGTACTTCTCACTGTCTTGAATGCTCCTCAGCCTCGCCACCTCCTCTCTGAGTTCCTCCACTTGTTTCCTCAGAGCTTCAGCATGCAGGGACCCTGCACATGGAACCGGTCCTTCAACTGGCATTAGGACCTCTGTCTGGACCGAGGCAGAAGCTGTAACGGGGGCAACAGCTTTAGAAATACGATTTTTCCCAGCCATTGTTCTGTTCGTGGAGCTTAGGTATCTGTTAAAGCAAAAGAGAGAGATCTACCAAGTACCAGCCGGTTTCGCAGCTGTCGTTTCAGTGAAAAAGCAGTTAAATCTCTTTAATTATATTCAAAATATGCTGGTCCAATTCTCTGTGATTTGTTAAAGGGGGAGGTGCCCTATAAAGCAAGACTGCTCACTAGGGGTGGGTGGGAGTCGGGGTGGTTAGGGAGGGAACTAACACCTGATTAGGTGTTTAGCAGTTTCTAAACCTGAGGAGGTTAATGGAATTCAGCAACCTACTGTGCTCAAGGAAAGTTCCCCTAAAGCACCAAAAAGAAAGTAACCTTGCTTTAAAAAATATACAAAAACCCTTTTAAGAGCTCCCAGTCAGAGAGCTAGCAATGTAATATAATAAAACAAACAAACAAACAAACCCTCAAATCCTTACTGTTTGTTGATCTGTGGAGCCCTGGTTAGGAAAGCCTCAACAGGGCAGGGCACTGGAGCCTTTTATGCAGGCTTCAACTGCACTCAGGAAACAGGCCCACTAACTCCTGATTAGGTGTTAGCAGTTTCTAAACCTGAGGAGGTTACTGGAGTTCAGCAACCTACTGTGCTCAAGGAAAGTTCCCCTAAAGCACCAAAAAGAAAGTAACCTTGCTTCCTTGCCATGCCCTCATTTCAATTTTCCTCTGTGAAGTATTCCTCACTACAAAATCAGTTCCCCTGCTGTTCCTGTGCTGAGCATAAGTCACCATGGGTTCTACTCTCAGGTAGCTATGGCCTAATGGCTACCAGAACCATACGGCTCAATCCAAAGGAAAGGCAGCCACTACAGGCAAAAGATTATATCTACTGTCCCAGGCCTGGGGGTGCTATGTGTTTTGTATGTCATCCTCAGCCTGCATACTTTCTTGGAGTCCCTCATATGACTAAAAGTGCTATATAGCACAGGTGGAGGATTCTCATGCTGTTTTACAGGAACATTGCTGAAAAGGTGATAGAGCAGGTGGAGGCGTGTAAGCAGGGACGGCCCAACCACTAGGCACACAAGGCAGCCACCTCGGGCGGCAGCTTCTGAGGGGTGGCGAAAAGCAGAGCATTCAAAACTAAACAATAGATTCTGACAGCCAGAGGGGATATGAGGCTTAACATTTGCCTAGGGCGCCAACACCTTGAATCAACTATAGGGCCAGCCCTATGTCTAAGCAATTGGCTTGCCTGATATGAAGAAAACTAAATCCCCATAGCCTTGCTATGCAACCTGAGGTGAAAAAGTCTTATAATGAAACTGCATACATCACATGAATCTAACCTGGTCATATAGGTTCACCCACATTTGTGCCATTTTACAATAAGCTGTCCGTAGTTCAGTATGAATACTGGACACATAAAGAAACTTTCCTTATCTCTGCAATAGTTTATTGCTCTTGATAATTTTTTTTTTAAGGAAAGTGTGCTCTCACTGGATTTTAGACACGTACTTGCATTATTTGTTAAGAAGAATCAGAGGAATAAATGACCTTATCTCTTCCAGGGAAATGAGAATGAAATATTAACAATGCAATGGTCGTTTTGCCTGTGAAACATTCACTGCCTGGCTTTCAGCAAATTCATTGCAGGGACTGGGATAATACCCAGTTGTCTTCTTTACTACCATCATCTGTTAAATAGGCTCTTCCACACATAAATATTCAGAAGGTTTTACCAGTGTGCTTGTCTTAAAAGCATTTCATCTCCAAAGAATGCATACATAAACATTCCATTCTCTTCTGGGGCTATATTATAAACTATAAGATCCTTCACCATAAAACAGCTGTCCAGCTTCACCGTTTTAAAGGCTTTCCTACTGTGTCCACTCATTGCTTTGTGCTTTCTGTATTTGTTGACACAGATGAATTTAGTTGACAAATGGACTTCAAAAGGAAAAGCATAGTCAACCCTACAGCTGCCAGTGTTAAATTCAGTATTGCATCAGGCAGAAACATCAGCACGCTCATTCTACTACTTCCTGCCTACCTAACTTCTTAGGAATGTAAAAAATAGGCAAAATTAGAAAGAGTAAATTATATTATAGTGACAGTATTAAAGAATTAAACCAGGAATTCCCTCAAGACATTCCCAAACTGGGAGAGCCCAGTGATGGTGGCCTGAAAGATCATTTCTCCAATTGATTGTTAAAAGTAGACATAACTAGTTGTAGGAATGGTAAACCTGGTGGCTACTAAAATGGTTAGTGCTGTTCATTATAAAGCATATGTGGACAGACTTAAGGATCTTAATATGTACACATTAGAGGAAAGGCGGGATAGAGGTGATATGATTGAGACGTTTGAATACCTCCGTGGCATAAATGCACAGGGGGAGAGCCTCTTTCAATTGAAAGCAAGTTCTGCTACAAGGGGACATGGGATGAGGGTGAAGGGGGGTAGATTCAGGAGTGATATGCGGATATATTTCTTTATGGAAATAGTGGTGGATCCGTGGAATAGTCTCCCAGTGGAAGTGGTAGAAATGAGGATAGTATCTGAATTCAAAAAAGCATGGGACAAACACAGAGGATCTCTAAAGGAAAAAAGGGGACTGTTGTAGTTGTTGATATGGAAGGACAGACTAGATAGACCATGTGGTCTTTTTCTGTAATCAATTTTCTCTGTTTCTATGTTTCTCTCACTCAAACAATAACCAGGCAGGAGAATCCTCCTGGGGAGTCTCAATAGACCTCCTGCCACCAAACCATAGGCTATAAACCTGGTGACAATCCACAAAACTAGGAAAAATTCACCCCATTGTTTTCTGTTCCCATAAAGGTTGTTGTTCTCAGTGATCCAGGATTTGTATTTTGCCAGGTGATGCCTGTTCAGTGAGCTTGGGCATGCTCAGAGAATGGTGAGATTGTGAGAGAGCTGTGAGCACAAAAAGGAGAGAGGTTGGTGATTGTGCTGTTTGTGCAAAACTTCTATCAGTTTGGAGAATCTGTATTATGTTGTTGTTGTCATTGTTATTGTTACGTGCCATCAAGTTGATGTCGACTCATGGCTGCCCAATGGATAGTTGTTTTAAACTGTGTTCGGTCTTCAGGTAGGCAGCTAATTGTTGATAGAGTGACATTCACAGCTAATGTTATTGTGTTGATCTATCACATTGCTGGTTTTTCTCTTTTGTGTTGCCAAGCATGATGTCTTTCTCTAATGATCTTTCTCTTCGCATGATGTGTCCAAAATATGAAAGTCAAAGTCTTGTCAGTTGAGCTTCTAAGGAAAGCTTAGGTATCATCTCCTCTAGTACAGATCGATTTGTTCTTCAGCCGTTGATTAAAACTTGTTTATTCATAACACCTGTCCTAGCCAAAGTATTTTGCTCTTGAGGAGGACCATGTGCAGGATGTAGAATTTGCTCCATTGGGAAGATCCAGAGACATGGAATGAGTGCCCTGGATTCTCAGATTACTTACTTGTAACATTAATATTCCACTATACTTACCATTCTGAGCCGATTACATCAGAAACATTACAAATAATCAGAACAAGACATCAATATAAAGTATACCAACAAACACAAAACATTAGTCCAAAAGATATACTTCTAACAATGTATGAGTAGACTATGACACAAACACCTTAAAACATAAATAGATTTTAAATTATGAGCGAGTTAATGAGCAAGTTAATGAGGGGCATGTTTACCAAAGTGCTACAGGTAGCGCAGGACTAATGCATGGGTAGCGTGCATTTCTCCATGGCAGGGGTGGAACAGTCATGGAAAAAGCAGGGGATGAGGCTGTGACAGAGAAGTAATGCTGTGCTAGGTGTGTCAGTCACATGGTAGTAGCAATCACGCATCAAGTGTGCATGCATGCTGTGAAGGTGCATGCTACATGAGCCCTGTATTTGCAGTGTGACCCCTCCCTCCCAGACAGAAGAACAGTAGTGGAGCCACAGAACCGTGCTGTGAATAGGGTGAGAACACACATTCCCATGGCTCAGAAACACAGCAGTGCCACCCTGTTAACATTTGAGGAAGCTACCCACCACACCCCAGCAGAGAGAGCAGACAACAATGCATGGCCCCCAACCCCACCAACAGAGCATAGTGCAAGTGGCCAGTGAAGGATAGATTAGACTGATTAGGGAATATGTACACCCCACTACACAGCACAGAGATATGGGCCAAAGTACCAACGGACAGGGCATGCAAACTAAGGAAACAAACCCATGGATAAAGACTGAACTGCAGCCAGATCTGTGGGAGTTAGAACACGAATGCTGCATCCACATGTACAGGGGGCCCCATCCTGGTGATGGCATGCTCACATGCTGGCTACTATCCAGATACTGGTGCTAAATATCCAGGACCTGATATTGAGCTGTGAGCATTTTAGAAATGCTATATGCCTCATCGGCGCATAGCCCTCCCCACCAGCCTCTAACCCAAATATTCAATGCGCAGTGATGGCATTGAATATCTGGTGATCGTCGCAGACACAGGAAGTCACCGAGGCTAACCAAGCAGCAGCAATATTGGATGCTGCCCGGTTAGCTCCTGCACCTTAAAGATAGGCAAGGGTTTTCTTTGCGTATTGTTTAGCTGCAGGTCGCTAACCGGGCAACATGCAATATTGCCACTGCGTGGTTAGTGACAACGTCTGCTTCTGTTCCGCCCCAGAACGCCCCAACACGCCCTGATGCAAACCGGATAGCATCGGGGTACGTAGGAGACTTAGTAGGGGATATTTAATGGCACTAGCCATGTAGGCGCCATTGAATATCCCCATTTAAGGCATTTACATGGTTTACTGGGTTGTAAACTGTGTAAATGCCTTTTGAAAATCAGGCCCCCGGTTTTTATTCAACCATGGTGACCAGCATTTTAAAAAACGCTGGCTGCAGTGGCTAAATATTGACTCTAACTTATTTGAAGATAGGGCCCTATAATTAAAAGCAGGGTCATACCAAGCCATAAATGCACCCTATGGAACTTGCATATCTGGTGCTCCCTCCCCCCTGCCAATCACAGGTTTGTCATTTTCTCCATGCCAGCACCTCCCCATCTTACCTCCATATCGAGCCAACTCTATCCCGTGCTGTCTGCCCTTTCCCCACCACCGCCACTTTTCCTGTTTCCTTGAATGTGGCAATGACAGCAGCAGAGCAGACATTCAATTGAAAAAAAAATACGTGGGTCTTCTCAAATCCGCGCTTGTATGGAGGTCTGATCCCTCCCTCCTCTGATGTATGCCCACGTCAGAGGAGGGAGGGACCAGACAGCAGAGTCTGCTGCTGCCATCACCACCGCCAAAGCAAGAGAAAAAGCGGCGGCAGCAGGGCAAGGTCAGGCACCATGGGGGGAGCCGAGGCTGGCAGCCTCAAAAACACACCTATTTCTTTGTGCCCTGTGTGGCTGCACTGCTTGCACAGGGTTAGGTACGGTGCTGTTTAAAAGTACTTATGCGTATACTACTTTCTGCATCGCGATCTAAATAGTGCCGTTAGCATTCATTCTGACCACCATGGCACTTTCTATTCAGTACCAGGGCAGATCATGGGCACTCCCAGCAATTATCAAGATAGCAGCAATATTCAGCTCACCATTTGCATAACTGTCTGGAGAGCTTTAGGACAGTGAACAGGCAGCCCTAAGTCAACTGGACAGTTATCCAAATTGCAGTCAGACTATTGCCTATTCAAATAATTGACAGTACTGTCCACAGTATAAGTAATTCAATGCTAGCCACTATTGGGATATTGGTGCTGAATATACATAACCATCAGCTGAATATTGACCCAATAAGAGCTCATTCCATCCCAGTCGTCCAGCCCCTCTGTACAGAGGGGCTCGCGATTCTGATCCCGCAGGGTGCATCTAGCCCCATGGGATCAGAATCGTGATCAGGCCTGTACGTGCAGGCTGAGATTGCAATTCAGCCCTGTCTGCACGTGCAGGCACTGCCTGACAAACTCATTCAGGGCTTTTAAATGGAGTTACGGCCGCCGGACCTCAAAGGTGATTTCCCCTCAGCCCTACCAGTGATTTCGACTCCCCTGCCCCATCCGTGCCCCAGGCCCAAAAAAAAAACCATCCAGGGAAGTTATTCCATCGCCAGCCTAGATTCCACCCCCAAGCCACCCCTTCCCCACCCCCGTCTAACTTTCCCGCACAAACGGGAAGGCACGAATAGCGACAGATAGCTCCCATAGTGTCTACATCTGTTCTGTAGCCTGCCTGTGTAGTTAAAACAATGTAATATGTTTTAAGAAGATAATAAGAGCTGAATCTCACTGCAGAGTGTGATCTCTGTTTAATATTGACACATACACACTGGAGTATGTTGGACTTGGGAACTGGCTTAAGGACAACCCCTGAGGTTTCCCACTAATGAGTCTCTTTGGGCCCGATATTCAAAGGCATTTACATGGTTTACAGACCTGTAAACCATATAAATGCCACTGAGTGGGATATTGACCTGTACAACATGGTTAGTGCCGCTGAATATCCCCGATTAACTCTGCTACATGCCTGATGCTAACCGTGTAGCATTAAGGTATGTTCTGGGTGTTCCAGGGCTGGCACCAGTCGCTAAATGGGCACCGGCGATATTGCATCACTGCCTGGTTAGTGCCCGCAGGTAAAAGATAGGCACAGCAAAAGCTGATCTGTCGTTACGAATGGGAGCTAACCAGGCAGCAGCTCAATATAGCCACTGCCCAGTTAGCTTCTCTGGGCTTGTGGACTGGGTGGCGACCCTGGATATTCAATGCTGAGGCCGCATATGACCCCGGCATTAAATATCCAGGGTTAAAAGTCGGCGGCAATAGCTATGCGTCATAGCAGCACATAGCCATCCCAAAAGAATTTATTTATTTATTTACATTTTCTTATATACCGCGCTATTTTCCATCAGTGCGGTTTACATGGAACATTTTACATACACATTTCAAATGACTTGATTTGTGTTTACAAATAACAGGAATAGGAACTTGGAAATAAACAGGGGTAACTATTTACATCTGTACAATGCAAATTGATTGGACATTTGCGTAGATTTGCCTAGCTGGATGGTGAGTGATCAGTGGTGCTGTCATCCGGGTAATGTAAGAGGAAGAGGTAATGTTTCACGGCTTTTCTGAACTGGGTTAGATTGCTGATATCACGGATACTGTGTGGAAGGGTGTTCCAGCATTTAGGTGCGGCGAGCTTAAAAGCCCTGTTCGTTGTGCTTTGGCAACACTTGGTCGTTTCTTTTGGGACTACTAGTTTATTGGCGGCATGAGATCTTCTAGATCTATTAGGGGGGGTTATCAGTATGAGATCAGATAAGGAAGATGGGGCGAGTCCGTTTATGATCTTGAAGGTTATTAGTATGGTCTTGAATGTGATCCTGCCTTTTATAGGGAACCAGTGTAATTGTTTCAGGATGGGTGTCATGTGTTCGGCAGCGCCCTGGAGAACTCGTGCTGCTGAGTTCATTGCTAGCTGTAATGGAAGCAAAGTGGATTGTGGTAGACCATGGAGTATTGCGTTGGCATAGTCGATATGTGGTAAGACCAGAGCTTGATACACTGTCCGGAAGTCATCTGGTTCAAGTAGGGAGCGTAGGTGTCTGAGGGATCGGATTTTATGGTATACGGCTCTTGTTACATTGCTTATATGGGTCTTCATGTCTAGTCACTGGTCAAGTGTGACTCCCAGGTATCTGATGGAGGGTTTGGTCAGAGGTTCTGTATCTTGGACCTTCAAGTAAGGAGGAGTGATGAAATTTGGGTTCCTTGTGATGAAAAGGACTTCGGTTTTCTTATGTTGTATCCGAAGATTTTGCGTTTGGAGCCAGCTGGATACTGCATCGAAACAGTCTGTCAGTGGGGAAAGGTCAGGGTTCTCAGTAGTGAATGGCATATATAGGAGAACATCGTCAGTGTACAACAGACAGCTCACCTTGAAGGACCGGATGATCTCGCAGATAGGTTGCATATATATATTAAACATGAGTGCAGAGAGAGATGATCCTTGTGGGACCCCTTGACTCTGGTGGAAAGGTTCTGATGTTGTTTCTCCTGATCTTACGTGTTGCCATCTATCGGAGAGATACGACTTGCACCATTTAAGTGCAGAGTCACATATCCCCTTCTCCTGGAGGCGGTGTAGGAGGAGATCATGGCAGACTGAGTCGAACGCGGCTGCGATGACTAAGAAGATGAGCACATATCCCTGGCGTATGTTATCAATTCCTGTTATTATGGTACTGAAGAGGATGGTGAGGAGAGTCTCCAAGCCGTGAGCAGCTCTAAAACCGTGCTGACATGAATCAAGTGGGGCAGAAGCATCAATATGTTCTTGGATTTGTGTTTGAACTTCTTTTTCGATGATTTTCGCCAAGAGTGGGATGCTTAATATCGGCCTATATGAGTCTGGCTTCTTAGGGTCAAGCTTACTGTTCTTTAGTAGTGGCCTGATAGAGGTACGTTTGAGAGATTGGGGAAAGGTCCCATTTGTGAAGGAGCAGTCCATTAGCTTGGATAGAAAAGGGCTGACAGTCGATCGTAGCTCTTTTATCCAGAACACCGGGCAAGGGTCGGTTTGTGCAGTGGTTGTGTTGATTCCAGCGATTATATCTTCAATTTGTTTTTTAGATGGCTTGGAAAAAATGGACAGTGGTGCTAGTGATCCTGGTTTGATTGGAGTGTTGGGAGCAGTGAACTTATTGGTCTGGCACAGCTTCGTTTGTAAGAGGTCAGCAAAGACTTGAGGATGGATCAGGCTAGGTTTCTCAGGTGCTGGCTCTTTTGTTAGGTTCTTTACCAGGGTGAATAGGTCGTGTGGTTTGTTTAGGGATCGCTTTAGTGTGTCTGTGTGGAATCTTTTTATGCTCTCGGATATTGCTTGGCGGTGTTTTTCCAGTTGCACATTGTATGCTTTTAGATCATCCGTGGAGTGGGTTTTGCGCCAGCGTCTTTCCATTTTTCTTAGGCAGGTTAATGACGCTCTAAGTTCAGCGGAGTACCAGGCTGCAGAGGTTCTTTTCTTAGTTGGATTGTTTGATGGTGGTCGCAGAGCAATAGCAGTGAACTTTTCATTCCATGCAGATACCAGCTCATCAGGGTCGATCGATGTCAAGTCGAGGAGTGAGCGAGTTTGGTCGAGGATCGCGTCTTTGTCAAAGGCATGGAACTTACGTGGTGCTGCTTTTGTGGTATTGTTGGACTTATCGACATTGCTCTGGGGTTTGTTTTGCAGTAATATTTGAAAAATGATTAACCTGTGGTCGGACCAGGGGACTGCAGTGTTGGAGAGTATATCAGGTCCTTTGTGCTTGGAGCACATGAACCACAGTAAGTGACCAGGTATGCTGAACCCAGGCAACACAAACTTAAGGGAATTGAATTACCATGGGATCATTTAGTGGATCTGTGATATGTTAAAAAAAATATTCAACTGAAAAAAAAAAGTCCTTTGGACGTACAGAATATAAGGTCACTGTAGGTGCTGTGTTAACAACCTCGACTGTGCCCATGAATCTGCCGGAAGGGGTTATTTATCATCACACTTATACCTAGGTGACCTCTGGGAGCCCTCTCACCTCAATATATTTACTCCTGTTAAGGGTAAGATTATCATGAAAGGTCCCTTGCTGTTGCTGTATAGCTCCCATTCGAACTTCTAGGAGTAATTTTGCCACTTCTTTTCTTTCATAGAAAAATTAGGAACACAAGCTAAAATAAACTGTACATTATACTCTATCACCGTGGTTTTTAACCTGTTGTTGGTGGACTCCTAGGAATAGTGGGGACAGACTTGGTATGGGGGAAGGGGTTCCAGGAAGAGTGATGGGGATGAACCAAGGGTCTTTGAACTTTTTGTAAGTTACCAGCAGAAAGAAAGAGGTACTAATACCACTATACAAGTTGCTGGTGAGGCCTCACTTGGAATATTGTGTTCCGTTTTGGAGACCATATCTCACAAAGGATATAAAAAGACTGGAAATGTTTCCGAGGAAAGCGACCAAAATGATTTGGAGCCTGCGTCAGAAGATGTGTGAGAAGAGGCTTCAAGACCTAAATATTTACACTCTGGAGGAGAGGAGGGACAGGGGAGATATGATTCAGACCTTTAAATACTTAAAAAGTATTAATGAACAAACGAACCTCTTCCAGATGGGGAAGCTGTAAAACTAGATGACATAACATGAACTTCAAGGGGGTAAACTGAAAAGCAATATCAGGAAATACCTTTTCACTGACAGGGTAGTAGATGCTTGGAATGCCCTCCCGATGGAAGTGGTATGGGCAAACACAGTGACATAATTCAAAATGGCATTGGACAGACACAGTGGTCCCTTTATAGCAACAGGATAAAATCAAAATAGACATAACAATCTCTTATATCTTCACAAATAGGGCTGACCTGCACAGAGCGGTGGGTACACCCCTAAACAAAGGCATGGGGAAGGGTGACCTGCACGGAGCGGCAAGTGTATCTACTCTTACCGCCTTGCTGGGCAGACTAGATGGACCATGCTGGCCTTCATCTGCCGTCATTTGTTAATAAAGGGTTAACACAGCCAAAAGGTGAGGAATCTCTGCGCTATCGCAGGACATAGCAGGAAGAAAACAATAAAATCTCCTATAAAATCAGTGGCTGTACATTTTCAGAGACTTAAAGATGCATTTGTGTCCTCCATCCAATGTGAGTCCCTGTATGGGAGGAGCATCTGGAGGAAGGAAATGCTCTGACAGCGATGAACACTCCAGTGGCGCTGATCCTCTTCCTTCCTGTTGCCATGGCTGCTTCCTATGGCGTGGGGCTTAGTAAGCGTGCCCCTTCTCTTTTTTGCACATTGTAGGAGATTCCTGGAGCCAAATCTTTTGACCCAGGGCAGAGTTAGAGGAATTGACTGACTAGATTCAGGCCAGCCAGTGCTCTCTTTTTCTAATGTCTGTGTGCTAAATTCCATGAATGCTAGGTCTTATGTATGGACCATCCCCAACGCTTGTCTACTGGGATGAAAGTGAAACAATAAAGAGTCCGAATAGTCCGAATAGTAAGGTTGAAGCAAGTCAAACCACCAAAATCCCTTCACATAATGCCCTCAAAAATCACTAAAAAGTTGTAAAAATGTCAAGCACAATATATCATTTTTTAATAGAAAATTATGAAACCATCATCCAGAGAATCCACGTTTGCTAAGTATATACTATGAACCTTCACCCAATACCCTCAATGGTGTTGTCTGAATGTTTTTTGCTAATTTGAGATACAAGTGATGGCAGGTTTTGATTTTGAAATGACTGAATCCTTCCAGAGAATGACTAGAGATATGATTGACATCAGTCAGTACCGTCTTCAGATACCCCTATTCTTTTTCCAGCTGCAAATTTGTCTGCATGCCTTAAAACATCCAGAGGAGTGCGTAAAGATTTCATTTCCTAATATGGGCTTGATATTTCTAAGAAGGCAGAAAACTATCTACTGGAATCATAAACATTATTACAGCCTGAACACTAAGGCGTGCTGTGAGCATCACTTGCTGGGGATGAAGACTATGGCCAAGTTTCCTGATTTTGTCCATGATGCCCATGAAACAGGCAAAAGGAGCAATTTTCAAACAAAGCATATATGTGTAAAGTCTGTAAGCATTTTTTATTCAAATACTTTGCATCAAATTTGAAAGGAAAAAAATTACCCTTAAAACTGACTTGAGCAAAACATGTTAAAAGAAAACAATGGGAAAACAAGGAAAAAATCCAAGTGAAAAGTGCAGTCCCTGATAAAAAAAAATATATATACAAAAATACTTTTTACAATGTGTCACAACTTATAAATGAGGATAAAGGTGTGTTCTGGTTCATATGGTAAGATTTATGTCATGCATACAATGGAGTCAGGCTCTGATGAAGTGCATTCCTTTCATCTAATCATTATTGTCAAGTGCCATTGAGTTAATGTCAACTCCTGGCAACCCCATAGATAGCTTCCATGTTATTTATTTATTTTATTTACATTCTCTTATATACTGTGCTATTCTGCATCAGTGTGATTTACACTGAACAAACTGAAATTACATTGAACAGGGCATTATAATTTGGAGATAACTATTTTACAGGGAACATGGGCTATGGAGGGTTAAGTGGCTTGCCCAAGACCACAAGGAGCACCTGTGGGACTAGAAACCCCAATCCTTCCAGCCCAAGGTTGCTGTCCTACAGCTTGAAGTACCTTGCCCCAACCACTAGGCCACTCCTCCACTCATGTTGTGGCTGTCCCCTGGGATTTCTTGGCAACATGCAACCAGAAGTACTGAAGTTGCCAGACCTCTTTTTTTTCATCATAAGGGAATTATTTTAGAAGTCCTATTCGTGATTTAAGGGGTATGTTTACTAAACTGCGATAACATTACAGACTGCATGTTAGGTAACGTTACTGCGCAGTAACGTTACCCAATGCGTGGAAGCGTTCCGTGGTGTGGTATACACCGCAGAGGGAGGAGAGAGGGCGGAGAGCAGGGGTCAATGGGCGGGGAGAGGCTCCCTGCACACTAATGCGCTGAACTAAAAGGCTGAATCCTACCGCAAATGAAAACCTGCCGTTAGATGCACATTTGCAGGAGAGACAAACCATTTCAGTGTCAGCAAAGTACAGCATAGGCAGGGAGCACAAGAAACATGATAGTAGTGCTCCATTTGCAGCAACAGCATAGTGGCCAAGTAAGAAAGGCCACTATGGCGATGGTGTAAATGGGGCATAGGGGGCTGCAGGCGGCACATGTAGTGGGGGCATCTGGGGCATAGGGCTGACTAGGCTGTTGCCCAGGTGGCACATAGGAACACAGAAACTGGACGTCAGCAAGACAGCATCTGACAAAGGCCAAACACAATATACAAATACCTTGCCCACCCTAGCCAATAGTTGCTAGGGCGGTAACAGGACATCCCCACAGCCATCCCTCCCCCATGTTGAAGGCGGTGATCGTGGGGGGGGGGGTGGATGTCCATGTATGCCTCGCCACCCCAGACCCCGCATCCTAGGCAGCTGCCTACCTGCACAGTGGATGGCCTGGGACTGCGCACTACCAGCACCGACAGCATATGGTCATGTCGGCATGGCAGGGGGTGTGTATTTGTGCTGGAGGGAGCAGTGCCACCCACCTGCAGTGGACCTAGGCCATGTCCTGTACTAGTACGTGGTGTGCAATGCAACAGACAAGGTCTGCCTGAAGAAAGTAAGGGTAGCCCCACAGACCAGTACCCCTCTGTGGAAATAGTGTGGTGCAGTACACACAGTCAGTGTGGCCAAAAGCAGACGCTCAGAGGTTCAAGTCCCAGCTGTGGATTCAATAGAGCATCTCCCCACAGTTTACCCTACAATGCAGATACAACATCAACATGTGCAAACCCCAAAGCAGCATCGAATAGGGTTCAAAATACCCACTCACACAGGCTCCACTATCCAAAGCTTCATGGAGAGTCAGGCTGTTGGCCCCAGCATGGAGCTGCAGTTATCAGCAGAGCACTACTAATACCCCCTGAACAGTTTAGCAATGTTGGCACTGTGATCAGGACCAGTGTGGCGAGCAGGATTGCCAACCACCCCTATCATTGCACAATGCTGCAATAGGAGTGTGTATGTCTATCAATTGTTTTGTGGCTGGCTACACAGCTCTTGGCCCACATTGTCCCATTGTTACCAGCTTTAGCCTGCAAACGTGCATAATGAGGAGCAAGGTATTATGGGTATGGCCCGGACAAGGTGGATTGGCAGGATGCATCTGCACAGGGTGTAGGCCAATGGCTGGGACACTGTAGTGCCCGACCACCACCTGCATGGACAGGGTGGCCACAGCATGACATGCTGTGAGGTCACTCTCACCCTGACCGAGCAGTGACCATGGCATGTCTATCCTCCACATAGTGCTCAGCACTATTTATTTCTAGCTATACCTGTGTGTTCCCAGTTCTGGGGCACAATCACTGAGATACCTGCTTGGTGTCTGTGCTGTATGTTCCATCTCTGGGTGCACAGGGTTCCCCCTGTGAGCATGCACTTTGGGCTGGCTAGTGGACTATCTGCAGTTAGTCTGTGCATGGTTGGAGCACCTTGTAGGGTGCTGCAGGTGCAGTCTGACTGTGCTGTCTGCTGGGGTGGGGCAGTTGAGGTTTCCACAGCTTACCCCAAGCATTACTGCTGGTCTGCCACAGTCACACCAGCCCAGGGGGGCTGTCTTCTGTCAGAAGGATTGTAGTTGCATATCCTACAGCCAGGGCTCAGGCACCTTCTCCACTCCCTCAACTACAAAATGGGCGATTGTGGGTCCTTTGGGGTATATAGTGTATACTACTTTGACCCCTAGAGACAGTGCTATGTCCACCTCATGCAAGACTAGACACCCCTCTGCCCTGATAACAGGTGCCTATGGCAGCCAGACCTTAACACTGGGTATGCACTAATCTGGGTGGTGTGTGGCCCCAAAAGTGCCACATATGACTGCAGGACACAGAATTACTTTCAGTTGCACTGCTAGGACCACCTAACACACACTGGCAGTGCTGGGGATGTGCAGCAGGACCTATCTCTAGCACCACATGTACTGCGGACCTAGTGCTGGGTGCCCATCCTACCCCTCAGGGTGAACACAGAACCAGCACAATGGCATGGTCTGTAGCTACTCTCTGCCAGTATCACGCACTGTCAGTCCGTTTTACCACACTGCAGTACCGGAGAGGTGCAGAACCCATCTGGTTATCAGCTGTAGACCGCTGTTCTGCTGTGCATTGCATCATGGGTGCTGGTGGGGTTACCCTGTCCTGGCACACAGAGCAGACAGTTTGTGCGGTGACCTGCAGTTCTTCTGTACCCAGCCATTGCTATGCAACAAGCCATAGAGGTATAGCCTACTGGTTAGTACAATGATGTTCTAAACCAGGGGTGTCCAACCCTGTCCTGGAGGGCCGCAACCCTGGCAGGTTTTTGGAATAGCCCTAATGAATATGCATGAGATATATATGCATTAGAGATATCCTGCCAACCTGACTGGTTTGTGGCCCTCCAGGACTGGATTTGGAGACCCCTGCCTTACACCTCTACCATTTAAGATTGTGAGTGGGCAAGGTACAGATGTCCTAGACATCAAAAGGGTAGATAGAATTTGTCACATCCCTCCTCGATTCTCACCACCACCAAAAAGTTGTCTAATAGGACCACATCTGTGCAATATGATGAAAAATCAGCCGCCTCATGGAGCTACAGCATGTTTGTTGACACTGTTGTCCAGTTTGTAGGCAAGACTACATAGTCAGCTGTGTGGGTTAGGGAGGTTCTCAGAAACTGGAAGATGCATTGTGATATAGCTGATTGGCTAAGGCCTGCTGTGGCTACCAAAACAGATTAGAAACTGCATATGGTTTGGAAGGTGAGTGCCATGGTGATCTTGAGGTAGACAGGCATAGGCTGACCCCTTACATGACATAGCAAACAGTGGTTCTAGCACTTGGCAGAGATGGTGGATGGCCACTTTATCACAGCAGAACCTAATAAGGCACTGTTCATCCATGATATCAAGAAATTGGATTTTAGGTCTATAGACCCTGCAATATGGATGTCTCCTCAAGGCCATCTTGCTCTCCGGGTAGCTTTCATGCAGCAAGGCCTGAACAAATAATGTGCTTATTTCCTTTATGGCCGTTATCTCCTACCACCAGCACCCTGTGAATCCCACCACCAGCACTCAGGACATTGCACAGACACTTTCTTAGACTCCTATATACACTCACCTCCCCAGACACTCACAGTTACACACACAGCACATAAACACAGTCCCACAGGTGCTCCTTGTGGCCTTGGGCAAGCCACTTCACCTCCATTGCCTCAGGTACAAAAACATAGATTGTGAGCCCTTTGGGGACAAGGGAAAAATATAAATACAATACCTGAATGTACACCACTTTGACTGATAGAAAAGTGGTATATAAGCCTAGTTAAATAAAACAAGTAAATAAAAATAAAACACACACAGAGAGGCAGCAGGGGCCCACAAAGAAACACAGAAGCTGGTTGTGTCAGTACAGCACAAACAAACAGCAAGGACCCACACAGATGTACATAGGCACAGGGCACTTGGGCAAAGAGAACAGCAAGAGATAGGGTGGGTTACACAGGGTGTATGGGATTTGGAAGGTTGTGAAGGAGTCTGAAGGGTTGGGTTGGAGACAGGCAAAGGATAGAATAGTGACACAGAGAAGGTTGCTCAAAGGACACCTATGTGTGCACAGATGACAGTCAAGCCAATGATTCATAAGCCAATCTCCTTCCATAACGAACAATGCAGCCAGTCCAAAAAGACAACCACATCCCATTCTTATTCGTGTTTTTTAGCAGGTACGGTTTAGCATGTTTAAGGCTACTACCCTGCATGTATCTGGGCATTTGGAAATAGGCCACAGGTGTGCCGATGCAGATTCCATCCACAGTTCCACCCAGAAAAACCCTTGGAATACCCCAAAAGAAGACATGTTCATGTGGACATGCCTGCAGCTGAAACATGCAGCTCACAGCCTTTCTAGAATCACGATCTGGATATGTTTGCGACTTGCATGGTTTTCTGGCACCACTGGCACATTTAGGGGTATGTTTACTAAACTGCGGTAATGTCACCTGTGTTAGGTTCCACGGCCCCCATAAGGGAGGGAGGCCACCTACCAGAACAGAAAGGTATTCCACTCCCTAAAGATGCAGGTCATGTGCAATGTGCTGGGTGAGATAATGGATGTATTTCTTAGATTTCCAGGTTCTTGCCATGATGCCTATATCCTCATCCATTCCAGAATCTATGAGAGGTTTGAGAGCAATGAAATAACCAGTTGATGGCTGCTAGGTAAGCCATGTAACATCTCACTCCCCCATTCAAACAGGCACATGCACAGAGGCACTCACTGGAAGATGCAACACCTGGCAGACAGAGGTCATCCTTGAACTGTGCACCATCCACATGAAGCAGCCAGGTCTCGAACCTAACATGTGTCCCTTCTTCCTTTTCAATGCAGGTGACAGAGGTCACTCATTGAGAAGCTGGCTTCTGACCTCCATTGTGGCACCACAGACAAATGCAGAGGAATCCTACAACAGGGCTCATAAGCACTCCCAAGCAATCATAGAACCTTTGGCCAGATCAAGAGATGGTTCAGGTGCTTTGATAAATTAGGGAGTATACAAAATCTTCATGACTTGCCACATGCTCCACAATTTTGTGGCACCAACAACTCTTGCCAGAAGAAGAAGACACTGTAGATGAATACTATGATGCTGATGCAAATAGGCCAAGGCATGGGGAGACATGACAACCATACCAACAAGGGTTAGCTGCTAGAAATGACCTTATACACAGGTACTTCCTGTGAAAGTGGGTTTTTATTTCTGTGCTAGTGCATGATAAACAATAGTACTATACATACCCCCAGTCCTTTCCCAACACTCCCCCACTACCACCCTGTGCATCCCTCTCCCCTCCAAAATTCCCCTTTCCCCTTCCAGACTCCTACACTCCAAAACAACCCTCCTCCAATAGCCCCTCCCACCATCACAACTCAACACTCCTCCCCCCAATTATAACCCATCAACCCAAATGATGGCAATGGGGAGAAAGCCCAAATGCTTTTCATGCCCCTGTCCCCATCCACAGTTCCTGCCCCTCTGCATCTTACCCCCGCCCCAACTTCCTTCCCACCTATCTTGTGTTATTGCTGTACTGACTGATGACTCGTTTGACTCCAAGTTGCTGGGAGTCATCAGCCACAGCAGCAGACCTCTGCAAGCTCTCATGAAAGGGGGGAAGTAAAGAATTCCCCCTTTCAAGGGAAACAGGTCACAATATAGACAGAGTGCACATTGGAATAGGGGACCCTAAGAAGTACTGGCATATATTGTTGCAGGGAATCATTCAGAGGGCTGATGAGCAAGTCAAGATAATGTGTGGCCTCTAGCTAACTCTCCTGGAGGGCAATGTACTGGCTCATCAGTTCCAGATTCTCTGCACATTGAGCCTGGTAGATCCTATTCTGCTGCAAGAGCTGTTCAGCATAAACAGGAAAAGCTGAGACTGGCACCAAGAGCTTTGGCGATCATGGCTGGCATCTCCTCTTGCACCCTCTGCAGCTATGTTGTCATAGAAAGGAGAGGGAGATGGAAGCTGGATATCAGTCCCCTCTATGTCAGGCCCTTCCGCCACCACCTGATCAACAGCAGCTTTACTATTCTTGGAGCCTTGTGACTGATCTTGTATTCCATATCTCTGCTTCACCTGCTACCTGCTCCAGCCTATCATCATCATCCTGAGGGTGACCCTCCTGTGGTGTTGGGCCCTCTCAATGGAGCTAGATCAGGTGGTCCATGCTGGAGCATTCCAAAGCATCTATGGATCCCTTTTCTCCTGTAAGTGAACAATGCAAGATTTAAACTCCCGATATTGTAGCAGTCTTACCACACAGTTGTCTTGTCAATGTTGCATACATACTACACACACATAGATACCATCCAACAAGTTGCACTATTGTGGGTGGATTGCACCTCCAGGGGCAGTCTTGGTCGTCTTGCATTTGCCTTGGCCAAAGCACAAAGCAGCAGACATGTGGTGGTCTTTCTATATTCTGATAATGTAAATAATCGATCTACATTTACCCATTCCACTCCATTCATTAATTTATAGACCTCTATCATATCTCCCCTCAGCCGTCTCTTTTCCAGGTTGAACAACCCTAACCATTTTAGACTCTCTTCATAGGAGTAGCCTTCCATCCCCTTTACCATTTTGGTGGCTCTTCTCGGTACCTTTTCTAATAACAACATATCCTTTTTAAGATACGGCGACCAGAATTGCACACAATATTCCAGGTGTGGTCGCACCATGGAATGATACAGAGGCATTATAATATCCTTTGTTTTATTTTCCATTCCTTTCCTTATGATACCTAGCATTCTATTTGCTCTCATGGCCGCTGCTGCTCACTGGGCGGAGGGTTTTAATATGTTATCCATGATGATGCCTAAATCTTTTTCCTGGGTGGTGGTTCCCAATGTGCAACCTTGCATTGTGTAACCATAGTTTGGGTTGTTCTTTCCTAGGTGCATAACTTTGCACTTGTTCACATTAAATGTTATCTGCCATTTGGATGCCCAGTCTTCCAATTTATCAAGATCCTCTTGCAATTTTCCACAATCCTCTTGGGTTTTAACAACTTTAAATAGTTTTGTGTCATCTGCAAATATGATAATGTCACTTGTTATTCCCTTTTCCAGGTCATTTATGTGGAGTACCCCAGCACAGATCCCTGGGATACTCCACTATTTACCTTTTTCCATTGGGAAAATTGGCCATTTAGCCCTACCCTCTGCTTTCTATCTTTTAACCAGTTCCTGACCCATAATAGTACACTGCCTCCTATCCCATGACTTTTTAGTTTTGCCAAAAGTCTCTGATGACTGGCACCAAGAGCTGTGGCAATCATGACTGGCATCTCCTCTTGCACCCTCTGCAGCTATGTTGTCATAGAAAGGAGAGGGAGATGGAAGCTGGATATCAGTCCCCTCTATGTCAGGCCCTTCCTCCAACACCTGTCAAAGACTTTCTGAAAGTCCAGATACACTATATCAACTGACTCACCTTTGTCTACCTGTTTATTCACACCTTCAAAAAAACATAACAGATTAGTCAGACAAGATCTTCCTTGTCTAAAGCCATGTTGACTGTCTCCCATTAGGCCATGACTATCTACATGCTGAGTAATTTTGCTCTTAATGATAGTTTCTACCATTTTTCCTGGTACTGATATCAGGCTCACCGGTCTGTAGTTTCTCGGATCACCCCTGGAACCGTTTTTAAAAACTGGCGTTACATTGGCGATCCTCCAATCTTCAGGTTTTACAGATGATTTTAATGATAGTTCACAGATTAATAATAACAGGTCTGAAATCTCATATTTCAGTTCTTACAACACCCTTGGATGTATACCATCCAGTCCAGGTGATTTGCTACTCTTCAGTTTATCAAATAGTTGTAATATATCTTCCCGGTGTAGCACTATTTCTTTCAATTCTTCTGCAGTATCACCTTTAAATACCACTTCAGTCATGAGTAACATCCCTACATCTTCCTCAGTAAAGACCAAATCAAAAAATTCATTCAGTCTCTCTGCTATCGCCTTGTCGCCTCTTAATGTCCCTTTTACCCCTCTATCAGCTAATGGTCTAACTGACTCTCTCACAGTTTTTTTTGCTACGAATGTACTTGAAAAAGTCTTTATTACATGTTTTTGCTTCCGTAGCAAGTTTCTTCTCAAATTCTCTCTTTCCCTGCCTTATAAATGCCTTGCATTTACCTTGTCAGTGCTTGTGCTGTTTCCAGTTTTCATCATTTGGCTCTTTTTTCCATTCCTGAAAGATGCTTTTTTGGCAAGTCATGTAGGGAGGTGGAGGGAAGGAGTATGATCCATATACTCACTATTTACCTGGGAGTACCTCAATGTATCCAGGTCTCTCACTCCCCTCACAGTATACTCATCCACCAGGATGAGAACCTGCTGTTCCAGCTCTCTAAGATTGTTTTTTTACAGATTTGGTATACCGTCATTCGTAAAATCACATCATGGTGGTTTACAGTAATAAAGAGAAAAACCCAATACAGTAATAATTGAACACAAAAATCACAAAGACCAGACAAAGATACAATGGGTAGGAATGAATAGTACAACAATATTAACCAAGAACACAAATTTGCGCAGGGAGACAAAAAGGAAAAGGGAAAGTTAGTTTCATTAAAACCAGGATCTAAAATAGTATTTAAAAGGTCTCATTGAAGAACTATGGGGTATGTTTACTAAACTGCGTTAGTGTGATTCACGTTAGGAGCCGCGGTAGAGACAGAAATCCCAAATAAGGACATGGGCGGTACATCGTTACTGAGAACGTGCCGAGAACGCGCGTTACAAGGTGCCATAAATGAACGAGCGCTACAGGGCATGTTACCGCGCGTTAATCTTAAGAAGGCATGCAGGCATACAAACACAGCAACAGAGCTATAGCACAATGGTTACAACACTGACTGATGGTATAGGGGTCATGGGTTCAATTCCCCAGTGGGCCTACTGTATAAGGCTAGCTGAGGCAGCACCCTTTACATTTAAGTAGTGATTGTTGAGGCATTTGATGTGTATTTTAATTAGTGCTGCCAGCAAACACACCCTCATGGTGGCATAACCTAAGGTGCCTCATAAGGCACCCCATAACGCACTCCATAGGGCACATTATAAAGTATACTGTCCGCCAAGGCACCCTATAATGTCCCCTATAGGACACCTTATACGGCTGTGAACAAAGCCCTGGATGCCTGCAGAAGGACTGCACGTCACCACACAAACTGGCTGCTGTGGTTACCAGGATAGGGTTAACCCACCCGTACCCATGATGCACTGCACATGCAAATCAGCAGTCGAGAGATGGGCACAAGATTGGGTATGCACCCCCACAGCACCTCGGCCTGGTAGGGGCAACAGACCGTGTGTGGCACTGCCACAGAGTAGCCACAGAAGTCACATTGTTATTTACATTCTCTTATATACCGTGCTATTCTGCATCAGTGCGGTTTACATTGAACAAACTGAAATTACATTGAACAGGGCATTATAACTTGGAGATAACTATTTTACAGGGAACATGGGCTATGGAGGGTTAAGTGGCTTGCCCAAGACCACAAGGAGCACCTGTGGGACTAGAAACCCCAGTCCTTCCGGCCCAAGGTTGCTGTCCTCTAGTGGGATTTGAACCCCCGACCTTCTGGCCTGAAGTACCTTGCCCCAACCACTAGGCCACTCCCATTGTGCGGGTACTGTGCCCACCCTGAGGTTGAGGTGGGGCGCCCAGCACCAGGTCCACAGCACCTTTCATGGCTGAAACGCACCATGCTGCAGGTCCCCATCAGTGTGTGATAGGAAGCTCCGTTAGACACACCTAGGATACATCTGTGTCCTGCTGTATGTCTCGGTCATGTCTAGTCCTTATGGGCGATGATGCACCCAGAATAGTGCATATCCTGTGTTGGTGCCATTGTTACCCGCAGTAGGTGAAAGGGGAGGGGTGTATGGACCCATAGGCAGCTTATGTACCACCACACAACCCACCCTCTGGGGCTCAGGGTGGGAAACAGGATCATCCACCTATAGATCCACATTCTACCTAACTGCAATGGTAGCAGTAGAGGGAACTATCAACCCCAATCCTGCTGGGGAATAGACAGAGCGGCACACAACCATAACGCAATAGCAGACAGACAGCAGGCCTGGAAATGCTCAGCTGCCCCCCACCATTATCTAATATTCTCCAGCAGCTGCACCCTGCAAGGTGTTCCAGCAAGACACATACTAGCTGCAGACAGTCTGCCAGCTAGTCCATAGTGCATGGTCCTGGAGAAGATGCATGTACCCAGAACAGGGATGTCAGCATACACACCAAGCAGATAAATCAGTGATTGAGCACCAAAAGAAAACCCATAAATATCACATGAGAGAAATGCTATATAGCACTATGGGGGAACCTAGCCATGCCATGGTCACTGCACAGTCAGGGTGAGAGCGACCTCCCAGCAGGACATGCTATGGCCACCCTGTCCGTGCAGGTGGTACCGGGCACTACAATGTCCGAGCCATTGCCCTATGCCCTGTGCAGATGCGGCCAGGCCAGGCCACCCTATCCAGGCTATTCCCACAGTACCTTGCTCCTCATTATGCACATTTGTAGGCCAATACTGGCAACAGTGCTAGCAGTGTGGGCTGTGGAGGGTGTTGGCAGCCACCACACACTGGATAGACAGACACACACTCCCCACACCTATGCCAGCATTGTGCAATTATAGAGGTGTTGGGCAGCCCAGGCCACCACACCAGTCCTGGGCACAGTGCAAGCATGGCTATGGTACGCAATACTGTAGGAGTCACTCCCCAGGTTGGTAAACACTGTCAGACACAAGACCTGTAGCACACTCCACAGACATCAGAAAGGTTGCCATGATGCAGCTCAATCAGAAAATTGTACTTAACCTAGGAATTGCTATCTGCCAGTAATCACAGCAACCTTTTGATAGATGTGTACCATATTCCCAGGATTAGGGTGGCATTACTAAGGTATGCAAGTGCTAGTATTGGGAGATGCACGCAGAACCCAAAGTCCTGCCTCTCCAGGAGGCTTTGGATAATGGGGCCTGTGGGTGCGGGTGTGTCTGCCCCTGTTGGCTGCTGCTTTACGGCAGAGGTTCCCAAGTCCAGTCCTGCGGTGCCAAACACTGTTCCGGTTTTCATGCTGTCCCTCATGAATATGCATGAGATACATCTGCATACCATGGGGGTGGTGCATAGAAATGCAGCGCAGGCATCATTATCAGAGGTAGCATGGAACCGGAATGGTGTTTGGCCCTCCAGGACTGCATTTGGGAGGCTCTGCTCTAGGTAATGTGCATGTTTATGGTGTCTGTTCTCTGTAGAGTAAAATGTAGGTGTCTTGGGCATGTTTACGTCATCTGCAATAAAGGTTCTGTCTGTATTAGGACGTTGTAGTAGTGGGTAAAACATGGGGACTGGGTTGGCAGGAACCACAGCTGGGATTTGAACCTGTGACCCTCTGCTTCTGAATACACTGGTTTTGTGCACTGCACCACCTTGTTGTCACAGAGTCAGTACATTCCTTGGTGATACCATGACTGTTCGTCAGACAGGGCCCGTCTGTTGCAGTACACGGCACCCACCTACACAGGGCTAGGCCACGGTCTGCTCTGGGCAGCTGCCACTGCCCCCTCCACCGCCAGTATCCCTCAGCCACCATGCTGACATGCCCTTCTGCTGGTGGTGCTGGTGGTGCGCAGTCTCAGGCCATCCAGTGTTCAGGTAGGCGGATGCCTATGGTGTGGGTTCTGGGGTAGGGGTGCCTGCATGGGTGTCCACGCTTCCCCCCAGCACCGCCTGCCAATGTTCCGTGCCCTTGGGGGTAGCTGCTGGGTACTATCCCCTGTGACACTGTGGGAAACACAGTCGTGCCCATGTTGGGCCTTTAGAAGTTGCTGTCTGGCTGCTCTGCTGCTTCAGCATTCGTATGGGCCACCTAGGCATCGCCCTAGTCCGCACTGTGGCCCAGCTGCACCACAGCATGTGCCGCCTGCGGCCCTCTGTATCCCCTTCTCCGGCATCTGTCCAGTTGCCGTTCCAACATGCCCGCCCTGATGTTGTGGGACATGTGCACACCATAGGAACCCTGTCCGATGGTTGGGAAAACCCTGAGCAGCGCTATTTCATTGTGCGCTCATTCACCTTGTATGGGGACGGAGTATAGACCCTTCCACGATTTATATCTGTTCTATGGAGTTTACTCGGGGGGGGGAGGGGTTGATGTTTCTAATTGATACCACTATTGGCCAGCTTGGTTATGTTTTTTTTCCAGTTTGTTGGGGTCATTTTCAGTGTTTATGTGCCCTTTTGTTCTGTGCACATGTATCACACTTATCACTTTTTTAGGTTTCCCTGCCTGGGCTGTACATTGCTGACACTTAAATGGTTTCTCTCCTCTGTAATGTGCATTTAACGGCAGGTTTTCATTCGCGTTGGAATTGAGCTCTTCAGATCAGCGCGTTAGTGTGAAGGGAGCCTCTCCCCGCCCACTCTCCGCCCATTGATCCCTTCTCTACGCCCTCTCTCCACCTTCTGCGGTTTTACCGCGCCGCGGGAGTTTACGATCGTTAACTACGGTTAACGCGCGTTATGTAACGTTAATGATCGTAAGCGTGTTATGATGCACTTACGATCATTAACGTTACATAACGAGCGTTATGTACGATTACCGCAGTTTAGTAAACATACCCCTATGTTTGAAGACCTGGTGATATCAAGCCATCTGCTCCCTTCTGCAGTGCCTTGGACCTGGTCTTCTGCCTCACCTTGCACCATTTTCTCTGTTAAGTTGGTATATTTCTTTAAGTTTCTTACAGATATCCCTCCACTGCCCCTGATTCTGGTTGATAACTATGCACATCCCCTCATGGCCCAGGAGCATTCTGGTGATGTAGCACCTTTTTACCAGTAGTTGTACCTCCACCTCATGGAAATTATCCTTCCTTGTCAGAACTTTCTCTTTAGGATCCATGCTCTACTCTGTCCCACAGTAGTGATGACAGCATTTGCAAAATGGGGATGCTCACATCTACCTAACCATTATATGCATGAATAAATGGGTGGTGCCAGCATGTCCTCATTCATATGCTCTTTATAGAAACATATGAGCATACAGACAGTCCCTACCCGAACAGTAATAAAACTACCTACGCCAACTTGACACCCACTCATCCCACTAGACATACAACTAGACATACGAGTTCATTGTACAATGTTAATTACCCTCATGTTAAATGTAACCCTCCAATTGTACTGTCTAATTGCTGTTAAGTACCCCCATGTTAAATGTAACCCTCTAATTGTGATGTGATGTGACCACTTTGATTGAAGGATTAGGAGGTATACAAATCTGTCTAAATAAATACATACATTTTGCACGTGTGTCTTTTTATAATGAGGCACACCTGGGTATGTCTATGGCACATACATGTGCATGGGAGACATATTAGAAAAGGGTGGGGGGATATACACATGAATAAGTTGTGTGACAGCAGATGTTGTCCTACCTCTGACTCCTCAGCTGTTTCCCAGCAAAGTCTGGGATATGGACGTAGTGCACAGATCCTTGCAGGATATCACATGTGTAAGCTGCTGAGGGTGTATGCTGCTGTTATTTTTCTGGGAAGGCTTTATATATGAGTCACATTTGTATGTAGCTGCTGAAGGCTCCCATCACTGCTGGCACTCCTGGACAATCTTCTCAGGGGTCTCAAAAACAAAAATGCTATGTTCATACTTATAGTCATTGACATTTCAGCTGCATTTGATACAGTTCACCACAGCACCCTCTTAAATTGTCTTGCCTCCATAGGTATAGCAGGGACCCCCCTAAAATGGTTTGCATCATACATATCCAATAGGATACAACAAGTGCAGTTCAACAATGATAAAGCTGATACCTTCCCCCAAACCCAGAGGATTCCTCAAGGCTCTGCCTTATCATCTCTCTTATTCAATTTATATTTAAAACCGGTCTGCGAGATCTTTCAGACGCGCAACATCAATTACCACATCTATGCCGACGATGTGATGCTGTATACGCAACTTGACATAACACAACCAGATTTCACTCCACTGGAAGAATGCCTTGACATGCTCCAATCATGGCTTCAACAAAACAACGTGTCAATAAACCACAAAAAAACAGAGGTCATGTTTATCTCCAAGAAAACCAACTTCACTCCGCCCACCACAGTCACCCTTAACAAAAACATATATCATACGAAACCTGCAATAAAATATCTAGGAGTCCTACTGGACTGCAACCTCAGGATGGATAAACACCTCCGAACAATCAACCGAGCCATTTTTTACAAACTGAAAGTTCTCCAACCACTTCGCAACATCCTCGAAAAATCAGACTTTAGGACTGTTGCACAGGCTCTCATTATTCCCCACCTGGACTACTGCAACGCCATTCTGCAAGGGCTTCCGAAGAACACCCTAAACATACTGCAAATGGCTCAAAATGTTGCTGCAAGAGTCATCATGGAAAAGAAAGTCACGGACCACATAACCCCAGTACTAATGGAACTACACTGGCTCCCAGTGGCCGCTCGCATCACGTTCAAACTTCTCATAACAACGTTTAAACTCATCCATAACATCGCACCATCTTACCTCGATAACCTAATCGCTATTCAACCACACAACAGGAACAGAAGAACCATAAATCTCAACGCTCTCTGTGTTCCGACCAGCATAAGAAATGTCAAAGCAGAAACAAGCAATAGGGCCTTCACATATACAGCACCAATCCACTGGAACCAGCTCCCGCACGAGTTGAGACTCACAAACAACTTGAGCGAATTTAGAAGGAAACTTAAAACCCATTTATTTCAGACCTACTACAACCTGACCTAAGTGCGATAATCTACCTCAACCAGTTGACATTTGCCTGCCATGGCTGCAATTGGAACACTGACATGTAAATATGTATAAATTGTATATTTTGGGGCCCCCCCCCACACTATTGCAATCAAATGTATACCCAGATCTGTGTGCCCCAACCAAATGTATATTGTATCCAATTGAATCTCCTGTGTTATGTAAATCATTGCCTAATCGAAATGTAAATCTAAAAATCTCACTGTATTGTACGATACATTATGATTCTGTAAAGTTAACCGCTGCTGATCGTAGGAAGCAGCGGTATACAAATGTTTACTAAATAAAAAATAAATAAAAAATAATCACACAATGTGAATATGTGTTAAGAGTGTGGAGAGGGAGATGGTGGGCAAAACTATCTGGTACATTACATTGCCAGCTGCCAGCTGCCAGCTGCTAACATTGTTTTCTCTGCTTCCCATGTAGGTGGCAACCATGAACATGGTGGAGAGGAGCACCTGGGAGGGAAGGGAGGGTGCAAGGGGCCATGGCTTTTATGTGTTTTAAGACTTTATATATATATGCCCTGTAGAGCCTCCACATCCTGTTTTAATGTGTATAGAGGGACATGGAAACAGGGCTTTATGTGGTTTTTCGGCTTTGTATATATGTGCCCTGCAGGGGCTCCACAGCCTGTTTTAAGATTTACATAGGAGCAGAGGACCAGAATACTGACATAGCTGCCTGCCACGTGCCATATGGACTGTGCATACATGGTATTTGTCAAGCTGTGTATGTGTTGAAAATGTGCTAACACTGTTTGCAAACCTTTAATAAATGTTATTCTATATAGACTAGGTATATCATGCCTTACCTTCACATGTGTGAGCCTGGTACATTGCCTTGTCCCCAGTCTGATGAGGTGGTGTGAACCTCTGCACCAGCAGTGGGCACACTGGAAGACCAATGTGGGTGCATGAGAGGTGGGTCACTGGTGGATGGATGTGTGCATGGCAAGTAGAAGTGCAGGAATATGGTGACACCTCTGTAGTTTATTTATTTTTTTATTTTATTTTATTTATTTACATTCTCTTATATACCGCACTATTCTGCATCAGTGCGGTTTACATTGAACAAACTGAAATTACATTGAACAGGGCATTATAACTTGGAGATAACCATTTTACAGGGAACATGGGCTATGGAGGGTTAAGTGGCTTGCCCAAGACCACAAGGAGCACCTGTGGGACTAGAAACCCCAGTCCTTCCGGCCCAAGGTTGCTATCCTCTAGTAGGATTTGAACCCCCGACCTTCAGGCCTGAAGTACCTTGCCCCAACCACTAGGCCACTCCTCCACTAGTTAGCAGATATCCCACTCAGACTGCACAAACCATGGCTAGGTATAGAAGCCTCCTTCCATAGGAACTCTGTTGTAGACAGGTGTAGTACATAGCTACAGAGGCACAGATGCAGAGGCATCTTCAGATATTATATGCATGCTGGCATGGCTATAGCAGGGTCTCCCACAGACATTTGTCTGTGTACCTATGGTACTTTTCACTGTGTACACCTTCCCTTGCATTGTCCAGTGGATGGTAGCTGTGTCCCTGAGGCATGAGAAGAAGTGTCGTTTCCAGGGGTTGGACAGCAGATGTCATGGGTTCCTGGTGGGCTTTTAAGAGGACACAAAAGAAAGGTTGGGGTACATGCTGCAGGGGACAGTGTGCAAAGATTGATTGCAGCAAAGAGAGGCCCACCAATGGGTATTGATAAGCAGTAGCTGAGGGCAGTGGCTTCTGGAGAGCAGTGTACAACAGCAGTTTCCAAGACATACAATAGATTTTGACAGCCACATCAACTGTTAGAACCATCAGTACATTCTTTGATCTGCAGAATGATCAGGCACACAGATACATAAAGAACAAGGATTCATCCTGAATGGTACGATGGGCAATTATACATTTCAGGATGATATTTATGGGTTGGATGGTGTACAGATGATTGTGGTTGCTGTATTTAACTATGTATATGGGGGGGACTAAGGTTGAAGAATTGCATTAGGCCTCAGTACCTTGCTGTCAACCTGGAGGGGTCTCATGTGCCACAAAGCCCTGGGGTGCCTTGGATCAAGATGTCAGGTTGGGCAACACTGCCGGGCAGACAGTTGGTAGTGAATCTCTGGATGGTGCCATCGAGCACCTGCTGTGTATCAGGGAAGGTGGGCAGCAACAGCAGCAGTCAGATGCATGTTAAAGAAAGACACAGGCCACATTCTTCAAACATTGGTGTAATAGTTGTGGCATGGTTTGGCCACTATTGGAAACAGGGTACTAGGTTTAATGGTCCTTTGGTCTGATGCAGTATGGCATATCTTATGTTCTTATGTTCTTATTGTTGGCCAACATAGCTTCCCATGAAAGTTTTACATGACCCCCAGGCCTTCTTCTCACCATCTAACCTCTTGGCTAGAGTGGAGATGCATGCCATAATTGGGTTTATCACCAGAACCATGCCATGCACCTCTGCTTTCAGCCCTTGAAGGTACCCAACCATGAAATCTTGGGACATGGCAATGGCACAGAAGCCCTACTGTACCATTTGTTTAAAGGGCAAGAGGCAAGAGGCACTGCAGGAATTTGACCTTACCAAAGGGATAGATGATCTCATGAAGGGGCACCTGCACCAAGAGGCAGGGTGTAAAGGTTGGTTGACCAGTATCTGCATTGGCATACCAGCCTTCTGTCTGCCTCCTCCCCCCCCCCCCCACACCCTCCTCCTTCCCCCATACCTCTCCCTCCATTTGCTCCTTATCCCACAACTTCCCACCTTCCTTCCCATCATCCCCTTCCCATTCCTCTCTACCCTCCATCCACTCCCCACCCTCCTCCTCCCTGCCATTGCCCTCTAGGTCAATGACCTCCTCAGGCTCCTCTATTTAAGTCCATTGACTCATGGATTTCTTCATGGTCTTCATGCTTCTGGATCATGACAATGGTGGTGACCACATCTGTGAAGTCATCCTCCTCCCCTCTCTCCTTCTCAGATGTGACCACACCCAGGGAGCCTCTGCTGCTGTTAGTGCTGGCCTCCACATTAACAGTGGTGATGGTAGTGCTGTCATTGGCACCACTCATAGCTGCAGCTGTGGGCAGCTGTAGTGCTCCTATGTGCAGGGGCCAAGATGACTATTTGTGGTGGGAGCACATTGGTTGTAGCTATAGAGAGTGTTTGTGCAGTGCCTTGAGTCCAGGTGGTGGTGGTAGTGGCAATGGGGCACTTCTGATGCAGCTGCAGGTGGTGCTGGCAGGGGCAGTAGTTGTGATTGTGACACACCAGCTGCAACTGTCACAGCATTTGCAAGACAGAGGTTCCCAGCTTAGTGCACAACTGGGTGCTGGGGCTACACAGACATTCATGCATTATAGCTCTGTCCTCACTGGTACCCTGTGTTCCCTGCTATATTGGCCTCCCCTGAAAGCCCTGTTCAGATGCTACCTATTATAGAATGCGCAATGTTGTGAGGCTGCCTTTCCTCTGGACATAATAGGGAAAGGGGGGGCTGAGACAACCCTGGATCTATAATTGTGGGGCTACGCCCGAGCACTACCTCCATATGTGGTCTATTGTCCTTTTGTACTCTACTTCTCTTCCTGGTATGTTGTGTTTTGCTACCATGCCAAGGCCATGGCAAGCCCTGCTGGGTCCATGCTTCTGTATTGGACGCTGTGCACCCTCTCTCTGTGTTGGGGCTTGAGAGAGGTGGAGGACTCTGAACCCACAGCACCCATGATAACCTGTACTGTGTGTTAGTAGACGATTACTTCCAACACCCACTGCACAGTGCACACACATATATCACTATCCTGCATGCAGCTTTGTTATAACTTGTGCCTGTGTGTTGACAGTGGCACCTGCACAGTGCTCCTCTTTGGACCCTCTTATCCTATCACCAGTCGCCACTCATGCCTGTACTAAGCTGTCTTGGCCCCCTACACTGCCATTCTCTACCTAGAGGCCCTTTGACTGGGCCCCTTGACCTTGCTCCTGGATCCCCTTATTGTTCCATTTGCTTGTAGATACCAGGTCCAGTTGGATAGTACTTGGACCCTCTCTATGTGCCTGCAGCTATGCAGAGCTATCTGCTGATGTTACCCTTCTTGCCTATGCCATGATTACTGTGGCAGTGAAGCTGGTACCCCAGTATGGCCATCCATGTTGTAGGTGCATGTTGTTGAAATGCAACCCCTGGCCTTACATATTCCAAGTGCCAATCCTGTGGTCCCCTTCATACAAGTCTCATATCTGCCACATGTGCCATGACTTATCTCTGGAGTTTCTGCAGCAATCTGGGCTAGGTCCTGTATTCACACGTGAGTGCCTCCATGTCTCTGAGGATGCAGGATCAGCTCTTAGGTATACTTGGTCATGCAATCCTTTCCACAGTCCTGTCCCTGTCTACCACCAGACTTTCTCCCTCTGCTATACTTGAGTTTGGGCCTATCCTGCCCATGTGTACAGAAGCTGTTGCAAATAGTCTATGGCCCCATCCCAGCACCAGGTACAGTTCACATCTTCCACTCCTCCATCCAGGCATTCTGATTCCTAGTGCAAACCATGTGCATTGCTGTTGTGATTGTGTACTATCTTGCCACAGTGTGGATGCTTGCCTTTTGTTATGCCTCTGCATACCAGTTCTGCCTTCACCCTTGTGCATGGTGTGTTTTTTGCATATGCCATGACCCAGCTGTGGGAGACTTTCAGGGCCACATCCATGCCTGCTAACATGGCCTTGCCTCTGTCTGACCATGACCCATGCCATTTGCAGATATGCCGATATGCTACTGAGCATTCATAACTGCATCATACAGATGTGTCAGCTGTGCTTTCCAGTGTCATGCCTCCTTTTCCCTAACCACTTGTCTTATTGTCTGTGTGTCCCTACTCTCCCTGCCAGATTCCAAGTATGCATGTGTTTGTCTGCAGCAGCACTGCTTTCTTTGGTGCAGCTCCTTCCAGCTCCTTAGTGTTTGCTGCCCAGGGGGACTGGCCTGTTCTGTCTACTCTTTCATCCAGCCCAGGCTACCTGACTTTACTACTTGCACTCAGATTGTCTACCAGGTGATACATGCCCTCCCCTCCCATGTCCTGTGTCTTTGGGTGACTCACCTTGTAGAGGTATGAAGATCATCTCAGAAATCCATCTTTCTGCAATATACAGCAGTCTGCACAGTAGTGGGGGGTTTACAGCTGTTCCTTCTTCTCTAGGACCAGCTTACAGAGTAGCAGAGTCTATGCTGGAGGTTTAAGATGCTGGATTTTTTTCACTCTGTTTTTTACTTTCTTTCAGCTATTGTTCAGTTTTCTAGTTTGTTTAAAAATGTTCTTACTTTTTTATGTGCAAATAAAGGTCAACAAATCGTAGATAATAAATTTTCATTGGACTAAATTAATGTATCTTTGACAAGCTGTATAGAGTTATCCTCTCTTCATCAGGTCAATAAAATGGTATCATCTACAACTTGTATGTTGATTTGTATTTTTATATCTAAGTGGACTAACAAGGCAACTATAATTCTTTTAACTCAAATTAAGATTCAGCTTGAAGGTCACTGACAAAAGTGCTTAAATGAGCTTCAACTACTTCAAACATAAAAATATACGTCACAAAAGATTAGAATTAAAAGGAAGATAACCTTACTATACATATATATTTGTTTTATATAAAACATAAAAGGTAATACAAAATTGTATAAAGATTTTGCAATTATTATCAACCATACTCTTGGCATATAAAACCAGCAATAAATTTAACAGATGATTCAATGAGTTCTACATTCTGAATCAATAGAACAAAAACAAATACTTAATACTGCAGTCTCCTATGACAAAGCCAATCCAAGGAAAGTAAGCCTAGGAAGCAGGCCTAAGGAAAAATAAGCAACAATTCATTTTATAATAATAGCAAAGATTTACAAAAATACAACCTCAAAATCTTCACAATACGATGAGGATTCCAAAGAGAACTACTGATAATAATCATTTATATAGTGCTACAAAGTGTACGCAGCACTATGCAGACATATAAAAGATGGTTCCTGCTAATCAGAACATAAAATCTTATCAAGACGGACAACACAACTTTTGAGAAACAGGGTATAAAAGGAAGGTAAGGAGTCACAAGGAATACAGATTAGGATCCAAAAGCAGCCTCAAAGAAGTAAGCTTTTAACATGGATTTGAAAAGAGGGAGAGATGAAGCCTGACATACCGGTGCAGATAGTCTGTTCCAGGCATAAGGAGCAGCAAAATGAAAGGAAAGGAGCCTGGAATTGGAAGTAGAAGAAAAGGGCATAGAGAGAAGCAGGCCAGTAGAAGAGCGGAGTTCACGAGGAGGGGTGTAGGGACAGATGAGAGAGTTAAGGTAGTGAGGGGCAGTAGAATGACTACATTTATAGATCAGAAGGAGAAGTTTGAATTGGATATGGAAATGGAAGGGGAGCCAATGAAGTGACTTGAAAAGAGAGGCTATATGAGTATAACAGGGCTAGCGGAAGATCAGCTGTGCAGCTGAGTTCTGAACAGATTGAAGAAGGGAGAGATGACACAGAGGGAGACCAGAAAAAAGGAGGTTGCAATAGTCTAGAGGTGAGATGACTAAGGAGTGGACAACTTAGTAGCGTGTTCAGAAAGGAAGGGGCAAATTTTGCCAGTGTTATAGAGAAAGAAACAACAGGTTTTAGCTATCTGTTGGATATATGCAGAAAATGAGAGGGAGAAGTCAAAAGATGACACCAAGTTTGTGGGCAAAGGAAACAGGAAGTAAAAACGTATTATCCACAGAGATGAAGAAAGAAGGAAGAGAGGAGGAAAGTTTAGGAGAAAAGATAAGAAGTTCGGTTTTGGCTATGTTCAGTTTCAAACAGTGGTGACATCCAGGCAGTGATGTTAGATAGGCAGGCAGAGATGCAGACCTGGAGTGACAGAAATATCAGGTGTAGATAGCAGGATCTAGCAGGGCTTGAGAGGAGAGAAATTCAAGGCAATGGAGGAGGATAGCACATTCTTTTTTTTTTTTTAATTTTGACAACCAATACTTACAAATCAAGTATACAAGAAATATGATTGAAATCATCAAAAGAAACTTCCAAAAAAAAGAAACATTATACAAATCTATTAGCCCGTATCTCGGGGAGGAAACAAACACAAAAAAGAAACAATAAGGATAGCACATTCAAGAAGTTTGGAGATGAAGGGAAGAAGGGAGATGAGTCAATAATTAGAAGGACAAGTAGGGTCAGGTGAAGGTTTCTTGAGGATAGGTGTGACCACAGCATGCTTGAAGGCAGCAGGGACAGTTGCAGTGGAGAGAGATAGGTTGAGAATAGGTGAGATGGACGGGATGACAGAGGAGGAGATGGAATTGAGGAGATGAGGGGGATAGTCAGAGGAACAGGTGGTAAATTTAGAGGATGAAAGAAGCTGAGAGGTTTCATCAACAGAGGTCTTAGAAAAGGATGAAAGGGTAACAGAGGATGAGGGGAAATATTGATATTGAAGGGAGAAGAGGGGATGAAACTGATTTATAGAGGAATTGGAGTGTAATCTTGTGGACTTTGTCATGGAAATAATTGGCAAGGGTTTGGGCAGAGAGAGGAGGGGTCGGAAGTGGAGGTGCCTTGAGAGTTGAGAAAAGATGGCAAGGGTAAGAGGCAAGAGGAGTTAAATGGAGATAGTAGTTTTTCTTGGTGAATGACAGAGCCGACTGGAAGGAGGCAAGCATGAATTTAAATCAGAAAGGGAGCGAGATTTGAGCCAAATGTGCTCAGCTGAGCAGGCACAGGAGCATAGATAGCGCGTTGTTGAAGACAGCCAGGGTTGAGATATAGTGCACCTCATGGGACTTGGGATGGGTGAAGCAAGAGCATCCAGAGCAGAGGAAAGAGCAGTATTATAGGAAACAATAGCCTCATCAACAGACTTAGAAGACAAGGTGGAAGAGAGAGATGAGGAGATAATAGTGAAGAGTCAATGGATCAATAGACTTAAGATTCCTAAAAAGGTAGGAGGAGAAGGGGCAATATTGAGGCAGGGAGTGATGGAGAGTGAATCTTAGGAGGTGGTTGTCAGATAAGGGAAGAACAGAGTACGGAAATTAGAGGATATACAATTAGAGATAAAACCAAGGTCAAGGCAGTGACCGTGCTGATAAGTGGGGATAGAAGAGCAAAGCTGCAGGTTGAATGTAGTTTAGAAGCATAGGGGTCAGAAGGGTCAGAAGGGTTATCAACATAAATATTAAAGTCGTCAAGAAAAAGAGAGGGGGAAGAAGAATCTAGAAATAAGGAATACCATGAGCCAAAGTCAGTGAGAAAGATAGAGGTGGATTTGTCAGGGGGTCTATAAACAAAGAAAAGCAAAGAGAACAAGAGAAACTCATTGCCTAGGCATTAAGTCAAGAGCTACCATTCATTTGAGTGGTTGATGTTCAAGCACCAATAGCAAGATTCAGAATAGTCAAGAAAAACATCTTTATTAAAGGCGAAGGGGCCCATTTACTAAAGTGTGATAAATGTGTGCACCTATTGCACATTGCATGCAAAAATTAAACATGCCTTATTAAAAATTCCTCATTTGGCAAACTGACCACCACCTCCTGGAATGCACTGCTTGGGGTCAGGTGCCATCATTTTCAAAGATGGCAGTGGTGAGCATCGCTCCTGCCTCCCGATTTTGAAAAGGTACTGCCAGAGGGAGGTTTGAGGGAGGTTTGTTGAGGCCCACAGGGCTTTCAATGACTTTGTTGTGAGGCAGGACTTAGGGGCCCACAGGGACACAAGTTAAATTTTTGAGGCTGGGAAGTTGGTGGGGGTCAGGATCCAAGGGGCAACAATGATATTTTGGAGTGGCCGAAGGGGATAGTTGGTCCCATGGGGCCACCAATGATTTTTGTACTGATTGGGGGGGGATTGCTGCCCGTAGGGTATGGCCTCCTCAACCCTGAGCCTTGAGCATTAGGGACCTGTTCTGGTGCATGGCTCATCTAAGGTGACCTTTAGGACTGCCCAAAGCTGGAGTAAAGATCTAACATAAAAAAAAAAGAGTAAAAAACTGTGTAAAGTTTCAGTGCAGTTTTTTTACATCAAGAGCAATTAAGCATTCAATATTTTGCACAGGCACAAACCTGTTTAATTAGGGGGGGGGGGCAAGCTCCACCCTAAGCTCCACCCCAACTTCCCCTTGACTCTGCCCCAAGATCCACCTTAACTCCAACCCTAACCCCCCATCGTCTTCCCCTCCCTTTATACCCATGGATATCCCATCTCACAAAGGCAAAAGAGAAGAGAGCAGCCACAATTGTGGCAAAGACTCCTGCTTACCTGTAGGAGATGGGATCCCAGCAGGCAGACATTCCTTTCTGTTCTGCTCATATTAAATGGGATGCCTATGGGCAGACAACCTGCACTGAGGCTGCGATTGCGGCCTTTCCCTCCTATTCTGCCCATGGGGATCCAATCTCTCGCGGGCAGACAGAAGGAATTGTTTCCACAATCTTCTTCTCTTCTGCTCACAGGAAATGGGATCCCTGTGGGAAGAACAGTAGAGGCATGGCCTCATGAAGGTGCGGCTGGTGGGCAAAATTTTGGTGGGGCCAGGGTCTTGTGGCCCACCCCATTCCAACACCTATGATTCTGCATGTGATTAGCATGCCTACTGTGCTTTTGCTGGCAATTTTCCCATGCTGGTTCATGGAACAGAGAGGGGCTGGCATCTAAGTGGACAGAGAAACATAACATCTATATACGTCTAAATCTAAGGTTTTTATAGTACGCCTAGCCCGAAACAAAGTCAAAGACCTGCTCAAATAAATAAGTTTTCAGGAGGGATTTAAACTTGGGAAATGAGAGCTCAAGGTGGATATAGGAAGGCATGCAATTCCAAAGGGCTGGGGCCACAAAGAAGAAAGCCGATCATCTGGTGGATTTGTATTTAGCCCGGGAGAATGAAGGCTGAACAAGTTTGTTGTCGTTGAAGGCGCGTAAGTAGCAGGAACAGCGGGTGCATCACAGAACAAGACTAGCATGGGAAAATCACCAGCAAAGTACTGTGCTAGAGCATAACGCAAGGTTTCTGCATCAACTCCTTAGATTGTAAGCTGTCTGAGGACAGGGAAACACCTCCTGTACCAGAATGTAACTCACCTTGCACTACTAGTGAAAAGGCATGAGCTAAATACAGATAAATATGCAAACAGCATATGATAGCATCTATGTTTGTGATCAGATGCAGCCATTTTTTCTTTCCTCTTTTTAAGAAAATGGTTTATTAAAGTGTCCACATCAACATGGCAGAAATGGACAGATAGGGAAACTTCTCACACTACTTCCACTTTTCCCATACTATTTTGACCTGGTCTAAGGATATCAATATTGAGTTTTTTGATACCTTCACCTTCTAAGTCTAACACTGTACTTGAATCATTTTATGTAGCAGTGCTATTCTTCAGTAGTGGAAGATCGCATCTAGGTCAGTGACCATACACACAGAAGTCATTCAGCTTGTAAAAGGAAGACATAATCCCCAGTACTTCATCAGTTTTAAACCAGTAGCAGTCCTCATAAGAATCTGACATGTTTTTATTTATTTATTTAAAAACTCTTATAAACCACCATATGCGCAAACATTCAAGGCAGTGTACAGAGGAATAAAATACATATCAACCCCTCAGGCCCCACCCAGCAGGACCCTGTCACACCCCCCACCCCCATCCATCATTTACCACATATTTCCCTTCCTTTACTCAAATCAGACTCAGACACTGATCAATTCATGGGAGATGGATTACAGAACCATAGAACTACATTCTGATATTGATGACATCCTGGGAGTGCCATCTGACCCAACAAGCTAACTAGGAGCACTTGCCATCTGTTATGTTAAGTTTGTTTTTTGATTATGTATATGTTATTTTGTAATCCATCTAAGAATTTATTTTAGGCTGAATATGTGTTTCAATTAAATGTCTGAGCTGGAAAGATGAGCTACTGCATTTTTAAAGTAAGGGAAAGCTGTGCATTAACATTGGAGAAGCCAGAGTCATTACCTTCCAGCCAGGAATGTTGTTCAGCAATTAAAACGAGATAGTGAAGAGGATATTTTTTTTCCCTGGGAAGGGGGAAAACAACATCCTTTTTGGAGGTACAAGCTTCCTCCTCAGTCATTGCTGAACCCCCTTTTCATCTCTACCCTCCCTTCACCATATTCCACAACATGGGCTGGAATGACAAGGTGAGCACCACATCTGAAGAACTGGAGCTAGAGACGCATCAGTTGCATCAGAATCCCTTTCTTTCCCCTCCCCCTTTCTCTCCTACACTGCTGCTCCCGCCACTTGCAGTCTGTTGACTCTCCTTCACAGGTGCTGATTACCTAGAGTCAATAGGATATGGAAGGTGGGAGCAGCAATGGAAGACAGAAGTGCTTTTTAGTAAGACTACTAAAGTAGTTTTTTACAAACTTTCCTCCATGCACACACAGCCAGTCTGTTTTGAGGATAACCACAATGAATATACATGTGATAGATTTGTATCTACTGCCTCCATTGTAAGCAAATCTATGTCATGTATATTCATTGTTTATATGTGGGTATGTCCTGAGAACCACTGTACTAGAGCCATTGGCCCCACGGAAGCTGCAGAAATCAGTAGTTGGAAGTATACATTTACGGTGTGACACAATGGCAAATTTCCTCTTCCTTCACTGGTAGATTCAGGTATGTCTGTGAAGGGGACTCTGTGCGGAAAGGCATGATGTAGGGTGTCAAGGGACATGTGGCTACAGGCTGTACTGCAGTGTGTATGTGTGTATATGTGGACAGGGTGTACATGAGTGAGGGGGGATGTCATACAGTATCTGTGGATGTGTCTGTGGATGGGAGAGTGGCTGTGAGTCTACAGCAGGATGTGCAGAGAATGCATGATGACAGGTGTCCATAAGGGTAGGAATTTGCTACCAGAGGATATAGTAAAAACTGTTAGTGTAGCAGGGCTTAAAAAAGGTTTGGACAAGTTCCTGGAGGAAAGGTCCATAAACCATTATTAAAGGGGACCCAGGATATCACTGCTAGACCCAATACAAGCATTGTGGAACCTGTGTCTTTTAGGGAAACAGCTAGGTACTTGTGATTTAGACTTGCCACTGTTGGAAACAGGATACTGGGCTTGATGGACCTTGGTCAGATCCAGTATGGCATATTGTATGTTCTTATATCTTAATGTATGAGTGTTCTAGAGGTTGGGTATGCACTCCCTGTTTTCCCCTATGCTACCCTCCCTTGCAAACTCCACTTTTCTATTCTTTGTGCACCTCTATGCTGTATCCTCCTCTCATCATGCACTCATCTGCCTCTTGCCTTCTACTTCCTCTCATTCTTTTTCCTCCAAGTTTCCCTGTAATATACTATCCTAGTAACTTGGCTATGGGGATGATAGGAGCCTGGGACACCAGCTCAAGGTTGATGGGTGTGAGTATTATGGGAACAGTGCAAAGAGCCTCACCTCTCTTGCAGTAACTGAAGTGTTGGTTGTGCTGCACTCAGTAGTAGTCCTTGGTCGCGTTCCACTATCTACTGTCCCTCTTGTTAGGAAAGCTGATGCTCAGGATGTAATTCCAGGGCTTGATGTTGTGCAAGATGGAGTGGAGGAGTGGCCTAGTGGTTGGGGCAAGGTACCAAAGTCCAGGGTTCAAATCCCACTAGAGGACAGCAACCTTGGGCTGGAAGGACTGGAATTTCTAGTCCCACAGGTGCTCCTTGTGGTCTTGGGTAAGCCACTTAACCCTCCATTGCCTGTGTTCCCTGTAAAATAGTTATCTCCAAGTTATAATGACCTGTTCAATGTAATTTCAGTTTGTTCAATGTAAACCACCTTGATATCATGAAAGGCAGTATATAAGAAATGTTAAATAAATAAGTTGTCACTTCTGTTCTTCTGTCTCATGGATCTGCAGATACTTCACCAGCTTGTCCTCCACAATGTTGGCAGCATGGTAGAAGAAGCCCTCCACCATCTTGAAGAGTCTGAGAGTCACTTTGTTTGCTGTAATGCTGCTGCTCATAGAATAGCATTATCATGGCCAGCAGAGCTGTGCTAACTGTTTTCTGGAGGCCAGGAAACAGTTATGCATTACTCCTAGGACAGCAATTTGCGTAAAAAGCAGAACAAAATAAGCAGGAACATACAGTCTTCAAGAGATAAAATACAGAGCCTAGCTTCCCTGCTACTTCTTCCACCATGGGCTCTCTATTTTTCAGGCAGCTAAACCTGGCCTCCTGCCACCATGCAATTTACTATTCCTACACTTCTCTTCTGTCTACATACTAGGAATGTGCATTCATTTGAAACTAAATGGCAAATATCAACAACATTATCTAATTCCTTTCATATTATTTTAAAACAAAACATGGCTAATAATAAAGGCGCCGATGTTTGAAGGCCTTTACATGGGAAACTTCCCTAGTTACCCATGTAAAGGCCTTATCTGGGATTTTCGAAGGGCATTTCCACGAGTAGTGCCCTTCAAAAATCCCAGATATGATTCTAACACAACCTATCCGCATAGCATCAAGATGTACTGGGGGCATTCCAGAGTGGAGCAGAGGTGGATCAAGGCGCTACCTGTGTAGCACCAATTTTCAGTGCTACACGGTTTGTGCTCTGCACCTTATAGGCGTGGGAAAACCTCACCTATCTTTAAGGCACTGGGGCTAACCGTGTGGCATCGAAAATCGGTGCTACACAGGTAGCTCCTGCAACTCCCTGTCTGTGCAGTGACACCCAAATTTTCGATGCTGGGGTAACATATGACCCCGGCATGGAAAATCTGGGTTAGGTAGGAGGTGGGTGGGTTATGCGCCGATGCAGCGCATAATACCGCCCAGCTCAAATTGGAGCCCAAAGAGATTTGAACATAAAACAAAACATGGTGCTAAAAAATCCAATATTCATTTCCTGCTCCAGTTTCATTACAGGCCAAACTGGTCTCAGACCAGTAACCTTTGGATTGGAAAGCAAGCATCTTGCAGTTGACCTATGGTCTCCATAGGGGTTGGCTCTAGCTAAACTGTTCTTAGCTCTGATGATGATATTCCTTCCTGTTTCCTGATTGACCCAAAGTTTGTCTGGTCTGCACTGCAACTCTATGGAAAATGCTAACTGAATTTTTTTCCCTGTGAAGCCAATGATTCTTGCTATAGAGATCTACTCCAAAGATGATTTTTTTTTTGCCATGTGATTGTGCTAGAAATTCTGTGAAACCATGTCTAAGTATACTATCAGAGACATTTACCAAGCTTAATCCAGATCCTGTTTTTTCAATTAGTGATAATCAATTAAGATCTGCATTTTTTTATTAAACTTTTTCACGATAAACAAATGATATTTACAAAACATATGATCAAGGTAAAAAGAAAAAACAAAAAGAATACCTAATAACAACTCATAAATTGTCATCTAACCCACATTACAAGGAAGGGAGACTAGAACAAAGGAAATCAATATGTCTATTTATAAATAAACAAGAATAGTAAAGCGTTCAAGTGCCTGACAATAAATTCTTAAGCTCCATTTAATCCTATTCAACCTAGAAGGAAAATCAAACTTTCGTACTTTGGAGGAAATCTTCTAATTGAACAGCATCATAAAAAGTGTAGCAATTACCTGAAATGAGATCAGCCACTTACAGAGAAACTTCATAAAGAAGGTTGTCCCTAAAGCCAAAGTACCAGGTTTTAAAGCTAAAAAGGCTTTGGGGGTCATTCCAAACCTTGTTTAGTGGATCTGGATGTCCAATCTGGATGTCCAGATCTGCTAAAGGTCTGGATCGCACTGGCGGCCAAAGAGCTCCCCATACGTATAGCTGACTTGTGGGGGGAGCTCTGTTCATGGGCAGGAGGAGGTGGGCCGGGGGAGGATAAAGGGCGGGTGGTGGGCGGGAACACGATCCCAGACGTACAGGGCTGATTCTGAGGTCGGCCGTATATGTCCGGAGTCAGCCATATAGACAGGGAACTTATTCTACCTGAGAGGTGGAATAAGTCCCCATGGATGTCGGGGGCACAGGGCGTTACCCGTAGCCTAACGCTGGCCATAGAACGTCAGATTGGTGGTTGAGCTGTGGGGAAAGAAGTTTATTTTCTGTAGCCGTGGATCATGGCTCCTGAATGGAGCTGAAGTCCTATGGCGACCAGACGCCATGGCACTGTGACTCCATTCAGGAGCCTGGCTGAGTTAGCAGGGTATGTGGCTGGGCGTGCGGCTGATCAGAATCGGGGACCAGCCTGCATGTCCAGATCATTAGACCCGATTCTGATCCCGCAGATATGTCTAGCCCCCATGGGATCAGAATTGTGTTATACCGCTGCAGGCCCCAATTCTGACCAGCCATACAGGGGCAAGACGTGCAAAATGGAATTGGCCTCTTTGCATCTCATTTGTATAGGCCTTGATACATCTGGGAAAATGCTAATAATTTCACCACAAAACAACTCATTCTTTTTTTGAAAATATAACTTCAAGTTAAGATTCTTGTCCAGTTCAGAGTTAAAGGACACCAATAAGGTAGCTCTCTGTGATGGGGTATATAGGAAGTTACCTATCCCTCTCAAAAGAGATTGTCAGAAGTCCATGATATGAAGCTTTATAGCTCAGAACTCAGGGCTGAGAGGGTGTGACTCAGACAGAGGGATTCCTAACAGGGGCTCTGCATTTAAAGCAAAGGTATCAAAGCTCCACCAACTGAACAATGGCTTGAAAAAATCATATCACCAAAGCTGTTGCCCCCGTTACAGCTTCTGCCTCTGTCCAGACAGAGATTCCAATGCCATTTGAAGGACCGATTTCATGTGCAGGATGCCTGCATCTTGAAGCTGAGGAGCATTCAAGATAGTGAGAAGTACATTGATGAGATGCTTCTTGAAACATCCAAGAACCCCAGCAGAGGTAAAGATGGGAGCCTACAGAATGACAAAGGTTGGACACGAGTCAACAGGACCTCTTTCAACTGAAAGCAAGTTTTGCTACGAGGGGACATGGGATGAGGGTGAAGGGAGATAGATTCAGGAGTGATATGCGGAAATATTTCTTTATGGAAAGAGTAGTGGATCCGTGGAATAGTCTCCCAGTGGACGTGGTAGAGATGAGGATAGTAACTGAATTCAAAAAAGCATGGGACAAACACAGAGGATCTCTAAAGGTAAAAAAGGACTGTTGTAGTTGTTGATATGGAAGGACAGACGTGATAGGCCATGTGGTCTTTTTCTGTCATCATATTTCTATGTTTTTATGTTCCTATTTTTCTAAACTATGGAAATACTGGGCTTAAAGGGGAGAGAGAAGGCACTGTACGTTAAACTAGAAAGAGGGAAAGAGAAATCCATTTGAATTGGCGTGATATACAGACCTCCCTAATAGGGAGAAGAGATGGACAGGGATTTAATAGAAGACATATTCAGCATTACCAGGAAAGGGGAAGTGTTACTGATAGGAGATTTTAATATGCCAGATGTTGATTGGCACATCCCTCTGCAGTATCATCTAGAAGTAAGGAGAACCTGGATTCTCTACAGGTAGAACTATTTGATTGTTGTTTCATACTGCCTTATTCTTCTATTCAGGCAACTGGTAACAGAACCCACACGTGAAGGGGCCATACTGGACTTGGTGCTTGCCAATGGTGAAAGTGTCTATGATGTTATAGTGGGAGATCAACTCACATCCAGTGATCACCAGATGGTGTGGTTCAGTATTAGGAGTAGGGCTGATAAAATCCATTCAAAAGCGAGGGTCTTAGACTTTAGGAAAACTAACTTTGCGAAGATGGGCCAATACTTCAAGAAGTCGATAGTGGGATGAGAACAGTTGGGGGATGTGGGCCAAACTGAAAGGGGATATTTTAAAGGTAACCAACCTTTTTGTTAAAATGTGAAATAAAGGTAAAAGGAAAAGGAGGCCGCTATGGTTCTCAAAAGAAGTAGCTGAAAAGGGGGAAGAAAAAGATTGAGACCTTCATGAAATACAAGAGATCACAGAAAGATGAAGACAGGTATCTATATTTGTTAAAACCTAGAGAACATAGCAAAGTAGTCAGGAAAGCAAAGGTTCAAAAAAAGGAAAAAATAGCCAATGCAATAAAATGGGGGAATAAGACATTGTTCGGATATATTAGTGAGAGGATGAAAGGCAGACGTGATATTGTCAGACTCAAGGGTGAAGGGAAGGAATATGTAGAAGCTGATGAGAATAAAGCGGAATTGCTTAACAAATATTTCTGTTCTGTATTCACCGATGAAGGACCAGAAGCAGGACCTCAGAAAACACCCACAAACAGGAACAGAAGAGAGTGGCTTTTTGAATGATTTTCAGAAGATTGTGTTTGTGAGCAACTAGCTAAACTAAAAGTAGACAAAGTCATGGAATCAGATGGGATACATCCGAGAATACTGAGGGAACTTGGGGTCATTCTAGCAGCTCCACTGACTGACTTTTGAAGTAGGGAGTGGTACCAGAGAACTGGAGAGAGGCCATTGTGGTCCCTTTACACCAGGGATCTCAAACTCCAGTCCTGGAGGGCCGCAAACCAGTCAGGTTTTCAGGGTATCCCTAATGAATATGCATGAGATATATTTGCATGCACTGCCCCCACTGTATGCAAATACATCTCATGCATATTCAGTGATTGATATGGAAGGCCAGACTAGATAGAAACATAGAAAAATGATGGCAGAAAAAGACCACATGGCCTATCTAGTCTGCTCTTCTATATCAACCACTACAACAGTCCCCTTTTTCCCTTTAGAGATTGCCTGTATTTGTCCCATGCTTTTTTGAATTCAGATACTGTCATCATCTCTACCACCTCCGCTGGAAGACTATTGGTCTTTTTCTGCCATCAAGTTTCTATGTTTCTAAGAGGCCAGCTGGGTGCAAGAGAGAGAGAGGCCCTTCAAGATAGAAAATCCTTCCAAGCAAGGCTGGGCAGAGGAGTTCTGCCGTGAGGTAGGAAATTTAAACAGAGGGCCGGGGTAAGGGCATTGAGAACCAGTCTTGTGAAGTCAACAAGCTGGGGACATGAAGTGTTGGACAGCAAGAGCTTAATAAAAGTGTTTTTGTTTTGCCTTTAACTGTTGCTTCCCTGTTATTTTAAGAATCCCATGCCACCACATACCACACTATACCACAGGTACCTCATCTTTAGATAACTTTAGAAAAACTGATGTCTAAACTATTGTATCTATAGTAGAAACTTTTTCGAATCCCTCTGCCCACTCTATATAGACAATACTCCTGAACAAAAAGTTGATATTGTTCAACTGCAACATTTCAACATTTTGATAAATCAATACCTCTTTAAAAGATTTTTGAAACAGAATTAAAGGAGACAAATATCGGGTAACAGGAAAATTTAGACACCACAAATTCCTTGCTGTTGTAGCATTTTCCAATGTTTCCATTTGACAATGCAATAGAAGGGGTTTGTTTACTAATCGGCGGTAGCAGCTTCCGTGCGATATCGGAGCCGCAGCCCCATTGACTTCAATGGGGCCGCGACTCCGATATCGCACAGAAGCCGTTACCGCTGATTAGTAAATGTACCCCTTAGTCTTTTTAATACAAGAGACAACAGAAGCTAACTTTTAATATTGTTAATCAAATTTAGTTACTGCTTCCTTTGTAAACTCAGAGAACTGTTGGAGTCCCATTCAAGGAAACTTCTATATGAGAAACAATACCCAAATTTCATTGAAAGATATTTTGGCTTCCTGGACGGGCATACAATATTGCTCAGAGAATACCCTCAAAATGGTTACCCCAGGATGAAACTGAACTAGTGTAGGTAAAGGAACCTGACTCATTTGAATATGTAATTGCTCAGTTAAAACCCCCTGTGGCTTAAACAGAGACCCAGATGGTTCACCAACCATGGGAGAGCCGGCTGAAAACTCCATATCTGTTTTACTAAGTAGAAGGGGTGGGGACAACCCCCCCCCAAAGTGCTAGAGGAGTCAATGAAGGAGTCAGCTCTCACAGGAGTTGAGGACATTCTTTTCCCCTTTAAACCAACCACAACATGGCTATCCGTATGTCCAACCACTTTAGCAAGTTTAACTAGGTTGTTGTTACTCACAACTGCAGACTTCTTCCTCTTCCCTATTCTGAAGAGACAAATGCCTCAGTTTGATTCTCAGTGCTCTGAAGGGACTCCAAAGGGGAATACGCCACAATTTTATGGGCCCTTGAATTCATGCCAGCAAAAGCGCCAAAGTGGCCACAAGTCCAGGCAGTAAGAACAACCCAAAGAAGTGTCTGAAAACTATCTTCTCCTTCTGGTCAACCCCCAGTATGGGTTGTGATATTATAGGCCTTTAGATTGATGTCAGCAAATGTGCCAAAGCAGCAATGACAGTCCAAGAAAGTGCTAGGAAACTCTCCTCTCCTCACAAAGGATCTGCATTTTCCATAGAGCTGCAGTGCAGACCAGCCAGCACTGAATATGGATATTCATCATAAGCCACTAACTGAATACCTGTGCTGCATATCCAGATTTCATTTAACTATGGTAACAAGTGTTTATAAAAAATGCTGACCACTGCAATTAAATATTGACCCACAAATAACTAGATGAATTAAAGAGATGTGGTCGCTGAAGATCCTGGCAGTTGAAGAAGGGATGGAAGAGATAAGAACATAAGAACTGCCATACTGGGTTAGACCAAAGGTCCATCAAGCCCAGTATCTTCTTTCCAAAAATAGCCAAACCAGGTCACAAATACCTGGTATGATCCCAAAAAGTGGCTGGATTTCATGCTACTTATCCTTATGGGACTGCATTAATAACAACCTATTAAATTTTTCTCCAGGAATTAGTCTAAACCTTATTTAAACCCTGCTATGCCAATTGATTTTACCACATCTTCCAACAATGAGTTCCAAAGATTAACTATGTATTCAATGAAAAAAATGTTTTCTCCTATTCAGTGTACCTCTTTGTAATTTCACAGTGTGTCCCCTAGTCTTTGTAGTTTTTGGAAGAGTAAAACAATCAATTTGTATTTACCCGTTCCATTCCACTCAGGATTTTATGGACTTGCATCAGCTCCCCTCAGCTGTCTCTTCTCCAAGCTGAAGAACACTAGTCTCTTTAGCCTTTCCTCATAGAAGAATCATTCCATCCCCTTTATCATTTTGGTCGCCCTTCTCTGTATCTTTTCTAATTCTGCTATATCTTTTTCAGATGCTTGGAGGAACCACTGAGCATGAGAAAATGAGAAACATGGGGAAGAAAAGATGGAGAAGAATTTAAGAGGGATTGAAGATGGAACAGAACGGGAGGGAGAAAAGAAAGGACACAGAGGAGAACCTGTGGTGGGGGAGATATAGAAAGAAATGGGAGACGTTGGGGAACAGAAACCTAGGAGAAGGGAAAGTTAGGCAAGAGAGAAAGGACAGAAGGGAAAACGAAAGTTAGAATGGGAAGGAATATGGAATTGAAGAAGTGCCATAGCATCTATACCCCCTTTTCAAAACCACAGACCTGTCCATGTGTGTCACGTGTAAAATTCAGTCAAATTTCCCTTTACACGTAAGAAGAGGTTCAATAGCAGGATCAGTGTGCATCCTGTTCTTGCTTATGCAGAGCTTGCGAGATTCTTAAAAAAAAGGCTAGTTCTGAATAAAGCAGGACACCTGACCACTCTGATCGCTGGAAGCAGCGGTATATAAATGTTTGCTAAATAAATAAATAAATAAATAAATAAATTTTAGGGGTATACAGTCAAACCTCGGTTTTCATGATTAATCCGTTCAAAAAAGTCTGACTAAAACCGAAACGTATGAAAACCGAAGCAATATTTCCCATAAGAAATAATGTAAATCCAATTAATCCGTTCCAGACACCCAAAAATATTCACAATAAATACATTTTATAGAGAATAGGTTAGGTTGTATTCCTTTGGGTAGTGGCTGCTTTAAGGCTGGATCCCACAGGGCTTTGAGCTGGCTAACTGGTACCAGATGTTTTTATATTTCTTCTTTTTTTTAATTATTTTTGCTTAACCTACAGTACCTTATTCTGTGCCGAGGGTGGTTTCCTGCTACTTCCTGGTGTGAGCTTTCTCTTTCTTCCCCTTCGCTGCTGGATGCCACTCGGGTTTCACTGCTCCTTTTTTCCCCTCCGATCTTCCTGCCTTGTTCTTGCTCTCGCTACTCCGCAGCAGTCCCCCGACTCACTTTGCCTATTCACAAGGCTGTCTGCTAGGCAGTCCCGCTCCCCGCCGGTTCTCTTACGTGGCTCCTGGTGCACGTTTGTTCTCCGACGCTCTCCCCAGCACTCCGTTGACTTGTCATCTGCACTATCACGCGGTTCCCCTCTCCGCTGCCACAATCTTCAATTTATGAATCCTCCGTTGGTTTCTGCGGCCTCTTCGTTGCTCCGCTGCCCGATCGCTGCTAGGGAAGCACAAGGCTTTGTAATGGAGCTCTTCTACAACCCCGCCGTGGAGCCCGATGACGTCACCGGACCATTTCAAATTCTACGAAAACCGAGCGGACGTACGAGAACCGAGACAACATAGCAATTAAAAAAATCATCGAAAACCGAAGCTAACGAAAACTGGGGCATACGAAAACCGAGGTTTGACTGTATTTTTATTTTTCCAAAGTTTACAAACTACTAGTGACCACATTATGCAGTTTTGCAAGCTGAATCTAAAGCTATCTTCAAAAACTGCTTAAAGTGAGTCTTACCTACATCAAATCACAGATGAAATATGTGGAAATTAAGTAATATTTATTAAACATGCAAATAGTCTGAACAACACCTGTAGCCGCATAATTGTCTTTAAAATGTCATTTATGAGGTTAATTTGATGTTATTTAACAAAATCCAGCAAAGCAGCCAGTCTTGTTTGCTTCTGTTTCAGCTCATGAGCTCCCTGCTGACCATCTGACTCTTAATATAATGTTTCCTTCTCTCCTGATTGTACACATGACCAGCAGCCTCAGTTGTCATTTCTACACACCTTTTTATGGACTGGGTATGTGATGGCCAATCTGGAATCACCTTGGGCTTGCTCAGAAATGCCTTGATCTCTGTTGTTGTCATGGTACAGGTAAGAGGAGGCTCAGAGACTCCAGAGCTCTAGTCAAGTAGTTGGATGAGTGTAGTTACCTCAGTGTTGATGGTGTTTTGCTGGGTCTCACACTGCTGTCTCAAAGCTGAGTCTTCTCCACTCTTTCACCTCTGATCTTCAATATGTTCTCCACTGCATCTCCTCTCTCTTGTTCCTCTTCACTGCACAACATAGCTTGCAGAACAGACTCACTGTAACCATACCAAACTGGCCTTCTCACTGTAGGCATGACTATCTTCCTTACCTCTTCACACTGTTTTTTCAACAGTTCCAGCTGGAAAAGGAGATGCCTAGGACCTTCTGTCCAATTGCTATTTATTTTTATATTGAACCAGTTCACCATGTAAACCCCAACACAGAAATATGTAGGATAAATTGATAATTGAGGCACAAAAGGCATTAATATTCATTGCAAACACATAAAAGCTATTATCATAGCACTTAAACATATTTCAGTAATTTGTGTATTTTTGCGTAATTTCCTAGAAATTACACAAGACGTAAAGCTAGTTGTTGATTTGCCACATGAAATTGTACCATTTTTTCCCTAGTGCTTTTTAAAATTATGACATCTCCAAAATTGACACACCCTGCCACTCTAATATACTCATGCCTCAGTAATCACGGACAAAGCAGAAGGAAGAGTTTAGTGATTACAGCACTGATATCTAACTCAAATGTAACCTTTAGATGTGCATTCAATACAACCTTTGGCTACTGGCTCTTTAGGACCACAAATAAGAATTTTTATCTCTCAGTGCCTTCGAGATCAGTTGAAAGCATTGCATTCGAGCTACTCTGGCTTTTCTAATCAACACATCTAATTACTTTATTGTCATTGTGAATCAGCATGTTTACATATTGACCGAGCACTGTAGTCTTATCTGTAATTCCATTAATATTATCAACTGAACTAATGTTATTGCAAAGAAATGTTTCATCTTCTGTATACACAAGGATATAATTTAAGAAGTGATATGCAGTTTTAAACAGCAATGACATAGGTACAAATAACAATACTGATGAATAGAGAATTCTAGTTATATTTTATAGTTAAAATGCTAAATAGCACAATTAAAATATTTGGTTGAAAAACTGAAGCACATTCATTTTTCTCTGCCACTCGATATCCTCAGTAGGTACACTGGGGAAAATAACAAATTAAACTGTACTGAAAGCACAAATATATTGATTCCCTATAAACTTTGCAATTGTACAATTATATGATTGATGATCTGGGTATAATGTTGCAGCCTAACAATTCAACAACATCTCTAGAACATTTGGGATTTATAAAATCAAAAATAAATGTTTGTCATTTCCACATAACCCTTAGAAATTAGCTAAATGATTTTTTGCTGCATTATTTTCTTCAAATCAAGTATCAGTATTTCCTTCTGAGCTATTTCCCTTATACTAACAACTTTCTTCTACCATCAAGGGTTTAATTTTATAAGGAGCTACAAAGATTTAGGCAGCAAGAATATGCATAAATCATGGTATGGTTGTCATTTATTCATGTCAATGACCTCTACTAAAATACCAAATAGGGTACAGGGATTCATGATGTTTGCATCACATGTACTTTCACTGTGGGTATGTACATGGGTAGAGCATGCAAGTGTGCAAGTTGATAATAGAATACTATAATTTAAGCACTTGCTTGTGCAACTACCTTCCTGTGTGGTCCGGACAGTTAGTTCAAAAACTACTCGGCAGACAAGGAAGCACACCAGTCCTAGGAGCTTTTACTCTGAATTTCTCAGTGCTCCCAGATTTTAAAAGTTTAAGGGTTTTCTCTGGAGAGAGGACTGGCAATCGTGATATGGCACTTGACGCTCACACACACCCTTTCCAATTAAAAGAATCCAGGCTAAAAACTGCGTCTGAACCAAGGGTTTACTTAAACATAAAGGTCACTACTAAAACAAATTTTAACAATTGGCAATAACAATTAAAAAAGCAGAACGACTGTATAATACAACAGGATAAACTCCTTTTATAGTAGTTGTATATTGCTACCCCATCCCTTCCCTTCTAGCTTTCTGCATCTTACTCTTTATGTATAAGTTTCTCAAGCCCACTTAAATATTTCACCAGTCACTTATTTCCTCTAATTTACTTCTCTCTGCTGCACCCCACCCCAAGGTACCTGAGTATCAGGGCTCTTTTCCTGCAGTTCCCCAGCATGTGTGAATCAGACCCTTTTGTGGGTATCTCTTTGGTTTAGCTTGTGTTGGCTCCTTCCGCCTCTTAGCTGGATTGCTGCTGTGAACTTCAAGTCTTCTCTGAGCTGTTCTGGCAGATGAACTCTGGAGGGATTGGTGTGGACACTCTTCTGGAACTTTTTGTTTTCAGGCTGAGCTCCAGATTCTCCTTTCTGTAGGGTGATTGCTCTGGTAGAGTGTCAGAGGCACCTGCCCCCTAAAGGCAGCCACCCACTTAATACAGCATGATGCAATGGCTAGGAGCCAAAGACAAGAAACTGCCTTTGGGTTCTGGAAACTGTTACACATTTCTTTCTACTTCTGGTAACAATCAGTAGGGACACTGGATGTTGCTACTGCTCTTAGGGGCATGTTTTCTAAAAACCGCTAATTAGCGCGCCGCAAAATAGCGCACTAAAAGCGGTACTTAAGAGCGCTTAAATGCCCTGCAAACGTGCGATGAAGCCCCGCACACTTGCGCGTCACAGTAACGAGTGCCGCACAAGTACGTGCCCGCAAATGTCCGATAGAGGCGTGGAAAGGCTAACGGAGGGCGGAGGAAGGCCCCGGAGGGGCGGAGAGAAGGGGTTAATGGGCGGGGAAGGGGAGGGGAGAGGCGCCCCGCACATTATCGGGGCTGAATTTCCAAAAAAAAATAGCGCGAGTGAGTCACTCGCGTTAGAATGCATTTAAAGGGAAGAGAAACCATTTCCGTCAGCAATGTACAGCAAAACCGGGGAAACCTGCAAAACGTGAGCAGTGTGATACATGTGCACAGCACAAAAGTGCAATTATAAATAGAAAATGACCACCACAAAAATATGAAAAATAGTAATTCAGTTGGGGAACAGTTATAGTGATGGGCAAAACTAGATAACACACCCAGGAAAGCTCCAAAAAAAAGAAATGATTTATGGAAAGGTGTACGGAGCGGAGACTCGTCCAAAAAACATTTCCCTTTTTCTGGAGCTGTCCTGGGAGTGTTATCTAGGGTTGCCCATTAATATCACTGTTTCCCAGCTTGGGTATATGTTTTCCCCCTTTGTTCCGTGGTCATTCCCGGGTTTTATTTGCACGTTTGTCACCACACAGGGTGAAGGAGCCCACAGTAAAAATGCATGCAGCAGGGTTTGTGACTCCATCCTGCCAGGTTTACTACCTCCAGGGGCTGCACTGTCTTTGTGGCCATAGTGTGGTGCAGAGGACATAGCCATGACCTCTAGGACTAGAAGGCCAGAGGTTCAAATCCCAGCTGGGGCACTTGCCAGCCCAGTCCATATATTTTACCCACCACTAAACAAAGATAGAGCAGACACCCCTGTATTGCAGGGAACATAAGCATGGGGGAAACACCCATATGTTACCCAACACCCATATGTTACCCAACACCGCACACACACCACAACAATGGGCATACCTACAGCCAAATCCCCCAAATGCAGTCCCGTACTGCCACATTGCAATCAGGTCATCTGCTTTTTCTGAGAGAAGCTCATGCCAGCATGTTGGCGCACGAGTACATGTGGTGCAGGGGGCAGTGGCAGCTAGCCACAGAGGACAGAGGCCAAGCCATGTGCAGGCTGGCACAGTCCACTGCAACACACAAGCCCTGCCGGATCCACAGGCATGGATATTCCAGGGAATCCAGCCAATCTGTGGCTACAAGGTGGTGCAGTGCACACAGACAGTACATACAAGAACAGAAGGTCACAGGTTCAAAGCCCAGCTGGGGCTACTGCCAATCCTTCCCACATATTTTTCCCACAGCTACACAGTGATAGTAAGGACAAACCTTTCGTGGCGAGGACATATGCAATGGTACTACGTCTATCTTTTACCCCACTGAGCACAGACACCATGTACAGGGGCAGTACCTAGAGCAGAATCTCCCAAATGCAGTCCTGGTGGGCCACACACCAGTCAGGGTCCATGCTGCCACTCATACAAATGCCTGTGCTGTATATCTATGCACCACCCCCATGGCATGTAGATGTAGCTCATGCATATTCATGAGGAACAGCAGGTAAACCCGATCAGTGTGATGCAAACCTGGACTGGAGTTGGGAATCTCTGCCGTAAAGCAGCAGCCAACAGGGGCAGACACACCCACACCCACACCCACAGGCCCCATTGGCCAATGTCTCCTGGAGAGGCAGAACATTGGACCCTGCGTGCATCTCCCAATACTAGCACCTGCATACCCTAGCAATGTAACCCTACACCTGAGGTATACGGTACACAGCTCTGAGACGCTTGCTAGGAGTACTGGCAGATAGATATCCATACGTTATGCACATACTGCTAGTTGACCCCATCCGAACAATCTGTATGGTGTTTGCGGTGCGTGCTCCAGCCCTTGCCTCTGACGGTGTTTACCACCCTGGGGAGTGACCCCCAGCAGTACTGCGTAGCATATCCATGCCTTGCCGTGCCCAGCACCGGTTTGGTGGGCAAGGCTAATTACCTCCTCAATAGTAGCACCATGATGGCATAGGTGTGGAATTGTGTGTCTGTCTATACAGTGGGTGTTGCCTGCATGCCCCTTCCACAGCCCACACTGCCAACACTGTTGCCAGTATTGGCCTGCCAATGTGCATAATGAGTAGCAAGGGACCATGGGTATATCTCAGACAGAGTGGACTGACCAGGATGCAGCTGCACAGGGCATAGGGCACTGGCAGGGGCATGGTAGTGCCCTGCCACCACCTACACAGACAGGGTGACCTCTGTATGTGCTGCTGGGGGATCACTCTCACCCTGAGTGTGCAGTGACGGCAGCATGGCTAGGCACCCCCATAGTGCTATATTGTGATTCTCCCATGTGATATATATGGGTGTACTGTGGGGGCCTCTTCATGGACTTAACTGTCTGTGTGTGCTGCCACCCCAGTTGTGGGTGCATGCATGTCCATCAGGACCAGCCAGCAGACTGTTCACAGCTGATATGTGTTGTGATGGAGTGCCTTGCAGGGTGCAGTGGCTGATGGCTTGCTGCAGGTGAATATCAGATAGTGGTGGGGTGCATCTTTGAATATCCAGGTCTAATGTCTGTCTGATATTGTGTTATGGATGTGTGTGGAGCTGCTTGGCCTGCCCTGTAGGGTGTCTGTTCCCTAGCAGGACTAGGGTTGATGGTCCACTCTACTGCCATCGGGGGTGGGGATCTGTTGAGGGGAAGCCCTGTTTTATCCACCTGGGGGTCCCCAGTAACTGAGCCAGACAGAGAGCTCCAGAATGTTTAATGCAGCACCTACCTATTCCACAGGTTATTGCTGCTTTAGAGCTCTGACATGGCTGCATTCAGCCATCGCTGGTGTTGTGGACCTGGTCCTGGGCGCAACATCTCACACTCAGGGTGAGCACAGTAACCGCACAATGTGATGGTGTTTAGCTACTCTTTGCCGTTTGTCCACCCACTCAGGACACCCTACCAGGCCGAGGTGCTGTGTGGGTGCACACGGACACTTCCCCCTACCAGGCCGGGGAGCTTTAGGGGTGCATTTCCCATCCTGTGTTCAATCGTGGACAGCTGATTTGCATGTGCAGTGCATCATGGGTATGGGTGGTTCACAACAGCAGACTGTCAGTGAGGTGACGTACAGGCTATCTGCAGCCAGCCAGGGGCTGCTTGCAGCTATAGAGCTGTAGCCCAATGGTTATGTCACTGCCTGTGCAGCCAGATGTCATGGGTTCAAACCCACAGTGGGGTTATGTGATAGGGGTGTCCACAGATTTATTTTCATTTACTGTACATATGTTGCTGCCAGCAATACCACCCTCAGCGTACTGTACCCATAAGGTGCCTCTGAGGGTGCTTTATGGGGCGCCCTATAGGGCACGTTACGGTTGCCAGCCATATAGGGTGCACTATACATTATCCTGTCGCAACATACATGCTGCCCTATAGGGGACATTCTAGGGTGCCTTGGTGGACGGTGCACTGTCACATGTGCCTTATGGGCCGCCTTATATTAATATGCTGTGAGAGTGCGTTTGCTAGTAGTTATCACAAAATAAAATTAAAAAGCCTCCTACAGCACATAACATACTGCCTCAACTAGCCTTTTTCACTGGGCATTATGAGGGATCGAACCCCTGGTCCCTGCACCATTGGTCAGTGTCTTAACCATTGTGCTGTGGCTGTGTTCCTTTGCTTTGGCATCAGCGCGCCGCCTTATGCCCATCAGCGCGCCACCTCCTGCTGCCCACAATTAGTGCGCCGCCTTGTGCCGCCCAAAATGAACAGTGCGCCACCTTGTGCCGCCCAAAAAGAACAGTGCGCCGCCTTGTGCTGCCCAGATAGTACAGTGCGCCGCCTTATGCCGTACAAAACGAACAGTGTGCCGCCTTATGCCGTCCAAAAGTACTTTGCTTCCTGAACCACTTTTACACATTCAAGGTGTTGCCTCAGCTGGCCTTTTTGTTGCACACAATGGGGGATTGAACCTGTGGCTGCTGTACCATTGGTTAGTGTGTTCACTGTTGTGCTACAGATCTGCTCTGATATATACTCAGCAGCGCCCCACTTAGCCTTCCCACGCGCTAATGTGGGCCCCGCAAATTAGCGCGACGCGCACACGTACGGTCGGGTTTTTTTCTTCTTTCTGCCTGAACCGCCCACTCCTTATATGGCACACGCACACTACCGCGGCCCCGCACGTTAGGAATGTTTAGTAAACATGCCCCTTAGTGTAATCAAAAAACTCCCAATAACTCTCACACCAGTGAACACTACCAAAACTAAAAGAGTTATAATGTATCTTTTTAACCTGGAGGAACTTTATTAACAAAAGTAACAATGTGTCTCACAATGCCACTCATTCATACAGATCCTTTGAGGCTACCCAAGGGGGAATAAATTGAGGAAGCCTCAGCACAGGGCATAAGGTTCAATCGTGGCTATGATTCCACTGAACTTAAGACTGTTCCACACCTGATTTGTCATTCATGGGCTTCTATAATAGGTTTAACAATTTTTGAATGCATTTATAAGAATTGAAACACTTATCTCAATCTCCCATCAAAAGTTAATCCTCAAAAGGCTCCTACAGTGCTGGACATTAGTCGACGGGTTTTGCCCTGTATTTCAAAAGGGATGCATCAGGACAAATCAACCAACTTCAACCAAATTTTAGGTTCCTCTAAAATGAAGAAACACCCTTCCAAATGGCTATAAAGAAGGCTGTGAAGCATTCAAGCATAATCAAGTTCATCCTTTGTATCTATTATTTGATTTTAACCAGATCTGTTATTAATTTCTTAAACAGTAAAAACAACAACAACAATTATTTAGTCTCCCCATTTTAACCAAGTTGTTTTTACCTGTTATATGTAAAGTCCAGTGTTTGCTCTGCCAGCATTGTACAATTAATGTTTTATTGTAAACCGCACTGATCCTAAAGAGCGGGGTATAAAAAAGATATAAATAAATCTAAATCAATCAGATCAAAGTGCCTTCATCCAGTCTGACTCATTCAGGCCCGCTGGTTGTATGGAATTCAGAGTAAAAGTCCACTTCTGTTTTAACCTTGTTAACGCCTGTAAAACATTCCCACTTGATGACCATGTGGAACGGTCTTAAGTTCAGTGGAATCATAGCCATGATTGAACCATATGCCCTGTGCTGAGGCTTCCTCAATTTATTCCCTCTTGGGTATCCTCAGAGGCTCTGTATGAATGAGTGGCACTGTGAGATACATTGTTACTCTTGTTATCAAAGTTCCTCCAGGTTAAAATCACTATATTGAACTAAATGTTTCACTTGATGAACAACAAAACATGGGTTTAGACCTCATCACAGTGTAGAGACACTAATGCTAACTTTATTGGACAGACTCATTTGTGGATTGAACAGCAGTAAACAAGCATTTATCTTAATATTTATAGACATTGCCTCAGCTTTTGATAGGATTAGTCACAAAATTCTTATTAAAAGGTTACAATAAATTGGACTACAAGGTATGGTCATCCAGTGGATCAAGTCCTACTTAACCAACCACACCCAACAGGTCCAAATTGGACAGCTAGCATCTACAACTTTTTTAAACATAATAACTCTTTGTTTCGGTACTGCTCTCAGTGTAGCACTTCAAGTAGTCTCTACACTTGAAAAATGTAGGTGTAGTAATTTACACCAGCTCTGGGACTGGTGTAAGTCAATATGCCTTAATTTAAGGTACATTCTCCACTACTTATGCTAGTATTTCATAATGTCCAGTATGAATGCACTTGATTTTATAAAATAGGCATAAAATACATGCATGAGAACGTACCTAGTTAGGTGCAACTTTATAAAATTACCTGCCATATGTGGAAATTAAAAATGAATAGAAATATTAGAAATGTCATTGGCAATATAGTCACTCTGCTAATAAGAATCTGTAAATGCGTTACACTTATAGACTCATTTTACAAGCATTTAGGATCCTAGATATGGGACTAAATTAGTCCTTTGCAAATTGAGTAAGGCTGAGTTCCTAAATGTAATTTAGAAGACTAAAAACTGGGTGGCTAAGGGGATGTAGTTAGGGTGGGGAAGAAGTTAGGTGCTTACCACTGCCGTACAGCACTGTACTTCTAACTGAGGAGCCCAAAAGGGCAATTTTGTAACCAGCCCCATCAATGGATATAGCTAGTGTAAGTGAAAATAGCACAAATTCTTTCCCTTCTAAAATTTCTGCTTACACATGTATCTAGTGGAGGCAGAAGCAGGCCGAAATATAGACGTGTGCCAGGATTTACATGTATATTCCATCTGACTTCTTAAAAGAGCTTTAAAAGCAGAGCTCAGTGGAGGAAGCAGTTGGAGCCAGCCGCAGGTGATCGGAGCGGCAGGCTCTTGGAATGACAGCCCCGACGCCCTCGGGGGCTTTCACCCCTCTAATTTAGTTTCCTCTGCCTGTTCCTGCGTGGGTAGCGCACGCGGGTGGCGCATATCAAAGGGGCGCATTACAAGGGGCATTTCTGGCTCCTTGTAAGCTCCTTGGAGCACCGTCGGAGCAGCGGAAGAGCACAAGGGTACAGTGTGTGCAGCCATGGGGAAGCGAAAAAAGAAGGTGGTGACATCAGCAGCAGTAGCAGCTTCGTCTTCTGTGGTGAGTGGCCCCATGGATCGTCATCTGATACCTTTGTTGGGGGCTACCACGCCTTTAGCCGTGGGGTCCTCACCTGATAGTTCAGGGGGGCCTCTTTGAGCTCCGTTGACCGAACCCCGCCCCCTCCTCCTCAGGGTTCTACTCCTGCTGAGTCTGCATGTAGTTCTCCGTTGGCATGTGACACTCTGGCTCCAGGGATGAGGCCATTGATACCGGTCTCTTGGACTCCCCCCCAGGCGGAGGCTAGGGAAATTTTGGATTCCCAGGTTTCCCTGGCTGACGTTTGGAGGGTGGTAACATGGACAGAGCGTACCTTAGTATCTACGGTGACCCAGCTCTGCTCCTTTACCCAAGATGTAGTAGCAGGGCTGGTTCATGTAGAAAAGCGGGTAGAATTACTTTGTAACCAAGTTCCTAAATGTGAATCATTGTGTCAATCCCTACAGACAGCTCAGTCCACAGTAGTGAAGGATAATATTATGTTAAATCGTAAGTTAGAAATGTATGAGAATGTGATAAAATCTAAGAATATTAGGTTTTTAAATTTTCCTTTGTGCCATTTGCTATCTCCAGAGATTTTATTACGTAATACTTACGGGAAGTGTTAAAATTACCTAATGCTGATGTAATACCCTTCTCAAAACTTTATTACCTCCCAGGACGGGGTGGTTCACCTGAATGTTCTGTTGCAGATTCTCAGCAGCAGGAACCTCAGGAGCTTAATTTAACTGAGTTCCTTGAGGACACCCAGGATAACATCCCGTCTCATGCTACATTGCTTGTTACTTTTGTTTTAGAAAGTGATAAAATCTCTGTACTTAAAGAATACTTTAGGAATCGAAATGCTATTTTTTGTGGATCCCCCATTCAATTGTTTCCAGATGTGTCCAGACCTACATAGGCACGTAGGAAAGCCTTTTTGGCTTTTAAACCTCGTGTCTTGGCCTTGAGCGCCTCTTTTTTTTTTTTAGATATCCAAGTAAATGTTTGATAGTTCTTCAGGGGGTGAGATATGTATATTTTGATCCATTTCAGCTGAAGGCATTTTTGTCTAGTAGGGAGACCATAGATTTTGTGGTTCAGGAGGCAGATTGATAGATTGAAGGATACTGGCTATGATTTGGAGTTTATTCTCCTTGTGATTTCCTGGATTTATTATGTAAAAAAAAAATCTTTCTCCCTTTTTGTGGACTATATATTTTCTGCATTTTTTCCTCATATTAGATTCCCCTTGTGTTATAATAATAGCTTTTGTTCTATTGCTTGCAATTGATAATATTTGGAAAATCAAATAAAAAGTTGAATAAAAAAAAAAAGCAGAGCTCAATTTGTGTCAGAATGGAGTGAAACTGCGTTCCGGCACTTCTTGAGCCTCCAAAGGGAAGTAGCATCGGGTTCCACCCCAAAAAAAGTACAGCAGAGCTGAGCTGGTTGCCAATCTAATTTCCCTGCTTGGAACATGCCCCTGCACCAGCTACCTCACTCAGCTCCCAATCAGGCCACCGCCACTCACTGCCACAGTCTCCTCCGCCACTGCTGCTGCAGTATCAGAGCTGGCACAACCCACTGTGCAAGCGGTGTACTTGCAGAGGGTGGCGGCTCTGAGGGGGCAGTGAGTGCTTACTTTGCTATGCAGACCTGGCCATGGCCACTTACTCTGCTTAAGGAATGTATTCCTCACGACTGGCAACTCTGCTGCTGCCACCGCCGCTCTCCCCGGGACTGTGGCAGCAGCAGTTTCACCCCCCTCCCATCACCACTGCTGCTTACTCAGACCCGGTAATAAACTGCTGCGGCAGAAGAGTATCAGCTTAAGAAGCACAGAAACACAGGTTCTTCATGCTTGCATGGTCCTGCTGGTTCCTCCCTCTTCTGAGGCATGTTCTTGCATCAGAGGGACCGGGGATGGCAGGACCTTTCAAGTGCACTGGACTTGTGAAGGCTCACACTTTCATTTGTCTTTCTTTTTTAAGCCACTGCATACATCGTAAAAGGTAGCAGTTGCAGACAGAAAATCAGGGACAAGCACGCTATCAAGGATATCAGGGAAGGGGGATGTCAGATGCTGGACAAGGGAACATAAAAGACAAAACGTCATGGAGCTCAGAGATAGATGCTGGCCCATGGGGTGAGGGGTCAGAAAGAAGATAGTGACCACAGGGAGGAAGAGCGAAAATGCTGGACATGGGGAGAAAGACAGAATAGAGAGGGTAGATGATGGCCACATGCAGATGAAGGGCTAACCATGCTAACCATGGGGGGATAAAGGGGAGTGAGAGCAGATGGAAGCAACAGGGGAGGTGGAGTTCATATACTGGCCATGAGGTGAGGAGGCAGAGGGCAGATGCTGGGAATTGAAGGGGGGAGACTAGAGAAGACAAGGCAGATGCTGGGCATTGGGGGAAGAGGGAAGACAAGGCATATGCTGGGCATTGGGGGGGAATAGGGAAGACAAGGCAGATGATGGGCATGGGTGTGTGTGTGTGTGTGTGTGTGTGTAGAGAAGACAGGCAGTTCCTGGCCATGGGGGAGGGGGAGAGAAAGGGCAGATGCTGGGCATGGGGGAGAGTAGGGAAGAAAGGCCAGATGCTAGACATGGAGGAAAGTAAGGAAGAAAGGGTAGATGCTGGGCATGGGGGGAGTAGAGAAGAAAGGGCAGATGATGGGCATGGGGGGAAGTAGGGCAGAGAAGGCAGTTGCTAGATATAGGAAGGAAGAAAGGGCACATGCTGGGCATGGGGGTGGAGTAGGGAAGAAAGGGCATATACTGGTCATGGGGGAGTAGGGAAGAAAAAGCAGATGCTGGGCATGGGGGGGTAGTAGGGAAGAAAGGGCTGATGGCAGGCATGGGGAGAGTAGGGAAGAAAGGGAAGATGCTGGACATAAGGGGGAGTAGAGACAAAAGGGAAGATGCTGGGCATGGGGGTGGAATAAGAAGGAAAGGGCAGATACTGGTCATGAGGGAGTAGGGAAGAAAGAGCAGATGATGGGCATATGGAGGGAATAGGGAAGAAAGGGCATATGCTGGGCATGGGGGGAGTAGGGAAGAAAGGACAGATGCTGGGAATGGGGGAAGTAGAGAAGAAAGGGCTGATGCTGGGCATGGGTGGAAGTAGGGAAGAGAAGGCAGTTATTAGGCATAGGAGGGGAGAAAGGGCAGATGCTGTGCATGGGGGAGAGTAAGAAAGAAAGAGAAAATGCTGGGCATGGAGGGAATAAGGAAGAAGGGCAGATGCTGGGAATGGGGAGAGAGTAGGAAAGAGGGCATATGATGGGCATGGAGGGAATAAGGAAGAAGGGCAGATGCTGGACATGGGGAAAAGTAGAGAAGAAAGGACAGATGTTTGGCATGGGGGGAGTAGAGAAGGAAGGACAGATGCTGGGCATTAGGAGAGTAAGGAAGAAATGGCAGATGATGGGCATAGAGGGTGAGTAGCGAAGAAAGGGAAGATGCTGGGCAAGTGAGGGAGTAGAGAAGAAAAGGCAGATGCTGGGCATGAGGAGGGGCAGGGAAGAGAAGGCAGTTGCTATGCAAGGAGGAGAGAAAGGGCAGATGCTGGGCACTACGGGTCATTGTGGGGAGAAGGATAGAAAGGGCATTGGGGGAGTAAGGAAGAAAGGACAGATGATGGGCATGGGGGGAATTAGGGAAGAGAAGACAGCTTTTAGGCATAGGAGGGGAGAAAGATAAAATGTTGGGCATGCAGGAAAGTAGGGAAGAAAGGAAAGATGTTTGGCATATGGGCAGTAGAGATGGAAAGGCAGATGCTGGGAATGGGGTGGGGAGTAGTGAAGAAAGGGCAGATGCTGGATATGGGTGGAGTAGGGAAGAAAGGGCAGATTCTGGGTAAGGCAGGAGTAGGGTAGAAAGGGAAGATGCTGGGCATGGGGGGAGTAGGGTAAAAAAGGCAGATGCTGGGCATGGGGGAGTAGGGAAGTAAGGGCAGATGTTGGGCATGGGGGGAGTAGGGAAGAAAGAGCAGATGCTGGGCATGGGGGAAGTAGGGTAGAAAGGGCATATGCTGGCATGGGGGAGTAGGGTAGAAAGGGCAGATGCTAGGCATGGGGGGAGTAGGGAAGTAAGGGGCAGATACTGGGCATGTGGGGGAGTAGGGAAGAAAGGGAAGATGCTGGGCATGTGGGGGAGTAGGGAAGAAAGGGAAGATGCTGGGCATGGGGGGAGTAGGGTAGAAAGGGCAAATGCTAGACATGGGGGGAGTAGGGAAGAAAGGGCCGATGCTGGGCTTGGGGGTAGTAGAGAATCAAGGGCAGATGGTAGGCATGGGGGGAGTATGGAAGAAAGAGCATATGCTGGGCATGACGGGAGTAAGGATGAAAGAGTAGATGCTTGGCAAGAGGGAATAGAGAAGAAAAGGCAGATACTGGGCATGGGGGAGGAGTAGGGAAGAAAGGGCAGATGATGTGCATGGGAGAAGTAAAGAAGAAAGGACAGATACTGGGCATGGGGGGACTAGGGAAACTAGGACAGATGTTGGGCATGGGGAGAGTATGGAAGAAAGAGCAGAGGCTGGGCATGGGGGGAGAGGGTAGAAAGGTAAGATGCTGGGCATGAGGGGAATAGGGAAGAAATAGCATGTGCTGGGTATGGAGGGAGTTGGGTAGCAATGGCAGATTCTGGCCATGGGGGAAGTATGGAAGAAAGAGCAGATGCTGGGCATGGAGGGAGTAGGGTAGCAATGGCAGATGCTGGGCATTGGGGAAGTATGGAAGAAAGAGCAGATGTTGAGCGTGTGGGGGGTAAGTAAGGAAGAAAAGGCACATGCTGGGCATGGGGATAAGTAGGGAACAGAAGGCAGTTGCCAGGCATAGGAGGTGAGAAAGGGCAGATGTTGGGCATTGGGGGGAGAAGTGTAGAAAGGGCAGATGGTGGGAATGGGAGTTGAGTAAGGAAGAAAGGGCAGATTCTAGGCATGGGGAGAGTACAGAAGAAAGGGTCGATGCTGTTCATGAGATAGAGTAGGGAAAAAGGACAGATGCTTGACATTTGGGGAGTAGATAAGAAAGGGCAGATACTGGGCATGGGGGTACATAGGGAAGATAAGGCAGTTTTTAGGCATAGGAGTGGAGAAGGGGCAGATGCTAGACATTTGAGGGAGTAGGGAAGAAAGGGCAGATGCTGGGAATGGGGGAGAGTAGAGAAGAAAGGGCAAATGCTGGTCATGGGGGGAAGTAGGGAAGATAAGGTTGTTGCTAGGCATAGGAGGGGAGAAAGGGCAGATGCTAGGCATTGGGAGGAGTAGGGAAGAAAGGGCAGTTGCTGGGCCTGGGGTGGAGATGAGGAGATAGGGCTTACGCTGGGGAGGGGCAGCGAAAATATGTTGGGCACTGGTGTAAGGAGAGAGAGAAAGAGAATTTGAGGGAAAGGGGGGTTGGGATAGATAGAGGAAAGATACTGGATATGAGTAGGGAGAGGAGACGGTGAGCATTCAGTGGAGAGCTCGGAGGAAATACTAGATGGAGGGGGTGAGGAAATGCACAAGATGTGAAATGCCTGACATAGGATCTGGTGAGAAGCAGAGGGAAGATGCTGGGCACAGAGAAAGAGAGAGAGGGATGTATTAGACCCAGCAGAGGAATAGGGAGAAAGGGAGTGTATAAGGTGGGCTTGGTTGAGAAAGGGAGGGAGGTGCTGGATAGAATGAAGAGAGGAGAGAGATACTGGACAAGGGAGGAGAAAAGATACTGAACTGGCAGTCCAAATGGCAGATAAAATTTAATGTGGACAAGTGCAAAGTTATACACCTAGGAAAGAATAACCCAAACTTTGGTTACACGATGCAAGGTACCACCTTAGAAACCACCACCCAGGAAAAACATTTAGTCATCATCGTGGATAATATATTCAAACCCTCCACCCAGTGTGCAGCGGTGGCCAAGAAAGCAAATAGAATGCCAGGAATCATAAGGAAAGGAATGGAGAATAAATGTCTCTATATCGTTCCATGGTTCAACTGCACCTTGAATATTGTGTACGATTCTGGTCACCATATCTTAAAAAGGATATAGCAAAATTACAAAAGGTACAGAGAAGAGTCACCAAAATGGTAAAGGGGATGGAAGGATACCCCTATGAGGAAAGGCTTAAAAGGTTAGTGCTCTTCAACTTGGAAAAGAGAAGGCTGAGTTGAAATATGATAGACATCTATAAATTAATGAATGGAATGGAACGGGTTAATGTAGATCGGTTCTTTACGCCATCTAAAGTAGAAATACTAGAGGACAAACAAAGAAGCTACAATGTAACCCATTTAAAGCTAATAACATAAAATATTTTTTTACTCAACACGTAATCAAACTCTGGAATTCGTTACTGGATGATATAGTAAAAACTGTTAGTGTAGCTGGGTTTAAAAAAGGTTTGGATAGGTTCCTGGAGGAAAGGTCCATAAACCACTGTTAAAGAGGACCTGGGAAATCCACTGCTTACCCCAGGACGAGCATTGTGGAAGCTGTGGACTTTGAGTACCTACCAGGTACTTGTGACTTGGATTGGCTACTGTTGGAAACAGGATACTGGGCTTGATGGACCTTGGTCGGACCCAGTATGGCATTTTTTATGTTCTTATGTTCTTAAAAGGGGAGACGCCAGACATAGGCTGAGAAAGAAAAGGGACAGTAAGTTAAAGATGAGGGAATAAGAGTCTGGGGAAGGAGAGAGAGATGAGGAATAGAAACATGAATGCAGAAAAAGATCACATAGCCTATCTAGTCTTCCTTCCATATCAACTACTACAATTTATTTATTTATTTGTTACACTTTTCTATACTGCCCCTTCCAGAGATCAAGGGTGATTTACAATTAACCAACATGTTACATATAGCAGTATAATGAATTAACAGGACAGATAACTATTTATATATCAACTATTAACAATGTTTACAAGAGTTATAGAATCTTATTTCAGCTATGAACAATGCTTACAAGAGTTATAAACGCAGATGTGGGGGAAATTGAGGTACTGATGGTGTGACCTCTGTGTATATGGGGTGGTCATTGTGTGTGGGATTGGGTTAGTTGTGCAGTATTACTGTCCTTAGTGTTTCCATAGTGTTCTATGAATAGATGTGTTTTGAGATATTTTCTGAATACTTGAAGGTCCGTAATCGAGTGGATTGAGACAGGCAGTGAGTTCCAAAGACTTGGGGCTGTGTACGTGAATGCCCTGGAGCTCATGGCCTGTTTGGTCTTATGAATAGAGAGGGGATTGCAAGTGAATGCTGATTGTTTTCCCTTCAAGATCTAGCGTCTGAGGGGGTGTGGAGAAGGGTTGAGAGGTAAAATGGTGCAATATTGTTGATCAGTTTGAAAGTGGTCATTAGTGCCTTGTATTTTGTTCAGCTCATAATTGGAAGCCAGTGGTGGTCATATAAGATGGGTGTGATATGATCAATTAGTTGGGCCTTGCAGATGATTCTGGCTGTAACGTTTTGTGCCCTCTGGAGGATATTCATATTCTTTATGGGAGTGCCCTGTAACAAGCTGTTACAGTAGTCAAAGTGGGGGGTGTCAAGAAGTGGTCTCAGGTGCTCAATGGTCTTTAATTTAAAAAAGGTATAGCCAATGATTTGCCTGGGTGAGCCATAGCCTCCAAACTTTGGCATCAGGTCCACTCATTCAGCGGCAGCAAAACAGTGGAATGAGAGGATAACTGGAGGCATTGTCAACATTTCTGCTGCTTTGTGCCCATTCTTGTTAATCTGTTACCCTACAAAAAAAAATCAATCCTAGCTACACCACTGATGCAGTACCTGGATTCTTGGGGTTTCAGTTTAATTTTTGCCTACATGTGTTTATTCCCTACTTGGTAAGGATCTATCTGTGTTCTGAGTGTGTGGCCAAGGCCAGTTATTTTATAAGCACGGCATTTCTATGTAGGGTTCAGAGTAATCCGGCTTATTTGGTTTTATAAATAAGTGTATTAATATTCTTGGGCCCACTGCAGTATTTATGGTGCTGCTCTTTTCTGGGCTGGCTGCTTGAGTTATGGAAGTTGATATTGTTATGGCTTAGTACATTTTTTTCAATAGCTCCTGAGTAATTGTTGTAAGGTTTTCATTAACAAAATGCTCAGTACTGGTGAGGGTGTATATTGCTGTTACTGAGATGACACCAAAATTAGAAATTATGGGGTATGTTTACTAAACCGTCTTAATGTGACCGGCGTTAGTTGCAGTCTTACTGTGACGAATGCCATATAAGGTAGTGGGCGTTCCGGTATTAAGGTAGCATTTTGGGTTATCACGCGATAAAGTCCGTTATCACGCGATAGAGGGAGCTGTGGCACGTTAACACGCATTAGCCTTAATTAGGCGCGCTGACCTATAATCATAGCAAAAGAGGTGTAGCACCCTGGTTAATACATTGACTGCTGCTACAGTGGTCATATTTGTTTATTTACATTCTCTTATATACCGTGCTATTCTGCATCAGTGCAGTTTACATTGAACAAACTGAAATTACATTGAACAGGGCATTATAACTTGGAGATAACTATTTTACAGGGAACATGGGCTATGGAGGGTTAAGTGGCTTGCCCAAGATCACAAGGAGCACCTGCAGGACTAGAAACCCCAGTCCTTCCGGCCCAAGGTTGCAGTCCTCTAGTGGGATTTAAACCCCTGACCTTCCGGCCTGAAGTACCTTGCCCCAACCACTAGGCCACTCCTCCACTCATGAGTTTGATCCCCCAGTGGGCTCAGTTAAAAGACTGTCTGAAGCAATCCCTTTTCCTGCCTGTAATAGTCAGACACATCCCAACAATTTGCACTGCCAGCCAAAAAAGCCTCACCCCAGTGCCGTAACCTAATGCACCTTTTAGGGCGCACCATAAGGCACATCATAAAGCACCACATCATCAAAGGCAGGAAAGGTTGGCACCCTCCAAGGCAGCATATAAGGCACCCCATAAGCTGGCCAAACCTAAAGTGCCGCAAAAAATGTCCCAGGGATGCCAAGGTGACACAGGAGATGGTACCCAGGGGAACAAACATGCCCCAAAGTCACAAGAATGAAATGTATGGCTCAAACACAGATGTAACCATACCACTGCACAGAGCACCAAGGAAAACCAATGAGGCCATGGCGCAGGTTCAAAGCAGTGTTAATGTGTGAGATAGGTAGTTTCTGCACAAACACCTTGCAGTCAGGTGTAGCCCCCATGGACCCCTAGGTGGCCCATGCACACACCCCCCCCCCCCCCCCAAAGTGCCAAGGGTGGCAAACAGGGTCTCCTAACAATAGATCCACCTTCTACCTCCCTGCAAAGGTGGCAGTAGAGAGGAACATCAACCCCAGTTCTGGTGGGGAACAGACACCCCACAGGGCAGGCACCACAGCTCTGTACGCAGACAGACATCAGGCCTGGATATGGTAAGCTGCACCCCACCACTATCTGATATACTCCTGCAGCAAGCCATCAGCCACTGCACCCTGCAAGCCACCCCATCAAGACACATACCAGCTGCAAACAGTCTGCTAGTTAGTCAATAGTGCATGTGCCCAGTGGAGATGCATACACAGCAAGCAGAGAAATCAGTGACTGGGCCCCAAAAGGAAACCCATAAATATCACATGAGAGAAACACTATATAGCACTATGGGGGTGCCTGGCCATACTGTGGTCACTGCACAGTCGGGGTGAGAGTGATCTCTCAGCAGGACATACTGAGGTCACCCTGCCTGTGTAGGTGGTGGCCGGGCACTAAAATGTGCCTGTCACTGCCCTATGCCCTGTGCAGATGCACCCTGGCCAGGCCACCCTGTCCGGCCTATACCCATGGTACCTTGCTCCTCATTATGCACATTGGCAGCTCAATACTGGCAACATTGCTGACAGTGTGGGCTGTGGAAGGTGTTTGCAGCCACCACACACTGGATAGACAGACAGACACCCCCACACCTATGCCAGCATTGTGCAACTATAGAGGTGTTCAGCAGCCATACCCACCACACCAGTCCTGGGCACAGTTCAGGCATGGATATTGTACGCAAGACTGTTGGGGGTCACTCCCCATGGTGGTACGCACTGTCAGAGTCCAGACCTGCAGCACACACCACAGACAGCAGAATGATTGTTATGGTGGAGCTCACTGAGCAAACTGTGCTTAATGTAGAAATTGATATCTGCCAGTTATCACAGGAAACGTTTGATAGCTGTGTACCATATACCCAGGTGTAGGGTGGCATTGCTAAGGTATGCAACTGCTAGTATTGGGAGATACAGGCAGGGCCCAATGTCCTGCTTCTCCAGGAGGCATTGGCCAATGGGGCCTGTGGGTGTGTCTGGCCCTGTTGGCTGCTGCTTTACGGCAGAGTTCCCCAACTCCAGTCCTGGTGTTCCAAACCTGTTCGGGTTTTCATGCTGTCCCTCATAAATATGCATGAGCTACATCTGCATACCATGGGGGTGGTGCATAGATATGCAGCACAGGCATCTTTATTAGAGGCAGCATGGAACCTGAATGGTGTGGGACCCTCCAGGACTGCAATTGCGAGACTCTGCTCTGGGTAATGCGCCTGTTTCTGATGTCTGTGTTTGGTGTGGTATAATATAGGCGTATTAACCATGCGTATGTTCTCTGTAATAAAGGGGTGTCTTTACTATCACTGTTTAGTGGTGGGTAAAACTATGGGGACTGGGTTGGCAGGAGCCCCAGCTGGGATTTGAACCTGTGACCCTCTGGTCTTATAGGCACTGGCTGTGTCTGTTGCACCACACTGTGGCCACTGAGATGGTGTAGTCCCTGGAGTTAGTTAAAGCGGCCTGACGAGTCAGAAACCCTACTCTGCACAGGTTTACTGTGGGCTCATTTACCTTGTATGGAGACAAAGGTGCACATAAACCTCAAAACAGACCTCAAAAAAACACCCATAACCAAGCTGGGCAACAATGATATCATTGGGTAACATTACACACCACTCCCAGGAAAGCTCCAACACAATGAAATGATCTTTGAAAGGGTCTACGGAGCGTAGACCCTTCCAAACATCATTTCTTTCTTTGGTGCTTTCCAGGGAGTGTTGTTCATTGTTGCCCATTGCTATCACTGTTGCCCAGCTGAATTGTGCTTTTTACAATGTTTCTTGTGGTCATTCTTAAGGTTTTATGTGAACTTTTGGTCTTTGCACATGTATCACACTGCTCACGTTTTGTAGGTTTCCCCGGTTTTGCTGTACATTGCTGACGTAAATGGTTTCTCTTTCCTTTAATATGCCTTTAACGACAGGTTTTCATTCGCGTTGGAATTGAGCTCAGAAATTCAGCGCATTAGTATGAGGGGAGCCTCTCCCCGCCCACTCTCCGCCCATTGACCCCTTCTCTCCGCCCACTCTCCACCTTCTGCGCTGTTTTAACGCGCCGCGGAGGTTTTCGATCGTTAACTGCGATTAACGCGCATAAGGTACGTTTAACGATCGTTAGCACGTCAGAACGCGCGTTCAGACGTGCTAACGATCGTTAAACATACTTTACGTGTGTTAATCACGATTACCGCACTTTAGTAAACATCCTCCTAAATCCTGGCTACATTAAGGCTGGCTAAAATCTTTTAAAAACCAATACGGGCCAGTTTGCTGCTGGAAATCCTGCAATTTTAGTCCTACACTTGCATTCCCTAAATGAAATGAAGAATACATATGTAAATTTTTGGCTCACCCAGGCCATACCTTAACCATTCACAGTAACATAGTAACATAGTAAATGACGGCAGATAAATCCAAGGGAGCAATACAGTATAGGAGGTGAAGTACTTTTGTCCACTAAAGAAGAGCGGGACCTAGGCGTGGTTGTGTCTGATGATCTTAAAGTAGCTAAACAGGTAGAAAAGGTGACGGCAAAAGCTAGAAGGATGCTTGTGTGCATACGGAGAGGAATGGCTAGCAGAAAAAAGGAGGTGATAATGCCTCTGTATAAGTCTTTGTTGCGACCTCATTTGGAGTATAGTGTGCAATTCTGGAGACCGCACCTTCAAAAGGATGTGAACAGGATGGAGTCGGTGCAGAAGGTGGCTACTAAAATGATTAGTGGGCTTCATTATAAAGCATATGAGGACAGACTTAAGGATCTTAATATGTACACCTTAGAGGAAAGGCGGGATAGAGGTGATATGATTGAGATGTTCAGGGAGAGAGCCTCTTTCAATTGAAGGCAAGTTCTGCTACGAGGGGACATGGGATGAGGGTGAAGGGAGATAGATTCAGGAGTGATTAGCGGAAATATTTCTTTACGGAAAGAGTAGTAGATCCGTGGAATAGTCTCCCAGTGGAGGTGGTAGAGATGAGGACAGTAACTGAATTCAAAAAAGCATGAGACCAACACAGAGGATCTCTAAAGGTAAAAAGTGGACTGTTGTAGTTGTTGATATGGAAGGACAGACTAGATAGGCCATGTGGTCTTTTTCTGTCATCATGTTTCTATGTTTCTATAAAGACCAGTATGGTCCATCTAGTCTGCCCAGTATGATGGCAAGAGTAGGTGCACCTGCCGCTCCATGAAGGCCACCCCTCCCCATGTCTTTGTTTAGGGGTGAACCCATCACTCCATGTAGGACACCCCTATTTGTTGAGAAATTAGATGGTTCCGTTTATCTTTATTTTATCCTGTTGCTGTAAAGGGATCCAGTGTGTCTGTCCCATGCCATTTTGAATTACATCACCGTGTTTGCCCCCACCACTTCCATCGGGAGCGCATTCCAAGCATCCACCACCCTTCCTGTGAAAAAGTATTTCCTGACATGGCCTTTCAATTTACCACCTTGCAGCTTCCTGTTATGCCCTCTAGTTTTACAGCTTCCCCGTCTCTGGAAGAGGTTTGTTTGTTCATTATTTCCCTTTAAGTATTTAAAGGTCTGAATCATATCGCCCCTCCTCTCCTCCAAAGTGTACATGTTTAGGTCTGCAAGTCTCTTCTCATAAGGCTTCTGACGCAGGCTCCAAATCATTCTGGTCTCCTTCCTCTGAACAGTTTTACATCCTTTGCAAGATATGGTCTCCAAAACTGAACACAGTATTCCAAGTGAGGCCTCACCAGTGACTTGTACAGTGGCATAAGTACCTCTTCCTTTCTGCTGGTAATTCCTCTTTGTATGCAACCCAACATCCTCCTGGCTTTTGCCACCACCTTGTCGCACTGTTTTGCCACCTTGAGCTCTTCAGAAATAATCACACCAAGGTCTTTCTCCTGATCCATGAACACCAACCTCTCGCCCCCTATCACGTACATTTCCCTTGGATTTCTGCTACCCAAGTGCATGACTCTGCACTTCTTTGCATTGAATCTTAATTGCCAAGCTTTTGACCATTCTTCCAGTTTTTGTAGATCTTTCCTCATGTTAACCACTCCCTCGGGGGAGTCCACTCTATTGCAAATTTTTGTGTCATCTACAAAAAGACAGACTTTTCCATTCAGTCCTTCAGCAATATCACTCACAAATACATTGAACAGTCCTGGGTCCAGGACCCACCCCTTGGGGCACCCCGCTAATCACCTTCCCTTCATCCGAGTTAGCTCCATTTACCATCACCTTCTGTCGTCTGTCAGTCAACCAATTTCTGATCCAAGTTACCATCTTGGGATCCGTCCCCAAGCTACTGAGTTTATTGATAAGCCTCCTATGAGGAACAGTATCAAAGGCATTGATGAAATCCAGGTAGATGACATCCATTGCATGCCCCTGATCTAGTTCCCTGGTCACCCAGTCAAAGTTTGACACTTCTTCCCTGTCACCACTTTTGTGTAGAGGTACGACATCAGCCATTCTCCAGTCCTGAGGAACCTCTCCTGTTTTCAAGGATCTGTTGAAAACATCCTTTAACAGCCCTGCAAGAACCTCTCTGAGCTCTTTCAGCATCCTGGGATGTATCCCATCCGGTCCCATGGCCTTGTCCACTTTCAGTTTTGCAAGTTGTTCTAACACTTCATCTTCTGTGAATGGTGTGGTATCTACTTCGTTCCTATTTTTATATTTGGGAGTCACAGGTGTCCTTCTCCAGGACTTTCTTTAGTAAAAACAGAGCAGAAGTATTCGTTTAGAAATTTTGCTTTTTCAATGTCACTTTCCACGAGTCCGTTCGCAGCACTTCTGAGTCCTGCAATTCCACCTCTGATCTTCTTCCTTTCCCGAATATACCTGAAGAATGTTTTGTCGCCACGCTTAACATCTTTAGCCATCTTTTCCTCTGCCTTTGATTTTGCTATCCTTATTTCTCTTTTTGTCTCTTTGAGTTTGATCCTGTATTCATTTCTGTGAGCTTTTGAATTTTGCGAAAGCTGTGTTTTTTGCCTTTATTTGAGCAGCCACTTCTTTGGAAAACCAAACAGGTTTTCTTCTCTTATTTTTGTTTACTTTTCTTACATATTTATGTTTCCCCTTTTATTGCCACCTTTAGTTTAGCCTATTGCAATTCCACTTCCCTTATCTCCTTCCACACTGTCAGCTCCTCCTTTAGGTACTTGGCCATTTTATTGAAGTCGGTGTTTTTTAAGTTTAGGACTTTGAGCTTGCTATGATTGGCCTGTACCATGGCTTGCTATGATTGGCCTGTACCATGGCTTTTACCTCAAACCACACCGTGTGATGATCACTGCTGCTCACAGGGGCACTCACATAGACATTTGACATGCTATCACCGTTGGTGAGCACTAAATCCAGTGTTCAGCTTTCCCTGGTTGGTTCCATCACCATTTATCTAAGTAACGCATCTTGGAAAGCATCCACAGTTTTTTTGCTTCTTTCCAGATTTGCAGAAGGAGTAATCCAATCCACATCCAATAGATTGAAGTCACCCAATATTATTGCTTCCCCCTTTGTGGCTATCTTGGCAATATCTATAATCAGTTTGTTATCTATCTCTTCAATTTGTGTCGGAGGTCTGTAGACTACAGCAGTATGGATGACAGTGCCATCTCCTCTTTTCAACACAATCCAGAGCGCTTCTTCTTTTCCCCATGCCCCCTGCATTTCAGTAGCTTTAATATTGCTTTTGACATACAAGGCTACTCCTCCTCCTCTTCCATTTTCTCTGTCTCTTCTGAATAGATTATAGCTAGCTATGGCTATATCCCAATCATGCGATTCATTTAGCCATGTTTCTGTAATGGCCACAATGTCCAAATCCATTTCCACCATTAGGGCTTCCAGGTCTGGAACTTTGTTGTCTAAGCTTCGAGTATTTGTGCTCACTGCTTTCCAGCATTTAACTGGCTTGCATGTATTTTGCATTGATTTTGCTCTGCCTACATCTTCTCACTTGTTTTTGATGTGTGGTTTAAAAGTGTGGCTGTTTCTGATTTTAATCTGCTTTTGCAGGGGGTGACGTCCAGAGCTTGACATTCCACATCCATCACCCCCTTTTTCTAGTTTAAATGCATATCCACATATTGCTTGAATTTTTCACTTAGGATTATTTTCCCTGCAAAAGAGAGATGTAGTCCATCAGCACAGTGTAGTCTCTTGTTGTTCCATCTGTTACCCTAGTCGCCAATAAATCTGAATCCTTCTTGTTTGCAACAGGTCTGGAGCCATGTATTAAAGCTGTTAATATGATGCAGCCTTTTTGCCCCCTTACCAAGAACAGGTAGAACCTCTGAGAATGCAACAGTGTCAACAATGGGCTTGAGTTTCTCTCCCAGAGATTGGAAATCCTTTTGGACTGTAGAGGCACTGTTTCTAGCCAGGTCATTTGTGCCCAAGTGGATAACAACATCGTACCCTTTCTGCGCTAAGTACTTCAACAATGTGGTTTATATTCCTGCTGGCTGAAGAGCCTGGGAGGCACTTGACTATCTTCTCTCCTTTGAACTGTGTTCCCAAGTTGGTGCCACTGATGATGTAGTAATAGTTTGCTGATTGGTGAGGTTTTCTTCATATTTGGTCCTTTCTCAGGAGATTGGACATTGTCTGTCTCATTTAAAAGCCCTTCAGTTTCTTTGGATTGGGCATCCTCATTCACCAAGGCAGAGAAGGCATTATGCAGGGATATCTCCTGATGCATAGGATGCCTCTGTGTCACAGGTCGCAATCTCCCAGAACCCACTGTGATCCATTTGTTCCTGGGGTGTTTGATTCTTTGTGGGAGCGGTGGTGGACTTTGTTCAGTTTGTATCCTAGAAGAGGTGTGCTTCATTGCAGCCAGGTCCTCCCTCAGTTCCTCGTCCTCATTGGCCAAGGCAGAGAAGGCATTATGCAGGGATATCTCTTGATGCATAGAATGTCTGCGTATTACAGGTCACAATCTACGAACCCACTGTGATCCACTTGTCCCTGGGGTGTTTGATTCTTTGTGGGAGCAGTGGTGGACATTGTTCAGTTTGTATCCTAGAAGAGGTGTGCTTCATTGCAGCCAGTTCCTCCCTCAGTAGGGTCACCTCTTTATGCATGGCAGCTAGGTCTTCTCTCAGTAGAGCCAGTTCTTTATGCATGGCAGCTGACCTGAGGCACAGAGGACAAGCTCTTAGGTTCCAAATGATTTGTCTTTGAATGAATGTACTGCAGTTATTGCACTGAATACACGGCATGCTGAATAAGCAGTCCTAGAAGGAGAAGAGGAAGAATAAGAAGAAAGGAAGAAGAAGATGTGGGCTTTAACACAAGTTGATAGATGGCAACGTATGTGATTAGTATATAGGCAATGCAGCCCCTGGGGGGGGTGAGGGGTAGGGTGGGCAGGAACCTAAGTGTCTCTAGCCAGAAAGTTGTTCCTGAACTGGGAGCACTCACAGATATCTGCTCCAAGGCTACCCAGAAAAGCAGTCAGTCAGTCAGATTATCCCCAAGCTTAATGTATAACCACAGTTAAACTTTATATTAGCAATTTCCCCAAAACAGACAGTTAAACTCTATATTGGTAGCTAGAAACCAGCAGAGATAAGAAAGAAACTATAGTTTTTGCAGGCTTTAGGGCTACACAGTCAGAATATTCCCAGAGTAAGGTATAAAAGTTAAAATCTATATTAGCAACCAGCAAAAAGAAGATAGAAGCTGTAACATAGCTTTTTGCAGTCTTTAACATAGTAACATAGTAACATAGTAGATGACGGCAGATAAAGACCAGCATGGTCCATCTAGTCTAACAGACCAGAACTATGGCAGCCAGTAAGCTGATCTAATTAGCCCTTCCCCTGGGAGCTGGCTTGTACCAGAAAATGCAAACAATGGAACCCAAAATAGTTAAACTTAACTTTTTCTTTCTTTCCTGTATCACACACAGCTATCTGATTTAAGGGCTACACAGTCAGAATATTCCCAAAGTAAGGTATAACAGTTAAAATCTATATTAGCAACAAGCAAAAAGAAGATAGAAGCTGTAACTTAGCTTTTTGCAGGCTCTAGAAGCTGTGCAGACTGGAACATACCGGAACTATGGCAGCCAGTAAGCTGATCGACATGCTCCCTTCATTTTCTATGTATTATGGGCATCCATGTATAAATTTATCCCTTTCTGAAATTACATTTTTCCTATGTAAATACCAGATTTTCCATGTGGGAATTGCAAATAAGGCTTCTAGAATAGCCCCTAAATATGGTAGCTCAAGAACGTGAAAGAAAACAGAGTTTCACCAGAATCACACCAAAACATGATGCAATAGAACTAAGAAATAAGAGAGTTTCAAAAGAGTTTATATAGCATTTTAGTTTTCAATGGCAATGCCACAGATCACATCTATGGATCTGACAGATCATCCCAAAATTTTCAAACAAGGAACAAAGAGAATGATATTGAAAAAAAATTCAATTAGGTAACTTGGAAGGATACTCAGACAAATCTTACATTTTCAGTTTCTTCCCCCACAAATGGGGCCAATGGCAAGTTACATTTTAACCAAACAGCACTGCTATTATTTTTATTCTGCTAACTCTGGACACACAACCATATAGCCTAGAGTTAACCAGATAAGTTACCTGGTTAACTTTAACTGATATGCCATGGCTGAATATTGGTCCCAATGTCTTTATTCATTTCCTGAATTAGCCTGGATTTGAATAGGACCAGAGATGGAGTTTGACATACTGACCCAGATAGTCTGTTCCAGGCATACAGCGCAGCAAGGTGGAATGAACAGAGTCTAAAATTGGCAGTGGAAAAGAAGAGCAGAGATGAAAACAATTTGCATGATGAGTGAATTTCCTGAGGAGAGGTCTAGGGAGAGATAAGAGAGGAGAGGTAGAGGAGCTGCAGAACGAATGCACCTATTACTCAGTAGAAGTTTTGACTCTGTGGAAATGGACAGAGAGTCAGTGAAGCGATATGAGAAGAGGGGTTACATGAAGATAGTGACACTGGTGGAATATCAGCCATACAACTGAGTTTTGAATGGATTGAAGGGATAAGAGGTGATTCAGTGGGAGACCAAATCAGAACAGGTTGCAGTAGTCTAGAAGGCAGGTGATGAGAGAGTGGATAAGGATCTTAGTAATATGTTCCAAGAGGAAGGGATGCATTTTGCCGATGTTATAGAGAAAGCACTGACAGAATTTAGCAATATCTTGGATATGCACAGAGAAAGAGAGAGGAGCCAAAGAGAACACTAAGGTTGTGAATCAAGGAAACAGGGAGGGTGACAGTTTTAACCACAGAAATAAAGATGGGGGAAGAGGAGGTGGCATTAGGGGGAGAAAGATAAGATGCTCCATCTTGGCTATGTTCACTATGAGATGGCAGTAGGACATCCAGGAGCAACATCAGACAAACAAGCTGAGATTTGAGCTTGGATTCCAGAAGAGATTTCTGCTGTAGAGAGGCAAATCTGAGAGTCATCAGAGTGAAGATGGTACTGAAAACCATGGGAGGAGATAAGGACACCAAGAGAATGAGTATAGAGAGAAAAGAGAAGGGGTCTCAAGGCAGAGCCCTGAATTACACCAACTAAACATGGAAATGGAGAAAAGGAGGATCCACCAGAGCATACAAATAAAAATGCAATGGGAAAAATGAGAAGAGAACCAAGACAGAATAGAGTCCTGAAATCCAAGTGAAGACAAAGTATGGAAGAAAAAGTGATGATCGACAGTGTCAAAAGCAGCAGATAGGTAAAGAAGGATGAGTATCAAATAAAACCCCTTGGATTTGACCAGGAACAGATCACCTGAGTCTTTGGCAAAGGTCATTTTTGAGGTATTAGAAATTACCCCTATGATCAACGGATATTCCCCAAAGTCTAATAACACAGGTACACTACCAAAAAACTGCCTCCAGTTTTGCAACTGATTCCTATAGATTTTGGGGTGCTGAATCCAGGAAAAATAGCCAAAATGTTCCATCACGTCACGTTTTCTTGCAAAATTAGATTTCTTACCCATATAAGGAATGTTCACATAATTTCTTTTTAGCCGACTGCAGTTTATTTTCTTGGCCCAAAATAGAGGTTGTAATGGTTAACTAACTAGAAACACTTCCTCATGATATTTTAGAGTGTTTTGTATTCATTTTATACATTAACAGGACAATTGGGAGGCGAGGGGCTAAATCCAGTACTCGCGCTGGCGCATGTTCTTTCCTGTTCGCCTCGCCTCGTTCGCTCGCTCAAACACGGTGGTTGCGACATGAACGTTCCTGTCAAATTTCAGTTTCTTGCAAGTTCATTATTACCTTTTGTTTGCTCAGTCGTAATCCAGCTTTATTCCGAAGTGGTTCACTACAGTTGTAGTTTGCAGTGCTGTGTATTTGTGATGGCTCACAGAGCCAGAGGTTGCGTCAACTCTCCGGACAGTTTTTGTTTTAATTTTGGGGAATATACCGTGAAAAAGCGGCAGAGGAACATTTCTGCATTTATTAAAAAAGTATATTTTGCCTATTTCGGTTTGAAGTTAGGCGATCAAGACAAACCGTGGGCTCCTCACAAAGTGTGCAAGACATGTGAGGAAGATCTACGCTTATGGATGAAAGGTAAAAAACAAGCATTTCGTTTCGGAATACCTATGATGTGGCGTGAACAAAGAGACCACAGCAGTGACTGCTATTTTTGCTCTTGCATTGTGAAGGGATACAACTTAAAAAATAAAAACGTAATAAGTTACCCCAACCTTCCCTCAGCAATTAGGCCTATGCCTCATAGCAACGAAGTACCTGTGCCTGAACCACCAAAATCTTTGGATCATATTTGTGTGGACGGTTCTGATCATGATGAGACTCATCAGATGGCTCTTCCCGATGAGTCCAGTACTTCCGAGTTTGAAACTGAACCAGATCCGAAACCTGAACTTTTCTCTCAAGCTGAATTGAATGATTTAGTCCGGGATTTAGGACTCCCAAAAGATGCTGCCCAACTGCTAGGTTCTCGGCTTAAACAGAAAAATAAATTGTCACCAGGAACAACGATATATTGGTACCGCAACCGCGAGACACAAATTTTGAAGTAGTTCAGCAAAGAGGAAGATTTGGTATTTTGCAACGATATATACGGAGTGATGGAAAAGTTTAAACTCAAGTATGATCCTGCTGAATGGCGGCTGTTCATTGATTCGTCAAAAGACAGCATAAAAGGTGTTCTTCTTCATAATGGCAACACATTCGCTTCAGTTCCTATTGCTCACTCTGTTATTCTCCAAGAAAAATACGAGAATTTGGCCCTGATTCTTCAGAAGATTCGTTATGATGAGCATAAGTGGATGATTTGTGGAGACTTTAAAATTCTATCCATGCTATTAGGGCAGCAATCCGGTTTCACCAAATATCCCTGCTTCCTTTGCTTGTGGGATAGCCGGGCCCGCGACCTACACTGGGGGAAAAAAGACTGGCCAATTCGGGAGTATTTGAGACCCGGTTAGAAAAATGTTCTTCATGAGAGCTTGGTACCTTGTGATAAAATTCTATTACCACCTCTCCACATTAAGTTGGGTCTCATTAAGCAATTCATCAAGTCCCTTCCAAAAGATGGTGAGTGCTTTCGGTACCTTTGCTCAAAGTTCCCCCGACTTTCTGAAGCAAAGCTAAAGGAAGGAGTGTTTGTTGGCCCTGATATAAGGAAACTCATTTCAGATGGAGCATTCGCTGAAACGATGTCTGAGAAGGAAAAAGAAGCCTGGGATTCCTTCAAGGATGTTGTTCTCAAATTCTTGGGGAACAGGCGGGATGAGAACTATAAGGATATTGTTGCCAGGATGCTCAATGCCTTCAAAGAACAAGGCTGTAACATGAGCCTGAAAGTCCATTTCTTGCACTCCCATGTGAACTACTTTCCCGAAAACTTGGGGGCGTACAGTGAAGAACAAGGTGAAAGGTTTCACCAGGACATCAAGGACGCAGAGAGAAGGTACCAAGGAAGATGGAACACCACTATGATGGCTGATTTCTGCTGGTTGCTGCTGCGGGAAACCCCAGATGAAAAATACGCCAAGCAGCGCACCAAGAGAAGCATTCGGGGGAAGAAGAAACGGGCCCACCAGGAGATTGATTGACCCAAGAATGACTTTAAAATCTAAACTGTGTTGACAAATATCGTGTTTTTACTAAACTTTGAAATAAAAATTTGCTAGTTATTACCACAGTGTCGGATCTCATTTATTAGAATTTTATTTTCACACCATCGGGTGTTTGTCTTCATGTATTGCAATGGTGCGGTTTGCGTTTTCTATTCTTACATACATACCTGTACAACATTTTTTGCACATTTCATTTCTTTGCTTTGCTTTGTGTCTAACCTCGCTCTTATATGCTCAATGTTTGTGCACATGTGGCTGTTTTAAGTGCAGACAATTTTGCTACCATCACAGTGTGTTTTTTTGACATTACTCTATTCTTATGTGCTGCCTTGTTACAATTTTCTTTATTCTTATTTGAATAACTACTAAACAATTAGTATAAAGAATTCATCCAAGAAACTTTTATCTCGATTGCATTCAATCTGAAATGTTCACCTCAAACTGCTAACCCAATGTAGCAAAAAATCTGTACGTGATGGAGCAAATTGGTTACCAGATTTGGATTCAGCGCACCAAAAAACGTAAAAATCAATCGAAACATTAGAGGCAGTTTAAAAAAAGTTTTTTTTAGTGTACCTGTGTAAGCTTTGCTGCAAATGGGAAAAAAACATTCTATTGCACTCTGCATTGGCCTGTATCCTATTCTGGAGAGGACTGGTTTAGGGAGTTACCTAGACTCTAGCTTGCACAATGGCAGTGCTGTCTAGGCTGCAGTAAGCTCTTTGTGCCTGTGAAGTCAAGGCGTGCCAGATCTATGCTTAAAAGGGCAGCGTTTTGCAGTGCACTCACACTAGCATGTCAGTGAAGGGGCATAGCAAAGGGGCACACACCTCTGTGCAGCAGAGTGTGTCCCAGTTAAAGCCAAATCACATCAACAACACTAACTGGACCTAGTTGGACTAATCCTAATGGCAGAATGTATTCATCAGAGCAATATTTGTCTTGTGATTCCCTGGGGGTGGTTTATATGATCATCTGCCCTTGTTCCTTGATTTATGTTGGTTGTACCACAAGAAAAATTTGAGTGTGTCTGACAGAACATAAGTTGGATCAATAATAGGGTAGATACTGTTCTGTTAGTAGCACATTGAGTGCAATGTCAGCATTCAATTAGTGATCACACGCCAAAATATGGTCTTCTTGTGAACGGTCAATTTCAATACAAAAGTAATATTTGTTCAGAACAACCCTTAAGGTATTGAAGACTTACTAAAACACAATACAGGCACTTTAGTAAATCTCTACTAAGAAGGTCTCAGACTTTTCGGCATTCTTTGTCAGACTGACACCCGTACTGAATGTATGCCTTTATTACATCAACGACCTTCATTTAGACCCTTTTGTTTATTATAATCGAGGAACATAAGAACATAAGAAATGCCATACTGGGTCAGACCGAGGTCCATCAAGCCCAGTATCCTGTTTCCAACAGTGGCCAATCTAGGTCATACGTACCTAGCAGTTTCCCCAAAAGACACAGGTTCTGCAGTGCTTGTACGAGGCCAAGCATTGATATCCTGGGTCCCTTTTTAATAGTGGTTTATGGACCTTTCCTCCAGGAACTTGTCCAAACCTTTTTTAAACCCAGCTATACTAACAGTCCTTACTATATCCTCCGGTAACAGATTCCAGAGTTTGATTACACGTTGAGTGAAGAAATATTTTCTCCTATTTGTCTTAAATAGTTTACCCTGTAGCTTCATTACATGTCCCCTAGTCCTTCTATATTCTGATAGCGTAAACAATTGATCCACGTTTATCCATTCCACTCCATTCATTAATTTATACACCTCTATCATATCTCCCCTCAGCCGTCTCTTTTCTAGGTTAAAGAGCCCTAACCTTTTTAGCCTCTCTTCATAGGAGTAGCCTTCCATCCCCTTCACCAATTTGGTGGCTCTTCTCTGTACTTTTTCTAATAACTCTATGTCCTTTTTAAGATACGGTGACCAGAATTGCACACAATATTCAAGGTGCGGTCGTACCATGGAGCGATACAGAGGCATTATAATATCCTTTGTTTTATTCTCCATCCCTTTCCTTATGATACCTAGCATTCTATTTGCTTTCTTGGCCGCCGCTGCACACTGGGCGGAGGGTTTTAACATGTTATCCACGATGACTCCTAAATCTTTTTCCTGGGTGGTGGTTTCTAATGTGGAGCCTTGCATCGTGTAACTATAGTGTGGGTTGTTCTTTCCTAGGTGCATAACTTTGCACTTGTCCACATTAAATTTCATCTGCCATTTGGATGCCCAGTCTTCCAATTTATCCAGATCCTCCTGCAGTTTTCCACAATCCTCTTGGGTTTTAACAACTTTAAACAGTTTTGTGTCATCTGCAAATTTGATAACCTCACTAGTTATTCCCTTTTCCAGGTCATTTATGAATATGGCAAAAAGTAGCGGACCCAGTACAGATCCCTGGGGTACTCCGCTATTCACCTTTTTCCATTGGGAATATTGGCCATTTAGCCCTACCCTCTGCTTTCTATCTTTTAACCAGTTCCCGATCCACAATAGTACACTGCCTCCTATCCCATGACTTTTTAGCTTCGCCAAAAGTCTCTGATGGGGGACCTTGTCAAAAGCTTTCTGAAAGTCCAGATACACTATATCAACCGACTCACCTTTGTCTACCTGTTTATGCACACCTTCAAAAAAACAGATCAGATTAGTAAGACAAGATCTTCCTTGTCTAAAGCCATGTTGGCTGTCTCCCATTAGGCCATGACTATCTACATGCTGTGTAATTTTGTTCTTTATGATGGTTTCTACCATTTTCCCTGGTACTGACGTCAGGCTCACCGGTCTGTAATTTCCCGGGTCACCCCTGGAACCCTTTTTAAAAATTGGTGTTACGTTGGCGACCCTCCAATCTTCAGGTATTACAGATGATTTTAATGAAAGTTCACAGATTACCAATAACAGGTCTGCAATCTCATATTTCAGTTCTTTCAACACTCTGGGATGTATACCATCCGGTCCAGGTGATTTGCTACTATTCAGTTTATCAAATAGTTGTAATATATCTTCCCGGTGTAGCGATATTTCTCTCAATTCCTCTGCAGTATCACCTTCAAATACCACTTCAGTCTTGGGTAACATCCCTACATCTTCCTCAGTAAAGACCGAAGCAAAGAATTCATTCAGTCTCTCTGCTATAGCCTTGTCTCCTCTTACTGCCCCTTTTACCCCTCTATCATCTAATGGTCCAATTGACTCTCTCACAGGCCTTTTGCTACGAATGTACTTGAAAAAGTCTTTATTTCGTGTTTTTGCTTCCGTAGCAAGTTTCTTCTCAAATTCCCGCTTTGCCTGCCTTATCAATGCTTTGCATTTAACTTGCCAGTGCTTGTGCTGTTTCCAGTTTTCATCATTTGGCTCTTTTTTCCATTTCCTGAAGGTTGCTCTTTTGGCAGCAACAGCCTCTCTGACCTCACCTTTAAACCATGCTGGCAGTTTTTTGGACTTTCTTCCACTTTTCTTAATGCGTGGAATACAGCTGGTCTGGGTTTCGAGGATAGTATTTTTGGAAAATATCTTATTGGAAAATATCAATACTCCTCTTTTCCAAATATACTTAGCTTTTGTTTGTACTATTTTTACTGTTCAGTCGTAACACTCCAAAGAAAGCTCCTCTTTTATTATCCACGATCCCAACGCTCTCCCCAGGTACCGCTATGGCGTTTCACCGCCTCAGTTTCATCAGGGGATCGATTCCAAACCCTTGTATGTTCTACGTGAATAAAATCAAAAATTAGTGCCTACTATTTCCCTCTAAAAACACCTTAATTAAAGAACTATAAATAAACACATAAAAACTCACCCACCGGGTCTCAGAAAAATATTCTTAATGCTGCCCACGTCCGTATTCTCCGTAGGTTTAAACCATGCTTTTACCAAAGTTTTTCTCAAACCATACGGAATCTTAGCCTTCACTCATTGAAAAGACGCCGCACATGTGGGGTAACATACTAAACTCTTGATTACTTGATTGTAAGAAAAAGCGGTATAGAAATACAGTTAAATAAATAAATAAACAAACTTTACTTATATAGACTCCTCCTCCTGGACCCAACCGGGCATACTTATACACTCTATTTATCGGATGCCACAATTCATCTACAGAGTCTCCCAAAGTGTTACTCACCACCTAACAAATGAATCATCCACAATCTTATCTATCCAATCCTCACTCCTACATTACCTGTTCTTCCCCTCTACTGCACCTACGGCAGTACTATGAAATACTTTCGTGTTTTTTTACTTTATCTGTTCAGCCCTGCTGAAAATCAAACATCTATACATAGGCTGCCCAATCTATAGTGGCATTAAGCCCAGTAGGTGTCACGGATTTTAATCTATATATCCATCGCTGTTCTCTTACTATAAGGATTTGATCTAGCATTTTCCCTGATCTTCCCCCTTCTACTTGATCTATACAAAAAGCACGTAATTGTTCAAAAGTATGCCCTTCCGTCAAGCAATGGTGAACAATCGGTGCCTCCATCACCTTGCATCACAATCTACTCCTGCGTTCCCTCATACGCGTCCGAAAAGGACAGAGTGTCTTCCCTATGTATAATAAACCACAAGGGCACTGTATGGCATAAACTACCCCCACTGAGTCACAGGTGGTAAAAAAATGTAACTCATATTCTATTTCATGATAAGTAAATTTGGTGATATCACTAGTGACCGCACATATATCACAGTCCCCACACTTTTTATGTCCTCTCTCTTGGAGATCTATTGTACGAGGACCCAATACTGCCGGGCTAAGCCACTCCTTCAAATTCCGGCTTCTTTGCCATACACACCTTATCTTTTTTTGTGGTAAACCCGGAATTATTGTTAACACATTTCTATGTTTTCGCAGGACAGATTGAATCCCTGAACTTAGAGGGGAGAACCTAGTTATTAAATTTACATTACCAGAATCCTCCATGTTATAATCTTGGTGAGGTTTTGTAATCAATAGTGTGTTTCTATGATTATACAAGGCTCTACGGTACGCCTCTTTAACTATAGTCCTAGGGTACCCTCGTTCTATAAAATTTCTCATCAACTGTTTGGCCTTAGATTTAAACTCATCATCGGAGCAATTCCTCCTAAACCATAAAAATTGCGAAATGGAAGGCCAGCCTTCAACTTTCGGGGATGTGCACTGCGAAAATGTAAGAATGTGTTCCTATCTGTACTTTTCTTGTAGACCGAAGTTATCCATTATCCCTTACCTCTGATGATCATAACATTTAAATATGTAAGCTTATCTCTATGATACGTATGGGTAAATTGTATGTGGGCATCAAGCTGATTTATCCATTTCAAGAAAAGTATCAGGGTTTCCTCAGAGCCCCTCCACATCAAGAAAACATCATCTATATAGCGTTTCCATATAAGAATGTTAGAAATATATGGAGAATGGGCTAACCATCGCTCCTCAAATAGCCCCATATAAAAATTTGCTATAGAGGGAGCACACGTCGCTCCCATAGCTACACCAGATATTTGTTGAAACAGGACCCCCTCAAAGGCAAAATAATTCCTATATATTGCTAAACATGCTAACTCTAACAAAAATCTAATTGATGTATCAGAGAGGTCACCTCGCTGAAGTAGTGTATGATGCACCACCTCGAGGAATTGCTCATGGAAGGGGGAAGATCAGGGAAAACGCTAGATCAAATCCTTATAGTAAGAGAACAGTGATGGATATACAGATTAAAATCCGTGACACCTACTGGGCTTAATGCCACTATAGATTGGGCAGCCTGTGTATAGATGTTTGATTTTCAGCAGGGCTGAACAGATATAGTAAAAAAACACGAAAGTATTTTGTAGTACTACCGTAGGTGCAGTAGAGGGGAAGAACAGGTAATGTAGGAGTGAGGATTGGAAAGATAAGATCGTGGATGATTCATTTGTTAGGTGGTAACACTTTGGGAGACTCTGTAGATGAATTGTGGCATCCAATAAATAGAGTGTATAAGTATGCCCGGTTGGGTCCAGGAGGAGGAGTCTATATAAGTAGAGTTTAGTATGTTACCCCGCATGCGCGGCATCTTTTCAATGAGTGAAGTCTAAGATTCCGTATGGTTTGAGAAAAACTTTGGTAAAAGCATGGTTTAAACCTACGGAGAATACGGACGTGGGCAGCATTAGGAATATTTTTCTGAGACCCGGTGGGTGAGTTTTTATGTGTTTATTTATAGCTCTTTAATTAAGGTGTTTTTAGAGGGAAATAGTAGGCACTAATTTTTGATTTTATTCACGTAGAACATACAAGGGTTTGGAATCGATCCCCTGATGAAACTGAGGCGGTGAAATGCCATAGCGGTACCTGGGGAGAGCGTTGGGATCGTGGATAATAAAAGAGGATCTTTCTTTGGAGTGTTACGACTGAACAGTAAAAATAGTACAAACAAAAGCTAAGTATATTTGGAAATGGGGAGTATTGATTTTTTCCAATAAGTTCCTCGATTATAATAAACAAAAGGGTCTAAATGAAGGTCGTTGATGTAATAGAGGCATACATTCAGTACGGGCGTCAGTCTGACAAAGAATGCCGAAAAATCTGAGACCTTCTTAGTAGAGATTTACTAAAGTGCCTGTATTGTGTTTTAGTAAGTCTTCAATACCTTAAGGGTTGTTCTGAATGAATATTACTTTTGTATTGAGCATTCAATTAGTGACATCAGATGGCTGGTATTAGCACATTTACTGTGTACCTGGAGGGGAGGTGACTATAAGAAGTGGTTAATTGTTTGTGAACATGTTTAGATGCACAGAATTGGATCCATTGAACCTTCAGGGTTGAATCAATTGGTTAATTGTTTTGCCCTGTTGTGAATGAGTTTTTCGACCATGTGACCATTTGAATTTTAGAAAGTCTTCCTTTTAAAGGTGTTTGAATAATATAAGGATACTCAGCCTTATAGGAGGTATGAATGTATTTATGCAGAAGATATTCCCCTGATGCAGATAAGTGAAATGTTACTTTTGAAACACAATATTGTGTATAAGAAACATGTATTTTTATTATAAAGGCAGTTTGAAGTGCCATGACAATACCGATGTGAGATTGGAGCACTCTAGTACAGGCCTGTTGGGTCGTTATACTCAAAGGTTGCTGTTTGATCTTATGTAGCTCAGGTTGCTATTTGAAGTCTTGTCAGGCTTATATAAAGTGTAGTTTTACTGTTCACCTTTAGTAAATGATTGTTGGTTTTGGTTAAAAGTATATACAGTGGAGGAGTAGGTTTTCTATTGTATAGTATATGGTACCTTTACTGTTGGCCTTATTGTGTTTGATTACATGGTAGGGCAGATTGAGTCCCTTTTAGAACTTATTGGGTCTGTTACGCTGGGGTTTGATGATTTTTTCATTTAGGGGGATTTTAATTTACACTATAATGCTATTACTGTAATACTGCATTGGAGTTTAAATTTTATGCTGGTATGGAAGATATGGGTTTTAGGAAGTTAGTGGAGAGCCCAATGCATGTGGTGGGGCCACATGTTGAATGTGGTTTTTGTGTGGGATGTGGGAGTTGTGCCGGATTGGCAGTTGTCAAATTTTTCCTTGTTGGAAATGCTGTGCTTGGATCATCGAGTGGTGTCTTTTGTGGACTTCTCAGGAGGCATTTGCTTAGCAGAAGTCTACTTGGTGATATGCTAGGAGATTGGGGGAGGTTGATGCTATCTGCCTTGCAGATCTTTGGCCAGTGAGGCCATTCTCCATGACTAGTATAGAGGAATTGGTTTTGAATTGGAATCAGGAACTGAATGAGTTTTATAGCCAGCTGGCCCCTCTGAAGCAGGTGAGGGTGGGCCTGAGTGTAAAAAAACATGTTCCATGGTATATGGAAGAGTTGTATGCACGTAAGCATGAATATCAGGCTTGGCGCATCATTGATGGAAGTTGACCAGTAAGGCTGACTACTATTAGTGGAAGTGTGTTATTAATAGTTATAGGTTGGAGGTAGGTAATACTGAAAAGGAGTACTTTGCTCAGCAGAACAGTTTGGTGGCCTATAGTTCAAGGGAATTATTTCGGGTTGTGCGTACTCTTATGTCTCAGCCACAGCAGCCACTTATAGATGCAGGGTTGAGTTGTGAATAGTTTGCTGTCTATTTTGTGGATAAAATATTGTCTGTAAGATGGGGGTTGGAGGTCAGTCAGTCACAATTATGGAAAGGGTTAGTGGCACTACACTAAATTGGTACCACTACAGTGGCAGTCAGCCCTGGACTAGCTTCGGGTTGATTACTCTGGAGGACATTCAGTTGATTTTGTGTTCTATGACAGTGACTACTTGTTCTCTTGATCCTTGCCCTTCATCTTGGGTGCATTTAGGGGGATCAGCTTTGGAGACTCACATTGGTGTGATTGTGAATGCCTCTTTGAAAGAGAGGGTATTTCCTTGGGCTTTTAAGCAGTAAGTGGTGCATCTGCTGCTTAAGAGCTCATCCGGTGATGTCTCAAAACTTGAAAATTATCATCTGGTATCTAATTTGCCTCTTTTAGGGAAGATTATTGAGAAAGTGGTTTTGCACCAGTTGTCAGATTTTGTAGACATGTTTTGGAAGATAATCAGTCTCTATTCAGTCCTTATCACAGTACAGAGGTTTCAATGCTGCCTTTGAAGGATAATGTTTTGCAAATATTTCATAATTGACCGTGTGGGGTTTTAGTGTTGCTAATTATAGTATCATTTGACACACTCCATGTTTCTTAGTCCCCTTGTCACACTCATTCAGAGTATGGATATCTCTAGCTTTATCTATGTGAATGACATCATGATATTATTTTCCACTGAAGAACTTTCACCTGATGTTTCTCAGATTAACTCTTGTTTGGACCATGTCACCTCTTGGTTTCCAAGCACTGCCATCTGGTTTACAAACTCTTCACGGATACCTGTAACATTACAATCTATTTTAAAATACCTTGGCATAACTCTAGATTCCCAACTATCATTACCTTCACAACTGGCCCGGGTTACCTGAGCCTCTTTGTATTTGTATTTTACACTCTAATGGCCAAGATAGATTATTGTAATATTGCTTACTTAGGGTTCCTGCAATACCAACTCAAACGTCTTCAGATGATTCAGAATTCAGCCATACACATATTCACTCAAGCAAGAATGTCTGATCATGTTACACCACTCCTCATACAGTACCATTGGCTTCCTGTCACATCCCAAGTCTTATTTAAGGCATTAACCTTTGCATTTAAAGCCATCCATGATTTGGCACCAGAATATTTATCTATGCTGATCACTTTCTATGCCCCCACTAGGGCCCTTCGGTCACATCATGGCTTCCATTTATATATAACTAATGATCAAAAAGAACTGCCCTAAGAGTAAACAAATCTAAAAACAAACCATCTCTTAGTTAATTGATCAATCAAATCTATCTCATCACACTATTTATTTTGAAAATTTTAATTTAACGGTGGCTAAATGATCCCTTAATAAATCATCCAAAAATTTATTTATACAGAGAGAGACCTCAGGATGGCTATAAAACCCTTTATATGGCAAATTCAATTACCATAAGGGATAGCGAAATACTCACATCACCGGTCTCCAACTTCCTCCATATTAATATCAACACTAACTACCACAATCTAAAAAAGTACTTTTCAAGATTTTAGTATATATACAGTATTTATCATTTATTATCATTCCAATTTTCCAAATCTCTTTAAGTATCTCTATTATTCTTATAAACACTCAACAAAGGAGCACAGAATGACTTTCATCGAAAGCTTTAGTAGGACTCACAAGCCCTGTAAACAAACAAAAGCTATGTGGTAATAATTATAGTAAAACAAGTGCATAGAGTAATTTTCAAACACTTACCTTTCTCCTGAAACTCCCATGGTTCCATCAGTTGTTGGCAACCCAACAAAGACCTCTGTTTCTCCTCAAAAAAGGCTTCTTCAGGGGCTTATGATAGCAAACTCGATGACCATCTCGGGAAGTGGCTATAACATCTGACGTAGCACTATATAAATGCTTAACCACCAATAGAATTGCCAGACACAACTGACATCTATATTTGCATGATCTTAACTGACATTTAACTTTATAAACAAAAAGGGAATCAAAAAAGTAAATCAAGAAAATCACTCCAGCACTGTGTTTGGTTGAACTTCCAGCCTGATTCTGCAGAACTTCCCAATTCAAAAACTGAAGTGCCATCATGATCAGAAAAATAATATCATTATTTAAAAAACAATGTCCATTCAATTCTATCATTCAGACCCTCAGGATCCAACGTATTCAATTTATAGATCCATTGTTGTTCACGATGTAGCAGCAATCATCCTCAATCCCCTCCACTTATATAAAAATGCACATGCTCTAATGCCATACAATGCAGCTCTTAAAAAGTATGGTTGAACATTATACAATGTTTAATGAATGTTGTCTCCACTTTTGCTTTAGACAGACTGTATTTATATTCAGTCAACCTAACTGTCAACGGACGAGTTGTTTTACCAATATATAATTTCGAGAATGGACACTTTAGACTATACACAACAAAAGTTGTACATGTAGTACTTTTTTTCAATACATAAATTTTATTATTGTAATAAAAACAGGTATCTTCTTCCATTACCGTACAAAAAGAGCAATGACCTCACTTTGCATGGCCTACAGCTTCTATCACACATGGAGATCATGGAACGGCAGAGCATAGCAAGTCCCTCATGTTGTGACTCCTGCTGTATGCTACACAAGGCTGGCTGTCACCGCCTACGAATAGAGGCGGCAATACAATGTGACAGCCTTGAATGCTGAGGTATACAAGTAATAAACGATTCAGTAGTAGATTTTTCATATTGCAAAGGCATCAACAGCCATTCCCGATGATTGTAACGGGCTCTCTTATATGCTTTCTGAAGCACAGAATTAGGATACCCCCATCGCTGAAATTTAGCCATCATATTTGTGGCTTGCTGTTTAAATTCATCATCAGAAGAACATATATGATGGCAACGTAACAGTTGGGAATAAGGAAGGCTTTGTTTCAAGTGATCTGGATGATAACTGGAAAAATGCAAAAAATTATTTTTGTCTGTCGGTTTAGTATACACTGTCTTTAAAAAAGCATCTGTCATTTTGATAACCTTGACATCTAAAAAATGAATTTCTTACAGCCAGCCTCATGTGGCATACTGTAGGAGTCACAACATGAGGGACAGATGCTTTTTTATGACAGTGTATAATCTGTGTATAACCTGGAGAGTTTACAATCTAAGTTTTTACCTGAGGCATTAGAGGGTTAAGTGACTTGCCCAAGGCCATAGGGAGTATCAGTGAGATTTGAACTGTTGTCTTTCTGGTCCTAATGCTGCTGCCATAACTACTCTTCTACCCCATAATGGGTTATTTGTAGTCTCTAGTCCTTCACATTCTTCTGCAAGTCTCTTGAATATCTGTGGTTCATACTTTTCATTGGATCTTAGTACATTTTATAATGGCCCCACATTAGCAACAAAAAAAAAATGCATGCCTGCTTTTTCACATGCTACTGCAGATTTTGAAAGTGAATGCTCACATTACTTTGAGAATGCCATTTTCTAAGTGGTCATTTAGATGGGAACCCTTGCTTGGTTTTTTACTTGTTGTACCGCAAGGGCTTGAGTGCATCAGTGGTGCTGAGAGCTATGCTATCAATAGCTTAACAACTGGCAGAGTCTCCCAAGATGGGCAAATCTTAGCTGAGGTAAGTGCCCATCTGTGCAGCAGCACTATGGGCAGGAGCGCTCCTGACCTCTTTAATAGTACCAACAAAAATGGCCGCAATCTCGTGATGCTACCCCCAACTGGCTAGCCAGGACACATTGTTTTAAGGTGAGAGAGGAGGGAGGGGGGATTGGGAGCTCGACTGGCTAGCAGGGATTTCTTAAAGGATCAGGAAGGGGTGTGGACTTTGGTCACCTCACTGACTAGCTGCGATAGTTTATTTTGTTTGGAGGTGCACCTATCCCCCCCTCCCCCTCCAAACAGTTCCTGATGGGGATCGGGAGCTATCTGTGGGGGATCTGAGCTGAAGGGGGGGCAGGTTTGTTAATATTGTCGGTGCCGCAGATGGCAATAATCTGAGGGTGGGGAGGCCCCATCAGAATATTGAGGGGGCCAGTAGCGATCACTACCTGTCTTCCCCATGGATTTACTGCAAAGAACCATAATACCTGTATCAGCAGGCACTGCTGGTCCCATACTACCTTCCTATTCAGGTAAGATGAGTCTCCATAGTAAATACAAAATCTACGCTGTATCTACAGGGGGAAAAGCCATGAGCCTTTTGCAGCTATCACACTATGGTTTAGCAAACATGCCCGTAGATGTTAATGACTGGATTAATTGCCAGGTTAATAGCTAATGCGGCTTCATAAATAGGTCCTTATATTTATTAATAATTATATTACTATTATTTGCAATTGAACTTTTAAAAAGAATTTCTGGAAAGGTGGAAATTGAAAGCTACAACGGTAGATACTCAAAATAACCAAGTTCAGGATTCACAAAATAGAACCAAATTGATTTTGTTTAATCTGTTTAATGATACCTATAATTTTTCAGAACTATAAACTATGGATCAGCAAACTCGAGTACCTTGACAGCGGAAGTTCGTTATGTCTAACATAAATCAAAACTGCAACCGTATAATAGCACTGCCTCTTGAAGAGTAACTCAATAAATCTGAGTGTTTAAAATTGTACTGAAGAACATAAAGTCTGTTTATGCATGCATTCTAATACAGCGATAATGCATCTTTTCTTAATCACTGGTATAACCAAATTTAAAAGTTTGCTCTGGGCCTTCAGAATAACATGTTCAGAGACTGCTGAATTTCTTTAATTTAAGTTTATCTCCTACTTCTAAGCCCTACAGCAGTTACAAATAAGTAAGAAACCTTCAAATGAGAAAATGCATTGCCAATTACATGGTTAATTTTCCCGTTATTGCCTATGAAAATATATTTATACTGTGGGTGTATTTAAAACTGCAAACATCAAGATTCATTTTAGCACAAAGTTTCATCCTGGGGGAATCAGTTACTTTTTTTATATAAAAATGAAAAAAAAAAATCAAACCAAACCAATGTCTCAGATTAGTGGATCCCTTGTAACTAAGCATAAATTATTTTAGGTTAGAAAATCTAATTTTTGTTCTGGGCCAGATGTGCTGAGCATTTTCCCACAGAAAAAAAAAAAGGGAAAACTTTTGTCCATCGGGTTCTCTGAATTTTGTAATGAGTAGAAAAGAAGCTTTTACTGCAATGCCGAAATCCTTAACACTGTCAGACTAAACCAAGGAGACAAGAACTATCTGAGCCAGGGAAGAGAAATTATTCTGGTCTATTCAAATAAAGTAGCATGGTGGCCATTATAGTTTATTTGGGTACAGAAAAATAAAAGTTAACAAATAAGCTGTGGTTCATACTTTTTATTGGGTCTTAGTATATATTATAACAGTCCCACATTATCAAAAACAAATGCATGCTTTTTTGTAGATGACATGAAAATTTGCAACAGTGTGGACTCCCCTGAGGGAGTAGATAACATGAGGAAAGATCTACAAAAGCTGGAAGAATGGTAGTTAAGATTTAATGTGAAAAAGTGCAGTGTCATGCACTTGGGAAGCAGAAATCCAAGAGAATTGAATGCAATGGGGGGAGAGGTTGGTGTGCACGGACCAGGAGAAGTAGTGATTGTTTCTGAGGATCTCAAGGTGGCAAAACATTGTGACAAGTCAGTGGCAAAAGCCAGAAAGATGCTGGGTTGCAGAGAGGAATTACCAGCAGAAAGGAAGAGGTACTAATGCCACTGTACAAGTCACTGGTGAGGCCTCATTTGGAATATTGTGTTCAGTTTTGGAGACCATATCTCGCAAAAGATATAAGAAGACCGAAAACGGTTCAGAGGAAGGCCTGCATCAGAAGATGTATGAGAAGAGACTTGAAGACCTAAATATGTATACTCTGGAGGAGAGGAGGGACAGGGTAGATATGATTCAGATCTTCAAGTACTTAAAGAGTATTAATGAACAACAAACCTCTTCCAAAGATGGGGATGCTGTAAAACTAGTGGGTATAGCATGAAGCTGCAAAAGGGTAAACTGAAAGGCAATGTCAGGAAATACTTTTTCACTGAAAGGGTGGTGGATGCTTGGAATGTGGTGGGGGCACATACAATGACAGAATTCAAAATGGCATGGGACAGATGCAGAAAATCCCTTTATAGCAACAAGATAAAATCAAAATAAACATAATTCTCTCTTAAATGTCATCAGGTAAGGGTGACCTAGACAGAGCAGTAGGTTCACCCCTAAATAAAATCATGGGGAGGGGTGACTTGCACAGGCGGCAGATGCACCTACTCTTACTACCTTACTGGGCAGCTAGGTGGACCATACTGGTCTTTATCTGCCGTCATCTACTATGTTACTATGACTATGCTACTTCAGATTTTAAAAGTGACTGTTCACATATTCCTTTGGAGGGTAATTTTATAACTGATCATTTAAGTAGCAATCTTTATGTGGTTTGTGGCTTGCTGTGCCATGAGGGCTTGTGTGCATCAGCGATGTTGAGAGCTATGCTATCAGTAGCTTAACTACTGACATGGTTTTCCAAAATGGACAGGTCTTATCTGAGGTGACCATCCATCTGTGCAGCAGCAGTATGGGATGATATTGGCAGCAAAGGATCGCATTTCTGTGACAATGGCAGCAATTGGCATTACTTGCATAGAAGGAAGCCCTGGCAATCTACTTCATTATATTGCCATGAAAACACAATGCATAGTCATAGGAAAATAAATTACAATATAGTGCTGGAAGATGAGACCTCCAGGTCAGAAGGCACTCAAGGGGCTACTGGGGAAGAGCTGAGGACTTTTCAGAGTAAAACCAGCAGTTATGATGTTGCTGGATCAAAGCCCTTTGGACTTTTAACTGCTAATGTAGCTGTGCATTAAATGAGAGTCAGAAGCTGCAAATATGTCTTACATAGCGCTTATTTACAGCTTTTTCCACAAGATCAAAGGCGGTTTACATTAAACAAGGTCAGATACATATAACAATAAAAACAATGTACAGTAAACATTGAACATATCTCAAGCTAGGATAAGTTGATAACTATGTACAATAATTATTGCCCTTAAGTATAATTTTGGACAGGGAGCAAATTGACTAGGATAGGTTGATAACGGTGTAGTAAGCAATGCCAAAAAGTACAAATTTGGTCAGAGGAGATCCATAAATTGTGCTGGTTTATGTGTTTTTTCTCAATGTGTGGGAGGAGTTGGTGGTTAGAGGGGGTTATGTTTCTTGTGAGGTAACCTTGTTGGGCTCTGTGCTGGGAGGTTCCATAGGGTCACCAAAATGTTGCTTGGAAAGGTGGGTTTTCAGTTTTTTTGCGGAAGGTGATAAGATAGTTTGTTTCTCGTAGTTCGTCTGGTAGGGCATTTCAGCGAGTGGGCGCAAAGTGTGAGAATGTTCTATTATTTGTGGCTTTAATGGATTTACGGTAGTCTGAGGGAATCATTAGTTTATTTTCATTGCATCCTCATTTTGATCGTGTCTCTACTTGTTTATTAATTAGGGAGGTGAGGTGGGAAGGTGTTATCTCTCTAAGGATCATAAATGTAGTCATCAGTGTTTTGTAGTGTACGAGCTGTGACAAAAAAGAAACGAGACTGTCCCATAAATGTTTTATTACAAAATCTACAGAGAAATTATGCATTGTCCCCTTCAAAGTAATCCCCCCCCCCAGAGTTAATGCACTTCTGCATTCGCTTTTGTCACGTACGGAAACACTTGTTAAAGTCCTCCTCCTCCTTGAGGTCCCTCAGCTCCCTTGTCACAGTGGCCTTGATCTCTTCTACAGATGCAAAATGAGTTACTTTGAGTATAGTCTTCAGCCTGGGGAAGAGCCAGAAGTCTCACGGTGCGAGATCTGGGGAATAAGGAGGGTGGTCAAGAGCTGTGATCTTTTTGTTGGCCAAGAACTACCTCACATTGAGTGTGATGTGTGCAGGAGCATTGTTGTGTAGGAGCAGCCACGACTTGTCTCTTCACAGAGCCCGCCTGCTGCGCCGAACCCGGTCATGAGGTGATTGAGGACCTGCTGGTAGAAGTGATGGTTGACTGTCTGACCTTCAGGCACAAACTCTTGATGAACCACTCCGTTCTGGTTGAAGAATGTGATCAGTATGATCTTGATCCTTGATTTGGACATGCACACCTTCTTGGGTCTGGGTGACAGTTGAGTCTTCTACTGCAGGCTCTGTCTCTTGCTTTCAGGGTAGTACTGGAAGACTCAAGTCTCATCTCCTGTGATGATTCGTCCAACGAACTGTGAATCTTCTCTGAAATTTCAAGTTGATTCTTTGATCCATATTTCTGCCACCTCAAGTTGCGTGACAAAGTGATCGAGCAGTGTGCTACAAAAAAACCTGAAAAAGAAAAACAGAGTGAGAGAGATGAAAAATATTATAGCAGAACATTGGCGAGATGTTGCACAACACAGTGACATAAGCGGTTAGCCAATTGGCATTGAGTCATGGGCGAGGCTGCAACAGTCTCATTTCTTTTTTGTCATAACTCATATTCTGTATTAGACTGGGAACCAGTGTAACTTGTATAATACTGGGGTAATGTGTTCCAATAAGTTTGAATACCATGCAATTTATGCTGCTAGATGTTGTACCATTTGAAGGGGTCTTAGGGTCTGTTTAGATAAACCTTGTAATATGCTGTTACAAAAGTCAATGTGGGGTGTGATTAATGCTTGGAGGGCTATTCTGAAGTCATGATTGGGAAGTAGTGATCAAAGTTGCTTTAACATTTTGAGTTTATAGTAGATTTTTTATGTTGTGAGTTTTAAATGTGTGGTCATCCTGAGTTTTAAATGTGTAGTCATGCCTGCTCTAGGGTGACCCCTAGGTATTTTACTTCATTCTTTACTACTTTGTCAGTGCTATTAATTGTGATATTTGGAGGAGGGGCGAAACTATGATTTCTGGTAACATAAAGAGCTTTAGTTTTACTGAAGTTGATCAGAAGGTTATGAAAAGTGAGTCATTTAGCTGTTTCTTTGAAGCATTCTGTAATTTGGTGAGGGACAGGGTTGGAGATGTCGAACAGACGATATAACATTATATCGCCTGCATATATGTGATAACCTCATAGAATTTTTTTAAGATGGAGCATATGGGCTGGAGGTAAAAGGAGGCCAGAGAAGGCCAATCCTTGGGGTAAACCTTGTTTTAGTTCATATTTTTTAGAGGTATGTTGTCCGATTCGAACCTGTTGGGTTCTGTCTGAAAGGTAAGATTAGAACCATTGGAGTACTGTGCCTTTTACTCCTATCTGCTGTAGCCTGGTGTGCATTAGAGTATGCTTGATGTTTGTTGAAAGCTGCGGTGGTTTAAAAATATGAGGATGAATGCTTGTTTGGTGTTGTCAATGCCATGTGTCAGTTTGTCAAGTAGCGCAATTAACAGAGTTTCAACGCTATGATGTGGTCGGAAACCATATTGGTGTACATCAAGGGGAGCATGAGTATTGATGTGTTCCTGGAGCTGGATTTGGATTATTTTTTCTATTACTTTAGCCATGAAGAAGAGACTTGAAATTGGTCTGTATGCTGTGGGGTTATTTTTATCCATGGAAATGTTTCTAGGATAGGGTGGATTATGGCATGTTTCAGTGAGGGAGGCATATGACCTTGTTTCAAGGAGGTGTTAATGACTGGAAGCGTGTATGCGGAAAGCTCTGTTTTCATGGCCTTTATCCAGCTGACCAGGCATGGATCGAGACTGGATGTAGTTGTGTTTCTTTTAGTTATAATGTTGTTAAGTGTATCTTTCTTGGTCTGACCAGATATAAATTGGTGTAGGGTTTGTTTTGAATGTGGGTGTTGTGTCTACCATATGATGTTTCAGTTTTTCCTTATAGAAATTGGCTAGAATTTGACGATCAATGGTAGGAGTTTTTTTGGTCATCGTTTTTGTTGTTATAAGTGAGGGTCTTTACAATTTCGAATAGTTCTTTGGGACGGTTAAATGATTTTGTGAGTATATTAGAATAGTACTCTTTTTTTGTTGTTGAGTCTATAGAGTTGTAGTGTTTTCATGTATAAGGATCAGAGGTAAGTGGATTTGGTATGCCTCCATTTATGCTCAGTTTTGCACAATGAGTTTTTTATCTTTTTTAGATCGTGAGTATACCATGCTGCTTGTTGTTTTTTGCCATTAATTGGGTGTGGTGTTCTGAGAGTAGCAGTGCTAGATATGGTTTTATTCCAGTTGGTTATTGCTTCATCTAAATTTGTTGGATTGGGGTCAATATGCTGGAGAGTTTGGTTTAAAAAACTATCCTTTTCAAATGTCTTATATCTTTTGTATGGGATGTTACATGAGGTTGCTGGTGGGGTAGGTATGCTGGAAGGGATTTGAAATTTTATTACATAGTGATCAGACCAAGGGACCAGTTGTGTCTGTGGTAGGGTAGGCTGGAGGGAGTTGTAGATTTCGCTGGGTAAGAATACTAAATCTAGTACAGTATGTTGCCTTTACTGTGTGTGGGAACGTTAATTATTTGATGGTAGTCCATATCAGACATGGAATTTAGGAATGTTGTAGTATGGTTGTTCTTAAGGGAAGTTAGGTTGAAGTCAGCTAATAGGATAAGAGGCCATTTGCTTGATGTAGAGCATATAGTCTCAGCTATGATATCAAAGTTGTCAGGGTTTGTATTCGGCGGTTTATATACTAGACAGAAGGACAGATGATTCATTTTTACAGTGAGGACATCTATATCTTCAACACTATTTAAGGAGAGGGGGGATGCATTCAGCTCCTCCTTTATTCTGATAAGGATGCCTCCACTTCGCTTAGTTTTTCCAGGGGAGTGATATATGTTATAACCTGGAGTTTGAAGTTGATTTATTAGTACCGTGTCTGATTCTGCAAGCCATGTTTCAGTAATGCAGTCAAGGTCAGGGTTATTATCGGTTATAATGTAGTGGATTATAAGTATTTTGTTTCTCACAGAGCAAGCGTTCATGAGGTAGCATGTTAGCAACTTCTGGTTCATTGTGCACATGTGTCGAAGTATAGAGTTTGTTCTTGATTGGATGGTGATTAGCCTGTTTGGGTTGTGTTGGTATCCATTCGTGGTTATGTAACCTGTGAGGATAGTGATATACTGGGCAGGGTTATAGATTATGTATATGAAGTGTTGTTGCAAATCACAGAGGGCATGGCTTTAAAATAAGATGCATAGAGTGATGCAAATGATGTATATTAGCCAGAGTGAGCATTTGTTTGCCATGGTCAGTTTGCTGAGAAAGGATTATAATGGGAATTGGAGTGGAATGGTAGGTGCTGGTCTATTTGGGTGTTTGGATATTCAGTGAGTGGTAGTTGGAGTACCTTGCTTTTTGGATCTTTCTTTTTAGAACAATATGTTGTTTTCTAGAGCGTGGAAATATAAAATATGTGCTAGGATAAGCTAGCTATACTTCTGTGACAAGAACCAAATATGTTTCAATAATGTAGCTATAGTACTATGATAAAAACAAAGTATATGCTGAGATAAGCTAGCTATACGGTTATGATAAAAACCAAATATATGTTGAGATGAGCTATACAGCTATGAAAGACATGGCAATAAGCCTATGAGAAAGTCTAACATAGATGAAAAAGTTTACATATTTAAATCTAACACAACTGTATTTTTACTTGAGTGGTTTGATTGCATATGAATATGTTACTTACAGGAATGAGTGTAAGGGAGGAAAGATGTTGGCATGGAAAATTAGCTGTTCTTTTTCATTCAACATCCTTTTTTTAAATTATTGTCCTCTTGTTATTGTTCTTTGGAAGTATTTGGTGAGTCTTCCATGCCTTTAAGTTGTTTCTTGTTAGGGTGGAGGGTTTTCCTGTTGTGACAGTTGTGCTGGTGCTCTGCTTGGTCTTGGTGGGGGCAGCATGAGGGGCCTGCAGCTCCCTCTTCTCCCGCGACATTGATTGGGTGCCTTTCTTGTAGGTTATGCTTAAGGGCAACATGATGGACTTGTGAGTCTCCAGATGATTTGTTGTTATGGTGGAGATGCTAGAGATTTATATTGCAGAACCCTGCCAAAGATCCCCGCCAAAGATCCCCGCCTAAGGACCACACCAAAGGGCCTGGCAAGGCCCTTAGGTGCAGGCATGCCTGTGGCATGCTGTTTCGTTTCAATCCCGTGCAGCCGATCTGATTGGTGGCTTGTGGTGGAGAGCAGAAGGATCTCACCTCGGCTCCCTTATGCCAGTGCCGATTGGGGCTATAGATTTGTTGGGTGTCAGCGAACTCAAATGGACTGGCATTTGGCACTTTGAATCTGATGATCACATATGTTGGAAACGAAAGACAAAGAAGAAATGGTGTTGCATTTATAATTAAGAAAAAACTTGTAAGAACCGTAATGAAATAATGCAAACAACACAACTATCATTCGGGTATATGAGCCAACAACAGTTGCAGAAGAGGAAGAAGTTGATCAGTTCTATGAACATGTATAGGCTGAAATTTATTTATTTATTAAGTTAAGAGGTTTTCTATAATACTTTATCCTATGGTCAAGACAGTTTCCATTGAAACAAAATGTAATACATTGTAACAGGGCAAAGAACTTGGAGAGAAGTTAAGAGTAGGGGGGAATAGTGGTTAAAGGGGGAGGGGAGACAGGAATGAGGTGAGGGGAACAGAGGTAGTTGCATAAAGGTATTATGTCTTGTCTTCAGTGAAGTAGGCTGTAAATAGGTGGGTCTTGAGGGCCTTTCTGAATGTTAGCAGATCTTTTGTGGTCCAGCGTTTGTAAGCGATTGAGTTCCAGAGGGAAGAATCATATAGGGAGAAAATTCTACTGGATGTGGTGGTGCTGGATCTGGTGAAGGATGCTGGGGTAGCTAGGATGTTCTGGGAGCCAGTTCTTCTTGTGCAAACATCTTTGGTCTCATGTATTATTGTTTGAAGGTGGGTGGTCGATAGGCCATTGAGGATCTTGAAAACTGTAAGGATGGCTTTCAATTTTGTGCATTCTATGACGGGGAGCCAGTGGAACTGTTTGAGCAATGGAGTTAGGTGCTCAGTTAGGCTGGCATTGCAGAGGGTATGTGCTGCTGTGCTGAGAACTAGTTGAAGTGGATGGATTGTTTTCTTAGGAAGGTCTTGGAGGATGAGGTTGAAGTAGTCTAGATATGGGAAGATGAGAGCTTGAAGGACTGTGTGATAATTATGTTGGGTAAGGAGAGGCTTGAGATGTTGTACAGTCTTGAGCTTATAGTATGTGCAGCTGGTGATGTTTCTTACGTGGGCAGAGAATGTTAGGTGTTGATCAAGGGTAATACCTAGATAACATACATCTTCTCGTACATGAAGTTGAGTTCCATTTAAGCTTATGGTGTCTGGCGGGTGGAAGCTTCTGTCTCTGATGTTATATAGAGCTTCAGTTCTATTGATGCTCATGGTCATGTTGTGGGTGATGAGCCATGAATTTACTGCAGTGAAGCATTCTGTTAAGGTTGTGATGTCTGGGTTCAGTGTATTGATAGGTGCTTAGATCATGACATCATCAGCATACAGCATATGTGGTAGAAGACATTGAAGGTTTGTATGGCTGGATGTAGATGTTGAATAATAGTGCAGAGAGGGCAGATCCTTGGGGGACCCCTTGGGTTTGAATATATGGTCTTGACTTTATAGAGCCTCATTTTGCATAGAAACATAGAAAAATGATGACAGAAAAAAGACCACATGGCTTATCCAGTCTGTCCTTCCATATCAACAACTACAACAGTTCTCTTTTTTCCTTTAGAGATCCTCTGTGTTTGTCCCATGCTTTTTTGCATTCAGATACTGTCCTCATCTCTACCACCTCCACTGGGAGACTATTCCATGGATCCACCACTCTTTCCGTAAAGAAATATTTCCACATATCACTTGTGAATCTATCCCCTTTCACCCTCATCCCACGTCCCCTCATAGCAGAACTTGCTTTCAATTGAAAGAGGCTCTCCCCCTGTGCATTTATGCCATGGAGGTATTTAAACGTCTCAATCATATCACCTCTGCCCCGCCTTTCCTCTAAAGCAGGGGTCACCAACATCCAGAGGGCCGCAGGCCGCACAGCCGACTACCGGCAGACTCGCGGGCCGCACCCCCCCCCCCCCCCGCGCGAAAAAAAAAACTGCTCATACCTGTACTTTTATTTTTCCATGTCAGCTCCCTCCCTTCTTCTGCAGCCGCGGCTCCCTGCCTCTTAGGGAACCGCGGCTGTGCTTGTAAAATCATCGCGGAGCCCTTCCTGTCTTGACGGGCTCCATGCAGCATTGTCCCACCTCTAAAGGAAGTTGTTTACCACTTCCTTTGGAGGCGGGACAATGCTGCACGGAGCCCGTCAAGACAGGAAGGGCTCCGCGATGATTTTACAAGCACAGCCGCGGTTCCCTAAGAGGCAGGGAGCCGCGGCTGCAGAAGAAGGAGTTGGTGAGTTTGCCTTGGCGGGCCGCACCGGGGTAGAGTCTCGCGGGCCACACGGAGGGACCTCGCGGGCCGCATGCGGCCCGCGGGCCGCAGGTTGGTGACCCCTGCTCTAAAGTGTACATATTAAGATCCTTAAGTCTGTCCTCATATGCTTTATAATGAAGACCACTAAACATTTTAGTAGCCAAACTCTGTACCGACTCTACCCTGTTTATATCCTTTTTAAGGTGCGGTCTCCAGAATTGCACACAATACTCCAAATGCGGTCGCACTAAATACTTATATAGAGGCACTATCACCTCCCTTTTTCTGCTAGCCATTCTTCTCCATATGCACCCAAGCATCCTTCTAGCTTTTGCTGTCGCCTTTTCTACTTGTTTAGCTACAAGGTCATTAGACACAATCACGCCTAGATCCCGCTCTTCTTTAGTGGACAAAAGTACTTCACCCCCTATACTATATTGCTCCCTTGGATTGCTGCAGCCCAAATGCATGACCTTGCATTTTTTTAACATTAAATCCCAGCTGCCAAATTCTAGACCATTCTTCAAGCTTAGCTAGATCCCTCCTCATGTTATCTACCCCTTCCTGGGTGTCTACTCTATTGCAGATTTTGGTATCATCCATAAAGAAGCAAACCTTACCTGACAGCCCTTCTGCTATATCACTAACAAAGAAGTCAAAAAGAATCAGACCAAGGACAGATTCCTGGGGCACACCACTGGTAACTTCCTTCTCCTCAGAGTGAGCTCCATTTACCTGTACTCTTTGTCACTTCCCACTCAACCAATTTCTAACCCAAGCAGTAACTTTAGGATCCATCCCTAGGGTGCTCAGTTTGTTTATAAGTCGTATGTGAGGAACGGTGTCAAAAGCTTTACTGAAATCTAAATACACCACATCTAGGGCTCTCGCTCAGTCCAACTCCCTGGTCACTCAGTCAAAGTGAGAGACTGGCCAAGAGTGGCTGACCTTGAACGGACGTCACTTGACAGATCGCGCGGACACGATGCGCAATCGGTTCTTACTTTAAAAATGACCCTCGTATTTGGATATTGCATTTAAATTATCTATGGAAAAAAAGGTCTCAGATTTTTAAAGACGCCAACTTTCAGACTTATATCATGTCTAATGACTGTGCATCATATTGCATCAAAGACCTTTGTCCATATATCCTCAATTTTTATCCAAAAATCTTCTTTCTATATCCAAAGTTCTTTTTTCTTTTTTTCCAAAACATAAAACAGTGCTTAGCTTTTATGCGGTTTCCCCAGCGCCATGCCTCAGCACCTGATCTGCGTTTCACCACGTTGAGTTTCTTCAGGGCTTTTTTCTTTTAAAAGCACTACTAACAAAACAAAATAGAAATCTTGCTGATTAATCACGTCTATACATATTTTTTGTATGTTTTTTGTAACTGTTGATGATTACTATCGATCTATCAAGTAAACCTTACTACAACATTGTGTTTTTTAGCAATTACCTTCATTGGAAATGCACTGTGAACATTGCCAGTTTCTTATCCAACTTTTTTTCTCTGAGCTTATCTACTTCCCAGCAGTACCGCTCATGTGAACTACCATCTATGTTCCATATTTAAATATTGCTGATCATTTCCTTCCTTTCACCTGTGTTTTCTTGGTTCACCTGTGTTTTTTGATTCCCCTGTGCTCTTTTAATTTTGCTCATTCCTTGTGACGGATGATTTAATCATGGATTAACTATAGATTGACTGTGGTTAGTTAAGGTTAATCAATCCTTATCCCATCTTTATGCTATATTACTACCTTCAAACTTCATACACAAACGCCCCAATCTATTTGGGCGTTTAGACCTCCTGAGATTACAGATTGTAGATTGTAGATCCACCTTTGCTCACGGATTAATAGAACCTGTTCTCTTGATTTACCATTGCTTCAAGCAACAACTTGATCTATGCAGAAACATTGTAGCTCTTCAAACTTATGGCCTTGTTCCAAACAATGATCTACTATTGGTGTATCTCTCATTTTACAATTTAATTCGCTATGATGTTCATTCATTCTCACTCTGAAAGGTCGAATCGTTTTGCCTACATACATCAAACCACATGGGCATTGGATAGAATATACCACGTGGTTGGTGCTGCAAGATGTTTTCTTTCTAAGCTGGTATGTTATGCCTTGATATTGAAAATTTACTAATTCCAAAGTAATTCCACAAATTATTCAATCTCCACATTTCCTATGTCCCACCTGATCGTCTGTCGATTGAGTTAATAAAGGTCGCAGAACCGCCGGGCTTAATCTTTCTGTTAAATTTTTGTGGCGTTGCCACACACACCGGATGTTTTTATCTTCAAGCCCTGGAATGATGTTTAAAACATTCATGTGTCTCTTTATAATGTGTTTTATGTGGGAACTGTAAGGAGAATATTTTGTGACTAGATTTATGTTAGTATCATGAGTCACCTCTTTTCTTCGGGGTTGTAAGAGTAGAGCTCGATTATTATAAGATGCCCTCTTATATGCTTGTCGTATCACATGTTCCGGGTATCCTCTTTTTTGCAAATTATTCCTTAAAATTTTTGATTGATTTTTAAAATCCCTATCCTCCGAACAATTTCTCCTATACCTAATGAACTGTGAAAACAGTAAACTGTCTCTTAATTGTATGGGTGGGCGCTATTATAATGTAGAAAGGTGTTCCTATCTGTGGCCTTTCTGTAAACTGAAGTGATCCATCCTTTATTGTTTTTCTTAACTAAAACATCCAAAAATACTATGCTAGTAATGTGATAAGAGTATGTAAATTGTATGTTTGTATCTCTTGTGTTTAACCAATCTATGAATGGTCCTGCGGTGGAGGGGGAGGAGCTAGAAATCAGGCTGCTCATATTCTGCCCTGATGATCACTGAGGCTGCTCAAGCTGTAAAGGGATTCCTTTCCCTTCAATAAATGCCTGATGCAGATGCCGTTAAAGGGAGGATTGAGAGAGTCTGATTGGTCCCGTGGTGATGGGGGAGGAGCTAGAAATCAGGCTGCTCACACTCTGCCCCTATCAGTCCTCTCCTCCAAAGTGTACATAGTTAGGTCTTCGTCTCTTCTCATAAGGCTTCTGACGCAGGCTCCAAATCATTTTGGTCGCCTTCCTCTGAACAGTTTCCAGTCTTTTTACATCCTTTGCAAGATATGGTCTTCAAAACTGAACACAGTATTCCAAGTGAGGCCTCACCAGTGACTTATACAGTGGCATTAGTACCTCTTCCTTTCTACTAGTAATTCCTCTGTATGCAGCCCAACATCCTCCTGGCTTTTGCCACCGCCTTGTCGCACTGTTTTGCCACCTTGAGATCTGATTTCTGCTACCCATGTGCATGACACTGCACTTCTTCGCATTAAATCTTAATTGTCAAGCATTAGACCATACTTCCAGCTTTTGTAGATCTTTCCTCATGTTAACCACTCCCTCAGGGGAGTCCACTCTGTTGCAAATTTTCATGTCATGTGCAAAAAGACAGACTTTTCCATTCAATCCATCAGCAATATTACTCACAAATACATTGAACAGTGCCAGGCCCAGGAACGAACCCTGGGGCACCCCGCTAATTACCTTCCTTTCATCTGAGTGAGCTCAAAATACTATCACCTTCTGTCGTCTGTCAGTCAACCAATTTCTGATCCAGTTTACCACCTTGGGACCCATCCCCAAACTACTGAGTTTATTGGTAAGCCTCCTATGAGGACAGTATCAAAGGCTTTGCTGAAATCCAGGTAGATGACATCCATTGCATGCCCCTGATCTAGTTCTCTGGTCACCCAGTCAAAGAACTCAATCAGATTTGTTTGGCAAGATCGTCCTTCGGTAAAACCATGTTGCCTCGGATCTTGCAACCCGTTGGTTTTGAGAAAGTCCACTATTCACTCTTTCAAGAGCGCCTCCATTACTTTTCCTGCCACCGAGGTAAGGCTCACGGGTCTGTAGTTTGTCACTTCTTCCCTGTCACCACTTTTGTGAAGAGGTACCACATCAGCCATTCTCCAGTCCTGAGGAACTTCTCCTGTTTCCAAGGATCTGTTGAAAACATCCTTTAACGGCTCTGCAAGAACCTCTCTGAGCTCTTTCAGTATCCTGGGATGTATCCCATCCGGTCCCATGGCCTTGTCCACTTTCAGTTTTGCAATTTGTTCTAACACATCATCTTCTGTGAATGGTGTGGTATCTACTTCATTCCCATTTTTATATTTGGGAGTCACAGGTGGTCCTTCTCCAGGTGCCACATAAAAGGAAGAACAAGTAGCAGGTGTCTTTTGGGAGTTCAGCAACTGTGAGTAAAATCATGGGCCCTATAGATAGACATGTTTCTTCTTCTGTTGTAACAATCCAGGCAAGTTCTCCCACGCAGCTATCTTCACCCGCTGAGTTGGGGGCTACTTTAAACCCCATTGTTTGAACTCCGCATCCACAGCCTTTATCTGCCCTGGAACCACTGGGTGACAGGGAACAGACTTCGGGACTGGTTATCCCAGAGTTTAATCCCTCTGTGTCTCCCCCTTCTGATATATCTTCACTGCCTATTCCCTCATGTTTGCATTTTGATGTTTCTTTAGCTCCTCAGTCTTCACTGGGATCTGTTCCTGCCTCTGTTACTTTAATGGATATTTGGACTGTAGTAGCTCAGACAAATCAGTATCTTAAAACTGTTTTTGATCAGACAGCCAGTTTCCCTAAAGAGGTTGTTGCTAAGTTTGAGCAACATAATGCGGTCCTTGCTCAGCTTAGCAATGGATTATCTAGATTGGATCGTCAGTTCTCCAATGTTCAGGTAGCCAGTTTGGCAGGGATGAGAGATGCCCTGCTTTTACATGGGCGGCTTGAACTGTTGGAGAATGTGATACGTAGTAAAAATTAAAAATTTCTTAATTTTCCTAAAACTCATTATCTTTCACCATTAATTTTGCTGCGGAAATAATTTAAGGAATGTTTAAAAATGGAAGATGTGGAAAAGATACAAGTTACTAAGTTATATTATTTGCCGGATAAGCCGGCTAATATACCAGCGGGGTCCTCTCCAGTTTCCATTGATTTGTCCCAATTTTTGGAACAGTCAGTGGATGATATTCAAGGGAGGGCCACTTTGGTAGTTTCATTTGATACTGATATTGAGAAATCTCAGGTTATGAAGTTATATTTTAAGTATAAGACTGTTTTATTTTGTGGTCAGTTGGTTCAGGTTTTTCCAGATATGGCTAGGGCCACTCAAATTCGATGTAAGAGTTTCCTTCAGTTAAAACCCCAGGTGATAGCACTGGGAGCTACTTTTTATTTGAGATTTCCTTGCAAATTTGTGGTATCTCTGTTGGGTGGCTGTTATGTTTATACGGACCCTCAACAGTTAGAGGGTTTTTTGAAGAGCAAGGAAGATGGGGAACATAGTGGTACCTACTGGGTAGTTTTCTTATATATATTATATTTGATTTTGTTTTGTTATTGGGATTTGGGAATTTAGAGCTTGACAAAGTAATTTGCCCTAGGTCATTGTTGCCCTCTGCACTCCTGGATGTGGTCTAATTGCATTACATATTTTTTTCTTTTGGATAATCCTTTGGGGATATGGTTCCTCTTGTTTTTTCCTTTTTTTAATGTATTTCGCATATTTCTTTGTATATGTTTCTGTTGTATTAAATAGAAATTCTTAAAAAAAGTGGCATTACTTTGTCCATTCTCCAATCTTCTGATACTACAGATAATTTTAATGATAGTTCACAGATTACTAATAGTAGGTCTGCAATCTCATATTTCAGTTCTTTCAACACCCTCAGGTGTATACCATCCAGTCCAAGTGATTTGCTACTCTTCAGTTTATCAAATAGTGTAATCCATTTTCCCGGTTTATTGATATTTCTTTCATTTCTTCCAATACATCACTTTTGTATACCATTTCAGGCACGAGTAATTTCCCTACATCTTCTTCAGTAAAGATTTAAGCAAAGAATTCATCCAGTCTCTCCATTATGGCCTTATCCTCACTTAGCACCTCTTAATACCACTCTATCATCCAATGGTCCAACTGACTCTCTCAGAGGGTTTTTGGTACAAATGTACTTGAAAAAGTTTTTATTGTGCATTTTTTCTTCCATAGCAAGCTTTTTTTTTCAAATTTTCTTTTTGTCTGCCTTATTAATGCCTTGCATCTAATTTTCCAGAAACCTGTTTTCGCCATTTGGCTCCTTTTTCCAAGATATCCCATAGTATTTGTGCTCATGGTTAGGGATGTGCACTCTAGTCATGTTACTTTACATGGCAAGCTAGAATTTCAACATTAAGTGATAGCCACACTTTTTAATATTGACCTTAGATAGGCTTTAGGCACAAAATGTTTGAGCACTCATTGAACTGAGACTTGGGCTTCCACTGTCCCCTCAGAGGTTTTCCTCTCTTCATTCCCAGGGCAATTGAAGAAAGTTCTTAAATCCCTCTTCAGGTAAAGAAAATTCTTACGAATCCTCTGACTTTGCTCTCCCAGTACTCTTCTGACCTCTGTTGACTCACATCAGTAGCTCAAAACATACCCTCTCCCCGAGATTAGCACTCAAGAGCACAGCCCACTCGGCTGCCTCTCACTGCTACCTGCGTTGACAATATGCAATGACTCATTTATTATTCCACACCACAGTTCTTTCCTTCAAAAATATAGTCACAAATATCTCTTGGTGGAGCCTGAAGTCTGCACATTTGCAAATAACACACACTAAGAAAGACATACAAAAAAAACTAAAGGAAGGATTTATTTTACCAAATTTGTATATACTTTTATGATCTTCATGCATTTTGTTTTAAAATGTAATCCACTTTAGAGTCTTTGTTGACCATAAAGGGGTATTAAATGCATGTAATAAATAAATAAATAGAATATTTAAAAAAAATGGCACTCACAAAAAAAGGGAAATCTTGAAATGAAGTGCAATGTGACTGGTGTGCACACCCCTAACCATGAACACAAATACTATGGGAGTGAGAGTCCAACGAGAGCAACCACACTTGCAAAAGGATAAACAGCAGAACAAAAGCAAGTTATGACAAACAGTTGGTGTTTATTTATGGAAAACCTCAACACGTTTGGGCACTTGCCTTCTTCAGGAGGTAAAAGCCTCAAACAAAACAGAATATTTAAAATTATAAAATTATAATTCATACATAACTAAAAACAATTAAAATACCATAAAATCAAATAGAAAGTTTAAAAATAACCAATAATGGATAAAAATTATAAGGCTAAAGCGTATCAACAGTAAACAGGTGATAAAATTGTAACTATAATATAAATGTTGAAAACAGTAACACAGTACTTCATATCAACAGCAAAAATTATCAGGACCTCATTCCATTTTGGCCCGCTGTGTGCCCGATCAGGGTCACTGGACGTCTAGCCCCACGGGATCAGAATCACATCGGACTGTATGCGCAAGCCGGGACCCGATTCCGATTGGCCTGCACATACAGGCCTCTGCCCAGCTAACTCAGTCAAGGTTCCTGAATGGAGCCGCGATGCCATGGTGTCTGGTTGTCATGACACTGCAGCTCCATTCAGGAGCCACAATCCTCCGCCGCTGACCTGTTCTTTCATTCCCCACAGCCCGAACCCCAATCTGTCCTCCCAAGGCCAGGTTCGGGTTGCAGAGAATCTCCTGTACCCCCTCCTACCTTTTCTGCCACCCAGGACTGCTGTCCCCCACTGTCTAGGGGAACTTATTCCATCTCAGAGGTGGAATAAGTTCCCATTCAGTCTGCCGGCCCCGGATGTACAGGGCCAACATCAGAATCGGCCCTGTACATCCAGGGCCGCGGACTGCCCACTGCCACCCTAACTCCACCTCCGCACCGCCCCTTTCCGAACCCCATTTAACCTCCCTGTACAAACATCTTGTTTGTAATGGGAGGTTAGTCGTGGACGGCAGAGGGGGACGAATAGCGGGGATAGACGTCCCAACAGGACATCCATCCCCACTATTCATGGCTCAGAATGACCCCAACACTGTTTAAACATTATTCCTAACTGATCATCTTGTAGGCAGCAATTGCTAATCTTAATACTGGTGTTACCAGACTGAGAAGGAACTATAGGAGTATGTTAAAAAAGGTCAAAAATAAAAAAATGTGTGGTAAAGACTCACTCGTTTTGATATCAGCCAAAACCTAGCAAGAAAACCTCTGAAACATCACATTGATTCTGTAATACAAATCGGCATATAAGGAAATTGAGAATTGTCATTGCAAGCATACGAGTACTACAGTATGTAAAAGTCGATGACTAAAGCAATTCACCTCCACTAGACGCCAAACCATGGAATGAGTAAAGATGTAAACATCATACAGCAGGGACTCACTCCAAAAAACACAAAAAGAGCTCTCAAAATCCCAACATCGGGATCAGTTAACTCAAGGAGAAAAGGATCTTAGAACCCTTTGAGCCTGTCACCATGGGCAGTACAGAATCAGTCTTGGACCAATATTCAGAACATCACTGATCCTGAAAAACTCCTCTTTTTTCTATTTTATTATGTATCATAAAACTTCTCAACAATATCAATGGGGTTATAAAAACTCAGAAATATCAGGGTTTGTCAAAGGTATCAGGATTTGAAAATCAGAATCTTTAATCACAATCATCTAACCCGCAAAACAACTTAGACAATATTGACAGCATTTAGAGCGCAGTAATCGTCAGATAATCACAACACTTATCTGACTTATCTGATGATATGCCCAGTGTCCCCAATGCTACGCATGGCTCCATCAAACGTTTTGACACTGCTTCATCAGTGGGTTTCATTCATTAGGGGTCCACCAACACATTCATATAGACTCTGTTCATTTCAGAAAATTTCTATCTAGGGAAGAAGGTAATAAAAATCAATCAACATTCTTCCTACAAACAGACAAATCCCACAATTACCCCAGACAGAGCTCTAAAAATGTAATAGATCTGACATCAAACACATAACCAAAGCAATTCTACATACATTTCATGCATACATACCAACAAGTAACTTTCATTCTATCCTCACTGCTGGTTAAAATGGTGGGAAATTCAAACCAGCATCATACCGGCATACTTTTAAACTTTTCTCCACCGATCAGCATACACACCACAACAAACTACATTATCCAAAATGCACACAGAATGAAAGATACAGAAAAGAGGAGGACTGCATTGATCGCACTACCTGCGGATTCTATTCAACTTTGCCATTGGTTCACAAACGCAGAAAACAGAACAAAACTATTAGCGGACACACCAATCTATCGAGGCATTTAGACCTTTGGGCCATACTGTATTTCAGCGAAAAATCCATTTCTGCTCACTCCGCTCTAGATACTTGTTCCTATTTAAACCCTCCCCACCCCGTTGGATTACATCAATACAAAAACACCGCAGGTCCTCAAAAACATGTCCCAACTCTAGTGCTGGACCATGGAGGCTTCTCTGCACTCACATTGCAACCTGCTCTTATGTTCACTCATACGTTTCCTAAATGGATGGACTGTTTTGCCAATATACATTCATTTACACAGGCATATTATTGCATAGATAACATAACAATATGCACAGGTAGTATGTTGGCGCAAGGCATATACATGTTTGGCATATTCAAAACTAGTAACCTCTAGGGAGACACTACAAATTGAACAATCCCCACATACGTGGAGCCTGATTTACTGTACTAAGGGGTGTGTCTGGGCTGTCTGGACAGCCCTGAGGAGGATGTGTCCATTTGGACCCGATTCTAAACCGCGGGAGCAAAACATTCCCATGGCAGTCAGAATCAGGCCAAAGGATGGCCTGGAGTTCTCCTTATGTTGCCATGGGGACATCCTCCCCACAGCAGCATATGTGTAGCACATCCCGGGATCCCGATTCCCTGCCGCCCATGCACAACGGGTGCAGCCAGTGCCCCGATCGGACGGCGGGGACCCACATGCGACGTGATCTGACTCCAGGAGGCTGGCGGCCTGTTCTTATTCCACCTCCAAGGTGATTTTCAAACCCTGGTACTTTTGACAAACCCTATTTTCCTCTGAGGTAGAATAAGCAGGCTGTACTCCCGGTGGCCCCCGGACATACAGGGCCGACAATGCAATCAGCCCTGTATGCACAGTGGTTCTGTGCGTGCAATGGAGAGGCAGACAGATTACTGGCAAGGGGAATAGCGGGACTTGCAACCCCGCTTTTCTCCTTACAGAATCGGGATCATAGTGTCCAAATGGGGCTATAGTGGGAACAGATTCAGAATGAAGACAGGAGGAGCTCAAAATTTATTTTAAATTGCGGCTCTGGGACCATTCAAATCACACCCTCTTGTTCTCTAAACCTGGCATAACCTGCACTGCCAAAAAATATTTGACTATAATGCATTGTAATTTTAAACTCATAGGAGAGTATAGAGTAATTAAATGAATAAACTCAGAGTCATGCCTGGTTTGGGAATGTTGTGGGGACAAAGCAGCCACAACCTACTGTTGTATTTAGCGTGTTTGCATGCCCATTCCACTATCTCATTTTGATAGCCCCTATCCAAAAGTTTCCTTTTCAGTGTCTGAGAGCAGATTTTAAATTCAGAAAGACTCGAACAATTAGGTCTAAAATGGGTCTCTAATCCCACAGCCACTCCTTGTGGCCTTGAGAAGGCCACTTAACCCTCCATTGCCTCAGGTATGCTTAGAATGTGAGCCCTTCGGGGACGAGGAAATAAAAAGTGCCTGTTAGCATAAGTTTGTAAACCGCTCTGATACACAGGGTAAAGGGCGGTATATCAAGTGCCTAAAACCATAAAACCATATGATTTGAGAGTAGGGTAGCTCTTCACACAGTCTTCAGGGATGGGTGCTCGAAAAATGTAATAAATGTTACGATCTGTAGGTTTTCTAAAAAATGTGGATTGCCAACCGTCATCATCAACTGAAACTAGTACATCCAGAAAAGAAATTTGTCTAATATCGTACAGTATGTTATTGAAAACTGTATATTGGGGTCCCTAAGGTTTAACCAATGATAAAATTGAAATAACTGATCTACTGTATACCTTCCCAAATAAAAAAAAAATGTCATCAATAAAACAGCACCATAATCTAATATATTTAAAAAAATAGGCCCCCATAAAGAAGTTTGCAATAGAATGGGCAAATGTAGCACCCATGGCTACCCCCGATATCTGATGATAGATAACATCCCCAAAAACATAAAAATTCTCCTTCAATGCTAGAGATTCTAGCTCCATAAGGAACTGAAAATAGCCCTCTGTTAAATCGCCCTTACTGCATAAAGCATCCCCTACCACTCTCATAGCCTCCTGCTGGGTAATACTGGTGTATAATGATGAAACATCCATCATTACCAGAAGAATACCACCACATATATAATCTCCCATATCAAACAGAATATTTTAAAAAAATGTATGGTATCCTGCAAATAAGAGGGGATATTTTTCAAGAGAGGTCGTAGGAAGGAATCAACATAAATGGAAAGAGTTTCTAGCAGAAATCCCCTAGTTGAGACAATTGGTTTCCCAAGGGGATTAACAAGCTGTTTGTGTATTTTGGAAAGTAGATAGAAAATCACCATTGCAGGAGAAAATACATTCAAAAACTGATGTTCCTTTCTATTGATGTATTTAGCCCTAAGGGCTTCTTCCATGACTTAAAATCACATAGTAGGGTCATCTATTAGAACTTCATATACAGTCAAATCCACGCAGTTGTCGATGTGCTTCATTCAGATAGTCTTTTTTATTAAGGAGGACAATCGCTCCCCCCTTCTCTGCTCTTTTGATCACCAATTCGGAAATTGATCGCAAATCTGCCAAGGCTAATTGTTCCTCTTTCGATAGGCAGTAAAAATTCTTCCTATTCTTGGAGTTTTCCAGAGAAACCAAATCCCATAATACCAATTGATAAAAAACATTCAGAGTTTGATGCAGAGGACCCGGAGGGGACCAGCTGGATTTAAACGGAAGTACAACCCTTCCTTGACCATCTTTTATTGGAAGCTCCAAAATCTTCTTTCATTGGCAATATCTTCATTGGCCATTGCAAAATAGACCTTGATACTCAATTTTCGAATAAACGTTTTCAAAGTCTATTCAAATCTGAAAAGAATCAAATCGCACCTCAGGCACAAATGAGAGTCTTTTATTCAGTAACTACTCTTGTGTAGGTGACAGCACAATGCCATATAAGCTAACAATCAATGATGACTTACTTTTTGGGATCTGGTCCAACATCTCCTGGACTGTAGGTATTGCCCTGTCACCTCTTGTCTCTGTCTACAAGGGGGCTTCTTCTTGCACCCCCAATTATCCTCTAAAAAGTCATCTTCCATATGATGCCTACTTTTCGATTCAGAAGATTCATCTGAGGTGTATTAAAACTCTACTTTCTTCCTCCTCCTGGTCTCTTTTCTCTCAGGATCCATCCAGGGGTAAACATATCCCACCTTATAATCTTGTTCAACCCATTTCAATTTCTTCATTTTAAGCTTCTTAATGTCATTCCTAAATGCTTCAATTTGCCGTGAAAGATTGTCTTTTTGACATTTAAAATTCTCGTCCGACTCCATTGTTTTCAGAACAGTCATGGCCTCATCTATTTCCTTTTGAAGAGAGGTAATGTTATCCTTGGTGGGGGCAACAAAATGTGCCACATTATATAAATTGCAATACTTATTAACACAACACAAAGCTGTATTAAAAGATGTATAAAACAGTGGATGAATAGCCAAAGATCACAGATAAATAAAACAAGTTATACTAGCCTTAGAATCATGTGACCATACCTCCATTATATAGCGTTAAAGTCAGACAGCATAGATGGAGAATGCCAAGCTTTAAACGGAAAATTTTGCGCAAATACTATGGACCATCTTGAAAAAGGGAGATGGTGTACACTTACAACTCAGGCAGAAGAGCATGATTGTGATCTGTGGAAGATATCGAAAAGATGAAAATGATTGGAGAGGTGCTGTTTGAAAATTGTAATCTTCAAAATATGGATTTGAATATCCTGAGTACAGTATTTAAATGCATTTATCCATGTAGCAGGAACTTCTACCTGGATAAATGCCACTGAGACAGATATTCAGTGGTGCTATCAGGACAGTGCCACTGAATACCTTTACAGACTGCCTCAGCACTATCTGTCAGGGCAGTCTGGGAACAGAGTCAGAGCAGAAACCATATTGGGACATGTTTACTAGACTGCACTGACAGCATAGGATTTGTTCATGCTAAGCATGCTGTGCTAACTTAGCTTGGGCCCTGGCGTAAAAACCCCATGCTACCTGGTTAGCATGCAGTTGGCTAGCGGCTGGGAGGGATAGGGATATAACATAGGCATTGAGGGCATATTGTGGTTAGCATGAGCATTATGGACATGTACTAACCATGAATGTTGTCATTAATGTGGGTGCACTTAATGCCATCTCAAGGGGTGGCACTAAGTGTATCCACATGCCAGTTGCACAGTACGGCATGGTAACAACATGCTACTAGCAGGGGAATGGGCACACTTGCTCCCAAAGTTAGCACAAGCTCTGTGCTTGTTTTGTGGCTCAAACGCATGCCTTTTAGTAAACTTACCCCATTATCAAATTAGCAGCAATTTTCAACGCTGTTTTTCAAATAACTATTTGGATTTCAACTATCTTTTAATTCACCTGAAGACCAATCAAGATCCTCAGGAGCAGGATCTTTGCATCAATCTATTATCTGCCTCCTGTCCTGCTCTGCAGCTGCTGTCTGTTTTGCCACCTGTGCGGCTATAACAATTGTGCTTTTTGCTGTCTCCTCCAGGTACCCAGCTGCTTCCTATGTTTCACTCATGCCTGCTCCTGCACACCGGAAGTGACGTAGCTGTGTTTCACGCGGCAGTATTTCCTTGAGGTGTCCTGGCCTTTATAAGTGTCTCCTCAGCGGCGTTCCATGCCATAATGGTGTGTACTCAAGGAACAGGGCCTGCTCCTTGGGTGCGCTCCTTGGGGTGGCTCCAGTGGCATCAGTGGCTCACCATTCTCTGGAAAAGCTTTGGTGCACCTCTACAAGCTGTCACCCAATACCCATCATCATATCACTTCAGGTAAGATTCCTCCACTGCTCTCCCACTCAAAATCATTACTCTTTAGTATCCTTCTGCTTGTAGCAATGACTGCCAAACCTGTTCATTGGGGCTGGCGTCCTTCACCTTCCCTTATACGTCCACCTGGTCATTTGGCGCGTACCACAGCTAATCTCCTGCCCTGTCCACTTATTCCTGCTTTGCACTCCAGATGCTCATTGATCCTTCCTACCTCTTTTTCAGCTTAGCTCTCCTCAACTGTAGATTTCTTCACTCCAAAACATCTCTCATTCAGGACCTACTTGTCCAACACTCCCTGGATGCCCTGTTCCTAACAGAAATTTGGCTCTGGGGCAGTGAAGAACCCTTACTCCACCAGTGTATCCCCCCAGGATTCTCCGCTCTTCACACATCCCGCTCAAGTTGGAATGGGGGCGGCATGGCTGTCCTCTACCGTACCTCTCTTTCTCTTACCAAAGTCCATACCCCCTTTCACTACCCAGAATCCCTACTGCTTCATCTGGACACCACCCCACCAATCCATTTTCTTCTCCTTTATGCCCCACCTTCCTTTCCCTCAGACCTATGGGATGCCCTTCTCCTAACTCTTTCAGAAGCATCCCTCTCCTCTCCCCATTTGCTGATTCTTGGCAATTTTAATTCCCACTTTGACTCCCCTTTAAGACCTCATGACAGAGCCCTTTTCACTCTCTTTGATGATCTGTCCCTTAAACAGCATGTCGGCTGTCCCACCCACGTGGCAGACCATACCTTGGACCTAATTCTTACTCCACTCAACTCTCCACTCTCGCCCTCTGCCATTTGTGCTCTTCCACTTCCCTGGTCATACCATTTTTGCTTATTCTTTTCTTACCCCTATCTCTTGCTTCCTTTAATAGTGCCTTCTCAGCTCAGCCCCTGCCTGGTTGTCGCATAATATCACACTATCCACAATCCAATCATTTCCCTCAGCTGATACTCTCTTTCCTTCCAACTACTCTTCCCTTCCAGTGGATGCACAAGCTCAAGCCTGGGACTCCACACTGTCTGCTGTGTTAGACAAATTAGCTCCCCTACATCCCATCCCATTCTCCTGCCCGGCTTCTCATCACCCCTGGTATCACCCTGGCCTTTATCTTCAATGTACCCATCTCGACCGAGCAGAACGCCATTGGCACAAGCATCCCTCATTGGAATCTCTCTCTTCTTTTTAAATTAGCTACTATTCCTACCAAGATATGATCCATTCTGCTAAACAGTCCTATTATTCCAACCTTTTTGCCTCTTCTTCCAACTCCTCCTGACTGTTCGCTCCCTCTCAATACCACACACACTTCTTCGTCAACACCTGTTTATTTCTCTTCTGCTCCAGATCCAGCTTGTCTTGCTACCTTTTTCTCTGAGAAAGTCTGTTCCCTATGCTCTGACTTTCCCTCCTGCCCTTTCCCCTCTCTCTGTGCCTCCCTTCTTCCTCCACTTCCCCCCTGTTTACTACCCCCTTAGTTCCTTGCTTGACGCATAACTGGAGTTCCGTTTGCCCAGTCATAGCCACCAAACTCTCTAAGGCCATCAACTCATCCCACAAGACCACCTGCCCATTGGATCCAATCCCCTCTCACTGGCTGCCAGAGACCTCTCTCACCTGTCCTCCACTCATACTCTGCATGGTTAATTTGAGTCTATCCTCAGGCCTTTCCCCAACCCCCTAGAACATGCGATCATCCATCTTATTCTTAAGAAACTTTCTTTAGATCCTTCTGTCCCTGCACATTGGTGTCCTATATGAAATCCTCCTTTTCTGTCTAAGGTCTTGGAGAAATTGTTCTTTCACAGCTGTCCACTCATCTCAACACAATCACTGCCCTTCATCCATGCCGATCTGGATTCAGAACTGGTCATAACATAGAAATCATTCTCCTCTCCATTCTGAATAAGATCCATCTGTCACATGAACAAGGTGATTTCTCTCTCACCGTGTCTTTAGATCTGTTTTCAGCTTTTGATCTAGTCAACCATTTTACGCTATTTTCTCACCTTCACGACTATGGGGTGTGTGGGACTGTCCACCATTGGTTCTGGTCATTTCTTTCCTCTGGTTCTTTGTCTGTCTGGGTCAATTCTTCTACTTCTCTGGCTACCTCTCTTCCTTGTGGTGTTCCCCAGGATTCTGTACTGGCACTCCTTCTCTTCAATCTTTTTCTCACCTCTCTTGCTTTGATTTCAGGGTGATACTATGCTGATGATATCATCCTTCTCTTCTGTACCAGTCCCTTCCTCCCCAATCTCCTGCCTTTCCCGCATCTCCTCCTGGTTAGCCATGAACTACTCTACCTTAATCTCTCAAAATCCACCACCATCTGTTTCACTTTCGGTGCCCCCTGTCCCTCACTAGCTCCTACACTGTCTGGCACACCCATACCCCTTACCCTGTGCCTTTGATATCTTGGCATCATCTTGGATTCCCCCCTCTCCTTTAATCAGCACATCTCTTCACTTCTACATCATTCCTTAGCTTTTCTCCGTCAAATATGTACAGTTGTCCATTTCTTTCTCTCTATTCATTAACTACACTCATGTTGACGCTTCTCATAGCTCAGCTTGATTATTGCAATATCGTCCTAGAAGATTTACCTCATTACCATCTCCACTGACTATAGCTTCTTCAAAATACGGCAGCTCCTCGCCCACCCATTCCTCTTGCACAGACCATGTTACTTCCTTATTTGTCCATTTACACTGGCTCCTACTCAAATTCAGGTTCACCTATAAGATACTCACTATCGTTCATAGAGTATTTCATACTGGCACCCCGCAGTATCTTGCAGACCTTGTCCACAAGCATGCTCCCCAACGTACCCTCCGCTCAATTCACAACAATCGTCTATCCCTCCCTTCCCCTGCACGCACATGTCTTGAATTAACTCGCCATTCTGCATTCTTTTTCTGGGACCAGCACTCTGGAACTCACTGCCAGCCACCCTCCATTCCAAACACTCCTTTCAGAAATTCAAGAGTATGCTAAAAATCCATTTCTTTCATCTTGCCTTTGACCTTCCCCTCCCTCAGCCTTAATTACATATTTTCTCCAGTCATTATGCCTCGCTTAAGAACATTCTCTGTCTTCTACTGTGTGCTCTATCCTCCCTCTTCTTTCCTGTCTGTTAATGGCATTCCTTTCTATCTTTGACTTGCAGCTTGCTTATTAACTTTGTAAATCGCTTTGATGCCACAGCCTGGGTGGTCAATAAGTAACAAAATAAAGATAAAGATAAAGATAAGTTATCTGGATAGAGGCTGGATATGCTGCTCTCTGGATAATGGCTGCAACTATCCAGATAAAGCCCACACAAACTAGATATTCAACGGCAGACACTATTTGGATATTGCCACTGAATACCCAGATGTTTTTCCCCATGGTAGCTAGCACTTTATAAAACCCTGACTACTACTGGTTGAATATTGTAATGTCTGTTGCCTGAATGGGTTAGAAACAGAGAGCTCCTTGTCTGCCTTCATGGAAATCTCCTCAGATTGAACCCCCAAGGAAAGAATATATATGTAAGGAGAGTAAATAAAAACAAGAGGAAAAGGAAACCTATTTGGTCTCCAAAGAAGTGGCTGCACAAATAAAGGCAAAAACTACAGCTTTCACAAAATTTAGAAGATCACAAACAGAGGAACACAGAAAAGAATACAGCACAAATCTAAAAGAGATAAGGGGGCATGTTTACTAAAAGCCGTACAATTGCGTGCCGCACAATAGCGCACGGAAACGCGGCACTCAAACGCTCAGAAACGCTCTTAAACGCCCCGCACAAGTGCGCGTGGGCCCCGCACAATTGCGCGCCGCACTAACGTGCCCCGCACAAGTACCCGGCCCGCAAATGTCCGATAGAGGCATGGAAAGGCATTCTGAGGGCGGAGGAAGGCTCCCGAGGGGCGGAGAGACGGGGTCAATGGGCGGGGAAGGGGAGGGGAGAGGCTCCCCGCACAGTATCGGGGACGAATTTGCAGGTTAAAAATAGCGCGAGTGAAACACTCACGGTAGAGGGCATTTAAAGGGAAGAGAAACCATTTCCGTCAGCAATGTACAGGGAAACCGGGGAAACCTGCAAAACGTGAGCAGTGTGATACATGTGCACAGAACAAAAGTGCAAATAAAGATAGAAAATGACCCAAACAAACATATTAAAAATAGGAAGTCAGCTGGGGAACCCTGATATTAATGGGCAAACATAAGAAACACACCCAGGAAAGCTCCAAAAAAATGAAATGACGTATGGAAGGGGCTACGGAGCGGAGACCCTTCCAAAAACCATTTCCTTTTTTCTGAGCCTTCCTGGGAGTGTTTGCTATGGTTGCCCATTAATATCACTGTTGCCCAGCTTGGTTATATTTATCCCCAGTTCGTCGTGGTCGGTTGAGGGGTTTATTTGCACTTTTGTCACCAGACAAGGTGACTGAGCCCACAGTACAAATGTGCAGAGCAGGGTTTTTGACTCCTTTGGTCAGGTTTCCCACCCCCAGGGACTGCACTATCACTGTGGCCACAGTGTGGTGTAGCAGACAGAGGCAGTACCTCTAGGACAAGAGGGTCACAGGTTCAAATCCAAGCTGGGGCTCCTGCCAACCCAGTCCCCATACTTTACCCACCACTAAATAGAGATAGTAAAGACACTCCTTTATTGCAGAGAACATAAGCATGGTTCACACACCCATTTTGTACCCAACACCGCACACACACCATAACAATGGGCATTACCGACAGCCGAGTCCCCCAAATGCAGTCCTGGAGTGCCACAACTCAATCAGGTCATATGCTTTTCCAAGATACGGACATGCCAGCATGTTGGCGGTAGGGTACAGGTGGTGGAGGGGGCAGTGGCTGCTAGCCACAGAAGACAGTGGCCGAGCCATGTGCAGGCTGCCACGTCCACTGCAACATAGGCCCTGTCGGATGTACAGTCATGGACTTCCCAGGGAATTCAGCACATCTGTGGCAACACAGTGGTGCAGTGCACACAGACAGTGTGTGCAGGAGCAAAAGGTCACAGGTTCAAATCCCAGCTGGGGCTACTGCCATTCCTGTCCACATATTTTCCCCACAACTAAACCATGTTAGTAAGGGCAATCCTTTATTGCTGGGGATATACGCATTGGTCATACGCCTATCTTTTACACCACCAAGCACAGACACCATGACCAGGGGCATTACCTAGAGCAGAGTCTCACAAATGCAGTCCTGGAGGACCACACACCATTCAGGTTCCATGCTGCCACTCATACAAATAACCGTGCTGTATATCTATGCACCACCCCCATGGCATGTAGATGTAGCTCATGCATATTCATGAGGGACAGCAGGAAACCCCAACCAGTGTATTGCAAACCTGGACTGGATTTGGGAACCTCTGCCGTACAGCAGCAGCCAACAGGGACAGACACACCCACACCCACACCCACAGGCCCCATTGGCCAATGCCTCCTGGTGAGGCAGGACATAGGGCCCTGCGTGCATCTCCCAATACCAGCACTTGCATACCTTAGCAATGTCACCCTACACCAGGGTATATGGTACACAGCTCTCAAACGTTTGCTATGAGTACTGGCAGATAGATATCCCTACGTTACGCACAGTCTGCTCTATGAGCTCCATCATAATAATCTATCTGATGTTTGCGGTGTGTGCGTCAGGTCTGGCCCCTGACAGTGTTTACCACCCTAGGGAGGGACCCCCAATGGTATTGCATACCATACCCATGCCTGTACTGTGCCCAGGACTGGTGTGGTGGGCAAGGATTCTGAACCCCTCTATAGTAGCACAATGCTGGCATACGTGTGGGAGTGTGTGTCTGTCTATACAGTGTGTGTTGGCTGCAAACACTGTCCACAGTTTTGGCCTGATGATGTGCATAATGAGCAGCAAGGTACCATGGGTATAGCTCAGACAGGGTGGGCTGGCCAGGATGCATCTGCACAGGGCATAGGGCACTGGCAGGGACATTGTAGTGGCCATCCACCACCTCCACAGACAGGGTGACCTCTGTATGTGCTGCTGGGCTTTCACTCCACCCTGACTGTGCAGTGATGGCAGCATGGCTAGGCACCCCCATAGTGCTTCATAGCATTTCTCTCATGTGATATATATGGGTCACCTGTTGGGGCCTAGTCACTGATGTATCTGCTTGTGTGTGCTGCCATCCCAGTTGTGGGTGCATGCATTTCCAGTGGGACTAACCAGCAGACTGTTCACAGCTGGTATGTGCCCTGCTGGAGTGCCGTGCAGTGGCTGGTGGCTTGATGCAGGGGAATATCAGATAGTGGTGGGGTGCATCTTAGCATATCCAGGCCTACTGTCTGTCTGTCTGATATTGTGGTCTGGGTGTGTGTGTGTAGGGCTGCTTGGACTGCCCTGTAGGGTGTCTGTTCCCCAACAGGACTGGGGTTGATGGTCCACTCTACTGCCATCATTGCAGGGGGGGAGGGGGGGGGGTGCGGTGCATAATGGGGATCTGTTGATAGGAGACCCTGCCTGTTTGCCACCCTCAGCTGGGGGGGGGGGGGGGGGGGAGAGAAAGATTGGTGGTACATAGCCCACCTAGGGGTCCGTGGGGTTCCCCCTGACTGAGACAGACAGACAGAGATATCCAAGGTGTTCCTGCAGAAACTACCTATCTCACAGATTATGACTGTTTTGGAGCTCTGCCATGGCCTCTCTCAGCCATGGAGGGTGCTGTGGACCTGGTCCAGGGCGCCTCATCGCACACTCAGGGTGAGCACAGTTCCCGCACAGTGTGACTGTGTGTAGCTACTCTGTGCAAATTAAACACCCGGTCAGTACCTCCTACCAGGCCAAGGTGCTGTGTGGGTGCACACGGACACGTCCCCCTACCAGGCCGGGGAGCTGTTGGGGTGCATTCCCCATCTTGTGTTCATCTGTGGACAGCTGATTTGCATGTGCAGTGCATCATGGGTATGGGTGGCCTAACCCTATCCTGGTTCCCACAGCAGACTGTCTGTGTGGTGACATGCAGGCTCTCTGCAGCCAGCCAGGGGCTTGCTGGCAGCTATATAGCTGTAGCCCAATGGTTACTTCACTGCCTGTGGAGCCAGCGGTAATGGGTTCGAGCCCACAGTGGGGTTATTTGATAGGGTTGTCCAAAGCTTTTTTTAGATTTAATGTACATATGTTGCTGCCATCAAACACACCCTCAGTGTACTGTACCCATAAGGTGCCTCTGAGGGTGCTTTATAGGGCACCCTATAGGGCACCTTATGGTTGCCGTCCATATAAGGTGCACTATACATTATCCTGTGACGCAACATATATGGTGCCCTATAGGGGACATTCAAGGGTGCCTTGGCGGACAGTGACCTTTAACATGTGCCTTATGGGCCGCCTTATGTTAACACGCTTTGTGAGTGCGTTTTCTAGTAGTGATAACTGAAATAAAAATAGATTGCCCCCTACAGCACTCATCCCCATAATACACACTGCCTCAGTGAGCCTTCTTCATTGGGCACTGTGGGGGATTGAACCCCTGATCTCGGCACCATTGGTCAGTGTCTTAACCATTGTGCTGTGGCTCTGTTCCTATGCTTGGGCATCTGCGCACCGCCTTATGCCGCCCAAAATTAATATGCCTCCTAAAGGACTTTTACCCATTACAGTTAATGCCTCAGCCAGCCCTTTTTGTTGTGCACAATGGGGAATTGAACCCATGGCAGCTGCACCCACAGTCAGTGTCTTAACCATTGTACTATGGCTCTGCTCCTTTGTGTGTGCACATCAGGACGCCACTTAGCCTTCCCACGCACTATTATGCACGGCGCACAATAGCGCGGCGCACAGTAGCGCCCCGCGCAAATGTGCGATCGCTTACTCCCGTTTTTTTTCTTTTCTCTGCCTGAACCGCCCACTCCTTATATGGCACAGGCACACTACCGCGGCCCCGCACATTAGGAATGTTTAGTAAACAGACCCCAAAGAGAGAAATAAGGATAGCAAAAGTGAAGGTAGAAGAAAAGATGGCTAAAGATGTGAAGCATGGAGACAATACTTTTTCAGATATATTCGGGAGAATAGGAAGATCAAAGGTTGTATTGCAAGACTCAAAAGTGCTGAGGACAGATTCGTGGAAAGTGACATTGAAAAAGCAAAAATGCTAAACAAATACTTCTGAAGCTGGCGGCAGGAAGTACCTTCCGAGTGGCTGCTTTGAACTGACCTGCTGGTCCGGAGCCTTGCGGGAGCTTTCACTGAGGAAATGGGGAAGCATAAGTGAAAGCAGGCCAGCCTACTCTCGGGCTCAGTATTTAACATGCTTGCAGAGGAAAAGGTTTTGACAGCGTGTGGTTTTGCCACTCATGAGGTCAGAGCAGCGTCTTCAGCAGGACTGTTCTTTCAGCAGGCCTGGGCGTATCTGAAGTGTGGCTCTCTCCGGAGCAGCGAGCCCCAACACCGAGACCCGAAAGTGCAGCTGCGGCCAACAGAGTACTTCCCCCTGGCTTGCCGATGAGCACATCAGAGAGAGGGAGTGCAGAGGGCTCCAAAGCTATGCCGGTTACTATCTCCCCACCACGGGGTCTTTGGGAAGTGCTGGAGGATTGGCAGGACCAGCTTCCATTGGGGTGGACTCCTCGGAGACAAGTGGCGGTGCTGACTCCAGTATCTGGAGCATTAGTAAGACCTTCCAGAAGTGCTGGAAGTGCTATGGGACGTTCTGGCTACAATGAACTCCTTTCTTCAAAGTGTAGTGGAGTTTGTGATTACAGAGTTGTCTTCAGTGAAAAATAGTGTTTTGGAGGTTTTTCAACTGCAGAAGAAACAAACGGGGAGGATAGCTCGCATGGAAGAAGAGCTGATGCAACTCCGTAGTCTCTGTGCGGTCCAAGTCAGGGACAAAACTTTACTCTCAAGAAAGACAGAATACTTGGACAATCAAGTTCATAGGAATAATTTGAGACAGCTTAATTTTCCTAAATCACCTGTTCTGTCCGCATTAGAGATGGTGCGTAGGTATTTTCAGGAGGTTCTTAAGTTTCCTCCAGAAAACCTACCCCCTCTTGTGAGGGCTTAGTATTTGTCTTTGGGTGCTAGCTCTCGGGGTGCTGGGGTTAGTGATACCTCTCAAGTTTCGGGGGACCTGACTAGGTTCCTGGAAAGTTCTTTAGAGGTAATCACTGCATGAACTACCCTGCTAGTAACTCTAGATTTGGAACCTGATAAATCTGTCTTTCTTCAATCTTATTTTAAGAATTTTAATGAGCAATTCCTTGGTTCTCATGTTCATATTTTCTCCGATCTATCACGCACTACTCAACAGAGGAGGAAGGAATTCCTTGGTCTTAGGCCAAGGATCCTCTCCCTGAGTGGGAGGTTTGTTTTTGAGTTTTCCTTCTCAGTGTATAATTTCTTATCAGGATAAGTTTTTTTCTGTTTTTTGAAACAGGGCAGCTTTTGAAATTCGTAGTTGCAAGGGAGGGATCATTAATCAATGTAGTATTTCATATGGCTGATACCTAAGTCTTCGCCCTGTCTTGATTTCTTTATCTTCTGCTTAAGGTTGGATTTCTGTACCTTAGGGGTTCATTTTTATTTTCCTGATGCCTCTAAAAGTTAATTGTGGTCTAAATATGATGAGATTTGTTTGATTTGCAGTTATTTCTTGTACTATATTTGTTTCATCTTTTTTTCATGTTGTGTATGTCTTAGATGGAAATTTTCAATAAAAAAAATATTAAGTACCTTAAAAAAACCTTTTATTCTGTATTCACTAAAGAAAATCCTGGAGACAGATCACATATGATTGATAATGGGAATGGAATAGATGGGAATGGGAATGGAGTAGATTCCACACCATTCATAGAAGATCATGTTTTTGAACAGTTTGAAAAACTGAAAGTGGAAAAGGTCATGGGACCTGATGGGATGCATCCCAGGTCACTGAAAGAGCTCAGAGAGGTTCTGGCAGCACCTTCAAAGGATGTTTTTAATAGATCCTTGGAGACAGGAGAGGTTCTGCAGGACTGGAGAAGGGCTGATGTAGTACCTCTTCACAAAAGTGGTAATAGGGAAGAGATGGCAAACTATAGGCCAGTAAGTCTTAAGTAGAAAAAGTAATGGAGGTGCTCTTGAAAGAAAGAATAGTGGACTTTCTGGAAACCAATGGATTACATGATCCGAGGCAACATGGTTTTACCAAGGGAAAATCATGCCAAACAAATTTGATTGAGTTCTTTGACTGGGTGACCAGAGAACTCAATCAAGGGCATGTGATGGATGTGATCTATCTAGATTTCAGCACAGCCTTTGATACTGTTCCTCACAGGAGGCTTATCAATAAGCTGAGTAGCTTGGGGATGGGTCCCAATGTGCTGAACTGGATCAGAAATTGGTTGACTGACAGAAGGTGATGGTAAATGGAACTCACTCGGAAGGAAGGAAGGTGAGTAGTGGTGTGCCCCAGGGATTAGTCCTGGGACCAATACTTTTCAATGTATTTGTGAGTGATATTGCTGAAGGATTGAAAAGAAAAGTTTGTCTTTTTGCAGATGACATGAAAATTTATGGCAAAGTGGACTCCTCTGAGGGAGTGGACAACATGAGGAAAGATCTACAAAAAAATTCTTGGCAGTTATTATTTAATGCAAAGAAATGCAGAGTCATGCACTTGGGATGTAGAAATACAAAGCAATTGTATGTGATAGAGAGAGAGATGTTTCATGTGCATGGACCTGGAGAAGGACCTCAGAATGATAGTGTCTGAGGAACTCAAGTTGGTGAAACAATGTGACAAGATAACAGCCAAAGCCAGAAGGATACTGGGTTACATACAGAGAGGAATAACCAGCAAAAAGGAAGAAGTAAGTATTAATGCTCCTGTACAAGTTGTTGGTAAGGCCTCACTTGGAGTATTCTGTTCAGTTTGAGAGACTATGAGCCCAATTCCGAAAGGGGCACATCTGGGCTGTCTGGATGTCCCCATGCAGTATGGACCTGTTAGGACCCAATTCTGGATCGGGGAACAAAGCGTTCCTGCGGTACAAGGAATCGGGTTGAGGACGGTGCGGTGTACCCCTGCCTGCCTGCAATAATGTCTTCCCCACAGGCTCCCCTGGCTGCTGCAGCTCAGCCCCTCCTCTTCCACGCCACCCAACCCAGAGCTGGCCAGCCGGGGCCTGGATCGGGTGGCGGGGACCCCTCCCATCCGCCCCCAGCCCCAGGGGTGATTCCCAGGCCCGATCACCGGGTCAGTGCTGCTTATTCCACCTTTGAAGTGGAATAAGCAGCACACCCCCTTTGACCCGGCAGAACATACAGGGCCGTGACCTAAATCTGTCCTGTACATCCTGCTGGGCTGGCCCTCCTTTGCTCCACCCAGATCCCAACCCCCTCCCAGCTCTCCCCGTCCTGCTGCTCAGGACATGCAGGAGGAATCGGGCCTGGATGGCTTGCGGGGCTGAACGTCCCACCAGGACGTGCAGCCCTGCAAACTGCCTCTCTGCATCAGGCCCTACATCTCACAAAGGATATAAAAAGACTTGAAATGATGCAGAGGAAGGCGACCAAAATGATTTGGAGCCTGGACCAGAAGACGTATGAGAAGAGAAGAGACTCATATGAGAAGAGACTTGAAGACCTAAATATGTATATTCTAGAGAAGAGGAGGGACAGGGGAGATATGATACAGACTTTAAATACTTAAAAGGTATTAATGAACAAGCACATTTTTTACAAAGAAGGGCAAGCTGTAAAACTAGAGAGCGTAAAATAAAGTTGCAAGGAGGTAAACTTAAAACATAGTAACATCAGGAACTACTTTTTCACTGAAAGGGTGGTAGATGCTTGGAATGCCCTCCCTATGAAGGTGGTGGGGGAAAATACAGTGACAAAATTCAAAATGGCATAGGACAGACACAGTGGATTCCTTTATAGTAAGAGGATAAAATCAAAATAAACGTAACTATCTTTTATACTTCTATAAATAAAGAGGGCTGACTTGCAAAGAACAGCGGGTACATAGTAACATAGGAACATAGTATATGACGGCAGATAAAGACCAGCATGATCCCTCTAGTTTGCTCTGCAAGGTAGCAAGAGAAGGTGCACTTGCCACTCCATGCAGATTACCCTTTCCCATGCCTTTGTTTATGGGTGTACCTATTGCTCCATGCAGGTTACCCCTATTTGGTGAGAAATAAGAGATAGTTACATTTATTTTGATTTTATCCTGTTGCTATAAAGGGATCCACTGTATCTGTCCCATGCCATTTTGAATTCTGTCACTGTATTTGTCCCTACCACTTCCATTGGCAGGGCATTCCAAGCATCCACCACCCTTTCAGTGAAAAAGTATTTCCTGACATTGTCTTTCAGGCACAACCCTAAACAAAGGCATAAAGGGTGGTGACCTGCATGGAGCGGTGGGTACACCCACTCTAGCCACCTTACTGTGCAGACTAGATGGGCCATACTGGTCTTTATCTGCCACCATATACTATGCTGCACATATACTATGTTACCCAAGAATGAAGAAAGTCTTTCATGAGTGATCATCAGGCCAACATGGATTGGAGCTGCACAAGGCTAACATTTCTAGAATTCAAAATTTCAACTTTGGTAAAATGAAGAAATACCCAGGGCCATTCCCAGGGCTGGTGCAAGTTAGTAGGCACCCTAGGCAAACCTTCAGCTTTATGCCCCCCTCCGCCAAGATTTTGATAATTAAATTCAACAATCATAATCATCTGAACATCACCCTCCCAAAAACAATTCTGTAAAAATGTATAATTGGACATCATACATACTTTTAAATAGTAAACCCTGCTTGTATGTATGCTGCCCCTGCAGGTAATCTACTAACATGACATAGTACGTGACAGAGATAAAGACCAGTATGGTCCATCTAGTCTGCCCAGTAAGGTGGTTAGATTAGGTGCACCCGCATTGATGACTCTGAGTTTGTCTGGCTGTCAAGATCTATTGCTTTACTTTGACTGCCACTGCTCTTTGCTGCCCATCAGAAGCTGCCGCCCTAGGCAGCCACCTAATCTTGCCTGATGATTGGGCTGTCCTTGGAAATACCTTAAGGGATACTGGCAGAGTTGGACAATGTAGATGAAGAAGAAGAAAAGTGAGTTAAACTAAAAAGAGCTAGAGAAAGAGCAACAAAGAAGAATGCTACCTGTGGATCATCCTTGATCAACACCTTACACTCTTCCCTCATATAACCAACACCACAAGAACCATCTACCACAAACTCAAAACAGTGCAACACCTAAAATCACTCCTGGAGCCAAGCAATTACCGCATAGTTCTTCAAGCACTCATATTCCCCTCACTTTGACTACTACAACATCATCCTACAAGGCGTACCTAAATCCACACTTCATCCACTTCAACTAGCCATGAATGCTGCTGCATGCACCCTCTGCAACATTCAAATATCTGAATACATAACTCTAACACTCAAACTACTGCACTGGCTGTCCATCAATCAAAGAATCAAACACAAGGCCATCCACACAATCTTTAAGCTATTCCACAGACTGTCTACCAACCACTTACAATCATTAATACAGATTCAGAAGAACAAACTCTACAACACCCTCCATATACCATCCTTACACATGAAAACCAATGCCACAACATCCAAAGAGCCTTCTCACTCTTCGCTCCGATGTTATGGAATGCCCTACCAGACCATCTCCACACCACGAATGATCACCCAGACTTCAAGAAAAATCTAAAAACTTACTTGCTCCTTGAATACTTCACCAATAAGAATGCATAACCATTTAATGTGGACAAGTGCAAGGTTATGCACCTAGGGAAGAATAACCCAAACTATGGTTACACGATGCAAGGTTCCACATTAGGAACCACCACCCAGGAAAAAGATTTAGGCGTCATTGTGGATACCATGTTAAAACCCTCGGCCCAGTGTGCAGCGGCGGCCAAGAGAGCAAATAGAATGCTAGGTATGATAAGGAAAGGAATGGAAAATAAAACAAAGGATATTATAATGCCTCTATATCGTTCCATGGTGAGACCGCACCTTGAATATTGTGTGCAATTCTGGTCGCCGTATCTTAAAAAGGATATAGAGTTATTAGAAAAGGTTCAGAGAAGAGCCACCAAAATGGTAAAGGGGATGGAAGGATACTCCTATGAAGAAAGGCTAAAAAGGTTAGGGCTCTTTAACCTGGAAAAGAGACGGCTGAAGGGAGATATGATAGAAGTCTATAAATTAATGAGCGGAGTGGAACGGGTAAACGTAGATCGATTGTTTACCTTATCAGAATATAGAAAGACTAGGGGACATGCAATGAAGCTACAGGGTAAACTATTTAAGACTAATAAAAGAAAATATTTTTCACTCAACGTGTAATCAAACTCTGGAATTTGTTACCGGAGGATGTAGTAAAGGCTGTTAGAGTAGCTGGGTTTAAAAAAGGTTTGGACAAGTTCCTGGAGGAAAGGTCCATAAGCCATTATTAAGAAGGGACCCAGGATATCAATGCTTGAACCAATACAAGCATTGTGGAACCTGTGTCCCTTGGGGAAACTGCTAGGTACATATGACCTAGATTGGCCACTGTTGGAAACAGAATACTGGGCTTGATGGACCTTGGTCTGACCCAGTATGGCATATCTTATGTTCTTATGTTCATCTCAGCCCCCTCCTTATTCACCCCTGCCCCCCCCCCCCCACCAATGTTCCCTCTAATTTTCTGTAGGCTGTGTGCACATAAAATATCAGCTGTGTAGCTTTTGAAGGAAGGTTAAATTTTTGTGCGCCACATAACGACACTCGGAGTTATATACTTTAAAATTTGACTACACGTCAGAATACAGTATGTACACCACATTGATTGCACTAGAAAATATTGTAGAACTTGTGAAAACCATAAATACACAACAACTTTTAAATTTTAAGATGTCTGTGTTGTTTTCTATCAGAATCAGAACCGTAATTTTTGTGTGCTCTGTTGTAAAGTATGTGCGCTCGCTCAGCGAGGTGTGTGCGCGCGCACACGCGCACATCTTAGAGGGAACAGTGCCCCCCACCCAACCACTTCCCCCATCTTCACAAAACAATAAACTCATACCCAATGGATGTACTTGTCGTTATTCATCACATACCAACCACTGTTCAATGTATATAGTTCAATGTCCCAACCAAGTAACTACAATCCAGCTACTGTTTAATGTATATAGTTCAATGTTTCTACTAAATTATTACTGTTACATATAAACTACTTCTGTGTACCACATTAAGTTATCTATGTTCCATATAAGCCCACTTGGCCAAGTTGTTATCTATAAACTGCTTAGACTCATAGATCAGCAGTATGTAAGCACAGTTAAATAAATAAATAAATATTTTTAAAAAGTAAATAATGATAGCAGGAAAAAAGGGCAATATGTTTTATCAAAAAACATAATGGAAAAATAAAATTTGCTTACAAAGAATGGGGAGAGAGCAATTTTCAACAACCGGTTACCTAGGCAAATACTGATTTCCTTGTGTAGAACGTCTATCTGAAAATTTCTGACCCTTTGCTTTGCTAAGAGAGTATATTTCACATTGTCTCCACTTCTAACCGCATTAGCAGGAGGCATTCCTGTGGGCATGTTTAGATCACGGGGGAATATTACACATATTTATTTATTTTATTTACATTCTCTTATATACTGCGCTATTCTGCATCAGTGTGGTTTACATTGAACAAACTGAAATGACATTGAACAGGGCATTATAACTTGGAGATAACTATTTTATAGGGAACATGGGCTATGGAGGGTTAAGTGGCTTGCCCAAGACCACAAGGAGTATCTGTGGGACTAGAAACCTCAGTCCTTCTGGCCAAAGGTTGCTGTCCTCTAGTGGGATTTGAACCCCCGACCTTCAGTACCTTGCCCCAACCACTAGGCTACTCCTCCTATACATCATTATCCATGGAGAAGGTTAAGGCAGAAAAAGAAGGTATAAACATCTGTGGATGCTTTGTATCCAGAGTAATGTTTAAAATGTGTCTGCGGACTTTCTTACAGTGTGGTTTTAGGTTAGGGGCTCCTACAGTCACAAATCACACCTGGAATGATGTCTTTGAGCTGTCTATTTACATGTAGCATTGTAACATAAAACTACTACGTGAAATAAAGACCTTTTCAAGTACATTTGTAGCAAAAAACCTGTGAGAGAGTCAGTTGGTCCATTAGATGATAAAGGGGTTAAAGGAGCACTAAGAGGCGACAAGGCGATAGCGGAGAGACTGAATGAATTCTTTGCTTCGGTCTTTACTGAGGAAGATGTAGGGATGTTACCCATGACTGAAGTGGTATTTAAAGGTGCAGAAGAATTGAAGGAAATATCAATACATCGCGAAGATGTCTTACAACTATTAGATAAACTGAAGAGTAGCAAATCACCTGGGCCGGATGGTATACATCCAAGGGTGTTGAAAGAACTGAAATATGAGATTGCAGAACTGCTATCACTAATCTGTGAACTATCATTAAAATCATCTCTAATACCTGAAGATTGGAGGATTGCCAATGTAACACCAATTTTTAAAAAGGGTTCCAGGGGTGATCCGGGAAACTACAGACCGGTGAGCCTGACGTCAGTACCAGGAAAAATGGTAGAAACCATCATAAAGAATAAAATTACTCAGCATGTAGATAGTCACAACCTAATGAGAGACAGCCAACATGGCTTTAGACAAGGAAGATCTTGTCTTACTAATCTGTTATGTTTTTTTGAAGGAGTGAATAAACAGGTGGACAAAGGTGAGTCGGTTGATATTGTGTATCTGGACTTTCAGAAAGCCTTTGACAAGGTCTCTCATCAGAGACTTTTGGCAAAACTAAAGAGTCATGGGATAGGAGGCAGTGTACTATTGTGGATCAGGAACTGGTTAAAAGATAGAAAGCAGAGGGTAAGGCTAAATGGCCAATTTTCCCAATGGAGAAAGGTGAATAGTGGTGTACCCCAGGGATCTGTGCTGGGTCCGCTGCTTTTTGATATATTCATAAATGACCTGGAAAGTGGAATAACGAGTGAGGTTATCAAATTTGCAGATGACACAAAACTATTTAAAGTTGTTAAAACCCAAGAGGATTGTAAAAAATTGCAAGAGGATCTTGATAAATTGGAAGACTGGGCATCAAAATGGCAGATGAAATTTAATGTGGACAAATGCAAGGTTATGCACCTAGGGAAGAACAACCCAAACTATGGTTACACGATGCAAGGTTCCACATTAGGAACCACCACCCAGGAAAAAGATTTAGGCGTCATTGTGGATACCATGTTAAAACCCTCGGCCCAGTGTGCAGCGGCGGCCAAGAGAGCAAATAGAATGCTAGGTATGATAAGGAAAGGAATGGAAAATAAAACAAAAGATATTATAATGCCTCTATATCGTTCCATGGTGAGACCGCACCTTGAATATTGTGTGCAATTCTGGTCGCCGTATCTTAAAAAGGGTATAGCAATTTTAGAAAAGGTACAGAGAAGAGCCACCAAAATGGTAAAGGGGATGGAAGGATACTCCTATGAAGAAAGGCTAAAAAGGTTAGGGCTCTTTAACCTGGAAAAGAGACGGCTGAGGGGAGATATGATAGAAGTCTATAAATTAATGAACGGAGTGGAATGGGTAAACGTAGATCGATTGTTTACCTTATCAGAATATAGAAAGACTAGGGGACATGCAATGAAGCTACAGGGTAAACTATTTAAGACTAATAAAAGAAAATATTTTTTCACTCAACGTGTAATCAAACTCTGGAATTTGTTACTGGAGGATGTAGTAAAGGCTGTTAGTGTAGCTGGGTTTAAAAAAGGTTTGGACAAGTTCCTGGAGGAAAGGTCCATAAACCATTATTAAGAAGTGACCAAAGATATCAATGCTTGACCCAGTACAAGCATTGTGGAACTTGTGTCTCTTGGGGAAACTTCTAGGTATATATGACCTAGATTGGCCACTGCTGGAAACAGAATACTGGGCTTGATGGACCTTGGTCTGACCCAGTATGGCATATCTTATGTTCTTATGTTCATGTTGCCTTCAAGTACTGTAGGCATCAAGGAATGTAGTAATGAGTTTAGAACACAAATGCTTCTTGTTTGGAGCCAGAGTCAGGTTATCAGTAAATCTTTATCTTGATATGCATACTCAGCAGCTTAAACAATATAGCATTGGATACCATTTCAAACTACTTCACTGAACAATAAACTCTAACAGACTAGTTTTGCAGAATTCACTGGTCTTCTCCATAAACATTTGTAGACTCCTATCATTCCATGTGTCAGGAACACCTTACTGACATTTCAGTATTTCTTTTCAATCATCTGATGGCCAATCCAGAGCCTCAGGAGCAGAGTCTATACATCAAAAGGCACATTTTAGAAAGGCTGTCCAGATGGTGGCAGGGATGTGCAAATCAAAACATGTGGAATGCAGTGTCAGTTTTAGAAAAGGCACCAAACACATGCATGCATCTTCTGAAATCACCATTTACCCATTTGCAAATAGACACATTCCAGGCTGTAGGGTTTGCATGTGCACTGCATACATGTAGAATCATCATAGAGAACAGTGGCTGTGGAGACGTTGAAACGTGTCACAAAATACAGATACTCGTGTTATGTTGACCCATATGTGCACATATGCTCGCCCCCTGTATGCAACATCTGCACATGTCCCCCAGGGTCCAGACACATGCAGAGCACAATGTGTACAGGATTGCAGGCAGTGCTGGTATACAAAACCAAAACAGAAAAAAAGTAGCCACTGTGGCCAGATAGTGCATATCCACAGATGACAGCTATCAGCAATGAACATGGAACACACTGGAAACCAGGGTGTCTGAAGGGAGAGGGGGAAGATGTGACCTGCACTCAGTACCAGTCCTACCCTCCCGCCCCCCACCCCAATAACCGCATGCCACAGCCTCTATACACCTGAATAGGGCTGACTCTCAACTCAAAGGCAACAGCGTGAGAAAGTCAGGTGGATGACAGGGGAAGAACTGTTGAAATGAGTATATGGCTAAACACTACATCTCCACTCATCCCCAAAAGTCGCTTCCACATCCTTCAAGATCTGGAGTCCTTGAAGCTCAGATTCAGGGACATCTGAAGGACCAGGCCCCAATTAATGTAGTGCCTCTGGCAGGAGGTACAGCAGAAACAAGGTAAGTCATGGCACATGTGGTACAGATGTGGTACAGATGTGACATGAATGGAGGGGACTCTGGATTACTATCTGCATTGTGGAAGGCCAAGAGATGCATACCAACACCATAATTCCACCAGCTGCATTGCCACAACAGCCAGCGCATAGGCCAGAATGGTGGCATGCAGTAGACAGCCCTACATAGCTGCTGGCATATGTTGTAGAAAGGGCCCAAAGTGTGTCCAGCAGAAAAAGATATCCACAAACATGTTGAGTGGCAGTGGGGGGGGGGGGGGGAGAGGGCACAAGCAAGGACTGGGGACCCACAGGATGGGCCACCTTGACAGTGAGAGGCAGTGTAGGGTGCCCATAAGTGGTGAATGGTGATGGCATAAGAAGTGGAACACAGGAGCAGTGTGCAAGTGCCACTGTCAGCACCCAGGCACGTGTGTATTCCTCAACTGTGTGCTAGCTAGTGATGCCAGTCAGCGAAATGCACCAATGGGTGTGGCATATATTGGGCCCCCTGACACATAGATTAAAAATGTTATGAGGGCTGCAGGTGCAGTAAGCCACCCCTCCCCCCATCCCCCAGGGAATACGATGACATGAGTCCTGCAGGGGATTGCCATGATGACAGGATGTGCATGGGCCTGACATGGTAGAAAAACACAGTAGCAATCAGTAGTGATGTTGCATACACAGAACCAAAAAGCAACATGTGGATGTAGTACTCAGAGGAGTCCTACAATATCAACTATGTGGAGCCTTTGGCATCTCCCCCCCCCCCCACCCACACACACACATTATGTCGAGTAGCAGAGGTACTACACCCATGCAACATGCCATATCTGCAATGCTCAACACCTCAACAGGTCAAACTGAGAGGCACATATAGGAGGTAATTAAGGGGTCTAGCGAGAACCACAACTGTAATGTGTAAATGCCTGTGACACACCTGCATGCAGCATTGCACTAAGCAGGAACTCTGTTTTTCAGCTGCAGCAGCAGCCACCATCACTGTCACCAGCACCCCTGCTGCTACCACTACTACCATAAGAATATGTGCCGCTACCACCACTACCATTGCCAGCACCACTACCACCTCCTACAGCCACTGGGGGACACCAGCAACAGAAGCAGCAGAGGCTCCCTAGCATGGGTGGTGGCCATATTGGAGGACGAGAGAGAAGAGGAGGAAGTCAATGATGTTGTTGAGGAGCAAAAGCAGGCAGGGCAGCCTGGAATCGCTACTCTAGAAAAGGATCTGGACGTCATCGTGGATAATACATTTAAAACCCTCTGCCCAGTGTGCAACAGCATCCAAGAAAACAAATAGAATGCTAGGAATCATAAGGAAAGGAATGGAGAATTAAACCAAGGATATTATAATGCCTCTGTATTGCTTCATGGTGCGACTGCACCTCAAATATTGCGTGCATTTCTGGTTGCAATATCATATAAAGTATATCACAAAAATAGAAAAGGTATAGAGAAGAGCGACCAAAACGCTAAAGGCTTAAAAGCTTGGGGCTCTTCAGCTTGAAAAAGAGATGGTTGAGGGGAGATATGATAGAGATCTATAAAATAATGAGTGGAGTGGAACGGATAAGCGTAGATCAGTTGTTTACTCCTTCAAAGATTAGAAAGACTGGGGGACATGGAATAAAGCTACAATATAGCACATTTAAGACTAAACAGAGAAAAAATATTTTCACTCAACATATAATTAAACACTGGACTTCGTTGCTGGAAAACGTAGTAAAAACTGTTAGCATAGCTGGGTTTAAAAGAATTTTCGACAAGTTCCTAGAGGAAAAGTCCATAAGCCATTATTAAAATGAATTGGGGAAATCTACTGCTTACCCAGAGGAAGCATATAATCTGTCTACATTTTGGGTACTTGTGACCTGAAATGTCCACTGTTTGAAACAGGATCCTGGGCTTGATGGACCTTTGGTCTGATCCAGTATGGCATATCTTATGTTCCTATGCTTTTATGTCCCTGAGGCGGGGGGGGGGGGGGCATCTGAGTGAACGTTCATAGAAGAGCCACAAGATATGGTAGAGTTGGGGGGAGGGGAGGGAGAGAGGGAGTTGGTGCAGGAGATGAGGAGGAAGAGGATGTGCAGGAGGGGATGAAAGAGATGTGGAGAAGGAGAGATAGAGGACGGTGTGTTGGGGGAGGGGGTGGTGGATTGGGGTGGAGGAGGAAGGAAGAAGGAGGACACACTGGAGAACCACTGCAGCAACTGGTCACCTAGTTTATCTAGCCTGCTTTCATGCAGGACCAGGTGTGCCACCATGAGGTCCCACGGGCCTTGGTAGACCCAGAGGCCCTGCTGTACCTCATGCCCTGCAACAGAAGGTTTAAAAGGGCTTCACTGAAGTCACCAGGTTGCAAGACCTCCTTGCCGTGCAGCTGGAAGGCCTGAGAACAGAGATACATGATATAGTTGTGGCCATACAGCAGCACATAGCATGTATCTCCACTTAAGGCACTCCATGAAGAAAGGGGGGATGAGGAGTAGGGTGTCATCTGATTATGAAGACAAACACGTGTCCCTGTTGGTTCTTACAATAACTGGGATTGTTCTTGGCAATATGTGTCCAGTGTTGTGTTTTTCAGTAACCTAACCACTATTTTAGCTCTCCACCATCCCATAGCCACAGCCTGTGCCCTATGGCATGACCCAGGGGCAAATGACCACCTGCATGCCTGGCATGGGCACCCAGCCTGCCTCATCATTCCCAGCCCCTCCACAGCATCCTGGAGAAACCTGGCCTGGCACATAACCAATGCATGTGCCTTGAACCACATCCCTTGCATCCCTCCCCAGCACAGAGCTATGTAGCACCAAAGCACCTCCCAGAGGCGAAGGCCATGCACCCTCCACCCCTTACCCACAGCGCCCCCCTCTCCATAGCATATGGTCACTGCAACTATCCAAAGGATGGTGCAGTGGAAGAGATAGCCAATGGGAACTTACAGAGGTATACAGATATAGGTCTGTTGAGGGCATACCTACATCCATTCCAGCATGTGCACAATCTCTGGAGATGGAAACCATATCCCCACACCTGTCCACTGCACATGCCCATATTAGATGTCAGAACAGGGCCCCAATGCCATGGGTTGTCCATGTCCATATCCATGTCCAACCATGGCTGACAGTGGCTTGAGTTGGGGGCCCCAACGTCTAAGGTATCCATGGACTGCTATTGGTTGCACATCTATCCACCCTGCAGTGAGTTACAGCTCATGCACCCACATTGGTTAGCCACTGTGCCGACAGCATGTGCAAAGAGAGACATCATCACATTATGTCAAGTCCAGGTAATGAACCGCATACCACACATACACACATGAAAAAGGAAGACAGGAAACAGGTATGCAACGTAGGTGGGATCTTTAATAAAGGATTTCACATAGTAAAGGCACACCACACACAGAGACATGTCCACATGGATGCCATGTGTGCACAGCAGATATGGGATTTGTAGGCAGTTATGGTAGGTATCAGGCCCCTTACCCCATGTGTAAGTTAAAAGAGTTATGAGAGCCCTAATGAGTATATTTCTTTAGAGTTAAAAGACAAATAAAAGCCCTTCCCACTCTCCCTTCCACCCCTTCCTGCTGTTCCACTCTCCCCTGTGTCTGGTTACTACATGCAGGGGAAGGAGAGTAAACATTCTTACAGCTAGCATCTGGCATTGCACCATGCAGAGCAGTCTCACTCACCACCTCTCTCTCCTCCCGCAACACCCAGCCACATGTGAGGGAGCAGGTTCCTGTGGATACATGCAGGTGGCAAAATTTGTTGACAAACCAATGGCAAACAGAGGATACCTCTCATACATGTGAGCTCTTACAAGACACTGTGCACTGTTTCCAAATCCCTGAGCTAGCTTGGCAGCACTTAGGCATTCGAAGAAGCACTCCACCTGCTAACCATGAGCAAGGCCATACCAAGGGCTGTGAGAGTGATGAGTCCACACAGGGCGCAAGTGCAAAAGAGGCACAAATATCATCACTGGGCTTCCAGGAAACTCAAAAAGAGTTAATGCATGTGGCTGGGGCAGAGGGGGCGCTAGAGTTGTTAGTCACACAGGATGCATTTCATAAGAACATAAGAAATGCTATACTTGGTCAAACAAAGGTCCATCAAACCCAGTATCCTGTTTCCAACAGTGGCAAATCCAGATTACAAGTACCTGGCAGGTTCCCAAAAAAGGCACAGGTTCCACAATGCTCTTCCCAGGGTATGTAGTGGATTTTCTGGGTCCTCTTTAATAAGGGTCTATGGAGTTTTCCTCCAGGAACTTGTCCAAACCTTTTTTAAACCCAGCTACACTAACAGCTTTTACTACATCCTCTGGTAACAAATTCCAGAGTTTGATAACACGTTGAGTAAAAAACTATTTTCTCTTATTAGTCTTAAAAGGGTTACACTGTAGCTTCATGGCACGTCCTCTAGTCTTTCTACTTTTCCATGGCATAAACAACTGATATACATTTACTTGTTTCACTCCATTCGTTAATTTATAGACCTCTATCATCTTCCCCCAGCCTCTCCTCATAGGGGTATCCTTCCATCCTCTTTACCATTTTTTCGCTCTTCTCTGTACCGTTTCTAATTACTGCTATATCCTTTTTAAGATATGGTGACCAGAACTGCACACAATATTCAAGGTGCGGTCACACCATGGAAGGATACAGAGGCATTAAAATATCTTTGGGCTTTTTTTCCATTCCTTTCCTTATGATTCCTAGCATTCTATTTGCTTTCTTGACTGCCGCTGCACACTGGATGGAGGGTTTCAATGTATTTTCCATGATTTTTATTTATTTATTTATTTAACAGTTTTTTATATACCGCCCCTTCCAGAGATCAGGGGCGGTTCACATTGAACAAAAATCAATATACATCTGTATATTTTACATGGAACTTGTGTTAACTATATACACGTTTTGTTACATTGAGCACGTTATGAACATTAACTAGAATAACACTTTTCAAACTATGTACAGGTCTTTGTCTGTAGGGTAAGGTAGAGTATAGTAAGTGTCTTTCTTATGTTTAATCATTTGTTCTGTCTTGAGAACTGTGTATGTGTTTCTGTGATTGTATTGGAGAGGTTTTTTGTTGGTAGGGGATCTCAAAATGTTTTGTAAAAAGGTATGTTTTTAGTTCTTTTTTGAATTGGTGAAGGTCCTTTATTGTGCGGAGGGTTAATGGGGTTTCGTTCCAGAGGGTCGGGGCAGCAAAGGAGAAGGCTCTATCACTTGTCGTTGCTTTGGTCCTTCTGAAATTAGTTTTTATGTTGAGGGAGTGGGTTGCGTTTTGTCTTCGTGTTCTAGTTTCTGATGGGGATTGTAATAGGGTAGATAGTTGGGAGGGAGAGATGTTATTGATGAGTTTAAAGGTAGTCAGGAGGATTTTATATTTTATTCTGCTGCTTATGGGGAGCCAATGAAGATCTAGTAGTATTGGGGTCACGTGGTCTGTTAGTTTAGCTTTAGTGACCATCTTGGCACATATGTTTTGTGCTCTTTGGAGGAGGTATATGCTTTTTAGTGGTAGGCCATTTAGAATGCTATTGCAGTAGTCAAAGTGGGGGGTGATGAGGGAGTTGACCACTGATCTAAAGTCATGTGTGTTGAGTAGGGGTCTCAGGTGTTGTATTGTCTTGAGTTTATAGAATATAGTTTTTACTGTATGTTTTATATGTGGGATCATGGTGAGTGAATGGTCCAGAATTATTCCAAGGTATTTTACCTCTTTTTTAATAGGTATTGGTGTGTTATTTATTGTGATTGTAGAAGGGTAGTTGTGGTCCGCGTCAGGTTTTCTCGTTATGAACATTGCTTCGTTTTTTTTGAGATTGATGCTTAGGTGATTGTTCTCAAGCCATATGGTGGTCTCATTCATGCATTGGAGTAGTCTATCGTATTTGGGGTTGTTGGTGTTTATGGGGATGGCGAGCATGATGTCATCCGCGTATATGAAATGGTTGATTTCATACTTCTTGAATATGTCTGTAATTGGTTGGAGGTATAAATTGAAGAGGAGGGCAGATAGTGCCGATCCCTGAGGGATGCCCTGGCCTTGAGGGAAGGTTTCTGATGTTTCTTTGCCTAATTGTATCTGTATGAGTCTGTTTGAAATGTATGATTTGAACCATTGAAGGACATTTCCACCTATTTTTAGGTTTTCAAGTCCGTTGATGAGTGTTTTGTGATTAATGCTGTCAAATGCAGCAGATAGGTCTATGAAGAGGAGGAGGAAACCTTTGTTATTTTCATTAGTACCACTGATGAGGAGGTCTGTCAAGGCGATTAGGAGGGTTTCCACTCCATGGAAGGGGCGGAATCCGAATTGATTTGCATCAAGGAGTTTTTGCTCATCTATGTATTCCTGTAGTTGGAGTTGTATGGTTTTTTCTATTATTTTAGCGATTAGAGGTATGCTGGCAATTGGTCTGTAGGAGTTGGGGTCCTTTGGGTCAAGTTTATTGTTTTTTATTATGGGACGGATCGAGGAGAGCTTTAGGGTGTTGGGCATGGTTCCTTGTGTGAGAGATTGGTTTACTATGTATTGTATGATTTCTGCAAGGGATTCCTTAGTATGCTTGATCCATGTCACCGGGCATGGGTCAAGCGGGGAAGTTGTAGTGTTGATCATTGTTATGATGTTGAGGATGATGATGCCTAAATCTTTTTCCTAGGTGGTGGCTTCTAAGGTAGTACTTTGCATCATGTAACCATAGTTTGGGTTGTTCTTTCCTAGGTGTATAACTTTGCATTTGTCCACATTAAATTCTATCTGCCGTTTTGACGTGCAGTCTTCCAATTTATCAAGATCCTCTTGCAATTCCTAGCTTGGTACGGTCCTGGCCATGAGCTCCTTATTTTGAATGGGAACATGTCCAGCTTACCTACACAGTTGCATCCCCCTGTTTCTAAAATGGGTGTCGTGATATTTAAACCCCATTTATTTCTGAAGTTTCAGCCCATTTCAGAATCACACACGATGAGATGGTTCCTGATGATGTGCAGGATCCATCCCATGTACATTTATAATTTAAATTTTTTATTGAATTTTAACATTCATGCATAACAAGAATGAAATAAGAAAGATGAAAATATACATCATCCTAATACAATAAAGAAACTAATACAACAAAAGAAAATTCTGTGTACTTCATCATTTTCGACCACAAACACTAGGCAAAATTGGAGAGGCCACAGGAAATTAATAACAGGAAAAATAAGAAATACATTACCATGTACATTTATAAAATGGGAACATAGACATGTGTTGTCCATTTTAGAAATGCTGTCATCAGTGCTGTCTCTCGCCATGTCGTGGCACTAAAACAAAGGTTGCTCATCAGAAAACAGAACTTCTGCCAAAGGGAGGTAGAACTCCCTTTAAGAGAGGTGCTCAAGCAACAGAATGTGACCTGGGCCACAAAGTGATCCGTGTGAGAGTCTGTCAGAAACAGAGACTCTAGCTGCACTTCTGTCAGCAAATGAATGCCATCTGTGACTGCAACTGAGTGCCTGAGGACCTGAAATGGAAGTGAAGGGAGGTCAAGAGGAGCATCAAGTCCAATGCCCTGGAGAGGAGACCAAATGACCAGCTGCAGAACCTCACCAACTTGGAGCAACAGGTGCTTCAAACAATTGATGAGGAGACTGTGAGGGGGCTGGCAACCTGGATACATCAAGATACTCCCAGGAACATAGTGGGTATCCATTGCACAGCTTCCTATACCTGTCCTCTCCTCCCTGCATGCCTGCCAGCTCATCTTGCTACCTCCTCTCTATCTGTGTGCTATATGTGGACACAAAACCACCTATCACCCTACCACTATTGGGGCAGCCCTCTTTGGAAATGTGCACCTGATGCCCTTACAGGGGTGCATGTAGTGGGGAAATCTGGGTTATAGTCACCAGAAGTATCTGCCAGATATCTGGTTTGTTGTGACCACTTCCTAAGGCTGGGTGACTACACTGGCAGCCTACTGCTCTGGTACTCAACCTCCAGTCTGTTGGAATTACCTTTACCTGTGGCCAATTTGCCTATGGCCAATATGACCAATGAGACTCAGAGAGGAAAATATGGTGAAGCAGATTTATTGCTCAATACGTTGTCTAGACAGCAGGTAACCATCAGCACAGCTTCATCAAAGCTCAAGCGTAGGCACGCCCCAGTCTGGGGGTACCATACTTTTATCCCCTTTCCACAAGCCCACTCCTTTCCTCTTTCCTCACCTGCTTACCCCCTTATTTAGGGTTATCTCTCTTTTCTTTAGAACTGTGTGCCCTGCCCTCCCCCGAGGGGGGGGCAATCTAGGTGCAGAAAAAGAGGAAGTAGGGTTCTTATATTTTTCAGATCAACAAATTTTAAGTCTTCACACATATATATATATATATATATATATACAGTCAAACCTCGGTTTTCGTATGCCCTGGTTTTCGTACGATTCGGTTTTCGTTGACTTTTTTCATCAAGATTTTGTTCCGGTTTTCGTACGTTGTCTCGGTTTTCGTACAGTTGAAAATGGAGCACCATCTTGTGGCCAGAAGTGGGATTTTCTTTATTTTGATTTTCTTGCTGATTGACTGTCTTCCATATTTATTGGCGCTTCTCTTTTACAAGGCAGGCTGGAGCCCCAATTGGGCAGCCGGCCAAGATGGCTGTTCCCACCTCCGCTGCTGGTGGTGATTGCTCGATCCCCGGAGGGGAGAGCAGCTGGAGCTGGCTGGAGTGCATCCCATATGCCAACAAAAGTCTTCAATAAAGGTAAAAGTGATGTTACATGCTCATTTATCCATTTCATTAGTCATTTATATGTATTTCTCATTGTTTTCTGTATGTAAAAATATAGTTATTCTCTATAAAATGTATTTTTTGTCAATATTTTTGGGTGTCTGGAACGGATTAATTGAATTTACATTATTTCTTATGGGAAATCTTGCTTCGGTTTTAGTCCGTTTCGGTTTTAGTCAGACTTTTTTGAACGGATTAATCATGAAAACCGAGGTTTGACTGTATATATATATATACCTATCTTAAATTCTAATGCTTGTGTTATTTCTATTTTTCTATATTCTTCTACCTCACCTTTCTGCTATTCAAGAATGGGGTAAGTAAGAGAAAAAGAGAGGAGGGGAAAACTTCTTCAGAAGTGCCTCAGAATTTTTGGGTGTGGCACTTTTAGCCTTTGCACAGCAAGCGTTTGTTTTCTGCTTTGCTTTTTTCAGGGGGTTTGAGAATCTTGCAGTTTTTTAAAGAAAATGATAGCTGTCCGTTTTAAAAAGAGAGCAAGAGATATATAGATCAGCAGATCTTGCAGTTTTAAAAGAAAGGAAACGATAGCTGTATAGAGCTGTCAGTTTTAAAGAAAGGAATTTACTCAGCCTGCCATGGCTGAGGGAGAAGAAACTAAGGAAGTGGTCAATTAGCCTCAGTTGCGCAACCTCTCGGTTGCATAGGAGCTCTGTAAAGTATGAACTGAGGAAGCTGGCAAGGGACTGATAAGCTAGCATCATATTCTACAGGCTCCTCTGACACCTTTGGTTAGACTACTATAGTACTATGCACACAGCGCTGTACAGAAATATAAGCAAAAGGATTGTCCCTGCTTGTCACAGCTTACAATCTAGTCAAGACAACACAGAACCATAGACAGTTCAGGAAAAGTTAATTGCAAGGGATGGGGTAATAGGGACTGTACGTTATGCAAGACATTTGTAAAAACATTTGTAAAAACAGTTTTCCATGCTTCTATCAAGTCTACTCTGTGTGTGCAGAGGTTGTGACCCACACAGCTTGATTTCAGTGGTCAGACACCTCACCACACATCATTCTACTACTGCTAAAGGTGTGTCAGTGCATCTTAAAGGGGCCTCCAATGGACACATAAGCCATGTTCCAGGATCCTCTGCCGCAGAGCTGCATAAGCAGGCTCCATCTCTGCCCTAACACTTTGGGCCCTAGCCCTGCACCAGACTCATCACTACCTTCTTTCCCAACTGTTATTTCACCAACCTATATAGGTTACTGCATCTGCTTTGGGTTGGGGCCAGCATACATCTATGAGAAATTGGGCTTTTGGTGTGTGTGACTTGTAATGAGTATGATGATGGGATCTGTGCAGGTGGATCCTATCATTGTGATGTAATTTGTCTCCTGGCATCACAGTGTTCCTTTGGTTATCCTCCTTTTACCAGGTCTCCGAGATAATTTTTTTCTGAGAAAAGCCAAAAGTGGATGAAGCCTCTGTGGCTAAGTGATCACTACATTGGTGACTTAAAGCTTGGGCTAGAGAACAGTGGCTAGGAGAATGAATTCTTCCTCACTGCCCACCATCATGAGTATCAAGAAGCTCTTAGACTTCCCCTCCTCCTCTGCCTCAGTCAGCTGGGGAAAGGCTGAAATTCTCCAGACAGATCACTTTTATTCCCTTCTTTGGAGCTTAAGGAAAACCAGGATTTCATCATGTCCCTTCTGTACAAATGCTCTTGCCGTTTTCTTTCTTCCTTCACACCAGACTGCAATTTCCTCGTGGTTTCCAAGATCCCCCTTTCCAGGAAGAAAACCTGCTATTCATCCCTGCTGGTCAGATGAGTCTCATGTACTTTTTCCTGTAGTCCTCCAGCCCTAAGATCCTGGAAAAGAAGAAAGTTAATCCTGCAATTGCTGATTTTACAGAACCAGAAAAAAAATCCATTACAGTAAGTGAATCATTGTGAGCTTCTTAAACAGCTCTTTGACATCTGTTCCTGGAGACTGCATGTTGGTACTAGGGTTGCCAACTGGCCGGTTTTCAGCCGGCCTGGCCGGCTTTTCCATGGCCAGGCCGGCTGCCGGCGCAGATGCAAAACCGGCCCTTGAAAAGCCGGTTTTTTGCTCTGGCCGCAAGATCGGGAACGGCCAGAGCAAAAGACCGGCTTTTCATCCGACCCGATACCCGAAGTAAAAAAAAAAAAACATCCAGGGCCGGCCCACACACCGGAGGGCTTCAGAGGGAGCCGGGGAAGCCTGCGCGAGGCCCCGGCTCCCTCTGTACAGCCGCCAGCGTGAAGAGCCTTTTCCTTCACGCTGGCGACTGTTTCTGTGAAGCCGCGATTGGTGGGAAAGGTTAAAGGCAATGCCCTTTAACCTTTCCCAGCATTCGCGGCTTCGCAGAAACAGCTGCCAGCGTGAAGGAAAAGGCTCTTCATGCTGGCGGCTGTACAGAGGGAGCCGGGGCCTCGCGCGGGCTTCCCCGGCTCCCTCTAAAGCCCCTCAGACAGCCGCGGTGCTGGTCGGGGTGGGGGGAGGCCAAGGGCTGCATGGGCTGTGATGGGGGGGGGGGCAAGGACTACAAATGGGCTGTTATGGGGGGGGACCTTGACTGGAAAATGGCTGGGGGGGGGAACTTGGAAAGAAAATTGGGTGTGATGGGGGGGGGGACCTGGACCGGAAAAGGGCTATGGGGGGGGACGACTTGGACTGGAAATAGGCTGTGTTGGGGGGGGACCTGGATTGTAAAAGGGTTATGGGGGGGGCATGGACTGGAAATGGGCTGTGATGGGGTGGGGACCTGGATTGTAAAAGGGTTATGGGGGGACATGGACTGGAAATGGGCTGTGATGGGGGGGGGGACCTGGACTGTAAAAGGGTTATGGGGGGGACATGGACTGGAAATGGGTGGGGATGGGGTGGAGGGGACCTGGACTGGAAAAGGGCTATGGGGGGGGGGACTTGGACTGGAAATGGGCTATGGTGGAGGGAGGGGGAACTGGGGCTGGAAATAGGCTGTGATTAGGGGGGTAGGACTGCAAATGGGCTGTTATTAGGGGGGCTAGGACTGCAAATGGGCTGTGATGGTGCGGGGGGACTCGGACTGCAAATGGGCTGTGATGGTGGGGGGGCCTAGGACTGGAAATAGGCTGTGATGGGGGACTTGGACTGAAAATGGGCTGTGATGGGGGGGGGACCAGGACTGGAAAAGGGCTATGGGGGGGGGACTTGGACTGGAAATGGGTCGTGATGGGGGTGGAGGGGACCTGGATTGGAAATGGGCTATGGTGGAGGGAGGGGGAACTTGGACTGGAAATAGGCTGTGATTAGGGGGGCTAGGACTGCAAATGGGCTGTGAGGGTGGGGGTGGGGCTAGGACTGCAAATGGGCTGTGATGGTGCGGGGGGACTCGGACTGCAAATGGGCTGTGATTGGGGGGGCTAGGACTGGAAATGGCCTGTGATGTGAGGGCTAGCACTGGAAATGGGCTGATGAGCTAGAATAGGACTGGAAATGGGCTGAGGTGGGGCATGGGAGAATGGGACTAGAAGGGAGTGGATGCTGGGTGGGTCTAGAACTATAAGGGAACTGATTTTGGGGGAGGACTAGAATGGATGGGGAATGAGAATGGAGAGGGGAAAAATATTTTGTGTGGAAGAAAAGTCTATGATGGGCCGGGTATTGGGAGAGTAAGAGGGGCTTGAGAATGGAAGGGTGAAATTTAAACAGATGATAAAGGAATAAAGAAAGAATTGGGGGAAAGAGCAAAAAGGAAACAATCAGTATGTTAAAGCAGAAATAGAGAGAGAATGGAAAACATCTAAAAGAGAAGAAAGGACAAATGGATAGCTCGCAGAAGACACAAAGAAACCAGAAGAAAGTGACTGGAGCAATTGCAACTGAAAAATAAAACGCCCAAACAGAAGGTAGAAAAATACTTTTTATTTTGAATTTATTAACTGGAATATGTCTGGTCTGGGAAGTGTGTATTGCTAACATCTTTGCGTTTTTGTTTAGTGCAAGAGGAAATTACTTTATAGTTTTATTTCTCCAGTGTTGTACATTTCATGTTTGGATTTTGGGTTTCCCAGTTTAATTATTATCTGATCAAGGAAGTTAGCCTACACGCATCCTCGGTAATTTTTGTGGGTGGGGCTAGGGGTGGGGCAGGGGTGGGACTAGGGGCAGAGAATGGGTGGAGCATGGCGAGCCACAGGTGTCGGTTTTTCTCGGTGAAAAAGTTGGCAACCCTAGTTGGTACTTGGATGTTTTTCTAACTGGCCCTTGCTGTTTATGTTTAAGTCCAACAAACTATATATAGTATTGCAAATTCAACATGGCATAGAACAAGCTGTGGGTTTGGGAACCTGTATTGGAAGGCGCTTCACAGAAGGACTTGATTTACATGAATCTCCCAAACCCAGACTACCAGTCAGGCCTCTGGCCCTCTACCCCATCCCCACAAAAATTTCACTCAGTCCTTTGGATCTTCTAACTGTATTGTCCATATTCCAAAACGGCAATTCTACTTCTGAGTTCTTGCTGCCCTTGTTCCAAGGATAATTGTCACCACCCCCCAGATCCTGTGATGGGCTCCATGGCTAGAGAGAATAGGAGGTTGACGGGGTTTATTATTGGGATTGTGAAGTATTTTTTGTTGAAGAAAATTTCACTATATGGGACAGAATTGAAGATGATTTTCTTTTCATTGGGCTTTAAAAACTGTAATGGGAGAATATGGGTTTATTATATTGCTGCTAAGAAAGCTTTGGTAGATCAAGAAGAAGTGAGAAGGAGGATTAAGAGCTAGTCTTACATAGAAGAAAACTTGTGAGTTATGTGGAATGATGAGGGAGTATTATTGGTTGGTTTTGTTTTAAGAACTATAATAGGGAGGATGCTGATGTTATAATGTTGCCCTGCAGATCTTAGAGGAGATGAAGATAAAGGGAGAATTGGATGGTTTTAATTATAAGGGGATATTTTTAGGATTTTGATTGCTTTTAACATATTTGGGAGCCATTTTTGTTTGTTGAAGAAAGATGGCATAAAAACAGTTTAAAAAACTGAATACAAAATCTAAAGGGTGCCAGATGATCTCACATAAATATCAGAATATACTGTAATGCATGCTCATCCATATCAGCAATATGAACACTGGTGCCTGCCTTTCAGGGAACTCACCAAGGAACCTAGAGGGGCCATCATGGATGTTGGAAAGTGAGGGCTCAGAGGTACAATTGGAATTTATGAGTAGTAGTAGAGGACCTGAAAACGTGGTTGATGTTTGGAGCAGTAGAAAGTAAGGGCCTAGAGGTCCATTCGGTATTTGTAGAAATGGGATATAGATCCTGGAGGATTAAATGGTATTTTGGACAACTGGAGTTTGAATAGAAGGTTTGGAGGACTAATTGGAAACAGGGAGGAGACTTGCCCTAGAACTGGCAGCTTTCCATTGCCCACAGTCACTAACCCTATTCCTGAAGGTCAGTTAATGCGAGCTGCAGTTGACAAAGCAGAACACAGTAAAGTGTTATGATGATCATAATCAGTTTAAAGCAGCCATTATGATACTGTTGTACTGTTGTTTGTACATCCGCATTAGAATTGCAGGTAATGACATAATTAAGCTTTTTCCCTTCCTCAGTTTTGTCGTCCATCTACAGACACATCAGCCAAGCTATGCCCCACTCTTTTACTTAATAACGCCTAGCAGCTTTGAAAACACCACTGTCATATCACAACTGCAGTGCACTCTGTAATTTGCCTGTGTACAGAGGCCACATCATCCTGGGTTTATTCTGCTCTAAGGGAGCACAGTTTTGGAAAGCTAGTCACAAAGGTATTATGTTAATCCAATTAATATGTCTCACCTACACCTTGTTGGCTGACCTTTATCTCTGCTTTCCACACAGTATTCTGGCAATCCTCTAACCACTCTGTTACAAAGGTTAGTTTAAGGTCTTGTTCTCAGAAATTTGACATTTTATAAGAATGGTAATAATTCTGTCTTTTGTCTCACCCACGCATTACATGCAGTAAAATCTGTTTTATTATACCCCTAAACTTAAAAAAATAAAATAGAATGACATGTTATTGCACTACCTTTACAAAAGTACTTAAAGAGTTCATTAGCTGATAGATTTCTTTGTCTATTAAACACATTTTGAATTCATCATCTAAATAACCTCGAAGCTGATGACAGGACAGTTTTCTTCAGTAATGGAAAAACACACTTTGGTAAACATGGCCATAAACTGACGTTTCTAAAATCTGCTAATGGCTCTACTAATGAAAGCCGCATTATGGAACGCGGGATATATCAGGTTTATGCTGGTGGCAGTCACACACAGATCTATATCCCTCAGGCTATCATTTACTTTCAGAGACAGTCTTTTAGCATAACAGCTACAGGTGAGGTCTATAACAAAATGTGCACTGCCCTTTGAACTCACTGGGCTGTCAGTAAAATAAAACATTCAGACTCACTTACCTGCCAGCAATGCCTTTGGTCTGGTACACATCATATTCCCTATAAGTACCTAGCTAAGCAGGGTTGGATTTGCCTAGGGTATGGAAAGGGGACTGCTAAGGAATACCAGGCAGTCAGCCGCTGGAGAAACCAATAACCCAAAACCATGCAATAAAGCTGCACACGCAAGAAAGAGTAATCCGCTAACAATATCTGTAGTGCAGAGTTCCAACCGTCATAATATACTCTGTAGGTTGTGATACCTTGATTAGATCTGTGCTGTACTTGCATATTCGAGACCACATGGGTCCCTGCTTCAAATATGACTATGATAGTTCTCATTAGGGACATGCGCTCATTTGAAATGGCATGTTGTTCCATGTCTCTTTTTAACCCAAACTGACAGTGGAAAAGTTCATTTAGGGGTATGTTTACTAAAGCCCATACTGGTAACACATGTGTAGGTGGCATCGCCAACACAGGAAGGCCTTGCGTCCATCCCTCTGCAATAAGCACAGTACAAAGACACAGCACTACTCAAGCCAGCATGCCACTCATTACGAATCTCCCCCACCACCCCATTACTAGTCTTTTTACTGTATATCTACAGTCTCCCAAGTGAGGCCTCACCAACAACCTGCACAGGGCATCAATGCCTCCTCCTTCCTGCTGGTTATTCCTCTCTGTATGCAGCCTGACATCCTTCTGGCTTTGGCTATTGCCTTGTCACACTGCTTTCCCACCTTGAGATCCTCAGACACTATCATTCCGAGGTCCCTCTCTTGGTCCGTGTATACCAGCCTCTTGTCCTCTAGCCCCTACCCCTATGGGTTTCTGCATCCCATGTGCATTACTCTGCATTTGTTTGCATTAGACCATTCTTCTAATTTTTGTAGATCTTTTTTTCATGTTGTCTACCCCCTCTAAAGTCTCCAGTCTATTACAAATGTTTGTGTCATCTGCAAAAAGGTGATCTATTCCTTTTAACCTTCAGCAATATCATCCACAAAGATGTTCGATAGTGGCTGTCCCAGGCTGGATCCCTGACGCACTCCACTACTCACCCTCCTTTCTTCAGAGTGAGTTCCATTCACCACTGCCCTCTGTAGACTGGCAGTCAACCAGGCCTTGATCAATTTCACCACCTTGGGATACATACCCAGGCTGCTCAGTTTATTCAGAAACCTCCTATGAGGAACAGTATCAAAGGCTTTGCTGAACTCTAAGTAGACCACATCCATTGCATGCCCTTGATCCAGTTCTCTAGTCACCCAGTCAAAGAAATAAATCAGATTTATTTGGCACGATATTCCCTTGGTAAAGCCATGTTGCCTCAGATCTCACAACCTGTTGACTTCCGATCTTTCTATGTACATAAAAAGTCCTTTACGTGTGAAAAATCCTTTATAAAATCACCCCTGTAGTGTGTCAATATTTATTCATCCTGATTGGAAGGGTTTATTTGCACATATATGGCTTTAGGCATTTCTTGTACCAAATGAGGTATAGTATGTACATGGCTACTCAAGGAGATTGTCCTGATTGGTTTTGGGATTCTTTATTCAGTGGTTTATCAGATGGTGTAGTGGACCATGGGTAGAACTAACTGACTAACTGTAAAGGTATAAATACTTCTGTGGAGTAAATCCTGCATCCTTCTAAATCTGTGCTTTTCAACCCATGTGTCACCAAGAGCTGGGAGGTATAGCACTTGAAGGATACTAGCAAAAGAGGGAAGTTGGGCATCCCAACAAAGAGGTTTCAATAAAGATAAAAGTAACCCAGATGCCCTTAAGTACAGAGCAGACAGGGCTGAAAGATTTTAAATTGCCCATGTCCACTGAAAACCAGATTAATATGAATAAAATATAACCTCTAAAATGCCTGAATGTAAATGCTATGAAATAAAATGGGAGAGTTAGAATACATAGCACTAAATGAAAGGTTAGATATGATTGGCATCTCAGAAACATGGTGGAAGGAGGACAACCAATGGGACACTTTGATACCTGGGTACAAACTATATCACATGATAGGGTAGATCAAATTGGTAGAGGGGTTGCACTCTATGTTAGAGAGGGTAATGAGTCACATAGGATTAAAGATTTGCAGCAAACAAAATACACTGCAGAATCTCTGTGGATCGAAATTCCATTTGAAAAGGGAAAGACAATGGCAGTGGGGATGTACTACTGTCCACTTGGATAGAATGAACAGATGGATGATTAAATGATAAAAGAAATCAGGGAAGCTAACAAAAGCTACAACACAGTCATAATGGGTGATTTCAATTATCCCAGAATTGACTGGGTCAGTGTCACAGCAGGAAATGCTAGGGAGATAAAGGGGTAAGTTTACTAAACCGTCCTAATGTGCGCCCGGCGCTAGTGTGCAGGATGCCATATAAGGAGTGGGCGTTTCAGTCTTAACCTAGCAAACCGGGATTATTGCGCGCTCTTGTGCCCTGCGCGCTCGTGTGCGCCGCGCACATTAGTGCACGAGAAACGCGCGCAGGAAGCATAAGCAGGCGTGCTGATGTGCAAACAGAGGAGCAGGGCTGCAGCACAATGGTGAAGACACTGACAGATGGTGCAAGGGTCATGGGTTCAATCCCCCACTGTGCCCAATGAATAAGGCTGGCTGAGGCACTACCTGTTAAGTGTAATGTTGCATTATGAGGCATTTTAATTACTGCTGCTAGCAAACGCACTCTCAAAGCGCTGTAACATAAGGTGCTGCATAAGGTACCCCAGAGGGCACAGTTTAAAGTGCACTGTCCGCCACGGCACCCTACAATGTTGCTTAAAGGGTGGCCAATAGAGTGCCATATAGGGTGCCCTATGAGGCATGGCAAGGTCATAGCACTGTTTTTGATGGCAGCACTGTGCATTTTAACGCATGGAAATCTTAAGTAGGTGCGCTGACATGCAAGGAGGAACAGCAGTGTATCACAATGGTTAAGACACTGATTGATGGTGTTAGGGACCATGAGTTCAAATCCCCAATGTACCTAATGAATAAGGTTGGCTGAGGTAATTCCTTTTTCTGCTTGCAACTGTACAACAATCTGTGCTGCCATCTAAAAAGAACCCCACCCCAGTGCCATATATTAATGCACCCTTTAGGGTGCACCAGAAGGCACATCCTAAACAACCACATCAGCAAAGGCGAGTTATAATGTTCACCAGAGGCCATGTTGAAAGGCTGCCAACTCCCAAGATACCATAGTAGGCACCCCATAAGCTGCCTGAATAGAAGGTGTGTCGTAAGATGCCCCAAGGATGTATAGGTGAACCCAAAAACGTTGGCCAAGAGCAGTAAGGTCCCCCAATTTGAAGGGCAAGAGAGGTATGTGGCAAACACATACGTAACCCAAACACTGCACAGAGCAGAAAGGAAAGACAATGCATAAGTAAAAGAAGGACGTAGATCAGAGCTGATGGACCACACAAATCAGCTGCAGCCCATGTGGCAGCTAGAAAAATGGACAAACATATCGGGGGCAGCTGTAGCTATGCACAGAGTGATGGTAATGTACCATGCTATAATGACAGTGTGTGACAGAGGATGGGAAGATGTGTGCAGCAGAGGAGCCAGAAATGGCAGGATAGGTGAAATATCAGGATGACAGGTATGATAAGGAAAGGAATGGAAAATAAAACAAAAGATATTATAATGCCTCTATATCGTTCCATGGTGAGACCGCACCTTGAATATTGTGTGCAATTCTGGTCGCCGTATGTTAAAAAGGATATAGAGATTTTAGAAAAGGTTCAGAGAAGAGCCACCGAAATGGTAAAGGGGATGGAAGGATACTCCTATGAAGAAAGGCTAAAAAGGTTAGGGCTCTTTAACCTGGAAAAGAGACAGATGAGGGGAGATATGATAGAAGTCTATAAATTAATGAACGGAGTGGAACGGGTAAACGTAGATCGATTGTTTATGTTATCAGAATATAGAAAGACTAGGGGACATGCAATGAAGCTACAGGGTAAACTATTTAAGACTAATAAAAGAAAATATTTTTTCACTCAACATGTAATCAAACTCTGGAATTTGTTACCGGAGGATGTAGTAAAGGCTGTTAGTGTAGCTGGGTTTAAAAAAGGTTTGGACAAGTTCCTGGAGGAAAGGTCCATAAACCATTATTAAGAAGTGACCGAAGATATCAATGCTTGACCGAGTACAAGCACTGTGGAACTTGTGTCTCTTGGGGAAACTGCTAGGTACATATGACCTAGATTGGCCACTGTTGGAAACAGAATACTGGGCTTGATGGACCTTGGTCTGACCCAGTATGGCATATCTTATGTTCTTATATGTTCTTATGACAGTGGAGTAGCAGTGCTATTCAGAGCACACACAGGAGAGGCAACCAGGAAGAGCTGCAATGCAGGAATGTGTAGGAGTGCAGGACGTGGGGTAGCAGCATGCACATCAGGGTAGGATGGCACACAGCTGGCAGACAGAAGATGGACAGAAGGATGGTTCACAACTTTGATGAGGGTACAATGTGCTCACAGCACAGATCTGCACAGATATGACTTGTCACACAAATGAAAACTAGTTCTGCAGGACAAGTATACAAATGAAAGAGAACAGAGAGGAATCACACCTATGACCACTACCACAAATGGCAATGCACAAACCGGTAGGCCACATCACCAATGTGAGCTCATTAGCAAAGGCTGCATACAAAAATAGTGCAGGGCATCACACAAGACGCCTGCTGGCTGTCAGGACAGGCAAACCCCCAACAGTAACCATGACCAAATGCACATGCAGATCTGCTGTGTACAGATCAGATCACAGTCTGTAATTGGGACCAGAGACACATGCACACACACAATGAAATGTTATGCAGTGGATACAGCATGCAAAAGAGGAAAGAAACTAAACCCCAAGGGCAGCAGAGGATGCTCTGTGGAGCTGGTGAAAAATCTGGAACAAGACAGGAGAGAATTCAACATGCAAACAGGTGTACCACACACCAGCTAAACCACAGCAATACAAAACCCCCAAGTGCACTGCCATGTAAACACCATAAAGAAAGAGACCTATGTAACAGATAATATCTGATGGATAGGCAGCACAGAGGGCACACCTTGGTGTACAGTGAAGAGAGGGAAGGGTGTGTGTAGAGGTGATGAACCTGCTGGTACCTAATAGTCTAGTTAGCACAACAGAAAAGAAAAAGATAAACCACGTGTGGGGATCAAACCTGCAAACTAGGGAGTTAAAACACATGCCTCTAAACACTACCCCAAACAGCACACTGAGAACAACGCAAAAAAAAATACCCCAAAGGGAGGGTGTGTATGGGAACCTGTAATACCCAGTGATGTGGCAAATGGCTGGCAGATACACAGCTGCCACCGTACAAGGATGTGAGCACAGGTTGGCCATGTACATGACCAGCAAATCAGTAGGTACAAGTGTCAATGTGATCAAAGAGTGGAGGAGTAGCCTAGTGTTTAGAAAACTGGCTTGGACACCAAGCAACCAGGGCTCAATTTACACTAGCACTCCATGTGGCCTTGGGCAAGTCACGCAACCCTCCATTAGTTTGGAAGAAAGACCTGACAATCTACTTCCTGTGACACTGACTTCAAAACCCTGGAGTCTCTGGGTCACAAGGAGTCAGGACTGACTCAAAGGCACACATTGTATTGCAAGTTTGTCACCATGATCAAGCAGCAGCAGAGACAAATGTATATCAAACACATATGTTTATTTGGGTTCATCTTCACAGATAGTGTAGATCCCGCCATCATAATATCAAGGTGAGTGGATCCAAGGTGAAAGACAGAAAGGTCACTGGACCGTCTACAAATGAGGGGCAGGACACATAATGTGCAGCACTATGCATTAGGCCCTCACCCCCCACATGCTGACGCACGCCTCAAATGTGTTACTCACATATGAGTGCATGTAGACAGTAGGCGGTGCATGACGAGGGACCAACACACATCAATCCTGATCTGTTCCCTAAAATATATCTATCTGGCAACACAGGAGGCACACAAATGAAAACAGCATATGTTGTTGAAAAGTAACTTTAGAACCGCAGATTAAAAATAATGTTACAGCTATCACATAATGCCTGATATAGGAATCCAAGGTGCAACAATGTAACCCTAAACAATCATCAAATGCACAATGAGGATATGCTAACAGGTAGCAGAGGCACATGAACACAGACAGAATTCAAATGAAAACTACCTGCAGCAACATGCAGAGATAACACCATGCAGGAGGTCCCCCTGCACCGGTTGGTGAGTAGACAGTGTCTGTACACATATATCACCGTACATGGAATGCACATGGAATACACGGACACTCATACTGCGACACTCCAAATATAACGTGGCAATGTGAGTGTCGTCACCTCAGGGGATAAATAGGACTGTGCAGACATGCAATGCAAGGTTTGTAAATCAATGCAGAGCGTCACGTCTATACAGTAAACAAACACAAGAAACAGTATATAGAGAGGGAAATTAAGGGCAAACATGTTACAGTAAACCACACAGAAGCCATATTGCCACGTGCTGTGTTTTCCCAACATAGTCAGTCATATGCACATGCACCATTGATATTTCAACATGATTCAGTGATGCCACACATGCACGCAAAGACCCTTGTTGATTGAAAACATCAATCCAGGATGCTGGCATGCATTAAAGCGGTGTTGTTGCAAAACCTGTATCAGTTCCAGGTGGAGATTAGGTGGACATAGACAACAGGACCTCTCCATCGCTACCCCTATGCCACACGTATGGCTGTATGCTTGTGTTGAAACAAACAGATGAGCATATCCTGTATTCCATGTCACACACATGGCCAAAAGAAACAACTGTGGAGGAATATGCAACATACAGTGACAATGGCAGTCCCTGATTCACACATGGGGACCCATACACAGTGTGCAAAGTCCAAAGCGTATCTGCAATCCAACACGTCAGGTTAAGACTATCCTTGCAACCATGGGCATGCATAGTCAAGTGTCACATCCCAATATGCCACAGTTCATGAAAGGTCCTGTGTGTCTCCTGCGATGAGCACGACTCCCAACCAGAGCACGGCAGCAACAGATCTGTCATGGGCAAAGTAGCAATCCAAAAATAATACTGTCCATCCTAGGCATGTGTCGCACTCCCACAGGTCAAACATCCTATGGCACCATTTTCCAGGGAAAGTTCCATGGTGTTCTGTCCCCCAACAGGTGGGTGATGGCGATGCCACATGCACTGTAATAGATGTGTCTGGTTTGTTCTCTGCCCTGTGTCAGAAGAGGAGAAATATTGTATTGGTATGCGCCTTGCAACATCAGCACAAATTGCAGAGAGTCAATCATTAAGAAGCACATAATGAAGGGACACACAGGCAAACATGACATGATCACAACACAATAAACATTGCATGTTGGGGACATTTAGAATTGGAAGCATACACACAGGTGTCACATGGATATGTTTCTGTCCATGCCCATGTGACACAGGCGTTTCAGAGCTCCATCCTATGTGCATCAGCGTTCGTGAACACAGAGCCAACATGAAATGTATATGACACAAACAGTAAATCATTAACATGTAAAGGCTGATGTCATTACCAAAAGAACAAAGGTGCAAACTACCTTGTGCTTGCATCAGGTGTATGTCTTGGATCCTCTGAGCCACTCAAAGGCCATAACAGGTCACAGTGAAGGGACACATGTCATTACCAAAAGAACAAAGGTTCAAACTACCTTGTGCTTGCATCAGGTGTATGTCTTGGATCCTCTGAGCCACTCAAAGGCCATAACAGGTCACAGTGAAGGGACACAATGTCAGCGAAATATGTAGAATCTCCATGTCACCATGTCACGCCGATATCTGTGATACAAAAAGCAGGTCAACAGTGGTATGTCAGAACACAAGACACAGTTCTGTTCCCAACACACAACACGTGTCCACAATGGTTACATGGTAAACACCTGTAAGGTAGAGATAGCACAGTCACCACCGCCCCCAGGTGTACAGACCCCTCACAACACATGATAATGTAAAAAGCCTGAACACTGTATCATCACACAGCCAACACAAGAACACACACACACAGTATGCAAAGGGCAGCGTGCCAGCAGTAGCATATGGCCTGTATGTCCACAAGTGGAGATTTGTACACATAAAGGCCCTGTGAAATGCAGTGATACCCTGGTGTTGGCTCATGATACAATGTCGGGGAAGGGTGCACGTGTAGGCCACCACCCATAAACCTACAACCTCCACACACATGCAGCTCTGTTGGACATGTCCCAGAGACAGTGTTGCTGAAGACACACTGGAATAGGAACACATGGGGATATGTGTGTCAACAGCAAAATATGGTTTAGGCAGGTGCAGGGAAAAGAGGTGAACCACAACATCTGGACAATAGGAAAGATCACCGAGAACATGTGTTCCCCCTGACTGCTGGCACAGACAATATAGCTGTAGTTCCACCTACCCCAGCCCACAGCATTTTGGCTGATGTATAGTCCCCTTCCAATGGACCACAGCACCAGGAGCTTCAACAACTATGCCCTGTGCATTGGGAAACACAAGGGAAACATACATATGTCATGTTCTAGCTGTGCAACACACAATGCACATTCCTGTCCCCAGCTTCCACACCCCCCAACATCCTTTACAGACTCACTGTTCACCATCACACTGTACACATCTCTCCCATGTGAGAGGCATCAAGGACATGTCTTTGCCAAACTACAGGGGTCCGTACTCTGTCTGTCCCCTCCCTCACCTCCCTGTTGTCACACACACTGGTGAACATGAGTGGTTTTTCCCTAACGTGTTCCCAACTCACTCCAAGGCTGCAGTATTATCCTGGGTCCCCCATGTTGCTCCCAATGGCCCTTCACTGTGTGTACTGGTGTCCCAATGTCGTCTGCTACCCCGCTGTCAATTGCTGTAACACATGGAAATATACAGGGGCATCTCCAGGATCCTCTGTCCAAACACATTTCCTGGTGTGTATATCTCATACCTTGACTAACATTAACAGCTGTGTGCTACTGAGTTGCTAAACATATATCTGAATGTCTGTGTAATGTCCGCTAAACCGCACCCAGATGTCTGCGTTTGACATGACCCTGATGGCTGCATGTCAGCCCACTGTGTGAAAGTGATAATGGCAAAGCATGGATAGCCTATATGTGCACCTAATAACCCCCCTCCCATGAGAGCCTCTTTGTGTATGTGGCCATTATGTTCCTTCTCTAGGGTATGCAATGTAGTTGGTGTCTTGGCATGCACTCTCCTCCTCTATGCACTTATACAGCCTTTAGTTGAGTCATGGGTTTATGTTGACATGTCATCAGCTAGATTTGCTAAAAAAAATTTGTTGAAAAAAATTATTTCATTTCCCTGAAAGCAACCTTAAAACCCAATCCACCCCCACATTGATCACTCAGCTTGCCTACTGTAACCTACACCTTGTTGATCTTGCCTGAATCACTTCTGTTTGTGTGTACATATGCAACACTGCACTGCATGTCTATTCTGCAATGGAAAAATAAAAACAAAAAAACCCTGGCTGGACAATGCACACTTTCTCTATCCTTCTCTGCATCCATGTTAGGGCTACGCGATGACTTATACAGTCTGCCACACTGTGTTGTGCCACTAACTCCCCATAAGGGTTTCAATTACCATTATGGCAGATAGTACTGAGCATGTATATAGTGCTACATAGCACATGTAGCGCTAAACAAAAATTACAGACCAACACATCCAGCTTACAAGAGCATACCACACACACTATCAGCGCAAAAGTCCAAATGAAAACCACACACAGCTGCACAAGTGACCCCAAACATGGTCCTCTCTCCCAGTGTGAAACCCACACCAAATGCCTCTCACCTTGCTGCACCCAAAGCATAACACAAACTAACAGTGGTTGCACAGCATCCACTATCACAATCATCCACAAACCACGAATGTCACCCCAAAACCTCCCACAAGCCTAAAAGCACCCACCCACATCATTCCCCTCAGCCCTCAGTTCTGCCCTGCCCACATGGTTTGGTTCCCAGTCATGCTGATATTTGACGTTGGGATGGCCAGCCAGTGTCTGTCACATGTCAGTGCAGTGTTGCATCCTACTGATATTGGTCTACCAATGTTAATCTGTATTAGCACTACACACATATAGCAAAAAATGTGGGAACATATGCAGTACGAACATGAGAAGAGCTGTGCAATCACCTGCCGCCTGATTGCTGTGCCCTCACGTGTGTCCTCACAGGCACTTACAGGGGGGCACGTTGGATCATCCTCCAGACCCTCATTAATCTCTGCAGGGATATTGTGCCTGAGAGCAATGTTGTGCAGGATGCAACAGGCTATAATGATCTCTGCCACAGTCTGTGGAGTATATTGTAAAGCGCCGCCTGTCCTATCCAGACACCTGAAGCGACTCTTCAAAACGCCAAAGGTGCGCTCTATGACAGAGCGGCTGGTGGCATGGGCCTCATTGTACCTCCGCTCTGCACGTGTCCGTGGTTGACACACAGGGGTCAGCAACCAGAGGCGACACCCATATCCTGCATCACCTGTAGAAAGACATGAGGTAAGTTAAAGCATGAGCTCATGTCCCCTCAAATGGACACAGGTATATATGTGCAAAACAAATGCATTACACATTCTGTAAGAAACATATGACATCACAGCTATGCAGCATTGCAACATTGAAATATGATGACACAAAAGGACCACATGGCCTATCTAGTCTGTCCGTCCATATCAACAGGTACAACAGTCCCCTTTTTATCCTTTATAGATCCTCTGTGTTTGTCCTATGCTGTTTGGAATGCAGTTACTGTCCTCGTCTCTACCACCTACACTGTGAGAGTATTCCATGGATCCACCACCTATTCAGTAAAGAAATATGGTGGCATATCACCCCTGAATCTATCTCCCTCCACCCTCATCCCATGTTCCCTCGTAGCTGAGCTTGCGTACAATTTGCAGAGGCTCTCTCCCTCAACATATATGCCATGGAGGTATTTCTACATCTCCATCATATCACCTCTATCCCTCCTTTCCCCAAGGTGTACATCCTAAGATCCTTCGGTCTGTCTTCATATGCTGTATAATGAAGACCGCTAATCATTTTAGTAGACACCCTCTGCTCCGACCCCATCCTGTGCACATCCTTTTGAAGGTGCAGTCTCCAGAATTGCACACTCTACTCCAAATGAGGTCTCACAAAAGACATATACAGAAGAATTCTCCCTTCCTGTTTTATGCTAGCCATTCATCTCTGTATGCACCCAGCCAGCCTTCTAGCTTTTTCCCTCGCCTATTCAACCTGGTTAGCTACTTTGACATCAGCAGAAACAACCACACCTAGGTCCCGCTCTTCTGTAGTGCACAAGAGTGCGTCACCCCCTATACAATAGTGCTCCCTTGGATTGTTTCAGGCCAACAGCCTGACCTCACATTTCCTACCATCACATCCCAGCTGGCCAATTTAAGACCATTCATCAAGCTTAGCTAGATCACTTCTCATGTTTTTTAGAGCTTCCTGGGTGTCTACCCTATTACAGATTGAGTGGGTGAACCTAAGAAACACCAGACAAGGGGTAGCTGTATGGAGTGGCAACAACATAATATGTAACAACCACACAAATGCTTGCATCCAATCAACCAGCATCACACAGCAACATAGCAGGGCGCATTTGGAGGGCAACCCCTCCCTTCCCCCTATATCCCACACAGGCAGATGAGACACACACACAATGAGTGATCTACTGCAAGACACACATTTGCACATACGCCTAGTCACATGAGCACCATGTGCATGTCAGAAATGGGAAACACCCACCCAGCAATATGCAGTCCTCATACTGTCCTGCCTCAAATTGTTGGAATAGTGCCGAGTGATGCAGGATATAGGCGTCATGGGTGGACCCTGCAAACCTGGGGACCACATTCAGAATATGCATATTTGCATCACATACAACCTGAACATTCAGGGAATGATAGTGTTTGCGGTTGCGGAACACTACCTCCCTGGCTCTAGGCGGGACCAGGGCAACATGTGTGCAATCAATAGCTCCCATCACGTGTGGTATCCTGGCTAATGCCTCAAAGGCCTGGTTCAGGGTCCACCACTGTTGCCTAGTGTGTGGAATGGCAATATAATTCCGCACCCGGCTGACCATGGCACGCAGTACTTGGTGGAGACAGCGTGAGAAGGTGGGGCGGCTCATGCCACCCACTGCGGCCACAGATGACTGAAAACAGCCAGAGGCAAAGAAATGTAGGGCAGCAAGGAGCTTGACCAAACCTGGTATGGCATGTGACCGATCAGTCAGGGGCTCGAGGTCAGGTCTTAGATCCTCATAGAGCTCCCTAATAGCCCCTGTGCTCAGTCTGTACAGGGAGATGACCTGGTCCTCTCGCATGCCCTGGAGCTGGGCCCTGGGCCTGTAGAGGCGTGGCTGGCGAGCCTGCACCTCAGCACGCCTCCTGCACCGTGCGTGCACAGCCCCTGCCTGCCCTGCCCCCACAGCTGCAGGTATGATTTGCTGCGGAACTACACCCATGTCCTGTGCCTCAGCCCCATAGACACCATCTCCCCTGTCACGCAACCGCACCACCTGCCCACCTCGCGCTGCAGCTGCAGCAAACACAAAGGCTGCCATAACCTCCACCCGCCCTGCTCCTCAAAATCAGTCAAACACAGACAACACTTCCCTAACCAAGACACACACCTTACACACCACACAGAACCACAGCCACACAATACAACCAACAACAATCACAAACCCAGTCACGCTCCACAATACACCTGATTCAGACTCGCTCCTTCCGTCACTGCCAACGCACACCTTCTTTCTCCCTCGCCTACAAAAAAACCCTCAACGTGCAACATGTGCTGAGGACAATTTATAGAGTTTTTTTACGTAATGCGTGTTGCGCGTATGCATTTGCGCGAGCGTGACCACTGCGCATGCACAGTTGGCTGTGCACACACACCGTGCACACGCAGCACTGTGCATGCGCCATGGCTCACGCGCTAACTAACGTACGCATCCACGCTCTGCATCTGCATGACGCATGCGCAATGCGCACAGCCAACTGCGCATGCACAGTGTGCACGGCGGCGCGCGTGCACGCATGCTCTGCATAGTTAACTGCGCAACGCGCAAGCACCCATTTCCCACCTTTGGCCAGCACATGCGCAATGCGCATGGCCAACTGCGCATGCGCACCTACGCAGCCAACATGCTCACGCAACTGCGCACGCACAACGTAAAAAACCCTATAAATAAACCTCTACATGTGCTGCACGTTGAGGGGTTGCTGGTAGGCGAGGGAGAGAGAAGGTGTCAGTGAGAGAGAGAGAGATAGAGAGAAGCAGGTGTCTAGGAGAGCTAAGGTTTTGTGGTGAGGGTCAGAGTGTTAGAGGCTTGGTTGTGGAGGATAGGTGTGAGGTACAGCAGGGGATACAGAGAGGAGGGGAGTCAAGGAGCAGGTGAGTGAGAAAGGAGGTGAGGTAAAGAGCAGATAGCAGAGAGAGGAGGGAGGTGTGAGGTGGAGCTGAGAAGGGCAAGAGAAGGAATGTCTGACAGGGAGGGAGAGGACAGGGAGATGGAGCCACAGGAAAGGGCAGGAGTGGAGAGGGAGAGGGACAGGGAGAGGGAGAGGGAGGTGGGGCCACCTGTTGGGGAGGAGACAGATATGGCAGGGAGTGTGGTGGAGGCTGCAGGGCCATCAGCCCAGCCCACACAGGGTCCTCTCACTACAAAACGTAAACGCATACCGGTGCCAGCTCTGCAAAGGAAGAGGGTCCAGAAATTCTCACCACAGGAAAATCACATCCTGCTGGCTTCTGTTCTAGAAAATTATGAGGTCCTATACGGACGACTAAGCAACACCACCACTGTTGCAACACGCACCCAGGTGTGGGAGGAGGTGCAGGAGGCGGTGGCACAAGCAGGGGGCCCAAGCAGAGACCTCGACAGCCTCAGGAAGAGGTTTAATGACATAAAGAGGGGTGTGCGTGCACACATGATGGCAGAGCGGCGGCATGCCTTGGGCACTGGAGGGGGAGGCCCCTTTACACCCTCCCTAACACCCCTGGAGCAGGAGTTGGCAGAGCGGCTAGGGCTAATATACCTCTATGGACTGCCAGAGGCACTGGACACTGCCCATCCCCAGGCAGGTAGGTACCCAAATCACACCTTGCTGCTCCCAACCCATTGAGTACCTGCCCTTTGGATGTGCATCAGGCTTCTTATTAACACCTCCTCATACCTTCTCCCTGGATCATCTCCCACCCTCTGCCTTTGGCTCATTAGTGTGCTGTCCCCCATTCCACCCCTTTTACTCTGTGTTTTGCTGCCCTCCAAACACATGTTTCATTTGCATCATCCCTTTTTATATCTGCCCTGCACATGTGGCTACATGTCTGCTACAAGCCCCCTCTCAGACCTGTACGTGTTATGTCTGTGTCTAATCTAAGCACTGCTGAGCAGGGATGGTCCTTCTGTGGGATAATGCACACCAGGGGTCCTCAAACATTCTAAACAAGGGGCCAGTTCACTGTCCCTCAGACCATTGGAGGCCCGGAATATAGTGTTAAAAAAAAATATGAACAAAGCCCAAAGAACACTGCAGAAGTACAAAAAACAGAGAATGTTTCAAAACATTTTGGGGGTTTTTTTCCAGTGGCAATTGCTCTAGCCACGTTAGTCTGGTTTCTTTGGGTCTTCTGCTAACTCCCCATCATCTGCTTTCCATTTGTCCTTTCGTCACACGTCTAGTATTGTTTCCATTCTCTGTCTACATCTGCTTTAACATGGTAATCTGTCTCCTTGTGCTCTTTCCGCATTCCTAGGTCATCCACTCAAATGTTAGACCCCCATCCTCAATCCCCACTATCTGTCCAATTGTAGATATCTCTTACCTCCCTCAAAATGTTTTTTTCCCTCACCATTTCATTTGTCCAGCTCCATCCCATTCTGATCCTTGCACAACCTCACCTCCCGTCTATTTCCAGCCACACCCAGCATCCGCTCCCCTCTAGTCCGTGCATCAGCCCATTTGCAGTCCTAGCCCCCCATCAGCCCATTTCCAATCCTATCCCTGGCCCAACATCAGCCCAGTACCAGTCCTAGCTCCACACCCAGGTCGAGTCCTATCCAAGTTCCTCCAGAAGTGCATTTGCAAACCCCAGCCCCCCCAAAAGCTTATTGATAGCCCTCTCCTGGCCCCACCATCAGCCCATTTGCAATCTTAGCACCCCCAACAGCACATTTTGACCCCTATCCTAGGCCCCCCATCATCCCACTGCCAATCTTACCACCACCCATAGGCCATGACCTGTTCTAAACCCCTCCCCCACATCAGCACACTTCCAGTCTTACCTCTCCCCCCCATAGCCATTTACCACTCCAAACCTCCTCCACCCCCATCAGGCAAGATAGGGTACGAAATAACCCAACCACGCCTACTGCTGCTGCTTGCACCGTGGCAGCAGGACATTCAAGCATCCCGTGGGCCCCCCCCCCCTGCTCTGCAGCGTCCTTCATGCGGCTTCAGTGTGGGCTTGTCAGAGCCATGTGAGGGGAGAGTATCCCTTTCTCAAGGCCATGTCAATGCCGCAACGGGCCCTATGTAAAATACCATCAGGCTCATGGCGGGATTAACAGAGCCACGAGAGGAGAAGCTCTTTCTGTTTGTGTGGCTCTGACAGCCAACACTGAAGCTGCATGGAGGACACTGCAGAGCAGGGGGGGGCCCACGGGATGCTTGAATGTCCTGCTGCCACGGTCCTCAAACATTCTAAACAAGGGGCCAGTTCACTGTCCCTCAGACCATTGGAGGCCCGGAAGCTGCATGGAGGACACCGCAGAGCAGGGGGAAGCCCGTGGCATGCTGGATTATTCTGCTGGCACGGCGGCAGCGGCAGCAGCAGGTTTGTGAGGTGTTAACTTAGCTGGGCTGCTGCTAAATGAATGCTGCGGTCCTGTGTAGAGCTGCCCCTGAGGACTGGCAGCGGCGGCAAAAACACCCATCTGACTGTATACATCTCCTTGGCGGCCCACATGTGGCCCTCGTCCCGTAGTTTGAGGACCCCTGATGTACACATCGATGTGTCTGCTAGGTACTGGCCTAAATATGCCTAATAGTGGTAGCAGGAGCTGTAGTGGTAGCTATTTAGCACATGTACAGGCCACGGCCAAACACACATTGATTGTGGGGTGGATGTGTTAAACAGTTGTATGTAGTTGAACCATGCAAACCAATCTGTGCTGTGTATGATTTCCACAACCCAGGTGACTACACAACCATGGCCCCAGCTGAGGAGGAGGAGGAGGTGCAATTGGCCGAGGATGTGGCAGAGCCCCAGCCCACAATGTCTGGGGGCAGCACCAGCAATGGTGACAGGACCCCAACCACACACGTGCAGCCTGAGCCAGAGGACCATACCCCAGACGTCACTGACACAGAGGGCTCGGAGGACATCAGAAGACAACACCCCAGTCATGCACCAGCGCCAGATGAGAACCCTCCACCAGAATTGGACCCAATCGTTGAAGAGCTGCGCACACACACTGCTGCAGCACTGCGCAATGCAGAAGGTGGGTAACAGCATACCCCACGATCCCGACAGGGTTGTCCTAACATCCACAAAATTATTGTATATTGCCCACATAGCATAGAGTTCTGATGTTGGGGGGTTGTCTTCTGTGCTCTGTGATTCTACCTCCTGTAGCATGTCTTGTCAGGTGTCAGCATTTGTGAGGGGCTCACACACATGCACACTGTGCTTGCCCATATACCCCACATAAGCCCAAAGAGAAGAGCAATGATCGCAGTTCACCCAGACACCCTATGTGACAGAGACCTCGTCATGGGTATTGTCACACAGTATCGTTTGACAACATAATCTGCAGTGTGCGCCAGCATTATAGAAATTGGGGTACACCAGATATGTGTATGTGTGTCTTAGGCCCCCTCAAATCATCTGACCAATCCCAGACAAGCAGTGTGCAGACCTGGAATAGTCATATTAAACTGTGGCAATGTGCCATGTGTGAGATCTGTGTTTCTCACGACCCCACATCCAGACCCCTTCCAGACATGGGGATGGCTCATGGGAGACACAGATGTAAACATTGGTAGGTTTGGCAGGCATGTCTGCAGACTGCTCTTCTGGGATATGCGTAACATGTATATGGGTGACAGCTGGTAATGGAAAGGAAGCTCACATATCACCCTCTGTCCCACCCACAGGCACTCATCAGGCACTCCAGCGTCTGTTCATGGCAATTGGAGAAAATACCAGGGAGCTGAGGATGATCCGGGAGGAGATGCGGTCGGGGGCGCTTGCCCGCATTGCGGATGCAATGGAGGACATTGTGGGGCTAATGCGGCAGCAAGCACCAGCACCAGCACCAGTACCAGCACCAGCACCAGCACCGGCACCGGCACCTGAGGCACCAGCACAAGGTGCAGTTCCGCGGGGGGTGGTGTGCCGTGGGAGGCACAGGCAGCCACGCAGGAGGTGACTCCGGGACCAATAAACAGCTGTTAACCAGTATATACGTGTGTTTTCCAATGTGTGTCCCTGTGCTCCCCTTAGGTAGTGTGCAAATGCATGTTGTGTCATACACACACGCCCCTCGATGGTGGGGTGTCTGTACTGGCAGGTATCACTGCACAGACACCATCACATGCCATGTGTGCCATGCACTGTGTCAGATCTCAGCCCCTGGGCTGCAGTGTGGCGGTTTACATATCCTCCCGGGTTGCACAGGGGGAATGTCCTTGAGCTACATGTCCAGTGTTGGGAGCCGTCACAGTTAAAATCCTGTCATATCCCCTACATTGGAAGCACATGTGTGACCCTTGTCCCTGCCTGCAACACTGCCTACGTGCCTGCCCCCCCCCCCCCACAAACGTATACGGTTACTCACCAACCATCCCTGTGACATGTATTGTCCCAGTACACACTCAACAGCTTTACCCCTGAGTAGCTCCTGGGCTTATCAGTACATCTTACCCTGCCAGCACAGACGTACTGGTTTGCAAGTTGTAGTATTGGCACACAGGCATGTTGCATCAGAAACTGTTCCCACACATTGCACACAGCATGCACGTGCCTCAGTATATTGGGCCGTCGTCTACATTTCTGTATCACAGGGTCCACCCTGGTCTCACACACCTACACACATGGTCATCCCCCACGACTGCATGTGGAGCCAGTCCACGCATGATATCCATGTCTACCTTTACAACACATACTTGTCTACACACATATCCCATGCTTGCATCCATAGTGTGTTGCTAAGGGAGACACGTGACCATTTCGCAATTAACAAACAGTATGTATATTTTCAAAAACATAGGGAATATAATACAAGGTTTGGGATGGGGACAATACCCATCACCCTCCCCCCCCCCAAACACCCCCTCCTCCCCCTGCCACCCCCACCCGCCCTATACACCCTCCTCCACCCCTCCCCCCACCCCCACATCAGACATACCCTGTCCCTGCATTCTGCATGCCCAGTGATGGAACACAGGACAGCACAGGGCACATGTGTGGAGGTCACAGGAGCCATCAATGACTCCTGTGGCGCTCTTCAGGGGATGGCCGCCGACATGGCAGCCGCTCCACCTCGGCAGCCACCTGCTGAATGGCTCCCGCCAGCCACTGGTGCGAGTGCACAAGGAGGTGCACACGCCACTCCAAGGCATCCAGGGCCACATACAGGTCCGCCACACACCTGCCACCACACACACACATGGTCCCAGGGGTCTGGGTGGTGGCATGTGCATGCGACCTGTGTGTGGCCCTGGATGGTGGAGCAACATGGAATGGCTGGCGGGAGCCCACAGTGCCCTGTGCTGCACTGTGTTCCCCATCTTCTCTGCATTTGAAGCATGCGGCTGTTGAAAGACTACAGGTAACTACATCTCTTGTTTCAAATGATAGGAGGAATCCACCTTAGGCATGAAGTGTGGATGTGTCCTTAGGATTACCCTATCATGGTGAAACGGTGTGTAAGGTGGATCAGCCACTAGAGCTTGAAATTCACTGATACAACTTGCTGATGTGATTGCAAGAAGGTATTTTACTTTCCAGGTCAGAGACTTTAAGGAAGTAGTGTCTAAGGGCTCAGAAGGCGGCAGCATACACTGCCCTAGAAGCAGATTGGGATCCCATGCTTCTGGAGGTGGTCTAAGGGCAGGTTTGGTAGATGCAGGCCTCTCATGATTCCGGATATGAGAGGATGGGATGAAATGGGTTGTCCATTGATGTGTTCAGAAGGAGCAGCAATGGCACTTAAATGGACTCTGACTGACTCAGTTTGGAGACCATTGTTTGATAAGTAATGGAGTTTGTCAAAAACATGTTTATATACGGATGACAAGAGGGTTGCAGGCCTTTTTTTATCACCAAATGAAATGTCACGTCTACCTGATGGCATAGGACTGCCTTGTGGAAGGTTTCCTGGAAGCATAACAGACATCATGCAGTTCCTGAGTGAGGGGAGGGCCAAAGCAGTTACAGCCGTCAGTAGCCAGGCTCTGAGGTGCAGAGACGGGGGGGTTTGTATGCCATACATTCCCCTCCTCCTGCGACAGTAAGTCTGGAGCTGACCCTACGTACAGGGGTGGAACCTGGGACAGATGTAGACGCAGAGGGTATCACACCTGCTGTTGCCAGCGTGGGGCTATGAGGATCATGTTGCCTCTGTCCCTCACGAGTTGCAATAGGGTCTTGGCAATCAAGGGAATGGCAGGAAAGGCATATAGGCATTCCTGCCCCCAGTTGAGGAGGACAGCATCCCTTGCTTGTTAGCTCTGAGCTGGGATTCGTGAACAGAACTGGGTAGGTTTGGCATATGATGGACTTGCGAAGACGTATGAATCTTTAGTTCCCCAGAGTTGCAATACCCTACAGAGTTGGTCCATGTGTAGAGACCATTTGTGTGGAAGCAGAACACGACTGAGTTTGTATGGCTAGGAGTTCTGATTGCCAGGGAGATAGACTGGCAAGAGATGGATCTGCTGCTGTCTGGCAAACGATCACAGTTGAAGAGCTTCGTTGCAAAGGGACAGAGAGCCTGTTCCTCCTTGTTTGTTCACATAGACCATTGCTACCTGATTGTCTGCGTTAAGTAGTATTCCATTGGCCTGTAGAAGGGAATGGAAGACATGAAGAGCCAGGCAAATTGCTCAGAGCTCAAACAGATTGATGTGGAAATGACTCTTGACAATTCCAGGTGTCTTGTGTGGAGGTGTACAGTACATGTGCAGCCCACCCCACTTTGGAGGCAGTTGTTGTTAGTGGGATCTTAGGAGGGGTTTGCAGGAAAGGAGACCCCTCCAACAGGTTTTGTGCTGACCGCCACCAGTCCAGGGACAGGGTATGGCAGTTTGAGTTTACTATCACATCTGAGAGACAGCCTGTTGCTTGCGTCCACTGGGAAGAGAGGGCCCATTGGGCTGGTCTCATGTGGAGACAAGTGTAGGGGACCACATGCACCGTAGCTGCTATGTGACCCAGCAGCTGATGCATCTCTAGAGGCGAGAGGTGAGTTTTATGTAGTGCTGTCCAAACACGTTGCACAATGCATGGACAGCGAGGCAGAGTCAGGTAGGTCTTTGGCAGTCTGGTATCTAGCCTTGCTCCTATGAGCTCCAGCGTTTACTTGGGAGTCAGAAAGGATTCCACGAGATCTCTGACAGGGCCTAGATATTGGAGTCCACGCATTGTGTAAGAGAGAGAGGCCTGGGCATGTGTATGTGACTGTGCCTGGATGAGGCAGTCGTCCAAGTAGGGCCACAAACAAATTCCCCTGGTACGGACAAAACCGGCTACCACAGACATGCACTTTGTGAATACTCAGGGTGCTGAGGCACAGCTGAAGGGAAAACATTTTCTGGATAGTGGTTTCCTTGATGGGGGGACCAAAGGAACTTTCGCTGTGCTTGTTGGCAGAGAAGATGGGTGTACACATCCTTGTGATCTAGAGAACAAAGGCAGTTCTGCCTGTGTAGGTCAGGAAGTACGTTTCCTAGAGAAATCATTTTGAATGTCTTTTGGAACAGGAACTTGTTCAGTTCTCTGAAATGTCAGATGTGTCTGTGACCTCCTTTTTCCGTTGGTATGAGGAAATTGGGGGGGGGGGGGGTACCCAGAACCCTGTTGGAGATGAGGTACCTCTTCCTTTGCTCCTTGAGGTATAAGATGTTTTACCTCAGGATTCAGTTGGGGGGACGTTTGCAAACGGAATGTCCTTACTATTGTAGGAGGCGGCAGGCTATGTGAATGACGCCTGTACCCTCTTCTATGATAGACACAGTCCAGGGTTCTGATGTTATTTGCCTCCATCTGTGGATGAGGTGACCTAATCTTCCTGGGATTGTTGACGGTTGCTTTCCCTGGAGGGCCAGGAAGGGCAGGTACTCCATCACGGATTCAAAGGCCCTGTGGGGGCTGAGGCTGCTGGGTCTGCTGAGGCAGAGTAGCTCTCGGCTTTCTCTGCTTAGTAGCTTGTTGACCCTTTCTAGCAGCTTGTACTGCAGGTTGTACTTGCTGAGCATAGGACTGATAGTATCCTTTCTTTTTGGAGAGGAAGTGCTTTTCTAAGGCTCTCATCTTTGCAGGATCTACAATATTTGAAAGCCTTGTCAAGGTATACTTGTCCTGCCGGTTTTTAAACACTAGTTTTCACCACTACAGGGGGTGTTGGCCAGTTTATCCTGTACCCAGTGTTCCAGGTGAGAGGCTTGCAGCCAGCCAGGTTTCCTTGCCCCAATAGCAATGGCAGAGACTCTGCCTTTGCATGAAAACAGTCAAAAGCTGCCCTGTTCACAACTTTTGAAATGTTCTGGGCATGCTTGACAGGTGCTACATAGTAGTGACCTCTGTGATCTGGGAGATGTGGACTTACCAGTTGTAGATCTCGTGTGACCTCCGTCAGGAACATTCCCATGTACATGATATAGGAACCTGTCCTGCCTGAGTGCATGGATGTTTTGACGACACAGCGACCAAAGGCATCTGATGTCTTACACTCCCTACCAGGAGGGTTGGTGGCATGTTGTTTGTAACGTTTAATTCTCCTCCTAGCACACTCCACCATGATGGAGTGATCAGGGAGGTGTCCTTTGTGCAAACCAGGCAACGGAGGCACACGATACATAGTAGGCACATGTGAGAATGTGCAGAGGTGGTAAGAGGAATCTTCCACATTCTCAAAAGAGGATTCCTTAAGATCTGATGTATTGGCAGGATGTCTGCCTCCTATGGAGTTTGGTGATATTGGTGAATCTCTGTCTCCCGTGGCCTGTGCTCACATTGAGTTACTAATGAAATGGAGAGGGCCTTGACTACATGTGTGTGGAGATCCAGGAAGGACATATCCTGAGGAGGGGACATTCTCCTCTTGGGAGAGGCAGGCTTGTCCTGGAGAGGTACATCGTTACCCTCTGAGCTGTCAGAGTCATCAGACCCCTCAGGAGACTGGATGTATCTTCTCTACGGAGGCTCAGGTAAAGTGAGGTATCGGTACCAATTGGCCTCAGTATCGGAGTGACATGGTACCGGTGTGTGGATACAGGTACTCATCAGCACCATTGGTGCATTTGCCAATGCCGGTCCTGCAATTGCTGCACATACCGGTGCTGCACTTTGCAGGGTCTGGGGTGGAACCAAGGTCTTTGATGCTGCAAGGAGATCTGCCAGACTGCGTTCGATGGCCACGATCCTCTGGTCAATCAACACTGACGATGTCTGTGTTTGAGTACTGGCCAAAGCCAGGACCCCAGAGCATAGCACCAGATGGTCGGACCAGGTTGAGGCCTCCAGAACTTCATGGAGTCCCAAAGTGGCTTTGGAGGACAGGGACTCCCACTGGGGCTGTTTGCCCCGAGCGTGCTCCTCAAGGGCAATGCCAGTGGCAGTCCGATATTTTGAGGGGGATGTACCCTTTCAGGAACAGACAGATTTGTGTTTGGTTACCAGAGATCCACGGGAGGAGGCGGAAGCCTTTGACGACATGGCTGCCACCGAGGGCACGTTGGCGGGAAAGAGGGTACCGAGCTTGGCTGCTCTGTTCTGCCAACCACTCTTGGATAACATCCCACAGGCCAAACATTCAGACATGCATTGATCTGGCCATTACCATTTGCGACACCAATCATGGTTGTCAGTGACTGAGAAGGTACCAGCACATTATCAGCATATGTTCTGCAGCCGAGGAGTGCTTTTCCATGATGGAGGAGGGATTAGGGCCTAATGCCAAACCGGGGGGAGACCTACAAAGGGGATTGTTGCTCTTTTGTTAAAAAGGTCTCTTTGTGTGGGGGAAATCTGACCTTTTAGAAAATGAAATTAGAAGACCAGTGGTACCAGTAAAGAAAAACAGGCAGACACTGCCACAGGAGTGGCACTACAATAGCTGTTTTTCAACAATGGCAGGAACAATGACCTGCTGGCTCTGTGGAAAATAATGACCTGGAGAGAGACATTTGGGAAAGGCAAGATGGCAGCACACAGGCGCTGTGGGGTGCTTCCAATAGCTTTCCTATTGGAAACTGGAGACCGTTACCACGCAGGCTCCGTCGGTACCTATGATACCCACATGTAAGGACTACTTCCTGCTTGTTCCAGCCGATTACCTGTTCCCAGTGCCACCTGCATGCGTAGCTGTGTCTCTGGACATGTGTGCAGTGACACCTATGTGCAGTGTGCCTGGCAACCTGAGCACATCATTCCAGTCCCCTGAGGCCCCCTTGCATGACATTGCATGACCATGCCACATTTTGATTCCCAATGATGGTGTCCATGGTAACCCCCCTAACCCCGTATGTGGTCTGTTGAACACATTTGTGTTGTCATGATCTACACACATCCTCGGACCCAACCACACTGGCAAAATGATATCCTAACAATCATGGGTGCTGTGTCCATACATGGAACATTGTGTGGGTGGCCCTATTCACCTTGCCAGGGGCCACTGCCATGACATTTGTGTCTCTACAAGGCCCAGGATAGCAATGCTTGACCCACTAAAAGCATTGTGTAACATGTCTCTCTTGGGGATACTGCTAGGTACGTATAAACTAGTTTGGACACTGTTGCAAACAGCATACTGGGCGTGAAGGACGAGGGAATGACCCAGTATGGGCTATCTTATGTTGTTATGTTCCTATGACTTGGGCCTTGTATGCTTATGGCAGGTGTGGTTGCCAACAACAGGGGCAGGGGCCATTGCACCAGAATAGGCTATTGCCACCTGTGCTCATGTCAGGGTTTCTGTCTGTGCTGTGCAACCACAACAGGTGCATTTATCCTTCCAACACCATCACTAATGTTCATCTGCAATAAGGTTTGGGATTCGTAGCAAGTGGGCAGATATGTGACCTGACTCAGCATACATTTATGGCGACATGGCTCTGTTACAGGCCTTTGTAATCAGATCTCATAGCTCATGGGGGTGGGGTGCTGTTACACACATCCACATCTGCACCTAGCATACCATCTGGATACATCAAAGACGTGTGTGATGAGGTGCTGACCTCACAGACTACGGGAGATGTGCAACCTACCTGCTATAACCTAACACAATATCTGAATGACATACCCACCATTGCAATCAGGTCTCTGGCCCCCTGGGGGTTGGGTGTCCTAGCACACATCATCAGCTGCATACACCATAGCAACAGGGTGACTGACAGTACACCTTACGCAGGTCTCACGACTCCTGGGGATAGGGAGAATGTATTCAACTGATTAGGCACACAGAACCATATCACCAGGGTGAGTGATAGCCCACTATGATGGCCTCTCACGACTCCTGGGGATAGGGAGAATGTATTCAACTGTTTAGGCACACAGAACCATATCACCAGGATGAGTGTTAGGCCACTTTGATGGCCTCTCACGACTCCTGGGGATAGGGAGAATGTATTCAACTGTTAAGGCACACAGAACCATATCACCAGGGTGAGTGTTAGCCCATGTTGATGGGCTCTGAGGACTCCTGGGGATAGGGAGAATGTATTGAACTGTTTAGGCACACAGAACCATATCACCAGGGTGAGTGATAGCCCATGTTGATGGGCTCTCACGACTCCTGGGGATAAGGAGAATGTATTGAACTGTTTAGGCACACAGAACCATATCAGCAGGGTTAGTGATAGCCCACTTTGATGGGCTCTCACGACTCCTGGTGATAGGGAGAATGTATTCAACTGTCTAGGCACACAGAACCATATCACCAGGGTGAGTGATAGCCCAATTTGATGGGCTCTCAGGACTCCTGGGGATAGGGAGAATGTATTCAACTGTTTAGGCACACAGAACCAGATCACCAGGGTGAGTGATAGCCCACTTTGATGGCCTCTCACAACTCCTGAGGATAGGGAGAATGTATAGAACTGTCTAGGCACACAGAACCATATAACCAGGGTGCCTGACAGCCCACTTTATGGGCTCTCCGGACTCCTGGGGATAGGGAGAATGTATTCAACTGTTTAGGCACACACAACCATATCACCAGGGTGAATGATAGCCCACTTTGATGGGCTCTCAGGACTCCTGGGGATAGGGAGAATGTATAGAACTGTCTTTGTACACACAACCATATCAACAGGGTGAGTGATAGCCCACTTTGATGGGCTCTCACGACTCCTGGGGATAGGGAGAATGTATTGAACTGTTTAGGCACACAGAACCATATCACCAGGGTTAGTGATAGGCCACTTTCATGGGCTCTCACGACTCCTGGGGATAGGGAGAATGTATTCAACTGTCTAGGCACACAAAACCATATCACCAGGGTGCCTGACAGCCCACTTTGATGGGCTCTCAGGACTCCTGGGGATAGGGTGAATGTATAAAACTGTCTTTGAACAGAGAATCATATCACCAGGGTGAATGATAGCCCACATTGTGGGCTCTCAGGTCTCCTGTGGATAGGGAGAATGTATTCAACTGTTTAGGCACACACAACCATATCACCAGGGTGAGTGATAGCCCACTTTGATGGCCTCTCACAACTCCTGGGGATAGGGAGAATGTATAGAACTGTCTAGGCACACAGAACCATATCACCAGGGTGCCTGACAGCCCACCTTGATGGGCTCTCAGGACTCCTGGGGATAGGGTGAATGTATAGAACTGTCTTTACACATAGAACCATATCACCAGGGTGAATGATAGCCCACTTTGTGGGCTCTCAGGACTCCTGGGGATAGGGAGAATGTATTCAACTGTTTAGGCACACAGAACCATATCACTTTGATGGCCTCTCACAACTCCTGGAGATAGGGAGAATGTATAGAACTGTCTAGGCACATAGAACCATATAACCAGGGTGCCCAACAGCCCACTTTGTGGGCTCTCAGGACTCCTGGGGATAGGGAGAATGTATTCAACTGTTTAGGCACATAGAACCATATCACCAGGGTGAGTGATAGCCCACTTTGATGGCCTCTCACAACTCCTGGGGATAGGGAGAATGTATTCAACTGTCTAGGCACAGAGAACCATATCACCAGGGTGCCTAACAGCCCACTTTGATGGGCTCTCAGGACTCCTGTGGATAGGGTGAATGTATAGAACTGTCTTTCCACACAGAACCATAACACCAGGGTGAATGATAGCCCACTTTGTGGGCTCTGAGGACTCCTGGGGATAGGGAGAATGTATTCAACTGTTTAGGCACACAGAACCATATCACCAGGGTGAATGACAGCCCACTTTGATGGACTCTCAGGACTCCTGGAGATGGGGAGAATGTATAGAACTGTCTTTGTACACACAACCATATCACCAGGGTGAGTGATAGCCCACTTTGATGAGCTCTCACGACTCCTGGGGATAGGGAGAATGTATTGAACTGTTTAGGCACACAGAACCATATCACCAGGGTTAGTGATAGGCCACTTTGATGGGCTCTCATGACTCCTGGGGATAGGGAGAATCTATTCAACTGTCTAGGCACACAGAACCATATCACCAGGGTGCCTGATAGCCCACTTTGATGGGCTCTCAGGACTCCTGGGGATAGGTTGAATGTATAGAACTGTCTTTGCACACAGAACCATATCACCAGGGTGAATGATAGCCCACTTTGTGGGCTCTCAGGACTCCTGTGGATAGGGAGAATGTATTCAACTGTTTAGGCACACACAACCATATCACCAGGGTGAGTGATAGCCCACTTTGATGGCCTCTCACAACTCCTGGGGATAGGGAGAATGTATAGAACTGTCTAGGCACACAGAACCAAAATCACCAGGGTGCCTGACAGCCCACTTTGATGGGCTCTCAGGACTCCTGGGGATAGGGTGAATGTATAGAACTGTCTTTGCACACAGAACCATATCACCAGGTTGAATGATAGCCCACTTTGTGGGCTCTCAGGTCTCCTGGGGATAGGGAGAATGCATTCAACTGTTTAGGCACACAGAACCACATCACCAGGGTGAGTGATAGCCCACTTTGATGGCCTCTCACAACTCCTGGGGATAGGGAGAATGTATAGAACTGTCTAGGCACACAGAACCATATCACCAGGGTGCCTGACAGCCCACTTTGATGGGCTCTCAGGACTCCTGGGGATAGGGTGAATGTATAGAACTGTCTTTGCACACAGAACCGTATCACCAGGGTGAATGATAGCCCACATTGTGGGCTCTCAGAACTCCTGGGGATAGGGAGAATGTATTCAACTGTTTAGGCACACAGACCCATACACCAGGGTGAGTGATAGCCCACTTTGATGGCCTCTCACAACTCCTGGGGATAAGGAGAATGTATAGAACTGTCTAGGCACACAGAACCATATAACCAGGATGCCTGACAGCCCACTTTGTGGGCTCTCTGGACTCCTGGGGATAGGGAGAATGTATAGAACTATCTTTGTACACACAACCATATCACCAGAGTGAGTGATAGCCCACTTTTATGGCCTATCACATCTCCTGGGGATAGGGAGAATGTATAGAACTATCTAGGCACACAGAACCATATAACCAGGGTGCCTGACAGCCCACTTTTTGGGTTCTCCGGACTCCTGAGGATAGGGAGAATGTATTCAACTGTTTAGGCACACACAACCATATCACCAGGGTGAATGATAGCCCACTTTGATGGGCTCTCAGGACTCCTGGGGATAGGGAGAATGTATAGAACTGTCTTTGTACACACAACCATATCACCAGGGTGAGTGATTGCCCACTTTGATGGGCTCTCACGACTCCTGGGGATAGGGAGAATGTATTGAACTGTTTAGGCACACAGAACCATATCACCAGGGTTAGTGATAGGCCACTTTGATGGGTTCTCACGACCTCTGGGGATAGGGAGAATGTATTCAACTGTCTAGGCACACAGAACCATATCACCAGGGTGCCTGACAGCCCACTTTGATGGGCTCTCAGGACTCCTGGGGATAGGGTGAATGTATAGAACTGGCTTTGCACACAGAACCATATAATCAGGGTGCCTGACAGCCCACTTTGTGGGCTCTCAGAACTCCTGGGGATAGGGAGAATGTATTCAACTGTTTAGGCACACAGAACCATATCCACCAGTACCCCTCCGCCACCATGCTGACATGGCCTTATATTCGAGACAGCATCAAACCTGAATGATTTGTGGCCCTCCAGGGCTGCATTTGGGGGAATGTGCTCTAGGTAATGTCCATGTTTCTGGTGTCTGTGCTCTGTAGGGTAAAATATAGGCATTTGAACCATGCTTATGTTCTCTGCATTAAAGTTTTGTCTGTACTTTCATGGTTTAGTAGTGTTTAAAATATGGGGACTGGATTGGCAGGAGCCCCAGCTGGGTCTTGAACTGGTGACCTTCTGCTCCTGAACACACTGGCTGTGTTCACTGCACCACACTGTGGCCACAAAGACAGTGCAGTCCCTGGAGATAGGAAACCTGGCCAATGGGGTCTGAAACCCTGCTTTGGACAATTTCACTGTGGCCTCATTCACCTTGTATGGGGACGGAGCATAGACCCTTCCAAAATTCTTTTCTTTTTTTCTGGAGGTTTTTTGGGAGTGTTTTTTGATGTTGCCCATTGATATCAATATTGGCCAGCTTGGTTATCTTTTTTTTCCATTTTTTTGAGGTCATTTTCACTGTTTCTTTGCCCTTTTGTTCCGTGCACATGTATCACACATCACTTTTTGTAGGTTTCCCTGGTTTTGCTGTACATTGCAGACGGAAATGGTTTCTTTTCCCTTTAAATCGGCTGTAACGCGAGGGTTTTTCTGGCGATATTTTTTTGCCTCGGATTTCACAGTGTTAGTGTGCGGGGAGCCTCTCCCCTCCCACTCTCCACCCATTGACCCCTTCTCTCCGCCCCTGTGGAGCCTTCCTCCGCCCTCCAGGAGCCTTTGCCCGCCTTCATCGCTTGTTTTCGGCGTGGCACGCATTATCGCACGATAACATAGCTGTGCGCCACAAGATGCAACATTATCATCGTGATAAGGTACCTTATCGTGCAATAACGTCACAGAGCGCACTTTAAGACGGTTTAGTAAACATACCCCAAAGTTTCTAAATGAAATAAATGACTGCTTCTTAGAGCAGCTAGTTCATGAACCAACAAGAGGGAAAGTTATTTTGGACCTAGTCCTTAGTGGAACACAGGATCCTGTGCAACAGATAAGGATGTTGGGGCCACTTGGCAATAGTGATCTTAGCATGATCACATTTGATTTATTAAATTGAGGAAGAATGGCAAGGAAACTACAGTACTACCTTTTAACTTTCAAAAGGGAGACTATGATAAAATTAAGAAAATTTTCAAGAAAAAACTAAAAGGAGCAGATGAAAAGATTAAAGATTTACATCAAGCATGGGCGTTGTTTAAAAATACTATCTTGAAAGCCCAGAGCAGCAAAGGGAGGACAAGGCCATAGCGGAGAGACTGAATGAATTCTTTGCTTTGTGCTTTACTGAAGAAGATATAGAGAAGTTACCCATGTCTAAAATGGCATTTAAAGGTGATGTACTGGAAAGACTGAAAGAAATTTTGATAAACCGGGAAGACGTATTACAACTATTTGAAAAACTGAAGAGTAGCAAATCACCTGGACTGGATGGTAAACATCCGAGGACATTGAAAGAACTGAAAATGAGACTGCAGTCCTACTATTAGTAATCTGTGAATTATCATTAAAATCATCTGTAATACCTGAAGATTGGAGAATGGCCAATGCAACACCAATGGGATAGGAGACAGTATACTATTATGCATTAAGAACTGGTTAAAAAATAGAAAGCAGAGTGTAGGGCTAAATGGCCAATTTTCTCAATGGAAAAAGGTGAATAGTGGAGTACCCCAGGGATCTGTCCTAGGTCCGTTGCTTTTTAACATATTTATAAATTACCTGGAAATGGGAAAAACAAGTGAGGTGATCAATTTTTCAGATGACATAAAAAATTTCAATGGGGCCGCAGCTCCGATATTGCACAGAGCCACTACGGCTGATTAGTAAACATACCCCAAAGTTTTAAAACACAAGAGAATTGTGAAAAATTGCAAGAGGACCTTGATAAATTGAAAGACTGGATGTCCATATGGCAGATGAAATTTAATGTGGACAAGTGCAAAGTTATGTACCTATGAAAGAACAACCCAAACTATGGTTAAATGATGCAGGATTCCACATTAGGAACCACCACCCAGGAAAAATATTTAGGTATCATTGAGGGTAATACATTGAAACCTTCCGCCCAGTGTGCAAAAAAAGCAAATAGAATGCTAGGAATCATAAGGAAAGGAATGGTGAATAAAACCAAAGATATTATAATGCCTTTGTATCGTTCCATGGTGTGACCGCACCTTGAATATTGTGTGCAGTTTTGATCACCATATCTTAAAAAGGATATAGCAGAATTAGAAAAGGTACAGAGAAGAGCCACCAAAATGATAAAGGGGATGGAAGGATACCCCTATGAGGAAAGGCTTGAAAGGTTAGGGCTCTTCAACTTGGAAAAGTGACGGCTGAGGGAAGATATGATAGAGGTTTATAAATTAATGAATGGAGTGGAATGAGTAAACGTAGACCGGTTGTTTACACTATCAAAAAGTAGAAAGAGTAGGGAACACAAAATGAAGCTACAATGAAACCTATTTAAGATTATCCAAGTTGTTATCCAAGTTGATTTTCCTGTTAACTGTAATGACCAGATAAATGTAACTTGTCTGAGGTTTCTTGTTCCATGTGAACCGCGCTGATAACGAATAGTGCAGTATATAAAAAATGTTAATAAATAAATAAATAATAAATAATAATAAGAGAAAATATTTTTTCACTCAATGTGTAATCAAACTCTGGAATTCATTACCAGAGGATGTAGTAAAAGCTGTTAGTGTACCTGGGTTTGAAAAAGGTGTGGACAGGTTCCTGGAGAAAAGGTCCATAAACAATTATTGGCATTCACTGCTTACTCTGGAACAAGCATTGTGAAACCTGTGTACCATTTTGGGAACGTGCCAGGTACTTGTAACCTGCATTGGCCACTATTGGAAAGAGGATACTGGGTTTGATGGACCTTGGTCTGACTCAGTATGGCATTTCTTATGTTCTTATGTTTGAAGAGATAAAAGCATAAAGCCACCCCTAATAGCTTACTGGAATATTACGAATTATGTCTGTAGTCTTAGGTGAAAGGACTAATAAGAGCCTGTACTAGCAATGTTAGGAATTATGTTCATAGTAAAGTGTAGGCCGTGTACCTAAATAGGAGCAGATGGCAACTTTAAGGGGGAAGTATATTATCTTAAATAGAAATGTAGGGTCATTTGCTGCAGATGAGCTCAGTGTAGGTGCCAGAAAGTCTCGGAGGTATTGCTATGGAATTTATGTATATGAATTACTGGCCTGAGAAAGATCAGGATGGACACAGGACAAAGGATGCTGTGATTTGTGAGCGGAGGCTATTTTCCTTCAAAGATTTTACTTGTTTGTGTTAATCTATGTAAAATTCTTAATAAAAAGAGCCAGCAAAGGTATCAAATTTGAAACAGACAGGGAAAGCTGTGTGGTTCGCAGTACCCTTCTGACTTCCTCTTTGGCCTGAGATGGTGTAATATTAGGTAGAAATGTCTGTGTATTTTCTTTGTGCTTAACAACCATTCCATATGAAGAACCAAGGAGATTACAAGAAGGTATGGAAGTTCCCTCAAGGTAACCCTGGGAGATCTAGAGTCTTCAATGTTCACCAAAAAATTTGACATAGACAGCAAGACTATTTTTTGCTTAACAACCAGGTGCACCTTTAGGCTAAGAGAGTGATATGGGATATAAACAGGTCCTTCTAAGCTGCCACTAAGAATTTTATTACATATGCTTATATTTTATTAATACACTAGATTAGCCACCATTTTCAGACATTATTGCAATTATGGCCTGTCTGTTTCTTCCTGTCTGAAAAAGCAGGTTGTTTGTTGTTAAGTGCCGTCAAGTAGGTGTCGACTCCTAGAGACCCTCTGGATAGTTGACCTAAATTTTGTTCGGTCTTCAGCCAAGTGGCTCATTGTTGATAGAGTGGTATCCATAGCTGCTGTTCTTGTATTGATCCATCTCATTGCCAGTCTTCCTCCTTTACAGTGATCTTCTACCTTGCCAAGCATTATGTCTTTCTCCAATAATCTCTCTCTTCACATGATATTTCCAAGTATGAAAGCCGAAGTCTTGTCATCTGAGCTTCTAAGGAAAGCTTAGGTTTGATCTTCTCTAGTACTGACTGATTTGTTCTTCGAGCAGTCCACAGTATACACAGTATTCGTCAACAGCACCATAATTTAAAGGCATTGATTTTCTTCCTGCCAATCTTTTTTACTGTCCAAATTTCGCATCCATATGACATTATTGAAAATACCATGGCCTGGACAAGTCGAATCTTTGTATGAAGAGAGACATCTCTGCTCTTGAGGATCTTGTCTAGGTCCTTCATAGCCATTCTACCAAGAGCAATACGTTGTCGGATTTCTTGATTACTCGTCCTTTCTTTATTGATTGTTGATCCAAGTAAGTTAAAGCTGTCAACTATTTCAATTTCTTCTCCATCAATGATGAACTTATTGATGTTGGCAGTTGTCAGGGTTACAGTGTAAGTAAGAAATTCCTTTGTTCCCAGAAAAATCTGACTCTGATAAGAACCCCCAGCTGCAAGCTGTGAAGCAATTAGTAACTCACAGTGGAAAACTAGTCAAGGACAGACAGACTGTCTCAGCACAGATCCCCCTTACTGTAAAAGCAAGTTAGAAGTAATTGCAATTATGTTCAGGACGTCACCCTCGTTCTCACCTCCTTATCTTGTGTTTGGGCGTCAGAACTTAAGTCCAAAAACCTTAATTCTCATGCATATTCCTTAAGGGCCCAATTCTATCCCAGACATCGATCCCTCTGTACATCCAGTCTGAACTGGAAATACAGAGGGGATCGAGATTCTGATCCAGTAGGGCATGTCTAGACCCACGTGATCAGAATCGCAAACAGTTGTGCACATGCAGGCTGGGGCTGCGATTCAGTCTGGCCTGCTCGTGCAGGACTGTCCCCGGCTAACTCAGTCAAGGCTCTTCAATGGAGCCATGGCGCCATGGCGTCATGCTGTCATGGCACTGCGGCTCCATTGAAGAGCTGCGATGCCGGCCACCAGAAATTAAAGCTAATTCCCCACAGCCCGACCCCCGATCTGGCCTCCTATGGCCAGGCTTGGGCTGTGGGGAATATCCTCCGGCCCCCCCTGCTCCATCCGCGCCCCATCCTTTCAAAACTGACACGTCCAGGGAAGTTATTCTACCTCCGAGGTGGAATAACTTCCCCGCACATGTCGTCAGCCCTGGACGTACAGGGCTGACATTAGAATTGACTCTGTAAGTCCAGGGCCAGTGACTGCCCAGATTCTGCCCCCAAGCCGCCCCTTCCCTGCCCCATCTAACTTCCCCACATATCCGGTGGGGAAGTTAGTCGTGGCCGGGTGAAGGCACGAAAAGCGGGGATGGACGTTCCATTGGGCCATCCATCCCCACTATTCATGGCACAGAATAACCCCCTAAGGATTTATTAGTCAGGCTCCTTTGGCCAAAGTGATACTTTCATCCCTCCTCCCTGACACCCCTCCATATTCCACATTCTTATCTCACCTCTCTTCAACATGCCTTTTGTTCCTAAAGGAAACAGCCACTAAAATAATTAGCTTTGTTCATGGGAAAATCTCTAAAATATACTGCAGCCCACCTATTTTTTGTACCAAAAAGGGTATAAAAATTCTGTACTTGCCAAATGAAGGGGTCACTTATGTTGCCAATACACGTGACCCTTTACTGCAGTAAAGATATAGAATAAACTTACTTTTGCTTTGCAGACTGGTGTTTTCTGTGTATTTGTCCCTGCTATAGTTCGTACCCAAGTGAGAGAGAAAGGATCTGAGTCCAATCGGAGCAACTCTCATGACAAGAGCACAAAAGAAAGAATCAGATACTTGAAATCCCCTCACCCAAATGATCACTTTTAATACCTGCCCAAGTTGTAAATTCTGTAAGTTTGCTTTTTTTTACCTTGCACACTCCTTTCCCCACCTGCAATAAGCACCACTGTGCTTTCACTATGATCATTGTTGCCACCAACCCGGGCTGGAAATGCTGCATCCTGCTGTCTTCTCTGTGACAATGATCACTGCTGCCAGCCTGGCCCAGAAATGTGGAGTCCTGCTCCCTCCCCCATGACCACAGTCACTGCCATGGCTGGCTACTAAGAAGGACGAGATAACTTGAGGAAACTCACCTGCACTCTTTCTCCTTCCAGCTCTGATTGGGTGAAGAAGATAAACTTTAAAATGGGATTGGTCGAAGAAAGATGGAGAGGATACATATACTAGTGAGGAACATGGGGGATGAGAGAGATGGAGTGAGCCTGGAAGGGAATGACAGAGAAGGTATGGGCTTTGTACACTGGTATTGCTACAGGAGGAAAATCCATGGATATCAAGTACCCTCTTCCCCCTCACATTCACACAAGAAAAGTGGTGTTCAGGACTGAGATTAGTTGGGTATTAGTGGATGAAAAGTGGGGACTTAGGGTACTCAGTGAGACTATGAGGAGTTTGTGTCCAAATGGGGACTTGAGGATGGTGAGAGTGGGGGATAAGAGACTGATTAGGAATTCAGGGATTATGTGGCAGTGAGGGCAAGGCCCCTTGTTGGGGGATATGTGGAACATAAGAGCATAAGATATGCCATATTGGGTCAGACCAAGGTCCATCAAGCCCAGTATCCTGTTTCCAACAGTAGCCAATCTAGGTCATACGTACCTAGCAGTTTCCCCAAAAGACACAGGTTCCACAATGCTTGTATTGGGTCAAGCGTTGATATCCTGGGTCTCTTTTTAATAATGGTTTATGGACCTTTCCTCCAGGAACTTGTCCAAACCTTTTTTAAACCCAGCTACACTAACAGCCATTACTACATCCTCCGGTAACAAATTCCAGAGCTTGATTACACGTTGAGTGAAAAAATATTTTCTCTTATTAGTCTTAAATAGTTTACCCTGTAGCTTCATTGCATGTCCCCTAGTCTTTCTATATTCTGATAACGTAAACAATCGATCTATGTTTACCCATTCCACTCCGTTCATTAATTTATAGACTTCTATCATATCTTCCCTCAACCATCTCTTTTCCAGGTTAAAGAGCCCTAACCTTTTTAGCCTTTCTTCATAGGGGTATCCTTCCATCCCCTTTACCATTTTGGTGGCTCTCTCTGAACCTTTTCTAATAACGCTATATCCTTTTTAAGATACGGTGTCCAGAATTGCACACAATATTCAAGGTGCGGTCTCACCATGGAACGATATAGAGGCATTATAATATCCTTTGTTTTATTTTCCATTCCTTTCCTTATGATACCTAGCATTCTATTTGCTCTCTTGGCTGCCGCTGCACACTGGGCAGAGGATTTTAACATGTTATCCACAATGACGCCTAAATCTTTTTCCTGGGTGGTGGTTACCATATGTTATATGGGCTAGAGTATTTCAGACAAGGCATAGAAAGGTCAGGTGGGATAGAGACAGAAAGTAGAACTGTGAAGGACTTGGAGATGCTAGAGTTAGGTGTAAGAGAGAGGAAAGGAATTGATCTGTGAAAGGATGATAGAAGGTGGAAAATTGCTGGAGAGGAAGTGAAAGAAGTAAGGGTATAAGAGTCAGAGCAAAGTGAAATAAACACAAAAAATGCCCCAAAATCAGGAAAAATTTGTTTTAAACAAGAATAAACCAAACCTTTTTTGTCTGTGCACACTCCTAATATCGAAACTATAGGGTAGATAAAAGTCTTGAGGCCACGGAGGAGGGAAGAGTTATAGGAAAGGAGCTGAAAGTGATGAAGGGACAAGAGGCAATGAGAGGTGTGTGAGGGCTGGGGAGGTAATTCCATACAGTCGGTTGGCAATGGATTTGAAGGAACTGTGTGAAAGTGAGAGTTATGGACAAAATAGGTTGACTGAGGAGCAGTGAGCGTGGAAGATCAGAAGTTAGCAGGTGGGTAAGAGGTGAAAAAGGCAGATTGAGGACTGCAGGTTAGTGAAAAGTAATGAAAGGAGAGATGAAACCTAGCTATGGGTGGATAAAGAGGCAATGAAGAGAAAAATAATGAAAGGGAAAGATTTAATTCTTATTTCTTTTGTATTTAGCTCACATTTTTCCAGTAGTAGTTCAGGGAAAGATTAAAGGGAGCATTTTCAGCAGTGACAACCAGTACACCTAAAGCGACCAACAATCCCCACTTAAACCCAGATATTCAATGCCATGACATAACCAGCCACCAGCATTGAACATCCGGTTTGCCTGGATAGCTACACTGGCTAAAGTTAACTGCCAGCAGCTAAATGGCACTGCTGTCTGGTTACCTCTGGTTGCCGCTTCTGGAATGCCTAAATGTTAAGCAGCTAGCATCAGGCGTTCAGCGACACAAACTGGGGATATTCAGCAACGCTAAACACTTTAGTGCCACTGAATATCCCACTGCTAATTGGTTAAACCACTTTGAATGTGCCCCCTCAAACTTTTGTGAGAGAAAATATTAAATAACATTAATCTCAATAGCAATTCTGTTAAAAAGAATTTCTTTTTCTCTTGCATCATTTTTAATTGCAATTAAATGATATTTGGGCTCCTTTTTTTGTTCAGCATTGAAATGTAGTGTTCTGTGTGTCACATACAGGAGTATGGTCTGTTAGATGTGTCACAACAGATTAAAAGTTGAGAACTGCTGCTCTAGAGCCAGAGATTGGCTGTATAGATCAGGAGAAATAGCACTGAAAAAGCATTTATTTATTTATTTTATTTATTTAGTACACACTTGTATACCGCTACTTCCAGCGATCAGCAGCGGTTTGATTACAGATTGGGAAATGTCAAATCAGGACAGAAATTTTGGGGTATAAACTCATTGATTAGAGGGAAGGCACGGCACACAGTAATAAGGTCTTAAGTATAGGAGTTAGAATTTACATATTTACAATTATTACAGAGCAGAAATCATGTTTCATTTTGTGTCATCTTGTAACCCACTGGGATTTACATCAGATTGTATTGACACTGGAATAGATGTGTCTTTAGTTTTTTCCTGAAAGCAAAAAGGTCTTTGATCGCTCGTATCTCAGGTGGTAGTTGGTTCCAGAGGGTCGGGGCAGAGTATGAGTATGATCGGCGGCTAGTACTGGACTTAACAGATCTGATATCGGTTGGAACGTGTAGTGTGTCTGAGTTGACGGTTCTCCTGTCTCTGTTGGTTGGTTGCGTGCTTATAAGGGTGGAGAGAAAGGATGGCGCTATGTTATGTATGAGTTTGTACGTAGTTATCAATGTTTTGTATTGTATCCTGGAAGCAATGGGTAGCCAATGCAGCTCGAACAATACAGGTGTGATGCGTTCAGAAATGTTTTTTCGCATGATGATCCTCGCCACCACATTTTGGGCCATTTGCAGAATATTTAGCGTTTTCTTCGGAAGACCCTGTAAGATGGTGTTGCAGTAGTCTAAGGGGTATGTTTACTAAACATTCCTAACGTGCGGGGCCGCGGTAGTGTGCGTGTGCCATATAAGGAGTGGGCGGTTCAGGCAGAAAGAAGAAAAAAACCCAACCGTACGTGTGCGCGTCGCGCTAATTTGCGGGGCCCACATTAGCGCGTGGGAAGGCTAAGTGGGCCGCTGCTGAGCACATATCAGAACAGAGCTGTAGCACAACGGTGAACACACTAACCAATGGTGCAGGGGCCACAGGTTCAATCCCCCATTGTGCGCAACAAAAAGGCCAGCTGAGGCAACACCTTGAATGTGTAAAAGTGGTTCAGGAGGCAAAGTACTTTTGGACGGCACACTGTTCATTTTGTACGGCATAAGGCGGCGCACTGTACTATCTGGGCGGCACAAGGCGGCGCACTGTTCATTTTGGGCGGCACAAGGCGGCACACTAATTGTGGGCAGCAGGAGGTGGCGTGCTGATGGGAATAAGGTGGCGCGCTGATGCCAAAGCAAAAGAACACAGCCACAGCACAATGGTTAAGACACTGACCAATGGTGCAGGGACCAGAGGTTCAATCCTTCATAATGCCCAGTAAAAAAGGCTAGCTGAGGCAGTATGTTATATGTCGTGGAGTGCTGTAGGAGGCTTTTTAATTTTATTTTGTGATAACTACTAGCAAACGCACTCTCACAGCATATTAATATAAGGCGGCCCATAAGGCACATGTGACAGTGCACCGTCCGCCAAGGCACCCTAGAATGTCCCCTATAGGGCAGCATGTATGTTGCGACACAGGATAATGTATAGTGCACCCTATATGGCTGGCAACCGTAACGTGCCCTATAGGGCACCCCATAAAGCACCCTCAGAGGCACCTTATGGGTACAGTACGCTGAGGGTGGTATTGCTGGCAGCAACATATGTACAGTAAATGAAAATAAATCTGTGAACACCCCTATCACATAACCCCACTGTGGGTTTGAACCCATGACATGTGGCTGCACAGGCAGTGACATAACCATTAGGCTACAGCTCTATAGCTGTAAGCAGCCCCTGGCTGGCTGCAGATAGCCTGTACGTCACCTCACTGACAGTCTGCTGTTGTGAACCACCCGTACCCATGATGCACTGCACATGCAAATCAGCTGTCCACGATTGAACACAGGATGGGAAATGCACCCCTAAAGCTCCCCGGCCTGGTAGGGGGAAGTGTCTGTGTGCACCCACACAGCACCTCGGCCTGGTAGGGTGTCCTGAGTGGGTGGACAAACGGCAAAGAGTAGCTAAACACCATCACATTGTGCGGTTACTGTGCTCACCCTGAGTGTGAGATGTTGCGCCCAGGACCAGGTCCACAACACCAGCCATGGCTGAATGCAGCCATGTCAGAGCTCCAAAGCAGCAATAACCTGTGGAATAGGTAGGTGCTGCATAAACATTCTGGAGATCTCTGTCTGGCTCAGTTAGTGGGGACCTCCAGGTGGATAAAACTAGGGCTTCCCCTCAACAGATCCCCCCCCCCCCCCCCAATGGCAGCAGAGTGGACCATCAACCCCAGTCCTGCTAGGGAACAGACACCCTACAGGGCAGGCCAAGCAGCTCCACACACATCCATAACACAATATCAGACAGACATTAGGCCTGGATATTCAAAGATGCACCCCACCACCATCTGATATTCACCTGCAGCAAGCCATCAGCCACTGCACCCTGCAAGGCACTCCATCACAACACATATCAGCTGTGAACAGTCTGCTGGCTGGTCCTGATGGACATACATGCACCCACAACCAGGGTGGCAGCACACACAGGACACCCATACATATCACATGGGAGAATCACAATATAGCACTATGGGGGTGCCTAGCCATGCTGCCGTCACTGCACACTCAGGGTGAGAGTGATCCCCCAGCAGCACATACAGAGGTCACCCTGTCTGTGTAGGTGGTGGCCAGGCACTACCATGCCCCTGCCAGTGCCCTATGCCCTGTGCAGCTGCATCCTGGTCAGTCCACTCTGTCTGAGATATACCCATGGTCCCTTGCTACTCATTACGCACATTGGCAGGCCAATACTGGCAACAGTGTTGGCAGTGTGGGCTGTGGAAGGGGCATGCAGCCAACACCCACTGTATAGACAGACACACAATTCCACACCTATGCCATCATGGTGTTACTATTGAGGAGGTAATTAGCCTTGCCCACCAAACCGGTGCTGGGCACGGCAAGGCATGGATATGCTACGCAGTACTGCTGGGGGTCACTCCCCAGGGTGGTAAACACCGTCAGAGGCAAGGGCTGGAGCACGCACCGCAAACACCATACAGATTGTTCGGATGGGGTCAACTAGCAGTATGTGTGTAACGTATGGATATCTATCTGCCAGTACTCCTAGCAAGCGTCTCAGAGCTGTGTACCGTATACCTCAGGTGTAGGGTTACATTGCTAGGGTATGCAGGTGCTAGTATTGGGAGATGCACGCAGGGTCCAATGTTCTGCCTCGCCAGGAGACATTGGCCAATGGGGCCTGTGGGTGTGGGTGTGGGTGTGTCTGCCCCTGTTGGCTGCTGCTTTACGGCAGAGATTCCCAACTCCAGTCCAGGTTTGCATCACACTGATCGGGTTTACCTGCTGTTCCTCATGAATATGCATGAGCTACATCTACATGCCATGGGGGTGGTGCATAGATATACAGCACAGGCATTTGTATGAGTGGCAGCATGGACCCTGACTGGTGTGTGGCCCACCAGGACTGCATTTGGGAGATTCTGCTCTAGGTACTGCCCCTGTACATGGTGTCTGTGCTCAGTGGGGTAAAAGATAGATGTAGTACCATTGCATATGTCCTCACCACGAAAGGTTTGTCCTTACTATAACTGTGTAGCTGTGGGAAAAATATGTGGGAAGGATTGGTGGTAGCCCCAGCTGGGCTTTGAACCTGTGACCTTCTGTTCTTGTATGCACTGTCTGTGTGCACTGCACCACCTTGTAGCCACAGATTGGCTGGATTCCCTGGAACATCCATGCCTGTGGATCCGGCAGGGCCTGTGTGTTGCAGTGGACTGTGCCAGCCTGCACATGGCTTGGCCTCTGTCCTCTGTGGCTAGCTGCCACTGCCCCCTGCACCACATGTACTCGTGCGCCAACATGCTGGCATGAGCTTCTCTCAGAAAAAGCAGATGACCTGATTGCAATGTGGCAGTACGGGACTGCATTTGTGGGACTTGGCTGTAGGTATGCCCATTGTTGTGGTGTGTGTGCGGTGTTGGGTATAATATGGGTGTTTCCCCCATGCTTATGTTCCCTGCAATACAGGGGTGTCTGCTCTATCTTTGTTTAGTGGTGGGTAAAATATATGGACTGGGCTGGCAAGTGCCCCAGCTGGGATTTGAACCTCTGGCCTTCTAGTTCTAGAGGTCATGGCTATGTCCTCTGCACCACACTATGGCCACAAAGACAGTGCAGCCCCTGGAGGTAGTAAACCTGGCAGGATGGAGTCACAAACCCTGCTGTATGCATTTTTACTGTGGGCTCCTTCACCCTGTGTGGTGACAAACGTGCAAATAAAACCCGGGAATGACCACGGAACAAAGGGGGAAAACATATACCCAAGCTGGGCAACAGTGATATTAATGGGCAACCCTAGATAACACTCCCAGGACAGCTCCAGAAAAAGGGAAATGTTTTTTGGACGAGTCTCCGCTCCGTACACCTTTCCATAAATCATTTCTTTTTTTTTTAGCTTTCCTGGGTGTGTTATCTAGTTTTGCCCATCACTATAACTGTTCCCCAACTGAATTACTATTTTTCATATTTTTGTGGTGGTCATTTTCTATTTATAATTGCACTTTTGTGCTGTGCACATGTATCACACTGCTCACGTTTTTCAGGTTTCCCCGGTTTTGCTGTACATTGCTGACGGAAATGGTTTCTCTTCCCTTTAAATGCATTCTAACGCGAGTGATTCACTCGCGCTATTTTTTTTTTGGAAATTCAGCCCCGATAATGTGCGGGGCGCCTCTCCCCTCCCCTTCCCCGCCCATTAACCCCTTATCTCCGCCCCTCCGGGGCCTTCCTCCGCCCTCCGTTAGCCTTTCCACGCCTCTATCGGACATTTGCGGGCACGTACTTGTGCGGCACCCGTTACTGTGACGCGCAAGTGTGCGGGGCTTCATCGCACGTTTGCGGGGCGTTTAAGCGCTCTTAAGTACCGCTTTTAGTGCACTATTTTGCAGCGCGCTAATTAGCGGTTTTTAGTAAACATGCCCCTAAGTGTGGCATAATGAGTGCTTGCGCAACAGACCTATAATCGCAAGGCTCGATGATATTCCGTAGAGGTTGTAGCACTCTAAGCTTGTGGAAAATGGCCTTGTTGGTTTTGCGTAGGTGCTTTTCCATCTTTAGGTTGCTGTCAAACGTGACTCCCAGATATTTGATTTCACTCTTTGTGTTGTACGTATTGTTACACAGGGTGATTGTCGCAGGAGGTTCAAAGTTTGGTTTACTGGATATATACATCACCTCAGTTTTCTTATGGTTGATCGTCATGTTGTTTTGCTGTAACCATTTTAACATCTCGTTCAGGCATGTTTCAAGCTGAGTATAATTAGGGTCGGTGGTATCCAATTGTGTGTATAGCATAATATCATCAGCATAAATGTGGTAGTTAATATTATGTTGTTGGAAAATATCACAGAGGGGCTGCATATAAATGTTGAAAAGTAGTGCCGAGAGAGCCGAGCCCTGAGGTATGCCTTGGGTTTGAGAGAATGCTTCTGCTTTTTCGCCATTGAATTGCACCTGTGGCATTCTGTTTGCTATGTAAGAGGAGAACCATTTTAGGGGGGTTCCCAATATTCCTATCGATTCAAACTTGTTAAGGAGGATTCCATGATGGACAGTATCAAAGGCGGCAGAGATGTCAATGAAAATGAGTATAAACATTTTCTTTTTGTCTTCCAGGCCTTTGAGGAGGTTGTTAAGCAGTGCTATTAAAAGCATTGGCATTGGCATTGTTTCTGTCTCAGTGGCAAAGAAAAGTGACTTTTACAAATTTCTCAAGATCACTTCTCAGCAAGGGGTTGAAAAGCACGCGCCTTCAGGCGCCGACATCCGGCAGCCCCCACCACCACCAGCAGCTCTCCCCTTCCCGGGGATCGAGCCACCGGCAGCAGCAGGGGCCTGCTGACTCCCGACGCCCAATCCGGGCCCAGCAAGGGGTTGAAAAGCACGCGCCTTCAGGCGCCGACATCCGGCAGCCCCCACCACCACCAGCAGCTCTCCCCTTCCCGGGGATCGAGCCACCGGCAGCAGCAGGGGCCTGCTGACTCCCGACGCCCAATCCGGGCCCAGCAAGGGGTTGAAAAACACGCGCCTTCAGGCGCGCCCGCGACTGGCGGGCCCGCGCCTGAGGGCCTCGCCAGAGGGCCCTTTGGCGTGGCCCTTAGGCGGAGCACGAGAGGCGGCACTTCAGATGCCTTACCAGCAACCTAACTGCCTGACACCTGACCAAGATTCCAGCATTCTACCAACATCTGAACTGTGAGAATGTGTGTTTGTTAAATATCTCTAGCTATTGTAAGCCACATTAACTTTCAAAGTAACCTGATAGCATCATAACGTATTAGATACTATCTTAGCAATACTATATTGCCAGCTGAAAGTCAATTTAAACTGCCAGCTTTGCACTTCTTACAGTGTTCACATTACTGCAATACTGCATTCTCTCTGTAAAGTTAGTCACTATCTTGCATGTAAACTGTACCTGCTCTATTGTGCGCTCTCATATAATCACTCCTCTACAGTGTCTCACACACAATCCAAACCCTCAGAATGGCCCTCCAGGTCGCTGTCATTCTTAGCCTCTACCTCCTCACCCACTGGCTTGGAACCTCCCAATCTCTCTACACACCACATGGCAGGATTCCAATCCTGAATAGCCATGGCAAAAGATGGAATAGTCCCCCTTACTTCAACACAGGAAGTAACACCTACCCACGCCACTCCCACCTGATACATGTAGCATTCCAGTTATCCAATACACCCAACCAGGAAAAACCTTGTAGATGCCGACCCCTAAAATGTGCCATCATTAACGCACGTTCCATCCGCAAAAAATGGCCTGTTGTCCTTGACACAATCTCCTTCTATGACCTTGAGATCCTCATGATCACAGAAACATGGCTATCACCAGAAGACAACGTCCTCCTCAATCAACTACTTCCCCCCAATTTTTCCATACACACGAAACATAGGGAAAACAAAAAAGGAGGAGGGGTGCTCATAATCTCCAAATCAGACCTCAACTTCCAGACTGTGGACTCTTCTAGCACAAACAGCCTGGACACTCTCTCTGTTGCTAACCAACAATTCTCCCTCACCCTCTTATATAGAACACCATCTACTTCTCCAATTGACCTCCCAACCATCATTGACCTTGCAGCTAACACCCGCACCCCCAACAAACCAAATTGGATAATGGGTGATTTCAATCTCCCATCGCTACACCAAAACCACGCAAATGCGTTCCTTGATGCAATGAAGGACCTGGGTCTCAAACAAATCATAAATGAACCCACACATACAAAAGGGAACATTTTGGACTTGGTTTTTGTGCCACATCCAGTCAAGGACAAAAGTCACAATCTGCCAACATCAGTCGTGGATGTACCCTGGTCCGACCACAAATTGATCATTATCCAGATTCCCAGCAACAATGACCAGCTGAACAGAAGCCAACCCACGAACACTACCTCTCTAACTTCCACTAGATGCTTCCGCCCCTTCGATAGGGAACTCATCCTTTCGGAAACCCCATCACTCATCAACAAAACAACACCTGACCTTGATGAACTAATCTCTCACTGGAATTCCAGCCTGCTTGCCATCTCACAACACCCAAACCCTAAAAATACAGCAAGAGCGAAAAGAAAATCCGCCCCATGGTTCTCTCCTGATCTACGCGCTTCCCTCATGCAATTACGTAGACTCGAACGCCGATGGCGCCGATCACGCTCACCGGAAGATCAGACCGCATACCTAACCCACCTTGCAATACATCGAGGAACAATCTCTATCAGAATGAGACAATATCACACTGACACCCTAAAGAGGTCATTGAATAAACCTCGTGACCTCTTCAATTTGGTCAAATCCCTCTCAAAGGAACCATCACCCGAGCAACACATCAACATACATCCACAAGAATTCGCTGATTTTCTGCAATCCAAGATTGTACAAACTAACAAGGTCACAGCAGTCCAATATCAAGAACCGGCGGACCTCTCTCCACTTGACTTTTTTTCCACACCATCCAATAAATGTATTGAGAACACCATAGCATCACTCAACACCTCCACTGCACAGACTGACCCATGTCCAGCTTTTTGGATCAAGGAACTACGTGATGTGCTCAGTCCTGTCATCGCAAATATAATGAAACTCTCCTTTTCAACAGGTTATTTTCCCACTTCACTCAAGCAGACGTCCATTAGACCATTACTGAAAAACCCCAAACTGGACCCCCAAAAGGTAGACTCCTATCGACCAATAGCTAGCATCCCCATCTTAGCCAAAATAATCGAGAAGGAAGCACAACGGCAAATTCAAGATCACATAGACTCTGTTGCTCCCTTAGATAACTTTTTGGATCAAGGAACTACGTGATGTGCTCAGTCCTGTCATCGCAAATATAATGAAACTCTCCTTTTCAACAGGTTATTTTCCCACTTCACTCAATCAGACGTCCATTAGACCATTACTGAAAAACCCCAAACTGGACCCCCAAAAGGTAGACTCCTATCGACCAATAGCTAGCATCCCCATCTTAGCCAAAATAATCGAGAAGGAAGCACAACGGCAAATTCAAGATCACATAGACTCTGTTGCTCCCTTAGATAACTGCCAACATGGGTTCAGAGAACATCACGGGGTTGAGACATTACTCACTGGTCTAATCAACAATATCATCACAGGAATCGACAACATCCATCAAGGTTTTGTCCTCATTTTCCTAGACATCGCCGCGGCTTTTGACTCCGTGAGTCACGAAATCCTCCTGGGAAGACTAAAAGAAAAGGGTGTCTGCAACAAGGCACTAAAATGGTGCAAGTCTTATCTGGACGATAGATGGCAATATGTGAAGTCTGGATCAGAAGAGTCTAGCCACTTCCATCAAAAACAAGGGGTACCTCAAGGATCCTCATTATCCTCCTTACTCTTCAATATCTACATGCAGCCCATATGCAATATCATAAGATCATTCAACGTAAACTGCATGATATATGCAGATGACATTCTTTTATACATGCCTTTCTCCACAACCCACATGGACCTGACCCCACTCACAGATTGTTTCAATGCAGTTTCAACATGGCTCCAGACACAGAACCTACGTATCCAGCATAAAAAAACAGAGGTCCTTTTCATCTCCAGAGACTCCAACTTTACGCCCCCATCCCACGTCAGTGTCAAGGAAGCTGATTTGCAAACTAAAGATGCAATAAAATATTTGGGAGTTACCCTGGACCAACATCTAGACATGAGACGCCACATAAGCAGCGTAGTCAAAGCCATCTATTTCAAAATCCGTTCCCTCAAACACCTACGCTCCCTGCTGGACCCAGACGATTTCCGTACCATATATCAAGCGCTGATCCTGCCGCATTTTGACTTTGCAAATGCCATCCTACAAGGTCTCCCCCAATCCACACTAACCCCCTTACAGTTGGCCATGAATGCCGCAGCTAGGGTCCTCTACGGTGCATCCAGAAACGACCACGTGACTCCCATTCTCAAACAGCTGCACTGGCTACCAATTCACGGGAGAATCACCTTCAAATCCCTTGTATTAGCATTTAAGGCAATCAAAGGCACCTCATCCCTCTCACTCACGAATCTAATCCACATGGTCCCCCCCAATAGAGCAAGAAGAACATCAGCTGTAAACTTGCTAGCAATACCAAAGGCTTCAACAAAGTCCAACACGAACACCACAAACAGGGCATTCAGTTTTTATGTACCAAAATGCTGGAACACCCTACCCCCCGACATTAGAGCCATCACCAATCTATATCAGTTCAGAAAGGCTCTCAAAACATACCTTTTCCGCCAATATTTCCCAGACAGCAACTGAACCAGATATCCCCTCCAAGAAATAACCCAATCTAGAAATGCCCGCACACTGCAGTGTAGATAGATTATGTATATAGTTAACCCAGTTATCCAAGTTTGTACTCCTGTTCAATGTAAAACCTGACAGTTTGTCGTAATGGTCATTTTGTTATGATGTAAACCGCGCTGATTCTAAATAGCGCGGTATATAAGAAACTGTAATAAATAAATAAATAAAATAAAATACAACATAGAAATCAAAGAGAAAAGGAACCCAAAAAAAGGACAGTCATTTGGTACTTCTACTACTATTACAACAACTTATTAATTTAAAGTGCTCCAAGACAAACACAGCATTGTACAGTCACATATAAGAGAGACAAAGTTTACAATCTAGCCTGATTGAATCACAATCCTTGGAAGGGGTCGACATGCAAATAGCAGTAGAAGCAGAAGGGGAAGTTAGTCAGAAGCAGCAGTACTTGTGGAAAATTAAAAAGGATAGTCTCCAGTGCCCTGTAGTCCACCAGCCAAGCTGAAGGGTCTTATAAGAAAAGGGTTTGCAGTGGGAATGTGAAAAACCAGTTATCTGCTTCCATTTCCACAAATGTAAAGAATATTCTTGGCCTTTGAGCTTCTGCTCAGTCCTCAGTCCCAGTTCCAGAAGCAGAAGCAACCACCCCCAAGGAAATAGTGAGGAAGTACTGTAAAAATTAGAGGTATGGAGCAAAGGCATAGTTTGAGGTGGACAGCACCCCTCTCAAATGTTGCAGGCATTAATGCTGAATTGGTCCCACTGCCCACACCAGCAATATGACTTTCTTACCCTTTCCCACTACCCCAAAAGTAAGCAGGCAAACTTCACCAATGTGGCAGTACTGAGGCTCTGTGCAATGCCAAATCATGTACAGTACTATCGGAAGGTCATTAGTAAGAGGAAAGCTAATAGGCTATCTTTTGAAGCTTAACTAGTGGCAGAGTCTCCCAAGTTGGATAGGTCTCAGCTGAGGTGCCAGACTAAGACAATCCACCCATTTAGGCAACAGAAGAATTGGACGGTGTTGGCAGTGGAGGATCACATTTCTGTAACAATGGCAACAACATTAGAATTACCTGTAGAAAGAAAGGCCTAGCAATCTACTTTTCTATCTTGCCATGAAAACCCAATCAATAGTCACAGAAAATAAATTGCATTATAGTGCTGGAAGATGAGACTCCCAGTTCAGAAGACGCTCAACTGGCTACTGGGAATGAGCTCAAGACTTTTCAGAGTAAAGCCAGCATTTATGATGTGGATGGATCAAAGCCCTCAGAACATCTGACTGCTGATGTAACTGTGAGTGAAATCAGAGTCAGAAACTGCAAAGATGTCTTACATATTGGGACATGGAATGTACGAAACGTGAACCAAGGGAACTTGGATGTGGTCAAGAATGAAATGGAATGTGTACTACTTGATCTGTTGGGTATCAGCGAACTGAAATGTACTGGCATCAGGCACATGATCACATGGTCTACTATGCTGGAAATGAAAGACAAAGATGAAATGAGGTTGCATTTATAATCAAGAAGAAACTTGCAAGAACTGTAATGAAATACAATGCAATCAGTGAATGCTTAATTTCTGTTTGTCTAAGAGGAATGCCCATCACCACAACTATAATTTAGGTATATGTTCCAACAACTACTACTACTACTATTAAACACTTGTAGAGCGCCATGCACTCAGTGCTGTACAACCAAAAGTACCAGAGAAAGTCCTTGCTCGTCCGAGCTTACAATCTAGTCAAGATAATACAAAACATTAGTCAATTCGATGGGTTTTACAGTTCGGTCATGAAAAGATGGGGGTTAGGTTAAGATGAAGGATAGAAGTCAGGAACTGAACGTGACAGTGAAGAGGTGGGTTTTTAACCTGGATTTGAAGAGGGCCAGGGAAGGTGCCTGGCGTATAGACACTGGTAAGCTGTTCCAGGCATAGGGCGCAGCAAGGTGAAAAGAGCGAAGTCGTGAGTTAGCGGTACGAGTGAAAGGCTTAGATAGAAGTAATTTGTTAGCAGAGCGAAGATTCCAAGCTGGGATGTGGGGAGAGATAAGAGATGAGAGGTATGGAGGAGCTGTAGAGTGAATGCATTTATAGGTGAGTAAGAGAAGTTTGAATTGGATGCGGAATTGGATGGGGAGTCAATGAAGCAAATTGAGGCGAGGAGTAATGTGGGCATGGCGGGATTGGCGGAAGATTAGTCGAGCAGCATAATTTTGTATGGATTGAAGGGGGAGGAGATGGCTCATGGGGAGACCAGCAAGGAGTAGGTTGCAGTAGTCGAGGCGAGAGGAGATTAGGGAGTGGATAAGCGTTTTGGTGGTGTGTTCCGACAGGAAGGGGTGGATTTTGCTAATGTTGTAGAGAAAGAAGCAACAGGTTTTAGCAACATGCTGGATATGTAAGGAGAAGGCGAGACAGGTATCAAAGATGGCTCTCAGATTGCAGGCCGAGGGAACAGGAAGGATCGTAGATCCATCCACAGAGACTGAGAAAGGGGGAAGAGGAGGAGAGGAGTTAGGGGGAAAGAGGAGGAGTTCAGTCTTGGCCATGTTCAGCTTCAAGCGGCGATGAGACATCCAGTTGGCGATGTCAGAAAGGCAAGCAGAGATCTTGGTTTGGATTGCTGGAGAGATATCAGGTGTAGAGAGGTAGATTTGGGAGTCATCGGCATAGAGATGATATTGAAAGCCATGGGAGGAGATAAGCGCACCAAGGGATTGGGTGTAGAGAGAGAAGAGGAGGGTGCCCAAGACGGATCCCTGGAGTACATCAACATGGAGCGGGGTGGGAGAGGAGGAGGAGCCACCAGAGCTTACACTAAAGGAGCGATGGGAGAGGTAGGATGAGAACCAGGACAGTACAGAGCCTTTGAAGCCAAGCGAGGAGAGGGTGGAGAGGATGAGATTATGGTCAACAGTGTCAAAGGCAGCGGAGAGGTCGAGAAGGATGAGGACAGAGTAAAGGCCCTTAGATTTAGCGAGGAACAAGTCATTGGAGACTTTTCTAAGAGCTGTTTCGGTGGAGTGTAGGGGATGGAAGCCAGATTGGAGTGGGTCAAGGAGGGCCTGGGAGGTGAGGAAGTCGAGGCAACGTCGGTGGACTGCTTGTTCAAGAAGTTTAGATATGAAGGGGAGGAGGGAGATGTGTCGATAATTAGAGGGACAGGTGGGATCAAGTGAGGGTTTTTGAGGAGAGGTGTGACAACAGCATGTTTGAACTTGATGGGGGACAGTTGCAGTGGAGAGTGATAAATTGAGAATATGAGAGATGGAGGGGATAACGGTGGAGGAGATGGGGTGGAGAAGATGGGTGGGTATGGGGTCAGAGGAACAGGTGGTAGGTTTGGAGGAGGAAAGGAGAAGTGTGGTTTCCTCATCAGAGATCATAGGGAAGGAGGAGAGGGTAGCAGAGGAAGTTGGGATGGGGGGAGAAGTGGGGAGAAGTGGGGAGGGGGAGGTAGATGAGGGTGTGGGGAATTGGAGGGTGTACACATGGACTTCACTCAATTGATTGTACAAAAATCAAATTGACTATATCTGAGGAAGTCAATGATTGAAAAGCTCTATAACATCAACAAAGACAAAACCTGGAGTTGACTGTGGTACAGATCACCAACTACTAGCATGTAAATTCATGCTAACGTTGAAAAAGAGCAAACCACTCATGAATGTAGCAAAATATGACCTTGAGAATATAACACTGGAATTTAAAAACTGCCTGCAAAATCGATTTGCTGCTTTAGATAAAAATGACAGAGCTCCAGAAGAATTATGGGATGATATCAAGAAGGTTGTGTTGGAATCAAGAAAGATGTCTCTACAAAAGGTGAAAAAGCAAAAATGATCAAAATGGATGAGTGAAGAAACTCTGAAAATTGCCCAGAAATGCGGGCAAGCTAAAATCAGAAGGGAAAGAGAGGCAATCACAGAACTCAACAGAGATTTTGAACATGCTGCAAGAAAAGACAAGGAGAAGTACTACAATGACGCATGCAAGGAAATAGAATCAGAAACTATTAGAAGAACACCAAGATCAACTTCCCTAAAGCTATGAGAGTTAAAGAAAACATTCCAGCCTTGGAATGCTACAAGATGCTCAAGGATCCATCTTGAATGATGCTGAGAAGACCAAGAAAAGGTGTCATTTTACCATAAAGATCAGTGAACCAGCAGTCATCTCAACCTGTACCTTATGATCAGGAACCATTAGTGATGAAAGGTTGAAGCTGCATTGAAAGCCTTATCAAAGCACAGGACATTGATGACATTCCCATTGAAGATTTACAGCAATTGGATGCAGCTGTTACCATACTTACAAGGCTCTGCCAGGAAATTTGGTGGATAACATCATGGCCAACTGAAAAAAGGTGATCTGACTGACTGTGGATATTATCACACAATTGCTCTGATCCCACATGCCAGCAAGATTCTACTCAAGATCATTCAGCAGAGACTACAACCATATCTGGAATGAGAACTACCTGAAGTGCAAGCAGGGTTCAGGAAAGGGAGAGAATGAGAGACAACATCGCGGATGTGAAATGGATCCTTGAAAAGACAAAAGAATACCAAAAAAATATCTACTGTATATGTTCTTTATTGACTACAGGAAGGCTTTTGACTGTGTAAACCATGAGAAACGCTAGGCTACATTAAGAAGAATGGGTATACCAGAACACCTGATCGTTCTCTTGCACAACCTTTACATTGATCAAGAAGCAACTGTTTGAACGGAACAAGGAGAAACAGAATGCTTTAAAATCAGCAAAGGTGTTCAACAAGGCTGCATACTTTCCCCCCACCTGTTTAATTTATATGCAGAACAAATTATCAAAGAAACAGGACTGTATGAAGACAACAGAGGTATGAAGATCAGTGGAAGACTCATCAACAACCTTCGCTATGCTGATGATACCACATTACAGACTGAAAGTGAAGGTGATCTGATGCATTTGCTTCTCAAGATCAAGGAACATAGCCTGCACTGTAATGAAAAGAAGACAAAGATCCTGACACTGGCAAAATCAATAAGTTCATCATTGATGGAGAAAAAATTGAAATGGTTGACAACTTTAATCTACTTAAATCAACAATCAATGAAGAAATGACAAGCAGTCAAGAAATTTGATGACACATTGCTCTTGGCAGAATAGCTATGAAGGACCTAGACAAGATTCTCAAAAGCATAAATGTCTCTCTCCATACAAAGATTTGACTTGTCCAAGCCATGATATTTTCAATAGCATCATATGAATGCCAAAGTTGGACAGTGAAAAAGCTAGACAGGAAGAAAATCAGTGCCTTTAAATTATGGTGCTGGTGATGAAAACTGTGTATACTATGGACTGCTCGAAGAACAAACCAGTCAGTACTAGAGGAGATCAAACCTAAATTTTCTTTAGAAGCTCAAATGACAAAACTTCAACGTTCATACTTTGGTCACATCATGCAAAAAGAGACATCATTAAAGAAGGACATCATGCTTGGCAAGGTAGAAGGTCAACATAAAAGAAGGCCAGCAATGAGATGGATCGATACAATAGTAGCATTGTAACATAGTAAATGATGGCTGCCACTTTATCAACAATGAGCCGCCTGACTGAAGACCGAACACAGTTTAGGTCAACTATCCAGAGGGTCACCATGAGTCGACACCAACTCAACGGCACTAAACAACAACAACATATTTATTTATTTTATTTATTTGCTTACATTTTTATACTGCTCCTTCCAGAGATCAGAAGCGGTTTACATTATAACAGTGCACTCAACAGTAGCAGTTACATATAACAGGTTTAGAACTATGTACATAAAATGGGTTGGTTGAAAGAAAACCCTCAAACTATTTACAATGCGATACAGATCAGATTCATTTAACTATTTACAGAGTATTTACATTGTAGTTCCTGGAGTATAGAACTTATCTATTTGATTGGTAGTTCAGTAGTTTTGTGTTGGACTGAAGGGTGTGTGGGGATGTGAGGAGGGAGTGGCATTGGACTAGATATAATTGTAGCATTCTTGAAATAAGTAAGTTTTTAGATTTTTTCGGAAGCATTGGAGGTCATTGTTAGCTCTTAGTGTATCTGGAAGCTTATTCCATTGTATGGGGGCTACGTATGTGAATGTTCTGTTGCTCGTAGTTGTTTTGACATTGCATATAGTGTGAGGGACAAGTAGAGTGTGTGACGATGAGAGCTGCCAGGAGCAGATGGAAATAGAAGAAAACAATGCTTGTGCCTTTAAAATGAGTGATGGACCAGCTTTGCACAGAGTTTGTAAGGCAAGCTTGAAAAAAAATCCTGTCTCTGCTGAGGCTAAGCCACACCCAAGCTCTGACGTGGGGGCAGGCTTGGGCAGTGATTGTAAACACCTGTGCAGAAGCAAGGGCATGGCAAGCAAGAAACGGTTTTTAAAACCTGAGTCAGACCAGAGAAGGGAGATTCAGGAGGAGGAGGAGAAAGGATCCCAGGAGAGATTCCAGGAGGGAGTCCAGGAAAGAAGGAGTAGGGAAAGGCATAGGAGCTCTGACTTCCAGCTGCTGGATGAAGCCAGTAAGAAGGGAAGCAGTTTGTGCCTGAGAAATGCTCCTAAGCTTGAAGCTAGCAGACATATAGCTGGAAAGCTTACAGACAAGGTGGAACAGGTTGCAGTATCTAGTGTGCAAGAGCCACCGCTGAGAACTTCAACTGCTAGAAAGTGGGTGGATATACTTGGCAGTGGAAAGAGCCGGAGCCCAGCTGGGAGCAGAGAAGCTGAACCAAGCACACTAAAAACGTTAAGGCAAGTGTTCCCTGGGAGAAAAGCTCACTCTCCCAACATAATTGATCCTTACCAGAAAGAACAGCTGTGGAGTGAGTTTCAGAAGTTTTTACAAGACAGGAAGTCTGAAGAAGCTTTTGAAACCGTAGAAAGGGATAAGCATTCTGTAGCTCCAGAGGATATGCAGATTGATTCCTTTGAGCCAGAGTATGACCCGAGGGAATCCCTGATGGATTGCTCTTTTTGTCTGAAAGAAGACTAGAAGCTGGTAAGCAGTGCTAAGAAAGAAAAGTAAAACTTGGTGAGAAGCAATGTGTGCATTACTCTGTAACTGATAAAAGATTCCTCTGAAGCAAAGAAGATATTTGTTGCTCAACCAAGAGTTTTGAAAAGTAAACAATTTGTTATAAGAAGAAGTTTACCTTTTGGTTAAATGAATACCAGAGACTATGCTGTGCATGCTAATTTGTTTGTTGAGAACAGCTGCCAGTGTTAGAAAGACTTTTGTTCAGCATTCTTTTCCAGTTATCCATGTTTTTCTCTTATGTTTGGAGAAGTATCCTAATGCCTGTGTTCTGAATTTAATGCTTATGGAAATCCCACAAAATAAATATTCGTGTTGCCTTAAACCCACGGTTTCACACTACAATTTTGTCCTTGGATAAAAGAGCCAAACTACCAGTCCCAGAATTCCTCACTGGAGATAAACATAGTAAAGCTTTATTTAAGGACATAACAAGGTGGCTCTATGCCTGTAAGCCCCAGGGCCCAGGCTAGGGTATCACAAGTGTTTAGGTTGGTAGTTCTTCTGTTCCTGTTGGGGGTTGTATTTTGATGAGTGTGGAGAGGTATGATTGGGCTATGTTGTGAATTAATTCGAATGTTGTCATTATTATCTTGTATCTTATGCGAGCTTGAATGGGAAGCCAGTGGAGTTCCATTAGCATAGGTGTGATGTGATCCGAAAGCCGTACTTTCATTAAGATTCGCGCTGTGACGTTCTGCGCCATTTGGAGTATGTTGAGCATTTTTTGGGTAGTCCCTGAAGTACACCATTGCAGTAGTCCAGGTGGGGAGTTATAAGTGCCTACTGTTCTGAAATCGGATTGCTCGATAATATTACATAGTGGTTGCAAGATTCTTAGTTTATGGAATATTGTTCTGTTTAGTAATCTTAGATGGGTTTCCATACTAAGGGGTATGTTTACTAAACAGCGATAACATCGCAGCAGAGCAGTTAGCATGCGATACGTTACATTATTGCGTGATACATAACTTTATCCCATGCTAAAGTAACATTATCGCGCGATAGCGTGAGGTTTCATGCAATAACGTCTCCGGCGGCATTAAGACACACAGAGGGTGGAGTAAGGCTCCCCAGAGGGCAGAGAGAAGGGGTCAGTGGGCGGAGAGTAGACGGAGAGTGGGCGGGGAGAGGCTCCAGGCACACTAACGCTGTGAAATGAAGGTCTGAAAATTAAAGCCAGTGAAAACTTTGCATTAGAGGCACATTTGCAGGAGAGAGAAACCATTTCAGTCTGCAATGTATAGCAAAGGCAGGGAAAGTAAGAAAAGTGATAGTAGTGATAGATGTGCAGCATCAGCATAGTGCCCAAGTACGAAAGGGCACTACGGTGAGGCTGCAAATGGGGTACAAGGGGCTGTAGGCGGGACATGCAATGGTGCAGATGGGGCACAGGGTGGACTAGGCAGATGCCTAGGTGGCACATAAGAATGCAGAAACTGCAAATCAGCAAGCCAGCAACTGACCAAGGTCAAACATGCCCACGAGTGTGTGTCCCACAGTGTCCCAGGGGACAGTACCCGGCAGGTATCCCAAAGGGCACATAACATTGACAGGCGGTGCCGGGGGGAAGCGCGGATGTCTATGTAGGCACCCCTACCCCAGATCTCACACCATAGGTGGCTGCCTACCTGCACACTGTATGGCCTGGGACTGCGCACCATCAGCACCACCGGCATAAGGGCATGTCAGCATGGTGGTGGAGGGGTGCTGGTGGTGGAGGGGACAGTAGACAGTGAGGCAAGAGAGAGGATGAACACAGGTGCCTTTATTGGTGGTCCCCTACGCGTTTCAGCCGGAGCCTTCCTCGGGGGGATATACTTAAAACATATAAACATACGTGAAAAAATTGAATTAATATAAAATTAAAACAGGCATATAACATATATTGACATCAATAAAAAGAACAAAATGTAAACACAAAAATAAAATCACATATGCTAATAAAAATAAAAAATATATAATAAATACCAATATATTGTCAATAAATAAATCGTAATAAGCATATAAAAAATTAAAAAATTAAAAAACAAAAACAAATTTGCACATTGTAAAAAGAATAAAAACAACACCATTGGATCAAAATGACATTAGATAACAAGAATATAAAACTGAAAATGTAAAAAGAGTATAAAAATCTAAGACACAGGGCAGACAATAAATACTGCTTGGACTTATAATGAAAACTAATACATAAAAAATACTCACAAGGCACTGTAGGTAGAATGGTTCAATTTGGCCTATATAAACGGCACCTATTGCAATACTGTTATTGATAAATAATAAATAGTAGCATAAGGTTAAAACAATTGTTATTACACAGTACATATAACTAAAAGCTAAAATAATAATCCGAAGGAACATTAAAAATGTGATAAAGGAGATCTGATAAAAATATGACAAAAAACCAAACTGAGTAAAATGATGAGATAGTAGATTAATGTCTATTAAACAGACAATTTAAATGTAAGTCATATTTATATTTATTTAAAAGTGTTACCTGATCTTGACCCGTTATGATGAACAACGCTGTATAGTGGAAACAAAACACTATTAATCGTATTGTCTTATGTTGTATTGGGACAGGTGGTAAAATACTAAAATAATGTAAACATATATGTGTAGGAATTGGCCCATGAATTTATTAGACTCACATGTGTTTGTTAAAGGTATGTGCACAAAAAACATACTTGTGTTTAAGATTGTCGGGACCAGATGCCTTTAGAATGTTGTAAAAGAACTAATTAAATATAAAAGGCATTGGGCCGGGTTGCCTATAGTGAAAACGTGTACCTGTTATATAGAGTGAATTTAAAAAAGAAAATTAGTATGCTAGAAAACGCTAATAAACCGCGCCAAAAAATTTCTTCTTTTGCAAATAATCTTATCTTTTTTTTAAAAAACACATCTGCAGGACACATTTATGCCATTGATGCTATAAACGGACAATGAGGCATGCTGCATTTTACGTGTACTAACTTATCGCCAAAATGATTGACCAACGTACACTTGCTGAATGGCATATGAAAAACGGGTGATAAGAAACTAATTCAAAACAAGAAGAGAAACGGGACAAGGTGCATAGAAATGTAGGTAAAAATTGTCCGAACACAGTGACTGTAACGTAAAATGCAAGAAATAAAGGAAACAAAGTGAACCGTTTGATCTATCATAGAAATTGCGCGCCAAACCAAATGCATAATTGATCCTACTCTACGAACACCCACGATTAAACTTGTTTGTTTGAAATGAACCAAAAAAGATTAGTGACTCAATAAAGAGCGTTCTGATGGAAAGTGCCAAAAACTATTCAAAAAACTTACCTGAACAAAACAAAAACGCTCTTTCAAGACGAAGGTTGTCAGACGGCTGCCTAGGGTGAGAACTTACACAATCTTGACGATGCATATATTCATATGATTCTTGCAAGGTATTGTGGGTAATGTAGTTCTTTCACTCCCAAACACAGCTGAAGACAATAATTGAGTTGTGATACCAGTGGTAAGGCCAATAAAATACTTCTTTTATTGATGGGGTTTAATTCACCCAGCACAAATATGCTTGGTAGCAATATAAATGAGGTTACTTGCTTGCAGTGTTTAAATGGATAACAAAGTCACAAAGCAAATCAGAAAACAACCTTCAACTTGTCAGGCAATTAGCTAATGTTTTCTTAGCAAATAATTACCAAATACAAAGGCACAAAGAAATAAATGAACTTTGCTTGTTAGGTTAACTTCTGCTTATTTTCCACACAGATCCTGCAGTGATTCTTCCTTGCTCACACACACAATCAGGTGCAGCTTTAATTACTATCAATTGTCCAGCTGAAACCCTTTAGCTGGCTGGCTGCTACTGTGTGAACCCAAAATCCTGCTTTAAGAGCTGTTTGCAGTGGACATAAGAACAAAGTTAGGTTTCTTTGTGATGGCTGATGTGTTTGCTCACAGAAAGCTAGCAATAGCATTTAGATAGAGAACAGTCCATGTAATTAATAGTTTCATCTGCTGTATCTCCCCCTTCATCAATCAGCATAGGGTCACTATCATACATTGGCACAGACGAGTCTTTCATTAAGGCACTATCATGAGAATGCTTATTCCCTTGCTGCCATTCACTATTATAGATAGGGTCTGGATCAGTGTTCATACCTGAGCCTCTCCTGCTATCATAATTCCTCTCTGTATAGCCTGGCCAGTATGTAATCCAATTCTGATATCCAGCCTTCCAATCTTGATCCCTGGACACTGGATCTCCTCTCACATACCTTCTGGCCTTGGTCTGAAAGTCCCTTCCACGTGCAGTCTTCTCTCTTCCAGGTAGCCACTGGTGATTCCTATCTCTGCCATTCCATTCCTCTGGCTGACTCCAGTCCAATGGACTCTGCTGGCATTTGGAATACCTCCCAGTATAGGTACTGCCTTGGAATCTCCCAGACCTTCCAATGGCCTTTCTTCTCTTCCTTCCAGAGAGTTTCCTTCTCTCTCTATCCGCTTGGCTTGGCTTCTGCTTCTCGAGATGATGTTGGTGCTTGAGCTTGAAGCTGTTGCTGTATCTCCCTCTGTAGCTGTTATCTGTAGAATAAGCTCTATTCTTATTCTGTCCTAATGTGTGCTCCTCCCTAACACAGCGCAGCTGTGTTGAATCAGGCCCTGCCCTTTGAGATGAGTGCTTAGGGATTACCTCATAGCTCTCTTGATTGCACACACGTTTTCTCACTTCAGCCTCCCTCATGGCTGCTGGAAACCTGGTGCATTCTGGGACTGGTAGTCTTTTATGTGAAAACTCTGTTTTCTTACTTCTACCAGAACTGACAGGTTGCTTGTTCAGAGTCACATCATCTTTTCTATAGCTCCTACCTGAGCTATGATAAGCTTCCTTATCACAAGGTGTAGTATGAGCTTTCAAGGAAATGACGTGCTGACCTGGGACTTTAAATACTGAATGTAAGAAGGCGTGGTTAGTGTGGTGACGTATTTCTTTAAGGTAAGAGTGTGTGACAAGCAAATTCATGTTGGAAACATAATGCTACGCGCAACCAATTGTGAACCATTAAATAACTTAGAATTAGGACCAGAATAGCACACTTCGAATAAACATGTGATCATCATCAAATAGATAATGCCTGGTGCTGTCAAAACTAGAGGTTTATTATATTGTGTTGTGTGAACCTACACTTATAAAACATAAATGTACTGTACCTAATGATTTGTCAGAGAACTTTAAAACCATGTACAAGTGAGAAACCTAAAAAACTGAGAAGAAGGAGGGGCGGGCAAGGAGGGAAAGGATACTTTAAAACACTATTGCAAAAATGTGACTCATCTAAGAAACCTAACGCTACAATGTTTCAAAAAAAAGGACAGGTAATGTGTACATCAAGTAAAACCTAAAACTATGTCTAATGAATAAAATGAAAGTGACCATAAATACAATATTATGAGTGGCATAAAATATTAAAAATGCTAGTTAGAAAAAATATATATATATGTAAAATATATATATATAAAAAAGTGTTTTGTACTAACTTGCCACGTATTGTGAGCAAATTATATACATCTATACATAAAAAAGGAATAAAATAGCGAGTGCTAGTAATAAATATGTCAATGTTAGTGATGAAACAAAATACATAGCACCATAAATAGATAAATAAATCTGATAAAAATTGATAATAAAATATTAATGAAAAAGAAAATGAATGAAAAGGCATTTCCATTTGCCCACAGCAGACCAAGGCCAAGCCCTGTTCAGGTGGGTGGCATGCAGTGCAACAGACAAGGTCTGTCTGAAGAACAGTCATGGTGTCCCCAGAAAATAACCTGCCTCTGTGGCAACAGTTTGGTGCAGTACACACAGCCAGAGTGCTCAGGGGCAGAAGATCACAGGTTCAAGTCCCAGCTGTGGCTTCTGCAGACCTTGTCCCTATATTTTACCCTACAGAACACATACACCATAAACATATGCACACCCTAGAGCAGCGGCCAACTGGGGCACAAACACCCACACCCACAGGCCCCACTATCCATATCCTCATGGAGAGCCAGGCTTTTGGGCCCTGCGCGGAGTAGCAGCCACCACTACTACCACCTGCATACCTCAGCAATGCCGTCATAAACATGGAAACACGCTCCATATATATCAAAAGGTTGCTATGATGAATGTCAGATAACAGATCCTACATTAAACACAAATAGTTAACAGAGATTCATCATAGCAACCTTTCTGATATATGTGGAGTGTGTTTCCTTTCTGTTTGTTTTCTGACAGTGTTTACCACCCCGGAGAGTGACCATAGCAGTATTTAGTACCTTAGCAATGCCTGCACTCTGCCCATGACTGGTGCCAGGGCTGCCAACCACCTCTATCATTGCACAATGCTGAAATAGGTGAAGAAGTGTGTGTATGTTTATCCAGTGTTTTGTGGCTGCCTACACCTTACTGAGCCCACAATCCTTACACTGTTTCCAGCATTGGCTTGCCAATGTGCATAATGAGGAGCAAGGTATTGTGGGAATGACCCAGACAGGGCAGTCTGGACAGGATGCATCTGCACAGGGCATAGGGCAATGGCTGGGATATTGTAGTGTCCAACCACCACCTGCACAGACAGGGTGGCCACAGCATGTCATGCTGAGAGGTCAGTCTCACCCTGACTGAGCAGTGATCATGACATGTCTAGGTTCCCACAAAGTGCTATACAATGTTTCTCTTATGTGATATTTATGGGTTTCCCCTTCTGGGGCCCAATCACTAATATGCTTATCTGGTGTGTGTGTTTACATCCCACTTTTGGATGCACACAGTTCCTCCAGGAACATGTACTATGTACTAGCTAGCAGACTGTCTTCAGTTAGCATGTGTATGGCTGGAACACCTTGCAGGGTGCAGTGTGTGAAGACTGAATGTGCCTTCTGCTTGTGAATGTCAGATGTGGAGGGGGCAGCTGAGCTTTTTCAGGCCTAGTACCTGTCTGCCAGTGCCCTATGACATACATACAGATCTGCATTGACTGCCCTGGAGGGTGCCTATTCCCCAGCAGGACTGGGGTGGTGGTCCTCTCTACTGCCTCCGATATAGAGTGTAGATCTGTGGGTGGGAGGTCCTGTCCCCCACCCTGACCCAGTGAGGGTGGGTTGGGTGGTGCTACATAATCCACTTTTGGGTCCACACACCACCCTGCTCCTATAACAAGTGACCATGGCAACCACAAAGGATATGCACTATTATGGGTACATCATAGTCCACAAGGGTTAGACGTGACTGGGAAATACAGATGGACACAGGTGTATCCTAGGTGTGTCTATAGGGACTACCTATCACACACTGGTACTGATGGGGATCTGCAGCACAGCCTACCCCAGCCAGCTGCGGACCTGGTGCTGGGTGCCCCACCTCAACCTCTGGGTGAGCACAGGAACCACACAATGTCACGGTCTGTAGCTACTTTGTGCCAGTAACACACAGTCAGTTCCCCCTACCAGGCCGAGGTGCTGTAGAGGCGCATACCTCATCCTGTGATCAGATGTATACTGCTGATCTGCATGTGCAGTGCATCATGGGTATGGGTGGGTTTACCCTATCCTGGTAACCACAGCAGACAGTTTGTGCGGTGACCTGCAGTCTTTCTGTAGTTAGCCAGCACTGTGTTAGAAGCTATAGAGATGTAGCCCACTGGTTACTACAGTGACTGCAGAGGCAGAGGTTGTGGGTTCAATCCTGCAGTGGCCTTCTTTATTAAGGCTGTCTGAGGCTTTTCCTTTTAATTTACATCTGTGATCCCAGCAAGACCACCCTCACAGTGCTGTAACCTAAGGTGCCCCAAAGGGCACCCTATTATGCGCCCTATAGGGCACATTATAAGGTGCCTTTGGTGGACAGGGCACTTTATAATATGCCCTATGGAGCGCCTTATAGGGCGCCTTATGAGGTACCTTAGGTTACGGCACTGTAAGGGTGTTTATGATGACAGCACAGATTTATTAACAGATATACCCTCATATATCAGGGACACATCTCATTTTTTACAGATTTTGGAGAGTTGCCCTCAATGGGCTATGGATTCGGATATCATACTGGTTACCCTAGATGTTGCAGCTCTATATACCAGCATCCCCCAGATACAAGCAGTGGAGACAGTGGTTCGAGCATTACGGGGTAGAGGGGACTTGTCAGAATCTCAGATAAAATTTTTGTCAGATTTGATGGAATTGACCATTTTTCGAAACTACTTTAAATTTGAAGAAGATATTTTTCAGCAAACATCAGGGGTAGCAATGGGGGCGACGTTTGCCCCATCCATTGCTAACCTTTTTATGGGGCATTTTGAGGAGCAAATAGTGTTTTCTTCTCCATATAGAGCAAATATTAAACTCTGGCTCTGTTTCATTGATGATATCTTCATGTTATGATCAGGCCCAATGGAGGGTCTATATCTGTTCATTGAATGGTTAAATGCTCAGGATAATCATATCCAATTTACTCATACCTTACATAGAACCGATATGATTTTTTTGGACGTATAGATTAGTAAGGCAGACTCTAAATGGAAGACATCAATATTTCGGAAATCTATTGATCGTAATACCTTGCTCCACTACCGCAGTGCTCATCCGCCACGATTGAAAGAAGGGTTACCCTTTTCACAGTTCCTGCGATATCGCAGAAACTTTTCTGAAGTTCAGGATTACAAGACCAAAGCTAAAGTTTTAGCTACTAATTTTAGAGCTAGAGAGTATCCCACGAAGGTTGTGAAGAGAGCATATCATGGAGCACTCTTTAATGACAGATCTACATTATTAGGATCAACCAGAACATGTAAAGAAACAGACCCAGATGTGGTCAATTTCATTACACAATACTCCCCATTAAGTTTCAAGATTAAAAAGATTGTCTCCAAATACATTAATGTTTTAAACACGGTTCCGGGTTTACAGAATAAATCCATTCGATGTGTTTGGCGTAGAAATAAAAATCTGAAAGAGAAGCTGAGCCCAGCCGTTTTACGACCTTTAACTTTAACATCAAATGAGGAGGAGATCTGTGGCCATTATAAATGCGGTCAATGCTCTATCTGTGACATCACCAGAGAACTACAAAAATTTACCTATCATCGAAAAGAGTATGTTTTGCGTACTCGGACTACGTGCGGTTCTTATAATGTGATCTATGCGATAGTATGTCCATGTGATCTTCTTTATATTGGGAAGACAATCAGACCCCTGAGAACTCGGATATTAGAACATAAGAGTCGTTTAAAGCATGGAGTGATGACAGCACCATTGGTTCCCCATTGTCGGGAATTTCAGCACAGTTTTGAAACATTGAATTGTTTTTGCGTTGAACAAGTAAAATTCCCGATGAGTGGGAAATTGTTAGAACAGACTCTTTTGTTCCGAGAACAACGCTGGATTTTTTTTACTACAGACATTGATACCAAATGGGTTAAATGTAGCAATAGAATGGGGGATCTGTTAAATGGGCTGCAGTCAGACATGATTAAAGAAATCTGTGTTGGGGACGTGAGAGGGACTATAAGAAGAGCCGGTGGGGTGCGTGTGCCCATGCGCGGCGTTTTTTGGAACAATGAATTGATATGTTTCAGACAAGAAGTGAAGAAAGAAACATGCCATAGTAAAAAGCTGTGCCTCACTTCAGTCAAGATTGGGTATGATTTTATTTTAAGGTTTTGATTGAGCCTAAAGTTTTATTAATAATAACTTTTGTCTAACGTAGCATTTAAAGTGGAAGCTTTACATTTTTTAATGGTGGTTTCTCTTGCAGTTAAACACTTGGCTGTTTAGAGAAAGATCCCCCGAAGAACCTCATGAATTTGAGAGAAACGCAGTCACGACGTTGTATGTGAGGCGTTGGGAAAGAGAAGAAATCATTTTTTATGATATGATTTAGAGAACATCATTTTTCTTCACGAGAAGCTAAGTGTGCAATATAATAATTTAGTAGTGATATACAGTTTCATGTGAAGCACCATTGGGAGAGGGTGTTTGAGATGTCTAATATATTAAGCTGGAAAAGTGTCATTGATGCCAACAGGCGCCGTTGGATATTCTGAGATTTCACTATCCTAAGTATGGCAGCCAATTAGTCTGAGACCATTTCCAAGCTTAGAAAGAATCTTTAGAATTTGAAACCCTCCCATTTTTTGAGTTAGCATGTTTATATTGGAGTAATATTTTTTCTAGTGTGTGATATATTTGGATTACTCTATAAATTGGACCCACATTTTTTTCAGTAGTCATTGCAGCAACCAGTGGGCTACATCTTTATAGCTTCCAACACACTGCTGGCATGAACTTAGGGTTAACACGCGTTAACGTGCCACGGCGCCCACTATTGCGCGATACCGATTCCTTGCTAGCTTCCCTCCGGAACACCCACTACCTTATATGGCATTCTTCACATTAATGCTGCAACTAGCACCGGTAACATTAAGACGGTTTAGTAAACATACCCCTAAGAGGGTGACTTCTAGGTATTTTATTTCTTGTTTGATGTTGAATGTATTGTTATTTAGAAGTATTGTGGAGGGAGGATTGAATTCCGGGTTCTTAGAAATGAACATTACTTCCGTTTTCTTAAGGTTGATGTTCATGTTGTTTTTCTGAAGCCATGTTTGGGTTTCTTTAAGGCAGGCTTCAATGGAATCATAAATTGGGTTACATATGTCCAGTTGTGTATACAGCATTATATCATCTGCATATAAATGACATATAAAAACATAGTGCTATAAGGTGTACGCAGCGCTGTACATATAGATGTAAGAGACAGTCCCTGCTCAACAGAGCTTACAATTTAATCAAGATGAAGAATATCACCATACTAGGGACATAAGTAGTGAACAAGAAAGTGAGGAGCATCAGGACTCTATCAAGCTAGGTACAAGGGAGGATGCTGATAATAGGCAGAGAACTCTATCCTGCACTGCAGATAGCAGCAGCAGCAGCAGCAGGAAAGCTACAAAAAGAAAGAAATCCATTTCCCAAGCTATTCCTCCTGTCTCTTCCCCCATCTTCCCCCATCTAAGCAAGTCACAATGGGGTTGAATCAAATTCATAAAATATTGATAAAGTGATAAATATTGATAAAATACTGTAAAATAAAATTTCCATTAGTATCCTAGCCACTAAAATAATGAGACTCAGGACATGCACACATCAAGGGGATAATGTTATGAGGAGCTACATAAAAATACCCAGGTAAATCTCCTATTTTCACTGACTTTCATGAATGGGCCTTTACACGCATACTACAGCCAATCACTATTCTATAAGTAGGCATGTCAGGCCTATGATGGCCTTGGGCAAGTCACTTAACCCTCCATTACCTCATAAAAATCCAAGTTATCAATGTCCCTGTTTAAGTAGATTGCCAAGTTCAAGTTACAATGTCAACCGCTTTGACTGGAATGATAAAGCGGCATAAAAATCCTGTTAAATAAATAAATAATGGGTGCTTCCACTGCAGGCATGAATATGGGTGGAGTTTGGGTGGAGCAGAAATTATAAAATACTATCATTCATGCGTGTTGTTGAAAAACCTAGGCGTGAGCATTTACCCCAGCCTTAGGGCAGGTGTACTGTAAGTGTTTGCGCCTAGTTCACATATGTTTTTGTCCACTTATGTCCCTATTTTATAAAGTAAAATAAGCACTTTACTTTAGAATGGCCCTTAGGCGGGGACCTAAATACACAATTCAGGAGAACTTGCCTCACAGCATTAGAATTATAATCACGCTGCTGGTTTGTGCAGCATAGTTTGTGCTGGTTATTTGTGTCACACTACCCTGCTGCTATTAATGTACTTGCTGTGTGTCTGACTGAGTTTTGTGTTTCGCGTAGATCTGGCACCTGCTGCTTTTCCAGTCAAGATGCAGTTTTGCACCTTCTATACAGTGTGTTCTGGCTTCTTTTCACTGCGGTCCTCACATTTTTGCATGATCTGACTCTATATACTCCTTTTTGGATTCTTATAGCTCCAATTCTGGCCTATTGGTCCCACTGATCTGAAACTACTCGCATAGCTTTCAGGTATGTTGACAATTCTCATTCTTTCCAGCACCTTATTACCTGTGAATTGCATACGGTTCTTTCAGGTCTTCAAGCAGGTAGTAATACCCCCTGCATTCGTATCACTCTCTTGAATTGCTGGTCGCTAAAACAAAATCCCCTCTTATAACAGATACAATTCTGTCCCACTCATTGAATATTCTTTGCATCATGGAAATGTGGCTTCAGGAGGCATATCGGTTCCACTGTTTCCCACCTAGTTACCAGGTGACTTCTACCCCTCGATCCTCCCGCAAGGGAGGAGGAGTGGCCATAATTTACAAATCCACCTTGACATTGTCTGAACTACCTAGACCATTACCTCTGGGCGCTTGATAAGGTGCCAAGTAAGGCATCCAGAGCTGTAACACAATGGTTAATACACTGACAGTGCAGGGGTCATGAGCTCAATCCCCTGTGGGTATGATGAGTAAAGCTGGCTGAAACATTACCTTTTAGTTTAAATCAGTGCTGTCTGAGGCATTTTGTTTTGTAATTTAAATTAGTGCTGCCAGCAAACACACCCTCACAGGGCCGTAACCTAAGGTACCGCATAAGGCGCCCTATAAGGCACTCCAGAGGGCACATTATAAAGTGCACTGTCTGCCAAGGCACCTTATAATGTTCCCTATGGGGCGCCTTATAGGGCACTTTATAGAGTGCCTTATAGAGCGCTTTATAGGGCGCCTGATGAGGCACTGTAAGGTGACAGCACTGTGAGGGTGTTTTTGCTGGCAGCACCAATTTAAATTAAAAAACGAAAATGCCTCAGACAGCCCTACCAAATAACCCCACTGTGGGATCAAAACCATGACCTCTGGCTCCACAGGCAGTGAAGTAACCAGTAGGTTACAGCTGCTACTACATGCCTGGCTGGCTACAGAAGGACTGCAGGTCACCACAGAAAGTGTCTGTTGTGGTTACCAGGATAGGGTTAAACCACCCATACCCATGATGCACTGCACATGCAGATCAGCAGTCTACAGATGATCACAAGATGCGGAATGCACCCCCACAGCACCTCCGCCTGGTAGGGGGTACTGACCATGTGTGTTACTGGCACAGAGTAGCTACAGACCGTCACAGTGTGCGGGTCCTGTGCTCACCCTGAGGGTGAGGTAGGGTGCCCAGCACAATTTCCGCAGCACCTGGCTTTGCTGAGATAGGCTATGCTGCAGGTCCCCATCTGTGCCAGTGTGTGATAGGTAGTCCTTGCAGACGCACCTAGGATATGCCTGTGTCCATCTGTATTTTGCATCTAGCCCTTGTGGGCTATGATGCACCCAGAATAGTGCACACGCTGTGTGGGTGCCATGGTCACATGATTTAGGTGAAGGGGGGTGTTTGGACCCACAGGCGGATTACATACAACCACCCAACCCACCCTCTGTGGCTCAGGGTGGGGGACAGGATCTTCCACCAACAGATCCACATTCTACCCCCCTGCAATGGTGACAGTAGAGGGGACCATCAACCCCAGTCCTGCTGGAGAATAGACACCCTACAGGGCAGTCAATGCAGATCTGTATGTATCCATAAATAAGGCAATGGCAGACAGACAGTAGGCCTGGAAATGCACAGCTGCTCCCCACCACCATCTGACATTCTCCAGCAGCAAGCACATTGAGTCAACAGCCACTGCACCCTGCAAGGTACTCCAGCCACACACATACTAACTACAGACAGTCTGCTAGTTAGTCCATAGTGCATGTTCCTGGAGGAGATGTGTGCACCCAAACCTGGGATGTGAGCACACCCACCAAGCAGATAAATCAGCAGTTGGGCCCCAGAAAACAGAACCTATATATATCACTTAAGAGAAGCACTGTATAGCACTATGGGGGAACCCAGCCATGCCGTGGTCACTGCACAGTCAGGGTGAGAGTGACCTCCCAGCATTTTAGCTTGCTGTTTATACTCTTGTGTGCTGGAGCAATTTCTTCTATACCTAATGAATTGCGATAGAGGTAAACTATCGCGTAATTGTCGGGGGTGTCTGCTGTTGTAATGTAGTAGCGTGTTTCGATCTGTGGATTTCTTATATACTCTCGTATCCCATCCAAAGGAGCTCTTTTGAACCTCTACGTCTAAAAAGACTATTTTTTGTTGATGGTAAGTGCTGGTAAATTGGATGTGTGAATTAACTCCATTTAACCAGTGAACGAATTCTTGCAGATCTTCAGCCTTGCCATCCCATAAAACAAAAACATCATCAATGAATCGTTTCTGAAGGTTTTGGCTAGTTGGTTGAGCGAAAAATAGGGTAAAATTGGAGCTTCTCTTTATTAATAGAGGGTTTCACCTCAGTTCTAGTAGCGCATATCCCTCTAAGAAAACAGACCGACAGTTATATTGTGGACACACAACTACTGTTTGAGCATTCATATGGGCCACCTAGGCATCATCCTAGTCCGCACTGTGGCCCAGCTGCACCACAGCATGTGCCGCCTGCGGCCCTCTGTATCCCCTTTTCCAGCATCTGTCCAGTTGCCCGTTCCAACATGCCCACCCTGCTGTTGCGGGGCATGTGCACGCCATAGCACACCTGTCCAATAACAAGGGAAAGCTCTGATCAGCGTTATTTCACTGTGGGATCATTCACCTTGTCGGGGGACAGAGCATAGACCCTTCCACGATTAATATCTTTTTTTGGGAGATTTCTTGGTAGTGTTTTTTGCTGTTTCCCAATATTATCACTATTGGCCAGCTTGGTTAGGTTTTTTCCAGTTTGTTGAGGTCATTTTCAATGTTTATGTGCCCTTTTGTTCTGTGCACATGTATCACACTTATCACTTTTTGTAGGTTTCCCTGCCTATGCTGTACATTGCTGACACTTAAATGGTTTCTCTCCCCTGCAAATGTGCATCTAACCGCAGGTTTTCAATTGCGTTAGGATTCAGCTCTTCAGATCAGCGCGTTAGTGTGAATGGAGCCTCTCCCCACCCACACTCTGCCCATTGACCCCTTCTCTCCGCCCTCTCTCTACCTTCTGCGGTGTTATACCGCGCCGCGGAACATCTACGATCGTTAAGTAATGTCTCATAATGTGCGTTAACGTTACTTAACGATCATTAACATTACATAACGCGCATTATGTAATGTTACCGCAGTTTAGTAAACATACCCCTTAGACTCCATTCAAGCTCTGACCTTGTGCATCCCCAAACTAAACATAGACGCAATAGGACTTACGTGCAGACTTATAGAATAGCGACCACCTAAATCATGCACATAAGTGCTCATTCATGTGTAACGAGCGCATGAACTTTCTGCATGTCCCTTATAAAATCAGTTCCTATGTGCCTGACTATCCCCTATGCTAAACTGTTGGAAATTATGCAGGTTTTTTTAGCGTGAACACTCAATACTCTCAGTCTTCAGTGATTCTGTACCTTTGTCTTCCTGCTAAAGCTAGGTCTGAATACTATTTCAAGTGTATTTTCATTGCATGAGTGGAAACAGAAAGTAGAATTGTATCATAAATTTTATGATGGCAAATGATGAATTCACTGTTCATAGGTAATAACAAGATTTTAGCCTTTAAAGATCACACACCTACCAAATGTAAGTTATTTTCTGGATGACATTTTCACAGTCCTGTGGCATGTATAAAACAATGTGGTGGAGAAGTTTATTTACCAGTTCATTTTTATTTTTAACTAAATTGAATCTGTTCCATTCCAGTAGTTGCTCAGACAGCCGGCTCTTCTATAAGGTAAACTGAGCAATCACACATCACCAAGATTTTGGGGTGGCAAAAAAATGGAAACCTCTGCGTGCCCAATTTTAAGGTATGGCAGACGTACCAGCCCATGAGATTTAAAAAATACTTGCAGTGTCATGCCTTAAAAGTGGGCAAATGCACTCTGAGGAACCTTGCCATACTAAGTCAGACCAAATGTCCATCAAGCCCTCTAGCCTGTTCTCAACAATGGCCAATCCAGGTCATATAGGGAGGAGTGGCCTAGTGGTTGGGGCAAGGTACTACAGGCCAGAAGGTTGGTGGTTCAAATCCCACTAGAGGACAGCAACCTTGGGCCGGAAGGACTGGGGTTTCTAGTCCCACAGGTGCTCCTTGTGGTCTTGGGCAAGCCACTTAACCCTCCATTGCCCATGTTCCCTATAAGTATTAGTGTATGTGTCTCATATCCCCTCGTGTTAAATGTATCCCCCAACCACTTTGACCTGGTGAAAAGCAGGATATAAATGCAGCTAAATAAATAAATAAATATAAGTAATGGCAAAAGCCCAAAAAGTAGCACAACTGCACACTGTTTACCTCTAAGGATAAGCAGTGGCTTTCCTCAAGTCTGCTTTAATAAGCGTTTATGAATTATTTCTCCAGGAACTTGTCCAAACCTTTAAAAAAAACAGCTATGCTAATTGCTCTTGCCACATCTCCTGGCAACAAATTCCAGAGCTTAATTATGTGTTGAATTAAAAAATATTTTCTCGAATTTGTTTAAATGTACTATTTAGTAACTTCATGGAATGTCCCCTAGTCTTTGTACTTTTTGAACAAGTAAACAATTGATTCACCTTTACCTGTTCCACTCCGCTCAGGATTTTACAGACGTACTATATGACTTGCCCAAGGTCACAAGGAATGCCAGTAGGAATCAGACCTGGATCTCTTGGGTGCTAGGCTGTTGTCCTAACCACTAGGCTACTCTTCCACAAAAAAAAAATAATTCTTTACTAATCTAAAAAAACTAAATTAGCAATAATACAAATTATTACTCAAGCCAACTTGCAAGTGGTCTTTACACTGCAAGGGTCCCCTTTGCACAGAAACCTTTCCTTCTCTTTCTTAAGATTTCCAAAGAAAAAAACAAAAAAATTCTAATTTCCTTTCTAAATCCTTGCTCTTCCAATTTATCTTTTAATTATCTCCATCTAATATCCCTCACTCCTCCTCTCATGCCCCTTATTGAACTCAAACACCTCTCTTGCTCTCAATCCAAAGAAAATAAATTTAAAAATTCTCAATTTCTTTAATACAATAAGCAAAACAAAACTCAAACTCTCATACAACTCTCAAAAATTCCACAAAAAATCACTCCTTCAGGGCACTGACGGCACACATACCAACATGCATCTTCTGTCATCCACATTCAATCTCCAACTGCCTCAAAATCACCACCACACCAACATTCTCGGCTGCCCTCCAAAGCACTCATCCTCATGCTGATGTCATCAGAAAATCCCTCTAAACCTAAAATAAAAACTTTAATTTTCCCTTTATCCCAAAACTAACTACATAGGTATCATATTGGCTTCATTTAGAAATTCCCCCAGCTGTTTCTTTAAGAGCATCCACAGTGTGGAAGGTTTTCAATGAAGTGCATCACAACTATAGCTTCACATATCACTTCCCTCTCCCCTTATATCCAGGTACTTTTACAATAAATAAACTTATGGAAGCTGTTTACCTGCTGCCTCCTGCTCTGTGGAACCTCAGCATGTTTGTCTGCAGCCCCGGACATCTGTACTTCCCCGGGGGTCTTTAACACTCAAGCCTTCTAGGCGCGTGGACGATGGCGAGCGGCCAGGAGTGTGCACTAAGGGGCGTGCAACAAGGTGCATGCTTGCCCTTGTGAGCCTCTTAGTGGCCCAGGAATGAAGTGAGGTGAGGTGAGTACTGTTGGTTTTGTTCTTGTTAGTGTATTGAAATGCCCGGGAAGAGGAAATCAGAAGGCAACAAGCCACTGGTAAGCTCTGGGCCCATGGATAAACATTTAATGTGGAAGGTCAGCATATTTTGGCAGGCTATGCTACAGTCAGTGTCCTTGGGTGAAGGAGCGTCTCTGAGCTCCTTAGAGTGGACTCCACCTCCATTTCCTTGCCTATCTTTGCAGACTAGTTCTCTTTCTGAGGGGACAGCGCTTTTCCCTGGTGTTTCAGTCTTTTAACGTGAGAATTTGTCCAAAACCTGTTGTGTGTGGTATGGACAAGGTCTGACAATGGCATGGGGACATTTGTCAAGTAGTATCACGTACTGAGAAATTTATTTTGATTACAATTCTTCAGCTCTGTGCTTTTTCTCAAGAGACAGCTACAAAGTTTAAACAGGTGGACACCCTATGGAAACTATGGAAAAGGAAGTCTTCAATTTGAATGTACAGGTATTTTTCTTAAGTTCTGTGGGCATATCCTCTATTAAGGACAGCCTTACGATCCACCATAACTTGGAATCCGTATTAAGAATTTGAGATTTATGAGTTTTCCAATTACACATTTGCTTTCATCTGATATTCTTTTTAGAAAATATCTTAAAGAAATATTGTTATTACCTAATGTTGATGTTATTATGTTTTAAATATTTATTATGTCCCTGATAAGTTTGTGAGGACTTCCTCAGAGCAAGAGGGGGAGGATGTCCTGGTACCTAAGCCTGATATAAGCCTTTCCGCCTTCCTCAGGATTACCAGGATGTTATTAATACTAGAGTCACCTTGGTGGTTTCTATTCTCAATGATTCTGACAAAATATTGGTTTTGAAGAATTACTTTAGGCATCTTTTTTGCGATGAAAAAATTCAATTATTTCCTGATGTTTCTATTCAAGTGAGAAGGAAGGCTTTTCTTGCTTTTAAATCTCGGTTACTGACTTTATCTGGTACCTTTTGAATGGGGCAAAGTATGCCTATGTTGATTCTCCTCACCTAGAGAAGCTGTTATTGGACAAGGAAGCTGCCACACCCTCAGATTGAGACAGTATAGGAGGATTGATAATGTCATATATACTTATGTGATGTTATCTTGGATTGAAGTTATTTGCAGCTTAATGTGTGACTTTATTGTCATTGTTTTTTCTATTTGTATGTGTTTTCTCTATGATTTGTGCTCCCGTGTTGTGGGCTAATATTTCCTTTTCTTTTATTCTTTAATTTTCCTTTACTGTTTTTTTCCCTGATTTGGAAGATGTTTCCTATTTTCTAATTTGAATTGTAATTTGTATAAATGCAAATAAAAACAATAAAATAAAATGCACATATTGTTTATGCTTAAAACCACTTCTTTAACCAACTTTATTCAAAATTCACCTCTTTATAATATTGGCACAGTTTTTAGACTATTTTGAACATTTTAAAACTGCTTTTGGTTTCGCTTTTGAAATCACTAAATTTGCGACTTTTAAACCTATTAAAACCAGATAAAAATCACTTTTCTGGGTGCCCTACTTCCTCAGCACACCTTCTGGACCCCCCCCCCCCCCCAGAACTTTTGAAATTATAAATATTTACTTTTTTTCATCAGGCCTAAGCCCCGCCTCCTCACTCTCACTGCGGATTACAGTCACATAACATCTTAAATTTATTTAAAAAACAGCTTTTTGGGCTTCCGAGCCTTTGCCCAAGTCTCCTCTAACCCCAAAAACTTTCATTTAAAATTTTTATTTCCAGCTGTTTAAAAAGGCTTAGGGCCACATCAGGACTGAAGATTGCAGGCCATTCACACCGGCAGCCCTATGTAGCACCAGCCCCCTTCCCCAAGCCAGCCACCATGCCCGGATCTCCCAGCCATTACAGGCTAAGGTCGGGGACAGTCCTCAACATCACGGCCGTCCTCTGATCCAGGCTGTGGCCACTATTTTAAATCCTGGGTCAGAAGAAAAGGATCCTAGAGGCCCCCTCACCAACGTGAATGGTCCACTGGCCAGGAAGAGGCCCATTCTGCAGTGCCTCCAGTTATAAAACAATGATGCAATTAAAGTTGCCTCCGTCAGTGGCTCCCTCCCCCAGCAACCCCACAGCCAGGACCGGCTATAGCTGTGATTCCAGAGCTGCACCGGATCCAGCTGGCTGCCATTTCTTTTAAGTCCCAATCACCTACAGGCAAGGGTCCAACCTCTCCCAGCATCTCCTTTCCGTTGAAGTCCCGGAGTCTCCTCCTTAAAAAAAAAGTGCTGCTGCCACTGTCTGCCTCTTCCTGCAGTTCTTCAGAGTCATGAAGCACCTCCATTGATAATTTTTTTTTTTTTAATCCCACGGTTCGCTCATGCTGCAGTTGCGGACCTCCCCAGGTCATTTTTAATTTTATTTCTTTTCCATCTGCTGTAGAATCTATATGGATTGAAATTCCATATAAAAGGGGGAAGGCGATGGCAGTGGGGGTGTACTATCGAGCACCTGGCCAGAATGACAAAATGGATGATGAAATGCTCAAAGAAATCAAGGAAGCTAACAAAAGTTACAGCGCAGTAATAATAATGGGTGATTTCAATTACCCCGGTATCAACTGGGTCAGTGTCACGTCAGGACATGCTAGGGAGATAGAGTTCCTAGATGAAATAAATGACTGCTTCTTGGAGCAGCTGGTTCATGAACCGACCAGAGGGGAAGCCATATTAGACCTACTCCTTAGTGGAACACCAGATCTAGTGCAAGAGATAAGGGTGTTGGGGCCACTTGGCAATAGTGATCATAGCATGATCGCCTTTGATTTAATTAGTGGAGGAGGGATAGTAAGGAAATCCACAGTACTACCTTTTAACTTTCGAAAGGGAGACTATGATAAAATGAGGAAAACAGTTAAGAAAAAACTAAAAGGAGCAGTTGCGAAGGTTAAAGACGTACATCAAGCTTGGGTATTGTTGAAAAATACTATCTTGGAAGCCCAGACCAGCTGTATTCCACACTTTAAGAAAAGTGGAAGGAAGTCCAAAAAACTGCCAGCATGGTTTAAAAGTGAGGTCAGAGAGGCTGTTGTTGTCAAAAAAGCATCTTTCAGGAAATAGAAAAAAGAGCCAAACGACGAAACCTGGAAACAGCACAAGCACTGGCAAGTCAAATGCAAGGCACTGATAAGGCAGGCAAAGAGAGAATTTGAGAAGAAGCTTGCTGCGGAAGCAAAAACGCGAAATAAAGACCTTTTCAAGTACATTCGTAGCAAAAAACCTGTGAGAGAGTCAGTTGGACCATTAGATGATAAAGGGGTTAAAGGAGCACTAAGAGGCGACAAGGCGATAGCGGAGAGACTGAATGAATTCTTTGCTTCGGTCTTTACTGAGGAAGATGTAGGGATGTTACCCATGACTGAAGTGGTATTTAAAGGTGTGGAAGAATTGAAGGAAATATCGATACATCGGGAAGATGTCTTACAACTATTAGATAAACTGAAGAGTAGCAAATCACCTGGGCCGGATGGTATACATCCAAGGGTGTTGAAAGAACTGAAATATGAGATTGCAGACCTGCTATCAGTAATCTGTGAACTATCATTAAAATCATCTCTAATACCTGAAGATTGGAGGATCGCCAATGTAACACCAATTTTTAAAAAGGGTTCCAGTGGTGATCCGGGAAACTACAGATTGGTGAGCCTGAGGTCAGTACCGGGAAAATGGTAGAAACCATCATAAAGAATAAAATTACTCAGCATGTAGATAGTCACAACCTAATGGGAGACAGCCAACATGGCTTTAGACAAGGAAGATCTTGTCTTATTAATCTGTTATGTTTTTTTGAAGGAGTGAATAAACAGGTGGACAAAGGTGAGTCGGTTGATATTGTGTATCTGGACTTTCAGAAAGCCTTTGACAAGGTCCCTCATGAGAGACTTTTGGCAAAACTAAAGAGTCATGGGATAGGAGGCAGTGTACTATTGTGGATCAGGAACTGGTTAAAAGATAGAAAGCAGAGGCTAGGGCTAAATGGCCAATTTTCCCAATGGAGAAAGGTGAATAGTGGTGTACCCCAGGGATCTGTGCTGGGTCCGCTGCTTTTTGACATATTCATAAATGACCTGGAAAGTGGAATAACGAGTGAGGTTATCAAATTTGCAGATGACACAAAACTATTTAAAGTTGTTAAAACCCAAGAGGATGGTGAAAAATTGCAAGAGGATCTTGATAAATTGGAAGACTGGGCATCAAAATGGCAGATGAAATTTAATGTGGACAAGTGCAAGGTTATGCACCTAGGGAAGAACAACTCAAACTATGGTTACACAATGCAAGGTTCCACATTAGGAACCACCACCCAGGAAAAAGATTTAGGTGTCATTGTGGATACCATGTTAAAACCCTCGGCCCAGTGTGCAGCGGCGGCCAAGAGAGCAAATAGAATGCTAGGTATGATAAGGAAAGGAATGGAAAATAAAACAAAAGATATTATAATGCCTCTATATCGTTCCATGGTGAGACCGCACCTTGAATATTGTGTGCAATTCTGGTCGCCGTATCTTAAAAAGGATATAGCGATTTTAGAAAAGGTATAGAGAAGAGCCACCAAAATGGTAAAGGGGATGGAAGGATACTCCTATGAAGAAAGGCTAAAAAGGTTAGGGCTCTTTAACCTGGAAAAGAGACGGCTGAGGGGAGATATGATAGAAGTCTATAAATTAATGAACGGAGTGGAATGGGTAAACGTAGATCGATTGTTTACCTTATCAGAATATAGAAAGACTAGGGGACATGCAATGAAGCTGCAGGGTAAACTTTTTAAGACTAATAAAAGAAAACATTTTTTCACTCAACGTGTAATCAATCTCTGGAATTTGTTACCGGAGGATGTAGTAAAGGCTGTTAGTGTAACTGGGTTTAAAAAAGGTTTGGACAAGTTCCTGGAGGAAAGGTCCATAAACCATTATTAAGAAGTGACCGAAGATACAAGCATTGTGGAACAAGCATTGTGGAACTTGTGTCTCTTGGGGAAACTGCTAGGTACATGTGACCTAGATTGGCCACTGTTGGAAACAGAATACTGGGCTTGATGGACCTTGGTCTGACCCAGTATGGCATATCTTATGTTCTTATGTTCTTATGTTGCTAATTGACTTTATTATATCATTCACTAAGGGGTATGTTTACTAATCGGTGGTAGCGGCTTCCAAGCAATATCGGAGCCATGGCCGCATTGAATTCAATGGGGCTGTGGCCCCGACATCGCACGGAAGCCACTACTGCCGTTTAGTAAACATACCCCTAAAATTATTTAGATCCCTCCAAACCATCACAATTACTGTAAATACCATTTCCGACATGGGTAACTCCCTCGCATCTTCATCAGTAAACATCAAAGCAAAGAATTCATGTGAAGACAGATTTTAGAAAGGCCGTCTAGATGCAAGCTGGGGTATCCAGGCTGAAACATCCCAAATATCATGGGAGTGGGGACTGTGAAGATGGGCATGTATAAATGCCTTCTAAAATCACTCCATCTCTGCCCTGAAAGATATACAACTCTGCAACTATTTAAATGGTGGGCCTGTGCTTATGGATAGGCTGGGCATGTGCACATTTCCAGCCAATTTTAGAAACATGCACATGCCCCCAATACACAACAGCAGCAGACATGGGTACATAGACATGCCTGTGAAGGTATTGCAGGACACGGATATGCTTCATACTCGTCTGCCATTTTAGAAGTGCAGTTATGCGGCGGCAGAGCACAAAATGAAAGATATGTTTCTTTACATGGATGTTCCTTTGACCCGGAAAAAATTAGTGGGCAACTGGGAGCATATTTACCTCTTCTCCCTGTAAGTGTTGATTTCATGAAATGAGCACTTTTCTGCTACCTGTTCGTGCCCTGGAGCAGATATAGGCATGGACGTATCAGCAGCTGAGTCCAAAGGTATACAGACATTTCTGTAGCCAGGGTTCAAATCCCATTGTTGCTCCTTGTGATCTTGGTCAAGTCACTTAACGCTCTGTCTTCTCTATACTCTCTGGATGTTTTATGGCCAAAACAAGCACTGTCTTGATGCCTGTTCATGCCTGGAGCAGATCTAAACGGGGTCACAGACATCCCCGCCATTTCTGAAATCGAGCAGCGACCTCTCCAGACATGCCACTATCACAGACTCTGTCTAATTGGACAACCCTGCACTGGAAACATCTTTAAAAAAAGCCATTTATAAAATAGCTCCAGGGACTTCTCTCTCATTTAGATGTCCACATACATGTTAGTGTAGCTGGGTTTAAAAGAGGTTCGGACAAGTTCCTGGAGGAAAAGTCCATAAACCATTATTAAATTGAACTGGGGAAATCCACTGCTCACCCCTGGGACAAGCAGCATGGAATCGGTCTACCTTTTAGGAACCTGACAGGGACTTGTGACCTGGATTGGCCGCTGTTGGAAACAGGACGCTGGGCTCAATGAACCTTTGATCTGACCCAGTATGGCACAGTCCTGCATGTCCTTACAAGTATTTTGCAAGACGGTTTCTCTACATTTGGCAGAACCTCTTGTAAAATACTGGCATAAATTGTGGCACTATGTGCAAATATGTAGATGCAAAGTGCGAAATGTTTAAAGTGAGGTCTTTATCTTATGAATGCCAAGTACATTTAACCATACAGTCGTATTAAAGTAAAAGTTACACTTCCGGATGCATTGGAATGATTTGTTTCTAGTGTCCAGAAACAAATTATTGACTGGTTGTCAGGGTGGGTAGTATATTGTCTTCAGACAAATTATGTAAACTGTTAAATATGGTTGTCGTTTTACAGTCTGGCATGAGTCCATTGCTCTTTTTACAAGGCGTCTGCCTGATGTTTTGAAAGTTATCAAGCTGATTCAGAGGCTGGGATGATTTCTTCAGTTTGTCATACATTTCAGAGCATCTACATTTGCCAAAGAAATTATCATTAATGTGTTCATTAATGTCAACAGAACGAGTGCCAAATGGAGCTTGAAACCTCATATTAAAAATGGAAAATGAATTTTATAAAGTTATAAAGGAAAATACCCAAAAGGTCCATAGAAAACTGAAATTGTGTTAGAATAATATCCACTTGAATGGGGCTCTGCTACGTTTGAGTATCCCATTGGACCCATTTCTAACCCTGGTGCCATCATGTGTTTCTCCTCAGAGAACTTTTACATGATTAAGAAAAATACCAAACGAGTCAATGTAATTTACCAATTCAGTGGATTTTTTTCACATTTACACCTAAAAGGGTTGATCTAGCTCCCAAATAGATTCCATAGATGGGCTGCTTGTTTGACCCTAGTGACCTTTGCTAGCCCCAGTTCTGAAGTGTTGCTTCCTCCAAGAAACATGTTTCGCACAGCTGCATGTATCAGCAGCTGCTTTGCCTCCCTCACTGAGCCTGTGCACACCATTCCGCAGTGCACCAATGCCTAGCCATCCCTATTGGACGTGGGATCCAAACCCAAATTCCCCTCCGCTGTGGTGCAGAGAACTGGGGCCTAGGATATGAAACTGGTTCCTATGACTGACCTTTTAATGGGGATGTGCACAGTCTTTTTTTATTTTATACTGGCAGCAACACAGTGAGTAACCTGACTGGGTTGGTTGTTGAATTTTTGAGTTTCTTATATTGGTAATTTTAGATTCACAGTAGCCCCCTGATAAGTCCACCTCTACCTTTCTCACTGACTTTGACTCCCGGCTTTCCCTACTTCTCAATTCTGTTTCCCCTTCCTTTATTCTTGACGATATTAACATTTATGTTGATAACCTTCTGACGCCTATGCTTCTAAAGTCCTTTCCCTTATCTCTTCATTCAACCTCCAACTTTACTCTTCTGCTCCCACTCATCAACGCAGTCACTGCCTCAACCTGGTTTTCTTCTCTAACTGTTTATACTCCAATTTCTGTACCTCAGTTCTTCCTTTATCTGATCATCACCTCCTAAGCTTCAACCTTCATCACTCCCCTCCTCAGTCTCACCCAGTCTCCTCCTACCTTTTTAGGAATCTTCATGCTAGCAATCCATTGGCTCTCTCCACTATTGTCTCTTTACCTCTTTCTTACACCTTATCTTCTATATCTGTCGATGAGACTATAGCTTCATATAATACTGCCCTCTCCTCTGTTCTAGATACTCTTGCTCCACCCATCCCACATCCTGTTAGAGGCAATATACCTCAGCCCTGGTTGTCTTCAACTACCTGCTATCTATGCTCTTGCATCTGCTCAACTGAGCACATTTGGGTCAAATCCTGCTCCCTTCCTGACTTTCTTCATTTCAAATTCATGCTTACCTCCTTCCAATCAGCCTTAGCACTAACCAAGCAAAGCTACTATGTCCATCTGATTAACTGTCTTGCCACTGACCCCCGCCATCTCTTCTCAACTCTTAATGCTCTCCTCAGATCACCTCCCCCTTCAATCCCTCTTTCTCTTTCTGCCCAAATCCTAGCTGACTATTTCTAAGACAAAATCCACAAGATTACACTCCAGTTCCACTCTAGACCAGCTTCATCCCCTCTTCCCCACCTCAATACCAACTTTTCCCTTCAATCTCTATTACCCTATCATCCTTTTCATCCTCACATCTTCCTTCCTCCTCTAAACCTACTACTTGCTTTTCTGATCCTATTCTCACACATTTCCTTAACTCTTTTTCCTCTTCTGTCATCCCTTCCATCTCATATATTCTCAGCCTCTCACTCTCCACTGCTACTGTTCCTGCAGCCTTCAAGCTTGCTGTGGTCACATCTCTCCTTAAGAAACCTTCTCCTGACCCTAGTTGTCCTTCTAATTATCGACCCATCTTCCTTCTTCCCTTCATTTCCAAACTTCTTGAGTGTGCAGTCCTCCACCGTTGTCTTGAATTTCTCTCCTCTCAAGCCCTGCTGGATCCACTTCAATATGGCTTTCATCCCCTACATTCTACTGAGATGGCACTTGCCAAATTCTCCAGCAACTTGTTCCTGGCTAAATCCAAGGACATTTACTCTGTCCTCATCCTTCTTGACCTTTCTGCTGCTTTTGAAACTGTTGACCACCACCTTCTCCTTGATACTTTGTCCTCACTTGGTTTTAAGGAGTCTGCACTGTCCTGGTTCTCTTCTTATCTCTCCCATCGCTCTTTCAGTGTTTCTTCTAGCGGTTCCTCCTCTACTGCTATCCCACTCTTAGTTGATGTACCCCAAGGTTCTGCTCTGGGCCCTCTCCTTTTCTCTCTCTACACCCAGTTCCTCCCATGGATTTCAGTATCATTTTTATGCCAACAATTCTAAGATCTATCTTTCTACACCTGCTCTCTCTTTGACACTCCAGGCCCGCATCTCTGCCTGCCTGTCTGACATTGCCAACTGGATGTCTCACTACTGTTTGAAATTAAACATGGCCATAGCTGAACTTCTTATTTTTCTCCCTAAACCTTCCTCTTTTCTCTATCTCTGTAGATAGCACTTTTCTACATCCTGTTTCCTCAGCCCCTAACCTTGGAATCATCTTTGACTCCTCCCTTTCCTTCTCCTCAATTATCCAACAGATAGCTAAAACCTGGCGTTTCTTTCTCTTTAACATTAACAAAATTCACCCTTTCGTTTCTGATTACAATACCAAAGCACTTGTTCACACTCTAATTATGTCCCGTCTGGACTATTGCAACCTCCTTCTTGCTGGTCCCCCTCTGAGTCACCTCTCTCCCCTTCAATCTGTTCAGAACTCTGCTGTGCGACTAATCTTTCGCCAGCCTCAGTACGCTCATTAACCCTTCTTCTCAAATCATTTCATTGGCTTCAGTTTCCAATTCAGACTTCTGCTTCTGACCTATAAATGAATTTGTTCTTCTGCTCCTCTCTCCCTACACCGCTCCTCCTGAACTCTGCTGTTCTATTGGCTTCTTCTCTCTTTGCCCTTTTCTTCCACTGACAACTCCAGACTTCAATCCTTTCACCTTGTTGCTCCTTATGACTGGAACAAACTTTCTCAGTCTGTATGTCAGGCTTCATCTCTGCCCCTTTTTAAATCCATGCTAAAAGCTCATCTATTTGAGGCTGTTTTAGGCTCCTGATCCCTTGTTACCCTTGTGTCTCTTTACCCTCCCTATTCTACTCTTTTTCTTTTCTGTTGTTTTGTCTGTCTTGATTAGATTGTAAGCTCTGATGAGCAGGGACCATCTTTATATGTTTCTGTGCAGCACTGCGTATGCCTTGTAGTACTATATAAATGATTAATAGTAGCCGTAGTATCTAATGGGTTCTCATTTATTTATTTATTTTATTTATTTACATTCTCTTATATACCGAGCTGTTCTGCATCAGTGCGGTTTACATTGAACAAACTGAAAAGTCTACAGTCCAAAGTTGATAGAAAACAGTATGGGTCAGCTTTAAAGATCAGGCAGACACAGGATTTTAAAAAGTATAAAAATGCTGACAGTCAATGCCTTTGTGCAAAGTTGAAACACTACACCTTCTGCCCAGGTATTCAATAACCTTCAGCTTCCAGAAGGAAAAAAGGTCCATAGCAATGTGACCACAGCATCACTAAGGGCCCTAGTATTCAAGCAGTACTTGGTGAAATATCCTTTCTGAAATAAACTGGGTGAATTAATTTATTTGGCAGGGGTACTACTTGCCCCAAGCATTAATGAATAATGGCATACGAACTGAGAATTTTTCTAGCTGGATCCCTACATTTAAACCAGCAGAAAAGTTGTGATGTCAGCAGGGCTGGTGCAAGGATTGGAGATGCCCTAGGCAAGCCTGCCAAACTGCCATCCCCCTATGGCCTCCACCCCCACTGCCACCACTGCAGGCCCCAAAGAGGGGCATCATTGTCGCAATGGACACACCCAGAGGGCCAGGGTTCAGGCAACCGCCTCGTCCACTTAATGGTAGAGCTGGCCCTGGATATCAGAGATTATAAGAGGGGGAAGATTTGGAGGGGAAAGTGTCTTTCTCTTACCTTCTTTCTACCAAGGTGACCTGAGGGAGTGAAGTTTCCCTAGTGAATGAGGCCCAGGGCAATGGCTTAAGGCCAGGACAAGAGTAAAGAGGTGCTGATACCACATCACCTTTTTCCTACCTCCTAAAATCTAGGCTGGAGTTTAAGAAGTGAAAGCCTTAAGTTCTAATGAGGGTGGACCTTTACAATGTCAACTTGGGAGAGGGGCAAAGAGGTAAAAGAGACATTGTAATAAAGAAGAGTGGCATTCCAATCATGGGATGACACTCTTCCTTCCTATTACCTGTGAGAGAAACTCTGGCTGAAAAAATGGCATAGCAGGGCTACTGCTTAGAAGGAGCCCATAGGTAAAATCAGCCTGAAGACTTACTTGGCACAACTCAGCAACTTTCCTTCGATGCACCCTGCAGGGCACATCATAGAGCATGCTCACCAGGCTACTTCTTCCTGCAGAGCACATTAATATGCTATGTTTTTAACTTTTCTTTTTTTGCTACAGTAGCAAATCGCAGAAGAGCAGAAGAACAAATTCATTTATAGGTCAGAAGCAGAAGTCTGAATTGGATAATGAAGCCAATGAAATGATTTGAGAAGAAGGGTTAATGAGAGTCAGAACCCGTAAAGATGTCTTACACATTGGAACATGGAATGTATGAAGCATGAACCAAGGGAAGTTGGAGGTGGTCAAGAATGAAATGGAATGTGTACAACTTGATCTGTTGGGTGTCAGCGAACTGAAATGGACTGGCATCGGGCACTTTGCATCAGATGATCACATGGTCTGCTATGCTGGAAATGAAAGACAAAGAAGAAATGGTGTTGCATTTATATAAAGAAGAAACTTGCAAGAACTGTAATGAAATACAATGCAGTCAGCGAATGCTTAATCTCTATTCGTCTACAAGGAATGCCTGTTAACACAACTATAATTCAAGTATATGCCCCAACAACAGCTGCAGAAGAGAATGAAATTGAAGAGTTCTATGAACAAGTACAAGCTGAAATTGACAGAAACATGCAAACAGGATATCCTGATAGTGATGGGTGAAAGGAACGCAAAAGTTGGCAACAAAGAAGAAGGCAAAGTAGTTGGAAAATATGGACTTGGCAACAGAAATGAAGCTGGAGAAAGACTAATAGAATTCTGCAAGACCAACAATCTATTCATCTCAAACACCTTCTTCCAGCAACACAAGCGGCGACTGTACACATGGACTTCACCCAATGGATTGTATAAAAATCAAATTGACTACATCTGTGGAAGTCAACGATGGAAAAGCTCTATAACATCAACAAAGACCAAACCTCAAGCTAACTGTGGTACAGATCATCAACTACTAGTATGCAAACTCAAGCTAAAGTTGAAAAAGAGCAAGCCACTCATGAATGCAGCAAAATATGACCTTGAGAACATACCACTGGAATTTAAAGACTGCCTGCAAAGTCGATTTGCTGCTTTAGATACAAATGACAGAGTTCCAGAAGAGTTATGGAATGACATCAAGAAGGTTGTGTTGGAAGAAAGTGAGAAGTCTCTACAAAAGGTGAAAAAGAAAAAACGGCCAAAATGGATGACGGAAGAAACTCTGAAAGTTGCCCGGAAACGCAGAGAAGCTAAAGCCAGAGGAGAAAGAAAGACAATCACAGAACTCAACAGAGATTTCCAACGTGCAGCAAGACAGGACAAGGAAAAGTACTACAACTACGCATGCAAAGAAATAGAAGCAGAAACTATTAGAGGAAGTACAAGATCAGCTTTCCAAAAGCTACGACAGTTAAAGGAAAGGTTCCAGCCTCAAATTCGAATGTTACAAGATGCTCAAGGTTCTATGTTGAATGATGCTGAGAAGATTCAAAAGATTTTCGCCCTGTCTCAACGCTCACCAACTACATCCACTCTCTTCGTTATCGTCACTGATGCAAGAGTAAGACGCCAGCGCATGCTCAATAGCAATGCAGTTGGTGAGCGTTGGGACAGGGCGAAAATCTTTTGAATCGCCCGAAACGCAGTGCCGTGTCTGCTTTTTGGCTACTTAAACAGTGCTGATTATTACTCAAAGAACCTTTCCCACAATTTCAACTCCTTGAATATTTATCCGAGGAAGAGCATCGGGCCAATCGCATACCTTCATGAAACGGAGAGACTTTAGATAAGTATCCGGTTACTAGTGGATTGCTTTGGCCTTTTGTCTAAAAAAACTCACAAGTGGTTTTATGACTTTTTCTTATTTATTGGTGACACTTTCATGTGGTGTTAAACCTTAATTTTCGTAAGCTCTCAATGGGCTCAATATTTTGAGTAAAATGGAATATTAGCTTCAAGAGATAGTAACACTGTCTCAAGGCTACTTTTCCGACATTTACAGATCTACACATGTCAGTTTTAGACTTAGGTTAATTTATTTCTCTAATTTATAAGAATTGTATATTGGGGAGAAATTTTAGTTAGGTGGTTACTTTATCAAAGAACAAAGCACCAGGCATTGATAGCATTCCCATAGAAGTATTACAGCAATCTGAAGTAGCTGTTACCGTACTTACAAGGCTCTGCCAAGAAATATAGAAGACAACATCATGGCCAACTGACTGGAAAAGATCTGTGTTTATACCAATACTAAAGAAAGGTGATCCAACTGACTCTGGAAATTATCGCACAATCGCTCTGATCCGACATGCCAGCAAGATTCTACTGAAGATTATTCAAAAGAGACTACAACCATACCTGGAACAAGAACTACCTGAAATGCAAGCAGGGTTCAGGAAAGGGCGAGGAACGAGAGACATCATTGTGGATGTGAGATGGATCCTTGAAAAGACTAAAGAATACCAAAAGGATATCTATTTGTGCTTTATCGATTATAGCAAGGCTTTTGACTGTGTAAACCATGAGAAACTCTGAGCCACATTACGAAGCATGGGTATACCAGAACACCTGATTGTACTCTTGCACAATCTGTACATTGATCAAGAAGCAACAGTTCGAACGGAACAAGGAGAAACAGAATGGTTTAAAATAAGCAAAGGTGTAAGACAAAGCTGCATACTTTCCCCTTACCTGTTTAATTTATATGCAGAACAAATCATCAGAGAAGCAGGATTGTATGAAGACAACAGAGGTGTGAAGATTGGTGGAAGACTCATCAACAACCTTCGTTATGCTGATTATACCACATTACTGGCTGAAAGTGAAGATGATCTGAAACATTTGCTTCTCACAATTAAAGAACATAGTCTCAAAATGGGCCTGCACCTTAATGTAAAGAAGACAAAGATCATGACAACTGGCATAATCAACAGGTTCATCGTTGAAGGAGAAGAAATTGAAATCGTGAACAACTTTAACCTACTTGGATCAACTATCAATAAAGAAGCAACAAGCAGTCAAGAAATCAGACGACGCATTGCTCTTGGTAGAATGGCTATGAAAGACCTAGATAAGATTCTCAAGAGCAAAGATGTCTCTCTGCATACAAAGATTTGGCTTGTTCAAGCCATGGTATTTTCAATATCAAAATTATAACCCCCCCAAAGAAAGTGAAGCACACTGAAAGACTAATACAAAGGAATCACTTAAAAAAGAAGCCTCTGTAGTCAACAGAAATGGATAAATGTGTAAAAAATTTTTGTCGGAGCTAAGCCGTAGGAAGGAGGTGAGTGACAACTTCCCCCGCCAGACTGCCAGCTTCTTTTATTTTATTATAAGTCCTACTCAATGTAACCAAACAGATTTTTTTTAAAAACGAAAGCTGTCACTTATCTGAGTTCCCGCTATGAAACTTCAAAGATATGTTGCTCTTCCAGAAATGTAGTAGCACGACGTGCACGTTTCGGGAAATGGTTCCCTGTATCAAATGCTTGCCTGAACTTCATGAATTTAGGTAACAAAAACTAGAAACGCCGTCCTTGCGGCAAAGGCATCTACGTTTTAAAGGGCCGTTGTAAATTAACTCGCTTATATGAGAGGGACCAGCCAATGAGAGCAGGGGCTTTCCCACAGGTTAGGGAATCCCTGTCCTGATTGGTCGTGGAGATAGTAAGGTCATAGAACACTCCGCCAATCAATCTCTTGGTTTAACCCATTGGGTTCCACAGAGGATAGTTGAAAGATCCACTGTTGTTCCAATCTCTGTAACTTTTTTTCACGATCCCCTCCTCGGGGATCTGTAGGAATATGATCTATAACTGTCCAATGCAGGTCAGCAAAACAATGGCCCTTATCAAGGCAGTGCTGAACTATCGGAGCCGTAAGTGTCTTCTGACGCAATCTAGAGGCATGCTCAGAAAGACGAATCCTGACCGGACGAATAGTCCGGCCAATGTATAATAGAGCACAAGGACAGAGTAACATATATACTACATGGGTAGATTGACATGAAGTGTCCCAAGAACGCTTATAAGACCGAGAAGTCTGCGGATGATGCCATTCCACTCCCGATAATGTTGTAGTACAAAAAGAACAAGATCCACATGGAGAATGACCTACGGTCACCGATGAACGGTGAGACCGATCTATGGCTAGGGACGTCTTCATCAAAATGTCCCCCAGATTTCGTCCTCGCGAGAAAGCAACACGTAAGGGTTTATTGAAGCAATCCAACAACTGTAACATGGACCAATGAGTTCGTAAGATTTGCAACACTGCGGAACTTCTCTCCATGAAGGGGAGAATGCCTGTGATGAAATCCTCCGGAACAGAAGTGGTATTTGTGTATTGTGGATCCAGCAGCCAGTCACGATGAATATAGCGTGCTCGTTTCCAAGCTTTTTTAATCACTCCCTGAGGGTAACCTCTCTGTTCCAACCGATAGCTAAGGTCTTGAGCATGTAGATTAAATTCTTCAATAGAATGACAAATTCGTCGGAGTCTCAAAAATTGACCAAAAGGAAGCCCCCTCCTCATGGGGCCTGGGTGGTAACTCTGATAATGTAATAAGCTATTTCGTTGAACCTGTTTCCGGAAGAGAGTAGTGGAAAGGGAACCCTCAAGTAAAGTGATTTGAACATCCAAAAACTCTATAGTGGATAATGCCACATGGGCGGTGAATTGAATATTTGGCCGTAAGGTATTGAGCCATGTTAGAAACGTCGTAAGAGAGCATATATCTGAAGTCCATATAAAGAATATGTCATCTAAAAACAGGCAATCCCTTATCTTCAGCCCAGGAACATGTGCTAAATTATGGGCTTTCTTTTGTACCAACGGCACGCTATGATGGCTTCTCTATGAGAATACATTTACAACGTTTTTTTCGAAAACTTCAAATAATACAGTTTTTTTCAAATAAACCCTCAGTACCTGATACATCTACCGTTAGTCCGGTTTCACAGTGGGTGCCACCTGGTAATATGGATCCAATTCTCTCTACCTATCAAACTATGGTGTTACATGATCTACAGCAGCTCGAGAAAAGCACCTTGCGCCATCATTCCAATTTAACTAAAATGAGTTGGAGGGTTTTGACAGAAATGACGTATGATCCGACTTTAGTAGTTTGTAGGGCAGACAAAGGGGGAGCTCTTGTATTACAATCTCTGGAGGATTATCAATTTTCATTGAATCAACAATTAGCAGATAGATCCACATACACAATTTTGGAGGGTGACCCAATAGCTGAAATTTCGGCAGTAATTCAATCACTTGTGGGCGAAGCATTACAACACGGATGGATTACTATGAAAGAACACCGATTCCTTATTAAACAACATCCTAAAGTTCCGATCATATATCTTGTACCTAAAATACACAAATCCTTATCAGCCCCTCCGGGCCGACCGATTGTGTCATGCCGCGATTCATTGTTGGAACCATTATCGATTTTCTGCGATAATTTTTTGAAGCAGGAAGCCTGCAAAGTAAAATCCTTTATTAGTGATACTACTCATTTTTTGCAGATGATAGCTATGGTAAAAGTCCCTCCAAATGCTATATTGGTTACTCTTGATGTTGTATCGCTATACACAAAAATAGATCAACAAGAGGCACTTCTCATGTTACATGACTATTTTCAGTTAGCTCCGTCCCGACTACCACGATCTTTTTTGCTTCAGCTAATTGAATTAGTTCTCACAAAAAACTATTTTCTCTCAGGAGGAGTTTACTATCAGCAGACCTCCAGCATAGCAATGGGAGCAACAAGTGCACCCTCCATAGCGACTCTGTATATGGATCAAATGGAAATATTACAAATTTACAGCTCTTCAGTATTTGAAAATGTATTGATTTGGAAACGGTTTTTAGATGACATATTCTTTATATGGACTTCAGATATATGCTCTTTTACGACGTTTCTAACATGGCTCAATACCTTACGGCCAAATATTCAATTCACCGCCCATGTGGCATTATCCACTATAGAGTTTTTGGATGTTCAAATCACTTTACTTGAGGGTTCCCTTTCCACTACTCTCTTCCGGAAACAGGTTCAACGAAATAGCTTATTACATTATCAGAGTTACCACCCAGGCCCCATGAGGAGGGGGCTTCCTTTTGGTCAATTTTTGAGACTCCGACGAATTTGTCATTCTATTGAAGAATTTAATCTACATGCTCAAGACCTTAGCTATCGGTTGGAACAGAGAGGTTACCCTCAGGGAGTGATTAAAAAAGCTTGGAAACGAGCACGCTATATTCATTGTGACTGGCTGCTGGATCCACAATACACAAATACCACTTCTGTTCCGGAGGATTTCATCACAGGCATTCTCCCCTTCATGGAGAGAAGTTCCGCAGTGTTGCAAATCTTACGAACTCATTGGTCCATGTTACAGTTGTTGGATTGCTTCAATAAACCCTTACGTGTTGCTTTCTCGCGAGGACGAAATCTGGGGGACATTTTGATGAAGACGTCCCTAGCCATAGATCGGTCTCACCGTTCATCGGTGACCGTAGGTCATTCTCCATGTGGATCTTGTTCTTTTTGTACTACAACATTATCGGGAGTGGAATGGCATCATCCGCAGACTTCTCGGTCTTATAAGCATTCTTGGGACACTTCATGTCAATCTACCCATGTAGTATATATGTTACTCTGTCCTTGTGCTCTATTATACATTGGCCGGACTATTTGTCCGGTCAGGATTCGTCTTTCTGAGCATGCCTCTAGATTGCGTCAGAAGACACTTACGGCTCCGATAGTTCAGCACTGCCTTGATAAGGGCCATTGTTTTGCTGACCTGCATTGGACAGTTATAGATCATATTCCTACAGATCCCAGAGGAGGGGATCGTGAAAAAAAGTTACAGAGATTGGAACAACAGTGGATCTTTCGACTATCCTCTGTGGAACCCAATGGGTTAAACCAAGAGATTGATTGGCGGAGTGTTCTATGACCTTACTATCTCCACGACCAATCAGGACAGGGATTCCCTAACCTGTGGGAAAGCCCCTGCTCTCATTGGCTGGTCCCTCTCATATAAGCGAGTTAATTTACAACGGCCCTTTAAAACGTAGATGCCTTTGCCGCAAGGACGGCGTTTCTAGTTTTTGTTGCCTATATTCATGAAGTTCAGGCAAGCATTTGATACAGGGAACCATTTCCAGAAACGTGCACGTCGTGCTACTACATTTCTGGAAGAGCAACATATCTTTGAAGTTTCATAGCGGGAACTCAGATAAGTGACAGCTTTCGTTTTTAAGAAAAATCTGTTTGGTTACATTGAGTAGGACTTATAATAAAATAAAAGAAGCTGGCAGTCTGGCGGGGGAAGTGGTCACTCACCTCCTTCCTACGGCTTAGCTCTGACAAAAAATTTTTTTACACATTTATCCATTTCTGTTGACTACAGAGGCTTCTTTTTTAAGTGATTCCTTTGTAATGGTATTTTCAATAACATCATATGGATGTGAAAGCTGGACAGTGAAAAAAGATAGACGGGAAGAAAATTGATGCCTTTGAATTATGGTGCTGGTAGCGAATTTTGTGTATACCATGGACTGCCCGAAGAACAAACCAGTCGGTACTAGAGGAGATCAAACCTAAGCTTTCTTTAGAAGCTCAGATGACAAGACTTCGACTTTCATACTTTGGACACATCATGCGAAGAGAGAGATCATTAGAGAAAAACATCATGCTTGGCAAGATAGAAGGTCAAAGCAAAAGATGAAGGCCAGCAATGAGATGGATCGATACAATAACAGCAGCTACAGGTACCAGTCTGTCAACAATGAGCCGCCTGACTGAAGACCAAACATAATTTAGGATAGCTATCCAGAGGGTCGCTATGAGTCGATTCCGACTCCACTGCATTTAACAACAACAGCAGATCGCACTGCGGGTTCAGAATTTCTTCATAGCATGCAGCATCAAAGACCAGCCAGTGCACGCTTCCTTACTTCCCAAGTAGGGCAGGAGGAGTTGAGTCATGTAGGTATTTACAACTTGTATGGTGTCCATGCCTCACTGCCTGTATCTGCCCAGACAGACTGTACTGTGCAAGAGGAGACAGGAGAGGGAAGGACACAGCCCTGTCAGGAGCGCTCTTCCCTCCACCGCCAAACCAGCTGCTGCAGCTTAAACACTAGGACTATTGTCTCACTGCTATAACCCTGTGACTGAGTGACATTTTTCACCTGATTTAACTGAACCTGTAGACTGGAAAAAAGTGAGATTTTATCATCTTTCTGTACTCTGAGAGAGAAGAGAGTGGTATTACAAGGGTTTTTGAGAACAAGAGGGAAAGGAAAAAATTGACTAGGGGAGTAAAAAAGGCCATGTGATGGGGAGAAGAAAGATACCCAGAGAGTGGAGATAAGGGACTTGAGATTGGGTGAGATGGGGAGGGCAGTGAGTGGGCATTAGGAGTGACAGAGAAAATGGGAATTTGGGGGGGTGGGATAAGGAAGAGATTATGGAAGGGTGAGAGCAGGGAGTAACTCAAGAATTGATGGGAGTAGGAACTGAAGGGTTATGTGGGGAACGGAGGATAGAGGGGGGAGCAAGAGAAAAAGAAAGTGCCTGCAGGTAGGTGAGGGCAGAGTAGGAACTGGGTGGGGGGGGAGGAAGAGAGACCTGGGGAGAAGAAAGTGGGACATAAGGATTGTTTTGCAGATTAGGAGGTTCTGTGTTGAGGACAGTGGAACAGAAAAAACTCAGGGAAATGGAGAGGAGATAAAATGGAGATTGGGGATTAAATTGGGGGTGGGAAAGTAAGGACATTGAGACCGAGTGTGAGAGTAGGAAATTGGTGAGAGAGAAAGAGGAGCAAACCTTGAAGTTATGAATGGAAGAGTGGGTGAAGAGAGAGAGGCCTTGGATGAAGAAAGTTGCAAAGAGATCAGGTCAATGCAGATGGAAAAATAAAGAGGGTAATTTTAGAAGAAGGTGCTTATTTTAAAGGACTAACAACACATATACATGTTGGTATTTTAGTCATTTACATGCATATGGGGCCACCTATGTGCATAAATTACCTCTTATAAATTAACTAGTGTAAAAGTGTGTGTGTTGATTGTATAATGTGTACTTTCACTGTGAGCATGCACAGAGATGGAGTTTGTGTGCATTGTGGGGGGTATGAGCCAGAGCACACGTTGATTATAAAAGCTGATAACACAGGTACACTACCAAAAAACTGCCTCCAGTTTTGCAACTGATTCCTATAGATTTTGGGGAGCTGAATCCAGGAAAAATAGCCAAAATGTTCCATCACGTCACGTTTTCTTGCAAAATTAGATTTCTTACCCATATAAGGAATGTTCACATAATTTCTTTTTAGCCGACTGCAGTTTATTTTCTTGGCCCAAAATAGAGGTTGTAATGGTTAACTAACTAGAAACACTCCCTCATGATATTTTAGAGTGTTTTGTATTCATTTTATACATTAACAGGACAATTGGGAGGCGGGGAGCTAAATCCAGTACTCGCGCTGGCGCATGTTCTTTCCTGTTCGCCTCGCCTCGTTCGCTCGCTCAAACACGGTGGTTGCGACATGAACGTTCCTGTCAAATTTCAGTTTCTTGCAAGTTCATTATTACCTTTTGTTTGCTCAGTCGTAATCCAGCTTTATTCCGAAGTGGTTCACTACAGTTGTAGTTTGCAGTGCTGTGTATTTGTGATGGCTCACAGAGCCAGAGGTTGCGTCAACTCTCCGGACAGTTTTTGTTTTATTTGTGGGGAATATACCGTGAAAAAGCAGCAGAGGAACATTTCTGCATTTATTAAAAAAGTATATTTCGCCTATTTCGGTTTGAAGTTAGGCGATCAAGACAAACCGTGGGCTCCTCACAAAGTGTGCAAGACATGTGAGGAAGATCTACGCTTATGGATGAAAGGTAAAAAACAAGCATTTCGTTTCGGAATACCTATGATGTGGCGTGAACAAAGAGACCACAGCAGTGACTGCTATTTTTGCTCTTGCATTGTGAAGGGATACAACTTAAAAAATAAGAACGTAATAAGTTACCCCAACCTTCCCTCAGCAATTAGGCCTATGCCTCATAGCAACGAAGTACCTGTGCCTGAACCACCAAAATCTTTGGATCATATTTGTGTGGACGGTTCTGATCATGATGAGACTCATCAGATGGCTTTTCCCGATGAGTCCAGTACTTCCGAGTTTGAAACTGAACCAGATCCGAAACCTGAACTTTTCTCTCAAGCTGAATTGAATGATTTAGTCCGGGATTTAGGACTCCCAAAAGATGCTGCCCAACTGCTAGGTTCTCGACTTAAACAGAAAAATCTATTGTCACCAGGAACAACTTTTTATTGGTACCGCAACCGCGAGACACAATTTTTGAAGTATTTCAGCAAAGAGGAAGATTTGGTATTTTGCAACGATATATACGGAGTGATGGAAAAGTTTAAACTCAAGTATGATCCTGCTGAATGGCGGCTGTTCATTGATTTGTCAAAAGACAGCATAAAAGGTGTTCTTCTTCATAATGGCAACACATTCGCTTCAGTTCCTATTGCTCACTGTTATTCTCCAAGAAAAATACAAGAATTTGGCCCTGATTCTTCAGAAGATTCGTTATGATGAGCATAAGTGGATGATTTGTGGAGACTTTAAAATTCTATCCATGCTATTAGGGCAGCAATCCGGTTTCACCAAATATCCCTGCTTCCTTTGCTTGTGGGATAGCCGGGCCCGCGACCTACACTGGGGGAAAAAAGACTGGCCAATTCTGGAGTGTTTGAGACCCGGTGAGAAAAATGTTCTTCATGAGAGCTTGGTACCTCGTGATAAAATTCTATTACCACCTCTCCACATTAAGTTGGGTCTCATTAAGCAATTCATCAAGTCCCTTCCAAAAGATGGTGAGTGCTTTCGGTACCTTTGCTCAAAGTTCCCCCGGCTTTCAGAAGCAAAGCTAAAGGAAGGAGTGTTTGTTGGCCCTGATATAAGGAAACTCATTTCAGATGGAGCATTCGCTGAAACGATGTCTGAGAAGGAAAAAGAAGCCTGGGATTCCTTCAAGGATGTTGTTCTCAAATTCTTGGGGAACAGGCGGGATGAGAACTATAAGGATATTGTTGCCAGGATGCTCAATGCCTTCAAAGAACAAGGCTGTAACATGAGCCTGAAAGTCCATTTCTTGCACTCCCATGTGAACTACTTTCCCGAAAACGTGGGGGCGTACAGTGAAGAACAAGGTGAAAGGTTTCACCAGGACATCAAGGACGCAGAGAGAAGGTACCAAGGAAGATGGAACACCACTATGATGGCTGATTTCTGCTGGTTGCTGCTGCGGGAAACCCCAGATGAAAAATACGCCAAGCAGCGCACCAAGAGAAGCATTCGGGGGAAGAAGAAACGGGCCCACCAGGAGATTGATTGACCCAAGAATGACTTTAAAATCTAAACTGTGTTGACAAATATCGTGTTTTTACTAAACTTTGAAATAAAAATTTGCTAGTTATTACCACAGTGTCGGATCTCATTTATTAGAATTTTATTTTCACACCATCGGGTGTTTGTCTTCATGTATTGCAATGGTGCGGTTTGCGTTTTCTATTCTTACATACATACCTGTACAACATTTTTTGCACATTTCTTTGCTTTGCTTTGTGTCTAACCTCGCTCTTATATGCTCAATGTTTGTGCACATGTATCTGGCTGTTTTAAGTGCAGACAATTTTGCTACCATCACAGTGTGTTTTGTTGACATTACTCTATTCTTATGTGCTGCCTTGTTACAATTTTCTTTATTCTTATTTGAATAACTACTAAACAATTAGTATAAAGAATTCATCCAAGAAACTTTTATCTCGATCGCACTCAATCTGAAACGTTCACCTCAAACTGCTAACCCAATGTAGCAAAAAATCTGTACGTGATGGAGCAAATTGGTTACCAGATTTGGATTCAGCGCACCAAAAAACGTAAAAATCAATCGAAACATTAGAGGCAGTTTAAAAAAAATTTTTTTTAGTGTACCTGTGTAATTTATCATCTACTGTACTTGCAAATGTAGGTGCACTCATTCACAATAGCTATAGGACTAGTGTAATTTAACGCACATTCTCTGCTACTTATGCTAGCATTTACTAAAGACAAGCAGGCACCTACTTTAACTAGTCGCCCTGTTATAAAATTGCCCTCTACATGTCCAGAAAGCAAAACTAGTAAAAGAATTATGCTTTCCATTTAGTGATTGCAATATATTAAAATGAATGTGCATTTTGGGGGTAATTTTATAAGTTTTTCCACCTGTAAAGTCAGTTTTACATGCAGAAAAGGCCTATTATAAAATTATGTGGTCATTTATTCACATGGAGGCACATTCCAATGTGGCCGTCCAAGCCCACGTGCATCTAGTCAGAATCAGGGCTCCCAGAGGTAGACCCATTTCTGATCCCACTGGGGCTAGATGTGTCTGCGGGATCAGAATCGGGTCTAGGGCCTAAACGTGTAAGCCGGGCCCCCATTCCGATCGGCCTTCTCACACAACCACATGCCCGACTACCTCAGTGAGGCTCCTGAATGGAACCGCAGTGCCATAGCATCCCATCACCATGGCACCGTGGTTCCATTCAGAAATCGCGAATGCCAGCTGCCGCCGATTTACATCATTCCCCGCAGCCAGACCTTTGATCCTGCCTCCCATGGCCAGAGTCCAGCTGTGGGGAACATCATGCACCCCCCCTACCTTTGGTTCCCAGCTTGGCAGCTTGATCCCACAACATCCAGGGGGACATATACCACCTCTGGAATAAGTTTCTGGCCCCGGATGTACAGGGCTGACTTCAGAATCGGCTCTGTACATCTGAGGTCGCGGACCACCCATGCCCTGCCCTTGCTCCACCTCTGGGACGTCCCTTCCTGCCTCCGTCTAAGCCTCCCCGTACAAACACATTGTTCAAAGCCCAACTAACTCAGTCAGGGCATTTAAATGGAGCCGCAGCGCCATGGCATCATGTTGCCATGGTGCCACGGCTCCATTTAAATGCGACGATGCCAGTCGCCGCACAAAAAGTTAATTGCCCGCAGCCCAACCCCTGATCTGGCTTCCTAAGGCCAGGGTTGGGCTGCAGGGAATTAACTTTTGCCCCCCCTGCCCCTTCTGTGCCCTGGAGCTGCCGAAAAGACATGTCCAGGAAAGTTATTCCACTCAAGGGGTGGAATAACTTCCCCGGATATTTTGCCGGCCCAGACGTATAGGGCCGGTGACCGTCCACTGCCCGCCCACTCTCCACCCCCGGGCCGCCTCTTCCCCGCCTCCGACTAACTTCACCGCACAACTGATGGGGAAGTTAGTCGGGGGGCAGCAGCCGCCACGAACAGTGGGGATGAATGTCCACAATTCGTGCCTCGGAATAACCCCCTTAGTGTTTTTTTCCCACCCCAGGCCCTTTTCATTATAAAATAGGGCCGTAGGTAACCAAAAATGTATACCTAGATTTTTAAAGAATGCATGTAAGTTATAGTATTTTATAACTTAGACAAGTAGATTCGTGCTTCGCTCCTGTGCACGCCCACACCAAAAGTACTTGCTATTGGCCTGATGCTCATACTTACAAAATAGTGACTGGTTAAAGTATGCATTAAAAGGCCCATCCACAAGCACAAGTCATTGAAAATACATGACATGTGCATTGATGGGGCATAACTTTACGTGGCTCCTTATCAAATAATCTCCATAGAGTGCATGCTCACATTACACCATTTTTGGAGCAGGGTAAATTTGTGCTTATTGGACTGGCTCTGATTCCTCTTTTATAAACCAAAACAAAACAAATATTTGTTGTTGTTTTTTTAAATGCGTTTGATCAATGATGATCTGAAGGCAACAGATATGCATCCATAATTTTATAGTCTGATTTACTGAAATAAATTTTCAAGTGCATTCATAGCAAACAACCTGTGAAAGAGTCAGGTGGACCATTAGATGATAGAGGGGTAAAAAGGGCATTAAGGAAGGACAAGGCCATAGTGGAGAGACTGGATTCTTCGCTGCGGTCTCTAAGTGTATGCGCTTTAAAGCACCTCTTTCAGTCTGAAAACATTCATTACCCTATTTTCGTCTATCTTATATCTATATTGTATCAAATACAGTTCTATGTTTCAAATCCTGCTCTTTTAGTACCAGTTTCTGCTTCAGCGATCAAACTCAATACATCTATATTAATTCATAGCACTTATCTTGTACTTTGCTTTATTCCATACCAACGTCATCCACTCAGCTTCTGCACTGATACTGTGAGGGATCATTGTATTCAAAGTGAAAATCCGATATTGCTCCAAATAATTCAATCTATTGTCCCTGTCATTTCTTCTTCAATCATTCTCCATATGGTCAATAATCCACCAACACAGCAGATCAAATTTATGTTGTTTGTTAATACAATATTCCACCAAAGGGGCTGACAAAGTTTTTCCATTTAAATAGCAAATGTGTTCAATCAATCGGCCAATCGCCTTTAAAAGCCTTCTTAGTACAACTCACTTACAGCACACTATTGAACAAGGAAATTGAAATATGTATACAGTATGGGGGTCATTCTGAACCATGAATAAGCCGGTTAGACGTGCAGGATAGATATTTTTCTTGCGAATATGTTTACAAATGTATTCCGAAAACATGCATACCTGCACATACATGGCGCTAGAATGGGAATCTCTGAACGTGTGTGGGAGGGGGCGGAACAGAGGCATAGCTAACTGCAGAGACATATAAAGTATATTCACTAGAGGCCCATGTACATCTTCAGCGTTACCTAAAGACGTCCAAGTTATACCTGCGGAAACGTGGAATAAGGCTCTGATCCCCAATGCATTCCATTGGGATGAATGACTGTGACACGTCTGTATTGAACTGGTGTGTCTGCTGTCTGGGAGGGCACAAGATGCAGTTGTACAGAATGGAATGCACAGGTGAGGGACGTTTGTAAGGTTAAGGAATAATAAAAAAACATCTCTACAGAAATATAAAGCACTGCAGTAGACTTTATTCTGGCTATGCTGACATTTGCTGCTTGTGCCAAAGGGGTTATTCTCCACTTCCCTAACAATTCCAGTGTCCGGAACAATGTGAATGTAGATGTAGGATGGTATGTGAGGTAGTAGGGAGCAGAATTGTGTTTGCCTGAGAAATGCAGATCCGTTGTGGAGTCCTGAAATGCCACGCCATAATGGTCTCACAGTATTTGTGTATGGGTGTAGGGCATGGGTTTTGCAGAGGATGGTAGTGTGACTGCAAGTGAGAGGATATGTGGATGTGTGGGGGTGGGTGGTCTGACCTTTGCACAGGAGGATCAGTTGTGCTCATCTGCTAAGCTGTGGGGACACGAATGTCTGGCCGGTACCTGGACCGTAGGGATGACCGCAGCGTCACAAGTGCCAGCGTGATCGGGGAGGTTAAATCAGAAGAGGTTCTCTATAGCAAAATGTCACAAAATATCTCTGTCACTAATAAGGACCCCTCAGAATAAGAGCAGTCAACAGTGCAAACAGCACTGAGACATGCCCAGGGGCACCATTATAGGTCTCTAGAAATGTGCACAATTGTAGAGAGCAAGGATGATGCGTTGGGTCATTTATTAGCACTGTGTGCACTGTTGAATAGTCCCATTCTGCGGGTCCCTTATCAGTGACAGGGATATGTTCTGACATTTTGCTGTAGAGACCCTCTTCTGATTTCTTCTGGGCCATACTGAGCATTGCACAGACTATTTTCTGAGAAGACCAATGCAAGCATACCTAAGGATGTCCTCCACTGCCATGTATGTTATGATGCAAGGTATGTCGTATCAAACACGTCACTTTCTACCTGCTTTTAAACTATCGTAGAGTGCACAGAGCTATCTTTGCAGTGTTCTGGGCATGCAGCAGACTGGTATAGATAATCTAGTTTGCATCACCATTTCTGTATCATCAGTATTCATGTATGGTTTGCATCAGCACAACACTGTCAGTGAATTGAGCAGCTTAGGAGATGCATGTTTTACACAGGGCCGTGGTTGTGCGTGGGTCTATGGCAGAGACAGACGGGTTCGTGAACATCTAACTTTTCAGAATACGGTGTGCGCAGGGACATACAAAGCTGTTTGCTGCATATAGCCATGTCCCGTACTCTATAGTACTTTGTTCGTGCAGCGCCGATAACATGTATGTCCCTATTCCGAAACCACATGTGCGTCTAATGTGGAATCCCATTTAAATCGGGCATGTTTACGATTTGGATGTGTCCACAGCCAAGACATGCATGTAATGGAATTGGCCCCTTAGTATAAAACATATGCAGAATTAAAGTTGCATAACGCTTTATTTTAAATATCTAGCAATCACTAGCATATGTCTAACTTTGTCTCTTTATTGTCTGCACAAAACCCACAAGACCCACTAGGGTCAAGCCCCAGTATTTCTGGTTGTGGTTTGTCCTCTAAACAAGGCACTGCTGATTTTGTGCTCATATCTTTTATATTTTTGGCCTGAGTGAATGCTATAGGGAGTAGGACATAAAACACTGATGAAGTTCCAGAGTTTCCCAATGTTTTTGCATTATCTCCTCTACTAATTTAGCTCTAATTGGAAACAGTATTCTGCATGACATGTTGGAATCTGGTCTAGGCGATTGATATGTTAACAATAATGATCTCTGCCCAAACAATGCATGTTTATAAGCCCAAATAATTACATCTGTGGATAACCTCACTGGAGAAATCTATATTTCATATCCAAAGGTTTTATCTAAAAATCTTGAGCTGAAGGCATATTCTCCGTAAACAAAGATGTTAGCTTATAGGCAATCCCATTTTCAACTTTCCAGGGTGTTGACTATGAAAACACAATAAATTATTCTCCCCCCACCCCTGTTTTTATCTATAAAGTAGTAAAGATTACTCCTCCACATTTCACAAATCTGATATATAGGAAATCTATAATTTTCAGATGACATAACATCTTAAATTGTAGATTCGGTTTACAATTGTTTATTCACTGTATGCACTTACAGACACATATGAGCAAAGAAAGAAAATTTATTTCAGTAAACTGGGCTATAAAATTGCACAATTATATCTATTACTTTCAGATCATTATTGGTCCAACATTCTTTTTTTAATAAAAAGACGTTGTTAGATGATAGTTTATATAGAAACATAGAAACATGACAGCAGGTAAAGACCATATGGCCTATCCAGTCCGCTCTTCCATATAGTACTACAGTCCCTTTTTTTTCCTTTAGAGATCTTCTGTGTTTGTCCCAAGCTTTCTTTAATTCAGATACTGTCCTTGTCTTTACTACCTCCACTGGGAGACTATTCCACACATCTACCACTCTTTCCGTAAAGAAATATTTCCGCATATTACTCCTGAGTCTATCCACTTTCATCCTATGCCCCCTCATTGCAGAGCTTTCTTTCAATCGAAAAAGACTCTTTCATTGTGCATTTATGCCATGGAGGTATTTATGTATTTATTTATTTTATTTCGATTTTTGTTTGGTACAGCACAAGTTAATACATCATTTTTCTTCTCCTTTACAATCAATGGCATAACAAGCATCCGGCTGTATCCATCAGCCCACCTAATTTCCATTTTATCCTTACTTTACATTACTTTACAATATGCTTCACTCCATGTACCTGTACAATTTTTATTTTATTTTATTTTATTTTAATATTCCCTTCTTCTCCCCTCCTCCCCCCCCCCCCCCTGGATCCTGTGATTTACCTTCCTCCTTTTACTATTCCCTTCTTTGAGCTTGAATAGTTTTAACCCGTTAATTCATTATCCATCCTTTGTAACCACTCATTATACTTTTACCATCTCCTTTGGAAGATCTCAGTCCTGTGCATTTTATTTGCATTAATCTCACTCATCCTATAAATATAGGCTAGTCTACTTAATATCCTCTCAGGGGCTGGTGCTCTCTCAGACCTCCATCCCTTCGCTATTTCCATCCTCACTCCAGTTGCAAGCATCTTCAACATATACACCAGGTCACTTTTCGGATCTCTCCCACCCCCCCATTAATTCAATAATACTCCAGCAGGTGTGATAGCTCCCACCTAGCCCACCATCTCACATGTAAGGTCCGACATCCACTGCCATGTTTGCTGCAGAACTGGGCAGCGCCACCACATGTGCATATACTCCCCTTTCTCTCCACATCCCCTCCAACACAGCGAATCATTATATCTCCACATCTTACACAATCAAACTGGGGTTAAATACATTCGGAACAGCATCTTGTAACAATGTTCTTGGATTGCTGCTGAGACCAGAGGTATTTTTACCCCTTCATATAATTTTTCCCATCCCTAAGAATCCCATTGACCCCCCAAGTCCACCTCCCAAGCCCGCATATGCGTTCCTTGGTCCATGGGTCCACTCAATGCTTTGTAGAGCCTAGAAATTACACCTCCCAGCCTAAACATCTTCTCTAATTGTGTCTCTTTGCTGCTCAGGCTATCTTTTATTTGTTTTCCCCCCAGAAAGTGTGCCAATTAGAAATAACTATACCATTCACTCTTCTCTATTTGGAACTCCCGCTGAAGCTTCTCAAACGGCCTTAAATGGCCCTCCACAGAAAATACCTGTCCCATACACTGTAACCTTTTCTCGTGCCATGTTTGAAATATCCCAGAACTTTCTCCCACCAAAACCTCTCACATTGTGTGATCTGCTATGCTCTAATATTTCCTCCCGTATGTGTTAGTACCTTATGTTTCCTGTCCCAGGCTCGAAGTGTACTTGTCATGTATGGGTTCTTATCTGACCCTCTTCCTCTCTCCTCTCTTCTCTTCCACATCAAATCAGTAATATAATTTGGTCTTACCATCTCCTGTTCTATTCTACTCCATTGAGGCCCATCCTTCTCCAACCTCCACCCCATTAACGCTCTCAACTGTGCCGCCTCATAATACATTGCAATCTCAGGGACCGCCAGCCTTCCTTCCTTTTTCTCTCTATACATTATTTTCCTTTGCACCCTAGGGGGCCTGCATCTCCAAATAAAGGAGAAGATTTTTCTCTGCACCAAATTTAACATTGCAGTGGGAATCTCTCTAGGCAAGGTCATAAACAGAAAAAGTAGTCTGGGTAATATATTCATCTTCACTATGGCAATCCTTCCCATACAAGAGAAAATGGGTTTATCCCATCTTACTAAATCCGTTAGCACTTTCTTAATAGTTCATAATTCAACTTGTATAGCTCAGACCTCGCTGCACTAATCTGGATTCCCAGGTATCTCACACTTTTATTAGCCCACTTAAACGGGAATGTGTTTTGCACCATACCCTCTTCCTGTGAGTCCAACCTTAGTTTTAGCACTTCTGTTTTCCCCATATTCATTTTATATCCTGATACTGCACTATATTTCATAATCTCCTGTACTAGCACTGGTATGGACTCCTTCGGTTGTCCTAATATATGCATCACATCATCCGCAAATAGTGAGATTTTATACTCCTCCTCACCTACCTTTTTTCCATGTATTTCCTTATTCTGTCTGACACTTTCGGCCAGTGGTTCTATCACCATTGCAAACAGCAAAGGTGATATCAGGCACCCCTGCCTTGCGCCTCTGCCAAGCTTAAATTGCTCTGAATATGCCCCATTAATCCATATACGTGCCTTAGGTTCTCTGTAAAGAGCCTCTATCCATTTCTGGAAGTTCACTCCCAGACCCATCTTCTTCATAACTGCAAACATGAAAGCCCATTCTACTCTGTCAAAGGCTTTCTCCGCATCTACTGCCATCACTATAGATGCTGTTCGATCCCTACGTACATGCCATATTAAATTCAGCAATTTATGTACATTATCACTCGCTTGTCTACCCAGAATAAACCCTGCTTGATCCTCCTTTATCAACCGTGGGATATATTTCTGCAACCTGGCCGCCAATATTTTAGCCAATATCTTAGCATCCAGATTTATAAGTGAGATGGGTCTATATAACTCACACTTCCCATGGTTCTTACCAGGTTTGGGTATTACTACCACACCAGTTACCTCCATAGAGCTTGGTAACCTTTCCCCTTTTAGTACTTCATTAAAGACATCTCTCAGTGTTGCAGCGAAGTGCACGCAATGAATAAAACCAGGAGTCAGTTCGAAGATCCAAGCCAATTTATTGTGCACAAGTCTCAGGCAAATGTCACATTCAAAATGGTCTGAGCAATGGAGTCCAGTAAACAACACCTTTTATACCTTTCTTCTTCAGTTTAATACAGGCAAACTTTCTATTGGTTCTATTGACCCTTGCACCCATCCAATTAGGATTTCTCTCTGGGCTCAGCACTCTGTTCTCCCTGCTCAGAATTCTCTAACAAAGGCACAGTTCTTAACTTTAATACTTTTCTTTTACAAGGTCACTGCTTAGCTTAGAAAATGTGTGAATACAGAGCACTGGTACATGTCTGTCATCAGCATAGAATATTCAACAAAGGATTTATACAACCTTATCAAAAAGCAGTTTAAAGCAGTTTCTCTAACTTATACTGACTTTGGTCTTTCTCAGCATTCTTATTCTTAGGTGGGGGTTGGGACTCAGGCCTAGCTTACAGGCCTCTCATACGTTTACATACATTTATAGGCTATTCTAGGCCATAGCCTACCACTTTCCCCCCTTTGATTATTCTCACCCATAAGTGAGAAAGGGTGAGAATCAAATCACACATTACACAGGGCTATCAGCATCATGTTGGGGTACAAGGGAATATTGCCACATAGCTAATATCTTTGTAGCTGCCTTACGTTCAACAATACTATCAATGGTTGAGTTCAACATGCGTAAGCATAAGGGTAGGAAACATGGGAGAAACATGCAAATAGCCAATATGAATAGGACAATGAACACAAGTGTTTTCAGGCCACCCAGTCCTGAAAACAGAGAACCAAACCATCCATCGAGTTGCAAACCATGCCAGGTCTGGACTGGTACATAGGTTTGTTTTCTCATATGATTGGCTATATCTTCTACAACTTGTCCTTCATTATCGATTTGCAAACAACAGTTAGTTAAATTCAGCTTTCCACATACTCCTCCTTCAGCAGCAAGTAAATAATCTAATGCTAAGTGATTCTGATAAATGGCTGTACGCATTTGCGTGGCTTGTTTAGCTAACAGGGTTAGTGCTCTACTAGTTTCATTAGTTATTATTTCTACAACAGCTTGCAAACGTATAATACGATTTAACATATACACAGGGGTGCGGTAACCCCAAGAGCCATCTTGTGCCCAGGTGGCAGGTCCATAGTAGGAAACGATTCTCTCCAGTGGCCATTCTTCAGATGTTGCATCCCATTTGTGCCATTGGCCTATTTTCAAGGCCTCTCGTTTCTGTCGACTCTTGTATACAGGAAAACCCAGTCATTCTCCATGGGAAATGGGCAGAAGAAGAAAGAAGGTCTTATTGTCCCCAAAACACACGCACCTCCCCAGTTAGCAGGGAGTTTAGCATATGCTCGAGTTCCGCAGATCCAATATAGTCCAGGTGGAGCTTGCTAGTTATTGTGAGAAGCGAGATTTGTCCATAACCTGGCAAGGTTAGGAAAGATGATCAGAGGATTGGAGGGTTCCGGGGCATTGGTTCCTGACCACCAGGATGTCTTTCTGGTAGTAGCATTACTTCTGGTTCAAACAGACCAACTGCCTCACTAGCATAGTCAATTGTGGTCCAGCTCGAGCGAAACATAGGTTACGAACAATGGGGTTAGCTAGGACCCATTCACTGGTAGCTTTATGCAGATCAGTTTGGTTGTATGATACAGAATAGTTCAGTTCTTGTGCTTCCCAGGGCCACTGGTCTCCCATCTGAGTTCCTCCATAGAAAAGACAATCAGAGACATGGAGAATGGATGCTGCTTTTTGGCTCCACCCCTCCAGCAGCTTTTTGGCTCCACCCCTCCAGCAGCGTGTCTCAGAGCATCTCTACCCAATCGGGGCACAGCTCTCCATTTAAAAGGAGAAGCCACAGGCACAGGATCCTCTCTTGCTCTGCTTAGCTCCAGGAGGAGCTGAGCCATCTACCCGAGTCGAAGCCTCATCGAAGGGAGCCTGCCCTGCTCCAGAAGATCGGCGGCAAGAAAAGAGCAAGCCAGCTACAAAAGACCTTGCTGCACACAAAAGAGCTCTTCGGGGGAAGCTGCTTTTTGGCTCCACCCCTCCAGCAGCGTGTCTCAGAGCATCTCTACCCAATCGGGGCACAGCTCTCCATTTAAAAGGAGAAGCCACAGGCACAGGATCCTCTCTTGCTCTGCTTAGCTCCAGGAGGAGCTGAGCCATCTACCCGAGTCGAAGCCTCATCGAAGGGAGCCTGCCCTGCTCCAGAAGATCGGCGGCAAGAAAAGAGCAAGCCAGCTACAAAAGACCTTGCTGCACACAAAAGAGCTCTTCGGGGGAAGCTGCTTTTTGGCTCCACCCCTCCAGCAGCGTGTCTCAGAGCATCTCTACCCAATCGGGGCACAGCTCTCCATTTAAAAGGAGAACGCCACAGGCGCACCCGCGCCTTGCGGGCCCGCGCCTGAGGGCCGCGCAAGAGGGCCCTTTGGCACGGCCCTTAGGCAAAAGCACCCCCAAGATCGTCACAGAAACATAACAGAAAAAACGACGCTGAGACTACACCTCCCTCTTGGTACAGCTGAGCTCCCTCGGGGTCGAGCTCGCGTACAATCAAGGAACTGACAATCCACCAACTCACAGTGGAAACGCAGAATACCAACTCCGAAGACGCCGAACTGCCTAAAGAGCTGAAACTCTGGGGCACGTTTAGTCACACTCATTTGAGTGATTTTTAAACTATCAACACTGCTTCATTACTTATATGAATTAACTGCACTCCTAACAATAATTGAATGTATAGTTCTGTTTAAATCATCTGATTGCAGCAGCACCACTCTCTACAGCTAGGATTATCCTCCTGCCTCTCATAAAAATACTAATTTAAAGGGTAGAAATTCATGTTTGGGACTAGAATCCAAGATCAGTGTTGGGCACTCTAGTGACTAGTTCCCTCTGGATACTGTTGTTAGCTTCCAGCGTTTACAGGCCATATTAGGTATTACCATGTTTGTCCAGATCGATACTGTAAACCCAGGGATATGCCAGTGTTGTTAACTACCATCGTTTATAGGCCATATTTGGTATTACCATGTTTGTCCAGATTGATACCTTAAACCCAGAGATATGCCAGTACTGATGCTATGTTAGAGCAATGTCATCTTTAGCTAGATAAGAACATAGGGACTTGGGATGTACCATAGTGGGTCAGACCAAGAGTTCATCAACAGATCCAGCTGCACACACACGAAACAGGCTCCCTCCACGGGACAGGCTCCCGCACCGCGACAAACCCAGCTCCACATCCACGGGACAGACCCCCGCAACAGGGCGACCACCACAGATCCGGCTCCACCTCCACGGGACAGGCTCCCTCCACGGGACAGGCTCCCGCACCGCGACAGATCCAGCGTCACATCCACGGGACAGGCCCCCGCACCAAGACGACCGCCACAGATCCAGCTCCACATCCACGGGACAGGCTCCCTCCACGGGACAGGCTCCCGCACCGCGACAGACCCAGCTCCACATCCACGGGACAGGCCCCCGCACCAAGGCGACCAACACAGATCCAGCTCCACACACACGGGACAGGCTCCCTCCACGGGACAGGCTCCCGCACCAAGGCGTCCGCCACAGATCCAGCTCCACATCCACGGGACAGGCTCCCTCCACGGGACAGGCTCCCGCACCGCATCAGATCCAGCTCCACATCCAAGGGACAGGCTCCCTCCACGGGACAGGCTCCCGCACCGCAACAGATACAGCTTCACATCCAAGGGACAGGCTCCCTCCACGGGACAGGCTCCCGCACCGCAACAGATACAACTTCACATCCCCAGGACAAGCCCCTGCAACAAGTACAGCTCTCCTCAAAAAAGCAAACAACAGACGAAAACCTAAGGACACAGGCGTCGCCCTATCAGAACATCACAAGCTATCAACATGCACACCACATACTTCCTCCCACTATACCTACTAGTCACACAACTCCTCCCACCAACTACACACCCCCACTACCCCCAAACAAACACACCATGGTACCCACCAACTGCACTGCCATATCTCGGTCCACAACACACACACAAAGAGACACTCGCAACCTCCCAAACAAAGAGACAAAACAGACACAAATCAAACCCCAACACCGGCCCTACGGAAGCACACGTCGCAACAACCTCTTCCACAAAGAAAACATCAATTGAGCTCATAAACGCCAGATCCATCTGCAACAAGATACACACTCTGGTAGACCACATTGAAGAGCGACAGCCAGACATAATATGCATCACAGAGACATGGCTCAACCCTACCGACAGTGTACTACTCAACCAACTAGTACCGAACAACTACTCAGCATACAACTGCCCACGCATCCACAAGCGTGGAGGAGGAGTCCTAATAATAGCAAAAACAGAACTCAAGTTCAAGACACTGAATCTCACAGATACAAAGCAGTGTAACACAATTAGCATCAAGAACAAGAATATTGCAATCTGCCTAACCTACAGAGCACCCCGTGCTCCACCCGACGAACTAGCCTTCATACTCGAAGAAGCCTGTGCCATAACGTCAAACAACAAACCAGCACTACTAATCGGAGACTTCAACCTCAAGTCCGCCAATACAAAAGATGCAGAGGCCTTCCTTCAGGCAATGTCATCACTTCAATTCACACAGATAGTCAATGCACCAACACACAGACTAGGATCATCCCCAGACCTCATCTTCGCATCAAACTACCTAACTTCAAGAGACCTAATCTCTACACCCACCATCACCCCAGTACCATGGTCTGACCATTACTTAATCGAGACAAATCTGCAATCACAAGAAGACTGGACAAGCGAAAGAGCGAACTTCCCACACACACAAAGACGATTCAAGTCCTTTGACAAGGACGAATTCATCCAGGACACAATACAACACTTGAACATTGACTCAGAGGACCTGGAGGAACAAGTTTCCAACTGGAACAATGTCCTAGCTAACGCCGCCAAACCATCCATTGACAGGACCAAGAAACAACACCACAACAAGAGACAAAACAAACCATGGTACTCAGCAAAAATACGACAGGAAAAGAGGGAGCTCAGGAAAATTGAACAGAGATGGAGAAAAAACAAAACTACTTCCGACCAACATCTTTACCTAACAAAGCAAAAACAATACAATGAACACATCAACCAATCAAAGAGAGAATTCCACACAAACCTGATAAATTCTTCCATCAACAAACCCAGAGAACTTTTCGAAATAGTAAAAACCCTGACAAAAGAGCAAGCAGCAGAAAGAGAAATACAAGTGGATCCACAGATATTCGCCGACCACATCAAAGACAAATTTCACTCCACAGAGCGCTCAACACCCAGTAGAACCAACAGAACGAACGTCCACCCCAAAACCTGGGGCACATTCCACTCACCCTCAAAAGAGCAGATATCAGACATCATCTCCACAATCAACACAAGCACTGCTCGTACAGACCCTTGCCCAGTGTCATGGGTCAAAGCCACCAAAGCAAGCCTCATACCAAACATTCATAAAATGGTACACAACTCACTCACTCAAGGACTCATGCCACAGCAATTAAAGCTTGCCTCAGTAAGACCAATCACAAAGAAAACTTCTCTCGACAAAAAGGACCCAGCAGCATACCGACCAATCTCCAGCATACCCTTCCTCGCAAAAATAATCGAAAAGACGGTTCAACTACAACTTCAGGAACACATTGACGAACACGGAACTCTCGACGACAACCAACACGGATTTCGTCCCAACCATGGAGTCGAAACTCTCCTGATCTACCTCTTCGACAGCATCATAAGAATAATTGACGACATCAGGAATGGAATTATAATGATCTTCATCGACATCTCCTCAGCGTTCGACACAGTTGATCACAATATACTCCTGGAGAGACTGAAGAACACTGGTATACACGGTACCACTCTAAAATGGTTCCACTCGTACCTAACAGAAAGACAGCTACAGGTCAAGGTGGGACAGGACACCTCCCGGCCCATAAACGTCCAACAAGGAGTACCACAAGGATCCGCACTCTCAGCACTCCTTTTTAACATCTACATCCAACCAATATGCAACATTATGAAAGAGAACAACATCCAATACACAATATACGCAGACGATATAATGGTATACTCCCCGATATCAATCGAAAACCCGGACTTCTCTAAGATAGCAGACTGCCTTACCCAAATGGCGAAGTGGTGCCAAAACAACAATCTAGCTATAAACTACAACAAGACTGAAGCTTTAATCATCACTCGAAACCAAAGCTTCACACACCCACCAAACATAAAGATACAAAGCACCACGATACCGATAAGATCGGAGGTGAGATACCTTGGGGTTACTCTGGACAGTAAACTCAACCTCAAACCACACATAGACAAAACAATCCAAAAAGCATATTACAGGATGCGAATCATCAGGAGACTGAAACCACTCCTCGCTCCAGAACACTTCCGTACAGTCTGTCAAGCACTGATAACCCCAATACTGGACTTCTGCAATCCGATATACCTCGGACTACCAAAACAAGCTCTCAAACCACTACAGCTGGCACAAAACACTGCAGCTCGAATCATATCCGGAGCCGCAAGGCAGGAGCACATCACACCTACACTAAAGGACTTACACTGGCTCCCAATCATTGCTCGCATCAGATACAAGACTATCATAAACCTATTTAAGATAAAAGAACACACATCAGCCAACAGCCTCCACCTGCTCATACAACCGGAAACCAGCGCACGTCCCAGAAGAAGTCAAACACGCAACCGAGTCAGCACCCCAAATGAGTACAAGCACACACGCAAGGACACAACAGACAGAGCTCTCTCCATGGCTGCTCCAACAATATGGAACAATCTACCAGACGATCTAAGGGCAACTCCAGACCTCAAAGACTTCAGAAAACAACTGAAAACCATGCTGTTCATAGAGCACTATGGTCACATCACATAACTGAATATATATAAAATATGATTCTAGCACCACTGTAAATAGCCCACCCTGTATATAGCTCAAACAAATCAAGCACCCAACACATCCCTCACACAACTAAGTTTTATCCTCACTGCATGTACAACACACACACTTTACCTGATTGCTTGCTGTGATACCACCTTGATTATTAAGATAAGGCGGTTTAGAAATACTGTTAAATAAATAAATAAATAAATAAACAGATTTCGGGAAGCATGGGGAATTACAAACTCTGCCTTCCTGGCCTCATAGAAGGTATGATGTATTCGGTAAGGTGAAGAGACATGAGTTTTTGTGTTAAGCTGGATATATACAATAGTTCCGGGGTCAGTTCCACTTCCTGCAATACGTAGGCCGAATCTGAATCCCTGCTTCTACTGGCTTGGGTCGAGGATGAGAAGTCGTAGAGATTACAGGCACCTTTTTTGCACTTCTTAGGTTCCAGTAGAGGTAATCTTTCTAGAGTAGCCTTGCGATTATCTCCAGTTTGTCCAGTAGGGCTACCAGACCAGGTAGTATAGTACACACAGCCCCATTTTGGGCAGAAATAGTCATCTTTTGATGGTTTTCCATAAGTAGTTGGGGAATGTACCCCAGTGAATATTCCCCATCTGTAGGCACCTTCGGGACACATGTACTTGTCATCATAGTAGTAAGCTTGTTCCCATGATCCACACCTGTAATAGTCATTTCTGTTTATCAGATCACAAGCATCAAAATACAGGGACGCAAGTCTGGTGGGATCAGTGAGTTGAGTCGTAGCATTTATGAGGGCTCCATCTTCATCATTCCAGTTCCAAGACATAGTAAGAAGGATTCTGTGAGGGTCTAAAACAGGTACGAGTCTTTCCATTCGTGCAGACATTCAGTTCGGTACCATTATACATGCACTGACTAACTTTACCAGTGCAAGTATAGTAAGAGTGATAAAGTAAAGTCTGGGTGATCTTCATCCCAGTTTGGGTAGTGGTTATACAAGCTGCACAAGGAGGCAGGGCAAGAGTTGTTTCCAGGGGACCCAGGGCCACCGCAAAGATGAAACAGTAATAAGCAATCATCATGATCATAGTCTCTTAGTCTTTGATGATAGATAACTGAGATGTTGACGGTTAGTTATTCTTTTCGTAATGTGAGTCGTAATGGTACTGCAAGATTAGCGATCGAAGTCCAAGGACGACTCTCAGAAACTGCTGCTGGTTTGACTCGACTGTGATGAATCCAGAAATCGATCTCTGCCACTTTAACCGCTGTGGGTGTTGACAGTAGAACAACATACAGTCCCTTCCAATGAGGTGCCAACAGTGTCTTCTTCCACTCTTTTACCCACACCGTGGTTCCAGGCTTGAAGGGATGCAATGGCTCAGTCAGATTGATAAGTAACTGGTCTTGCACCCAGGTATGGAGGTCCTGCAAGACAGAACTTAGAGCCAACAATTCTTGTCTAGTGATTTCTGATCCAATCTGATTCATATCCCCCCTTATTCCCTGAACTATGGGCGGGGGTCTTCCATACAAGACCTCAAATGGGGAAACTCCTAATGATTTAGTGGGGGCTGAACGTACTCTGAGAAGGGCTATAGGGAGAGCTTGAGGCCATTTCAGGTGAGCTTCCTGACAGAGTTTGGATAACTGAGATTTCAGGGTTCAGTTCATTCTCTCTACTTTCCCTGAACTTTGGGGTCTATAAGCTGTATGTAACTTCCACTGTATTTGTAAAGCACGGGCTAGCTGCTGAGTTACTTGTGACACAAAGGAGGGCCCATTGTCTGACCCTATGGTCAAGGGTATTCCGAACCGGGGAATGATTTCATGGAGCAGGGCCTTAGTGACTTCTCTGGCCTTCTCAGTTCTGGTGGGGAAAGCTTCCAACCACCCAGAGAAAGTACAAACTAGAACCAGTAGGTAGTGATATCCATTTGCTCGTGGCATTTCTGCAAAGTCTATTTGGATATTTCCCATGGGGGTAACTCCCACCAATTGAACTCTTGGAGGTAGGACAGGACCCTGTCGGGCATTATTCTTTGCACAGGTTACACATTTTCGGGCTATTGAGGCTGTTAAGGGTCCCAATAATGAGATACAGAAATACGGTTTCAGGGCTTTTTCCATTGCAGTTTTTCCATAGTGTGTGGCTTGATGAAAGGCGTGGACAAAGGCTGGACCCAGGTCTTCAGGGATCACAGTCATAACAGGAGGTGAGCCTCCTTCGGGCGGTGGTAATACTATCCATCCAGTCTCGGATAACTGCCCCCCCTCATTCTGACAATAATAGTCCAGCTCATTTGGAGTGTATCGTGGTGTCCAAGCACTGAGAGGTACTGGAAATATGGCTGTCTGAAATGCAATATTGGGGGTAGAAATTTCTCCTTTGATTGCTGCTTCTTGGGCTGAGGCATCGGTGAATCTGTTCCCTCGGGACACTTCTCCATCTCCAGTCTGGTGGCCTCGGCAGTGCATTATGGCAACTTGTTTGGGGGCCCATACTGCTTCCAATAACGTCAATATTTCTGGGCCGTACTTGATGGACTTGCCTCCCGAGGTTATCAATCCGCGTTCTTTGTACAAAGCTCCATGGGCATGTAATGTTGTAAAGGCATACTTGGAATCTGTGTATACATTCAGACGGGTCCCAGTCCCCAGTTTCAGTGCTCGCGTGAGGGCTATTAATTCGGCCTTCTGTGCTGATGTTCCTGGGGCCAGAGCTGATGATTCTATTACCATGTCCAGGATCACCACCGCATAACCGGCACATCATTGTCCATTAATTACAAGACTGCTTCCATCCACAAAGAAAGTTCTTTCTGGGTTGTTCAAAGGGATATCAGTTAAGTCTGGGCGACTTGAATATACAGTGTCCATTACTTCTAGACAATCATGGTCAGGAGGGCCTGGACCAGTCGGCAGTAGGGTAGCAGGGTTCAAGGTTTGGCTGACACTCAATTGTAGCCAAGGATTCTCACACAGCATACTCTGATATTTCAACATTCGCGCGTTGGTGAACCAGTAGTTTCCTTTGTGTTCCATTAGGGTTAAAACAGAATGTGGTAAAGTGACTTGAAGATTCTGCCCCAAAGTGAGCTTGTCTGCTTCACTCACGAAGAGGGCTGTGGCTGCTACGGCTCTCAGGCAAGGTGGCCATCCTTTGGCAACAGAGTCCAATTGTTTTGACAGATAGGCTACAGGTCGTTGCCAGGATCCAAGGGGCTGAGTCAAAACTCCCAATGCATTTCCACATGACTCATAGACATAGAGATGAAATGGTTTCTGCATATCTGGTAGGCCCAAGGCTGGTGATGATATTAATGCTGTTTTTAGTGATTTGAACGCTTTATCCTGTTCTGGGCCCCATTCCATGGGTGATCGTTCCATTCCCTTTGTGGCTTGGCACAAGGGTTTTGCCACAAGTGCAAAATTGGGTATCCATATTCGACAATAGCCTGCAGCTCCCAAGAAAGCCCGCACCTGTTTCCTGGTGGTGGGGGTTGGGATGCGGCACACTGCTTCCTTCCGCTCGAGTCCCAATTTTCGGATTCCTCTGGATAGATGGAATCCCAGGTATTTCACTTCAGTTTGGCACAACTGCGCTTTGGCTCTGGAGACTTTGTATCCGGCTTCATTTAAGAGGTGCAAGAGATCACTGGTGGCTTGCACACATTCAGACTTGGTGTTGGTGGCTATGAGCAGATCATCTACATATTGTAGCAAGATTCTTTTCCCTGGAGTCACAGAGTAGTTTGAAAGATCTTGGTTGAGAGCTGCACTGAAGATGGTGGGTGAATTCTTGAATCCTTGAGGCAAGCGAGTCCAAGTGCGTTGGCCTCGTCTTCCTGTAGTGGGGTTCTCCCATTCAAATGCAAACAAGAGTTGGCTGGCAGGTGCCAGGCGGATACAGAAAAAGGAATCTTTTAAATCCAGAATGGTGAAATGAGTAGCTTCTGATGGAATCAGTCCCAGGAGGGTGTAAGGATTTGGTACTACTGGATGTATGGTTTCAACTGCACTGTTCACTCGTCGCAAATCCTGCACTGGGCGGTAGTCACCTGTCCCAGGCTTCTTGACTGGGAGGAGGGGGGTGTTCCAGGGCGATTGGCATTCTCTCAGGAGTCCATACTGTAGTAATTTCTTGAGGTGACAATGAATGCCTTCAATTGCTGGTCGTGGGAGAGGATATTGTCGCACATGTACTGGTTCTGCTCCTGGTTTAAGGGTGACGAGCACAGGAGCTATATTCTTTGCTAGGCCAGGTGGATTATCCTCCGCCCACACTTTGGGTGGAGTTAAGATGTTAGTGGGTATACGGGGGCTAGCTGCCTTGGATGAAAGTGGACTATAGAACCGCCATTCTTGTTCTCAGGGGACAGTAAGCACCATCAGGCCAGCAGATTCCGAGTTCACAGTCATCTCCATTTTTCCTCCTTCAACAAAGGATATCTGTGCCTGGAGCTTAGCAAGCATATCTCGGCCCAAAAGGGGAACAGGGCACTCAGGTATGTACAGGAACTGATGTGTTATCTTCCGTCCCCCTAATTCACAGGCACGGTTCTGCAGGAAGGGTCTTGTGATTCTAGTTCCAGTGGCACCAACAATGGTAACAGATCGGGAAGACAAGGGAGTCACTGGCTTAGCCACTACTGAATGTTCGGCCCCCGTATCCACCATAAAGTCCATGTACTGGTCCCCAATCTTTAAGTTGACCATAGGCTCCTGGGGACCCAGGGAAAACTTGGAGCCTGGTCTGGCCTAGTCCTCATCCATGTAGTAGTCCTCAGTAGTCGCCACTCCCTCTACGGCGGCTTCTTCCTGCTGAAACTGTGCGCGCTGCATTCCTCTTCATTGCTGGAATCGGCCCCCTGCTCTCCTTGTGCTCCCCCTCCCTCTCCAGGGGGTGGAGCCAATATTCGGGCATTCATTCTTCCAATATCCTTCTTCCTTACAATAGGCACACTGATTTGCACTTAAGGGGGACCGAGCGCTTCCTCGGCCCCTTTCCCATCCTCGGGTCCTTCTGTTTGGGTATCCTCCACATCCTTCAACTAGAACTGCAGCAAGCAGATCGGCTTTCTTCTTCATCTTTCTTTCACTTTCCCTTTTACATTCTTGATCACGATTCACAAATACCTTCTGGGCAACTTCCATTAGCTGTGCTGCATTCATGCCCGCAAATCCATCCAGTTTCTGCAATTTCCGTTTTATGTCTCCCTGGGACTGACTCACAAAAGCAGCATTTACCATATGCAAATTCTCCTGGGCTGCTGGATCATATGGGGAATAGAGTCTATAAGCTTCAGTTAATCATTCATAGAAGGCAGCCAGACTTTCATCTGGGCACTGAAGAACGTCTGCTACCTTCCCAACATTCATGGCTTTCTGGCCTCCCCTCCTCAGGCCTTGCAGTAGGGCCTGGCGGAAGCGGGTGAGGGCCCTTTCTCCATCTGCACTATTTGGATCCCATCTTGGGTCTTCATTCGGGAAATCTACGGCCGCTGCCCGTCGGGGATCTAGGTCTCCCCTGTCTACATGGTTCTCTTCCAGCCATCGGGTAGTTGCTTGCACTATTCGTGCCCGCTCTTCAGTAGTAAAGAGGGTAGACAAGAGCTGGCAGCAATCAGACCAGGTAGGCTGGTGGGTTTGCATGATACTAGACATTAACTCTGTCAAATCTTGGGGTTTTTCAGTATAAGAAGCATAGTGTGTTTTCCAGTTTAATAAATCTGTGGTAGAAAAGGGCACATAAATGAGACTAGTTGGCCCGACCACAACCTGACCCCCATCATCTAGAATAGGCAATCCTGGGACTTGGCGCAATGGCATCTGGCGAACTTCTTTCGGGCCCGTTTCTCTGCTTCGGAGGGCATAGTGCAAATTTGCGGGTCCAGCGGAGACCCTTCCGCTGGATCCTGGACTAACGGGTGACCCTGGACTGGCAGTTGATGATCCCCCGCTGGCTGTTCCCTCAGATGATGGCAGTCCTGCCTGGGAACTTTGAGAACTTTGTTCGGGACTAGGACTCCTGCTTCGGGAAGGGGGCTGCTCTCTTTCGGGCGATGGATGTGACTGATGGGGTGGAGTCATGTCAGCAGGAGGGGCTCTCTCTTCCTCAGGCTCTGCTCGGGGTACTGGTGGAGCTGATGGGACTGGCTTATACAGAAATTGAGGTGGATAATTTAGAATTTCTACAGGTTCTGGGGCTGAGTAAATGGGAGGCTTTTCTCTCTTACTCCCGGGGTTTCCCTTCGTAGTTGCTAACATTATTCTACACTGCTCTTCACAGCAACGCTTCATCCAAGAGGGCTGCCTTTCACAGATATCTAACCAGGAGTCTATATAGGGAAAATGGTCGGGGTAATTCCTACGCACTATCCCATGCACTCGGGACACAATTCTAACATCAAAAGTACCATCTGGTGGCCACGCGGTGTCCAGCACCGGCCACTCCCTACCACATAATTTTTCTAATCAGGACGGCGACATTTTCGTCCCGTAATCACCACTAAATCCCTTCTTAAAATTCGTGATCATACAGTTCAACGGAGTTTGCACGGACCCCGCCCCTCCCATTATGACGCACAAAACAACAGACAAAGAGGGCGGGTAGTATGGCTGCAGGTAAGGGGTCCGTACAGCCCACGGAACAGTAAGGGAGACAAACACCAAACGCTTCCTCCTTTTCGCGACCTGGGCGCGGTCGCCCGGCCAGGAACTCCGCTACTCAGGAGTCTGCTTTCACTTGGTCTGTATTTCAAGACCTCTCATTCATTCAAACAAACAGGCATGCCACCGAGTTCCCAAAATTCCATAAAGGCCTACCTTACTTACTTATTCATGAGGGGTGGGGTTTCGTCCTCGCGCACGCTCATGCAAGGAGTACTCGGCCACACCCTAAGGGTGATCAGGCTCTCGTTACCTTAAACCGTTACCTTAAACCGTATCAGTCTCGTGCATGCGAGACTTTCCCATAGCTAACTGACTAAGAACCAGACAAATTGCTACTCACCGGATCCGGCCACTAATGCGCTGCGCAACCAGTCCCTCCTTGGGTTGAATCCTGGACTCCCCTCGGGTTCGAGGTGTTGGCCGATCGGACCCGGCAGGCCGCCGAGGCAGGGCAGAACCCGCTCCGATACAATGGGACCGGCGGCGCCTGGGGTCCTCTCCGCTGTCAGCCGGCCGCAGTCCCGACCGGACCAAACCTGGAGGAGGTAATACGTGGTATATTCACTTGCGCACTATTCACGTACTCCACCTTCCCGGCCAACGCACCAGGAATATGTTGCAGCGAAGTGCACGCAATGAATAAAACTAGGAGTCAGTTCGAAGATCCAAGCCAATTTATTGTGCACAAGTCTCAGGCAAATGTCACATTCAAAATGGTCTGAGCAATAGAGTCCAGTAAACAACACCTTTTATACCTTTCTTCTTCAGTTTAATACAGGCAAACTTTCTATTGGTTCTACTGATCCTTGTACCCATCCAATTAGGATTTCTCTCTAGGCTCAGCACTCTGTTCCCCCTGCTCAGAATTCTCTAACAAAGGCACAGTTCTAAACTTTGATACTTTTCTTTTACAAGGTCACTGCTTAGCTTAGAAAATGTGTGAATACAGAGCACTGGTACATGTCTGTCATCAGCATAGAATATTCAACAAAGGATTTATACAACCTTATCAAAAAGCAGTTTAAAGCAGTTTCTCTAACTTATGCTGACTTTGGTCTTTCTCAGCATTCTTATTCTTAGGTGGGGGCTGGGACTCAGGCCTAGCTTACAGGCCTCTCAAACGTTTACATACATTTATAGGCTATTCTAAGCCATAGCCTACCACATCAGTATCGGACTAACATCCTCACAAAATGTTTTATAAAACCTGGCTGTAAGTCCATCCAATCCTGGTGCCTTACCCTCCTATAAACTGTTTATAGCCTCTACTACTTCTTCTCTAGTGATCTCTCTATTCATCCACTTCTGTTGCTCTAAGTCCAATTGCTTCAATGTGATCTCTGCCAGGTACTGTTCTATATCCACTCCTTTTCTTTGTTCCAGTTCATAAAGCTTACAATAGTATTCCCGAAATACTTTTTGTATTTGTTCAGTACCACTAACCCATCTTCCCTGCTCATCTTTTATTCTCAGGCTCTGCTGTTGCATCCTCTTTTCCCTAAGTTTTCGTGCAAGATACCTGCCTGATCTATTCCCCTGTACATAAAATTCATATTTAGTTGGTTTAATTTAAAGACCTCTTCCACTTCATTTAATCTTCCTAATTCTTCCTATAATTTTCTAATCCGCTGCAGCCTCTTCCTTCCACCTCTCTGCTTAGGCAGGGTCTCTTCTGTTCTTAACTTTGTTAACAACTTACGCTCTTTCTGTTCTTTTCCTCATTTCCATCTTGCCACAAGCGCTATACATTGCCCCCTCACCACCACCTTCAGCCCATCCCATACACCGGCTGGCCTCACTTCCCCCCCCCCCCCCATTGTGATGCACGTATTCCCTTATAGTGCTCTGAATACTTTTGTGCCCTTCCACCTCATCTATAAGGGACTCATTCAATCTCCAAAAACACAGACCTCCACCTTCTCTTTGTAGTCTCAGAGAAGCCTCCACCGGTGCATGGTCTGACCAATTTATGGGTCCTATATCCACACTATTAACCTGTTCTATTAGCCTTCCATCCACCCATATCATGTCCAATCTACTGTAACTCTTAAGTGGGTATGAATAATGTGTATATTCTCTCTTATTCCCCTGTATGTATCTCCAAACATCTACTGTACCAGTTTATATAGCAATTTCCCCAACTTCTTGCTTACCCCCCTCATACCTTGCTTATTACCCCCCCCCCTCCCCTGTAGTATCTATTCTGGGGTTCAGGGTTGCATTGAAATCCCCTCCTAATATCACCGGGCTTTGCACATATGGTTCCACCACCTCATAGAGCTTGCCATAAAACCTCCGTTGCTGTGTGTTTGGTGCATATATACTCCCTACTACTACGGGCCTCCCTACTATTTTCCCTTTCCAAAAGATAAACCGCCCTCCCTGGTCTCTCTCCACATGCTCTTCTTCCACACTCAACCCCTTTGCAAATAAAATTCTCACTCCCCCTCTCTTTGGCAATCTCCGATTATGGGCCAGATAAACTTTGTCATATTCTTTACTCAACAACCATCTTTCTTGTACTTTTTTAAGTGTGTTTATTGTATAAGCATAACATCCTCTCTTGTTCTGCTGCCCTCTTTTAGTAGGGCCTGCCTCTTATACCAGGAATTAAGGCCTTTCACATTTATGGTTACAATCTTACATTCATCAAGCTGCTTTTGCTTACTACCCATAACTTCAAATCGCTGTACCTCCTCTTCTTACATACACAGGATCCAGGTACCCCCCCCCCCTCTTCCCACCCCTCCCTCCCCCCTCTTAGTTCCCTCCCTTCTGACCTCCCCCCCTTCTTACTACTATTTAATAGCTTCCACTTCCTCCGTGGCATCAGTTTCCCCCTCCCACTCATGATACACAGTCTACATCATACTCTCTTCTTATCTTAATCTCCCCCCATTCTTATCCTTGCTCATTTTACCTTAACCCCCTCTTCCCCTTCATCTCATACACTCAGTCCATCTTTGTGGTTTCCTTATCCTTGTTGTCTTCCATTCTTTTTTCATTTCTCTCATCTCTGCTTATTTGCTCAGTCCCGTGTCCTTTCTCTTTTGCATTACACTTTTACTTTTCCTCCCTTTACTCTCCACTTTCTGCCATCTTGTTGTCTGTCCATTCACTGGTTTTCTTGTTTCTCCCACCTCTGGTAAACGTGTTACTCCTGCTTCTTTCATCTCTGCCACCAACTGAGTTGCTGTCAACGCTCGCCTTGTGATGCCATGGCTGGTAAATGCAATTCCTGCTGGGTACAGCCATTTGTATTTAATATTCACTTCCCTCAGCCTCATTGTAAATCCTCTCCATTCTCTTCTGCACTGTAGTGTGGCCACAGCCAAGTCTGCAAAAATTGCCACCCTGTTTCCTTTCCACTCAAGGGGACCTGCTTCCCTCACCTTATTAATTATTTTTTCTTTAGTTTTAAAATCCTGGAGGCATATAATAATATCTCTTGGTGCCTCCCCTTTCCTTGGTCCGAGCGTGTGATGCGCTCTGTCTATTTTCATTTCCTGTACCTTCCCTCTGTCCTCGGGGTCCTCCAGTACTACCATACATATATCTCGTGCCGTCTGCTTACAGTCTCTGTATTCTTCACTTTCTGGCACCACCTTTATTCTTAAGTTTTGCCTTCTCGCCCGGTTTTCCAAGTCTTCAAGCTTCAACTCAATCTGTTCCTTCCAAGCTGTTCACTGCTTTATTTATTGCACTCATATTGCTTCACACTTCCTCTACTTGCCCTTCCGCTTCCTCCACTCTTTTCCCCAGCTCCTGCACATCAGCGCAGAACTCCATTATGGCCGCCTCCATGTCCATTCTGAATCCCGCCATTTCTGATCGCAGCTCACCGAACCAGGACTGCAGTTCTTTGGAAATTTGTACCACAGTGCTTTTACACTGCACCTCTTCCAAGGTAGCCAGCAGCTCTTCAGACTCGGCCTCCATATTCGCCTCGGCTCCCATTTTTTCTCCTTCTTTCTGCTCACCTCATACTGCTGCGAACGTGTACTCTCTTATGTCTGCCGTTTTTTTCCTTGCAGTCATCATTCCACCAGCCTCAGCACCCGAGTCTAACCAATGCAATCCTCTCTGGGGTATTTGGTTCACTTTTGTAGGGGAGATTAGTTATATTTGTGGGGATGAACAGCGGAGCTCTTTTTCAGCCGTCCATTCGGTTCGGTGACGTCACCGGAGGTCGCCATGGAGGTATTTAAATGTCTCTATCATATTGTCCCTTTCCCTCCCCTCCTCTATAATTCTTCCCCATATACCTTATGATGAAGGCCATTGACATTTTTGATAGCCATTCTCTGCACAGACTCCATCCTGTTTATATCCTTTTGAAGGTGTGGTCTCCAGAATTGCACACAATACTTCAAATGGGTTCTCACCAAATATTTCTTCAGAGGTAGTGTCACCTCCTTCTTCCTGCTGGCTATTCCACTCACTATGCATCTAAGCATCCTTCTGGCCTTCACCATCACCTTCTTTACCTGTTTAGCCACCTTAAGATCATCAGAAGCAATCACACCAACTACCGGGCAAAATGATAGAAACCATTATAAAGAACAAAATTACTGAATATGTAGATAGTCATGGCTTAATGGGAGACAGCCAACATGGCTTTAGCCAAGGAAGATCTTGACTTACTAATCTGTTATATTTTTATGAATGTGTAAATAAACAGATAGACATAGTTGAGCCAGTCGATATAGTGTATCTGGGTTTTCAGAAAGCCTTTGACAAGGTCCCTCATGAGAGACTTTTGGCAAAATTAAAAAGTATTGGGATAGGATGCAGTGTACTATTGTGGATCAGGAATTGGTTAAAAGATAGAAAGCAGAGGGTAGGGCTGAATGGCCAATTTTACCAATGGATCTGTGCTGGGTCTGCTGCTTTTTACATATTTGTAAATGACATGGAAATGGAAATAACAAGTGAAGTTGTCAAATTTGCAGATGACACAAAATTATTCAAAGTTGTTAAAACACAAAAGGATTGTGAAAAGCTACAAGATAAATTGTACAAGATAAATTGCTACAAGATAAATTGGAAGACTGGACAATCAATTGGCAGATGAAATTTAATGTGGACAAGTGCAAAATTATGCACCTAGAAAAGAACAACGCAAACTATGGTTACATGATGCAAAGTTCCATATTAGGAACCACCACCCAGGAAAAAGATTTAGGCATCATCGTGCATAATGCATTGAAACCCTCCTCCCAGTGAGCAGCGGTGGCCAAGAAGCCAAATAGAATGCTAGGAATCATAAGGAAAGGAATAGAGAATAAAACAAATGATATTATAATGCCTCTGTATTGTTCAATGGTGCGACCGCACCTTGAATATTGTGTGCAATTCTGGTCGCCGTATCTTAAAAAGGATATAGTAGAATTAGAAAAGGTACAGAGAAGAACCACCAAAATGGTAAAGGGGATGGAGAGACTTAAAAGGTTAGGGCTTTTCAACCTGGAAAAGAGACGGCTGAGGGGAGATATGATATAGATCTATAAATTAATGAATAGAGTGGAACAGGTAAATGTAGATCCATTTTTTATTAAATACACACAACACCACCCTTTATAACCCCAATACTTTTCTAACACCTTAATAATCAAGTACCATCATCTTAAACTTTTAACATACTGTATTTCGGGTATATAGAGACCTCAGGGAAGCTCATTCCTTACATCTGGCGAACTGTGTCACCATAGGATAGAGCCTAGAACTCATACATCACAGGTCTCACCCTTTAAACTTTAATCTAATTATATCAAACCTAAAAAACTATCACACTATATCCAAAAAAAGTACTTTTAAAGGATTCGAACAACAGTTAAAACCAATCTTTTTTTATCTAAATTTTTTTTGAAAATATTATAGAAAAAAGTTTTAAAGTAAAGTGCAGTTTCTTCCTACTCGTATTGAAGATAAAATCTCCTGCACCTTCTATAGTAAGGTTATCACCTAAAGGAGAAACATTTTTATGCCATTAAAAAGTAGAAAGACTAGGGGACATACAATGAAGCTACAGTGTTACCCATTTAAGACTGATAAGAGAAAATATTTTTTCACTCAACGTGTAAACTCTGGAATTCGTTACTGGAGAATGTAGTAAAAGCTGTTAATGTAGCTGGGTTTAAAAAACGTTTGGACAAATTCTTGGAGGAAAGGTCCATAACCCATTCTTAAAGAGGACCCAGGTAATCCACTGAGTGCCCAAATACAAGCATTATGGAACCTATGTGTCTTTTGGGGAAACTGCTAAGTACTTGTAACCTGGTTTGGCCACTGTTGGAAACAGGAAACGGGACTTGATGGATCTTGGTCTAACCCAGTATGGTACAGTCAAACCTCGGTTTTCATGATTAATCCATTTGAAAAAGTCTGACTAAAACCGAAACATATGAAAACTGAAGCAATATTTACCATAAGAAATAATGTAAATCCAATTAATCCGTTCCAGACACCCAAAAATATTCACAAAAAATACATTTTATAGAGAATAACTATATTTTTACATACAGAAAACAATGAGAAATAAATATAAATGACTAATGAAATGGATAAATGAACATTTAACATCACTGAAAACAAGCTAAGTACAGTACTGTACAGTACAGTATGTTAGCATCTGGCCTTAGCCACCCCTGACAAGCTGCTGTGCCCAGCTCTCTTCGGAATCACATTGGATTCAGCCCATTAAAATACCTTTACATTATCTGCTCAATGCTTCAGAATGGCAGAAAATCTTAATGATAAAGCTTCAGACGTACCCTGCAAGAGAAAGAATTGCCTCCCACATTCATGCAACATCTCCTGCTTACGTTGACAGCTTTTCTTCCCTGCTACCTCCAAGCCTGAGGGGGCGCTCCAGAGAACGGGCAGGTGGTGGACGAAATCGGGGCCTTCCTCTCCACGCAATCCTTGCCTCTCTAACTCTGACCAGGCTCGAGGATGTGTTTCATTTACGTGCTCAGCTGGCTTTCGCTTCTCATCACGCTGGCAATCGGTGAGTCCGGGGGGCAGTGCTGCCGGGACCGGGCGGGCATTCTGGCAGTGTATACAGACCGGTGTGCAGCGCGAGGGTGTATGTATTTACAGTACTGTACTTTACGAAAACCGAGGCGATGTACGAGAACCGGGACAAAATCTTAGTCAAAAAAGACGTTGAAAACCGAAGCGATGTATGAGAACCGGGACAAAATCTCAGTCAAAAAAGACGTTGAAAACCGAAGCGTATGAAAACCGGGGCAAATGAAAACCGAGGTTTGACTGTATTTCTTATGTTCTTACACCCAGGTCCTGCTCTTCTTTTATGAACAAAAGTACTTCACCCCCTAAACTGTACTGCTCCCTTGGATTTTTGCAGCCCAAATGCATGACCCTGCATTTTGAGTGTTAAATCTCAGCTGCCAAATTCTCAACCATTCTTCAAGCTTCGCTAGATCTCTCCTTGTTATCGCCGCTAGCCCATCCCCAATATCACTAACAAAAATGTTAAAAAGAATCAGAGCAAGGACAGATCCCTGTGGCACACCTGTATCCTTTGTCGCCTCCCACTCAACCAATTTCTAACCCAGTCAGTCACTTTAGGGTCCATCCCTAGGGTACTCAATTTGTTTATGTCGCCTATGTGGAAAAGTGTCTATGGCTTTATGGAAATCTAAGTATACCACATCTAGGGTTCTGCCTCAGTCTAAGTCTCTGGTCACTCAGTAAAGAAATTAATTAGATTTGTTTGACAAGACCTGTCTCTAGCAAAACTATGCAAAAAATTATTTGGTCACGTTATAGAGTGTAAATATCGATGTATCACAAAAAACTCACTCCATTAAAACACAACTTATTTCCTGATTACAAATAAAAAAATGATTGTTTCCAGTCACAAAAATATATAAACATGAAAAGTGGAAATATAAACATGGTCAGCAAGGTCTCAGCTTCTGTGGGCAATGGCAAATATAATCAAGACACAAGTCCAGATCCTGCCACCAAACACAAGCCCAATAACATCAAGGACCTGCTGCCACCAACCTCCACATTTTACAGAAACTCCTAAACAAAATCAACAAGCAACCACATCAACACCCAAAAAACACTTAGCTTTGGAAAAGGATGATAATGGGAGTTGATAACAGGCTGCTACCCCGACGTCACTGCCGAGCTCTCATACGTTTCGCGAGTAATCTCGCTGCATCAGGGGAAAATACTGTAAAAACAAGAAACAAACATTCAAAATCAAACTTATGTTTACTGAAATACCGAAACAAAAGCGAACTCCCAAACCCAACCAACAATAATGACAGAAAAGTTATCACTCACATTAGACAGCAGCCAAACCAGCACTTCAACATTGCTTCTCAAAAAACGCCGCGCATGCTCAATCAACAAAGAATCACCACGCTCCCACAAATACCTCACTGCTGACGTCAAAGGTATCCCCCAAAGAAAAACTCCACCCCCCTCTTAAAGGCATACTGCCCAATCAATACGAAGATTTAAACCCTCCGGAACTACAGTGTGTAGCCTGGTGGCAGGATCTGGACTTGTGTCTTGATTATATTTGCCATTGCCCACAGAAGCTGAGACCTTGCTGACCACGTTTATATTTCCACTTTTCATGTTTATATATTTTTGTGGCTGGAAACAATCATTTTTGTATTTGTAATCAGGAAACAAGTTGTGTTTTAATGGAGTGAGTTTCTAGTAAAACGATGCTGCATCGGATCCTGTAATCCATTGGATTTCAAAAACCTCACTGTCCTCTGTTTTAGCAGTGTTTCCATTAGTTTACTCACCACAAAGGTCAGACTAACTGACCTGTAGTTCCTAACCTCAAGGAGGTTGCTCCAGGGTCATGTGCCCATGAGGGAATGGTTAGGACAGCCATTATAGTTGGTGATGTGATCATTATGCATGTAGATAGCTGGGTGGCTGGTGGACATGAGGATCACCTGGTAACATGCCTGCCTGGTGGGAAGGCAGCTGATCTCACGCACCACCTAGACAAGATTTTAGATAGAACTGGGGAGGAGTCTGCTGTCTTGGTAGATGTTGGTACCAATGGCATAGGAAAGTGTAAGAGGAGATTCTGGAGGCCAAATTTAGACTTTTTGGTAGGAAGTTGAAATCCAGAACTTCCAGGGTAGCATGCTCTGAAATGTTTCCTGTTCAATGTACAGGACCCAAAAGGCAGGCAGAGCTCCAGAATCTCAAAGAGTGGATGTGATGATGGTTCAAGGAAGAGGGTTTGGATTTGCTAGGAAATGGGTAACATTCTGGTAAAAGGAGGAGCTTTTCCACAGGAATGGGCTCCACCATTTTACTGGCCACTATTTTTTAGGAGATATTGGACATTAAGATGTTGAACTGCAAGTGTGCCAATAATGTTGACCACAATTGTAAGGGGTCATAGATACCTATGTTGCCTTTATAAATTAGGGATAAAATGGACTCCTTGGTTAACTGACTGCATAAATGTCCTGGTGTATAATATTGCCCCATATACAGTAAGAGGAAATATGTTTATTTCTTGTGTTGCACTGCCACAGAGTCTGGTTCCTTGGGGCCTCCATTTTAGTTTTTGTCTGCACATTTTATAATTTGAGGTCACTTATTCTGCATTTAGTGAAGATTTGTCTATGTTTGGATTTGGATTTGAATGTAATAACTCACTATTTCCAAAGCTTAGCTCAGCTCAGCTGTGATGAGTTACATTTGAATGTACTCATCCAGGAATGCAAGGCATCACTTTAAAAAAAAATGTAATACTGTCGTTTCTCTGTTCTTTACCTAGAGACAGGATCTGTGGGGCAAAAATAAGGGTTAAACTAGTTTATGAGAACCTGTGACCAGCAGGGAAGAGCAGAGGGAGAGGATATGCAGTTAGATTTTAACGAAAATACCAGATAATGTCCTTCTGGGTTCACAGATCCTGAAAGAAGAAGTAGGAGATATTTCAGACTATAAACCCGCTTCTTCAAGGCTGCTTTTGGATCCTTGCTCCCCTTATTTTCCTGTTTACCATCCATGTGGGCTATACTGTACCATTTCCCATTAGTTCTACCCTAGTCCCCTGTTTTAACTTTGTATTTCTTTTCTTGGATAGATTGTGAGCTCTATTGAGCAGAGACGGTCTTTTAAATGGACATATACAGTGCTGTGAATGCCTTGTGGCACTATCAATATGATAAGTAGCAATAGCAGAAGTATTAGTAGTATAGGTTTAGACTGTGCCCGAGAATCATTCAGGATTTGAAGAGCGGAGAGAATACAGTCTAATGGAGTCCAAGTACGAAGAGAAGCTGAAGTGAGGAGATTAAAAAAAAAAGGGACATGTTTTCTAAAGCGCACTAATGGTTAGTGCAGGGTTTAATTTGTGCCAAACATACCATGGTAAGCTTTACCATGCATCAAAAATGTGGCCAAAGATAAAAATCTCTCGCTAACCATTTAGTGCAGTTGGGCATAGAGATTGGAAAAAACACCGACCGAGGTATTTAAATATTGGCCTATCTATTATAACCCACACTTCTGAACTGATTTGTTTCTTTTGAATTGAATAGTTAGAAGTGATTTTTTGAAGATATATTTCAGATGAGAAGTCATCAATAAACTAGGACCTTCACCCTCAGGACACAAAATAAAAGTTACTCCACCCACCCCCTTTCTGTAGCCACTCAGAGCCACTGTGGGCCTACTACAGAAGAAAGATCAGATAAGTAAAAGCAGATGATAAAGCGCTTTGGGCCCTTTGTCCTTATGGCCTAAATTTAAGGATCAAGCCAAGTGCTGTAGTTCTTGCTTGACCAAGTCTTCCTATGAAATAGCTTCTCTCCTTTCTACTGGATTGAAAGGGGATTGTATTTTTGTCCATGTTTAATATCTGCTTTTTTCCACACTTCCTTTACTAAGCACATGTAAAATGGTTTGAAGAGTGTGTCTCGTGTATCTCAAGTTTTGTAATGCAGATATATGGACAAAGTTGAAGCCCTAGTGAAGAAAAAGGTTTGAGGCACTGCATTATTGGGCCAATAAGCCGTTAGAAAAACCGGGGTTCCTTTAGCTTGTACGGGGCAATTTGGAAACCCTGCACATATGCATAAGGTCTGTGGATAATTTGTACCTACAAACTTTGCATCAGTTTTCAAAAAGAAAAATTTCGCCTTGAAAATTGTCTCAGAAAGAGTGCATTGCACAGATGTGCACCTGCTGCTTGTGCTGGTACTTTCCTCAAGTATAACTACATGCACACTTTAGACATTCAAAGGCATGTGCATGAATGCATGCTCAACTCCCCCCCCCCCCCAACATATGTGTAATTATGAGCATTTTGCCTATAGGCTCATTACTGTCTAGCTGTACATGGTGGTATCCAACAAAAATCGTATATAGTCACTTCATTGAGCTTTTATAGCCATATAAGTATTATCCGTTTATAAGCTCAATAATAAACTCTGAGTTCAGTATTCTTTTCAATCGCTATAGGAAAGCCAGTTAACGGGATGCAACGAGGTCTCAGATTTTCATGAGGCGTTTAATCAGCCAGACTTGCTGGAATGAAAAGTGCCTTCTGCAACATCAACGATCTCCATTAAGTATGCATCCACATGGCTTTTCATGATTTAAGAATATCTTACTATGAGAATAAATATTTTTTTATTTTTTTATTTTTTTATTTATTCTCATAGTAAGATATTCTTAAATCATGAAAAGCCATGTGGATGCATACTTAATGGAGATCGTTGATGTTGCAGAAGGCACTTTTCATTCTAGCAAGTCTGGCTGATTAAACGCCTCATGACAATCTGAGACCTCGTTGCATCCCGTTAACTGGCTTTCCTATAGCGATTGAAAAGAATACTGAACTCAGGGTTTATTATTGAGCTTATAAACGGATAATTCTTATATAGCTGTACATGGTGGGCAGTTTTCAGAAATCCTCTTTTATTTACAGAAATGCCTTTAAAAATTGCCATTGCAAGAGAGAAGAAAGAGCATTTAATATTAGTCTAAAGGCACTATTTCTTTTTCAAAATGCTTTGTGTTCAGTTCAGTCATGTCACATGCCTCTAGCAGTGTTTATGTTTATGTTGATTTGAATTCGCTAAACCATCCTTCATTCCCATTTCAGAGCAGTTACGGAATAGGTTCCCAAAAACATAGGATAGAAATGAGAGTCAGAAGGGGGCATTGACGAGCCCATTGAACATGGCTGCCTAAATGTGCTGCTCCATGCCTTATCCCTCATTAATATCAAAGTGCCTCTCCTCGCAGCTGCGATTTTGAGGTGAAATCGTGAGCTGAGTGCCGGTGTGCTGGTAGCATAATTCAGACGGTGGCCGGAGCTTTGAGGAGCTAGAGATTTGCTGTGCACCCAGCTATTTGTGTTACATAGCCTCCATCCACTTCGTCCAAACGAGGCCTGCAGCAGCTGAATGTAGTTGCTGTAGATGGAAGAGGAGCTGTATGGTGACACATAGGGAGATTGCGCAAGACCATGGCTGCGCGGCCCTGCTTTGAGGCAGCTGTGACTGTGTAGCATGCTGATGCCTGTGATTCTTCTTGCTATCTACCGCAGTCCATCAATGCCGCTGCCCAGGATATGTACTGTTAGAAAGGACACAAGTGCCTTGTATGGTGAATCATTGCAACTGCCCAGAAAGGCAGCAGAGAACAAGAAAGAGAGCTCGGCATTGCTCAGCCTTGGCATGTGTGAGAGGTATGCTCGAAGAGTGTGATAGTCCTTTGTGCACCTTATTTACTATTTGATTATGTGGTGAAAGTTTATGGTGCTGGAGCTGTGGGCTGAAGAGCTGAAATGGCACTGTTTTCCCGCAGAGCCTTTTAAGGAGGAGTTGTGAAAGTGAATGATTCTGATTCCCAGGGGTGCAGAGACGCTGTGCTGGGAAGTGGTTGCTGTCAGTTTGCCCTCAGGAGCTGCAAATATGACTCGGTCAGGAGCGTCCACAGTGTTATTCTACATGTCTTTTGCACATGGGGCCTGTTTGCGCTATTTGCAGAAATATCTCCTGTCTCCTCACAAACACAGTACCTGCACGCTCCAGTAGGCAGGAAATGGAGCCTAAGGCAAGCTATGCTGAAGTACTAGCTAAATTCAGCAGAACAGCTAGAGATGCCATTTGCAACTCTGTGGGCCCACGAGAGGGAGGCTCTCAGACACTTCTGCAAGAAATGGTTGGGAAGCTACATGCTCCGGTGACAGCAGCAGATTTTGCAAAAATGCTTAAACTGTTGAGAGGAGACTTTTTGAAAGCTGTTGGTGATCTTAAACAAAATCTTATGTCCTTGGACGAGAGAGTAACACAAAATGAGACACACATCAGTGAGAAGATTGATGCTACAACAGTATTCCAGACCAAGCTGCAGACATTGGAAACCTTATCCAGGGAGCATCTGGATCATTCTGAAATCAGCATAGATGTAGCGTACGTATTCCTGGCTGGCCTGAACCTAAAGAGGGGGAGGAAGATGTGATGCACCTAGAACAGGACATCTTTGCCTTTTGTATACCTGGAGGTAAAGCAAGAGTATAGAGTACACAGGGGTCTGGGGGAACGTATATCCAAGATGGACTTAAATAGACCTATTATTGTCTGTTTTCACTACTTTGGGCCCTCAGAGGCAAATTTGTTCTTGAATCTTAAAATCAAAGCATCCAAATTTTTCCAGATCTCTCATCATATGTGCTGGAAAAACAGCAGAGCCTTCAATCGCTTACCCATCTAGTGCAAAATAAAGATGCGAAGTATCATTGGGGCTTCCCTTTTGCCATTTACTTTGAGATGGATAAGAAGTCCTATTGTATCTCAGAGTTGGAAGATTGTTTGGATTTAGTAGAAGAGTTCTCCGGTGCACCTCAAGCTAACATCCAGGACAGCAGGACGGTTGATGTCTGGAATGGAAAGAATCCACCCTCAAGGGCCAAAAGATAGTTGGTGCTTGATGTCTTCAATGGACTGGAGGTCTTCTGATGCAGATGACAAAGACATAGATACTTCAAAACCCCCTTGACAGGATGTGCTCTTGTCTATTTCTGCTTCCTATATCTCTTTGTCCTATGTTAGTTCAGGTCCTTTTGGGATTGTTCACTCTGGGTGATTCTAATTCTTTTTCTTCTTCACATAGTATGCTTTTGTGAAGGGGGAATTTTAGGAGCTCTGCTGTTTCAGTGGATCTCCAGTATACTGTGCTTGTTGTTGGTCAAGTGGCTTTCAGGGACAGGACTGGTGTTAGACATGCAAGGGCCCAGGGCAGAATTTAAGGAGGACTCTCCCATCCCTTCTCAATTCTATCTGGAGTTCAGTGTGTGCTTTCAAGTCAATACTGACTCCTGGTGACCCAGCAGCCCCTGGGTTTTCTTGGCAGTGTGACTGGAAGTAGATCGCCAGGCCTTTCTTCCAAGGCAGTAGAGGGTTAAGTGACTTGCCCAAGGTCACAAGGAGTACCAGTAGGAACTGAACCTTGGGTCTCTTGGTTACTAAGCCAGGCTACTAGGCTACTCCTCTACTCCCAAGTCTGTCTAGTCAATATTTATTTATTAACCGTTTCCTTCCAAGAACATGTCTAAATGTTTAAGTCCAGCTATGCAAAATGCCTTAACTCACTTTGCAAGGTCTCTTGTCCATTTTCCATAAATATTGCAAATGGTCTGAAAACATCCTTTTGAGAAAACTGAACAAGCCACTCAATGCTAACAGAATCCCTACCACCAGTCACACATGCAGAACACAGATAGACATTCACCAAGCGCAAACTAAGTAACCACACACTAAAAATAGAAATATTTAGACAAAAATTAAACTAATACCCAAGAAGTCAGACTTTGCCTGCAGAGCAACACCAGAGAAATAGAAAGAGATGCAGTGTCCAACTACAAAGCTAGCATGTGTTAATTCCAAAAACTGACATTTTTTAAATTTATTTATTTATTTAAAAGGATTTATATACCGCTTTATCCTGAAATCAAAGCAGTTTGCACTTCAAACAATCAAAGAAAAGTGTCATTTGGGGTAGGCATACAGTGTTCACACAGGGGAGCAGTTGTGGGAGTGAAGGTAATAATTTCTTGGTGAGGTATATACAGGATGAGCTATGTACAAGTAGGTATATACAGTACGGTGATGGTGGGGGGGGGGGGACATGTTAGGTAGCCACGGGCTAAAGTACAGTTTATTTATTTGATATCACTATAGTGTTCAATAAAGAGTGTGGTTTTGAGCTGCTTCCTGAAGTCCTTGATGTCTATAGTTGATCGTAGGCCGTCCGGGAGGGAGTTCCAGAGAGCGGGGGCAGCCAGGGATAGTGCTCTTCTTGTCGTGTCTTGCCTTGCTTTGGTAAATGCTACGGGGGTGATAATGGAGCCTGAGGTGCCTCTCCTCCTTGGTCTTGTGCTTGTGTTGGATTTGATGAGGGGTAGCAGGCTGTTTGCTCAGAGGTTGTGTTTGATTTTAAAGATGTTTAGTATTGCCTTATATCTGATGCGGGAGCTGATCGGGAGCCAGTGGAGTTGGTTAAGAATGGGGGTGATGTGATTGTGTCTTGATGATCCTGTTATTATTCGGGTGGCAGTGCTTTGAGCCATCTGCAGGGGCCGGAGTGTTTGCTTTGAGAGTCCAAGGTAGATGGGGTTGCCGAAGTCTAAAATGGGTGTGATTAGAGCTTGACAGATGGTGTGGAAGTGATCATGTGAGAGAATTGGTTTGAGGCGTCGGATGGTTCTCATTTTGAGGTATGTATTTTTGGTGGTTCTGCTGATGTGCGACTGTAGGTTCAGGTCTTTGTCGAGTGTCACTCCGTAGTACTTTACTATGGTCTTTATTGGTATGGTGATGATGTTCAGTTTGATGTTGGGAGGTGGGGTGAAGGCGGCATTTTGGACGAAGAGTAGTGCTTCTGTCTTGTTGCAGTTTATGGTCAGATTGTTTTCTAGCATCCAGAGTGTCATTTGTTGGAGGCAGTCTGATATTTTGGTGTAGTCTGGGCTGTCAAGATTGATTGGAGTATATATCATGATGTCATCTGCGTAGACAGTGTATTGTATATTGTGGTTCTTGATTATGTTGCAGATCAGTTGAATGTAGAGGTTAAATAAAAGTGCAGATAGTGAGGATCCTTGTGGTATGCCCTGGTTGATTCTTATTGGTTGGGAGGTGATGGCATCACTTTTGACTTGGAGCTGTCTGTTTGTAAGGTATGAGGTGAACCACTTCATGGTGGTGCCATGTAGGCCAATGTCCTGTAGTCTTGAGTGAAGTGTGCTGTGTTCTACGGTGTCGAAAGCTGATGAGATGTCTATGAAGATCATGATGATGCCTCTCTTAATGTTGTCGATGGTTTGGATCAGATTATCAAAGAGGTATATCAGTAGTGTTTCAACACCATGGTTTGGTCGGAAGCCATGTTGATTTGGGTCCAGTGGGGCATGGTTGTCAATGTGATCCTGGAGTTGGTGTTGAACCACCTTTTCGATGATTTTCGCTAGTAGAGGGAGGCTTGAGATGGGTCTGTAAGTGGCTGGATTGTTTTTGTTTAGTTGGGATTTTTTCGGGATTGGTCGTATTGTTGCTAGTTTTAGAGTGTTTGGCATGATGCCTTGGGTTAGGGAGTTGTGTATGTTGTGGATGAGGTCCTTCTTTATAGCCTTGATCCAGACCACTGGGCATGGGTCTGTTGGGGCGGTGCTGGTGTTGATCAAGGTGATGATGTGGGAGATTTGATCCATTGATGGGATGCTGAACTTGTCCCAGGTTTTCTTTTGTAGTGTTGGTTTAGCGGTGGTGCTCATGATCAGTTGACGTGGGGCAGTGAGTTTTTCTTGGTGGTAGTCTGCGAAGGTCTGTGGATCTAGTTTATCAGATTTTTCAGGATTAGGCTCATTGGTGAGGGTTTTCACTATTTTGAAGAGTTCTCTAGATTTGTTGGCGGATTTGAGGATCAGGTTTGTGTAGTATTCGCTTTTCTTTTAGTTGATGAGGTTGTTATATTCTTTTTGTGTTGATTGGTATAGGTCTTGTGTGTTGGCTGATTTGGTGCATCTCCATCGTTGTTCTAGTTTTCTTAGATCTCTTTTTTCCTTTTGGATATCTTTTGAGTATCAGGAGGTATGTCAGTTTTTGGCGTGTTGAGTTTTGTATGTCTTGCGCTTGGTGGCTTTGGCAGCAGATGTGATGGTATTGTTCCAGTTGTCGATTTGCTCATCAATGTCATCTGATTTTGTGCTCAGGTGTGGTAGTGTGTCTTGTAGGAATTGGTCCTTGTTGAAGCTTTTGAATCTTCTATGTGGGGGTGGGTTGTCTTGATGGCTGATGGGGCCTGGCCCTTGTAGCTCTAGTTCTATTTCTATTATATTGTGGTCCGACCAGGGCACTGGTGTGATCAAGAGCTTTGTGCAGCTGTTACTTTCAAGTAGGTAGTTGGGCACGAATATGAGGTCCAGTGAGGATCCGTGTCTGTGGGTGGGGGCTTTGATTAGTTGAGTGTATTGTAGGGAGTCCATCGCTGTCTGAAAGGCTGCTACATCTTTGGTTGTGGCAGATTTGAGGTTAAAGTCTCTGAGTACCAGCAGAGGTTTGTGGCTGGTTTTGACTGCACAGACAGATTCTAGTATGGGGGAAAGTTCATCCGGGGGGGCATGAGGAGCTCTATAGGTGAGGCATATGGCTAGTTGCTTGTTCTCAAAGATGATTGTGTTGCATTGACTTGTATCTGTGGTGGCTCGGGATTTGAGCTTTAGGCTGTTCTTTGTGATAATCAATACTCCTCCTCCTTTCCTGTGGGTGCGTGGACAGTTGAAGGCTGAGTAATTGGGGGGTACTAACTGGTTGAGGATTACGTTGTCAGTGGGTGTGAGCCATGTTTCTGTGATGCAGAGAATGTCTGGTTGTTGTGCTTCTATGTGGTCTGCTAGGGTGTTGATCTTGTTTCTTATGGACCTGGCGTTAATGAGTTCAATGAAGATAGGTAGTGGTTTGTTTGAGGATCTGGGTGCCTTGTGGGGATTTGTGTGGGTGTCTGCCTTGTCTTTTATTGTATTTCTTTGTCTGGCTTTTTTTGAGTGTGTTCTGACATGTTTCTTGGAGGGGAGGTATATATTAGTGGTAGTGGTGGTAGCTATGTGGTGTTTGTATGTGTATAGTGGGTGTGTGATTGGGAAGGAGTTGGGTGAGGAGGAGGTATATGGGCGTTGCAGTCATGGTTGTGCTTGGGGTGATTACCTTGATAGTTGTTCGAATTCTGCTTTTTTGGGCTTAGTGCTGTTTGTGCTGCTGGCGTATCGATCTCGTAGTGTTGGCGCCTGGAGAGCTGTGTGTTTCAGTAGGAGGCTTTGGTCTGCTTGCTATTGTCTATTGTTGTTTTTCAGGTCTGTTCTTGCTGCTGGAGTTTTATGATTTGTGGTGTCTTCTCTTGGAGGGTTGATGGCATCCGTAGAGTAGGCTTTGGACCACTTGTTTGATGGTGAGGGTGTCCGTGGATCCGCCTTTGTGCTCCGCTTAAGGGCCACGCTAAAGGGCCCTCTGGTGAGGCCCTCAGGCATGGGCACGCCAGACACATGCACGCCTGGAGAACTGTGATTAATTGGTTAGAGGAGGGCCCTGATTGGCCTTGTCGGAGGGGAGCGGGGAGGAGCTTACCTTCCCGCTCTCCCTCGATGATGCCGATCGGGGGCTGGAGCTGCGGTGAAGAGGCTGTGCTGCCGGAGTGAAGCTCCTTTTTAAATGTCCGGTGCTGGGGTATTCGTTGGGCCCGATTGGCCTTGTTGGAGGGGAGCGGGGAGGAGCTTACCTTCCCGCTCTCCCTCGATGATGCCGATCGGGGGCATATTCCCATCACTAAATTAAAAATATTTTTTTTTCTCTTTGTTTTTCAACCATTTTATTTTTATAATTGTGGTGTTCCCAGTCTCTGGTTTCAGCTTTCCTCTCCCTTCTCATAACTCTTTCCAGTGTCTTCTGTCCATTTGCCATTTCCTCTCTCTCGTCGCCATTACAACTTTCTTCCATTTACAGTATCTTTTTTCTCTCTAGAACCAGATTTCATTCCTCCTTCATACTTTCCAGTCCTCAATCTCCCTTTTTTATTACATCTATCTACAGCTTTTCAATCTTCGCACCACCCCTCCAATTCCCATCTTTCTCTCCTTTCCCAGCCTCTTATTCCTCAGTCTCACTAACTCTCCCTTCCCCCCACTCCTCTCTGTCCAGCATTTCTCTGCCGCTCTCTCTTCTTGGCCCCATGTCAAGTATTTGTACTTCTTTTTCTCACTCTCTCCCTAGGCCCCCATATGCATCATTTCTACCTCTCTCTCCCCCTCAGCACCCATGTCCGGTATTTCTACCTCTCTCTCTCTCATTCTCGCTCTCTCCCTCCACACTTAGGCTCCCCGTGTCTAGTATTTCTTTCTTTTTCTCTTTCCCTAGGCTCCTGTATCCAGCATTTCTCCCTCTCTAGGCCATCTCCCCATGTCCAACATCTCCCCTCTGCCTCCCTAGCAGCCTCCTATATCCAACATCTTCTGAGGCTTGCACCCATTTCTGAATCCTCTCTGCTGGCACGGTGAATTATGAGATATACAAATGCTTATTAAAGTCTACAAAGCAATCCGCCATCTCCATAGAGAGAAAGGTGGTCTTCCCATCAACCTAAGTTTATGTATATGTTTCATTAATCGCATCTTATTCAGTTACCACAAAAGAAGCCTACTAGACTTAATAGAGTGTTCATAGAAATAGCGCTTTGTTAATTGCATAGCTCTAACCATTTGTTCAATATTCAGAGCATTGAGATCTTTTATGCACCTGAACTAGCCTAGCTAATATCTTCCCTTCTCTGTTACGCTTATGACAGAATTCCGACTGCACCAATTCAGTATATAAAGCCTTCTGCCTTGCTGATTTGTTGCTTTTTATGAGCAATAGAGAAAGAAGTGATATGACCTCTTAAAACTGCTTTTGCAGTGTCCTATAACAGCCCAGGAATGATATTAAGTGATTTATTAAAAAGCATTCATTACAGGCCTTCTTAACCTGCACCACGAATGCAGGATCTTTCAGTAAAAGCCTGTTTATCAACCACTTCCAGGAGCCCTTGTCCAGATTTACCTCTGCCAAGTCCAGGGATATAGGAACATGATCGTAGAGGGTAATGGTGTCTATGGAGCACTGACAAACTCCTGACTTGACTACCTGAGGTGCAAACCAGAAGTTAATATGGAAGTAAGAAATATGAACTGCAGAGTAGCAAGTGTAGTCCCATTCCCCCAAGTGCAACCAATGACAAACATCTACCAACCCCAGCTGTTCCAGGTAACATTGGAGCTGTCGAGTACTGGCAGGGTTAGACACTCTCCCTTCAGATCTATCACCAGGGAGAAGTGTACAATCAAAACCTCCTGTTAGATAAATCACATCCTTGGTAGCCACCCCAAGGCACTCAAAAAATTTCTAAAAATGACTCCCATCTGTGCATTTGGTGCATAATCTGTGGCAAGTGTCACCTTAGTGATAGACCCTTCACAACTGATGAACTCACTCAAGCCATCATCTCTTTGAAGATTAATAAAGCTGCAGGCCCAGATTTCTTACCAGCTGAGTTATATAAGCATTTTCAGGATCAGATTGCCCCCTTTCTCTTGGATGTTTTGAACGATATACTTGCACAAGGTCAATTGTCTGATTCTACTACTACTACTAATACTGATCATTTGTAAGCTCTGATGAGCTACAAAATGCTGCTCATCAGAGCTTACAATCCAGTCAAGACAGACAGCACAACAGCTGAGGACAAAGATACGTCTATGGGAAAGGTAAAGAAACACATGGGAGACTAAGCAGATCCTTTATTTTGTAGCAGCTACAGGCCCATTTCCTTGCTGAATATTGACTACAAAATATATACCAAGATTCTGTGCTTCCATATGGAAGGTGTTAAAGTAAAAGTGCACCCTGATCAAACAGGGTTTATTAAAAATAGATATGGGGCTGATAATGTACGCAGGCTGATTAATATCATACAATATATGAATCAAAGAGAGGACTGTGTGATTTTATCTCTAGATGCTGAACAAGCATTTGACAAGATCGAATGGCCTTATCTTTTCATAGTCCTTGAGGGCTTTGGTTGTTGTCCTGTTTTTCGTAGTTGGATAAGGTCTCTATATAGGGCTCCCACTTCGTCAATATTATTTGCCCTTGCCATTGAGCCCTTTGTGTGTTTGCTCTGCAAGAGAGCGGATGACTGGGGGATCACTTTTGGGGGCCAAACACACATTATTTTGTTCTATGCGGATGACACATTTAATGTATCTCAGAAATCCTTCCGCCTTATTGCGTTTATCTCTGGCTATACTGTAAATTTTCAAAAATCCGCACTCCTGTCTTGTGGAGGGCTCTAACTGGGGGGAGGGGATGTGAGGCCTATGGGAGTGGGTGGGTATTGTAGTTCTTCCAAACTCTACCAACAATTATGAGGTTCTATTGGCTTCAATCCAAGCAGACCTGAAATGATGGCAGGATTCTGCAGTCTCTTGGCTAGGTAGGATGAGTGTCATTAAAATGATGATACACAGCTCCCAATATCGGTGTCTAAACGATTCCTTAAGGATTCCTTAAGGGTATTTACTCACTACATTTAGCAAGGGAAGTCACCCTGAATTACTTTGGAGAAACTTTGTCTTCCAAAAGGGAGAGGGGATGGGGGTTTCCCTGACATTATGGCTTATTACTGAAGTGCCTGTTTATTGGCACTCCATTTTTGGCACAGATCCAGAGTCTCCTACTTGGATATATTTAGAAGCAAGGTGGGTGGAGCCAGAGTCCCTAGGTAATTACCTGTTTATGCAGCTGGCTGAAGTTGTTAGGGGGAAGGGTGCTCATCCCTTTTTGATGGCACTTTGATGGCATTGGCAGGCCATCTATAAGTTGGCAGGGTTATCTCCCTATCACACCCTGTTTACTACGCTAATTACACAAGCCTTCATTAGGGATATGGGTCAGGGGATTTGGCTGTCAGAAGATGAGTTAGGCCCTTATGCTTTGGTGAGATGTTCAAGGATGGTTCTCTAAAACTCGCTTTGAAGAGAAATTCAGGAAGAAGATTCAAAACTATCAATATTGTCAATTGCACCAGTACTCATTTGTGAAAGGGCGCAAGGAGCAGTTTACTGGATGCCCTTTGCTCTTAGAGCAGATTTGCTTTCAAGACAGGGACTTGCAACATGTTATTGCTAAGTTGTACAAGGCTGTCTTGGAGATTAAATACAAACGACCTCAGGTGTGGCTCAAGGCAATCTGCTGCTGAGGCGAGGGATGTTTTGGCGCCCCCCCCCCCCCCCCCCAACATAGTAGGGGGAGAGGCTTTCTCAAAACTCCAATAAGGTACTGAACCAAACCAAAAAGCCAATTAGATTATATGGAGGAAATGCAAGATGTTTGCACACCAAGGAACTAAAAGAAAGAGTGAGAACCACAGCACAGTGTATAAAATTAAATTATAACTCATTTTTATTTTGTTGTTATAAACTGCGTTATGGTTCTTGCTTTTTCTTTTTGAACATATATTTTGCATCTACAGAACCCCCTTCCTCAACAGTGAATGCAGAGCAGAACTAGAACATTCACCCACAGAACTCAATATCTTAAAAAACAAACAAACATTATCCATTACCAGGTATATTGTGAACTAATACAAAAGCCTACAACAAAGTCACTGAGTATCTATAGAGCAAATCTACTATACCAGCACCAACTTTCTCCTCATCACCCTCTCCTCGCTTGGCTTCAAGGACTCCGTACTGTCCTGGTTCTCCTCCTACCTCGCCCCTCGCTCATTCAGCGTTTGCTCTGGTGGCTCCTCCTCCTCCCCTACCCCGCTCCATGTTGGTTACCCCAGGGATCTGTCTTAGGCCCCTCTTCTCTCTCTATACCCAAGGTCGGTTGGTGCGCTTATCTCCTCCCATGGCTTTCAGTACCATCTCTATGCCGACGACTCACAAATCTACCTCTCTACACCGAATATTTCTCCAGCAACCCAGTCCAAGATCTCTGCCTGTCTTTCGGACTTCGCTGCCTGGATGTCTCATCGACGACTGAAATTGAACATGGCCAAGACTGAACTCCTTGCCTTTCCACCTAACTCCCCCCCCCCACTTCCTCCTCTCTCAATCCATGTGGATTGATCTACTATCCTTCCTGTTCCCTCGGTCCGCAACCTAGGGGTTATCTTCGACACCTCTCTCTCCTTCTCTGCGCATATCCAGCTTGTAGCTAAGACCTACCGCTTCTTTCTCTACAACATCGGCAAAATCCGCCCCCTCCTCTCTGAGCACACTACCAAAACGCTTATCCACTCCTTAATCTCCTCCCGCCTCGATTACTGCAACCTACTCCTTGCTGATCTTCCCGTGAGCCACCTCCTTCCCCTCCAATCCATACAAAATCACGCTGCTCGATTAATCTTCTGCCAGCCTCGCCATGCCCATACTACTCCTCTCCTCAAGTCACTTCACTGGCTCCCTGTCCAGCTCCGCATCCAATTCAAGCTTCTCCTGCTGACCTATAAATGCATTCACTCTATGGCCCCTCAATACCTCTCATCTCTTATCTCTCCGTATGTCCCCTCTCGAAATTTGCGTTCCACTAAAAAATTACTTCTTTCAATGCCTTTCACCCACACCGCAAACTCCCGACTGCACTCCTTTCACCTTGCTGCACCTCACGCTTGGAACAGCCTACCTGCATCTATGCGCCAGGCACCCTCCCTGGCCCTCTTCAAGTCCAGGTTGAAGACCCACATTTTCACTGTTGCATTGAGATCCTGACTCTTTCCTCAACTCACCCCAACCCCCGTCAATGTTTATGACCAACTAAAGACCAAACTGTACCTCACCGTACCTTGCGTAGAACCGATTGATGCTCTGCACTGTTCTAACTAATGTACTATTCTAACTAGATTGTAAGCTCCGATAAGCATGACTCTGACGGGCAGGGACTGTCTCATGTTGCTGACTACCTCTTGTAGGTTAGCTGTACAGCGCTGCGTGCGTGGCACTCTAGAAGTGCTAAATAGTAGTAGTAGTAGTAGTGATTTCCAAAACTTACATAAGGAGGCCATCCAAAAAAAGCATCACTGTATATACTACAGCGGGCCCTGGAACATCCAAATACCTATTTGGAAAGCTGAACAATTCAGATTACTAGAGTACAGATCTCTACATACAAACTCCATGTTAACAGAACACCTGGTCTTGGTCACACACTCAAAACACAGACCCTCACCAAGTACAGAATAAGTGACCGTAACCTAAAAATAAACATATGTAGATAAAAATTAAACTGCAACCACAAGAAGTCAGATTCTGCAATACCAGAGAAATAGAAAGAGATGCATTTCCATGAACTGTATAAAATATAAAGTCTGATCATTAAACTGAAATTAAAATTCTCTTCTAACTTTGTTGTCTGACCATTTTATTCTCTGATCATGTAGGTCCCAATCTGAGGTTTCTGCTTTCCTCTGTCTCCCAGTGCACCCTACTGTCTACTTTCCCCCATGGATGGCATAAGGGTGATGGACAGCCATGTACGGAGACTCACCATGACATCTTTTGCATAAATTTAATATACTTTAATTTAAAATGTATATGCCATCATCTAAAATCCTAGGTGGCTTCTAAACATACACATGCAATTTAGTAAAATAATGTTACAATAAAACAAACGTAATAATAAAACATGAAATTTGATTAATGAAAAGCCACTTACACAGCTCCCCCCCCCCCAAATCAAACCATTATCTGCACATCAGATTTATTTTGCTATGACCAGATTATTGATGAGGAGGGAAGATACAAAATGAGAAACTAATCCTGGTAGCCTTGAATTCAAATACTGGATTGGATTGTGCTAGACCTGGAAATGTCCAGAACTCAGCAGTGGTGGAGCTATTAAAATTAAACTGAGACGTTCCCTGAAAACATGAAATTTCCATGAATGTGACCTGACAAAATATTTTAAATTTCAGTCTGGCAGCATAAGAAACACAAAACTGCAAATCGCAAAAATAATATATATTCTGGTACCTCCTCCAACCAACACCCTACAATTGACCTCACCAAGAATCCAGAGTACAGGACCTATTGAGCAAATCTACTATTACATAAAAGCACTAACTTCCAAAACTCACACAACATGGAGTGTATCCAGAAAAGAGCAATACTATAAAAATAGCAGTGGGCCTTAGAACATCCATATTCCTATTCAGAAAACTAAACAAGCCAGATTACTACAGCTCCCTACATATAAACTCCATGCTAACAGAATATATATAATCTCAGTCACACATATGTAGAACAGAGATAGATATTCACCAAGTAGTTAATATATCAGTACAAACTAAAAACAGACATATGTAGTCAAAGAATGATTTTACCCATTACTGTTAGGTTTAAAGGATTTCTTTCCCAGAATTATACTTTACTGTAGAGTGAGGCGAGAGAAAGAACTCACACACAGGAATCTGCACTGTCGGCAAAAACTAACATAATGGCTCAGCACAAGTAGCATAAGTGCAACTAATGCCACCTCAGTGGGTGGCCTTAGTTGCACTGGCAGCTGTTTTGCCATGCTGAAATGCAGAAACTGCAGGGTGATGTAACTGCATCCTTGCAGTTAGCCTACGGCCCTGCATAATCAAACTCTGGAATTAGTAACCAGAGGATGCAGTAAAAGCTGTTAGTGTAGCTGGGTTTAAAAAAGGTTTGGACAAGTTCCTGGAAGAAAGGTCCATAAACTATTATTATTAAAGAGGACCTGGGAAATCCACTGCTTGACCTGGGCCAAGCATTGTGGAACCTATGTACCTTTTTGGGAAACAGGATACTGGGCTTGATGGACCTTAATCTGACCCAGTATGGCATTTCTTATGTTCTTATGTTCATATTACCAGTGCAGAGCCTAGGAAACCTGCTGCTAAATATGCCAAACAAGAGGGGTTCAACAGCACCCATGCAGCATCTCCCACTTCCACAAAAACAAGAGTGACTTGGCACCTCAACAAAGTACTTCCTACCCTCTGAAAAACAAAGAGAGGCTCAGTGGCCCCTACACAGCACTTCCTACCCTCTGAAAAACAAGAGGGACTTTCTGACCCCCAACACAACACCTCCCACGCCAACATAAACACCAAGAAGTGCTTGGCAACCCCAATATAACTCCTGATACTGCGCACTGGACCAGCATTAATGTAAATATATATTCTGCAAAAACAAAGGAAATTCAAGATGCTCACACACCAAGGAACTAAAAGAAAAAGTGAGAACCACAGCACAGTTCATAAGACCAAATTATAAGACATTTTATACTGTTATAAACTGTAGGAGCAAAAAGCGGACCACCAAAAACCAGGCCTACCGCAAAAATTGCGGTAGGCCTGGTTTTTGGTGGTCCGCTTTTTGCTCCTTTTGTTTCTTTTGCAGATACCATCTTCTCTTGCTGTTTTGGTTTTACTGTTATAAACTGTGTTATGGTTCTCACCTTTTCTTAATGAATATATATTCTGCATCCATAGAAACCTCTCCCTCGACAGTTTTACACATGACACATCTGTCATCCTCCCCAGAGCAGAAGTAGGACATTCACCCACAGAACTCAATATCTTTTTAACAAATCTGATTCTAGTTATCTCACTAACAAACAGTGTCCCATACCAGGCATATTGGGAACTAATATAAAACCCTATAAAAGTCACCTAAGATCTACAAGGCCAATCTACCATACCATTATCAGCATAAACTTCCAAAATTTATACAAGGGTCCTACCCAGAAAAAAGCTATAAATACTGCAGCAGGCCCTAGAACATCCATACAGCTGTTTGGAAACCAGAACAAGTCAAATTATTACAGTACAGTATAGATCCCTATGTACAAACTCCATGTTAACAGAACACCTGGCTTCAGTCAAACACTCAGAGCACAGTACAGAATAAGTGACTACAACCTAAAGTAAAAATAAAAATATGTAGACAAAAATTAAACTGAACCCCCAAGAAGCCAGTGCAACATCAGATAAATAAGAGATGCAGTTCCCCATACTATATAAAATATAAAGACAGTGCAAAGTCCAATCACTAAAATGAAAATAAAATTATTTTTCTACCTTTGTTGTCTGACCATTTTATTCTCTGATCATGCTGGTCCCGATCTGAAGCTTCTGCTTTTCCTGTCTTCTGTTAGCTCTCTTTCTGTGGTCTATAGTCCATGTGCCATTTTTTTTTCTCTTCTTTTGTTTTCTTCACTTCCTTCCATCAGCCTATTTCCAGTCCCAGTAACCCTTCCCAGTCACAGTCCCCTTTCCATTCCTCCCCTCCCAGTACCTTCCAATGTCAACTCCCTTGCATTCCCATGACTGCCACTGGTGTCCATTCCCTTCCAGTCCCCATCCTTCCCCACTGTCCAGCCCCTTCTAGTCCAAATACCAATCCAGGTATCAGCTCACTTCCATGTCCAGCGCCACCCCTCCCCTCGTCAGCTCCCTTCCAATCACTCTACCCTCTATCCATACCCCTTCCAGTGCCATCCCCATGTGTCAGTTCCCTTCCAGCCCTAGTGACCCCTCCCTTCCAGCATCCTCTCCATTACCCAGCCACCTACCAGTCCCATCTCCAAGTGTCAGCTCTCTCCAGTCCCATCCCCAGGTATCAGCTCCTTTCCAGTCCCCCTCCAGTACCATCCCCAGGTGTCAGCTCCCTTCCATTCCATAGAAACATAGAAACATAGAAATATGACGACAGAAAAAGACCACATGGCCTATCTAGTCTGTCCTTCCATAGCAACTACAACAGTCCCCTTTTTACCTTTAGAGATCCTCTGTGTTTGTCCCATGCTTTTTTTAATTCAGTTTGTCCCATGCTTTTTTTAATTCAGTTACTGTCCTCATCTCTACCACCTCCACTGGGAGACTATTCCACGGATCCACTACTCTTTCTGTAAAGAAATATTTCCGCATATCACTCCTGAATCTATCTCCCTTCACCCTCATCCCATGTCCCCTCGTAGCAGAACTTGCTTTCAATTGAAAGAGGCTCTCTCCATGAACATTTATGCCACGGAGGTATTTAAACATCTCAGTTATATCACCTCTATCCCGCCTTTCCTCTAAGGTGTACATATTAAGATCCTTTAGTCTGTCCTCATATGCTTTATAATGAAGACCACTAATCATTTTAGTAGCCACCTTCTGCACCGACTCCATCCTGTTCACATCCTTTTGAAGGTGCGGTCTCCAGAATTGCACACTATACTCCAAATGAGGTCACACCAAAGACTTATACAGAGGCATTATCACCTCCTTTTTTCTGCTAGCCATTCCTCTCCGTATGAACCCAAGCATCCTTCTAACTTTTGCCGTCGCCTTTTCTACCTGTTTAGCTACTTTAAGATCATCAGACACAACCACGCCTAGGTCCCGCTCTTCTTTAGCGGACAAAAGTACTTCACCCCCTATACTATATTGCCCCCTTGGATTGCTGCAGCCCAAATGCATGATCTTACATTTTTTAACATTAAATCCCAGCTGCCAAATTCTAGACCATTCTTCAAGCTTAGCTAGATCCCTCCTCATATTATCTACCCCTTCCTGGGTGTCTACTCTATTGCAGATTTTGGTATCATCCGCAAAGAGGCAAACCTTACCTGACAGCCCTTCCGATATATCACTAACAAAGATGTTAAAAAGAATCGGACCAAGGACAGATCCCTGGGGCACACCACTGATAACATCCTTCTCCTCAGAGTGAGCTCCATTTACTTGTACTCTTTGTCGCCTCCCACCCAACCAATTTCTAACCCAAGCAGTAACTTTAGGGTCCATCCCTAGGGTGCTCAGTTTGTTTATAAGTCGCCTGTGAGGAACAGTGTCAAAGGCTTTACTGAAATCTAAATACACCACATCTAGGGCTCTCCCTCGGTCCAACTCCCTGGTCACCCAGTCAAAGAAATTCCCCTACTCCTTTCCCTAGTGTCAACATCCTTCCAGTCCCCCTCCAGTATCATTCTCAGGTATCAACTCCCTTCCAGCCCCCTCCTCCCCCATGTCAGCTCCCTTCCTGCCCGTATCACCCCCCCCCCCACACACACACACACACATGTCAGTTCCTTTCCTGCCCCCTCCTTCCCCTAGCAGCTCCTCTCAGCATCCACTCCCTTCCAGTCCCATTCTCCCATCCCCCCGCATCAGCCCATTTGTAGCACTAGCCCCCAATTTTCTTCCAGAGCCAGCAGCTCTATCCTGCCCTCCCAGCCATCAGCCCATTTCCAGTTCTAGCCCCCAGTCTTCTTCCAGGGCCAGCAGCTCTCTCCTCCCCCCACCCCCATCATCCCATTATCATTCCTAGCCCCCCTACAGCCTATTTTCATTTCCAGCCTATTTCCAGTCCTATCCATCCACCATCCCATTCCAGTCCTAGCCCCCCATTACTCCATTTGTAGTCCTAATCCCCCCGATCAGCACACTACTAGTCCTAGCTCCCCTGATCAACTCATATCCAGTGCTTGCCCCCCCATCAGCCCATTCCAGTCCTAGCCACCCCATCAGTCCATTTCCAATCCTAGTCCCCCGATCAGCCTATTTCTAGTCCTAGCTCATTCTAGTGCTAGCCCCCTGATCAGCCCATATCTAGTGCTAGCCCCCCTGAATAGCTCACATCCAGTGCTTGCCACTCCCATCAGCCCATTTCCAGTCCTAGCCCCCCATCGGCCTATTCCAAGCCTAGCCCCCCATCAATCCATTTCCAGTCTTAACCCCCCAATCAGCCCATTTCCAGTCCTAGCCATCCTGCCCGATCAGCCCATTTCCAGTCCTAGCCCCCCATCAGCCCATTCCAGTCCTAGCCACCCCATCAGTCCATTTCCAGTCCTAGCCCCCCTGATCAGCCCATTTCCAGTGATAGCCTGTCCTAACCCCCCCCCCCCCATCAGCCCATTACGAGTCCTAGCCTCCCCTAATCAGCCCATTTCCAGTCCTAGCCCCATACTTGCCTGACTGGCCCGAAGCCCGGCACCCTAGCTCTGCAGAGCCGTGAGAAAGATCAGCATTTCCCTTCTTTCCCGCGGCTGTGTTAAAGTTGAGCTTGGCAGCCTGCTGAGGGGGGTTATGATGGATTTGTATTGTTTAGTATGGGTCTTTTAATAAGCAGAGAGCACTGGGGGGGGGGGGGGTAGTATAATATCCTACTGATTTATTTGTATTTGTTCAGCATCCCACCAAGTGTACTTCTGTTTTATGGGTGACTCTCCAGTGTTTTGTGTTATCTATAAAAAATATAATAATAATAAAAAAGAAATGAGTCAGACACAGATGTCCTGAGTTCAACTTCATACCTGCCAGCTTCCACAGCTGTCAACAGAATTATGTAGTTAAAAAACCTGTTCCAAATAAAAAGTCTTCAGAGAGGCTTTGAATTTGGAATTGAATCTCTCAAGCCTAATGCCATGGGGTAGAGTATTCCAGAATGCAGGAGATAAATAATAAAAGATAATATCAATGTTTGCTCTGGAGTTTAAAGGTAGTACAAACTTATTTTGTTGAAGCGATTGAAGATTCCTACTTGGGACATAAGGTATCAATAAACTGGAAAGATAAAAGGGGAGTGTCACATAGAAGGCCTTATGAGCTAAGATCGAAATCTTAAATCTTTCCAATAATAAATGACAGGGGGGAAGAGGAAAAGAAGAACCAGGCACCTTGGCACGAAAGGGCTTACTATAAAAACTCTTTTTATTTTTATGCAGAAGAAACTGTGGTATCATGTTTTAATTAGCTTGTTAATAATAGATGATGATAATAAAATCAGTGTCATAAACTGAGTGTAGTGCTTTTCATTAAGTGTTTTCCAAACACAGAAGGACAACTTTCAGTTGCTCACATTACTGGAGAGTGTGTTGCTACTTTTATACCTACAGATCTTGTAGTTAATTTTTAAAAAGATACTACCTGCTCTATATACTGTAGTTTCCCTTTCTAGGCTTCCTCCAAAGTACATGGGTATGAAGTTCCCAAGTACATTGTGTCTTTTTTATCTAACAAAAATGGGAACAAAATACCATGCAACACTTATAATTACATATGTATGCACTCTGAGGCCAATTCCATTAATGCACGTCCAGCCCCCTGTATGGCCAGGCAGAATCGGGTGTGCAAAGTTAGACCAGATTCTGATCCCGCAGCCTGGAAGTGCAGGCCTGGACAGGTGCCATGGTGTCCCATTGCCATGGCACCGCGGCTCCATTCATGAGCTGCGATCCTGGCCCGCTGAACCCGGATGCCTGTTCCCCGCAGCCTGACCCCCGATCCGGCTTTCCAAGTCCCCCGTCTAGATTTGAGTCCCTGGACATACAGGGCTGACCTCTAAATTGGCCCTGTACATGCGGGGTCACGGCCTGCCCATGCCCCGCCTCACTCTGCCTCCAGAATACCCCCTCCCACCTCCATCTAGGCCTCCCCATATAAACCCACTGTACATATGGGAGGGTATTGACAGGGCCAGCAGGGAGACAAATAGCGGGGATGGACATCCCAATGAGCATCCATTCCCACTATTTGCAGGACAGAATGACCCCCTCTGTGTACATCCCACACCTAAGCGCATTTTCAGGACAGACTCTCTTTAAAACAACTCAACATCCAGCTGTATATTTAGAGGGGAATTTTAGAAGTGATGTCCAAGTACAATCTGGGATGTCTAAGCAGAATGCCTGTTACAAAAGCAGAAACGTCCACATGCAGATATGATTTCACAAACGTGGACATGCCGATATGGACATCTGTGGAGGCATCTACATAGACATCCCCAGGATAGTATTTCAGAACCTACATTGAGAAGATGTATTACAACTATTAGATAAACTGAAGAGTAGCAAATCACCTGGGCCGGATGGTATACATCCAAGGGTGTTGAAAGAACTGAAATATGAGATTGCAGACCTGCTATTAGAAATCTGTGAATTATCATTAAAATCATCTATAATACCTGAAGATTGGAGGATTGCCAATGTAACACCAATTTTTAAAAAGGGTTCCAGGGGTGATCCGGGAAACTACAGACCTGTGAGCCTCACGTCAATACCGGGAAAAATGGTAGAAACCATCATAAAGAATAAAATTACTCAGCATGTAGATAGTCATGGCCTAATGGGAGACAGCCAACATGGCTTTAGACAAGGAAGATCTTGTCTTACTAATCTGTTGTGTTTTTTTGAAAGTGTGAATAAACAGGTGAACAAAAGTGAGTCGGTTGATATAGTGTATCTGGACTTTCAGAAAGCCTTTGACAAGGTCCCTCATCAGAGACTTTTGGCAAAACTAAAGGGCAAAACTAAAACAAATTCCAGAGTTTGATTACACATTGAGTGAAAAAATATTTTCTTTTATTAGTCTTAAATAGACTAAATATTTTTTCACTCAACGTGTAATCAAACTCTGGAATTTGTTACCGGAGGATGTAGTAAAGGCTGTTAGTGTAGCTGGGTTTAAAAAAGTTTTGGACAAGTTCCTGGAGGAAAGGTCCATAAACCATTATTAAGAAGGGACCCAGGATATCAATGCTTGACCCAGTACAAGCATTGCGGAACCTGTGTCTTTTGGGGAAACTGCTAGGTACGTATGACCTAGATTGGCCACTGTTGGAAACAGGATACTGGGCTTGATGGACCTTGGCCTGACCCAGTATGGCATATCTTATGTTCTTATGTCTAGGAATAACCTAATGGTTAGAGTAGAGAACTAGAAATAAGGAAACCAGAGTTCAAATCCCATTGCTACTATTGATGAAATTGTATTGAGCACTGGGAATGATAGAGTGTTTTCTTCTCTATACCCTCTGGATGCTTTTCAGCCAAAACAAACATTTTTCAGATGCCTGTTCGGGCTTGGAGCAGGTCTAAACTTAAAGGCAACATCAGACATCCAGGACATTTCTGAGATCCGGGGAGACATCCAGGTTCCTGGGAATGCCCCAGCCACACCTCCACCATGCCTCAGTTCAGACTTGCCGAGCGTGTCATGTCCATCAAGAGTGGTTGTTGGATGGGAATTCCGTAGCAGCTGTTGAAACATCTAATGTCATTGTAGGATCACTTCCGTACATGAAATTCAGCACAAATATTGTAAAGATTCTTAGAGATCATTGGTCAGTTTTGTCGCTTCATAAATGTTTTCAGAGATCTCTTATGATTGCCTTTTCTAGAGGCCCTAATTTGAAGGATCTGCTGGTGCGATCCACTTCTCCAATAGACCGTATACAGATTTTTGAGAATAATATGAGGGGCCATTTCCCATGTGAATCTTGTTCATATTGTTCTACCACTTTAACGGGGTTGAATTGGCAGCATCCGTCTTCAACACATTCTTTTGAACATAAATGGGGTCTATATACTCCAATATCCCTGTGCATTGCTTTTTATTGGCAGGACAACACGCCAGATGAGAGTGCGTTTGAGTGAGCCTGCTTCGAGGGTATGTCAAGAGGTAGTTTCGGCGCCAATTGTGGAACATTGTATATCTGCCAATCATCATTTTGAGGAATTTACCTGGACAATCATTGATCATGTGCCTTTGGACCCTCGAGGGTATCACAGATTGAAATCGGTCCACCCGTTTGGGTTAAATAAAGAGATCAATTGGATTAGCTTATTTTGAAGTCATCCCAATTGGAGAAGGGGGCTCCCTTGGTTTGATGGGTTTTTCCTTCGCCATTGGTGTTCTGGTTGAGTGATTCTGAAAGATAGCCAATAGGAAGAAGACTTTTCCGGAGAGTGGTGACGCTATAAATTTCAGCGTCTGGCGGCAGTTAGCCACAGCGGGAATAACTAGCACTTGATACAGGGAAGGAGATCCCAAAACGTGCATGTCGTGCTATGAAGCTGATTTGGCTATATTGAAAGAGTGCTGTGAAGCTAGGTTTGTTTATATGGACAGCAACTTATCAAGCTAAGTGCCATATTGTGTTTTTGAAAGTTTTTGTTTTAACCTGAACTAAAAACGAAAAAAAAAGGAATTTGTCGTCTGGTTGGAGGCAGTCCAAATACTGTCTTCCCTCGCCTTACTCCGACAAAAATTATTTAAGATAGGCACTCTCCTTAGGAATTAAATGGTGATTGTATATCCTGTCAATTCAGACTTGGACATCCTCAAGCTGGGAACATACAGAGATCTGGCTTCTAAAATGGCTTTAGAGACATCTCTGTGCTTTGAACATCTCTATGTCCATTTTCGGACCTGGGAAGGACAAATAGGGTTTCCAAAATTACCTCCTTAGCTGCTATGAGAGAGCAATTTCACCCTGGATGAATTTTGCTAAGTGGTTCCCAGCTAATCCCATTTGAAAATTGTCCTATGAAGTGTCAAGCAAAATCAGAGCAAAAAAAGTGCAAAAAGCATGCAAGTCAGTTTGCATGCACAATTTTTAAATAACAGTTTTCCTCAAGAATTTAAATCCCTATAATTTCAGAAAGGAAAAAACACACATAAAACAAAATTGAAACAACCAAAATCTTGTACAATCCAGCCTCCCCCCTCCAAGAAAAACAATTGCGCAAAGAAAATCTTGTGCAAGCCACTCGATCTCACCACCATCTCCCTCAGAGGTTAGTTCTTATATATGACTTTTTAAATGCTCTTCTGATCATCCCTCGTCTTGCCAGAGTTGTCTTTTCAAAAAGTTCTCATTTTTCTCCTTTGTAGTGTACATAATTATGTGTTTTGTACACAGTTTGTATTTTCAGAGGAAAGAGTAGCTGCTATGCTTGTTGGAAGGAGCTCATAACCATCCAGTATTATAGCAATCATCTATCAATATAAACTAGTCCAAAATGTTGTGATCATAAATGGATGCCTTTATTGAACAAGTATTCAGTTCTGGAGTACAAGGAGCCTGACTCAACATGATCGTGTTTTGGCAATGCCTTCTTCAGGGGCTCTAAGGTGTTATAAGAATAAACATTAACCAATTGAATACTTGTTGCATCACCATGTGATCGCCACGTTTTAGACTGTTTTTTATTGATAGATGATTGCCATAATGTTATTGTTGTTGTTAAGTGCCATTGAGTCAGTGTCGACTAATGGCGACCCTCTGGATAGTTGTCCTAAATTGCGTTCGGTCTTCAGTCAGGCGGTTAATTGTTGACAGATTGGTACCCGTAGCTGCTGTTATTGTATCGATCCATCTCATTGCTGCCCTTCCTCTTTTGCGTTGACCTTCTATCTTCCAAGCATGATGTCTTTCTCTAATGATCTCTCTCTTCGCATGATGTGTCCAAAGTATCAAAGTCATGTCATCTGAGCTTCTAAAGAAAGTTTAGCTTTGATCTCCTCTAGTACTGACTCTTTTGTTCTTCGGGCAGTCCATGCTATACGTAGTATTCGCTGCCAGCACTATAATTCAAAGGCATCAATTTTCTTCCTGTCTATCTTTTTCACTCTCCAGCTTTCACATCCATATAATGTTATTGAAAATACTATGGCTTGAACGAGTCAAATCTTTGTATGACGAGAGACATCTCTATTCTTGAGAATCTTGTCTAGGTCTTTCATAGCCATTCTGCCCAGAGCAATGCGTTGTCGGATTTCTTGACTGCTTGTTGCTTCTTTATTGATAGTTGATCCAAGTAGGTTAAAGTTGTCCACAATTTCAATTTCTTCTTCAACAATGAACTTATTGATTTTGCCAGTTGTTATGATATTCGTCTTCTTTACATTAAGGTGTAGGCCTATTTTAAGACTATGTTCCTTGATCGTGAGAAGCAAATGTTTCAGATCATCTTCACTTTCAGCCAGTAATGTGGTATCAGTATAGCGAAGGTTCTTGATACGTCTTCCGCCAGTCTTCATACCTCTGTTGTTTTCATACAATCCTGCTTCTCTGATGATTTGTGCTGCATATAAATTAAAGCAGTAGGGGGAAATTATGCAGCCTTGTTGTACACCTTTGCTGATTTTAAAGCATTCTATCTTTCCTACTTCCATTCGAACTGTTGCTTCTTGATTAGTGTAAAGGTTGTACAAGAGAACGATCAGGTGTTCTGGTATACCCATGCTTCTTAATGTGGCCCAGAGTTTTTCATGGTTTACACAGTCAAAAGCCTTACTATAGTCGATAAAGCACAAATAGATATCCTTTTGGTATTTTTTAGTCTTTTCAAGTATCCATCTCACATCCGCGATGATGTCTCTCATTCCTCGCCCTTTCCTGAACGGTGCTTGCACTTCAGGTAGTTCTTGTTCCAGGTATGGTTGTAGTCTTTGTTGAATAATCTTCAGTAGAATCTTGCTGGCATGTGGGATCAGAGCAATTGTGTGATAATTTCCACAGTCAGTTGGATCACCTTTCTTTAGTATTGGTATAAACACAGATCTTTTCCAATCAGTTGGCCCTGGACAACTCACAGCTGCCCAAATTCTGTTCTCCTCAGTCACACTATAGGAGGGTGGTGGTGGATGTCTTCCTGATCTCCTGGTCACAGGGCCATCTTTATGCATTCCCATCGACACCTCTGATAGCCAAGTGCCTTTTCAAGATCCAGAGTGAGCACGCCTCACTAATTCTGATTGTGCCCAGGTGTGCCCTGGTTCCTCCTGCTGCTCTCTCTATCGGTGGCAACCCCAGTGCCACTGGGCTGGGACCCGGCCCTCCTGTCCCAGGCGGGGGGGCTCCCTGCTACACCCCAATCTGGGGTCCCTAACGCTGACAGCATGGCTGATGAAAGGATAACATTGGCCCCTTTCAACCTCTCTGGTGAGGTCGAGGAAATCCTCCTGGCCACCCGGAAGTAATCTACCTGAAGGGATTATGTCTTCAAGTGGAGGAGGTTCTCCATCTGGTGTGCATAAGGGAATGAGAACCCGTTCTCCTGATGTTGTCTTCCAAATTTCTTGGCAGAGCCTTGTAAGTATGGTAACAGCTGCATCAGATTGCTATAATGCTTCTATGGGAATGCCATCAATGTTTGGTGCTTTGTTCTTTGATAAGGCTTTCAATGCTGCTTTGACTTCTTCGTTCATCAACCAATGGTTCCGGATCATAAGGTACCAGTTGAAACGGCTGTTAGTCCACTTGATCTTTATCATATAAAAACTCTGTATATTCTTTCCACCTTTTCTTGATCTTCTCAGCATCATTCAACATAGAACCTTGAGCATCTTGTAACATTACAATTCAAGGCTGGAATTTTTTCTTTAACCCTAATAGCTTTAGGAAAGCCAATCTTGTTCTTCCTCTAATAGTTTCTGCTTCTATTTCCTTGCATGTGTCATTGCTGCATGCTGGAAATCTCTGTTGAGTTCTGTGATTGTCTTTCTTTCTCCTCTGGCTTTAGCTTCTCTGCATTTCTGGGCAATTTTCAGAGTTTCTTCCATCATCCATTTTGGCTGTTTTTGCTTTTTCACCTTTTGTAGAGACTTCTCGCTTTCTTCCAACACAACCTTCTTGAAGTCATTCCATAACTCTTCTGGAGCTCTGTCATTTGTATCCAAAGCAGCAAATCAATTTTGTAGGCAGTCTTTAGATTCCTGTGGTATATTCTCAAGGTCATATTTTGCTACATTCATGAGTGACTTGCTCTTTTTCAACTTTAGCTTGAGTTTGCATACTGTACTAGTAGTTGGTGATCTGTACCACAGTCAGCTCCAGGTTTTGTCTTTCTTGATGTTATAGAACTTTTCCTTCGTTGACTTCCACATATATAGTCAATTTGATTTTTGTACAGTTCATTGGGTGAAGTCCATGTGTACAGTCGCCGCTTGTATTACTGGAAGAAGGTGTTTGAGATGAATAGATGGTTGGCCTTGCAGAATTCTATTGGTCTTTCTCCAGCTTCATTTCTGTTGCCAAGTCCATATTTTCCAACTACTTTGCCTTCTTCTGTGCTGCCAACTTTTGTGTTCCAGTCACCCATGACTATCAGGATATCCTGTTTGCATATTCTGTCAATTTCAGCTTGTACTTGTTCATAGAACTCATCAATTTCATCCTCTTCTGCAGCTGTTGTTGGGGCATATACTTGAATTATAGTTGTGTTGATAGGCATTCCTTGTAGACTAATAGAGATTAAGCATTCACTGACTGCATTGTATTTCATTACAGTTCTTGCAAGTTTCTTCTTTATTATAAATGCAACACCATTTCTTCTTTGTCTTTCATTTCCAGCATAGTAGACCATGTGATCATCTGATGCAAAGTGCTCGATGCCAGTCCATTTCAGTTCGCTGACACCCAACAGATCAAGTTGTACACATTTCACTTCATTCTTGACTACTTCCGACTTCCCTTGGTTCATGCTTCATATGTTCCATGTCCCAATATAACTGGATGGTTATGACCTCCTTCTAAACAGTTTTGAACTGGTTTGTACTACATCACGTGGTAGTTGTGCTTCACCAATGGACTATTGTTTATCATCTACCGATATTCTCAGATCATAGCTTTGAAACTCAGCAATGGAAGACATCTTACAGGTACATAAGAAGCAAATTAATTTGGGGATTAGATTCTAGTTTTCTAATTCCTATTTCCTACTCAATAAAGGATACAGTCACAAGGAAAGGCTACTGTTTGATGAACTGAGAAACCTTTGTCCAAAATGAATTGACAACTTCCCCCCTCAATTGTTCAGAAGAGGTATTTTGATGGCCATATTAAATTGAATTTTGAACAGGGATTCTAATTGGGTAGGGGGATCTGACCAAGTTATGATAATATGGCTAAAAATTTTGAAAAACAAGGAATATCTACAGCAGGGTATAGAGAGCAATTTCATAGACTCTTCAAACTATACATGAAAAGAAGAGCCGCATAATTGTCTGTAGCTGTATTAATAATGAGATTTCTAACTTTTCAAATTTGGTTACCTCACATTACTAAAATTCAGATAACACGATGCACTTAACTGCATCTCTTGAGGTGGCATTAAGGCCAGCTCAAGAGGTGTAGTCGCGTGCATTGTGTTATCTGCATTTTAGTAATGTGAGGTAACCAAATTATACTCAGTTACTACCTCCATAAGGCACAGTCCCCTCCCATTCCACACCCCCTTCTGCATTAGATGTTTAATGCAGAAATTACCATCACATTAGCTTTTAGCATGGGCCTGCATTAACTATGTCTACAAAGCCGTGAAAGGCTTTTACAGGTAATGTGGCACATTAGTGCAAATAGCACAGTGTCAGCTGCAAAAAGCAGCGTGTCATCTGTTGGAGGCTGGAACAGCAATTCTCCTGAAGATAACACAGTGAAATGCTGAGACTGTGGAGCAGCAGCAAAGTGGATGCCACTAACACCACCTACAGAGGTAGCATTAGTTGCACCCGCAAAGTCTGACAAACGTGCAGTTACCTCACACTGTTGATGCTCACGGTAATAATCGCTTTTTGCAGACACCCCCACTCTCCACCCACACCCCACCCACATGTGCTGCTAATACGTGGTATGCAGATAGTGCAGGGAATTTTCTGGGCTATCTGCATTTGGTATGCATTAGCTGGTATCGTGGTACACTGTTCCCATGTTATCACTGCCTTAACAGCCAACGTGGCTTAGTAAATCTGCCCCTTAGTGTGTGGAAATTCCCACGTTAAACAACTAACACAGTTTAATAAAAAAAGAGCCTAAGACAATGAGCTAGTAATTTTGCTATTTTGCTGGGACATATTTAGCATGTAAAATTTTAATACTCATATTTTCAACTGGGAAAGTTTGAGAGATCAGTATACTTCATGTTTACCTACTACACAGATGGTGGATTTATAGGAAATTTCTCAATGTCCTTTCACTTCTGTTGGTATGGTTTGTGAGAAATATCAATTCTGCAGGTTTAATTGTTTCTTTTGCTTGATTAAGAACATAAGAGCATAAGATATATCATACTTGGTCAGACCAATGGTCCATCAAGTCCAATATCCTGTTTGCAACAGTGGCTAATCAAGGTCACAAGTACCTGTCAAGTTCTCAAAAAGGTAGCAGATTCCATGTTGCTTATCCTAGGGATGAGCAGTGAATTTCTCCAGTCCACTTAATTTCTTATGGACTTTTCTTCCAGGAACTTTTCCAAACCTCTTTTAATCCCAGCTACATTAACAATTGTTAATACATCCTCCAGCAATGAATTCTAGAGTTTGATTATGCTTTGAGTGAAAACAATTCTCCACTTAGACTTAAATGTGCTACATTATAGCTTTATTACATATCCCCTGGTCTTTCAACTTTGTTTTACCCATTCCACTCCGCCCATTATTTTATAGACCTTTACAATTTCACCTCTCAGCCATCTCTTTTCCAAGATGAAGAGCCCTAGGGGTATGTTTACTAAACCGTGCTAATGTGTGCGGCGCACATTAGCGTGCGCTAAGGTACCTTAGCGCACGTTAATTTCATGTTACGGGGCACAAATGTGCCCTGCACAAAAGTGCCCCGCACAGGTGCGCGCCGCACTAAAGTGCCCGCTCATGTGCGCGGCGCGCTGATGTGCGATAAAGGCGTGGAAAGGCTCCCGGAGGGCGGAGGAAGGCTCCCCAGGGGCGGAGAGAAGGGGTCAATGGGTGGAGAGTGGGAGGGGAGAGGCTCCCCGCACAGTAGCGGGGCTGAAATTCAAGCAAAAAAATACCACGAGTGAAAACCTCGCGGTAGAGCCGATTTAAAGGGAAGAGAAACCATTTCTGTCAGCAATGTACAGCAAAACCAGGGAAACCTACAAAACAGTGATAAGTGTGATACATGTGCACGGTACAAAAGTACAAATAAACATTGAAAAGGACCCCAACAAAATTTAAAAAAATTATAATCAAGCTGGGCAATACTGATAGTAATGGGAAACATCAAAAAACACTCCCAAGAAAGCCGCAAAAAATAAATATGAATTTTAGAAGGGTCTACGCTCCGTCCCCATACAAGGTGAATGATCCCACAGTGAAATAGCACTGATCAGGGTTTCCCTCTCCATTGGACAGGTTACCTATGGCATGCACATGTTCCACAACAGCAGGGCAGGCAGGTCAGAATGGGCAACTGGACAGATGCTGGGAAAGGGGATTCAGAGGGCTGCAGGCGGCACATGCTGTGGTGCAGCTGGGGCACAGTGCGGACTAGGCAGATGCCTAGATGGCACTTAGGAATGCTGAAACTGAACAGCAGCCAGACAGCAACTGATGAGGGCCCAACATGGGCATGAGAGTGTTTATCACAGTGTCACAGGGGATAGTACCCAGCAGGTACCCCCAAGGGCACAGAACATTGGCAGGCGGTGATTGGGGGACGTGCGGACAGATATGCAGGCACCCCTACCCCAGAACCTGCACCATAGGCAGCCGCCTACCCGCACACAGGATGGCCTGAGACTGCGTACCACCAGCACCACCAGCAGAAGGGCATGTCAGCATGGTGGCACAGGGGTATTGGAGGTGGAGGGGGGCAGTGGCAGCTGCCCAGAGCAGACCATGGCCCAGCCCTGTGTAGGTGGGTGCAATGCACTGCAACAGACAGGCCCTGCCGGACAAACAGTCATGGTATCATCAGGGAATGCACTGTCTCTGTGGCAACACGGTGGTGCAGTGCACACAACCAGTGTGTTTGGAGACAGAAGGTCACAGGTTCAAGCCCCAGCTGGGGCTCCTGCCAATCTAGTCCCCATATTTTACCCACAACTATATCGTGATAGTAAAGACGAACCTTTATTGCAGAGAACATAAGCATGGATCAAACACCTCTATTTTACCCTACAGAGCACAGACACCAGGAACATGCACATTACCTAGAGCAGATTCCCCCAAATGCAGTCCTGGAGGGCCACAAATCCTTCACGGTTTATGCTGTCTCTAATCTAAGGATGGAGCGGTACTGGTGGTGGAAGTGGCAGCAGCTGGTGGCAACAGCAGACCATGGCCTAGCCCTGTCCAGGTGGGTGCCATGCACTGCAACAAACAGACCCTGTCGGATGTACAGTCATGTACTCCCCAGGGAATGCAGCATATCTGTGGCAACATGGTGGTGCAGTGCAAACAGTGTGTGCAAGAACAGAAGGTCACAGGTTCAAAGCCCAGCTGGGGCTACTGCCAATCCAGTCCACATATTTTTCCCACAACTAAACCGTGATAGTAAGGACAAACCTTTATTGCAGAGAACATACGCATGGTTAATACGCCTATATTTTACCCCACCGAGCATAGACACCATAAACAGGTGCATTACCTAGAGCAGAGTCTCCCAAATGCAGTCCTGGAGGGCCAAACACCATTCAGGTTCCATGCTGCCTCTAATAAAGATGCCTGTGCTGCATATCTATGCACCACCCCCATGGTATGCAGATGTATCTCATGCATATTCATGAGGGACAGCATGAAAACCCGAACAGTGTTTGGCACACCAGGACTGGAGTTGGGAACCTCTGCCGTAAAGCAGCAGCCAACAGGGGCAGACACACCCACACCCACACCCACAGGCCCCATTGGCCAGTGCCTCCTGGAGAGGCAGGACATTGGGCCCTGCGTGCATCTCCCAATAATAGCACTTGCATACCTTAGCAATGCCACCCTACACCTGGGTATACGGTACACAGCTATCAAACGTTTGCTATGAGTACTGGCAGATAGCAATTCCTATGTTAAGCACAGTTTGCTGATTGAGCTCCATCATAACAATCTTTCTGATGTCTGCGGTGTGTGCTTCAGGTCTGGTCTCTGACAGTGTTTACCACCCTGGGGAGTAACCCCCAACAGTATTGCGTACCATATCCATGCCTGCACTGTGCCCAGGATTGGTGTGGTGGCCAGGGCTGCTAAACTCCTCTATAGTAGCACAATGCTGGCATAGGAGTGGGAGTGTGTGTCTGTCTATCCAGTGTGTGGTGGCTGCAAACGCCCTCCACAGCCCACACTGCCAGCACTGTTGCCAGTATTGGCCTGCCAATGTGCATAATGAGGAGCAAGGTACCATGGGTATAGCCCGGACAGGGTGGCCTGGCCAGGATGCATCTGCACAGGGCATAGGGCAATGGCTGGGACATTGTAGTGCCCGGCCACCACCTACACAGACAGGGTGGCCACAGCATGTCCTGCTGGGAGATCACTCACACCCTGACTGTGCAGTGACCACGGCATGGCTAGGCACCCCCATAGTGCTATATAGTATTTCTCTCATGTGATATTTGTGGGTTTCCTTTTGGGGCCCAGTCACTGACTTATCTGCTTGTTGTGTATGCTGACATCCCAGTTCTGGGTGCATGCATTTCCACCAGGGACATGCACTATGGACTAGCTAGCAGACTGTCTGCAGCTGGTATGTGTCTTGATGGAGTGCCTTGCAGGGTGCAGTGGCTGAAGGCTTGCTGCAGGAGAATATCAGATAGTGGTGGGGTGAAGCTTAGCATATCTGGGCCTAATGTCTGTCTGCTATTGTGTTATGGATGTGTACAGAGCTGCATTGACTGCCCTGTAGGTGTCTGTTTCCCAGCAGGACTGGGGTTGATGGTCCCCTCTGCTGCCACCATTGCAGGGAGGTAGAGTGTGGATCTGTTGATGGGAGACCCTGTTTACCGCCCTCAGCTCTGGAGGAGGAGGGTGGTAGTACATAATCCTCTTAGGGGTCCATAGGGGCTACACCTGACTGAGACATATCCAAGGTGTGTCTGCAGAAACTACCTATCTCCCACATTAGCACTGCTGGGGACCAGCAGCATGGCCTATTTCTGCTATGAAAGGTGCTGTGGACCTGGTGCTGGGCGCCTCACCGCACCCTCAGGGTGAGCACAGTACCCGCACAATGTGACGGTGTGTAGCTACTCTGTGCCAGTAAAACACATGGTCAGTACCCCCTACCAGGCCGAGGTGCTGTGGGGGTGCACATGGTCAGTTCCCCCTACCAGGCCGATGTGCTGTGGGGGTGCATACCCCATCTTGTGTTCATCTGTGGACAGCTGATTTGCATGTGCAGTGCATCATGGGTACGGGTGGGTTAACCCTATCCTTGGTGACCACAGCAGACTGTCTGTGTGGTGACGTGCAGTCCCTCTGCAGCCAGCCAGGGGCTTGCTAGCAGCTATAGAGCTGTAGCCCACTGGTTACTTCACTGCCTGTGGAGCCAGATGTCATGGGTTCAAACCCACAGTGGGGTTATTTGATAGGACTGCCCAAAGCATTATCTCTTTTTAATGTACATTATTGCTGCCAGCAAAAACACCCTCAGCGTACTGTACCCATAAGGTGCCTCAGAGGGCGCTTTATAGGGCGCCCTATAGGGCACCTTATGTTTACCATCCATATAAGGTGCACTATACGTTATCCTGTGGAGCGACTTATAGGGTGCCCTATAGGGAAAACTTTAGGGTGCCATGGCGGACAGTGCACTTCATAATGTGCCCTATGGAGTGCTTTATAGGGTGCCTTATGCGGCACCTTCAGTTACGGCACGTGAGGGCGTGTTTGCTGGCAGCAATTAATAAAATACAAATAAAGTGCTGCAGGAAACAATACGTACATTGCAAAGCTGATGCCTCAGCCAGCCTTACATATTAGGCACACTGGGGAGCAAACTCATGACCCCTGTATCAGCAGTCAGTGCCTGTCCCATCTCTTGCTCCATCCCTTGCTGGCTCCTCCATCACTGTAGTATCTAAACTTCGCTACCTTGGGGTATTTCTTGACAGTACTCTCAGTTTTCAGGACCATATCTCCCATGTTTCTCGTTGTTCTTTTCTATGTCTTCGACAAATTCGTGCCGTTCGTCCCTTTCTGTCTACTCAGGCTCTCACTACTCTTCTGCTCTCGTTGGTTATCACTAGACTAGATTTCTGTAACACTATTTTTGCTGGTCTTCCTAAATCTCAAAAGCACCGTCTTCAATTGATCCAGAATACAGCCGCTCGCATGATCCTCCACTCTTCCCCACGTGACCATATCACCCCCCTGCTTTATCACCTTCACTGGTTGCCACTTGATTATCGAATAACATTTAAGGTTCTCACTTTAGCTCACAAAGCCATTTATCACTCAACTCCTGCCTATCTTTCTGACCTGCTGATCTACCATAACCCCTCTCGCAGTCTCCGGTCCATCCACATTAACCGTCTTCACCTCCCAGCACCTTCTAAAGCTCACCTGCAATCCACCAGAAAATCTGCCTTTTACTACCTAGGACCCTTTCTTTGGAACTCCCTCCCTATTAACCTCCGTATAGAGGAATCCTACCCCAAATTCTGCTCTCTTCTCAAAACTCATCTTTTCTCTCTAGCTTTTCCCTCCTGATGACCTCTCTCTGCTCTCTAATTGTATTGCCTCTGTCTTTTCTCTCTTCTTTCCTATTAATTATTGTAATTTCCTTTCTCTCTAACTATTGTTTTTTATTTGTAAACGTCCTCGATGTAACGGGAGGCGGTATAGTAAATGTTAAATAAACAATAAACAACCATTGTGCTACACTGCTGTTCCTCCTTGCATATCAGCGCACCTACTTCAGATTTCCATGCGTTTAAATGCACAGTGCTGCCATCAAACACAGTGCTATGACCTTGCTCTGCCTCATAGGGCACCCTATATGCCACCCTTTCAGCAACATTGTAGGGTGCTGTGGCGGACAGTGCACTTTAAAATGTGCCCTCTGGGGTACCCTATGAGGTGCCTTATGCAGCACCTTATGTTACAATACTTTGAGGGTGTGTTTGCTGGCAGCACTAATTAAAATAAAAATAAAATGCCCCCTACAGCAATATTACCTATAACAGGCAATGCCTCAGTCAGCCTTCTTCATTAGGCACAGTGGGGGATTGAACCCATGACTCCTTTGGTCAGTGTCTTAACCATTGTGCTACACTGCTGCTCCTCCTTGCATGTCAGCGCACCTACTTATGATTTTCATTCCTGAAACTGCACAGTGCTGCCATCAAAAACAGTGCTGTGACCTTGCGGTACCTCATACGGCACACTATAAAGCGCCCTATAAGCAACATTCTAGGGTGCCTTGGCGGACAGTGCACTTTAATATGTGCCCTCTGGGGTACCTTATGGGGCGCCTTATGTTACAGTGCTTTCAGAGTGCGTTTTCTGGTAGCAGTAATTAAAATAAAATTAATATGCCTCAGACTGCAATATTACACATAACAGGTAGTGCCTCAGCCAGCCTTCTTTATTGGGCACAGTGGGGGATTGAACCCATGATCCCTGCACCATCGGTCAGTGTCCTCACTATTGTACTGTGGCTCTGTTCCTGTGCATGCACATCAGCGCACCACTTATGCTTCCCGCGCAAGTTTCTCATGCGCTAATGTGCGCCGCACACATGAGCGCACAGCGCACATTTGCACATGATTAATCCCGGTTTGCTTTTTGTGACTGAAACGCCCACTCCTTATATGGCATCCCGCACACTAGCGCGGCGCGCACCTAACGGGGTTTTAGTAAAGATACCCCCTAATCTTTTAAGCTTTTCAATGTAGGAGCATCCTTCCATCCCCTTTATCATTTTGGTCGCTCTTCTCTGTACCTTTTATAATTCTGCTATATCTTTTTTAAGAAAGGGTGACCAGAACTACACACAATATTCAAAGTGTGGTTGTACCATGGAGTGATACAGAGGCATTATAATATCTTTTCTATTATTCTCCATTCTTTTTCTTATGATTCCTAGTATTCTATCTGCTTTCTTGGCTGCTGCTGCTGCTGCACACTGGGTGGAGGGTTTTGACATATTATCCATGATGACTCCTAGATCCTTTTCCTGGGTAGTGTTTCCTAATGTAGAACCTTGCATCATATAACTGCAATTCATGTTGTTCTTCCTTAAGTGCATATCTTTGCATTTGTCCACATTCAATTTCATCTGCCATTTGGACTCCCAGTCACTCAATGAGGTTATAGAGGGTTAAGTGGCTTCCCCAAGGCCACAAGGGGCACCTATAGGACTAGAGACCCCAGTCCCTCTGGCCTGAAATTACTGTCCCTGAGCTGGAATTGAACCCCTGGTCTGTGGTAACTTGTCCCAACCACAAGGCCACTCCTCCCTCCATCTTTTTGGAAACGTTCTCCTCCCCCCTCCTTCCCCAGAATTTTGCCCCGTTCCTAACTTGGAGAGTGGAAATGGAAAGTGGAACCTTGTACTAAGACTCCAGTGAGCTCAGGAAGAGAGGAGTCCTGCCTATGGAGCCTGAAATCACCTCTAGTGATTGACCTTCTTTTATGCTTTGTGATTCTGCCTACATTCTATGAGGTCAACAGACGGGATGTTAATTATTTTCATTAGTTCACCCAGTAAAGATATTTTTATTTACACAAAGCCTTGTGGAGTGGCTAGTAGCAGTTAATGATGTAACCATGTGTAGGTCAAGAAGGGGAAGAGAATCATGAGGAATAAACTGTAGTCTCAGAGAACTAGGGCCTTGGAGAGAAATCTTTTCTCCACAGCTCAGAATCTACTGCTGGCAGTAAGGAGAGAATTTTCATACACCTTTGCTGATTTTAAACCATTCTGTCTTTCCTACTTCCATTTGAATTGTTGCTTCTTGATCAGTGTAAAGGTTGTGCAAGAGAACGATCAGGTGTTCTGGTATACCCATGCTTCTTAATGTGCCCCAGAGCTTTTCATGGTTTACATAATCAAACGTCTTGCTGTAGTCAATAAAACATATATAGATATCCTTTTGGTATTCTTTTGTCTTTGCAAGGATCCATCTCACATCTGTGATAATATCTCTCGCTTCTCTCCCTTATACCCTATATCAGCGATGGCGAACCTATGGCACACGTGCCAGCTGTGGCACGCGAAGGCCTTGCAGCTGGCACGCGGGAAGGTCCGCAATCGAAAAAAAAAAAAACAACCCTGTCTGCTGCCGCTGTCGGGGCCTCCGCGGCAGAATCGAGCGTGCCGCGGGGCCCCCCTGTACCCGGCAGATCCTGCCCTCCCCGTAGCAGCTCTCTCTTTGGAGCTACAGTCAGACGCGCCGGCTTGCAGAGCGCGAAGGGAAGAGTTTCCCTTTCGCGACTCCGTTAAGCCCGCGGGGGCTGATGGGAACTCCCATCAGCCCCCGCGGGCTTAACAGAGCAGCGAGGGAACTCTTCCCTCGCGCTCTGCAAGCCGGCGCGTCTGACTGCAGCTCCAAAGACAGAGCTGCTACGGGGAGGGCAGGATCTGCCGGGTACTGGGGGGCCCCGCGGCACGCTCGATTCTGCCGCGGCGGCCCCGACAGCGGCAGCAGACAGGTTTTCTTTTTTTTTTTTAATTTTCCCTGGGCTGGGCTGGCCTGGGCTGGGGGGGGTGGGGGTTAGGAGTGGTGATGGGCTGGGCTGGGCTGGGGGGGGTTAGGATTGGTGATGGGCTGGGCTGGGCTGGGGGGGGGTTAGGAGTGGTGATGGGCTGGGCTGGGCTGGGGGGGTTAGGAGTGGTGATGGGCTGGGCTGGGGGGGGTTAGGAGTGGTGATGGGCTGGGCTGGGCTGGGCTGGGGGGGGGTTAGGAGTAGTGATGGGCTGGGCTGGGATGGGAGGGGGGGTGTTAGGTGTAGTGATGGGCTGTGGTGGGGGGGTTTAGGAGTGGTGATGGGCACTGGGCTGGGGGGGTTAGGAGTGGTGATGGGCACTGGGCTGGCTTGCTAAGGAGTGTTTATGTACACTGAGCTGGAAGGGGAGGGTTAGGAGTGGTGATGGGCACTGGCCTGGCTGGGGGGGTTAGGAGTGGTGATGGGCGCTGGGCTGGGGGGGTTAGGAGTGGTGATGGGCGCTGGGGGGGTTAGGAGTGGTGATAGGCGCTGGGGGGGCTTAAACTAAAAATTGAGTGATGGGGGATTAGGACTGGGAGTGGGCTGATGGGGAGGTTAGGACTGGAAATGGGCTGGTGGGATTAGGACTGGGAGTGGGCTATGGGGGGCTAGGACTGGTAACGGGTTGGGGGGGTTGCTAGGACTGGAAATGGGCTGAGTGGAAGGGGGCTTGAACTGCAAATAGCTGTTGGGGATGGGGCTTGGAATGGAAATGGGCTGAGGGGAAGTGGGGGGCTTGAACTGCAAATAGCTGATGGGGACGGGGCTTGGAATGGAAATGGGCTGAGGGGAAGTGGGGGGCTTGAAGAAGGGAATGGATGCTGGGTGAGACTGGAACTAGAAGGGAGCTGATGTTGGGGGAGGATTAGAATGGGATGGGGCTGGGAGAGTAAAATGGAGAGGGGAAAAATATTTTGTGTAGGAGGGATGAAAAATCTACAATTGGCCAGGTATTGGGAGAGTAATTGGGGATTGAGGATGGAGGGGTAAAATTTGTGTGGATGAAATAGGAATGAGGAAAGAGCAAAAGGAGAAAGATTAGTATGTTAAAGCAGATGTAGAGAGAGAGAGAATGGAAAAAAAAACTAGAAGAGAGAAGAAAGGACAAATGGACAGCAGACGATGGAGAGTTAGCAGAAAACATGAAGAAACCAGAAGAAAATGGCTGGACCAATTGCAACTGAAAAAAAATGCACAAAAGGTAGAAAGATGTCTCTTTATTTTGAATTTATTAACTGGAATATGTCAGCTCTGGGAAATGTGCATCATTAACATCTGCGCTTTGTTTGGTACAAGAGGAAATTCCTATTTGACGTTGCCACTTGTTCTCTTTCCCCAGTATTCACTGAAATGTATTGGTTTAATATTTGCAGTGTTGCCTTTTGATAGGTAGGGTATGGTGCTTTGTGAGTCCTGGTAATGCTGTCAGGATACGGCGGGTTTGCTATGGGTTCTAAATGGGCAGCGTTTGTAGTAGTTCCTAATGTGCCTGGCGGTTGGCACTGGATTATAGTAATGTAGAAATCTTTTAGTCTTTCTTTATCCATACACTCATTAAGAGACATGTTTACTAAAAGTTAGTGTATGGTAACATTATGCAAATATTTATGCAAATAAGACCACTTATGCAAATGACGTGCTGGCACTTTGAGGAAATTCTTTGGTTTTGTGCGGCAGTTTGGGCACTCGGGCTCAAAAAGGTTAGCCATCACTGCCCTATATACTCACCTTAACAAAAACCCCTAAACAATACAAGCATCCCCCGCCCCTTTTTCACTCCCTCCCTACCCTATAAACCCCCCGCCTCATAATAATGCAGGAGCAAAATAACTTGTATATAGTTCATCATGTGCATAGTTAAATGTAAATAATATTCCCATATACTACTACTTACCCCAGTTGGATGTAACCCCATTGTTTAATGTATACTGTTGAGTTCATTGTAAACTGCCCCTGATCTCTGGAAGGGACGGTATATAAAAAACTTTGAAATAAATAAATAAAACATGTGTCCACATAAACACAAAACTGACTTTATAAAATTCCCCCTTAATGCCAACATTCAGCAACTAAATGAATGAGTTATGCATTTAGATTTAGACCTCCTAGAGAATCATGTAACAAGCTGAGCAGGGAAGGATGCTGATTTCCCTTGTCCATGGGCCTGATACTCCATCGAGCGCTTATCAGCCGTTGGCACATGAATTTTGGTGTCCAAGTATGGATAAGGGATTGGCTGGCTATGCTGGATGTGGTGTGCGAGGTTTAAGTATCACAATGGCCTCAAAACTTGCCAAGAAAGATTAGGACAAGCCACACAGGTAGATGCCAAGATGGCCAATGGTCAGGACCCTTCCTATCCCCCAGCTGCAGGAGGCATTTCAGCAGAGATTGCCAATCAAGTGTCTGCAGTACTAGAGGCCACTCTGGACAGTAATTTTGAACAAGTATTTGCAAAACTTGAGAATCTTCAGGGTAGGCTTGATGCATATGGCAAGAAGTTCAGGGAGCTGGCCACAATGTTGTCAGTAGTGGAGGAGACCACACAGGCATCGGAGATGACATGCATGTGATTGCATCCACAAGTGCAGGCATTAGAGGACAAATTAGCCAAGCTGGAGAATTACTGAAGATGAAATAACCTTTGTCTTATTTGACTCCCAGAATTGCTGGAGGATAAAGATCTGTGGGGCTTCTAAGAGACCTGGCTCCCCCAGGAGTTGAATCTTCATAGCACAGCAGGGGAGTTGTGAATTAGTCTGTGCAGGAAGATAATTGAGGTGCTTGTACAATTATTTTGAAGATGGAAATTCTGCAGGCCCTGCACAAAGGTAAAATGTTGAACTACAGGTCTGCGACTAAAAAGCTGTTTGATTATTTTCATCTAATTTCCATGTATTTTGGTGTCCTGAAAACAAATAAAATATTGAAAAAACTCCTAGACATCATGATTTGCCACAACATACAAAATTGTCTTCAAATTTATCAAATTTTTTCAAATTACTATTAATTAATTCACATAAGTGCATTTAAGATATAAAATGCCAAAAAAACCTTAAAGGGGTTGTCCGAGTTATGTAAAAAAAAATATAGCACTGTAAATCTGATGGTCAGCAATATATACATAAGCTAAGCAAGTTTTAAGTCCGTGCTTCTAATGGCAGAAGGGGTTAATCTTTTCTGAAGAATCCAGTGGGAGGGAGACACAGGGCAGATAGCAGCAGATCTGGTCAGTGCCGGGGGGGGGGGGGGGGCCAGAATTGTGACGTCTCGTGTACAGACACAGAGCTACTCTCTCCTGCATGCCACACTTGTGCACGAATCATCATCAGGTTCTTGGTTCTAGGCTGTTCACACTTTTTCATCGCAATTCGTGTTAGCTCGTCATTCTTCAACCGCTATGTTATGGCTCCGCGAAAGTGTATTAATTCGCCAGACAGTTTCTGTTTCATCTGTGGTGAATATACAGTGTTGAAGCAACAGCAGAATATTACAGACTTTGTGAAAAAAGTATACTTTGTATACTTTGGACTAAAAATTGGAGATCAAGATAAAGTCTGGGTGCCTCATAAAGTGTGCAAACGGTGTGTTGAGGACCTCTGAAACTGGTTCAAGGGTAAGAAAAAATCTTTCCGTTATGGGATTCCTATGGTATGGCGAGAGCAAAAGAACCATAGTGACGACTGTTACTTTTGTTCATGCGATGTGAAAGGGTTTAATTCCAAATGGAAGCATTCCATTTCATACCCCATCTTCACTCGGCAATTCGTCCCATCCCCCATGGCACAGATATACCAGTACCAAAGCCCCCTGCTACCTTGGAAGAGATACCTAGCTCCGATGAAGGTGAAGTCATACCTGAACCAGATGACGAATCAAGTTCTGACTTTGAAGATGATACAAGACCAAAATTGTTTTCTCAGGAGGAGATGAATGATTTGGTAAGAGACTTGAATCTTCCCAAAGATGCCGCTGAGTTACTCGGATCAAGGCTGAAAAGCAGGAATTTATTGTTTCCAGGAGTGTCATCTTCATGGTTCAGACATCGTGAAAAGGAGTTCGTTCCTTACTTCACCCAGTAAGACAAGTTGGTTTATTGCATCGATGTCGAAGGTCTGATGGGTCAATTTAAAATCCAATATGTTTCAGAGCAATGGCGTCTTTTTATAGATTCTTCAAAAAGAAGCCTCAAAGCAGTTTTACTCCACAACGGTTTTTACGCTTCCATACCTGTAGGTCATTCCGTACACTTGAAGGAAACCAACGAGAACTTGGAATTGGTTCTTCGTAAACTTAAATATGAAGACCATGGTTGGCAAGTGTGTGGGGACTTGAAGGTCTTGTGCATGCTGCTCGGGCAACAAGCTGGGTATACCAAATATCCTTGTTTTCTGTGTCTATGGGACAGTCGAGACCGACAAAATCACTGGACCAAGAAGAGTTGGCAGCCGAGGGTGCTAACAGTCGGTGAAAAAAATGTCCTTCGAGGAACTTTGGTACCTTCCCATAAAGCTCTTCTATCACCTCTCCACATAAAATTGGGATTGATGAAGCAATTCGTAAAATCACTTCCAAGAGATGGAGAATGCTTCAAATACTTGGTCACCAAGTTTCCAGGCCTGTCGGAGGCAAAATTGAAGGAAGGTGTGTTTGTCGGACCAGACATTAGAAGGCTTATAGTTGATCAAGAGTTTGTCAATGCCATGACGGATCCTCAAAAAGAAGGGTGGATTGCATTTAAAGAAGTCGTACAGAAATTTTTAGGCAATAACAAAGATCCTCACTACAAAAAGATCATCGGACGAATGCTGAAAGCATTTCAAGCTTTAGGTTGCCTAATGAGTTTGAAAGTGCATTTCCTCCAGTCCCACCTGGACTACTTTCCTGAAAATTTGGGAGCTGTGAGTGCGGAACAAGGTGAACAATTCCACCAAGACATTAAAGAGATGGAAAGGAGATACCAGGGAAAATGGAGCATTACAATGATGGCAGACTACTGTTGGATGCTTCAGAGAGATATTCCAGATGCTACTCACAAGCGTAAATGCACCAAGAGGAGTCTCACAAGGAAGAAGAATCAAGTTTAGTGTGTGTAGGTGAGCTCATTTCAGTTCAAAAAAGGATTTTCATGAAAATATTGTAATAAAACTTTAATTTTATAAGTCTATTTCCATTTATTTTGAGGTATTGCCTTATTTAACATAGTTACCTAAATTGTCAGGAAACGTGATGTCGTATGACAAAATGGAGGTCATTTTCGGATTCAGCGCACCAACAAACATAAAGAGTACGTGGAATAACCAAAACAGCTCTCAAAAAAAATTTTTTGCACACCCATACCATACCATACCACCATACCTTAGCTATCAAGGAAAAAATATAGTTTGCTTCCAGGACTATTTGAACTGATCTAAATTCTATGCTATAAAGGTGCACTTTGCCATTCAGTATCCAGTTTGGTTTAAAGTGTTTCACCAAGGAGCCATATGTCAGTTTGAGTCTCTTCAGGCTATCTGGGACTTTCCAAGAGAGTGTGAGAAGGAGCTATCCTTGATGTCTTACGTGGACAATGAGGTGTTTCAGAGAAATGCAGGGCCTTGGTCCCTTCTTGTGCATTAGGACTGGGTCTTTCTCTTTATGGACCTTTACCACCTGACCATGTTTGATGACAGGTTTTTCTTCTGTGTTACTACTTGAACAGCATCAGAGGACTTGGAGAAAGCCCCGAATGGGACTCTGAAGATGAGCCATCTACCCTCTTATGGCAACTCATGCCATTTTCAGTGACTGATCATAGACACTGGGATTGGAATCCACATAACCCCCTTGGGGGATGACTGGATATTGTGATAGCCCAGAGTTCTGGGAGAGATTGAAGGGTCTGGGGACTGTAGACCTCCATGTGTGGGAGGGGGTGGACTCATGGGTAACAGAGTATTTCATCTTAAGGAAGCCTTAGGGAGGAGTATAGGTTTGGCTGAATTGGCTTGTGGAAGAAGAGGGTGGATTGGTTAGAATTGGACATTTATGGGGAAAATGGGGGAGCATAGATAAGGGCTTGAATATGAGTGTTGGGGTAGGAGAATGAGTGCGGTAAGGGCGAGTGGAGTAGCTGTCAGGGGTGTGAATGGGTAATTGATAATTGTGTTGGGTAGTCTGGATGGAACATAACAGTATGATCAATTCTTGTGAGGATGTATTCAGGGGATATGGGAAACGAGGGGGGGGGGAAGGAAGGGAGCAGGGGCAGCTCTATAATGAGGCAGAGTGAGGTGGCCGCCTCAGGTGGCAAACTTTTGGGGGTGGCAAAAAATGCCCCCAAAACGGCCACCTCACTCCGCCTTCAAAGTTTAAAAAAAAAAAGTATGGACAAGCTGCTGCTGCTGCTGCTTCTTGGCAGCAGCAAATTCAACCCCTCTGCGCCCCCCGCCCCGGGAGACCCCATACTTGCATGACCAGCTTCAGAGGGTGCCGGGGAGGCCCAAAGCCTGGTGCTCCAGCTCACCTCTATAGAGCTGCAAGAAAGAACAGTGTTTCCCTTCTTTCCCGCAGCTCTGTTAAAGTTGAGCCCACTGGTACGCTGAGGGTAAATGAGGGCATTTCCTGTCTTGCGCAAGACAGGAAATGTTCCCAACATTCAGCACAATTGCGGGCTGAACTTTAGCAGAGCCCCAAGAGAGAAGGGAAACGCTGTTCTTTCTCACGGCTCTGCAGAGGTGAGCCGGAGTGCTGGGCTTCGGGCCTCCCTGACTCCCTCTGTAACCAGTCAGACAGGCATGGGGCTCTTCCAGGGGGAGAGGGGGACTAGTACTGGAAATGGGCTGATCGGGGGGGGGAAGGGTTATATTTTACACAGTATGGAGAACTGCATCTCTTATTTATCTGATGTTGCACTGCATGCAGAGTCTGGCTTCTTGGGGTTTCAGTTTAATTTTTGTCTACATATTTTTATGTTTACTTTAGGTTGTAGTCACTTATTCTGTACTTGGTTAGGGTCTGTGTTCTGAGTGTGTGACTGAGGCCAGGTGTTCTGTTAAAATGGAGTTTGTACATAGGGATCTATACTGTACTGTAGCAATTTGATTTGTTCAGCTTTTCAAATAGGTGTATGGATGTTCTAGGGCCCTCTGCAGTATTTATAGTGCTGCTTTATTCTGGGTAGGTCCCTTGTATGAGTTTTGGACGTTTATGCTGGTATGGTATGGTAGATTTGGCCTTGTAGATCTTAGGTGACTTTTGTAGGGTTTTATATTAGTTCCCAATATGCCTAGTTCTAGAGAATGTTTGTTAATGAGATGACTAGAATCAGATTTTTTAAAAATATATTGAGTTCTGTGGGTGAATGTCCTACTTCTGCTCTGCACCCATTGTCGAGGGGGCGGTTTCTGTGGATGCAGAATATATATTGTCACCAGTAATCTCCCCAGAGCCAGGGGCATGTAGGGTAGGTCAGCCTGGGCTATCCAAACTTAGGAAGCAGGGTAGTGCAGTTGGCCCTGCACTGCCTTCTGGGAGTTGAAGTCCCTCTTACTCTCTAAGCCCGGAATAATTGTAGTCGAGTGGGTTAGGCAAAAATGACAAGGTTTTATTTCCCCTTCTGGGTGGATTAATTGCAAATGAAATTCAGGACAAAAATGACCATACTTCTGGCCTAAAGAAAAACAATTCAGGAACATAAACAGCTTCTTTGGCTTTCAGCTTTCAACATAAAGTGCTTAGAACAAACTTAAAATGCAGCAGTCCCTTTTCAAACAAAGGCAAACACTCTTGCTTTTTCCACTGCTGTTCCAACAGCCTTGTTAACAGCTAGCTCAGCAAAGTGATATGACGTGATCAGCTAGGGAAAGAGTGCAATCCATCTGCTCATCTGATGTCTGTTCGGTAACAAATTCTGTCTGCATTTCCTCACAGTCACTTTCAGATAGGTAAGTTTGTGGATAGTTATACGGTGTTTCAAAATGCAGTCCCTCTCTATTTCCCCGAGAGGTGGAATAAGTCCCTCGTCTAACCGGCCTACCCTGGACGTACAGGGCAGATCTCAGAATCGGCCTTGTATATCCAGGGTGATGACCCACCCTCACTCAGCCTCCTGCCCGCCCCTGTTTAAGGCTCCCCGTATAACTCCGCTGTTTGTACAGGGAGCCTTGCACAGGGATGGCAAGGGAAACCAATAGTGGGGATGTACGTCCAGGTAGGACGTAGGTAGGACGTACATCCCCGCTATTTGGGGCTCAGAATAGGCATTAGTTCCTTGGTGTGCAAACATCTTGCATTTCCTCCATATAACCTAATTGGCTTTTTGGTTTGGCTCAGTCCCTGATTGGCATTTTGAAAAAGGCCCCCCCCCCCACACTGCGGAGGGGGCGCCATCTCATCCCTTACCTTGCCTAGAAGGGAGGGTCAATAAATGCAGTGAGTTGTGAATGATAGGTGTGGCTAGGGTAGAACCATCTGTTCTACTGTATATCTGTGTTTAGTAGCTTGTGAGTTGAACTTGAGTCGGGAGAGGACATGATAGTGCCATTCTGTTGTTTGCCATGGCTACATTCTCCCATCAAAAGGTATTAGGTCTTACAGGTGATCTGTCGGTGTCAGGCTTATATTGCATTGATACAGGAAACCCATCTTAAAGAGAAGGTGCATGCTAAACAAAAGAGATGGTGGTAGGGGAAGTCTACGGAGCATCCTCAGGGACAAAGAGAGTGGGAGGGTGGTGATTTTAACATAGAAACATGACAACAGATAGAGACAATATGGCCTTTCCAGTCTGCCCATCCATACCAACTACTAAGTTTTACAGTCTCTTTTTTTTCATTTAGAGATCTTCTGTGTTTGTCCCATGCGTTCTTGAATTCAGATACAGTCCTTGTTTCTACTACTTCCACTGGGAGATTCTTTCATGCCTGTACCACTCTTTCTGTAAAGAAATATCTCTGCATTTTACTCCTGTCTATCCCTTTTCAACTTCATCTTATGTCCCCTTGATGCAGAGCTTTCTTTCAATAGAAAGAGGCTCTCCTACAGTGGATTTAAGCATCTCCATCATATCTCTCCTCTCCCTCTGGGTTCGCAGGTCTCCAAGGTGGTGGTGGATACTGAGCACAGCTTTGTGGTAGTGCAGGGGAATTTTCAAGGGCAGCAATTTGTACTGTGCAGTTTATATGCCCTGAACATGTATGATGCAGAATTCTTTAAGAAAATAATACAAGAATTGAGAAGCTTTGGGGTTGAACAAATTATAGTGGTGGGTATTTTAATTCCATGTTTGACCCACAATTGGATAAATCTTATAATCCCAATAATGCTAGGCTGAATCGTATTAAGGGGGTTCCACTGGTATGTGAGTATTTGGATTTTTTGGATGATTGGAGGGTTTTACACCCTTAAAACTGAGATTACACCCATATTTCGAGGGCACATTCCACCCAGTCTTGCATTGACTATAATTTACTGTCTCAGTTATTGTTTTCTAAGGTACAGGAGGACACAATAGGTCCAACTGAGGTATCAAATCATGCCTTAGTGTGGCATGATTTAGAACAGAGAAAGTCCAGTGAGGCCCGAATGCAGTGGTTTCCATATATTTGTACAAGGACTCTCAGGCCGATGCAGAAAACAAGTGCTGAACGCGTGCGTTACCAATTTTTAACGCATGCATGTACTGCACCAACAACGCACAAGTCCAAATGCGCAATGCAGAAAGAAGTGGCCATGCAAATGAAGGGTGTGCAAAACCAAATGTATGCAAATGTGATATGCGTAAAACCCCAGCACTAATGAAAAACCCATCGTAAAATGCTTGCATTAGCAATCAGGTAATGCATGCGCATGAGAATAAAATGCAAGAACTAGCTGACAACACATGTGTATGCTTTCACAGCGTGTATATTTGTGCGATCACGTCGGCGCATACATATTTTTATTTATTTATTTATTTAACAGGGGTTTTTTTTATACCACTTTATCATTTCAATCAAAGCGGTTTACATTGTAACTTATATATAAAATATAAATACGAGACTACCAGATATTCTTTTACTGAGGCTCTCGCTGAAGTACCGTGCATTTTTGGGGGGCATTCTTTCTGGTGGTGTAGACGCAGTGATATAGCGGAAGGGTTGTCGGGTAAGGTTTGCCTCTTTGCAGATGATACCAAAATCTGCAATAGAGTAGACACCCAGGAAGGTGTTGATAACATGAGGAGGGATCTAGTTAAGCTTGAAGAATGGTCTAGAATTTGGCAGCTGGGATTTAATGTTAAAAAATGTAAGGTCATGCATTTGGGCTGCAGTCCAAGGGAGCAATATAGTATAGGGGGTGAAGTACTTTTGTCCACTAAAGAAGAGCGGGACCTAGGCGTGGTTGTGTCTGAAGATCTTAAAGTGACTAAACAGGTAGAAAAGGCGACAGCAAATACTAGAAGGATGCTTGGGTGCATAAGGAGAGGAATGGCTAGCAGAAAAAAAGAGGTGATAGTGCTTCTGTATAAGTCTTTGGTGCGACCTCATTTGGAGTATTGTGTGCAATTCTGGAGACGGCACCTCCAAAAGGATATAAACAGGATGGAGCCGATGCAGAGGGTGGCTACTAAAATGCTATGTGGTCTTCATTATAAAGCATATGTGGACAGACTTAAGGATCTTAATATGTACACCTTAGAGGAAAGGCGGGATAGAGGTGATATGATTGAGATGTTTAAATACCTCCGTGGCATAAATGCACAGGGGGGAGAGCCTCTTTCGATTGAAAGCAAGTACTGCTACGAGGGGACATGGGATGAGGGTGAAGGGGGATAGATTCAGGAGCGATATGCGGAAATATTTCTTTACGGAAAGAGTGGTGGATCCGTGAAATAGTCTCCCACTGTAGGTGGTAGAGATGAGGACAGTATCTGAATTCAAAAAAAGTATGGGACAAACACAGAGGATCTCTAAAGGAAAAAAGGGGACTGTTGTAATTGTTTCTTTGGAAGGACAGACTAGTTAGGCCATGTGGTCTTTTTCTGTCATCATTTTTCTATATTTCTATGTTACATATCTAGAAGAATGTGGTATATTTCGGTGGTGGCATTGCAAGCATGCCCAATTTTATTTCTTTCTTATTTGTAGAGATGCAATGTGATTCAGCCTCAGGTAGTTAGGCTGAGCAGGCTGCCAGCCAGAGAGTGAAGGGGTCTCGCTCTTCGAGGTTTTCAGAAGAGGAAAATGATGTGCTCTACCATTGTGTGATTGCCAATTACTACAATTTATTTCTTGCAAAGAATAAAGCTGGTCAAAGGAATAAATTGTGGGAACAATTTGCAGCAGAGGTGAACGTCCTAGGGGTGAAGGTGCACACGATGCCACAACTAAAGCACCGGTGGCGCAATGAGCAATGTGCAGCAAAAAAAAATGCTTGCAATTGAGAGATCACAGTGGAAGACTGAGGATGGGCCTCCATTTCCTCTGAACTGACCCCACTGGAGCAGTTGTTTGCCTGCACCTTTCAGCCAGAAGCTCTTAATGGGTTTATTTATTTATTTATTATTTAACTAGGCTTATATACCACTTTTTTTACCAGTCAAAGCAGTGTACATTCAGGTACTGTATATATATTTTCCCTTGTCCCTGAAGGGCTCACAATCTGTCTTTTTGTACCTCAGGCAACATAGGTTTCAGTGGTTTGCCCAAGGCCACAAGGCGCATCTGTGGGACTAGAAGCCCCAGTCCTTCTGACCCAAGGTTGCTGTCCTCTAGTGGGATTCAAACCCCTGGCCCTCCCTGCAGGCGCACCATTTCTGTGTCTAGTTTGATGTCTCCTTTTTCACATTGCCTGGATGCTGGTTATAAAGGTACCTGCATCTTACACATTTTAATGTATTCATGGTACACAATCATACAAGTCTTTGCAAGAAAGGAGACATCAAAAGTATTCTCGCCCCAAAACCATTTATTAAGGAAAGACAAGTAATCATATCATAAAGGTTACTGACAACATGAAATGCAAGGTCATCTAGAAAAGTAGTCCTTTATAAGTCTTATTCGCCTCTCATTACTCCTTGCTGCATCGGGGCGGGCAAGTGCATAGATGTAAGGTTCCGGTGGCAAGTCAGAAGCTATTTCGCATGGCATTCCATGTTCCAGGGCTATGTTGAGTGGAGGAGTGGCCTAGTGGTTAGGACAAGGTATGAGTGGAGGAGTGGCCTAGTGGTTGGGGCAAGGTACTTCAGGCCGGAAGGTCTGGGGTTCAAATCCCACTAGAGGACAGCAACCTTGGGCCAGATGGACTGGGGTTTCTAGTCCCAAAAGGTGCTCCTTGTGGTCTTGGGCAAGCCACTTACCCCTCCATAGCCCATGTTCCCTGTAAAATAGATATCTCCAAGTTATAATGCCCTGTTCAATGTAATTTCAGTTTGTTCAATGTAAACTGCACTGATGCAGAATAGCACAGTATATAAGAGAATGTAAATAAATAAAATAAATGTTGTGCAGCAAACTGCAACAATGTCCCCAACCTTTTTAGGTGTGTATTGCAATGGAGTGGAGGAGTAGCCTAGTGGTTAGAGCACTGGCTTGGTAACCAAGCAATCAGGGTTCGATTCCCGCTAGCACTTCTTGTGGCCTTGGGCAAGTCACTTAACCCTCCATTGCCTCAGAAGAAAGGCCTGGCAATCTACTTCAGGTGACACTGCCAAGAAAACCCAGCAGCATCTGGGTCGCCAGGAGTCAGAACTGACTCAAAGGCATACATTGCATTTGCATTGCAATGCACCCCCAGAATGATCCAGACAATGGAAGTGACTCTTGAGGACCCCAAAGGTGTGCTCTATCACACCCCATGTAGAAATGTGTGCCTCATTTATTTTATTAATTTATTTATTTAACAGGTGCCGGGGGAAGCGCAGATGTCTACGTAGGTACCCCTATCCCAGATCCCACACCATAGGTAGCCACCTACCGGCACACTGGATGGCCTGGGGCTGCGCACCACTGGCATAAGGACATGTCAGCATGGTGGCAGAGGGGTACTGGTGGTGGAGGTGGCAGTGGCATCTGCCCACAGCACACCAATGCCAAGCACTGTTCAGGTGGGTGGCGTGCAGTGCAACAGACAAGGGCTGTCTGATGAACAGCAATGGTATCCCCAAGGAATGACCTCCCTCTGTGGCAATAGTTTGGTGCAGTACACACAGCCAGTATGTTCAGGGGCAGAAGGTCACAGGTTCAAGTCCCAGCTGTGGCTCCTGAAGACCATGTCTCTATATCTTACCCTACAGAGCACATACACCATAAACATGTGCACTCCCTAGAGCAGAGGTTCCCAACTGCAGTCCTGGAGGGCCAAACACCCTTCAGGATTTCATGCTGTCCCTAATAAATATGCATGAGATGCATTGGTATGCAGTGCCCCCATTGCATGCAAATGTATCTCATGCATATTCATTAGGGGCAGCCTGAAAATCTGAATTGTGCTTGGCCCACCAGGAACAGAGTTCGGAACCTCTGCCCCAGAGCATCGGCCAACAGGGGCACAAACACCCACACCCACAGGCTCCACTATCCAAAGCCTCATGGGGAGTCAGGCTGTTGGGCCCTGCGCCAAGCAGCAGCTACCAATACTAGCACCTGCATACCTTAGCAATGCCTGCATTGTGCCCAGGACTGGTGTGGCGGCCAGGGCTGCCAACCACATTTATCTTTGCACAATGCTGAAATAGGTGTGGGAGTGTGTGTATGCCTACCCAGTGTTTTGTGGCTGCCTACACCTTACTGAGCCCCCAATGCTTGCACTGTCTCAAGTGTTAGCCTGCCAATGTGCATAATGAGGAGCAAGGTATTTTGGGTATGGCCTGGACACGGCGGTCTGAGCAGGATGCATCTGCACAGGGCATAGGGCAATGGCTGGGACATAGTAGTGCCCAACCACCTCCTGCATAGACAGGGTGGCCACAGCATGTCATGCTGGGATGTCACTCTCACCCTGACTGAGCAGTGACCATGGCATGGCTAGGTTCCCCCATAGTGGTAGACAATGTTTCTCACAAGTGATATCTATGAGTTCCCTTTTTTTGGGCCCAATCACAGACATACTTGCTTGATGTGTGTACTTGCATCCTACTTTTGGGTGCACACAGTTCCTCCAGGAACATGAACTATGTATTAGCTAGCAGACTGTCTGCCGGTTAGCATGTGTGTGGCTGGGACACCATGTAGGTACACAGGGTGAAGACTGAATGTGTGCTCTGCTGGTGACTGTCAGGTGGTGGTGGTGGTGGTGGTGGTGGTGGTCAGATGAGTTTTTCCAGGCCTACTGCCTGTCTGCCAGTGCACTATGTAATATATACAGATCTGCATTGACCTCCCTGGAGGGTGCTTATTCCCCAGCAGGACTGGGGTAGTGGCCCCCTCTACTGCAGAATGTGGTTCTGTTGGTGGGAGATCCTGTCCCCCACCCTGACCCAGTGAGAGCGGGTTGGATGATGCTACATAATCCGCTTTTGGGTCCAAACACCACTCTTCTCCTATAACATGTGACGATGACAACCACACAGGATATGCACGATTCTGGGTGGATCATAGTCCACAAGGGCTAGATGTGACTTGGACATACAGATGGACACAGGTGTATCCTAGGTGTGTCTGTAAGGACTACTTGTCCCACACTGGCACTGATGGGGACCTGCAGCTTAGCCTATCTCAGCCAAGCCAGGTACTGCGTACCTGGTGCTTGGTGCCCCACCTTACTCTCAGGGTGAGCACAGGAACCACACAATGTCACGGTCTGTAGCTACTCTTTGCCAGTAACACACACGGTCAGTTCGCCCTACCAGGCCAGGGTGCCGTAGAGGCTTATACCCCATCTTGTGAGCAGATGTAGACTGCTGATCTGCATGTGCAGTACATCATGGGTATGGGTGGGTTTACCCTATCCTGGTAACCACAGCAGACAGTTTGTGCAGTAACCTGAAGTCCTTCTGTAGCCAGCCAGCACTGTGGAGGCAGTGATCATGGGTTCAATCCCGCAGTGGTGTTCTTTAATAAGGCTGTCTGAGGGATTTCCTTTTAATTTAAATCAGTGCTGCCAGCACAAACACCCTCACAGTGCCTTAACCTAAGGTGCCTCATAAGGTGCCCTATAAAGTGCCCTATAAGGGGAACTTTATAATGTGCCCTATGGGGCGCCTTATAGGGCGCCCTATGAGGCACCTTAGGTTACAGCACTGTGAGGGTGTTTTTGCTGGCAGCACTGATTTAAATTAAAAGGAAATCTCTCAGACAGCCTTATTAAAGAATACCACTGTGGGGTTGAATTCATGACCATTGCCTCCACAGTCATTGTAGTACCCAGTGGGCTACACCTCTTTAGCTGTTTTTGTGGTGCTGCTACGTAAGTAAGGTTACCACGTGCTAATGAGCCACAGCACACACACTATCGCACGATGACGGCAAGGCGCTCTCTATTGTGCGATACACAGCTTAACGCAGGAACGCCCACTTCCTTATATGGGATTCTTCACGTTAGCGCTGCACCTAACGCCGGTAATGTTAAGACGGTTTATTAAACATACCCAAACATACCCCTTAGTGTGTTTTCTGTTAGACCAATGCCACTTAGCCTGTTTAGCATGATGGGGTGAGATACTGAATCGAAAGTGGCACTTATGTCGAGGAACAGCAGTACAAATTCCTGACGGGGTTTATCCAGTCCGATGATGATTCTGTTGAATAGGTCTGTTGATGCCATGTTGTGGGCAGAAGCCATGTTGGTGTTGGTCTAGGGGTGCGTGGGTCTCCACATTGTCTTGAAGTTGGTGGGTTTTTTTTTTTTTTCAATTATTTTGGCCAGGAATGGGATAATTGGGCAATAGGAGCTAGGGAGGTTTTTGTCTAGTGAGGTCTTCTTTATGATAGGGGTCTCCAAGAGGAAGGTATTGGGTGAGGGAGGAGTGAACTATCCGTAGGATAGTTTAAGCAAATTGGTTGCGTAGATTTTTTAGCCATGTCACTGGACATGGGTCGAGGGGTGAGGTCGTAGTGTTGATGTTGTTGATGATGTCTATTATTTCTCTTTTGTTTATTAGGTTGAAGTTGTGCCATAGGTGTTTATTTTCTGTATCCTTATGTTGCTGGGGTGGCACAAAGTGTTGATGTGTTGTGAGTTTTTTATTGTGGAGATAGTCTGCCATAACTTGCGGATCAATTTGCATTCTTTCGATTGTTGTGTCAGCTGCATTAGGGTCATTGGTCAGTTGGGATACAACTAAAAATAGTTCTCTAGGGTGGTTCATAAGATTGTTTGTGATGAATTCTTTTTGTGTCTTGTTGTATAGGTCATTGTATTTCTTTTGAAGGTTGTGTAGTTGTATCTTGGTTGTATCTCCCTGTGTTCTTTTCCATTTTCTTTCAAGGCGTCTGAGTTCTCTTCTGTGCTGTTCCAGGTTTTTGGAAAACCATGGCGGACATGTGGTTATAAGGTGCTTTGTTGAAGGTTTAGGTTGTATGTATTGTCTGGTTCCATGAGTCTATAAATGAATCGAGATCAGTTATGTTTGTGTTTATTAGTGCTGAGGTCTGTTCAAGGAAGTATTGTGCATTGAATGCCTGAAATTGACGTTTGAACTGTTGCTGTTGCTATGTTTTTGGTTGAGCAATATTGGCTGGTATATTGAGGGATATCATGGTGTGGTCTGACCATGATACTGGGTCAATTTTCAGACTTAGGTCTTCTTTAAGTAGGTTGTTGGATATGAATGCCCCCCAGTAGTACTTAACTGACAAAACGTTGTTCAAAAATTGCTGCACTTCAGCATCACCGCAGATAAAGTTCTTCCGATAACAGGATTCTTTCAGTGAAGAAGTTCCCTGAATCAACGACACCTTAAAGAGTCCTTTTGAGCAGAGCACGAGTTTTCTTGGAAGCGACAATATGGTTGTTTGGACTGTGAGAAATAGACAGTTCTAGAGCAGTGAGTTGAAATCCTAGAAGATCATGCTCTGATCAAGAGGACTCTTTAAGGTGTCGTTGATTCAGGGAACTTCTTCATTGAAAGAATTCTGTTATTGGAAAAACTTTATCTGTGACGATGCTAAAGTGCAGCAGTTTTTTAATTACATTTTGTCATTTAAGTACTACTGGGGGACATTACTGATATTATCCCTTGGTGTGTGGTAAGGGTTGATTCCCTTTTTAAATAGATAAAAAGGAGGATTTGTTATGAGAAAGAGTGATTTCTTTCATGGCAAATGATCCGACAAAATTTCTTTGATTCATCAAATGATTAGTTTGGGCACTAGTTTATCCTTTTGTAGTTTGTAATATATAGGTGGGGATAACAAGCAGCTTTTTTAGGAAATTGATAGGGCATGATTATTGGCACCCTTATAAACAATTAAAATCAGTTTGAACAGGAGAACCTCAAGCCCACTGCAGTAAAATTAGACGCAACTGTGATCAATTGTCTGCACTCACATGACTTGAATCAACCGAAGAATGATGGCTGTAATGTTCAAAATAGCCACATTCACTCCCTGTTCCATTTTCACAATGGTAAAGAGAGCTGCCTGAGATCATCAGAAAAGCCATTATCACCAAACATCAAACTTCAAAGTGTATAAGGCCATCTCCAAAGACTTTGGGATCCAGTGTCTACAGTTTTATTAAGAGGTTTTCTGCTCATGGAACTGTCAAGAAGCTCCCAGACATGGTGGGAAGAGGAAAATTAATCCAAGCAGGGGCGGCCCAAGGGGGGTGCGGGGCCATGTGCGGAGACTCGGTGCGGGGCCTCATTTGCATAAGGGGCTTCATTTGCATAAATATTTGCATAATGTTACCATACACTAACTTTTAGTAAACATGCCTCTTAATGAGTGTATGGATAAAGAAAGACTAGAAGACTTCTACATTACTATAATCCAGTGCCAACTGCCAGACACATTAGGAACTACTACAAACACTGCCCATTTAGAACCCATAGCAAACCCGCCGTATCCTGACAACACTACCAGGATTCACAAAGCACCATACCCTAACTATCAAAAGGAAACGCTGCAAATATTAAACCAATACATTTCAGAGAACAACAATACATGACCTACTGGGGAAAGAGAACAAGTGGCAATGTCAAATAGGAATTACATAAACAGAATACCTCAGCTCAGTTACACATGCAGAACATAGACCGTCACCAAACAAGGAATCACAATTTAGAAACAGGAAGACAATAATTAAACTGGGAACCCCAAAAGCCAAACTTGGAATGTACAACAACACTGTAGAAATAAAACTATAAATTAATTTCCTCTTGTACTAAACAAAGCACAGACATCAATGATGCACATTTCCCAGAGCTGACATATTCCAGTTAATAAATTCAAAATAAAGAGATATTTTTCTACCTTTTGTGCATTTCTTTTTCAGTTGCAATTGCTCCAGCCACTTTCTCCTGGTTTCTTCGTGTCTTCCGCTAACTCTTCATCGTCTGCTGTCCATTTGTCTTTTCTTCTCTCTTCTAGTTTTTTTCCATTCTCTCTCTACATCTGCTTTAACATACTAATCTTTCTCCTTTTGCTCTTTCCTCATACCTATTTCATCCACTCAAATTTTACCCCGCCATCCTCAATCCCCACTTACTCTCCCAATATCAGGACAATTGTAGATTTGTCTTCCCTCCCACACAAAATATTTTTTCCCTCTCCATTTCACTCTCCCAGCTCCATCCCATTCTAATCCTCCCCCAACATCAGCTCCATTCTAGTTCCAGTCCCACCCAGCATCCGCTCCCTTCTAGTACCCGCATCAGCCCATTTCAAGTCCTAGCCCCCCATAAGCCCATTTCCAGTCCTATCCTAGCCCCACCATCAGCCTATTTCCAGTCCTAGCTCCCCCATCTATTTGCAGTCCCATCCGAGTCCCTCCATCAGCTCATTTCCAATCCCAGCCCCCCATGAGCCCATTTCTAGTCCTTTCCTAGCCCCACCATCAGCCCATGTCAAATTCTAGCTCCCCTCCACTCAGCCCATTTCCAATCCAAGCCCCCCATGAGCCTACTTCCAGTTCTAGCCCCTTCATGAGTCCATTTCAATCCAAACCCCCACCACAGCCCATTTCCAATCTTAGCACCCCCAACAGCCAATTTCCAGTCCTATTCTAGCCCCTCCATCAGCCCATTTCCTGTCCTAGCTCCCTCCCCCTCACAACCCATTTCAAGCCCCCATCCCCATCAGCTATTTGCAATTCAAGCCCTCCTTCCACTCAGCCCATTTCCAGTCCTAGCCTCCTCATAGCCCATTACTAGTCCTAACCCCCCATCAGCCCATTACATCCTAACCCCCATCACCCTATTTCCAGTCCTACCCCCCCATCAGCCTATTTCCAGTCTTAGCCCCCCCCCCATAGCCCATTACCAGTCCTAACCCCCCCATCAGCCCATTTCCAGTCTTAGCCCCCCCATAGCCCATTACCAGTCCTAACCCCCCCATCAGCCCATTTCCAGTCTTAGCCCCCCCCCATAGCCCATTACCAGTCCTAACCCCCCCCCCCATCAGCCCATTTCCAGTCTTAGCCCCCCCATAGCCCATTACCAGTCCTAACCCCCCCCCCCCAACACCACCCCCACCAGCCCACTTCCAGCCTTTGAAACCCCCCATGGCCCATTACTAGTCATAACACTCCCCCATCAGCCCACTTCCAATCTTAGCCTCCCCCCATAGCCCATTACCAGTCCTAAACCCCCTTCCCCCTATCATCCCAAATAGCCCATAGCCCATTACCAGTCCTATCCCCCCCATCAGCCCATGTCCAGTGTTAGCCCCCCCCCATGGCCAATTACCAGTCCTAACCCCCCCCCATCAGCCCATTTCCAGTCTTAGCCCCCTCCCCATAGCCCATTACCAGTCCTAACCCCCCCCCATCAGCCCACTTCCAGTCTTAGCAACCCCCCATGGCCCATTACTAGTCCTAACCCTCCCCCATCAGCCCACTTCCAGTCTTAGCCTCCCCCCCATAGCCCATTACCAGTCCTAAACCCTCTTCCCCCCTATCATCCCAAATTTTAGAAAAAACCAAACAAACCTGCTGCTTCTGCCGCAGCAGCATCAAGAGTTCTGCCGCGGGGCCCCCCTGCCCGGCAGAGCCTCCCTGCATCATCAGCTAGCTTCGAATCCCAAAACGCGGGCTTCTTTCAGAGCCGTGAGAGTTTCCCTTTCTCGCGGCTCTGTTAATCCCGCCAAGGGTGATGGGAAATCCTATCAGCCCCAGCGGGATTAACAGAGCAGCGAGAAAGGAAACTCTCACGGCTCTGAAAGAAGCCCGCGTTTTGGGATTCGAAGGTAGCTGATGATGCAGGGAGGCTCTGCCGGGCAGGGGGGGCCCCGCGGCAGAACTCTTGATGCTGCCGCGGCAGAAGCAGCCGGTTTGTTGTTGTTTTTTTAAACTTGGGATGATGAAGAATGTTTTTTGCGTGGGGCCCCCTGAAACGCGGGGCCCTGTGCAAAAAACATTCTTGTTCAATGGACGGGCCGGCCCTGAATCCAAGAAGTCTTTGAAGGTTAGTGCAAACTGTTGGAAAAACACTGCATATGCATCCAAAGAGCTTAAGGCTAACCTGGAGCAATCTGGAGTGGTGGCTTCAACCCACACCATACGCCGCACATTAAACAAAGAAGATTTTATGGGCGAAGGCCAAGGAGGACCCCACTAATCAAAGACAAACATAAAAAAGCACATCTGATCTTTGCCCAAACCCACCTTGAGAAAGCATAGTCTTTCTGAGAAAATGTTCTGTAGACAGATGAAAACAAACATGAGCTCTTTGGCAAGTGATACATTTACAGGTGAAGAAATTAAGCTTGTAAGGAAAAAACCACCCTTCCTACAGTTAAATATTGTGGAGGTTCCATGATGTTGTAGGGCTGTGTTGCTGCCTCAGGAATTGGAGGCCTGGAATGTATTAAAAGAATCATGAAGTCGGAGAACTACCAAGGTATTTTGGAGCGAAATGTGCCAGTAAGCTAGGCCTGGGTCGAAGTCATGGGTTCTCCAGTAGGACAATGACTCAAAACATATATCCAAAATTACAAAAAAATTGTTAAAAAGGAATAAATTGCCAGCAATGAGTCCTAATCTCTTGAGTAAAATGACAAAGTGAAGAAACAGTGGAACTCAATTTAAGATCTATATTCTTAATTGCATCCCAAAAATCCCTAAGAGTAATATCCCCATCAGGAGGTACTTCAAAGGGCACAGATGCATCACCCAAGTCAGGAGATGCCCCTTTAAGAATTGTGAACGATAGGGGAGGATGTGGATGTAGTAGCAGCATCCAACCTCCAGAATTAAGTGTTGCTCCTTCTGGTAAAGACTCAGCCACTGATAAGGGGACAATATGTTTGTCCATAGGACCAATCGTTTTGCTTATTTATGATGTTACAGGATCTATCTTTCCACTTCCCTTGTTCTTCTGCTTTCCCTTGCTTAACCAACTGAAAACAGCCAAGCACTAAGAGAAATTCCCTCTGATAACCAAAGGGGTGTGTCAAGCTCCTTTGGTCATGTACCTTCGGTCCATGACCCACGGGCCACAACACTTTCCGGATAAGAACTGCAGGATTCATCTGCCAGCAAGCAGGCTGCCTTCCGAAGTGCCTGTCTGGAGTACAATGCTGAATCGAGCAGTTACCAATGGCAACAGTGGGACCAGTCATGGGGGTAGGTAACAAAACCCTTTTTCCTCCTTCACATTCCAACACAACTCCCACAGCATTTTAAAGGGGGCGTGTTCGGAGCAGTCCTTTGCAGTATATTTTATCGCCATATTTTATAACAGCAATACTTATATATAATAGTACTTTTACCCATTGGATTGACACCTGCTTTGAGTCACACAAAACCCCCAGCTACCTTCTCATTTGGTTCCCGATAAAGGGATAGGTGGAAAGAGAAGGCCACATGCGCAGCGTTCGTTTGAATTGAGGATACAGCCGAGGGGCTGGAGATGTATGCGGGCAGCATTTAATTTTCTTTTCCTCTAAACCTGATGATAGACATCACTGGACAACAGTGAGTACCCCCACCCCTGTGGGATCACTGCATTAATGTCACACGTTTTTGTCAGGAGAATAATTAGAGATGATTCTTTTTTGGTTGCTTTATAGGTCGATTCTTGAAGATTTCATTGGAGGCTGTTTGATGCAACTTTTGGAAAAGATATCAGAAGAACCTAACCCTAACGTAAGGTGGTGGTTTTAAACGGGTTCTCCCCTGAGGAAACCACATAGGAGAAATGAGTTGAGGCGCTTACACGTACGGCGTTGGGAGGAACAAATACTTATGAAAATTACTGGGAGGAGCAAATGTTTATGAAAATTACTGTTACGTCAAGCACTCTTTAAGCAGTCTTTAAACCTAATAACAATAAGAATGTCATAATTTTGAATAGAGATAACCTCTATTTTAGCGATTCACATTAGGTATAACACTGACAGGTCATTGATGCTATTTGGCACAGCTCACACCAATTCTTTTGTTGCTAGCTCGAGTAACGTGCCGGGAAGTCTGAGACCTTGTCTAGTGTTTAAAACTGATTAATGTTGGTAAAGGCATGTTAATGAGGGGATTACTGTTATACTTGGAGTGCATTTACATTTTTAGATATTGACAAAAGCACACTCTGTGAACCAGCCTAAATTTTTATTACATTTAGTAACCTCATTTGGAGCTAGGGATTAGATGTGTGCTTAGGGGGAAGTGTACATACCTCTCTGGTGTTCAAAACCACCCCCTTTTACATAATATTTCAGTTCCAAGAATGGCTCTTCATGGCCATGCATGCTTACAAAATCTGACACACATATAAATTGTAAAATGGTGGCTTATAAGTGAATGTAGAGTTGTTTAGAAATATAAAATCACTAATAGTGCCTCTCTGTTTTCAAGCTTCTTCCTTTATAAAATGAACTTTTCTGTTGTACATGGCACCACATATATGTATTTCTTCAACAGAGATCTACATATTTTATAAAAGGCTAAGCTCTTGCCAAGCCTCTTAGAAAAAACTAGCGTAGCTTTAAATGGGCAGCCTTGGACGTCCATTTCTCAACCTACATAAACTATACTAAGTTATCATCCCTGTAATTTAGAGCAGTTGCCTTTTTTGTGTGACATTTTACTGTGCAATTTGTTTAATGCATGTTTAGTGTGCCATTTGGACATTTAATTTTGTTTTATTGTTCTTTTGATGATTGTACGTTGCTTTGTGCAGTCAACTGAGAAGGCAATTAATAAGTCTTAACTTAAATTAAATTAAATGGAAAGCATTAGTAGATGGTTTTCCAAGGTTAAATTATCCTCACATGATGGTTAGCAATATAAGCGTCATATGGCAGAACATAAAAGAAAGCAATTCTGACTTAGGTAAGAAAGCAAGGTTGTGATTATTTGTTATCTCTAGGCAGACATTGGCACCTAGGTGCCTTTATAAAATGGGCACCCAGAACCAACCCCAGTTGTGCACAAATAATCGCACGCAAATTTACACCTGCTCCAAAGAAGGGGTAAATGTGTGCATATACTCTATAATTATACTCATCTATTTTAATAAAATACGTCAAAACTCTACCCCTGCTCTGACCATTCTGAGCCCCTGGGAAGACCTATTTATGGTGTGCATATATGTGCATGCCTTCTTCTCAGCACACGTGCTTCTACATGCGTATCCACAGGTCCATGCTATAAGAGCCATTTTCTTGTACAAAACAGGCTTGACTTGCAGAAAATGATGTATAAAATTACCCCCTTCTATGGGCCACAGCTCTTTTGCAAAGAGCCATTACTACTATTTATCATTTCTGTAGTGCTAGTAGATTATGTAGTGCTGTGCACATACATATAAGAGATTGTTCCTGCTCCGTAGAACTTACGATCTATCCAAGACAGACAAATAGGACAAAGAAAATTGGGGAATTTCTTTAATTAAGGCAAAAGTTTAAAAACATGGTTATGAATAGGAGAATAAGGGGTTAAGATTTAAAAGCAGCTTCTTTTAGTAGAACTGTGAGAAGCTTACTGCAGGAGACTAAATGACAGGTGATGACAATGTGGATAAAGGTTTAGAAATGTGTTCAGAAAGGAAAGGTGATGTTATAGGGAAATGACAGATTTTCGCAGCATGTTGGGCACAAGTAAACAAAGAGAAAGGAGCCAAATTATAGGCTGAGCGGACTGAGAGGATATCAGTGCTCACAGAAAAAGAGAAAGAGAGAAGTCAAGAGGTGGGTTAGAGGGAAATATAAGGGGCTCAGTCTTGCCTATGTTAAGTTTCAGATTGTAGCAGGACATCTAAATGGCAATAAAAAATAAACAGACTGAGAAGTGAAGCAAGATTCCTGATGAAATTTCCATAGAGAGATCTGGGAGTTATTGGCATAAAGACGGTACTCAAAGTCATGGGAGGAGATCATAGCACCAAGGGAACAAGTACAGACAGAGGAGAAAAGAAGTTCCAAGACAAAACCCTAAGGAACATCCAGGACTGGTGTGACCATTAGGGAAACTAGGCAGCTGCCTGGAGCACCATTGGTCCATGGGCAGCCAATTGCCAGTGCTGCCATCCCTCTCTGGAGCCTGCAGTGACAGCAATGGTTTCAAACAACTCCGCAGCAGTTACCTAAACCTTCTGCACCCTCTGAAGCCCGATGCCAACTTCTTGTTTCCATGGGGGCGGAAGCACTTTCTAGCAGGCAACTAGAAGGAACAGTAGCGTACCAAGGGTGGGGTGGTGAATGCAGCCCACCCCAGATGCCGGCCAGGAGAGGGATGCATTCCTGCTGGGCCAACAAACCTCTGAGGCAGTGCAACAAGCTTACTTTAAAGCCGGGTGGCTTACCGCACTGCCTCCAATCCAGGACCATTGCTCTTCTCTCCCAGGCCAAAGTCTTGCAAGCAGTGGCATAAGTTACAATGAGGGGTCTCCAAGCAAACTTTTACTGAAGGCCCTCCATTGTCACGGCGGTGGTGCACACCCCTCATACAGGCTCCCCCTTCATGTGATGGGCCTCCCCATGCAGCGGTGGCAGCAGCAGCGCGGCAAACATGATAATGTAAGTTTGCCACACTACTCCGCTCTTCTAAGTTTGCTGCAGGGAACGCAAGCCTGGCGGGGAACAGCTGTGGGCCTGCATTCCCTATGGTAAACTTACAAGAGCAAAGCAGCATTCTGGGTACTGCTTAGGCAGAACGTACACCAGTGCTTGTGAGAATTTGGCCCAGGAGAGAAGAGCAATGGGCCTAGATTGGAGGCAGTGCGGCAAGCCACCTGGCTTTTATGCTACACTACCTCGGAAGTGTGGGCCTGGCAGAGGGGGTGGGGACTGCATTGCACCTCAGAGCTGTGCATCGCAGGTGGGGTACACCAGCCGCAAGGGAGAACGCCCGTCCCGGGGGCCGAGGGAGCTGGGAATGCCACTGAGAAGGAGCACAATGTGTTAGCAGGCCAAAATTAAAGTGGGTCAAGGTGAACTCAGCAGTCATCCTGAGGAAGCTGGGAGAAGTATGTAGATGAGCTGCAACCTTTCCAACACCTGGCATTTGGCAGTATTTTCTTTTGTTTTGTTTTGCTTTCATAATAAGGAATGATTTCAATATTTTTTTAAAATAAAAGACTTGCACAAATTCAGTTTGTTGCAGAAGCAGAGTGGCATTATTGTGTCCCCAAGCTGAGAGCCTTAAAATATGTTTCCCCTTTTGAATCCTCAAGCCCCTCAGAACAGGGGAAGCAGCACAGCTATACTCACAATATTGATTTTACTGTGTTTGTTTTATAGTTCAGGAAATGCCTGATCATATACAGCACACATTACAAGAGTCACTGTTTCTTCGACCTAACCATAGGTGCTGGAAGTGCAAACAAAGCAAAAATTTAAAAAGTTAAAAATTAAATTCTGATGAAAACACAGACTCCAGACAACCTTACTGCTTTAAAATTCAGTAATTTATCTATATTTTCCAGTTTCTAGACTATGGGGTATGTTTACTAAACTGTCTTAACGTGCGCTCTGCGATGTTATCGCGCGATAAGGTACCTTATCGCGCGATGATGGCACTTTTTAAGGCGCACAGGTACCATATCGCGCGATAATGCGCGCTGCGGCGCAAACGAGCGCTGAAGGCGGGGAAACGCTTCCGGAGGGCGGAGGAAGGCTCCCCAGGGGTGGAGAGAAGGGGTCAATGGGTAGAGAGTGGGAGGGGAGAGGCTCCCTGCACACCAACGCTGTGAAATACGAGGCTCAAAACTAACGCCAGTGAAACCCTGGCGTTAGAGCTGATTTAAAGGGAAAAGAAACCATTTCCGTCAGCAATGTACAGCAAAACCAGGGAAACCTACAAAAAGTGATGTGTGATACATGTGCACAGAACAAAAGGGCAAATAAACATTGAAAATGAACAGAAGTAAATGTAAAAAAAACATAACCAAGCTGGGCAATAGTGATAGTAATGGGAAACATCAAAAAACACTCCCAAGAAAGCCCCCAAACAAAGATATGCATTTTGGAAGGGTCTACGCTCCGTCCCCATACAAGGTGAATGATCCCACAGTGAAATAGCACTGATCAGGGTTTCCCTCTCCATTGGACAGGTTACCTATGGCATGCACATGTTCCACAACAGCAGGGCGGGCAGGTCAGAATGGGCAACTGGACAGATGCTGGGAAAGGGGATACAGAGGGCTGCAGGCGGCACATGCTGTGGTGCAGCTGGGGCACAGTGCGGACTAGGCAGATGCCTAGGTGGTACTTAGGAATGCTGAAACTGTACAGCAGCCAGACAGCAACTGATGAGGGCCCAACATGGGCACGAGAGTGTTTATCACAGTGCCACAGGGGATAGTACCCAGCAGGTACCTCCAAGGGCACAGAACATTGGCAGGCGGTGTTGGGGGGAAGCGTGGACATCTATGCAGGTACCCCTACCCCAGAACACGCACCATAGGCAGCCGCCTACCTGCACAATGGATGGCTTGAGACTGCACACCACCAGCACCACCAGCAGAAGGGCATGTCAGCATGGTGGCAGAGGGGTACTGGTGGTGGAGAGGGGCAGTGGCAGCTGCCCAGAGCAGACCATGGCCTAGCCCTGTGTAGGTGGGTGCCATGCACTGCAACAGACAGGCCCTGCTGGACAAACAGTCATGGTATCACCAGGGAATGCACTGTTTCTGTGGCAACACGGTGGTGCAGTGCACACAACCAGTGTGTTAGGTGGCAGAAGGTCACACGTTCAAGTCCCAGCTATGGTGCCTGCCAACCCAGTCCCCATATTTTACCCACTACTACAACATGCTAATACAGACAGAACCTTTATTGCAGATGACGTAAACATGCCCAAAACACCTACATTTTACCCTACAGAGCAAAGACACCATAAACAGGCACATTACCTAGAGCAGAGTCTCCCAAATGCAGTCCTGGAGGGCCAAACACCATTCAGGTTCCATGCTGCCTCTAATAAAGATGCCTGTGCTGCATATCTATGCACCACCCCCATGGTATGCAGATGTATCTCATGCATATTCATGAGGGACAGCATGAAAACCCGAACAGTGTTTGGCACACCAGGACTGGAGTTGGGAACCTCTTCCGTAAAGCAGCAGCCAACAGGGGCAGACACACCCACACCCACAGGCTCCATTAGCCAATGCCTCCTGGAGAGGCAGGACATTGGGCCCTGCGTGCATCTCCCAATACTAGCACTTGCATACCTTAGCAATGCCACCCTACACCTGGGAATACGGTACACAGCTATCAAACGTTTGCTATGATTACTGACAGATAGCAATTCCTACGTTAAGCACAGTTTGCTGACTGAGCTCCATCATAGCAACCTTTCTGATGTCTGTGGAGTATGCTTCAGGTCTGGTCTCTGACAGTGTTTACCACCCTGGGGAGTGACCCCCAACAGAATTGCATACCATATCCCTGCCTGCACTGTGCCCAGGACTGGTGTGGTGGCCAGGACTGCTAAACACCTCTATAGTAGCACAATGCTGGCATAGGTGTGGGAGTGTGTGTCTGTCTATCCAGTGTGTGGTGGCTGCAAACACCCTCCACAGCCCACACTGCCAGCACTGTTGCCAGTATTGGCCTGCCAATGTGCATAATGAGGAGCAAGGTACCATGGGTATAGCCCGGACAGGGTGGCCTGGCCAGGATGCATCTGCATAGGGCATAGGGCACTGGCTGGGACATTGTAGTGCCCGGCCACAACCTGCACAAACAGGGTGGCCACAGCATGTTCCGCTGGGAGATCACTCTCACCCTGACTGAGCAGTGACCACAGCATGGCTAGGCTCCCCCATAGTGCTATATAGTATTTTTCTAATGTGATATGTATGGGTTCCCATTTGGGGCCCAGTCACTGACTTATCTGCTTGGTGTGTATGCTGATATCCCAGTTCTGGGTGCACGCATTTCCACCAGGAACATGCACTATGGACTAGCTAGCAGACTGTCTGCAGCTGGTATGTGTCTTGATGGAACGCCGTGCAGCGGCTGAAGGCTTGCTGCAGGAGAATATCAGATAGGGGTGGGGGGCAGCTTAGCATATCCAGGCCTAATGTCTGTCTGCTATTGCGTTATGGATGTGTACAGAGCTGCATTGACTGCCCTGTAGGGTGTCTGTTCCCCAGCAGGACTGGGGTTGATGGTCCCCTCTACTGCCACCATTGCAGGGAGGGAGAATGTGGATCTGTTGGTGGGAGACCTGTTTACCCCCCCCCGCAGCCCTGGAGGAGGAGGAGGAGGAGGGTGGTGGTACATAAGCCTCCTAGGGGTCCATAGGGGCTAAACCTGACTGAGACATAGAGATATATCCAAGGTGTGTCTGCAGAAACTACCTATCTCACACATTACCACTGCTGGGGACCTGCAGCATGGCCTATCTCTGCTGTGGACCTGGTGCTGGGCGCCCCACCTCACCCTCAGGGTGAGAGCAGTACCTGCACAATGTGACGGTGTGTAGCTACTCTGTGCCAGTACCACACACGGTCAGTTCCCCCTACCAGGCCGAGGTGCTGTGGGGGTTCATACCCCATCTTGTGATCATCTGTAGACTGCTGATTTGCATGTGCAGTGCATCATGGGTATGGGTGGGTTAACCCTATCCTGGTGACCACAGCAGACTGTTTGTGTGGTGACGTGCAGTCCTTCTGCAGCCAGCCAGGGGTTTGCTAGCAGCTATGGAGCTGTAGCCCACTGGTTATTTCACTACTTGTGGAGCCAGAGGTCATGGGTTCAAACCCACAGTAGGGGCCCTTTGATAGGGCTGTCCAAAGCACTGTCTTTTTTTAATGTACATTAGTGCTGCCAGCAAAACACCCTCAGGGTACTGTAACCATAAGGTGTCTCAGAAGGCGCCCTATAAGGCGCCTTATAGGGCACCCTATAAAGCGCCTTCTGAGGCACCTTATGGTTACAGTCTGTATAAGGTGCCTTATAAGGTGTCCTATGGAGCGCCTTATAGGGTGCCCTATAGGGGACATTATAGGGTGCCGTGGCGGACAGTGCACTAATTTAAATATGGAGGGGAAAATAAACAGGGGGAATTAAGGAGGATTACCCCCTTAATACCCCTGTAAAGGGCTACACATCAAATAATGAGGACTCACCCACTAAAATGCCAAGGGATCTCCAAATCCCAGGAATTAATTAACTATGATTCATCATGAGGAGAAAAGGATCTCAGAGCCATCCAAGCCAGTAATATGGGCATATCAAAATATCCCCCAAAACAATGCTCAGAACATCACTGATATCATTGATCCAGAAAAACTCATCCTTTTTATATATATATATATATATATATATATTTATATATATATATATATATATATATATATATATATGTCAGGTGTATCAACAGAATATAGAACACACTGAAGGTCAGACAATTTCATCACTTATCTGGCATCAGTGATCTTCCCGGTGTCCCCAATGTTCCAGAAATGCCTTATCCATAGATGGTAACCGTGGCACTTTATAGAGGCATAAGCCCCTCAGAATTTGTTATTGCCTGATATATGTTATTTACCATCAAATTGCGGGGGCGACTCTAGGGGCTACATTTGCTCCCTCTATTACAAACATTTTTATGGGGGCCTATGAGAAGTGGATTTATGATTCCCATTTTGTTCAACATATTAGATTGTGGCGTTGTTTTATTGACAATGTATTTTTTATTTTTATATCAGTTAATTCAATTCCATCATTGGCTGAACCTTAGGGATCCCAATATTCAATTTTCAATAGCATATGACACTAGACAGATCTCCTTTTTAGATGTGTTGGTTTTGTTTGATGAGGAGGGATGGCACCCAACAGTTTTTAGGAAAGCTACAAACTGTAACACTTTGTTAAAGTTTTAGAGTGCCCACCCCTGTAGATTACATGAAGGGCTTCCTTACTCTCAATTTATACGTTTTTGACATAACTGTTCCAAGATTAGCTGAGTATATAACCTATTCCCAAACTCTGAAGCTAATTTTTTGGATAGGGGTTATCCTAATAAGATCGTGGAACAGGCTTATAAGCGGGCAAAATATAATCATAAAGAATGGTTGCTTTGCCCTCAGCAACATCCTCGAACTGGATATGACTGGACTTGGTGCTTACCAATGGTGAAAGTGTTTCTGATGTTATAGTGGGAGATCATTTTGCATCCAGTGATCACCAGATGGTGTGGTTCAGTATTAGGACTAGGGCTGTTAGAATCCATTCAAAGGTGAGGGTCTTAGACTTTAGGAAGACTAACTTTGCCAAGATGGGCCAATACCTCAGGGAGTCATTAGCGGGATGGGAACAGCTGGGGGATGTAGAAAAACAGTGGGCAAAACTGAAAGGGGATATTTTAAGGGCAGCCAACCTTTTTGTTAAAATGGCAAATAAAGGTAAAAAGAAAAGGAGACCGCTATGGCTTTCGAAAGAAGTAGCTTTAAAAGGTGAAGAAAAACAGGGAGGCCTTCATGAAATACAAGAGATCACAGAGAGAGGAAGACAGGCATCTATATTTGGAAAAACTTAAAGAAGCTAGCAAAGTAGTCAGGAAAGCAAAGATTCAAAAAGAGGAGTAAATAGCCAATGCAATAAAATGGGGGGACAAGACATTTTTCTGATATATTAGTGAGAAGAAGAAGGTCAAATCTGGTATTGTCAGACTCAAAGGTGAAGGGGAGGAATATGTAGAAGCTGATGAGGATAAAGCGGAATTGCTTAACAAATATTTCTGTTCTGTGTTCACAGATGAAGAACCAGGAGCAGGACCTCAGAAAACACCCACAAACAGAAACAGAAGCGAGGGACATCTTGAACAATTTTCTGAAGACTGTGTTCATGAGAAACTAGCTCAACTTAAAGTAGACAAAGTGATGGGACCGGATGGGATACACCCTAGAATCCTGAGGGAACTTGGGGACGTTCTAGCAGCTCCACTGACTGACCTTTTCAATGCCTTGTTAGAGTCGGTAGTGGTGCCAAAGGACAGAAGAGAGTCTCATGTGGTGCCTTTACACAAAAGCAGAAGTAAGGATGTGGTTGAATATTATACAGACCGGTTAGTTTAACTTCGGTGGTGAGTAAATTATTGGAAATGCTGCTGAAAGAGAAAATAGTGAGGTTTCTGGAGTCCAGCAAATTACAGGATCCGAGGCAGCATGGATTCACCAGAGGCAGGTCTTGTCAGACAAATTTGATTGATTTCTTTGACTGGGTGACCAGGGAGTTGGACCGAGGGACAGCCCTAGATGTGATGTATTTAGATTTCAGTAAAGCCTTTGACACTGTTCCTCACAGGCGACATATAAACAAACTGAGCACTCTAGGGATGGACCCTAAAGTTACTGCTTGGGTTAGAAATTGGTTAGGTGGGAGGTGACAAAGAGTACAAGTAAATGGAGCTCACTCTGAGGATAAGGATGATACCAGTGATGTACCCCAGGGATCTGTCCTTGGTCCAATTCTTTTTAACATCTTTGTTAGTGATATAGCGGAAGGGCTATCGGGTAAGGTTTGCCTCTTTGCGCATGATACCAAAATCTGCAATAGAGTAGACACCCAGGAAGGTGTAGATAACATGAGGAGGGATCTAGCTAAGCTTGAAGAATGGTCTAGAATTTGGCAGCTGGGATTTAATGTTAAAAAATGTAAAGTCATGCATTTGGGCTGCAGCAATCCAAGGGAGCAATATAGAATAGGGGATGAAGTACTTTTGTCCACTAAAGAAGAGCGGGACCTAGGCGTAGTTGTGTCTGATGATCTTAAAGTAGCTAAACAGGTAGAAAAGGCGACGGCAAAAGCTAGAAGGATGCTTGGGTGAATACAGAGAGGAATGGCTAGCAGAAAAAAGGAGGTGATAGTGCCTCTGTATAAGTCTTTGGTGTGACCTCATTTGGAGTATAGTGTACAATTCTGGAGACCTCACCTTCAAAAGGATATAAACAGGATGGAGTCAGTACAACAGTACAGAGGGTGGCTACTAAAATGGTTAGTGGTCTTCATTATAAAGCATATGAGGACAGACTTAAGGATCTTAATATGTACACCTTAGAGGAATGGCAGGATAGAGGTGATATGAATGAGATGTTTAAATACCTCTGTGGCATAAATGTACAGGGGGAGTGCCTCTTTCAATTGAAAGCAAGTTCTGCTACCAGGGGACATGGGATGAGGGTGAAGGGGGATAGATTCAGGAGTGATATGCAGAAATATTTTACGGAAAGAGTGGTGGATCCGTGGAATAGTCTCCCAGTGGAGGTGGTAGAGATGAGGACAGTATCTGAATTCAAAAAAGCATGGGACAAACACAGAAGATCTATAAAGGAAAAAAGGGGACTGTTGTAGTTGTTTCTTTGGAAGGACAGACTAGATAGGCCATGTGGTCTTTTTCTGTCATCATATTTCTGTTTCTATTACTTGATATACTCCTTTAAGTTCCCATTTAAAATGCATTATTTTTAAACATTTTCCAGTAGTGCAAGTTATTCCGGATTTGGAGAACAAGAGGGCGTGTTTTGTGTGGTCTCTGAGCTGCAATTTAAAAGAAATTTTAAGTCCCTCCCATTCCTGTTTTGCAATTTGTTCTTCCGCAGTCCCTTTGGGACATTTTATATTTATTTATTTATTTATTTATTGAACGGTTTTATATACCGCCTTTCAGAAAAATCAAAGCGGTTTACATAGAACAAAACTTGAACACTACATTGAAACTTATTCAAACAATTGAAATTACAATAAAAATGGTAATTTGAGGGTTACAATGCTGAGTAAATGCTGATTTGGTATATAGATAGTTTAAACATATAGACAGATTTAAATATTTACAAATTTCAAAAATGTTATCATCTTATCTGAGCAAGGAAAAATGTATTGTAGTTCACTAGAATTATTAGTGTAAAGAGTAAATGTGATAATGTGGAGAATTGGGTATTGTAAGATAGAGTAAGAAAAAGGAAAAAGTAAGTTGTGAATTAATGAATATGAGTTTAAGTGGGAAATGAATATGAATATTCTCCCACATTTAAATAGAATCACAACACAACAGCCAAAACAAAGACTAACTGCAATGTTCAGGAAATTTGACAGGGAAAAGTTTTTAGGACAGATATTACCACATATTCCTGAAACAGTAACAGACATCAATATCAGTATTGCTAACTGGAACGAGACTATAAAAAAAGCAGCTATGCTTCCTAGCTCTAAAACAAACAAATCCAGATCCAAACAGAGAGACTCCCAACCTTGGCACTCGCAAGAAATTAGACAAATAAAGAGGGAACTTAGAAAGATTGAAAAAAGATGGCGGAAAATTAACTCAAATAATGACAGAAATTTATACAATGAGAAACTAGACTACTACAGAAAAACAATAAATGCATCTAAAAAAGCCTTTCATACAAAATTACTAACAAATTCCCTCAATCGTCCCAGAGAATTATTTGAAATAGTTAAAAAAGTATCAAACCCTCCTAATACAGATGTCACCCCTATTAACCCATAAAGGTTTAAGGTTAAGGTTTAATCATTTGATAAAAACCGCCTTTCTGTAACAATCAAGGCGGTGTACAATAATAAAAATACATAAAATACATAAAATAAATAAAAGACATAAAACATAAAATGTTGGCCAGAGCCCGAAAAGGAAAAGGAAATTTACAATTTTGTAAAGGACAGAAGACAAACGTACAGGAGATACAGGACAGGATACGAAAGGCAGATAGATACACTAGGGGTAAACTCAGACAAAAGGAGAAGGAATGTCAAATGCAAGAGAGAAGAGATGGGTTTTGAGGTTTTGTTTGAAGATGGTATATTGTGATTCCAGGCGGAGAGAGGAGGGGAGAGAATTCCAATGAGCAGGACCCGCAAAGTAAAATGCAGAGAGACGGGTGAGCTGCAGATGAGCATGGGAAGGGGAGGGAAGGGCAAGACGGTTAAGATGGAAAGAGCGAGGTGTATACCGAGGGGAGTGGAAGGAAAGAAGATCAGTCAGATAAGATGGAGTACTGGTGTGATAGACTTTGTGTAGGAGAGTCAATAACTTAAACTGAAAGCGAAATGAGACTGGCAACCAATGAAGATTAAAGAGCAAAGGAGTGACATGATCCCGAAGAGTGGAGTGTGTGACAAGACGTGCAGCAGTATTCTGAATTCTTTGAAGCCTAGCTACCTGGTTTTTGGGGAGACCGAGAAACAATGCATTGGAGAAATCCACCCGTGACATAACTAAGGATAGCACCAGTGTAGACAGGGCAGAGGAAGAGAGAAAAGGTGCTGGATTTTCCCAGGGTTGGATTGTGCCAGTCACACCCATGATGCACTACACATGCAAATCAGCTGTCCACAGTTACACACCATGGCGAATGCACCCCACAGCACCTCGGCCTGGTAGGGGGAAGTGACCTGTGCACCCCCACAGCACCTCGGCCTTGTAGGGGGGTACTGACAATGTGCTGTACTGGCACAGAGTAGCTACACACCGTCACATTGTGCGGGTACTGTGCTCACCCTGAGGGTGCAGTGAGGTGCCCAGCACCAGGTCCACAGCACCGTCCATAGCTGAAAGAGGCCATGGTGCAGGTCCAAAGCAGTGTTAATGTGTGAGATAGGTAGTTTCTGCCGACACACCTTGGATAACTCTGTTTGTTTCAGTCAGATGTAGCCCCCAGGTGGCCCATGTACCACCACCACCCCCCTCCCCCAGGGTGGCAAACAGGGTCTCCTAACAATAGATCCACATTCTACCTCCCTGCAAAGGTGGCAGTAGAGGGGAACATCAACCCCAGTCCTGCTGAGGAACAGACACCCCACAGGGCAGTCAATGCATCTCTGTTCACATCCATAACACAATAGCAGACAGACATTAGGCCTGGATATGGCAAGCTGCACCCCACCACTATCTGATATGCTCCTGCTGCAAGCCACTCCATCAAGACACACACCAGCTGCAAACAGCCTGCTAGCTAGTTCATAGTGCATGTGCACAGTGGAGATGCATGCACCCAGAACTGGGATGTCAACATACACAACAAGCAGATAAATCAGTGACTGGGCCCCAAAAGGAAACCCATATCTGTCACATGAAAGAAATACCATATAGCACTATGGGGGTGCCTAGCCATGCTGTGGTTACTGCACAGTCAGGGTGAGAGTGATCTCTCAGCAGGACATACTGAGGTCACCCTGTCTGTGTAGGTGGTGGCCGGGCACTAAAATGTCCCAGTCAGTGCCCTATGCCCTGTGCAGATGCACCCTGGCCAGGCCACCCTGTCCGGGCTATACCCATGGTACTTTGCTCCTCATTATGCACATTGGCAGCCCAATACTGGCAACATTACTGGCAGTGTGGGCTGTGGAAGGTGTTTGCAGCCACCACACACTGGATAGACAGACAGCCATCCCCACACCTATGCCAGCATTGTGCTACTATAGAGGTGTTCAGCAGCCATACCCACCACACCAGTCCTGGGCACAGTACAGGCATGGATATGGTACGCAATACTGTTGGGGGTCACTCCCCAGGGTGGTAAACACTATCAGGGACCAGACCTGCAGCACACACCGCAGACATCAGAATGATTGTTATGGTGGGGCTCAATGAGCAAAATGTGCTTAACGTAGGAATTGATATCTGCCAGTTATCATAGGAAACGTTTGATAGCTGTGTACCATATACCCAGATGTAGGGTGGCATTGCTAAGGTATGCAACTGCTAGTATTGGGAGATACAGGCAGGGCCCAATGTCCTGCCTCTCCAGGAGGCATTGGCCAATGGGGCTTGTGGGTGTGTCTGCCCCTGTTGGCTGCTGCTTTACGGCAGAGTTTCCCAACTCCAGTCATGGTGTTCCAAACCCTGTTCATGTTTTCATGCTGTCCCTCATAAATATGCATGAGCTACATCTGCATACCATGGGGGTGGTGCATAGATATGCAGCACAGGCATCTTTATTAGAGGCAGCATGGAACCTGAATGGTGTGGGGCCCTCCAGGACTGCATTTGCGAGACTCTGCTCTAGGTAATGCGCCTGTTTATGGTGTCTGTGTTTGGTGTGGTAAAATATAGGCGTATTAACCATGCGTATGTTCTCTGCAATAAAGCAGTGTCTTTACTATCACTGTTTAGTGGTGGGTAAAACTATGGGGACTGGGTTGGCAAGAGCCCCAGCTGGGATTTGAACCTGTGACCCTCTGGTCTTACAGGCACTGGCTGTGTCCATTGCACCACACTGTGGCCACAGAGACAGTGCAGTCCCTGGAGATAGGAAAACTGGCCTGACGAGTCAGAAACCCTGCTTTGCACAATTGTACTGTGGGCTCATTTACCTTGTATGGAGACAAAAGTGCACATAAACCTCAAAAAAGACCTTGAAAAAAGGGGCAAACACCCATAACCAAGCTGGGCAACAATGATAACATTGGGCAACCTTAAAAAAGCTCCAATAAAATGAACTGAATTTTGAAAGGGTCTACGGAGCGTAGACCCTTCCAAACATCATTTCTGTTTTTTTGGAGCTTTCCTGGGAGTGTTTTTTATTGTTGCCCATTGCTATCACTGTTGCCCAGCTGAATTATAATTTTTACACTGTTTCTTGTGGTCATTTTAACGTTTTATTTGAAATTTTGTTCTGTGCACATGTATCACACTGCTCACGTTTTGTAGGTTTCCCCGGTTTTGCTGTACATTGCTGACGGAAATGGTTTCTCTTCCCTTTAATATGCCTTTAACGACAGGTTTTCATTCGCGTTGGAATTGAGCTCAGATATTCAGCGCGTTAGTGTGAGGGGAGCCTCTCCCCGCCCACTCTCCGCCCATTGACCCCTTCTCTCTGCCCACTCTCCACCTTCTGCGGTGTTTTAACGCGCCGCGGGGGTTTACGATCGTTAACTGCGGTTAACGCGCGTAATGTACACTTAACGATCGTTCGCACGTCAGAACGCGCGTTATGACATGCAAACGATCGTTAAGTGTACGTTACGCGCGTTATTCACGATTACCGCAGTTTAGTAAACATACCCCTTAGTCTTAGTAAGATTGAGGTGAAGACAGTTAGTAGTGAGCCAGCTTGCAACAGAGGAGAGACAGGAATTCAGAGGAGTGAGATCAGGACAGGAAGGGGAGGTGTGATGAAGTAAGAGAATATCGTCGGCGTAGAAGAAAGCTGAAATACCCGACTGCTGTATGAGAAGAGCAAGAGGAGCCAGAAAAAGATTGAAAAGAAGGGGGGCAAGAACAGAACTCTTGCTGACTATTACATAACTAAGCTCTCTCCACTATCAGACCCTCCAATTCCACTAATTTACTCCAACCCAAAGCCTGAACACATATGGGATAAATTTCATACTGTAACACTAAAAGAACTGGATAAGGTGATCTCAGATATTAACACAACCACTTCTAGTCTTGATCCCTGCCCAGTTAGCTGGATCAAAAATACTAAACCACTCCTAGCGCCCTACATTCTAAATATAGCAAATTTTTCTCTCACACATGGTACTATGCCAACTATCCTAAAGAGAGCCTCGATTAGACCTATTCTGAAAAACAAAAAACTAGACAATCTTGATCCCTCTTCATATAGACCTATCTCTAGCCTTCCATTTATGGCAAAGATTATAGAAAAAATAGTATATAATCAACTTCAGGATCACATTGAACTTCATGCCCCCTTAGATTCACACCAATACGGCTTTAGACCATACCATAGTGTAGAAACACTTCTTGCAGTTATCTTTGATGATATTCTAAAATACATTGACAAATCAAAACAAGCAGTATTACTTATATTTTTGGATATCTCGGCTGCCTTTGATTCAATTAACCATCGTATCCTTTTTGAAAGACTCAAGCAGATTGGTATACATGGCACTATTCTTGCATGGTTCCAATCATATCTAACTGATCGATCGCAACAGGTAAAAATAGGAAACCATACATCAAGAACCTATACGCAAAAACAAGGAATCCCACAAGGTTCTGCATTGTCAGCTCTACTCTTTAACATATATTTACAACCTATATGCCACATCATTCAACAGTGCAAATTAAAATATGCAATTTATTCTGATAATGTTATGATTTATCTCCCTATGGACATAGACTCCCTGGACTTCTCCAATATCAAATCATGCTTCACTAAAATGACGCAATGGCTAAATGAACACAATCTACACATTAACTTCAAGAAAACAGAAGCATTATTTGTTTCTAGAAATCAAAAATTTACCCCCTCCCCAACAGAAATAAAAATTGAAAACATAAGCATCCCCATAAAAGATGAAATAAGATACCTTGGCTTTATCATAGACAGAACATTAAGTCTAACAACACACATCAGGAATACAACAAACACAATATATAATAAATTAAGATATCTTAAAAATCTAAAACCATTATTATCAAATCTGGATTTCAGATCAGTCCTTCAAGCCCTGATCCTGCCTCACTTAGATTTTAGTAGCATAATTCTTCAAGGTATTCCAAAACATGCTTTACACCATCTAAAAGTAGCACAACATGTTGCTGCAAGAATGCTTATAAATGCAGGTCCAACTGAACACATAACCCCTATAATGTACAAACTTCACTGGTTACCTATACAAAGTAGGATAAAATATAAAGTTACCATAACAACGTTCAAACTGATAAGAGATATAGCCCCATCATATCTAACTGATCTACTGACAATTCATTCAAGGACCAGAACAGTGAGACAAAGGAACCTGAACACACTACTTGTTCCAAACAACTTTTCAAAACTCAATAAAACTACAACAAATAGGGCATTCAGCTTCAATGCTCCTTTAATATGGAACGCTCTGCCGGATAAACTCAGAGATATCACAGATCTTTCAGCATTTTGAAAAGATCTTAAAACTCACCTATTTATAGAGAACTTTGGAGACTCATTCCCAATAGATGAAATATTACCCACTTAAACTCATTTTATATGCAGGGGTTGTTCAATTTGCTGTGTTTCTGTAGCTGTTATTGATTTTGAATATGGTGTGCAGCTATATACTCTACGTCAATACACCTCTTGTGCAACCTATGTTATCTATGCTATTAGATGTCCGTAGAGATTACAGCACATTGGTAAAACCACCTGTCAGTTTAGAAAACATATGTGTGAACATAGGAACAGGCTATGCTGTGAGTGCAATGAGACCTCTATGGTTCAACATTATTTGGAGTTAGGGCATGTGTTTGAAGAATTGCGATGTTTCTATATAGATTTAGTTCTGCTGGGTGGGGAGGGTTTAACCAGGGAACAGTATCTTGAGCGGTGTGAACAGAAATGGATTTTTTTGTTTAAATACTATATGGCCCAATGGGCTGAATGCCCAGATAGATTGGAATGTCTTTTAGCACTTTAGGTCTCCTTGAAGAGGTGAAGATGATCTACTGGTGTAGGATGGGGAGGTAATATGATTGATAGTGCGTTGACCTTGGGGTCCCATAGTGTTTGTAGGGTTGGGGGGTTTTTTGTTTTTTTTTTTAGATTCCACCTTGGGTAATGTAGTTCTCTGCGTAGTGTTTGTTGATTGGTGGAGAATTTAAAAGGCTGGTTGATTGGATGCCATTTTGAATTTTCTGCCCTTTCAATCGGCAGTGAGGATGGAATGAAAGCAGTGTGTTAGTATTTATGGCTGGAATTCTCTAGGTGCATGTTGCTCATCAGTGGTGTTCAATATTTTTCATTGTGAGCTCCGTTGGGATAATGGTAAGATGTGTCTTGATTGATTTTTTTGCCTTCTTCCCTAGATAGAAGCTTTTTGAAGGAGCACTGGCTTGGCCTAATGTGTTGGTTGAACCCTAATAAATGAAATCCCCTGAAGAAGCGGTGGCAAAATGCTTGATGGTGCCAGAAATGGCACTGGGGACACCAAGGAGATCACCAATGTCATATAAGTGTTGAAATTGTTTGACATTCAGTGTGCTCTATATGCTGTTGATATACCTGACATTTTGTGGTGGGTTTAGAAGACTTTGGAGTAAGTTTACTAAACTGCGGTAACATAGCAGCGGCTACGTTAATGTGCGCTAAGTAATGTTAACGAGCGTTAACGTTACGTTAATGCCCGTCAACGTAACCTAACGTGCGTTAGCGTTCCCGGCCGCGGTAAATACTGCTGAGGGTGGAGAGAGAGCAGAGAGAAGGGGTCAATGGGCAGGGAGTGGGCGGGGAGAGGCTCCCATGACACCAACATGTGGAACTGAAGGGCTGGAAACTACCTCAAGTGAAAACCTGGCGTTAGATGCACATTTGCAGGAGAGAGAAACCATTTCAGTGTCGGCAATGTACAACCTAGGCAGGGAGCCCAAGAAAGGTGATAGTAGTGCTTCATCTGCAGCAACAGTGTAGTGGCCAAGTATGAAAGGCCACTATGGTGATGGTGCAAATGGGGCATAGGGGGACTGCAGGTGGGACATGCAGTGGGGGCAGCTGGGGCACAGGGTGAACTAGGCCGTCACCCAGGTGGCACATAGGAACATAGAAACTTGAAAACAGCAGCTGACCAAGGTCAAACATGCCCAGTAGTCTGTGTTCCATAGTGACCCATCCAGGGGACATTACCCAGAAAGTACCCCAAACATCACACAGGTACTGCTATGCCTGTAATAGGGTAAGCAGTGCACATCTGGGGACCACACTAACAAGGGTCCATAGACCACACCCAGGATGGGTCCTAAACAGTTTGTAGACCCAGCTAACTGAACACACTTTACGGCAGCCCCTAGTAAAGCATTGCAGGGTGTGCCCATACGTTGTCGGAAACATATATACACCCAGTAGGCCAAACTGGGTACACCGTACCTGAGGTGCATACCCTGGCCTGTCCACAGTCAGCAGTAACAACACACTCCACCTATATCTACCCGGTCCACCCTAGCCAATAGTTGCTAGAGCACCAGCCTGACATCCCCCCAGCCATCACTCCCCCATGTGGAAGGGACATAACATTGGTAGGCAGAGATGGGGGAGATGCCTGGATGTCCATGTATGCCTCGCCACCCCAGACCCCGCACCCTAGGCACCCACCTACCTGCACAGCGAATGGCCTGGGACTGCACACGACCATCACCGACAGCATATGGTCATGTCAGCATGGCAGGGGGATGTGTGTTTGTGCTGGAGAGAGCAGTGTCACCTGCCTGCAGTAGACCTAGGCCATGCCCTGTACCAGTATGTGCTGTGCAGTGCAACAGAAAAGGTCTGCCTGAGGAAAGTAAGGGTAGCCCCAGGGTCCACTACTTCTCTGTGGCAATAGTATGGTGCAGTACACACAGCCAGAAGCAGAAAATCACAGGTTCAAGTCCCAGCTGTGGATCCTACAGAGCATCTCCCCACATTTTACCCTACACTGCAGATACAACATCAACATGTGCAAACCCCAAAGCCGCGTCGAACAGGGGTCAAAACATCCACTCACACAGGCTCCACTATCCAAAGCTTCATGGAGAGTTAGGCTGTTGGCCCCAGCACAGAGCTGTAGTTATCAGCAGAGCACTACTAGTACCTCCTGCACAGTTTAGCAATGTCGGCACCGTGATCAGGACCAGTGTGGTGAGCAGGATTGCCAACAACCCCTATCATTGCACAATGCTGCAATAAGGGTGTGTGTGTATGTCTATCAATTGTTTTATGGCTGCCTAAACTGCTCAGGGCCCACAATGTGCCACTGTTACCAGCATTAGCCTGCAAATGTGCATAATGAGGAGCAAGGTATTGTGGGTATGGCCCAGACAGGGCGGATTGGCAGGATGCATCTGCACAGGGTGTAGGGCAATGGCTGCGACACAGTAGTGCCTGACCGCCACCTGCATGAACAGGGTGGCCACAGCATGGCATGCTGTGAGGTCACTCTCACCCTGACCAAGCAGAGACCATGGCATGTCTATGTGCCCACATAGTGCTCAATACTGTTTGACTTCAGTTATACTTGTGTGTTCCCAGTTTTGGGGCTCAATCACTGAATACCTGTCTGGTGTTTGTGCTGTACATCGTATTTCTGAGTGCACAGGGTTCCCTTGTGAGCATGCACGACGGACTGGCTAGTGAACTGTCTGCAGTTAGTTTGTGCTTGGTTGGAGCACCTTGTAGGGTGCTGCAGGTATAGTCTGACTGTGCTATCTGCTGATGAATGGCAGACAATGGTGTGGGGCAGTTGAGGTTTTCCTGTCTTATCCCAAACATTACTGCTGGTCTGCCACTGCCATAGTCATAGGTATGGCTCTGGCCACCAGCCCTGGAGGGCTGTCCTATGCCAGCAGGACTGCGGGTGCTTGTCCTACAGCCAGGGCTCAGGCACCTTCTCCACTCCCTCAACTACAAAATGGGTGATTGTGGGTCCTTTGGGGTATATAGTGTATACTGCTTTGACCCCCTAGAGATAGTGCTACATCCACCTCATGCAAGTCTAAGATATCCCTCTGCCCTGATAACAAGTGCCCAGGGCAGCCAGACCCTAACGCTGGGTATGCACTAATCTGGGTGGTGTCTGGCCCCACAGGGTCACATGTGACTGCAGAACACAAATGTACTTTCGGTTGTACTGCTAGGAACACCTGGCACACACTGGTAGGGTTGGACATGTGCAGCAGGACCTATCTCTAGCACCATATGTACTGCGGACCTAGTGCTGGGTACCCATCCTAACCCTCAGGGTGAACACAGAATCTGCACAATGACATGGTCTGTAGCTACTGTGTTCCAGTATCATGCACTGTCAGTCCATCTTACCACGCTGCAGTACCGGAGAGGTGCAGGCCCCATCTGGTGATCAGCTGTAGACCGCTGTTCTCTATGTGCATTGCATCATGGGTGCTGGTGGGGTTATCCTATCCTGGCACACAGAGGAGATGGTTTGTGCAGTGACCTGCAGTCCTTCTGTACCCAGCCATTGCTGTGCAACAAGCCATAGAGGTATAGCCTACTGGGTAATACATTGATGTTCTAAACAGTGGTGATGGGTTTGATTCCTCATTGTTCCCTCTTTTCATGCCTGTCCAGCTCAGATATTTTGCATGCCTGTAACAGTCATATCTTTGCAGATCCGTGCTGCCAGCCCATATTACCCTCACCACTGTTGCCAACAATCCTTCGGTCAATCTTTCTGCATCTGTCAGCTGTGTAGAGTCCTCTCTTCCTGTGCTGACTGCCACCCCATTTCCTGCGCTGGTACCCTTTCCTGCATTGCACCTCTTCATGCTTGCCTCGCCTGTGCCTGATCTGCATGGCACCACCACTCCTCTGACCACCCATCATTGTAACTGTTCTGCCACCTCTGCCTCCACTGGGGGACACGTATTCCCATTGTCTGCCACCAACTGTCTTTCCAGTACTTTACATTGCCAACACCCTGTGCTGTGGTATAGTTGCCTCCACCATGTTTGTCAACAGTACTGGCAGCCACATGGGATGCCTGCAGATATGGCAGGTCCAACAGCTCTCAGCTCTCCCTCCTTCACTCACCTGTTCATTGCCTTTCCCAGTGTTAGGGCTACATTTGTCTCTGTGCCTCACAGGTCATGCATGTCATCCTGAAGCACCTTGCAGCCCTTAGGGCACACTAACCTAGGGCACTGTAACCTTGTTAGGCCACCTTAACCTATGGTTCCATAGCCCAGGGTGCCTTCTACGGTGCCTTGTTCAGGGGTGCCTAAATACGGTGCTTAGCCTAAGGAGCCCTATAAGGCACCTTATAAGGCACCTTACAAGGCACCAAACAAGGCACCTTACTTATAAGGCATCTTACAAGGCACCTTATAAGGCATCTAACAAGGCACCTTACAAGGCACCTAACAAGGCACCTAACAAGGCACCTTACTTATAAGGTACCTTATAAGGCACCTTACAAGGCACCTAACAAGGCACCTTATAAGGCACCTTACTTATAAGGCACCTTACAAGGAGCCTTATAAGGCACCTTATAAGGCACTTAACAAGGCACCTTACTTATAAGGCACCCTACAAGGCGCCTTGTAATGTGCCTTGTAAGATGCCTTATAAGGCGCCTTGTAACGCACGTTAGTCTAAGGCGCCTTGTAACATGCGTTAGCTGATACGGCTTGCTGTAATGATGCACCACCCACGCCTATATATGGACATGTTTACCGTGGAACCTAACTTGGGTGACATTACTGCAGTTTAGTAAACATACCCCTTTGTTAAAAGTTTTCCTCTGATTTTTGTAAAGTTTAAAGAAATTTGTGATTTTTTGAGATATATATATAAAAAGGAGGACTTTTTCTGGCTCAGTGATGTTCTGAGCATTGTTTTGGGGGCTATTTTGATATGCCCATAATACTGGCTTGGATGGCTCTGAGATTCTTTTCTCCTCATGATGAATCATAGTTAATTAATTCCTGGGATTTGGAGATCCCTTGGCATTTTAGTGGAGTGAGTCCTCATTATTTGATGTGTAGCCCTTTACAGGGGCATTAAGTGGGTGTTCCCTCTTTTATTCTCCCTGTTTAATTTCCCCTCCATATTTAAGTTAGAAAAAGATAGCAGCATCTATAGTTAAGTGATGGTATTTACCCAAATGCCTTGCAACCTGGGCAGTATATGAAGAAATTAAATAAAGATAAGGCAAAATGGCTCTCATCAACTTACATGTGTAGGTCACAAAATGTCGGCCTCCACATGTAAATGCTGGCACTTATGCATGTATATAGTTGTGCTTCCTCTATTTCTTTTCTTGCGTGGAGCTTGTAAAATTTCTCCTTCCACTGTACATAGCTGCATATCCACATGCACTCCTGTACTTCCTTCTAGGTATTTTAGAAATGGCTCCACATTTATCAAATCCCTTAAAATATCACCAAAATTGTAAATGTCTTAACCTGTTTAGTTTAGTCAAGAGATTAGCCAAGGAACCGTCACCCGAGCACCAGTGCGAAATCAGCCCACAAGAATTTGCTGCTTACATACAATCTAAGATGTGCCGGACAAATAAAATTGAAATACCCTCTGCCCCTATAATTCAAGGGCACCCAACACCTTTAATGTCATTCACTACTCCCTCATTGAAACTGATTGCAGACATTATCTCAACTCTCAATACTTCCACAGCACACACTGATCCCTGCCCAGCCTTCTGGATAAAGGATCTTCGCAATGATCTCGCTCCAATAATATCCAAGATTATAAGGCTATCATTTGACACCGGCTCATTCCCTGCTGCTCTCAAACAGACCTCCATCAGACCTTTACTAAAAAACGGCAAGTTAGATCCACAAAAAGCAGACTCATACAGACCCATTTCCAGCATACCTACGCTTGCAAAAATAATTGAAAAAGTGGTCTATAGGCAGTTACAAGACCACATTGACTCTGTAGCTCCGTTGGATACATGCCAACATGGATTCAGAGAATCACATGGTGTCAAGACTCTCCTTACCACCCTCCTCAATAACCTAAACTCCGGCATTGACAACATCCGGCATGGATTCATACTCATCTTTTTGGACATTGCGGCAGCCTTCGATTCAGTATGTCATGAGCTTCTTATTATCCGTCTAAAAGAAAAGGGCCTCTGTGGAACAGCACTCGAATGGTGTAACTCATACCTGTCAGGTAGATGGCAGCATGTGCGATCAGATGGGGCAATATCATATCCGTTTCATCAAGGACAAGGGGTCCCACAAGGATCCTCTCTATCATCATTACTATTTAACATATACATGCAACCTATATGTAACATCATCAGATCTTTTAATGTCAATTGTATGATATATGCTGATGACGTGTTATTATACATGCCGATCTGCATAGATAAGATGGACCTCACTCCCTTAAACAACTGTTTCAACGCCATATCAAACTGGCTACTGACACAAAATCTCAGAATTCAACATAAAAAAACGGAGGTTTTCTTTATCTCAAGGAACTCGAACTTCATACCACCTACATGCCTGGAGGTTCAAGATGCCAAGCTGCAAGTAAAACCCCATATCCGATACCTAGGAGTGACCCTTGATCAAAACCTTGACATGAAGACTCACATATCCAACACAATAAGAGCAATTTACTTCAAGATCCGCTCCCTCAGACATCTTCACCAACTGATTGATCCAGACGATTTCCGTACTGTTTACCAGGCTCTAATCATTCCCCATTTCGATTACGCAAACTCCATACTACAAGGGCTTCCTCAATCTACCTTAAATCCTCTTCAACTCGCCTTGAACAGTGCAGCGAGAGTACTTTTTGGAGTATCCAAAGAGACCATGTAACACCCCTTCTAAAACAACTACACTGGCTTCCTATTCAAGCAAGAATCACTTTCAAGACACTGCTTCTGGCCTTTAAAGCATACAAAGGTCTCGCCTCCATCTCATTATCGGAGATGATACAACTAATCATACCCAACAGACTAAGAAGAACCACGGAACTAAATATGCTAATCGTACCAAAGGAAGTCATAAGATACAACTCTACAACATCGAGCAGAGCCTTCAGTCTATGTGCCCCAAAACTTTGGAACACCCTTCCATCACACATTAGGGCCATCTCTGATCTCAGCCAGTTCAGGAAGGCCCTGAAGCATCACCTTTTCCTCAAATACTTCCCAGTGAACAAAGAAACACAATCACACCCAAATATCAATAACTACATTCCAACCACGTAAACTTTCCTGTCGCAACAGCACATTACACTATTCCACCAGATTAACAGTACGCTTTTCAGACACTATGACACTGTTATGTAAATAGTTGTTTTGTAAATAGTTGCTCCTGTTATCCAAGTTGATTTTCCTGTTAACTGTAATGACCAGATAAATGTAACTTGTCTGAGGTTTCTTGTTCCATGTAAACCGCGCTGATAACGAATAGTGTGGTATATAAAAAATGTTAATAAATAAAATAAATAAATAAACATTGACATCTCAGCTCCGGTCCATGTCATTTCTAAAATGTGCCCTCACATTTAATTTAATTTGGAATATATGTTCTACTTTTCCAAAGCAGTGCCCAGTCAAATGCAGAGAACCTACCAAAAGCAATAAAATACAATTTATCACTTATTTATTTCTCATCCTTTATATTCCACTTGATACAACCAAGATCAGTGACAGTAGATTACAACAATTTAACACAATATAGCAATTCAAATAAAACATAAAATCTAAAAACAAAAATAAACCACATTTAAAACAACATTACATTTAAAACTAAAAAAAACTAGACCATACAGTCTCTAAAAGCCTGAGAAAACAGAAGTATTTTTAACTGCTTCCAAAATGACAAATGCTCACAGTTCTCAAATAAGTGGGAAGAGAGTTCCACAAAAGTGGCGGACATAAACTACAGTTTACATATATAATACAAGCACTTTGCACGTGCAAATTGCATTCATGGGTAACTGTCCATTTTAGAAAATGCTGAGTTTACACATGGATTTCCATACCACATCAAAATTGCATTTTGGGATGTGTTCCAGGCATGACTTGGGCAGGATAAAAATCTCAGTGTGTCTTCCCATTATCATATAGGCAATGTATGTACTGTATAAGCCCAAAGTTGTCCATGTCTGGATTTACACATGCTCCCTGACTTGTACCACTATATAAAAAAATGCTTCTGTAGGCCATCCTTTTACAGGAGGGATTAAGGGGCATATTCCCCCCTCCAAATTGAAATGAGGTAAAGACATTGGGGCATGTTTACTAAACATTCCTAACGTGCGGGGCCGTGCTAGTGTGCCTGTGCCATATAAGGAGTGGGCGGTTCAGGCAGAAAATAGAAAAAAAACGGTAGTAAGCAACCGGACGTGTGTGCGTCGCGCTAATGTGTGGGGGTCGACATTAGCGCGTGGAAAGGCAAAGTGGCGCGCTGCTGAGTATACAAAACAACAGAGCTGTGGTACAACGGTGAAGACACTGACCAATGGTGCAGGGGCCATGGGTTCAATCCCCCAGTGTGCGCAACGACAAAGGTCAGCTGAGGCAGTAACTGTAATGATTAACATTGTTTTAGGAGGCAAATTAATTTGGAACGGCATAAGGCGGCGCACAGTTATTTTTGGGCGGCAGAAGGCGGCGCACAGTGCTTTTTGGGCGGCATAAGGCGGCGCACAGTTATTTTTGGGCAGCAGAAGGCGGCGCACTGGTCCCCTTGGGCGGCAGAAGGCGGCGCGCTGATAGGCCCAAGGCGGCGCGCTGATGCACAAGCACAGGAACAGAGCCACAGCACAATGGTTAAAACACTGACCAATGGTGCAGGGATCAGGGGTTCAACTCCTCATAATGCCCAGTGAAAAATGCCTGCTGAGGCAGTATGTATTATGTTGTGGAGTGCTGTAGGAGGCTGTATAATTTTATTTGGTTATCACTACTAGCAAACGCACTCTCCCAGCATGTTAACATACGGCGGCCCATAAGGCACATGTTACAGTGCACTGTTCGCCAAGGCACCCTTGAATGACCCCTATAGGGCAGCATGTATGTTGCGACACAGGATAATGTATAGTGCACCCTATAGGGATGGCAACCATAAGGTGGCCTACAGGGCGCCCTATGAAGCACCCTCAGAGGCACCTAATGGGTATATTAAGCTGAGGGTGGTCTTGCCGGCATAGACATATGTACAGTAAATAAAAATAAAGCTGTGGACAGCCCTACCAAAGGGCCCCACTGTGGGTTTGAACCCATGACCTCTGGCTGCACAGGCAGTGATGTAACCATTGCGCTACAGCTCCATAGCTGTAAGCAGGCCCCTGGCTGGCTGCAGATAGCCTACACGTCACCTCACAGACAGTCTGCTGATGTCAACAGGATAGGGTTAGGCCACCCGTACCCATGATGCACTGCACATGCAAATTAGCTGTCCGCAGATGGACACAAGATGGGGAATGCACCCCCACAGCACCTCGGCCCTGTTGGGGGAAGTGACCAGGTGCACCCACACAGCACCTTGGCCTAGTAGGGGGCACTGACCGGGTGTTTTACTGGCACAGAGTAGCCACACACCGTTACATCGTGCGGGTACTGTGCTCACCCTGAGTGTGCAATGAGGTGGCCAGGACCAGGTCAACAACACCTGCCATGGCTGATGGAGGCCAAGCGGGCATTCCAAAGCAGTGTTAATGTGTAAGATAGCTAGTTTCTGCACAAACACCATGGATATCCCTGTCTGCCACCCCCCCTCTGTGGCAAACATGGTCCCCATCAAGGGATCCACACTCTACCTTCCTGCAAAGGTGGCAGTAGAGGGCAACATCAACCCCAGTCCTGCTGAGGAACACCACCACCCCCCAGGCAGGCAGCTCCATACACAGCCATAACACAATAGCAGACAGACATAAGCCCAGGGTATGGTAAGCTGCACTCCACCACCAGATATTCCCCTGCAGCAAGCCAACAGCCACTGCACCCTGCAAGCCATTATAGCAAGACATTTACCAGCTACAAACAGTCTGCTGGTTAGTCCATAGTGCATGTTCCCAATGGAGATGCATGCACCCAGAACTGGGCTGTCTGCATACACAGCAAGCAGATAGATCAGTGACTGGGCCCCAAAGAGAAACCCATATCTATCACATGAGAGAACTACTATACAGCACTATGGGGGGGGCCTAGCCATGCTGTGGTCACTGCACAGTCAGGGTGAGCGTGATCCCCCAGAAGGACATGCTTTGGCCACCCTGTCTGTGTAGGTGGTGGCCGGACACTACAATATCCCAGCCAATGTCCCTGCCAGGGCCCTATGCCCAGTGCAGATGCATCCTGGCCACGCCACCCTGCCCTGGCTATACCCATGGTACCTTGCACCTCATTATGCACATTGACTGGCCAATACTGGCAACAGTGCTGGCAGTGCGGGCTGTTGAAGGGGCTTGCAGCCAACACCCACTGTATAGACAGACACACACTTCCACACCTCTGCCATCATGGTGCTACGATTGAGGGGGTAAGTAGCCTTGCCCACCAAACCAGTCCTGAGCACGGCAAGGCATGGATATGGTACGCATTACAGCTGGTGGTCACTCCCCAGGGTGGTAAGCACCGTCAGAGGCCAGGCCTGGAGCATGCCCCGCAAACACCTAACAGATTGTTTGGATGGGGTCAACTAGCAGTATGTACGTAACGTATGGATAACTGCCTGCCTGTGCTCCTAGCAAACGTCTCCGAGCTGTGTACCGTATACCTCAGGTGTAGGGTGACATTGGTAAGTTATGCAAGTGCTCGTTTTGGGTGCTGCATGCATGGTCCAATGTTCTGCCTTTCCAGGAGACATTGGCCAATGGGGCCTGTGGGTGTGGGTGTGTCTGCCCTTGATGGCTGCTGCTTTACGGCACAGATTCCCAACTCCAGTCCAGGTTTGCATCACACTGTTCGGGTTTTCCTGCTATCCCTCATGAATATGCATGGGCTACATCTACATGCCATGGGGGTGGTGCATAGATATACAGCACAGGCATTTGTATGAGTGTCAGCATGGAACCTGACTGGTGTGTGGCCCACCAGGACTGCATTTGGGTGATTCTGCTCTAGGTACTGCCCCTGTTCATGGTGTCTGTGCTCAGTGGGGTAAAAGATAGATGTCTTACCATTGCATATGTCCCCGCCATGAAAGGTGTGTCCTTACTATCACTGTTTAGTTGTGGGAAAAATATGTGGGCAGGATTGGCAGTAGCCCCAGCTGGGCTTTGAACCTGTGACCTTCTGTTCTTGTATGCACTGTCTGTGTGCACTGCACCACTGTGTAGCCACAGATTGGTTGGATTCCCTGGACTGTCCATGACTGTGGATCCGGCAGGACCTGTCTGTTGCAGTGGAATGTGCCAGCCTTCACATGGCTAGGCCTCTGTCTTCTGTGGTTAGCAGCCACTGCCCCCTGCACCACATGTACTTGTCCGCCAACATGCTGGCATGAACTTCTCTCAGAAAAAGCAGTTGACCTGATTGCAATGTGGCAGTATGGGACTGCATTTGGGGGACTTGGCTGTAGGTAATGCCCATTGTTGTGGTGTGTGTGCGGTGTTGGGTAAAATATGGGTGTTCTCCCCATGCATACAGGGGTGTCTGCGCTATCTTTATTTAGTGGTGGGTAAAACATAGGGACTGGGCTGGCAGGTGCCCCAGCTGGGTTTTGAACCTCTGCCCTCTGGTCCTAGAGGTAATGACTCTGTCCGCTGTACCACACTTTGGCCACAGAGACAGTGCAGCCCCTGGAGGCAGTAAGCCTGGCAGGATGGAGTCACAAACCCTGCTCTACGCAATTCTACTGTGGGCATATGCACCCTGTCTGGTGACAAACGTGCACATAAACCCGGAAATGACCACGGGAAATGTGGGACAAAATATCACCACGCTGGGCAACAGTGATATTAATGGGCAACCATAGCAAACACTCCCAGGAAAGCTCCAAAACGTGGAAATGTTTTTTGGAAGAGTCTCCTCTCAGTAGACCCTTCCAAAATTCATTTCTTTTTTCTGGAGCTTTGCTGGGTGTGATTTCTGTATTTGCCCATCACTATAACTGTTCCTCAGCTGAATTACTATTTTTAATAGTTCTGTTGTGGTCATTTTCTATTTTTATTTTCACTTTTGTGCTGTGCACATATATCACACTGCTCACGTTTTGCTGGTTTCCCCGGTTTTCCTGTACATTGCTGACGGAAATGGTTTCTCTTCCCTTTAAATGCTTTCTACCGCGAGTGTTTCACTCGCGGTAGTTTTTACATGCAAATTCGGGCCCGATACTGTGCGGGGAGCCTCTCCCCTCCCACTCTCCACCCATTGACCCCGTCCCTCCGCCCCTCCGGAGCCTTCCTCCGCCCTCCTTTCGCCGTTCCACGCCTCTATCGGACATTTGCGGGCCCGCACTTGTACGGGGCCCGTTAGTGAGCCGCGTACCTGTGCGGGGGTGACACGCACGTGTGCGGGGCATTTAAACGCGTTTCTGCACGTTTCAGTGCCGCGTTGCCGTGCGCTATTTTGCGGCGCGCTATTTTGCGGAATTTAGTAAACATGCCCCATTATTTTCTGTCATTAATTAGTAGCATCAGCATGTTTGCAAAATGGCTCAGATACAGGTGTAAATGCTGACATTGTGGAATGCTGACACTTACATATGTAAGTTGCCGGGTTTCCCAAGGGGGTTATTCTGAGCCACGAATAGCAGGGATGGATGGCCCGATGGGACATCCATCCCCGCTATTCGTGTCTTCTCCTACCCCCGAATAACTTCCCCGCCGGTTGTGCAGGAAAGTTACCTGGGGGCGGGGAATGGGTGGCACAGGGGTGGAAAGTGGGCGGGCAGTCGCCGGCCCTGGCTCCACTCTCACCCCATCTTGGCACTACATGAATAGTGCTGGGATGGTCAATAAAAAGTTTCAGCAGCACCATCCATTAAAAAATTATAATGTGTATCTAATACAAAGTAGCTAAAACATTAAAAGAACAATCATAAAATAACCACATACTATCATTCTAAAGAAATGTTTATTTAAGTGAGCTAGGGTCCAAAATATTACATAAGAAACCTTATATTAACCTTTTTTTATTTTTTTTGAAAGATTGTGTATTCAGTTCCACTTTAAACTGACCAGGAAGAGTATTTTACGGGAATGAAGCTTTGACTAGAAAAAAAGCTCTTTCTCTAGTAAATAATGAAATTATCTGCTTAGGAAATGGTAAAGATAGAGGAAGTTCTTGGCTCAATTGTAGTGCTTGAAACTGCACATCACACTGATGTGTGATGTAAGGTAGTTGGGAGTCCTATCCCTAAGCATTCTAAAAGCCATGTTAAGAATTCTGACATGGACTCTAAGGGATATGGATAACCAGTGCAGGACCTATTATATGAGAGTGGCCATGCTCCAACATTTATGCCCAGTCACCAGTTTGGTCACTACATTTTGCACTAGTTGAATCTGGTCATCTTCCTCTTTGGAAAGACCGGGTAGACAGAATTACAGTAGGCTTAGTGGGGTAGGACCATTACCTGCATAACTGATTACAATTTTGAATAGGAAATAAAAAGCATGTTTGATTTATACGGAATCATAAAAAGCCCTTCTGACGACTGCGGAAACTTTATACTACAGAGTCAATAAGGTCCTTTAGGTTAAGTATTTTCTGAGTGGGCAAAAGACTGGCAACCACAATCTTGGGAAGGGCTGCAAAGAAAGAGATGGTAGATTTCCCCACCCAGAAAAGACTGATTTTCTTAAGGTGAAATTCTAACCTGTTATTTGCAACCAATTGCTAATTGTGAAAAAAGAATCTTCTAATAAATAAAACGTCTTCTCCAATGAATCTGCTAAAGGCAACAAAATCTGGATGTAGTCTACATATCTGTGAAGGTACATTTTACAAAGAACGTCCAAGTGCAATTTAGGACTTCCAAGCCAGAATGTCTGAAAAAAAAAAGCAGGCACATCCAAATTCAGGCATGATTTCACAAAGGGATGTGCCTGATATGGACAGCTATAGGGACACCTACATAGGCATCCTCCGAATAGCATTTCAGAATGAAGATATCTAATAGCCTAATGGCTAGAGTAATGGGTTAGGGCCAGAGTTCAAATCTCAGCGCTGCTTCTCTAAATCCTCTAGATGTCTTTGGCCAAAACAAGCACTTTCCTGATACCTATATGTGCCTAGAACAGGTCTAAACTCGGACAGGAGTGCAGGCATCCCCGATGTTTATGAAATTGAGCAGGGCCATCTAAGTCCATTGCACCTCACCATACATGCCTCTGCAGCACCCTCCTGTCTACACCGGAGATGTCTTCAAAAGCTATTTGTACTGTAAAATGGCTCCAGGAACATCTCTGTGATTTGGACATCCATGTGCATATCTTTGGATGTCCAAATCATAACTGACTTTTAAAATGACCCCCAATGGAGGTCATTCCAGAACACGAATAAGATGGTTAGATGTGTGGGATAGACGGTTTTCTCACTAAAATGTCTAGAACCATATTCCGAAACCACATGACCCTGCACGTACACGGCGCTAGCACAAGGAACTCGTAATGTTTGCGGGAGGGGTCAGAACAGGGTGTGGCAAGCTGCAGAGACATAGAAAGCATATTCAGGAAAGGCCCGTGTATGTCCTAAGTGTTTCCCGCGGACACCTACGTTATACCAGCAGCAATGTGGAAAAAGGCCAGGACTTAGAAACATTTCTGCTTGGATCTTCAACGCGTCCCATAGAGATTAATGTCTGTGACACTTCTGTATTGAACTGGTGTGTCTGCCGTCTGGGAGGGCACAAGATGCAATTTTAAAAAATAGAATGCATAGGTGAGGGTCATTTGTAAGATTAAGGAACAATAAAAAAACACCCCAACAGAACTATAGAGCATTGCAAGTCTTTATTCTGGCTATGCTGACATTTGCTGTTTGTGTTAAAAAGGCTATTCTCAGCTTCCCTAATAATTCCAGTGCTCAGAAAAATGTGAATATAGATCTAGGGATGGTATTTGAGGAAGTATGGAGCAGAATCATGTTTGACTGAGAAATGCAGATCAGATGTAGTGTCCCGAGACACCATGCCATTATGTCTTCACAGCAGTTGTTAATAGGTGCAGGGCATGGTTTTTGCAGAGGTATGTTATTTATGACTGCAAGTGAGACTCTGTATGTGTGTGTGTGTGGTTTGAGTGTTGCACGTGAGGATCTGGTGTGCTCATCTGCAGATTTGGGGGGACATGAATGCCTGGCCAGTACCTGGATTGTAGGGATTACCACAGCATCACCAGGTGCCAGTGTGATCAGGCAGAATAAATCAAAAGAGGTTCTCCATAGCAAAATGTCATAACATATCCCTGTCACTAATAAGGGATCTTCAGAATGAGAACATTCAACAGTGCAAGCAGCACTGGTCTAACACCATCATTGGTTTAAAAATGTGCACATTTGTAGAGAGCGATGATGGTTCCTTTGGGCATGTATTAATTTTGTTTGCACTATTGAATGCTCCCATTCTGAAGGTCCGTTATCCAGGGGTGGTCCAAAGGGAGTGCAGGACCATGTGCAAAGACTCATTGCATGCCTCATTTGCATAAGGGACTTAATTTGCATAAATATTTCCATAATGTTGACATGCACTAACTTGTGAGTGTTTGGATAAAGAAAGACTACCAGATTTCTAGATTTCTTCATTACTATACCCCAGTGCCAACTGCCAGGCACATTAGGAAGTACTATAAACGCTGTCCATTTAGAACCCATAGCAAACCCGCCATATCATAACAGCACTACCAGGACTCACAAAGCACCAAACCCTTCCTATCAAAAAGGCAACACTGCAAATATTAAACCAATACCTTTCAGAGAATACCAATATATCTTCTACTGGTGAAAGGGAACAAGTGGCACTGTCAAATAGAAACTACACGAACAGAATACCTCAGCTCGGTTACACATGCAGAACATACACTGTCACCAAACAAAGAACAAGGGATCCCAACTTAGAAATAAAAAGACAATAATTAAATTGGAAATCCCCAAAGCAAAACTTGGAATGTACAACAACACTGGAGAAATAAAACTATAAATTAATTTCCTCTTGTACTAAACAAAAACGCAAAGATCTTAGCAATGCACATTTACCAGAGCTGAGATATTCCAATTAATAAATTCAAAATAAAAAAGTATTTTTTCTACCTTTTGTTGTTTGAGCATTTTATTTTTCAGTTGCAATTGCTCCAGTCACTTTCTTCTGGTTTCTTCATGTCTTTGGCTAACTGTCCATTTGTCCTTTCTTCTCTCTTCTGGTTTTTTTCCATTATCTCTCTACATCTGCTTTAACATACTGATCTTCCACTTTGCTCTTTCCTCCATTTCTTTCTTTATGTCTTTTTCATCCACTCAAATTGCACCCTTTCATCCTCAGTCCCCACTTACTCTCCCAATACCCGGGCAATCATAGTTTTTTCTTCCCTCCCACACAAAATATATTTCCCCCTCTCCATCCTCACTCCCCCAGCCTCATCCCCTTCTAGTCCTTCCCCAACATCGGCTCCCTTCTAGTTCCAGCCCCACCCAGCATCCACTCCCTTCTAGTGCTATTCTTCCACCTACCCTGCAACAGCCCATATCCAGTCCAAGCTCCCCCCATCAGCCCATTTCCAATCCTAGCCCCCCATCAGCCATTTCTGTTCCTATCCTAGCCCTCCCATCAGCCCATTTCCATTCCTAGCCCCCCATCAGTCATTTCTAGTCCTATCCTAGCTCCCACCATCATCCCGAAGAGCCCCATGCTTCTCTGAGCTGCTTAAGAGGGAGCTGATGATGCCAGAGGCCTTGCTAGCTTCTGCACAGCACTGGCATGAAGAGCAGTATGTTCCCTCTCTCACACTGTGTTCACATGGAGGCACATTCTACTTTGTACGACTCTGGGCCGTCCAGACGTCCAGACATCCGGACAGCTGGAAGACGCAGCTGATTCTTCTCCTATAGAAACTAGACATCCCCGCAGGAGCAGAATCGCAGCACTGTGGCTGGACGTCCAGAATGTGCCCCTATTCAGACACCCTGGATGTCCAGCCACTTACCTAGCTAACTCAGTCAGGCCCCTGAATAGAGCCGCTGTGCCATGGTGTCCCGTTGCCATGGCACCATGGCTCCATTCAGGAGCCGCAATTACAGGCCACCACCAAAACTGTCCTTTCCCCAGAACCAGACCCCCGATCTGGCCTCCCATGGCCAGGGTCCAACAGCGGGGAACTTACTTTCCACCCCACCCCCACCCCACCCCACCTGTCTCTGCTGTCCACCACCAAAAGCCCACATCTAGGGAGACTTATTCCACCTCTGATGTGGAATAAGATCCCCGTCTATCTGGCCAATCCTGGACATACAGGGCCAACCTCAGAATAGGCCCTGTACGTCCGGGGAGATTTATTTATTTATTTGCATTCTTTTATATACCGCACTATTCTGCATCAGTGTGGTTTACATTGAACAAACTGAAATTACATTGAACAGGGCATTATAACTTGGAGATAACTATTTTACAGGTAACATAGGCATGACCCTCCCTCACTCCGCCCTCGTTCTGCCTTCCCCCATCCCCATCTAAGACTCCCCATACAACTCAAATGTACGTATGGGGAGCCTTTTTCTGGCAGCCATATTTGGATGAATATCGGGGATGTACATCCCCGTTATTCATGGTAGAGAATCACCCCCATACTGAATTTAAGCAGTCTTGCTGCCTTGAGGTTAAACAACATCATTGAAACACTGTTTGGTATAATTACACTCCATCCATCTCCTATTCCTCTGTCTGTGGTCTGATTCACTGTCAAGCAGGGGCTTCTGCATACTGTGTAAATCTATTTCCACTTCTAGGGGATCCTCCTCCACACAGACCTTCTCCAAACCTTCTCCAGTATGTAAGCGAGACACCAGAGTGGTGTCTCGCTTACTCTCCTCCAGAGGCTTGTAGATCAAGCTCTTACCTCTTTCCAGACACCAGTATTTGGGTAAAGGGGTAGGTATAACGTCTGACTTACACATACACTTCACATGAAGGTAAGACTTTCTAAGGAAGCTCTCACACTTGACAAGACTACTCAGGTCCCACGGCAAAGTCCTAAATAAGAATACTAAAATCAGTCATCCAATACACCAGACATCCACATAATCCACATCATACATTAGGGGATTTCTGACTTAGTGAAGGATGGCAGACTCATTGCAGACATCTCAGGTAGGGGATGGTATGGCATATGGGTGCACACTTCCTCTCTATTCTGGACATGGTATTATCCTGCTACTAAGAGTAATACAGGACTAGTTAGGGTCCCAAAGGGACCCTTACACATTATTAAAAAGTTATCAAAAATAATACTTTACAGAAAATATGTTAGTGACAGGAGGAAGTGCAAAAGTGGTATTGTTAAACTCAAGGGCAAAGGGGAAGAATAAGTGGAAACTTATGAGGATAACACAGAATCACTTAACAAATATTTAAATTCTATGTTCACAGATGAAGGGCCAGGAGTGGGACCTCAGAAACACCCACAAATAGGAATGGAAGTGAGGCAGATTTTGAAGGATTTTCAGAAGAATGTGTTTGTGAGGAGCTAGAGAAACTAAAGTAGACAAAGCAATGGGGCCGGATGGAATACATCTGAAAAGTGTAGACGAGACTAGGGATTTCTGGTGGCTCCACTATCTGACTTATTCAATGCTTCTTTATAGTTGGGAGCGGTCCTAGAGGACTGGAGAAGGGAAGATGTGATCTCTCTCCAAAAAGTGGAACTAAGACAGAAGCTTGTAACTATGGGCCAGTTAGTCTGATCTCTGCGGTGAATAAATTTAATGTGAAATACTGCTAAAATAAAGGATACTGCTAAGACAAAGGATAGTGTCATTTCTGGAATCCAATGGACTGCAGAATCTGAGGCAGCATAGTTTTACTACAAGTAAGTCTTGTAAGGTGAATCTGATTAATTTCTTTGGCTGAGTGAGCAGGGAATTGGAGCATGGTGGGACAGTGCTAGATGTGCCTCTGACACAGGTCCACATAGATGACTTATAAATAAACTGGGATGGGCTCAAAATTGACTGACTGGGTTAGAAACTTGTTGAGCTGAAGATGACAAAGGATGGTGGTAAAATGAGTTCACTTTGTGGATAAGGATGTTATTAGCGATGTGCCGCAGGGATCTCTCCATGGTCCGGTGCTTCTAACATTGTAGTAAGTGATATTGCTGTTGGTGTGAAGTAAGGTTTGCCTCTTTGTGGATGATATCTTCACTAAAGTATAACCTTATCGTTTCACTAAATCATGCCACATTTATCTGGCCCTAATTTTCTCATAGGAGAACATGGAAACAGGGGGGTGTATTCTGCGGTGGTGGCCAGCACATTTAAAGTATCTAGCCATCCCCATTTTTATTTAAACTGGGATATTCAATGCCAGGGCTGTATCCTGCCACTGGCACTGAATATCAGGATAGCCATTTAGCAATTCGGTCAGTGGCAATTTTCAGCTAAACCAGCTAAAGTTAGGCCAACTTTTTTTTTTGGCCTAACTTTATCTGGTTAAGGATAATTGGTCAGTGGTTAAATAGCACCACTGCTTTGTAACATTGGTTGTTGTCCCTCACTCTGCCACCAGACAGCCCCAAAGCTATGTGATTAACATCAGGGCCTACAAACCGAGCATGAGGGGATAATCAACAGCACTAAACCCTCATAGAATATGATAAAAGAGAGACTGCAGCTCATTTAATCTACCTATTTCCCTTTCCTATTGCAAGACTGCACATGCTAGGTGAAGGCCTATTTTTTGAAAGGCTGTGTATGTGGAAAAATCCACGTGGAAACACTACAGGAAATTTCAGTTGCATTTTAGAAGACTAGGTGTGCACATTTAGATGCGATGTGGAATTGACAAATCTCTGCCCCTAAGAATACATGTGATTTTAAAAAACAGATGCTACAAAATACACATGTAGGTAAGTTGTCAAATATGGAAGTACTTTCATGTACAGAATAACTATGAACAGGTGCCTGGGATATACGCAGGTACTGGGGACTTGGCTGCCATTTTCATGTACAAAATCCGACAGAGCCAATAGACAGGTATATGATGAAATAGCAATATGTAGACAGGTGCATATGCAGATTACATATGTAAGTACTACTTGGTGACAAACTACACCTGCACTCAAGATGTGCATGCCATGCAGTGCCAGCACAAGGAGATGACGCATCCTTGGCAAACCTCATTCCTTGCACCCCCCTCTGGCTGGCCCCCTTTGCCATTGCCGCTGCCCCTCTCAGGGACTTACAGCAGCGGCAATGGCCCGAAAAAGCCCCACAGTGCTTACCTTATAACTTTGGTGCCATAGGGCTGTTTGCTTCCGCCCCCACCAACGCCCAATGCTGACTTCCTGTTCATAAATATTTTCTTCGGTGAATAGTGTTACATCGAATCTGTTCCCTTTGTTACCTTTGTCAATCATGCTTGGCCCTTCTCCAGGATTTTGTTTTGTGAACACAGAAGTATTTGTTTAGCAATTCTGCTTTTTCCTTATCACTTTCCACAAATCTGTCCTCAGCATCTTTGAGTCTTGCAATTCCACCTCTGGCCTTCCTCCTTTCCCCAATATACCTGAAAAACATCTTGTCACCTTGCTTCACATTTGTTGCCATTTTTAAGTCATCCTGATTTGTCTCTTTGCCTCTTTCTGCTTTGTCTGGTAGTTTTTTCTCTGTTCCTCTTTGTATTGTCTGACACGCCACTTCTGTAAACTGGGGGCCCCACGGGGGTGTTACCCTACTTTACCTTGATGTTATCAGTGTCGCGGGTGGCTTACCTGAAGTAGCTAGGCAATCCATGACACTCAACATCATGGTAAAGTAAGGTAACACCTCATGGAGCCCCAGGTTTACATTGTGATCCTCTGAAAATTGTGATTACTGCCATTTTGCCTTTATTTTTGCAATGAGTTCTCTGGAGAACCATATCGGTTTCCTGTTCCTCTTGTTTTTATATACTTTCCTTACATATAGATCTGTTGCCGTTGTTATGGCCTCTTTCAGTTTAGCTCACTGTCTTTCCATGTCTCTTTATCTCCTTCCACCCTACCAGCTCCTCCTTCAGTTGCTTTCCCATTTTACTTTTTATATACTTTCCCATTTTTGAAATCTAGGACTTTGAGTTTGCTGCTATTGGACTCTGCCTTGGCTTTTACCTCAAAAAACACTATGCAATGATCACTGCTGTTCAATAGGCACCTGCCCAGACATTAAACACACTGTCTCCATTAGTAAGCACCAGATCCAGCATTGACCCTTTCCAGGTGTGTTTCTTCACCAATTGCCTGAGCAAAGCCTCTTGTAGGACATCCATGATCTTTCTTCTTTTCATATTTGCAGACAGGATACTCCAGTCCACACCTGGCAGATTCAAGTCCCCCAACATCACCACCTTGCCTTTTTTTTTACTACCTATGCAATAACACTGATCAAGTCTCTGTCAATTTCCTCATCTGTAGACTACACCAGTGTGGATGGTAGTACCATCTCCTCTTTCCAAACCACTCCACAGTACTTCGTCTTTTCCCCAAGTCTCCTGCATTTCAGCTCCCTCAATACTATTTCTGATATAGAGAGTTACTCCTACTCCTTTCGTGCCTTTTCTATCCCTCCTAAATAGATTACATCCAAGTATTGATTAGACTAATTAAACCATGTTTCCGTAATGCCATAATGTCCAAGTTCATTTCCACCATCGGGGCTTCTAGGTCAGGAACTTTATTACCTAGACTGTGAGCATGTGTGCTCAGTACCTTCCAGGAGGTTTTGGTAGGTTTGCTTCTATTTTGCATGGATTTTATTCCTGACTCCACTTCCTCTTGGTTATTGATGGATGGGTTAATATTACGATTCTTTCTATTTTTCTCTGATTAGTCTTAAATGTATAACTTAGTAGCTACACTTTGTATCTCGTAGTCTTTGTACTTTTTGAAGAAATAAACAAATGATTCACATTTACTTATTTTTCTCTGCTCATTATTTTAAAGACCTCTATCATATCTCCCCTCAACTGTCTCTCCCTAACCTTTTAAGCCTTTCTTCATATGGGTATGTCCAATTTTCTCAGTGGAGAAAGGTGAATAGTGGAGTACCCCATGGATCTGTGCTGGGTCCGCTGTTTGTTAACATATTCATAAATGACGCGGAAATGGGAATAACGAGTGAGGTAATCATATTTGCAGATGACACAAAATTATTCAAAGTTGTTAAAACCCATGAGGATTGTGGAAAATTGCAAGAGGACCTTGATAAATTGGAAGACTGGGCATTCAAATGGCAGATGAAATTTAAAGTGGACAAGTGCAAAGTTATGCACCTAGGAAAGAACAACCCAAACTATGGTTACACGATACAAGGTTCCACATTAGGAACCACCAGGAAAAGATTTAGGCATCATTGTGGATAACATATTAAAACCCTTTGCCCAGTGTGTACAGTGGTGGCCAAGAAGGCAAATAGAATGCTAGGAATCATAAGGAAAGGAATGGAAAATAAAACAAAGGCTATTATAATGCTTCTCTATCGTTCCATGGTGCGACCGCACCTTGAGTATTGTGTGGAATTCTGGTCACTGTATCTTAAAAAGGATATAGCATTATTAGCAAAGGTACAGAGAAGAGCCACCAAAATGGTAAAGGGGATGGAAGGATACCCCTATGAAGAGAGGCTAAAAATGTTAGGACTAACATAAATCACTAACAAAAACCCAAAAGCCAGAACCAGAATACTCCACAATAAGTGTACAAACATTAGCTACACATTTTGCTAAGAAACTAAAAGGTAAATCCTCTAACACTATCACAGCAATGCATATAGATCCAAAAACCTCAAATAAATGGGTAACCTTTCACATAGTTGATCAAAAACACCTTCTCAAGATCATAACAATGATTAATACCACAACCTCCCCCCTTGACCCATGCCCAGCATCATGGATCAAGTCCACCAAAGCTGAACTCGCTACAAGCATCCAAAACATAATTAATCAATCACTCTCACAAGGCATCATGCCAGATGCTCTTAAGCTTACCTCCTTACGTCCCATCCTAAAAAATAATAAATTAGATCCAAAAGACCCAAGCTCATACAGACCCATAGCCAGTATACCATTCATTCCTAAAGTAGTAGAAAAAAATCATACATCTGCAACTACAAGACTACATTGACATACACACACCCCTTGACTCTCACCAATTCGGATTCCGCCCCTTCCATGGCGTTGAAACCTTACTAATAACACTGATGGACAACCTCATTAGAGGAACAGACGATAACAAACAAGGTTTCATTCTCCTTTTCATAGATATAGCTGCCGCATTTGACAACATCAACCATAACACACTAATTGCTAGGCTAGAAAACCTGGGAATAGGAGGCACAGTCCTCAAATGGTTCATGTCATACATATCTCACTGATTGATACATGTCCAACTAGGCCAAAACACCTCAGAAACGTTCTCACAAGGACAGGGAATTCCACAAGGTTCAGCCCTCTCGGCCCTCCTTTTTTATCTATACCTACAGACCATCATGAACATATTTAAAAAATACAAAATTAACCATTACATTTATGCCGATGACATTATGCTCAATATCCCCATAAACATAGTCTATCTGAATGTATCAGAGAGGCTGAATCCTGGCTAGAAACCAACTACCTCAGCATTAACCTTAAAAAAACAGAAGCTGTGTTTGTATCAAGAAAACCCAATGCTACCTACCCAAAAACTATCATAATCAACAACATCACTATCCCTGTCAAACAAGAGGTAAGATACCTAGGGATAATATTAGATCACACACTCAGTATGCTCCCCCACATAAAACAAACAGTAAAAACTATATTCTATAAACTAAAGACCATATAGCACCTAAGACCCCTCCTCGACACCCATGATTTTAGATCTGTAATCAACTCACTAATTACCCCCCACTTCGACTATTGTAATAGTCTACTAAATGGCCTACCACTTAAAAATACAAATATACTCCAAAAAGCCCAGAACATCTGCGCCAGGGTAATAGCAAAAGCACGTCTAACCGACCACATAACCCCCATTCTACTTGAACTACACTGGCTCCCTATAAATAGCCAGATAAAATATTAAATAATCTTAACAACATTCAAACTCCTCAATGACATCTCCCCCTCACACCTAACCACCCTCCTACACTCCCCACCAGAATCCAGAACACTCAGACAAAATGCAACCCTCTAACTTGACATACACAAAACCTTCTGCAAGACAAAGAGAACTACAAGCTCCAGAGCCTTTTCATTTGCTGCCCCTACCCTCTGGAATGAACTTCCACTGACCCTCCGCATGACAAAAGACCTCCAACTATTCAGAAAAGGACTTAAAACACACCTTTTCACTGAACACTTCGAAAACCCAACTGGAATCCCTTACCTCCCACGAGCTACCTCCCTACAAACGCAGAAACAACCTACTAATCTCCAGAACCCACAGCCTACTAACCCCCCCCCCCACACACACACACACACACACCTTACCTAAACAACCCCAGAGCCTCGCCCCACCCTAACCAAATGAAGAAGATAACTTAAGAAGAGATCGTCTCCTGTTTTAAACTATGTAATTACAAAGATTGACACAAGGTTGTTTGTACAATATGTTCATTGTAAATAGGTAATACCACAGTTTCATGCAAAAGTTGTTTGTAAATAGTTATAACTGCTATTCCATGTAAAAGTTGTTCATTTGTTCTCTGTAAACCGCCCTTAATCTCTGGAAGGGACAGTATAGAAAAAAAGTATAAATAAATAAAAAGGTACAAGTCATTGGAGACTTCGGCAAGAGCCATCTTAGTAGAATGTATAGTAGAGTGTGAAAGCCAAATTGCAATAGATCCAGAAGAGACTGAGAGAAGAGAAAGTCAATACTGCAGTAGTGAACCCTACATTCAAGTAGTTTAGAAATAAGGGGAAGGAGAGAGATGTGTCTATAATTAGAAGGACAGATAGGATGAAGGGATGGTTTCTTGAGAAGTGTAACCACAGTGTGCTTGAGGGCTACATGAACAGTCATGGTAGAAAGCAACAGGGTGAGGATATGACAGAGGGAAAGGATAACAGTGGAGGAGATGGATGTTAGTAGATGGGTGGGGATGGGATCAGAGGAGCAGATACTAAATTTAGAAGATGTGTGGTTTCTTCCTTAGTGATCTTAGAAAAGGAGGAAAGGGTGGCAGAGGTTGAGGGAAGGATTAGGGAATGAAGAGGGAGAAGACGTTATCGGGATAACTCCAGGGGAAACTCAAAAGTAGTCTTGTGGACTTTGTATTATCAGCAATGACACCTAGATCCTTTTCTTGGGAGGTGAATCCGAATGTGGAACCTTAGGCGAACCTTCAGCTTCTGCCCTCTCACAATTAACTTTTAGATTCCTAACACTGTTCTCCAAGACTTTTACAACTAAACTCTATCATAATCATCTCAAAAACTATCCCTCCTAGAACAATCTTATAAAAATGCATATTGGGCATCATACTTCTAAATATTAAACTTTGTTTTGTAAATACCCCTTCATGAGAGGCTCCAATCCTACCCTACACTACCTCACTGTGTAACATTGGTGAACATGGTGGTGTCCGGAACCCCTGTAATATCACCGGCCACCTTCGGGGACATAATGGTGGGCATACCTGCCCCAAGCAATGAAGCCATATACCAGTCTGCTTCTTGTGTGAGTATGGGGGTGCCTAAGAATTAGAGGATAGACTCAGGAACACAGTCCGGGGTTTGATTCACACCAGAACTTCTGATGGTGCATGGACTATAGCACTGAACAGAGCAGACCGAACAATGAGTACTGGCATCGACATTACATCTTGGGTATGGAGTGCCAATACATGACCTCCCAAAATCTGCCATAAAGAGATTCTGCACCAACACAGCAGACCAGTACCACCTTCCTTGCCCATGGGGGCCTCAGGTACCATGAAGCCCATGGTATTAGGGTCTTGAACCCCCCCCCCCAAACAGCTTACACCTAGGTGGGGTGTCATCTAATGGCTAGAACACGGGCTCAGCAAGCAAAAGGGAGGGAGGAGTGGCCTAGTGGTTCAGGCAAGGTACCACAGGCCAGAAGGTCAGTGGTTCAAATCCCACTAGAGGCAGCAACCTTGGGCCAGAAGGACTGGGGTTTCTAGTCCCACAGGTGCTCCTTGTGGTCTTGGGCAAGCCACTTAACCTCCATTGCCCATGTTCCCTGTATGTGTCTCATATCCCCTCATGTTAAATGTATCCCCCAACCACCTTGACCCAGTGAAAAGCAGGATATAAATGCAGCTAAATAAATAAAAAGACCATGCTGTGAGTAAGTCTCCCCAACACCCACCAGTCCAGAGCAACTTGTGGCTCATCAGGAACACCAACCTAGGGGAAGGGGTGTGTTTACCCACCCCCCACACTTTTGCCTAGACTATCCCATCTGAGGTAGTCACCTGGGATGGTTCAGCCCATAGTCACACACACACACAGTGTGTATGGTTACTGGAGATACCGCAATGGCGACTAATTGGAAGGACTCCTTTAGCTTTAGTACAGAGCGAAGAATGAAATTTTGAAACTTCCATCCCTGCTGGGAGATGATGAGAAGGGGAGTCCTGATTGGGATTCATATATGAATAAATTGAAGAAGAGTGTTAGATTGGAACTGCACAGTCTTACCTTAGCAGAATATTGTCGGAAGGAAGTGATTCCTAAAGGATTACACATATGGAAGGCACCCGGTATGTTCTTGGAAGATGAAACATTTATTTTCCATTGGAATCAAATACTCAATAAGTGTTCGTTGGATTTAATGCTTTTGATTATTGATTCAGCACATTCTAAGAATCTGGTTCTTATCAAAGAAATTGAAGAAGATTTAACTAATTTGAAATCTTTGGAAGACTTTTCTGATCGTCATACAGATATTCTTAAACAAATAGAGAAGTATCGGGCTGAACTGAAGGCACAGAAAGTTAAAAAAAATTTTAGGGATGAAAAACGTATGAAGGAAGGGACTATTTATAACTGGTCCATGCGGAAGAGGAATTACTCAGAATTTTATAGGAGGAATGACGGCGAAGGGGAAGGTAGTTCTGTATACTCTTCAGACTCCAGTGTGGAAGGTGGATATTCAGACGGCACCCGTAAGATGGGGGATAAAAGAACAGAACAATCTAGTAAGCAGCAGAATAAATCTGAAAATTATTTAGGGCCCTCGACACGATCTCATCGAAAAAAACATTCTGTCCACTTCCAGTGACCAATACGGTGCTGAATCTGTCAAGTGTAGAATTGACACCAGTACAAATGGATGTTTTATCTAAGGGCTTATCATTTATTTCTGGCCCCAGCTATGATGGCTTTTCTAGCCATGTAGCTGTTGAAAAACTCATATGTTCACTCCAACTAAAATTTTTTTTTGCAGATAAACCATCAGTACCCGACTCTTCAGTGGTTAGTTTGAAATCTAAATGGACTCCTCCGGGCCCTATGGATCCGATTGTCTACACTTTTAAACATCTAATTTTGTCCGATATCCAGAAGATGGAAGCGGATCATATTAATTTTTCTAAAAATTTGTCATTTGCTGAGCATGAAGCATTACAAGAGCTTTCTCATATGAATACAATTACCATCAAGCGCGCTGACAAAGGAGGAACGGTAGTGGTAATGGACACCTCTGCTTATGATACTGAAGTGCTTCGACAATTGAATATAACTCATCATTATAAACGACTATCTGTAGATCCGACTGAAGCATTACAAAGGATATCCTTTCAGTCACTAATAGTGCCTTTCATATGGGCTTCTTAACAGAGAAAGAGAAGAATTATTTAAATCCTTTGCATCCTAAAATACCAGCCTTTTATGTTCTCCCGAAGGTGCATAAAAGTTTGTCTAATCCTCCCGGACGGCCAATCCTCTCAAGCAATGATTCCCTGCTTGAGAGGGTCGGGATTTATTTAGATAAATTTTTACAATCTGAAGTCCTGAAAATTCCTTCGTATATTAAAGACACGACGCACGTTTTACAAATCCTTGAAGACTTCAATGAAATTGAACAGGTAACTTGGCTGGCATCTTTGGATGTTGCTGCTCTCTACACCTCAATAGCAATAGATGAAGCTATTCAAGTTCTGACAACAGTTTGGAACGATCGACCTAGTCCACAACAAGTTCCGACCGAGTTTTTGGTACAGTTAGCCGAGTTAGCTTTAAAGAGAAATTATTTTGTATATAAGCAAGATTATTTTCAGCAAATTTCGGGCACGGCCATGGGAGCTACATTTGCCCCTTCCCTGGTGAATCTTTATATGCATTCTTTGAACAACGATGGATATATTCCTCGCGTTTTGCATTATACATCTTAAAGTGGTATCGCTACATTGATGATATCTTCTTAATTTGGAGCGGTCCGCGAATCGTGCTAGAAGATTTTTTTGCGTATCTGAATGGATGTAATGTAAATATTCAGTTTGAGATTAACATTCAAGAATCTGTACTTCACTTTTTAGATGTTGAAGTTGTAAAGGGCTCCAAGAAATTTCTGACCACCGTGTATACCAAACCAACTGATCGAAATACACTTTTGCACTTTTCGAGTTTTCATCCGATTCACTTGAAGGAGAGCTTACCTTATTCACAGCTGTTACGATGTCGTTGTATTTGTTCTTCAAATCAGGAATTTGAGTCACAAGCTAAAGCAATGATTGTCAAGTTTCAAGAGAGAGGTTATCCAGCCCCAGTGTTAAAGAAGGCTTATAAAAGGGCTAAATTTAATCACCGAGAATGGCTTTTACGCCCTAGGTCATCATATATGGACTCTGATTCGTCAGATATATCATCTGTTATAACTTGTGTTCTTCCTTTCTCGAGTTTATCTAACCGCATTGTTGCGGCTTTACATAAGAGGTGGAATTTATTGATGACTCATCCAAAATTATCTGGGAGTTCCCTTCGTGTGGCTTATCTAAGAGGTAGGAATTTGCGAGACCGCTTATGCTCAGCGGTTCCTCGCCAACAGATTTGTAAGAGAAGAATTTCATCATACACAGTGTGGTCGTTGTTCCTTTTGCAAGTATATGATTAATGCTATTCACATTCAATCTGCATTGAAATTACGTCATTTATGTCAAAACACTGATTGTAATACTGCATATGTTATATATGCTCTCTGGTGCCCGTGCTTGAAGATGTATGTGGGGAAAACTACTCGTCCCCTGAGGACACGATTAGCAGAGCACAAATACAGTATCTCTAAAGCTCAACTTGAAACTCCTTTAGTGCAACATTGGCTTACTTTTAACCATAGTTTTGAAGATCTCCAGTGTACAGTTCTTGAAGTGGTACCTTTGAATATTCAAAGAGTAGATAGAGGACTTCTGTCATTACAGAAGGAGCAGAAATGGATTTACATTTTGAACACTCTGGACCCTCACGGGTTGAATGATAAAATTGATTGGTCGTTATTTCTTTAGGACAAATATGACTGTTGCAGTACATTCTTCTCTCTTCTTCATTTTACCATTCTGTGATAGGGTGTTATGTTGTTTTTTGTATAAAGTTATTGAAGGTATGAGGTTGGGATAGGGCTGGTGAGCTGATTGGTGGTCGAGTGTTTTAAATCTGATGACATCAGACGCCGGTATATAATACTGTTTGAAGAGGCATTGTGTGTGTCCAAATAGAAAATTGCTATATACGAGATATTCAATAGTTCTGGTTCCTGATGAAGCCTGGTGGCGAAACAAAAGCTTTTGTCGGACGGTGACTATTGAGGTTGTTTGCCAGTGACTGCAGGGAAGCGTTGAAGTCGGGTCTTTGACAGATAAGTAATAGATTGCTCCTCTTTTGAAGCCGGGTGATGCTGTTTGTTTAAGAAACATAATCTTGTTTTTTTAGCATATTATCATCGAGAATCGTGAATAGCTGTGACTACACCTGTTTGGGCGTATAGTCCATTGGATGAAGTTAATGTGAGCATCGCAGCCGACTTTAAGGAGTACTGGACGCTATTACTGATTTTATAAAGTACAGCGGACACTCCCTGCAGCAGTATGTGTAGTTTGTATGTTTAGAGAGAATGTGTTGATGTATTGTTTCATATTGGTGTAGTATTATGTGAATCCTGTAGAATTTATTGGTGGAGTGAAGAGGTCTTTTAAGAAAATTAGTTTTCATATTTATTAGAATAAAGAATAATAAATTATTTAGGCTAAGGACCTATGATGTAAGTGTCCGCCATTTCCCTATGGTGATGAATTTCGCCAAATGGAGGGTGAGTGAAACCTGAGGTCCATTTATAGCTTGTTTCTGAGCGTTAAAGTGATTTTGTATGGTACTTTGCAGAGAAACAGTTGAATTATAGCAATAGAGGGGTTACTAAGGGGTTTTTTTGGTTGATGTATCAGCCCATAGGCAACCATGCCAGGCTTGGTTGGTAACAGCAGGCCGTAAGCAGGGGCAGCCACTCTTTGAGACCCAACGCTCAAGTGCAAGTTGATCACTCCTGGGCACTGCTACAGTACTGCACCAAAAAAAAAAAAAGAAAGAAAATCACCACCAGCCCATTAACAGTGCGGGCCTCCATAGCAGTCACAGCTCCCTTCCCAGAAACCCCTAACCCGTGCCTCTGCATCGCTGTCTTACTATGGTGATGTGCTTATGCCAGCACTCATCCTGGCCTGAGTACTCTGGCCCAAAAGGGTACCAATTGAATTTTTTGGTCCACTGTCAGTCACACAGAGCCTAGAACTGCAATTGCTATCCAAGGCATGGTACTAAGGTCTGTTGCACCTCACTAAACCCAACTTGTGGGTTGGTGAACACCTCTCTGATGCACGGCAACAGCATCTATACATCTGCTGACACCTCCCCCCCCTAAATAAATAAACAGAGCTTGTCTCCAGTATGAACTGACAAACCAGCTTAGGCGGACTATACTGCCTAGGTTTTTCAGTGGGGACACCCTAAGGCTGCTGTGCAGACCTAGGAATCCTAGCACCTCTGAGGTCATAGGTATCCAATATCCTGTCCTCAAACTATGCTGTCTTCTGCACCGCAGCTAGAATGCCACATTACGCAACCCTCCCAAATCTGCCGCTAATGTACAGCATATTAGCCATCGCCACAGACCTCCTAAGCGGGCTCACGGAGCCTACCAAGCTGAAAGACATGGGAGGTCTGTCCCATCTCCATCATTGGCTCCTCACAGTGGGAAAACCAACTCCTTCTCTCTTCCTCAAATTGTTCCTCCGAGGAGCCCATTGGCCATGTCTCCAGGGTGCTATTGGCTGACTCCTCACCGATTCCGCAATCTTAAAGAGCAAAGCCTAATTCTCCTTACCGATGTGGACTCTGCCCAAAAAAGTAGTAGCCAAGTGGTTAGAGCACTTGCCTAGTACCCAGAAGATCAAGGGATCAACTCCCACTGGCACTCCTTGTGACCTTGGACAAGTCACTTACCCTCAAGTGGTAGAGCACCTACCTGGTACCCAGAAGATCAAGGGATCAATTCCCACTGGCACTCCTTGTGATTGTGGACAAGTCACTTAGACCCCACTGCCTTGGAAGTAAAGGCCTGGCAAACTACTTCTAGTGATACATTGCCAAGAAACCCAAGGTAGCTGGGTTGCCAGGAGGCAGCACTGACTTGATTGTGAAGCATTGTGGAACTTGTGTCTCTTGGGGATACTGCTAGGTACATATGACCTAGATTGGCCACTGTTGGAAACAGAATACTGGGCTTGATGGACCCTGGTCTGACCCAGTATGGCATATCTTATGTTCTTATGATGGCACTAAAATAGATGAAATAAATCCAGATCTTCCGTGGGCACCCCCTCCAATCTGCTCCTGAGCTGCAGATCCTCAGTGCAATTCCTTCTCTCTTGTGGTCCGCAAACCCCTCTCACATAGTTTGGATAGCAGGTGGCATTGAGGTGCCTCCCACATGTTTTGGACAACAAACACAAAGTGCAGACAGCATCAACCAAGTTCCTTCCTTAAGAAGGGAGGACTATCCTACCCATCAAGGGGACCTGCCTCCCTTTAACCACATAGGGAACTTTTCACCAGTACAGGAAAGACGAAGGCCTCCCTCAATGATGTAAATAAAGATTACTATTCTATTGCTCATAATGCGATGATGCCTTCACAGGCTTGCAGACCAGTAGGTCTAGAACATCAAGGTGACCTCCACAGACACATGACCTCTGCAGTCGAAAGGGGCCACTATAAGTCCTCCTGATATCCAGGAGGGGACGAGGGCTACTTATGCTAGAAATGAACCACTGCACAGCTCTCACAGAACTACCATCCACACAATGCAGTTACTACACCAAGCTTTAGCAGTAAATTTGCAAGACTGGGATCATACTCCATGTACCTGGCTTAGAAGTGGGTTTCCTTGGCGAAACTACCTGAGTGCAGCCATCCATATCTTAGCCCATACACAACGCAGTTACACCCTCACTGCTAGCCCCTGCTGGGCAACTTTCATCCTCCGCCTGCTCACTGCAGGAAAAATTGGCACAGATGTCTGTCTCTCCTCCCTTCCTATCCAGAAAGACTGCACATGCTAGGCTGCAAGGAAGTGTGAGCCAACATCCTGTAAATCTGACGTCATAGGAACATGCGCAGTCCTTCCCCCCCCCCCCCCATGGGAGGGATTAGCTGGGAGTTTTTTGTGACGGTCACACTCAGTATAGGAGTTTTAGGACAGTCATACTCTGTATGGCGTACTGTCGCTTCGGTCAAATACTGGTTGGCATTGCTATGCCCCACGGATACCTCTTCCAGTTAGGTGACCCAACCAGACAGCTTCATCCTACCACAGCACATGGGCTGTGCAAGGTGAACACAAATGTCTACAAGAAGCTTACCTTCACAGCCCTCAGCTAGGGAGTCACCCACGTGTGATTGACTCAACCTGCTTGTCCATGGAGAAAGCAAGGTTACTTACCTGTAACGGAGCTTCTCCGTGGAAAGAGGATAAGTCAGTCACACAAACCCACCCACCTCCCCTTTTAGGACAAACCTATCCTCTAGGATGAAACTGGTCTAAAGCTGGTGAACAGACTGAGGTGGAAATGGGGGTGGACACTGTGGTGGGATGACTAGCACATGACCAGAAGAGTCTTCTAGACTCTTCTGCGCTATTGGAGAGTGATTCCGTCTATGGCGCGGTCAGATGACATCACCCACATTGGCTGACTTATCCTGCTGTCCACGGAGAAACCCCATTACAGGTAAGTAACCTCGCTAAAACAGACTTTCTTTCAGCATAGGGGTGGATGTGTGTTTCACTCAATTAGCACCTCATTGTTAGAGAGAGAGAGAGAAAATAAAGTGTTGTCCATGTTAAAAGCAGAGACCTAGGGTCAAATCTCACTTCAGCTATTTTCGGGCCTTTGAAAAAAAATCATTTTAGAGAAAAAGAGGAAGGTCATGCCCATGTGACCGCTGCCCTGTTGTCATGGTGATTGTAAGAAACTTGAAGGAAATGATGTGGCAGCATGTGATTGGCTTTTGAACAAGCTAATACAGAGAAAAAAGAGGCATGCCTGAGCATGCTCATGTGACTGTAGAAAGAATTGGTGATAACACAGTGTCAATCAGAGTAGTCTGTGTGGAAAAAGCTCTAACACAGTGATTAAAAAAATGGATCTTTCTAAAACACCAAGGAGGATTTCCAAAAGGGTGCATAAGATCAATTGCTTTCTTAAAAATTGTGATGCAGAGGTGGAAGATTGCCCACCAGTGAGTCCAGCAGATAATGAAGAACAAAAGAAGCATGAATTAACAGACGCTGAAATTGAAGAGTTCCCAGATGCACAAAAATTGTGTGATTCTCACAAACTTTTTGATTCAGGCACTGAAATTGAAAATGCAGCCTTTGACCTGCGGGGTGACAACTCTGTGGATCCCAACTAGGGTTGCCAACTTTTTCACCGAGAAAAACCCAACACCTGTGGCTTGCCATGCTCCACCCATTCTCCGCCCCTAGTCCCACCCCTGCCCCGCCCCCAGCCCCACCCACAAAAATTACCGAGGATACGTGTAGGCTAACTTCCTTGGTCAGATAATAATTAAACTGGGAACCCCAAAATCCAAACATGAAATGTACAACACTGGAGAAATAAAACTATAAAGTAATTTCCTCTTGCACTAAACAAAAACGCAAAGATGTTATCAATACACACTTCCCAGACCAGACATATTCCAGTTAATAAATTCAAAATAAAAAGTATTTTTCTACCTTCTGTTTGGGCGTTTTATTTTTCAGTTGCAATTGCTCCAGTCACTTTCTTCTGGTTTCTTCGTGTCTTCTGCGAGCTATCCATTTGTCCTTTCTTCTCTTTCAGATGTTTTCCATTCTCTCTCTATTTCTGCTTTAACATACTGATTGTTTCCCTTTTGCTCTTTCCCCCAATTCTTTCCTTATTCCTTTATCATCCGTTTAAATTTCACCCTTCCATTCTCAAGCCCCTCTTACTCTCCCAATACCGGCCCATCATAGACTTTTCTTCCACACAAAATATTTTTTCCCCTCTCCATTCTCATTCCCCATCCATTCTAGTCCTCCCCCCAAATCAATTCCCTTATAGTTCTAGGCCCACCCAGCATCCATTCCCTTCTAGTCCCATTCTCCCATGCCCCACATCAGCCCATTTCCAGTCCTATTCCAGCTCTTCATCAGCCCATTTCCAGTGCTAGCCCTCACATCACAGGCCATTTCCAGTCCTAGCTCCCCCCCCCCAATCACAGCCCATTTCCAGTCCAAGTCCCCCATCACAGCCTATTTCCAGTCCTAGTCCCCCCGCACCATCACAGCCCATTTGCAGTCCTAGCCCCCCTAATCACAGCCTATTTCCAGTCCAAGATCCCCCTTCCTCCACCATAGCCCATTTCCAGTCCAGGTCCCCTCCACCCCCATCACAACCCATTTCCAGTCCATGTCCCCCCCATAACCCTTTTACAGTCCAGGTCCCCCCCCCCCATCACAGCCTATTTCCAGTCCAAGTTCCCCCCCCCCATAGCCCTTTTCTGGTCCAGGTCCCCTCCACCCCCATCACAACCCATTTCCAGTCCATGTCCCCCCCCCATAACCATTTTACTGTCCTGGTCCCCCCCCCATCACAGCCTTTTTCCTGTCCAAGTCCCCCCCCCCTTAGCCCTTTTCCAGTCCAAGTCCCCCCCCCCTTTAGCCCTTTTCCAGTCCAAGTCCCATCCCCTTAGCCCTTTTCCAGTCCAAGTCCCCCCCTTTGCCCTTTTCCTGTCCAAGTCCCCCCCCTTAGCTCTTTTCCAGTCCAGGTCCCCCCCCCCTTAGCCCTTTTCCAGTCCAAGTCCCCCCCCTTTAGCCCTTTTCCAGTCCAAGCCCCCCCTTAGCCCTTTTCCAGTCCAAGTCCCCCCCTTAGCCCTTTTCCAGTCCAAGTCCCCCCACCCCCGTAGCCCTTTTCCCGTCCAAGTCCCCCACCCCCTTTGCCCTTTTCCAGTCCAGGTCCCCCCCCTTAGCCCTTATCCAGTCCACGTCCCCCCCCCCCCTTAGCCCTTTTCCAGTCCAGGTCCCCCCCATCACAGCCAATGCAGTCCTTGCCCCCCCCCCCCCCGACCAGCATCGCGGCTGTCTGAGGCTTCAGAGGGAGCCGGGGAAGCCCGCGCGAGGCCCCGGCTCCCTCTGTACAGCCACCAGCGTGAAGAGCCTTTTCCTTCACGCTGGCGGCTGTTCCTGTGAAGCCGCGAATGCTGGGAAAGGTTAAAGGGCAACCTTTAACCTTTCCCAGCATTCGCGGCTTCACAGGAACAGCCGCCAGCGTGAAGGAAAAGGCTCTTCACGCTGGTGGCTGTTCAGAGGGAGCCGGGGCCTCGCGCGGGCTTCCCCGGCTCCCTCTGAAGCGGAGAAAAACCGGTTTTTTTGCTCTGGCCGCTCCCGATCTTGCGGCCAGAGCAAAAAAAACGGCTTTTAAAGGGCCGGTTTTGCCTCTGCGCCGGCAGCCGGCCTGGCCGTGGAAAAACCGGCCAGGCCGGCTGAAAACCGGCCAGTTGGCAACCCTAATCCCAACAGACATGGAACTATATCAGACAACTGTGGATGCTGAAACAACTTATTTGCTGGAAACACTAGGATCTGCAGAGGTAAGAGAGGGGTTTTACAAGGCTTGCGGTGTCCAGGTATTTTAAAAAGTGTTATAGTGTTATATCAAATGCTGTGAAAAGCTCTTATTCAATCACTCACCCACAGAAGGAAAACTCACAGACAGGCTGGAATGCAAACAGGAACTTTTAATGTGCGCACAGGCCCAGACAGAGATACCAGCAACCTCCACAAGAGTCTGAGCCCTGAGGGACGTCCTCCAATGCCTTATATACAGTACAATTTTAAACTCATTCTAAAATCTTAATGTCTTCTCTTAGCAGGCTGATTACTTTATGTAAGAGCCTCATGGCTTGGGGGGAAGGGTCAGGCTGATCACTTGTGTAAGAGCCTCATGGCTGCCTCTATAGAAGAGGTAATTCATTTCACATTTATACTGGGGGGGGGGGGGGTTTGTAGGGAAGTGATCGCTCTTCATCCCCACAAAAGCCAGCAGATACAGTGTACATACCAGCAATCTATCCTGATTGTGCTTTTTCTGTCTATTTCAAAGGGAAGTGATTGGAGTTGTAGTTAATCAAAAGGACCTCAGAGAATCAAGGCTTGAAGATGTCTTTACCAAAAAAGCACATTTAAATCCGTTATACGGGCAACAGTATATTGCATTATAGAGAAATGCTTGTGTGGGGTGATGTATGAAGACTGTGTGGCCTATGTAATAAGGGCGCCAAACCAAAGACATTATGATTGCCTGAGGTGGAAAAACAGGGAAATACAGCAGAAACTCAGGAAAACTTGTGCCAGGTTGTGTCTAGCATATACTGTAAATGTGGTCACGATAGTAGGTTATAAAATAGAAATACTGATCATATGTAATGAAAATTTAAATTTTTTTTACTTGATCTCATCAGAGATATTAATACATGTACAAATCCAGGACAGCTGCTCCATGGTATGGTTAGTTCTATGAGAGATAAAGGCCATGTAGAACTAGTGGAAGGTTTAATCTGTGACAGGTCATTCTTCAAAAAAAGAAAGTGCTGTAGCAATGTCTTTCTTTTTTTTCTAAATCTAGTTCATGTGGGATGCACCAGGTACCTTTCTTCCTAGTACTGTCATGTATTGGGGCCCATTGTTCCTCTGTCCAGCGCTGAGTCTCCCTACTCCCTAGCATAAATAACTCAACAAAAGAAATTAAAGCTGCCCTCCATGCAGCATCCCTCAGGGCTCAGCTCTATCCCCTATTCTCTTTGATCTCTTCTTAAGTCCTCTTGCCACCATAATGCAGGATTCAGGCATCAGTTTTTACATGTATGCGGATGACATCTTGCTCCTTACCAGTATTGACAGTATCTTACCTGACCTATCTCTCATCAACTCAGGTTTATCCCTCATTTCCACATGGCTCCATACTAAGGCATTGAAATGAAACCCTGCTAAAACAATTGTTACTTGGTTTATTGGATCAAAAACAGCTCCAGGAACTTCTTCCACTATAGGGTATCCCCTGTTTCTTTATTCCCATTATTTAAATAACTTGAGGTCTTTCTAGACTCAACCCATTCTTTCTTCCCCCACATTATCCACCTTTCACAGTCGACCTTCTTATCTTTACGTCAGTTTCAAGCTATTCGCCCATACCTCACTTAAACTGCTCTAACCACAGTCCTGCTTAGTACTGTTATGTCACGGTTGGATTACTGTAATTCAAACTTGGCTGGTCTTCCTAGCTTACAGCTCAAATGACTTCAAACTATCCAAAATACTGCCCTCCATGCACTCACAGGTGCTAAAAGGTTTGACCACATCACCCCACTTTTTATTCAACACCACTGGCTTCCATATCCACAACGGCTCTAGTTTACATTACTGATCTTGACATATAAAGGCCTTCACAATACCTATCCGCTTTGACCATCCCTTACACTCTGAGTCGTACCCTTAGATCCCTCTCTGATAATCAGTTAGTTCTTTCATCAGCTCAACAGTTTCACCATGATGTAATGTGTCACTCCGCATTCCATTTTCTCGCTCATGCATTATGGAATAGCATCCCAGGATACATACGGCTGGACTCCTCTCTACGCTCTTTCAAAACGCACTTGAAAACATATTTATTTTAAAAAGCTTTCAGTTTGGAAGAAGTAGGAGATATATGAATGTGGATGCTTCTTCTGTCATATCGATTCTTTGTAACCATGATAACTGTCTGTAATATGTTGTATCCGTTTCTTGGAGTATGTTTTTGTCTTGTGTTCTATGTAATTATGGATAACCATCATGATATGTTCTATCCATATTTTAAAGCGTGTTTTTAGTCTGTTCATTTTCATTTGTGTAGGTGATTGCTGTAAACCACTCTGTATGCTATTGCCAAGGGCAGTATATCAAATTTTAAATAAACGATAGACGATAAAACTAAGCCTGCGGCTGACTCCTCTCAGTCCATGAAAGTTACAGCTCAGATTGAGAAATTTTAGTAGATAATTGCTTTGGTGCTTTCCCTAATCTAAGTCAAATAAAAGAATTATTTTAAGTCCCTGACTAAACTTTCACCCTTCACTTACACTCTCTCACATTGCTTCCCACAGTTTTTATACAACTGGCCAGCCTCACAAACAAACCAACCTCACTTTCACAGTCCCACAGACAGCAGCGCAGAAATAACTTTTAAGAGAAGCAGTTTAGACTGCGCAGGCTTCTGTGTTCCCTTCTGAAATTCTGTAAAAGAAACCATTTTAAAATCTGTTTCTATGTTCTTTAGGTTTTTCTGGAGGAAACAACAATTTTCCCAAGAGATGATCATCACAGCTCTCCATGGAGACAAGTGCATGAGAACAGCTAGTCATTCTCTACTTTCAAAGCAATTTACTCCTGACTGAAAATGTTTTTAAAAAGCCAAGGGATCCCAGCAGGAACTATCCCACCCCAGGGAATCTCAAAGAAATATTATTTCTTTTACTGACAGGCAGTCTCAACAGAAAGCCTCTGAAGTTCTCACAAGCATTCAATTCAGCTAATTAACTTTTTCTTTTCCAAGAATTGGTACCAACTCTCAGGAATACCCTAAAATTATTTTCTCCAAAGGAGAAATAAGTTTTCCTTTTCCAGAGTTTGGACAAAAATTTGGATTTCAGTCAGAAATAGCAGTCTAGCTCTGACAGCCTTTACACTATCACACCCAGAGTCCTTTTCCAGACAATAGAGGATTTAAATTTTAAAGTCTGCTGGAACTTTTCACTCACACCACACTCAACGTAGCTGTGCTTCTTTAAAACCAATAAAGTCCTCCTCTGAGGAAACAGGTGAATCTCAAAATTAAGATCATCTTGCTCCTCTGTAAAGTTCTCCTCAATCAGGAAATCAACAAACACTCAAATATACATCCTGTCCTTGTTTCAGCCAGCCCCAACTGCCAACCTCACATACAAGATGTTTCACTGCCCCTGCCTTTAAATACCATTTCCTGCATGGGTAGCTTCCCTATGTCTTCTTCAGTAAAGACCGAAGCACAAAATTCTTTCAGTCTCTCTACTATGGCCTTGTCCTCCCTTAGTGCCCAGTGTACTCTTCTATCATTTAATGGTCCAATTGACTCTCTCACAGGCTTTTTGCTGCAAATGTACTTGAAAAAGCTTTTATTATGAGTTTTAGCATCTATGTCAAGCTTCTTTTCAATTCTCTCTTTGCCTGCCTTATCAATGCCTTGCATCAAACTTGCCAGTACTTATATTGTTTCCTGTTTCAGCATTTGGCTCCTTTTTCCATGTTCTGAAAGATGCTTTTTTGACTATAACAGCCTCTCTGGCCGGAAGTCGTTTGGCCTTCCTTCTACCTTTCTTAAACTGAGCATCCTAGGGATGGACCCTAAAGTGACTGACTGGTTTAGAAATTGGTTGAGTGGGAGGTGACAAAGAGTACAGATAAATGGAGCGCACTCTGAGGAGAAGGTTACCAGTGGTGTGCCACAGGGATATGTCCTTGGTCCCATTCTTTTTAACATCTTTGTTAGTGATATTGCACAAGGGTTGTCAGATAAGGTTTGTCACTTTGTGGATGATACCAAAATCTGCAGTAGAGTAGACTCCCAGGAAGCAGTAGATAACATGAAGAGGGGTTTAGCAAAGCTTGAAGAATGAATTTGGCAAATGAGATTTAATGCTAAAAAATGCAGGGTCATGCACTTGGGCTGCAAAAATCCAAGGGAGCGGTACAGTGTAGGTGGCGAAGTTCTTCTGTCCATGAAAGAAGAGCGGAACCTGGATGTGATTGTTTCTGATGACCTTAAAGTGGCTAAGCAGGAAGAAAAGGTGATGGTGAAAGCCAGAAGGATGCTTAGGTGTATAGGGAGAGTAATAGCCAGCAGAAACAAGGAGGTGATAGTGTCTCTGCATAAGTCTCTGGTGTGACCTCAGTTGGAGTATTGTGTGCAATTCTGGAGACCACACTTAAACACGATGGAGTTGGTGCACAGGATAGCTACTAAAATGGTTAGTGGTCTTTGTTATAAGTCATAAGGGAACAGATCCTTATTATGTATATGAGGAAAGATGGGATAGAGAAGATATGATAGAGATGTTTAAATATCTCCATGACATAAGTAAACAAGAGAAGAGCCTCTTTTTAATGAAAATAAGCTCTGAAATGAGGGGGCATAGGATGAGAGTGAAAGGGGATAGACTCAGGAGTAATATGTGGACATATTTCTTTATCGAACGAGTGGTAGATGCATGGAATAGTTTCACAGTGGAGGTAGTAGAGACGAGGACAGTATCTGAATTCAAGAAAGCATGGGGAAAACATAGAAGATCTCTAAAGTAAAAAAGGAATTTTAGTATTTGATATGGAAGGGCAGACTAGATAGGCTATATGGTCTTTTTCTGCTGATATGTTTCTGTTTCTATACATCTGGTCTGGGCTTCCAAGATAGTATTTTTAAACAACACTCAGGCTTGATGTAAACTTTTAGCCTTTGCAAATGCCCCTTTTAGTTTTTTCTTAACTGCTTTCTTCATTTTATCATAGTCCCCCTTTTGAAAGTTAAAAACTAGCACCGTGGATTTCCTTGCTGTTCTCCCTCCATTTATTAAATCAAATGTGATCATGTTATGATCACTATTGCCAAATGGCCCCAACACCATTATCTCTTGCAGCAGATCCTGCATTCAACTTAGTACTATGTCTAATTCCCCTACCCCCGTATTGGTTCATGAACCAGATGATCTAAGAAGCAGTCATCTAGAAATGTTATCTCCCTAGCATGTCCTGATGTGACATTGATAACTGAAATCCTCCATTACTACTGTTTTGCGGTTTTTGTTAGCTTCTCCAATTTCTTTAGCATTTCATTATCCGTCTATTTATTCTGGCCAGGCAGTCAGTAGTCGCTCCATTTCCAATTGCCTTCCACTTTTTATATGGAATTTGTATACACAGAGATTCTAAAGTGTATTTTCTTTCCTGCAAAGCTTTTATCCTGCTTGACTCAATGCCGTCTTTAATAGATAATACACAGGTGGTGATCTCTTCAATCCTCCTAGTTGAGGATGAAGGCTGAGGCAGAGAAACTCATATTCTTCAGACTTGATTTGATTTGATTTGCTAAATATACTGCCTATGACCATAAAATATCAAAATAGTTTACAATTAATTAACTAATATGTACAATATATAGAAATATAAAAATAAAACATGCCATAAAATTACTACAACATTATAAAATCATTAGAACACAACATCCCCATTCATTTCTTGGCCAGTTCACACTGCATTCATTTATGCTGAAACAGTCATGTCTTCAACGCCTTCCTGAAAGCAAAACAATTAGTAACACTTCTCAGTTCATATGGCAAACTGTTCTATAGCCATGGATCTATACAAGAAAGAACACTTGGGGGCATGTTTACTAAACCGCGGTAATGTAGCATTGGTAATGTTAACGCACAGTAGTGTTACCTAATGTAACCTTAATGCACGGTAACGTTATGTAATGTGACGTCAATGTGTGATAATGTTACCAGCAGTGGTAAATGTCCCAGAGGGTGGAGAGAAGTCAGGGAGAAGGGGTCAATGGGTGGGGAGTGGGCGGGGAGAAGCCCCTGCTACACTAATGCTGGAACAGTAATGCCAGGACTTTACCGCCAGTGAAAACCTGTCGATAAATGCGCATTTGCAAGAGAGAGAGACCATTTCAGTATCAGCAATGTACAGCACAGACAGGGAGCCCAAGTAAAGTGATAGTAGTGCTCCATTTGCAGCAACAGCAGAGTGTCCAAGTATGAAAGGGCACTATGATGATGGTGCAAATGGAGTAAAGGGGGCTGCAGGTGGGAAATGCAGTGGGTATAGCTGGAGCACAGGGTGGGCTAGACTGTCGCCTAGGTGGCACATAGGAACATAGAAACTGGAAATCAGCAAGACAGCGTCTGACCAAGGTCAAACATGCCCAGTAGTCTGTGTTCCTCAGTGTCCCTTACCCAACAGGTACCCCAAATGTCACACAGGAACCACAGTGCCTGTAATGGGGCAATCAGTGCACATCTGGGGACCACTCTAACAAGGGTCTACGTACCTTCTCCAGGATACGTCCCAAACTGTTTGTAAACCCAGCTAAACGAACATCCTTTACTACAGCCCCTGGTAAGGCAGTGCAGGGTGTGACCAAGCGTCGTCTGAAACATGTATATACCCAGTAATCCAAACTGGGTACACTGTACCCACATTGCATGCCCTAGCCCGTCCACAGTCTGCTGGCATAACACAATCTACCTACGTTTACCAGGTCCACCCTAGCCAATAGTTGCTAGATCACCAACCTGACACCCCCCATCCGTCTCTCCCCCATGTGGAAGGGACATAACATTGGCAGGTGGTGATGGGGGAGATTTGTGGATGTCCATGCATGCCTTCCCAGCCCATAACCCGCACCCTAGGCACCAGCCTACCTGCACATTGACCTGGGACTACGCACTACCAGCACCGACAGTATATGGGCATGTCAGCATGGCAGGGGGAGGTGTTGGTGGCAGAGGGGGCAGTGGCATCCGCCTGCAGTGGACCAAGGCCATGCCCTGTTCCAGTACGTTGTGTGCAGTGCAACAGACAAGGTCTGTCTGATAAAAAGCAAAGGTAGCCCCAGGGCCTGCTGTGCTTCTCTGGCAACAGCATGGTGCAGTACACACAGCCAGTGTGATTTGGAGCAAAGAGTCACAGGTTCAGGTCCCAGCTGTGGATCTTGCAAAGTATGTCCCTACATTGCAGATACAACATTAAGATGTGCAATCCCCAAAGCATTGGTCAACAGTGGTACAAACACACAGGCTCCAGCACACAGTAGTTATTACCAGAGCACTGCTACTCGCTCCTGCACACCTTAGTAATGCCTGCACTGTGATCAGAATCAGTGTGGTGGACAGGGTTGCCAACCATCCTTATCTTTGCACAGTGCTGCAATATGAGTGGGTGGGTGTGTATGTCTATCAATTGTTTTGTGGCTTCCTACTCCTCACTGGCAGGGGCGGCCCAAGGGGGGTGCGGGGCCATGTGCGGAGACTCGGTGCGGGGCCTCATTTGCATAAGGGGCTTCATTTGCATAAATATTTGCATAATGTTACCATACACTAACTTTTAGTAAACATGCCTCTTAATGAGTGTATGAATAAAGAAAGACTAAAAGACTTCTACATTACTATAATCCAGTGCCAACCGCCAGACACATTAGGAACTACTACAAACACTGCCCATTTAGAACCCATAGCAAACCCGCCGTATCCTAACAGCACTACCAGGACTCACAAAGAACCATACTCTACCTATCAAAAGGCAACACTGCAAATATTAAACCAATACATTTCAGAGAATAACAATACATGACCTACTGGGGAAAGAGAACAAGTGGCAATGTCAAATAGGAATTACATAAACAGAATACCTCAGCTCAGTTACACATGCAGAACATAGACCATCACCAAACAAGGAATCACAATTTAGAAACAGGAAGACAATAATTAAACTGGGAATCCCAAAAGCCAAACTTGGAATGTACAACACAGTAGAAATAAAACTATACATTAATTTGCTCTTGTACTAAACAAAGCACAGACGTTAATGATGCACATTTCCCAGAGCTGACATATTCCAATTAATAAATTCAAAATAAAGAGATATTTTTTTACCTTTTGTGCATTTTTTTTCAGCTGCAATTGCTCCAGTCACTTTCTTCTGGTTTCTTTGTGTCTTCCGCTAACTCTCCATCATCTGCTGTCCATTTGTCTTTTCTTCTCTCTTCTAGTTTTTTTCCATTCTCTCTCTACATCTGCTTTAACATACTAATCTTTCTCCTTTTGCTCTTTCCTCATTCCTATTTCATCTACTCAAATTTTACCCCTCCATTCTCAATCCCCACTTACTCTCCCAATATCCGGCCAATTGTAGATTTGTCTTCCCTCCCACACAAAATATTTTTTCCATCTCCATTTCACTCTCCCAGCTCCATCCCATTCTAATCCTCCCCCAACATCAGCTCCATTCTAGTTCCAGTCCCACTCAGCATCCGCTCCCTTCTAGTCCCCGCATCAGTCCATTTCCAGTCCTAGCCCCCCATAAGCCCATTTCCAGTCCTATCCTAGACCCACCATCAGCCTATTTCCAATCCTAGCTCCCCCATCTATTTCCAGTCCCATCCGAGTCCCTCCATCAGCTCATTTCCAATCCCAGCCCCCCATGAGCCCATCAGCCCATGTCAAATCCTAGCTCCCCTCCACTCAGCCCATTTCCAATCCAAGCCCCCCATGAGCCTACTTCCAGTTCTAGCCCCTTCATGAGTCCATTTCAATCCAAACCCCCACCACAGCCCATTTCCAATCTTAGCACCCCCCCAACAGCCAATTTCCAGTCCTATTCTAGCCCCTCCATCAGCCCATTTCAAGTCCTAGCCCCCCGCCAATTCACCCATTTCCAGTCCTAGCTTCCTCCCCCTCACAACCCATTTCCATTCCAAGCCCCCGTCCCCATCAGCTATTTGCAGTTCAAGCCCTCCTTCCACTCAGTCCATTTCCAGTCCTAGCAACCCCCCCAGCCCATTACCAGTCCTAACCCCCCATCAGCCCATTTCCAGTCCTAACCCCCCATAGCCCATTACTAGTCCTAACCCCCTCATCAGCCCATTACGTCCTAACCCCCCCATCACCCTATTTCCAGGCCTAGCCCCCCCATCAGCCTATTTCCAGTCTTAGCCCCCCATAGCTCATTACCAGTCCTAATCCCCCATCAGCCCATTACCAGTCCTAACCCCTCCCATAGCCCATTAACAGTCCTAACCCCCATCAGCCCATTTCCAGTCTTAGCTCCCCCCATAGCCCATTACCAGTCCTAAACCTCCCCATCAGCCCACTTCCAGTCTTAGCCCCCCCTAACCCATTACCAGTCCTAAACCTCCCCATCAGCCCATTTCCAGTCTTAGCCCCCCCCCCATAGCCCATTACCAGTCCTACCCCCCCCCCATCAGCCCACTTCCAGTCTTAGAACCCCCCCCTGGCCCATTACTAGTCCTAACCCTCCCCTATCAGCCCACTTCCAGTCTTAGCCTTCCCCCCCCCCCCCTAGCCACTGGTACCAGTCCTAAACCCCCTTCCCCCCTATCATCCCAAGTTTAAAAAAACAAAAAACAAAAAAAACAGCTGCTTCTGCCACGGCAGCATCAAGAGTGCCGCCGCGGGGCTCCCCCTCCTGCCCGGCAGAGCCTCCCCCCTGCCCGGCAGAGCCGCTCAGTCCCTGCATCGTAGGCTAGCGTCATCCCCAAACGCGGGCTTCTTTTCAGAGCTGCGAGAGTTTCTCGCGGCTCTGTTAATCCCGCCGGGGCTGATGGGAAATCCCAACAGCCCCGGCGGGATTAACAGAGCCACGAGAAAGGAAACTCTCGCGGCTCTGAAAAGAAGCCCGCGTTCGGGGATGACGCCAGCCTACGATGCAGGGACTGGGCGGCTCTGCCGGGCAGGGGGGAGGCTCTGCCGGGCAGGAGGGGGGGGCCCCGCGGCGGCACTCTTGATGCTGCCGCGGCAGAAGCAGCTGGGGGTTTTTTTGTTGTTTTTTTTAATTTGGGATGAAGAATGTTTTTTGCGCTGGGCCCCCTGAAACGCGGGGCCCTGTGCAAAAAACATTCTTGCTCAATGGATGGGCCGGCCCTGCTCACTGGGCCTCACAATGCTTACACTGTTTCCAGCGTTAGCCTGCAAATGTGCATTCTGCGAAGCAAGGTATTGTGAGTATGGCCCGGACAGGGTGGATTGGGCAGGATGCATCTGCATCGGGGGTAGGGCAATGACTGGGACATCATAGTGTCTGACCACCACCTGCATGGACAGGGTGGCCACAGCATGTCATGCTGGGAGGTCACTCTCACTCTGACTGAGCAGTGACCATGGCATGTCTATGTTCCCACATAGTGCTACATACTATTTGTTTCTAGTGATATCTGTGTCTTCCCTGCTTTGGGGCCCAGTCACTGAGATACCTGCTTGTGGTCTGTGCTGTATATTCCAACTCTGGGTGCACATAGTTCCTCTGTGAATGTGGACTGGCTAGTGGACTGTCTGCAGTTAGGCTGTACATGGTTGAAACACCTTGTAGGGTGCTGCAGGTGCAGTCTGACTGTGCCTTCTGCTGGTGAATAGCAGATCTTGGTGTGGTGCAGCTGAGGTTTTCCAGGCCTACTCCCAGCATTACTGTTGGTCTGCCACTGCATTAGTCACAGGTATGGCTCTGGTCCAACAACCCTGGAGGGCTGTCTTTTGCCAACAGGACTGGGGTTGCTGGTCCGACAGCCATTCTTCATTGCTGAGCCACCTGTCCCTCCACTGCCTCACTTACAAAAACGTTGATTGTGGGCCCGTTGGGATATATAGGGTATACCACTTTAACCCAGAGAGGGCACTATATTAGGCAGTGCTACATGAACCTCCTGTGAGTCTAGACACCCCTCTGCACTACAATGTCCCAATCATTGCCCAATACCCTGTGCAGATGCATCTTGCCCAAGCCACCCTGTCCGGGCCATACCCACAATACCTTGTTCCTCATTATGCACATTTGCAGGCTAATGCTGTAAACAGTGTGAGCATTGTGGGCCCATGAGAAGTAGGCAGCCACAAAACAATGGATAGTCATACACACATACACACACATGCACTCCTATTGCAGCATTGTGCAAAGATAGGGGTGGTTGGCAACCCTGCCCACCACACTGGTCCTAATCACACTGCCGGCATTGCTAAAGTGTGCAGGAGCTAGTAGTAGTGCTCTTGTGATAACTGCAGCTCCATGCTGGAGCCAACAGCCTGACTCTCCATGAAGCTTTGGATAGTGGAGCCTGTGTGAGTGGGTGTTTGTACTCCTGTTGGCCGGTGCTTTCGGGATTGCACATGTCGATGTTGTATCTGCAATTGTAGGGTAAAACATAGGGACATGCTCTGCAGGATCCACAGCTGGGACCCTCTGCTCCAGGACACACTGGCTGTGTGTACTGCACCACACTGTTGCCACAGAAGCATAGCAGTCCCTGGGGCTACCTTTACGTTTCATCAGACAGACCTTTTCTGTTGCACTGCACACCAGGTACTGAAACAGGGCATGGCCTAGGCCCACTGCAGGCAGGTGCCATTGCCCCCTCCAGCACCAACACAACCCCCCCCCCCCTGCCATGCTGACATGCCCATATGCTGTCGGTGCTGGTAGTGCGCAGTCCCAGGCCATCCAATGTGCAGGTAGGCAGTTGCCTAGGGTGCAGGGTATGGGGTGGGGAGGCATACATGGACATCCACACATCCCCCCATCACCGCCTACCAATGTTATGTCCCTTCCACATGGGGGAGAGATGGCTGGGGGGATGTCAGGTTAGTGCTCTAGCAACTATTGGCTAGGGTGGACCAGGTAGATGTATTTATTTATTTATTTAAATTGATTTATATCCCGCCTTATCCTTCAATCAAGGCAGCCCGCACAGCAAACAATCGACAGACAATGTGTTAAGTGTGGGCATGCAATGGTCGGTGTGTGTGTGTAGTTGTAGTGTGTCGTTGATTCTTGTGGATCTATTTACAGTGTGCGCTATATACAATACTATGTACAACATACATTTACAACATAAATTTGCATTCAAATTTGTGTGAGTTGGGGGGGATGGTGGTTTGATTCTGTTGTTGTTCATTGGGTTGCTTAGGTGACATCCCCGTAGTGCTCCCTGAAGAGGGTAGTCTTGAGCAGCTTCCTAAAGTCTTTAATGTCCGTTGTTGAGCGAAGTTCATCGGGGAATGAGTTCCAGATTGAAGGTGCTGCTGTTGATATGGCTCGTTTCTCAGTGTTTTGTAGGTAGATTGTGTTATGGAAGCACACTGTGGACAGGCTAGGGCATGCAACTCAGATACAGTGTACCCAGTTTGGACTATTGGGTGTATATATGTTTCAGACAATGTGTGGTCACACCCTGCACTGCCTTACTAGGGACTGCAGTAAAGGGTGTTCATTTAGCTGAGTTGACGGACTGTTTGGGATGCATCCTGGGGAAGGTATGTAGACCCTTGTTAGAGTGGTCCCCAGATGTGCACTGATTGCCCTATTACAGGTATAGTGATACCTGTGTGACCTTTGGGGTACCTGCTGGGTAATGTCCCCTGGATGGGGCACTGTGGAGCACAGACTACTGGGCATGTTTGACCTTGGTCAGATGCTGTCGTGCTGATTTCCGGTTTCTGTGTTCTTATGTGCCACCTAGGTGACACCCTAGTCCACCCTGTGCCCCAGCTGCCCCCCACTGCATGAGCCGCCTGAAGTCCCCTATGCCCCATTTGCACCATCACCATAGTGCCCTTTCATACTTGGGCACTATGCTGTTGCTGCAAATGGAGCACTGCTGTCACTTTACTTGGGCTCCCTGCCTGTGCTGTACATTGCTGACATTGAAATGGTTTCTCTCTCCTGCAAATGTGCATCTACTGCCAGGTTTTCACTGGCGGTACTGTCCCGGCGTTAATGTTGCAGTGTTAGTGTAGCAGGGCCTCTCCACGCCTACTCCCCGCCCATTGACCCCTTCTCTCCGCCTTCTCTCCACCTTCTGGGACAGTTACCGCTGCCGGTAACGTTAACGCTACATCTGGTAACATTACCGCGCGTTAACATTACATCAGGTAACGTTAACGCACGGTACCGTTACATCAGGTAACATTAACGCGTGGTAACTACTCCTGCTACCTTACCGCGCCTTAGTAAACATACCCCTTAAATCTTATCAGGTTCTAATCATTGTCAATAGTGCAAGTGAACACATTTGTGCAGAAGCAATAAAGGCCACTGCCTATGGAGTCAAATATTAAAGATTCGATTCGGTGACCACAGCGTTGAAGGAAGCATGCCAGGCAGGAGGGTATGAGACTTGTAAGCTGACATGCAGTCACGGGCCTTCAAACAACTCTGCCCTTACACAGGGCTCAGAAAAGTGTGTTAGCTCGTAGTCTCTGAGCTGACCTTGCTTGCTTGCTGTCACCTGGGAGGAGGGGAGGGGAGGATCTGCAAAGGGGGCATGAGGGGAGACAATAGAGAAGAGGGAAAACCTTCCACTGCACTTCCTTTCCCCCACACCTACTGTTCATGCTACCTTCAGATAGTGGCTAGGGATGCATTAAACACAACTTATAGGACAATGATGGACCTTCACTGTAGCATAGAGATGGATAGATGACAGAATTAAAAGTAACTTCTATAGAATCAGAACTGTTAAAGATCTATGTTAAAGTAATATTCTCTTCAAAGAAATAGCTTGCTTACTTTTTCTCCTCACTCTGGTGGCCTTATTTCTAATTCTCCTTTTTATTTTTACTGTGGTACATATTTACATACAAGTTATTTTCCTTGTCAAATGATTATGTAAGAAAATCAGGAAGGTCTATATAATTTTTGTGTCCTTGTCTGCCTTGTTTGGTGTCGAATATCCCTCTCTGAAAGCAAATGACATCTGCTTTAGACAAATATTTCCAGAATAAAGAGAAGCATACAATAAGGTACAGTCATTGTTCACCTTCCTTCTACAATAGACACTATTTTCAGAAAGGTTTCTCCCATTCTTTTAGAGCAAAAGGTTTATCAACATAGGGTTCAAATACATTTAGAAACTGGTGTCCTACTGCAAACTGAGCACTCTTCAGGTATGGGACGCAACAGCATTACTCCTGATTGCAAACCACTTTGATGTACTTTTCTCAAAAGTGATAGATCAAGAAAATTAAATTAAATGAAATTGTTTTCTTAGCCATTATAGAATGATGCATTGTAAATCCAGCAGCGCCTGGGTTTCTGCCAGCCACAGTGTAATGCTGTCCTCTGAATGCACTTTCACATCGTGCGCAGCTTTAGAAAACCATTCTGAATAATAAAGGTTGGTCAGCCCCACCCCTCCCTCAGGGGGAGGCAGCCCAAGAGGCTCTTATAACTGTCCCTCAGAAAGATTCCCTGAGGAGGGAAGGAGGGCCTGGGGCAAACCAGCATTAATTATTATTCCAATTGAGTTTCCAGAGCTCACAATGAGGTGTTAGTGCACTGACATATTTCTCTTTGACTATTACAAAGGCACTCAGTGCCGGCGAAGTTCTAAGCTTTATTTTGTGATTTACGATACAAACTAAGAATGTAAGAACATAAGATATGCCATACTGGGTCAGATCAAGGTGTATCAAGCCCAGTATCCTGATTCTAACAGTGGCCAATCCAGGTCACAAGTATCTGGTAAGTTCCCAAAAAGGCACACAAGTTCTACAATGCTTGTCCTGGAGTAAGCAGTGGATTTCCCTGGTCCTCTTTAATAATGTTATTTTCATCTAATTTTCATGTATTTTGGTGTGCTGAAAACAAATAAAATATTGAAAAAACTCCTAGACGTCATGATTTGCCACATCATGCAAAATTGTCTTCAAATTTATCAAATTTTTTCAAATTACTATTAATTAATTCACATAAGTGCATTTAAGATATAAAATGCCAAAAAAACCTTAAAAGGGTTGTCCAAGTTATGTAAAAAAAAATATAGCATTGTAAATCTGATGGTCAGCAATATATACATAAGCTAAGCAAGTTTTAAGTCCATGCTTAAGTCCGTGGTAGAAGGGTTTAATCTTTCCTGAAGAATCCAGTGGGAGGGAGACACAGGGCAGATAGCAGCAGCTCCGGTCAGTGCAGGGGGGCGTGGCCAGCACTGTGACGTCTCGTGTACAGACACAGAGCTGCTCTCTCCTGCATGCCACACTTGTGCACGAATCATCATCAGGTTCTTGGTTCTAGGCTGTTCACACTTTTTCATCGCAATTCGTGTTAGCTCGTCATTCTTCAACCGTTATGTTATGGCTCCGCGAAAGTGTATTAATTCGCCAGACAGTTTCTCTTTCATCTGTGGTGAATATACAGTGTTGAAGCAACAGCAGAATATTACAGACTTTCTGAAAAAAGTATACTTGGCATACTTTGGACTAAAAATTGCTATCTGCCTTGCTGTTTAACATTTACATGCAGCCCATCTGTGACCTTATCCACTCATTTAACATCAACTGCCTTGTCTATGCCGATGACGTCTTGATGTACATGCCAATCTCGACTGAACATCTTGACCTCTCCCCTCTAATCAAATGCTTTGACGCAGTCACAGACTGGATAAATGCGCAAAGGCTTAAGTTAAACTTCAAAAAGACAGAAGCCCTCTTTGTCACCAGGAATCCGGCATTTATTCCACCCATATCCATCAAAGTTCGTGACGCAGAGCTCATATGCAAGGCTTCAGTAAGATACCTGGGAGTTACACTTGATCAGCAGCTCAACATGAAGGCTCATATCAACAACATAACAAAATTGGTATATCATAAAATTCGGACCCTTCGCCATCTTCGTCAGCTGTTAGAACCTGAAGACTTTCGAACTGTTTTTCAGGCCCTAATAATGCCCCACCTTGATTACGCCAATGCGATATTACATGGCCTTCCAAAGAGTACGACCAACCCCTTACAACTTGCAATGAACTCAGCCGCAAGATTCCTCCACGGAGCCTCCAGAAGATCCCACATTACTCCAATACTAAAACAGTTGCATTGGCTCCCCATACAAGCCAGGATCTCTTTTAAGATTCTAACTATGACCCACAAGGCCATCAAGAAATACCCAGCCACTGCCATTTCTGAGCTAGTTTCAATTACACCTCCTAATCGGGTAAGAAGATCCAATGCCTCAAATACCCTCATTCTCCCTAAGGCAAGCACTAAGTGCTCCCAAGTTACCAGTTCTAGAGCCTTTGCCTTCTTTGCACCATCCTGCTGGAACGCTCTACCCGCAACTATCAGAACTATCAGTGATCTCTGTCAATTCAAGAAGGCACTGAAACATCACCTTTTTCTTCTTCACTATGATGCCTCAGTCTCCACCTCACATCCACCCACTTCCACACCTCAACGCAGCTCCCCAAGCACACGCATCTCACACTCTTGACTGAATACTCGCAATCACACATTTAACCTTCCCCCACTATGAGATGCTTGTACAGTTCATTTAACCCTTTATATAGCTACATAAAGTGGTTTGTATATATTTATCATGTTTTTCCCTGTTAAAATTGTTTTAATGTATACCCAAGTTATGATACCTGTTTTTTGTAAACACAAATCAGCAATCTGAGATGTGTAGTTTAATGTTCACTGTAAACCGCGCTGATGTCAATAGCGCGGTATAAAAGAGACTTTAAATAAATAAATAAATAAATAAAGTCTGGGTGCCTCATAAAGTGTGCAAACAGTGTGTTGAGGACCTCCGAAACTGGTTCAAGGGTAAGAAAAAATCTTTCCGTTATGGGATTCCTATGGTATGGCGAGAGCAAAAGAACCATAGTGATGACTGTTACTTTTGTTCATGTGATATGAAAGGGTTTAATTCCAAATGGAAACATTCCATTTCATACCCCAATCTTCACTCGGCAATTCGTCCCATCCCCCATGGCACAGATATACCAGTACCAAGCCCCCTGCTACCTTGGAAGAGATACCTAGCTCTGATGAAGGTGAAGTCATACCTGAACCAGATGACGAATCAATTTCTGACTTTGAAGATGATACAAGACCAAAATTGTTTTCTCAGGAGGAGATGAATGATTTGGTAAGAGACTTGAATCTTCCCAAAGATGCCGCTGAGTTACTCGGATCAAGGCTGAAAAGCAGGAATTTATTGTTGCCAGGAGTATCATCTTCATGGTTCAGACATCGTGAAAAGGAGTTCGTTCCTTACTTTGCCCAGGAAGACAAGTTGGTTTATTGCATCGATGTCGAAGGTCTGATGGGTCAATTTAAAATCCAATATGATTCAGAGCAATGGCGTCTTTTTATAGATTCTTCAAAAAGAAGTCTCAAAGCAGTTTTACTCCACAACGTTTTTTACGCTTCCATACCTGTAGGTCATTCCGTACACTTGAAGGAAACCTACGAGAACTTGGAATTGGTTCTTCATAAACTTAAATATGAAGACCATGGTTGGCAAGTGTGTGGGGACTTGAAGGTCTTGTGCAGGCTGCTCGTGCAACAAGCTGGGTATAACAAATATCCTTGTTTTCTGTGTCTATGGGATAGTCAAGACCGACAAAATCACTGGACCAAGAAGAGTTGGCAGCCAAGGGTGCTAACAGTCGGTGAAAAAAATGTCTCTGAGAAATTTTGGTACCTTCCCATAAAGTTCTTCTACCACCTCTCCACATAAAATTGGGATTGATAAAGCAATTCGTAAAATCACTTCCAAGAGATGGAGAATGCTTCAAATACTTGGTCACCAAGTTTCCAGGCCTGTCGGAGGTCGGTGGCAAAATTGAAGGAAGGTGTGTTCGTCGGACCAGACATTAGAAGGCTTATAGTTGATCAAGAGTTTGTCAATACCATGACGGATCCTCAAAAAGAAGGGTGGATTGCATTTAAAGAAGTCGTACAGAAATTTTCAGGCAATAACAAAGATCCTCACTACAAAAGATCGTCGGACGAATGCTGAAAGCATTTCAAGCTTTAGGTTGCCTGATGAGTTTGAAAGTGCATTTCCTCCAGTCCCACCTTGACTACTTTCCTGAAAATTTGGGAGCTGTGAGTGAGGAACAAGGTGAACGATTCCACCAAGACATTAAAGAGATGGAAAGGAGATACCAGGGAAAACGGAGCATTACAATGATGGCAGACTACTGTTGGATGCTTCAGAGAGACATTCCAGATGCTACTCACAAGCGTAAATGCACCAAGAGGAGCCTCACAAGGAAGAAGAATCGAGTTTAGTGTGTGTAGGTGAGCTCATTTCAGTTCAAAAAAGGATTTTCATCAAAATATTGTAATAAAACTTTAATTTTATAAGTCTATTTCCATTTATTTTGAGGTATTGCATTATTTAACATAGTTACCTAAATTGTCAGGAAACGTGATGTCCTATGACAAAATGGAGGTCATTTTCGGATTCAGCGCACCAAAAAACATAAAGATCACGTGGAATAACCAAAACAGCTCTCGAAAAAATATTTTTTGCAGACGTGTGTAATGGTTTATGGTCTTTCCTCCAGGAACTTGTCCAAACGTTTTTTAAACCCAGCTACACTAACAGCTTTTACTACATCCTCCAATAACAAATTCCAGAGTTTGATTACTCGTTGAGTGAAAAAATATTTGTTATTAGTCCTAAATGGGCTACATTATAGCTCCACTGAAGGTCCCCTAGTCTCTCTACTTTTTGATGGAGTAAACACCAGTTTATGGGGTATGTTTACTAAACAGTGCTAACGTCATAGCGGCAACGTTATCGCACGATAAGTGATGTTATCACGCGATAATGGCGCATTATCGTGCGATAACGTCACGTATCGCGCAATAATGTCTCTGGCGGCGTTAAGGTGCACAGAGGGTGGAGTAAGGCTCCCCAGAGGGCGAAGATAAGGGGTCAATGGGCGGAGAGTGGGCGGGGAGAGGTCCCAGGCACACTGATGCTGTGAAAACAGGGTCTGAAAATTAACGCCACTGAAAACCTTGCATTAGAGGCACATTTGCAGGAGAGAGAAACCAGTTCAGTGAGCGATGTACAGCAAAGGCAGGGAGACCCAGATAAGTGATAGTAGTGATACATGTGCAGTAACAAAACATACAAAAACCAGAGAGATAATTACCAGAACCAAAATAGAAATACAAAACACCGAACTGGCCAATAGAAAAAACAATACTAAATGGTAATTAACACTACTCATAAAGAATAAAAAGAAAGATGTCACGTTTGGAAGGGTCAATTCTGATTCCCTCTACAAAGTGAATGTTCCAGCACTGATAGTGTTGATGAGGGTTCGCTGTGGTGTATATTGGGCAGCTTGCTTATGTGGCTTTCACATGTGCAGCAACAGCAGAGTGGCCACGTAGGAAAGGGCACTATGGTGATGGTGTAAATGGGGTACAAGGGGCTGCAGGCGGCACCTGCAGTGGGCCAGCTGGGGCACAGTGTGGACTAGGCAGATGCCTACCTGGCACATAGGAATGCAGAAACTGAAAAGGAGCAAGAAAAGTAGCAAGACAGCAACTGACCAGGGTCCAACATGGCCACAAGTGTGCGTCCCACAGTGTCCCAGGGGACTGTACCCAGCAGGTACCCCCAGGACACAGAACATTGGCAGGCAGTGCCAGGGGGATGTGCTGGTGTCCATGTCAGCACCCCTACCCCCATATCATGCACCATAGGCAGCCGCCTACCGGCACACTGGATGGCCTGGGACTGCGCACCACCAGCACCACCAGCATAAGGGCATGTCAGCATGGTGACGGAGGGGTGCTGGTGGTGGAGGGGGCAGTGGCATCTGCCCACAGCAGACCAAGGCCAAGCCCTATTTAGGTGGGTGCCGTGCACTGCAACAGACAAGTTCTGTCTGACGAACAGTAATGGTATCCCCAGGTAACAGTTTGGTGCAGTACACACAGCCAGTGTGTTCAGGGGCAGAAGGTCACAGGTTCAAGTCCCAGCTGTGACTCCTGCAGACCATGTCACCATATTTTACCCAGTGCTAAACCATGGTAAAAAAGAAGGAACCTATATTGCAGATAAAATAAACCCACCGTAAGTGCCTATATTTTACCCTACAGAGCACATACACCATAAACATGTGCAATCCCTAGAGCAGAGTTTCCCAACTGCAGTCCTGGAGGGCCAAACACCATTCAGGTTCCATGCTGTCCCTAATAAATATGCCTGTGATTCATCTGTAAGCACTGCCCCCATTGTATGCAAATGTAGCCATGCATATTCATTCATGAAAACCTGAACCGTGTTTGGCCCACCAGGACCGGAGTTGGGAACCTCTGCCCTAGAGCAGCAGCCAACAGGGGCACAAACACCCACACCCACAGGCTCTACTATCCAACGGCTCATGGAGAGTCAGGCTGTTGGGCCCTGTGCAGAGCAGCATCTATAAATACTAGCACCTACATACCTTAGCAATGCCGTCTTAAACTTGGAAACACGTTCCACATATATCAAAAGGTTGCTGTGATTAATGTCAGATAACAAATCCTAAGTTAAACATAATTTGTTGACAGAGATTCATCATAGCAACCTTTCTGATATCTGTGGAGTGTGTTTCAGTTTTTATTTCTGACAGTGTTTACCACCCCGGGGAGAGATCCTAATAGTATTGAGTACCATAGCAATACCTGTACTGTGCCCAGGACTGATGTGGCAGCCAGGGGCGGCCCAAGGGGGGTGCGGGGCCATGTGCGGAGACTCGGTGCGGGGCCTCATTTGCATAAGTGGCCTTATTTGCATAAATATTTGCATAATGCTAACATACACTAACTTTTAGTAAACATGTCTCTTAATGAGTGTATGGATAAAGACAGACTATAATCCAGTGCCAACCGCCAGGCACATTAGGAACTACTACAAACACTGCCCAGGCACATTAGGAACTACTACAAACACTGCCCAGACTACAGTATAATGCAGTGCCAACCGCCAGGCACATTAGGAACTTCTACAAACACTGCCCATTTAGAACCCATAGCAAACCCGCCGTATCCTAACAGCACTACCAGGACTCACAAAGCACCATACCCTACCTATCAAAAAGCAACACTGCAAATATTAAACCAATACATTTCAGAGTACAACAATACATGACCTACTGGGGAAAGAGAACAAGTGGCAATGTCAAATAGGAATTACATAAACAGAATACCTCAGCTCAGTTACACATGCAGAACATAGACCATCACCAAACAAGGAATCACAATTTAGAAACAGGAAGGTAATAATTAAACTGGGAACCCCAAAAGCCAAACTTGGAATGTACAACAACACTGTAGAAATAAAACTATAAATTAATTTCCACTTGTACCAAACAAAGCGCAGACGTTAATGATGCACATTTCCCAGAGCTTTCATATTCCAGTTAATAAATTCAAAATAAAGAGATATCTTTTTACCTTTTGTGCATTTTTTTTCAGTTGCAATTGCTCCAGACACTTTCTTCTGGTTTCTTCATGTTTTCTGCTAACTCTCCATCATCTGCTGTCCATTTGTCCTTTCTTCTCTCTTCTAGTTTTTTTTCCATTCTCTCTCTCTACATCTGCTTTAACATACTAATCTTTCTCCTTTTGCTCTTTCCTCATTCCTATTTCATCCACTCAAATTTTACCCCTCCATCCTCAATCCCCACTTACTCTCCCAATACCCGGCTAATTGTAGATTTTTTTATCCCTCCCACACAAAATATATTTCCCCTCTCCATTTTACTCTCCCAGCCCCATCCCATTCTAATCCTCCCCCAACATCAGCTCCCTTCTAGTTCCAGCCTCACCCAGCATCCATTCCCTTCTAGTCCCTGCATCAGCCCATTTCCAGTCCTAGCCCCCCATCAGCCCATTTCCAGTCCTAGCAACCCCCCAACCCAATACCAGTCCTAGCCCCCCCCATCAACCCACTTCCAGTCCTAACCCACCATCAGCCCACTTCCAGTCCTAACCCCATCAACCCATTTCCAGTCAGCCCCCCATAGCCCATTGCCAGTCCTAACCCCCCATCAGCCCACAGCCCATTACCAGTCCTAACCCTATCAGCCCACCTCAAGTCCTAACCCCTCCCCATCAGCCCATTTCCTGTCCTAGCCCCCCCCCATAGCCCATTATCAGTCCTATCCCCCCCATAGCCCATTACCAGACAGCCCCCATCAGCAACAGCCCATTACCAGTCTTAACCTCCCCATAGCCCATTATCAGTTCTAACCCCCCCCAACAGCCCACAGCCCATTACCAGTCCTAACCCCATCAGCCCACCTCAAGTCCTAACCCCTCCCCATCAGCCCATTTCCTGTCCTAGCCCCCCATAGCCCATTATCAGTCCTAACCCCCCCATAGTCCATTACCAGTCCTAACCCCCCATCAGACCACAGCCCATTACCAGTACTAACCCCATCAGCCCACCTCCAGTGTTAACCCCCCCATCAGCCCATTCCCAGTCCTAGCCCCCCCATAGCCCATTACCAGTCCTAACCCCCCCAACAGCCCACAGCCCATTACGTCCTAACCCCATCAGCCCACCTCCAGTCTTAATCCCCCAGCCCATTTCCAGTCCTAGCAACCCCCCAACCCATTACCAGTCCTAGCCCCCCATAGCCCACTGCCAGTCCTAATCCCACCAGCCCATTTCCAGTCTTAATCCCCATCTCCCAATTTTGAGTTTATGCCCACCCATACCCCATTACCAGTCCTAACCTCCCCATCAGCCCACTCCCAGTCCTAATCCCACCAGCCCATTTCCAGTCCTAATCCCCCATCAGCCCATTTCCAGGCCTAATCCCCCATAGCCCATTACCAGTCCTAACCCCCCCCCCCATCAACCCACTTTCAGTCTTAATCCCATCAGCCCATATACAGACTTAGCTCCCCCATAGCCCATCACCACTCCTAACCACCCCCCAGAGCCCATCATCACTCCTAACCCCCCCATAGCCCCCCCATAGCCCATCACCACTCCTAACTCCCCATAGCCCCCCATAGCCCATCACCACTTCTAACCCCCCCATAGCCCATCACCACTTCCAACCCCCCCCCCCTAGCCCATCACCACTTCTAACCCCCCCATAGCCCATCACTTCTAACCCCCCCATAGCCCATCACCACTCCTAACCCCCCCCCATAGCCCATCAGCCCCCGCGGGCTTAACAGAGCAGCGAGGGAGAAACTCTCCTCTCGCGCTCTGAGAGCCGGCGCGTGTGACTGAAGCTACAACGAGAGACAGAGGTGATAAAGGGGAGGGCAGGTTCTGCTGGGCAGGGGGGACCCCACGGCACACTCGATGCTGCCGCGGCGGCCCCCGGCAGCGGAAGAAGACAGCTTTTTTTTTTTTTTTTTAATTTAACTTTAGGATCAGAATGTTTTTTGCGCGGGGCCCCCTGAAACGCGGGGCCCTGTGCAAAAAACATTCTCGCTCAATGGACGGGCCAGCCCTGGTGGCAGCCAGGGCTGCCAACCACCTCTATATTTGCACAATGCTGAAATAGGTGTGGGAGTGTGTGTATGTATATCCAGTGTTTTGTGGCTGCCTACACCTTACTGAGCCCACAATGCTTGCACTGTTTCCAGTGTTAGCCTGCCAATGTGGATAATGAGGAGCAAGGTACTGTGGGTATGGCCTGGACAGGGCGGCCTGGGCAGGCTGCATATGCACAGGGCATAGGGCAATGGCTGGGACATTGTACTGCCCGACCACCACCTGCACGGACAGGGTGGCCACAGCATGTCTTGCTGGGGGGGGGGAGGGGGGGTCACTCTCACCCTGACTGAGCAGTGACCATGGCATGGCTATGTTCCCCCATAGTACTATACAGTATTTTTCACAAGTGATATGTATGAGTTCCCTTTTCTGGGGCCCAATCACTGACATACCTGCGTGGTGTGTGTGCTCACATCCCATTTTTGGGTGCACACAGTTCCTCCAGGAGCATGCACTATGTACTAGTTAGCAGACTGTCTGCAGTTAGCATGTGGATGGCTGGAACACCTTGCACAGTGCAATGGCTGGAGACTGACTGTGCCCTCTGCTGGTGAATGTCAGATAGTGGTGGGAGACAGCTGAGCTTTTCCAGGCCTACTGCCTGTCTGCCAGTGCCCTATGTGATGTGTACAGATCTGCATTGACTGCCCTGTAGGGGTGCCTATCCCCCAGCAGGACTGGGGTTGGTGGTCCCCTCTACTGGAACTATTGCAGAGATCTAGAATGTGGATCTGTTGGTGGGAGATCCGGTCCCCCACCCTGACCCACAGAGGGCGGGTTGGGTGGTGCTACATAATCTGCTTTTGGGTCCAAACACACCCTTCACTTATGACATGTGACCATGGCAGCCACACAGGATATGCACTATTCTGGGTGCATCATAGCCCACAAGGGCTAGACATGACTGGGAAACACAGGTGTATCCTAGGTGTGTCTGCAAGAACTACCTATCATACAGTAGCACTGACGGGGACCTGCAGCACAGCCTATCTCAGCCATGCCATGTGCTATGGACCTGGTGCTGGGCACCCCACCTCACTCTCAGGATGAGCAAAGGAACAGCACAATGTCATGGTCTGTAGCTACTCAGTGCCAGTAACACACACGGTCAATTCCCGATACCAGGCCGGGGTGCTATAGAGGCGCATACCCCATCTTGTGACCAGATGTAGGCTGCTGATCTGCATGTGCAGTGCATCATGGGTACGGGTGGGTTTACCCTATCCTGGTAACCACAGCAGACAGTTTGTGTGGTTACCTGCAGTCTTTCTGAAGCCAGCCAGCGGTGGGCTAGACGCTATAGAGATGTAGCCCACTGGTTACTTGTATGACTGCAAAGGCAGAGGTCATGGGTTTGATGCCACAGTGGTGTTATTTAATAAGGCTGTCTGAGGCTTTTCCTCCAAGAGCGGATGGTTTCGAAGAATGTATCCTTGAAGGATACTACCAAAAGCAGAGAGGTTCCAAAAAAGAGTAAAGTAGCCCAAATGCACTCAAGTATGGAGCAGACAGAGCTTAAAGATCCCAAATTACCCATATCTACCAATAGCCAAATTAATATGAATAAAATACAGTCTCTAAAATGCTTGTATGCAAATGCTAGAAGTCTAAAAAATAAGATGGGAGAGTTAGAATATATAGCACTAAATGAAAGGTTAGATATGATTGGAATATCAGAGACATGGTGGAAGGAGGACAACCAGTGGGACACTGTGATACCTGGGTACAAACTATATCGTAATGATAGAACTGATCAAATTGGTGGAGGGGTTGCACTCTATGTTAGAGAGGGCATTGAGTCAGAAAGGATTAAAGTTTTGCAGGAAACAAAATTTGCTGTAGAATCTCTATGGATTGAAATTCCATGTAAAAAGGGGAAGGCGATGGCAGTGGGGGTGTACTATCGACCGCCTGGCCAGAATGAACAAATAGATGATGAAATGCTCAAAGAAATCAAGGAAGCTAACAAAAGTTACAGCGCAGTAATAATAATGGGTGATTTCAATTACCCCGGTATCGACTGGGTCAGTGCCACAGCAGGACATGCTAGGGAGATAAAGTTCCTAGATGAAATAAATGACCGCTTCCTGGAGCAGCTGGTTCATGAACTGACCAGAGGGGAAGCCATATTAGACCTAGTCCTTAGTGGAACATCAGATCTAGTGCAAGAGATAAGGTTGTTGGGGCCACTTGGCAACAGTGATCATAGCATGATCGCCTTTGATTTAATTAGTGGAGGAGGGATAGTAAGGAAATCCACAATACTACCTTTTAACTTTCGAAAGGGAGACTATGATAAAATGAGGAAAATAGTTAAGAAAAAACTAAAAGGAGCAATTGCAAAGCTTAAAGACTTACATCAAGCTTGGGTTTTGTTGAAAAGTGGAAGGAAGTCCAAAAAACTGCCAGCATGGTTTAAAGGTGAGGTCAGAGAGGCTGTTATTGCCAAAAAAGCATCTTTCAGGAAATGGAAAAAAGAGCCAAACGATGAAACCTGGAAACAGCACAAGCACTGGCAAGTCAAATGCAAGGCATTGATAAGGCAGGCAAAGGGAGAATTTGAGAAGAAGCTTGCTGCGGAAGCAAAAATTTGAAATAAAAACTTTTTCAAGTACATTCGTAGCAAAAAAACTGTGAGAGAGTCAGTTGGTTCATTAGATGATAGAGGGGTTAAAGGAGCACTAAGAGGCGACAAGGCGATAGCGGAGAGACTGAATGAATTCTTTGCTTTGGTCTTTACTGAGGAAGATGTAGGGATGTTACCCATGACTGAAGTGGTATTTAAAGGTGCAGAAGAATTGAAGGAAATATCGATACATCGGGAAGATGTATTACAGCTATAAGATAAACTGAAGAGTAGCAAATCACCTGGGCTGGATGGTATACATCCAAGGGTGTTGAAAGAACTGAAATATGAGATTGCAGACCTGCTATTAGTAATCTGTGAACTATCATTAAAATCATCTCTAATACCTGAAGATTGAAGGATCGCCAATGTAGCACCAATTTTTATAAAGGGTTCCAGGGGTGATCAGGGAAACTACAGACCGGTGAGCCTGACGTCAGTACTGGGAAAAATGGTAGAAACCATCATAAAGAATAAAATTTCTCAGCATGTAGATAGTCATGGCCTAATGGGAGACAGCCAACATGGCTTTAGACAAGGAAGATCTTGTCTTACTAATCTGTTATGTTTTTTTGAAGGAGTGAATAAGCAGGTGGACAAAGGCGAGTCAGTTGATATAGTGTAACTGGACTTTCATAAAGCCTTTGACAAGGTCCCTCATCAGAGACTTTTGGCAAAACTAAAGAGTCATGGGATAGGAGGCAGTGTACTATTGTGGATCAGGAACTGGTTAAAAGATAGAAAGCAGAGGGTAGGGCTAAATGGCCAATTTTCCCAATGGAGAAAGGTGAATAGTGGTGTACCCCAGGGATATGTGCTGGGTCCGCTGCTTTTTGACATATTCATAAATGACCTGGAAAGTGGAATAACGAGTGAGGTTATCAAATTTGCAGATGACACAAAACTATTTAAAGCTGTTAAAACCCAAGAGGATTGTGGAAAATTGCAAGAGGATCTTGATAAATTGGAAGACTGGGCATCAAAATGGCAGATGAAATTTAATGTGAACAAGTGCAAAGTTATGCACCTAGGGAAGAACAACCCAAACTATGGTTACACAATGCAAGGTTCCACATTAGGATCCACCACCCAGGAAAAAGATTTAGGCGTCATTGTGTATGCCATGTTAAAACCCTCGGCCCAGTGTGCAGCGGCGGCCAAGAGAGCAAATAGAATGCTATGTATCATAGGAAAGGAAGGAAAATAAAACAAAAGATATTATAATGCCTCTATATCGTTCCATGGTGAGACCGTACCTTGAATATTGTGTGCAATTCTGGTCGCCGTATCTTAAAAAGGATATAGCGATATTAGAAAAGGTTCAGAGAAGAGCCACCAAAATGGTAAAGAGGATGGAAGGATACTCGTATGAAGAAAGGCTAAAAATGTTAGGGCTCTTTAACCTGGAAAAGAGACGGCTGAGGGGAGATATGATAGAAATCTATAAATTAATGAACGGAGTGGAACGGGAAAAAGTAGATCGATTGTTTACATTATCAGAATATAGAAAGACTAGGGGACATGCAATGAAGCTACAGGGTAAACTATTTAAGACTAATAAAAGAAAATATTTTTTCACTCAACGTGTAATCAAACTCTGTAATTTGTTACCGGAGGATGTAGTAAAGGCTGTTAGTGTAGCTGGGTTTAAAAAAGGTTTGGACAAGTTCCTGGAGGAAAGGTCCATAAACCATTATTAAGAAGGGACCCAGGATATCAATGCTTGACCCAGTACAAGCATTGTGGAACCTGTGTCTTTTGGGGAAACTGCTAGGTACATATGGCCTAGATTGGCCACTGTTGGAAACAGGATACTGGGCTTGATGGACCTTGGTCTGACCCAGTATGGCATATCTTATGTTCCTTTTAATTTAAATCAGTGCTGCCAGCAGAAACACCCTCACAGTGCTGTAGCCTAAGGTGCCTCATAAGGCGCCCTATAACGCGCCCTATAAAGCACCCTATAGGGCACATTATAAGGTGCCTTGGTGGACAGGGCACTTTATAATGTGCCCTATGGAGTGTCTTATAGGGCACCTTAGGTTATGGCACTGTGAGGGTGTTTTTGCTGGCAGCACTGATTTAAATTAAAAAAGGAAATGCCTCAGACAGCATTCTTACATAACACACCACTGCAGGATTGAACCCATGACCTCTGTCTTCACAGCCATTGCAGTAACCAGTGGGCTACATCTTTATAGCTTCTAATACTCTGCTGGCATGAACTTAGGGTTAACGTGCGTTAACATGCCATGGCGTCCACTATCGCACGATACCGTTTCCTTGCAACCTTACCTCCAGACCGCCCACTACCTTATATGGCATTCTTCACATTAACGCTGCAACTAGCGCCGGTAACATTAAGACGGTTTAGTAAACATACCCCTATGTTTATTTACCCTTTCCACTCCATTAATTTATAGACCTCTATCATATCTCCCCTCAGCCATCTCTTTTCCAACTTGAAGAGCCCTAACCTTTAAGCCTCTCCTCATAAGAGTATCCTCCTATACCAGTTTGGTGGCTCTTCTCTGCACCTTTTCTAATTCTGCTATATCTCTTTTAATATATGATGTCCAAAATTGCACACAATATTCAAGGTGCAATTGCCCCAGGGAACATAACAGAAGCATTTTAATATCCTTGGTTTTGTTCTCCACTACTTTCCCTATGATTCCTAGCATTGTATTTGCTTTCTTGTCCACTGCTGCATATTGGCAGAGGGTTTCAACATCTTATCCACGATGACACCAAAATCCTTTTCCTAGGTGGTGGTTCCTAATGTGGAACCTTGCATTGTGTAACCACAGTTTGGGTTGTTTTTCTTTAAGTGCATAACTTTGCACTTGCCCACATTAAATTTCATCTACCATTTGGATGTCCAGTCTTCCAGTTTATGAAGATCATCTTGCAATTTTTCACAATCCTCTTGTGTTTTAATAACTTTGAATAATTTTGTGTCATCTACAAATTTCATTATTCCTTTTTCCAGGTCATTTATAAATATGTTAAAAAGCAGCAGGCCCAGCACAGATCCCTGGGGTACTCCACTATTCACCTTTTTCCATTAAAAGAAACTGTCCATTTAGCCCTACTCTCTGCTTTCAATCTTTTAATCAGTTCTTGTTCCACAATAGTATGGCTTTTTAATTTCGCCAAGAGTCTCTCATGAGGGATCTTGTCAAAGACTTTCTTTAAATCCAGATACACTATATTGACTGGCTCACCTTTGTCTACCTGTTTATTCACACCTTCAAAAAAATATAAGATTAGTAAGACAAGACTTTCCTTGGCTAAACTCATGTTAGTTTTCTCCCATTAAACCACGACTATCTACATGTTCAGTAATTATATTCTTTATTATGGTTACTACCACTTAGCCTAGTACTGTGTGTAGTTTCCTCGATCACCCCTGGAACCCTTTTTAAAAATTAGTGTTACATTGGCCATTCTCCAGTCTTCATGTACATAAGAACATAAGATATGCCATACTGGGTCAGACCAAGGTCCATCAAGCCCAGTATCCTGTTTCTATGTACTATAGATGATTTTAATGATAGTTCACAGATTACAAATAGTAGGTCTGCAATCTCATATTTCACTTCTTTCAAGACCCTCAGATGTATACCATCTGATCCAGGTGATTTTCTACTCTTCAGTTTATCAAATAGTTGTAACACATCTTACCCGTGTATTGATATTTCTTTCAATCCTTCCGATATTTCAACTTTAAATATCATTTCACATTTAAATATCATTTCAGGCATGGAAGCTTAGCTGTTTGCTTTAACACCCTATATCTTCTTCAGCAAAGACCGAATTAAAGAATTCATTCACTCTCTCCACTATGGCCTTGTCCTCCCTTAGCACCCCTTTTACTCCTCTGTCATCTAATGGTCCAACTGACTCTCTCATAGGTTTTTTGCTATGAATGTAGTTTTAATTATGCCTTGTTTGCTTCCACAAGCAGTTTGGGTCATGTTGTGGAGTAATAAATTACTATGAAAATTAAAGAAAATCACTCCAATGAAACAGCCTTATAGCAGAAAGACTCGGAGGGTTCACACTTATTAAAAACCCTACTGGTTTGACCTATATAATACAGGTCACATGGGCAGATTATGGCATAGACTACGTTCTGGGAGTTGCAGTCAGTATGTTGTCGTAGGACATATTTTTGTTGATGGTGAACAAAATCTTGTACTTCTAATGTTATATTACAAATAGAACAATTACCGCATTTGTAATGTCCTAAAATCTTCTCTGTATCAGGCAATATCGGGCGTAAAACAGACGGACTCACTTTCTCTTTTAAGTTTCTATTGCGGCGCCATACACATCGAACTGTCTTCTGAGCTAAGCTAGGTAACGTGTGTAACACTTTCAAATGACGGCCTATGATCTTCTTAATCTGAAAAAATTCCCTGAAGAACCTCATTCATTGAGTGAAACGCTGTTCTCAACGTTGAAAGTGAGGCGTCGGGTGCACAAGATTCAATTGAGAAGATTTACATGAATAAGATTTATTGGAAGACTCCTAAAGTTAAGTACGAGTCCCAAGTGAATTTAAGTGTTTAAGCACGAGTGCGATTACGGTCAATTTTAGCCAAATTTGATACACAGGAGGAGAGAGGGTATTTGGACACTTTATATAAAAAAAAGCCGGAAAATGTCATTGATGTACTAAGGCTTAGCTGGTGTTTATAAAGAATTCCAGAAAACCCAGTTAACTATAGCCGTGAAGTCTGAGACAACTTCCGTGCAATAGATTCAAAATAATAAGTGTGAACCCTCCGAGTCTTTCTGCTATAAGGCTGTTTCATTGGAGTGATTTTCTTTAATTTTCATTGTTTGCTTCCACAGCAAGCATTTTTTTCAAATTCTCTCCTTGCCTGCCTTATCAATGCCTTGCATCTAACTTGCCAGTGCTTATGTTATTTCACATTTTTGTCATTTGGACCCTTTGCTATTTCCTGAAAGATGTTTTTTTTGGCTACAACAGACTCTCTGACCTTACCCTTAAACCATGCTAGCCATTTTTTGGCCTTCCTTCCATTTTTCTTATAGCATGGAATACATCTGGTCTGGGCTTCCAAGGTAATATTTTTAATCAACGCCCATGCTTGATGAAAATCTTTAACAATTGCAGCTGCTCCTTTTAGTTTTTTCTTCACAATTTTCCTCATTTTATCATAGTCTCACTTTTGAAAGTTAAAAGGTAATACTGTGATTTCCTTGCCATCTTCTCTCCATTTATTAAATCAAATATGATCATGCTATGATCACTATTGCTGAGTGGCCCTTATCTCTTGCACCAGATACTGTGTTCCACTAAGGACTAGGTCCAAATTAGCTTCCTCTCCCTCCATGTTGATTCATGAACCAGATGCTCCAAGAAGCACTCATTTATTTCATCTAAACATTTTATCTCCTTAGCATGGCCTGCAGTGACATTGACCCAGTCAATACCGGGGTAATTGAAATCACCCATTATTACTATATTGTTACTTTTGTTAGCTTCCCTGATTTCTTTTAGCATTTCATCATCCATCTGTTCATTCTGGCCAGGCGGATAGTAGTATACCCCCACTGCCGTCTTCTCCTTTTTACATGGAATTTCTATCCATAGAGATTCTACAGTGTATTTTGTTTCCTACAAAACTTTAATCCTATGTAACTCAATGCCCTCTCTAACTTAGAGCGTACCCCCTCCACCAATTTGATCTGCCCTATTATTGCGATGAGGGCAACTTTAACCAGTGTTCCATCTAGTTTTTTTATAGGGTGTGCACTTCTATTGCACACATAATTTTGTCAATATGTAGGGATGAGGAACCCCATCATGAGCTGAAGGGGAGTGGGGCCACTGCCTTCTGCTGGCACTGTTCTGTGGCCCTTTAAGAGCCTACATTACTACTTGTCAAAGGATGGACATGTAGGCTATTGGATGCAATTTTATGTTATGATGAAGTTTGGAAAGATAATCTAATAGTAAAAGATAGCTTTCTCCACTTTCTTGTCAGGAGGAAACTCATAACTGTCCTGTTTCCTCCCCCCCCCCCCCCTTCCAGGAAGGCTCTCTGAGAGGCCATTATAACTGCTGTTCAGGTAGCCTTGTACTGAGGAGACTGGAAGTCAGAGCAAACCAACTTTTCTTATTATTCAGATTCCAATCTTCCCCATAATGCAAAGTGTATTCACAGCATGCTTTTACCTTGTGAATGGAGCTGTAAAAACTGCATGGAGGACTGGCCTAGTGGTTAAAACAAACAGCTAAGCTTCCATGGCTAAGCCATGACTTAAATCTTGCTTCCCCTACTGATGTAATTTATGACCTTGGTAAGGTTATCAGATGTCCCCTTGGTAACTGTGCCCCTGACTCTCACCTGTTTGGCAGCCTCCTGTCCCCGATTCCAGTAGTGGGGACAGAGGGGGGTAGAAAAAACATTAATTTCACTTTAGTAATTTGAATATGTCAGTTTTTAGAATTTATATTGATTATTTTATAGTTTGCATAGTATGGAGGAAATGCATCACTGTTTCTATTTCTCTATCAATTTGTCTGCTTGGAAGATGTGATACTGTTGCTGTCATGAATTGGATGGATGGGGGGAAGGGTAATGACTCCTCTTCCCTCCTCCATGCCTTGTTTCTCAAACCTGGAATTAAGGTGTCCTTACCTTCCCTCCCCCAAATACACACTTCAGATAAGTGGCGCAGATTTGTCTGCAAAGAATCTGGTAACCTTAGACCTTGGGCAAGTCACGTGTGCCTCAAGTATAAATTTTATTGTAAACCCTCTTGGGAAAGGATCTACCTACTTACTTTTACCTTGCCTAAAGCATGGATTTACAAATGCAGGCAGCTTTAAATCTGAAGTCCAAATCCACATGACACCTATTGTTGTATGCAAAGAGGCATTGATCAATTACAAACAAAGGGCCTGATATTCGAAAGGCATTTACATGGTTTATAGCCCTGTAAACCGTGTGAATGCCTTTAACCAGCTTAGTGCTACGGAATATCCACGATCTTCTCCCCTACACTCCCTGATGCTAATCGCTTAGCATCGGGGCGGGTCCTGGGCATTCTGGGGAGGAGCGGAGGCAGCAGCAGTCGATAACCAGGCAGCGGCGATATAACATGCTGCCCAGTTAGCGACCTGTGCTTAAAAGATAGGCAAAGAAAAAGCTCACCTATCTTTTAGCCGCAGGAGCTAACCGGGCAGCATGCAATATCGCCGCTGCTTGGTTAGCTACTGCGGCTGGGAGGCTATGCGGCAAACCCAGATATTCAATGCCGTGGCTGCAAATGACCCTGGCATTGGATATCCAGAGTTAAGGGTTGGCGCAGGCACCTGTGCACCGTAGTGGCGCATAGCTGACCTAGATGAATATCAGGCCCAAAGTTTACATTCTTACCTATAATGGAGACAGTTGTGGGTTCTCTAAACAAGATAAGAATAGGTGTTTCTGCTAATACTGTATAATGGACTCAAGCTGATCACACTTGTGAGGAAAAGTGAACAAACCATGACAAATCAGCAGCCTTCTTGTCTAAAGACTTACCAAGCAAAGAGGTAGCGCAGCAACTGTATCTTTTTCTTTCTTGCATATTCCATAGAACAGCATCCAGAATACTCCATTTTGAAATATTCCTCCTTGAATTGTCTTATTAACTCCTTTCCCAAGCTTGGCTTCTGCTGTTTGTGCCAACCAAGACTGGGGAACTGTAGAAGCAATGATCCCATCTCTGAATGGGAGCACTAGCTGCTATGTACAATAACACCTACTTGGGCTGGACACATTTGTGTAAGGTTCCACAAGGAATGACGGTCTGTGCCTCTCTGTCAGACGACTGCAGCGGCAGAGACTGAATTATATTAGAGGGGAGTAAAAGTGTCAAAAAAACCTCCTAGGTAGTTGCAAAGGAATTCTCAGCATTCAGTAGTCCTAGTAGAAACAAAGTACAATTAAACTGAAAGTACAAAAGAAGAGGCTAACCTCCCTTCAAAAAAAGGTTTTCTTTATCCTTCTATTCCAGATTTAAGAACTATGAGCCCAATATTCCATGCCGGCAGCTTGCGCTGCTAACATTGCTAGTCACTGGCTCTGAACAGTAAACAGTAAACCTATTCAATGCTGAGGTCATCTCTGGCCCGGCATTGAATAGCTGGATTCACCGCTCTTGCTGATCGGTAACCGGGCAGCGGCAGACGTTAGGCCAGGGTTACCTGCCTTTCACCACATATCCCTAACTGGGAAATGGCTCTAATATCGCCACTGACCGGTTACTGATAGGCGCAGCCTCCGGTCCGCCTCAGAATGCCCCAACACGCTCCAATGAGGAGCAGTTAGCACTGGGACTTGTAAAGCTGGCAGCTGCAGATATTGCATTAGTGCCGCTGAAGATCTCATTCACTACAATTAATGCGGGTAGCAGCTCTGCTAACCGCATTAATCACTTTGAACATCAGGCCCTCTGGACCCAAAAAGGATTTATGCTCCTAACTTTGAGAGTTATGCTCCTAAATTGGCCTTTTTGAAGATTTATTAGGGCTGAGTGCCTGAATTTATACTCAGAATTTCACTGAACTCCCAAATTTAGGAACATAAATAGATGGTGGCAATAGGGGCAGATTTAGAGTGGGCAAAAAGTTAGGAATGCAGCACTGATCTTCAGCACTAGGATCATATATTATGCTCATAAATCTAGGCAACTGAATGGCAGGCCTAAATTTATAAGCATAGCTTGTAAGCTCCTAAATTTGGCTGAAAATAGGGCACAATTAGAAGCCTAGGGGTCGATATTCAGCGGCAGCAGCCAGTTCAGTTAAAGCAGCTGGCCGTCACCGCTTTAATTAAGACCTGGATATTCAATGACGGCAGGAGTGATAGAATGGTCATATGATTGGAGGAGGCCTATACTCCGCCCTGACTGTTCTCCAAGCTCCGCCCCTAGTTCCCATGGCCTTCCCCTCCTGTTCTGCCCATGGGAATCCAATTGTGGCCTCCATACAGTGTACTGACACTTAGCAGGCAAAAATTTGGTGGGGCCACGGCCCATGTGGCCACCCCATTCCGATGCCTATGAATGCTGGGGTCATAGCTGGCCACCGGCATTGAGTATCGGGTTTGGCCAGATAGTGCCACTGTTAGCTGAGCAGTGGTGATATTCTGCTGCCGCCTGGTTAGCTAAAGCAGCTAAAGTTAGGACAGCCTTTATTCTGCCTAACTACAGCCTCTTTAAGATAACTGGGCAGTGGCTGAATATCAAAGCTGAGCACTTATTGTCAGTGCCACCCCCGGAAGGCCCCAATGCTAAGCAGTTAGCATCGGGGCATCTAGCAGCATAAGAGGGGGATATTCAGCTGCACAAACTGGCTATGGGCCGCTGATATGCTCCCCTTAGCTTTTTTTGAACATCAGGCCCCCTGTTTTCCTCTTTCTCAGCCAGAGATTTGGATAGTGCTGGTTTTGCTACTGCACTCAGAGAACTATGAAAGGAATTTAATGGATATCTCCTCTCAAACAGGTTATCATTCAACAGGCACAGCTGAGAGCTATGCCCGAGCAAGTTTTAGAGGGGACTTGTTACAACTGAGCTGAAAGTCCAAAGAAGTAAGTAACTGAGCCAAAAAAAAAAAGAAATCCACATTTTTTTCTTCTTTATCATTCCATTCCAGTTTTCAAAGCTTCCAATTTTCCATCCTCTTTGCCAGATATTTCGATAATGCTGGCTTGAGTATTGCATTTGGAGAACTAAAGAATTCCCCTTATGTTGCTTTGAAAAGTGTCAAAGGATATTTCCTCTGAAACAGGTATCATTCATCAGTCATAGCTAAGTGATATGCCCAGGCAAGTCCTGGTTAAGAATCTCTCTCAACAAAATCTGTTAGAAATACATATGTTGTATTCCAATTATCCGAGAACTCAATGTGTGCCTCTGAGCAGATTTTCAGCTAAATTATTTAAGGAAATACAGAATAGTTCTGAAAACAACTATGCGAACAAAAATCCTAATGTGGGCAACTGAGACAATCCAAGCTGGTGCCAACCTCCCCATCAACCACATGTCAAAGATCAACATGGGAAAATTGAGCCACAGACATGTCAGTGGCAGTATTTCAGGACCTACATGTGGATATGTCACTACATGCCATTTTGGAAACAGACGTACAGCAGCAAGCAGAGGCCTCGGTATTTGCCTGTTATCCAGGTAAATTACTGGGGGACTGAGAGGGCATTCCTCTGTTATCATTACTGTTGAGAGCTCCTGGATACGAGCACTTTTGAAATGCCTATTTGTGCTGGTGGGGTAGATCTAAATATGGACGTATCTGCCAGTGAGATTGAACGTGACATGCCATTCTGGATCTCTTTTGGACTGGCCTGGACATATCTTCGTCATGCCACCGTGCATCTTAGACATGATTGGGATGGACACATGTATATTTGACCCATTTTAAGCTTGATATTGGGATGTGGATGCGATTTGCATGTGAGAATGATTGTTTTCACATGTGCAAATCATGAATAAGCCTTCTAAAATTACTCCCTTAGTCTCTCATTATGGCCTTGTCCTCCCTGAGTGCCCCTTTTACTCCTTGATCATTTAACAGTCCAGCTGACTCCTTTCCTGGTTTGTTGCTTTGAATGTACCTGAACAAGTTTTGTATTATGAGTTTTTATCTCTATAGCAAGCTTATTTTCAAATTATTTTTTTTGCCTTCCACATCAGTGCTTTGTATCTAACCTGGCAATGCTTATGCTGTTTCCTATTTTCTTCATTTGTTTCCTTTTTCCATTTTTTTATTTTTTTGGGGGGGGGGCTATAATAACCTTTTTTATCTCACCTTTTAACCATATGGGCTGTCATTTGGCCTTCCTTCTGCCTTTCTTAATATGTTGGATACATCTGGGCTGGGTTTCCAAGATTGTATTTTTAAACAATATCCACAGCTGATATAAACTTTAGGTCTTTGCAGCTGCTCCTTTTAGTTTTTTTCTATTTTCCTCACTTTGTTGAAGTCTTCCTTTTGAAAATTAAATGCAGAGCTGCATTGCTGTTGATGCTTGCTTTGACCAGCCACTCCCCCCCTCTCTGACACAGACTTCCTGTTTGCATTGGAGTGGAAGCACTGGCATCACTACAGGTCCTGGAAAGAGGCAGCAGTGACAGAGAGGGACGGCATCATTGAGGTTCACCTAGGCCACCTCACATCCTTGTACCGTCCCTGATTAAACTGACACAGTAGATTTCTTTTGAATGCTCACTCCAGTTATTAAGTTAATTTGATCCTATTATAATCACTAGTGCCAAATTCCATTAGTTTGTCTACCAAATTCTGTGTTCCACAAAGGGCTAAGCCTAAAATAGCTCCTTCTCTAGTTAGTTCCCGAACCAGCTGCTCCATGAAGCAGTCATTTATTTCATCTAGGAACCTTACCTCCCTAGCATGTCCTAACATGACATTTATCCAACCAATACTGGGGTAACTGAAATCACCCATTATTATTGTGTTGCCATCTTTGTAAGCTTCCCTAATTTCTGGTAACATTTCACCATCTGTCTGCTCATTCTGTCCAGGTGGATGGTAGTAAACCCCTACCACTATTTTCTTCCCCTTCACACATGGAATTTGTATCTATAAAGATTCAATGGCACATTTTTTTCCTGCAGAACTTTTATTCTATTTGACTCAATGCTCTCTTTAACATATAGCACCACCACTCCATCAATTTGATCCATCCTATCATTAGAATATAATTTATATCCTGATATCACAGTGTCCCAGTGGTTAGCCTCCTTTACCAGATCTCCAAGATGCCCATTATATCTACCTCTTCATTTAGTGCTATATATTCTAACTCTCCTATCTTATTTTTCATGTGTGAATGATCATATTCACACATGCAAATCATGAACAGAGTTTCTAAAATGACCTCCATAGTCTATGCGTTTGGCTGAGGTGCACAAAAACCACGTATAACCTGGTGTGTCTGGGCCAAATATATAGCCTGTATGCTAGGTACCTACATTCAGTGCTTATGCTTGTACTTTGCATGCATAGATACTGATATTGGGCTCCTATACGTATAAAGTACGTGTATACTTGTACACATGCCGGTGCATTAATTGGCATTAATTGAAACCTCCTGCAACTGCTTCACCACACTGCAAACTGCCCCACTTCCAAAAAAATACAGCCACACAACTGTCCCACCACCCTGCAAACTGCCCCACACCAAAACTGAACCCCCCAGCCACTTTCCCATGCTCAAAAATTACCCCTGCAACTGTCCCAGCACCTTGTAAACTACCACCACCCCTAAAATCTACCACAGCAACCGTCTCACCCCAAAAGCTACACTCTGCAATTGCCCCATCACAACACAAACTGCCCCACCCCAAACAAAACTCCTGTGATTGCCTCGCCATGCTGCAATATGCCTCACCTCCAAAAAATACAGCCATGCAATTATGCCACCACCCCACAAACTATCCCATCCCCAAAAACTACACCGCCACACAGAGCTGGCCTTATGCATGTGCAAGCATGCTGTTGGCACAGGGCCCTGCTGAACAAGAGGCCCCACGCTAACCTCATGCCACTGCTATGTAGTGCCCATACACCTCCCTTTGCCCCAATCCCTGCCGACTTACTGCTGCTGCCGCTGACCTCACGGCCCAAGTTCCAGCCTCCATCATGGTCCTGCATGCTGTGCCCAGCTTTCCCACCAATAACATGTACCCAGCTTAGCAGGCAATCCAATGAGGCATTGTCTCTTGGAGCACAACATTTAAAGGTGCCCAAAGCCTGCCTCACTGATTAAAGATGATTAAAGCAGCTGTGGGAACACTTCTCTTTGCTCCCGTGGCTCTGCTGTCTTACAAGCTGCTAGACGACAGCATTTCTAAAGGCGGTAATGAACATTTCCTGCTTCTTGCAAGAAGTAGGAAATGCTTGTTCTCCTAGTACAAGCAGGATTGAGTCAGCCACACCTGGTGACATCATCTGATGGCGCCATGGATACGGAAGTGCTCTCCTAGAGCTCAGAAAGGTGAGCCTTTCTGAGCATGTGCCGTATGTCCCAGCCCTGGCCCAGCCCCTACCTGGCTCAGTTCTTGTTCTTCCGCCCTGCCACACGGATGGAATTCTTGCTCTCCTCTACACTATTCAACAATGGATAAAGAAAAATCCAAGAAGAACCACGAGAAGGTCATCAAACCGGGGTTTAAAAAATGCCCCAGATGCTCCAAGAAGATGAATGCTACAGACAACCATGATCGCTGCCTACGCTGCCTAGGAAAAGACCACAAAGTAGAACACTGCCCTCTCTGTGCCCACATTTCTCCCAGGGCCCGACGATCCCGCAGCCATGCTTTGGAAGATTTCCTCAAAGACTCACCTTCTGATTACCTCTCTGCCTTCATCGGTGAGAACAAAGACCAAAAGCAGCCCACAGAGACTAAGGCAAAGGACCGCATGGCTTCCTCCAAGATGGCCGCCTCCTCCCTTGCCTGCCAAGCCTTCAGCCGCTTCCCGGGATGTGCCCTCTGGGGCCTCCATCCTTGGAGCGATCTTGCTGCCTCCTTCCCCGGCCTCCACTTTCCTGGCCGAGTCCGGATCCTCCGTTGCTGCCAAGGGGGAACTCCGAGGGATGCCTCCGGCAGAGCTCCACGCCTCGAAGAAAGCTCCGCCTACTGACCACGCCATTGTCCAAAGTCACGCTGATGTCATCAATGATGCCGGCCCCCACAAACCCCACCCAGAGTCCTCCCAATGCAGCCTGCGGTGCTCTCCGTGCCACCACTGCTCTCAACGCTGCAGTCTTTCTCCGCACCTCCGCAGCCCACAACACCACAAGCTTTCCTCTCACCGGTGCCGACACAATTCCTCTGCCAGCTGCCATGGATCATGCAGCCACTCGGGGAAGAACTCTGAAAGCGCTGTTGCTGACCAGAACTACAAAAAAACATACCTACAGGAGACCCCGCAGCAGCTCCCTCTCCTTGACTTCCTGCACTCTGCCCCGGAAGATCCAGTGACAAGAGCGGAGCAAGCAAACTCCAGTACACTCCTCCTTGGACCCGGAGCGCCCCCCCCCCCCATGGCCCTAATGGAGTTGTGGAAGAAATTTCTTGAGGAAAGCTACCATCCTCAACAGCCACCACCGGAGCTGTCGCCTCGGATGCCACAGAGCCCCTGGACACCACCGCCACAGAGATCTCCATCACCAGCGTCATTTTATCCGGCATCTTTCTCCTCAGAGAGTGGTGCAGTGGAGGCAGCGGAATGGATATCTTCACACAGCCCCTCCCATGGAAGCCAGAAGAGCCGGATGCCTGAAGAACCCTCTCCACCTCCGCATCTGCCACTGTCTCCAAGGACCTCACCTATCCTAAGTTCCTACAGAAGCTATCCAAGTGCCTGGCACTTAACCCTGCAAACACGCCGGACACCAGAAACAAGGTACTCAGTCTCCTGAAGTACCTGGATGCTCCCAGATCAGTGGTATCTATCCCGATCCACCACCTCCTCATGGACACGTTCAATCAAAATTTGCAGACTCCCGCATCAATCCCGCATCATGCAGGTTGTAGGCAAAATACCAGGTCCAACCAACACCAGGATTCGAGAAACCCCAACTTCCTCACTAATCCATCGTCATGGAATCCGCCCTGAAACAGTCCAAGAACTCCCGCAAGCATGCCAATGCGCTGCCAGGGAAGGAACACAAGATCCTGGACGATCTTGGGAAAAAGACATACCAGGCAACCATGCTGAGCGCCAAAATCATGGCACACCGCGGAAAGCGGAAAAAGAAAACGCCCCAGGAATCAACGCAGAAGAGGACGCTGGACAAACATGTGGTATCCACCCCACGCTTGAAAGTCTCAGGTACTGATCTCCCATCACCCCTTACCAACGGGGCAAGTTTGAGCTCTGTGGAGAGAACTCCTCCTCTTCCCCCTGGTTTTTTAGAGGTTTCCTCTGAGTATCAGAGCATAGTTTGCTCTTCAAAGGACAATGCGCTCCCCAGTGTTGTTACCTGGAAGGAACCGTTTGTCCCTATCTCAGATCCCCAGGCCACCACAGTTTCATTGTTAGATGTGTGGAAGGTTGTATCCCGTACTGAGCAGGTCTTAGTTGATATTATTCCTTCATTATGTCAATTTACCAAAGATACAGTTGAAAAATTTCAAGTGCTAGATTCTCAGGTTAGTGCTATGAGTTCTGTGGTTTCGAACACAGTTACTGAAGTTAAATTATGCACTGATTTCCATTCTGCCCGTTCAAAGGAGAGTAGTATAATCCATCAGAAAATCGAAAATTTGGAAAACTTATCACGTATAAAAAATATAAGATTATTAAATTTTCCTTTATGTTCACTGTTGTCCCCTCTGATTTTATTTCGCAAGTATCTCAAGGACGTTCTCCTCCTCCCTCGGGCTGAATCCATTATTATTACTAAGTGTTATTATTTATTTGGAAAAAGCCTTCCACCTGGGGTGACTGAGGGTGGTGACGTCCCTGCGATACCTGAGAACTTCGATTTAACCGCTTTCCTAGAAGATACATGTGACGATATTTCTTCTAGAGCAACGTTACTTGTGACGCTAGCCTCAGAGGAGGATAAATCTGTTATTTTCAAAGCTTATTTTAGAAAGAAGGAAGTTAAGTTTTGTGGCGATTCTGTTTCTATTTTCCCTGATGTCTCTCGCACCACTCAAGAACGTAGGAAGGCTTTTCTTGTATTAAAAGCAAGGGTTCTTGCCCTTGGAGCATCGTTCTTCTTAAGATATCCTTGTAAATGTAATGTTACCCTAGGATATGATAAATTTGTGTTTTCTGCAGCTGTTGAATTGGAAAAGTGGATTCTGGCTAGGGAAAAGAAGCCTTGATGTTACTTTTTTTTTTCTATTTCATATGAATATGTTATTATAAAGGGGGTTTTTTCGGGGGGGTAATTTTGTTCGATCAGGCTTAATGTAGGCCAAGGTTTGGAAGTTTTCTACCTTGGCTTTGGTTATTTTGTGTATAATTGTTGCTTTTCTTTCTATTCGAAGAAGCTCCCCGTGACGTGGACTATTAAGCTTGAGAGTGATTAATTTTCTGATGAGTTGTTTCTTTCTGTTGTTCTGTGCTGTATTTCTTTGTACTGTAATGTTTACTGTATATTGAAAAATTCTTTAAATAAATGATTAAAAAAAAAAAAAATCATGGCACACCAGTTCCAGCAGGTTCTCTAGCTGGACACCATCCTGGGCAGTCTAAAAAAGACCAGTGACAAACTCCTCCTGTTGAATGTATGCCTCCAAATGTCTTGTTGACCACTTTGATTGAAGGATAAGATGGTATACAAAATGGTCTAAATAAATAAATAAATAAGCACGGATGCCAAGGCTACCTTCTCACCCCTGCTCGGGGACCTGAACGAGTGTGGGAAACACCTTATAAGCTCCACCTTTGAAGCCTTTGATGCCACCTCCAAAGGAGCGGCCACCGCCATTGTGGCGAGATGCAAGGCCTGGGTCAGGGCCTCCAGCTTGCGTGAGGATACGCATGAACGCCTGGTGGACGCCCTCTGCTTAGGTGACAATCTCTTTGGAGCAAAAGTCAAAGAAACAGTGAATGATATTAAAGAACACTTTGACACTCTTCAGACACTAGCAACAGAAGGTCTCAATAAGGGCTCCAGCTCTAAAAGGACACAGGGGTCATACTACCGTAAGAATCAGCCACCTAGCGGATTCCAGCCACACCAGAAATGGCACATGAAACACTCCAGCTACTGCCCTTACCAGCCATCATTTCAGCCGAATCACCAGAGACCCCGCACCAAGGAGCGCAGGCAACAGAAGCAAGCTCAGGAAGAGCATACTGAGCTTTTGATGCACACTCGCCTCCAGTCTGGGCAGTGGGAGGACACATCTCCTTCTTCAGGGCAGCTTGGGGCAATATCACTATGGACAAATGGGTGCTGCGGATTGTCGAACAGGGCTACCGAATCTGTTTTGGGAAGACACCATGGCAGGGATCCATCCCCCTCAGCCACGAGTCCAGTCACAACAGCTCAATAATCCAGGAGATCTCCTCCCTACTGGAGGCACAAGCTATAGAGCACGTACCTCAGTGCGAGTCAGGCCAAGGATTTTACTCCAGATACTTCTTGGTCACAAAGAAGTCAGGCGGGATGCGCCCGATCCTCAACCTCCGCCATCTCAAGTGCATACACAAGGAGCGGGTCAGGATGTATTCCCTCGGGTCTATCCTCCCTCCCTCCAGCAGAACGACTGGCTGGCATCACTGGACTTGCATGACGCCTACTCCCACATCCCCGTCCACAGTGCCCACTGGAAGTTCCTGCATTTCCACATATCAGGCAATCACTACCAATACAAAGTAATCCCCTTTGGCCTCTCTCCAGAACCATGGGTATTCACCAAGTGTGTGGCAGTCACAGCTGCTCACCTCCGAAGGTCTGGCACCTGTGTCTTCCCCTACCTGGATGACTGACTGATCGCAGCCCCTTCCAGATCTGCAGCGGAGGCAGCAGTGCACAGAACCACCGTACTCCTGTCGTCACTTGGCTTCCTAATCAATACCACAAAGTCTCACCTACGCCCCATGCAGACCCTGGACTTCATTGTTGCAACCTTATGCACTCAGCAGACCAAGGCTCATCTTCCATCCGCACGAGTGGACATCATCGTGCACCTGATGCAGGAGATTGCGGCAGCCAAAGAGGTGACTGCCAAAACACTCCTGCGACTCCTAGGACACATGGCAATGACCACATATGTCATTTGTCTCACCAGGCACCACATAAGGGATCTACAGTGGCACCTTCACCGCCGGTGGGACCAGCGAATGCAAACCATATCCAAACGAAGTACCATGGACCAGGAGATACGTGCCTCCCTTACCCGGTGGACACACAAAGCCCACCTTACGCTGGGCAGGCCCTTCAAAGATCCACCACATGACCTTGTCCTCACCACGGATGCCTCCAAGTTGGGATGGGGAGCCCACCTGCACCATCAACGCACCCAAGGGACGTGGACGGAGCAGGAGCGCAAACTTCACATCAATCTGCTCAAGTTAAGAGCCATCAGATACACCCTCCGCGCTTTCCAGCACTGGCTCAACAGCAAGGTTGTCTTGATCCAGACAGACAACCAGGTTGCCATGTTCTACATCAACAAACATGGTGGCATGGGGTCGCTAGCCCTCTGCAGGGAAGCGCATGCCATCTGGAACCTGGCGCAATCGCAGGACTGTCACCTCCTTGCCACCTACCTTCCCGGCGAACAAAACCTTCTGGCTGACAAGCTCAGCCATCAACTACAACCTCACAAATGATCCCTTCACCTGCAGGTGGCAGAGACCCTCTTTCTCAGATGGGGCCGGCCACAGATGGACCTCTTTGCACACCCGAGCAATGCAAAGTGCGCAACATTCTACTCCCGGCACCCGGCAGAACGCAGAACCGCATCGGATGCCTTACACCTGCACTGGGGGGGCTACAATCTGCTGTGTGCATGCCCCCCAATGCCTCTCATCTCCAAAACCCTGCAGAAAATCATAGCCGACAGGGCTTCACTGATCCTGGTAGCTCCATCCTGGCAGAGACAAATATAGTTCCTGTACCTCCTATGCCTCGCCGAAGGACCTCCAGTCCACCTTCCCTCACACCCAGACTTCATCACCCAGGACGAGGGGAACACCATGGTCCAGAACCTTGCCTCCCTCGCTCTGACTGACTGGAAATTGAAAGGTCATGCCTTTCTAACTTAAACCTCACAAGCGAGGTCCAACATATCATCCTGGCTGCTCAAAGAGTCTCAACCCGACGCTTGTATGCTCTAAAGTGGAACAGATTTGACACCTGGTACAAAGGGGCCGAGGTTGACCCACTCTCATGCCCCCTACCTCAGGTCCTCCGCTGCCTCTCGTCCCTCATGCAAGCGGGCCTTCAGACTTCATCCATTAAAGTGCACCTCGCGTCCATCGCCACCTTCCACGACCACCTAGATGGGCAACCCATCTCCTCACACCCCTTGGTTTCATGCTTCATGAAAGGTCTCTCCAATCTACGACCCCCAATAAAGAAACCAGTACCCTCCTAGGACCTTAACGTCATGCTAGAGCAGCTCACGAAAGACCCCTTTGAGCTGCTTGAAGAGGTGCCACTCAAATTTACCACATGGAAGATGCTATTCCTTGTAGCCATCACATCAGCCAGGAGGGTGAGTGAGCTCCAGGCCCTCATTGCGCACCCTCCCTACATGGACCATGCTTCACTACGGACATGCCCTAAGTTTCTACCAAAGGTGGTCTCACCGTTCCATGTCAACCAAGTCATTGAGCTTCCCTCCTTCTACCCTGAACCACTTGGCAACCAGGAGGAACGCTGCTTGCACACCCTTGACTGTGTATGTGCACTACGCACCTACCTGGTGATGACGGCAATGTCCCGAAAAGGAAGTCAGCTCTTTGTGGCTTTTGACCCCAACAGAACGGGACACCCAGTCACCAAACGGACCCTGTCTCAATGGATCATGGCGTGCATCATCTACTGTTACACACAGGTGGGCACCACCACACTGGCTCACGTCCGGGCGCACCAGCTGCAGGCCATGGTGGCCACGCTGGCTGACCTCAATGCAGTGCCCCTGAGCCACATCTGTAAAGCAGTAACGTGGGCTTCTCCCCACATCTTCCACAGACACTACTGCTTAGAACAATTGACACTGACCGAGGGCCTGTTCGGCCGCTCCGTGTTATAGGCAGGCACTCAGCCAAAAGGTGACCCAGCTGGCTGACCGCCAACAGACTCCCTGTTATGCACCTACAGTTGTTACTAGAAGTGCCTTGCTGTTACTGTTTGATTGTGTTTCTTGTTACAATCTTGACTTACAAAGCTGCTGATTTAATAAACATCTGTTATGCATGGACAAGCATTATGTGCAATGTGTTCAGGGCATTATCACACAGTACCTTCCTCCTACCACAGTTTAGATGGTAGAGCCGTGCTGGTGAGGCACCAGGTGTGGCTGACTCAATCCTGCTTGTACAGGAGAAAGCGGAGTTACTTACCTGTAACTGGAGTTCTCCGTGGACAGAAGGATTAGTCAGCCATACATTTCCCCCACCTCCCCTTCGGATGAAGGCACCTATGGCCAACACCCTACCTGAACAGTGAACGGCAAAAGCTGGGCATGAACTAAGCCAGGTAGGGGTTGGGCCAGGGGTGGGACATATGGCACATGCTCAGAAAGGCTCACCTTTCTGAGCTCTAGGAGAGCACTTCTGTATCCATGGCGCCGTCGGATGATGTCACCAGGTGTGGCTGACTAATCCTGCTGTCCACAGAGAACTCCAGTTACAGGTAAGTATCTCCACTTTACCACCTTTAGAAATGCTACAGTCCAGCAGCTTGTAAGGCAGCAGAGCCGCGGGAGTGGAGAAGTGTTCCTGCGGCTTAAAATTGGCTGCTACAAGTGACTGATACAGGGACCACAACAGATGAAGGGGGGAGGAGGGTGTTTGAAGGGAGCTGACACTTGAGGATAATACTAGAGGGGGGCTGGAAGGATGATAACATTGGGAGGGAGGTAGGAAGGGACTGGAAGGGAGCTGACACCTGGGGATACTATTTGGGAGGGGGGAGACTGAAAGGGAGATGACACCTGGGGATGGTGCTGGAAGGTGGCTAGGTAACGGGAGAGGGGTCTGTAAGGGAGCTGACATGGAGGGGGCACTGGGACTAGAGATGAGCTGACACCTAGGATGGTACTTGGATTAGAAGGGGCTGGATAGTGAGGAAGGGGGACTGGAAGAGAACTGACACCAGTGGTGGTGCTGGGAATGCAAGGGGATTGACATTGGAAGGTACTGGGAGGGGCTGATACTGGGGAGGGTTACTGGGACTGTAAATAGGCTGATAATGAGGGACTGTAAATAGGCTGATACTGGGAATGGAAGGGGACTGATGCTGAGGCTGAATAGGAAATGATGCAGGGGAGAACTGGAAAGGAGCTTGAACTGGAAGGGAAGTGATGCTGGTAAATGCTGTGGTCAGGTGGGGAAAAGAAGCAGAAACTGGGGGAGTGAAAAAGGGAGAGGGGCAGATATTGTGTGTGTTGGGAGGGAACAAACAAGTATGCAGAGTGGCGCAACACAGTGAGCTCCATCAGTATGTGCTGTCACTGCTGCTGAGTGTCAACTGACTCAACGGTGCAGAGGCAGGGAAGCCGCGCTGCCGCAGGCCCAGACAGTGTGCCTCTGCCTCATCCTGCTGGCCCTGCCTGCCCCTGCAATGCTGGGAGCATTTGCGACCTGAGACTGAGAGCATCCCAAGCCAAGTAATTGTCTAAGAGAGAGGAGCAGGTGGTCAGGGGCATTTTGAGATGAGACAGCTATCTTCTCTTAATACCTCCATACTTGCACCTTCCTTAGGATACTGTCTCATCTCAAAATGCTGGAGCGGGGGCATCTTGAGATGAGACAGCTCCCTAATTCCATTATTAATGGCAAAAGAGTTATTTTCAGAGAATAGCACTATGACAACATGTTGGTGGCCAACACAGATTTTAGTGTTATATCAATGAATGGCCTCCCAAACTTTTAAAACCAAGCTTAAGGACTAGGCAAAATTAGGGTATAAAAGAAAAACATTTCGTAATCTTTTGTCATTTACATGTGCTCTTCATTTGCATCTCTTTTTATTTGCATTGGCAGAGTGTGCCTTCTTGGGATTTCAGTTTAATATTTGTCTATGTATTTCTTTTTTAAATTTGTAGTCATTTCTTCTGTGATTTGTGAGGTCCACTTAAGTGTGTGACTGAGGTCTGTAGTCTGTTAGCATGGAGATTTTATGTAGGGATCTATAGTGATCTGGCTTCTTCAGTTTTCCCAGTAGGTGTATGGATGTTCTAGAGCCAACTGCAATATTTATGCTATTGTCCCTTTTGGAGTAAGCTCCCCAATGTGTGAGTTCTGGAAGTTAGCATTATTTTAGAATGGTACATAGTTCCTGTGCTCTGGTTTTCGCTTGATCTTTTTGTTCCTTGTATGGTGTCAACTGTAGTGTATTGGTGGGGAGTAGTGGAGTATGGATAATCTTTAGATGCAGTTTTGTGTTCTTGATGCTGCTACTCTAAAATTTAAAATATTTTATTAGCTCAGAACTGAGGAAACAATAAATTTGAAGGGGACTAGTTTAATTTTGTTTGGTGGTTTAATAGCTTTGCTATTGCTGACTTCTAGGCTTCTCTAGCTTTGGCGGGGTCCAATTCAGTCTTAATTTACTGCTACCAAATTCTGGTAGTTAACAGGTGACCAGCAGGGGGTCTCTGGTTCAGGAAGTCAAACTCACAGCTTATTGCCATTTTGTTACAGGAGAATTTGCTACTTACTTCCCTCCCTCCCTCCCCTTGCCTAGCCAACCCAAGGCTTGACTTTCTTAAATAGTTTTCCTAAGACACATGGAGTCAGATTCTATCGGGGCACATCCAGGCCATCTGGACAGCCCCTGGCAGGACAGACCTGTTTTGACCCGATTCTACACCATGGGAGCAAGACATTCCCACAGATGCAGGAATGGATCCAAAGACAGTCTGGCATGCCCCTGCTGCACTGTGGGGACATCCTGACTGCCTGCCAATCCACCTGCCAGTGTGCAGACCACTGCAACCCCACTGCCCAACACCCAGCAGGGGCAGCCGGGGCCCTGAATGAGTGGCAAGGACCCACCTTGTGCTGCCAGGTTCCAAGCTCTGGGGGGGGGGTTCCAAGCTCTGGGGTGGCTGCCAGGAAGGATCGTTGGGGCGCTCCATGCTTATTCCATCTCCAAGGTGTAATAAGCAGGGCATCCCCGGCGATCCACGGACGTCCAGGGCCATCACTGGAATTGGCCTTGTACATCTGGGGGTCGATTCTACCCATGCCCCACACCCTCTCCACACCTGTGCCACTTCCATCCCTCGCAGCATACACAGTGACTTTGTGCATGCAGGGGAAGACGTGAGGCAGCATACGGCAAGGGAGGGGGGATGTGCAGCCCCACTATTCACCTTACAAAATCGGGGCAATAGTCACTTGTCCTAAATTTAGTGGAAAGCACAACTGTGTTTCTTTTGATCCAAGAACTGCCCCATAGTAAACACAATACTCAAAATGACTTTTATTCGGTGCAATAGCTGTAGTGCTTTAATCCCCTGGAAAACAATTTGGAGCCTTCGAGCTTGAACTAACAGTCTTATACAAAAAGAATTGATTCAACTAAGGTAAGAATTAGCTACAATGAAACAAACCTCCCCCAAGATACAACTTTAAAAAATCCATTACCACTTCTAAAAAGAATCCAGCAATCCAGGGAAAAATGGACCACAGTGAGTTCTGGCAAGTTATGAACTGAAAGACAGAGACTCCACCTAGAGATACCCCTGGGTAATGCTTTCCATGTGTTGGTAAATGAGGATGCCTCATTAATAGAAACTAAAGTGACATTAGACAAGAAGGATGATACCCAGTGTACCATAAATGCTCCAGGCATTGTCAAAAAAAACCTTCTAAACAGAAAACTGTTATTCCATATTATCTTGTATGATATGGAATCGTGGTATAGAAATGTTAAATAAATAAAATAAAAAATAAAATAAATCTTGCTAGACCAATCTAGACAAATGGGTTGTGTCCCCTACCAGCAGAGGGAGACAGAGAAAATCTCCCAGAGGTTTCTTATGATTGCTACTACTACTACTAAGCATTTGTATGATGCTACAAGACGTACGCAGCGCTGCACAGACACATGTAAAAGACAGTCCCTGCACATCAGAGCTTACAATCTAGTCAAGACAAACACAGTAGCTGCAGATATGGGATGCATCTAGGGGAATGGTAAGGAAACACAAAGGAGATCAGGTGAGTCAAGATTTGAAAGCAGCAGCAAAAAGGTGAGTTTTCAGCCTGGATTTGAAAAGGGCCAAAGAAGGCGCCTGATGTACAGACTCGGGTAGTTTGTTCCAGGTGTAAGGTGCAGCAAGGTGAAAGGAGCGAAGTCTGGATTTAGCAATAGAAGAGAAGGGCAGAGATAGAAGCAATTTGCCAGAAGAGCTGAGTTCCTGAGGAGGAGTGTAGAGAGAGATAAGAGAGAAAAGATAGTGAGGAGTTGCAGAGTGAATGCACTTATACATTAGCAGGAGAAGTTTGAACTGGAAGCGGAAATGGATAGGGAGTCAATGAAGTGGCTTGAGAAGAGGGGTAATATGAGCATGGTGAGGCTGGCGGAAGATTAGCCATGCAGTAGAGTGTTGAACAGATCGAAAGAGAAAGAGATGATTCAGAGGGAGACCAGCAAGGAGTAGATTACAATAGTCAAGAGGGGAGGTGACTAAAAAGTGGATAAGTGCCTTAGAAGTGTGTTCAAAAAGGAATGGGCGGATTTTGTTGATGTTATAGAGAAAGAAACAGCAGGTCTTAGCTATCAGATGGATTTGTGTGGAGAAGGAGAGAGAGGAGTCAAAGACGACCCCAAGGTTGTGAGCCAAGGAAACAAGGAGTAGAAAGTTATCTACAGAGATTGAGAAAGGAGGAAGGGGAGAGGAGGTTTTAGGGGGAAAAATAAGAAACTCAGTTTTGGCCATGTTCAATTTTAAGTGGCAGTGAGACATCCAAGCAGCAATGTCAGAAAGGCAGGCAGATATCCGGGCCTGGATTGCCGGAGAGATTTCAGGTGTAGAGAGGTAGATCTGGGAGTCATCAGCATAAATATGGTACTGAAAGCCATAGGAAGAGATGAGTGCATTAAGGGACGGGGTATATAAGGAGAAAAGGAGAAAAGGAGTGGACCCAAGACATATCTTGGGATACACCAACTGAGAGCGGGATAGCAGCAGAGGAGGATCCACCAGAACAAACACTGAAAGAGCGATGGGAAAGATAAGAAGAGAACCAGGATAGTACAGAGCCCTTAAAACCAAGTGAGAACAAGGTATCAAGGAGAAGGTTATCGTCAACAGTGTTAAAAGCAGCAGAAAAGTCAAGAAGGATGAGGATTGAGTAAAGGCCCTTGGATTTTGCCAGGAACAGTTCACTGGAGACTTTGGCAAGAACCATTTCAGTAGAATGTAATGGATGAAAGCCAGATTATAAAAGATCCAGTAGGGCTTGAGTGGAGAGAAAGTCGAGGCAATGGCAGTGAACCGCATGTTCAAGTAGTTTAGAAACAAAGGGGAGGAAGGAGATGGGTTGATAGTTGGAAGGATAGGTAGGATCTAGTGAGGATTTCTTGAGGAGAGGTGTAGCTGCAGCATGCTTGAAAGCTGCAGGGACAGTTGAAGAGGAGAGCAATAGGTTGAGAATATGAGAGATGGAAGGGACAACAGTGGAGGAGATGAGGGCTTAGGAGACTGGTGGGAATAGGATCAGAGGAGCAGGTAGTGAGTTTGGAGGAGGAAAGGTGTATGGTTTCCTCCTCACAGGTCATAGAAAAGGATGAAAGACATCATTCTGCTACAGTATAATCACGGATGCAGCTAGGGATGCACTTCAGTATTTCTCTCTCTCTAGCAGAGCTTGGATGGAGGTTTTTGCAGCTCTGGTGAAATCTAAACAAAGATCTGAGAAGGAGCTGAGAAAGGACTGATTTCACTCTTGAGCAACCACTTTTGGGGGTGACTCCCTCAATGGAGCACAACACTGGAGGCTCCACCGGAGTCACCCTTAAAATCGGTCTTCTTTTGGGTATTACCATACAGAGGAGGACAATTGGTTCTTCTCCTCATCCTTATATTACTAAGAGCCAGTTGAGCAACCAGAAGTTTGGAAAAGGAGTTTTGAAAGGATTCTTCAAAGCCTCACTCAGCCCCAGTGTCCCCTTCCTCCTCCTTCACCCAACTCTCCCCTGAAGATTAGAAGAAGGCTCCTCAGAGGCCCTAGCAGCATGGAAGTTGTACTGAGCCCGGAATGGTTTGCCTGCCTTGAGCTCCTCAGGGCTGAGTGGCAAAACAAAGTCTCTCTCTTGTCTGACTTGTTTTTGGGGGCACTACCTAACCTCGTTTACTAGGGTTTTGGCCATTTGGGGCATCTGTTGGCATAGCATGTATTTCCCCCAACAATTCCCACTTTGCTTTGTTGCCTGTGTGTTAGCTGTGCTACGTGTGCTTAATACATGCCTTTCTCTAATGTACATGTTGTTGCATGCCTTAACACTGCACACAGCCGTAGCATGTGATAGTAGTGCCTGCACAGTCATACAGCATGGTAGTAGTGCCCACATGGCCAGACTGCATTACTGCGCACCTTATTAGCACTTTCTGAGCCTGTGAAGCCAGGCTATTAGCAACGCATGAGACACACATTGATGCGGATGAATGCCTTCTTCAACAAAATGCTAGCTGGTCTGCAGAAAGTGGAAAGTTCCATCACATGAGGCTTCTGATGCGCCCTTGGAAGGCCCATCTCCCTTCTTGCAACAGAGGTATGTGGTTGCCTTGGCCTTGTCGTCTTCGCTGCAGGAGGCAGGGGACATGGTGGTGGAAAAGGATGTTTTTTTTAAAATTTATTTGCAAGGCTTGATATACCGCCCATACCAGAGTGTCAGGGTGGTGTACAATAATAAACATATTGGCTACTAGAAAGTCAAAGGAGGAAGGGAACACCATTGGATTAATAGGAAAGCAGTAGTGAAAGAATAGGAAGAAAACAGAAAGGGAGCAGCACTAGACACATAAGCACGGCTGACTGCTGAGGGGATGGAAGGGAGAGGAGGAGGGGGAGTAGAGGCAATGTATAGAGGAGTGGCCTAGTGGTTGGGGCAAGGTACTACAGGCCGGAAGGTCAGTGGTTCAAATCCCACTAGAGGACAGCAACCTTGGGCCGGAAGAACTGGGGTTTCTAGTCCCACAGGTGCTCCTTGTGGTCTTGGGCAAGCCACTTAACCCTCCATTGCCCATGTTCTCTGTAAGTATTAGTGTATGTCTCTCATATCCTCTCGTGTTAAATGTATCCCCCAACCGCTTTGACCCAGTGAAAAGTGGGATATAAATGCAGCTAAATAAATAAATTAAATAAATAAATAAATAAATATAGCATCATGACCATCATGCGGTGGCAGGGAGGTCGAAGGCCTGGCAGTAGAGATAGGTTTTAAGTAGAACTTTGATGCCAGGAAATGAGGGTTCGGTGCGAAGAGAGTGTGGGAGAGAATTCCACAGGGTAGGACTTAGAAAGAAGAATACAGAATGACGAGTGAGTTCGAGGTGAGCTTGGGATGGAGAGGGAAGAAAAAGACGTTTGCCATGAGCAGAACGAAGGAGACGAGGAGAGGACTGGAGGTAAATGAGATCAGACAAATACTGGGGGATACTGGTGTGGAGAACTTTGTGTGTGGTGATGAGGTACTTATAGACAAATCTGAATTTAATGGGGAGCCAGTGGAGGGTGAGAAGACAAGGGGTGATGTGATCGAAAGGGGTGGGTGACAAGACGGGCGGCAGTATTTTGGATAAGCTGGAGTCGACGAAGCTGAGAGTTGGGGAGACTGGCAAAAATTGAATTACAGTAGTCCAAGTGGGAGATCACGAGGAAAAGAACCAGGGTGGTGAGGGAGAGAGCAGAGAGATATGGCCGGAGAGCCCGAATCCTACAGAGGTGAAAAAAACAACTACGTACGAGGGAGGAAATATGTTGGTGGAAAGACAATGAGGAATCAAGTGTGACACCAAGATAGCGGAGAGTGGGGACAAGTGGAATGGGGAGGGAGGACATAGTGGGAGCTAGAGTGGGAGGAGTGGCAGTGAAGGAGAACCAAATGGCAGAGAACTTAGAAGGATTGACGCAGAGGAAGTTATCAGAAAACCAGCCGGCAATGAGAGTGAGACAGGCATTGAGGGCAGTGAGGTCAGGAGTTGTAGAGCTGGTGTGATGAATGATCTCCAGGTGGACTCGAGCTCTTGTTCTGTGGGCTGCTGCCTTTCCCTTAAGGGTCCTATGGCACATTTGCCCCCTACTGGTAGTAGGACGAATGCTAACTGTGAGCTCCCAGTTCCCAGGTTCTCCTCCTCAGAATCCTTTTCATTCTTTAGAAAGCGTGGTCCTTCTGCTGAGGCAGTTCAGACCCGGTTGTTTCTGAGTCTTTTCTCTTTCTATGCTCAGTCGTAACAGGGTCCTGTGATAAAAGCCAAGGTGGAGTCCAATTACAGCAAGCTCAAAGTCCTAGACGTCAAAAACACTGACTTCAGTAAAATGCCCAACTACCTGGAGGAGGAGTTGGCAGAGTGGGAGGGGATAAGGGAAATAGAATTGAAATGGGCTATACTAAAGGAGGCAATAAAAGGGGCAACAGATACATATATAAGGAAAGTAAATAAAAACAAGAGGAAAAGGAAACCTATTTAGTTCTCCAAAGAAGTGGCTGCACTAATAAAAGCAAAAAACACAGCTTTCACAAAATTCAGAAGTTCACAAACAGAGAAACACAGAAAGGAATACAGGATCAAACTAAAAGAGACAAAAAGAGAAATAAGGATAGCAAAATCAAAGGCAGAAGAAAAGATAGCTAAAGATGTGAAGTATGGCGACAAAAATTTCTTCAGTTATACTCGGGGAGGAGGAAAATCAGAGGTGAAATTGCAGGTCTCAAATATGCTGGGAATGGATTTGTGGAAAGTGACATTGAAAAATGGAATATGCTAAACAAATACTGCTGCTCTGTTTTTACTAAAGAAAATCCTGGAGAAGGATCACCTGTAATTCCCAAATATACAAATGGGAATGGAGTAGATACCACACCATTCACAGAAGATGATGTGTTAAAACAGCTTGCAAAACTGAGTGGACAAGGCCATGGGACCGGATGGAATACATCCCAGGATACTGAAAGAGCTCAGAGGTTCTTGCAGGGCCATTAAAAGATGTTTTTAATAGATCCTTGGAAACAGGAGAAATTCCACAGGACTGGAGAAGGGCTGATGTGGTACCTCTTCACAAAAGTGGTAACAGGGAAGAAGTGACAAACTACAGGCCAGTAAGTCGGTGGCAGGAAAAGTAATGGAGGCGCTCCTGAAAGAGCAAATACTGGACTTTCTCAGAATCAACAGGTTGCATGATCCGAGGCAACATGGTTTTACCAAAGGACGATCTTGCCAAACAAATCTGATTGAGTTCTTTGACTAGGTAACCAGAGAACTAGATCAAGGCATGCGATGGATGTCATCTACCTGGATTTCAGGAGGCTTATCAGTAAACTCAACAGCTTGGGGATGGGTCCCAAGGTGGTGAACTGGATCAGAAATTGGTTGACTGACAGACGACAGAAGGTGAAGATAAATGGATCTCACTCAGATGAAAGGAAGGTTATTAGTGATGTGTCTCAGGGTTCAGTCCTGGGACCAGTACTGTTCAATGTATTTGTGAGTGATATTGCTGAAGGACTGAATGGAAAGTCTGTCTTTTTGCAGATGACACAAAAATATGTAACAGAGTGGATTCTCCTGAGGGAATGGAGAACATGAAGAAAGATCTACAAAAGCTGGAAGAATGGTCTAATGCTTGGTGTGCATGGACCAGGAGATTGTTTCTGAGGATCTCAAGGTGGCGAAACAGTGCAAAAAGACATTGGCAAAAGCCAGAAGGATGCTGGGTTGCATACAGAGAGGAATTATCAGCAGAAAGGAAGGCATACTAATGCCACTGTACAAGTCGCTGGTGAGGCCTCACTCGGAATATTGTGTTCAGTTTTGGAGACCATATCTCGCAAAGGATATAAAAAGACTGGAAATGGTTCAGAGGAAGGCAACCAAAATTATTTGGAGCCTGCATCAGAAGATTTATGAGAAGAGACTTGAAGACCTAAATATGTACACTTTGGAGGAGAGGAGGGACAGGGAAGATATGATTCAGGCCTTTAAATACTTAAAGAGTATTAATGAACAAACAACCTCTTCCAAAGACAGGGAAGCTGTAAAACTAGAGGGCATAACATGAAGCTGCAAAGGAGTAAATTGAAAGGCAATGTCAGGAAATACTTTTTCATTGAAAGGGTGTGGATGCTTGGAATGCCCTCCTGATGGAAGTGGTGGCAGCAAATACAGTGTCAGAATTTAAAATAGCATGGGACAGACACAGTGGATCTCTTTATAGCAACAGGATAAAATCATAATTAACATAACTATCTATTATATCTCAACAAATAGGGGTGACCTACACGGAGCGGTGGATACACCACTAAACAAAGGCATGGGGAAGGGCGACCTGCACGGAAAGGCAGGTGCTCCTACTCTTGCTGCCTTGCTGGGCAGACTAGATGATCCATGCCGGTCTTTATCTGCCATCACATACTGTGTTGGCAGGGATGGGAGTCCAGAAGCTCAGATTGTCTCTCCAAAGATCTGGAGGGCAGGTCTGACATCTCTGGAGAGGAAACAATTTTTAAGACAGCATATCTTCTCCTCCAGAGGATCAAAACAATTCCTGTAATATTCGCCTGTTCAGGAAGGAGGAACTGGTGGGAATGATTGCTCAGCTGACTTCCTCTCTATGTTTTCATGATCTTCTGGTGGCAAAACAGATGCCACAGGTACACCCCCCATCTTGCAAAGGATGCAGAAGTATACTAGGCCATTCCCCTTCTGGAGGTTTTCAGAGTATGGTTCACTCAGAGTGGGACTTGTCTGACGCCTCTCTGAAAGGAGTCAGGGTTATGAAAGTGCTCTACACCTTGCCACAAGAGGATTGCACCACATGGTCTAGCACGTGTCCAGTGGATGCACATGCCCCAATGGTCATGAGATGGACCACCATCCTTGTGGAGGGTGGTGCAGCCATCATAATAGAAAAAAAATTTGAATCACAGGATGAAACCTATTCTGAAGAGTTAGTTTGCAACTTCCCCTGTAATACTCTAGTTAGCAGTATGCAGAGTCTGATGCCTCTAACTCTCCTTCAGTGGGTTCCATCACACCTTCCAGATGCCTCTATCCTCATGCAATCAGTAGCAGCCTTTCTGTCAGACACTATGGGGTATGTATACTAAACCGTCCTAATGTGCGCCCGGCGCTAGTGTGCAGGATGCCATATAAGGAGCGGGCGTTTCAGTCTTAACCTAGCAAACCGGGATTATCGTGCGCTAATGTGCGCCGCGCACAGTAGCGCACGAGCAACGTGCGCAGGAAGCATAAGCAGGCGCGCTGATGTACAAGCAGAGAAACAGAGCTGCAGTACAATGGTGAAGACACTGACTGATGGTGCAGGGGTCATGGGTTCAATCCCCCACTGTGAATAAGGCTGGCTGAGGCACTACCTGTTATGTGTAATATTGCATTATGAGGCATTTTAATTTTATTTTAATTACTGCTGCTATCAAACGCACTCTCAAAGCGCTGTAACATAAGGTGCTGCATAAAGCACCCCATAAGGTATCCCAGAGGGCACATTTTAAAGAGCACTGTCTGCCAAGGCACCCTACAATGTTGCTTAAAGGGTGGCCTATAGGGCGCCATATAGGGTGCCCTATGAGGCACAGCAAGGTCATAGCACTGTTCTTGATGGCAGCACTGTGCATGTAAACGCATGAAAATCTTAAGTAGGTGCGCTGACATGCAAGGAGGAACAGCAGTGTAGCACAATGGTTAAGGCACTGACTGCTGATACAGGGGTCATGAGTTTGATCCCCAGTGTGCCTAATACTTAAGGCTGGCTGAGGCATCAGCTTCAACATGTAAGTATTGTTTCCTGCAGCACTTTATTTGTATTTTTTTAATTGCTGCCAGCAAACTCACCCTCACGTGCCGTAACCTAAGGTGCCGCATAAGGCACCCTTTAAGGCACTCCATAGGGCACATTATAAAGTGCACTGTCCGCCACGGCAACCTATAATGTCCCCTATAGGGCACCCTATAAGTCGCTCCATAGGATACCGTATAGTGCAACTTATATGGACGGTAACCATAAGGTGCCCTATAGGGCGCCTTATAAAGCGCCCTCTGAGGCACCTTATGGGTACAGTATGCTGAGGGTGTTTTTGCTGGCAGCACTAATGTACATTAAAAATAAATAATGCTTTGGACAGCCCTATCAAATAACCCCACTGTCCAAAGCATTATTTATTTTTAATGTACATTAGTGCTGCCAGCAAAAACACCCTCAGCATACTGTACCCATAAGGTGCCTCAGAGGGCTCCACAGGCAGTGAAGTAACCAGTGGGCTACAGCTCTATAACTGCTAGCAGCCCCTGGCTGGCTGCAGAAGGACTGCATGTCACCACACAAACAGTCTGCTGTGGTCACCAGGATAGGGTTAGCCCACCCGTACCCATGATGCACTGCACATGCAAATCAGCTGTCTAAAGATGAACACAAGATGGGGTATGCACCCCCACAGCACCTCGGCCTGGTAGGGGGAACTGACCATGTGTGTTACTGGCACAGAGTAGCTACACACCGTCACATTGTGCAGGTACTGCACTCACCCTGAGGGGGAGGTGGGGCGCCCAGCACCAGGTCCACAGCAGAGATAGGCCATGCTGCAGGTCCCCAGCAGTGCTAATGTATGAGATAGGTAGTTTCTGCAGACACACCTTGGACATATTTGTATGTCTCAGTCAGGTTTAGCCCCTATGGACCCCTAGGAGGATTATGTACCACCACCCTCCTCCTCCAGGGCTGAGGGGGGGTAAACAGGTCTCCCACCAACAGATTCACATTCTACCTCCCTGCAAAGGTGGCAGTAGAGGGGACCATCAACCCCAATTCTGCTGGGGAACAGCACCCTACAGGGCAGTCAATGCAGCTCTGTACACATCCATAACACAATAGCAGACAGACATTAGGCCTGGATATGCTAAGCTGCACCCCACCACTATCTGATATTCTCCTGCAGCAAGCCTTCAGCCGCTGCACCCTGCAAGGCATTCCATCAAAACACATACCAGCTGCAGACAGTCTGCTAGCTAGTCCATAGTGCATGTTCCTGGTGGAAATGCGTGCACCCAGAACTGGGATGTCAGCATACACACCAAGCAGATAAGTCAGTGACTTGGCCCCAAAAGGAAACCCATAAATATCACATGGAAAAAATAGTAGATAGCACTATGGGGGAGCCTAGCCATGCCGTGGTCACTGCTCAGTCAGGGTGAGAGTGATCTCCCAGAGGAACATGCTGTGGCCACCCTGTCTGTGCAGGTGGTGGCCGGGCACTACAATGTCCCAGCCAGTGCCCTATGCCCTGTGCAGATGCATCCTGGCCAGGCCACCCTATCCGGGCTATACCCATGGTACCTTGCTCCTCATTATGCACATTGGCAGGCCAATACTGGCAACAGTGCTGGCAGTGTGGGCTGTGGAGGGTGTTTGCAGCTACCACACACTGGATAGACAGACACATGGATATGGTACGCAATACTGTTGGGGGTCACTCCCCAGGGTGGTAAACACTGTCAGAGACCAGACCTGAAGCACACTCCACAGACAGCAGAAAGGTTGCTATGATGGAGCTCAATCAGCAAACTGTGCTTAACGTAGGAATTGCTATCTGTCAGTAATCATAGCAAACGTTTGATAGCTGTGTACCGTATTCCCAGGTGTAGGGTGGCATTGCTAAGGTATGCAAGTGCTAGTATTGGGAGATGCACGCAGGGCCCAATGTCCTGCCTCTCCAGGAGGCATTGGCTAATGGAGCCTGTGGGTGTGGGTGTGTCTGCCCCTGTTGGCTGCTGCTTTACGGCAGAGGTTCCCAACTCCAGTCCTGCGGTGCCAAACACTGTTCGGGTTTTCATGCTGTCCCTCATGAATATGCATGAGCTACATCTGCATACCATGGGGGTGGTGCATAGATATGCAGCACAGGCATCTTTATTAGAGGCAGCATGGAACCTGAATGGTGTTTGGCCCTCCAGGACTGCATTTGGGAGACTCTGCTCTAGGTAATGCGCCTGTTTATGGTGTCTTTGCTCTGTAGGGTAAAATGTAGGTGTTTTGGGCATGTTTACGTCATCTGCAATAAAGGTTCTGTCTGTATTAGCACGTTGTAGTAGTGGGTAAAATATGGGGACTGGGTTGGCAGGCACCATAGCTGGGACTTGAACCTGTGACTTTCTGCCTCCTAACACACTGATTGTGTGCACTGCACCACCGTGTTGCCACAGAGACAGTGCATTCCCTGGTGATACCATGACTGTTTGTCCGGCAGGGCCTGTCTGTTGCAGTGCATGGCACCCACCTACACAGGGCTAGACCATGGTCTGCTCTGGGCAGCTGCCACTGCCCCCCTCCACCACCAGTACCCCTCTGCCACCATGCTGACATGCCCTTCTGCTGGTGGTGCTGGTGGTGTGCAGTCTCAAGCCATCCAGTGTGCAGGTAGGCGGCTGCCTATGGTGCGTGTTCTGGGGTAGGGGTGCCTGCATAGATGTCCACGCTTCCCCCCAACACTGCCTGCCAATGTTCTGTGCCCTTGGAGGTACCTGCTGGGTACTATCCCCTGTGACACTGTGATAAACACTCTCGTGCCCATGTTGGGCCCTCATTTATTTATTTATTTATGTATTTATTTATTTAATACACACTTATATACTGCTACTTCCAGCGATCAGCAGCGGTTTGATTTCATCTTTGGGGGTTGTCAAATCAAGACAGGGAAGAGGGGGAAAATATATACATAGATCTGAGGGTAGGTCACAGCACACTGGGTTAGTGTCTTGAGGATTGGACTACATATATTTACATTTCACATTTATACATACATATTTACATATTTATACATATGGCGGTTTCAACAGAGTATAATTAATTGATTGCTTTGCTACGACTCTATCGAACTTGAGAGTCATAGCTGATTGTAGTGACTTTTGAATAGGTGAGTTTTTAGCTCCTTTCGGAAAGCGGTAATGTCCTTGATTAAACGCAGCTCAAATGGGAGTTGATTCCAGATAGTTGGCGCAGAGAACGAGAAAGCTCTGCGACTAGTACTTGTTTTCACAGTTCTGATGTTGGTGGGGACTTGCAGGGTGCCCGAGTTGGTAGTTCTCCTGTCCCTATTTGTTGGTTGCGTGCTGATAAGTGTGGAAAGGAATGAGGGGGCAATGTTATTTATAAGTTTGAACGTGGTTACTAACATCTTGTATCCTGGCTGCAATTGGAAGCCAATGTAGCTCGATCAAAATGGGAGTAATGTGTTCAGCAATGCTTGTTCCCATGATGATCCTGGCTGTCACATTTTGGGCCATTTGAAGGATATTTAGTGATTTTTTAGGCAGACCTTGTAAGATGGCATTACAGTAGTCTAGGTGTGGTATAATGAGTGCTTGTGCAACAGACCGAAAATCACAGGGTTCTATTATTTTCCTTAGAGGTTGTATCACCCTAAGTTTATGGAAGATGGCCTTGTTTGTTTTACGTAGGTGTGTATCCATTTTTAGGTTGCAGTCGAGTGTGACTCCTAGATATTTGATCTCCTTTTTCGTGTTGTACGTGTTGTTGCACAGGGTGATTGTAGGAGGGGGCTCAAAATTTGGTTTACTGGATATATACATGACTTCCGTTTTCTTGTGGTTAATTGTCATGTTGTTTCTCTGTAGCCATCTTAACATCTCGTCCAGGCAGGTTTCGAGCTGTGTATATTTAGGGTCTGAGGTATCCAATTGTGTGTAAAGCATAATATCATCTGCGTAAATATGGTAGTTGATGTTATGCCTTTTGAAAATGTTACAGAGGGGTTGCATGTAAATGTTGAACAGTAGTGCCGAGAGAGCCGAACCCTGGGGTATGCCTTGAGTTTGAGAGAATGCTTCAGCTTTTTCACCATTGAATTGTACTTGTGGCCTTCTGTTCATTATGTAGGAGGAGAACCATTTGAGGGGGGTTCCCACAATTCCTATAGATTCCAGCTTGTTAAGGAGGATCCCATGGTGTACAGTGTCAAAGGCGGCAGAGATGTCAATGAAAATGAGTATAAACATTTTCTTTCTGTCTTCTAGGCCTTTGAGGAGGTTGTTCATTAGCGCTATTAAAGGTGTTTCAACCCCATGGTTTCTTCTGAACCCGTATTGCTGTTTGTCTAGGGTATCATGGTCATCAAGGTGTTCTTGAAGTTGTATCAGCACTGCTTTTTCAATGATTTTCGCCAGGAACGAAATGCTTGAGATGGGGCGGTATGAGATTGGGTCTTCCTTGTTGAGTGAGTTGTTCTTTAGGATTGGCCTTATTATAGATTGCTTTAGTTGGGCAGGCATGATTCCTTGACTTAGTGACTGGTTTACAATGTGGGATATTTGCTGGCTGATCTCCTTTTTTGCTGCTTTGATCCACGCAGTTGGGCAGGGATCCAGCGGGGAGGTGGTGGTATTTATGCAGGTTAATATGTTGATGGTTTGTTGTTCATCGATACTGTGGAATATGCTCCATGTCTGTTCTTGCTCAACCTCTGTTCCCTGGTATGGTGTGTCTACATAGAGAGTGGGCGTGGTGGTAGTCAGCTTACTTGCGTAGTGGTTTGCCAGTGTTTGTGGATGGATGGAGCTATCTTGATGTTCTGGTAGGGCTGTTTTGGTTAACAATTTTACTAGTGCAAAAAGCTCACGCGGTTTGTTGATGGCTTTGTTTAAAATGTTGGTATGGTGCTTCCTCTTTGCTGTGTTTACTTCTTCTTTGTATTTTGAGAGGAGGCTGAGGTACTCAGACCTGAGTTCGATGGACTTGGTACGTCTCCACCTCTTTTCATGTTTTCTAAGGTCTCTCTTCATTCTGGTCAGTTTTATGGTGTACCATGGGTCTGATTGGTGTTTGGACGGGCTTGGTGTATTGTTCCCTTTAGGGATCGCTACGGACTGAATTCCGGAGTCCCAGCTGCTTGTTAGTTCATTGAGGTCTGTTTTTCCCAGGTCTATGAGGGACTTAATGGTATTGATGAGACATTCCATGTTTGGTTGCTAAATCTTCTTTGTTGGTGTGTTACTCTTTTTGCTTTAGCATCTTTAGGCAATGTAGGAATTTTTATCCGTATATTGATTTGGTGGTGGTCTGACCATGATAGTGGGTTGATCTCTATCAGGGGCTTCTCAACGTTGCCCTGTTCTCCTGTGGGTGTGAAGACCATGTCCAGTATGTGCCCCTTTTCATGTGTGGGCTCAGTTATTAGTTGTTGGTACCCTAGCTGGGTCATAGCTTCCAGGAAGGTATTTGCATGCGTGGCTGTCGTTGATGCTAGATTTAGGTCTCCTAAGATGATCTGGAATTTTTTGGTTGCGTCGAGGATATGTTTTCTAATGCCGAGGCAAGTATCTCATGATGCGGCGAGGGGGGTCTGTATATCAGGCAGATGGATACGGCTGTGTTTTCTACCTTGAGTAGGTCTATGTCTGTGTTTGAGTTCTGGTATGTGCTTGAGAGTTGCAGGTTGGCTTTAGCTATTATGAGGACCCCTCCACCTTTCTTGTAGGAGCGGGGACAGTTATAGAGGTTGTATCCAGGTTTGCTGATCTGGTTTAATATGGCTGCATCGGTGTCGGTAATCCATGTTTCAGTTATACATAGGATGTCAGGTTGCTCGTCTGTGATGATGTCGTGGATTATGTGGGTCTTATTCCTGATTGATCGAGCATTGATGAGGGTGATATTACAGGTCTCATGCAGTGCCCGTGTAGCCTGGTCGTTAGTGGTTTGCGTCAGTGTTGGGTTGTGTGTACGAGTCAATGATGCTTTAGGCTTGCGGTGCCCCTGAGTTCTCGTATGACTGTTAGTGGAGGCCTTTTGTTGGAGTGTGTGTGTTACTATATTTCTGGTGATGTGGTATGGTGCGAGTAGGAGCGGTTGTGGCGTTTGTATGGTGTAGAGGAGGTAGATTGCTGTGCATAGCTGTGGGAGAGATTGGTACAGGTTTGAATTGAAGGCGTAAGCAGGGATTAGTGTGAACAGGCATATTCTAAGGTACAAGATTAGCGTCTTCATTTTTTAGCAGCGTGTTATAACTCTGCAATGCCTTTTACTCTGTCAACTATATTTGTAACCCTGGTGATTATATTTGCAGCATTGACAAGTGTAAGTATCAACAGTAGCGGGTATACGTTGCAACAGTTAGCATTAGCAAATAAGTATCAACATTAGCAAATAAGTATCAACATTAGCAAGTCTATGTATATGAATTGATATTAGCAACATAAGTAGCAGGTATAAGTGGCAATAGTAGCAACATTAGCAACATGAGCAGTTACCTCAGCGGGGGTGAGAGCAGGAGCTCCCCCTTCCTCCTCACGCCACCAAGCAGCCGACATGCTGAACAGCATAAAAACCGCCGTTTCTAGGGCAGCGGGAGAGCAGTTACCTCAGCGGGGGTGAGAGCAGGAGCTCCCCCTTCCTCCTCACGCCACCAAGCAGCCGACATGCTGAACGGCATAAAAACCGCTGTTTCTAGGGCAGCGGGAGAGCAGTTACCTCAGCGGGGGTGAGAGCAGGAGCTCCCCCTTCCTCCTCACGCCACCAAGCAGCCGACATGCTGAATGGCATAAAAACCGCCGTTTCTAGGGCAGCGGGAGAGCAGTTACCTCAGCGGGGGTGAGAGCAGGAGCTCCCCCTTCCTCCTCACGCCACCAAGCAGCCGACATGCTGAACGGCATAAAAACCGCCGTTTCTAGGGCACGCCCACGCCTGAGGGCCTCGCCAGAGGGCCCTTTGGCGTGGCCCTTAGGCGCTGGACCGTGGCGATTCATATTGATGTCCTGGACTGGATCGTGATGCCTGCATTTGTGGTAACTTGCTGTCTCTATTCTTCTCCTCCTCTTATCTGTTTGCCTGTTTCTGTCTTCTATTCTGTCCTATTTTATAATGGCGTTCTTTTCCTATTTCCTCAAGTGATATTATTGTAAACTGCTTTAATGCCTTCTGGCCTAAGCGGTATATCAAATGATTAATAAACATAAACATAATAAACATTCGTAATTATAAGTAGACCATCTAATAGTGGTAGAGGTAAGTATGCTTGTTAGTATCAGTAATTGGCAATACTAGCATATAACCGTTGCTGTCTGGCTGCTGTACAATTTCAGCATTCCTAAGTGCCACCTAGGCATCTGCCTAGTCCGCACTGTGCCCCAGCTGCACCACAGCATGTGCCGCCTGCAGCCCTCTGTATCCCCTTTCCCAGCATCTGTCCAGTTGCCCATTCCGACATGCCTGCCCTGCTGTTGTGGAACATGTGCATGCCATAGGAAACCTGTCCAATGGAGAGGGAAACCCTGATCAGTGCTATTTCACTGTGGGATCATTCACCTTGTATGGGGACGGAGCGTAGACCCTTCCGAAATTCATATCTTTTTTGGGGGGCTTTCTTGGGAGTGTTTTTTTATGTTTCCCATTACTATCACTATTGCCCAGCTTGGTTATGTTTTTTTTACATTTACTTCTGTTCATTTTCAATGTTTATTTGCCCTTTTGTTCTGTGCATATGTATCACACTTATCACTTTTTGTAGGTTTCCCTGGTTTTGCTGTACATTGCTGACGTAAATGGTTTCTTTTCCCTTTAAATCAGCTCTAACGCCAGGGTTTCACTGGCGTTAGTTTTGAGCCTCGGATTTCACAGTGTTGGTGTGCAGGGAGCCTCTCCCCTCCCTCTCTCCACCCATTGACCCCTTCTCTCCGCACCTGGGGAGCCTTCCTCCGCCCTCCGGGAGCCTTTCCCTGCCTTCAGCGCTCGTTTGCGCCGCAGTACACGTTATCGCGCGATATGGTACCTGTGCACCTTAAAAAGTGCCATCATCGCGTGATAAGGTACCTTATCGTGCAATAAAATCGCAGAGCGCACGTTACGACAGTTTAGTAAACATACCCCTATATCCGGCTTAATCCACTTGGTTGCTAAAGATATTGTCTTTTTGATGGTGGCACGATGCTGGCTAAGGCTTTGCCCTGAGAAGCAAACTCTGCTTCCAAGCCCTGGTAGTTCTGGCTTGCTTTAAGGGAAGCTTTTATTTGTGAAGGACTTGGAGAAGCTGGTTAAGGATTTGGGTGAGTTCAAACTTTACCGCCTCCCAGAGGATAGGCTATAGAGCCTGGAAAATGGAAAGAGCATCATTTTCCTTGGCCTATGCCCATTATCCTTGTTCCCGATATCTGGCTCCCTGAAGTTTCCAGGAGCCCCGTCAGTATCACCCCGGAAAGTCCATGTTTGCTTCTTCTTCAGGTTTTTGGTCCCAGACTATTTCCTCCATGGGGCTCGCAGAACTTTGGAGCCTGCCACCTCCAAAGGTTCCTCCTCCCATCCAGCGCAATGACGGTGGGGTTCATTCTAGGGTGTCTCAGGGCAATTTCTCCAGATGGTTTAGTTTTACATATACCATGACAGTCATGAACCTCACTTCTAAGCCAGGATATGCGGAGTATGATCTCAGTCTCTCAAATTTACTGCTAATGCTCGGCATAGTACTTGCATTGTGCCAAAGAGAGCTTTCTTCTGGAGTTGGTGAGATGTAATGTGTATGGGTAATTTGTCAAGATGTGCTTGTAATTCTTCTTTATCAAGCCTGTTTTACCCAAAATGATGGGAAATATTTCTGTACCTTTCTGCCACATTTTCTTGTTCTCTGACTGCATTTCTTGGTATTTCAGAATCTTCTGCCTCTCTACGCCAATCACAGAGTAGTCATTTGGAATTGACAACTCTATTATCAATACCATTCTGATGTTTTTCTCCTTAACCACTATATCCAGCTTCCTCACATCCAGCTTTTTGTCGATCAGAATGGGAGTATCTCAGGTGATCATAACCTCCTCATTCTCTGTAATTCTCTTAGGGTCATGATCCCAGTGCTTTTCTGGCACAGTGATGTTATAGTGCTTACAGAGTTTCCAATGGATAAGGCATGCTACTTTATTGTGCCTTTCTGTATAGAAATGTTCTGCCATCAGAACTTTACAGCCAGCTAAGAGGTGAGTCACTGTTTCCAGGTCTTTCTTACAGAATCGACATATGTCTGTGTTGCCAGTTTTTCCAATGCTCACTGTAAACCATCTCATCCGTAAGCTGCTGTCCTGGGCTGCAACTATCAACTTCTCATCCTTTGGTTTCAGTTAACCCCTCTTTAACCATTCATGTGTCCGTTCTTGATGGACAAAGGATTCCTAGAGTAACATTCTATTTCCCACTGTATTTGTGCATTTCCACTTGTTTTTCCTTGTTTGCTGATCTAATTCTTTGAAGAGTATTTTTCTCTTGTTTTGCAAATTCTTTTACATCCTTTCCTGTGCATGCTTGTGGATTTTCACTCATTCCTTCTAGTCATTGGAACGCTTGCCCAAGTTTGGTAATGGAGACAGATTTTGGACGTTTACTCTCATTTTTCAGCACTATTTGCATATTTGGATCCAAGGATGCAGTTAGGTAGGCCTGGAGGCCTATGATAGTAGCTCTGTATGGGTAATCAGTCTCTATGAACCCTAGCCTTCTTTCAGTTTCAGGGACGTACAGTCTTGGCATATACTGATTCTTGTAAATTGATTTAAACTAGATAATAGGGGAAAGCTTTAAACTAGATAATAGGGGAAAGCCGACAGTCGCCCAAGAGCAGATGGCTCGGAATAATGTATCCTTGAAGGATACTACCAAAAGCAGAGATGTTCCAAAAAAGAGTAAAGTAGCCCAAATGCCCTCAAGTATGGAGCAGACAGAGCTTAAAGATCCCGAATTACCCATGTCTACCAATAGCCAAATTAATATGAATAAAATACAGTCTCTAAAATGCTTGTATGCAAATGCTAGAAGTCTAAAAAATAAGATGGGAGAGTTAGAATATATAGCACTAAATGAGAGGTTAGATGTGATTGGAATATCAGAGACATGGTGGAAGGAGGACAACCAGTGGGACACTGTGATACCTGGGTACAAACTATATCGTAATGATAGAGCTGATCAAATTGGTGGAGGGGTTGCGCTCTATGTTAGAGAGGGCATTGAGTCAGAAAGGATTAAAGTTTTGCAGGAAACAAAATTTGCTGTAGAATCTCTATGGATTGAAATTCCATGTAAAAAGGGGAAGGCGATGGCGGTGGGGGTGTACTATCGACTGCCTGGCCAGAATGAACAAATGGATGATGAAATGCTCAAAGAAATCAAGGAAGCTAACAAACGTTACAGCGCGGTAATAATAATGGGCGATTTCAATTACCCCGGTATCGACTGGGTCAGTGTCACGGCAGTACATGCTAGGGAGATAAAGTTTGTAGATGACATAAATGACTGCTTCTTGGAGCAACTGGTCCATGAACCGACGAGAGGGGAAACCATATTAGACCTAGTCCTTAGTGGAACACCAGATCTAGTGCAAGAGATAAGGGTGTTGGGGCCACTTGGCAATAGTGATCATAGCATGATTGCCTTTGATTTAATTAGTAGAGGAGGGATAGTAAGGAAATCCACAGTACTACCTTTTAACTTTCAAAAGGGAGACTGTGATAAAATGCAGAAAATAGTTAAGAAAAAACTCAAAGTAGCAGTTGCAAAGGTTAAAGACTTACATCAAGCTTGGGTGTTGTTGAAAAATACTATCTTGGAAGCCCAGACCAGCTGTATTCCATGCTTTAAGAAAAGTGGAAGGAAGTCCAAAAAACTGCCAGTATGGTTTAAAGGTGAGGTCAGAGAGGCTGTTGTTGCCAAGAAAGCATCTTTCAGGAAATGGAAAAAAGAGCCAAACGATGAAACCTGGAAACAGCACAAGCACTGGCAGGTCAAATGCAAGGCATTAATAAAGAAGGCAAAGAGAGAATTTGAGAAGAAGCTTGCTGCGGAAGCAAAAACGTGAAATAAGGACTTTTTCATGCACATTCGTAGCAAAAAAACTGTGAGAGAGTCAGTTGGTTCATTAGATGATGGAGGGGTTAAAGGAGCACTAAGAGGCGAAAAGACGATAGCGGAGAGACTGAATGAATTCTTTGCTTCAGTCTTTACTGAGGAAGATGTAGGGATGTTACCCATGACTGAAGTGGTATTTAAAGGTGCGGAAGAATTGAAGGAAATATCGATACATCGGGAAGATGTATTACAACTATTAGATAAACTGAAGAGTAGCAAATCACCTGGGCTGGATGGTATACATCCAAGGGTGTTGAAAGAACTGACATATGAGATTGCAGACCTGCTATTAGTAATCTGTGAATTATCATTAAATCATCTCTAATACCTGAAGATTGGCGGATCGCCAATGTAACACCAATTTTTAAAAAGGGTTCGAGGGGTGATCTGGGAAACTACAGACCGGTGAGCCTCACGTCAGTACCGGTAAAAATGGTAGAAACCATCATAAAGAATAAAATTACTCAGCATGTAGATAGTCATGGCCTAATGGGAGACAGCCAACATAGCTTTAGACAAGGAAGATCTTGTCTTACTAATCTGTTATGTTTTTTTGAAAGTGTGAATAAACAGGTGGACAAAGTTGAGTCGGTTGATATAGTGTTTCTGGACTTTCAGAAAGCCTTTTACAAGGTCCCTCATCAGAGACTTTTGGCAAAACTAAAGAGTCATGGGATAGGAGGCAGTGTACTACTGTGGATCAGGACCTGGTTAAAAGATAGAAAGCAGAGGGTTGGGCTAAATGGCCAATTTTCCCAATGGAGAAAGGTGAATAGTGGTGTACCCCAGGGATCTGTGCTGGGTCCGCTGCTTTTTGACATATTCATAAATGACCTGGAAAGTGGAATAATGAGTGAGGTTATCAAATTTGCAGATGACACAAAACTATTTAAAGTTGTTAAAACCCAAGAGGATTGTGGAAAATTGCAAGAGGATCTTGATAAATTGGAAGACTGGGCATCAAAATGGCAGATGAAATTTAATGTGAACAAGTGCAAAGTTATGCACCTAGGGAAGAACAATCCAAACTATGGTTACACAATGCAAGGTTCCGCATTAGGAACCACCACCCAGGAAAAAGATTTAGGCGTCATCGTGGATAACATGTTAAAACCCTCGGCCCAGTGTGCAGCGGCAGCCAAGAGAGCAAACAGAATGCTAGGTATCATAAGGAAAGGAATAGAAAATAAAACAAAAGATATTATAATGCCTCTATACCGTTCCATGGTGAGACCGCACCTTGAATATTGTGTGCAATTCTGGTCGCCGTATCTTAAAAAGGATATAGCGTTATTAGAAAAGGTTCAGAGAAGAGCCACCAAAATGGTAAAGGGGATGGAAGGATACTCCTATGAAGAAAGGCTAAAAAGGTTAGGGCTCTTTAACCTGGAAAAGAGACGGCTGAGGGGAGATATGATAGAAGTCTATAAATTAATGAACGGAGTGGAACGGGTAAACGTAGATCGACTGTTTACGTTATCAGAATATAGGAAGACTAGGCGACATGCAATGAAGCTACAGGGTAAACTATTTAAGACTAATAAAAGAAAATATTTTTTCACTTAAAGTGTAATCAAACTCTGGAATTTGTTACCGGAGGATGTAGTAAAGGCTGTTAGTGTAGCTGGGTATAAAAAACGTTTGGACAAGTTCCTGGAGGAAAGGTCCATAAACCATTATTAAGAAGGGACCCAGGATATCAATGCTTGACCTAGTACAAGCATTGCAGAACCTGTGTCTTTTGGGGAAACTGCTAGGTACATATGACCTAGATTGGTCACTGTTGGAAACAGGATACTGGGTTTGATGGACCTTGGTCTGACCCAGTATGGCATATCTTATGTTCTTATGTTCTTATGCTTTATGAGCATGGAGGAGTTTTCATGTTCACACATCCAGTTTTTCAAAATCTTTAAGAGGCCAGTCCACAATCCCAAAGCTGTATGAAAGTATAGGAATTGCCAGCTGATTGATGACTTGTATCATATTCCGTGATGTTAAAGCACTTTTCAATAATGATTTTAATCTCCTGTAGTATTCTTTACTGATTTTGTTTTTCAATAATTTCTGCTTGAGTGTCTTTCCTTCCTCTACTCCGATATACTTTTATACGCCTTCCTGTTCAAAACCCTTGATGTCACAGCCTTCAGCCAGGGAGATGTTTTCTGTTTTGCTCAATTTTCCTCTAAAGAAAGTTGCTTTAGCACATTTATCAAGGCCAGAAATCTTCCTGGTGTCATCAGAAAAGCTTTCACCACACAGAGTTGCTCTGCTAACTGATGGTCACTGGAATTATAGAGCTTCAGATCATCTACAAATAATAAATGAGATGTTGTTTCTGGGTTGTTACCTTCTTTAGGATTCAGGCTAAATCTGTATCCCAAAGAGTTGATGAGAATACTAATAGGATTAAGTGCCGCACAAAACAGAACAGTGTCTCCAGTGGGCAGCAGGTTATGTCTCTTCTACCAGGAGTAGGCACAGGTCTCTGAGGTTTGCTGACTGCTAGACACTATATGGCATGGCTATGTTCTGAAATGCAGAGAACCTACTGTATCTCGGACTCCTTCATCAGCCCCCCATATGGCTCTACAGCCAAAAGGGCTACCATTCAGATTGCGCTGGAAAGATTGCTCAGTCTACAGGCAGTTACACCACCCCCTCTGCCAAGTGGGACAAGGACCGGTATTCCATCTCTGCTGTGGTGGGAAAAAGGATGGATTTTTCTCTCCAGTTCTCGACATCAAGGGGGTTAACACCTACCTGCGAGCATTGTATTTTTGTTTGGAGACCTTACATTCGGTGATCCAGGCGGTGCAGCACAGAGAGTTTTCTCATGTCCCTGGATCAGGCTGAGGCCTATTTCCATATTCCTATGCTTAAGGATCAGCAGCACTTTCTCTGGTTCACCATTCTTGGCCCTCATCTTACCCCTTTTGCTGCTTACCCCTTTTGTCTTTGACCACTCCAAGGACAATCTTGAAGGTCATGGCAGTGATGACTGTGGTGCTGAGACGCAAGGAGATCTGTGTTCATACATATATGAATGACTGGCTCATCCAAGCCATGTTGCAGTTGGACGCATCTTGGGTGTTGGCCTGAGTGGTGCAATTCCTGGAGAGTCTCAGCTAATTGATCAACCATGGAAAGAGTCAATTGTACCCTTCCCAGCTGATGGAAGTCCTGGGAGCGCAAGTCAACACTTGTGTGAGCAGCATTTTCCTGCCTTAAGAGAGCGTGATAAAACTATTGTTTTAGCTAGGGGCGGCCCAAGGGGGGTGCGGGGCCATGTGCGGAGACTCAGTGCGGGGCCTCTTTTGCATAAGGGGCCTCATTTGCATAAATTTTACCATACACTAACTTTTAGTAAACATGCCTCTTAATGAGTGTATGGATAAAGAAAGACTAAAATATTTCTACATTACTATAATCCAGTGCCAACCGCCAGGTACATTAGGAACTAATACAAACACTGTCCATTTAAACCCATAGCAAACCCGCAGTATCATGACAGCACTACCAGGACTCACAAAGCACCATACTCTACCTATCAAAAGGCAACACTGCAAATATTAAACCAATTCATTTCAGAGAATAACAATATATGACCTATTGGGGAAAGAGAACAAGTGGCAATGTCAAATAGGAATTACATAAACAGAATACCTCAGCTCAGTTACACATGCAGAACATAGACCATCACCAAACAAGGAATCACAATTTAGAAACAGGAAGACAATAATTAAACTGGGAACCCCAAAAGCCAAACTTGGAATGTACAACAACACTGTAGAAATAAAACTATAAATTAATTTCCTCTTGTACTAAACAAAGCACAGACGTCAATGATGCACATTTCCCAGAGCTGACATATTCCAGTTAATAAATTCAAAATAAAGAGATATTTTTCTAGCTTTTGTGCATTTCTTTTTCAGTTGCAATTGCTCCAGCCACTTTCTTCTGGTTTCTTCATATCTTCTGCTAACTCTCCATCATCTGCTGTCCATTTGTCCTTTCTTCTAGTTTTTTTCCATTCTCTCTCTACATCTGCTGTAACATTTATTTATTAATTTATTTATTTATTTTCATTTCTTATATACCGCACTATTTGCGATCAGCGCGGTTTTCATAAAACAAACAGTATCCGACAATAAACAAAAGTCAGGTCATTACATTGAACAGGAACAAGTAACTTGGATAACCTGGAAAACTATATATAACATACTAATCTTTCTCCTTTTGTTCTTTCCTCATTCCTATTTCATCCACTCAAATTTTACCCCTCCATCCTCAATCCCCTCTTACTCTCCCAGTACCCGGCCAATTGTAGATTTTTCTTTCCTCCCACACAAAATATTTCCCCTCTCCATTTCATTCTCCCAGCTGCATCCCATTCTAATCCTCCCCCAACATCAGCTCCCTTCTACTTCCAGCCCCACCCAGCATCCACTCCCTTCTAGTCCCCGCATCAGCCTATTTCCAGTCCTAGCCCCCCATCAGCCCATTTCCAATCCTATCCTATCCCCACCATCAGCCCATTTCCAGTCTCCCCCATCCATTTCCAGTCCTATCCCTCCATCAGCTCATTTCCAATCCCAGCCCCCCATCAGCCCATTTCTAGTCCTTTCCTAGCCCCATCATCAGCCCATGTCAAATCCTAGCTCCCTTCCACTCATCCCATTTCCAATCAAGGCCCCCCATGAGCCTACTTCCAGTTCTAGCCCTTCCATGAGTCCATTTCAATCCAAGCCCTCACCACAGTCCATTTCCAATCTTAGCACCCCCCAACAGCCCATTTCCAGTCATATCCTAGCCTCTCCATCAGCCCATTTCCTGTCCTAGCTCTCCCCCACCACTCAGCCCATTTCCAGTCCTAGCTCCCCCTCACAGCCCATTTCCATTCGAAGCCCCCTCCCCATCAGCTATTTGCAGTTCAAGCCCCCCTTCCACTCAGCCCATTTCCAGTACTAGCAACCCCCCAAGCCCATTACCAGACCTAGCCCCCCATAGCCCATTACCAGTCCTAAGCCCCCCATGACCCCATTTTCAGTCTTAGCCCCCCCATAGCCCATTACCATTCCTAACCCCCATCACCCTATTTCCAGTACTAGCCCCTCATAGCCCATTATCAGCCCTAACCCCATCACCCTATTTCCAGTCCTAGTCCCCCCCATAGCCCATTTCCATTCCAAGCCCCCGTCCACATCTGCAGTTCAAGTCCCCCCTTCCACTCAGCCCATTACCAGTCCTAGCCCCCCATAGCCCATTATTAGTCCTAAGCCCCCATCACCCCATTTTCAGTCTTAGCCCCTCCATAGCCCATTATTAGTCCTAAGCCCCCCATCACCCCATTTTCAGTCTTAGCCCCTCCATAGCCCATTACCAGTCCTAACCCCCCCATCAGCCCACCTCCAGTCCTAACCCCCCATCAGCCTATTACCAGTCTTAGCCCCCCCATAGCCCATTACCAGTCCTAACCCCCATCACCCTATTTCCAGTCCTAGGGAGAGTTTCCTTCTCGCTCTCGCGGCTCTGTTAAGCTCGCCAGGGCTGATGGGAATTTTCCCATCAGCCCCAGCGAGCTTAACAGAACCACGAGAGGGAAACTCTCCCTTTGCGGCTCTGAAAACCACGCCGAGGAGAGTGATTGAGGCCGACTCTGCCGGGCAGCCAGGGGGGGGGCCACGGGAGACACTTCATCTGCCACTGCCATGGCGGCAGCGGCAGCAGCAAGTTTCTTTTTTCTTTTAAAGTGGCTGATGGGCAGAATGTTGTTTGCGTGGGGCCTCCTGAAACGCGGGCCCTGTGCAAACAACATTCTTGCTCAATGGACGGGCCGGCCCTGTTGTTTTTTTTTTTAATTATTTATTTTCAAATTTATACATAAATCCAAGAATAACACTCTTGTACAGAAAAACAAATACTGTCCAAAATACATTCGAAAAAACTAAAAGAAATATTCAAAGACAGATTGTCCATGACCACATTAAGGGGGAAACTGGAAAATTAAAGGAAAACACAAAACTTTTTATAATTTCTACCATTGCCCAAAGAGACAAAATTATAGTTAATTAATTAACCCCATATACATAAGCAAACAGGTAAAAAGGAAGAACAAATAGAAAACTTCAGCCAACATTCTCCTTACCAGAAACAAAAGCCTCTAACTGGGAAGGCTCCAAAAATACAAACTTAGCCTGTTGAAATTGCACAAGGCACTTACAAGGATATTTTTTAAAAAACAAGGCACCCAGGGCCAAGGTCCGAGGCTTCAACACCAAAAATTCCTTTCTGCGTTTCTGGGTAACCCTACACACATCAGGAAAAATCTGTATCGGAAAACCACAAAAATCAACACTTTTCTTAGAAAAATAAAGCTTCAATACTAAATTCTTATCAGATAACAATAAAAAAGAAACAATTAAAGTAGCACGTTGTGGAATGACTTCCGATGAGGTTTCCAAGAAAGCAGAAAGATCTAAAGAGGCTGGAGGAGCCTCAGGTAGGGACTCATCCTGAGAAGAAGCCTGGGACCGCACCCCAGAAGGAAGATAATACACATTTGATAACTTAATAGTATCCACATCTGAAATCAGTAATATTTCTTTAAAATATTTTTGTAGCAATATCACTGGGGAAAGATAATGCGTTCGAGGGAAGTTAATAAAACGCAAGTTCTTAACCCTGGAAACATTCTCCAGGGATTCTAAATGATGATTGACTATTAAACTTTCTCTAACATTAGAAGAAATATTGGCCTGTGCAATATTTAGCTGACCTTCCACCTTCTTAACAGCAATCTTACAAGCAGACATACCATCTTCCAATTCGGTAAGCTTAGAAATAACATCAGTAGAAAATTGAGAAATTTGAGAAAAAGCTGATCGAACTGAAAGTTCAGTACATGCCACAACTGCCCAGCTATAGCTCAAAGTTACATTTTCAGGAACAGTCAAAGTTTCGACGACTGGAGCAAACCGAAGGGGAGCAGGCATATTTAAGACCACATTATCAGGGATGGGAAGACGTCAGTTGAGAAAGTAAAGAGGCGGGCTGAGCCAGTTCAGTCAAGCCTGAAACAGCACCTACCTCAATTAATCCCTGTAAGCTGGGCGGGATTGAACCCAAAATGGAGGAATTGTCCGCGACGGAACTGACTGTGTCAGAAGAAACATTTGAACCGTCCAATTTAGAAGTTGCAGGTAAAACTTGAAGATGGTGATCCATTGGGCCGGCGGTCTTCACGGTCTTAGCCACTGCAATTGGCTGAGACCGTTTCTTCCGTTTCCCCATTCAGATCCGCAATAGACTCCTCCAGCCCTGACCAAATTAGGGTTTACTCTATGTGTTCTCTTCACAGCCACTTGTGGGATGTGTGATTCGCCACATAGAGTGACATCTGGGCTGGATTGTCCTGGTGGTGCCAGAATCACCATGGAGGCCAGGTTCAGAGACCAGATGTGGAGAAGGACCACACATGACTGACAAAGATAATAAGAGATATATAGTAGATGTCACACCATTCACATTTATGAATAACTTCCAAAACTAAAAAGGGACATGGCCATAGGACGGATCAGATACATCCCAGGGTACTGGAGGAGCTCAGGAAGGTTTTGTCAGGACTTTTAAAAGATGCATTTAATAGATCCTTGGAGACCATTCAGGTGCCTCAGGGTTAAAGAAGAGCTGATGTGGTTCCTCTTCACAAATGTAGCAACAGAGAAGAGATTGCAAACTATAGGCCAGAAATCCTAACCTCGATGATGATGCTGAAAGAAAGGATAATGTTTTTCTAAAATCCTATTAGTTGCAGGATCTGAGGCAACATGGCTTTACCAAGGCAAGATTGTGCCAAATGAATCTGTTTGATTTCATTGACTTGGTCTCCAAAGAACTCGGTTGATATAGTGTATCTGGACTTTCAGAAAGCCTTTGACAAGGTCCCTCATCAGAGACTTTTGGCAAAACTAAAGAGTCATAGGATAGGAGGCAGTGTACTATTGTGGATCAGGAACTGGTTAAAAGATAGAAAGCAGAGGGTAGGGCTAAATGGCCAATTTTCCCAATGGAGAAAGGTGAATAGTGGTGTACCCCAGGGATCTGTGCTGGGTCTGCTGCTTTTTGACATATTCATAAATGACCTGGAAAGGGGAATAATGAGTGAGGTTATCAAATTTGCAGATGACACAAAACTATTTAAAGTTGTTAAAACCCAAGAGGATTGTGGAAAATTGCAAGAGGATCTTGATAAATTGGAAGACTGGGCATCAAAATGGCAGATGAAATTTAATGTGGACAAGTGCAAAGTTATGCACCTAGGGAAGAACAACCCAAACTATGGTCACACGATGCAAGGTTCCACATTAGGAACCACCACCCAGGAAAAAGATTTAGGCGTCATTGTGGATACCATGTCAAAACCCTCGGCCCAGTGTGCAGCGGCGGCCAAGAGAGCAAATAGAATGCTAGGCATCATAAAGAAAGGAATGGAAAATAAAACAAAAGATATTATAATACCTCTATATCGTTCCATGGTGAGACCGCACCTTGAATATTGTGTGCAATTCTGGTCGCCGTATCTTAAAAATGATATAGCGATTTTAGAAAAGGTTCAGAGAAGAGCCACCAAAATGGTAAAGGTGATGGAAGGATACTCCTATGAAGAAAGGCTAAAAAGATTAGGGCTCTTTAACCTGGAAAAGAGACGGCTGAGGGGAGATATGATAGACGTCTATAAATTAATGAACGGAGTGGAACGGGTAAACGTAGATCGATTGTTTACATTATCAGAATATAGAAAGACTAGGGGACATGCAATGAAGCTACAGGGTAAACTATTTAAGACTAATAAAAGAAAATATTTTTTCACCCAATGTGTAAGCAAACTCTGGAATTTGTTACCGGAGGATGTAGTAAAAGCTGTTAGTATAGCTGGGTTTAAAAAAGGTTTGGACAAGTTCCTAGAGGAAAGGTCTATAAACCATTATTAAGAAGGGACCCAGTACAAGCATTGGGGAACCTGTGTCTTTTGGGGAAACTGCTAGGTACATATGACCTAGATTGGCCACTGTTGGAAACAGAATACTGGGCTTGATGGACCTTGGTCTGACCCAGTATGGCATATCTTATGTTCTTTTGTTCTTATCAATGGCAGGCAATGGATGTGGTCTACTTAGATTTCAGCAAAGTCTGTTCCTCATAGGATGCTTGCGAATAAACTGAGCAACTTGGGGATGGATCCCAAGATGATGAACTAGACTAGGAACTGGTTGACAGACAGACTACAAAGGGTCGTGGTAAATGGAATTCACTCTGAAGAAATGAGGGTGAGTAGTGGCATGCTGAAGGGTTAAAAGGAAAAGTTTGCCTTTTTCGGATGACACAAAGATTTGCAATAGAGTGAACACCTGAGAAGGAGTAGACAATATGAGAAAAGATGTACTGTAGAATGGTCTAATACTTGGAAAATGAGAATTAATGCAAAGAAATGCAGAGCAGTGTACTTGGGATTCAGAAACCCAATGGAGCAGTATATGATAGGGGGCGAGGGGCTGGTGTGCACAGGCCAGGAGATAGTGTCAAGGTGACAAAGCAATGTGTCCAATACCAATACCTGCATACAGCAAGAAATAACAAGCAGGAAGAAGGAGCTATTAGTACCCTTGAACAGATCATTGGTGAGACCTCACTTGGAGTATTGTGCTCAATTTTAAAGACCGTACCTTGCAAAGGATATAAAAAGACTTGAAACAATTCAGAGAAAAGCAACCAATATGATATGGTGCCTGCACCAGAAGGCATATAAGAAGAGACTAGAAGACCTATTTATTTATTTATTTAACAGTATTTCTATACCGCCTTCTCCTTCAATCAAGGCGTTTTCCACGGCAAGCAATCAGGGGTGTTCATGTGTTTTCATGCAGTGGTGTGTGTGTAGTGTGTTAGTGGTGGCGAGCATTTGATTTGGGTTGTGCATTCTACATTGTGCGCTATTATACATCGTGAGCTAATATACATTCATATATACAAGCTTAGGGTGGGGGGGAGGGTCCGATGTTCTGGTTTGGTTGGTAGCTCATGTGACATGTCCATAGTGTTCAATGAAAAGAGTTGTCTTCAGCTGTTTGCGGAAGTCTTTGAGGTCTGTGGTTAGTCTCAGTTCATCTGGGAGGGTGTTCCAGATTGATGGAGCAGCCAGGGAGAGTGCTCGTACCACGGTGTCCTTGCGGGTCTTGGCAAAGTCTTTTGGGATGTTTACTCAATTGGCGGTGCCTCTTCTCCTTGGTCGTGTGCTTGTTTCAGGTTGTATGAGTGTGTGTAGGCTTATGGCTGAAGAGTGTTGTTTGATCTTGAATATGTTTATGATTGTTTTGTATTTGATGCGTGAGCTGGTTGGGAGCCAGTGCAGATCTTTCAGTATTGGTGTGATGTGTTCCTGTCTCGTAGTGCCAGATATTAGACGGGCGGCCGTGTTTTGTGCCAGTTGCAGCGGTCTGAGTGTCTGTTTTGGTAGCCCAAGGTATATTGGGTTGCAGAAGTCTAGTAGAGGGGTGATTAGTGCCTGGCAGACTGTACGAAAGTGCTCTGGGGCAAGGAGGGGCTTAAGTCTTCTGATGAGTCTCATTCTGTGGTATGAGCTCTTGGTTGTTCTGCTTATGTGTGATTGGAGGTTCAGCTCCTTGTCCAGGGTCACTCCTAGGTACTTTACTTCTGATTTTATGGGTATGATTGTGTCTTTTATCTTGATGTCGGGTGGGGGGACAAGTCCAGGTTTCGCATGATGATCAGTGCCTCTGTCTTGTTGTAGTTTATTGAGAGGTTGTTTTTTGAAACCAGCTTGTCATTTGTATGAGGCAGTTTGTTATTTTGGAGTAGTCCAGGTTGTCGACTGAGATGGGTGTGTATATCATGATGTCATCTGCGTAGATTGTATATTGTATGTTGTGATCTTTCATGATGTCGCATATTGGCTGGATGTAGAGGTTGAATAATAGTGCTGATAAGGCCGATCCTTGTGATACTCCTTGTATGACCTTTATGGGTCGGGAGGTGTTGTGGCCTACCTTGACCTGTATCTGTCTGTCAGTCAAGTATGAGTGGAACCATGAGTGGAACCATCCGTATAGGCCGATGTTCTGTAGTCTTTCCAATAGAGTCATGTGGTCAACTGTGTCGAATGCTGATGAGATGTCTATGAAGATCATTAGGATCCCTTTCTTGGTGTTGTCTATGAGTCGTAGAATGCTGTCAAAGAGGTATAGCAGAAGTGTTTCTACCCCGTGGTTGGGGCGGAAACCGTGTTGGTTGTTGTCCAGAGGGGCGTGGTTGTCGATGTGATCTTGTAGTTGGTGCTGTACAGTTTTTTCGATTATTTTTGCCAGTAGGGGTATGCTGGAGATGGGTCTGCATGCTGCTGGGTTGTTCTTGTTGAGTGTGGATTTCTTCGGGATGGGTCTTATTGTGGCGAGCTTTAGTTGATTTGGCATGAACCCTTGTGTTAGGGAGCTGTGCACCATTTTGTGTATGGTGTGGATGAAGCTTGACTTGGTGGCCTTGATCCAGTTCACTGGGCAGGGATCCATAGGGGCTGTGCTTGTCTTGATTGCTGTGATGATGTGGGAGAGTTGCTCTGTGGATGGGGTGTTGAATGAACCCCAGGTTTTCGGGGCCGTGTTAGTCTTTGAGGCTGGGTTGGGTCTTGTTTGTTCTGCCACGTGGAATTTTTCTTGGATGTGGTCTGCAAATTTTTGTGGGTCTATTTGCACTTCGTCTTCTGTTTTCTGCTCCTTGGTGAGGGTTTTTACGATTTCTAATAGCTCTCTAGGTTTGTTGTTGGAGTTGCGTATAATGTTTGTATGGTATTCTCTTTTTGTTTGGTTGATGCATTTGTTGTATTGTTTTTGCTTTGTTAGGTATAGTTCCTGGGTCTCGAGCAACTTATTCTGTCTCCATTTCCGTTCTACTTTTCTGAGATCCCTCTTTTCGTTTCGTATGGTTTCTGAGTACCAAGGCTTGTGTTGTAGTTTGTTGCAGCAAAGTTTCCTGTGTCTATAACCTGTTGCTTTGGCAGCATTGTATATGGTGTTGTTCCAGTTGGTGATTTGGGCTTCTGTTTCAGAGTTTAGGTGTTGTATCGTGTCCTGTAGGAACTGGTCCCTGTCAAAGCTCTTGAATCTTCTTTGTGTGGGTGTGTTGTCTGGATATTTGCCTAGTTTATCCTCTTGTGGTACAATGTTTTCTTCAATCATGTGGTGGTCGGACCAAGGTACTGGTGTTATGGAGGGTGTTGATATTAGACCTCGTGTGGTTAGATAGTTGGGTGTAGTATTCCCTAGAGGAGAGGAGGGATAAGGAGGATAGCTACAGATATTTAAATACTTAAAGGATATTACAGAGCAAACAAGCTTTTTTCAAAGATGGAGAAACTTTAGAACTAGAAAGCATGAAATGAAGCTGCAAGGAGGTAAACTTAAAAGCAACATTATGAAGTATCTTTTCATGGAAAGGGTGGTGGAAACCTGGAACACCATCCTGATGGAGTTGGTGGGAGCAAAAGCAGTGATGGAATTCAAAAAGGCATGGGACAGATACAGACGATCCTTATATGGCAAGAGAATGTTATCAAAGCAAGCCATGGAGCAGGATGTACAACCTTAAACAAAGGCATAGAGGAGAAGTAACCTGCATGAAGCTGCAATTGTAACTCTACAACTCCAGCCACTTTACTGGGCAAACTAGATAGACGATGCTGATCTTTATTTGCCTTCATTTACTATGTTACTGTATTACATCAGGAACCCTCCAATGTTCTGAAAAAATATCATAATCAATGTTGTCAAAGGCCACTGAAATATCTAAAAGAATGAAAATCAAATCATATTCCCTAAACCTAATCATATTCTCTATTTAGATCTCTTCTGAAGTCATTCAACGGGGACATTAACACTATCCCAGAACTATGGTTCTTTCTGGAGTATACTTGGTTTGGCTCCAAAAACTCCATCTAATACATTTTACCAGTTTCCATGAAAATGTCAATTGGGATGCAATGTATGCCTTTGAGTCAATACTGACTCCTGGCTTTTTGGGCAATGTAACCAGAAGTAGATTGCCAGGTCTTTCTTCCAAGACAAGGAGAGTTAAGTAACATGCCTAAGGCCACAATGAATATTAATGGGAACCAAACCCTGAGTCTTGTGGTTATTAAGTCTGTGCACTAACCATTAGGCTACTCCTCCACTCAGTTGGCAAGCTGGTAAGTAATTCTCTATTATCTCTAAACCAGGGGTTCTTAACCCATTCCTTAGGACACACCTAGCCATTCAGGTTTTCAGGATAACCACTATGAATATGTATGGTAGAGATCTGCATGGAATTGTGGTACCGTATGCAAAATCTCTCTCATGTATATTCATTGTGGCTATCCTGAAAACCTGACTGGCTAGGTGGGTTCCAAAGACTGGGTTGAGAATCCCTGCTCTAAACTAAATTGTGACTTCTTCAACAAAGTATATATAAAAGTAGTGAGAGCAAAAATGCTGTCAGATTTCTAGAAAGCATGGGATGAACAGAAAGCATTCTTAGCTAAATGGAAATGAAGGTAAACTCTGAGATCAAGTAGGATATAAGGAACAGACTAGATGGACTTTTAGGTCTTTACTTGCCACCATATTCTATTTCTATGAAGTGCTGAGCTCTACCTGAGTGATGGCCTGCCAGCAACATGTAGCTACAGCTGCTCAGACACATCATGACAACTTTTTATTCTACACTTGTTAACCAGTGGATATGAAGTGTACCTGTATTAACCGAAATGCTTTTTTTAAAGGTTTTCTGATTTTTGTACTCTATTTATTTTAATCCAAAAACCCAGTTTCTTTGCTGTTCTTCAGGAGAATTCCCAAAGTTTATAAGGGACCAGCAATATTATGCTTGTTCCATGCCAACATCACTTCCAGCAGGTGAACAGAGGCAAGCTGTTAGTGTAGCCGGGTTTAAAAAAGGTCCATAAACCATTATTAAAAGGGACCCAGGATATTGCTGCTTGACCCAATACAAGCATTGAGGAACCTGTGTCTTTTAGAGAGACTGCTAGGTACTTATGACCTAGATTGGCCACTGTTGGAAACAGGATACTGGGCTTGAGGGACCTTGGTCTGACCCAGTATGGCATATCTTATGTTCTTATGTTCTTAAGGTGAACACAGTCACCAGGAAAGGAGATGGAGAGACCTAGCCAAATAGAAAGTAGACGTCATTTGCATTCTTTGGATACTCAGTATAAGCAAATTGATCTCATGCAGAGTCACTGTCAATATTCTGAAAACCTGGCTGATAGTGGGATCTACAGGACATATTTGGAAAGCCCCATGCTAATTAAAAGAGCAAAATGACACACAGAGAGGAGTGGCCTAGTGGTTGGGGCAAGTTGCTGAGGGCCAGAGGTTTGAATCCCACTAAAGGACAGCAATCTTGGGCTAGAAGGACTGAGGTTTCTAGTCCCACAGTCTGAGGCAACACAGACTTTGGCAAGTCTCTGTTGCCTCAGATACATAAACATAGATTGTGAGCCCTTTGGTGACAAGAGAAGTATATGTATATGGTACCTGACTGTACTCCACATTGACTGGTAGAAAAGAGCAATATATAAGCCTAGATAAATAAAAATATCACATATTGGTGTCTAAACAAAAAAAACAAAGATCTTTTCACCGACTTCAGGCAATCTAGAAGAAGAGTCTGATCAAGTAGAAACACAGAAACATGACCACAGAAAAAGCTCATATGGCCTATCCAGTCTGCCCTTCCATACCAACTACTTTAGTTTCTTTTTTCCTTTAGAGACCTTCTGTATTTGTCCCATGCTTTCTTCATTTCTAATACTGTACTGTCCTGGTTTCTACAACCTCCATTGGGAGGCTATTACATGCATCTACCACTGTCTGTAAAGAAATATTTCCACGTTACCCCTGAGTCTATCCCCTTTCATCTTCATCCTATGCCCCCTCATTGCAGATCTTTCTTTCGATTGATAGATGTAATTAAACATCTCTATCATATCTCCTTTCTCTTGTCTTTCCTCCAAAGTATACATATTCAGATCTTTAAGACTGTTCCCATATGCCTTATAGTGAGGCCCACTGACCATTTTGGTAGCCGCCCTCTGCATTGACTCCATCCTGTTTATATCCTTTTGAAATTGTACATCGAAGTAGCTGATAGATCAAGACATACAACCAATACCTTCTTTCTCTTATCTAACTCCACATGTAAATCATCCATTAATGATAATAATAAAAGTCTCTGTATTATAGAATTCTCTAAAACCTGATTGGAATGTCTCTAGAAAAGATCTATTCAAAAAACACTTTCTCTAAAATTTTCCAAGGAAATAAAAGACAAATGTGCAACTGGCTGATAATCACCTCTCAGAGGCCAATTGAGGTTTCTTTATTGGTGGACACTTCTAGAAGTCTCCCTGACAGCAAAGAACCATTAATTAATTCAACCACCATCTGTGTTCCTAAAAGCCAACTGGGCAAAAATCTGCTTTCAAGCTGGTTGGACGTAACCCAAGCAAAATCTTTTTAGAGCTACAGGCATTGTCCCCTGGAAGAACCGATGGCTTATGTGCAAAATTTTCAGCCCATGTGTAAAACGTTTCACTGATCAAATCAGTGAGTACCTGTGTGTAATGGTTAGCTAGTGATTAAAAATCTTAATCATAACAAGGTGACAAAATTAAGGAAATTATTAAATTTTTACTATTATCTTAATAGTAATATGTTAATATTGTTTATGTCTTACTTATGCTTTCATTGAAGTTGCAGAAATGCTTTTTGAAAAGTGATTCCTTCAAGAGTACACCTTTTTCATTGCTAACATACTATAACAATTTTGTAGACTTGAAGTAACAACACCCCTCCCCCTTGAAGTATGCTGAGTTGCAGGGTGGAAGTGGTGCCAGAAGCTGGATGGAAGTTGGAGAGGATATGCTGAGCTGCAGGGCGGAAGTTAGAAGTGATGAAGCCAGGCTTTGCAAGTTTTAAGAAGACCGCGGGCAGCGTCCCGGCGGTCGCCGGTAACCGGCGGTTTCCAGCCGGGAGCGGGCCCATCGGTTTCGGGGGGAGGGTGAAGCGGGAGCGCATCATTTAAAGTGATTGGATGCTGACTTGGCGTGAGGGCCAGCATTCAATCGGAGGACGGGAAGGGCCATGTGCTCCAGCGTCGCGGGCACGCGCGGGGCACATGGTCCGGGAGCGGAGAGCCGGCAGCGTGCAGCGTGGTGGTCCGGGGAGCAGTTTGTGGCCTGCTGGCGTTTCGGTGAGGTGTTGGGGCTTCGGGGCGCAGGGAAGCTGAGATTTCTCGGCCGCGGTTTTTGCCGCGTAGGGGAGCAGGAGAATTTTTTTGTTGTTGTTTTGGGTTTGCCTCCCGTCCGCTTGCAGCAGGGCTGTCAGAGCAGTGCGGGCTATACCGGGTATGGCGGGAGGGGGAAAAGGAAAGAAGGGGGAGCGGGGGAGGCATGAGGCAGCTTCCGGGCGGCGTGTGGGGGGGCAGAGAGGCACTAGGGGAGTCGGGGGGCGCCCGTGGGGCCCGTGGAGTCATGCGAGGGGAGTTTTGGGTGTAGAAGGCAAGAGCCTGGCTGCGATTCAAGGAGGTGTGGGCTGGGGGTCTGTTTTTCTGGCTCAGGGGTCGGGCAAGGGGAGGGGGCGCAGAGCGCGTGCTCCTGCCTTGTTGCGGGGGGGGCCAGGGCGCTAGGACGGTGTCAGTGCGGGGGGCTGGTTCTGGGGAGGTAGGGGAACAACGGGGAGGTGAGCAGGGAGTTGGGGGGCAGCCCCAAGAGAGTTTTGTGGCCCGGGGGGGATAGCCGGGGTTCTGCGGGGGCTGGGGTGGGGGTTCCGCCCGGTTCTCAGAGGGGTGCGGGTTCCCTGGGGTCCTCAGGTTGGGAGCATTGGCTGGGTGGCGGGCTGGGTTCCTCTCGGGGGGATTGGTCTGGGGCTTGGTCATCGGTGTGGCCTGCAGCGGTTCCGCCTGCTTTTTTCCCTTTCTTGTCTCCTCAGGTTCCTTTCGGTGAGACTGCTGGAGCTCTACAACGTCGGGTGGCAGTTCCTGCGTCGTCGGCGTCCGATGGGGCCTCGGGATTGGAGGCGGCGGGGTTCAGCGGCGGAGAGATCGGGTCCTCGTCCTGCGGGGACCAGCAGCGGGCGACTCAGCCGTCGGCTGTGGGATCAGCTTCGGGTGAGTTGTCATTGGCGCCAGCCATTGGGGCTGTGGGTGGAGTGCATGCCGCGGGGGAGTTGCTGAGGGAGCCAGCCAGTAGGGTGGGGGGAAGGGCGTGCCGCGGGTGTGTCGGCATTGGATCGAGCCGGTCGGGCTGGGAGTGGCGCGAGGGCAGAAAAATCTGGTAAGGCTGCCAGGAAGAGGAAGCATGCTTGTCGGCGACGACGCAGATCTGGGTCGTCCTCGTCCACTTCCTCCAGTTCGTCCACGGGGTCCTCGGCCGAGGGTAGGGCGGCAGCGGAGGGCAGTTCGGCTGGTGGCGGTTCGGCTGCGCTGACGGCTTTGTCTGAGTTGTGGGAGGGCGTTCCGAGGAAGTTGAGGAGGAGAATACTGAAGAGACGGTATATTGATATCTTTAGGTTACTGGAGGGTCGTAAGCGATCCGGGGAAAGCAGGAGGAAGCGGAAGGAGGATGAAAAGGCTGGAAGGGTCAGGAAGGTGGCGAGAACGGTGGTTAATTGGGTAAGGGCTTTCCTGCGCTTGGCGAGTGTTTGGGGACGTCATTATCCGGAGCAGTCTGGGATGCTGTTGTCCTATGCTGACTCGATTCTGGAGGCTTCTCAGGTCCATGACGGGTGGTCATGGCTCAATTATGACGAGAAGTTCCGGGATAAGATGGAGGAGAACAAGTCGCTTTCTTGGGGTACGCAGGATATCAATTTGTGGCTCACCCAAATGTCCGTTAGGTCGAGTGCGGTGGGGGTGGGGAGCAGCGGCGTGAAAGTTGGGGGGCGGCTCTTCCGGTGGTGAACCGGCCCTTTCGGGGGGGCGGGGGGGAGACCCCCGGCAAGCCGGGTATTGGGGCAGGGGTCAACGTGTGCTGGAGGTTTAACAAGTCCTCCTGCCCGTTCCTGAATTGCAAGTTCCGGCATGCATGTTCCATTTGCGGGGGTGGGCATGCAGCCACAAAATGTGTGCGGAAAGGTCCCTTGCCCTCGGCCAAGTGATAGTGCAACTTTTGCATTGGCCCCATCGCCCATTCAGATTGAGGTATTGCGAGAATGGTTGCGGTGTTACCCTAGGGTGAGGGACAGACGGGTGCTGCTTGAGGGGTTTTTGCATGGTTTTGTTATTCCGGTTGAGGGGCGGGTGGTTTCTTTCGCAGCACGTAATGCTGCTTCTGTGCGACGTTTTGCGGCAGTTGTTCAGGAGAAGTTAAATGGTGAATTGACGATGGGCCGGGTAGCGGGCCCGTTTGACTGCCCCCCTTTTAAGGATTTTGTGGTTTCTCCTTTGGGGGTGATCCCCAAGAAAGATCCGGGCAAGTTCCGGTTAATTCATAATCTGTCTTACCCTGAAGGAGCATCGGTAAATGCTCATATTCCGAGAGAGTGCTGCACAGTCCGTTATGCTTCGTTCGATAAGGCGGTGCATTTGGTTAGGAAGGCTGGGTATGGGGCACTGATGGTGAAGGTGGACATCGAGTCCGCGTTTCGTTTGCTACCGGTTCACCCCTCTTCCTTTCCATTGCTGGGTTTCAAGGTCTCCGGTGAGTATTATTTCGACAAATGCATGCCCCTGGGTTGCGCAGTGTCTTGTGCTTACTTCGAGACTTTTAGCACTTTTCTGCACTGGGCCGTTGAGAAACAGGTGGGGTGTTCGGATTTGGTCCATTATTTGGATGATTTTTTCTTTGTGGGGGCGGCCCGCACTTCTCAGTGTCGGAGGTTGTTGGATGGTTTCGTTTCCATGGCAGGTGAGTTGGGGGTGCCGTTGGCGGAGCAGAAAACGGAAGGTCCGGCCACTACCCTCACTTTTTTGGGAATTGAGTTGGACTCCATGGCTATGCTGGCGCGCTTACCCGTAGCGAAGGTGAGTCAGTTGCGGGTGTTAGTGGCCAATGCGTTAGTATCGGCGAAGTATACACTGAGGGAGATGCAGGCTCTGCTGGGGTCCCTGAACTTTGCCTGCAGAGTGATTCCTATGGGGTGCGTATTTCTCCGTCGGTTGGCAATGGCGACGTGTGGTGTGTCCAAACCGCATCATCGTATTCGGATTTCCAAGTGCCTGCGTGAGGACTTGGCGGTCTGGGATGCCTTTTTGCAGGACTTTAATGGGTCCGTGGTTCTCGTTGAGGAGGATTGTTCGAGCGACGACTTGCAGTTGTACACGGACGCCGCTGGGGGTGTCGGTTTAGGTATTTACTTCCGGGGAGTGTGGTGCGCGGGCCCCTGGCCGGCAGCCTGGGCGGAGGTGGGACTTCTGCGGAACATTACTTTCCTTGAGCTGTTCCCTATTTTGGTGACGTTAGAATTGTGGCCAGACAGGTTGTGTAATAAGAAGGTGGTGTGGTGGTGTGATAATGAAGCCGTCGTGAGTGTGGTCAATAATTATTCGCCTCGGTGTGCAGACGTTGCTGCTTTGATGCGGCAGGTGGTGTTAGCCTGTTTACGTTTGAATGTGACCTTGAGGGCTAGGCACATCCCGGGGCATAGGAACAGTATCGCTGACGCTCTGTCTCGTTTGCAGTTACAGCGTTTCCGGCTACTGGCCCCGGAGGCGGATCCGGTGGGAGCGGAGGTCCCATGGAGCTTATGGAGCAGTGGGCGGCGGAGATGACAGAGTTGCTGTAGTGTTCTCTTGCGGGTGGCACGTGTAATGCTTATTGCCGGGGCTGCCGGTGCGTGGTGGCATTCCTACAGGAGCTAGGGTGGCGGGGAGGGGTTGTGCCAGATGCATTGTTGGGTGGCTATGTTCTCAGTGCCAAGCGCCTGGGTTTATCCAGGATGGCTGTTCGGCAGCACCTGGCGGGCTTCTCTTTTTTCGCTAGAGTGCTGGGATGGTCCCCGGCGGGGGGGGGGCTTGCTGGTGCGGCAGTTAATGCAGGGTTGGCGACGTGTTCACCCCCCATTGCCGGATGCTCGTCGACCTCTCACGCATGACTTGCTGGCAGGGGTTTGCGATGCGTTGCCTGATGTGGCCGAATCGGCCTATGAGGCTACTCTTTTCCGGGCGATATTCTGCCTGGCATTTTTTGGCGCATTTAGGGTGGGTGAGTTGGTGGCCGATTCCAGAAGAGGTGGGGTGCGTAGGTGTCTGCAGACTCATCAGGTGCAGTTGGAGAGGGATTCCCTGAGGGTGTTGTTGCAACAGTCGAAGACCGACCCGCAAGGCCGGGGTTGGTGGGTGGGGTTGCGAGCGATAGGTGGGGTCACCTGCCCGGTGGCGGCGACTCGGTCGTATTTAGAGGATCGTCCTCGGGCGGAAGGTGGGTTTTTTGTTCATGCCGATACTCGGCTGGTCACCCGTTATCAAGTGACCGCGGTTTTACGATTGGGGCTGCAGCGGATGGGAGAGGATGCCCGACAGTTTGCGGCGCATTCTTTCCGCATTGGGGCAGCCACCAGTGCGGCCGGTGTGGGATTGTCGCCCGGGCAAATACAGGCGATCGGCAGGTGGCGGTCCAGGGCTTTCCAAACTTATGTGCGGTTATGATACGGGGGCATCCAAGGGGCAGTTCATTAACACTGTGTTTTCCTTGCAGACTTGGGCAGAGTGGTGCGGGGCTGTTGGATGCTTGGGCATTCATTTGTCTTCTGGGCTGGCAGACGTGCAGCGGAGAGGCCTATCGGGAAGAACCTGCGATTGGAGCCTTCTGTGGTGACGCTTTCATGGCTGGGCGAACGAGGACTGAGGTGGTCGCAGTTGATGCCCTTGCTTCGTCATCATGCGCGTCTGCGGACACAGCCCGGGTTCCTCCTTTTGCATTTGGGGGTAATGATCTGACTTCTTGGACTTGTAAGCAGTTGATTAACGCTGCCAAGAGAGACTTTTCTCGCATTCTGTTAATGTTTGCTGGGGTGGTGTTGCTTTGGTCTGATGTCATCCCCCGACCGGTGTGCGCGGGGCAGCGGCGCTGGTCTCAGGGGTTGACTAAGATCAACCGGCAGATTGGGAGGTGGGTGGCTGAGCACGGGGGGTGTCATGTGCAGCATGATTGGGTGGATGTGGCCTATGCAGGGTTGTACAGGTCGGATGGGGTTCATTTGTCCCCGGTTGGCCTTGACCTTCTTCTCAATGACTGGCAAGAGGCATTGGAGAAGGTGGTGGGCAGGTCGCAGCTTTTGCCCGGTTAAGGGGGGCGGCAAAGCCACATAATTGTGTCTATGCCGGTGGCGGGATCCCGGAGGTTTCCGGGGTCCGGAGACATAAGCTAATTGGGGCAGGGGCAGGGTGCCCACGACCCGGAGAACCCTGAGCTTACTTTTGCTAGTGATATGGCGAAGTTGAGCAGGGGTGGTTCGAGCTGGACCGGTGGTTGACTGGACCAGGGGCGGAAGCGACGTCACCTTGCTAATAGTATGGCTGGTGACGTGTCGCTCTGCCGGGGGGTTGGGGGGGGAATTCATGGTTAAGTTGTTGTTGGCTGTTTAAAATGTTAATTGTTATGGGGCAATAAAGCTGCGACCTGGTGCTTTTTCCAAGCAATATGTGTCTGTGCATTTTGTGGGTAATGTGCAGGGGGGGGTGGGGGAGTCCTGTGAGATTGGGGGAGGATGGTGAGCGCCTGGTATGGATCCCCGATTATAAGAAGACCGTGGGCAGCGTCCCGGCAGTCGCCGGTAACCGGCGGTTTCCAGCCGTGCGCGGGCCCATCGGTTTCGGGGGGGGGGTGAAGCGGGAGCGCATCATTTAAAGTGATTGGATGCTGGCTTGGCGTGAGGGCCAGCATCCAATCGGAGGACGGGAAGGGCCATGTGCTCCAGCGTCTCGGGCGCGCGCGGGGCACATGGTCCGGGAGCGGAGAGCCGGCAGCGTCCCGCCCTCCCACCCTTGCGGTGGAGGGTGAGATCAGGGGTTAGTTGGGGGTGTCACAGTTGGGGGAGGAAAGGGGGGGGCGGGATCCCGGAGTTTTCCGGGGTCCGGAGACATAAGCTACTTGGGGCGGGGGCAGGGTGTCCACGACCCGGAGAACCCTGAGCTTACTTTTGCTAGTGATATGGCGAAGTTGAGCAGGGGTGGTTCGAGCTGGACCGGTGGTTGACCGGACCAGGGGCGGAAGCGACGTCACCTTGCTAATAGTATGGCTGGTGACGTGTCGCTCTGCCAGGGGTTGGGGGGGGGGGAATTCATGGTTAAGTTGTTGTTGGCTGTTTAAAATGTTAATTGTTATGGGGCAATAAAGCTGCGACCTGGTGCTTTTTCCAAGCAATATGTGTCTGTGCATTTTGTGGGTAATGTGCAGGGGGGGGGAGTCCTGTGAGATTGGGGGAGGATAGTGAGCGCCTGGTATGGATCCCCGGTTACTGCACGGCAGCACTCCTGCACCGTTTAGGAGGAACATTGATGCTGACACAATCATTATTAAAATTTAACAATCTATGATTGTATGAATATAGTGCCATCCTATGGATGGAACCCAAACAATCAGCCGAGCAGAGCGCCAATCGTGCTCAGCTGCTAAGATCAGTAGATGCGAGTACCTGAATGTACACCGCTTTGACTGGTAGAAAAGCGGTATATAAGCCTAGTTAAATAAATAAATAGTTCGCACATGGCAATGACAGATCAAATCATAGATAAGAAATATAAGTACTGGGGCACAAAACGTTGTTAACCATTTGCCAGTGAAAGGGACCCTTCGAAGACTCTGACCAATCCTTCATTCTTTTTGTACAGGACCATTCCATTTCTAGCCTTAGCAATAGGTGCATGCCATCTATCTGTAACATCCCCCTTTGGGGATGGCTGCTTTTGGGCCTGTACACCCTCTATGTAACCTCAGTGCACAGGATGTAAGGTGTGGTTATGTGGCTTTCTTCAGGGTGATTTGGTAGTTGGTTTCAGCTGGTGTGTGCTGTACACAGAGACTCCCTACTGGACCATGTCTTTTATTTTACTTGCAAGAGTGGAGAGATAGAGAGAGAATGAGTTGGCTTGTCTTAAGCCTAAATGGAGATTGCCGTACTGGAGAAAGGTACAGTGGGTTTTATCTATGAATAAAGTGCCAGAAGAGTTAAGGAAAAGGATCCCATTGAAGAGGGAGTAAAGACTTTTATCTGCTGATTGTAAGGGAGCCCTAATCCAGTATCCTGCTATTAGAAGCAGAGAAAGTTAAATATCTAAATTGGGATCACAAACACAGATAACTCAGGAAGGAACACACCCAGTGTTAACAAAGACTGTATAATTGTTGAAGAAAATTCATTTATTTGTTATTGTGGAATTGATCAATTTTTGTTATGGTAAAGGAATTGAAGCACCGAATCCTGAGTCCAAATCTCTTTATTTCATAGCCAAGGTCCTTGAAGGATTTCCTTCCCCTTCCCCCACCCCTCGAGAACGTACTCCCTGAAGATAAGAATGTGTTTAGCTGAGTGAAAAGAGAGGGAGAGACTCCAGGATAAACATTAGTCTGTGACCTGTCTCAGCAGAACTTCCCTGCCATCGGCAGGCAAGGGGGGGTTACACCAGCAAGAAGAAAGGTTATAGCTCCTGATTTCCTTCATTATGTACAAGCTTCACATCATGCCCTTGGATCCAGCGGCAGTGCACTTTTCAATTAAGGATGGTCAGCCCCAGTTAACACAGCTAGAGGAGACACAAGTTCTCCAAAGTGCTAACTATGAAGGCATAGGATGGTATGCATAACTAATTTTGTCCAGAATTGTACTTACAAAATGCAAATTGAATCTGACACATAAACCAGAAAATCTCACAAAATAAAAGGAAACACACTAAAATCTATTAAATATAAAACTCTTAAGTGCAAGTTGATTCTAATGTGTTTGTTTTATTTAACCTCTATATAAAATGCATTAGATGTACTAGTGTGTTTATAAGTTTATTCAAGTTTATCACCATGTAAATGTCCCTGAGCAGAATATTCAGTGTCACTAACACGGTTACAAAACTGCAGTGTGCACCTTTGAGTCAATGCTGACTCCTGATGACCCAGCAGCTCCTGGGTTTTCTCGGCAGTGTGACTGGAAGTAGATTGCCAGGCCGTTCTTCCAAGGCAAGGGTGGTTAAGTGACTTGCCAAAGGCGACAGGGAGTGCCAGTGGGAATCGAAGCCTGGTCTCTTGGTTACCACATCAGTGCTCTAACCACAGTTAGTGCCGCTGCATCATAACACTAGCATAATCTGTCAATCAAATTATTGCATTTGTTATGTACTTTAAGATAAAAGCATGAATATATTTATATATATATATATATATATATTCTTCAAGTTAGTATACGAGAGAATGGGAGGAACTTATTACCAGGACAGCAATCAATATTTTAGTATTTACTGATTGTTACCATGGTATGAGTCATTAGATTATTATATTCTTCTTATGCAATCTTTTGTTTAATAATTGTATATTTATGAAACATTAGGGCCCTCATTTGCAATCCATTTATCTGAAATGGGGTTACATAGCACAAGTTATAAAACAATACTACCTTTAGATATCTTGCTACCATGACAACATTGCCTCTGAGAAGTTGATCTTTGACTCACCTCTTTACTTTTTTATGTTTCTAAAGAGTTTTGCAAATCTAGGCCATGAAGGCTGCAATTTGGTCAGATTTTCAGGATACCTTTATGATTAGATACGAACTAGGCAGATTTTTATGCATATTGCTTTGGTTGCGTGCAGATCTCATGCATATTCAATAGTGATATCCGGAAAACCTGACCAGTTTGCAGTCCTCAAGGACTGGAATTGAACAGTCCTGTGCCAAATGGACAACAATGAGAAACAATTTGATTTAAGGAGCAAGGAAGGAAACAATTGTGCGCTTTATGGAACGCTCATTCCATCATTAACAAACTGGCATTCATCCATGATCTCTTAATCTCTTCTGCTTTTAATTTCCTGGCTCTCACTGAAACCTGGCTCTTACCAAATGATACTACCTCAGCTGCTGCACTTTCACTTGGCGGCTTCCACTTCTCTCATACCCCTAGGCCTCATGGTCGTGGTGGAGATGATGGCCTTTTACTTTCTCCTTCTTGCAGATTTCAACCTCTCTTGTTACCTCAGTTCCATTCCTCTCCCTCCTTTGAGGTCCATTCCGTTTGTCTTTTCCATCCCTTTCTCTTCAGATTGCTGTAATCTACCAACCATCAGATAAGTCAGTTTCTACATTCCTCTCTGACTTCAACTCCCAGCTCTCATTGTTTTTAGATCCTTCTTCACCTTCTCTCATTCTTGGTGATTTTAATTTTCCTGTTGATAACCCCTCTGACCCATATGCTTCTAGGCTCCTTTCTCTTACCTCCTCTTATAACCTCCTTCTCTGCTCCTCCTCACCTACTCATCAGCTTGGTCACTGTCTCGATCTTGTCTTCTCTAACTGTTTACCCCTAATTTCTTCTCCTCTGTTCTTCCTTTGTCCGACCACCATCTCATAAGCTTCACTCTCTATTATTCCCCACCTCAATCTCAGCCTATTTTTCCTTTCTTTTTAGGAATCTATATGCTATTGACCCATTAACTCTATCATCTACTGTATCTTCGCTTCTTCATTCCACTTTGTCCTCTAATTCTGTTGACGAGGCCATTCTCTACTACAATACTGCTCTCTCCTCTGCTCTTGATGCTGTTGATCCACCCATAGCTCATCCTGTGAGGCATACCTCTCCTTAGCCCTGGCTTTCTCCTACTAACCGCTATCTCCATTCCTGTTCCCATGCAGCTGAATGCACCAGGCTTAAATCACGCTCCCTTTCTGACTTTCTTCACTTTAAATTCATGCTTCTCTCTTAGAAGTCTGCCCTTGCCCTCGCTAAGCAAAACCATTTTATTCATATAATTGACCATCTTGCCTCCAGTCCCCATCGTCTATTCTCTACCCTCAATTCACTTCTTATGCCTCCACTGCCACTAATCCCTCCTTCCCTTTCTGCTCAAACCCTAACTAACTTTTTCCATGACAAGGTCTCTAAGATTACTGTTCTATTCCCTCCTATTTCTTCCTCACCTCCCCTTCCTCCTCTCCATTATCAGCTTTTCCCTTCATCTTCCCCTACCCTTTCTTCTATTTCCATATTCTCAGATAAAGAAACTTCCCTTCTTCTTTCAACCTCCAAACCCACCACCTGTTCTTCTGATTCTATCCCTACCCATCTCCTCAAGTCCGTCTCTTCCTTTGTTATACCTTCCATATCATATATCATTAATCTTTCATTCTCTACTGCAATCTTCCCTGCAACCTTCAAACATGCTGTGATCACTCCTATCCTCAAAAAACCTTTTCTTGATCCTTCAACTCCTTCAAGTTATTATCCTATTTCACATCTTCCTTTCATTTTTAAACTTCTTGAGTGAGCTGTCCTCCATCATTGCCTTGAACTTCTGACCTCTCATGCACTCCTGGATCCACTCTAGCTTTCATCCTTTTCATTTCACCGAAATGATTCTTACCAAAGTCTTTAGTGATTTATTTTTAGCAAAGACCAAAGGCCTCTATTCTGTCCCTGTTCTTCTTGACCTCTCCACAGCTTTTAATACTGTTGATCACTCTCTCCTCCTTGACATATTATCTTCTCTGGGTTTTAGAGACTCTGTACTGTCTTGGTTAGCTACTTATCTTTCAAATCACTCTTTTAGTGTGTGTTACATAGAAACATAGAAACATGACGACAGAAAAAGACCACATGGCCTATCTAGTCTGTCCTTCCATATCAACCACTACAACATTCCCCCCTTTTCCTTTAAAAATCCTCTGTGTTTGTCCCATGCTTCTTTGAATTCAGATACTGTCCTCATTTCTATCACTTCCACTGGAAGACGTTTCCATGGATCCACCACTCTTTCCATAAAGAAATATTTCCACATATCACTCCTGCATCTATCTCCTTTCATCCTCATCCCATGTCCCCTCATAGCAAAACTTGCTTTCAATTGAAAGAGGCTCTCCTCCTATGCATTTATGCCACAGAAGTATTTAAACATCTCAATCATATCACCTCTATCCCGCCTTTCCTCTAAGGTGTACATATTAAGATCATTAACTCTGTCCTCATATGCTTGACCACTAACCATTTTAGTAACCACCCTCTGTACTGACTCCAGCCTGTTTATATCCTTTTGAAGGTGCGGTCTCCAGAATTGCACACAATACTCCAAATGAGGTCACACCAAAGACTTATACAGAGGCACTATCACCTCCTTTCTTCTGCTGGTCATTCCTCTCCCTATGCACCCAAGCATCCTACTAGCTTTTGCCGTCGCCTTTTCTACCTGTTTAGCCACTTTAAGATCATCAGACACAATTGTGCCTAGGTCCCACTCTTTTTTAGTGGACAAAAGTACTTCACCTCCTATACTATATTGCTCCCTTGGATTGCTGCGGCCCAAATGCATGACCTTGCATGTTTTAACATTAAATCTCACCTGTTCACATGGTTTCCCTCTTAGTTGGTGTACCTCAACAGTCTGTTCTAGGACCTCTTCTTTTCTCTCTCTATACCCAGTCCCTCGATGCCCTCATCTCTTTCCATGGTTTTCACTATCATTTTTATGCTGATGATTCTCAAATCTATATTTCCTCACCTGATATTTCTCCTATACCCCAATCCTGTATCTCCACTTGTTTGTTTGACATCATTGCCTGGATGTCTCTCCACCATCTGAAATTGAATATGGAATATCTTCCTTCCTAAGCCCTCTTCCACCCTTCCTCCTTTCTCTACCACTGTTGATAATACTATACTACAACCTATCTCTTCAGTCCTTAAACTTGGAGTAATTTTCAACTCTCTGCTCTCCTTCTCCTTTCACATTCAACAGATTGCTAAAACCTGCTGTTTCTTTTTGTTTAACATTAGCAAAATTCAGTCCTTCCTCTCTGAAGGCACAACTAGGACCCTTATTCACTCCTTAATTACTTCCTGTCTCGACTATTGCAACCTCCTCCTTGCTGGTCTTCCTCAGTCCCACCTGTTTCCTCTTCAATCTCTTCAGAACTCTACTGCGGCACGACTGCAAACCTCGTTACTCTCATGTGACCCCTCTATTGAAATCGCTACACTGGCTTCCCTTTCAGTTCCGTATTCATTTCAAACTACTTCTCCTAACCTTTAAATGCATTCATTGTACGGTCCCTCATTATCTTTCCTCCCTCCTCTCTACCTACTCCCCACCTCGTGCACTCCGCTCCTCCTCTGGTCTCCTTCTCTCTATGCCCTTCTCTTCTAATGCTAACTCCAGACTTTGATCCTTTCACATTGCTGCTGCATTTGCCTGGAATAAGCTTCCTGTATCTCTACATTAAGTCTCTTCTCCCTTTTCAAATCCCTGCTAAAAATATACCTCTTTGAAACTGCTTTCGGACCATGATCTTTGTTTTTCTTGTGTCTCCTCTTCCCTTTGACCTCATGCTTCTTTTATTGTCACGTCTGTTTGTCTTTGAGATTGTGAGCTCTTTGAGCAGGGACTGTCTTTCTCTGTATTTGTACAATGCTGCGTACACCTTGTAGCGCTTAATAAATGAATAATAATAATAATAATAACTGAGGACTTTGCCATTCAAGTGATATTCCAAACATCATCTCTTAGTCACAAAAGATATTACTGAGGCAGAAACACATCAGGTATTATGTTTTTTGTAAATTTTGCTGTTTTTTTTTTATTTTTCCTTAATCAAAGAGTAATATTTCATTTTATTTCTATGATGGCAGAAAAGAATCACAATATCTTTCTAATCTGTCCATTATCCTTGTTTATTCCATATTGTAGAGCCTACTTGATCTCAGATTTTACCTATATCTCCTTTTGACTAAGCTTCTGTGCTTATAGCATTCTTTTTTAAATGCTATTACTGTTTTTGCTTTCACCAGTGTGTCTAATGTCCCGGTGGGTGCTGATTAAGCAGCAGTGATCATCACACAATAAGGTTTGATATAGAAACTAAGACGGAGACCAGACACACAAAGCTCAAAGTCCTGAATTTCAAAAATGATAATTTTGACAAAATGGCAACATACCTGAAGAGAAGCTGGCAGGCCACCAGACTGAGGCAGGATACAGGTATGTGCAATAGGCAATGTGGAAGCACACATCCAAGCCCATGTGTGTCCCCTTCCCCTCTGTTCCACAGTCACTATGGCGTGCGACGTACCTTGGAGGCCCTAAAGTGCCACTACTGCACACTGTGCTGGAAGCGCCCAAACCAGCTGCAGCTCATCAGGGAACAGTTGGCAGCTGAGGAAGGTTAGTGGAGTACACAGTTGAGCCCAGAAGATGCAAGGAGTGGCACCCATGGCTCCCGGACAGGTGAAGGAAAACCATCTGGTAGTGGATCCCCCATACACAATGATGTGACTGTGCTAGGGGTGGCCGTGCCATCCCGCAGTTCCACTATCCCGTGTGTGCACCAGCTGGCACCCAATATATGCAGATGCACACACACATATCCGGGTCATGGCATGAAAGGGTGGTACAGGGGCACACATCACCAGCAGTGGCCCAGATGCACATTGTGCACCTGCCCACAATGCTCCCTGTGGGTGTCTTTCACCCGGGGGGGGGGGGGGCTGGCAAGCCATAACTGGGCATGTGAGGGGGGAAACAGAGCTAGTCGGGGGTGGGCAAAGGGGAGGGAATGCAATGTGCACTGTGGGACAGCACACCCTCATGGCCTGAAGTTGGGTTGCACAGTGCATGTGTGGGCCCCACAGAGATGCGCCAGTCCCACCCCAAGGCAATGCCTGAGTGGGCCTTTAACCCCCTCCCTCTTCCCCCACAGCCAGTTCCAGGGAGGCCACAGACAACACTGGCACATCATGGGCACCAACCTGGAACAGCGGTCCAGCGCCAGCACAGCTATCCCAAGGTGCAGATCCCAGCGGTACCTCCAGTAGTGACAGGGAGAAGGAGTCCAGTGGCACTGCAACAGACATATGAAGGTACCCTATGGAGGGGGAGAGCAGTGAGTGAGCCACTACATAGCAGTGGGATAAGAGTCTGAGGAGGAGGAGGAGGAGGGATCAGAGGGTCAGGAGCATGGTGGGAAGTCTGAGGAGAAGGAAGGATCAGAGGGTCGGGGCAGGGTGGGGAATCTGAGGAGGTGGAGGGATCATAGGGTCAGGAGCAGGGCAAGGAGTCTGAGATGAAGGAGGGATCAGAGGGTCAGGGACAGGACGGAGAGTCCGAGGAGGAGGAGGTGGCAGCAGGACCAGAGCTGTCCCCTGTGGCCGGAGCAGAGGCGGCCCCAGAAGGGGTAGCAGAGGAATGCAGGCACCACCCTCCAAGCATCCCAGGTATGGCAGTATGGCGCAGTGCACAGCCAGCAGGCATTCGGTGGGAGGGTCAGAGGAGGAGCTGCCACCCCCAGTTGAGGTCTGCAACTCACAGCCATGCCTCCCCATGTCCCTACCAGGGGGCCATGTGCCCACTGAATGGCTTGGCACAAACCATGCATGATGGGAAATGGAGCCATGGTCCACGTTCCATGGCCGTGGGCCCCCACAGCCATCCCCGCATCCATAGGCATGGCATGGCACGGCTGTGCTGCACCAGACCCCTCTGCACCAACATCCACTCAGCCATCTGGTGACTGGGCACTGGCTGCCCTAATGGCGGAGGTGTGACTCCTCAGAGAGGATGTGCAGGCAGCAGCATGAACAATCAGCGTGCACCTGAATGCCTTCACTGCTACAGTGACAGGGCACAGGCAGAGCCCTCCTGCACCATAGGCCAGCCCCATGCCAGGGATTGCCCTGCAATGGGCCGTAATGGGGTGGACTATGTGGCCACGGACATGGGTGTGCATGTCCCCATTGCTATGTGGACCTCTGTTCTTTTGTACTGCCATTGGTTTTGTGCAGCTGTTGCTGCCATTGTTGTACCTATTACAGGTTTTCCAATAAACTGTTCCCGATTTGGAATCACAAGGTGTTGTCAGTTTTGTGGGGCAGGGCTACGTGTCTGTGCCGGTGGAGTAGGGAACCGTGGGTGGGAGACTGGGGGTTATGGGCACGGGGTGTATGCCCTATGGGTCATGTTTGTGTGTGTGGGTATGGCACAGAGGCACCACACGTGCAGACCGCTGTGATCTCAGTTCTGCACAGGTAGTGCCTCTGTGCCATACCCATGCACAGCAGCTGCAGCTACCACCCAGCATGGGTAGTGCCTCTGTGCCATACCCATGAAGAGTGGCTCCAGCTACTGCCCAGCATGGTTAGTGCCTCCGTGCCATACCCATGCAGAATGGGTGCTACCACATTACTGATGCAAGGTGCATGTGCCATTGCCGGGCAGCAAAGGCGTGACACAGCAGCACTACACATGCAGAATGCCCTCTGCTCCATGGTGGCACACAGTCGGAGTGCCACAGTGCACCAGTCCTCATGCCGCGGTGGCCATGACCGTATACTTTGCTACCCAGATATTGCTGTCTGGGCATCCATGAACACATATGTTGCCGTCGCACCATGGTGTGCAGCCATGGTGTGCTATGGTGGGCAACTGTCATGCAGATTTTCATACCATCGGCGCTCAGGAACCTATATGGGTACAGGATATGCCTTTGGATGTGGTATGACGTGGCTGCACAATGTATCTGGGTATGTGTGAAAGGGCCTATATGGGTAGCCTAACACCACCATAGCACCTGAGCTACACAATGGCAGATACAGCTCCAAAAGGGCCAAAGCAGATACAGAAAGTGAACTATACACCCTCCAAGACCTCGATGGCCCTGAGGCTCATCATGCAGAGGCAGGATGCCAGCTCACAGCTATCAGCATGGCGTGACATCACCAACAGAGTCAATATCATCCACAACAGGGACGTGGAGGATATCAAGAAAGTGGCAGATGGTATGGCAGGTTGTAAAGGAGAAAGGACCAGCAATAGCAGAGTGCCACCTGCGCGGCAGTGCAAACTCACCTCTTTGGAGGAACAGGTGCTGCAGTTTGTGGAGGAGTTCTCCATCTCAGGGGTTGTGGGCTTTGATAGCTCCACCCCAGGCATACAAGAGGGTGAGTAGGGATTGCCCCATGGCCTGGGTGGCATCATGATGGCCATGTATGTGTCCTCGCCACAGTTCCATCCATCCAAAGCCTGCCCGTCTGTCGGTCCTTGGGTAATGCCTGGGTTGGGGATAGTATGGACTGGGGATCCCCCTGCCAGTGCCCTTGTGGGCTTGGTGGCACTCCATAGGCCATCCTAGCAACCCATGTCACTAACCCCTGCCACCGTTGCTCTCCAACAGACCTGCCAGTGATCCAACCCTCACAGCCTGGAACCAATGCATCAGGGGGAGCCTCACCACCCACCGCAGATGATGCTGGTACGCAGCTGAGATGCATCACAGCCACAGGGTCTCGTGCACCTGCTAGGGCGGAGGTGCAGTCTGGCGTGACACCCAGTGCAGAGGTGTAGTCAGGTGCGACACTCTGCACAGAGCTGCAGTCCTGTGTGACATCCAGGGCAGAGAAGCTGTCCAGTGTAAAACCCAGGGCAGGGGAGAAGGCCGATGCAGCTCCCAGGGCAGTGCAGCAGACCAGTGTGTCTGCCAGAGCTGGGGAGGTGGAGACAGATGATTCCCCACTCACTGAGCTACAATTTGCCATCCTGGATGACCCTATGGATGCAGGGGGCACAGATGTGTACCAGGAGCTACTGCAGGAGGGTGCACACCTGGAGGCCAGCACCAAGGGCATACAGGCTGAGCTGCATGGATACGGCAGGACCTGCAGGCAGCTGCACAAGTGAGTGAGGCTGGGTCTGAGGCATGGGAGGAACACCGACTGTGAGTGGAGTGCCATCTGAAGGGACACCTGCATCTGATGAGGAAGATGGCAGCATACCAGACAGTGATTGCTGGTTCCCTGTGCAATTTTGTGGACCTCTGTGGGCTCAGGGGGTGAGTGCTGGGGCAGCCAGCACAGCCACCTGGTAGCCCAGAACCATGTACAGTGGCCTGCCTTACTGGGGAGGGTGATGACACTGCCAGTATGTTATCAGACATCGCTCCACTGCATTACAATGCATGTGTCAGCAAGCGCCCCTGGCCAGCTGCGAGCCTGGGGGCAGGGGAAACATATGGGGGGAATAAACACCCTGCACATGTAGTGTCATTACGGGCACTCTGTTGGTGTATGTGTGTATGCCATCCAGGTGATGGTGTGGAGCAGTCACCTCAGAAACTGTCTCTATCAAACACACATAGTGGGCCAGTGCACAGGCCTGCTGCTGGCTTACGGCATCTGTGCCATCACCATCTGCTGCCTCTGCAGCCTCCCACTCCTCTGCAGCTGCAGGCTCTGGGTCCAGCACTCCCTGCATCCGTGAAAGTTTGTAGAGTATGCAGCACAATGCAAATATCTGACATACCTGCTCCAGGCTGCAGATTATGAGCCCTTCAGGGACAAGGGAAAAAATATATATAGTACCTGAATATACACCACTTTGATTGGTAGAAAAGTGGTATATAAGCCTAGTTAAATAAATAAATAAATAAATAAATAAATAATAAATAGAGGTGTTCCCCGCCACTCCTGTTGAGGCACCGGAAGCGACTCTTCAGCACCTCTATTGCTCGCTCCACAACTGCCTGGGTATGCTGATGGGTGGCATTGTATCACTCCTCTTGCTGGCTCCTTGGGTGGTGCACTGGGTCACTGCCAGGTCTTCAGGAGATATCCATGGTCGCCTATGGGGGCAGTGTGAGATGTGCACATGAGCATGGGACATGTGTTGTTACGGTCTATGGGCTGTTACGGCAGCATACAACACACCATCTACTGACAGGGTGGGTTGCAATATGTAACATTCATGGACACTGTGTCAGTGGGAGGACTCCAACATATTGCTTGTGTGGCAGTCAGGCATTTGGGGCAGGGCAATGGGGGATGGTGACATGGGCTAACCTGTTGGAAAGGGGAGGCAGGAGCATGGCATAGAGATGTGGTTGGGGGGTCTGCTGGCTGAGTTGGGGGCAACATGTCCCCTACACGGGCTGCCATGTGGCCGCACTACATGGCGCCAGCCTGCACTCCTCCACATGCCACATGTTGGTGCATGCTGTCTGCTCTTGGCCATGGGGCTTCCCCTGGTTGTCTCTATGATGTGTGACAGCCTGCTGTGCGCATGGATCTGCAGAACAGAACATGTGCACACAGTGGTCATCATGTGTTGCAATATGTAACACATATATCCCTGCCTTTTTGCATTACTCATAGCATCATATTACAACAACTGTTTGTTCTGCGCTTGTCCTGGGGCTCACATATGTGCGCACTCACCTAGCAGCCATGCATCTCTGAGCTTACCCCCGGCTGCTGCCTGTCCCAGGTTGGACTGGGCAAGGACAAATGCATCATGACAGGGCCCTGGGTAGCGGGCACACACATCAGTAAAGGTCATGTTGGCATCAACAACGACCTGCATGTTCATCGATGTGTAGCCATGTCTGTTCTGGTATGCCCTCTGCTCCAGCCGTGGTGCCTGCAGTGCAATGGGGTGCAGTCTATACATCAAAGAACTGATGGGAATCCAGCAACATTGTAGAATGCCTGCATGGTCTCCTGCCACATAATGCCACTTCACAGGTTCGCCACACACGATCAGCAGTCATATGCACCGGGAAACGTCACTTAGGCTTAGTGACACCCAATGTCGGCGCACACGGCTTTTGGAAATCCACTTTACATGGGTTTCTGGATGACATGCCCCTGTTCCGCTCCCATTCTGCCCCTGGGCCTCGAAATTTGGTGCTGTGTGGGTAGTTGGGCCTCTTTGATTCAAGCCACCTTGTTGAATATCTGGTTTACATGGATATGGCAATTTTACATGGGTAGGGCCATCTTTTACATGTGTAGCATGCTCCTAGGGCTTCAAAAATCAGGTCCAGTATTTCTATCGAGAGGGAAGAGGAGTTCTGACAGAGGAAGGGGACACCTGCCCAGCCATCCTAATACCTGAATCAATCCTAGCTATCATGGGGTAGCAGATTGCCCTCACATCCACCATCTTTCATTACTGTACTTATTGAGTAAGAAACTACACTTGTTGAGTTGTCAACCAAGAAACCTTTAGATTGCTCTGAATGACTGGAGTGCACTACATGAATGTTTCATTTTACCCCAGTATTTTTCTTGGGAGAGACAAGCATGGAGCACTGACAGAGGAAGATGACACTTGCCTAGCAAACATGATAGCTGAATCAATCCTATCATGGAGTAAAAGCTGCCTTCACATCCACCATCTTCCATTTACTGTACTTGTTGATTCAGTCTTCTTCCATATGTATTAGCATTTCATTTTAGGGGCTTCCATCCTATCTAGGTGCTGCTTTAGCCTTTCTCAGCTCTTCTGGGCTGTCTTAGACAGTTTTTCAGCCCCATTTACTCTGCTTTTAGGTCCTTCACCTCTGTGCATCTTCTGATTCTTCTTTATATCACTCAGCATATCATATAGGCCCTCCATGAATGCTTCTTCCATTCCAGGGGGGATCTTCCTCTGTATTTAACATTCGTAAATGCCAAAATTCTAACTTGCAGGCACAAAGCTCAGCTGAATTCACCCCACTCCTGCGGCTTGGGCTCATGCCTTCTGTTCCACTGTTATGTTGGCTTTCTTCTGCTTTTTAGTGACTTCCAGGTGGTGTTGTGCTGTGCTGGCATAATTTAGGGCTTTCTAGGCAATCCAGGTGTTGTGCTAGTCATCCTGGAATAATTTAGGTCGTCCAAGCGATCCAGGCGCTATGCTGTGCTGGTTCTACTGACATAATTTAGGGTCTTCCAGGCAATCTGAGTGCTGTGCTTGTTCTCTTGGTATAACTTAGGACCTTCCAGGAAATCTGGTGCTGTGCTGTGCTGGTTCTCCTGGCAAACGTCAGGGCCTTGCAGCCAATCTGAGTGTTGTGCTGGCCTCCTTGCTATTTTATACAGATAAAGACGTTTTTTTGTATCCTCAAAAAAATCATAATTAGCTAGAAAATAAATATTTAAATACACAGCTCTTACAGTGGCTAACTGCTGTTACTGAATGTTAAACCTGGATATTCAATGCCAGGGTCATATCCGAGCTCCGGCAATGAATATCCAGTTTGCCCGGATTGCCACGAAGCTAACCAGGTGGCAGCAATATTCAGCCATTGCCCAGTTAGGTCCTTTGGCAAAAGTTCATCCATTGTTTCCTGCGCTGACATTCGCCGCATATCACTAACCAGGCAGTGGCTCAATATTGCCGCTACCCGGTTAGAGACAGGTGCCTCTCCAGAACACCCTCGGCATGCTCCGATGCTAAGCAGTTAACATCAGGGCATGTAGCGGCTTCACCTGTGGAAATTTAGTGGCACTAACCGTGCTAGTGTTCTTGATTATCCCGCTGAGCAACATATACACGGTTTGCAAATCTGCAACCCATGTAAATACCTTTGAATATCTGCCCCACAATTTACATTAACTATCTCTAATTGTGCTTCTAGTAGAATCCACTTAAGTATATCAATTTTTTGATGGGCTAAACAGGTGGAAAATGGTCATTGTTTTATGTATTTTCAATGTAGTGCCATGTGGCAGTCTGACGTAGTTATATTGTAACTCTTTTGATAGTAGCTCGGAGTCCCTTGCTTTAATAATGTTCATTTGAACAGAATGCCCAATGTTATTAAATTCAGGGCTGGCTCTAGGCACCAGAAAAGAAAGCAGGTGCTTGGGGCAGCACATTTCCAGCAGAAGTATTTTGGCCATTGTTCTGACAAGTAAACACTAGGGATGCATGTAGAATTAATTTAACACTTTAATCTATGAATAAACTCACGTAAGCAACTCAGAGAATTTGCGCTTGTTGAAAAGGTCTAATGGACATTTAAACAATTGCAAAGTGCAAGCGTGGGTAAAAACCAACAAAACTTCACAGAGGGGGTTGCCAAAATTGTTTGAGCGGCAGAAAACCTAAAATCAGTCCAGTAAAAACTATTATCGATTGTCCTTTTATATGGGTACATTTTGGAATTGATTGGCAATTACCATGGTGGAGTTCTCCATCCTTCTGCTTATCTTCCCCATTAAAGTAGAAATGTTCCTGATGCTATCAGCTTTCATATGGAAAAATGTTTATTAATCGGCGGTAGTGGCTTCCATGTAATATTGGAGCTGCAGTCCCATTAAATTCAATGGGGGCCGCGGCTCTGATTTTGCATGAAAGTCACTACCGCCAATCAGTAAATATACTCCCTAAGTCTCTCTTGCTTATCTCTTCCAGACTCATGTTTTCCCATGACAATAGCAACTGTAGCTTTGCTGCATTTAACGTGGCAATATTCAGCTGTATCCTACAGTTATTCACAGCAAATTCATAGCTAGCCACACAGGCACAAACTCTGTGCACAGTACAGGGAACTAAAGCCTTCAGAACTATAAAGGAATAACTGCAGGAAATACTTATATACTGGGATGGCAGCCAAGGAAGACTCCCAACTTAATAGACTGGTTTACTGGAATAGCAGGTTCCCTTTCTGTGTTTTTTTCCTGGCAAGATCTCTGGGCTGTAGAAGGCTCTTATTCAGTTCTATCCTGAGATACTGTACAACATGCCTTTGCTAACGGGATTCTAAAAAGAGTAGTACAATTTGATATATATATTCCAGCCTATGCTGTGGCTTTTGCCAGTGTCATACTAAAACCAAGGTCTGTAAGCGTAGTCAGTTTTTTGCATCTCTTCCACTAGATTGAGATCATTGCTATCTACATCTGACATTGCTTTGCATCTATGATCAGCCAGAACCGCACACAGAGAGATCTGCAGTGCAGATGCCCTATTGTCTTGCCAAATTTCCTTCATGTGTGAGTGGTCAGTTGGAACAGACTTGGCTGCGTAAGAAGCAAAGTATGAGCTATTTTTAAAACGTAAAATTTGAAATGTCGGCAGGAATCCTCCTCAGTCTCCCCACCTTGGCAGCACAGTCTACGGCAGTTGGAAGATGATTCTCAGTACCTCCAGACCATAAATATTCAATTTCTACTGTATTTAAAAACAAATGTAGTTATCCCTATATATTTGTGTAGCTTATGAAGAACTATAACTTAAACAAAATAGCCCAACCAAGCCATCTCTATAGTATAACTAGGATAGGTTAATTGCAAGCATTTTGCAATATTTGGGAACATGAGTTGCTGAGTATTGCAGTGTAGTGTAATTTCACACAACGTGAAGTTATTGTTTCCTTAGACTTCTGTTTCACACATGAGCACATATGTACAAAGAAGCAATGCTTAACACATGTAATGAAAACCACACTACACAAAAAGCCCCTAATACAGAACATGAAAAGTGCTAGTTAATGTGAACATAGCTATAGTAAATGTTTCATGGCGGTGTAGTCAAATGTAGAAATCTGCTATTTATCTATTATTCTCCTGTGCACTAGCCTGCATGCAAAATTGTTGAAGCAAGAAGCCTGTGAGGGATTAGCCATTGGATGCTAGGAGGGTAAAAGGAGCACTAAGAGAGGGCAAGACCATAACAGAGAGACGTAGGGGGTATTTTAGAAGCCCTATTCAAGTTTTAAACATGGATGCGGTGTTAGGAAAACGTGGAAGTCAGGCCCACATCTAAACCATGATTTCAGAAAGGCTGCAAGATACATGTATTTGTGCAGGGCATGTTGATCTTTGCATGTCTCCATGAAAAGTGTTCCAGGGGCATTTCAGGGCACAGCCTGGGCAATGCCAGCACCTGTGTGTCTATGATGTATTTTACCTAGGCCAGCAACATGCATGGTGGATTTTTTGAATGAGACAGTTTACAGCTGCTATAAATCATGAATAAGGTTGGGACTTTATTGTTTTTTAGGACTGTTTTGACTTGCGAGTTTCTGGCTTGACTGTCATCTATGTCCACGTAGATGCCGTTTGAACTGTCGTTATTTTCAATGCTGTCTATCCTGTCTTTCTTAAACCTATCCTCCTCATCCATTCCAAGACCCCCAACTATTCCTACGTCCTAATCCTCTCACCCTTCCCCCAGCTGTGCCAATCCAAGACTCCGAGTGTCTCACCCCCTAGCCCTTGGTATATCAGTGTTCCTGTGGCCCAGTTACTTGGTGCCTACAGTCTGTGTGTGTCTCAGTGTTTCATATAGCCACTGTATCTCTGTGTGGTTTCCTGCCTGTGAGTGTGTGTGTGGAGGGTCTACAAGCCCAAGACCTAATTCTTGAATCTCATGAATGAGCAGTATCTCACTAGGTTCCACTTTGATAAGGCAATCATTTACCATCTCTCCCAGGAGCTTGAGCCACTCCTTTACTCCACCACACAAAGGGCCAGCCCATGCTCATCCACGTCAATATCACCATAGCTTCACCTTCCTGGCAATTTCCACTCTGTGTTGGCCTCTTCTATAGATCTTAGCCAGTCAGCCATATCATGATGCACACATGTGGCCATTAGGCCCCCATGAAGGAGGGAAGCCAACCACCATAATAGGAAGGCATTCCATTCACTCAAAATGCAGGTGGTCTGCAAAGCACAAGAGGCAATAACTGATGTCTTTCCAAGGTTTTCAGGTTCCTGCCACGACTCATACAGTACATCCTGACCCACTCCATCATCTATGTGAGGATGGTGAGCAGACCAGATAGAGCAGCTTTTAAACTAGATATTAGGGGAAAGCCGACAGTCACCCAAGAGCGGATGGTTCGGAAGAATGTATCTTTGAAGGATACTACCAAAAGCAGAGAGGTTCCACAAAAGAGTAAAGTAGCCCAAATGCCCTCGAGTATGGAGCAGACAGAGCTTAAAGATCCCAAATTACCCATGTCTAACAATAGCCAAATTAAAATGAATAAAATACATTCTCTAAAATGCTTGTATGCAAATGCTAGAAGTCTAAAAAATAAGATGGGAGAGTTAGAATATATAGCACTAAATGAAAGGTTAGATATGATTGGAATATCAGAGACATGGTGGAAGGAGGACAAACAGTGGGACACTGTGATACCTGGGTACAAACTATATCGAAATGATAGAGCTGATCAAATTGGTGGAGGGGTTGCTCTCTATGTTAGGATTAAAGTTTTGCAGGAAGCAAAATCTGCTGTAGAATCTATATGGATTGAAATTCCATGTAAAAGGGGGAAGGCAATGACAGTGGGGGTGTACTATCGAGCGCCTGGCCAGAATGACCAAATGGAAGATGAAATGCTCAAAGAAATCAAGGAAGCTAATAAAAGTCACAACACAGTAATAATAATGGGTGATTTCAACTACTCCGATATCGACTGGGTCAGTGTCACGTCAGGACATGCTAGGGAGATAAAGTTCCTAGATGAAATAAATGACTGCTTCTTGGAGCAGCTGGTTCATGAACCGACCAGAGGGGAAGCCATATTAGACCTAGTCCTTACTGGAACACCAGATCTAGTGCAAGAGATAAGGTTGTTGGGACCATTTGGCAATAGTGATCATAGCATGATCGCCTTTGATTTAATTAGTGGAGGAAATCCACAGTACTACCTTTTAACTTTCGAAAGGGAGACTATGATAAAATGAGGAAAACAGTTAAGAAAAAACTGAAAGGAGCAGTTGCAAAGTTTAAAGACGTACATCAGGCTTGGCTGTTGTTGAAAAATACTATCTTGGAAGCCCAGACCAGCTGTATTCCACGCTTTAAGAAAAGTGGAAGGAAGTCCAAAAAACTGCCAGCATGGTTTAAAGGTGAGGTCAGAGAGGCTGTTGTTGCCAAAAAAGAATCTTTCAGGAAATGGAAAAATGAGCCAAACGACGAAACCTGGAAACAGCACAAGCACTGGCAAGTCAAATGCAAGGCATTGATAAGGCAGGCAAAGGGAGAATTTGAAAAGAAGCTTGCTGCGGAAGCAAAAACGCAAAGTAAAGACCTTTTCAAGTACATTCGTAGCAAAAAACCTGTGAGAGAGTCAGTTGGTCCATTAGATGATAAAGGGGTTAAAGGTGCACTAAGAGGCGACAAGGCGATAGCGGAGAGACTGAATGAATTCTTTGCTTCAGTCTTTACTGAGGAAGATGTAGGGATGTTACCCATGACTGAAGTGGTATTTAAAGGTGCAGATGAATTGAAGGAAATATCGATACATCGGGATGATGTATTACAACTATTTGATAAACTGAAGAGTAGCAAATCACCTGGGCCGGATGGTATATATCCAAGGGTGTTGAAAGAACTGAAATATGAGATTGCAGACCTGCTATTAGTAATCTGTGAACTATCAATAAAATCATCTCTAATACCTGAAGATTGGAGGATCGCCAATGTAACACCAATTTTTAAAAAGGGTTCCAGGGGTGATCCGGGAAACTACAGACCGGTGAGCCTGACATCAGTACAAGGAAAAATGGTAGAAACCATCATAAAGAATAAAATTACTCAGCATGTAGATAGTCATGACCTAATGGGAGACAGTCAACATGGCTTTAGACAAGGAAGATCTTGTCTTACTAATCTGTTATGTTTTTTTGAAGGAGTGAATAATCGGGTGGACAAAGGTGAGTCGGTTGATATTGTGTATCTGGACTTTCAGAAAGCCTTTGACAAGGTCCCTCATGAGAGACTTTTGGCAATACTAAAGAGTCATGGGATAGGAGGCAGTATACTATTGTGGATCAGGAACTGGTTAAAAGATAGAAAGCAGAGGGTAGGGCTAAATGGCCAATTTTCCCAATGGAGAAAGGTGAATAGTGGTGTACCCCATGGATCTGTGCTGGGTCCGCTGCTTTTTGACATATTCATAAATGACCTGGAAAGTGGAATAACGAGTGAGGTTATCAAATTTGCAGATGACACAAAACTATTTAAAGTTGTTAAAACCCAAAAGGATTGTGGAAAACTGCAAGAGGATCTTGATAAACTGGAAGACTGGGCATCAAAATGGCAGATGAAATTTAATGTTGACAAGTGCAAGGTTATGCACCTAGGGAAGAACAACCCAAACTATGGTTACACGATGCAAGGTTCCACGTTAGGAACCACCACTCAAGAAAAAGATTTAGGTGTCATTGTGGATACCATGTTAAAACCCTCGGCCCAGTGTGCAGCGGCGGCCAAGAGAGTAAATAGAATGCTAGGTATGATAAGGAAAGGAATGGAAAATAAAACAAAAGATATTATAATGCCTCTGTATCGTTCCATGGTGAGACCGCACCTTGAATATTGTGTGCAATTCTGGTCGCCGTATCTTAAAAAGGATATAGCGATTTTAGAAAAGGTTCAGAGAAGAGCCACCAAAATGGTAAAGGGGTTGGAAGGATACTCCTATGAAGAAAGGCTTAAAAGGTTAGGGCTCTTTAACCTGGAAAAGAGACGGCTGAGTTGAGATATGATAGAAGTCTATAAATTAATGAACGGAGTGGAACGGTTAAACGTAGATCGATTGTTTACCTTATCAGAATATAGAAAGACTAGGGGACATGCAATGAAGCTACAGGGCAAACTATTTAAGACTAATAAAAGAAAATATTTTTTCACTCAACGTGTAATCAAACTCTGGAATTTGTTACCGGAGGATGTAGTAAAGGCTGTTAGTGTAGCTGGGTTTAAAAAAGGTTTGGACAAGTTCCTGGAGGAAAGGTCCATAAACCATTATTAAGAAGGGACCCAGGATATCAATGCTTGAACCAATATAAGCATTGTGGAACCTGTGTCCCTTGGGGAAACTGCTGGGTACATATGACCTAGATTGGCCACTGTTGGAAACAGAATACTGGGCTTGATGGACCTTGGTCTGACCCAGTATGGCATATCTTATGTTCTTAAATCACTGGTGAATGGCTGCTAGATAAGTTTTACACCTGCCCACTCCATCACCTAGACATGTGTATGAAAGGAGGAATGGAGAATAAAACCAAGGATATTATAATGTCTCTGTATCGTTTCATAGTGCAACTTCACCTTGAATATTATGTACAATTCTGGTTGCCATATCTTGAAAAGGAATAGCAGAATTAGAAAAGATACAGAGAAGAGCAACAAAAATGGTAAAGAGGATGGAAGGATACCCCTATGAGGAGAGATTTAAAAAGTTGGGGCTATTCAACTTGGAAAAGAGATCGCTGGGGGGGATATGATAGAGATCTATAAATTAATGAATGGAGTGGAACAGGTAAACATAGATCAGTTGTTTACACCATCACAAAGACTAGAGGACACACAGTAAAGCTACAATGTAACCCATTTAAGATCAATAAGAGAAAATATTTTTTACTTAACAAGTAATCAAACTCTGGAATTCATTACCGGAGGATGTAGTAAAAACTGTTAGTGTAGCCAGGTTTAAAAAAGATTTTGACAAGTTCCTGGAGGAAAGGTCCATAAACCATTATTAAAGAGGACCCAGGAAATCCATTGCTTACTCCAGGAGGAGCATTGTGGAACCTGTGTGCCTTTTTGGGAACCTACCAGATACTTGTGACCTAGATTGGCCACTGTTGGAAACAGGATACTGGGCTCAATGGACCTTGGTCTGCTCCAATATCGCATTTCTTATGTTCTTATGTCCCAGTGATCCGTGATAAATGAAGCACTTGGCAAACAGAGCTCATGGTTGTTATGCCCATGCAGCACATTAACCACCCTGGTGCAATACCCTAGTATGTGTCTACTTTCTCGCTACCTATGAAGGTGATAGAGGTTACTCTGAGGAGGTGGCTCCTGACCTCCATCATGGCATCACAGAGTTTCTGTTTGTGGTAAATATTCAAGCTGACCAGCATGGCCCAAGAGAACTCTGAAAAGAGCTGCAGGTGAGCATGTATATGGGATATAAACATGTATAACAGCCATTTTAGAAATGAGGGAATTCTATGCAGATAACCTAGACACTTCCAATTCAAAATTACTGGCTCATAGATGGCAATTGTGCTCATACCTTTATCATCTAAGCTGCTTCCAATCTTGCTATGGAATTTAGGTGAGGAGCACAGGCACTGGCAAGGACTTGCATGCATGAGGGGTATTCAGTTTGCTAAGAGCTGTCTTGTCACCTAAATTTGTCTCACTTGCATGCAGCTACTGGAGTAGTAGTAGTAGTAGTGTAGCAAGAGATTCTCTGCATGTGGAGGCCAGGGTGGTTGAGTATGCAACCAAGGCCAAGAAAATACAGGTGGCATACGGTCCAGACCCAATGTCAAATGTATGCTATAGGAACCTATAGGATAGCTGGGAAAGGCAATCATGCACCTTCACTATCATATTTGCAGCAGCAGCAACAGTACAGCCAGGCCCAGTGGCAGTGGCAGAGGAGGAAGGGTCAGAGGAGGTGGTGTAGTCCACAAAGATGGAGGAGCCCAAGGAGCAGGCAGCTGGAGCAGCAGACCCCACCACAGAACAAGCATACACCCCAAGCACTTTGAGTCTCAAAAGCTACCAGCTGGTTATCGATACCTCTTGAGAAGAAGAGGAGGAGGTGGAGAAGGATAGTGTGCAGGGACCCCTGCAGGCCATGCATTATGTGGGCCCATGTGAGTCACCCACAGGACTGCCCATCCTGCCTGCAGATGCATTGTCCTGTTTGGTATATGAAATAGCTTTAGTCCCTCCCTCCTTAATTGCCACCTAGGTAGCTGCCTCAGAGGTGCTGCCCTGCCCCGTACAAGTCAGTCGGTATATTTTTACAAGACCTGCTTTATTGTTCAATAGTGCTGAGTCACAGAGACACAAGTGTGCCTTATTGCTACATCAGCCCTGCAGCCCCAGAGCTTACAGCCAATGTTCTTGGTGCCACCCTGTGCCCTGCCTGTCTGCCCCCTTTATTGCAGGCACCATCTAAGTTCTGGCTCACTGTTGGCCCACCTGTTGCCAGGCAAGTGTCCACGGCTCAACAGACAGGTGCCTGTATGCAATAGTAAATGCTACCAAACAGCCCACCCAGCATCACTTCCTTGGGCCCATAGAGGGTGCATGCCTTCTCCAACTGAGGAGTAGATGGCACTGGGAGCACTAGAGGTATACTGCAATGGAGGTATAATGTACATACCTATGCATGGACATCCAGCATTCAGTGAGGGGATTCACATAACCAATCCTGCAAGCATATCCGTCAACATCTATCCCCGCTGAGCATCTTCAGAAATGGGCCACTTTGGATGTGAGGATGTATATATCCAGCATGTACAGAACTTACCAACTTAGACACCCAGAAAAGCACAGCCGTATGTGCAGCTGCTTGATTTTAGAAGCCTGTCAACCAGCATTCACTGCTGTCCTTGAGCCATGGCCCTCAAAAGCAAATCCTCCTCATGCAAGGAAAACCTCTCTCCTGGGGAGGTGGATCTGTTGCCCAGGAAGGTACTAGCCAAGCATCACATTCTGTTCGGTAATGCTACAGCTAATTACAATGCCCACCAAAAGGAATGTCTACGGTGTGCATTCAGCAACAAAATGAATGCCGCCTAATACAGGAACGGGGATATCAAGGATGTCAAGCTCAAATGGAGAGACATGCAGAGAAAGGCAAAGCACAGAGGCTATCATGGCGCACTATCACTTATGGCTAGCACCGGAGTTTGGTTGAAAAGCAAGTGTTTCCATAGGTGTGGGAAAGGGAAAGGCCAAACGGGTCCTGGACCACCAAAATCGCGGCCAGCAGGCAGCAGGCTTTCTATGGGAATCCTATCCCCAGTGGGCAGAAGAAAAGAAGCAGCAAAATCCCTTCCAGTCTGCCAGGAGAAGATCAGATCCCTGCAGGCACAACAGGAGAGGTTAGGGCAAAGTTTGGGTGAGGTGCTTGGGCCTCCCCCCAAAAAAAGTCCTTTCACCACCCCTGAGTGTTTCTGAAGACAAACCTCCCCTTGCTTAGTTTCCTGAGTAGAGCAATACTGAAGGGCAGTTTCCAACACTCGATGTTTAGCCATTTCCAGTGGCTGTCTTTCAATCCCTCATGCCAAAACTTAAAAGAACGAAGCAAGAAATTTAAAAAAATGAAGCAAATACCAAAACAAACAAAAAGGACATAAAACTAAAAAAAAAAAAAAACCCTCCCTCTGCTGCAAATGCCAACCTCACTGTTCTCCCATTAGCACATAAGGACATAAAAAAATGTTATACTGGGTCAGACCAGTCTTCAAGCCCAGTTTCGTGTTTCCAACAGGGGCCAATCCATGTTACAAGTACCTGGCAGGTTCCCAAAAAGATACACAGGTTCCATAATGCTCTTCCCGGGATAAGCAGTGGATTTCCCAGGTCCTCTATGGTTAATGGACCTTTCCTCTAGGACAGCGGTTCTCAACCTGTGGGTCGCGACCCCCACGGGAGTCGCCACAGGATTTAGTGGGGGTCGCCTCACCTCAACTCACTCCACCATTAAAAAAAAAAAGCACCCAAGTTGCTGCCGAGTCCGCTTCTCGGCAGCGGCAAACTCACCGCCTCCCAGTCCCTTCTAATGCAGCCGTGGCTCCCTGCCTCTTAGGGAGTAGCGGCTATGCCAGTAAAACCGTTGCAGAGCCTTCCTGTCTCTTGACGGGCTCCATGCAGCATTGTCCCGCCTCCAAAGGAAGTTGTTTACCACTTCCTTTGGAGGCGGGACAATGCTGCACGGAGCCCGTCGAGACAGGAAGCCTCTGCAACGGTTTTACAGGTATAGCCTCGGTTCCCTAAGAGACAGGGAGCCGGGGCTGTAGAAGAACAGCAGGGCAGTAGCAGGCAGACAAGGAGAGGGGAGGAGGGGGCAGGGAACCAGCAATGGGGCTGACATGGAGGGATGGAGGGAGGGAGGGGTCTGACATTGACAGGGGGCTGACATGAATGGAGGGAGGGAGGGGAGGGCAGACAGGGAGGGAGGGAGGTTGCTGACATGGACAGAGGGGGGCTGACATGGAGGGAGGGAGGGAGGGAGGGAGGGCTGACATGGAGAGGGAGGGCTGACATGGACAGAGGGGCTGACATGGAGGGTTAGAGGGAGGGAGGGGGGCTGACATGGAGAGGGGGGCTGACATGGATGGAGGGAAGGAGGGAGGGGAGAGCTGACATGGAGAGAGGGAGGGAGGAAGGGGTGGCTGACATTGATGGATGAATGGAGGGAGGGAGGGAGGGGGCTGACATGGACGGGGGGGCTGACATGGAGGGAGGGAGGGGGGCTGACATGGACAAAGGGAAGAGACAGGGGACATACTGTACAGATGGGCAATAAATTCTGGACAGAGGGGAGAGACAGTGCGGGTTAGGATTATAATGGGCAGATGGGGGGGGCTAGGACTGGTAATGGTTTGATTAGGGAAGGCTAGGACTGGGAATGGACTGATCAAGGTGGGTTGGGACTGGTAATGTGCTGATAGGGGGTAGGACTGGTAATGGACTAATGGGGGGCTAGCACTGGAAATGAGCTGATCGGGGAGGTTAGGACTGGAAATGTGCTGATGGGGGGGTAGGACTGGTAATGGGCTGATTAGGGGAGTCTAGCACTGGTAATGGGGTTGGAAGCGAGCTCATTGGGGGGCTTCAACTGGGAATGGGCTGATTGTGGGGAGGGGAGGATAGAGCTGCTGGCCCTGGAAGAAAGCTGGGGCTAAGGCTACAAATGGGCTGATACGAGGGGATGGGAGAATGGAACTGGGAGAGAGTGGATCTGAGAGGGGCTGCCATGGTATTTGTACTAGAAGGGACTACTCAGTGGGGAAAGAGGGGGACTGGAAGGGAATGGACACCAATGGTAGTCATGGGAATGCAAGTTGACATTGGAAGGTACTGAGAGTGAGGACTGGAAAGGGGCTGATACTGGGGATAGTTACTGGGACTGGAAATAGGCTGATGGAAAGAAGTGAAGAAAACAAAAGAAGAGATAAGAAATGGCAGATGGACCATAGACCACAGAAAGAGAGCTAAGAGAAAACAGGAAAGCAGAAGCCTCAGATCGGGACCAGCATGATCAGAGAATAAATTGGTCAGACAACAAATGTAGAAAAAATAATTTTATTTCATATTAGTGATTTGACTACAAAATCATCATAATTTTGAAATCAAATATTGTTACTTGTTATTGTGATTAATTATTGTGGTTTAAATAAGTAAATTTTATAAATAAAAACATATTTCAAAGGCCTATAATATATTAATAATTCAACAAATGATTACAGCGACAATACGTTAACGGTAAAGGAAGAGAGATGCATGGTAAAAGGGGTCACGGTACAAAAAAGGTTGAGAACCACTGCTCTAGGAGCTTGTCCAAACATTTTTTTTAAACCCAACTACACTAACAGCTTTTACTACCTCCTCTGGTAATTTCCAGAGTTTGATTACACCTTGAGTAAAAAAATATTTTCTCTTATTAGTCTTAAATGGATTACATTGTAGCTTTATTGCATGTCCTCCAGTCTTTCTATTTTTCGATGGCATAAACAACTGATCTACGTTTACCCATTCTACTCCATTCAATATAATTTATAGACCTCTATCATATCCCCCCTCAGTTATCTCTTTTCCAAGTTGAAGAGCCCCAACCTCTCCTCACAGGGGTATCCTTCCATCCTCTTTACCATTTTTGTCGTTCTTCTCTGTACCTTTTCTAATTCTGCTATATCTTTTTTAAAATATGAAGACCAGAATTTCATACAATATTCAAGGTACGATCATACCATGGAACAATACAGAGGCGTTATAATATCCTTGGTTTTATTCTCCATTCCTTTCCTTATGATTTTTAGCATTTTATTTGCTTTCTTGGCCGCTGCTGCACACTGGGCACAGGGTTTCAATGCATTATCCACAATGAAATCTAAATCTTTTTCCTGGGTGGTGGTTCCTAATGTGGAACCTTGCCTCGTGTGACCATAGTTTGGGTTGTTCTTTCATAGGTGCATAACTTTGCACTTGTCCACATTAAATTTCATCTGCCATTTGAACGTCCAGTCTTCCAATTTATCTAAGTCCTCTTGCAATTTTTCACAATCCTCTTGCGATTTGACAACTTTGAATAATTTTGTGTCATCTGAAAATTTGATGACACACCGCCGCCAAGTACTTAGAACTGTTACCCAGTGCCTGCTTAGAACTGCCGCCCAGTGCCTGCATAGAACTGCTACCCAGTGTTTGCACTGAAGCGCTACCCTGTGTTTGCATTGAACCGCTACCCTGTCTTTGCATAGAACTGCTATCCAGTGTTTGCATAGAACTGTTTGCATTGAACCAATACCCTGTGTTTGCATTGAACTGCTACCCAGTGTTTGCATTGAACGGCTACCCAGTGTTTGCATTGAACGGCTACCCAGATAGAACTGTTACCCAGTGCCTGCTTAGAACTGCCACCCAGTGCCTGCTTAGAACTGCTACCCAGTGTTTGCACAGAACTTGTGCCCAATTACCATGGCCCCACATCACATTGTCCTTTTCTTCCTCATCCTCCCCAACTGTTTCCCCTCCTTCCAACACCCCCATCCTCTTCCCCCTACCACCTACCTTCCTCACTTCGCCCTCCATTCTTTCCCCTTACCTAGCATCTGCTCTTGAGTTTCAGCACACCATTCCCCGCATTCAACCAACCCCTCTCTCTCTAAGGCAACCCCACCCTCGCTTCCACCATACCGTCTCCGCCTTTCCATGCTCTCTAATACTCCTTCTTCTAATCTCATCAGGCAACATCAACCCCAACCCTGGCCCCCCTCGTTTTCTTTCTCACACTAAAAAGAGTTCCTCACATACCTTATCTAATCTCATCCACATCCCGCTCCTCCCCCCCCCCCTCCACCCTCCCTCACTCATCCCTCAATCTTTCATACAGAGATATCAACCCCAACCTTATCTCCAATAAGAAATCCTCACATAACCTAACTGATACCAGCAATATCACCCCTCTCTCTCGCCCCACACTTCCCCTCTCTCAAGGCCCTCTTGGAGGGCACACACATCCAGACATATCCACCTGCACCCTGTTCCTTCCAAATCTCTACACTTCTCTAGAAATAAAGCCTCACGTTACTCTGATAAGAAATCCTCACGTAACTTATCTAACCTTATCCATATCCCTCTCCTTCTTCCCTCCGCCCTCCCGTTCTCATGTGCCCTATGGAATGCATGCTCAGTTACCAACAAACTTTCTTTTACCCACGATCTCTTTATCTCTAACACCCTACACTTTCTCGCCCTGACTGAGACCTGGATCCCCCCAGATGACACCGTATCCATTGCTTCTCTCTGCTATGGGAGTAACCAGTTCCCATACACCTCGATCTACTGGTTGTCGTGGTGGTGTTGGTCTCCTACTCTCTCCCTCCTGTCAATTCCAACCTTTCCTGCTACCTCAGTCACCCTCCCCCCTCTCCTTTGAAGTCCACTCCATTCGCCTCCTCCTACCACTTCCCCTCCGCGTTGCTGTTATTTGTCGTCCACCCGACAAATCCCAATCAACCTTCCTCACCGACTTTGTTTCCTGGCTTTCCACCTTTCTTGATCCCTCTTCCCCCACTCTTATTCTCGGTGACTTTAACATTCATGTCAACAACCTCTCTGACCCCCACGCCTCAAAATTCCTTGCCCTCATCTCCTCGATCGACGTCCAACTCTGCTCCACCGCTCCCACCCACATACACGGCCACTGCCTTGACCTAATACTCTTCTCCAATTCCTCTCCCTCTAACTTCCACAACTCAATCCTTACCTCATCTGGCCATCACCTTTTAACCTTTACTCTTCAGCTTCCGCCATCTTAACCTCGTCCTGTCTCATCCGACCTATTTAGAAACCTCCATAATATTGATCCCCTGACTCTCTCCTCCACCATTTGTCCATCTCTCTCTCCATTATATCCTCCAAGTCCATCGATGAGGCACTATCCTCCTACAATGCTATACTCTCCTCAGCTCTCGACACTCTTGCCCCACCCACCCCACGTCCAGTCAAACGATCTACTCCCCATCCCTGGCTTTCGCCCACAACCCGTTATCTCCGCACCTGTGCACGTTCCGCTGAGCGTGCTTGGTCCAAATCCCACTCCCCGGAGGACCTTCTACACTTCAAACTCATGCTTGGCTCCTTCCAGTCAGCCATAGCACTTGCCAAACAAGACTACTACATTCACCTGACCAACTCCCTTGCCTCTGATCCTCTTCGTCTCTTTAATACCCTCTGCTGATACTAGGCCCTGGCTGAGTTTTAAATTTAAACTAAAAGCTCTTGAGATCCAAACTGTAGCAAATCCTGCTCCTGCCTGCACAGTTACTCTGCAGCCTGTTATAACATTTCCAGTGGGTCCATTTAGGCCAACATGATAAATCCTTAAATAAATGGAAAGAAGTAAATAAATCCCCCAAAAAAGACCTGTTTTCCGCATGCCTTTCTCTGCCGCTACTACCTGCTTTACTCTGGTGGCACTGCTCTTATGGCTTTCCTGGCTCTTGCCCTTCACCCTTCCCCTGCTGATTTGTGCATGTTCCTCACACAGCTGCACTGAATCAAGGTAACCCTGGGGACCATTTCAAACTGACACCAGCAGCATTCACAAGCTGTTTGTGCACATTCCTCACTAATTGTTCTGTGCTGTACTTTAAATTTGTACCTGGTTGTGACTGGATTTTGTTCTTTTAGGTTAACCCCCCCCCCCCCTTCATTTAGTTCCACCTCCAAGTAGTGACGCAGCCGCGCTCATGTGGCTGCATTGAATCAAGGTAACCCTGGGAGACCATTTAAAGCTGACACCAGCGGCATTTGGCACACGCCAAAGGAGCGTGACCAAGGAGCAGGTCCTGCTTTTTGGGCGAGCTCCTTGAGGCAATTCCAGGGGCGACATTAATATTGTCAAAGCCCCGCTTATTTCTCGGCTGCGTCTGGCCTCATGTTGCATCGCTAGCTCTTCTTCCTATTGTTGTTGTGGTCTGATGTGATTCTTTTCCCGATGGCTTCCATTCCTGTTCACTATGAATGGCATCCTCAGCGAAAAGATATCTCCGGCTACTATTCTAGATTGCAGCAACCTTCTAATCTCATTGTTCGCCCTCTAATATGGTCAACCCATGCTACACATATTCCTGCTCCGGTTCCCCTGTGTGCTGCCTTCCTAAACTGCCGTTCCTTGGCAACTAAGACTATACTTGTTCACGATTTCCTTGAATATCATTCTACTGATATTCTCTGTCTAACTGAGATGTGGCTGAAGGAGAGCGAAGACCCGCTTCTTCGCAGGTGCCTCCCCCGGTTATGTTTCCTTATCTGCTCCTCACTTGGATCACGGTGGTGGTGGGGTGGCAGTTCTCTACCACTCCTCCCTACCAATCTCTACTGTTCCCCTCCCAACACTAACCTATTCCAAATGTTTACTGTTCCGATTAGATGCTTCCCCACCATTGCTTTTTCTTCTGATCCATGCCCCCCCCCCCATCTCTATGCCCCAACTTAAGAGATTCCCTTCTCCACACTCTTTCAGAAGTTTCCATTCTTTATCCTCACCTGATCATACTGGGTAACTTTAACACCCCTTATGACTCGCACAGGCCTTGGGATATCAGCATGCTTCAGTACAAGCATTGTGGAACCTGTGTCTTTTGGGGAAACTGCTAGGTACGTATGACCTAGATTGGCCACTGTTGGAAACAGGATACTGGGCTTGATGGACCTTGGTCTGACCCAGTATGGCATATCTTATGTTCAGTTTTTCACCGACCTCTCCTTTTCCCAATATGTTTTTTTCCCCAACACACATGGCAGGTCACATCCTTGATTTAGTATTCTCTTCCTCTGGACTGTCTGACACTCTCTTCTCATTCTCCACACTGAAACTTCCATGGTCATACCATCATGCTGTACTTTTCCTAATCCCTTATTCTTTGGTCATAGATGTACCTAGTTCTGCCTCATCTCACACTGGATGTCCTGCCAAGTTCTTCCTTAATATTTCCTCTGTCACTCATGATCATTTTCCTTCTGCCAGCCAGATCTTTATCTTAGACTTTTCCTCCCTCCCCGTGGATTCCCAGGCCCACACGTTCTTATAATAATATCTGGGGCTCTGGATCAAATAGCCCAATTGCGCCTTTGTCGTTCTACTCTTCGAGTCAAACATTCTTGGTATCATCAGGATCTCTCTCTCCATCGCCGCCAGTTATGCCACACCATACTCTTTTCCATCATCCCTTCAACACTTCAAATCCTTGTACCAGCAATATTATCTTCAGGTCCACTCAGTGAAAAAAAACCCACTATTCTGAGCTGATTGTCTCAGCTCCACACTCTACTCATCAGCTATATTCTGTCTTGGATACATTTACAAGACCCACCACACTTTTCACATCCACAAATCTAAATGCTTCCCCGTCACCTTCTGTCCTTACTAAGTATTGTTCTGATAAAGTGCAGATTCTTAAGTCCGGTTTTCTAGGATGCCCATCTCTTTTGTTCCCTTAAGCTCTCCTATCCTAGCTAGAGACATCTTGGGATCACCAAGTGATCCTGCCACCTCTCTATCCCATTCATGGGATTTTTTCTCTCCTATCACTGCTCTAGAGCTGTTTAAGGTACTGCAGTCTTCCCGAAAAACAACCTCGGTCACCGATTCCATCTTCTTCGTTCTCAGTCTCGTCACTGGGCCTTTTTCCTCTCATCTTGTTTTTGATGAATAACAGTTTATCCACTGGCATATTTCCTAGTGTCTGGAAACATGCTGCAGTTTGACCCATTCTAAAAACTCCCTCTGCAGATCCCTTACTTCCCTCTAATTATCATCCAGTGTCAAACCTTCCTTTCTAATCAAAATTGCTTGAAAAACTTGTTTTCTCCCAGCTTTCTTCACACCTAACCTCAATTCATACTTTCCACTCGCGCCAGTCCAGCTTCCATATAGGTCATAGTACCCAGACTATCCTGCTTTCCGTCATCAGTGAACTTCATCAGCATGACCTAGATTGGCCACTGTTGGAAACAGGATACTGGGCTGGATGGACGTTGGTCTGACCCAGTATGGCATATCCTATGTCCTTATGTTCTTATCACGATTGGGGCGACATCTCAGCGGTGGTTTCTCTCTACCTTTCCGCTGCTTTCGACTTGGTGGATCATTCTATGCTCACTGTTCACGTCTTTGGACTTCATGGTACAGTTCTAATTTGGTTCTATTCCTTCCTCTCCCAGCGTTCCTTTTCAGTTTCGATTGGCGACACTTCATCTTCCACCACTCCTCTTCCCTGTGGTGTTCCTCAGGGCTCAGTTTTGGCCACCCTGCTTTTTAACATTTTCTTATCTCTCTGCTTCTTATTATCCAGCAACACGGCATATCTTCACACTTTTATGCAGATGATATTCTTCTTATCCATCATACAAACCCCATATCTCCTGAGTTGTCTTCTCTAAACATGTGTTTGTCTAGTATTTTGCAAAGGCTTACACTTGACTTTCTCCATCTAAACCCCACTAAATCCTCTGCACTTTGGGTAACTTATGGTAGGTCTCCTCCCTCTTTGGCTCCTTTTTTACTGGCGTGTCCTATTTCTGTGGTAGATACTATGCACTACTTTGGTGTTATATTAAACTCATCACTTGCATTCAGAGGTCATATCTCCTCTGTTGTTCGCCACTCCTTTTATTCACTCCTTCAGATCCATGCCGTTCGCCCCTTTCTTTCCCCTGCATCTCTAACCACTCTGCTTTTCTTGCTTGTATTATCTAAGTTGGACTATTGTAATGCCATTTATCTTGGTCTTCCACAATCTCAGTTTCGCTGTTTACAACTTGTGCAAAATACAGCAATACGCATCTTATCACATGCATCCTGGTTCGATCACATTACTCCTTTTCTGTTCCGTCACCACTGGCTTCCCATTGCATCCCAGTTATAATATAAATATTTTATTACAGTTTTCCATGCACTACATTCAGGTACTCACCAATACTTGTCTGCTTCCTCACTCTACTCAACTCACTTTTCGCAATATTCATGCAAACAGGCTCCATCTTCCCTCTGCAATTCAGGCTCACCTCATGTCCACTCACACGACTGCTTTCTATTTTCTGGCTCTTGCTTCATGGAACATGTTACCTCAAGCTCTCAGATTAGAATAATCATTTAAGACCACATTAAAGAATCATATTTAAGACCATGTTAAAGACCCACCTATTTAACCAAGCCTATAATATACCAGTACTCTGCTCCTAGACCTCTTTTGCTCCCTCAGTTTTTACTGTCTTTATCTACCCTATCTCCCTTTGTGTGAATGAATGTGTATCTGTCCTATCCAACCATTGTAGTTCCTTTCTGAATTTCTAACTTTTAAAAAATGTTTTATATTGTAAACAGCTTTGCTGTGTTTTTATCGAAGGGCGATAAATCAAACTAAATAAAACATAAACCATTCATACCACCCATCTAGCTGCATGGATGTCCAACCAGTGCTCTTTGACTTGTCCTGGGCCACTTCTTATCTTCCTCTTGTGCCTCTGGCTTGTCATTATATGTAAGGCCAGCACTACAATTAGATGAACTAGGCAATAGAGTACTGGGCTTTTGGGGTGCCCCTTTCCACCACTTTCACCCCTCTCTAGGGCTAGCAGTAGTAGTAATGGCAAAGGCTCTGGTACTGCATCGCGATTCCTGCCTGCTATCTTCGGGCACTTCTGGCCACCTCCAACACAGACCTCCGGCGGGGGGGGGGGGGAGCGGCAGGACAGACGGGACTGCCTAGGTTGCCTCCAATCCTTGCACTGTTGTTGATGAGCGTTGATCTCTTTCTTCAAAGTTCTTTTAAATTTCCATTATTATACTTGTTTGGAGGTTCATACTCTTGAATGAACAGTGGTATTTCTTCATCAGGAGGAATGAGTAAGGAACATTCACCTAGCTAGACTGATAAATGTAAGTGTGGGTTACTCCTTTCCCAGCACTATATACCACTTACCCTCGGGACGCTCGCTAATCCCCTGGGCCGGGGAACCACCTTACCTTCTCTGTCTGGAATTCCAGGGGAACAAACACACACACTTGCATATAAGTAGTATGTAAGTTTATTCCACAGGTTAGAGGGGCTGTCTGTCTTTTATACATGAACAAAAACATATACATACGTCATCAACTCATCCCCTGAGGCTCACCACAGCTTATCAGTAGCTTCACAGATGTTAGTCATTTCCCTGCAGAACAATCAATTTGTCTTAGCACAGCACACTCCTTTCCATATATAGATATGTACAGGATTCCCATTTTCCCCTGCGGACCTCCTTTAAGTCTTATTTTCCTCTATCAATAAACTAATCAACCCTAGCTATCATGGGGGACAGTCTGCCCTCATATCCACCATCCTCCATTACTGTACTTGTTGACTATTGGTCTTCTCCCACACATGTTAACTTTTTCAATATAGGGGCTTCCACATACCACATACCACTACCACATACCAGCGGAAGTCAGATCCATTAAACACTACTGGGCTCTTTGTAATATTTCTCCAATCATTTTTATATCGGAGGGGTCCATATTATCGGATTGATTATACCAATTTATCATGACTTAATTATTAATAAAATGAAAAGACCCATTAAACACATTATACGACAGGTTACACCTGTGTGAAAAAGCAATGGATGCATTTGTTATCAAACATAGATCAAATATCATATTTGGGTCAGCATATACATGCAAAGGATCATGTATCATATTCATCATATCACAATAGAGGAACGTGATGTGTCCAAGGATAGAACAAAATGATCATGTAATACTGAAAAGAGGCTTTTATTCACAATACCAATGGATGATGCCCACCCGACACAGGCCGTGTTTCGTTTAATAAAACTTCATCAGGGGTACAGGGCAACTAAAAACAAAAACATCCAATAAATACACTCAAATATAAATAACAATAAAACATGCACTTAAAAAAATATATAAATAACTAAAATCATAATAAATAGATAACTGTACAGATAAACATTTATATAATTATACCTAAAGTTTGTTGGAACGCTATATAAATAAAATGAGAGAGACTGAGGAAAGAGCAAAAAGATTTTGAATAAAACTGGTGCAATAACCGTGAACCAAAAGAAGAAGAGAAGGAAGATCATCCGTGCACAAATATAATAATGTCAGTGACACTCAAAAAATTATTGAATTAAAAACATAAATAAGGATAACTTAAAAAATAAAAACATCAAATGAATAACCTTAACATTGTGTATAAAAACTGGTGCTTAAAAAAGAAAATCAAATCATGCCCGTTGTGATGACAGCCATGCTAACTCCAAATACTCACTAACCAATCCCTCATTGGCCAAAGCTGTAAAAGTCTCTTCTTTACCACAACTATATCAAAAAACCAAGAGGGAACATTAAGAGTGCAGCATAATAGCCAAAAGTCTAAATTCATGATATCCTTCAACCTACTTACATTTTCTCACAAGCCTAACAAGGCTGCACAAATCGCGACACTGTCAGTCTCTCTGATGAAGTTTTATTAAACGAAACACGGCCTGTGTCGGGTGGGCATCATCCATTGGTATTGTGAATAAAAGCCTCTTTTCAATATTACATGATCATTTTGTTCTATCCTTGGACACATCACGTTCCTCTACTGTGGTCTGTTTCTGACGTGACTGTTTGCTCTTAGTTGGATCATATTCATCATATACCATGTCTGGGAACAATTGAAAGATTCATAACAACTGGCAGAAAAATTATTATTATCTACACAAGCAAATTGTCCCGCATACTCATTTAAGGGAACCTTTGAAACGTGTACCGGAGCATATACTACACCCTTTGGTAAAGGAGTACAGATAATGCAGTCAGTTAAGTGCATCAGACTAACAATCTCCAAAACAGAGGATTTCCACAAATTCGGAGAGAGGAGTTCTCGCTTAGTCCGGCGAGAAGTATTGAGAGATACCTGAATCCAAGTTGCATTGTTCTCTGTCCGATGTGCCTGAGTCCAAGGTCCTTCGTTTGTAAAATAATATATAGTCAGCGGACTGTTGTAGTTGTTGTTATGGAAGGACAGACTAGATAGGCCATGTGGTCTTTTTCTGTCATCATGTTTCTATGTTTCTATGTTTCAATGACAACCGAGATCAATAACAAGCAGAACAGAGCCATCCAGGCAGACTTCATGGCTGGGGCGAGTCAGGCGTCTTCCAGGAATCCTCCGGTGCACTCTTGACGCGTGAGGCGTGTACCCAGGTCGGATGCTTATCAGTTAGCATGGCTGTGCGAGTAACTGCAATAATCTCCTCCGGATCTCCAAACGGCGGGTCCCATTGGCCCTTCTTATGAAACAGCTTTACCAGCACACGGTCTCCCGGGCGGAATGGGTGCGTCGGTTCTGTAGAAGGAAAAGGGAAAGCATTATACACTTGTTCAGACACCATGCACAAATATTTAGCTAACTGTGTGGCATATTCTTCCTGCGCTAGCAGCAAGTCATCCGCCATTATCACCGTTCCCTCGGGCCATTTCCAGGGTAAGGGTAAGGGTCGTCCCATCAGAATTTCAAAAGGAGAGAATCCAGATGCCCCAGGGGTTAGCCTAATTTCTGCCAATACAGCCGGTAAATACATTGGCCACCTTCCTGGGGCGTGTTGTGTAGCCTTTTTTAATTTTTCTTTAATTGTTCGATTCATTCGTTCTACTATCCCTGACGACTGTGAGTGATATGGGACATGAAATTTCCAATCAATAGCAAACATCTGAGTAATCTGTTGTAACACTTTAGAGGTGAACGCTGGTCCCTGATCAGAATCTATAGAAAGGGGACACCCAAAGCGGGGAATAACTTCCTTACAGAGAATTTTTGCTACTGTTCTAGCATCTTTCTTAGTCGTGGGAAAAGCCTCTGGCCACTTGGAAAACCTATCAACAATGACCAACAAATACTTATAACCCCCTATCAATCGTGGCATACATGTGAAATCTACTTGTAGGGCCTGAAACGGGCCTTGGGGTGGGGGTAAATGTTGCAATTGTCCTATTGCTTTTCCCTGCTGAACATTATTCCTAGCACATACTAAGCATTGAATCAGTTGTGATTACACTAAATGAGGCAAATCTCTACAAACAAATATTTCTTGTAACTCCTTAAGAACCGTCTTCCTGTTTTTATGCCCTATCCCATGTACTTGACCAATTAAGAGAGGGTCTGCCACTTTAGGTAGTCCTCTTCGCCCCCCCCCCCTTTTTCTGCCAAATCTGTGCTGAATTTAAACTCATGTTGTTCCCAATACATAATGTCCTCGGTGGTGCAGGGGGAAAGAATGCTCAAGAGGGGAAACATAATATTCAGACAATGGAGGATCAGACATTTAATAAGAAACTGTCGGCATGCCCTGAGAGATATTATTACTGCGTAAAAGTTCAATTTGGACACACTGTTTGGCTGCAAGATCGGCTAAAGTATTGCCTTGAGAGGCAATAGAAGTATCATATCTGTGGGCGGCACATTTAATAACAGCGACTTCTTTGGGTTTACATAAGGCGGCCAGCAGTTCACTAATCAATTGTGAATGAGAAATTGGTTTACCGTCTGCCGTTTTCCATCCCCTACGCCCCCATAAGAGACCAAAATTATGCACTACCCCAAAGGCATACCTGGAATCTGTATAAATGTTAAAACGTTTATCAGCAAATAATTCACAGGCTCTAGTAAGCGCTACCAATTCTGTCGCTTGTGCAGAGACATAAGGTAGTAACTGGGCTTCATGCAGAATATTTGCGAGTTCTACAATGGCATAAGAGGCAATGTAGGCATTGTCTGTGGGACGGACACAGCTCCCATCCACAAATATATGTGGAGCATCCGGGAGTGGGGAGGAGGACAGGTCGGGACGCACTGATGTCTCAAAGTTGATCAACTTTAGGCAATCATGTTCTTCTTGGGGCAACTCAGAGTCATCTACTGGGTGCATTAAGGCCTGTAAGGCCAGCATCGGGGTAAAGGCAGCAGATTGCTGTTTAACCGACAACCCTTCAGTAGTTGTTAAAATTACCTCATACCCACTAAGGCACTGGGCTGTCATGTGTTGCGTAATGAGGTTCTTTAACACATTCAAAACAGAATGGGTAGAAAACAGGGTAGTCTCATGAGACAGAGTAATCGGGATAGTCATCTGTATGGCAATAGCCGAAGCCGCCAGGGCTCGCAAACATGTAGGCATATCCTGTACCTGGAGGGGCAATTTTTTCGTTAAATATGCGACTGGGCGCATTCTCCCCCCCCCCCCCCCCCCCGTGGTCTTGAGCCAAAATAGCTGCCATAGTTCCTCCCTCTTCCCTTACATATAAGTAAATCATTTTCCCATAGTCAGGTAGTCCAAGTGTAGAAGCCGAGATAAGCAGCTTTTTCAAAGTAGCAAATGCAGAAAGCATTTCTTCGGTCCATTCAATAGATGCAGAGCCTGATAACTGCAAAGTAGCCCTTCGCAATATGGAATCCCAATAAGCACAGTCCAGGATCCAAGCGCGACAGAAGGATACTAATCCAAGGAAAGCCAGCATTTGTGTCACTGTTGTTGGAGGAGATAATTTTATAATTGCCTGTACTCGGGCAAATGTCAGAGCAAGGATACAGAGTCGTTTTCACATTCTGTGATTGTTTTCGAACATAACAACAAATCGTCCATATACTGGGGAAGGGTGGAGGAACAAGGCAGATGCCACATTTCAATTGATGCCTTAAGAAAAAGAGAACACGCCGCCGGGGAATCAATGTATCCCTGCGGCAGGCGAGTCCAGATATATTATTTGACTGCATGTGTGAAAGCCATAAGAGGCTGTGTGATGGGGTCCAGTGGTACACTAAAAAGGCATTAGCTAAATCAATAACCGTAAAGCATTTGGCTTCCGTAGGAATAAGAGTAAGTAGCCCGGCAATATCGGACATCACCGGTGCCAGCGGGGCAATGAGCTGATTTACGGCCCGTAAATCCTGGGTAAAATGGAACCCATCCCCCTTAGGGACGGGATTCACGGGAGTATTATAAGGAGAAACAGTAGGAACTACAATACCTGCTGCGACAAAATCCTGGATCATGGACTGCAAAGCAGTTTCCTTAGGGCCAGACAAAGGTTACTGTCGGATACAAACGACAGCTTGAGGATCCTTCAAACATGCCATGTATGACATACAGGGGACCAATCCGGCATCAGTTGGGGAGGTGGCCCAGAGTTTAGGAGGAACCTTAGACAACCCATGCGCCTCTGTAGAAATCATATTCAATAACAAGGGAGAGTGCAGGGCAAAAGAGCCATCCGAATTACTAATAGTTACTGCTTCTAGGCGACACAACAGAGGAGACTCACTGGACAAGAGGGAATAATCGTAAATGAATGTATAAACAGAACAGTATTATTAACAAGCGTGGAGACAGACAACGGGGCTGTAATCCACGTGGGGGTAGAGGTTACATTTATCCCAACTGAGGCAGGACCTGGCATTAAGGGTTCCCTACAAACAGAGGCATGCAACGTAGAGCAAGTCGCTCCCGTTTCAATTACAAAGGAGACTTGCTGGCCATTAATGCACAACGTACAACAAGGGGGCTCCTTCCATCCACCCGTTAACTGAACCCAGATCGGAACCGTTGCCTCAGGGCAGCCCTATGGGCATTGCGGGGGCTATTGCCATGTAATAGGGATAACAGGGGTTGCAGGGCTACTAGATGGGGGAGGGAGTGGTGCCGATGGCTTCACGAGAGGGGGCACTCATTTTTCCAATGTTCTGGTTGCTTACAATGAAAACAAATCTGATTCCTAGATATTCCCTGCCCTACTCCTCGTCCACCACCCTGTCTGCCTTGAAACTGGCCCCGCTGTCCCCTCCACCCCCGAGATTGCGACCACTGAGGCCCCGGCGGTTGATATCCCCTGGGGTAGGATTGCTGGCAACCAATATCCTGCTGCCAAGCATGAGAAATTTTACCTTTCTTAACATCCATATCTGCAAAGCATCCCACCGCTTCTTTCGTTAGTATTACCTTCTCATATTCTGCCGGAGTCATGCTAAACCAAGCATCTATCATTCGCTTACATGCTACGGTCACTACGGGGCGCATACCCCAAACAGCGTCTGAATATACATCGAAGCCATCAGGCCTTCTTGTGATAAACCTGCCTCTTCCTTCCAACACTTATGAAACCTTCGCACAAACTGTGAAACTCCTTCCCCTGGTTCCTGCACGCATGCAATAGATGCAGCAAGATTTTGTTTTGCCCCAAATAAATGCTCAAACTCTCCTAACAAACTCTCCTAACAATCTACTATCAACAAGGCCTTCTCCCTCTATGTTCCATCCCTATGGAATACCCTTCCTCATGAACTGCGTAACTGTGTGAATCACTCTGAATTTCGAAAGAAGCTAAAAACCCACCTCTTCCTTGAACATTTTTCCCTACCACCCTAATACCTAACCCTTACATCTACTTTACTGCCCATGCTCCCTCAAACCCAATACAACCAATTGTAGCTCTATACTCATACACATGTAAATAGTTGATCATTGATCATTGTAATTAGTTCATTTTGTTCACTTATGTATCCTTGTTACTTTGTTCCTTTTAAACAGTTGAAACACACAATTGTAGCTCTATACACATACACATGTAAATAGTTGATCATTGATCATTGTAATTAGTTCATTTTGTTCACTTATGTATCCTTGTTACTTTGTTCCTTGTAAACAGTTGAAACACACTGCCTTGAAATGTTCTATGTAAACCGTCTTGATTTGTAGAAAGACGGTATATAAAAAATGTTAAATAAATAAATAAATAACACTTCGTCCCACATCTTTTTTATCACCTCAGGATATCGGAGGGGGTAATTAGAATCATCCGGCGTCTCATAAGGGTTCGCCAATGACTTAACTTTAGAAAAATCAAATGGGGTTTCTTCATCATACCCCAGGACACCCTCAATAATGAGGCGGTAGTCCTGCGCCGTACACTGCAACCCGCGAGTCATACGTTGCAAGTAGTGCACAGTGGCAGCTGGCGTTTCATAGGGTTCGGGACATGCTGTAAAATAGAAGAAAGGATGGCGGGATCCAGGGGCTTAACAACAAGCTGGTTACCAACGGTTAAAAAAGGGTACTGAGTATATGTGTAACCCTTAAAGGTAGGTTTTCCTGATGCTCTATCATTGTTAGAAATTCTCACGTCATTTGAATCCAGCTTATGAAAGGGGTTATGAGGGCTAAGCCCATCCCTATGAGCCCTAGCCCTACTCTGTTCCTGTTCCCCCACCCGATCTTCGGTTGAAGGCATCGGAAGGAGGGAATTAGGAGGGGTAATGAGGGACTCCAGTGGGGCAAAAGGGACCAGGGAAGCAGCGGACCCTTCGGCCCCCGCTCGCGTCCCCAAACCCCCAGTAGAGACCTCCTGAGATGTCTTACACAATTGACGATACATGTTTTCCCTGGGTGCGTCCCGACCAGCAGGGGCGGGCCCAGAATCGGTCAAGCATGGGCTTGAGTGAGAAGGTAGGGCAGGAGAAGGTAGTCAGGCAGCGGGCGGCGGCGGAGGCGAACTGGCAGGCTCCTCCACCTTGCCACTCACAGTCTCATAAGTGGTACATATCTGATGAAACATTTTATCTATTGGTAATTCCCGGTGGGTGGGGGCACGCTCCGCCATTACTACCGGGGGGTGCGCGGTAGAAGCAGCCGCCGCCAGAACAATGTCCTCTAATGAATCAGAGTCTCTGGCTAGCTTTACAATGGCGGCTGATCCAATCAGGGAGGGGTAAATGGGCTGATATGGCTGAGGGGCTGTGGGCACCCGGGAGGAGGAGGACACCTGGGGTTGGGGGCAATTTCGGAGGCAGTTCCCGGGGCGAGTCAAGCACCGGTTGGTGCTGACCATTATAATAAGAAGCCAGTTGTATCCATACAGTACCACATTCCTTCATATAAGATTTTGGTCATTTCGGGTCTCCAGAATAAAAAGGTAAAGCTTTCTTATCCCCCAGACACAATCCCCAAATCATATCTAAATGACAGGTAGAGAAGCTACCATCCCTGGGAAAAGGATTTGAGCTACGTAAACCTTCTGTCCACCCCGCTATATTATCCACCCAGGGATTAGTACAATAACCCCCTGCCACTCTGTCTATATATTCCTTCGGCGTCTCCCCATCTACCGGGGGTGCGCCAGGAGGGACCGGGGCATGGCGAGAATAGGATGCCTTCTTAGCTGCAGTTTTAAACCTTCTCACAACATTTGGCTGTGCACGGATTCCCTTACCTTGGGACCCCCATCCTCTAATTAATATCCAACAATCGCACACTTGGCCACTTGCTTTCTGCCAACAACCATCACTAGCGCTATCGCTTCAGGCTGAGGCAGGGGCGTCTTGCCAAGCTCACACAATCACACAAGCCACAGAGAAGGAAAAGGGTATTACCACGGACCCAGCGGGACGTCGCCGTTATGCATAGCGCTACCAAAGCGCATTCCTGAGATGAGCTACTAAAGCTACGTCAATTTAGGAAGTCGGCAAATCCCAGTGCAATGGGGAAATCCCACTTTCTGACACCAAATTGTAAGTGTGGGTTACTCCTTTCCCAGCACTATATACCACTTACCCTGGGATGCCCGCTAATCCCCTGAGCCAGGGAACCACCTTACCTTCTCTGTCTGGAATTCCAGGAGAACAAACACACACACTCGCATACAAGTAGTATGTAAGTTTATTCCACAGGTTAGAGGGGCTGTTTTTTATACATGAACAAAAACATATACATACGTCATCAACTCATCCCCTGAGGCCCACCACAGCTTATCAGTAACTTCACAGATGTTAGTCGTTTCCCTGCAGAACAATCAATTTGTCTTAGCACAGCACATTCCTTTCCATATATAGATATGTACAGGATTCCCATTTTCCCCTGCGGGCCTCCTAGTCCTCCTGTGCACACACTTTAAGTCTTATTTTCCCCTATCAATAAACTAATCAACCCTAGCTATCATGGGGGACAGACTGCCCTCATATCCACCATCCTCCATTACTGTACTTGTTGACTATTGGTCTTCTACCACACATGTTAACTTTTTCAATATAGGGGCTTCCTCAGCATTGCTGCGCTGTCACTGCCAGTGCTGCAGCCCTTCTCCTACTGCCTATCTGTCCTTCACTATAGTGCATCCTCTGATTCCTATTTCCCTCCATATGTCATCTAAGCCATCCATGAATGCTTCTTCACCTCAGGGGATCTTCCTTTGTACTTAAGGTTCCTGTGCTGAAACCAAAGTCCTCAGTGCCAGGACTCTATCTTGTGTGCACACAGCTTAGCTGAACTCGCCCAATTCCTGCAGCCTGGGCTTGTGCTGTCCCTTCTATTGTGATGGCTGTCTTCTGATGTTTTAGGGACTTGCAGTCAATCTGGGAGCTATGTTAGTCCTCTTGGCATAATTAGGGCCTTGCAGCTGATCAGGGTTCCGTGCAGGCCCCCTTGCCATTTTACTTTTCTCAGTGCCTTGCTTCCACCAATTGTGGTGGTGCTTTGCCCTCTTCCACTATCTTGAGGTGTTCATTGTGCTCTTTATACTGCTTTGCCCTTCTGATGTTGGTTTCTGGTACTAATATTGTCACTATGCATGCTCTTTGCACCTCTTCTGATATTCCTGAGGAATTTGTGACACTTTTGATGGCTTGTACTGCTGTTACAGATGTCTGTCATCAGGTTTACATTAGGTTTGAGTGAAAATAGATGGCAAGGCTGAATATTTCATTGTAAAATAGCTTACCCTATAGACGGTTATGGGGACAAATGGGATTAATTAATTTAGTTAGTTAGTAGTATTTAGCTCACACCTTTCCAGTAGAGGTTCAAGGTGATTTACAATCAGGTACGTATTTCCCTGTCCCCAGAGGGCTTACCATCTAAGTTTGTACCTGAGGCAATGGAGGGTTAAATGACTTGCCCAAGGCCACATGAATGCTTCAGTTCCTGAAGACTAACTGAAATGGGTATATTCTGACCAACAAAAATGAGTCCCTAAAGCCCTGACATCTGTGCAGTTCATATAGCAAGACTGGCCCCAAGAAGAGGATGCAAGAACAAAAATTATCTCAGAGCGCCATAACTCTCTGAGCCTGATCCATGGAATCGTAGCAAAGCAAACAGATAATTATCTGCTTTTGAATCCACCCTATGTATATATATGTAAAAATGTGAAATCCAAAAATGTGTAAATATGTATGTATAAATGTAAATATGTATAATTCCATCCCCCAAAACACTAACCATGTGTGCTGTGACCTCCCCTCAGAGCTATGTATTTACTGTCCCCTCCCAGTCCTGATTGACAACCCCCAAAAGAAGAATCGAACCACTGCTGATCGCTGGAAGCAGCGGTATATAAATGTGTACTAAAATAAAATCCCTGTGTGTTTTACAAATGTATGTACATGTGATGTCACAATCACTTTTCATTCAGACAGGTAAACAGGTGGTCTTTGGCCTTCTGAAAGTTGTCCCTGATGAGTTCAATTGGTCCTATGTTGCAGTCTCCCAGTTCTTGACCATGTCACTCAGGCTTATCCTGTTCATACCTGTGCTCTCTATTCTTAAAAGGTCTTCTGCAATCTGGCATAACTCATTGTCCTGGATACAGTAGCTAATATGTGACTAAGGGATGTGCACAGACAAAAAAAACCAAATCTGGTTCTTGCTCGTTTAAAACATTTTTTTCTGATTTTAGGACATTTCTTTATATTCATTTCACATATTCATTCTTTAGACACACATTATACGAGCTCTAAAACTATTTTACGCATGAAAATGGATTGTATGAATATGCATTAATTCATAGGTCATGCATGTACAAGTGATCTACAGGCACTTTCAGTTTTGAGGTGCCCACGCAAACAGAATGCCTGCTCATAAATGCTCATCCATAGTCTACAGAGTCCAGTCATTGACCTCAGCATCTCAAAATGCCCTGTGCTTTTTCTTCTTTTTTTCTGGTAATGTAATTCCTCAGCATAGGTCACCAGTGTGTTTCTGAAAGGTTCCCAGAGGAAACTCCTTGCTGCTTTGTTTCCGCAAAAGCTTATGGCTGCTGCAAAGTAAAACTTAATTGTAGTTTTACATTTATTTCTAGTTTTCCTTAGGGAAATTTCACTTTGAGGCCAGCATGCTGCACTCCTAAAAGAATGTGGCAATAAGTGTATTTGTGTTATCTGCAATGCAGTTAATGCTTGGTAAAAATGTTTTCTCTGTGCTGTTTGGAAAGATATGGGCATACCCCCCCCCCCCCCCCCCCCCCCCCAGTATTTAACGCAGAGCCTTTGCAGCTACTACACATCATGTTTTGTAACTAATACATAATAACTACTCATTTTTACCGCACTTTGGTAAAAATGCCCCTTAGTCTTTCCCTTTCTTGAATCCCAGCATGTGGATCCATCTCCAGAGAAACCAGGGGTTCAATACCAGCTCCACCATCTCTTGGTCTCTTCCTTTCCTTTTCACTCTGCTTCCTGACTTGGATTACATTGCTCTCAACTTCCTATGTTGCACCCTTATCTTTCACCAGTATCTCATCCCTTACCTCTTCCAATTGCTCAGACTATTTTAGTCCCTTTTCTTCTGCTACTTTCTGGCAGTTACTGTATGGTGCATTTCTTCTGGTAAGTCTCGGCTGCTCTAACTTCTCTCTTCTGAAACTCCTCTTGCTATTTCTCTTTCTGCATTATCTCACATCTTTTTAAAGGTGCAGATGCTTTTTGTCTTTGATTTCCTTCTGTTATCTTTTGCAGCTTTTCCTTTGACATTTTTTATTCTTTCTTCCAGTTTTTGGTAGGCTATCTTTGCTTGTTGATGCTGTTAAGTGCCATTGAGTCAGTGTCGACTCATGGCGATCCTATGGATAGTTGTCCTAAACTTTCTAGAGTCTTCAGTCAGACGGCTCATAGTTGATAGCGTGACAGCAATAGCTGTTGTTATTGTATTGATCCATCTCATTGCTGGCCTTCCTCTTTCTCCAAGGTCTATAACTGCACCACAAGTGCTATCTCCACATGATGATATAGTACTATCACTTCCACCATCATTAGCCCCAGTCATTATGAATTTTTCTTTTTCCTTCCTTTAATAATGGAAAAAGGAGCCAAATTATGAAAATGGGAAGCAACATAAGCATTGGCAAGTTAGATGCAAGGCATTGATAAGGCAGGCAAAGAGAGAACTTGAAAAAAAGCTTCCCATGGAAGCAAAAATGCATAATAAAACTTTTTCAAGTACATTCATAGCAAAAACTTGTGAGAGAAAGTTGGACCATTGGATGATAGAGGGGTAAAAGGGACACTGATTGAGGACAAGGCCATAGCGGAGAGACTGAATGAATTCTTTGCTTCGGTCTTTACTGAAGGAGATGTAGGGAATTTACTCATGCTTGAAAAGGTATATAAAGATGATATATCAGAAGAATTCAAAGAAATATTGATAAACCAGGAAGATGTATTACAACTATTTGATAAACTGAAGGGTAGCAAATCACCTGGACCAGATGGTATACATCCAAGAGTATTGAAAGAACTGAAATATGAGACTGCAGACCTACTATTAGCAATCTGTGAACTAACATTAAAAGCATCCATAGTACCTGAAGAATGGAGAATGGCCAATGTAATACCAATATTTAAAAAGAGTTCCGGGGTGATCCAGGAAACTACAGACCGGTGAGTCTAACATCAGTACCATGCAAAATGCTAGAAACCATTATAAAGAATAAGATTACTGTTCATTTATATAGTCAAGGTTTAATGGGAGAAAGCCAACATGGATTTAGCTAAAGAAAGTTTTGTCTTACTAATCTGTTATATTTTTTTGAAGGTGTGAATAAACAGGAGGACAAAGGTGAGCCAGTTGATATAGTGTATCTGGATTTACAGAAAGCCTATGACAAGGTCCCTCATGAGAGACTTGGCAAAATTAAAAAATGGTGGGATTGGAGGCAGTGTAGTATTGTGGATCATGGACTGGTTAAAATATAGAAAGCAAAAAGTAGGGCTAAATGGCCAATTTTCTCAAAGGAGAAAAGTAAATAGTGGAGTACCGCAGGGATCTGTGCTGAGCCCACTGTTTTTTAACATATTCATAAATGACCTGGAAATGGGAACAACAAGTGAGGTGATCAAATTTGCAGATGACACAAAATTATTCAAAGTTGTTAAAACCCAAGAGGATTTTGAAAAATTGCAAAAGAACCTTGATAAATTGGAAGACTGGGCAACCAAATGGCAGATGAAATTTAATGTGGAAAGTGGAAAGTTATGCAACTATGAAAGAATAACCCAAACTTGGTTACATGATGCAAGATACCACCTTAGAAACCACCACCCAGGAAAAAGATTTAGACGTCATCGTAGATAATCCATCGAAATCCTCCACACAGTGTGCAGTAGTGGCCAAAAAAGCAAATAGAGGAATATTGGATCCCAAGATGGCAGTGGAGTAAGACGCCAAGGTTAGGTCTGCAGAGAGGATGGGATTACAGACTTGAGCCAATGGGGAAAAAGAGGAAGCAGCGGACATTGAAGCCCCCCAATTCCTCTACTCCAACTAGTGGATTGACTCAGGCGTCCATTGTACCCTTCTGCTCACCTAATACGGCAGATATGGCTTTGGCAGGTCGGTCGATGGTTTCGGTGGATCTGAGCAGTAACGGGGTGGAGTTGAGCCTCGTTCAGATGTTGCCGCCGCAGCCCGGAAGAAGTGTGGAGGAGGAGCTGAGTGCAGGAGTGCCTCTGGGTCAGGAGGACAGAGCAGCAGCAGGGGGCGCCTCCTCTAACCTTGGCCCGAGCGATTCAGTGGCTTCAATAGGGGGCAAGGATGTAACTACCTCTCTTGGAGCCAGCCCTGGAGCGGAGCAGGTGAAGAACAGCTCCCCAGTGGCCTCGGAGGTCCAGGTGGTTTGCGGAATGAAAAAACCGGCAAAAGTAGCTTTGGATAGCTTATGGGTAGCCATCTCAACACTTCAGAGAGCCCTGATACCCATGGTGGGCGATATCTCGCAGGAATTAAATGGTGTAAAAGTTCGGTGTTCAGCGATGGAGACAAAGGTGGCTGATCAGACTGATAAAATGGCTAGGCAAGAGGCCAAAGTGGAAGATCTACAAACTTTGGGTGTGACCCAGACCAGGGAGCGTTTGGTATCATTAAGACGCTTGGAGTTCATGGATAATCAGCTTCGGAAGAATAATTTGAGGTTTTTGAATGTTCCAAGATCTCCTCTGATGGAACCATTGGTTTTGGTTCGTAAGTACTTTACTGATGTCCTCCTGTTACCTGCAGAAAATTTACCCCCTATAGTTAGAGTCCAGTATGTTGCAATTTCCTCTGAGGCCGGTGCAGAGATAGTGGTGCCAGGGGAGACAAGGATGCCTGTATTACCAATTGCACTTTATATATGCGGTCCTTTTAAGAAAGCGGACAGGCACATCAGCCGTGTGTTAGTGGCCCACTGCTTCCAGTGGAAAAATAATGCCAACTTTGAGCTGACATTATTTTCAGTGAATAATGTGACTTACAGTAATTACCTCAAACTACATTATTCATTTTGCATAATAATGGTAGTGTTGATTTTATTCACCATGCAGTGCAATGCACATTTGTGTATTATAATAAAATAACATATGATTTTGCCTTATAGCACGTTGTAAGGGACAAAGTAATGTGTAATAAGATTTTCATGCGCTGGAGGCACAGAATAATCAAATGTTATGCATGCATATTCATTGTGAATATCTTGAAAACTTACCAGCTGTGATGTCATCTGCAGGGAAACCCTGCTATATAGACAAACAGCTTGGTTTTAACCTTCTTGGTGTAAATAGATACTTATCCAAATGAGCAAAGTCCATTCGTGTGATGAGATCTACTCTCACTTGTATAGGAACTGCTTCATTCATGTGACCCTTAAAGCAGATTAGTTTTGTCTTTTTTAGGGGATTTACATAATGCTCTTAAGTTATCTTTAAATCATGGAACTATTTGTCATACAATGCTTTATATCATTAAGAGCAACTGAAGTTTCGAGCTCCCCAGTGAATATACGACATACGTTGGCATGGCAAATGAACCTTAAGCAAACAGATTAATGGAGGCCTTTAGCTTATAAAGATGTCTATCATGTAAACCTCAATTTCTGATTCAAAAACAAGATAGAAATTCATAAATCTTTGCATTCATTTCAGAATGCATTGACAGTAGCCTTTTCCCTAAATACAAGTATATTTCCACTTAATCTTCTTTATAAGTGGTTCAAATTATTATATTTTTGTTTAAATAAAAAACACAGCATTACATAAAAGAACACCTATTCAACATTAGGTCACTGTAAATGAATACAGTGACGTCATATAGGTCAGTTCTGAGTAGCACATGTTGTTTGCAGTGTACACCGGCATATTTAGCCTGTGCATATTTATTAATTCAGATTCAGCTCATGCCTTTTCAGTCATAGTTGAAGGTGAGTTCTTTTCAGGTACGGTGAGCATTTCCCTGTTACCAGAGAGCTTGTAGTCAAGGACTGGATTAAGTAAAAGGCATGTCATTTACTGCAGGTCTGATTTTATACAGTGGGACCTATTTGCAGTACTAATAATGCATGTTAATGGCATTAGTGTGCACTAATAAGTTTGGATCTGAGACAACAGAGGGTTAAGTAACTTGCCCCAGGTCACAAAGAGCATTGGTAGGATATGAACCCCAGATCCCAGCGCACTGCTCTATCCACTGGCTATCCCTCCACTTGCAGCACAAAGCTCGCAAGGGGAAACCACTGGCATTTCCCTCTGAAAATCAGCAGCTATCCCTAGATGTCTGTTTTGGCTTTATAAAATAAGTGGCTTTTTGGACTTTTTTAGGTACTCTGTTAGAAAATTGCCTCCCCACACAATGGTAATTTTATAACAAGGTACCTACAAAAGATGTTTAAAATGTGCCTATTTTATTCCTAATTTATAAAGGCACAGCACACAAAGATATAAGGCAGCAGTGTCCAAAGCAATCAAAACATTAGAACTACTATCACCAGAATATAATCTTTAAAGTGAAAATTTTATGTAAAAGAAGCATCAACAGCCAACATGGCCATCATAATCTACTTATTAAAGTACAGTATGAGTATTATCATCTGGCTTTTACACTTCATAGGAAAACATATTCGTGCTTCCAAAAAACTTAGCGTTGCCACTGAACGTTAATCACGGATATTCAATCTGGGGCCATATCCAGGCCCTGGCATTGAATGACTGGGTTGCCCAGATTGCTGGGAAGCTAACTAGGTAGCAGCAATATTGAGCCACTGCCCAGTTTGCTTCTGTGGTGAAAGCTAGGCCAGCCTTTACGGCACCTGACTTTTGCCGCTTAGTGATAACTACAAAATAGAACTAAACCCAAATCAAAATTGTTTTCCCCTATCTAAAATATCTTTTTTTGTTGGAGCAGGGTGGAGGCGACTGAAAGAACAACACAGCCGCTCCAGACAGCCAGTTCCTTTTTAATCAAACCAAATAAATATGGTACTTATCCAAGTAGTGTCCCAGTGAAGTGTTGTAATAACCATCAAGATCATTCGCCCGATATGTTCCTCATTGTAATAGCGGTCAAAAGCAGCTTATCCACCACGACGCGCACGTTTCGGGCCACCAAGCCCTGAATCAAGTGATCATAAACGTGCAGAAATCCCGCTTACATCTCAAAAAACAACCAACACCGGATATAGAGGATGAATCACACACATTGGCTAAGATAGTTGTCAATCAGTCAGGAGCACCAATCACCAAATGGGAGATCCCACTGAACATCGGGGAATCCCTTGGTGTCATAGGTGACGTCATATTAAGCTGGGCCAATCTATTTCCTTATTCAAACCCATCGGATGGATCGCAGCCAGATCAAAAATCAATTGTTGCTCACGACGTTGCAGCAAGGCTAATCGATTACCTCCCCGGGGATTAGATGGAACATGATCTAATACAGTCCAAAAAACATCGACACCAAACTGATGTTGTTTAGCAACACAATGTTCCACAATCGGTGCTGATAGCACTTGTTGTCGCAACCTCGACGCATGTTCACTGAGTCTAATTTTCATCTTCCTCGACGTTCTGCCGATGTAAATCAGAGGGCAAGCACATTGCAACACATAAACAACAAAAGTTGAATCGCAAGTAGTCGCCCACCGTCTAATAATCACTTGACCAGTATTTGGATGGACCCAATCCACACCGGTAAGTGAAGATGCACAAAATGTGCAATTAGAGCAGACAGAATGACCCCGCTCACTAAACTCAGGAAGTGGGGGGAGATCAATCAAAGTGGTAGTGCGCATCAACTTGTCCTGTAAGTTTGGCCCCATGGAAAAAGCAATCCGAAGTGGCTTCTGAAAACATTGATGTAATCCTAAAATGGACCAATGCTTGCGAAGTATAGCCACAATAGCAGAACTCAAGGTGGTGTAAGGTAGCACACCCACAACATGATCAACCTCGTCTGAAGTGGAACTTTGTAGTCGATACGACTCATCCAACAGCCACTCACGATGAGTATAAAGAGCCCAGCGATAAGCTGTTCTAATCACCTTTTGAGGGTATCCCCGTTGAACTAACCTAATGCTTAGATGAGACGCATGATACTTAAAATCTGCTAATGTAGAACAAATCCGCCAAAGCCGAAGGAATTGTCCATAGAGCAAATTTCTCCGCATTGGGCCAGGATGGCAACTATGATACATCACCAAGCTATTGCGTTGGACACTTTTGCGATACAGTGTGGTGCGAAACGTACCCTGATCTTTAATAATCAGCATATCAAGGAATTCAATTTGTTCAAAACCAAAATGTGCTGTAAATTGATTTCAAGCTATTTAGCCAAGTCACAAACAGATGTAAATGGGGCAACGTATCAAACCACAAGAAAAAAACGTCATCTAAAAATCTCCTCCAGAACCGCACCGAAGCACTCATCGTGAGTGGCTGTTGGATGAGTCGTATCGACTACAAAGTTCCACTTCAGACGAGGTTGATCATGTTGTGGGTGTGCTACCTTACACCACCTTGAGTTCTGCTATTGTGGCTATACTTCGCAAGCATTGGTCCATTTTAGGATTACATCAATGTTTTCAGAAGCCACTTCGGACTGCTTTTTCCAGGGAGCCAAACTTACAGGACAAGTTGATGCGCACTACCACTTTGATTGATCGCCCCCCACTTCCTGAGTTTAGTGAGCGGGGTCATTCTGTCTGCTCTAATTGCACATTTTGTGCATCTTCACTTACCGGTGTGGATTGGGTCCATCCGAATACTGGTCAAGTGATTACTAGACGGTGGGCGACTACTTGCAATTCAACTTTTGTTGTTTATGTGTTGCAATGTGCTTGCCCTCTGATTTACATCGGCAGAATGTCGAGGAAGATGAAAATTAGATTCAGTGAACATGCGTCGAGGTTGCGACAACAAGTGCTATCAGCACCGATTGTGGAACATTGTGTTGCTAAACAACATCAGTTTGGTGTCGATGTTTTTTGGACTGTATTAGATCATGTTCCATCTAATCCCCGGGGAGGTAATCGATTAGCCTTGCTGCAACGTCGTGAGCAACAATTGATTTTTGATCTGGCTGCGATCCATCCGATGGGTTTGAATAAGGAAATAGATTGGCCCAGCTTAATATGACGTCACCTATGACACCAAGGGATTCCCCGATGTTCAGTGGGGTCTCCCATTTGGTGATTGGTGCTCCTGACTGATTGACGACTATCTTAGCCAATGTGTGTGATTCATCCTCTATATCCGGTGTTGGTTGTTTTTTGAGATGTAAGCGGGATTTCTGCGCGTTTATGAACACTTGATACAGGGCTTGGTGGCTCGAAACGTGTGCGTCGTGGTGGATAAGCTGCTTTTGACCGCTATTACAATGAGGAACATATCGGGCGAATGATCTTGATGGCTATTACAACACTTCACTGGGACACTACTTGGATAAGTACCATATTTATTTGGTTTGATTAAAACGGAACTGGCTGTCTGGAGTGGCTGTGTTGTTCTGTCAGTCGCCTCCAGCCTGCTCCAACAAAAAAAGATATTTTAGATAGGGGAAAGCAATTTTGATTTGGGTTTATTTCTATTTTGTGATTGTCCGTTGTTACTGAACCAAGGGATTCTTTTTGCTTTTGCTTAGTGATAACTAGGCAGCGGCTCAATATCGCTGCTGCCCAATTATCACTGGGTGCCACTCCCAGAATGCCCCAATGCTGACTGGTTAGCTTCAGGCCATGCAGTGGCAGAACCCGCAGATATGATGGTTAGCAGATCTGCTGTGTTAATCTCTTTGAATCGGGCCCTTAGACTATATAGAAATCTTTCATGCAAACACAACTCTTTTGCAGTATCAAAGGCTCCAAGTCTGATGGAGTGGAGGAGAAGCCTAATGGTTAGAGCAATGGCCTACTGACCAAAGTAGACCAGGATTCAAATCCCACTAGCATGTCTTGTGGCCTTAGGCAGGTTACTAAGTTTGTGCTCTCCATTCTCTCAAGTACAAACTTAAAGTATAAGCCATCTGGAGACAGGGAAATACCTTCCATATCTGACTGCAACTTGCTTTGAATTACTACTAGAAAGGCATGAGCTAAATACTCAATAAATAATATTTCTGCTGAAGATACCCAGATAGAATTAGCTGAGTAACTATAAGCCTATTTGTGTGGTGTGATTTACCCAGCTAACTATGTCTAGATAGTGCTGAATATTAGCACTGCCCAGGCAAGGTTTAACCATGCCCCAGGAATGCCCTCAGCATTGCCTTTTTTACCTGGCCAGGGAACAGGCACAAATATTTAAATCTGAAGTTTTGTCCAGCTAACTCCAAAGGTTTGAATATTGCCCCTTATGGAAATAAGGAGGGAAGAGAAAATCATGAAATCATAATTGATGTATCTCTTAAGGAAAAGGAAGACCAAGACATTACATCTACATTCATAGGAGTCAACTTCTCAAAATGATTGGGGGTGTTAAACTCAATGCAAATTACCCCCCGGACACAGTGAAGGAGTTTGCTTAACATGGAGGGTGTCCAAACACCCACTGCACTCACACAGTTAGCACCTATGTCTAAACTCAAAAAGGAGGATATTCACAGTGCTTGAGCCTATTAACATACCTGATAACCTTCTATAACACGTTCAGTTCGATATTCAGAGCTGTCGGTTAGCCGCTGAGTATCTCCACTAACTGGATAGCTTCACTGCTGTCCGACGAGCCCAGATATTCAGCAGCTGACCCTATCCACTGCCACTGAATATCTGGGTTTTATTAAAGCGGCAGCAACTAGGTCCTTTAAATAGTCTAGCTGCTGCCGTTGAGTATGCCCCCCTCCCCCCCCCCCCCCAAAAAAAGGTTTAGGAATAAAACACAAAAGAAGGAAGCTGCTTAGAATATTATGATTATAATCAATTCAAACTGGTAAAGAATTCTACAATTCACTGTAAACCCCTTACCATAAGAAAGGGGCAAAGAGTTTATGAAGGTGCTTCTATTACAGTCTTAATGTTGTCCTTTATACATAAAAACACATGATTGGGTTTAAAACCAATATATTGTTTCCCCTGATAGTTGAATAAGCATGTACAGGGAAATTTTGAACATAGGTCACACCAGTAGACAAATCCTGACTTTCATCTAAGTGATTTTACACATATCAGTGCATGCCCAGTTTTTTGGCCTCTAAATAAAATCTTCTCTTGAATAAAACCAATTTGAAATCTGAACCTCATTGTTTCAAACACAAAAGAGACTCAAGGTAGCCTGGAAAAATCTAATCCTGGCAACCAGTCCAAATTGTCAACAGCCAGATGTTCTTTAGATGTTATTTTCTGATCATTTTCCACACTGAGTAAAAATGAAATAATAAATTTGTGCGGTAGGAGGACAAGCTGAATTGATTTGTAAAACTTTCTGGTAGTGTTTGATTCCTACCACTTTGATGCTCCTGTTAAGTCAATTAAGGAGATGGGAGGGGAAAAATATTTTTTCACTGTAAGGTTTAATTAGCCACTTCATCAGCAGTTTTTATAGCCTCTAGGAATAAATTTGTTCTATGCCCTTCAGTTTATCTTGAAACAAACAAAATAAGTAGCATACAATATACCTAAAAGGTTTAAGGGGCCTTATATTAGAAACACAGAAACACTGAAAATGGTTTATGGTTTAAGCTTAAATTCATATACCTTATGACAAAGATCACTGATGATTTTAATAGCCAACTTCTGGACCAACTTCATCCTATTTATAACATTTTGAAGGTGCATTCTCCAGAATTCTACACAGTACTCCAAATGAGGTCTCACTAGAGATTTATATATTTCTCTGCGTATGCACCCAAGCATCCTTCTGGCTTTGGTTGTTGCCTTTTCTACCTGTTTTGGCCACTTTAAGATCCTCTGATATGATCATCCCCAGGTCCCGCTCTCCTTTCAAGCACTGAAGTACTTCACCCCTATACTTTACTGCTCCCTTGAGTTTTTGCAGCCCAAATGCCTGACCTTCATTTTTTAGCATTAAATCTTAGCTGCCAATTTCTTGACCATTCGTTAAGCTTTGCTGGATCCCTCCTCATGTTATATGCAGCTTCCAGGATGTCTCTCCTGTTACGGATTTTGAAATCATCTACAAAGAGACATACCTTTCCCGATAGACCTTTTGCAAAGTTGATATTGTTGTTGTTAAGTGCCATCGAGTCACTGTGGACTCATGGCGATCCTCTGGATAGTTGTCCTAAATTTTGTTCAGACTTCAGTCAGGTGACTCATTGTTGATAGAGCAGCATTCATAGCTGCTGTTATTATGTTGATCCATCTCATTGTTGGCCTTCCTCTTTTGCATTGACCTGCAACCTTATCAATCATGATGTCTTTCTTTAATGATCTCCTCTTCACATGATGTGTCCAAATTATGAAAGTCGAAGGCTCCTCTAGTACTGACTGTTTTCCTTCAGGCAGTCCATGGTATATACCGTATTCTTCACCACACCATACAGTAATTCAAAGGCATCGATTTTCTTCCTGTCTATCTTTTTCACTGTCCTTTTTTCACATCCATATGACATTATTGAAAATGCCATGGCCTGGACAAGTCAAATCTTTGTATGGAGGGAGACATATCTGCTCTTATGCAATATCACTTACAAAAATGTTAAAAAGAATGGGACCAAGGACCAATCCCTGAGGCATGTCATATATTAATTGAGGTCTCCCTATTTTCCTAGCAACTTTAACTAACTAAACAACTCACTAGTTCTAAGATGCAGACAGCAGTCCAAGAGTGAGATGGAGCTATTCCGTGTTCTGCACCTAATGCTACTTGTCCTGTATGAGTATCTCTCATTTGTTGAGAACTTTTATGTGTGCACTCAGTGCAAAGAGCTCCTAACATTCATGAAACAAGTCCGATTTCAGGAGGCTAGAGAAAGAGACTTGGAGGCAGACAGACAGGTATATAGAGGAGACCTTCAAGGACATAGTAGATAAGTCCCACCTCAAGTCTGGCAGCCTTTGCGCTGCCATGGAGGAAGAAGGTCACCAAAATGGAGAACATCACCTTGGTATGGCAGGAAGTGCTCATGTAACCAGGACCTTTCTTTTCAGTAATACAATATCCTCTTGCACTGAGGATGTGTCTTCAGAGACAAGTGCCCAGGAGAGAAAAGTTAGAATACCCATTGTAGTTGGCAGTTCAGTCATTAGTATTTGTTCACCACTCTGATGCCTTGGCTGCTTAGGGCGGTATATCAAGAAACAATAAAGATAAAGATAGGCATGTAGCACTGCAGGAAACAGCATGTGCCTTGGAATCTTTATGACTAGACATTCCATGTCTGAAGGGAAAAAGAATAGTGGTGGGGTATACTACCATCCACCTGACCAGAATGAACCAACAGATGATGAAATGTTAAAAGAAATTAAAGAAACTAATAAATATGGCAATGCAGTATTGATTGGATTAATGTCATATCATGATATGCTAGGGAAATAAAGCTCCTAGATAACTGCTTCATGAAACACTTTCAAAACTGGCAAAGACTAGGGGATATGCATAAAGTTACAAAGTGGTACATTTAAAACAAATAGCGGTATGTTTACTAAATGGCAGTAACGGCTTCTGTGCAATATTGGAACCGTGGCCGTTTAGTAAACATACCCATTAGTAGAAAATATTTTTCCTTCAATGCACAGTTAAACTTTGGAACTCATTGCCATAGGAGTGCTAAAAGCAGTTAGTGTAGCTGCATTTAAAAAATGTTGACAAATTCCTGGAGGAAAAGTCCATAAAACATTATTAAGGCAGACCTGGGAAATGACATTGCTTATCCCTGTGGATAAGTAGCAAGGAATTTGGCTACTTTTAGTATCCGGCCAAGCAGGGCTGGTACAAGGACTGGAAGCACCCTAGTGGGTCCTCCATCCCACCACACCCCTGCTGCCCCCTGCCCCAATTGCTGCTGCTTCCACCCATCTCCAGGACTTGCAGTGGTAGCAATTGGTCAGAAACCATGAAGCAATGCTTACCTTAATTTGCTGTCACTGTCTTGCAGTTTCTTCCCTCTACCATTGGTTTCTTCACCCCCCCCCCCTCCGATGCAGACTTCCGGTTTGAAGTCTATGTCAAAAGGGGGCAGAAGAGACCGATGGTAGAGGGCAGAATCCTCAAGACAGCACCAGTGAGTTGAGGTAAGCACTGCCTCATGGTTTATGAGTCATTGCCACTGCAGGCCACTGAGAGGGGCGGCAGTAGTGGCAATGGGTGCCCCTGGAGGGCAGGCACTCTAAGCAACTGCCTAGTTTATGTAATGGTATCAATGGCCCCGCTGCCAGGGACTCGTGAGCTGGATTGGCCACAGTTGTAAACAGGATACCGGGCTTAATGAACCTTTGATATGACCCAATATGGCAATTCTTTATTTTTGTAACTTTGATTTTATTGAAAAGATAAGGAAATAACAGATTATACAAAAAAATAACAATGAACGTATCATAATCACATACAAAAACAACAAAGGTCCCTCAGACCACAACTGTATATATGACATACAGTAACCCCACCCCCTCACTCCTACCCACTACCACCTCTAGCAGTTTATATACCATATACAGTAGATCTATATAAAAGGATACGAACATGAGTCTAAAGCAGATAATAGTCTAAGAAGTACATTCATCCTTGGACTGTGCAGATATATATACGACCACGGTGACACAAATAATAATAGAATATGTTATTATAAACAATATTATGGTCTTCAGTATAAACCACAGGAACCCAGATATGGCAATTCTTAAGTGATTACGTAAGATCCATTGGAGTACCCAAAAATTTCCATTAAATTGGAGTTGAGTATCTCTAATGGAAAATCCTACATGACTTGTGAAAAATTATAAATCTCAGCATGTTTTACCTTTGCAGAATTTTCCGGATTCTCTGATTTGCATTGTCTTTAAATAATAAGTAATTAAGTAAATGATGCATGTACACAGTTGTTCTTGCAAACACACACAGTTTTATCAGCACTGTTTTGAAATATATTCAGAGTTTCTGATTTAAGGTTTTAAGAAAAAAATACTGTTTAAACACCCCCATGCAAAAATAAATAAATTGGTATTTACTGGATAAACACTGGAAAAATACCACTTCTTCTTCTACTCTCTCACCTCTCCCCAGCTGATCTCCTATCCTTCACTCAGTTTTTGAGTCTCATAAGTGAGACAAATATACATGTTTCGTTCCATCAGAAAAGGTACCCAGCAATGGTACCTATGAAGCGAAAACACAGATAAACACTGATTTTTTTGTACCCCTAAAAAAACCCTAAGTGTCTGGAAAATAAGCATCTAAATTTACAATTTATAAACAGCTAGTTATAGAAGCGCTAGATATATTGTATTGTGTAGGCGTCAATACTGAACTTGTCCCATAAGAGCCATTAAACTCAAGCATACAACTAGCATCCACTGCTTCACTCTTCATAACAGGCACGAGACCTTCTGGAGCAAGATGACCTTGGCTATAGAAGAATGCTTTTCCATTTGATCATCTCCATCTGTACAACATGTTCCAGAGTTAAGCTTCATGGTGTTCCAGCTCCCAACGATCCAGATGAAGAGTTTTCTTCACCTGCTGTCCCATAGATCTCATTATTCAGGCTTTAAAGAGAATTCTTTATCACTCACCCCACAGAGTACCCTGGCTTAAGGGTGAGGTTCATTGCTGTTTTCGTAGATGCAAACTAACCCATATGGAGAAATTTCTCCCTCTTTAATTCCTCTTGTCTCTTTTCTAGTTTCATTCAGATCGAACTCTAAGATATTCTCTATTTTTCGTGCTTCAAATAAAGTTACTCTTCTTGTACTCAGACATTTTTGATGTCGCTGCCTTGATGTAAACTGAAGGATATTTGTGTAATTTTTGTACATTAATTAAGTCTGTGAAATTTCTCTTGACAAACTACCTGTAAAAGAAATAATCTCATTGCTCACTATCGCATTAATTATAAGGAAGGATGGCTGTAATTGTGTGGCATAGTTATATTTAGATTGTTGCAGTCAAAAAACTATCAACCAGCTGTTATGTTCCTCTTGATTTCTAAAACGGACCCAGGAGTCAGTCATCGCACACATAGGAACATAGCAACCAAGCAGATATTGGCAGAAAAAGATTATTTGGACCATCTAGTCTGGCCAGTTGCCCTGGCTTACGCTACTTTAGCTTCCCTAGCCATCAGCCATACAGCTTGACAGCTAGCCATATCCTTAATGGAGGAGGTCTCAACTCAGTCCTCGGAATACCTAGCCAATCATGATTTCAGGATAGCTACAATGAGTATGCATGATAGATATTTGCTTACAATGGAGGAAGTGCAAATCTTTCTCATACATATTCGTTGTGGTTATCCTGAAAACCTGATTGGCTGGGTATTTCCCGAGAACTGGATTGAGAGCGCTTGCATTAATGTCATGAGCCAGGAAGTGTAAGCAAGGCTCCTGCCGTTAGTGCTGAGTGACATGCCTCTTTACATAATTAATCCTAAAATGGTACTAAGGCCCTTTTACTGCTTTTTTGTGCTCTACCCTGCCTGACAGATTGACACAGCCATAATGTTCCAAACCTTTCCTGGAGCATTTAACGCCAGTTATTGATGCCTGCATCTTCTTGTTGCTTTCTCTCTGCTCTATATTTTATTGTTATTAGAAGGGTTTAATATCTGAGGACTCTTGACAGCCCTCACAAAAGAGAACTTGCCATAAAAAATAAAAACAATACTCCCAGAAGAAAGTGTTTGTTGGTTTTATTATCCGAATTTCTACCCCTTGAGTTTGATTTTTTACCCAAAATTAAAAGAAGTTGCTGCACTTTAAGTGGATTCTAAGGGACTTTTGCAGCCATGATTGGCATAAAGGTGTTATTTCTCACTTATTTTCTCTATGAGATCAGGAAAGGGACTTTAGATATGAGAAGTTAGCATAGAGGTTGGCTTATGCTCAAAGTGGCTCTGGAAATTCAGGTCAGTGCTGAATTGAAATGCAAGTTTAATTGTTTTCTTGGAGGTTTGGTGGCTCTTGAGTTATAAGCACTGATTTTTTAGGGTAAAGTATTTTTGCTACGTTTTCTGATTAGTAGTTGCTTAAAATGTTTACATTTTATCTTACCAGTTGCTTAAAATATTTAAAATGCCTGAAAAAGGCAAGATGGCAATTCGCTGTGGGTCAATGGTACATGCCTCCCTACTAATGTGAAGGGCAGGGCTGGCCCAAGGGTTTCTGTCACCCCAGGCAGAAGCCACCTCCGTACTGTGCCGTGCCGCCATCCCCAGCTGCCACCAATTCCGTCTTGGTGGGGACGGCGTGGCAGTGGCTTTGTGCCTACAGCAGGCCATGTAAGCCGAAGCACATGGCTTGAAGGGTGCCGTGTTATGCCGCCCACTAAGGTCTGCTGCCCTAGCAGCCACCTAGCCTGCCTAGTGGATGGCCCAGTCCTGGTAAAGGGCCGAGGTGCCCTCCCATTCTACCCCTCACCTATCTACCCCATTTTCTGTTTTTTTATATAGATTGTCTTGTGTAGCAATGAAATAATTCTTAGTTTTATCCAGTTTAATTAATTGGTCCCTGTCTTCAATTAAACTTTTCACTAGTACTTTAAATTGTTTCCCTTATTTGCCCCAAAAAACTTTTGTTTTGTCTGTCAGTTTTGAGTAGAGTGTAATCTCCAGAGTATGAACCATCTCTAATGTACGGCACTACGTGCACCTTGTAGTCATCATGCTCATATTACCCCTCTTCTCAAGTCACTCCATTGGTTCCCTATCCATTTCCGCATCCAGTTCAAACTTCCCCTACTGACCTATAAATGCATTCACTCTGCAGCTCCTCACCACCTTTCCTCTCTTATCTCTCCCTATACCCCTCCTCGGAAACTCTGCTCTTCTGGCAAATCGCTTCTATCTGTGTCCTTCTCTTCTATTGCTAACTCCAGACTTCACTCCTTCACCTTGCTGCTCCTTATGCCTGGAACAAACTACCTGAGTCTGTACGTCAGGCGCCTTCTCTGACACTTTTCAATCCAGGCTAAAAACTCACCTCTTTGTTGCCGCTTGACTCACCTGATCTCCCTCGTGTTTCCTTATCATTCCCCCTAAATGTATCCTATGTCTCAGCTACTGTGCGTCTTGTAGCGCTATACAAATGTTCAGTAGTAGTAGTAGTACTGTTACATACATGTTTTCATTAGTACTAGTAGTAATAATAATAATAGTTGTAGTACTAGTGGTGATGGTGGTAGTTTAAATTGAGCAGTGGTGGTGGGGGTAGATTCTTATCAGCAAAGGAAGAAAAATGTTTTTCCAGGGACCTCTATTCCAACATAGAGGATGCAATATGTAAGTTATTACCCAGCTATTTAGCAACCAGAACCTTACTTGAACATCTGAACAAGACAAGCACTGATATTGGTTTCAGCACACAAGGAAAATAATATATCATTAAAAAGAAAGTAGCAATAAAAAAATTATTACTAAATAAATGAAGATTAAAATAATGCAAGAGAGAGTGGGGGTGCTTGTCCCTTATTGTCTGTGGGGGTCATCTGTCTGCTGTTCCCAAGGCTGATTGTGTTTATTGCTTCAGAAATATTTAAAGGAGGTGTTGTTTAATGAGCCATAATCATTTGCTGTTTCTAATTTGTATTATTTGCCTTCCCGACCTTTGGTGTCTACTGAAGGAGGGAGACTCTGGTAGTGGCTGACTCTGGTCAATTAGACCTAACCAAGGGGTATGTTTACTAAACAGCCGTAGCGGCATCTGTGCAATATCAGAGCTATGGTTCCATTGAAATCAATGAGGCCACAGCTCTGATATCGCACGGAAGCCACTACCGCTGTTTAGCAAACATACCCCTGAGTTTTTTTCATCCTCTAAGATTGATATTATGCCATCTTCGTTGTGTCCCGTTACTTAGAGATGGATAAATATAGAATTCTTAAGGTTTATTTTCCAAATAAATGTTCATTGTGGCCAAAAGATTAAGATTCTTCCAGATGTTGAGTCACACAGTTGAAGAAGAGGAGTCTCCTTCTTCTGAAAACATGTATTTTGGAGCTTGGAATCTCCTTCTTCTTCAGATTTCCTTGCAAATGTATTATTGTGTTTCAAGGAACTAGGTATACCTTTTTGGAATCTATTTGGTTAAAAGAGTTTTTGAAGATTAAATGAAGATATTCCTCCATTCTGTTTTTGCCCAGGAAGGTACTGATATTTCCTAGTATTTTTTATTGCTTGGTTTTGGGTTGGTATAGTCACTTGGGTTTTATTTGGTTTGTCCACAGACAAGGGGTAGTTCCACTCTCTCCATGATGTGGGCTAGAATGTACATTTATTTTATCTCTGGTCAGTTGGACAAAGCAAAATGTTCAAATCACTGGTGGAATAGAAGAATTTGGAACACCTATCTAAATACAGACTTTATTCTGTTCAGAAACAGTTGTTCTCTCAGAATCTAGAATTTTCTGATTGTGTTTATGTGTGTGTGAGAACAATTTTGTTCTTCGCTGGCAGAACTCACTCTTGTAGAGCTCAGTAACTAGGGAATAGCAGGGCGATTTCTTCCCTCTCGCTTGCAACATCCTGCTAATCTCTTTCACATTTCAGGACCAGCTGCGATCTACAGAAAAAAAACGCTTTTCTGGTAGCACCAGCGCTCTTCTCGCTGTATCTTCTTTTGGTTGGTTTTTCATACTAGCTGGACTGTGATTGGATACCAGCATTGTCACTCACAGTTCAGAATACTGCTGTGTTAAATCCAAACAGGTTAATGGCCTTCATGCAGAGTCCCAACAGATAAAACACTTTTTCCTGAAGATTGACGTCATGCCTTTTTCAGTTACTTTCAGGGCTTACATTCTAAGGATGGACCTGAGACAATACAAGTTTAAGTGACATGCCCCACAAGCAGCACTACGATTTGCACCCTTGCTTTTACGTTTGTTCTTAAGCTGCTACTCTATTTATTTTATTTAACTGTTTTTCTATACCGCTTAATCAGGAAATCAAAGCGGTTTACATGTAACAGGGAACTTTAACTTTACATAGAAAAGTGCTTAGTATAACATAAATAAAACAATTTGCATTTTTAACTTATTTACTGCTGTGTGAGAGTCTCTAATTACTGTATTTGAAGAGGGGAATATCGTTAGTCCTTAAAGTGTTCTTTGAATAAGTGAGTTTTTAGCTTCTTGCAGAATTCTGAGAGCTCAGAAATTGTTCTTAGCTCTGTGGGGAGTAGGTTCCAGAGGTCTGGGGCGTAATGAGAATGCCCTCTTCCGCGTTTCTTGATTGCATCTTGTTAACTCAGCTGGTAGAGCTAACTTATTTTGCTGGCATTTCCCTGTTTCTCTGTCCTTTGCAGCAGGGTGTATTGTAGATTCCAGGCAAGGTGCTGAAATATTATGCATAATTTTGAATACTATTATTGATGTTTTGTATCTGATCCGACTAGCCAGTGGAGCTGCTTCAGTATGGGTGTGATATGGTTCGATCTTTTTGTTAATTAAAGACATAGGCTGTAATTTAAAAAAAAATCTTTGGTGTTTTTCTTACTACTAAAAAGGTTTGAACTAAACTTTAAAATAAAAGACCAGTGAATTGATCTTCTTTTGCACTCTGCTAATAAGAGTTTCATAAAGTTGGGCATCCAATTAAGAATGTGTTTGTCCAACTATCAACTGGGTAGAAATTTTTTAATGATGGAATAATCAAATAATCCTGCGTTGCAGAGCAGAGTGAGTGATTAAAGTTTAAGTGCAGATCTAAAATAACCTAGGATGCTGTTGGTTGCCAGTTCCTTCAACAACATGGACACTTGCTACTATTGCCTGGGTTTTCATGGCAATACGCGATAGGAAGTAGATTACCAGTCCTTTCTTCCACACAGTCAAGATCATTCCGAGGTCCATCCCCGCTATTCGGCCCCTCTGATGACCCCGACTAACTTCCCCGCATGTTGTATGGGGAGATTAGATGGGGCAGGAAAGGGGCATTGCGGGGATGGAGTTAGGGCGGGCAATGGGCAGTCGGCGGCCCTGTACGTAGAATGCCGATTCCAATGTCAGCCCTGTACGTCCAGGGCCAGCAGCCTGAATGAGGATCAGAAACGTGGCTCACTCTGTACATCTGGTTCCAACCGGGTGAAGAAAGAGCCAGCACGTCCAAAATGGAATCGGGCCCAAGGTGACAGCACCTGGTCCTCCAAGGTGGTCTCTCATCCAAGTACTAACCACTCCTCAGAGGTGGAATAAGTTTCCCTAGTTGGCAGGGGATAGCAGGCCCGGGGCACAGAAAAGGCAGGAGGGGGCAGAGGAGATTTCCCACAACCCGACCCTGGCCTTGGGAGGCCAGATCAGGGATTGGGCTGTGGGGAATAAAGATTGCAGTCCAGCGGCTGGGGATCGCGGCTCCTGAATGGAGTCATGGTGCCATGGCAACCGGACGCCATGGCGTCATGACTCCATTCATGAGCCCTGACTGAGTTAGCCGGGGAAGACCTGTATGTGCAGGCCGACCAGAATTGGGGTCCTGGCCTGCATGTACAGGCCTGGATGCGAGTCTGATCCTGCTGGGCTAGACGTGCCCCGCGGAATCAGAATCCCGGCTCATTCTGTGTGTCCGGTTCCAACCGGGTGCACAGAGGACTGGCACATCCAGAATGGAATTGGGCCCAGTGTGTCTACAGCACCTGGTCCTCCAAGATGGTCTCTTATCCAAGAACTAACCATGGGAATATGCTGGTTCTATGTTGACTTGAGAGTTTATTTTATGCTTAAGATGCTGTTATTTATAGTTAGATCATGCCTTTCCAGTAACTCAAGGTGAAGTAAATTCAGGAAGAGTGGGTTTTTCCCAGCACCCTCAGGGGTTACAATCTAAGTTCATACTTGAAGCAATGGAGGGGGAAGTGGGCTGTCTAGAGACATAAGGAGCATGAATGGGATTTGAAATCTGCTGCTCTAACTACTAGGCTATGCCTTCACTCACGGTCAATAGTCTGAAATATCTTCAGGTATATATTAATTATTTTCCATCTCATGTTTTGCAGTTCCAGTCAGATTCATATTTAGCTATTCCCTCTGCTAGAGAGAGACTTCTTCCCTTCATGTGCATATAGTTTCAGGAAAGGTAGCACAACTTCAAAATAGACTTCCAGCAGAGCTTTAACTGGAAAAATGCTGTTTGATGTTTAGAAAAAAAAATTTAAAAACCTGACTGTTTATCCAAGTTAAGGGTCCTTTTACTAATGTACCCTCAAGGCTTTGGGCATACCACACATTGAGAGCAAAAGGCAATGTACAGTAAGTACAACAGTCGTTTGCTGATGGGGGTGTGCCCAGCATGTCCCTGGCACTTAGCACACAGAAGTGAACCCTAATGCATAGCAGTGGCATTTGCAGTGAACACAGGGGCACCCAATGCCACTCATAGAGATATCGTTATGTGCACCCTCGTTAATTGCCACACTGACAGTGAGTGCATGATGTGTAACCCCACGCTAACTGTGATATGCTCTCCATGCCCATATTCCGTCCCTAACCCACCCATTCCCTGCCTCATCACATGATGGGAAATTACTGTGCATTTCAATGTTCAGCAGTTGTCATGCTCTCTTGGAAACAATTACTGCAGTCTCTGCATGCATGGTTACTGCATGCTAAAATGTGTGTTCACCACATAGCACACTTTAGTAAAAGGGCCCCCTAGTGTCACAAAAAAAATGTGGGGCAATGATCTTTATTTATTTTCAAACAGGGTCATTCTGAGCCATGAATAGCGAGGATGGATATCCCGTTGGGATGTCCATCCCCACTATTCATTTATTTATTTTATTTAGACAGTTTTGTATACCACCTTATCCTTCAATCAAAGTGGTCACAACACAATTGTGGGATACATTTAACATGAGGGATATGAGACACATAGACTAATACTTACAGGGAACATGGGCAATGGAGGGTTAAGTGGCTTGCCCAAGACCACAAGGAGCACCTGTGGGACTAGAAACCCCAGTCCTTCCAGCCCAAGGTCGCTGTCCTCTAGTGGAATTTGAACCCCCGACCTTCCGGCCTGAGGTAACTTGCCCCAACCACTAGGCCACTCCTCCCTTTCACAATTCATGCCCTTTCCTATCCCGTCCTCCTTCACCGCTCGTTGTACGGGGAAGTTGGATGTGGGCAAGGAAGGGGCGGATCATGGGCGGCATTAGGGCGAGTGGTGGGCATTTGTCGGTCCCGGACATACAGGGCTGATTCCAGTATCAGCCCTGTACATCTGGGGTCGAAGGCTTAGATGGGGAACTTATTCCATCTTTGAGGTGGAATAAGTTCCCCAATTGGGCAAAGGATGGTGGCCCGAGGCATGCCAGCAGTGGGAGGGGGTGGAGAGCATTCCCTGCAGCCCGACCCTGGCCTTGAGAGGCCGGATTGGGGTCGGGCTGCAGGGAAAGTATTGTAGGAGCCGGCGGCTGGGGATCAACTTTACAATGAAGCCACGGTGCCAAGGCACCAGATACCATGGCGCTGCAGCTCCATTGTAAAGCCCAGACTGAATTAGTCAGGCATGTCCTGTACTTGCAGGCCAGGCTGAATCGCTTTCCCGGCCTGCATGTACAGGCCTGTTCGCGATTCCGATCCCGCAAGACTAGACATGCCCCGCAGGATCAGAATCACAAATCCCTCTGTGTGTCTGGACCCAGCCGAGCGCACAGAGGGCCTGTACGTCTGGATTGGAATCGGGCCCAAAGCTTCTATACTGCGGATCAGATACAATCTCCATGGTTTAAAATATAACATAAAAAATATAACATACACATAACACAAAACAGACATAGCTCAATAAAACATCATAAAACAAATCTATAAAACATTAATCAGAACTAGAAATAAAATCATATCCTGCTGAAAGTGTACTTTTATCCAACTCTTGAACTAAATGCTTTCCTAACATAACTCATTTTCTTCCTAAAATCCAGATAATCTTGCAAAACCCAAAGCTCCAGAGGTAATTCATTCCAAACCAAAGGACCAGTCAGAGATTCCAAATGGCTCAAAACCTGAATCCCATACCCAAAAGGTGGAGCTGGGCATTTCAACTGCCCACTTTCCTGGGATCGCAGAAAGCATAAACAAGGAAATACTTCTCAGGGAAGCTTTAAAGTTTCATATATTCCCAATCTCAGCACTTTTAAAATCAAAACCACAAATCTAAAAGAAACTTGAAAATCAAAAGGTAAAAAATGAAGTGACTCCAGATAAGGAGTAACGTTCTCATGATCTTTCGTACCTGTCAACAAACGAGTCACAATATTCTATACATGCTGAAGAGGTTTTAAAGAAGACGCTGGAAGTCTAAATAAAACAGCACTACAGTAATCTATAGGGGACAACACCAAACTCTGCACCACAGAGCTAAAGCCAGAGAGTACAAGAAGATACTTTAGCCTCCAGATTAAGCACAATTTATATAATGATCGCTTCACTAATTCCCTTACCCGAGTACGAACGGACAAATGTGAATCCAAAAAAATATCTAAATATGGGGCCTGCTGCACAAGTGAAACTTGATAAGGACCAACAAAAATATTTTCAGGCAGCTGAATAGACGGCATATGATGGATAACTACAATTTCCATCTTTAGAACATTCAGCTCTAAGCCCTGGGCTGAAAGCCTAGATGCTATCTTCAATATCAGTCTGATAATATCTTTAAAGTAGAATGAGGATCATCTCAGAATGAAAGAAAAAGCTTAATATTGTCCATATATAAATGAAACTCAAGTCCCAAAAATCACATCACAGTACATAAAAGATGAATAGAGTTATTTATTTATTTAACAAGTTTTATACCGCTTTATCATTTCAATCAAAGCGGTTTACATTGTAACCTAAACTTGGTAATGTACATTAAACAGGGACATTGATTACTTGGATTTTTCTGAGGCAATGAAGGGACTTGCCCAATGCCACAAGGAGTGCTAGTAGGATATTAAATAATAATACCGATAAAGAGGAGCCTAGAGGGAGATCAGGGTTTAACGGAAACAAAAACAATGTCTGATCAGCAACAGCAACTTTCTGTTCCCTGCCAGAAAGATATGACTGAAACCAGTGCACCATCACTTTATCTAAATGCCAGGTCCTTAATCTTTCTAAAAACCTGAATGAAGAACAGAATCAAAGGCAGCTGCAGTGTCCAAAAAGCCAACCTCAGTCACATATCCTAAATCTGGGCAGTGCAACCAACTATCAACCAGTGCTTGGCCCATTATGAAAAACAAACTGATATCTGTCTAGCAGATCATATTGAATAAACATGTTGCTGGAACTGTTCCATCATAGCATATTCACTAATCTTTGCCAAAGACAGCAAGCTAGAAATAGGGTGATAGCTACTCATAATGGAAGAATCCAAATTATGATGTTTTAGCAATGGGTGTATGGCTGCCTTTTTAAATTCTAAGGGTAAAAAGCAAGTCTGAAAAGAGCTATTAATTAAATTCACCAAAACAGGAAGAAAAATACTCTTACAAGCCTTCAACAAACAAGAGAGCACAACATCAAGTGTTGGAGGGACTGTCAAAACCATATCCAATATCTTCTCTACCTGGGTTTCAGATACCATGGCAAACAAATTTATCGTTAGTAAATAAAAATATTTCTTTGTCAATTTAGATACACTAAACACAGCATATTCACTTTTGAAGGTATATGTTCATTAATGTACAAAATTGTGTTTTGGAAATAAAATGTATTTGTTACTGGGATTTATATGAAGGCATGCCTGTTTTAATTTTCTTTTTTAAGTACTGTCAAGTCAGTGCTGACTTCTGGCCACCCAGCAACCCCTTGGTTTTCTTGGCAAGGTATGAATAGAAGTAGATTGACAGGCCTTTGCTTCCATGGCAATGGAGGGTAAATGGCTTGCCCAAGGTCACAAGAAGCGAAAGTAGGAATTCAACCCTGATCTCTTGAGTACTAGGCTACTTCTCCACTTAGGGGTATTTTTACTAACAAGTGTTAAGGAAGCAAGTGTGTCTTTAATGCCTGTTATCGGCACCCTTGCACCCTTAAAGCTGTGGAAAGGGCCGATAACACCGCATTAATGAGCGTTAAAGGTGCCTGCAGGGAAAAGAAGATGGAGAGTGGGCATTAATGAGGCAGAGAATGGGCATTGACTGCGTGTGCTTCCTTACCGCCAGCGTGCGCAATTGCACGTTAGAGCCCTCAGCACTTGAAACCCTAATGCTAAGTGAAATCTCACAGAAAGGGGTACTTTAGGGGTGAAAGAGACTATTTTAATGTCTGCAATTTGATGCACACAGGTGATCCCAAGAAAGTGATAGTAGTGTTCCATTAGCAGCAACAGCAGAGTGCCCTTTGATGACGTGGCACTATGTTGATGGTGCCAGTGTGGCAAAGGAGGTGTCACTGGGTGATGCTAGGGGGCAGACAGGTCCACTAGGCAGACAAGGCAGCTGCCTTGGGAGAACATTTGTGATGGCCAGCATGACTCTACTGTGACAGTGGCAGCATACATACATGCTGCCGCAGACAGAAGGAAGGTCTGCCACCCCCACTGCCACTATGCTGCCATGTCAGGTGTGTGCAAGTGTGGGATGGTGGCTGCAGCCTGCAGCAGGAGAGATCTGTGATCCAGTGATGTGTGACAGGTGCAACGCAGCAGTTGCCACTCTCAGTGGGATGCCATGCATGTCAGCAGTGGGCACAGCAGAGCACATCCTGCTCCCTCCCTTTTGAGGACTACAGCAGCAGCAATTGTGCCTACAGCCTCCAGTGGAGAGGGGCAGGAGCATCATGGTGTGATTAGCTATGTATGCTACCAATATAAGATCACCAGCAGCACTGTGGCAGCGGCTGGGGCATGCTTGCAGGGAGGGAGGGATTGGTTGGCATGCTGCCTACCACCAGCTGTGGACCCTGTGATGTGGCTGTTGTGACTACTGGATTGGCTGGGCTCTGGATCAGGATGCCCACACCTGTGCATATTGAGTGGAAATGTGCCTGTGATACATAAAGAGTTCATTGAGTCAGGAATACTATGCAATATGAGAGCAACCGAAATTGAAGGAAAACATGAGCACCCTGCTCTCTCACCTGCCAAAGAATGACCAGAATCTGTGAGTGCTCTGGTGACCCCTCCAGAACTCAGTACACAGTCAGACAGAACCATCTGAACCACACATGCATCCACACTACCCATTGTTGTCTGCCACATGTGAGAGTAGTCCATGAATCGCACACAAACACACATCATGCAATAGCAATGTTGGACATTCCGCTAGGAGATGCATGGCCTGGAATGTATGCATTCAGGTACCATGGCCTTCCCCTTTCACTACACATATCCCAGAACTACAACATGCATCTCAGTTGTACCAGCAGCATAGCAGGGTTATGCAACATACAGACCTCACAAGACATCCCTCTCACACACCTGCTAAACAGACCCCATCGGGCAAGTATGTAACAGAGCCTGCAGACAGTTAAGCAGACTGATGACTTGACATAGCTGCCCTGTGGCTCCAAACACAAAGCCACCGTGTGTCTGTGCAAAGGCTTATAGGTTCAAGGCCAGTTGCAGGAACAGAAGCATCAGTGCCAGTACTGTACAGAGCATGCTAAGAATGCTTACACACTGAGCAGGCATTGACAATGGAAGAGCATTACAGGAGGCTTAAGGGGCCGGTAACAATGACAACATACACCACTTTTGGACAGTTGGTGGTGGGTATGGGTGTGGTTGTGAGACTGCATGTACAAGTTGCCAAGTTCCGATAAACTCTTGGGGAAGGTGTCCACTGCGTCTGCAGTGTGGGTGACTGGGACATAACAAAATGTGGGTGTAGGAGCATGGCACTATGTTCCATGCTCACTCTCACATGCTGTGTACACAGTGAGGATGTGTCAGACATAGGCCACTGTGGCCCATCATGAACACACTACCTGTCTGTGACCCAATTCCCAGTACAATTTGCATTGGATTTGCATTACACAAGTCCAAATCAAAGGGTGCACAAATGAAGGGGAGAGGATTCTGGGTATTGTATGAAACAGAGCCTGAAATGCTTTCTGCAAATGATCTCCATAGGTCAAATGCTGTGATCCATCACATCAGGCGAGAATTAAGCAGGGATATTGTGTGTTTCTGGCACATAACAACTGAAAACTGTGCTACTGACCAGTTTCAAGGGTCACCCTGATTGTGAGTAATGAGTATCAAGAGTAATGGAGGGACTAACCTATACCAGCACACAAAGAAGAAATTGCAGCCATACTGGTGACTGTGATCACTGGAGCATTGCCCTGTACCTTCTTGTCGTCTGTGATGGTGGGAGACATGTGCATGGCCCCATAGGGAGGCCAGGATGGTCTGCAATGGGCCACATGGGTCAGTAATGAAGTTTGTGCTCTATGTGTGTGCAGGTGTACCTATGTCGGCATATGTAGTAGGTCACAGGGCACTGCACATGTGCTGCCTCTGGCAGAAGTACCACACTGGTGCACAGTGGACACATGCATGTGAGTGTTATTTCCCATTGGGGGAACAGTGGAGGGACAGGTATTTTGTCCTCACATGTACCTTGTCCTTTGGCCAACAGCTATATCCTGCAGCATTGAACAGCTACAGTATTGCATTTCCTGTGCATTACGTACTGCATGTGCGCCGCTGACGGTTTCATGGCATGTTGTTTCATGTGCTTGATTTCACCCATAAGCAATGGATGAGGGTTTAATTCTCCCTTGTTCCTTTTGTGGTTGTGGGATACTCAGTTCATTTTGATGCCAGAAACAGTACAGGGTCTGCTTTGTCTGCGGACACACAGTTGTATGCTTTTTATGTGTTCCAATGGAACATTGGGTTTGTACACATGCTATCTGCAATCATGCCCTTCTGAGAGCATGCCTTTATTGGCTCTGCTGCAGGCCATTGCAGAGGGTCAGACATGTTTGCCTTGCAGATAACTGGTACCTCAGTGGAGGTGTAGTCTAATGGTTCAAGCACTGTCTTGGGAACCAAGTGACCAGGGATCAATTCCCATTAGCACTTCTCGTGTGACTGGTGGGAGTGTTTTACAGATTTTTATGTATGTAACATCCTTCAATGCATGACCTCTACTCCTTGTGGCCTTGGGCAAGTCACTTAACCCTTCATTGCCTCAGAATAATCCAAGTTATCAATGTTCCTATTTCTAATGTATATTACCATGGTTGTGCTACAGTGTGAACTGCTTTGACTAGAATGATAACGCAGTCTACAAAAAAACATTTATGTAAATAAATACATATATAACATACATAGCAAACATGGGTCAACTACTTCATCATCACTGTGACTATACAGCTTTAGCTCCATCACATCTATGCATTACATGCTGCCATATCCTACCCCTGGGATGCCCAACTGCAGGGATAATAACACCCCCTTCATTGCTCCATATGACCTGTATGAGTGATTCTTCTCCATTTGTTGTTTGCACATTTGTCTGGAGAGTTGTATGGGAGGTTGTGCCAGCTGTAAAACCAACATAGCTGGTATTGCAGCTTCCCTGTGGCACAGGCATACTTTTTTCAGACACATTACACGTGCGTTGATGATGTCACATCAGGTATATTGGTGCTGCAAGCCCATACCACACTCTCATCTACCACCATCCTTCCTTCAGCCCATTCATCAGGCTCTGCTGGCTATGTGTGGTCATGTATTCTCCCGCCAGCTGCTACATCATGGACCACACGGGTACTTTTTTCCTCATTTCGATGTATCACTCACGCCTCTCCTGTGACTGATTTGCACGTCACCACTCCTGATCTGTCATTCTTTTAAAGCACACATTGTGGCAATTGTGGCACAGCAGGGGGACACGTCTTCCCCATCATATGCCACACATTGACATTATAGCATTTTACATGGGCACCCCTCAATAACTTAGTACAGCTGCCTCCCACATGCTCATCCCACTTACTGAATGCCACATAGGATGCCTACGGATCTGTCAGGTCCATAAGCTCCCACCTTTCCTTCCATCCATCACCTTTACATTGACTTTCCTTGGGGCTCCCTTATGCAGTGTTAAGCTAATTTCCATTTTCGGCCATTAAGATGCACGCTTGGCACCTTAACACCCGATGTCCTGTTAGCGCACGCTAGCGCTCTTACCACCAGAATACCTACTACCCGCCCCAAGCCTTTATCACACACAGGTACCCTTAATGCGCATTATTGCTCTATATACCCTGCTCTCTTAATGCTCTTTAGTAAACATACCACTTAACTTTCTTTATAGGCCCCTTTTACTAAAGCCTGCAAAGATTTGCAATTTAACACATCAGTCAAAGGCACTTTAAATGCAAAGTCTCCATGTTAGCTGTTGGGGTAGTAACCAGTATGTTCCTGGCAGCTAACATTCAAGCATGTGCTCCGCTAAGGCAGGTTCACTAAACGACTCCCACAGAGGAGTTGTTAGGTGAACCCATGTGTTGCTGCTGAGTGCACAGCGATTGCACTAGCACTAGTAGTAATATACTCTCCATGACCACTCTCCAGCCAAGCCCCACCCCATCCCATGATTGTCGATTAATTTGTGTTTTAGTGTGCAGTGGCTTTCACACTCATGTTGTTGGATTGTTCTCAAGCTTGATTGCAGACATTTTGCCACCATTCCAGGGAACATCATTGGTACGCGGGTTGCAGATGGTGCTTGAATGCTTGCATTTATACTTACATTGGGGTTGGTGGTGACTCAGTTCTTTGGTTCACAGGGATTGATTGTTTGGTTTTCTTGAGGGTTGTTAGGGTGTGGTTGCTGTTTCTGAGTCATCACCAACAAGGCTCAGAAACAGCAACCCTCAAGGAAACCAACCAATCAATTCCTGCGAACCAAAGTGCTGAGTCACCACCAACCCCAATATATGTACAAATGCAAGCATTCAAGCACGTTACCATCAGGAATCCCGCGCTGATGATGTCCAAGAAAGGTCAACGCATCTTCGGTAGTAGACTGGCTAATCTACTGAAGAGGGCTTTAAACTAGATTCGTTGGGGATGGGTGAAGAAAGCCCCCAGGTAAATGAAAGCCCCCAGGTAGGTGATACATTAAATACCTTTATGGAAATGGGTAACAGGGGTAACATATGGAAAGCAGTGTGTATTAATGCCCGTAGCATGGGAAATAAGATCCCTGAAGTTGAAGCTTTGGTGGGAGTGGCTGACTTGGATTTAGTGGCAGTTACAGAAACATGGTTCACAGAAAACCATGACTGGGATGTAACTATAACTGGCTATACTTTATTCAGAAAGGACAGGGTAGGAAGAAGGGGAGGAGGAGTGGCACTATATGTAAAAACTACTATTAAAGCTTTGGAATTACAGAGCTTAAAAGGGAAAGAGGAGGCATTGTGGGTTAAACTAGAAAGAGGGAAAGAGAAATCTATTTGCATTGGTGTGACATACAGACCTCCATCACAAGAGGAAGAGGTGGACAGAGAGTTAATTGAAGACATACGCAGCATTGCTAGGAAAGGGGAAGTGCTACTGATAGGAGATTTCAATATGCCAGATGTTGATTGGCACATTCCTGCTGCAGTATCATCTAGAAGTAAGGAGATCCTGGATTCTCTACAGGGAGAACTATTCAGGCAATTGGTAACAGACCCCACACGTGAAGGGGCCATACTGGACTTGGTGCTTACCAATGGTGAAAGTGTTTCTGATGTTGTAGTGGGAGATCATTTTGCATCCAGTGAACACCAGATGGTGTGGTTCAGTATTAGGACTAGGGCTGTTAGAATCCATTCCAAGGTGAGGATCTTAGACTTTAGGAAGACTAACTTTGCGAAGGTGGGCCAATACCTCAGGGAGTCGTTAGTGGGATGGGAACAGCTGGGGGATGTAGAAAAACAGTGGGCAAAACTGAAAGGGGATATTTTAAGGGCAACCAACCTTTTTGTTAAAATGGTAAATAAAGGCAAAAGGAACAGGAGACCGCTATGGTTTTCGAAGGAAGTAGCTGAAAAAGTGAAGAAAAAGAGGGAGGCCTTCATCAAATACAAGAGATCACAGAGAGAGGAAGACAGGTATCTGTATTTGGAAAAACTTAGAGAAGCTAGCAAAGTAGTCAAGAAGGCAAAGATTCAAAAGGAGGAGGAAATAGCCAATGCAATAAAATGGGGGGATAAGACATTTTTCAGATATATTAGTGAGAAGAGGAAGGGCAAAAGTGGTATTGTCAGACTCAAGGGTGCAGGGGGGGAATATGTAGAAGCTGATAAGGATAAAGCGGAATTGCTTAACAAATATTTTTGTTCTGTGTCCACAGATGAAGAACCAGGAGTAGGACCTCATAAAACACCCACAAATAAGAACAGAAGCGAGGGACATCTTGAACAATTTTCAGAAGACTGTGTTCGTAAGAAACTAGCTCAACTTAAAGTAGACAAAGCGATGGGACTGGATGGGATACACCCTAGAATACTGAGGGAACTTGGGGACGATCTAGCAACTCCACTGACTGACCTTTTCAATGCCTTGTTGGAGTCGGGAGTGGTGCCAAAGGACTGGAGAGAGGCTCATGTGGTGCCTTTACACAAAAGCGGAAGTAAGGATGAGGTTGAAAACTACAGGCTGGTTAGTTTAACTTCGGTGGTGAGTAAATTATTGGAAACGATGCTGAAAGAGAAAATAGTGAGGTTTCTGGAGTCCAGCGGATTACAGGATACGAGGCAGCATGGATTCACCAGAGGCAGGTCTTGTCAGACAAATCTGATTGATTTCTTTGATTGGGTGACCAGGGAGTTGGACTGAGGGAGAGCTCTAGATTTGGTGTATTTAGATTTCAGTAAAGCCTTTGACACTGTTCCTCACAGGCGACTTATAAACAAACTGAGCACCCTAGGGATGGACCCTAAAGTTACTGCTTGGGTTAGAAATTGGTTGGGTGGGAGGCGACAAAGAGTACAAGTAAATGGAGCTCACTCTGAGGAGAAGGATGTTACCAGCAGTGTGCCCCAGGGATCTGTCCTTGGTCCGATTCTTTTTAACATCTTTGTTAGTGATATAGCGGAAGGGCTGTCAGGTAAGGTTTGCCTCTTTGCGGATGATACCAAAATCTGCAATAGAGTAGACACCCAGGAAGGTGTAGATAACATGAGGAGGGATCTAGCTACGCTTGAAGAATGGTCTAGAATTTGGCAGCTGGGATTTAATGTTAAAAAATGTAAGGTCATGCATTTGGGCTGCAGCAATCCAAGGGAGCAATACAGTATAGGAGGTGAAGTACTTTTGTCCACTAAAGAAGAGCGGGACCTAGGCCTGGTTGTGTCTGATGATCTTAAAGTAGCTAAACAGGTAGAAAAGGCGATGGCAAAAGCTAGAAGTATGCTTGGGTGCATACAGAGAGGAATGTCTAGCAGAAAAAAGGAGGTGATAATGCCTCTGTATAAGTCTTTGGTGCGACCTCATTTGGAGTATGGTGTGAAATTCTGGAGACCGCACCTTCAAAAGGATGTGAACAGGATGGAGTCGGTGCAGAGGGTTGCTACTAAAATGATTAATGGCTTCATTATAAAGCATATGAGGACAGACTTAAGGATCTTAATATGTACACCTTAGAGGAAAGGCGGGATAGAGGTGATATGATTGAGATGTTTAAATACCTCCGTGGCATAAATGTTCAGGGAGAGCCTCTTTCAATTGAAAGCAAGTTCTGCTACGAGGGGACATGGGATGAGGGTGAAGGGAGATAGATTCAGGAGTGATATGCGGAAATATTTCTTTACAGAAAGAGTAGTGGATCCATGGAATAGTCTCCCAGTGGAGGTGGTAGAGATGAGGACAGTAACTGAATTCAAAAAAGCATGGGACCAACACAGAGGATCTCTAAAGGTAAAAAGTGGACTGTTTATTTATTTATTTATTTAACATCTTTTATATACCGCGCTATTTGTTTTCAGTGCGGTTTACAAGTAACTGTTTACTGTTGTAGTTGTTGTTATGGAAGGACAGACTAGATAGGCCATGTGGTCTTTTTCTGTCATCATGTTTCTATGTTTCTATGTTTCCCCTCAAGTGGTGACGAAACATCTGCAATCAAACTATCAAGCTCGGGGAACAATTCAACATTATGATTGTCAACCTGAGCTACCAATATTCACAAACATCTATAACACACTCATGTATTAATGTTCACAATTGTGTGTTGCCATGCATTAAAACACAGATTAACTGGCTTAACAGCATTTAGTTAAAGGAGCCCTAAATATATGTTCTTTTTAGAGCTGTAATGCCGCTTAATTTCCTAATCTAGGTATTGTGCAGAAAGTAAATTTTAAATTAAATTAAGGATCCATTTTACCAAATGATTGCACAGTAACTACAAAGCCTCTGCAGTAGCTGTTGGACATTACCTCATACAGTTACCATACAGAAAAAAAATTTACCGTACAGAAAGTGCAGTGACAGCACGGATGCATTTACCACCTCCAATTTAGGAGACGATAAATGTATCCGAGCTATCTGCATCAGTGACAGCATGCAGTAAGTTACTATGTACTAACTGTAAGGCACAGTCCATGCCATTTCTTGCCCCATTCAGGAAATGCAATTAGCACATACCAGCGTGATAACTGTAACTACAGCCATGTAGTAACACTTACTTGCAACATGCTAATTCACATAGTAACTACTTACAGCACATTAGTAAAAAGGCCCCTCAATTAATATGATCTGGTAAGCAAATATGCCACAGCATTTTGAATCAATCACAGTATCTTAATTGATACCAATGGAAGGCCAAGACAGACAGGCATACAATAATCAAATGATGATAAAAGCCATTGCATTTAATACAGCTCAAAATTATCAGCTCATAATTGCGGCTTCAATCTAAGTAAAGTGCAATTTGTAGAACATACTTTTCGTAACAGACTGTATTTGTGGTCTCTTACCCAACTCAGAATTTATTGTATTTAATATTTATCTCAAACCTTTCTACTAGAACAATGGTTTTCAAATTTTTATCCCCTTTTTAACAAGTGAAAATTCATGTGACCCCAGATGATGATGAAATCAAATTGGCAGATCTCCAACCTCCTTCCCCTCACTCCACTTAACTAAAGCAGGAAGACAACAATAACAGTAGTGGCAAAAGCAGCAGCAGTCAGCACAGGATCCCTTCTGTCAGTGTGCAGTGTGTGCTTACAGATGCCAGTACTCAGCATGGGTTTCCAGGCTAACAGAAAGCTTACCCAGGAAGGGGCAAGGGTCTATGAATGTTCACTGGCTTACAGGCCACATGCTGACTGGAGATTTGGCATAGGTCACAGTGAAGGTCCAGAAAGATAGGGAAATGATCATGTTTCTATGACCCCTTTTAGGAACCAATGCACTAGAAATTCAAAGCATGTTATTGCCCTGCCACTGGAGGGCTTACAATCTAATATTGCACCTGAGATAACGGAGAGTTAAGTGATTTGCACAAGGCAATAAGGAGTATATCCGTGGGATTTAACTCCCTCGCTGTTGGTCCGGAACTTATACCCTTTATCTGCTGATGGTCCGGAACTTAATTAAAAAGTAAAATTTTAGTTTCTATTGATTCAAAGCTGATTTGTTAGGAACAGTCCATTACATTACAGCCTTACTGCAGTGAGGCATCTCCAGTGCCAAGTCAAAATTTGGTTCTACCAATATGAAAAATTGATTGTCGTCAGCATAAAAGTGAAATCGAACACCAAAGTCTGTCAAAATTTTACAAATCAGCAGCATGTGAAAATTGAAAAGAGGAGTTGATAATGCCAGTTTCTGAGAAACCCCAGATTTTAATAGCAACCATGAAGAAATTTTATCATCAAATCTCATTTTCTGCATTCAATTTGTCAGAGAGGAAGGAAACTAGCCAGCAATGACTGGGCCAACTCCAAACTCCCTTAATCTATTCAGAAATAAAGTGTTGTTAATGGTATCAAAGGCAGAGGAAAATCTAAAAATGCCATAAGATTCACCGTATCATTATGAAATCCCTGGTGCATAACATCAAGGTAGATAATAAAGTCTTGATCCCATGGGCACTGTGAAAACCATACTGATGCACAGAGGCAATGATAATTAGTCGGGACATTAGTTATATTCCACTACAATTAAATTGCATAAGGCTACTCTTCCAGTAAAATCTGAGACATGTTATTAGGTGTAATTTTGGTAGTAAACTTCCTTTGTGCCCTCAAGTGAAAATGGTTGTGCAGAAGAGGCATATTTTTCATTGATTGCACTTGTTCTTTGAACAAAGTGATTTTCGTATAGTTTTTCAGGCCATGTTGATCCTTTGCTATGATTACTATAATAGCACTTATTTTGGACTATCAAATTCAGTCTTAAAGGCACCACAAACAAATCAGAATGTGGCGGTACTGAACAAATATAGATTTGATCATATCACACCAAGATTAAGAGAGCTGCACTGGCCTCCTATTAAATCTTGTGTGAAATTCAAGGTATTGTAAATGGTATTTAAAATTAGACATGAATTATTCTCTGAATATTTGAGTTCTTTGTTTGAATTATATGAATCAGACAAACCAATCAGAGTGCATTTCCAAAATGTGTTAGTTGTGCGCCTAAGAGAAAGGACAGTGAGGCAGCTGATTAGTAAATGAGCATTTTCTCTTAGGAGTATATTTACTAAAGGTTAACATGCATTAAGTACCACTATGCCTAAAGAAATAAAAGGGCTATGTACACAACACATGCTAACTTCATTAACACGTGTTAAAACTTAGTAAACATGCTCTAAGGGTATCAACTCTATGAAATCCATTACCTAATGTGAATAGAATAAGCAATAATTTATTGCAACTTCATAAAAAATTGAAGACATATTTATTTGCTCAAGCCCGTGGGCGGATATGGTTCAGTGGCGACAGCTAGCCACCGCCCCTGAATATCGGGCCCATTGTCTTTAGTAATCATGTGAAAATTCTCCCAGCGCATCACTTGACAATCAGTTAATGGTTTAGGGATGTTGTGGCTAGAGTAGAAATCTGCAAGTTAAGACAGCTCGCATATTCTTTCTCTGTTCTGGATAATTTTTTAGATTTGTTACACTCAAACAACTATGAAACACAGGCAATAATAAAAAATATTAAAACTTTGCAGAAAATAGAAGTTTCACATAGTGTCTGTTTTTCATACACTGGTCCAATATAGTATATTGTCCATATTCCAAGTGATCAGAAAAGTCTATATCCAACATTCATTGACATAGACATACTGTATGATACTATTGAAACTGCAGTTTTCAATTAAAACATTTTATTATGATATAATATAGTTTGTCAACAGTCTATTCTGACGGTGGAATATGATACACGTGAAAACACTTCTGATGCAGTCGCTGATGGCACTTAGCACACTGGTACCAAGTTTGTGTTCCGCAACCCATCAACTTGCATCGACCTTGAGATGCAGCCTTTGTTAGGACATGATCTACACCGTCATATCTCACCTCAGTAAGGACTTGTCTTGGCAGAATTGGTGCGTTACAAAATCTGGCTTGCAACAATATGTGAACAAGGTTAAATCTACCATGGGAGCAGTAACTGATCTGGAGAAAAAAGTATCTGATATCTGTGTGGAGGAAGAAGAGACACGGAATAGATTATCCAGCTTGGAAGACCAATCAGATACGTTTAAAAAGAACTCTTTTTCTGTTTTTATGATGCTGCAACAGTTAGAAAATCTCTCTCGAGTTAATAACTTGAGACTAGTTAATTTTCCCAGGTCTTCTTCTATTACCGCTAGAGATATGTTTAAGGAATATTTATTGGAAGTTTTGGGGGTATCCCCTGATTTACTGCCCCCTTTAGTAAAAATTTATTATCTACCTAATGCGAAGCGTTCTACTCCCAGTAAGATTATGGAGGGAGGTATGTTACAAGGGGATGTATTAGATGTAACAAATGTGTTGGAGAGGTAAGGGGACTCCTTGGAGTCTTCTACTCTCCTTGTAACATTTGCCTTGTTGTCCGATAGAGAGTGGTTATTGAAGCTTTTTTTCCGTAAAAGGAACAGGGCCGGCCCGTCCATTGAGCAAGAATGTTTTTTGCACAGGGCCCCGCGTTTCAGGGGGCCCCGCGCAAAAAACATTCTTAAGCATCCCAAGTTAAAAAAAAAAAAAACCGGCTGCTTCTGCCGCGGCAGCTTCAAGAGCTCTGCCGCGGGGCCCCCCCCTGCCCGGCAGAGCCTCCGTGCATCTTCAGCTCTTCACGTCCAAAACGCGGGCTTCTTTCAGAGCCGCGAGAGTTTCTTTTCTCGCGGCTCTCTTAATCCCGCGGGGCTGATGGGATTTCCCATCACCCTCGGCGGGATTAACAGAGCCGCGAGAAAAGAAACTCTCGCGGCTCTGAAAAAAGCCCGCGTTTTGGACGTGAAGAGCTGAAGATGCACGGAGGCTCTGCCGGCAGGGGGGGGCCCCGCGGCAGAGCTCTTGATGCTGCCGCGGCAGAGCTCTTGAAGCTGCCGCGGCAGAAGCAGCCGGTTTGGGTTTTTTTTTTTATTTTAATTTGGAATGAGAGGGGGGGGGTGGTTAGGACTGGTAATGGCTATGGGAGGGGGGGAGGCTAAACTGGAAGTAGGCTGATGGGAGGGGGAGGCTAAACTGGAAGTGGGCTGATGGGGGGGGGGGTGGTGAGGACTGGTAATGGGCCAGGGGGGTGGGGTGGTTAGGACTGGTAATGGGCCATGGGGGGGGGAGGCTAAGACTGGAAGTGGGCTGATGGGGGGGGGGGTTAGGACTGGTAATGGGCTATGGGGGGGGCTAAGTGGGCTGGTGGGGGGGTTAGGACTGGTAATGGGCTATGGGGGGCTAAGTGGGCTGATGGGGGGTTTGGACTGGTAATGGGCTATGGGGAGGGGGCTAAGGCTGGAAGTGGGGGGGTAGGACTGGAAATGGGCTGATGGGGGGGGGTTAGGACTGGTAATTGACTATGGGGAGGGGGCTAAGGCTGGAAGTGGGGGGGTAGGACTGGAAATGGGCTGATGGGGGGGTTAGGACTGGTAATGGGCTATGGGGGGGCTAAGACTGGAAGTGGGCTGATGGGGGGGGTAGGACTGGTAATTGGCTATGGGGGGGGGCTAAGACTGGAAATAGGCTGATGGGGGGGCTAGGACTGGAAATAGGGTGATGGGGGGGGTTAGGACTGGTAATGGGCTATGGGGGGCTAAGACTGGAAATGGGCTGATGGGGGGGTAGGACTGGTAATTGGCTATGGGAGGGGGGCTAAGACTGGAAATAGGCTGATGGGGGGCTAGGACTGGAAATAGGGTGATGGGGGGTTAGGACGTAATGGGCTGATGGGGGGTTAGGACTAGTAATGGGCTATGAGGAGGCTAGGACTGGAAATGGGCTGAGTGGAAGGAGGGCTTGAACTGCAAATAGCTGATGGGGACGGGGGCTTGGAATGGAAATGGGTTGTGAGGGGGAGGGAGCTAGGACTGGAAATGGGTGAGGGGGGGGGCTAGGACAGGAAATGGGCTGATGGGCTAGAATAGGACTGGAAATTGGCTGTTGGGGGGTGCTAAGATTGGAAATGGGCTGTGGTGGGGGTTTGGATTGAAATGGACTCATGAAGGGGCTAGAACTGGAAGTAGGCTCATGGGGGGCTTGGATTGGAAATGGGCTGAGTGGAGGGGAGCTAGGATTTGACATGGGCTGATGGTGGGGCTAGGAAAGGACTAGAAATGGGCTCATGGGGGGCTGGGATTGGAAATGAGCTGATGGAGGGACTTGGATGGGACTGCAAATAGATGGGGGAGCTAGGACTGGAAATGGGCTTATGGGGGGCTCGGACTGGACATGGGCTGAATGGGGGACTAGAAGGGAGCGGATGCTGGGTGGGACTGGAACTAGAATGGAGCTGATGTTGGGGGAGGATTAGAATGGGATGGAGCTGGGAGAGTGAAATGGAGAGGGAAAAAATATTTTGTGTGGGAGGGAAGACAAATCTACAATTGTCCGGATATTGGGAGAGTAAGTGGGGATTGAGGATGGAGGGTAAAATTTGAGTGGATGAAATAGGAATGAGGAAAGAGCAAAAAGGAGAAAGATTAGTATGTTAAAGCAGATGTAGAGAGAGAATGGAAAAAAACTAGAAGAGAGAAGAAAAGACAAATGGACAGCAGACGATGAAGAATTAGCGTAAGAAACCAGAAGAAAGTGGCTGGAGCAATTGCAGCTGAAAAAAAATGCACAAAAGGTAGAAAAATATCTCTTTATTTTGAATTTATTAATTGGAATATGTCAGCTCTGGGAAATGTGCATCATTAACGTCTGCGCTTTGTTTAGTACAAGAGCAAATTAATGTATAGTTTTATTTCTACAGTGTTGTACATTCCAAGTTTGGCTTTTGGGATTCCCAGTTTAATTATTGTCTTCCTGTTTCTAAATTGTGATTCCTTGTTTGGTGATGGTCTATGTTCTGCATGTGTAACTGAGCTGAGGTATTCTGTTTATGTAATTCCTATTTGACATTGCCACTTGTTCTCTTTCCCCAGTAGGTCATGTATTGTTGTTCTCTGAAATGTATTGGTTTAATATTTGCAGCGTTTCCTTTTGATAGTTAGGGTATGGTGTTTTATGAGTCCTGGTAGTGCTGTTAGGATACGGCGGGTTTGCTATGGGTTCTAAATGGGCAGTGTTTGTAGTAGTTCCTAATGTGCCTGGCGGTTGGTATTGGATTATAGTAATGTAGAAGTCTTTTAGTCTTTCTTTATTCATACACTCATTAAGAGGCATGTTTACTAAAAGTTCGTGTATGGTAACATTATGCAAATATTTATGCAAATGAGGCCCCTTATGCAAATGAGGCCCCGCACCGAGTCTCCGCACATGGCCCCGCACCCCCCTTGGGCCGCCCCTGAAAAGGAAATCCCCCTTTCGGGGCTTTGCGGTTCATATCTACCCTGATTTATCAAGGGAAACACAGAAACGCCGTAGAGAGTTTCTTTTGCTACGTCCGGTGGTTTTGCAGCTGGGGAGGCTATTTTTCCTTAAACACCCTTGTCAGTGTTTGGTAAAATACCAAGCTGTTTCTTATGTGTTTTTTGAGCCCTCCCAACTGTTGGCCTTTATTAGTGCTAGGCGTGTTGAATCTTCCATTGACTCCCCGTAATGGTGCTCAGGTATGTTATAGTTCTGAATTGTAGTGTTGCTTTGTTTCTTCTCATATTTGGTATCATATATATCCAGGTGAACGCTCCCCCTATTTTGTGGACTAGGGTAGTTTGACACTTGTTATTTTTTGCTTATTGAATAATTGTATCTTTCTGATTTATCAAGTGTTAACTTGTTTCTTCAAAAAAGTGCCTTGTTGGCTTTCTTGAATTATTGTAAAATTGCATTAATAAATAAATAAAAAAGAAATTAGTCTCAACAGCATATTAGCCCAGCGCATGAAAAACATACAAGGCTGACATACGCACCAATAACTCTGACACTACGTAACGTATAGTTATCTAAACCTATTTTCTAAAGTCTACAAACACTTTTATTTGCAAAATAGTAGCTATTACAGCATTATTTATTTTATTTTTTTTTTTTTTTTTATATACCGCACTTTTTAGCATCAGCGCGGTTTACATGGAACCATAATTAACAAAACAAATATCAGTTTTACATAGAACAGGGAAGAAAAACTTGGATAACTTAGGGAGACATGCACAACAATTATTTACATATATAACAATAAGCTTTGTGAGCATCTTATGATAAATCTATGGGTATGCGTTAGGACTAGAGGAAAGGTGTGTCTATGGTGGATTAATATTGATCTGGTAGTATTGTATAAATAAGTAGTGCTTGAGTGCCTTCCTGAATTGCATGAGATCGGTGATTGTTCGGATTTCTGGAGGCAGTGTATTCCAACACTTGGGAGCATAGAGACTGAATGCTCTGTTGGATGTTGTTAGCGTGCATTTTGTTGAAGCATTTGGTATAATTAGGGTGTTTGCTGATGTTGATCTTCTGGATCTGTTGGGCGGGGTGGGTTGAAGTAGATTGATTATTGTAGAAGCAGTTATGTTGTGGATGGCTTTAAAGGTAAGTACTAGGGTCTTGAATAGTATTCTTCCATGTGTTGGGAGCCAGTGGAGCTGCAATAAGATGGGTGTGATATGGTCATAACTCGCTGCTCCAAATAGAACTCTCGCAGCGGCGTTCATGGCCAGTTGTAAGGGAGTCAATGTAGATTGTGGGAGCCCTTGGAGAATGGCATTGGCGAAATCAAAATGGGGCAGGATAAGGGCTTGATATACAGTTCGGAAATCACTTGGGTCCAATAAGGTTCGGAGGTGTTTGAGTGTCCGGATCTTGAAATATACGTCTTTAACAATGTGGGATATGTGTAATTTCATGTCCAAACGTTGATCCAAAGTGACTCCTAAATAACGGATTGCAGGTTTTGTTTGTAGTTCGGCTTCTCTCACTTTTATATGAGGTGGAGGGGTAAATATGGATTTTTCGTGACAAAGAGTACCTCTGTTTTCTTATGTTGGATCCGCAGGTTTTGCGTTAGAAACCATTCGGATACTGCGTCAAAACAATCAATAAGAGGTGAGAGGTCCATTTGCTTTGTGGAGAATGGCATGTAAAGAAGGATGTCATCGGCGTATATCTGCCATTGCACATTGAAGGATCTTATGATGTTACAGACGGGTTGAATGTAAATGTTAAACATGAGAGATGATAGTGATGATTCTTGTGGGACGCCCTGGTTTTGGTGGAAAGGCTTTGATTTTGTTGATCTTGATCTTACTTGCTGTCCTCTTCCCTCAAGGTATGATCTGCACCAGTCAAGAGCGAGGCCGGTAATGCCTTTTTCTTTTAGGCGTTCAATTAGTAGGCCGTGGTGAACAGAGTCGAATGCTGCAGCTATGTTGATGAAGATAAGTACACATCCTTGGTGGATGTTGTCAACAAAGGTGATAATATCATTGAAGAGGGAGGTAAGAAGGGTTTCTACGTCATGTAATTCTCTGAAGCCGTGCTGATGTGGATTTAGTGGGGCTGCAGTATCGATGTGGTCTTGTATTTGTCGTTGTGCTTCCTTTTCAAATATCTTAGCTAGGAAGGGTATGCTGGCTATGGGTCTATATGATTCAACTTTGCTAGGGTCCAGTTTGGGTTTTTTTAGCAGAGGTCTAATTGAGGTTTGCTTGAGTGCTGAGGGGAAGGATCCAGTTGTGAACGATAGATTTATCATTCTTGTGATTATTGGACTGATATCACTGCGTATATTCTTTATCCAATAGGCTGGACAGGGGTCAGTATGAGCAGTGGTGGTGTTGATGGCTGCAATGGTATCTTCAATATGTTTCTTGGGTGGTGTGGAGAATATTGAGAGGTGGTTTAGGCAATTATAAGCTACTTACTATTTTTTGTGATATTTTTATGTTGAGGCAACAGTACCGTCAAAATCAACAAACTTCGAATACCTATTTAAATAAATCTCAAATAAAAAATCTGTATATAATGCTTTTTGACATAACTATAATAGCTAAACATAGTTCCATTGAATTTATAACCATTAATTAGTAAACAGTTGAGTAGTATGAAAACCTTATGTATGTAAAACATACGCTGGTCCAATATGTGACAGTCAAGGGTTAGACTTTATGTTGTACCTTCTGATTCACATAGTAAAGACTTCACTGCAAAGCACTTTTTCAGTATGAGACCTTCACGTTTTCATCAATGACAAACTTCTTTATCAATCATTGAAGTTTTTCATCTTCTCTACAAGCAGTGAAGCAACCTCTTCAGTTGTACTAATTCGTGCATAAACCATGGACTGCTTACAGTTTTTTCTAAGGAGCAACCATGTTAAGAGTTTCTTGTAGGGTTGAATGCCACCCAGTAACCACATCACTCATATTACAGTTATCACTTTAATATTTGAGATAGAAGTCCAATACAATTGAAGCTGTACAATATTAATGTTGCCTCCTTTTTATCCTATTACTTATTAATGATGAAGATGTAAAGTAAAATTGGACTTATACATTACAAATATCATTAAAGAATGATCAGACCAAAGAACTTCCTTTATAATTAGGTTTTTGATCCTTCCAATGTTGACAATACTCTCATTCACATATACAAGGTCTAAAATATGACCTTGTTGAGTAAGCGATTTAATAATTTGAAAAAAATTAAGTGATTATATAGTTAACAAAAATCTTTAGTCAGAACCAAGAAATCAGTTTGGTCAATATGAAAATAAAAATCTTCTAATACCAACAATTTTTAATATCCTTTTTTAAATGGTCAGATATTCCATAAAAAAGAGAGAATTAAGGTTTACAAAGTATAGTAGGAATAAAGTAAATGTACACCAAATAATCTAGTAGCTAAAACTAATACTTCACAAACAAAATCAATATCCATGATCATACAAACAAGAGAGAGATTCTTCCTAAATGGCCACAACATCCAAATGGAATTTATCCATCTGTAGTTGGTGTTCACATACATAAGCAGAACAAAATTGATTCAAAATAGAGAATGAAGTTCAAAAAGTCTGTAATGTAGAGACTATGGACTAAATGATTATATAAAATTAGAATTTTGATCTTTATGAATCAATCATTGATCACACTAATATTTAAATCAGATTGTTTATAACTTGTATAAATCTTTAAAGTAGTCAGGACAGTTTTGGATGTGGTTAAAATGGAAGACCCTGGCTCCGCATATGGTGCTATAAAGGCTGCACTCAGATTGTATGATTTTGACCAATGATTTCTAGGAATGTAAGACTCAACTTTAAGCTTCTCCTTCATTCAACTGGTGCATGATAAAATGAAATTCAACAAAGCTCAAATCTCTTACAAGATCCAAAACAATGGTGCATACGAAGGGGAAACATAAAGGGGTAATGCTCTTTTGCTAGCTCTTCAATGAGCCACAGTGGTCAGCTACCTAGTGGCAGACAGCACACAAGGACGGAACTTCTGACCCCACGAGGGTTTGGCTCTGCATGGGAATTCTGAAACTGTTCTATTTACATAAAATGCAGATTAAGGGACCAAACATGCCAAAAGTGATGAAACTATGGCACATTAGGTGCAACATCACTGCATTAACTGTCAGGGGTATGTAAAGTATTTACCAGGCAGTTAACGTGGAGCAGTTTCTCCTAACGCTGGCTGCAGTAGTGCAGGTGCACTTAACTCCACCTATTGAAGAGGAGTTAGGTGAACCCATGCTAATGGAGCTAGCATACAGTGTGAAACTGATACTAACTGGGCTGAGCACACTATGCCCACTTTCCGTCCCTAACACACCTACTCGTGACCCTAACGCGGGTTGCATAGTTAGCACAGGAATTGTCCTGCGCTAGCTGTCATGGCCCTGCCTTAGCTGGCATTGTATGTCCCAGCGTGCCAGAACATGCACTGACAGCTAGTGCCATTAGTAAAAGATCCCTTAAATGCTCTATGGCTGCCCTCCATCTTGGAGAGTATAGATCTTATCATAGTCACTCAGGGCCTAGCATCAGCAAAGTACTTTTAGTTTCAAATTAAAACACAGAAGAGAGCTTTCTGGTTAAATTTAGAATCCAGCAGAGAGCTTGTAGTTTAAATTTCATAATAGGTTAGAGCCTAGCAGCAGCAAAGAGCTATACTTTAAATCAAATCAGAATATAGCTTACCTCAGCAGCACAGGACAGGGTACTGTGTAGCAGCCCTCTTTTAATAAGTGTTATATCCCTCCCTCCCTCCCCACACCCACCCTCCACAGGGATAATCACAGCTTTATAGGTACTTGCACAACTTAAAAGACAGGAGGTGCTCTCAGGTGAAGCTCATTACCCAAATCAATCATACACTAAGGACCTGAGATTAATTAAGCGTCAGGTGAACAAGGTATATTAAACTTCTTAGGTACAGTTTTAGTGGTATAAATATCCATAGCACCCTTTAGTACATAAAGAACTTAAAGATCTAAACACAAACTTAAAACTAAGATGCAGACAGCAGTCCAGCAGCGGGATGTGGGCTTTCCAGTCTTTTGCATTGAGTGTCACATGTATGATTTTCTCCCAGCTGGTGAGAGGTCTTACGTGTGCACTAGGTGCAAGGAGCTCTCTGCTCTCAGGGAACGAGTCCGTTTTCTAGAGGCTAGAGTAGCAGACTTGGAAAACATAAGACAGACAGAGAGGTACATAGACGAGACCTACAGGGATATAGTCCTGAAGTCCCACCTCCAGTCTGGCACCATCCCTGTTGCCATGGAGGAGAGAGGTCACGTGACAGGAGAGCATCACCCTGGTGTGGCAGGAAGTGATCCTGTAACTAGGACCTGTCCTCCAGGTGATGTAAACCCCTCTCGCACCGAGGAGGTTTCTCCAGGGCCAAGTGCCCATGAGGTTAGGACAGCAGTTATAGTTGGTGATTCGATCATTAGGCATGTAGATAGCTGGGTGGCTGGTGGACATGAGGATCGCCTGGTAACATGCCTGCCTGGTGCGAAGGTAGCGGACCTCACGCGCCACCTAGATAAGGTCTTAGATAGTGCTGGGGAGGAGTCTGCTGTCTTGGTACATGTCGGTACCAATGACATAGGAAAATGTGGTAGGGAGGTTCTGGAAGCTAAATTTAGGCTTTTAGGTAGGAAGTTGAAATCCAGAACTTCCAGGGTAGCGTTCTCCGAAATGCTTCCCGTTCCACGCGCAGGACCCAAAAGGCAGGCAGAGCTCCGGAGTCTCAATGCGTGGATGAGACAATGGTGCAGAGATGAGGGGTTTGGATTTGTTAGGAACTGGGGAACATTCTGGGGAAAGGAGGGGCTCTTCCGAAGGGATGGGCTTCACCTTAACCGGGATGGAACCAGGCTGCTGGCATTAACCTTTAAAAAGGAGATAGAGCAGCTTTTAAACTAGATAATAGGGGAAAGCCGACAGTCGCCCAAGAGCGCATGGTTTGGAAGAATGTATCCTTGAAGGATACTACAAAAAGCAGAGAGGTTCCAAAAAAGAGTAAAGTAGCCCAAATGCCCTCGAGTATGGAGCAGACAGAGCTTAAAGATCCCAAATTACCCATGTCTACCAATAGCCAAATTAATATGAATAAAATACAGTCTCTAAAATGCTTGTATGCAAATGCTAGAAGTCTACAAAACAAGATGGGAGAGTTAGAATATATAGCACTAAACGAGAGGTTAGATATGATTGGAATATCAGAGACATGGTGGAAGGAGGACAACCAGTGGGACACTGTGATACCTGGGTACAAACTATATCGTAATGATAGAGCTGATCAAATTGGTGGAGGGGTTGCGCTCTATGTTAGAGAGGGCATTGAGTCAGAAAGGATTAAAGTTTTGCAAGAAACAAAATTTGCTGTAGAATCTCTATGGATTGAAATTCCATGTAAAAAGGGGAAGGCGATGGCAGTGGGGGTGTACTATCGTCCGCCTGGCCAGAATGAACAAATGGATGATGAAATGCTCAAAGAAATCAAGGAAGCTAGCAAACGTTACAGTGCAGTAATAATAATGGGTGATTTCAATTACCCCGGCATCGACTGGGTCAGTGTCACAACAGGACATGCTAGGGAGATAAAGTTCCTAGATGAAATAAATGACTGCTTCTTGGAGCAGCTGGTTCATGAACCAACCAGAGGGGAATCAATATTAGACCTAGTCCTTAGTGGAACACCAGATGTAGTGCAAGAGATAAGGGTGTTGGGGCCACTTGGCAATAGTGATCATAGCATGATCACCTTTGATTTAATTAGTGGAGGAGGGATAGTAAGGAAATCCACAGTACTACCCTTTAACTTTCAAAAGGGAGACTATGATAAAATGAGGAAAACAGTTAAGAAAAAACTAAAAGGAGCAGTTGCAAAGGTTAAAGACTTACATCAAGCTTGGGTGTTGTTGAAAAATACTATCTTTGAAGCCCAGACCAGCTGTATTCCACGCTTTAAGAAAAGTGGAAGGAAGTCCAAAAAACTGCCAGCATGGTTTAAAGGTGAGGTCAGAGAGGCTGTTGTTGCCAAAAAAGCATCTTTCAGGAAATGGAAAAGAGAGCCAAATGATGAAACCTGAAAACAGCACAAGCACTGGCAAGTCAAATGCAAGGCATTGATAAGGCAGGCAAAGAGAGAATTTGAGAAGAAGCTTGCTGCGGAAGCAAAAACGCGAAATAAAGACCTTTTCATGTACATTCGTAGCAAAAAACCTGTGAGAGAGTCAGTTGGTCCATTAGATGATAAAGGGGTTAAAGGAGCACTAAGAGGCGACAAGGCGATAGCGGAGAGACTGAATGAATTCTTTGCTTCGGCCTTTACTGAGGAAGATGTAGGGATGTTACCCATGACTGAAGTGGTATTTAAAGGTGTGGAAGAATTGAAGGAAATATCGATACATCGGGAAGATGTCTTACAACTATTAGATAAACTGAAGAGTAGCAAATCACCTGGGCCGGATGGTATACATCCAAGGGTGTTGAAAGAACTGAAATTTGAGATTGCAGACCTGTTATCAGTAATCTGTGAACTATCATTAAAATCATCTCTAATACCTGAGGATTGGAGGATCGCCAATGTAACACCAATTTTTAAAAAGGGTTCCAGGGGTGATCCGGGAAACTACAGACCGGTGAGCCTGACATCAGTACCGGGAAAAATGGTAGAAACCATCATAAAGAATAAAATTACTCAGCATGTAGATAGTCAAGACCTAATGGGAGACAGCCAACATGGCTTTAGACAAGGAAGATCTTGTCTTACTAATCTGTTATGTTTTTTGAAGGAGTGAATAAACAGGTGGACAAAGGTGAGTCGGTTGATATTGTGTATCTGGACTTTCAGAAAGCCTTTGACAAGGTCCCTCATGAGAGACTTTTGGCAAAACTAAAGAGTCATAGGATAGGAGGCAGTGTACTACTGTGGATCAGAAACTGGTTAAAAGATAGAAAGGAGAGGGTAGGGCTAAATGGCCAATTTTCCCAATGGAGAAAGGTGAATAGTGGTGTACCCCAGGGATCTGTGCTGGGTCCGCTGCTTTTTGACATATTCATAAATGACCTGGAAAGTGGAATAACGAGTGAGGTTATCAAATTTGCAGATGACACAAAACTATTTAAAGTTGTTAAAACCCAGGAGGATTGTGGAAAATTGCAAGAGGATCTTGATAAATTGGAAGACTGGGCATCAAAATGGCAGATGAAATTTAATGTGGAGAAGTGCAAGGTTATGCACCTAGGGAAGAACAACCCAAACTATGGTTACACGATGCAAGGTTCCACATTAGGAACCACCACCCAGGAAAAAGATTTAGGCTTCATTGTGGATACCATGTTAAAACCCTCGGCCCAGTGTGCAGCGGCGGCCAAGAGAGCAAATAGAATGCTAGGTATCATAAGGAAAGGAATGGAAAATAAAACAAAAGATATTATAATGCCTCTATATCGTTCCATGGTGAGACCGCACCTTGAATATTGTGTGCAATTCTGGTTGCCGTATCTTAAAAAGGATATAGCGATTTTAGAAAAGGTTCAGAGAAGAGCCACCAAAATGGTAAAGGGGATGGAAGGATACTCCTATGAAGAAAGGCTAAAAAGGTTGGGGCTCTTTAACCTGGAAAAGAGACGGCTGAGGGGAGATATGATAGAAGTCTATAAATTAATGAACAGAGTGGAACGGGTAAACGTAGATCGATTGTTTACCTTATCAGAATATAGAAAGACTAGGGGACATGCAATGAAGCTACAGGGTAAACTATTTAAGACTAATAAAAGAAAATATTTTTTCACTCAACGTGTAAATCAAACTCTGGAATTTGTTACCGGAGGATGTAGTAAAGGCTGCTAGTGTAGCTGGGTTTAAAAAAGGTTTGGACAAGTTCCTGGAGGAAAGGTCCATAAACCATTATTAAGAAGGGACCCAGGATATCAATGCTTGAACCAATACAAGCATTGTGGAACCTGTGTCCCTTGGGGAAACTGCTAGGTACGTATGACCTAGATTGGCCACTGTTGGAAACAGAATACTGGGCTTGATGGACCTTGGTCTGACCCAGTATGGCATATCTTATGTTCTTATGTTCTTACAATGTCTGGCTGTGATACCTAAAGGATCCTGTAGCATAGTGATGAGTGCCAAGCTTTGATATTTTCTATTTCAATTAATCAGTTTAGTCACTTTTGGATAACTTCTTTTCATTTTTAACTAATGATTAAATTCACCCCATTCAAGACTTAGAAAGAGAAAGCTGCAGCCAAGTTTTGAGTGAATGGTCCCTTTAAGTGGGAAACTTGCACAAATGAGGTTTTTTGCAGACCTTGAACAAGCCACTCTACAAAGGCACAGGGAGAAGAAAGATGTGTTATAAATTACGGCCTAAGGGAGTCAGGACCAGCCCTTCCGCGAGGTGGGCTAGGTGGCCACCTAGGGCGGCAGACCTCTGTAGGCCCAGTGTTGAAAGGTCTCAAACAAAACTAGATGAAACATAAACTTAATGTAACTTTTTGTTGTATAGACCATCAAAGGAACAAGAGACTACAAACCTCCTCCCCGCAGTGGTGGAACTTTTTTAATCAATTTAATTTAAAACAGCTACTTAGCTGAAAGAAGGAATAGCGCTGGTGCACAGAAAAGCAATTGAATCCTGTGTATGACGTGACACATTTTGGGTCCCCTGCTTGACCCTGCTTCAGGTATAACAGGATTCTTCAATGATACATTGCCATCCATAGGCCATCCACAGTAAAGGACCGCCCTAGTGTGATTGGTGGAAGCTAAAGTAGGCTAGACCAATCCAGCTCTAGTTTCTGCCCATTCGGGGAAACAGTGTGAAATTTAAATATCCAAGACTGTTCACATCTTTGGAGTTTATAAATTTGATCACCACCCTGGGATCAGTCAAGATATGATCAATTATCCGCCAGTGCAACTGGTCAAAAGAGTGCCCCTTCATGAGTCAATGGTCAATCACTGGCACTGTCTTGGTGGCAGTGCGTAAACATGAAGCGTGTTCATTCAATCTAGATCTACATTGTCTGGTAGTCCAGCTTATGTAATATATCTGGCATGGGAAAATAATCAAGTATACAGCAAAAGTAGATTTACAAAACGTGCGCCACCAGGATTGTAGTTTTAAACCCTGGTGGAGTTCTTGTCAAGTACCGCCTTCCAACGTTGACTCACAATGTCAGCAATCACCACAGGCACAATGGCCTGGCTCCGAGTATGCTCCAAGTGGTCTGTCACTCACCAAAGTAGAATGGACCAGTCTGTCACAGAAGTTCAAGCCCCGTGAAAAAGCCAACATCAAAGATCTCTGGAAGCAGGCATGTAAATCCAGAACAGACCAGTGCTTGTGTAATAACCTGCAAATGTTGTTGGAATGCTGCATATAAAGTAACACGCCAACAATACGGTCATCTTTGACTTGATCAGATCTTGTAGATGAATCAGAAAAAAAACATTCCCTATGGGTGTATTCGAGCTCGATGCAAAGCGTGAAACACAATTTTACATGGACAGTCCCTAGATAGTAAACTGGCACTAAGAACATGAGCATGTTTATTGAATTCTGGTAGCATAAATAGTGAAAATGGAGAAACTGGCTTGTGGTATAATGTAGTGCTGAACCCATTAGATGTCAAAATAATAGTTATATCCAGAAATTGAATTGATGTAGTTCCAATATGTACTGTAAATTGAATGTTAGATTTTATTGTGTTAAGCCAGTCCAAAAAACTGGACAAAGACTGTAAAGAGTCAGTCCATAAAAAAATATGTCATCAAGGAACCTTCATCAAAATGGGATAGACTTATACCATTCTGATGGATAAACATGTTCCTCCTCAAAACAAGTCATATAAATGGTTGCCAGTGGGGAGCTACCATAGCTCCCATTGCAATGCCAAAGTATTGCATATAAAATTTGCCATCATAAAGAAAATAATTCTTCGTCAAAACCAGTTGCAAAAAATCCAGCACTAATGCCCTCAGTAAAGAAGGTGGAAGTGAGAGTGCATATGTGTCCAGACACTGTAGCACTTCCTGTTGGTCTATATTAGTATATAAAGCTTGAACATCAAGGGTAACCAAATAGGAATATGTATGAATGTTAGTACAGGTAGCTAAATGGGTCAAAAAATGAGAAGTATCTTGGATATATGATTTAACTTGTGCTGCCACTAGTTGATGGAAATGATCACACAATTTTGACAATAGTTCCAACACCGAACCCCTATAACACTATTGGGTGCCCAGGTGGGTGTGTTAATGACATGAATTTTTGGAACCATGTAAATAATGGGAATTTTTGGATTAACCGCAACCAAGAATTCACTTACCTTTCATGTTAGCCAGCCAGCCTATAATGCTGAACACAACATATTTTTGATGCAAGACCTTATATCAGGGGGAGGGTCCATTTCCAACAATGTATAGTAATGAGTGTTGGATAGTTGAGCCATAAGTTCAGCGTGATAATTAGTTGTAGATTGTAGCACTATAGTTCCCCCCCCTTATCTGCATTTCTAATCGTAGGCTCCATGGATTTCGACAAAAAATCTGAAAGTATCAGATTTTGATAAGTGATGAGAGTTGAATCTATCTCACCCAGCGGGAGCCACCTGGAGGGATTTCGTATTATCGTCCAGTCATTTGGGGATGTCTTGTCCATAAAAAGCGTGATGATCCGAAGTTTGCGGAAAGATTTGTGGATAAGCTTCCCTCATTTTAAATGGGTCATACCTGGTGACAGGAACAAAAGAAAGACCTAAATTTAGGATCCTCTCCTGATCTGGAGTTAATACCATTCCGGAGATGCTGACAACTGTCGAGCACTCTTTTTGGATCTCGTCATGAGGCCTCCCCAAAACTCCCAGTAATGTCTCTGCTTGGGACGTCTGCCCTGGTGGGGGCCTCTCCAAAAATCTTGGATCCTGTCTATCTGGTCATGAGGTGGCCGATGATAACTTTCTCCATTAGGCTTATCACTGTCACCAGTATCCTCACTAGAATGGTCAAACATAACCCTCCGAGAAATTAATTGTTCATTAGGCTGCATCCACTTATATACCTGGTTATCTGCAAAATCCTGCTGCTCTCTCTTGAATTTCTTGATTTTTACTCCATGGAGATATTCCTGAAATTTAGACATTTGGTTATCCGGGTCTTCAAACTGAGTGTTAAGGGAAGTTATCGCCAAAATAGCTTTAATCTTATCAGTTAAACCGTTTACTTATTTTTGTAAAGTGTCCTCCTACAATACCATGTGCTCCACAAGTAAAGCTATAATATAAAAGCTACATTTGTTCAAAATCATATTCCATTTAGCCAAAAATGCCCCATCATCCACGAACATCTTAGGGGCACGTGGCATTCACAAGCCTTGGGGAATTATCTTGGATTTCAAATATTGAGTCATGATAGAAGTATGAAGCTGTGATCTAATAAGCCGCTTGCGCAAACCCTTTAATTCAGCTAACATAGAAAGAGGTTTATTTATTTTATTTATTTATTAGCTTTTCTATACCACCCCTTCCAAAAATCAAGGGTGGTTTACATTGAACATAATACATTAACATTATGTTACAACATAGAAAATGCTAGCTAACATCTTAACAGTTGGTTAACAATTAGAGATAACATATCATAATCAACTTATGTATAACATGGCAGTTAGGAATTTTCTTGATACTCCATTATCTGTGGGCATACATAGGCAGTTATTATCCTGGTAGGTATGATGATCAGGTCCCTATGTACGTTAATGAAGTAGTTATTTTAGAATACATATATCTGAGGGGGGATTGGGAAGGTGGAAAGTCTAAGTAGGGGTAAAGAATCAGTGTGAAAGATCATGTTGGTTGTGTTTGAGGGTTGTCAGTCAGATTGCCATAATATTCCAAGAACAGGAACGTTTTGAGCTCCTTGCAGAACAAATGGAGATCCTTTTTGGCTCTTAATTTATCCGGAAGCGCATTCCAAAGTATTGGGGCAATGTGAATGCCCTGTTACTTGTGGAGTGATTGGTGTTGCAGATGTTATGGGGTATTTCAATAGTGTTTTGAGAATAGCTCCTTCTGGTTCTTGTACTAGAGAGTGTAATGAGGAGAGAGGATAAATATAATGGGGCTATGTTGTTGAGGAGTTTAAAGACTATCATCATGTATTTGTATTTTCCACCTCAGAATCATCAAATAAAGAAGAACATTGACGGAAAATGTTTAACTGTTCTTCAGTTTAGGCAAACGTGTCAAACACCATCTGAACTCAAGGGTCCAACTGTAACAATTAAATTAATTCACCCTATAACTTGGAAACCAAACTTAAATGCCCAGTGTTTAAAGACGAAACGTAGGTGGACCCTTTTTAATCAGTTTTAATTAAAAACGGCTACTTAGCTAAAAAAAAAAAAAAAAATAGCGCTGGTGCACTTCATAAGTGACAGAGAAGAAATTGAATCCTGTATATGACAACATGTTTCGGGTCCCCTACTCAACCCTGCTTCAGGTATAACAGGATTTTTCAATGATACATTGCCCAGTGCTTGTGTCTCCAGACCCTCCTCTGATAGGAAGTTGTGCAGAGGGGGGTCAGAAGTGGCAGGCCTTATGTGCCGAAGCACATGGCTTGCAGCAGGCTGCCACTCCTGACCATGCTGATGGAATCAGAAGCAGTGGGAGGGGGGGAACAGCATGGTATGGAGGGAGGGGGAGACAACGCCTTTGAACCTTTGTTCAACTGTAAATATTCTGTAGTTTCTGTAAAATGACCTGTAAATAGTTTCCCTGGTTCTCACCCAAGTTCATACCCTGTTCATTGTAAACTCAATGTGGCTTGATGCATTGTAGTATTGTTTCTTTTCATTGTGCACCGCACTGACCTTAATAGCGCGGTATATAAGAAATGTAAATAAATAAATAAAATAAATAATGCCAGGTCTTCTGCATAGGCTGGCAGACATCCTTGGGCCAGTCCTGGAAGGGGTTTGCTACAGCTGGACTTTCCCCTTTGGACTAGTGTTCACTTTGACAGGGGGGTCTGCATGAGGGATGATGCAGTGAGAGCTTTTCTAGATGCAGAAGCGACAGAGAGTTGGAGCTTAGCCCAGCCGTGGAGAGTCAGCCACAGAAAGAGATAACTCATTGGCAGTGGGTTTCTCAGGGGAGAAGAAGACTCCGGAGTCAATCACCTAAGGGACAGGCCAGGACAGTGATGCAACTTGAAATGCTGGGGAAATAGGGACTGGTGTCCCGTGACTGTTTTCTCTGTTGCTTGGCTTTTTTGTTTCCAGTACACTGTGTTGATTATTCCAGTGGTGCTGGGGTCTTCAACTTATAAATTCAGTTGTTGGCCAGTGGAGCATGGTCCACCAGGAACTGTGATAGGGCATTGTCATGGACTCTAGGGACAGCCAACTCAACAATTTTACATATACATAAGTTGAACTGGAGATACAAAAGTTGTATCTCCAGTTCATTGTAAGTGCTTAATAGTGCGCCTGTTCTGCACAAAAATGTTATCTGTAAACCACACTGATTTTAAAGAGTGCGGTATATAAAACCAATAAAATAAATAAATATTGGAACTATGCAGTAACCGCAGACAATTGAGCAGGGGCTAGGGGGCTGAAGAAATTTGCTTTTTGTATTGCATTTGTTTAATGTATGATACAAGTTGTGGATTTTTTGCTGGGATATGAGGGGCGGGATGGGTTGGGGGCTTAGAGATTGCAAGTGGATTAGGTGGGAGATTAATTTCTACCTTATGTCTGCCTTTGCCCTTTCCAACAACTTGGGGCACTGCGATGTGAGGCTCTCTGTATGGCAGGTGGTGTGGAGGTGATTGGGTGGGAGGAGGCGGTAGGGGAAATGGGGTAAGATTTGTGGGGGCTTTGCCAGCATCAGTTATAAGATGGGGGTGAGTAGGAAGAATGGAGTTCATGGGGAGGGGTGATGGGTCAAGCCAACTGGGTTGGAGATTGCAGTCTCAAGATGCCTTCTGAATAAGGAAGTGCACTGGGGCGAGAGGATGGAGGATAATGGGCAGGAGGCTTCACAATGGCGGGGGAGGGATGTGTGGGATTTAAATTAGGCACAGTGTCTTGGATAGGAGCAGAGGGGAGGGAAAGGTGTGGTCAGCCAATGGATAATGAATTGAAGGTGGTAACCCTGAATGTCTACTCTGAAGTGGAAAAACATTATAAGGAGTTGGCACGGCAGTGGACATCTGTGTTTTTGCTCCAGGAAAGCATCTTCTCAGGGCACATGAAAGAGATTACAGCCATACCTGGAAGAAGAACTGCCTCAAGTGCAAACAGGGTTCAGGAAAGGGCAGCAAACAAGAGACATCATCCCGGATGTGAGATGGATCCTTAAAAAGACAAAAGAATATCAAAAGGATATCTATATGTCTTACTGACTACAAGAAGGCTTTTGACTGTGTAAACCAGGAGAAACTCTGGGCCACATTAAGAAGCATGGGTATACCCAAACACCTGATAGTTCTCTTGCACAACCTTTACATTGATCATGAAGCAACAGTTCAAACGGAAAAAGGAGAAACAGAATTGTTTAAAATCAACAAAGGTGTTCAACAAGGCTGCATACTTTCATCCTACCTGTTTAATTTATATGCAGAACAAATCATAGTAACATAGTAAATGATGGCAGATAAAGACCAGTATGGTCCATCTAGTCTGCCCAGTAAGATGGCAAGAGTAGGTGCACCTGCTGCTCCATGCAGGCTACCCCTCCCCATGTCTTTGTTTAGGGGTGAACCCACCGCTCCATGTAGGACACCCCTATTTGTTGAGAAATTAGATAGTTAAGTTATTTTGATTTTATCCTGTTGCTGTAAAGGGATCCACTGTGTCTGTCCCATGCCATTTTGAATTCCATCACTGTGTTTGCCCCCCCCCCCCCCCACTTCCATCGGGAGGGCATTCCAAGCATCCACCACCCTTTCAGTGAAAAAGAATTTCATGACATTGCCTGTCAATTTACCCCCTTGCAGCTTCATGTTATGCCCTCTAGTTTTACAGCTTCCCTATCTTTGGAAGAGGTTTGTTTGTTCATTATTTCTCTTTAAGTATTTAAAGATCTGAATCATATCTCCCCTATCGCTCCTCTCCTCCAAAGTGTACATATTTAGGTCTTCAAGTCTCTTCTCGTAAGGCTTCTGACGCAGGCTCCAAATCATTTTGGTCGCCTTCCTCTGAACATTTTCCAGTCTTTTTACATCCTTTGCAAGATATGGTCTCCAAAACTGAACACAGTATTCCAAGTGAGGCCTCACCAGTGACTTATACAGTGGCCTTAGTACCTCATCCTTTCTGCTGGTAATTCCTCTTTGTATGCAACCCAACATCCTCCTGGCTTTCGCCACCGCCTTGTCGCAACTGTTTTGCCACCTTGCGATCCGCAGAAATAATCACACCAAGGTCCTTCTCCTGATCTGTGCATACCAACCTCTCGCCCCCAATCACGTATATTTCCCTTGGATTTCTGCTTCCCAAGTGTATGACACTGCACTTCTTTGCATTAAATCTTAATTGCAAAGCATTAGACCATTCTTTCAGCTTTTGTAGATCTTTCCTCATGTTAACCACTCCCTCAGGAGAGTCCACTCTGTTGCAAATTTCAGAGAAGCAGGACTGTATGAAGGCAACCAAGATGTGAAGATTAGTGGAAGACTCAGCAACAACCTTCGCTATGCTGATGATGCCAAATTACTGGCTGAAAGATCAAGGAACATAGTCTTAAAATAGGCCTGCCACTTAATGTAAAGAAGACAAAGATCCAGACAACTGGCAAAATCATTAAGTCCATCACTGATGGAGAAAAAATTAAAATAGTTGACAGCTTTAACTTACTTGGATCAACAATCAATATAGAAAGGACAAGTAGTCAAGAAATCCAATGACACATTGCTCTTGGCAGAATGGCTATGAAGGACCTAGACAAGATTCTCAAGAACAGAGATATCTCTCTCCATACAAAGATTTGACTTGTCCAAGCCATGCTATTTTCACTAACATCATATGGATGCGAAAGTTGAACAGTGAAAAAGACAGACAGGAAGATAATCTATGCCTTTGAATTATGGTGCTTTGAAGAATACCGTGTATACCATGGACTGCCTGATGAACAAACCAGTCAGTACTAGAGGAGATCAAACCTAAACTTTCTTTAGAAGCTCAGATGTCAAGACTTCGACTTTCATATTTAGAAACATGCAAAGAAAGAGATCGTTAGATAAAGAAATCATGCTTGGCAAGGTAGAAGGTCAATGCAAAAGAGGAAGGCCAGCAATGAGATGGATCGATATAATAACAGCAGCCGTGGGTGTCACTCTATCAACAATGAGCTGCCTGACTAAAGACAACAACACAGCCATGGTTAAAAATGTGTTTTAAGTTAATTGCAGTTGTCTCCGCTGGGCATGATCTGGTTCTAAAGCTAGACACTGAAAAAGCCTTTGATAAAGTGAATTGGGACTATATATTTTGGGCGTTGGAACAATGTGGCATCTAGAACTTTATGCTTCACTGAACTAGGTTGCTGTACTCAAAACTGAGTGCATGGATTTTGATGAAGGGCCTAGTAATGGACAGTTTTCATCTGGACCCTGATTCCCTGCTGCTTGACCCTGACAGGGGCAGCCAGGGAACCAATCAGGTGGCGGAGACCCACCTTGGCCTTCCTATTGCTCCGTGAGGAGCTGCCGATCTCTCAGGGGGCTGCCGGGCAGGATCAGAGGGCACCTTGCTTATTCCATCTCAGTGGTGGAATTACCAGCCATCCCCCCAGCAGTCTCCTGATGTACAGAACCATTACTGGAATTGGCCCTGTATGTCCAGGGGTCGGTCCCACCGATGCCCCACCTACTCTCCATCCCTGTGCCCCCCACATCCCCTGCAGCACGCACAGCGGCTCTGTGCATGCCGGGGGAATGGCAGGCAGAATACTGGCAAGGTGGATAGTGGGGCCTAAATGTTTTATTTACATGAGGGCTTTTACTTACCTGGAGGTATTCTTCACCTATCCCAAATGAATCTTGTTTAAAGCCCTCTATGTTAGCCAGTCTGCAATGGAAGACAGTTCGATCCTTCTTGGCTTGGCAGATGAAGTTTATGTGGCAGTGGGCTAAAGGCAATTATAAATTTTATACTGAGGGGCTAGTACTGCCTTATTGCCTTTTATTTGTTATGCACAAGCCTTCTATGAATCTGTGGAGAGGTGGCAAGGCAACATGCTTATTTTGAAATGGGTGGTGGCGGTAGTAATGGAAAGTTTTTTGAAGTGACATGGATTGTCGGGCATCTTTGTTTCTACTGTTATGGGGTAATGGGGACTTTTTGCTGGAATGAATAGAGGAGTGTTTTGAGATTGGCGAAAGAGGGGGAGTTGGAGTGGTGGGTGAACCCCTCCCAGAAGATGAAGATGGTATGCATTCTTTTCAACAATTGGTGGAAGAGAAGTTTGGCATCAGAAGATCCCATTTTTATGCATTTTTGCAAGCCTGCAAAAAGTGGGTTTAGGGAACAAGATTGGGAGTCAGCTGAAGATATGCATCCAACCCACCTAATGGGGAATTCTATATCCCTCTGGAATAAGGTTGAGCAAGAACAAAAGGATAAGAGGATAGTGTTGTACACTTTGACATAATATTGGGTTAGGATGCTGAGCAAAGAGGTAACTGAAAAGAAGGTACAGAAATGGTTTCAAATGGCCAGTAGTGGGATAGTGGATGTGGATTACCCGGAAATGCAATTTAAAATCCTGTATCGTTATATTGATATGGAGAAGAGACACAAGATGGGGCTTGTAGATTCAACTCTTTATCTTAAGTGTTGCAGATAGGTGGGAAATATGGTGCATAGTTTTCTATGATTCAAAGAACTACATAGATTTTGAACAGATCTGAATGAGTTATTGAATAAATGCATGGAAGCAAGGAGGTCTATGGTGGAAGAGGTGCTCTTGCTGCGGGGTATGTAGGGCCAGAAGTGCGGAGTAGAGGGAATATATTGTTCATGAGACTTGGGGGCATGTTTACTAAAAGCCGTACAATTGCGTGCCGCACAATAGCGCACGGAAACGCGGCACTCAAACGCTCAGAAACGCTCTTAAACGCCCCGCACAAGTGCGCTTGGGCCCCGCACAATTGCGCGCCGCACTAACGTGCCCCGCACAAGTACCCGGCCCGCAAATGTCCGATAGAGGCGTGGAAAGGCATTCTGAGGGCGGAGGAAGGCTCCCGAGGGGCGGAGAGATGGGGTCAATGGGCGGGGAAGGGGAGGGGAGAGGCTCCCCGCACAGTATCGGGGACGAATTTGCAGGTTAAAAATAGCGCGAGTGAAACACTCACGGTAGAGGGCATTTAAAGGGAAGAGAAACCATTTCCGTCAGCAATGTACAGGGAAACCGGGGAAACCTGCAAAACGTGAGCAGTGTGATACATGTGCACAGAACAAAAGTGCAAATAAAGATAGAAAAAGACCCAAACAAACATATTAAAAATAGGAAGTCAGCTGGGGAACCCTGATATTAATGGGCAAACATAAGAAACACACCCAGGAAAGCTCCAAAGAAATGAAATGAAGTATGGAAGGGGCTACGGAGCGGAGACCCTTCCAAAAACCATTACCTTTTTTCTGAGCCTTCCTGGGAGTGTTTGCTATGGTTGCCCATTAATATCACTGTTGCCCAGCTTGGTTATATTTATCCCCAGTTCGTCGTGGTCGGTTGAGGGGTTTATTTGCACTTTTGTCACCAGACAAGGTGACTGAGCCCACAGTACAAATGTGCAGAGCAGGGTTTTTGACTCCTTTGGTCAGGTTTCCCACCCCCAGGGACTGCACTATCACAGTGGCCACAGTGTGGTGCAGTAGACAGAGGCAGTACCTCTAGGACCAGAGGGTCACAGGTTCAAATCCAAGCTGGGGCTCCTGCCAACCCAGTCCCCATATTTTACCCACCACTAAACAGAGATAGTAAAGACACTCCTTTATTGCAGAGAACATAAGCATGGTTCACACACCCATTTTGTACCCAACACCGCACACACACCATAACAATGGGCATTACCAACAGCCGAGTCCCCCAAATGCAGTCCTGGAGTGCCACAACTCAATCAGGTCATATGCTTTTCCAAGATACGGACATGCCAGCATGTTGGCGGTAGGGTACAGGTGGTGGAGGGGGCAGTGGCTGCTAGCCACAGAAGACAGTGGCCGAGCCATGTGCAGGCTGGCACGTCCACTGCAACATAGGCCCTGTCGGATGTACAGTCATGGACTTCCCAGGGAATTCAGCACATCTGTGGCAACACAGTGGTGCAGTGCACACAGACAGTGTGTGCAGGAGCAAAAGGTCACAGGTTCAAAGCCCAGCTGGGGCTACTGCCATTCCTGTCCACATATTTTCCCCACAACTAAACCATGTTAGTAAGGGCAATCCTTTATTGCTGGGGATATACGCATTGGTCATACGTCTATCTTTTACACCACCAAGCACAGACACCATGACCAGGGGCATTACCTAGAGCAGAGTCTCACAAATGCAGTCCTGGAGGACCACACACCATTCAGGTTCCATGCTGCCACTCATACAAATAACCGTGCTGTATATCTATGCACCACCCCCATGGCATGTAGATGTAGCTCATGCATATTCATGAGGGACAGCAGGAAACCCCAACCAGTGTATTGCAAACCTGGACTGGATTTGGGAACCTCTGCCTTACAGCAGCAGCCAACAGGGACAGACACACCCACACCCACACCCACAGGCCCCATTGGCCAATGCCTCCTGGTGAGGCAGGACATTGGGCCCTGCGTGCATCTCCCAATACCAGCACTTGCATACCTTAGCAATGTCACCCTACACCAGGGTATATGGTACACAGCTCTCAAACGTTTGCTATGAGTACTGGCAGATAGATATCCCTACGTTACGCACAGTCTGCTCTATGAGCTCCATCATAATAATCTATCTGATGTTTGCGGTGTGTGCGTCAGGTCTGGCCCCTGACAGTGTTTACCACCCTAGGGAGGGACCCCCAACGGTATTGCATACCATACCCATGCCTGTACTGTGCCCAGGACTGGTGTGGTGGGCAAGGATTCTGAACCCCTCTATAGTAGCACAATGCTAGCATACGTGTGGGAGTGTGTGTCTGTCTATACAGTGTGTGGGCTGCAAACACTGTCCACAGTTTTGGCCTGATGATGTGCATAATGAGCAGCAAGGTACCATGGGTATAGCTCAGACAGGGTGGGCTGGCCAGGATGCATCTGCACAGGGCATAGGGCACTGGCAGGGACATTGTAGTGGCCGTCCACCACCTCCACAGACAGGGTGACCTCTGTATGTGCTGCTGGGCTTTCACTCCACCCTGACTGTGCAGTGATGGCAGCATGGCTAGGCACCCCCATAGTGCTTCATAGCACTTCCCTCATGTGATATATATGGGTCACCTGTTGGGGCCTAGTCACTGATGTATCTGCTTGTGTGTGCTGCCATCCCAGTTGTGGGTGCATGCATTTCCAGTGGGACTAACCAGCAGACTGTTCACAGCTGGTATGTGCCCTGCTGGAGTGCCTTGCAGTGGCTGATGGCTTGATGCAGGGGAATATCAGATAGTGGTGGGGTGCATCTTAGCATATCCAGGCCTACTGTCTGTCTGATATTGTGGTCTGGGTGTGTGTGGGGCTGCTTGGACTGCCCTGTAGGGTGTCTGTTCCCCAACAGGACTGGGGTTGATGGTCCACTCTACTGCCATCATTGCAGGGGGAGGGGGGGGGGGTGTATAATGGGGATCTGTTGATAGGAGACCCTGCCTGTTTGCCACCCTCGGCTGGGGGGGGGGGGGGGGAGAAAGATTGGTGGTACATAGCCCACCTAGGGGTCCGTGGGGTTCCCCCTGACTGAGACAGACAGAGATATCCAAGGTGTTCCTGCAGAAACTACCTATCTCACAGATTATGACTGTTTTGGAGCTCTGCCATGGAGGGTGCTGTGGACCTGGTCCAGGGCGCCTCATCGCACACTCAGGGTGAGCACAGTTCCCGCACAGTGTGACTGTGTGTAGCTACTCTGTGCAAATTAAACACCCGGTCAGTACCTCCTACCAGGCCAAGGTGCTGTGTGGGTGCACACGGACACGTCCCCCTACCAGGCCGGGGAGCTGTTGGGGTGCATTCCCCATCTTGTGTTCATCTGTGGACAGCTGATTTGCATGTGCAGTGCATCATGGGTATGGGTGGCCTAACCCTATCCTGGTTCCCACAGCAGACTGTCTGTGTGGTGACATGCAGGCTCTCTGCAGCCAGCCAGGGGCTTGCTGGTAGCTATATAGCTGTAGCCCAATGGTTACTTCACTGCCTGTGGAGCCAGCGGTAATGGGTTCAAGCCCACAGTGGGGTTATTTGATAGGGTTGTCCAAAGCTTTTTTTAGATTTAATGTACATATGTTGCTGCCATCAAACACACCCTCAGTGTACTGTACCCATAAGGTGCCTCTGAGGGTGCTTTATAGGGCACCCTATAGGGCACCTTATGGTTGCCGTCCATATAAGGTGCACTATACATTATCCTGTGACGCAACATATATGGTGCCCTATAGGGGACATTCAAGGGTGCCTTGGCGGACAGTGAACTTTAACATGTGCCTTATGGGCCGCCTTATGTTAACACGCTTTGTGAGTGCGTTTGCTAGTAGTGATAACTGAAATAAAAATAGATTGCCCCCTACAGCACTCATCCCCATAATACACACTGCCTCAGTGAGCCTTCTTCATTGGGCACTGTGGGGGATTGAACCCCTGATCTCTGCACCATTGGTCAGTGTCTTAACCATTGTGCTGTGGCTCTGTTCCTATGCTTGGGCATCTGTGCACCGCCTTATGCCGCCCAAAATTAACAGTGCACTGCCTTATGCTGCCCAAAATTAACATGCCTCCTAAAGCACTTTTACCCATTACAGTTAATGCCTCAGCCAGCCCTTTTTGTTGTGCACAATGGGGAATTGAACCCATGGCAGCTGCACCCACAGTCAGTGTCTTAACCATTGTACTATGGCTCTGCTCCTTTGTGTGTGCATATCAGGGTGCCACTTAGCCTTCCCACGCACTATTATGCACGGCGCACAATAGCGCGGCGCACAATAGCGCCCCGCGCAAATGTGCGATCGCTTACTCCCGTTTTTTTTCTTTTCTCTGCCTGAACCGCCCACTCCTTATATGGCACAGGCACACTACCGCGGCCCCGCACATTAGGAATGTTTAGTAAACAGACCCCCTGGCTTATATGTGGCTAGGAAGTGTATGCTACAGAACTGAACCCACTCCGCTTACACTAGGGCAGTGGTATGCAATTAAAAAGGATGAGTGTGATCTATGCTCATAAACTGGTGCCAGCAGATTATTTGGAGCCATTTTTATGGTACCTTAAATTAAGGGTCAAGGGTTATGAGACAGATTGGAAGGTAGGGAGGAGAGGGGGGAGGGAAGGGAAATGGGGGGGGGGGAGTGGAATAAGGGAAAAAATTATGCCACTCATTGTTTTGTGTTATTGAAATTGGATATGTTTGCAAAAGAGTTATAAAAACTCTACAGTTGGCTATAGACCAAGTTTTGATACTGTAGAGGATATTTTGACTACAGTATTGAAGAAATAAAAAAAAAGAACAGAGCACCGAAATCAAGTAAGAACAGAGTATCAAGAAGAATATGATGATCAACAATGTCCAAAGCTTTACTTTATCTGGCAGCTGCCACTGCTGAATATCAGCCCATGGCGATTTTGGAAAGTGTGCCACAAAATTGTTAAAAATGTACTATAGAGTTTTCTAAATCTTGCTAATTAAATCGGGGTCCTTTATCTTCATATCCTAGCAAATAGGACAGTTTCTTTTCCTCCTCTTTCCTATCAATGGGTTGAGCTCCTTCTTTAAAAAGCAGCAGGCTAGAACTAATAGCAGAGATGATGATGATGATAATAAAAGGAAGGTAGTATCAGGCTAGCAACAGAAAAAGGAGAAGCATAAAGAGCAAACATGAGTGAAAGTAGTGGCTAGGGATGTGCACAGTGAACAGTTTTTCAGTATTTTAACCTTTTTTATAGATTTTTTGAAATTTTTGGTTCATTTCATGCATTTGTGTTAATAAAAAAATTGTTCAAAAAATCAGATCTCATAAATAGGACAAACATACACTAACACTTACAACATAAAAAATCACAATTAAATGTAGGAACATCCATTAAATCAGGGGATGAAGAACCCCTTCATATAATCAGATTTCTCCCTTTAATCTTTTTTATTATTCATTCAATCAGTTCAACAGTCTTTTAAGAGAACAAAGCAGACCCAAAGAGCCACCGTGCTAAGAAAAAATTATTTTTTTAAAGACCAAAGAAATTTAAGGTCAAAGACTTAGCTGGCAATGGGGTCCTGCAGTGGATGTTCACCATTCGAAATATTTTTGACGAGAAGGCTCCCCTTCATCAAAGAAACTCCACAGGCAGCTTCAACGAGAAAACACGTCTTCAGAGCTTTATAAATTCATAACCATAACCCAGCACTGCGTTTCGGGTTCTCCAACCCTGCATCAGATGGTACAAAAACAGCTATCTTCAAATGCCCAGCCATTGTTTCTTTCATAAAGTGTCCTCTCAAAGACAAGAATGGCGTCTGACGTCACGATTCAAATCAACCATTTTTAACCCTGAAAAAAACAGACAACATCCTATCAGGTGGGCAGAATGCTCCACCAATCGAGTTCTTGATTAAGTCCTTCGGGGATAACTGACTTTAAAGAGAAAATCCAGCATTGCTCCAGGACCTGCAAATATTGTTCCCGGTCTCCTCTACGGGGACTCTCGGGTGCATGGTCCAAAATACACCAAAAAAAGTCAGTAAATGTATGATTCATTTGGAGACAATGTGCCACTAAGGGAGCAGAAAGTGTCTTAGTGTGAATTCGAGATTTATGTTCTGAAAGACGCTTTTTCACAGGACGAATCGTACGACCTATATAGTGTAAACCACAAGGGCATGTAGGGCATGTAGGGCAGCGCTGGGTTATGGTTATGAATTTATAAAGCTCTGAAGACGTGTTTTCTCGTTTGGCAAAGGAGGTGTCATATGGGTGATGCTGTGGGGCTGGTAGGTCCACTAGACTGACAAGGCAGCTACCTAGGGAGAATATCTGTGGTGGCTAGTATGCTGCAGTCAGAAGGGAGTTCTGCCGCCATGTCAGTGTGGTGTGAGAGTAGGAGTGGCGGCTCAGTGACTGCAGCTTGCTGCTGGAGAAATAAGTGTCCCGGCACTGTATGTCAGGTGCAACGCTGCAGTTGCTACTGTCAATGGGATGGCAAGCATGTCAGCAGCAGGTACAGCGGAGCACATCCTGCTCCCTTCCTCCTAAGATCTAAGGCAGCAGCACCTGTGCCCACATCCCCTGGTGGAGGGGTGCAGGAGCGGCATGGTGTGTATAGCTGCATGGGTGCCACCTCAATAAAACCACCGGCAGTACTGAGGCAGCAGCTGGGGCATGCTTGCCGGGAGGGAGCTATTGGCTTGCATGCTGCCTACCACCATCTGTGGACCCTGGGACATGGCTTGTTTGCCTACTGGATGGGCTGGGCCTGGGATCAGGATGCCCCTCACTTGAGCATATTGAGTAGATATGTGCATGTCGTTCATAAAGATTCCACCGAGCCACGAATACTATGCAATATGGTTGGGACAAGGTACTTCAGGCCGGAAGGTCGGCGGTTCAAATCCCACTAGAGGACAGCAACCTTGGGCCGGAAGGACTGGGGTTTCTAGTCCCACAGATGCTCCTTGTGGTCTTGGGCAAGCCACTTAACCCTCCATTGCCCATGTTCCCTGTAAGTATTAGTGTATGTGTCTCAAAATCCCCATGTGTTAAATGTATCCCCCACTTGTGTTGTGACCGCTTTGATTGAAGGATAAGGCGGTATATAAATACCATTAAATAAATAAATAAATAAAATATGAGAACAGCCAATATCAGAATGAAGCTACAAGGAGGTAAACTTTAAAGCAATGTCAGGAAATACTTTTTCACTGAAAGTATAGTGGATGCTTGGAATGCCTTCCTGATGGAGATAGTGGGGGCAAATACAGTGACAGAATTCAAAATGGTATGGGACAGACACAGTGGATAGCTTTATAACAAGAAGATGAAATCAAAACAAACTTAAATATCTTTTATATTTCAACAAATAAAGGGGGTGACCTGCAGAGACTGGCGTTTACAACTACTCTAGCCACTTTACTGGGCAGATTACATGGACCATACTGGTCTTTTATCTGCCAATAGATACTACGTCACTATGCTGCTATGCAGAAGCTAGGGGCACAGCCTCCCTGCTGGGAAAATGGCATTTGTGGTTATCACTCAAAGATAGTATTCAGGGCCCCAGGCTACATGGTCATAGAAATGAAAACATAATAGCAACTCATCTATTAACATTCCCTCTCTTTTCCTCTCCATGTATTTACTCGAAAAATTAAATCAGTGCAAAAAAAACCCCCACTGGAAACCACAAAATCAACTCTCATGCATATTAACAGAGCTGTGCAGCTGTGGTCTGCAGCTGAGCCAGATATTACTTTCGCCTACTGCAATGGATCCTGCGCAAGTGCCTCCTGGAAAAGTGACACTCACATAGACTGACTTTATAATTCCTAAGCAGTGAGTGGAGATTAGCAAATGCATGGCCTGTGAATGGAGGCCATTCTTCCCGTGTGACTCAAATGATTTTGCACAAAAACAAGCAAATACCAGGAAAACTCAAACACATATCCCTAAGGGTTAGTTTGGCAGAACTCAGATTTCTCTCGATATTCACCCACCTTCATGTGTCCTAAATATGGTAGCATTAAAGGTACTAACATTTGCAACTTCAGCTTTAAAAAAACAGTAAAAATTAAAATAAACATGTAGAAACAAAATAACATGAAAAAATTGGAAACTGATATTCAAAGAGCTTAGGCTCCTAACTTCGAGAATCCTAAATTGGTCTCTGAAATTTTACTAGGGTTGATATCTAATTTTATGCTTTTAGTTTCACTAGGTCATCTCTGTGTGATTCTTTGGAGATTACAAAACACTGCAGGAAAACTGGCACTGGTAAGTTGAATGCAGATGAGCATTTAATATCAGACACAGTGCAATGATTGTTTGGGACTGTGCAATTATCTGCCAAAAGTAGGGCTGTGCATTCGTCTGAAATGACATGGAAAATATCAATGAAATTTCCTATTTCATTTCATATCATTTTTAATATGAACAGAATGCTAAAAAAAATGTGAAATTCAGCCCCAAAGATATTATAATGCCTCTATATAGCTCCATAATGCAAAAGCACCATGAATATTGTGTGCAGTTCCAGTTGCCATATCTAAAAATGGATAGAACAGAATTTAAAAAGATAGAAAGAACAACCAAAATGATAAAGTGGATGGAAGGATATCCCTAGGAGGAAAGACTTAAAAAGTTAGGACTCTTCAGCTTGAAAAAGAGACGGCCAAGGGGAGATATGATAGAGATCTGTAAAATAATGAATGGAGTGGAATGGGTAAACATAGATCAGTTGTTTACTGCTTCAAAATGTAAGAAGTGGAGTGGAGGAGTGGCCTAGTGGTTGGGGCAAGGTACTTCAGGCTGGAAGGTTGGGGGTTCAAATCCCACTAGAGGACAACAACCTTGGGCTGGAAGGATTGGGGTTTCTAGTCCCACAGGTGCTCCTTGTGGTCTTGGGCAAGCCACTTAACCCTCCATAGCCCATGTTCCCTGTAAAATAGTTATCTCCAAGTTATAATACCCTGTTCAATGTAATTTCAGTTTGTTCAATGTAAACTGCACTGATGCAGAATAGTGTGGTATATAAGAGAATGTAAATAAAGAACATAAGAAATGTCATATTGGGTCAGACCAAGGTCCATCAAGGGAAGAATCCTGTTTCCAAATGTGGCCAATCCAGGTCACAAGTACCTGGCATGTTCCCAAAAAGGCACATAGGTTCCACAATGCTCATCCTGGGGTAAGCAGTGGATTTCCCCAGTCCACTTTAATAATAGTTTATGGACCTTTCCTCCAGGAACTTGTCCAAACATTTTTTAAACCCAGCTACATTAACAGTTTTTACTACATTCTCCGGTAACAAATTCCAGAGTTTGATTATGCTTTGAATAGAAAAACAATTTATCTTATTAGTCTTAAATGGGTTGCTTTGTAGCTTCATTGCATGTTCTCTAGTCTTTCTACTTTTTGATGGCGTAAACAAGCAATATAAGGTTACCCGTTCCACTCCATTCATTAATTTATAGACCTCTAATATATCCCCCCTCAGCCGTCTCTTTTCCAAGTTGAAGAGCCCTAACCTTTTAAGCCTCTCCTCATAGGGGTATCTTTCCATCCTCTTCACCATTTTTGTTGCTCTTCTCTGTACCTTTTCTAATTCTGCTATATCCTTTTGAAGATATGGCAACCAGAATTGCACACAATATTCAAGGTGCAGTCCCACCATGGAACAACACAGAGACATTATAATATCCTTGATTTTATTCTTCATTCCTTTCCTTATGATTCTTAGCATTCTATTTGCTTTCTTGGCTGCTGCTACACACTGGGTAGAAGGTTTCAACATATTATCCACGATGACACCTAAATCATTTTCCTGGATGGTGGTTTCTAAGGTGGTACGTTGCATCGTGTAACCATAGTTTGGGTTGTTCTTTCCTAAATGCATAATTTTGCACTTGTCCACACTAAATTTCATCTGCCATTTGGACATCCAGTCTTCCAATTTATCAAGGTCTTCTTGCAATTTTCACAATCCTCCTGGGTTTTAGCAACATTGAATAATTTTGTGTCATCTGAAAATTTGATCATCTCACTCCTTATTCCTATTTCCAGGTCATTTATTAATATGTTAAAAAGTAGCAGGCCATCATAGATCCCTGGGGTACTCAACTATTCACCTTTCTTCACTGATAAAATTGGCCATTTAGCTCTTACTCTCTGCTTTCTATCTTTTAAGCAGTTCCTGATGCACAATACTACACTGCCTCCAATCCCATGACTTTTTAATTTTGCTAAGAGTCTCTCAGAAGAGTAGAAAGACTAGGGGATGTACAATGAAGCTACAATGTAGCAAATTAAGAGTAATTAGAAAAAGTATTTTTTCACTCAGCATGTAATCAAACTCTGAAATTCATTACCAGAGGATGTATTAAAGCTGTTAGTGTAAATGGTTTAAAAGAGATTTGGACAAGTTCAGGGAGGAAGGTCCATAAACCACTATTAAAGAGGACCCAGGAAATCCACTGCTTACCCCAGGACAAGTATTATGGAACTTATGTACTTTTGGGGGAACCTGATACATACTTGTTACCTGGATTGTCTACTTTTGGAAGCAGGATACAGAGCTTGATGGACCTTTGATGTGAACAATATGGCATATCTTATGTTCTTATGTGCTTTTATGTTCTTAAGCAGACTGACTAGAGCTAGCCCCCATGGAGATGTGATGGCTCTTCTGCAAGATGCCTTCCTTTCAACCCAAATGTCACCAGGTTGAGGCCAGCCTGTAATGAAACTAGGATGGGCAAAAGCGAATTTAGGATTTACATTGTTTTGTTTGTATTAAAAATTATAAGATGTGTTGTTGATATTTCCCATGTTGTTTCAAGCGAATGTACTTCCCTACTATGCATACGCCTTGTTATATTTTCAATTGTATTAATTGAAAAGCTTATAGAAAAAGAAAACTGAAAATTGCTCAGAAACACAGAGAAGCTAAAGCCAGAGGAGAGAGGAAGTCATGAAACCTAGCAGAGATTTCCAATATGCAGCAAGATAAGATAAATAGAAGTAGTACAATGATGCATGCAAGGAAATAATAACATAAGAAACGCCATATTGGGTCAGATCAAGGTCCAGTATCCTGTTTCCAAAAGCGGCCAATCCAGGTCACAAGGATCTGACAGGTTCCCAAAAAGACACACAAATTCCATAATGCCTGTCCGGGGACAAGCAGTGGATTTCACGAGTCCTCTTTAATCATTTATCTATTTATTTGTTTGTTTATTTAGTCAGTTTTGTATACCACCTTATCCTTTAATCAAAGTGGTCAACAAGACATTGGGATAGTAATGTTTTATGGATCTTTCCACCAGAAATTTGTCCAAACCTTTTTGAACCCAGCTATACTAACAGCCTTCTCTACATCCTCCGGTAACAAATTCCAGAGTTTAATTATGCATTGAGTGAAAAAAAAAATTCTCTTATTAGTCTTAAATGGGTTGCTACATTGTAGCTTCATTGCATGTCCCCTAGTCTGTATACATTTTGATAGCATAAACAACAGGTCTACGTTTATCTGTTCTACTCTATTTATTAATTCATAGATCTCTGTCATATCTCCCCTCAAGCGTCTCTTTTCCAAGTTGAACTAAAATCAGAAAATATTAGAAAAAGAAGTTTGACTTTCCTAGAGCTAAGAGAATTAAAGAGAAAATTCCAGCCTTGAACTGGAATGCTAAAAGATGCTCAAAGATTCATGTTGAATGATGTTGAGAAGATCAAGTAAAAGTGGAAAGTAATCAGTATACCCAGAGTCATTATACCATAAAGATCAAGTAGATCAACAGCTGTTTCAACCTGTACTTTATAAGCAAGAACGTTAGTGATGAAAGAAGTTGAAGCAGCGCTGAAAGCATTATCAAAGAATAAAGCACCAGGCATTAATGGCATTCCCAGTGAAGTATTACAGCAATCAGATGCAGCTGTTACAATACTGACAAGACTCTGCCAGGAAATTTAGAAAACAACATCATGACTACTGACTTGAAAAGATCTGTGTTCATACCAATACTGAAGAAAAGTGATCCAATTGACAGAAAATTACCACAAAATTGTTCTGATCCCACATGCTAGCAAAACTCAACTCAAAGTCATTCAGGGCAGACTATAACTGTACCTGGAACAATAATTGCTTGAAATGCAAGTAGGGATCAGGAAAGGGTGAGGAACAGGAGACGTCATTCGGGATGTAAGGTAGATCCTTGAAAAGGCAAAAGAATACCAGGAAGATATTTACATGTGTTTCATTATGACAGAAGGACCTATGCATAAATCATGAAAAATTCTGGACCAAATTAAGAAGCTTAGGTATACTAGAACGCCTGATAGTTCTCATGCACAACCTTTACACTCACCAAGAAGCAACAGTTTGAACAAACAAGAAGAAACAGAATGGCTTAAAATTGCCAAAGGTGTACAAAAAGGCTGCATACTTTCTCCAAACCTGCTCAATTTATATGCGGAACAAATCATCAGAGAAGTAGGATAGTATGAAGAAAACCAAGGTGTGATGATTGATGGAAAACTCATTAACAACCTTCACTATGCTGATGATACCATGCTACTGGCTGAAAGTGAAGATGATCTGAAACATCTGCTTATCAAGATCAAAGAACATAGGGCCCGATGTTCAGTTGAGCAGGGCTAAGCGTCATAGCCGCGTAGCCCTGTCCATGACCCCTTAACCCCGGATTTTCACATTTGTAGCGATGGAAGTGTAAATCCGGAGTTTGCCACACAGAAAGCCACCGAGCCTAACCGGGCAGCAGCAAGGGTTTTCCTCACTTATATTTAAGGCACAGAGCACTAACTAGGCTGCATCCAAAATCACTGCTACCCGATAAGTGCCATCCCCCGCCTCCGCTCCGCCCCAGAACATCCTCATCATGCCCCAATGCTAACTGGATAGCATTGTGGCATGTAGGGGACTTAATCAGGGATTTTCAAAGGCACTAGCCATGTAGGTGCCTTTGAAAATCCCCAGTTAAGGCATTTACACAGTTAACATGGCTGTTACCGTGTAAATGCCTTCGAAAATCGGGCCCATAGTCTTAAAATGGAACTGCACCTTAACATGAAGAAGACAAAGATCCTGACAACTGACAAAATCAATAATTTCATATTTGATGGAGAAGAAATAGAAATAGTAGACAACTTCAAACTGCTTGGATCCATAATCAATAATGGAATGAAGTAGTCAAGAAATCTGACGACACATTGCATAACTGCTATGAAAGACCTTGACAAGATTTTCAAGTGCAAAGACCCATCTCTGCAAACAAAGATTTGACTTGTCCAAGCCATGGTATTTTCAGTAAGATCATATGGAAGTGAAAGTTGAAAAGTGAAGTACTAAGACAGGAAGAAAATTGGTGTCTTCAAAATATTGTGCTGGTGAAGGATATTGTGTTCTGCTCAAAGAACAAATAAATTGGTCCTGGAGATCAAACCTAAGTTTTCCTTGGGTGCTGAAATGACAAGACTTCAGCTTTCATATTTTAGACACATTATGCAAAGAAAAAGATCATTGGGGAAAGACATCATGCTTGGCAAGGTTGACGGTCGACGGAAAGAGTAAGTCTGGCAATGTGATGGATCTATACAATAACATTACGAGGATTACATTGTTGGTCTCATTGGCTTTTGATAGGGATTAGAGTCTTATATTTAAAAATTACTTTAAAAATAAGGATATTTCCTTTTGTGGCCAAAAGGTGCATCTTTTTCGTGATGTGACCAAGGTGACACAACTTAAAACGAAGGCTTTTTTTTACAGCTTAAGCAATGTGTTGGATTGTGGGGGGACCTTATTTCTCAAGTTCTCCTGCAAGTGATTAGTTGGTTATAAGAGCAACATATATTTATTTTATGTATTTATCTAACATTTCTTATATACTGCCTTTCAGTGGTATCAAGGCGGTTTACATCGAACGCAACTGAGGAAAGGTTACATAGAACATAGATATACCTTTTTGGACCCTGTTCACTTGGAGAATTTTCTTAAAGACAAGAATGCTTGATTGAATGTTAGAGTTTAGAGATGTGGGTGGTAAAAAGGGGACATTGGTCACATTTTGGCTTAACTTTGTCATTTTATCAGTGTAATTATTACCCCCCCCCCCCCCCCCCCCCCCCCCCCCGTAATGTGGGCTAGAGTTCCTTCGGGGTATTTTCTTATTTTTCTTTTTCCTTTCATTTGTATGTTTTTTCTTATGATTTCCTGTATTTACTTATGTGTAAAGTTTTTGGAAAATTCCAATTTTAAAAAAAGCAACATGGTATCCAAGGCAGCTTTCAAATCAAGTTGCAACCACATGGTATCATAACCCTGATCTGCTTGTGCCCTAATTCCATTCAGCATGGCAACCATCACAGTTTTGATGCTACAGTTGTGCCAATAACCTGATTGCATTGGATGGTAGCCATCAGCCATTTCCAAACACTCTTCCAATTGGGATAATGCCACCCTTATCAATAATTTTGCAAGGAAGGAGAGACTGGAAATAGAGTAATAAGATGTAACATTCTCCCTATCACCTACACCCTTTTTTCAGAATAGGGGTGACCACAGCCTGTTCAATGATTTATTTACCAAGTTGATTGCACACAGACTAAATTCAGCTGCCAGCAACTTTATAGCTCTGGCAAGAATCACATCCAGGCTGCTTGAGGAAGCATACATCAGTTCAAGAAACTTACAAATCTGAAAGACACCACAGGATGAAATGAAGAGTAAGGGTATGATTACTAAATGGCGCTAAGGGTGCAAAGGTGCCATTAGCTGGTGTTTTCAGCACCCGCCAGCAGATAACACAGGCTTAACAGCTGGTAGCTTATTAACAGACATTAGGGTACAAAAGGGTGGAGAAGGGATGCTAATTGGGCAGAGTATGGGTGGGGACAGCATGTATTCCCTTAACGGCAGGTGCTATTAACGGGTGTTAGAGGCAGAGCCTCCGGGATCCTTAACAGCAGCTCAAAGCTGGCATTAAGGGCTCATTTTGGAGGGAGAGAGCTGTTTTTGACCATTCAACACCATACACGGAGCCCAATTACATGTTAGCAGTGTGCAGCAACCAGACTGGAGCCATGAAATTAGTGATAGCAGTGATCAATGAGCAGTCACAGCATTGTGCCCTTTCAATAACGAGCACTATGTTGTTGGTGCTGAAGTGGCAAAGATGGTGCCATGTGAGTGGTTGAACAGGGCCGGTTAGTCTGCCAGGTGGACCAGGTGGCTGCCTAGGGTGTACATCTGCGATGCCTGGTGAGTCTGTGCTGTGACAGCAGCGGCACACAAATGTGCCGCTGCTGTCACAGAGGACCTGTGCCACTGCCACTGCCACCATGCAGCCATGTTAGCAGCATGTAGGAGTGTCCGTGGCTTCTTCCTGGTGCAGAAGATATAATTGTCCCTGCCCTGTGTGACAGGTGCAATACTGTTTGTACTGTCAGGGCCAGGCCAAGGGTATCTGCCATCCTAAGCAGACCCTCCCCCCATGCATCTCCCCACTGCACTGAGGTTCCCCACAGCATGAAAGGGAGGATTCCCAATGCTGCTCCCCCTCCTTCCCAACATTAATTGTCTCATCTAGGGGAGGAGGGAAGCGTGGCAATTGTGCCCTGTTGTGCTGTGGTGAAGCTTAATGCTGCATCACGCATCCTCATGGCATGCTGCTCCTGGTCCCCTCTGACATATCAGAGGGGGGCAGAAGTGGCATGTCAGGATGACTCGCATGTGCGCTGCTGCTTTAAGGTCACCCGTAGCACTGAATTGTCGGCTGTGCCATGCTTACAGGGAGGGAAGGATCACTGTGATCTGCCAACTATGAGAAAATTCCAGGACTGGCCCACAAGCATACATCAAAAAATAGATATATTGGTCTATCTGCTAGGTCACCCAAAGACTGGAATGTGGGAGTTCATGTATCCTGGCCTACCCCTCTGGCAGAACACATCCCATATGTAAGACATGAACGTCAGTTGATCCAGCAGCATATCAATGCAGTGCTACATACAGACCTAACAAAATGTTCCTCTCCCACACCTACCTAACATACCCTGTCAGACAGGTTTGGCACAGAGCCTGCAGAGAGCTACACAGACAGAGGCATACCCCAGCTTATGTCTTCATGCAGCCTGGCAATGACCACATATATACACATGGAATGATGTACTCACTCTCCTACATGGCTACTCTGTAGCTCCTTGCACATGATTACTGTGTGTAAAAGAGGAAAGGTTATGTGTTCAAGAACAGCTAGTGGATCAAGAGTGATATGTCCTGGTGATGGATCACACATTAAGCAGGCCTAAGCAACATATACACACTCAGTGTAGGTGTTAGCATAGTCCAAGCATTAAAGGAGATCTAAGGGCCAATGTGCACCTCTTTTGGGCAGTGGGATCATGTGTTTGTGGTTGTGTGTTGCCCAGAGGACTGTGAGCAGTAGTAATGCATGTGATGCGCAGGCTTTATGGCTGTGCATACAACATGCAGCATGGTCAGTTCTTTTGCAACTCTATAAACTGTGTGAGACACCATTTGTGGTCAGAAGGTTAGTTTCCAGTAAGTAGTTGCAACCTGTCGGAGTCACTGGCAGACTGGACACATCTTGTCCTCAAAGCTGTGACAAATGCATTCCCAGTTACACCATCATCAAAGCCCAACCTCATAGCATGCCCCTACACTTATGTCCCAACATGACACTGCTGTACAGCTCCTATATTGCCTGCTGGTTTCACAGAAGTGAGCTGGGGGAGGCATGGTCTCACCAGGGAGAGCTTCATCAAATGTGTGTGTGGGCAGCAAATCTTACCTGACTAAGCTTCCAGGCCTCAAGGCACACCTGGCTGCACACGTGAGAGGCCTGCTTAATGCCAACTACCACAATAGTTGTATCTGTGGTAACTAGGGTTGCCAACTGGCTCCAGATGCACCTAACAGGCTTGATCCAGTCCTGGGTTTACCCCACTGCATGCAGGAACTTGTTTTCCATTTCCTATGGAGCGCAATGGAAAAAGTAGAACTAAATGTCCCTGCATGCAATGGGATAAACCAAAGACTGGATCAAGCCTGCTGGGCGCATCTGGAGCCAGTTGGCAACCCTAACAGCATATTTAGGTCTTCAAGTCTCTTCTCACAAGGCTTCTGACTCAGGATCCAAAACTGAACACAGTATTCCAAGTGAGGCCTCACCAGTGACTTATACAGTGGCACTAGTACCTCTTCCTTTCTGCTGGTAATTCCTTTTTGTATGCAACTCAACATCCTCCTAGCTTTTGCCACCGCCTTGTCGCACTGTTTTGCCATCTTGAGATCCGCAGAAATAATCACACCAAGGTCCTTCTCCTGATCCGTGCACACCAACCTCTCGCCCCCTATCGCATATATTTCCCTTGGATTTCTGCTTCCCAAGTGCATGACACTGCAATTCTTTGCATTAAATCTTAATTGCAAAGCATTAGACCATTCTTTCAGCTTTTGTAGATCTTTCCTCATGTTAACCACTCCCTCAGGGGAGTCCACTCTGTTGAAAATTTCAGAGAAGCAGGACTGTATGAAGGCAACCAAGGTGTGAAGATTGGTGGAAGACTCAGCAACAACCTTCGCTATGCTGATGATGCCAAATTACTGGCTGAAAGCAAAGACGATCTGAAACATTTCCTTCTCAAGATCAAGGAACATAGTCTTAAAATAGGCCTGCCACTTAACGTAAAGAAGACAAAGATCCAGACAACTGGCAAAATCATTAAGTCCATCACTGATGGAGAAAAAATTAAAATAGTTAACAGCTTTAACTTACTTGGATCAACAATCAATATAGAAAGGACAAGTAGTCAAGAAATCCAATGACACATTGCTCTTGGCAGAATGGCTATGAAGGACCTAGACAAGATTCTCAAGAACAGAGATATCTCTCTCCATACAAAGATTTGACTTGTCCAAGCCATGCTATTTTCACTAACATCATATGGATGCGAAAGTTGAACAGTGAAAAAGACAGACAGGAAGATAATCTATGTCTTTGAATTATGGTGCTGTGAAGAATACCGTGTATACCATGGACTGCCTGATGAACAAACCAGTCAGTACTAGACGAGATCAAACCTAAACTTTCTTTAGAAGCTCAGATGTCAAGACTTCGACTTTCATATTTAGAACATGCAAAGAAAGAGATCGTTAGAGAAAGAGATCATGCTTGGCAAGGTAGAAGGTCAATGCAAAAGAGGAAGGCCAGCAATGAGATGGATCGATATAATAACAGCAGCCATGGGTGTCACTCTATCAACAATGAGCCGCCTGACTAAAGACAACAACACAGCCATGGTTAAAAATGTGTTTAAGTTAATTGCAGTTGTCTCCACTGGGCAGGATCTGGTTCTAAAGCTAGACACTGAAAAAGCCTTTGATAAAGTGAAATGGGACTATATATTTTGGGCGTTGGAACAATGTGGCATCTAGAACTTTATGCTTCACTGAACTAGGTTGCTGTACTCAAAACTGAGTGCATGGATTTTGATGAAGGGCCTAGTAACGGACAGTTTTCACCTGGACCCTGATTCCCTGCTGCTTGACCCTGACAGGGGCAGCCAGGGAACCAATCAGGTGGCGGAGACCCACCTTGGCCTTCGTATTGCTCCATGAAGAGCTGCCGATCTCTCGGGGGGCTGCCGGGCAGGATCAGAGGGCACCTCGCTTATTCCATCTCAGTGGTGGAATTACCAGCCATCCCCCCAGCAGTCTCCTGATGTACAGAACCATTACTGGAATTGGCCCTGTATGTCCAGGGGTCGGTCCCACCGATGCCCCACCTACTCTCCATCCCTGTGCCCCCCACATCCCCTGCAGCACGCACAGCGGCTCTGTGCATGCAGGGGGAATGGCAAGCAGAATACTGGCAAGGTGGATAGCGGGGCGTGCAACCCCGCTATCTGCCCCATAGAATTGGGGCCTAAATGTTTTACTTACATGAGGGCTTTTACTTACCTGGAGGTATTCTTCACCCATCGCAAATGAATCTTGTTTAAAGCCCTCTAAGTTAGCCAGTCTGCAATGGAAGACAGTTCGATCCTTCTTGGCTTGGCAGTGATACAATATGTTATATCAGATGAAGTTTATGTGGCAGTGGGCTAAAAGCAATTATAAATTTTATACTGAGGGGCTAGTGGTGCCTTATAGCCTTTTATTTGTCAGCTCCCTGGTGCAGCAGCAGCCTATTGGGAGCTAGGCTCACGTAGAGGCCTGGCCTTTATGATTGTCCAGTGGAGTCACTGAGTTGGTGAAACAGGAAAAATCTGCCATGTAACTGTGTGCACCTTGCTCTTGTCCTAAGCTGCAGTCACAGAGTGCAATCTAAGGGTCTTTTAGCTCCATGCACAGTATGCACATACAGGCATGTCCATCACAAGCACATCTGCACACAATATACACTATCTTAACACTGTCTACTGATCATTGACTACAGCATTTAGCATGACATTATGTTTTACTCCAAAACAACAACTAGCCTTATATTTACAAAGACTGCATGCATTGGTTTGCCTGATTGTGACAGCAGGACACATCTACTACTACAACTACTACTATTTAGCACTTATAAAGTGCCACGCACGCAGCGCTGCACAGCTAGCCTACAAGAGGTGGCTAACATACAAGAGACAGTCCCTGCCCATCAGAGTCATGCTCATCGTAGCTTACAATCTAGTTAGAACAGTACAGAGCATTAGTTAGTTCTGCGGAAGGTACGGTGTGGTACAGTTTGGTACAGCTTGGTCTATAGTTTGGTCATAAATGTTAATGGGGGTTAGGGTAGGATGAGGATGGAAGTCAGGATCTGAATGCAACGGTGAAGAGGAGGGTCTTCAACCTGGATTTGAAGAGGGCCAGGGAGGGCGCCTGGCGCACAGACACAGGAAGGCTGTTCCAGGCGTGTGGCGCAGCAAGGTGAAAGGAGTGCAGTTGGGAGTTCGTGGTGCGGGTGAAAGGCATTGAAAGAAGCGATTTGTTAGCGGAGCGCAAGTTTTGAGAGGGGACATAGGGAGAGATAAGAGATATGAGGTATAGAGGGGCCATAGAGTGAATGCATTTATAGGTCAGCAAGAGAAGCTTGAATTGGATGAGGAATTGGACAGGGAGCCAGTGAAGTGATTTGAGGAGAGGAGTAATGTGGGTATGACGAGGCTGGCAGAAGATTAGTCGAGCAGCATGATTTTGTATAGACTGAAGGGGAAGGAGGTGGCTCACGGGGAGACCAGCGAGGAGTAGGTTGCAGTAATCGAGGCGAAAGGAGATTAAGGAGTGGATAAGTGTTTTGGTGGTATGTTCAGAGAGGAAGGGGCGGATCTTGCTGATGTTGTAGAGGAAAAAACGGCAGGTCTTAGCTACAAGCTAGATATGAGCGGAGAAGGAGAGAGAGGTGTCAAAGATGACCCCTAGATTGCGGGCTGAGGGAACAAGAAGGATAGTAGATCCATCTACATGGACTGAGAGAGGAGGAAGTGGGGGGGGGAGTTAGGTGGAAAGACAAGAAGTTCAGTCTTGGCCATGTTCATTTTCAATCGACAATGAGACAGCCAGGCAGCGATGTCCGAAAGACAAGCAGAGATCTTGGACTGGGTTGCCGGAGAAATATTAGGTGTAGAGAGGTAGATTTGGGAGTCATCGGCATAGAGATGGTACTGAAAGCCATGGGAAGAGATAAGCACGCCAAGGCCTTGGGTATAGAGAGAGAAGAGGAGGGGGCCCAAGACAGATCCGTGGGGTACACCTACATGGAGCGGGGTAGGGGAGGAGGAGAAGCCACCAGAGCATACACTGAATGAGCGATGGGAGAGTTAGGAGAAGAACCAGGATAGTACAGAGTCCTTGAAGCCAAGCGAGGAGAGGGTGGTGAGGAGAAGGTCGTGGTCAACAGTGTCAAAGGCAACAGAAAGGTCAAGAAGGATGAGGATAGAATAGAGACCTTTAGATTTAGCCAGGAACAGGTCATTGGTGACTTTTGTGAGTGCCTTTTCAGTGGAGTGTAGGGGACGTAAGTCTGATTGTAGTGGGTCCAGGAGGGCCTGGGAGGTGAAGAAATCGAGGCAGCGACGGTGGACTGCTCGTTCTAATAGTTTGGATATGAAGGGAAGGAGAGAGATGGGTCGATAGTTAAAAGGGCATGTGGGATCAAGCAAGGGTTTCTTGAGGAGGGGTGTGACAACAGCATGTTTGAAGTCAGTAGGGACAGTTGCAGTGGAGAGAGAAAGGTTGAGGATATGAGTGATGGAGGGGACAATGGTGAGGGAGCCTGTTTCCAACAGTGGCCAATCTAGGTCATATGTACCTAGCAGTTTCCCCAAAAGACACAGGTTCCGCAATGCTTGTACTGGGTCAAGCATTGATATCCTGGGTCCCTTCTTAATAATGGTTTATGGACCTTTCTTCCAGGAACTTGTCCAAACCTTTTTTAAACCCAGCTACACTAACAGCCTTTACTACATCCTCCAGTAACAAATTCCAGAGTTTGATTACACATTGAGTGAAAAAATATTTTCTTTTATTAGTCTTAAATAGTTTACCCTGTAGCTTCATTGCATGTCCCCTAGTCTTTCTATATTCTGATAATGTACACAATCGATCTACGTTTACCCGTTCCACTCCGTTCATTAATTTATAGACTTCTATCATATCTCCCCTCAGCCGTCTCTTTTCCAGGTTAAAGAGCCCTAACCTTTTTTAGCCGTTCTTCATAGGAGTATCCTTCCATCCCCTTTACCATTTTGGTGGCTCCTCTCTGAACCTTTTCTAATATTGCTATATCCTTTTTAAGATACGGCGACCAGAATTGCACACAATATTCAAGGTGAGGTCTCACCATGGAACGATATAGAGGCATTATAATATCTTTTGTTTTATTTTCCATTCCTTTCCTTATGATACCTAGCATTCTATTTGCTCTCTTGGCCGCCGCTGCACACTGGGCCGAGGCTTTTAAGTTCCTTTTTTGAACACCAAATAGAGAACCTTTTCTACTTAAAGGCATAGGCCCACCTTGTGGAAGGTTTTCTTGAAGCCAAAAGGATATCCTTTACCTGTTGAGAAAGGTTGATATCCTGGAATTCTAGGATCTCAGGAGCCACGCCCTGAGGTGTAGAGACTGAGGATTCGGGTGCAATAGCATCCTGTTCTCCTAGGAAAGGAGATCTGGAGCACATCCCAACTCCAGAGGTCTGGCTTGAGAGAGAGACGTAGAAGCAAAGGATACCACGTTTGTCATGGCCAGCATGGGGCTATGAGGATCATATGGCCCCTGTCTCTCTGAAGCTTGAACAGAGTTTTGGGAATGAGGGGAATGGGTGGGAAGGCATAGAGGAAGTCCTGACCCCAGTGGAGGTGGAAGGCATCCCTCGCCTGACAGCTCTGAGCCGGAAATCTGGAACAGAACGGGGAAGTTTGGCATTCTGAGGACTTACAAAGAGGTCGATATCTGGAGTTCCCCAAATCTGAAAAATTCGAGCAATTTGCTCTGGATGAAGAGACCACTCGTGTGGCAGCAGTACTCGACTGAGTTTGTCTGCCAAGAGATTTTGCGTGCCTGGAAGATACACCGCTAGTAGATGGATTTGAAGATCTCTGGTGAAGGCCCAGAGGCGTAGAGCCTCGTTGCATAATGGTAGAGACCCCATCCCACCCTGTTTGTTCACATAGAACATGGCTACTTGATTGTCGGTCTGGACTAGAACTGTCCTGTAGCTGAGGTGGGCCTGAAATACTTGAAGAGCATAAAAGATGGCTCTGAGTTCCAGGAGGTTTATGTGAAGACAAGCCTCTTGCTGGGTCCATAGACCCTGAGTAGAGAGATTGTCCAAGTGAGCCCCCCAGCCTAACTTGGACGCATCTGTCAACAAGGTGGCTTGGTGTAGTGGCTGCTGGAAAGGAGAACCTACGAGAAGGTTTTCCAGCAATTGTCACCACTGTAGAGACAAAATGAGACGTGATGAGTTTCTGATTTTGTCCGTCAGGCGACCCGATGCCTGTGTCCACTGAGATGATAGGGTCCACTGGGCTGCCCGCATGTGAAGGCGAGCATAGGGAACCACATGGACAGTGGATGCCATATGCCCTAGCAGCTGAAGTATTTCTCAAGCATAGAAACATAGAAATATGACGACAGAAAAAGACCACATGGCCTATCTAGTCTGTCCTTCCATATCAACAACTACAACAGTCCCCCTTTAACCTTTAGAGATCCTCTGTTTTTGTCCCATGCTTTTTTGAATTCAGTTACTGTCCTCATCTCTACCACCTCCACTGGGAGACTATTCCATGAATCCACTACGCTTTCCGTAAAGAAATATTTCCACATATCACTCCTGAATCTATCCCCCTTCACCCTCATCCCATGTTCCCTCATAGCAGAACTTGCTTTCAATTGAAAGAGGCTCTCTCCCTGAACATTTATGCCACAGAGATATTTAAACATCTCAATCATATCACCTCTATCCCGCATTTCCTCTAAGATGTACAAATTAAGATCCTTAAGTCTGTCCTCATATGCTTTATAATGAAGACCACTAATCATTTTAGTAGCCACCCTCTGCACCGACTCCATCCTGTTCACATCCTTTTGAAGGTGCGGTCTCCAGAATTGCACACTATACTCCAAATGAGGTCGCACCAAAGACTTATATAGAGGCATTATCACCTCCTTTTTTCTGTTAACCATTCCTCTCCGTATGCACCCAAGTATCCTTCTAGCTTTCGCTGTCACCTTTTCTACCTGTTTAGCTACTTTAAGATCATCAGACACAACCACGCCTAGGTCCCACTCTTCTTTAGTGGACAAAAGTACTTCACCCCCTATACTATATTGCTCCCTTGAATTGCTGCAGCCCAAATGCATGACCTTACATTTTTTAACATTAAATCCCAGCTGCAAATTCTAGACCATTCTTCAAGCTTAGCTAGATCCCTCCTCATGTTATCCACACCTTCCTGGGTGTCTACTCTATTGCATATTTTGGTATCATCCGCAAAGAGGCAAACCTTACCCGACAGCCCTTCTGCTATATCACTAACACGGGGCACACCACTGGTAACATCCTTCTCCTCAGAATGAGCTCCATTTTGATGCCATTGGGTGTCTACTCTATTGCAGATTTTGGTATCAGCCGCAAAGAGGCAAACCTTACCTGACAGCCCTTCCGCTATATCACTAACAAAGATGTTAAAAAGAATCGCACCAAGGACAGATCCCTGGGGCACACCACTGGTAACATCCTTCTCCTCAGAGTGAGCCCCATTTACCTGTACTCTTTGTCGCCTCCCACCCAACCAATTTCTAACCCAAGTAGTAACTTTAGGGTCCATCCCTAGGGTGCTCAGTTTGTTTATAAGTCGCCTGTGAGGAACAGTGTCAAAGGCTTTAATGAAATCGAAATACACCACATCTAGGGCTCTCCCTCGGTCCAACTCCCTGGTTGCCCAGTCAAAGAAATCAATCAGATTTGTCTGACAAGGCCTGCCTCTGGTGAATCCATGCTGCCTCGGATCCTGTAATCCGCTGGACTCCAGAAACCTCACTATTTTCTCTTTCAGCAGCGTTTCCAATAATTTACTCACCACCGAAGTTAAACTAACCTGCCTGTAGTTTTCAACCACATCCTTACTTCCGCTTTTGTATAAAGGCACCACATGAGCCTCTCTCCAGTCCTTTGGCACCACTCCTGTCTCCAACGAGGCATTGAAAAGGTCAGTCAGTGCAGCTGCTAGAACGTCCCCAAGTTCCCTCAGTATTCTAGGGTGCATCCCATCCAGTCCCATTGCTTTGTCTACTTTAAGTTGACAATCAGACACCAGAGCTAGTAGAAGAACAAAACTGAACTCCCTATCAGTAAAATTGTCAGTTCACAAGACCAAACAGATCACCAGCAACAGGGCCTTCACATACATAGCACCCACGTTATGGAACACTTTCCCTGATACATTAAAAACAATGAAAGTCCTCCAGACTTTCCGTAAAGAATTAAAAACATTTCTATTCATTGAATACTATAACATCCAATACCCCACCAGCACACTAGCCTCCAATTCCACTCCAAACATTGAACCCCCCGCCACTTATCCACCCCACCCTACCCCTCTGCATCCTTCACTCAGACTCTGTGCCCACTTCATCATAACATGCATACTGAAGTTACATTGTAAATAAAATCTATAATGTTAAAGGTAAACTCTTGCATAAGCATAACATCTACATAGTACAATGTAAATAGTTAATCATTTTAATAATGTTACAGTGTTCCATGTAAAAGTCTTGTTCAATGTAAACCACCCCTGATCTCTGGAAGGCGTGGTATAGAAAAGTGTTTCAAATAAAATAAATAAATACATATTTTACCTTATATGGCAGTCTGACCTCACCTGGTGCAACCCAGGATGCACTGCATGGGATCAGGCACAGCTATTTTTCAAGATGGGGGGGGGGCAAGAGCTAGAGCACATGGACAGTACTCCTACTCGTTTCTGAAGGTACTGGGAAGGGGATGGGGTGTTTGGGGATGCTGGACCACCAGGGTTATTTTTGGTTGGGTGTGGTGGGTTGGGATTCAGTCCACTGTGCCAACAGGTTTATTTTTAGTTGAGAGAGGTGGGGGGTTCAGGGGCCACTGGGCCACCAGATTTATTTTTAGGTTTGCATAAGCCCAAGGCCACACACAACCAAATCCTGCCCACCTGAACCTGAAGAACTCCTGTATATAATTAACCTGTACATAGTTACGTTCTTGAACCTATTGTTCTTAAACCTGTTCTCAAATCAAGTTATCCTGTAAAAATTTGTTCCTGTTCTATGTACCGTGTTTTTGCGTTCTCTGTAAACCGCCTCTGATCTCTGGAAGGGGCGGTATAGAAAAATGTAACAAATAAAAAAAATAAAAAATAGTTGGGAGAGGGGTGGGGGGATCAGGGCCACTGAGCCACCAGGGATTCGCTTTCAGTGGGGGGCATTGCCCCGACAGTATTTTGATGGCAGCAGGGGCTTTCTCCGATGCCTGGATCATCTTTTACATTTCTCTTTAGATAATCCAGGCATTGAGGAATGCACCCAATGCCATCAAAATACTGTTGGGGGCACGCACTAGATGTTTAAGCCACCTCAGACCCAGGCATGAAGATAGTGGCGCTAAGGCTGGTTGCAAAATCCTCTACATGTTTCTCTGCATCGTGTGCAGCAAATATTTTTATACCATTTCATCATGTGCAGCTCATTTGCCTATAATTTAAATACATCTAAATACTTGGCATTAATTGTGCTCTAGTTTTTCCTTTGCTGTTTATGCATGCATCCATCTCTTTTTCTGCATTTGGCGGTAGCAATAAGTGTAGTTAAAAGTGGCGTTATCTGTGCTTAAAGGCTGTGCTAGTTTTCTGCATCAGCCTGTAAGAAAGTAAGAGTATGAAATGGAAAGCTGGTAAGTAGGGGAAAGATGAAAAAAGGGACACTGAAGACTGGGGAAGGGGGCAAAGAAGAATGAAATCTAACTATGGGTAAATAAAGAGGCAGATGAGAGAAGTGGAGAAAGAAAATGAAACAGGAGGAGGATTGTCAAGGGATCGATGTAGGGGGAGGAGGGGAAGAAGGCAGGGAGAGTGAAGAAACAGAAAATGGAAACGAGGTCTTAGAAAAGGACTTAGGAAAAAGTCAATAAGGAGAAGTGGTATAGAGAGGCCAGGACTGTAAACATAAAATGATCAGACAGCAAATACACCAAAAATCATTTTTAGTTTTCAGAGAATGTAATTTATCAGCTTCGAAAAAGTGTAATTCTTTGCATTTTGTTTGGTAGAGGAGAAATTGCATTTGTTTCTTTTTTGAGTGTCCCAGAGAGTCTGATTTCTTGGGTTTTCCATTTAATTTTTTGTCTGCATATTTGTCTCATAGGTGATGGTCTATGTTTTGCCGGTGTAAATGAGGCGAGGGATTCTGTTAATATGTAGGTTTTGTGCAGGAGTCCATAGCCGCTGGCTTGTTCTCTTTTCCAAATTTAAGATGTATTGATATTCTAGAATAATTGCTAACATTTCATGTGTAGGGTTGGTGCAGCTTGAGTTCTCAGTGCTGGTATGATGTGTATTTACAAGGTTTGTGTTGCTTCATACAGTGTCTGACTGGGACAGTAGTTTGTGTGGCTGTCACTGACACGGCCGCTTCAACCCCTTATTGGGCCCAGGGTAAATGTTTTCGGTGGGCTCCCCCAGTCACAGGACCCTGTCTGTTTGCAGGCCCCCTGCTCCAGCTGCCGTTGCTGCCCTTCTCCAGAACATGAAACGATGGCAATACATTAAAAAGACACCACAGCACCGGACTTACCTTCTCTTCTGACACCACGGTGCCTTTCGTGCTTCCGCCCCCTCCTATTCAGAGATGGTGGAAGCAGTCTGCAAACCATGTAAATGCCTTTGAATATAGGGCCCCCAGATTTTTTCACTCAGCTAGGTTGAAATATATCATCAATGACTAGTACATTTTTCATGGAAAGATCCTTTTCTGCTTTGCTGTACACTGTACTTCTGCAAGCCAGGAAATAAATCATCGAATTCTGCTTCATTAATAAAAATGCCTGGTTGCCGTATGAAAAGAAATTTTCCAAGCAAAGGGTGGCATGTATGTTTGCAGCCAGTTTGGTTTGATGCTATCATTTACGTGGATCCCTTAGCTGTACCTGAAGAGTTAACACAAATACAAAAGTGAAGGGCAAGCGATATATAATTAGTCTTTTTAGAAGCCTTTTTGAAAGGCTGTAATAAGTCAACTTCGCATACTAAACATAACAAATTAAGAACTTGTATTTGGAAATTAGGCCGTATCATTTATTCTAGCCTGGGGCAAAGGCAGCACAGTTCTCTGTGCCCATGTAGCTGCTGTTAAATAAGCAATGTTTTTTCACCATGGCAACTACCGTGCAATGCTGTACACAGCAGGAGAAGCCTCCTAAGTACAAACCCACAGTGAGGGCTTTAGAAATCCCCATGTAAAGGCCATCACCTTCTTCTCCCACCTTAACAGCAAAGAAATACTAATTTCCATACATTGTCACACACCCCTTAAACTCTGGAAGCCCCATGTTTTGAGTAGTTTTTCAGAGTTGATAGGAATACTTTTTTTCAACCGAGTAGGAAAGTTGCATGTGACAGTGCTGTGTTATAATTTTCTGGCAGTTGTGGGAAAGCAGGAATTTGATTAAATATAGATTCCTGAGAATTCCAGCTGCTGAAAACAAACAAAACTGGGTTTCCACATGCTCCTCGGGCATTTTTGTTACATTAGGCCACCCTAAAGCCAGCAAGCATTTCACGGGCCCTTGATTTTTGTGCTTCCCACATTAACCATTTGCTCTAAGCTGCACATAAAGCAGCAGACAGGAGTGGAAAAGAAGTTTGAGCAGTGCTTTCAGGTTTAATTAGAAGTGAAATCATTCTGTACTAAGTAACACTGGTATTTTTTTTTTTTTTTGAGCAGCCACCTTAATAGATTTTACTGAGCATCTTTCCATATAGCTGAAGCTTTCATCATCTACTGACAGAGCACATTGATCTGACAAGGAAGTTTGTAACTGCAAGCATGCAAATAAACTCTCAATTGAGGTGTCAAGCAAGACAGGGAAGACTGAAGTTCAAGTGCTTCAGATGTACAGTAAGTTTAAGTAAGGAGACTGGCAGTAAAGCTTGGAGTCCCTGCAAAGCCTTGGTGGTCATATTTTAGCATAATAAATCTGGAACAGAAAACGTATCATGGGAAAAGGACCAATGAAACTCTATTCCACAGGAAAAACACTGGTTTACCTGTGAAAATGGGCTGTCTGAATACCACCCACCCACTAAGCTGGTGGAAGTATGCGCATATATAAATAATGTGCTTACTTTTATCCCTGTGTTTTTGTAGGTGCTTCTAGGGAGGGGGTTAGGGCGGGGAGGCAACTGTGTTGCATCAAAATAAGCTTAACTGTCTCTGATATCTGAACAAGTAGAGGTGACCTGCGCAAAGCGGTGGGTACACCCCTAAACAAAGGCATGGGGAGGAGAGACCTGCATGGAGTGGCGGGCGCACCTACTCTTGCTACCTTGTTGGGCAGACTAGATGGACCATGCTGGTCTTTATCTGGCATGATATAATATGTTTACTATGTTACCCTTATAGGTGTAAATTTGTATAGGCACTTTTGAGAGGGAACAATAATGAAAGCAAAAGCATGGCATTATGGCAAACTGAGATAAAATTCCCCTTGGAGTTTGCCAGACTATGGGTTGTTTGATTATTTAGGTCAGATATATCTTTTCCAGTCCAGCAAGCCCTGTCTGACTTACTGTATGCTCCTCTCCCCGGTCTCTTGCCCAAATCTCACTCTGAAACAAAAGAAACAGCAGGGATAACAACTCTTCCAACAGTATAAAAAATTCCTTTATTGAGCCTGACACAGCCATGTTTCGGCAGAATTACTGCATGCCTGCATCAGGAGCAAATCATAGGAATAAGGGACATATAAAAAGCTGACAAAATTGCCAGTTGCTGACCAGGCTTCAGCTGAGCAGAATGTAGGAGAGTTTGATGGAGATTTTGGCAGAGGCAGAGTTACACCTCAGGAAGGGATCATGAGTGTTGGAGAATTGTCAACTTAGGGGCATGATTACTAAACAGCGCTAAGGGAGCAGCATTTGCGAATGGCGCCATTAAGAGTCCCAATATGTGTTAAAGGACAGGGTGGGGAGTAGGCATTCGGGCGTTAGGACAACCTGTTAGCGGGCTTTAAGTGGATATTGGGCATTAAGAGCACTCAGTGTGCACATTAACGCCTGTTAAGGCCAGTTGCCTTAATGTGAGATAAGGGAGACTTTCTGCGAGTCACATATGAGCTGCTGGATGGGAGCAAAGGTAATAGTTGATGAACATGTCACATCCATATGTCCCTTACATGTGAGACAGTTAGTGGGAGGAGAATGTGGGAGACAGTTGGACTGTAGCAGTGAGTGCTGCACATGTAATCCACGGTGATGTCTGTGGGTGGCATTGGAGTGGATGGAAGTGTGCCATGGAGTATCCATGATGGTCACGATGTAGGCATAGAAAGAATGCCTGGGCAGCAGTGGTGACCTGCACATCAGCTGCAGGTGAGGTGGGAGTGATACACCCCAATGAGTGAAATGCCACCTTGTGGGCAGGGTATAGCAACTGGCAGGAGAATACTTGATTGAACATGATGGATATATGCAGGTGGTTGGGCTGAAGAGTGCATGGAGGTAGATGAGAGTGCTGTATTTATTTATTTATTTAGACAGTTTTGTATACCGCCTTATCCTTCAATCAAAGTGGTCACAACACAATTGGGGCATACATTTAACATGCGGGATATGAGACACATACACTAATACTTACAGGGAACTTGGGCAATGGAGGGTTAAGTGGCTTTGCCCAAGACCACAAGGAGCATCTGTGGGACTAGAAACCCCAGTCCTTCCGGCCCAAGGTTGCTGTCCTCTAGTGGGATTTGAACCCCTGACCTTCTGGCCTGAAGTACCTTGCCCCAACCACTAGGCTACTCCTCCCTCCTTGTATGGCCTTGTTGCCCCATTGTACCGAATGTGACCTCACAAGTGCAGCTAACCTCTGTTGTAGTGTATGTGAAATATAAGTGCTGGGCCACAAGGGATGTTTAATACCATCTATTTACGTTTCACAGCTGTCTCAGCTGCTTTAACCCCCCTATAATCTTCCTGATACATATGCATATAACAACTGCACGAGTAAGGAGCCTATGATCAAAAGACATAAAAGTCACACATCTGTACAAACTGCATGCAAATGCAAAATGCTCTCAGACAGATAAGGTCTACACACATAGGGATCTATTCTGAGACCAGAATGGCGTGTCTGGATGTCTGATACGGATGTCCAGACCCGCTATTTGTCTTGCTGGCGCCGGGGAAAACAGAGCTCTCTCCACGTTCACCCGATCTGTGCAGGGAGCTCTGTCTGTGGGCGGGAGGGGGGAGGGCCAGGGGAGGAGTGAAGGTGGGCAATGGGTGGCGACTGACCCCAGATGTACAGGGCCAATTCTGAGGTTGGCCCTGTACGTCCTGGTTCTGCAAAATGGATGGGACACTTATTCCACCTCGGAGGTGGAATAAGTCCCCTTAGACTTCAGGGTGCAGCTGAGCCAAGACCAGCAGAGGAGGTGAGGAGGTGCAGGGGGTTCCACGCAGCCCAACCCTGGCCATGGAAGGCCAGATCAGGGGTCGACTGTGGGGAAATGGGACTTTGGTAAGCGGCCAGGGATCGCAGCTCCTGAATGGAGCCACAGTGCCATGGAGACAGGGTGCCATGGCACTGCAGTTCCATTCAGGAGCCTGGCTGGGTGTCCTGGCCCTGTTTCTGATTCAGATCCAGCTAGTGCTGTCCTGATTATGGGCACCCGGACAAGGGGTTGGACGTCCGGATTGCAATATGCCTCATACTTTCTGGTGGAACAAAGTCACTCGCAGGATATTACACATCTGGTGTCTACCCGTGTCTCTGAACTCATGTTTCTTTAATATTGGTCATTTATTTATTTATTTTTTCTTATATGCCATGCTTCTGAGTATCAATGCAGTTTACAGAGTAAGGATGTGAGATGATCTGTGCAGGTGGGCATCCCAGGAGTATGACATGCCTGCATGTACTGCATATATGTGATGGAGCAAATGATGTTCATGCACAGCTATCACAGTTTCCAATCATGTACAACTTATGTGTCATGCATCTAGAGGGTCACGTTGGATGACCCTTTGCAATGTGCTGCAGCAAAGGCAATAACTTCCTGCTGTCAGATGGCTATGACTGCAGTGTGCATGCTTGCAGAACCAATGTGCATAATGCATAAAAAAGGAATAATACTAATGTGTGCCCTCAAGTCAATACAGACTCCTGGATTTTTGTGGCAGTGTGACCAGAAATATATAGTCAGGCCTTTCTTCAAAGGCAATGGTGAGTGAAGTGACTTGCCTAAAGTCAGAAGTGGAATTTGAATCCTGGTCTGTTTTTAATAAACCAGTACTCTAACCATTCAGCTACAGCTCCACATCATTTTCTCTAGAATGATTATTGCTGCTGCTGCTGCTGCTGCAAGGTGTACACAGCACTGCACAGACACATATATACATGATCCCTGCTCAACAGAGTTTACGATTTAATCAAGACAGACCATACAATATATGAGAACAAGAGCACATTAGGGAAGGGCAATGAGACAGAAGGAGAACAAAGGATTAAGATCCAAAAGCGGTCTGAAAAAAATGAGCCGTTTAGCATGGATTTGAAAAGGGGGGGGGGAGAGAAAACCTGACATAAAGATACAGGTAGTTTGTTCCAGGCATAAGGAGCAACAAGATGAAAGGCTTGAAGTCTGTAATTGGCTGTTGAAGATAAGGGCATAGAGAGAAGAAAGTCAGAGAAAGACCAGAGGTCAGGGGGTGGGATGCAGGGTAACTGACACCAGCCCGCACAGCCTACCAAAATCATAATCACCAGCAGGAAAAGGAGCAGGTTCTCCTCTCTTTTAGAGAACTCTAACCAACTAGATTCATCTACAGTCAACCTGCAGATGCTGTACAACACTGGACTGTATCAGCCACCATCTATACCAGGTTGGCTAATCACCACCCACTGCAGGTACACACAATTATAACAAAGATCTTGGTTTCATACAAACAGCAGGAACATCCAGCAAGCTGGCTACTGACTAGCATACTATAACAAAAACATTACCTCTATCACTACAGCCTAACCTTAGCTAGCACAATATGGATATATTGACTTCACATGGTCACAGCAGAGTCACAGTGAGAATGGCCTCTCAGCATGAACAGTTGTGTGCAGTCAGGACATGCTCGTGCCGAGCCCATGTTTTGATGACAGCCATTTACATAACCTCTGATTCATGTACATCCTCTGCAAACTGCTCTTTTGCAGACAAACCCAGAATCCTCTTCTCCTCATTTGTATACCCTTTTCGTTTGAACTTAGGGATGTGCCCTCAAGTTCCATGTAAAAAGGGGAAGGTGATGGCAGTGGGGGTGTACTATCGAATGCCTGGCCAGAATGAACAAATGGATGATGAAATGCTCAAAGAAATCAAGGAAGCTAATAAAAGTTACAGTGCAGTAATAATAATGGGTGATTTTAATTACCCCAGTATCGACTGGGTCAGTGTCATGGCAGGACATGCTAGGGAGATAAAGTTCCTAGATGACATAAATGACTGCTTCTTGGAGCAGCTGGTTCATGAACCGACCAGAGGGGAAGCCATATTAGACCTAGTCCTTAGTGGAACACCAGATCTAGTGCAAGAGATAAGGGTGTTGGGGCCACTTGGCAATAGTGATCATAGCATGATCGCCTTTGATTTAATTAGTGGAGGAGGGATAGTAAGGAAATCCACAGTACTACCTTTTAACTTTCGAAAGGGAGACTATGATAAAATGAGAAAATAGCAAAGAAAAAACTAAAAGGAGCAGTTGCAAAGGTTAAAGACTTACATCAAGCTTGGGTGTTGTTGAAAAATACTTTCTTGGAAGCCCAGACCAGCTGTATTCCATGCTTTAAGAAAAGTGGAAGGAAGTCCAAAAAACTGCCAGCATGGTTTAAAGGTGAGGTCAGAGAGGCTGTTGTTGCCAAAAAATCATCTTTCAGGAAATGGAAAAAAGAGCCAAATGACGAAACCTGGAAACAGCACAAGCACTGGCAAGTCAAATGCAAGGCATTGATAGAGCAGGCAAAGGGAGAATTTGAGAAGAAGCTTGCTGCGGAAGCAAAAATGGGAAATAAAGATTTTTTCAAGTACATTCATAGCAAAAAACCTGTGAGAGAGTCAGTTGGTCCATTAGATAATAGAGGAGTTAAAGGGGCACTAAGAGGCAACAAGGCAAAAGCGGAGAGACTCAATGAATTCTTTGCTTCGGTCTTTACTGAGGAAGATGTAGGGATGTTACCCATGACTGAAGTGGTATTTAAAGGTGCGGAAGAATTGAAGGAAATATCGATATATCGGGAAGATGTATTACAACTATTAGATAAACTGAAGAGTAGCAAATCACCTGGGCCGGATGGTATCCCTTTTCAGTGCCAGTATCTCCTCCATTTGTCATCCTCTGGTCTTAAGACCAATTCAGTAAGAGTCCATCTTAGTGCCATTACAGCTTTCCACAAGCCCTTGGATGGACAACCTATTTCATCTCAACCACTTGTAGCAAGGTTTATGAGAGGTCTACTTTTATCAAAACCTCCCATTAAGCCACCACCCGTAGCATGGGATTTAAATCTTGTCCTTGGGCAGCTCATGAAACTGCCCTTCATAGGAACATAGTAACATAGTAAATGACGGCAGATAAAGAGCAGCATGGTCCATCCAGTCTGCCCAGTATTCAGTTTATTTTGATTTTATCCTGTTGCTATAAAGGGATCCACTGTGTCTGTCCCATGCCATTTTGAATTCCGTCACTGTGTTTGACCCACCACTTCCATCGGGAGGGCATTCCAAGCATCCACCACCCTTTCAATGAAAAAGTATTTCTTGACATTTCCTTTCAATTTACTACCTTGCATCTTCATGTTATGCCCTCTAGTTTTACCGCTTTCCCGTCTCTGGAAGAGGTTTGTTTGTTCATTATTCTCTTTAAGTATTTAAAAGTCTGAATCATATCTCCCCTATCCCTCCTCTCCTCCAAAGTGTACATATTTAGGTATTCAATTCTCTTTGAACCCTTAGCCACTACATCTTTAAAGTTTCTTTCTTGGAAAGTGATCTTCCTAATTGCTCTCACTTCTGCAAGATGCATCAGTGAGTTACAGCCTTTACTGGCTAATCCTCCTTATGCAACGTTCCACCATGATAAAGTAGTCCTTAGGACTCACCCTCACTTTATGCCAAAGGTGGTCTCGCCTTTTCATTTAAACCAATCGGTTTACCTTCCTGTATTCTTTCCTAGGCCTCATGCCTCCAATGCAGAAAGGAATCTACACACTCTAGATTGTAAAAGAGCCTTGGCCTTTTACCTTCAGAGAACTAAGCAACATAGAAAGTCTCAACTTTTTGTTGCCTTTGACTCTAGTCATCTTGGACTACCCAGTTTCCAAGCGAACTTTGTCTAAATGGACTGTGAATTGCATATCCTTGGCATATGAGAGTAAGGGACTTTCTCTCGAAGCTCATGTCACAGCTCACAATGTGAGAGCAATGGCAGCCTCTATGGCTAACCACCGCTCTGTATTCATTGACGACATTTGTAGAGCAGCCACTTGGGTTTCGGTACACACCTTTGTAGCCCACTACTGCTTAGACAAGGACTCCCATAGGGATGCCTCATTTGGCCAGGCTGTTCTCCAGCATCTCTTTCAGACTTAGAACAACTCTGACCCACCGTCCCGGGTTTCGATGCCAGAGATCTATGGGAGGAAGCATGACCCATCTCAACCTGGGTTTCGCAGCTTTCTGGGGTCATCTCACTCAGCTGGGGAGTCTCCATATGTGAAGACTACATTCCTGCTTGTTCCTGGAGATAGCATAGTTACTCATCTGTAACAGGTGATCTCCGGGAACAGCAGGAATTTAGTCTTCACAACCCACCCATCTCCCCTAGGAGTTGTTTCTCTCTCTCTCTATCTCTCCTTTGTCTCAGCTATTAACTCAACTGAAGAGGGAGAGTTGGAAAGGTGGGAAGGCAACGACGCAGGCGCAGTGGGATGCTCCCAAAAGCTTTCCTATTGGACGCTGGGGAGCGTTCCTGCACAGACTCCATTGGTACTGATGATACCCATATGTAAAGATTAAATTCCTGCTGTTCCCGGAGATCACCTGTTACAGGTGAGTAACTACGCTTTTTTTGAATATGGAAGATATCAGTTGGATGTATAGGTTGAACAGTAGAGCAGATAAGGCTGAGCCTTGTGGGATACCTTGATTTTGGGGAAAGGTTGCAGATGCTTTGTGTTTTATTTGTACATATTGGTATTTGTCGGATATGTAAGATTTGAACCACTTGAGGATTTGTCCTTTCATGCCTAAGTGACTAAGTCTTGAGAGTAGGGTGGTATGATTTATGTTGTCAAAAGCAGCTGAAATATCCAGAAATATGAGAATGAATATTTGTTTGGAGTTGTCCATTCTCTGAATGAGTGTGTCATATAACGCCAGTAAGAGAGGTTCAACCCCATGGAAAGGTCAAAATCTATACTGTTGATCGTCTAATGGAGCATGTGAGTCAACAAAGTCTTGTAATTGTCTTTGGACCACTTTTTCAATGACTTTGGTTATGAATGGTATGCTGGCAATAGGCCTGTAGGAAGAAGGTTCATTTTTGTTGAGATTTTTATTCTTTAGAATGGGACGAATTGTGGAAATTTTGAGTGGGTTAGGCATGATTCCCTGTTGGAGGGATTGATTTAACAATATTTAAGAAGTATGGGGCTATTTCATTTTTTATTGCTTTGATCCATGCAACAGGGCCGGGATCTAATGGGGAGGTGGTTGTTTGAGTTTTATGATTATGTCTGTTATTTGACATAAGTCGATGGTGCTAAATGACATCCATTTGAAGGTATTAACTGTATTTGTTGATAGGCCAGGGGGATCTGCAGTGCCCTTGGGTTTTAACTTGTAGGCATAGTAATCCACTAGGACTTGGGGTTGGATGGGTATTTTATTTGAGTTATCATATGGGGGGTTTGTTAATGATTTGACAATTTCAAACAGTTCTCTTGGGCAATTGATTGCTTTGATTAGAACTTTTGTGTCGTAGTTTATTTTTGCCTTATTTATTTCATCTTTGCAAATGTTAAGTGTCGATATGTATAGTGTTTTTAGTTCTGCGTTTTTTTTGTTCGCCATTTGCAGTCTATTTTTCTGAGTTCTTTTTTTTATCCTGGCTAAGTTGGGGGTATACCATTTTTCAGATTCTCTGCATTGGGGTTTTGGTGTTTTGGGTGAAGCTTTTGCTGCAGTCACTATTGAAGTGTTCCATTTTATTATTATTTCATCAAGGTTATTAGATATTGGATCAAGATGAGGAATTGTAGAGTTTATAAAATTTTCTCGATCAAAGGGTCTGTATCGATTGTTTTGGTGTATATTTGTTAAAGATGAGGGGGTTGTGGGGGCAACCAGTAACAAGAGAGTGAAGGCAAAGCGGACTAAGAAGTGGTCTGACCAAGGTATTTGGGATGTTTGAGAGGAGGTGTGGGCTGGTTATTCTGATGCATGTTTGGGATGAATACCAAATCAAGAGTGTTGCCTTTACTGTGGATGGGGCATTGTATTATTGTTGGAAGCCCATCTCCTCCATTGATTCAATAAATGCATTTGACTGTTTGTCTGAAAAGGATGGGAGGTTAAAATTTCCAAGTATGATATAGGGCTTCCTAGTGGTGTGGAGACACAGACTGATTCAAGGATTATTGTAAGGTTTTGATTATAGGGGAAGGGGGGTCTGTATAGTAGGCATATTGCTAAGTTTCTGTTTTCTATTTTAAGTATGTCTAATCCTTCTTGGTTGGTACATATGCGAGGAGATAATTATAGGTCTTCTTTGGTGATTGCAAGTACTCCCCCTCCCTGTTTTATGAACCCTAGAACAATTAAAGAGATTGTACCCTTGTACTTTTAGTTGGTTGAGGAGGATATTATCTGTATCGGTAAGCCATGTTTCCATGATACATAGTGCATTCGGTTTCTCGTCTGCTATGAGGTCCTGGATGATTGGGATTTTGTTTCTTATGGATCTGATATTGATTAGTATGAAGCTTAGGTGGGGTGGGTGTTAGCATGCTGTGTTGGGGTGAGTTTATGAAAGTGTTTATTTGGATTAGTCTGTGATGGTGTCTCTTTTGGCTGTGGGTATACCTGTGAAAGGTGTTTCCATGGATCAGTGGGAGTCTGTTTTGTCTGGGGTGGTGATAATGGATGGTGATTGGGAAGGAGTAGTGGGGCTCATCTAATGGGGGATAGGGCTTTAAGTGTCCGTGAGGCTATGAGTAGGATGAATATGGAGTAAATTAGCATTATTCTTGTTTCCATTTCAGTTATCACCCTAGGTCTAACAGTGAACCACTGAATAATTGTGCAGATACTTTGCTACAGACCGATGTATATGAAATCAATCTGCTATAAGGATAGCACAATAATTGTGTCTGTACAGGGTGATATACGGCCATTCCTAGAAGAAAACAACTACAGATCAGTAATCCAAGTGATTGTCACACCCCACTTCGACTACTGCAACAGCCTGTTGCAGGGTCTACCCAACAAAAGCCTACACATCCTCCAAAAGCACAAAACATCACTGCGAGAATCATCTGTAAAACCTCACTAACTGACAGCATCACCCCCATCCTATATGACCTACAATGGCTCCCAATAGCAAGTCAAATAAAGTTCAAAACACTCACCTCTTCTTTCAAACTACTGAACAATATAGCCCCATCCATTCTCTCTATACTCATCCAGATACCCCCAAACACAAGAGCCAGAAGAGAAAATGCGCTGCACTCACTTGAGATCACAAACACATTCAGGAAAACGAAAGCAAGCCACAAGCTCCAGGGCATTCGCTTTCACCGCCCCCTCCCTCTGGAACTCCTTACCCCTATCAATCCATTCAATCACGGATCTCCAGCAGTTAAAAAATCACTCAAAACATATCTCTTCACTGCACACTACAGAACGGAAAACACAACACAAAACACCTCCAAGAACTCACAGGCACACTAACCACATACCCAACCCAAAGAAATGGCAACATTCGCCTATAAACAGCATGTACATAGTTCTAAATAATGTGCTAAGTTGTTAAATGTTGCAAGTTTTTATGTAAATAGTTCTAAAACAACTGTTCTATGTAAAATGTTAGTTATATGTAAACTGCCCCTGATCTCTGGAAGGGGCGATATAGAAAAATGTAACAAATAAATATAAGTATGAGGGTATGTAGTTAAATTACAGATTTACACACAGCAATCAACTTGGAGGAAAGAGCAAAAAATTGGGACTATCCAGTATGAAATGATTAAGTAGGTTCGTAGTTACAGGGCAAGGTCCACATTACAGTCAGCTTTGAGGGAAAACAGCAAAAATTGGGACTATACAGTATGACGAGATTAAGCAGATTCGTAGTTACAGACCAGTGTCCACATTACAGACAGCTTTGAAGATATGGTGAAAATTAGATAGGTCACAATCGTTACAGGGAAACACCACGTAAACCTTGGGAGTATCTATATACGTAGCAGTGCTGTAAATTTGCCTGATGAAGATCCGGTTGTAGGTGCCTAAGCAGCTCTATATGGAGGTTGGTAGATAAAGCTGGTTAAGAAGAGAATGTGTTCTTTAAAACCTATGTGCTAAGGTGGGTAAGTGAACATTGACCGGGATGAACGGATAACGTGGCTGTGCTTGGTAAGAGCAGCCTTAAGTAATTTTTGGTTGATTTCTTTGCAATAAATGTTACGGGCTTGTGTAGTACAGACTTACTGCAGAGAAAAGCATCTTCCGTGGTGTCTTTGACCTCAATGTGGCTAAAGTGGTGGTCCTCAGAGTTACTTTTGTTGTCACGCCTTGCTCCACCTCTAAGGGCCACGCCAAAGAGCCCTCTTGCGAGGCCCTCAGGCGCGGGCCTGCCAGGCACAGGCGCGCTCAATGGTGCCTTCAAATTTAAAGTATAGCTTTGCTTCTTCCAATTGGACCGAGCCACGAAGCGGGGAGGAAACTGGCTTCCCGCTCCCCTGCTCAAACCCCAATCAGGGGGAGCTCAATGGTGGTGGGGACTGCGTGTTCCTGAGCCCAATGGCGCCTTCAATTTAAAGTACAGCTGGCTTCCTCCGATTGGGCCCGAGCAATGGAGCAGTGGAGGAGGACTGGCTTCCTGCTCCTCGGCTCCAAACCCCCGATCAGGGGAGCTCGATGGTCGGTGGTGCGCTGTGGGTTCCCGCGCCCGATGGGAAGGCAGTGAAGTAACCATTTTCGTGCTACAGCCCTATAGCTGCTACGCAAGCCCCTGGCTGGTTGCAGAGGGAGTTGCACGTTCACCCACCACAGACAAGTCTGCCTGTGGGTCACCAGGATAGGGTTGAGCCCACCCGTACCCATGATGCACTGCCACATGCAAAATCAGCTGTCCACAGATAAACACAAGATGAGGGAATGCACCCCCACAAGGCACCTCGGCCTGGTAGGGGGATAAGTGACCATGTGGCACCCCCAAACAGCACCTCGGCCTGGTAGAGGCTACTGACAGGGTGTTATACTGGCACAGAGTAGCTAACCACACCGTCAAATTGTGCGGTGTACTGTGCTCACCCTGAGGGTGCGGTGAGGCCCCCAGCACCCGCGTTCCCACAGCACCGTCCATGACTGAAAGAAGCCATGCCAGACGGTCCCACAAGCAGTATTATGTGTGAGGCTAGGTAGTTTCTGCAGAAAAACACCGTGGATATCTCTGTCTGTATCAGTCAGCGGTGAGACCCTATGGGATCCTAGGTGGGCTATGTACCACCAACCCCCTCCTCCAGGGCCGGAGGGTGGTAAACAGGGTCTCCATCAACAGATCCACATTCTACTCCCAGCAATGGTGGCAGTAGAGGGGTACCATCAACCACAGTCCTGCTGGTGAAAAGACCACCCTTCAGGGGCAGTCAATGCAGCTCGGCTACATAACCATAACACAATAGCAGACAGACATTAGGCCTGTATATGCTAAGCTGCACCCCACCACTATCTGATATTCTCCTGCAGAAAGCCTTCAGCCAGCTTGCACCCTGCAAGGCACTCCATCAAGAAACACATACCAGCTGCAAACAGTCTACTAGTTAGTCCATAGTGCATGTTCCTGGTGGAAATGCATGCACCCAGAACTGGGAATGGCAGCACACACAACAAGCAGATAAATCAGTGACTGGGACCCAAAAGGAAACCCATAAATAACACATGAGAGAAATACTGTATAGACACTACGGGCGGTTGCCTAGCCCTGCTGTCATCACTGACAGTCAGGGTGAGAGTGATCTCCCAGCCAGGACATACTGAGGTCACCCTGTATGTGTAGGTGGTGGACGGGCACTAAAATGTACCAGTCAGTTGCCCTATGCCCTGTGAAGATGCACCCCTGGCCAGGCCACCCTGTCAAGGCTTATCACCCATGTTCCCTTGCTCCTCATTCATGCACATTGGAAAGGCCAATAATGGCAACAGTGCTGGCAGTGTGGGCTTGTGGAAGGTGTCTGCAGCCACCACACACTGTATAGACAGACACACACTCCGACACATATGCCAGCATTGTAATACTATATGAGGAGGTTCAGCAGCCATGGCCCACCAAACAAGTCCTTGAGGCACAGTACAGGCAGTGGATCTGGTACGCCAATACTGTTGGGGGTCACTCCACAGGGTGGTAAAACACTGTCAGAGGAACCAGACCTGAAGAAAACACCGCAGACAATCAGAATGATTGTTATGATGGAGCTGAATTCAGCAAACTGTGCTTAACGTAGGAATTTCTATCTGCCAGTACTCATTAGCAAACGTTTGAGAGCTGTGCTACCGCTATACCCAGGTTTAGGGTTGCATTGCTAATGGTATGCAAGTGCTAGTATTGGGAGATGCACGCAGGGCCCAATGTCCTGCCTCTCCAGGAGGCATTGGCCAATGGGGAAATGAGAGTGTGGGTCAATAGTGGGTTGTGTCCTGACCCTGTTGGCTGCTGCTTTACCGGCAGAGGTTACACCAACTCAAGGCCTGGTGGGCACAAAAAACTGTTCGGGTTTCAATGCTGTCCCTCAATGAATATGCATGAGAGACATCTGCATACCATGGGGGTGGTGGCATAGATATTGCAGCACAAGGCATCTTTATTAGAGGCAGCATGGCACCTGCAAGGTGGGTTGGCCCTCCAGGACTGCAGTTGGGAGGCACTCTGCTCTAGGTAAGGCGCATGTTATGGTGTCGGTGCTCGGGGGGTGTAAAATATAGGCATATTAACCATGCGTATGTTCTCAGCAATAACGGTTTGTCCTTACTATCACGGTTTAGTTGTGGGAAAAAGATACTGGAATGGATTGGCAATAGCCCCAGCGGCTTTGAACCTGTGGACTGTCTGTTCTTGCACATACTGTCTGTGTGCATGGCACCACCGTGTTGCCACAGATAAGCTGCCTTCCATGGGGAGACCCTGATTCTGTTACATCTGAACAGAGCCTGTCTGTTTGTCATCGTGGACGGTGCCCAGCCTGCCACAGGGGCTAGGCCCAATGTCTTGACGGTGGCTAGCCAGGCCACTGCCCCCTCCACCACCTATGGACCCTTCAGCCAACATGCTGACATGTCCTTATATTGGAAACCACATAGACCCTGATTGAGGTTTAGGTTTGTGGCAATCCAGAACTGGCATCTGGGGAGACTCGGCTGTAGGTAATGCCCATTGTGTCTCATGGTGTGTATGCGGTGTAGGTTTAAAATATAGGTGTTTTGAACCATGCTTATGTTCTATGCAATAAAGGAGGGTCTTTAGATATCTGTTTAGTGGGGGTTCAAATATGGGGGCACTGGGTCTGGCAGGAAGCCCCAGCTGGGATTTTTGAACCTGTGATTCTGTGGTTCTAACAGGCACTGGCTGTGCTCCGCTGCACAACCAGCACTGTGGCAACAGAGATAGTGCAGTCCATGGGAGATAGGAAACCTGCTCGAACGGGTCAGAAAACCTGCTCTGCACAATTTTAACTGTGGGACATCATTCACCTCGTATGGAGACAAAAGGCCAAATAAACCTCGAAAAATGACCTCGAAAATGGAAGGCGCGAAAAACATAACCAAGCTGGGCAACAGTGATATCAATGGGCAAAATTAAAAAAAAAACTCCCAGGGAAGCTCCAAAAAAAGACGTAGACCCTTCCAAAAAAATCATTTCTTAGTTTTTTTGGAGCTCTTCCTGGGACGTTTTTTGTTTTATTGGTGCCCATTGATATCACTGTTTGCCAGATGGATTATAATTTGTTAGATTTTGTTGTGGTCATTTTCAAATTTTTATTGACTATTTTGTTCTGTGCACATGTATCACACTGCTCACGTATTTGTAGGTTGCCCGGTTTTGTTTTGCTGTACATTGCTGACGGTAAATGGTTTTCTCTTTCCCTTTAAATGGCTCTAAAGCAAGGTTTTCACTCGTGGTATTTTTTAGCTGGAAGTGCAGCCCGCTCCTGTGCGGGAGCCCTCTACACTCCCACTCTCCACCCATTGACCCCCGCTCCCTCCGGCCCCTCGGGAGCCTTACTTCCGCCCTCAGAATGCTTTTCCCACGCCTCTATCGCCCACTTCAGCGCGGCCGCACACTTGTGCGGGACCGTTAGTTGCAGCGCGCACCGGTGTGAGGGGCACAAAAAAAACAAAAACACACTATTTCGCAGTGCGCTAAAAGGTACCGTAGAATAAGATCAAGTTGTGCCCCGACCACAAGGCCGCTGCGGTTTAGTAAAACTACCCATGTATGTCGGGCCTTGGCCAAGGACGGGTAGCCTCCCCCTGACATTGAGGTCCCCTAGGAGAGGTGCTGGACAGGTGAAACAGATCATCATGGGTGTATGTTGTCAGGTTTGTGAAATGAGGTTTGTAGCCCTCCTTTGTGATGGATTAGGCTCCATTCTCGACTGTTGTGATCTGATCACACCTGGGGGCAAAGAGTGGGCCTCACATGGCCTGGGATGGTGATATGGCGTTGGGTTGGTTACGGAGACTGATAAAACAAGTTAATCAAACAGTAGGTCCAGAGCACTGAGGAAGGTTGAGTGCTGCTGAGATTATACCAGCTCCTATAGACCTTGTCGAGGACTGGCTTAGGGTTTGCTGACGCTGAACAGCTGCAAGACGTGTAGTGGATTGCTGGCTAACATGCCAAACCATCTTCATTTCCTGAGGAAAAGAAACTCTGGAAAAGGGTCCTGTTTTTGTCTGGAAATAAATTGAGACCTTTGGAAGCATAAAATGGGCAAGCACATTTTCTGCATGCATTTTGGGGGTCTCTTAATTTACAGTCCGTGCCAAACAGGCTTTTTCATGTACAACGAGGAATAGCCGCCAACCCAATCTGGTCAAACAATTAGGAAATCAAAGGTTCAACGAGCCAAGCAATTATACATGCAGCTATTGCCAAATGGCTGAAGCCCTGCTGCCAAACCCTCACCGAGGAGTCAAAAGGCTGGACGGTTTTTGTGATTCGTGAATCGTGAAATATCTGCTGTATGCCTGAGGCAGATGAGGAAGGTACTGGCTTTTTGGTCCTTTGGAAGCAAAGGTGTGAAGTGTGACAGTAAGTCTATTGGCAACGACCCTACCTAACATACCCATATCGACAATACAGGAGTTAATTCTGGCACAGAACATACGTACTGTTAGACAATTAACCTAACCAAAAAACAACCAAGGTACTGCCCCTTTACCTGGAGGAGCACACGAGTCACTCTTTGTACTCTGTAATATCTGTCAGAGCAGACGCGCAACCTACAAGAGGACTGTGGAGGGAGGTGTATACCTTTTAAAACCATTCCAGGCTAAGCAGGGACACGGTACATTGTGTTCGATTTCAACTATGGACAATGACGGGAAGATGGTGAGAGGGGGGGCGCCCAGAGGTCACACAAGTCATGATGGACACAATTCACAATTAATTTGCCAGGGCTCTACTGCCTCACAATGTGAGCCTTGGGATAACCTAAAAGATTGCAGTTCAATAGGCCTAGGCGCTGTTACAAAAAGGAAACGAAATAGGGAGATCATAGTCACTTCGCTCATGACCTTAGTGAGGAGGCTCATATATTTTTGGGGATAGAAGGATTATGCTGGAAGGGCTATTGAGACATCAGCAGGGGACACCTCCCATGCAATCAGATCCCTCTGCGAATTAAACCTATCAAAGGTGGTAACAAAATAAATAATTGTCCCTAACTTCTCGGAGGGACTTATCGCTGTTAGGCTATGTATTAGGGATAAAAGCTCCACTTTGTAACTCAATCTTAACAAAATAACTTACTATAAATAGTTTAAATTAGCGACTGGGTCTCAGCATATAGACTATTCACTACTCAGTCCTGCTCAACGGGCATTGTGGAAATAACGGTCATGTATCACATTCAATGACCCATAAGGTTTGTGATAGCTTATGTATTCCTACTTTATTTTTGTATTGTGTTATCTCGTTTATTTCTGTTTATCCGGCTTTTTTTCTGCGAATCTTTTTATTGACTTGCATCAATTTTTTATTGATTTAAAAAAGGGGCATCAATAAAAAATTCCAGAAAAAAATCGGACTAAGAAAGAAATAAAAAGATAACAAATAAAAAAATAAGGAAGACATACGGCGACCCCAAAAACAGCTATGGGTCAGTGATGTATAAATGACGTTTTCACAATGCCCGGTGATGAGGATGCACCGTGAAGTAGTCTATATTCTGAGACACCAGTCGCTAATGTTAAAAATATTTAATAGTAAGTTAGTTGTAGATTGGTTAAAAAGTGGAGCTTTATCCACTCAATACATAGCCCTAAACTCTAGCAAGTGAAAGCGAGATCCTATAGAGATGGTACGTGTTATGGGTATGTATTGACAGTGTCAGCTATATGTTTACGTTTTGGAATAAGGACAATGGCAGCCACTCAAAAGGGAGCCAATGCATTCTACACATGGACAATGTGGATGACATATTTCCCATGCCAGGCCCTGGTGTTGATCATATCCGTTGGACAGCACAGATAAGGTCATTTTGTTACCCTATCAGTGTTTGTGGCAGCCTGTAGAAAGGCCTGTGATGGGTTTGCCACAATGCATCACAAAAACAATCTGATGCAGCCATGCCAATGCATGTATGGGACGTTGTTGCCAGCTGGTTGTACCAGTACCCCGAGAGCAGTCTGACAGATGAACAGTGGCAGGCGGTGTCAAAAATGTCAAACATGTGACCACATAAGTGGAGCTTTTTGACGGGCGCCAACCTCCACACCGTGGAACTTTGGCTGGTGCAGGAAATCCTCACGGCCAATGTTGGAGCCAGCTTGGTGTGGTGTGACATCTATGTAAATTTGGGGACTGTGTGGAGTTAGGTTTGGTTAACTGTGATCCCTGGGAGGCAGACAAAGCCATGAGAGATGTCAACGCTACCTTAGTTGCATTCAGAGGGAAACAGGTCATGGGGTTTTGTCTGCTTGCGTCTGTAAGCCGTGTGTAGGACAGAAGGAGTAAGGATGACTCAAATAAAAAATGACGTTGCATGGCCACAAACAGGTGGGAGAAAACAGGCATGCGTGTCTGGAATTGAAAAGAGTACCGATCTGCACTTATGTGCATATCCTACACTTGCAGACATCCATGAAACATGTGTCAATGTTCCCTGAGAGGTCTAAGGCCCAAAATAGGGACATGCTAGCGTAAATGCTGCCCAGGATTTCATACAATATTTGTACTGCGGAAATGACAAGACCGGGAAAGCGGACGAGCGGGTAATGTTCAAAGGCCAAAGAATGCTGATATGTGATACAAAAGAAAAAGTTAGCCACAAAGAACCTCGTTAGTGATGAGGATTAGGACACGGCCTGCTGGACCTCAGTGGGAAAAGATGAAATGGAGAGGCTAGGACTGGAAAGGTGGCGAGGGCAGAGCGGTAGGCGCTGTGGAATACCTCCAAAATCTCAAATACCATGCGAAGCTGAGGAGCAAAGTCCGAGCGCAGACTAACTTTGTAAACAACATACCCATCATGTCAGGGGCGTACCTGCTCCATCCACGAGACACAATCAGCTGTGGCAATTATGCAGGTATGTTACATGTGTGAACTCAACAGAACAACACTCTAGGTTTTATGCATTTAAACGAGAGTATACGTCATGCATACAGTAGGTACACCACAATGATTTCACCTTGAAAATATTGTTTACCATGTGCAACCAATACAAACAACTATAACCTTTCATGTCACAGACATACTTTATTGTTGTCTATCAGGATCTG